>CM035850.1:41199039-43688413 GCA_020510985.1 Pholidichthys leucotaenia
TTTGTGAACTTTCCTCAGCATTCTCCACTGGAGTAACTGATAACTTGATCCTCTTTCAAATTTCACTGTACTTATAGTAAATATTTTATTTTATTAGCATGAGCTGTTTTATAAAGTTTAGGCATGAAAAGTAAATAAATGAAGATATTATTATAGTCAGTTGGGAATTTTGTAATGCAACCTACATTTTCACACTTAAAGGGTACCAGCACAGAACCTATAAAGAGCTAAATGTCTCATTTTGTTCTCTGCTGGTCAATAATTGACCACTGCTAAGGCACAGGGGACTCTTCCTGTTGATTAGTATTTGCTTGTTTGTCTTGTAGTGAGACAATTTTAGCAATTTCCTGCTCCAAATACTCATTCAGTTCTCAAAGGCAGGCCAGCTCTCAGGGACAAGTGAAATTTAATCTACAAAAAACATGATTGGTGAGGTGACTGTTCTTGGTGGCAGGCATGAAATCCACAAAAATGAGGATCTGCTGTATGAAGTTAAGCAACAAGGAATAAAATGGGTACTATGAAATACAAATTCTCTTAAAATATTTGAATAACATTTTACCTTTTGACAAGTACACATATGTACTGCTTTAAACTATAGTTAAAACTAAGAATCAATTTTTTTACCTTATTAAAACCATGACTTTCCGTGTTCTCTAAACCTTGACTCCACACAACCTGTAAAGGACTGTAACAATATTATCTTTTAGCACCTTGTTTTTCAAACAGGGGTCCTCGGACCTCAGGGGGTCCTTGAGAGAATGTTCTAAGGTCCTCTAGGAAATTGACTAATTTCAGTTCTTAATGGACTACTTGCAATGAGTGGCATTGATGTATATATCCGGTTATAAATGATCCACCTCCTCCGCATCCGGTTTGTATTTACAATATATGATTGCAGTAGATCGAGGAAGATTTATCACAAATGTACACAAAAAAAATATTTAATTTGCAGCTTTTCCAAGGACAAGAGAAAAAATGTTCCAAGAATGGCTGTGCCCTGCTTTGCTAAGCATCACAGTTTTCAGAAATGTACATTTTCACAGCTTTACAATGTACAGGGAAAAGCTATCCAAGAGTGTGATGGTCGCATGCAAGCTTAAATGCCATCTCAAAATGAAACACTCGTGACTTCAAGAGCACAGGTGCAAGAGGAATTAACTAAACTGAGAGAAGACCATGGTTTACAGCTAAGCTTTGCTAAGCTACCTTTGGACAGTTTTTGGTTGACTGCTGCCAAGGAGTTCCCAGTTTGGGCAAACAGACCTATTTCAACATTGCCCCCATTTTCCAGAGCATACTGTATCTGTGAGCTGGACTTTTCAAGCCTGACTGCTACAAAAACTAAAAAGAAAGCAACTGACATTTGCGGCTCAAGAGCTTTGCGGCTGTCTTTCTTCAGTTCCTGCCAGGATATCAGCTTCGTGGTCATCTAAACAGGCCCAGGCTTCACAGTGAGTGAGTCTAAACTACAAGATAAATTGTTATTACATATGCTGTATTAGAGAATATGTGGGAAATGAGGATGAAAGCTCAAGAAATTAGTGGAAAGTACAGAGGCACGGATGAAGGCAGTGTGTGGGAGATTTGAACAGGCAGGAGGGAGCTGAGAGCTCAGGTGGTGACTCCTGAGGGACAGCGTGCATAGCTATATTAATACCGAACAGAGGGGGTAGTCAGTGAAGCTTTGTTTGTCTTGGGCCGAATTAACACACCCTTACCGTCGTAACAGTCATGTCATTATGGAAGGAGGGTGAAAAGCTTGATGAGTGTTTATGGCAATGTTTTTCCTCCCACTTAATGAGTCGGGTTTACACCCCGCAAGTAAATTAGCTGTAGAGACTTTGGCATTCCTGGCGAAGTGTGGAGTTTGTTCAGCTCTTTTATTCATATTGTATAAGTCTGAGACACACACACAGCGTACCAGATGTCCAGCTGTTCTCTGTCTTCATTAATCTGCAGTTTGGTGCATTGTCCCCCCTCATACTCATCTCCTGCATTTTGCTGTTGCTCTTTTGTAGCCGCGTTTTCTCACGATTTCCTTTTCCTCCACCTTTCTCCCGGCTCTGTTGAACCTCCCGCTGCGGGTGCCTCCAAACCGCGTCCACCCACCGCCGCTTCCCCCATGCCTGCGAGAGTTTGTCTCTCATTATCGGTCCGACTGCACCCCAACCAACCTTTCCACCCAGCATGGTGTCAGAGCTTCAGTAAAGTATTGTCTCATTAGCTTCCCTGACACCACAGAAGCAGGGCAATACGGGACGTCAGACACTCCCCCTCACTTAAATGGCCGAGGTTCTACTGACAGAGCAGAGAGATGATTAGGACAGGCCAAAGGTTTTATCTTCCCGCATCGATATGGCTAAACAGGAAGCTGAATGCTCACAGTTGAGCTGGGAGAACATAAGTTGTTGGCAGATCATCATCAACCCTCATCCCCAACTTAAAATTAACTTAGAAGAGGGTGTGCAATCAAAATAAAAACAGAAAAGAGCTTCAGGCTACTGCAAGAGAACAAAATACACACAAATCAAAAACATTAATACCACTGAAAGTCAACATTAATAATACTGATCCTCTTATTGCAATGGTTGTTTTACTGAAAAATTGAGGGTTCTGGTATTCATCTGAATACCATTTTGATGCTGTAAAATACACCACACTGTTATGTCAGTAATCAGAGTCTGGAGTCTCTCTTATGCCATGCAACGAACTCTCTTTATTGAACGCACACAGAAGATATACAGGTGCCGCAGCCCGCCTGATGTCACTCTGCAGGGTGGCTACGACAAGCCCCGAGGGCCAAACACATACAACCCCCCCCCCCCCCAGAAAGTCCAAAACCACACACACAATCGAGACCCTCCCCAATTTAGAACCCGAATCAGGGGCTAAGAAAACTAAATTTAAGTCACTAAAAAGGGCCTATCACAGTCACTCAAAACAACTAAAAACTAGGGGGAACAGGTGGACAGCTGTTCCACCCCACACAGCAAAGTGGATTATTCTGCCACTTATCCTAATTTTAAAAAAACAGTACATTTATAAACTAAAATACAGCTGTGGCTCTACACTAAACAATACATAAAATAATCCCATATAACAATACACATTCATATGTACATTCAAAACTCGCTCCAAACACTATTATTAAAACACATACACATATGAACATATTTGTATGCCAAATTATTTTACGTGGTACCAATGTCCACGGGCAACCAAGGATAAAGCCGGCTCGGAGGCCCCAGGCAGCCCCACGGGATGCGCACCCCTGGAAACTGCCTGCCTCCGGGGTCGAAGCTGATCTCCCCAGCAAGAATGCCTCTTCTCTTCACCCTCAACCACTTCTCTCATCTGGACCTGCCATCCGACACCTCCTCACGGACCCGAACGCGGTCCACAACTCTCAGGGGGGTCCCGGCACGCAGTCACTCCATGCCTGTCTGTCCACCCCCGACCATCTTCGGAGCCGCTCCAGCTGC
Source organism: Pholidichthys leucotaenia (assembly GCA_020510985.1). Taxonomy (NCBI): domain Eukaryota; kingdom Metazoa; phylum Chordata; class Actinopteri; order Cichliformes; family Pholidichthyidae; genus Pholidichthys; species Pholidichthys leucotaenia. The sequence goes on from CM035850.1 coordinate 41,202,525, forward strand.
CGCCATTTTAGCCCCAGACACTCCACCCCCCTGTGGCCGAGCTCCGGGGAAAACCAAAGCTCACCTGTCAGCGTCACTCGTCGACTCGGACGCCTCGCTACTACACCCAGCACCCATGTCCAAGACGCTCCGCTGCACTGCCTCTGCGCCCGGCTGTCGCTGCTGCTTCCTGGGGCTTTGAGCATGCTTGCTCCCATCCTCCCGCTGCCCCGACTCCAGCTGCGGGGAACACACAGTCAGGTCCGGTTGTTGGTCTCCCTCCATGCTGCCTTTGCTCACCGTGCCGCCTTCACCCCCAGCACTACGGTCACGCACCGTGCTGAGCTCCTTGGCTGGCTTGGCGTTGTCGGTGACTGGGGACTCCCCCACTCGTGGCTCCAGTCCCCCCCTCGAAACCTAGCTGGTAGCTTGTAGCTTGGTTTTGGGGCACACCTAGCTTTATGGCTAACCTCGCCGTTTAGCTTCTCCGAGCTAGTTAGCTTTGCTTCCCTTGGCGCCAACAGCCTCACTACCCACCGCTTCATGTCCCTCATACAGTCGGCAAAATCTCCAGCCAGCTGCCTGACAGCATTCGTATAAGCCTTCGTCTCTCCCAAAATGCGGAGAATTCTTCGATCCTCCACGCCAAGACAACGGACCAGCAGCACCCGTCCTCAGTCTCCGTCGAGTCTACCCAGGCCCAGCCCAGCAATATCCGCCAAGCTTGGCCATCCAGTCCGGCCACAGGATCACTGGCTTTCCCGAATTCTCCAGAAACGATGGCAGAGGTGGAGGTAGCCCACACACCTCCATGGTTTATTCTCGTCGCCAAAATGTTATGTCGGTATTCAGAGTCTGTCTTATGCCATGCAGTGAACTCTCTCTTTATTGAACACACACAGAATATATACAGGTGTCACAGCCCACCTGACGTCACTCTGCAGGGTGGCTACGGCAAGCCCTGAGGGCCACACACATACACACAACACATACCACAAAAACAGTCGAGTTTTAGCTTAAGAAACACAAAAAGATTGAAAGAGATCAAAATAAAGACTTGAACTTCCAGATCCAAAGTTGGAATCATTAATGTCAGTGGCCTTGTGGCTATTGAAAGAAAGTCATCAATAATATGCAGATGACAGATTACTTATCCCAACTTTTGCAACATAACACTTTGGAATGCGACATATTGCCACATAAAACTTGGCTCTCAACCAAGTTAGCTAGCTAATTCTCTCTCGTCGCTAAACAGACACAACTTGTTGTAATTTCTGTCGCATAATATACTGCCAGTGGGTCACAGCTATCATTGTCAGGTAATGTACTCCAATGCAAATCACATAAATTAATGTTTGAAGCAGACGATGACATCAATGGGAGAATATTTTAGAAGAACTGTGAAGTCCTCTTAAGGATTCTGAAGAGGTGGTGGTGTTGGTGTCTTACTTAGATGAGGTTGGGATTATTCAAGGAAGTATGGTATAGTGGTGTAATTCATTGGAATTTGAAAAACTATAAAAAAGACACACACATCAAAGAAACTGGTTGGATGCTGGATCTCAACAAGACAACACTGAGAAGCTCCCATCCAGTAACTTTTATTGAGAAGCATGTTGGGCCAACTGCCCAACCCCAGACTCCTATCACAGTAAAATAGAAATAGTCAGCATCTTAAGTACCCATAATACCAGTATTGTGGGTATAAGATGGCGTCTGAGGAAGGGTGTTTGGCCTGAAATGTTAATCCCTATAAATGTAGTTTCTCAGTGTGCGTATCTTCTCCTTGATTTTTCTGATCATAACTGAGTCGAATTGCCATGCAGGAAATGTTAGTTTGTGCCCTCTTTATTTTTCCTCCAAGTTCCATATTTCCCTCTTATTTTCATTTTAAGTTTAGACACTAAATAAACACTTTATTAGGTGTAGACAACCAATCCCGCAAATGATTTGTGTGTTGCACCATCTTGCGGCAGTGCCATTTCTGTGGTGGCCAATGGAAGATGATTAGCATCCGTTGCTGTGGGAAGTTGGATTAATGATGTTAGGCACTGGTCACCTATTACTAGAAAGTGTATTTAAGTACACTACTGCATTAGTGTAAACTGTTTCATGTCAATGAAATCACATTTATACAACAGTTAGTTCCAACTGAGCAATTTGATTGGCCAATAGGGATTCCAGGAATTACAATATTCCGTGACTCCAGCATTTAACTGGATATGTATCACTCCACTTCAAAGGTGTTCTAGTAACTGTTAATTACTAACAATAATTTACTATCAAGTCTGTCAACTATCAGTGGCTTCTCATAGATGAGAATTGTAATACTGTGTTGGATACCTTAATTTCCACAGTGAGACGCTGTTTGAAAAGAAATCATACCTCTGTGACCCAGAAGTTCTACCCTTGTAAACATCCGCAAGATATTTCATGTCTGTTTAAAAAAATAGGCAAGCAAGAGTTGAATTTATTGTCTTGCTTAGCAAACCACAATACTGTAGCATCCACCAGGCGCGTTGTAAAAAACCACGAAGAGGTTGCAAATTTAACACCTTTATTCCTAACAAGATGGGCCACTGTAGGCCGTGACCACGCCAAAACAAAAAAGGGGCCGAACAAGCAACAACAAAAAAGCTTCTAACCCCGTCTCTCTCACTCACTCTCATACACACACACACCGCACACTCCTCCTCCTCAAGTTTTCTCTCTCTCTCTCTCTCTCTGTCTCTCCACACAGCTCAACCACACAACCTCCCGCAGAACAGACAGAGAACCCGAACGTTACAATACCTTTGAGGTGATGGACTCTTTATTTCATCTGAAAATGCCAAGAAAAAGCAAGTGAAGTGTGCTGGAGCCAAATCGCTAGCATGCTAACTAGTCACCTGTAGAATCTCACAGGGCTCCACAAACCTACTCAACAGGTGACTGGTATGTATTATAAGCACTGACGTTTGGACTGGACAATATTGATTTGTTTACATGTGTGTGAAGTGGCAATAGACATATTCCTTCCTTGCTGGTTGAGGTGCTTAGCAACAGTTAACTGGGTATATTTAGAAGGGACTATTTTTCTTGGAGGAGCAAAATAACTGGTTAAACAAACAAGTCATAATATTTTGTCAAGTATTGTTGTCATTTAATAAACTTTGGTTGTGGAACTGTTGTATAAAAACAGCATTACACTCAAGGTTGTGCAGTATGTCTGTGATGTCTTCGACACGCCGCTTCACATCAGACCTACGACGAATCACCACTGTTACTATATTCATTGATACTGCACTCCCACTTGTGTAATATTGCTTAATTAATACTTACTTGTGGTCTTTCAGCTGCCCTAGCTTGAGCAATAAATTTTAAGTTTCTAAATGAAGAGTGATGTGTGATTACTGCAGCTGCTAGGAGCATGCTAGCCCTTTGAAAACAACACTGTGGCATTGTAAGCAGCTGCATGCCAGTGTTAATTTAGTTGACGAATAATTTTCATCAGTCTTCATCAACGACATACAGTGGGGTAAAAAAGTATTTAGTCAGCCACCAATTGTGCAAGTTCTCCCACTTAAAAGATGAGAGAGGTCTCCAATTTTCATCATAGGTATACCTCAACTATGAGAGACAAAATGAGAAAAAAAAAAATCCAGAAAATCACATTGATTTTTCAAGAATATATTTGCAAATTATGGTGAAAAATAAGTATTTGGTCAATAACAAAAGTTCATCTCAATACTTTGTTATATACCCTTTGTTGGCAATGACAGAGGTCAAACGTTTTCTGTAAGTCTTCACAAGGTTTTCACACACTGTTGCTGGTATTTTGGCCCATTCCTCCATACACATCTCCTCCAGAGCAGTGATGTTTTGGGGCTGTCGCTGGGCAACACGGACTTTCAACTCCCTCCAAAGATTTTCTATGAGGTTGAGATCTGGAGACTGGCTAGGCCACTCCAGGACCTTGAAATGCTTCTTACGAAGCCACTCCTTCATTGCCCGGGCGGTGTGTTTGGGATCATTGTCATGCTGAAAGACCCAGCCACGTTTCATCTTCAATGCCCTTGCTGATGGAAGGAGGTTTTCACTCAAAATCTCACGATACATGGCCCCTTTTATTCTTTCCTTTACACGGATCAGTTGTCCTGGTCCCTTTGCAGAAAAACAGCCCCAAAGTATGATGTTTCCACCCCCATGCTTCACAGTAGGTATGGTGTTCTTTCTCCTCCAAACACGACAAGTTGAGTTTTTACCAAAAAGTTCTATTTTGGTTTCATCTGACCATATGACATTCTCCCAATCCTCTTCTGGATCATCCAAATGCTATCTAGCAAATTTCAGACGGACATGGACATGTACTGGCTTAAGCAGGGGGACACGTCTGGCACTGCAGGATTTGAGTCCCTGGCGGCGTAGTGTGTTACTGATGGTAGCCTTTGTTACTTTGGTCCCAGCTCTCTGCAGGTCATTCACTAGGTCCCCCCGTGTGGTTCTGGGATTTTTGCTCACCATTCTCGTGATCATTTTGACCCCACGGGGTGAGATCTTGCGTGGAGCCCCAGATGGAGGGAGATTATCAGTGGTCTTGTATGTCTTCCATTTTCTAATAATTGCTCCCACAGTTGATTTCTTCACACCAAGCTGCTTACCTATTGCAGATTCAGTCTTCCCAGCCTGGTGCAGGTCTACAATTTTGTTTCTGGTGTCCTTTGACAGCTCTTTGGTCTTGGCCATAGTGGAGTTTGGAGTCTGACTGTGAGGTTGTGGACAGGTGTCTTTTATACTGATAACGAGTTCAAACAGGTGCCATTAATAAAGGTAACGAGTGGAGGACAGAGGAGCCTCTTAAAGAAGAAGTTACAGATCTGTGAGAGCCAGAAATCTTGCTTGTTTGTAGGTGACCAAATACTTATTTTCCACCATAATTTGCAAATAAATTCTTTAAAAATCCTTCAATGTGATTTTCTGGATTTTTTTTTTCTCATTTTGTCTCTCATAGTTGAGGTATACCTATGATGAAAATTGGAGACCTCTCTCATCTTTTAAGTGGGAGAACTTGCACAATTGGTGGCTGACTAAATACTTTTTTGCCCCACTGTATTTTCTCACGAACGTTGACATTAACAAAATAAAAAAGTGACTCATGAAGATAAAATTCTGACTAAATGTATTTACACTTTTCATCAACAAATAAATATTCCAGAGACAAGACCTAATCAGAATGGTTTGAAATAAGAGCAATGTTTTGAACATAAATAAAAAAAAATGCTGGATATATTCGGATTGTGCTCTGTTGTCTGTCACGCACTACGCATTTCTCCCCGGGCTGCGGTGTAAAGAATGGCGGGGGGGGGGACTGACCCACGGTGGGGACTGTCCACGGCTTTGTTATGTCTGGAAAACATGGAAAAAACCGACAGAGAGCGTCTTGCTGGGAATAGGAACTTTATTATAAAGAGCTTATTATGGTGGTACAGAGTGCTGTCGGTTGGGAGATCGTGCACCACAGAGAGAGACTGTAAAATGGCCATCCCTTACGTTTATATGTTCAGCATGATGATGTCACCAAACGGCCGCATCATCACGCTGACTCTGACCGACTCTGACCAAGCCTGTGGTTTCAGAACACCACATTCACCCCCCACTCCCCCACCCCCACCCCTGTCCCGGAAAAGCAGAAAATACCACCAATTTACCCTCCCCAATTTGGCAATTATAAAACCCTAGTCAGCAGGTGCACTGTCGTATGGCCCAATGCAGCTGAGTGGTTTATTATGCCACTTCTGTTAGCAGCCGTGCCCATAGCTACACACAGTCCTTTTTTTAATATTGAGGAAGGCAGGTCAGTTCAAGGGGCTTTGAGGCGACCCCATGGTAGACGCGCCCCTGGAGGCGCTGGCTGCAGTGGATCTGGGCGCCACCCCGCTGGAGCCACAGCTCACTCGTCAGCAACATCCCAGCCAGGATCCCACACCAGCTGGATTGGCTCCAACACTGTGTCTTGACCAGCAGCAGCTGCACTTACCTTCCACAGACAGCTGGCTTGCCATCTCAAACCATCAGCCATCTAGACGGCAGCTGGTCTCAGCTGCGCGGCGATCTTCATGGATGTCAGTGGTGGTGACGATGTTGAGGCCGACTGCGGGTCTGGGCATTCAGATCTGTGGACCCAAACCCAGTCCATCACTGCGGGTGGCGCTCTGTTCAGCTGCACTTGTCGTTGTGGTTGTGATGATGTGGCTCTAACGTCTGCTGTGGGGCATCCACCAGGTTGTGGTGATTCTGCTGCATCCTGTTGGGTCACGGACTCTTCATCCTGCAGCTCAGCGGCAACTCCTGGAGGCTGATGCCAGGTGTGGATTCAAAAGCAATCCAGTGGCTCTACTGCATTCCGCTGAATCATGGACCCTTCATCCTGCAGCTCAACGGCAGCTCCTGGAGGCTGATGCCGGGCGTGGATTTGGAAGGCATCCGGTGGTTCTAATGCATTTTGTTGGATCATGGACTCTTCATCCTGCAGCTCAACGGCGGCTCCTGGAGACTGGTGCCGGGCGTGGATTCGGTAGGCGTCCGGTTTTTCTGTTGCATTTTGTTGGATCGCGGAGTCTTCATCCTGCAGCTCAACGGTGGTTCCTGGAGGCTGGTGCCGGGCATGGATTCGGAAGGCATCCGGTGGTTCTGCTGCATTGTGTTGGGTCTCGGACTCTTCATCCTGCAGCTCAGCGACGGTTCCTGGAGGCTGGTGCCAGGCACAGATTGAAAAGGAGTCTGGTGGCGCTACTGTATTTCACTGAATCGCGGACCCTTCATCCTGCAGCTCAGCGGCGGCTCCTGGAGGCTGATGCCGGGTGTTGATTCGGACGGCATTCGGTGGTTCTGCTGCGTTTTGTTGGGTCTCAGACTCTTCATCCTGCAGCGGCTCCTGGACGCTGGTGCCGGGCGTGGATTCAGAAGTGGTCCAGCCTCTTCTCCCTCTCTCCTGGGAAATCTGGTTGTGGCGATGTGTTGCTGTTGCTGTTGATAGAACCTGCATCGGGTTGTTGTGTCCCGGGGTTCCCGAGAGACGTGGGCTCCCTCTACTGCAGCGGCTCCCTGAGGCGGGTCTGGTCTGTGCTGTCTCTCCATGCTGTGTTTGCTCTCTGCGCTGTGTTCACTGTATGTGCTGTGCTCTTCAGCTAACTTGTCTCCGGTTAGCTCACCTTTGAAGAGCCCGAAGGTGCACATATTCGCCAAGACTCGGCTCTCCATGGGGCAATGTTGAGTTGTCTCACCCACATGCTGTTTGCGGTGGAAGAAGACAGCTCTTTGGGCTGTAACGTTACTTGCGTCGTTGTAATATTTCCTCATCCGAGTCACGTATTCGCCGAATGAGTCCGCGTGACCCAGAATATGGAACATGCACCACCCTTCTTCGCCTAGACTGAGAACCACCACGTTCTTCAGCTTCTCGTCATCAGCGTCACTCAGGCCAGCTACGCCGACATAATCTTTAAACATGTCAAACCAGCAGTGCCACAGGATCGGTGGTGCCCCTGGTGAGGTGAGGAAAGGTTTCACTAGCTCCATGAGTGAGGATTTTATCCTCAGTTTTGCTTGGGTCATCCTCATCGCATTCGTTATGTCTGGAAAATGTGGAAGGAACCGATAGAGAGCGCCTTGCTGAGAACATGAACTTTATTACAAAAGCTTATTATGGTGGTACAGAGTGTTGTCGGTTGGGAGGTCGAGCACCAAAGAGAGAGGCTGTAAAATGGCCATCCCTTACATTTATGTTCGGTGTGATGATGTCACCAAACAGCCATGTCATCACGCTGACTCTGACCAAGCCTGTGGTTTCAGAACAACACAGGTTTCTCCTATACTGGGCCCAACTCTGTTCATGGTGGGTTCATTTTGTGGCTGGGGCAATGACCAGAGAGACAGGCAGCCAGCAGCAGACACCAGCTCCCACTCTCAGCCGCACGTGGTTACACTAATGTGAGTTTCTTATGACAAAGAAAAAAGTGACCTCACTTTCATTAATTATATATTCCTGTGAAAAACAAATGAAGCTTCTTCTGAGGTTAAGTAAACCCCAGATATGTAGGCTATTTTTACTACCTAGTCCAGGGGTGTCAAACGTATGACCCGCGGGCCAAAACTGGCCCATTACTTTGTATCGTGTGGTGAGTCTATTCAGGTGTTTTAATTAGGATTGATGACTGATGTGGAGGTGTATGTAAATTTAAAATGATTTCTAGATGTGGTCAAGTTGGTTTTTTTTTTATCATAAAGTGAAATACTGTGGCCGACACACATTGTGGGCTCACGCTGCCACAGAGACAGAACTGAATGTGTATTGTGGGGTGTCACGTCTGCAAGGACTGAGGACTCAAATCTACAGGAGGTAACAAGGAAGTGTGAGATTTGTCTCTTTGTCCCACAGAAGACGCCCCGGAGGGTATTCCGGTTCATCAAGAAATGAGAGACAATGGTGAAGCTTCAAAGGGATGCTTTGTAACTGTATGTTGACTGAAGACACCATGTGACTTGAATTCTGATGCTGGAAATGTATAAAAGGGGGTTGAAGTATGATTCTTTCTCTTTCCTGCTTTGAGAATGCTAGGAGCTTGTGTTCTGTCAAATAAAGCTGGTTTATGACTGAAACTCAGCCTCGTTATTTGAGCATGCTCCTACACTGGTGACCTACGACGGAGAATGAGCAATGAGAATTCTTCCGAACCGGGCTCGGTGGAAGCCAGCCTGATGGCCGCCTCCACGCTCCGGCTGCCCGATTTCTGGCAGCACAGCCCGCGCTCATGGTTTAGCGCAATCGAGGCGCAGTTCAACCTCCGGAGAATCTCCAATGACGACACAAGATTCTACCACGTGGTAGCGAAACTGGACAGCGACACGGTCCAGAGAGTGGAGGATTTGGTTAATCATCCACCAGACAGCGACAAGTACAGCGCATTGAAAGACGCGCTGATCAGCCATTTCACCCCCTCAGTCCAACAAAGAGCAGAGGGGCTCCTGGCGCTGACGGAGGCAGAAAACGATAGACCTGCGGACCTGATGGTGAAGATGCTGCAGCTCAAAGCCTCCGAGGATGGCGAATTCATTTTCGCCCACCTATTCCTTCGAACCCTGCCACCAGCAGTGAGAGTGGTCCTGGCAGAGTCACCCCGATTGGCCAAGCGAGACTACCATGGGTTGAGCAAGGAGGCGCAGAAGTTGGTCGACGCCCACAAGCAGAACACGGTTTCGGCCGCGGCGGCTAGTTCGGGAACGGCGTCCGGAGACAGCTTGGGTCCTGCGGCACCAGACGCACCAACAACGGCGGCGACCGGAGCCAGACGACGCGGAGCGGAGAACGGCTCGTGCTTCTACCACCGCCGTTTTGCAGAGAGAGTGCACAGGTGCGTCCCACCGTGCAATTTTAAACGCCAGGACCGAGGGCCGGTAGCAGCCGCGACTCTCGGCAATGAGAACAGGCTGCTTTACCTGACGGATGCACGCTCGGGGAAACAGTTCCTCGTGGACACGGGCTCGCAGCTGAGCTTCGTCACGCCCACCTACGCGGAACGGCTGTCGCCTTCTAAAGCCCCCTGGGTGTCAGTGTCAGCAGCGAACGGCTCCACAATTAAAACGTTTGGTGTGAGGACCATGCTTCTGTCCTTACAAGGCCGTTCATTTGAGTGGACATTTATTGTAGCAGCAGTCAGTTTCAACATGTTAGGGGCTGATTTTTTGTGCTCACATGGTTTATTGGTTGATCTTGCTAATAGACGTCTGATTAATGCACTGTCTTTTCATTCTATTCCCTGCACAGCTCGGGTGGCCCCGCCAACTGCACATGCCAGCGTCTCAGCCGCGGGTGGTAAGTTTCACACACTGCTTGCTCAGTTTCCAGCACTCACAGTCCCCACTTTTTCAGCAACGGTGGCCAAACATGGGGTAGAACATTTCATAACAACCACAGGCCCTCCCGTTTTTGCAAAGGCTCGGCGTTTGGACCCAGCTAAACTGGCCATCGCGCGCGAGGAGTTCACTAATCTGGAAAAACTAGGCATCGTTAGACGCTCCAAGAGCTCTTGGGCTTCGCCGTTACACATGGTCCCAAAGGCTGACGGCTCGTGGCGGCCTTGCGGCGATTTCCGCAGGTTGAACAACGTTTCAGCTCATGACCGTTACCCGATTCCGCACATTCAGGATTTTTCTGTTCATTTGGCGGGGGCGCACATTTTTTCTAAAATAGACTTGGTGCGCGGCTATCACCAGGTTCCAGTGCGCGCGCACGATGTACCCAAAACAGCGGTCATAACTCCTTTCGGCCTTTTTGAGTTTTTGCGCATGCCTTTTGGCCTCAAGGGGGCCGCGCAGACTTTCCAACGCATGATGGATGCAGTTTTACGCGACCTGCCTTTCGTGTTCGTTTATTTGGACGATATTTTGGTAGCCAGCACGTCCGAAGGCGAACATGAAAAACACCTCACAGCAGTTTTCCAGAGGTTGGCAGAGCACGGGTTAATAGTGAACCCAGCGAAATGCCAGTTTGGGGTGGCGCAGATTGATTTTTTGGGACATCGCGTTTCGGCAGAGGGAGCAGTTCCCCTTCCAAATAAAGTGCGTGCCATAACAGATTTTCCGCAACCTCAAACGGTTAAGGCGCTTCAGGAGTTTCTCGGGATGGTTAATTTTTACAACCGTTTCCTCCCAAGCGCAGCACGACTCATGCAGCCATTGTACACTGCGTTAAAAAAACAAAGGCCCGCAAATAAAGTTGAATGGTCTCCGGAGCGGGAGCGCGCTTTTGCCCAGGTCAAATCAGCCCTGGCAAATGCAGTTTTGTTAGCGCACCCAGTTCCAACGGCCCGCATGGCGCTCACCACTGACGCTTCCGATGTAGCGGTGGGGGCGGTAGTTGAACAGTTTGTGGCAGGTACCTGGCAACCCCTCGCGTTTTTCAGCAGGACCTTGCGCGATAGTGAACGGAAATACAGCGCATTTGACAGGGAGCTTTTGGCCCTACACTTGGCCATCCGTCATTTTCAGTTCTGGTTAGAGGGGCGACGTTTCACCGCTTTTGTGGATCATAAACCGCTAACGTTTGCGATGGCCAAAATTTCAGAACCCTGGTCAGGCCGGCAACAAAGGCAACTAGCCGCAATATCGGAGTTTACTACTGATATTCAGCATGTCACGGGCACACACATCTTTTGACAATGGTAGACCGCACCACGCGCTGGCCAGAGGCGATTCCTCTGACATCAACCACAGCGGAAGAAGTTGCGCGAGCATTTTTAACAGCATGGGTTGCGCGTTTTGGTGTACCGTCGGACATAACGTCCGACAGGGGTCCCCAATTTATTTCCGAGCTATGGTCATCGATGGCCCGCAGCTTGGGGGTGAAGATTCATCGCACCACCGCGTATAACCCCCAGGCCAATGGTTTATGCGAACGCTTTCACAGGTCATTGAAAGCAGCCCTCAGAGCGTCGCTAACGGATACAAATTGGGTAGACAAACTTCCATGGGTGTTATTAGGGTTGCGTTCTGCACCTAAGGAAGATTTGCATGCTTCCCCGGCTGAATTAGTTTTCGCTCAGCCGCTCCGTTTGCCCGGGGAATTTCTTCCTGATAATCCCGCACCTAATGGCCCCCCCGCTCAGCCGTGGCAGAGCGGCTCAGGAACAAACACGCTTCCTGGCCCGGTCCATCACAGTTTCCCACACGTTTTTGTGCCCAAGGCTTTAAAAAATGCAGAGTTTGTTTTTGTTAAACATGACGCCCAGCGTCCAAGTTTGCGGCCGTTTTACGACGGACCGTTTCGAGTGCTGGAGACCGGGCACCAGGTCCTGGAGCGCGCGGAATACAAACCCAAAACAGCGGTAATAACTCCATTTGGCTTGTTTGAGTTTTTACGCATGCCATTCGGATTAAAAGGCGCGGCACAGACATTCCAACGCATGATGGATGCAGTGTTGCGCGATCTGCTGTTTGTGTCTGTCTACCTGGATGATATCCTGGTGGCCAGCGCGTCCGAGGACGAACACATAACCCACCTCAGGACGGTTTTCCGGAGGTTGGAGGAGCACGGGTCAATAATCAACCTGGCGAAATGCCAGTTTGGTGTGACAAGAATTGACTTTTTGGGGCACTGCATCTCACCAGAGGGAGCGATGCCCTTGCCGGACAAGGTGCGCGCCGTGGCGAATTTTCCCCGGCGTCAGACTGTCAGGGCACTGCAAGAGTTTTTGGGGATGGTTAACTTTTATAACCGTTTTCTCCCCCGCGCAGCTCAGCTCATGCAGTCATTGTACGCCGCGCTCAAGAATTGGAAGCCGGCGGAAAGAGTCGAATGGACTCCGGAGTGGGAGCAGGCTTTCTCTGAGGTTAAAACAGCCCTGGCAAATGCCGCACTGTTGGCGCACCCGGACCCGGCGGCCCGGTTAGCGCTCAATACCGATGCCTCGGACATGGCCATAGGGGCCGTCGTGGAGCAACGTTCGCCGGTTCTTGGCAGCCGCTCGCTTTTTTCAGCAAAGCTTTGCGCGACAGTCAGCGTAAATACAGCGCGTTCGACAGAGAGTTGCTGGCTCTCCACCTGGCCATACGCCACTTCCAGTTCTGGCTGGAAGGGCGCAGCTTCACTGCGTTCGTGGACCACAAGCCGCTAACATACGCGATGGCCAAGATTTCGGAACCATGGTCGGGCCGGCAGCAGAGACAACTGGCCGCAATCTCTGAGTTTACGATCGATATTCAACATGTGGCCGGTAAACTGAATGTGGTGGCGGATTGCCTCTCGCGCGCAGTAGTGGCCCCAGTCTGCGTAGGGGTAGATTATACAGCCAAGGCCACAGAGCAGATTGGCAATGCGGACGTGTGCGCGCTCCAGTCTGGACCAACAGGGTTAAGGCTGGAGAGCAGAGTACTGCAAGACGGCAGCCCCCCCCAATCTGTGACATCTCCACAGGACGCCCACGCCCGGTGGTCCCAGTTGCTTGGCACCGCCGAGTGTTTGAGTCAGTTCACGCTCTGGCACACCCAGGAGTGCGCACATCAGTCAAAATGGTGGAAGCGAAGTTCATATGGCCAGGCCTGCGCAAACAAGTGAAAGAGTGGGCTGCAGCCTGCGTAGCGTGCCAACGAGCCAAAGTACACAGACACACGAAGGCTCCTTTGGAGCCGTTTTGTATTCCGGCTAAGAGGTTCGACCATGTTCACGTGGACCTCGTGGGCCCCCTCCCACCATCGCAGGGGTTCATGCACCTTCTGACAGTGGTGGACCGCACCACACGCTGGCCAGAAGCAGTCCCACTAGCACAACCACGTCCACGGACGTGGCGCGCGCCTTTTTGACAACATGGGTGGCACGTTTTGGCATCCCGTTGAACATCACGTTCGATAGGGGCCCTCAGTTTGTTTCCGACCTCTGGTCCGCAATGGCCCATAGCTTGGGTGTAGCAATTCATCGCACAACCGCATACAACCCACAGGCCAATGGGTTATGCAAGCGTTTCCATAGGTCACTGAAAGCAGCGCTCAGGGCTTCGCTTACAGATGCAAATTGGGTAGACCGGTTGCCGTGGGTTCTGTTAGGGTTGCATTCCGCGCCAAAAGAGGATTTGGAGGCTTCCCTGGCAGAGCTTGTTTTTTCTCAGCCACTGCGGCTCCCTGGGGAATTTTTACCAGATAATCCCGCGCCGGACAACTATCTGTCTCAGCGTTCGCAGCATAGTGCAGATGCAGGCACGCTACCGGGCCCGGCCCACCACTGTTTTACACACGCTTTTGTGCCAAAAACTTTGACGAACGCGGCGTTCGTGTTTGTCAGGCACGATGCCCACCACCCTCCATTGCGCCCACCCTACGATGGCCCGTTCAGAGTGCTGGAACCAGGGGACAAACATTTTTTGTTAGATTTGGGGGGTTGTCGGGAGAAAATATGTATAGACAGACTTAAGCCCGCCTTTGTGGTGGCGGACGAGCAAGTGATATTGGCTCGGGCCCCTTGGCGTGGAAGACCCCCACTGAGAACATCCCCAGGTAGAAGATTCAGCAGAGCAGCCACACGGGCAAGTAGAATGTCCCCCCCCTTGCCATTGCCCACCCGCAGACAGACACCTCCCCCAGGAGCGCCCAACCGGCACAGCAGCGCCGCGGAGTTGAAGGATCCTTCTTACAGCAGATACTGTATGGGAGGAGACTGAAGCCAAAAGGACGTGAGGGTTGAAACTCAGTCTGAGACTCCGGGTGGGGGTGGGGGTGGGGGGGGGGGGAACCCACGCTGGGATAATCATCTCAGACTGGAAGCAGAGGGGAGGGGAATATTCCCTCTGCCGGCAGAGCGTGGGGGATTAAATGGAGGACAGTACGTATTGTAATGTGTGAATGTATTGTGATGCAAGATTTCAGGCAACAGGGGGAAGGAATGGAGTGATATAAAAGGAGAGACATTGGTGTATTGAAAAGAGTCTTTTTCTGTGTATGGCTGAAGTGAGAGAGAGAAATAAAGTCGTCTGTCGTGCAGGTCTGGTTCTTTTATTTGCACTCTCCACACCACCACACTTTACTGTTGGTGTGATGTTCACCATATTTTACTGTTGGTATGATGTTCCTTTTCTGAAATGCTGTGTTTCTTTTACACCAGATGTAATGGGCTACACACCTTCCAAAAAGTTCAACTTTTGTCTTGTCAGTCCACACAGTATTTTCCCAAAAGTCTTGGGGATCATCAGGATGTTTTCTGGCAAAACTGAGATGAGCCTTCATGTTCTTTTTGCTCAGCAGTGGTTTTCGTCTTGGAACTCTGTCATACAGGCCAATTTTCCCCAGTTTCTTTCTTATGGTGGAGTCAAGAACACTGACCTTAACTGAGGCGTGAGGCCTGCAGTTCTTTTGATGTTGTTATGGGGTCTTTTGTGACCTCTTGGATGTCGTCATTGCACTCTTGGGGTAATTTTGGTTGGCCGGCCACTCCTGGGAAGGTTCACCACTGTTCCATGTTTTCCCCATTTGTGGATAATGGCTCTCACTGTGATTGGCTGGAGTCCCAAAGCTTTAGAAATGGCTTTATAACCTTTTCCAGACTGATAGAGCTCAGTAACTTTGATTCTTATTTTTTCCTGAATTTCTTTGGATCGCAGCATGATGTCTAACTTTGAAGGATCGTTTGGTCTACTTCATTTTGTCATCCATCCATCCATCTTCTACCGCTTTTCCGGAGGTCCGGGTCGCGGAGGCAGCAGTTCAAGCAGAGAAGCCCAGACTTCCCTCTCCCCAGCCACCTGCTCCAGCTCTTCAGAGGGGATACCAAGGCGTTCCCAGACCAGCTGGGAGACATAGTCTCTCCACCGAATCCTGGGTCTGCTCCGGGGTCTCCCAGTGGGACGTGCTGAAACACCTCAAGTGGGAGGCGTCCAGGAGGCATCCTAATCAGATGCCCATACCACCTCAAATGACTCCTTTCAATGTAGAGGAGCAGCGGTTCTACTCTGAGCCTGAGTCTGGTGGCCGGGTTTCCACCCATGGGACCCAGCTGGGCTCAGCCCAAAGAAGTTACATGGGTCCGCCCTCCAGTGGGCTCACCACCTGCAGGAGGGATCATGGGGGTCCGGTGCTATGTGGATTAGGTGGCAGTCAAAGGCGGAGACCTTGGCGGACTGATCCCAAGCTTTCTAAACTGGCTTTTGGTACGTGGAATGTCACCTCTCTGGTGGGGAAGGAGCCTGAGCTGGTGTACGAGGTTGAGAGATACCGGCTAGATATAGTCGGCCTCACCTCAACACACAGCTCCGGTTCTGGAACCAGTCTCCTGGAAAGAGGCTGGAGCTTGGCCTTTTCTGGAGTTGCCCCGGGCGAGAGGCGACGAGCAGGGGTGGGTATTCTTGTATCGCCCCACCTTGCTTCCTCTATATTGGAGTTTTCCCCGGTGGACAAAAGGGTTGCTTCCCTGCGCCTTGGGGTTGGGAAACGGGCCCTGACCATCATTTGTGCCTATGCACCAAATGATGTTTCAGAGTACCCACTCTTTTTGGAGTCTGTGACTGGGGTGCTGGAGGGTGCTCCTCTTGGAGACTCCATTGTCCTACTGGGGGACTTCAATGCGCACGTGGGCAACGACAGTGAAACCTGGAGGGGGGTGATTGGGAGGAACGGCCTGCCCAATCTGAACCCGAGTGGTGTTCAGTTATTGGACTTCTGTGCTAACCACAGTCTGTCCATAACGAACACCATGTTCAAGCATAAGGGTGTCCATATGTGCACCTGGCACCAGGACACCCTAGGTCGCAGGTCGATGATCGATTTTGTTATCGTATCATCAGACCTGCGACCGTATGTCTTGGACACCCGAGTAAAGAGAGGTGCAGAGCTGTCAACTGATCACCACCTGGTGGTGAGTTGGATCCGATGGCAGGGGAGGAAGCCATTCAGACCTGGTAGACCCAAACGTATAGTGAGGGTGTGCTGGGAACGTCTGGCTGAGGCCCCTGTCCGGGAGGTCTTCAACTCCCACCTCCGGAAGAACTTCAACTACATTCCGAGGGAGTCTGGAGACATGGAGTCTGAATGGGCCATGTTCTCCACCTCTGTTGTTGAAGCGGCTGCCCAGAGCTGCGGCCGCAAAGTGGTCGGTGCATCTCGTGGTGGCAACCCCCGAACCAAGTGGTGGACACCAGTGGTGAGGGGAGCCATTAGGCTGAAGAAGGAGTCCTATCAAGCTTGGTTGGCTTGTGGGACTCCCGAAGCAGCTGAGGTGTACCGGCAGGCCAAGCGGAGTGCAGCTCAGGTGGTTGCTGAAGCAAAAACCCGGGTATGGGAGGAGTTCGGTGAGGCCATGGAACAAGACTTTCGGTCGGCCTCAGAGAGATTGTGGCAAACTGTCCGGCGGCTCAGGAGGGGAAAGCAGCTCCCCGTCCACACTGTGTATGGTGCGGATGGGACACTGTTGACTTCGACTGGGGATATCGTCGGGCGGTGGAAGGAATACTTCGAGGATCTCCTCAATCCCACTGATACGCCTTCCACAGAGGAAGCAGGGTTTGGGGACGAGGGGGATGACTCGCTTATCACAGGGGCTGAGGTCGCCAAGGTGGTTAAAAATCTCCTTGGTGGCCGGGCCCCGGGGGTGGACGAGATTCGCCCTGAGTACCTCAAGGCCCTGGATGTTGTTGGGCTGTCATGGTTGACACGCCTCTGCAACATTGCGTGGAGGTCGGGGGCAGTGCCTTTGGCATGGCAAACCGGGGTGGTGGTTCCTCTCTTCAAAAAAGGGGACCGGAGGGTGTGCTCCAACTTTAGAGGGATCACACTCCTCAGCCTCCCTGGGAAGGTCTATGCCAAGGTACTGGAGAAGAGAGTCCGGCCGTTGGTCGAATCTCGGATTCAGGAGGAGCAATGTGGTTTTCGTCCTGGCCGTGGCACATCGGACCAGCTCTTTACCCTCTCGAGAATTCTTGAGGGTTCGTGGGAGTTTGCCCAACCAGTTTACATGTGTTTTGTGGACTTGGAGAAGGCATTTGACCACGTCCCTTGTGGATTTTTGTGGGGGGTGCTTCGGGAGTATGGGGTATCGGGCTTGTTGTTACGAGCTATTCGGTCTCTGTACGACCGTTGTGAGAGTTCATTTTGTCAAGCAGGTCCTATTTCAGTGATTTCTTGATTGAGAACAGGTGTGGCAGTAATCAAGCCTGGGTGTGGCTTAAGAAATTGAGCTCAGCTTTCCAAAAATGTGATAAACCACAGTTAATTTGTATTTTAACAGGGGGGCGATCACGTTTTCACACAGGGCCATGTAGGTTTGGATTTTTTTTTTTTACCCTTAATAATAAACACCTTCATTTAAAAACTGCATTTTGTGTTTACTTGTATTATCTTTAATATTTAAAATTGTTTGATGATCTGAAATATTTAAGTGTGACAAACATACAAGAAAATGAGAAATCAAGAAGGGGGCAAACACTTTTTCACACCACTGTGTGTGTGTGTGTGTGTGTGTGTGTGTGTGTGTGTGTGTGTGTATACTGTATATATATATATATATATATATATATATATATATATATATATATATATATATATATATATATATATATGTATATGTAGCAGGTACAGAGTAGACAGACTGAAAATTTCACGAAAAACCTTTATTCCACTGACCAAGAAAATGTTTTTTCAGACAGCAAAAAAAAAAAAAAAAAAAAAATGGCTATTGTTTCCAAGGCAACCAGTAATCCTTACTGGCAAAAGACACATTTGCCATGCCAACAGCACAGCCTAGTGGTAGAAAAATAACACTGCAAAGACACAAAACCACCCACCAAACCACACCCATCACCTGCAAACAAACCCACAAACAACTCAAAACTAATCAAATGCCTGTTAAAAAAATATACTGTACATACTGTATATATAGATTAAAAAATGTCATATACATCATGCTATCACCAGACAAATACTGTACATTGTCCTCTTACATATATATTTTCTTTTTTTTTAACTCCCCTTCTATTTCTCTTTCGTTCCTGCATGTCTGAACTGAGTTTTGCTCTGCAAACATCTGTTTTCACCGGCATTTCAGTCAGCGTTTGCCAGTGGAGCTCAACTTAGGCTGACTTAGGCAAACTCTGCATAACTTAGCCCAGCGCTCAAGAACTTTTACAAATTGAGCACAACTTTCACCAACGTTTAATTTCAAACATTGCCAAATTTTCAGCATGCTGAAAATTCTCACCAAATACAACTTTCGCCAGCGTTTGCCAACAAACTCCAACTATCATTAACTTTTATCAACTTTTGCTAGCACAGCCAGATGTTTGCCAAAACG
Organism: Pholidichthys leucotaenia; assembly: GCA_020510985.1. Lineage (NCBI taxonomy): Eukaryota > Metazoa > Chordata > Actinopteri > Cichliformes > Pholidichthyidae > Pholidichthys > Pholidichthys leucotaenia. The sequence goes on from CM035850.1 coordinate 41,221,306, forward strand.
TCAGTAAAAGTTGGTCCAAACGTTGTAGTGTGAATCCAACCAAAAAAGCAGGTCCAGAATGGCAGGAAGCCTCCACAAACGCTGATCTTTATATGAGCGTCGCCTGACGCTGCTGTCAGCTAAGCTGCACTGAGTATTCCTTTGCTTAAGTTAACCTAAGTTGGCAGCTGCTACACATACGCTAGCCTAAGTTGTCAAAAGTTTAACAACGCTGAATGCAATGCTGGGAAATGCTAGCAAAAAATTGTAAAAGTTCATAAAAGTTGATGTGTGCTCACGAACATAATTTCACCAACGTTTGAACTGATTTCTCTGATTTTTCAAAACGTCAGTAAAAGTTGGTCCAAACATTATAGTATGAACCCAGCTTAACCGATTATGTAAATATGATTAAGTAAACAACCAGACAAGTGCAACATTATAGATCATAATATATTAATAAGCCCCAATTCATTACCTCAGATCATTACCTAGATTATCCCGTTTATTCTTTGAAAAAAAAACCATAATACCACAAGTCTATTTTATCACATCTTTATCAAATTTAATATTGATTCATAATTGACTATTACACCAACATCATTTGTGGATTTAAATCTGATCAGAATGTCAAAATAAACTACTTTGTCTCACTCTTTGTCTGTTACCCAATTTCTTGCCTTGGTATGGCTCTATCTTTATTGGTAATATCTCCTATGTCAAATCAGACCCACGTTTTCATTAGTTACTGTGAATGTCAGCAGGGGGATCTGTGGAGTGCTGCATATGTAAATACAATTCAATATTCAGATAGCAGTGTTCTCTGGACTTTGTGAAGCTTGCTACAAAGGAAAGCAAAATAACTGAAAAGACATAAAAATATAAGCTGCTGGACAGCCACACTTCAGATGTACCAGTCCACACAGGCTTTCACAGATGATGCAACATGCAGTATACTAATAAAAGAAATACTGAGAGCCCAAAAAAGGAGACAAAAATCATTTTGAGCAAATAATGATAAGTAAGCAGCGTTAATCTGATTAACTCCAGCTGAACTGACCATGTACACTAATGACTGTAAACATTAATAATCAATTTAAGAAAAACAAAACAAAGAGACAGTGATCCAGACAGGTCCAGGAGATGTCAGGAATGTCTGAGCATCTGGAGTTACCTGGAGATGAGAAGAGAGAATATTAACGCAATGTAGCTAGTTAGCTTTAGAATGAACATTTCTGCAGTAATGACATAGTGCACACTTTGATGGAGATTCTCAGTCATCCAGGTGGGTAATCAAGGATTTTTTACTCTGAATGGTGAAACGCTTCAGAATTTAAAAAATATATATATATTTGAATCCAGTTGACTTAACTGAGCTTTCATACAGTGTAGTTGTCCACAGTTAAGCTTCCCACCCAATTTTGCCTCTTTTGCAATATTTTAGATAAGCCATTATTATTATTATTATTATTAACCTTTATTTATACAGGTAGTCTTATTAAGACACAAGGTCTCGTTTTCAAGAGAGACCTGTCACACAGATACAAATCTCCAACCAAACCGGGGTCTCTGCTCAACAAAAAGAGGTTCCAGTCTACCTAAGAGCACCACATCTGTAATAGATGTTAGATCACTATAGTACATGCACATTTTTTTGCTAAGCTTATAAAACTAAATCAGAAAAAAAACAAACAATATGGAAAAAAAGACGCTGCTCCAAAACTTAAAACACAGAACAGTTTTGGTGCTGGTCTGATGCAGGTGTATGCTGGTTTTTCAACAGAGATTCTTTCATATCAGCAGGACAACAACGCCGGGGACGTGTAATTACTTTATGTAGCGATATGCTACACAAGACAAGGGACAATGGGGAGCAGTGTTTGGTTCTAACATTAACTATGGAGATCTGTAACACAAAAAGAAACTACAGGGACATAAATATAGTGTTATGCTTACCTAGCAGCCTTGTTCATTCACATTTACTTCTGACAATGACGCAGCTTATTGGTCGAATTCGTCAGGTGACCATGGAGCACTGTTTTGATTGGTTAAGCATATAGCGGCCCTTAGTGATGCTTCAGAGCCACCTTATCAGGTTTTGTAACTAAAGTTTAATTTTCATAAAAAAATATGCACGCACATAGCCTGCCAACAAACAGATTCATGTTTTGAAAAATATGCATTAGCGTATCTGTGAAAATCAGCTACTTTGGATAGGGATCGTCATCTCAAAAACGAAAGCAGATTGAGCCACTCTGCCCACCATCTAAAAGACTTTAATTTGTTTGTTCCGGCGCCACACGAGTTGGCTGCCTTTTGCAACAGTGGCTCAATTCTGAGTCTTTTTATCTTCCTTCTTCTTTCTGATCCGGCACACCTTTCACTCTATGTGTATCACGGACACACAGATCGCGCCCGGGGGTCTCCCGAGTCGGCGGACGGAGCCTCTGTTTACAGCGGGAGACGATGCAGCGGGGAGGAGCTAGCTAGCACTCGGCCGCCACCCGGTGCTAACGGAGAGGCTCGACATACTGGGAGAACTGAAGCGGGAGCGACGCGGGTGCCGGGCTGGAGTTTGGGCAGCGTGCAGGAAATATAAGACAGAATAATAAAGAGCGATGGCAAGAACCAAGCAGACCGCCCGTAAATCTACTGGAGGAAAAGCCCCCAGGAAGCAGCTGGCCACCAAGGCTGCTCGAAAAGGCGCTCCGGCCGCCGGCGGAGTGAGGAGGCCTCACCGTTGCAGGCCCGGTGCCTTGGCTCTGAGAGAGATCCGTCGCTGCCGGAGGTCCATGGAGCTGCTCATCCATGGGCTGCCCTTCCAGCACCTGGTGAGGGAGATCGCTCAGGACTTCAGGACCGACCTGCGCTCCCAGAGCTCCACCGTCATGGCTCTGCAGGAGGCCAGCGAGGCCTACCTGGTGGGTCTCTTCGAGGACACCAACCTGTGCGCCATCCACGCCAAGAGGGTCACCATCATGCCCAAAGACATCCAGCTGGCCCGCTGCATCCGCGGAGAGAGAGCTTAGACTTTCTGCTGCACATCCACCAACCACAATGCTCCGCACTGTGTGTCTCTATATATATATATTTATATTAATATGTACATATGTATACTAGCTGCTCTTGTTTTTTTCTTGCCTTCTGAGTGTTGCTATCCCTGTGCTGTTGCAATCCTGGAATTTCCCCATTGTGGGACTAATAAGGGCTTATCTTATCTTATCTTATCTACATTTATTCTATTCTACATTTATTCTAAAAATATTTATACTTCAGTGCATCCAACCAATCAAAAACAAAACATCTAAGACGTTCATCGCTAGCTTGCTTCTGTAACATTTTGGCTGTTGCAGCAAATGACACACATGACGCTGAATACATTTATCAGGTCGATTTCATGTGAACAGAAGGTGCTGAGGTTCATCAAGATACAACATGTACCGCATGAAAATCAAACGGGGGATGTCACGGCTATGAAGTAAGTAAGTTTTGTGGTATCTTGTTGTTAAGAGGGCATGTTCTCACCCCGCACCAAAATATTCTTATAATAAAAAATGCTGTTGTCTGAAATAATAATAGTGTAGAATCATAAATTAGCCAACGCTGTCTTCTTGATGTATGGCAATAAAAGCTCTTGGCTCTTCGGTTCTTTCTTGAGTCATCTCTTCCAAGAACTCCAAAAAGCATCATGTAACGTCTGTGTAACTGCTCGGCTTTTTTCCTTTTGGATTCGGGATGGGGGTGGCAAGGCAGAGACGAGCAGGGCTGGCGAGCACACGGCGCTGAGGAGAAGGAGGAAGGAGGGAGGTGGTGGTGGTGGTGGTGGTTGTCTGTCCTAGGAGACAGATGGCGTGGGGGGCTGGTCCATGATGGGCTGGTGCTGGACAGGCTCCATGTGCTGTAGTGGGTAACTGGGGCCCAGGGTGGAACGTAGGCGGCACTCTGATCCTCAGCGCCACAGTATTCCTCAGGCACAGGAGTCCGCTTCCCCCGCCCATCTGTTCCTTCCATCGCAGCGATGGCAAGTGCGCCTGTACGCACACGCACGCACACGAAAATATACTCGGGCAAATGTACACACGAGCACACACATACGTCAATGGCTGCCCCCCTGCTAATCAGCGGCTTCGGGTTCACTTACAGTGCAGAAAAAGACTCTTTACCCCCCCCCCCCCAACATTCCTCATCACCATCTTACAAAATTAGCCTCCAGGTTTGACTTAATCCCACCAGTTTCCGCTCCCTTTTCATGTCGAACATTGTGTCTCTGTTGTCGAGCGTATCTGTAAAATTAGACTACTCCCACACATGCTTGTCGATGGCCACAACCTTTGGTTTAAAGTTATCCTGGCATCAGTGAATTAATTGCTCTGCTATCACCTGTGGAGGGCAGTATGGGGGGGGTACATCTACAGACTAGGAGACAGAAGCCAGACAGAGAGAAAAAAAGGAATAAATTGTGGTTGTAAACAGCAGAAAAACATGTAGCCATAAGGTCTCTAACGCACGCCTGAGGATGATGTCTCTGTGACTGAGACACGTCCTCTGAGAATTTTTCTCAAATCATAAATGTTTTCATAATCAGCCTGATTATAAACACGCCAACATACGTGCTGTGCTCAAATGGATCATGACAAGGTGACATCAGAGTCGGGGGCAAAAGGATGCTAGTGAGTCAAGGTCAGTCAGAGGCAGAGGACAAGATGGTTTTTTCATCTTTTTTTTTGCAAGTTGTAATTCTTGTGATCATCAGATGTTACACCATTATTTGTGGGATGAAAAATGTGTAGTGATATGGAAAGCTGTGAGTCACTCGATAATTGTCTTCCACTGACTCTTCCCATACTGGATTGTGCTGTGCAGACAGCAGGGAAACACCCTTGAACAGGTTGTCACACTATTATCCGTTCAGTAAAAGCAAACAGTTTATTATGATCTTTTTCATAGTAAATACAGAGCCTGTGTTTGAATGAAAGGAAACCAGAGCGGCTGGTGGAAATTCACAAAAAAAAACTGTTGAAAATACAAATGAAAAGGGCAAAGAAAGAAACTTTTTATTATGAGACTAATGTGTTTGTCCTTGTTAGTGCTGTCAATCAATTACAATTTTAAATCATGATTAATCACGATGTCCAACTCTTGATTAATCACACTTCTATCAAATATTTTCTGTTATAATGTAAATGTGAAGCTGAACTTGCCATTCAAAACTGACTTTTCCTTATCCATTTTAGTTCATGCCGGTCTTTTTTCTGGGGTTGCTCTCTGCAGTTGTCATGGACCTGGGTGAGCACAGCACCGTTTGGCAGTGTTCTTCCTGTGCCTGTTTCAGAAGCAGGGAGGGAGTTAATTGGCGGCAGCCATTTGATCCCAATCATCTGTATAGGCTCTGTCCCTGCAGCATATTTAAGAGTCAGTGTGATACAAAGAAGCTGTGGGATCATATCGGGATCAACCTACCTGACAGCACAGAATTGCTTGTGTATTATTCTGTTGGTTGATAGACTCCTCATGATTATTTGCATTCACTTCCAACTCACCTCTTGTCTCCAGGAAAGCCTACCTGCCTCTCCGTTGCCACCTATTTCCTTCCCGGCTCCTGGCTGTGCTCACCATACCTTCCTGCCCGCTTGCACCTGTCTCTGTAAGCCTAACCCTCCCAGAGATCATTACTTCCTCCCGCGATGGACACGCACCTGAACGGAACTCCTCTCTCGTGCACTCACCTGAATCCCCTCCTCTACCTACCTGGAACGAAACCTCCTCTCACCATCAATGATTCCACTGTTCCAAGTAAGTCAACTTACTGAGATCATTCACCACCTACAATTATTACCAGTTCACCTACCTCAGCATTACCTCCTCCACTTAATCTCCGTTTCTCCCCTTTCTCCCTCCAGGAATGCAGGATTACCTGCACACAATATACATATAAAAATACATGCAAAACTAAGAAAAATAAATGCTTGCTGCAACTCTAACTTGTTTCTGTGTTGTGCTTGCACCTTGGGTCTCCAGTCAGTCAGATATAACACCAGTGTGCTGCCATCAGGGCCAAAAATGTGCATCAGCATGCACATTAATTACGCATCCAAAAAAACAGTGGCATCAAACAGTGCGGTGCATTAACTCGTTATTATTGCGTTATCTTTGACAGCACTAGTCCTCATACACACTTGAATCCACTCCTCATCTCTTCTTTTTTCTTTAAGACAAAAATAAGTTGCCATGATGTGTTCACATGTAGTGTCTCAGGTTCGTGTACACATCTCCACTGCTGATTACCTGATCTTGCCCAGCTGCTCTAATTAACCACCTGTGTCTCATCAGCTGCAGCCTTTATAAGGGGGCAGTTCCCATTCTTCAATACTGGAATGTTGGACTCTGCATGCCAGCAGAGAAGGTTACTGTCTGTCTTGATTATTCTTTTCTTAAACAGGCAGGTCATGCGCCTACTTCCAGTGCTCCCATGCCTATCTTCTCCACCTTCTATCAATGCTTAAAACTGTAACAAATCATTATCTTCTAACCTTTCTCCTCTGCCTCCACCTCTCCCAGGATATTACCACTGCCTACTGTTTCTTGGCAGACTTGGCTCTTCCCCTAGGTGGAACCGGAAATCCGGAAATCCTCCAACTCCCCAAGTCCAGAAATCAGTATTTCAGTTCCCTAACCACCTAAGTCCTCGGGCCCGGGGCACCTCTCCTACCTCCTTCAGACTCTCAACCTACTGAAGCCAGTCACCACCTGATGAAGAGTAGCAGCCCACCCGTAAATATTCACATTCCACATTCTGCTTCACCTGTAAGATCAGTTTTATAATCATACTCAAAACCTCACCATTCATTATACTCACCTTTTCCCCTTTTCTCTCTGCAGAGTTGCCAGTTCTTCATTGTGCACATTTCAATAAACTATTGTTAAACAGTCTCCTCTCAATGCCAGTATTTTATGTCCATTAAACCAAACATATCATCACATCTCTATTCACATATGTAAGTAATGTTACACATGAAGGAGTGTGGTATCATGAAAATAGCACCACAGTCATAGACAGATTTCTATCACCCTCTTGTGGCTGGTTTGAGTATGACGATGAGCCCTTCCTTACCTCATTATTGTGTGCAAAATTTTGCCAAACTAAAAATTAAAAATAGTCCTTGAATAGATTTTTGTAAAAGATGGCTTTCATTACCATTGGTGTTTCTTATCAAGCTGATTTTTGTTTGTTTTTCAGATGCATTTGATTTTAATTACTTATTTGATGCTATGAAAATATGGGTGTGGTCATGACTGAACACTGTCATGATTGGTTGTGTTCAAGGGAGCTGCCTATGAGCCGCTGAATAGACTATAATGTGCAGCCGTATGGACAGGAACTTGACGACATGGCTTCACTTCATTGACGCAACTCTGGAGCCTCTGGCTTCAGAAGAGCAAGATGGAAGCTCCCTAAATCCAGGAAGTAGAGCTTCACATTTCTATAACGGAAGTAAGTGATGGCACAGCATTCATATTCTTATACTGTATACAGTAGTCTATGGTTTTCCCCATGCATGTGTCGTGGTGACAGACATTGAACAAACATTAAAAATATCTCAAAATCAAACATACACTGAGCCATAGAGAACCTAGAATTTGGATGTGGTTGAGGCTGGTTATTACAAATATTTTGATCAAATGAGAAACTTTGCTACAACATTCTGACAGGAGAGAAGCTGCAGCTCAGCATCAGCGGTGGGTGGTAAATAGTTATCTTTCATATGGGGGAAAAAGCCACCAATTTAAAAAAAAAAAAAAGCCACAAATTTTTGGAAAAAAGTTGCAAATTTGTGTGAATAAATTGCAAATCTGTGAGTAAAAGTAACAAATTTGCAAGAAAAATGTTAAAATATGTCATACTTTATAGCACTATGCCTTAATTGTATTTAAATATAAATCATCCTTGTTCAGACTAACCCATTTTTCTTTTAGGTTTCTAAAAGAGACCTAAGAGAATAAGCATGTATGATAATTCCTGTGAGCGCCGGGACTGACATGCTTTTAGAGAAAGGCCCTTAGCCAGCTGTCTGAATGCCAGTTAGGGAAACATTAGACCTTAAATATTGATGCAGTAATATGGCATTGTTGGAATGCTTAGTGAGCTGTGGGCTCCAGGCCTGCTGGGTTATTTGTCACACTCCAGAAAGCTCACAGCAACCAGAGCCGAAATGGGAGGAAGAGAGTTTATGCACATTTTGTACCTAACAGGGTGGGGATGTTATTACCTACTGTATGTGCCATATTTTTTTCATTCTTTAATGTACAGGTTTAATGCTCCATTTCTTATACAGTATGCTTCTGGACATATATTACATTCACCGATTCTTGTAGTTAACAGTTGATTCAAGTCAACCAAACTCAACCTGATGAAATGTTTCCTTTTCAGAGTGAATCAAAGAGAAGGTAAAAAAAAATGCTTTAAATATGCCATTCACTGCACTTATTCCAGCATATTGACAGCTTCCACACATCTTAATGGAATGTTTGTGACATACTTTGATCAAATTGTCTTTAATTATTTAATTATTGCAGAATCATTGTGAATCATCTTTCGTAGGCTTCCCCAGAATGACTCGTTTCAGTGCATGTCTCTTTAACCCCAGTTAACTCCACGCTCCCTCTTTCATCACTTACAATGTTGCCAAGGTTAGCTGGTTAGCTCTTAGCTTGGATAGCTAACACAGCCTGAGCTAGCGAAAGTAAATCTGTTTTAATGAATGAAATAAAGCATCACTGGTGGACAGAGGTGTGTGGTTTCTGTTACGTGTGGCCCTCGCGAGCCACACAGAGAGAGCCGAGGGCGAGCCAGTGAGTTGTGATGTTTAATTATAAAAAGGGACAGGGGATAAGGAACACGGCCTTGTAGGCCAAGAAGCACAAATACTCATACAGGGTGACACTCACAAGTTATGCAGCCAGACGAGTAGAGAGCTGGCACCGGGCGTAGGGGTTCCAAGACACAAATACTCTTACAGGGTAACACTCACGAGTAATGCTGCAAGATGAGTAGGAAGCTGGCACCGGGCGTAGGGGTTCCAGCCTTACAGTGCTTAAGTCGCAGCCCCGAATGATCGGCGCTGCTCCTTTTTATCCTCATTAGCAGCGCCTCAGCTGATGAGGATTAATTGGGCCCCAGCCGTCCCGTAACACTGACAGCTGGGAGCCCACTGAGACGCTGTCCAATGAGAGACAGAGATGAGGAGGGATATGGTTTGAGCGCCGGACGACCCGGCGTCTCATCCCATGGTGACAGTTTCAGTGGTTGATAGGAAATGACTGGTCCTTGGAGTGCAATAAGCATAGAAACAATTGGGAATGAGCGAATGGGAACCTGCTAATGGTCACTAACTGCCTTTGGTCCTGGTGTGATGATTGACCATAAACGCTTTTGGAAGTCTCATTTAAGATACATTCAATCAAAATTCTCAAAAAACATAGCTGTATTGAACAAGGTCAAATATACACTCAATCATGATACTGTATTGTTCTTTGACTTTGCCATATCTCAAAATATTACCAAAAAGAGCCATAAGAATAATACATAAGACAGGTTCAAGAGAGCACACCAATGAATTGTTTCTTAAATCAAAGCTATTGAATCTCCATGATCTAATTGATTTGAAAATGTTATTAATCATGTTTGGCGCATCACTTCATCTACTTCATCTACTTTTGAGCACTTCAGTCTTTTGAGTAGAGCAGAAAACATCACTTCAAGGTGACTTTTTCTAGGACATCTTAAAAACAACAGTCTACTTCAGTTTAGGTTGTTAAACTGTGGAACAGTTTAGAGAAAACTTTGTATTATACCAGGAATCTTAGAGAATTTAAATTCTTATCTGCCAAAGAAACAGTAGCACAGTTTGATATTAAAGGTCTGATGACACGATTTTGACATTTTTTAGCATGTTGTGTAAACCCAAAAGTCATTGTCGACTATCAATATAATATTTACAACCGTGCCTGCATAAACTAGTTATCATCAAAAAAACGCAGCCGCTGACTAGACTGTGGTGCCGCCCACCGAATGAAGGGCGACGCTACCATGACGTAAGCGACAGAACGGATGCCGGTGCTATTGACTGGAATGACAGCAGCTTTGTAGCTCACAGTTTCTCTGGTTTCTTGTTTTAATTTTATGGCTATCCCTTCGCGTTGTGTCACAGGCTTAGATAAACAGCAGGCCGTGAAAGACCACATCACATGCTTCAGCTCCAACTGTCATAAGCCTCCTCATGCGCTCCTCGTGTGCTTTTACACAGTAGGAGCGCACGAGGAGGGGAAGGATGAATGGATTTACGCACAGCTTTGACCTACTTTCTGTGAGCGCATGCTGACATCTCGCCAGTCCGGCCACGTCCCCTCTCTCATTATCACCAGCTGATTTCCAATCCCGCTGATCATCTTTCCCGGTCCTCGCCCAGGTGCTTCTCATCACACCATCACCAGCAGTGCGTGTACTTAGCGGCCGTTTGCCAGTCACGCACTGCTGGTCCATAGTATTGTCATCTGTGCTGTTAATCTGCCGGTATTTTCAGCACTCTCACGACGTGTTAGCCACTCCATGTTCGCCGTGGTTCTTGTGCGTCCTTGAAGCGATGTCGGCTCTGAGGCGCACCTGTGGCTAAAACGTCTCCTCTCATTCGTTCGCTGGGCAATGCCGGCCCCCAAACGCCATTAGTAAATGTGTTTGTGTTTTTTGTACGTCTTCACTTTTTTGGGAATTGTCTGTCTTTCTGTATTAAATGTGCTGTCTTGAACCCTGCACGTAAATCCTCGTTATTTCATCCTCCCTCTCTGTGCCCTGCGTAAGAGCGCATGGAGGGTCATGACATGGAGCGCACGAGGAGGGGAAGGATGAATGGATTTACGCGCAGGATTCACCATAGCATATGTATTGAACATAAGACTGATGACAACAGTTCCCAAAAAGGTGAAGAGTTACAAAAATAAACAGAAACACTTACAGTTGGCGTTCGGGGCCAACATTGCTCAGCGAACGCATGGAGAGGAGACGTGTTAACCACGGATGCGCCCCAAGGCCGACATCGCTTCAAGGGGCACAACAGAACCACGGCTGTGTGGAGTGGCTAACACGTCGTGATAGTGTTGGCAATATTGGCTGGCTAACAACACAGCAGATGATGCACACAAAACATAAACAGCTGACTGTCAAAGGGGGGGGGCATGGCCGGACTGGCGAATCTTGGACAGTGCCCACCTGAAAGTGGGTCAAAACGGCACATAAATCACATGTACAAAACATAAAAACAACAAGAACTCAAAAGATAATACATAATAAACCCGATGCCTGAGCCATAGAGAATACACTGCTATGATTTTATTGAAAAATCGGGTTTAAATAAATTATATTTATGAACAAATAATTTGTTGCAATATCTGTAACAAAAGCATACCACTCTGTGTTCCCCTGCCGTGTGTTTGCCACTGCTGCTGTGGCGGGCGTGTGTGCCTCACCACCGTCACTCTCTGAGTCTGACTTGCTAGGCACGACGCCCACTTGGCACGGCTCAAACCTATAAGGTCTGATGCCCCCAGATTCTTCATCATCATCCCATTCTTCTGAACTATAATCGTCTGAAGATCGGACAACGCAAACCAATTCCAGACTAGATGTGCTGGAACCATTGTCGATGTTTTCTACTGCTTCCATCCTGCGCGTACAATGGGCAGCCAAGCGTTGTGTTCTGTCACTGACGTCACAACATGGCCGGCGGGGGGGGGGGGGTTCCAGCCACTGACGCAAATTGTGATGTGGCACTCATAAAAACGTTGGGTATTTGCGTGAAAAAAAAGCCTGTTTGACTTAGAACTGCACAGACCAACCTATTAAGTGTTGCAAAATTAGATGAAGTCAAAATTTTGTCATCAGACCTTTAAAGACCTACACTGTTAGTAGGACTGTCACGGTGGAGGAATTTCCCCTGCAGTAATGGTGGATAGCTCAATAGCGCGATATGCAATATTATTGCAAATGCTTTTAGGACCCTGTGGTCTTGTAATTTAGGCAGGGTTCATAACTTATGTGGCAAATGATGGAAGCTATGTTGAGAGTCGCTGCAGCTGCAGCTCCACTCTCAACTTATGTGCGTGTGTGACAGTTGTGCAGAGCTCAGGTCTCCCTACAGTCATGAACTACTGATTCTGTAAAAAAAAAAAAAAAAACAATGTAGCGTTAACCCTTTTGGTTCCAATTTATAAAATCATTCTTTGCTGAAGAAGATTGTTTCAACTCAAAAGTCTGGTCATGAACTGTTTTTCTCACCCAAGCACCAGAGTTGTAACGTGACCCATCGCCAAAAAGTGAAAGTTAATCCTTTCTCCAGGACTTAGTCATTCTCCCTTTTCTTTCATTTGCCAAAGGAATGCCCCAAATGACAAATTTATGGTTGATATAGTCCAGGCCGGGAAGTCAAGATTCTTCATTAAACAACTAGACAGTTTTGCAGTGCCATCTGGTGGACAACTCAGGAAGATTTAATTTTTCCTCTCTCTACAGTTATGGACAATAAATTAATTCATATTCTTTCTCTCAAGACAGTATCTACTACTGAAGACCTGGCTGAACTTTGGAATGGACAGTTGTGGTTTGAAATGTTTTTATTGATATGATTTGATATGTGTTACTTTAGTTTCAGGAAGAAATTAATTTTTGCATGCTTACCATTAAGAAATTAATCTCATGTACAATGTAGAGACCTTGTGTGTTTTCCTTTTACCAAGTATGATATGTTAGTTACTAAAGTTTAAAGAATTTATGCTTTAATCCGCAGCATATATGTGTTTCGGGGGAACTTCACTTCTCATATCAAATTTCTTCCCCCTCCTCTTTCTAATTAGACCTCCACAGGTCAGGAATTTGAAATGACAAATGGGCTTCCAAGCTCCCCTTTGCATTTCCATTTTTTAGTCTAGCTTATGACTTCTGCTAAAAAAATAAAATTAAAAAAAAAAATAAAAAATTGTCCCTTTTGTTCAGTTTTGAGTGGTGGTCAAGCTGTAAGGAGCATACTTCTCTGCTCTCCCATTTTTTCTATCTTTTTAAGTAGGCCCAGAATATTCCATGTTCTGTGAAAATCCTTTTTCTTTTCTTTTAAAGTTCACTTTTCCTTATTTTAATCCTTTTCTTTAAATCACCGTGCAAGATTTTGTTTTCTTCTAAGCTTAAACCAACTCATGCAAGTCACAATATATTGGGAGAAACAGACCTGTGGTGTGTTTTTGTCTCAATTTGATCTTCTGACTGGACTTTGTACAATAAACAAATTCCTTTTAAATGCATAAGAGGAGACCTCGCCCAGCTTGCTGAAGAACAGCATGATTGCAATCTCAGGAGCATGGCCTTGTGTGAGAACCTGTCTATCGGCATCTCCATCAAAAGAATCTACAGACATCCAGCTGAATCAAAGTTGGCACGTGGGATCCCTGCTGCCACCAGGGACATGATCTGACTCTGTGGCTGACAGTCTGTTGTTCAATTTAACTTAATTCTTCAGAGTATTCCTGGTATAAGTTCTTTAAACTTAATTTCATGCAAACTCCTATCAGAATTTCAAAATGCAGTTTGTCCTTTCATTAATTTTCGTTCCCTTTTCAGAGTAACACCAATTTTCCTTTTTATAAAATTGTTTAATCATCATTTTCTTCATAAAATTGCATCCACTTTTCTTAATCAGTGCTATTTTATGGGTTTCCAGTTTCCAGTATATTGCCAAGTTAACCATGGTTTCTTTGGTCCCACAAATGTTTGAGTCACATGTGATGCTCAGTAATTCAATAACAGTCTATGATGCCCATGATACATGTTGAATTCTCTGTTTTGAAGTTATCCAAATGTGTTAACCTATTCCGACATTTCTTATTAAACTAGTGAAAGACATATGGGAGTTATCGCTTGATTTCATGTCCATCTTCGTGGTTATAAGCAGACAAGAACTCACAAGGGTTTTTTGAGACTGATTCATAATTGGTACAAATAAAGAATTGTTAAGAAAATTGTCCCATCATCTGGACTGGTGCCCCAACAAGCTATGAGTGTGTAATGAAAAAAAATCTTCATTCCTACTCACATTCGTATTTACATTCATACTTGTACCAACAATTAAACACCTATAAATCCATAAATCTAAATCCACTACAACAACCTTGATCATTTTCATAAAGCAGTGGCAGCAATTACAGCATTTCAACTACAGGGTGTGTGGACTGGTTGGAGACAGCAGTGGCATTCAGCTTATTTAAACAGGACAGACTCTGTGCAGGAGTTCAGGAGGTTATCTTCTTCCTGCACCTTTTCATTCATTATTAATGGAATCAATATTGAGATGTGTTAATTTAATGTTGATGTGGATTAGATCAGTCAATCGATAAACTAAATAATGTAGTGTTGGCAGATGAACAAGGATTCCAGTGTGGGTGGTTAGAGTTTGTAGAAAATAATGATCAAAACTGGTTGCAGTCAGAGTTAATAAGAAATTTCAGAATAGATTAACACATTCGGATGACTTTAAGAGAGGGAATTCAACATGTATCATGAGCACCATAGACTGTTATTGAATTACTGAGCATAACGTGTATCAAACATTTGTGGAACCAAAGCAACCGTAGTTTAGCTTGGCAATGTAATGGAAAATGAAAAACCATAAAATAGCATTGGTTAAGAAAAGTGGATGCAATTTTATGAAGAAAATGATGATTAAACTATTTTATAAAAAGGAAAATTGGTGTTACTCTGAAAAGGAATGGAGATTAATGAAAAGACAAATGCATTTGAAGTTCTGATAGGAGTTTGATGATATTAAGCTTATAAAACCTATACCAGGAATATTCTGAAGAATTAAGTTTAAATTGGACAACAGACCTTCAGCACAGCAGAGTCAGATTGTGTCCCATGTGGTAGCAGGCGGTCCACTGGATCTTGTTCCATCTGGATGGGCGTTGATTCTTTTAAGACAACTGGCAGACAGGTTCTGTCCCATAGCTTGGGCATGCTCCAGAGATCACAACTGTAGATGCTGGCCGATGGTTTTTTTATGCACTGAAAAAGGAATTTGGCCAGGTTGCCAAATTCCTGATAATATTTGTTTATTGTTCAAAGTCCAATCAGAAAATCAAACTAAAAAAAACAAACAAACCACAAATCCATTTCTTCCAATGTGCTGCGGTCAGCTTAAAGTTGATTTAAGCTTAGTAAAAATAAAATAAAATCTTGTTAACACAGTAATTTAAGGAAAAGGAGTAAAATAGGAAAAAGTGAATTTTAAAGAAAAGAAAAAGAATTTACACAGAGCATGGACTCTGGGCTCACTTAGAAAGAGAAAAAAAATGGGAGAGCAGAAAATCTGCTCCTTCCAAGGGTAACTCCCTGCCAGCCGGGCTGCAACACTCTAACTGCAGACAAAGGGAAGTTTTCCCACGGTGTGGCAGGCACAATAAATTTCATGGCGACTGAGCTTGACCAATTACATTCAAAGATCAGGGTTGGATCGTCCCATTAGCGTAAACGTTTGACCACTTGCACTGAGTTTCTTTGTTTGGCAGAGGTCATAAACTGACTAAAAAAGGAAATGCAGGGAGACTTGGAAGCCGATTGGTCAGTTCAAAGTTCTGAAGTATGTGTCTCCCACAGAAAGAGGAGAGAGAATTTGATATGAGAAGTGATCCTCCTAAAACATACATATGCTGCCCATTAAATCATAAATTCTTTAAAACTTTAGTGACTAAGATATTCTACTTAATAATAAAGGAACAAACAATGTGTCTACATTGTAAATGTGATCATTTCTTTATGGTAGGCATGCAAAAATTAATTTCTTCCTGAAAATAAAGCAACATATATCAAATCATATTAATAAAAGCATTTCAAACCACAATTGTCCATCACAGGGTCTGGCCATATCTTCAATGGTGTCCTGAGAAGTATCTTCTGAAAAATGAGAATCTTGAGGATAAGAATGTGATTTAATTTCTTGTTCACAAGTCATAGTTTAACTTCAAAGAGATATATTCCTGTGTTATCCATCGGAGGGCGATGTTGGACTGTTTGAGTTTTAAATTAGGAATCTTACTGGTCATGTCTGTGGAACATCAGTCCATAAACCTGTCATTTGGGCATTCCTTTGGCAAATGACTGCAGGTCTGCAGCAAGGATTAACTTCCACTTTTATGGCCGATGGATAGGGTTTCACATCTCTGGTCTTGGGTGAAGAAAAGCAATTCATGACCAGCCTTTTGGGTGGAAACAATTTCTCCTCAGCAGAGAATGATTTTATAAATTGGAACCCAGCGGTTAACGTTACACTGGTCACAATTTATATTGCAATTTTCTTTAAATTTCAGTCCCCCAAATAGACATTCCTGTTCCCACCTGCTTCACTAATCCGCAGTTGATAAAATATCTAGTGCAATTCTGGCTTATTTCATTGTATTTTCACCATGATGGTAGCTGAACCGTTAGCATTCGCTTGGCTTGACGAGTCAGTCTGCCTATTGCTAGCTTAACCCTCTGTCTGTATATGTTGCCAAGCTGTGAAATAACCCCTAGTGGTCAACAGTGGTAAAGATTTTTTTCAAGAAAATATTCAGTTCAGATGTCAGAGATTTCCAAAGCTGTAACTTGAAAGTGGAAAGAGATAATGGTTTACTGTCAATTAGAAAGATGTAGAATATGATCCAAGTTTTGGATAGCAGTAAATTTATGCATCTAATTTGCATACAAACAAACAAAGACATTCGTCACTTACCGGCGTCCTTTTGCCGCATTCTGGTAGCTATTTTGTCCTCTCCCGGTCATTTTAGCTTTCTCTCCCACATCCACAAACTATTATTGATTATTCCACCTTAATTCTGCTTTTATTCTGGCGCTATTTACCTTATAAAACTGCACAGAAGTGGAGCGATTTTCCTCTCTACAACAATCGGTAGTGGCCATATTTGTTTTGGTCTAATCCCACAGTACAAGAAGAAGGAAGTATTTCTTCCTCTTTGGTGTATTACATGTCATCCATGAGTCCTCCAACGCGTGCCTGCCACCTTGTGAACTGGCATGATCAGTACAAATCCTCAGTACAGCTGGGGAGCGTTTGGCACGTTATTATGAGTTGACAGGCGCAGCACCGCGCTCTGCCTCTAGAGGCACACGAAATTACACAGCTTAAGGGTTAACTTCTAGTCATCCCAATAATGTGCCCTCAGGCTCTCCGCGCCCTGACCTCGTTTTTTGTTTTTAGAGAACACCGACGACCAATCGCAGCAGCCCTGCATTCCTGGGCTAGATTCAGCTGGAGTGACAGCATGTTGACGACACTTCATAAAGCGCCCCTGTACCCAGCTCCTGCGGCAGCCCAGGGCAATACAGATTAGACCTAAATATGGATTGATCCTCACTCCCTCTCCTTCTCTACACATGCCCCGTGTGTTTGAGTGTGTACGTGCGCGATTACACAGCGCGCTGCGGGATTTGTGTACAATTTGTAAGCGTCCCCCAGCTGCCCCCACATTCGCCAAACACACAGCTTATTTCCGCACCCCTACCCCACCCTTCCCTTTCTTATTTTTTTATTACTTATTCTTTCTGTGAGATTAATTCCTCTCTTCCTATCGTTGGGCTGTCACGTCCGTGTATGGAGTCATTTTTTAAAGTCTGCTGTTCCACGGGACGGGAGACTGATTGAGTTGTGGCCTTTTTCTGAGTGGGTAAAGAACAGGATTAATGCGTAACCCTTGAAAGCAACATGATGGGGGGAAAAGGGGAAAAGTAAAAAGCTGAGAAAATGTCCTATGAGAGATGGTTAAATAATAAAGGTGCATAAACAAAAGAACGGTATTATTAATTCTTTATGATAGGCATGTGTTTGTGGGAATACAGGTGCACCCAAAGACCTGTGCACCCTTTTAAAATGAATAAATGATCATTGGAATGAAGCAATTTTTAAGAAGTAGCACTTAAAGATGGAGTGCGCCTTTCAGATCCAATATAGTTTTTAATCAAATTCAGCAAATATCACCTTAAAGTACAAGGCTCTGATTGAGCACTGGTCATTCTAGTACAAGTGGCAGTGGGTGGGATTAGAGATATATGCAAAGGGGCTGAATTTTACTGCAATAGAAGTACAAACCACAGTCAGCAGCCTGATCAAGACTGCTCTATATGATGGAGAGTGTTGCACTGCATGAGGAAAATAATGCATCTTCAGCCCTTGATCAATGCAAAGTCCATAGTTTACTGTCAACAAGTCCCCAAAGTAAAACATGCAAGTAGATAAGTTCCTAACCTCAGAATACGACCATATGTACTCTCTCTGACATGAATGAGTGTCACAACAACCACACGGAGACAGAGACGCAAGATTTATATTTTTAATAAAACAGTAAGTGGAGATTCTGGAAGTAGTCTGACCTACAGGGGAGAACAAGACAGAACGTGAGTATATGGCAGTATTTGCAGAATTTATAGTACTGTTAGATGGGTAGATAATTACAGAGTCCATTTCTTGGAGTTGACATGGAGAACCAATGGCGTGAATGTGGAGAAGGTGAGTATTGTTTGTCCGCTGACAGGAAAGGGTGATAAAGGGCAGGTGAGGAGTATTTTGCAGCCATGGATGGAGATAGGATCCGGTAATGTGGATCTGCTTAGAGGTGGGTACTCCGGGCCCCGGGACTGAGGAGAGCCACAGGAGGAGATCCAGGCAGGTGATAATGATAATGAAACTATTGCAGGCTTAAGTGCAAGTTATGCACCCGCATCGACCCGACGCAGCAGTGACGGTGTCGATGTGCATACCTAATGTGTCGCACGACGTGCACCTCTTCAGAGAAGGAGAGGTGTACATCCGTGACGCAGGCCGTAAGAGCTGTGATTGGCCTGCTTTGTCTTCTCCTTCACATTTCCTGGTTCTCGCCGCTGCTTCACTCTGCCTGTTCACGGCTGCACAACTTCCATGGGGAGTCTGTTAAAACAACGGTCCAAATTCAAAAAAATATTGAGGAAGCACATACAGGGCATTTTGTGGCTCGTCATGACCCCAGTAATGACAAAGATTGTCAAATAACGGCAGCAGCAGTGGTCGTACGCATCGTTTTCTCTGACTCCTCTTTTTCACTGTGTAACGATCGTATTAAAAGTTGCTTTTTCTTCACATTTAGCGCCAGCTCCACCACAGTCTGCTCTTGTCCGTCACCATTTTGTAAACAAAAACACACAACGGACATATACCCCTACAGACATCGGCTGAAACCCATTTTTGTAACGGAACAAAGCATTTCACCCAACACACAAGAAAAAAATTGCCGATCACTGCGTCTGTGACAGACGTCGGTAATGGCACCGATGTGATGCGGGTGCATAAATCCAGCTTTACTTGGGAATCCAGGGGAGCTTCAGGAAGGTAGGAGGCACACAAGAGGTCGAGTAGCAGGAAAACCCAGAGAGCTGTTGAGCCCAGTCAATCTCGCACCGGACTGAGAGAAGCTGGAGCCTTTTATGCCCTTCTGTAATCAGGGCAGCTGCAAACAATGAGAGGTAATCAAGGCATGCTGCGAGTGTGAAACGTGCTCTCACCTTAAATCATAACAGTCTTAGAGTGCATTCACACGGCCACTGTACGGTCCGGACTAAAGGACCAAAGTGTGTATTCCGTGGATAGTCCCGTTCGTTTGGCGCCATCTGAATGCTCCTGGAACTCTGGTGCAGCACCAAACAAGCAAACTCTGATCCCCCTGAAAAGGGGGGGTCTCGGTACGCTTGCAAACGCAGTCTGGAGCACTTCGCTTGTTGTGTGAATGCAAGCAGAGTATCCAGCGGACCAAAGGGTGGACGTGCCCCTCGGGGTTTGTGTAACCACAGCAATACACTGTGAGAAGAGAAAGTGGCGTTTACTGTAAAGGTGCCTTCACATCAAACGCAAACGGGCAAATTTTTCACGCAGCACAATTACATTATAACTCAATGTAAATACATGAAAAGATATTAGTTCACTGTCGGGGTAAGATGCAGACAGACGAAGTTCCCACTCACCTGAAAAAGTTGTCCCTGTTGAAAACTTGATGTGTGTTTCGTAGCAGCACGAACATGGTAGGAATACGTGGGTCAATAAATCCAACACCCCAATTCAGCCGAAGAGCTCCTGGTTCTTCAGCCTCCATTTTGGGTAGAAAATAACAATAAAGTCAACCGCGTGGATCCAAGAATTACTTTTACCGTAGAAAAACGAGGAGAACAGTTAAGAAAAAATGTCTCTTGGACTTGGAGGAATGAGGAGAGTGAGGAGGAGATGCAGGCTCTGATAGACATTTGGTCTGAGGACCAGATTTCTCAGCTGCTTGTGGCTACACACAAGAATACAGATGTTTTTAAAATGTTTAGTGACATGATGTTGGCACGAGGGTTAATCCAGACGGCGGAGCTTTTCATTTTTATTAGTTTGTGGCACATAAACACCTCAGCTGAAGGGAACGGTGTTATGTTGAGAATTGCTCGCTTGCCGAGAATTGCATCCCATCGTCGAGTAAACGTAATTTAAAGATAATTTACAAGAGGTGATAATTTTTACTTCTAAAAATGTATAATGGGTACTTCTAAAAATGCACAAATGGTTACAAGCCTGGCTGTAGTGTTATATTTTATAGTTTTGGTGCATGGGATGCAATTCTTGGGCAAGCGAGCGATTCTCGGCATAACACCGGTCCTGGCCAATCGATGAGCCGGATTTCTCTTCTTTGCAGAGATTTTTTTCTTTCTGGTCAGTGGTGGCTTCAGCTACAACACCACAAACGAGCAGCTGTTGTAACTGCGTGACGTTGTCCAAGCAGTTTGGTCTGCTTGAGTGAAGTGCTGTGTGAATGCAAACCAAACCAAACGAAGGTGTAAAAATTCTCGCCATCCCCCGCCAAGTCTAACCGAGACTACTGGACTATTCTGGTGTGAATACAGCCTTAAAGATCGTGAAGCCCCTGTCCTTCTCGGTACAGTGAGATGAGATGAGATGAGATTCAACTTTATTGTCATTACACATGTATGAATACAAGGTAACGAAACGTGACTTGGCATTTGGGCACGCTCTGCAGAGCGCATCCAAAGCCGGGGCAGCCGCTAGGCGCCAGTCACAGATGGAGGGGGGTGGGTGGGGGTGGGCAGGACTAAAAAAAAAGTCTAAAAAAAAGTCTTTAAAATGCTTTTTTAAAGTGCTTTTGCATATCTACTTGGTATAGGAGTGGCTATCAATGGAAAAAAAACAGTCTTGTCACTTTGTTAGGGTACGCCTTCGTCTCAGTACCTCTCTCATTAACTAGCGGTTTTGATTTTCGCCAGTTGTGACAGGAGAACCAGAGTTCACTAGAATGATACCATCCACCCAACTTCATCTCCACCCTTTTTAAATACAGTAGGAGGATCCCTGTGAATGCGAAAACCCACACTGAAGCGCAAGTTATGCTCCCGCATTGACAATGCAGCGTTGACGGCATGGACGCAGCAGCGACATGTGTTCCTATTGCGTAGCCCGACATGCAATTCTCCAGAGAAGGAGAGATGCACGTTGGCGACGCAGGCTGTAAGAGCTGTGATTGGTCCAATTTGTCTCCTCCTTCACATTTCCTGGTTTTTGCCGCTGCTTTGCTCTGCCTGTTCACGGTGGCACAACTTCCGAGGCAAGTCGGTTAAACTGCAGTCCAAATTCCAAGAATATTGGGCTAATAAGCACATACACAACATTTTGTGGCTTGTCATAACCCCAGTAATTACACAGATTGTCAAATAACGGCAGCGGCGGTGGTCGCACGCACCGTTTTCTCCGACTTCTTTTTATCTCTGTGCAATGAAAAAGCTGCTTTTTCTTAACATTTTTTAGCTCCAACTCCATGACAATCTGCTCTTGTCCATCACTATTTCATAAACAAGCAATTCAATTGCAAACCGGCATGGAAGAAAATTTTGCAGAGGAGTGCGTAGGCATTGTGCGTAGGCATTGTCCGTCAGCAATGGCGTCGACGTGATGCGGGTGCATAAACCAGGCTTGACAGTGCTACTATGACTGCTAGCCTGCTATGGAATTAGCTTGTCAACTGCAGTTTATACAGTGTTGCCAACTCTCACTCTTTGGGAGGGAGTGTCACTCCTCTTCCCCCTTTCACACTCTCTCACATCACAAATCCTCTTTATCACTCGAAAACGAGAAAAATACTGGCGATATTGTGCTGACTTCCTTCAGACATTTTGTGTGTGTGTGTGTGTGTGTGTGTGTGTGTGTGTGTGTGTGTGTGTGTGTGTGTGTGTGTGTGTGTGACGGGTTGCAGTCCTGAGCTGCTGCTGAGGAAACAAATCACACAGCAGCAGTTGGGGGGGGTGGGGGAGAGAGAGAGAGACTGTATGGAGTGAAGTCCTGCCTAGTATTAACGTGACAAAACATACTCGATATGCACGATATAGGCATTTAATGTATCGCGTGTGGCCAAATGTATTGGTACATTGAGTATATTCAGTATATCGCCCAGCCCTAGTTAGTCACATTAGTTAGTTCAGTCTGTTTTCACTATCCAGACATAACAGCTGAACAGCCAACATTAGCTGTTTAGCATTGAAATGGCACCTGCCCCACCTCAGTGAAATTTCTCATGGTCTGAAGGCTGATGTATTTTGACCAAAAAATGTCACAGGCATTTCATTAAGACCTGGAAACTGTTTCAGTATGTAGAAAAAGAACACTAATTTGTCCCCTTTAAATAGTAACCACTATGCACAATAGTCATGCCGTTCAATCAGCATTATGATCTAAGCTTGATTATCTTTGTATCAAAAACAAGTATTCACTGACAATTTTCTTTAAAAAAGTGCTCAAATACCGAAAAAAAAAACACCAATTCTTTCAGTCAATGCTTAAAAAAAACAGGAATGAAAACAAAAGTGTTGGGTTTGTACCTCCCAGTGAGGAGAACCATTGGCTCCGGTTGCTGGTTTACTGTTTGAAACAAAGTACATCTGCATTCACCGAGGAGTTCTTGAGAACCGATGCTCACAACAAAGGGAGTGAATCAGAGGTTGGGCCTGCACTTTCTCATGAACTTCACCCAGCTCTCCCTCTCATCGCTCCCACAGCTTCTTCTCCTCTAGCCTTCCCGTGGCCACTCAGAGCTGAATAGCTGATTAAGCACACATTGATTAGTGCTGGCTCATTAGCATCCTGTTTGCATTGACCCCCCCCCTCCCCCAATCCTACATTTCCACGCAACACACACCCAGAGGCCACTTTCACCGAGCCCCCTTGCTGCTCTGACTCAAATGGACGAACAAGCGCAATATTTCTGCCAGGGACAGGAAATCACTGAACACTTGTCACGAAGCCGGCAATCAATGGAATTCACAACGCTGACCCCCCCACCCCTCACCGCATCAAACCCCCTCGACCTGAACCCCGTCACCCCTGTCCCAGAACTTTCAACACTACCCGCAGCACCTCGCTCCTTGTTGTGTGAGCCGTCTTATATCACAGAATGTGTATTTGCATTTCTTCACATAGCGGATCAGATGTTGTGCTCCATAACTTCTTCACACGTATGCAAATGCACGCATAGACACCTGCACGCTCATACATGTGCCAAAATAAATGATCCAACTCTGTTTTCGTGGTGAAACTAATGTATCCCTGTCCACATCTATTCCTCTTTGCATTCTTCCTTGCCAGTCCTATCTAAAGCACTTTGTAGGGGGTCTCCACGATTATACATGACAACCAGCACGGTTTTCAAAAAAAGACTAAATCCATCTTATCCCCAAAGGCGTCTATTAGGTTTGCCGGATGATGTAGGATGAAGCTATCTGCTGGAAAAGAATCAATATACACAAAAATATGTGTGTTCGGGTAGCCATCCAATTATGACACATTTTGTTAAAATAAAGTACAGAGAAAATAAACGTGTTGCTGATTTCTCCATTGGCCATCTGTTGCTGGAAGATTCACACTGAGAGGGAGAGAGAGGAAGCGAGGACTGTGATTGCACTTAATGTATTTTGTACCTGATCTTGATTTGTGACTCTCAATTTGACTCAATCCGAAAGGCAAAACATTTAATTAGGTTGGGGTTGGTTGACTTTAATCAACCGTTAACTGGAAGAATCAGTAGCTGTGGTTTGCCCGGAAGCATATTGCAGAAGAAATGAAGCATGAAAGGCCCCATTCACTAAAACATGATGTGTTTGCGGGTTTTAACCTTGTAAATGCTTTCTTGGGTCATATGATTAAATAAAAATATTAAAATCTTTCATGTCAGCAAAATGGGCAGAAGACTGTTTTGCTCTTCTAGGCTTCTTTTCCCTACGTCACTGATGAATGATCCAGTCTTCATACAACCCATCACTGTGATATTGGTTGTGATATCAATCCAGTCTCACCCAGAGTTTCTGAACCCAAGGTGTTAGCTTCAAAGCTAACAGTGCTACTATAAAGTTATCTTACCAAGCACAATTGTGACCTGCTACAAGTAAACCAGCAACAAGATGGCCTGACGTGATTCCTAAAAAACACAGAAATACTTTTTTTTTTTTAATTTGTGATTTTCGGGGGGGGGGGGGGCGGGGTTGCTAAATATACTGGTTGAAATCATGAAGAAGCTATTCCATGCTTCAAAAAACAGTGTGGGAGATTTTAAAACCGTAAACTTTGTATTTGAAATAGAGTAGTTTCAGAAGGAAATATCAGTGAGACCACTTCCTAGTTTCAGGAGTGTGGATACCACAGCTGATTTACATATTCGGTTTGTTTGGCTATTCATATGTCTTTGTTATTCATTTTGGCCAATCAGCAGCATATTCAGGTAGAAGCACATGGTTACTTAAGCAGAGCTCCTTTGGATAAGCACTGTAAGGGGTTGGGTTCATGCAGGAGATTAGTGAACGCTGTCTCTTTTACCTCACTGCCCAGTACAGCTCGGGCAGCTGGGTCGACAACACTGGCTAACATTATAGCTCCAGGGGGTAAGTACAAACATGTGTTTGCACAGTTCCCAGCACTCACGGTCCCGACTTTTTCGGCTACGGTAAAGAAACACGGGGTTGAGCACTTTATAACGACAAAAGGTCCGCCGAAGTTCGCGCGTCCTCGGCATTTGGACGCAGTTAAACTGGCCAGAGCGCGAGAAGAGGTTGTCAACTTAGAGCCATTGGGCGCTCCAACAGCCTGTGGGCATCCCCGCTACACATGGTGCCTAAAGCCAACGGGTCGTGGTGACAGTGTGGCGATTTCCAGCGCTTAAACAACGCAACAGAACACGATCGCTATCTTATTCCACACATCCAGGATTTTTCCATGCACCTGGCCGTAACGCGTTTTTTTCCAAAGTGGATCTGGTCCGCAGTTACCACCAGGTCCCAGTGCGCACGGAAGAGGCTCCAAAAACAGCAGTAATAACTCCTTTTGGCCTTTTCGAGTTTTTACGCATGCCGTTCAGATTAGAAGGCACGGTGCAGACCTTCCAGAGGATGATGGATGTAATGCTTTGCAACTTGCCCTTCGTGTTTGTCTACTTAGACGACATTCTGGTAGCCAGTGCGTCGGAGCAGGAGCACATCATCCATCTCAAGACAGTTTTCCAGAGGTTGGAAGCACACAGGTTGATAGTTAACCCGGCGAAGTGCCAGTTCGGTGTGCCAGTGATTGACTTTTTGGGCCACCGCATTTCACCGGAGGGCGCAATCCCGTTACCTGACAAGGTGCACGCGGTGTCAGATTTTCCACATCCGCAGATCGTAAGGGCACTACAGAAGTTTTTGGGAATGGTTAATTTTTACAACCATTTCCTTCCCCAAGCAGCCCAGCTGATGCAGCCGTTGTATCCATCCATCTATCCATCTTCTACCACTTTTCCGGAGGTCTGGGTCGCAGAGGCAGCAGTTCAAGCAGAGAAGCCCAGATAGGTCAAATAAGTTCATTTTGTCTTCTCTCAATTAGTTATCTACCACGTAATAGGTCAAATAAGTTCATTTTGTCTTCTCTCAATTATTTATTGAGAGAAGACAAAATGAACTTATTTGACCTATTACGTAGATAAATAATAGAGAAGCCCAGACTTCCCTTTCCCCCGCCACCTGCTCCAGCTCTTCAGAGAGGATACCAAGTCGTTCCCAGACCAGCTGGGAGACATAGTCTCTCCACCGAGTCCTGGGTCTGCCCCGGGGTCTCCTCCCAGTGGGACGTGCCCGAAACACCTCAAGTGGGAGGCGTCCAAGAGGCATCCTGATCAGATGCCCATACCACCTCAACTGACTCCTTTCAATGTGGAGGAGCAATGGTTCTACTCTGAGCCTCTCCCGGATGACTGAGCTCCTCACCCTATCTCTGAGGGTGAGTCCAGCAATCCTACGGAGTAAGCTCATTTCAGCCGATTGTATCCGTGATCTTGTTCTTTCGGTCATTACTCAAAGCTCGTAGGAAGGAACGTAGAGTGACTGGTAAATCGACAGCTTTGCCTTAGAACTCAGCTTCCTCTTCAACACAACAGACCGGTACAACATCCGCATCACTGCAGATGCTGCTCTGATCCGTCTGTCAATCTCTCGCTCCATTTTCCCCTCACTCGTGAATAAGACCCCAAGATACTTAAACTCCTCCACTTGGGGCAGGAGCCTGTCCCCAACCCAGAGAGGACAATCCACCTTTTTCCTGCTGAGGACCATGAACTCGGACTTGGAGGTGCTGATTCTCATCCCAGCCGCTTCACACTCAGCGGCAAACTGTCCCAGCAAGAGCTGTAGGTCATTGCTGGATGAAGTCAACAGGACAACATCACCTGCAAACAACAGGGATGAGATCCTGTGGTCACCAAGCATGACGCCCTCCATTCCCTGGCTGCGCCTAGAAATCCTGTCCATAAAAATTATGAACAGGATCGGTGACAAAGGGCAGCCCTGGCGGAGTCCAACTCTCACTGGGAATGAGTCCGACCGAGTGTTGGCAATACGAACCAAACTCTCACAATGGTCGTACAGAGACCGAATAGCTCGTAACAACAAGCCCGATACCCCATACTCCCGAAGCACCTCCCACAAAAAACCACGAGGGACGCGGTCAAATAACTTCTCCAAGTCCACAAAACACATGTAAACTCCCACGAACTCTCGAGAATTCTCGAGAGGGTAAAGAGCTGGTCCGATGTGCCACGGCCAGGATGAAAACCACATTGCTCCACCTTGGCGAACTGATCCCAGCCGTTGTATGTCGCGCTTAAAAGGAAGAAGCCCGCGACGCCATCGTCTGGACTCCCGAGCGAGTCCAGGCTTTTACTAACGCCAAAACAGCGCTTGCGGATGCTGCATTGTTAGCCCACCCAGATCCGTCTGCATGGATAGTGCTCACGACGGATGCGTCTGATGTTGCCATAGGGGCAGTGGTGAAGCAGTGCGTTTCAGGTTTGTGGCAGCCGCTCGCATTTTTTAGCCGGACTTTGCACGACAACAAACACAAGTACAGCACATTCGATAGAGAAATGCTGGCTCTCCACCTGGTGACACGCCATTTCCAGTTCTGGCTAGAGGGGCATGAGTTAGGTAAGGGCTATCTTGGCAGCATTGTCTGCCTGCTCATTACCTGACAGGCCAACATGGCTGGGGATCCAACAAAAGATGATATTAAAATTATGTTTCTGTAAAAAACCTAATTTCTCTAAAATCCAGATAATAATGGGGTGATCAGTCTTTAAAAACCCTAGCGCCTGAAGACAGGATCTGGAGTCAGTAAAAATTAAGGAGTTCTGTTGTTTGGTTCTTTCAATGTGTTCCAATGCTAGAAGCAAAGCAGGAGCCTCTGCTGTAAAAATTGAACATTGTTTGGGAATCCGCAAACCATGCTGATTGTGCCCGGTGACAATTGCAGCAGAGACTGAGCTATCTACTTTAGATCCATCCGAGTATATGGAAATATGGCAAGGAAAATGGCATTTTATGTCTAAGATCTGCTGCTGGTACACATTTGGGTGAGTGTCTTTCTTTGGTTTTGGCTCAGATCCAGAATGATACTGAGTTTCCTCAAACTCCATGGAGGAATGGGACAAAACTGTGTCTGTGTTACGTTGCTCATATCAGGGTTTAATTTAACCAGGTGAGGTTCTATACAGAGTCCAAAAGGAGTGATGCTCTTAGGTCTGACCTTATACAGCTGCAAAAATCGAGGGTGAAAAACTGCAGAGTAGGCTGGATTTCTATGGTCTGCCTTAAGTTTAACCACATACTGGAGAGCCAATTTCAGGCACCTGTTTTGAAGTGAAGGCTCATTTGCCAACACAGAGAGACAGACGGGCATTTGTTCTCATATCCGTCCGTATGGGCAATTTAGAATCCCCAGTTATTGCCTGTTAACCTGACATGCATGTCTTTGGACTGTGGGAAGAAGCCCAAGTACCTGAAGGGAACCCCCACAGACACGGGGAGAACATGCCAACTCCACATAGATACTGTAAGTACAGTATAAAGTATTATACATGTGCTTGAGTAAATATAACTAGTTAAAACCCACCTTTAGAACAGAGTAAGAAGAGTTGTTTCCTAGCGCGTATCCATGCTGATGCTCTTGTGGAGTGAATTTGCATTAGTGTGCAAAACCAAAACCCTATTGGAATCTGGATGGAGAACGGAGACTAGCGGGAAGGCAGATTGGGAAGGGATAAACGGACAGAAAAGATGGATCGATTGGGACCACGCCAGAATCTAATGGCTCGGGGGGATTGTGCCTCTCCGCGGCCATCCATCGTGCATCAAAAACACTCCTTATTTTCTTTCAGCGCTCCTCTTGATCATTCATACTCTTCATCCAGTGAGACGGCAGCATGTACGTGCTGATGTCCATTTGATTTACTGCTCTGGAAAAAAAAACACACACACATTAACACACCTAACAGTTGTCACATGCTAAACCCGTGAATGTAATTTTAACAGCTCGGGTCTTGATGGCATGTCATTTTAGCTTGTGCCGGAGAATATTTGATAAGGCTGCATCATTACAACCCCACCTTCCCCCCGACCACCACCAGCACCATATATCTATGTATCTATTCGGGTAAATGAGGAATGGCTCTCGTTTGAGCCGGGAAGCCGAGCTGTCATTAGTCTGTCTCCAAATACACCCACTACCTCTAATGATGCAAAAACATGCCTGGTTATGCCTGAGCACGAGCCGTTTGAAGAGTACAAAAAAAAGAAATGAAAAGATTTGAAGAAAGATGGATGTAGCCGCATGTATGTCTTCAGGTGGAGACAGTATTTCACCACGGAGGGATGGGGTGTGTGGGGGGGGGGTGAATTTGTGTGGCTGTGTTTCAGTTTTATTTTTATTTTAAAGAGGAATGGGCTTTTTAACATGCAACTCAGAATCTGTCTGTCAACTGCTCTTTGATGTCCTGCTGCCTTTGAGAGGGCCCGGGTATCATTAAGCATTTCCAATGAGTCCCACGTAGAAAAGATGACTGGATCCCTAAAGTTTTTCATCATCAATTAAAAAAGGAGTCTGCCTCTTCTTTCACGGGGAGCTTCAATCAACCTTAATTCATTTATTTGTCCATAAATAACTCACCTGTAATTAGCCAAACCATATCTCTTTAGCATTGTTAGAAGATCTACTGCTGCCCTCCATCTCTTTTTTTTCCCCCTAGATCTGTTTAATCTGATGTGTGGTTTTTATATCAAATGTATGCAGGCAGCCCCTCATATGAGTGATTTGAGGCTAATATGTGCAGAGTTAATATATGCCTGTCACCAGTAAAGGAGAGCATGAGAGCATTGCGGAGTGTGCCACATGCTGAATCTGAACGAGGGGGAAAGACATTAAATATTCCTTTTGATTGCATATCCAGCTGCATATTCTCACAGAGGGATTTTGCTTTTAACTGAATGTGCTGTACACAAGCACTTTGCAGTTTAACAAATATTTTTCCCCTGGCAATGTGTCAGCCCACCGGTGGTTTAGTACTTAATCCTTCCCAACAAATCCAACTACTACTCTACCCAGAGGTGGGCGGGGATCTGCCATCTCTACAAAGGGAATTATTGACATTATTAGGCTGTTTACTGTAGGGAAAAAAAAAAGCATTTTGTATTATAAACAAAAGTATGGTTTCAATTCCTATCACCCTCTCGTAAGTTATAAACTTAACTCGTAATGATGAAAGTGACCTTGCTCCGGAGAGTGGGGTCGGCAGGTTTTACTAATGTAACAGGGAATACTTTAGGGAATACTGATGTTAGCTGAAGCAACATCTTAGGCCTGCTCACAGCGTTTCTAATCCCAGGTTTTCTCCCGGAATCGACGGGTGCTTTTGAAAAGGCCTGCCTTCTCATCTCTGGCTCAGTTCTGAAAACTCATTAGGACCGCAGATCAAAGAGCGGGGCAGCCAGCCTGTGAACTGGACACTGTGGGCTATTTCTATCTATTTATCACTCATACGGCTATTTTGGCTCTTGCTGGGAGGTGATCTGCATCCAAACTGCACCACAACTTTCCTCTGTAATCCTGCCATTCTGGTGGCATCCATCAGCAGCTGTGAGCAAAGGCTTCTTTCGGACTGAATGTAAGCATCAAGCAAATGCTGGCCTGCAAAGTAAAAGGTAAGTTTGAGTAGCCAACACCTTTAATTCTTATTCTTACTATTTATATTTATATTGTGCTTTCTGAATCATAAAGACCACGTATGCAGTTACATGAGGATCAGCATGGTCAAGTCACACTTGACAGTAACCTCTCAGCATCTGGGCTTTGACTCTTCACCCTCCTCTTCAGCTAAAACAGGTTACAGATGATTTTGATGGTGAGGACAGCGTCTATAGCCCCGTTTCCATTACAGGCAGAGGCGCTTTGTGCCCACAGGCAAATGCTAGTGGCCCCAAGCCAGAAGGAGACCCCTGATAGCTAACCAACTTTGAATCACTACAACTGTGGAGCAGCTACAGTGTGGAGAGTTGGCAGTGGTAGGCTGGCACAGAACTGCCTGAAGGGCTCCCACCTCTCACTCTTGCAAGTACTGGTGCACATCTTATGTAAACAAACAAGTGAGAGTGGCTGTATCAAAATGAAGTTATCCATCTTGCAGTGACAGAAGAAAGACAAAAAAAAGGAAGAAGAGAAAGGAAAGCAATACAGTGGTAAGTAGTGTGGTGTTGAGTTTCAGCACCTTATTGTGAGGTGCGGTGTAGTGACGTGCACTTCCTGTCACGTCACTGCACCGCCCTATAAATACCAGAGGAGGTCCATCTTAGGGCCTCTTTGCCGGATGACTGCGCTGGTGCATACCGTGTATCTGCTTGTACATAGTTCCTGTAATAAAGCTGTGTTCGCCAGCCATCATCCTGCCTCATTCTTCACCCAGGTATTTCCATACATAACATTTGGCAATCGAGGATTAACTCATGGAGGCGTGCATCACCCCGCTTTGTCCCTTTCTCGAGCTCCCGGGCGATCCATTGGTTTCATGGCCGCATTGGTGGGAGGCCTATCAAACGTATGTTATGGCGCTAGGCCATGGGAAGCTGGATGGGGCAAGAGTGCGGGCACTTCTTGTTCACAACCTGGGGATGGAGGGCTGGAGGGTCCTGCAGATGCTCGGCAAGGCGGACTCATGTGAGGACATTGTGAAGCTGCTAGCTAAACGTTTCTCCACCCCAGACAACGTGACTGTCCGGAGGATTCGTTTTCGGCAACAATATCAGCGGGTGGGTGAGCCTATCTGCCAATATGTCATTGACTTGAAGCAGTTAGCCAGCAAGTGTCATTTTGGACCGCTTGAAGATGAAATGGTACGCGATCAACTAGCAGAACACATGTGTAATGCTGAGCTGCGTGCTAGGTTATTAATGGTGCCTAATGACTTAACGTTAGCTAAAGCAATGGAGCTAGCTCTCCGGTGGGAAGCTGCTTAGCTCGCTGTGAAGCTAAATTGGCACCAGACACAAAAGCAGCTGGAGCCGCTTGCCTCAGCTAACATTGCGGACCCTGAT
The DNA here is from genome assembly GCA_020510985.1 of Pholidichthys leucotaenia. NCBI lineage: Eukaryota > Metazoa > Chordata > Actinopteri > Cichliformes > Pholidichthyidae > Pholidichthys > Pholidichthys leucotaenia. The sequence goes on from CM035850.1 coordinate 41,253,317, forward strand.
AGCGAGGATAGCTCGGACCAAGATGTTTGGGAAGTCAATGCTGCCAGCCAAAGGTCTGCCCCAGGAAACTCCCATTGCAGGGGTTGTGGGTCCATGACGCACCGCTATAAAGCTAAGAAATGCCCGGCTAGAGGAAAACGTTGTGGTAGATGTGGACGCTTGAATCATTACGCCAGGGTGTGCCGTTTGTTTTACCTGGGGAACCCACGGGAGGAATCACCCCACTCACCCCAGACAGACACTGGAAGCGAACAGTACGAAGGGCTAACAGACCCCACGGTGGTCAAGTCGACCAGTTTTCACCCAGGGTCGGTATCCATACCGACGAGCGTAACCATGCTAGCCCCAGATGCCTCCAGTACTTGGCCACAGTTGGCTGGGGGGTCTGCAGCTACAATGGTGAACACTACAATGTTTTTAGAAGAGGACGGGGACCAGACCGTCAAGCATGGAGTTACCGCACGCTCAGCAGCAACACATCGGGCCGAGTAAAATTCCACTCCGGGTTATGGACTTGGTTCAGGTTCAGGGTGAAGGACATCTATGGTGAAGATGGGCCAAACAATAGCCACCAAAACATCGAGGGTGTCTGTGCATTGTGGCTAAGCTGGGCGCAGCGTGTTTCAGGTTGTCTGACAGCTCTTCAAGGCACACCAATCAGCTTTGGCGTGCCCGGGAAGACGCTCCAGGTGGCGAGGCTGGACAGGAGTCGGTGATGGTGGTGTAGAATCCAGGCTCCGTCATCCAGAGGGTCGGCCATCGCTCTGGGGGTCTGCGGTCTCCTGGGGCACGTCTGCTGAGGGGCTGCCCTGGACCCCCCCCATGCAAGTTCCAGTTTTTTCCACCCCAATGACTGTGTGGTAACACTTATTTATAGTTCTTGTGTTTTGTACGTGCATGTTATGTTCTGGGCGTTATTTACTGTATGTGTGTATTATAGTTTAGGAGTATGTCAGTGTATTTTAGTTTAATCAGTCCCTCCTGGATTTCGTGAGATGTTTTTATGATTGTTGTGGCCCAAAAAGCCTGAATTCACAGGAGCTTTTTTAAAAAGTTGCGATAAAAGTTGCAATGTTTTGAGAGGTTTTTTTTGCACTAAAAGTTGTGGGAAGAATTACAAATTTTAAAGCAGATGTTTTTTTGCAGCTTACTGCAGTGATATTCTATATAACAATACAAGAAAAGCACAGGATTGTCAAACATTTCCTATCCCAGTGATTTGTAAATTAAGCAGAAACTTCTGCTATACAGAAAAACTCTTTTGTGCAATAGCCAGTACAGACTTCAACACAATATCCATTACAATGGCAAAATTAGATTGAATGCATGATCAAGAGTAGAGATTAGGAAATTATTTGCACACCTTCATTTGAAAACTCCCTATGGTCCTCAACCACTCAGTACCAAGTAGAGAGGAAAAAAAGAAATCATTTATTCTGTTAGTCTTTACTGGCTATTGGTGTCTGTTTTTCTGAAAAAAAAAATTACAGACAATATTCTGTCTCTTTCTGTGTAACTCCTGCCTGTCTGTCTGGCTGCTGCGCGTCTTCACCCACCCACCCACACACACACACACACACACACACACACACACACACACACACACCTTTCAGTTATGGGGGGGAGGGGGGTATCCGTGTCCAGATCAGAGATTCACAGGTTTAAAGCTCATTGACAAGATGTAGTAATAATTTTACCTCTAAAGATGTATGAAATTATCAAACACTGGCTGTAGTATTAGATTTGCTTGTTTGTTTGTGGGACTATGGATGCTCTCGTCACGTGCACTCCCACGACGGGGTGCTTTTGTTGCAGGCGGACGTCTTTCAACACAAACCCAGCACTTCGTACATGCGGTCAGGATGGAAACGTGGCGAGACGTCCACCGGCAGGCTGGGGGAGACGGAGGAAGGGTCGGTGTTGCAAACCTCGTGGGTGAGTGTTTTTTTTTAAATCACACACTGTTTTTTGCTTAAGTGTTCCGTTAATACTGTAAACACAGAAGTGACTGCAGTGCAGCGCGATGCATTTGATTGGTTAGACTGAGCGTTTCACAGACAAATTTGATTGGTGAAATTGGTGGAAGTTGATGAGGATTTGCCAAAATTGTGGGAAAGTTGGGGTGATTGGACAAAGTTGCAAGGTTGCGCAATAGTTGCGCTGATTGGCTGATTTCACGTGAATTGACGCAATTGCAACATTGCGAAATCCTGGAGGTATGGGTAACCCCCACAACAGCCACGGACAAGCAGAGCGCTCAACGGGAGCAATTAACGTAGCAGTGTGATCTATGGACTGATAACAATATGTAGATGTGCCTTGTAACCTCTTTTGTCCTACAGCTCCGGAGCAGAGGCGAATTCCGGCCAGTAATCTTCCTATTGTTATGTGTGTCTCTCAAATGCAAATGTCCATACCTACTGCTGTGAATGCATTGTCTGTAGTGGGGTATAAAAACTGCATTGCTCTGTAACTCTCTCTCTCTCTGACCACTGCTTCTGACGAGACGCATTCCCTGTCTCCTGACGAGAGCCTCCGGGCCCGCTCCGGCGCGCCTGCACGGCGCTGGAGTGGGTGTTGTGATGGCAGTATGATTAATAAACTCCCTCAAAAACTCTCAGTTCGCTGCTTATTATTTCATGCCGCCACATTGGTGACCCCGAAGAAAGCACACGCTTTGTGCAGCAACCTTCTGACCTGGACATCCACACTGGAACCAGCCGAGGGACACAAAGATCGTCTACTCCCTCTCACCGCTCCAACGCATCGACACGAGCCCGAGGGACAGAGATCGTCTCCTCCCTCTCACCGCTCCAACGCATCTGCATGAGCCCGAGGGACAGAGATCGCCTACTCCCTCTCATCACTCCTCCGCATCGACACGAGCCCGAAGGACAGAGATCATCTCTCCCTCTCACCGCTCCAACGCATCTGCACGAGCCCGAGGGACAGAGATCGCCTACTCCCTCTCACCGCTCCAACGCATCCGCACGAGCCCGAGTGACAGAGATTGTCTCCTCCCTCTCACCGCTCCAACGCACCATGACCCGACACAGCGAACGATGCAACAGCTTACAGGGATGACCATCGGCGCCGACGACGCTGATCTCCAGCAAGCTCCCTGACCCTGATTCGCCTCTACAGCGGACCTGCCATGCATCGAACCCCGCATGCACACCGGGGGGCTATGAGGACAGCGCACCACGCACGGGACAATACCAGCTCCACATAGACCGCCATCGTCCGTCGCCGCTGCACACAGAACCTTCAGGGCTGCTCACACACCTGAAGCACACACGCAGCTCGCTCACAGGATTTTCTAATGGTCTCAGCCACGGTGCACAAGGGAATTCAGTTGCCTGCTGTCCCCGAGGGCTTTAGGGCTGCGCGCGCACCTAAAGTCAACACGCCAAGTCCCTCACTGCTGCAGCTCCTTTTTTTCTTCATGGCCACGAGAGGAGTCAGAGACAAATTTTTCTTCTTACAGCTGCTGTGGACCTCCGCACGTTCAACGGGACAGCCCCTCAACATCGCGGATCCACAGGCAATTTTTGCGCGGCCCAGACAATATCGCCGTCCCAGGCCGGCACTTGCTACCCCCACCCCCCTCCCTCCACCGCCGCCTGCAGCGAGCTTCCCCTGCAGCTCGCTCCCAAAGCTGGACTATCGAGGCCTCAGCTTCCCACTGAGCCCTCTGGGGGGGGGAGTGTATGGGTAACCCCCACAACAGCCACGGACAAGCAGAGTGCTCAACGGGAGCAATTAACATAGCAGTGTGATCTATGGACTGATAACAATATGTAGATGTGCCTTGTAACCTCTTTTGTCCTACAGCTCCGGAGCAGAGGCGAATTCCGGCCAGTAATCTTCCTATTGTTATGTGTGTCTCTCAAATGCAAATGTCCATACCTACTGCTGTGAATGCATTGTCTGTAGTGGGGTATAAAAACTGCATTGCTCTGTAACTCTCTCTCTCTGACCACTGCTTCTGACGAGACGCATTCCCTGTCTCCTGACGAGAGCCTCCGAGCCTGCTCCGGCGCGCCTGCACGGCGCTGGAGTGGGTGTTGTGATGGCGGTATGATTAATAAACCCTCAAAAACTCTCAGTTCGCTGCTTATTATTTCATGCCGCCACAGAGGGACTGTTTAAAAATGGACTTTTAGTTACCAGTGGCAGAATAATCCACTGTGCCGTGCAGACTGCACGGTAGTCCACCCATCAGCCCTATTCTAGGTTGTTTTGAGTAAGTGTGTTAGGCCAGTTTAGTACATTATTTCTCATTATTTTAGTGCATGATTCGGGTCCCAAATTTGGGGAGGATTTCAATTGTATGCGTGGTCTTGGACTTTTTTAAGGGGAGAGAGAATGTGGTGTTGGGTTCCGGCACCTTATTGTGAGGTGCGGTGTAGTGACGTACACTTCCTGCCACATCACTGCACCGCCCTATAAATACCAGAGGACGTCCATCTTAGGGACTCTTTGCCGGATGACCACGCTGGTGCATACTGTGTATCTGCTTGTGCATAGTTCCTGTAATAAAGCTGTGTTCGCCAACCATCATCCTGCCTCATTCTTCACCCAGGTATTTCCATACATAACAAGTAGTGCAAATAATATAGTAGCTAACTTAGCTCAGAGCAGCTTAATGTGTCCTGTCTCTGCCTTTTGAAAAGATACCAATATGTACTTTTGAAATTTAAAAAAAAAAATGTTTACATTTCACATTTTTTGTTAGTGTCATATTATTTATTATAAAAGGGTGATGAACATTGGTTGGAGGAGGCCCCTGTGAATTTTTGCCTTGGGCCCCAAGAAACTGTAGAATCACCTCTGACGACAGGAACCAGAAACCTATTTTAGAGGATCAGGAACTTTGATAAGGGCCATTCCTGTATCTGGCCCTGTACCCCGTCACGCCTCCATAATGGGGGTAGGAACCATCGATCTGTAGAGATTTTGTTGGTGATGTAATAGTTTGACAGTTTTGACCACAACGCAGTGCGGCTAAGTAATACACATTTAAAATATGTTGAAATCATACAGAAATGATTATGCATGAAATGAATGTAGAGTGGAGTGCATGGAACCAACTTTCCACCATTGTTTAAAGTGACACACTGGTAAAAATCATGTTTTCTTCTTGTTAACATGTCTTTAACATGTTTTTTTTATGACTTATAGGACCTATCAAGAGCTAAATCACTCTTATGTATCATGTCTGTGTTTGTCTGCTGTGAAAGTTCAGTTAACCCTTCTTGTGTCCGGGTTTCAAGGACATAAACAGCACCCTCATTGTCTATGTCGCAGTTCTGCGCCTGTCATGTGATGTGTCATGATGTGGCCATAAACCATAAAAAAATCCCCAGTTGTACTAAGTATTCCACCTCACAAGGTGGCAGACACATATAACTTATTGCTCTTGCCTTGGAGGACTGATGTCTCCCAAAGAACGACCCAAAAACCTCACTTCTGGGACACCGAAGAAGAAGAGTTTGTAAACAAATGTTGATATGCTCCATCGCAACACGAAGGAGGCATTTGCTCCCAAATTTGCCAACTATGATTCTAAAAAGAGATTATTTAGCTTATGAAGGTAAATATCTACATTTTGTTATAACAGAGGGTGGCCGAAGCTGGTTAATTTTCACCTGCCATCAACCCCAGCTCCATGTGACTGGACAGAACAATTGCTCCGGTTCCGTGTCGTCATATAAGATAAATTGCGACGGAATAAAAGTGAAATTGAGGTGGAATAATCATAAGAGTTTCTGGATGTGGGAGAAAAAGCGAAAATGACCGACAGAAGACAAAATAATGACCAGGATGACAAAAATGGACGAAACAAGCCGCCTGGCCAGCGGTAAGTCTGACGAATTTCTTTGTTTGTTTACACTGTACTGACTTTCTGGTTCATATACTTTGAAGATAACAAAAAACCCAAAACAAAAAATGGTGACAAAAACAAATCCATCCTTTGTGTAAATATCTCCAAAGTCCACTTTTGAATGAAAGTTATGTAATTCGATATGGCTGCTGTGGCGTTATGCATATTAGATGCGTCAATTTACTCCTATCTCAAACTTCGGATCATATTCTACATCTTTCTAATTGACAGTAAGCCATTAGCGCTTACCTTTTTCAAGTTATAGCCTTGGAAATCTCTGACATCTAAACTGAATATTTTCCATCCATCCATCTTCTTCCACTTAATCCTTTTCGGGTTGCCGGGGGGGGGGCGGGGGCTGGAGCCTATCCCAGCATCTTTGGGCGAGAGGCAGGGTATACCCTGGACAGATCGCCAGTCCATCGCAGGGCCAACACAGAGAGACAGACAACCATTTACTCTCACATTCATACCTAAGGACAATTTTAGAATCCCCAGTTTGATGCCAATTAACCTAACTTGCATGTTTTTGGCATGTGGGAGGAAACTGGAGAAATCCCGAAGTAAACCTACACAGACACGGGGAGAACATGCAAACTCCACACAGATCACTGTTGGTCGGAGGCTGGGATCGAACCCAGGATCCCCCGGCCAAGGGTGAGTTGCTGTGCTGGCGCAGTGCTAACCACTCCGCCACCGCGCTCTTGAAAAAAATCTTGACCCCATCAATAACACAGTTTTCACAGGAAAACAGCTGAAAAGCTTAATAAAAAGTGATAGAAAAGACAGTGGATTTAACAGAGAGACAAATTGAAGGTAAACAGTTCTAAATAAGAACTGAATAAGGAGAAAATGACTTCATCAGTGATTACATTAGTGTGAAGCTACAGGTGCATATGTGTAGAGGTAGAACAGTCTTTTATTGTGCGTAAATTTACTCCTATCTCAAACTTTGGATCATATTCTACATCTTTCTAACTCACAGTAAGCCATTATCTCTTACCACTTTCAAGTTATAGCCTTAGAAATCTCTGACATCTAAACTGAATATTTTCTTGAAAACAATCTTGACCACTGGGGGGAGGTTGCCGGGTGCAAAAATGCACCACAGACAGTCAAGAGGTTAAGGGAGCTCCTCCTCCCTTTGGAAAACGGCAAGTTTAGATGCAGCGATTTTGTGATGTCACTGTAATTCTAAACCCCACCCAGTAGTTTTCGGGGGTGTTCAAAAGTACCTACTTGTGACCAGGGCCATATTTCAGCCCCTACAAGTTCCTGAAAATTACCCCTTACAGGGAGGTTCCTGTAATGGAGACACACACCATAAGGGAAGTTTCTATAAAATGCATACCTAGTTCTTGCAGTAGAAATGGGGCTTATATCCAGTACTGGCTCAATGGAAACCTATTCAATCAACTGCAGGTACATATGAAGACCTTGGAACTATTGATCTATGACCTCCTCTTCAACAATCCTCATCAATGTTGCTTTTGTTGCCCATACAGAGGGAGCCCTAGAGAGCATGAAGTCCTGTTTTGCCAAGGCTGCTAAATATCTGACCTTGAAATCAGCCTGTGGTCCTCCAAAAGGAATATTGTCCTCCACATACTAGTACAAGTGAGACAAATCTGAAAGCCAGCAACCAGTTCACCTACCTGGGATGCTTCATTTCTTTTCATGCCAAGATTGTTGGACATATTGACAACACATTGGCGAAGCTAGCAGCACAATCAGCAACCTGTACAAATGGGTATGGAACAACAAACACCTTATAAAGGACACCAAGATCAGTGTGTATATAGCTGTTGTATTTATCACCTCCTTGAATCACTCATTCACTTCGCACAACTACTTGAGCTCAATGCTGAACTTCTGCTGGATGACTTCATCTTTAATGTTGAGGTCCTTGAGCAGATGGAGCTAACAAGCATCAAGGCTATGTTGCTGAAGGAGCAAGTACATCTCCATGAAGGACGATCACTTCCTACTAGGAATTGTTCTGTGTAGTGAACTAGCCACAGGATATCATGACTGAGGGGCACCAAAGTAAAAGATGTCCCTCTCACATTGATGCATGCTAGTGAGGTAGCCAACTTACAGACCATGACTCCTGGTATTACTCCATCCATTCGCCTGTCTATTTTGAAATCAACCACATGTACAGCCTCAATGACAAAAGATGAAGGAAGAAGAACTGGAAACTTTAACACTAAATCCAGAAAAGGCTTTCACTGATAGCCACTACAGTAGGACTTGCATATCCAGTACTGGCCTCAGGAGCCATAAGAGTTCTTGTAGTAGAAGTGGATTATCTCTTTGACATACAGTATCTTCACTTGCAAGCTATGGGGAGATCACCCAAAGCATTTTACAGTCCTTTATTCTATGCAAGTTTGAAACACCCTCTCCGTGGATTGCCGCCTTTGTCATAAATGCCCATCAGGGCAGGGAAAAGACCCAATTGCCAGCTGTGAGTGTGCAAGGAGTTTAATAATAAAAACACAAAAAGCACAAAACTGTAGAAAGAGCAAACTTGCTAGACTTAAACCAAAAGGCAGGACACAAAGATTACAGATAATTAGACGAGGAACTCTCATCTGGCACAACCAGAGGAAGCGTGGGACACACGCTGGTTGACAGAGTAGGAGCGTGGGGCACACACAGAGTAAATACAGAGAATAATTGTGGTGCTCACATAAGGTAACAGAGAAGAATAAAGAGATGGAACTTGCGTCCGATCGCTGAGAAGGGTGCTGTGCCAAACAGCAGTGCCACACCTCTTAAATAAGGCAAAGGGCAATTACAATAAATGGTCCCAGGTGTGGGAAACAGGAGTGAGGAGAAATTAATCCCAAAATAAAGACAGCTGTGCCAGACTGAGAACTTGAGCTACCGGAGGAAGTACGCAAAGCACACTGTCAAAATAAGAGCACAGACCAGAAGGAAAATAAATCATGATACACAAAGAATGATGACGACCAGTCAAAGCAAGGACAAGGTAATACATAGTGATAATAAATATAAACCCCTCAAGAAACAGACTAAGGGAAAAGACGGAGAAGGCTCATATAAAAACATAGGATGTCATTCGGGAATAAACATAACAATAATGACCGGGACTAATAATTGAAACCTAAGACTATGCTAATAATAACTCTAATCCATAACCAGATACAAATGGCAACTCACACATAATACAGACAATACAAAACAGGAATGGGAAAATACAGAAAATAATCAAACTAACAAAGGAGCATGAGCACAGTTCCCCAACTGTGCTCCGCGTCATGACAGCCTTTTCACATTGGAGGGGTTTGAGTGCCCTAATGATACCAGGAGCTATGTATCATTAGGGCACTCAAACCCCTTGGGTAGGGTCTCCCAATACAAGCTGGTCCTGGGTGAATGGTCAGACCAAGAGCGGTTCAGTAGATCCAAAAGGAAAAAAGTTACATCAAGGGCCCAGTGTACCCAAAGGAGCAATATGGGCCCGTCCTCCAGTGGGCTCACCATCTGCAGGAGGGACCATGGGGATCATGGTGCTATGTGAACCAGGCAGCAGTCTGGGCTACTCTGGTTCAACTGCTGCCTCCACGACCCGGACCCATGGATAAGTGATAGAAGATGGATGGATGGATGGATGGACGGATGGACGGACTTTTAAAACATGTCATATCAGCATTCTGCCCAACAATCAACTTTACAATCATTGAAAGACTTGCCCTTCTTAGCTATAGCCAGAGTTGTAGTCAAGACCAGACTAAAGGCCTATACATACTCTGTAAGAACAGAGAAATTTGTTATGTCTCCCAGGGTTGCAAGAACAAAATTAGATAATTTTGTTCTTGCAGCCCTGGTTTGGGAGTTCTTGCAGCTTGTTCTTGACACATCATGGCAGAATTTTTTTCTTGCGCAGTGTCCAAGAACCATTGTGTGATTGGTCAGAAGTGTGAATTTCCCAGGAGTTCTGCACTTGAGTTTCTTGTAAAGTATGAAATGTCCTGGCCACAAAGAACTTTGTTCTTGTTCTTGCCACCTCAAGAAGAACAAAAAAAATTTCTCTGTTCTTGCAGAATATGTAAAGGCCATAAGACCAGAGTGGAAAAAGACCAAGACTTTAGGGGTCAAGATCAAGTCAATACCCAGACCAAGATCATTGTGCATGTAGGTTTTGACTGGGTCTCAACTTGGTTTTAATAGCTAATAGTCTTGGTTTTGTCAGCTCTTGTCTTGGTCTTGGGAGACTGTGGTCTCATTCTAGTCTTGACGAGGTCATGACTACAGCACTAGCTATAGATGGCACCAAAGATACTAACAATGCTTTGTTTGGCATGTAAAGAAATAAATAATCCTCATTTTAAATATGAAAAATGTTGGAAAAAAAATGGTGTAAGAATCCTCCCACTTGAATAACAATACAGTAGATCAAGGGTGTCCTAACTATTCAAAAATATCTGTGGATTTGTGCTTGGTAATTCATCTCCAGCATGTTTTTACAGGCTGATAACTGATAAACTGAATGTGTCAAATCAGCTGCAACCTCTTTCATTTTGAATGTGTGGCTGGCTTCTACTTTGGTTTTCACCTTCAGCAGCTTTGTGTTATTTCTGGGTGGATGCTGAGTGGGTAACTTGATCAGCAAGAGCATCAAAGCACTTCCGATCTGAACCTTTTTGTACTTTTCCACCTAAAGACAACCACACAAGCAAACACACATGGGTTTAAACACACATTCATTCAATAAATGACCTCATATTTCCCCAAGCAGGTGACAAGCAAACAGTCTGTCTGCTTTTAATACCACAGCCTTTTCTCCTGGCTTTGCAAAATTTGCATTTTTCCTTTAATATGTCACTCAACAGTTCTTCCCAGGTTTGGTGCCATCCCCTGGCACCAGCTGTCTCCTCCTTTGCCCAGCCCCTGGCTGGCTCCTGTGCCTAGTGGGGCTGGTGCTTCTGTTATAAATACCAAAGGGACAGTTAGTCTGCCTCATGTTCTTTTCTCTGTGAAGGCTCACTTGTGAAGTATCTTGTTTACTTGATCTACTGTTACTCTGCTTTTATCTGTATCTTTATAAGCCAGTTGATACTCTTATTTATGTGTTCATTTAGTTCCACCTACTAGTGCACACTTATTTACAATTAGAGATTTGTTGACTTGATTGTTATTAGCACTAAAGTGTTATTTTTCTACATCTTGTCCAGTACTGGAAGACTGGGCAAAGTTTCATTTCACTGGTACACACCCATGCAGGTAATTTGTTGTTAGGGCTTTGTTGTTGCTGCTGCTGCTGTTGTTATTTCTGCACAAAAACAGACTTGTAAAGTTTCAGTAGCGGATGGTGGGTGATCCCACTGAGGAGACAAAATACTCCTGAACAGATCCACACCTATACTTGCGAGGCCCCCAAATCTTTAGCTCCACAGATGTTAAATGTAGCTCTTGCAAAGCCCCAAGAAAACATTGCTATGTTGATCAACTTGCTATTCAAGACAACACTACACCGTCCTCACTCAGCATGATAAAATCTGACCAAGAAAAGTTGACGACCTATCCTAACCCCAGCACCAACGAGTGGGACTAAAATGGGACACAAAAAATGCCAAAATAATTAAATCAAATTAAAAGAAATGCATTACAATGGGTCACAAGTATACTGCTCAAAAAAATAAAGGGAACACGTTGAAAACACATCAGATTTTACTCACTCAGATTAATCTGAGTAAGCTGGACTAGCCTGCCACAATTTCGATATCCAGCTTATTTTTTCCCATTAAAATCTGATGTGTTTTCAAAGTGTTCCTTTTATTTTTTTGAGCAGTATATTTGTACAAGTGTCCTGTTTTGTTGACTTGGTGTCACTTGGTACTGTTAGATATGATTTAATGCCTTATTTAGTAGTTGTGTCCTTAGTAACTACAAAAATGGCCATTTGTTGTTAAATATTAGCATAAATATGATTAAATTGATTTTTTGGGGTGCTTGGTGGGCTTTTGGCATCTCATAAAAATAACTTCATTCTTTATTTAGGGTGTTTGGTGTCTCATTTGGTCCCATTCGGTGCTGCTCATTATTGCATCAAATTGACCAATGAACAATATTTTCCACAATCATATAAAGAGTTGAAAATAAAACAGCATACAGGCATAGACACATACAGGAGAGAAATGGATTTTAACTCACTGGTTACCATGTCTTTACATGAATCTGGATAAATCTTCATGTCATCAAATCCAGTTGTAATGGTTGCAAAATGCAAGGCTGAGGCTAGCGTTGCTAAGTGGGTACCGGTTAGCAACTCCACAACTCCAGAAGATCAAGTTTTCTCCTCGTCGCCAAATGTTATGTCTGGAAACAGAACAGCGGAGGCAGGAGCTGTACTGAACGATAATTTTATTACAGGACACGATTAGTTGCACATGTTACAGCACTTAGCATATGGCTAACCTCAAGCTAGTACAGGCTCTGGTCAGTTTGGAGGCGGAGCGCGAAAGAGGCAGTCTCTTCTTCTTCTTCTTTTAGATATGATGGGCGGTTGGCAACCAGCTTACAGGTGCATTACTGCCATGTACTTCATTCACTCTTCTTCTTCTTCGTCTTTAGATTTGATTGGCGGTTGGCAACCTGCTTGCAGGTGCATTACCGCCACTGACCTGATTATCATCACTCTATATCTTTGTATAAGGAGTTCTGAACAACTCCTTATGTGTGAAAAAATTATGCGTCCTAGGACTGTGTTCAAGGTGCGGCTGTCTGGTGCTGACCTCCCACTATGTTTGTCTTTCTTTGTGTTTGTTTTTCCTCCACGTACTTCACTCCTGCCATTAGTCTCCTAATGTAGGCATGGCATGATGATGTCACGTCATGCGTGCATTCCCACGTCCGTGCTGTCTGTTGTTAATATGGGAAATATCTAACAGTTAGCTCAGCCAGATGATGATACATTTTGGTTACATTTACCTGAAAGTGACTTTTGTTTTCCAAGTTGTGTTATGGAATGCCACTGACTCAGACATGATGCCATATTAGCAGATGATTTTGAACCTCAGACAGAGAAGGGGCACACCATTACTTTAGCATGTGTATTTATTAGTATATCCACTTGAGGGTGTGAAAAGTTACCCCCTCCCCCCCTCCAAAAAAAAATTCTCATAACAATGCCAAAAATAAAGGAGATATTCAACTTCAACTTTATTCATTTATATAGCGCTGTGATATCCTACCGTGTAGCAATGATCACACTTGAGTTATTTCTTTGGCTAACTCTGCCGTTTATTCTGCAACACACATAATATGACTGAACATGGATTCTGCGCGGGGTTTTCACACTCTTGTTCTAATGTGTCCCCTTAATAGTAGTGCTGAACAATACAGGTAGTTCCCCCTAGAGGCATGTGCCAGTAATGTTTTAAATTAGACTTGCAGTCTACCACATCCCTCCCCTCTAGATTAAACTACTTTTAATTACACTAGCCAATTATGCTAGACATCCTGGAACTCCCATTTAACCCTAAACAATCACAGTTACTTTTAACTTCTTAAACACATGTGCCATACACATAATTTCTTTCTCTTTTTTTTTTTTTTTTTACATGTATAACACACATAACAGTCTAACTGGGGATTTGGTTTGACTACCGCATCCCAGTGAGGTTCCAGGACGCATTCTTGTCCTGTGGCTGGGGAACTCACTACTGACTAAGTATAGTCCTTCAAGTAGTCTGGAGCTTTCCTAGCTCGCTGAGATCTTCTCACGGCGGGTGAGCCAACTGCAGGTGAAGACTCAGACTGCTCCACTGTTTCGGCTGCTGCAGTGCTGCCCGTAGAATCTGCAGAGACGGTTACCTCAGGTTTCACCTGAAGTGGTGGTTCGTTGATGCTCTCCTCAGGATGGGTGTCAGACAACACCTCTGGTGCCATCGGCAGGGGAATGGAGCTCCTACCACGAACTTGGTCGATGTGTCGCCTCACCACTTGTCCATGACCTAATGTCACCTTGAATGACACAGGGCCTGTCTTTTCTGTTATTTCTCCTGGTACCCAGGCTGGTCCTGAGCCAAAGTTGCGGGTGTAGACCACGTCTCCTTCTCTCAGTATTCTCTCTCTAGCATGCATGTCATGATAACCTTTTTGTTTCTCTTGTTTATCATGCACTTTGTTTCTGAAGTCTGGATGTATTAAGTCAAATGTTGACCTCAACTTCCTTCCACACAACAGCTCAGCTGGTGACTTGCCAGTTGTAGATTGGGGTGTTATTCGATAGCTGAACAGAGCTCTCGACATTCGGGTTTCAATAGAGTCTCCTGTCATCTTTTTCATGAGTGACTTGAATGTCTGCACGGCCCTCTCGGCTAAGCCGTTAGAAGAAGGATGGTATGGCGCAGTCGTGATGTGACGTATGCCATTCTTTTCAGAAAACTCTTGGAACTGTTCACTCGTAAAACATGTACCGTTATCTGATACTATGATTTCAGGTAGCCCATGTTGGCTGAAACTCTTTCTAAGACATTCAATGGTAACAGTAGAAGTAGAGCTACTCACAGAATATGCATCGATCCACTTTGAGTATGCGTCAACTATGATCAGGAACATTCTTCCCATCCATGGACCTGCGTAGTCAATGTGAATTCTTCTCCATGGTTTATCTGGAACTTCCCAGGGATGTAGTGGGGCTGCTGGAGGACTGTTCCTGTTCTCCTGGCATGCCGCACATGACTTCACAAGCGCCTCCACCTCTGCATCCATGTTGGGCCACCACATGTAACTCCTCGCCAACGCTTTCATGCGAGTGATGCCAGGGTGTGCTTGGTGTAGTTGTTGCAGTAAGGCATTCCTACCAGGTGGTGGAACAACCACGCGTCCTCCCCACAGGATACAACCTTCCTGGGTGCTGAGCTCATCCTGTCGTCGGGCATAGGGAATGAACTCAGGACTGTTCATCTTCGGCCATCCTCGCAAGATGTATTCTCGCACTCTTGCTAGAACAGGGTCTTTGTCTGTCCACTTCTTTATTTGTTGTGCGTTCACCAGGGGCACGCCGATATCTTCAAACAATAGCACTCTCTCCTCCTCCTCAGGTGTGCTGTCTCTTCCTCCATCCAAGGGTAGCCTACTCATCGCGTCAGCATTCGTATGGTCCCGTCCGGCTTTGTAAACGATGGTGTACTCATACGCTGCTAATGTAACGGCCCATCTCTGAATTCTCTGAGATGTCATCTGGGGTATGGCTCTCATTTCACTGAACAGTGAAATTAGTGGCTTGTGGTCAGTCACTATAGCGAACTGTCTCCCGTACAGGTATTTGTGGAATTTTTTTACACCAAATACTACTGCAAGGCCCTCCTTGTCTAGCTGGGAGTAGTTTTTCTCAGCTGCACTAAGAGTTCTTGAGACGAACCCTATGGGTCTCTCTGAGCCATCCTCCATACGATGAGAGAGTACAGCACCCACACCGTAGGGTGATGCGTCACACGCCAGGATGAGTGGTTTGTTTGAATCATAGTGCACTAACACACTACAGGACTGAAGTAGCGCTTTGGACTCTTCAAACGCCTTCTGCTGCTTGACCCCCCATGACCATTTTTCTTCCTTCTTAAGTAAGGTATGTAGTGGTGCCAGCAGCGTGGAGAGCTTTGGGAGGAACCTATGGTAATAGTTCAACAAGCCCAGGTAGGCTTTTAACTCAGTAACATTTTGTGGCTCAGGTGCCTCCGCAATGGCTTCCACTTTGTCTGTTAGAGGGTGTAGACCACTGGCGTTGATCTTGTGGCCTAGGAACACCACCTCTTTTCCCATGAACTCACACTTGCTTCTTTTCAACCTCAGACCGCTTTTCTCCAACCGTTGAAGCACTTCCTCCAGCGTTTTCAGATGTTCTTGTTCATTTGGTCCTGTACAAAGGATGTCATCCAAATAAATGGTAACATTCGAAATTCCACCTAGGATGCCCTCCATAGTTCTCTGGAATATAGCAGGACTGGAAGCTACTCCAAATGGTAAGCGTGTGTAGGTATATAAGCCTTTGTGTGTATTGATGGTTACATACTTCCTTGATTCTTCTTCCAGGACTATCTGTTGGTAGGCGTGACTCATGTCTAATTTCGTGAAGTGTCGGCCGCCATTCAGCTGTGCGAAGAGGTCCTCCACTTTAGGAATTGGATACTGATCCACCCGTGATGCTCGATTGACAGTGAGTTTGTAATCTCCACATATTCTAATGGAGCCATCCGGCTTTCTCACTGGGACTATGGGCGCCGCCCATTCTGCAACCTGCACTGGCTCAACGATCTTGTCATCCAGCAGCCTCTGTAGCTCGCTTTCGACCAGTGGCTTGACTGCATAGGGTACCGGTCGGGGTTTGCAGAATCGTGGTTGGGCCTCCTTGTCCACATTAATCTTTGCAGTGACACCTTTTAGCTGTCCTAAGCCTTCTTTGAACACCTCAGCGTGTCTTTCGAGGATCTCCTCCAGCTGCAATTTGGGCTGAGATTCCACTTTATTCACCAACTGATCAATCATGGCCAGTTCTTGTAGCCAACTTCGCCCTAGTAGATTTGGTCCTTCGCTCCCAACTACTACTACAGGTAAGTCCTTTTCTTTGTTTTCGTGCTGCACCTTCACTTGTGCCATGCCTAGCACGTCTAGCTTCTCTCCTGTGTATGTTTTTAATTTTAATGAACAGGGATTTAATTCTGCTGTGTCTGTTTTCTTCCACAGTTGTGTATATTGCTGTTTACTTAATATGGTTACTCCACAGCCTGTATCAACTTCAAATGTTACTTTCATTCCATTAACATTCATGGCACGCGTGATGGGCGCTACCTTGGTCAGCTCCTCTGACGTGTTGTAAATTGTGTGAAAACCCATGTCTTCTGTATCACTTTCTCCCTCCCCTCTCAGTTGATTCGCTCGCTGTTCCTTTCCTGGGCCCTTGTTTTCATACTTTTGCCCATTAACTGTCGCTTTCAGCACCTGTGCGCTGTCCACCTTTATTCTACATGCTTTCTTAATGTGCCCTCGCTTGCCACAATTATGACACAGCTCAGTGGCAAATTTGCACTCGGCGGCATTGTGCTGGCCTTTGCAGCGATAACAACTGGGGAATTTGTGCTGAGTTTTGTCAGTCGACACTTTGTGGACACCTACTTGGGTCTTAGGCACACGAGCATGCGTTGCTGTGTCCTCTGTTAGCTTCCCTTGCATTTCTCTCACATCTTTAGATGCTGTTTCCATCGCTTGGCATAATTCCAAAGCCTTTGCAAAAGTGAGTTTTGTTTCAGATAAAAGTCGCCGTTGCATTCGGTCATCATTCACTCCACACACAAGTCTGTCTCTTAACATTTCTTCCAATGAGTCTTTGTAATCACAGTGCAGTGTTAATTTCCTCAATTCTGCCACATACTCTGCTATGGACTCAGTGTTCCTCCTTATGCGTGAATTAAATTTGAATCGTTGCACGATTTCACTCGGTTTGGGGCTGAAGTGCTTCTGAAGCTCAGCAGTAAGCTGGTCGTACGTTTTATCTTTCGGTAATGCAGGGCTTATTAAATTTCTCAACAAGCTGTAAGTAGTTGCACCAACTCCACTCAACAGTACAGCCTTCCTTTTGTCTGGCTCCTCAATGTCATTAGCTTGGAAGAAAAAGTCCAACATTTCACTATATTCTTCCCATGACTGAGTCGAGTTATCAAAAGGGGTTACCGTTCCGATTACAGCCGCCATTGCTCGTCGTGGTGGGGAAACCTCGTTTTTCCTCCTCTGAACTTGCACTCGAACTACTGGAGTCACTTGAGTTCGCCACACTTGCAATGTTCTCTGTTTCTCGCCGCTGATTTTTTTCTTTTAATCCTCGTCGCCAATTGTGTGATATCCTACCGTGTAGCAATGATCACACTTGAGTTATTTCTTTGGCTAACTCTGCCGTTTATTCTGCAACACACATAATATGACTGAACATGGATTCTGCGCGGGGTTTTCACACTCTTGTTCTAATGTGTCCCCTTAATAGTAGTGCTGAACAATACAGGTAGTTCCCCCTAGAGGCATGTGCCAGTAATGTTTTAAATTAGACTTGCAGTCTACCACAAGCGCCATTTCACAACAATAACATTGTCATCTAATAGAACTTTCAACTGTAGGGGAAACCCCCACAATTGCAGAAAGACCCCAGCAATCAGGCGATCCCCTGTGAGAAAGCACTTGGTGATGGTGGAGAGGAAATTGACAATGTATCTGTTAAGAAAGGGGTAAAAAGCCAATCATTTTTACCTTTTGCCTACATGGAACCCAACGATGTTAGCTAACATTACATTTAGGGCATTTTCACACCTGAAAGGGCACACCAAGGTTTTTGTTACATTGTATATATTTGGTCCTGTTAGGTTTGGTTTCACACTGTTCCCTTTCCAAGCAAAATAAACAACTTTGCGTGACGCACCTGCGTTTCGTCATGATGATGTTTGTGTTGTCATCACAACATGCTACTCATCCTCCATTGTGTTTTCTGCAGCTCCAGACATAGCAGTAACCGCATGCACACTAAGCTGAAACTAGGGAAGACGCCATCATATTATTGAGTGAACTAGTATAATGAGGCTAGAATATTACTGAGGTCTTCATTAAAAAAACTTACTTTCTTTTTCTCGTCAGCTGTGATGATTTTCATTCGGCATTGCTCATCTATTTTTTTATTAACTCTGTATTGTCCTGCCCAAAAATATCTGGTAAGTTTCTGCATTTTTATGATTTTTTCCAACTGACTATTTATGCGACTAACTGCATCTCTTCCTCTCACTGAGTGCTACTATTGGCCCTTTTACCTCATTTCACCTGCCGCAACTTCCTGTGTTTGGTCTGAAACGTTCTGAAAATGACTTTTGCACTTTAAACAAACCGGACTAAGGTTCAGTTTGATCTGGACTGAGACCACCTCTTTTTGCCGGAGCAAATTTCAGTTCTTGGTCCGGACCATGGTTTGAGTGAGGTTTCACTGTACAAAATATTGGTCCAGATCAAGCTGAAATGTCCGAAAGTCTGGACCAAAGGATTAGGTTAGGTGTAAAAGCACTCTATGACTACATACAGGGTAACTGTCTTAGCATCTTACCTTAAGTTTTCTTTGAAGAACTGACAGCCTCCACTGTCCTCTTTGAGAAATCCAGAAATATGTCTGTTGTGTATTCCCATAACAACAATACACAGCACGGACATGATGGCGCAGGCACGGATTACGTCATCACGCCATGCCTATATTAGGAGACTAATGGCAGGAGTCCTGGTCTTTGGCGCTCCACCTATAGCCTACACACAGCCTGTACTCCTACCCTGTTAGTTTGCTAGCTCATGTTCTGTACTGTTCCACGTGCTACCAACTCTGTTTATAAAGCCACCATTCAGCATAGCCACCGCCTCCACTGTCCCTCATTTCCAGACACAATGGCAACAAGGAGAAAAATTGGTCTTCCAGAGGAAAATACATTTTTCCTGAAGATGGAAGCGCTTCTGGAAGCATGTCTGGCACTCCAGCCGGAGAGTGTGGTGACTAGATGACTCAAGTTTAGCCAGCGCCACCAGCGTGAGGACGAGACAGTCCACCAGTATGTCACCAAGTTCCGTGTACTGGCTAGCATGTGCGCCTTCGGCGACGGAGAGAAAGAGAGGGTACGTGATGAGTTGGCAGAGCACACTACAAATACGAAGCTGTGGGAGAAACTGGTGATGGCGCCGAACAGCCTGACGCTGACCGAAGCACTGGAGACAGCAACCCAGCTAGAGCTAGAAGAGGCTGTCCAGTTATCATCGCCGCTAACGGGCCCCGGTCCGCACTCCCCACAGTCAGCTTCGCCGGTTGCCCTGGTTGCTGAGCCCGTCGACCCCATGTCTTCTCAGGGGGGTCCCGAGGTAGAAGCCGTGGGACAACAGTGCACCACAGCACGTCGACCCAGCAGTAAACTCAGTTTAGCCAACAATGGCTGGAGTCCGCTGCACTCAGACGTGGACACAGTCATTCCCTGCCTCACACTGCACACCGAGCAGAACCCAGTAGAACTGGGGCAGCCACAGGAGCCCCAGATCGCATCCATGCAAGACCTGGAGCCACCACAGGAGCTCCAGGCCGCACCCACACAGGACTCGGAGCTGATCCTCACACAGCATGAGCGTTCTCAAGCTGCCGCCTCATTGCAGGCGATCCGGTCCACAGTCACACAGGACCTGGAGAAAGGTAGGACCTGACCCGTTAGCAACAAGACCAATCTGTCTCCATGTCCATCACCGGACGACCCACCAAACGATACCCCAGTAATGGCGCTTTTCCCCGGCAGCAGAACATAAGAATGACGGAGGGGCCTCACGCAGCACGAGCATTCTTGAGCTACCGCCTCATCACAGGAGAGACAACATAATCCGGACTCATCTCCGATTCTCGCCCGGCATAAGCCTCATGAAGCCACTGTACAGCTGCAGAAGGGAGAGTCCGTGGCTGAGCAGGACCCCGCAGAACAACGCCAACCTGGAGTGCATCCTGCCGCTGGCAAAAATATCATGCCGCCACAACAGCAACCAACATCAGGGACGCGAGAGCAGCAGCACCACCACATGAAGCTGACTAGGTCCGGACTCACGATGCTCAATTGGGTTTGGGTCCACCAATCCGAATGCCCAGACGACCTGCAGATGCTCCTGTTGCTGCCAATGCAGATGATCGCGTTATTGGGGCCAGCCACCTTCCACATGGCCAATGGTCTGAGATGGCACACCAGCCGTCTGCGGAATGTAAGATCAGCAGCTGCCTCAGATGAAGCCGTGACACAGAAACCAACCCAGCCAGTGTGGGACCCAGGCTGGGACTTTGCTGACAAGCGGGCGCCTCCAGGGCCACACCCACCATGGACTCACCTGAGGCCCCTGAAGTTGAACTGTGAAGTGACTGTTTTCAAATGTTTAGGCAGAGCACAGTTGACGACAGTAGCAGAATAACGATTGTGCAGGGTCTACCAGTAGTCCATCCACTTGCCCAGGTTCACGTTTTGTTTGATGTGAGTTTCTTGCCTGCCTAAATATTAATAATGGTTTTGGGTTTTCCCGGGGGGGGGGGGAGAATAAATGTTGTGTATTCCAATAACAACAATACACGACACAGACGTGATGGCGCAGGCACAGATGACATCATCATGCCCTGCCTATAGTGGGGGACTAACGGTGGGAGTCCTGGTCTTTGGCGCTCCCCCTATAGCCTACACACAGCCTGTACTCCTACCCTGTTAGCTTGCTAGCTCATGCTCTGTACTGTTCCACATTCTACCAACTCTGTCAATAAAGCCACCGTTCATCATGCCCACCGCCTCCACTGTCCCTCATTTTAGAAGAAGAAGAAGAAGCCAACTTTATTCTCATTCAATTCATATAACCGATCATGTACAGCAGAACAAAATTACGTTTCTCCTATCTACAGTGTTAATCATATCTAGAATCAGAGGGGCCACTGCCATGAACAACTTTTCCTTCCCCCATTCTATTATGCTGAGCACCAAGCTAGAAAGTGGGAAGTACCATTTTTATATGGTCTCTGGTATGACCCGGCCGGGGCTTGTACCCACGACCTCCCGGTTGTGGGATGGATGCTGTATCAACTTGGCCACCACTCCTAAACACAACAATGTCCACAGTCTTTTTTAATTTTGTCTTATTTTAAGTTTTCCTTCTTTTTTTCTGCACAAAAAACTGGCAGCATCGCTCACATATAGCACTTCCAGAGCCATGACATCACTATTTACCGCGATAAACTTACAAGTGAGTGATTTACAACTGAGAGCCCAGTTGATTTAAATTGAGTCACAAATAATCACATTGCAGAAAAGTTTCACACATCTGATTTTCTAAATAAATACACAATGGTAGCGTACTTCTGCTAGCAGTACAACTACCTCCTACTTCCTGTTTGGTGAGTGGCCAACAGTCCTGCTTCTGCCACCTACTGCTCTGAAAAACAAATGTATATAGGCGATAGGTTTCAAATGCACATTTATTAAAAAAAAAACTTTTTATTGATGTTATGCTGGTCTCAATCAAACCCTTAAGAGAAAATTAGCTGCCTTGACAGAGGTTTCACTCATATAATTTCCTCATCACACAACTGTAAAAAAAATACAGAGATCAGGATTATGAGGACGGTCAGTCTGGGATGGATGAGCCATGATGGGAGGATGTGTGGCACACTATAGTGACCCCTCTACACACAGTATACATTATACATGACACACCTGTTCTCCACATGTATGCACTTTTATATGGCACTTACTCGTGTCATATACGTTCTAGAACATTGCAGCAGCAAGAGTTTTTGCTCTCAGAGGCTGTTAATGCATTTCTAGCTTTGAAGACCTGTCTCAAAATTTTCTGCTTTCGCTCTGCAGTAAGACTACCTGACTTCTCTTAAAAGCAGCGTTCTGGTTGCAGGCTCACTGTATACATCCCAGAGGCTGAGAGCAAGAAAAGGAAGGCACAAAGGCAAGTGAGTATATGTCTATCTGATTTGGTTTCACTTGTATGCATCAGCTGCTTGTACAGTATCTACAGAAAAGAAGCACAGTGTTTCATTGCAGTTCCCCTCTCCCCCCCAGTTGCATGCACTAATATACTTCACAATACTTGTGATGCGGAGCTGAGGGGCTCTGAGGTTCCAGGTTTCCATCTTTGCCGTGTACATCGCAAACTAGGTTACTGTGCACATAAGAAAAGTTGATCGCAGCACATCAGAGCTAAAGCAGCCTGAACAACCCAATGGCTGTCACTGGAGCTCAACAGATGTAGCTTCCCTCACTAAATCGGCTCTTGGAAAGTTGTCAACCAGCTCTGCCAGAACTGCTGCCTCTCTTCTTCTTGTCTGTTATACTTTCCTTTTTCCCCTCTTTGCCTCAGTGTTTAGTGTTTGCTTACTGACTGTACGAGAAATAATGAGGAGGGTGTCTTTCTTTGTTTCCCCATGACCATGTCCTCACATTGCAGCACTACAGAAATTCGTACTTTACAAGATTATGGTATGTTTGTGTATGGGTGTTTGAAAAAAAGTCCCTATCAATGTGTTTATATGTAAAATTTGAATTGAAAAATACACATACCTACTGTATAATGCAGGAAGTACAACCCATAAATTCTGTATATTATCCATCCATCCATCCATTTTCTACTGTTTCTCTGGAGGTCCGGGTCGTGAAGGCAGCAGCCCAAGCAGAGAAGCCCAGACTTCCCTCTTCCCAGCCACCTGCTCCAGCTTTTCAGAGAGGATACCAAGACGTTCCCGGGCCAGCCGGGAGACGTAGTCCTGGGTCTGCCCCAGGGTCTCCTCCCAGTGGAACGAGCCCGAACACCTCAAGTGGGAGGTGTCCAGGAGGCATCCTGATCAGATGCCCAAAGCACCTCAAATGGCTCCTTTCGATGTGGAGGAGCAGCGGTTCTACTCTGAGCCTCTCCCAGATGACTGAACTCCGCACCCTATCTCTGAGGTGTGAGTCCAGCAATCCTACGGAGAAAGCTCATTTCAGCTGCTTGTATCTCTAATCGCGTTCTTTCAGTCATTACCCAAAGTTCATGGCCATAGGTGAGGGCAGAAATGGAGATTAACCGGTAAATTGACAGCTTTGCTTTAGAGCTCAGCTCCCTCTTCACCACAACAGACCGGTACAACGTCTGCATCACTGCAGAGGCTGATTCTCATCCCAGCCGCTTCACACTCAGCAGTAAACCGTCCCAGCAAGGCCTGTAGTACATTGCTTGATGAAGCCAATAGGACAACATCATCTGCAAACAGCAGAGATGAGATATTGTGGTCACCAAGCATGACACCCTCCGATCCTTGGCTGCGCCTAGATATCCTATCCATAGAAATTATGAACAGGATCGGTGACAAAGGGAAGCCCTGGCAGAGTCCAACTCTCACTGGAAACGAGTTTGACTGGGTGTTGGCAATACAAACCAAACTTTTGCAACGGTCATATAGGGACCGGATAGCTCGTAACAACAAGCCAGATAGCCCATAATCCGGCAACACCCCCCACAAGAGACCACAAGGGACGTGGTCGAATACTTTCTCCAAGTCCACAAAACACATGTAGACTGGTTGGGCAAACTCCCACTATCCCTTGAGGATTCTCGAAAGGGTAAGGAGCTGGTCCGATGTGCCACGGCCAGGACGAAAACCACATTGTTCCTCCTGAATCCGAGGTCTGACCAGCAGTGGGACTCTCCTCTCCAGTACCCTGGCATAGACCTCCCCAGGGAGGGTGAGAAGTGTGAGCGCCCTAAAGTTGGAACACACCCTCCGGTCACCTTTTTTAAAAACAGGACCCACCACCCTGGTTTGCATGCCAAAGATACTCTCCCCGACCTCCACGCAACGTTGCAGAGGCGTGTCAGCCATGACAGCCCTACAACATCCAGGGCCTTGAGGTATTCAGGGAGAATCTTGTCCACCCCTGGGGCCCGACCACCAAAGAGTTTTTTAGCCCCTTTGTTGACCTCAGCCCCCGTGATGGGCAAGTTGTCCCCCTTGTCCACAAGCCCTGCTTCCTCTGTGGAAGACGTGGCAGTGGGATCGAGGAGATCCTTGAAGTATTCCTTCCACCGCCCAACGACGTCCTCAGTTAAAGTCAGCAGCACCCCATCCGCACCATACACAGTGTGGACAGGGAGCTGCTTCCCCCTTCTGAGCCGCCACACAGTTTGCCAGAATCTCTTCGAGGCCGACCGTAAGTCTTGTTCCATGGCCTCACCAAACTCCTCCCACACCTGAGTTTTTGGTTCAGCAGCCACCCAAGCTGCACTCCGCTTGGCCTGCCGGTACACCTCAGCAGCTTTGGGAGTCCCATTAGCCAACCAAGCTTGATAGGTCTCCTTCTTCAGCTTGATGGCCCCCCTCACCACTGGTGTCCACCACTTGGTTCGGGGGTTGCCACCACGAGATGCAGCAACGACCTTGTGCCACAGCTCTGGGCAGCTGCTTCAACAATGGAGATGGGGAACATGGTCCATTCAGACTTCATGTCTCCAGACTCCCTTTGGAATGTGGTCAGAGTTCTTCCAGAGGTGGAAGTTGAAGACCTCCCGGACGAAGACCTCAGCCAGACGTTCCCAACACACCCTCACTACATGTTTAGGTCTATGGGGTCTGAGTGGCGTCCACCCTTGCCATCAGATCCAACTCACCACCAGGTGGTGATCAGTTGACAGCTCTGCACCTTTCTTTACCCGAGTGTCCAAGACATATGGTCGCAGGTCTGATGACACAATAAAAAAATCGATCATTGACCTGCGACCTAGGGTGTCCTGGTGCCAGATGCACATATGGACACCCTTATGCTTGAACATGGTATTCGTTATGGACAAACTGTGGTTGACACAGTAGTCCAATAACTGAACACCACTTGGGTTCAGATCGGGCAGGCCATTCCTCCCAATCACACCCCTCCAGGTTTCACTGTCATTGCCCACGTGCGCATTGAAGTCCCCCAGTAGTACAATGGAGTCTCCAAGAGAAGCATTCTCCAGCACCCCAGTCAGAGAATCCAAAAAGGGTGGGTACTCTGAACCATCATTTAGTGGATAGGCACAAATGATGGTCAGGACCCGTTTCCCAACCCGAAGGCATAGGGAAACTATCCTTTCATCCGCCGGGGAGAACTCCAATGTTGAGGCAGCAAGGCGGGGGGATACAAGAATACCCACCCCTGCTCGTTGTCTCTCGCCTGGGGAAACTCCAGAGTAGGCCAAGCTCCAGCCTACTTCTGTATATTAATCAGAGTCAAATATATTTGACAAGGTTTTATAACACAGCCCAAGAAGTACAATGAAATTACTCTGTACTTTTAGTATAAGTATTGGTGTAAAACCGTATAAGTACAGCGCAAATTCAGGGTAACAACATGGTAACAACCCGTTTTTAGATTTTCGGGTACTAACCAGGTAGTTCCCATATAAGAGCCTTGTAGTCTCTATTTTTCAGAGAAGCTTAAAGAAGTCATTGATGGGGGGGGGGGGGGGATGTGTTTTTGTAGGTTTTAACCTTCTCACATGCATCTATTGGTCAGGTGATTATTGAAAAAATCACATCCATCCGTCTCCACAATGCAAAAGCTGCCAGAGAACTAAACATCCACCTGAGCGGACTCAAGCTTAAGCATGTCCCAAATCCAACTTATCTTGGAGTGACCCTTGATAGGACCTTATCCTTCAAGGAACATCTAAAGGGGACGGCTGCTAAGGTGAAGGTACGAAACAACCTGCTCTGCAAGCTCGCTGGTGCAAAATGGGGGGCGGCAGTCTCCACCCTGCGCACCTCAGCACTGGCCCTTTCATACTCTGTAGCAGAATATTGTGCCCCTGTCTGGTCCAGGTCATCTTACACACACCATGTAGACACCCAGCTCAACACAACCATGAGAACTATAACTGGAACAATCCGCTCAACACCACTCCCCTGGCTCTCTGTACTGTCAAACATAGCCCCTCCACACATCCGGCGAGCAGCATTAACTCAAAGGATGCTCCAAAAAGTTAAAGATTCTCCTCACTTACCAATCCATGCAGATATCTACACTCCACCCACTGCCCGACTTTCATCCAGACGGCCGATTTGGAAAAACCCTCCCCCAGCTGACTTTACCATCCAGACAGCTTGGCAAGAGGAATGGGAGACCAAGGAGGTCCCAAACAAACAGCTGGTGATAAACCCCAACCAACAGGTCCCGGGCACCAACCTCCCAAGGAGACAGTGGTCTACACTCAATCGCTTCAGGACTGGACATGGCCCCTGCTTGGCCAGCCTTTACAGATGGGGCAGTAGCCCTAGCCCACTGTGCGCATGTGGAGAGGAGCAAACAATGGAACACATCATAGAGGCTTGCCCGCTCCAAAGACTGGAAGGAGGATTACACACCCTCCATACAGCAAACCAGGAGGCAACTGCTTGGCTTAAGGACTTTGCATTCGCTAAATAAAAAAATAATAATTGAAAAAATATCAAAACACTCACTTCTCTTTAAAAACACACAGCCTTTATTACTTCCACCAAGGAGGCTATGTAATCAGGGTGGTTTGTCTGTTTCTCTGTCTGTCTATTAGCAGGTTTACGCAAAAATTACTGGACGGATTTTGGTGAAAATTTCACCAGAGGTAGCCCTTGGGCCAAGGATGAAACCATTAAATTTTGGTGATGATCTGACAGTGCATACCTCCACCAAGGACCTTTTTTGTATTTGTGCAGCAGGATTACACAAAAACTACTGGATGGATTTGGATGAAATTTTCACCAGACGTGGTCCTTGGGATAGAGAGGAACACATAACATTTTCGTGATTATCCGAGAATGCATACTTCCACCAAGGCTTTTATCTTCTCACAGTGTGTTAGCAAGCATCCTCCAAAACAATACTGAACAGAATTTGGTGCAATTTTCACCAAAACTGGCTCGTGTACTACACACAAACCCATTACATTTTGGAGGTGATCCATGAGGGACGAAAAAAACCTTGGCGGAGGTATGCACTCTCTGAGTGCTTTTCTAGTTAATTTCATAAGATACTGTTTTTATGTGAGTGCAATTTCTGGCTACTATACCCACCTCTGATCATATAATTTAAGTTTTGCCTATAGGGCTGTGCGATATGACAAAAAATTCATATCACGATATGTCATCTTATATCACAATAACGACATATATCATGATATGCATTTTCTGTAAATTCTATAGATTATCACATAAAAAGGACCATCTTTTTTTTTTACTTTTTTTTAACATGTACCGTTTTCACTCATAATTTTTGCAGCGTTGTTATAAGATAGTGTTTTAATGTGCATTTGAGACTTGATTCTCATAAATTTCAGGTTTTTCTTCTAAATAATATGAATAAAAAGTAAACATCAATAAGTTAAATTTTTCCTGAACCAGAGGAGAAAAGCAATAAATATATATATACAGTATATATATATATATATACACTACCGTTCAAAAGTTTGGGGTCACTTAAAAATTTCCTTATTTTTGAAAGAAAAGCACTGTTTTTTTCAATGAAGATAACTTTAAACTAATCAGAAATACACTCTAATATCTAATATACATTGCTAATGTGGTAAATGACTATTCTAGCTGCAAATGTCTGGTTTTTGGTGCAATATCTACATAGGTGTATAGAGGCCCATTTCCAGCAACTATCACTCCAGTGTTCTAATGGTACAATGTGTTTGCTCATTGTGTCAGAAGGCTAATGGATGATTAGAAAACCCTTGTGCAATCATGTTAGCACAGCTGAAAACAGTTTAGCTGGTTAGAGAAGCTATAAAACTGACCTTCCTTTGAGCTGGTTGAGTATCTGGAAAAAATTATTATTTCAAATACAAATCATTATTTCTAACCTTGTCAATGTCTTGACTATATTTTCTATTCATTTTACAACTCATGGTGGTAAATAAGTGTGACTTTTCATGGAAAACACACCTTTCATTCTCTATATATATATCACGGACACACAGATCGCCCCAAAGGTCTCCCGAGTCGGCGGACGGAGCCAGTGTTTACAGCAGGAGATGACACAGCAGGGAAGAGCTAGCTAGCACTCAACCGCCACCCGGTGCTAACGGAGAAACTCGACATACCGGGGAACTGTAGCGAAAACGACGCGGGTGCCGGGCTGGAGTTTAGGCGGTGTGCAAGAAATATAAGACAGAATAATAAAGAGCGATGGCAAGAACCAAGCTGACCGCCCATAAATCTACTGGAGGAAAAAGCCCCCCGGGAAGCAGCTAGCCACCAAGGCTGCTCGGAAAAAGCGCTCTGACCACCGGCGGAGTGAAGAAGCCTCACCATTACAGGCCTGGTACCGTGGCTCTGAGAGAGATCCGTCGCTACCAGAAATCCACGGAGCTGCTCATCCGTAAGCTGCCCTTCCAGCACCTGGTGAGGGAGATCGCTCAGGACTTCAAGACCAACCTGCGCTTCCAGAGCTCCGCCGTCATGGCTCTGCAGGAGGCCAGCGAGGCCTACCTGGTGGGTCTCTTCAAGGACACCAATCTGTGCGCCATCCACACCAAGAGGGTCACCATCATGCCCAAAGACATCCATCTGGCCCGCCACATCCGCGGAGAGAAAGCTTAGACTTTCTGCTGCACATTCACCAACCACAATGCTCCGCACTGTGTGTCTATATATATATATATATATATTTATAGTAATATGTACATATGTTTACTAGCTGTTCTTGTTTTTTCTTGCCTTCTGATTGTTGCTCTGAGTGTTGCTATCCCTGTGCTGTTGCAATCCTGGAATTTCCCCGTTGTGGGACTAATAAAGGCTTATCTTAGCTTATCTTTTATATATATATATATATATATATAACATAAAAAATGTCTGAAAATGAGAAAATTACCCGTGGTTGTCACCTACAGATATAAATTAGCTGTTAGTTTAAAACAGTGAAAATTTAAGTGTAGACCTGCAGCCTGCCATTCTGGCCTGATTTAACCTGTGTGCTTCTCAGTAAAAATATTTCAGATTAGTCATGATCTGAAAATCAAAGACACAAAAGGTAATGTCGTGGGCCTCAGGTTATTTCACACCTTAGACAGAGACAATGAATACACATGGGAGAAAAATGCCCAAGTGGGTGAGAGGGGGTTGAATGAAGTGTAGTGTAGATGTCATGCTGTGTATGAGGAAGTGCTTTGAACCTTGTGAAGTTTGACTTGATATAGAGAGAGGAATGCTTGATGTGACCAGTCAGTCTGTTCTTTGCCTGTGAGATGTGTGTGTAATAAATCGTCTGAAATGAATATGCCTCTTCATTTACAC
The DNA here is from genome assembly GCA_020510985.1 of Pholidichthys leucotaenia. NCBI lineage: Eukaryota > Metazoa > Chordata > Actinopteri > Cichliformes > Pholidichthyidae > Pholidichthys > Pholidichthys leucotaenia. The sequence continues at coordinate 41,283,040 of CM035850.1, forward strand.
ACTCCACACTGGCGACCCAAGACGTATTATGGAACACGAGGCAAGAACCCCGGAGCCGGCCCGGTCAGGAAGCCCCAGAGACGCTGAAGCCAACCCACAGACAGCCAGGACTGGAACCCCCAGCAACGCGTGTGCAGTTTCAGTCAAGCTACCGGATTTCTGGCAGCACAACCCGCGCTCTTGGTTCCACCACACCGAGGCCCAGTTTGCTCTCCGGGGAGTAACAGCAGACAACACCAAGTTCTACCATGTGGTAGCAGCGCTGGACTCCTGCACAGCCCAGCAGGTAACGAGCCTGCTCGATCAGCCACCAGCCAGCAGCAAATATGAGGCGCTCAAGGCTGCGCTCATCCGGCGATACACGCTCTCGGAATGTGAGAGAGCAGAGAGGCTCCTGGCGCGGACCGAGTTAGGAGATGGGTTGGCCGTAGACCTGATGGAGAAGATGCTGGCATTGATAGGCACGGGCGACGGGCACTTTCTGTTTGCCCACCTTTTCTTCCGGAACCTGCCAACAGAACCAAGAGCGGTTCTGGCCAATTCGCCGTTGCTGGCCGCGCGAGACTACCGTGTGCTAGCCCAGGAGGCAGACCGGATCATCCTCACCACCAGGGCGATTACAGTCAACGCGGCGGCAGCGGAGCCCAGCGAGACGACCAGGGGAGGCGAGGAGCCACCAACAGTAGCGGCAACAAGGGCCGAGGAGCGCCAGAAAGACACGCTCTGCTTCTACCACTGCCGCTTCGGAGGGAACGCGCACAGATGCGCGCCACCGTGCCACTTCAAGCGCTCGGGAAACGCCAAGGCCGGCAGTCGGTAGCAGCTGCGACCGCCGGTGAAGAAAACAAGCTGCTCTACGTGACGGGCTCGCGCTCGGGGAGGCGCTTCCTCTTCAACACCGGAGCCCAGAAGAGCGTCATCCTGCCGTCTTACGCTGACCGGCTGGCAGGACCTAGCAGCCCCGGAATGGTGGCAGTAAACGGCTCGGATATTAAGACGTTCGGTGAGAGAACACTGACCTTATCTCTACATGGCCACTCGTATGAGTGGACTTTTATCATAGCAGCACTGTGTTGCCCGCTCCTGGGCGCTGATTTTCTGTGTGCACATGGTTTACTTGTGGATGTTGCTAACAGGCGCCTGGTTAATGCACTGTCCTTTGAATCTCTCCCCTGTATAGCTCGAGGGACCCGGCCAACAGCACAAGCCAGCGTCACAACTCCAGGCGGTAAGTTCCACGCACTGCTCACTCAGTTCCCAGCACTCACGGTCCCGATGTTTTCGGCGGCCATTGCTAAACACGGGGTGGAGCACTTTATCACCATCACCGGGCCGCCCATTTTTGCAAGACCTCGGCGCTTGGACGCAGCTAAACTGGCCATAGCGCGCAAGGAGTTCGCCAACCTGGAAAGGTTGGGCATCATCAGGCAATCAAATAGCCCATGGGCATCCCCGCTACACATGGTCCCTAAGGCTGAGGGATCGTGGCGACCGTGCGGTGATTTCCGCAGGTTGAACAACACCACAGCACACGACCGCTACCCAATTCCCCACATACAGGATTTTTCCGTTCACCTCGCCGGATCGCGTGTTTTTTCTAAAATAGACCTGGTCCGCGGTTACCACCAGGTCCCAGTGCGTGCGGAGGACGTACCCAAAACAGCGGTAATAACTCCATTCGGTATATTCAAGTTCCTGCGCATGCCATTCGGGTTAAAAGGAGCAGCACAGACGTTCCAGCGCATGATGGATGCAGTGCTGCGTGACCTCCCGTTCGTGTTCGTCTACCTGGGCGACATCCTGGTAGCCAGTACGTCCGAAGACGAACACGAAACCCACCTCAGGATGGTTTTCCGGAGGTTGGAGGAGCACGGGTTGATAATCAACCCGGCGAAATGCCAGTTCGGCGTGACAGAGATTGATTTTTTGGGGCACTGCGTCTCTCCGGAAGGAGTGACGGCAGAGTGGCAGATTTTGCCAGGAGTGGCAGATTTTCCCCGGCCTCAGACGGTCAGGGCGCTGCAGGAATTTTTGGGGATGGTGAATTTTTATAACCGCTTCCTTCCCCGTGCGGCGCGGCTCATGCAACCATTGTATGCCGCGCTCAAGAGACAGAAACCCGCGGATGCAGTCGAATGGACCCCGGAGCGAGAGCGGGCATTCTCGGAAGTTAAAGCAGCCCTGGCAAACGCCACACTGCTGGCACATCCGGACCCGACGGCCCGGATAGCGCTCACCACCGACGCTTCAGACGTGGCCATAGGGGCTGTCGTAGAGCAGCGCGTCGCCGGGGCTTGGCAGCCGCTCGCATTTTTTAGCAGAACTTTGCGCGACAGCGAACGTAAATACAGCGCGTTCGACAGAGAGTTGCTGGCTCTCCATCTGGCCATACGCCATTTCCAGTTCTGGCTGGAAGGGCGCAGCTTCACCACGTTCGTAGACCACAAGCCACTAACATTCGCGATGGCCAAGGTTTCAGAACCGTGGTCGGGCCGACAGCAGAGACAGCTGGCGGCAATCTCAGAGTTTACTACCGATATTCAGCATGTGTCGGGTAAACTGAATGTGGTGGCGGACTGCCTCTCGCGCGCCGTGGTGGCCCCAGTCTACGTGGAGATAGATTACGCAGCCATGGTCGCGGAGCAGATTAGCGATGCAGACGTGCGCACGCTCCAGTCTGGACCAACAGGGTTAAGGCTGGACAGCAGGTTGCTGCAAGATGGCGGCCCCCCCCCCCAATCTGCGACGTCTCCACGGGACGCCCGCATCCGGTAGTCCAGGTCGCGTGGCACCGCCGCGTGTTTGAGTCGGTTCACACTCTGGCACACCCAGGAGTGCGCGCGTCTGTCGAAATGGTGGGAGAGAAGTTTGTGTGGCCGAGACTACGCAAACAAGTAAAAGAGTGGGCTGCAGCCTGCGTGGCGTGCCAACAAGCCAAGGTACACAGGCACACGAAGGCTCCCTTGGAGCTGTTTCTGGTATCGGCTAAGAGGTTTGACCATGTGCACGTGGACCTCGTGGGCCCCCTCCAGCCATCACAGGGGTGCACGCACCTCCTGACAGTGATGGACCGCACTACGCGCTGGCCAGAAGCAGTCCGGCTGGTGGCAACCACGTCCGCAGACGTAGCACGCGCTTTTTTAACAACATGGGTGGCGCGTTTTGGAGTCCCGCCGGACATTACGTCCGACAGGGGCCCGCAATTTGTTTCCGACCTCTGGACCGCGATGGCCCACAGCCTGGGTGCTGCAATTCATCGCACAGCCGCATACAACCCACAGGCCAATGGTTTATGCGAGCGTTTTCATAGATCACTGAAAGCAGCACTCAGGGCTTCACTGACGGATGCGATCAGAGTGTTGGAAACAGGGGATAAGCATTTTGTGCTAGACTTGAGGGGTAGAAGGGAGATAATTGGCATAGACAGACTCAAACCCGCCTTTGTAGTGGCGGATGAGCAAGTGCTGTTGGCGAGGGCCCCTCAGCGTGGAAGACCCCCACAGAGACCTCCCCAGGGGCACGATGCATCAGAGCAGCCACACGGACAGTGTGGCTACAAGGATAGCGGTAAAAAGTTTATAGTCCTGATTTAACACACTGATTGGTCTGTAGTTGGAGCATTCTAGTTTATCCTTTTCAGGTTTAGGTATGACTGCAATGACCCCTTCACTCCAGGAGGGGGGGATTTCCCCTGTGTGGAGGATATAGTTAAATGTTTTCAGGAGGAGAGGAGATAGTTGCTGTTTAAAGGTTTTGTACCACTCTGCTGTATAGCCATCTGCTCCTGGGGATTTGTTAGCTTTAAGTTTCATAATTGCTTTTTCTAATTTTTTAGGTTGTATTTCTGACAGTAGTGTTTTATTTTGTGATTCAGTAAGTTGGGGAAGATTTAATGTATTTTGGAAGGCTTCGGATGCGATTTTGTGTTTTTTGAGGGAGTATAAGTTCTTGTAATAATTCTCGAAGCTTTTAAGAATTTCCTGAATTCTAAATTTTATTTCCTTTGATACTGGGTCTCTGATTTTGTAGATTGCTCTCTCCGTTTGTTGTTTCCTCAATTTGTAGGCTGGTAATTTTGCCGATTTGCTACCTGTTTCATAATATTTTTGTTTCAGAAATGTAAGTTTCTTCTGGATTTCTATTGTGTAGATCTCGTTTATTTGTTTTTTAATTTCCTTAATTTTGAGCGAGTCATTAGAATGAGTGTTGTCTTTGTGCTCTTTTTCTAGTTTCTTAAGTTCTGACTCTAATGTGGTTAGTTTTTCTTGTCTCAGTTTCTTTTGGGTTGCCAGTTTTGCGATAATCTTTCCCCTTATTACAGCTTTGCATGCGTCCCACAGTATTAAAGGGGATACTTCTCCATTATCATTTTCTTCCAAATATCTGAGAATATCTGATTCCAATTCATCTTTCAGTGGTCCTTTCAGCACATTTGAATTTAACCTCCAAGAAAATGTATTATTTGTGTATTTTTGGATATTTTAAGTCCATATAGATCGGGCTGTGGTCAGAGAGATCCATCAGTCCTATTTTACATGTTTTTACTCTTCCAATGTCTCTATTAAACATAAAAAAAACAGTCAGTCCTTGAGTATGATGAATGTGGAGCTGAGTAAAATGTATAATCTTTTACACTGGGGTTGAGTTCCCTCCACACGTCACAGATTCCCATTTCTTTTAGTAGCATCCGAGTTTTTCTACTTTGAGTGTTATTTTGATGTGGAGAATTACCTGATGCATCCCAGTATGGATTCAGTCTTAGATTGAAGTCTCCCCCACATATCACTAAACCTTTGGCTTTAGTTATCATTAGGTCAAATACATTTTTATAAAATTTCCAGTTAGCCCCTGGAGGTGCATATACATTCAGCAGGGTGATATCTTCTCCCTCTAGCCGACCAAGTACCATGCTAAATCTCCCTTCCTTATCTTTGTGTTCTGAATTTTTTTCAAACAAAATTTTGGTTGAGATCAATGTCGCTACCCCCCTCGTCCTCCCTGACTTATATGAAGATGAAGAGATCAGTTTAAACCCTTGTCTATTAAGTTTAGTGTGCTCCAAGTCTGTTAGGTGGGTTTCCTGTAAAAATATTATTCCTGCTTTGTCTTTTTTCATTTTGCCTAGAATCTTGGATGTTTTAACTGGATTCAGGATCCCTCTTACATTATATGAGATTATTTTGGTTACACCCTGTTTCACCACTGTGTTGTCTTATTTAGTATAACAGTGTAGTGGCCCTCTTTTATGCTACTCAGAAACTGAAAGAACATTAAGAACATAAAAAACATTAACAACATAGTATATAAAACTTTAAAACAAAAAACTGTCAAAAGATCTTCCTGAGCAGAGGTCTTTTTAGCGACCTTAGAAGAGCCTTGATGGTGCGTTGGCTCTGGGGGAAATTCCTCAAACTCTGTTACGTGTTGAGGGCCCTCTCTTACCCCTGTAAGTTGTCCCATGTTTTTAACTTGAATTTCAGATCCCAATCCGAACTTGTAATGATTTTTTTTTTTTTTTTTTTATGCCTATACCCTATGAAATTGTGCGCAACCTCCCACCACCGTCACAGCAAACAATCACGTTAATACAGTATTTGTTAGCGTGGAGAGTTCATGTGGTTCATTGTCATATTTCTATTTTAACAAGTTTTGTTTTTGTTTTTTTTTAAAGACTTATTTGTTTCTAATATTATGACTGTTCCATGAAATGTTTTACCACTTGCTGGTTCCGCATCTCCTTTAATGTTTGTTACCTTGTAGGAGGAGGGTTGGATGCGCAGATTGACTAAAAATATCGTTATTCCCTCCTGAAAGCGCTCAGTTTTTCCTTATAGCCCTGGCGCTGGGTTTCCCGCTGCTGGCCCGTGGATTTTGAGGGTCTCTGTGTGGACCACGTTTGAGCCTTGATTCTTTCGATCGGGTCTGCTGCGGGTTTATACACCGTTACCGGGAGCCCTCTTCTCGCCATATCCGTGGTTGCTTCTTCCGCTGAGTTGTAGAGACATGTCTCATCCCCGTAAAAAACCCGCAGCTTCGCCGGAAATGGCATTTGAAAGCGCAGTTTCTTCTCTCTTAGTACCTTTTGTGTCGTTGTATTCCCGACGCTTTTTAAGGACCTCTAAGGACCTTTAAGGTCCTTTAAGGACCTTTAAGGGCGTAGTCGTGCTCCACAAAAACTTTTCTTTCTTGGTGCATAAATCCTTTTTTCTGCCAAGCCAGTCTCAAAACCTCTTCTTTTGTTCTGAAGTTGGCAAACTTTACCACCACCGATCGTGGTGGCGCTTCCGCCGACGGCTTTGGGGCTAATGAACGGTGCGCCCTTTCTATCTTCAAGTCGGTAGATTGGGGAATTTCCAACTTCTCTCTCAGTATGGATTCCACGCATGCAGCCATTGTGGTGAAACCGTCCTCGACTCCTTCTTTCAGACCATGAATTCTTATGTTGGCCCTTCTTAGTCTTCCTTCCTGGTCGGTTAGCTTAGCCTCCAGTCTTGTCTGTCGTTTGAGTAATTCCAGCAAGGTTTCTTCCAGCCCTTTTATTCTTTCCTCTGCTTCCATGATTCGGTCCTCAGACTGGTCCACTCTGCTGTTTGTCCTTTTTACTTCATCTTTAATTTCACGAAATTCAGCCCAACACTCTTGGTGAAATTCTCTTAATTCTTGAATTATCGTTTTTAAGCTAACCGTGTTGCTAGCCTCATTCAGCTCCTCTGTTTCCGAGTGGATGTCCTCCAGGTCAGATTCTCCGGCCGATGCGCATCTTGGCCTGGCAAATGTCGATCTCTTCTGCTTTTCCTTTAGGCATAAATTTTGATTTTCACTCTTCCAAAAATCCGTTAAATCTGATTTTCAAGGTATTTTCATGGATGGGGTCTTGGAGCTTCAGCATTAAGCTGCTCTCACCATGGTGTCCAGACCGGAAGTCCCAGGGATATGTTTTGATGTTTAATTTGTTCTAAGTTAAAACAAAAAAACACTCTCAAATTTATTGGTTGGCTATGTTCAAAGGGGAATGTTTTGCACGTATTGTTTAGATTAAGGCACAGCGGTATTTTGTGTTATATGGTTTGTTGTGGGATATAAGTGGCAGAATAAACTGCTTCGCCATGTGGGGGTGAGAAACCAGTCTACCCGTCTACCCCAGTGTAGTTTTTTCAGTATGCTAAGTATGGCCACTTTTGTTATGTTACTGTCTTTAGAGTGTGTTTCAGGTTCCAAATTAGGGTGGGTTTGAATTGTGTGTGTGACCTTGCGGTTTTTGTGGGGGGGGGGGGTGCGGGGGGGTTGTAATTTGGGACCTTTATTTGTGAGACATGGGTGGTGGCTCCACCTTTCCGGTTCCACCACCACCTAGGGTATAAGAGAGCAGTGAGCGGGAGGGGCGGTCTCTTGGCCACCTCTCTGCCTGGCGGGTATGCTACTGTATTGTGGAAGGTCTCCTAATAAACCTGTGTTCAGCTCAACACCTGGCCTTGTCCTTGGCTCCTATCACCAACATAACAGACCCATCCACACCCCCGTTTCCTGGTTACCACGCCTGCCCCACTGATCTCTATACTAGAGAAACTTGATAGATCATTGGCCGCCAGAAGTGAAGCCACCTGGCCGCCATATTAGTACTTCCAAATATAATGTCAATTTGATTTCTATAGTTCACCGGTTGTGCAAGATTATAAATTGACAGCTTTGCTTTGGAGCTCAGCTCCTTCTTCACCACAACCGACTGGTACAACGTCCGCATCATCTTCCCTCACTTGTGAATAAGACCCAGAGACACCTGAACTCCTTCACTTGGGGCAAGACCTCGACCCCAACCTGGAGAGGAGACAAGCTGGACATTTTTAATTTGTGTTTATTAAAACTGGCCAGTAAGACAAAACACTGAATATCTGAAAATCAGATTTGAACACCGAACACCAATATAGAGTAAAACCCTATCTAATGTTAAAAGAATATGTCTGGAAACTAGAAACACTGGCATTCATTTTAAGTCTTGCCTGTTCACATATATAAGGCCAATATTTAATTTTATCCTTATATCCACTATTGACTCCTGAGGGAAATACAGTACTGTATCTGTGTCTTTAGCCGCTAAATGCTCCCCTATATTCATTAGCCAGCCATTAACTTCATGTCCTCCATTTGGTGCTGGTCAGTGGTGTACAATGAAAACAGCTGCTTGCTTCAGGCAGAAATAAGGTTGATGAAAGTGCAAAGAGTGAAACAAAACAGTAAAGTGGGAGCACTGATAAAAAGATAACTGATATTCTCCATTTTACAGCAAATTTGTTAGTATCTGGGAGCCCAAAATAAAGCCAGTCCAGGTGAAATTCCTGTAATTAGAATAAATGTCATGTCAACATGCTCTTAATTGGTGGCACACATGGCCAGAGCAGATGAATTATTCCATATATTAAAACTGACATTGACAGAGTTGAACCAGAATGATTTAACCCCTAAAATCAATGACAGTGGGTGACACTCCTGGACCAACTTCACAGTTACAAGGTCACAGCCGTTGCTGCACCGTGTGTTTGCTCCCCCTCTGTTCATATGAGTTCCTTCAATTTACAACGGCTTTTTCACAGACACACAATCAGGTGGATTGGAGATGCTAAATTTCCCACAGGAGTGAATGGGAGTGCGTGTGTGTTTATCGGTCAATCTGTGTTAGCTCTGTGATAGGCTGGCATTGTCCGGGGCTTTCCCTGCCTTCTGTAGACGATGTGCTGGTGTATTCAACCGACCCCTCTCCCCATTATTAGCCTGGGGGAAAATATGTAAGGAAATGCTGAGAGGTCCCATGAGAAGCTGTGTTTGTGTCTAAGCAATTGAGTCAAATATTAAACTGCCTAGTAATAGCGCAAAACAAGAAATAAACCTGTGTACGCAGGGCTGCTTCTATGTTTTTGGGGATCCGATGCAAGACTGCGTGTGTGTTGGGGAGGGGGCACTACAGTATATGAATTATACTATATTCATTTATAAAAGTAAAATTGGGTCATTATTTAGATGAATAGAAAAAACTTTTTCCGGTCAAAAAATTACTACATTTATGAGAAAAAGTTGCAAATTCCCAAGAAAAAAGTTGTAATTTTATTTTTAAAAAAAAACACAAATTTATGAGGAATAAAAACATAAACTAATAAGAAAAACTTTAAAATTTATAAGAAAAAAGTTGCACTTTGAAGGTGAAAAAAGTAATGAATTTATTTTTGTATTTTGTATACTTTATTAATCCCAGAGGGAAATTCAGGGCATCCCTTCACCATTCACACACACACACTCACACCTAGGGCCACTTTAGAGTCTCCAGTTAACCTAACATGCATGTTTTTGGCCTGTGGGGGGAAACTGGAGTAACCGGGGTAAACCCACGCAGACACGGGGAGAACATGCAAACCCCACACAGAAGGGTCACTGATGGTATCGACCCCGTGACCTTCTTATTGTGCTGCCACAGTACTAACCACTGCTTCACTGAGCTTTTATGAGGAAAAAAAAATGCAAATTTACAAGAAAAACTTTGCAAATTTACATGAAAAAGTTGCAACTTTCTAAAAACAAACATTATAAAGATTATAAGAACAAAGTTGCAAATTTGCTAGAAGACCTGTCTGCAAATTTCTGGGGAGAAAAAAAGGTGACAAATTTATGAGCAAAAATTGTAAATATCCAAAAAGGACAAATGTGTAAATATGTGGGGGGGGGGTTAAAATTGATGTTAAAAAGTTGTAAAATTTGCAAGAAACAGTACTATACACAGTACTATGTAGTTACTATATAGCAGGGGTCACCAACTAAAACTGCAAAAGGTCCGATAAGTCGGTCCTCCTCCCCAGCCAAGGTCTGAACTAGGTATGGGAATCTTTAGGCACCTCATGATTCAGAACTGCGACTTGATTCTAAAACAATTCTCAATGCATCTTGAGGCATTTTTTTTCTATTCAAGATTATTCCCTCCCACTGTGAGACAACTTGGCCCTTTTAAAATCAAGTATTTGCAATGACCCATGAATTTACTTCCACCATCTTTTATTAAAACAAATGGAAGAAAAATCTGACACATGGTGGGCAGTGGTGGCCTAATGGTTAAGGCTGTGGAGTGGTGAGCAGAGGGTCGGGGGTTCGATCCCTGGACCGGCAGGATTAGATCTGGGTGGGACAGATAACATAGGAGTGTTTGCCCCACCCTCCTTAACCCCACTGTGGTGCCCTTGAGCAAGGCCTTTAACCCCAACTGGTCCAGTGGAGCTGCTCAGTGGCTACAGGTCAGTCTGTGGTTGTACTGGGCAGCTTCCTGGTGTGAGTGTGAACAGGGCGGCCTTGAAAAAGAGAGGTTGCCTCTCAGTGGAACTACCCTGTATGAATAAAGGTTAAATAAAAAACATGGACAAATTTATCTCAAAATGTGCTTTTAAGAACCATCATCCTTTCGTTGACATTCTTTCAGAAGACCACAGCTGTCTCCAGACAGGCCAATATCATTTCGCTTGCTTTCACACATTATTTTATTCAGCTCATGTTTTAGCTGGTTTTAGCTCTATATTATTATTTTTTTTTTATTTAAGTTTTTGTAAAGGGTATACAGGTCGTTACAGCAGTGCATTGTTTACATTTTCATCACATGTTCCCTTATTTTCTGATATCTGACAACATTGGAAGATTAATTCTTACAACACCCCCTTTTTTTTTTTAAAGTGAAAGAAAAAGTGAAATTAAAGAGAAAAAAAAAACAAAGAAATAAAACAAACAAACCAGCAAAAAACAAACAAAAAGAAAAGTAAGTAAATAAAGGTAAAAGAGCATCTGAGTAGCATTGGAACAAAGAGCGGAACCATTATTGAAATGGTGTTTGTCAAAGATTAGATCTAATGGAAGACACATATGTGATCCAGGGTTGCCAAAAGTTCATGAACCCATCCATGTCCTGTCTCAGTGCGAATGTCAACTTTTCCATCGAGTAAATGTCTTGGATCACGTTAATCCAATCTTCAGGTGTAGGACAGTCCTTCAACATCCATTTTTTAGTTAGAGCTTTTTTGCTTGCCAATATTAAAACATTGAATAAGTATTTTTCTCCTCGTCTTTCCAGTGAGTCCGGTAGTAAACCCAAATACAAAGTTACAAAAGAAAAGGGAACTGTAATTTTGAATATTTTCCCCAATATTGTCTGTACCTTGGTCCAATATTGGTGGATAACTGGGCATGACCAAAACACATGAAAATGATTTGCAGTCTTTTCGCCACACAAGCGCCAACAGTTCAACCCCTTATGGGTAAATTTGTTTTGTGCAGGTGTTCTGAAAAATCTTACCAAGTTTTTCCATCCAAATTCTCTCCACTGCAGGGATGAGGTACTTTTCCATTGCTGTTTATTTAGCTTTTCCCATATTTCCAGTTGTAAAGTGAAATTCCCCTCTTTTTCCCATCTCTCTTTTATATAAGATGTGTTGTCTCCTTTTAAGTCTTGAAGACCTTGGTATATTTTAGAAATGTATCTGATCCCTGGGATCCCTTTATATGCCATTAAGAAGACCTTCAGAACACCTGACTGGGCCCTTTCCAAATCCTCCTTTTTAAGTATATTGTTTATGTGGTGTCTAAGCTGGAAGAACCTGTAAAGGTCTTGATTTATTAGGCCTTGTTTTTTCAAATCTTCAAAACTTCTTAAGATTTGCCCTTTAAAAAAATTGTAATATTTTATCAGCCCTTTCTCCTTCCACTTTTTAAATCTGGTGTCTGTTTTATTAAGAGTAAAGTCTTGATCATAGGCAATCCATTGCAGAAGTCGATAGGGTTCTTTAGTTTGATTCTCTCTGACTATCTTAAACCAAATTTTTAGCGGGGTCTCTATCCACGGGTTAGTGTTATTCAAAAGCTTAGGTAAGGCATTGTTCCCTATTATCGCCTGTAGGGGGATGTCACTTGTTATTTGGCATTCGATCTCCTTCCATTGTGCAGTGTAGACTGGGTTACATATCTCTACTAAAGTTTTAATTTGTGCGGCTTTAAAGTAGTCCCTGATATTTGGCAGCGCGAGCCCACCTTTGTCTTTGTTTAGCTGTAGGGTTCTATATCTGATTCTAGGTCTCTTGCCCTGCCATATGAATCTTGAGATCCTTCTGTCCAGTTCCTGCCATGTTTTTTTGGGAGGTTCTACCGGTATTGTTTGGAAAAGGTATAGAAGACGTGGAAGTATATTCATTTTGACTGCTTCAATTCTTTGTGCAGTACCCAAGAATGGTATCATATTCCATCTTGTTAGGTCAGATTTTATTTTTGTCACCAGTGGATCATAGTTTAGTGATATAATTTTGTTGAGTTGTTTCGGGTTATTGACCCCCAGATATTTCATAGATTCCGACTCCCAGTTAGTTTTGAGTTTGCTTAGTGAATAATGATTTGGGTCATAGTTGAATGTTAAAATTTGGGTTTTATGCATGTTTAATTTGTACCCCGATAAATCTCCATACTTTGAAAAAATTGAGGTTAGTTCTGGTAAAGAAGTGTCCGGCTGCCCTAGGTATATTAAAATGTCATCAGCAAAGAGTGCTATTTTATGTTCCTTCTGACCAAGTGTAATACCTTGAATTTTTTGATTTTGTTTTATCCATTGGCTCAGAGGTTCTATGAAGATTGCAAAGAGCAGTGGAGACAGGGGGCAGCCTTGACGACATCCTCTTTCCAGTTCAAAAGATGATGATAAATTACCGTTAATCCTTATTTTAGCTGTTGGTTTTTTATATAATGCCTGTATAGTTCTAATGAAGTTGTTATGAAAATTGAAACTGGATAAGATTCTATATAGAAAAGACCAGTCAACCGAATCGAATGCTTTTTCAGCATCTAATCCCAATATGACTGCATTTAAGTTATATTTTTTTATATGATGAATTATGTGTAAAGTGCGTTGAATGTTGTCTTGTGTCTGTCTTTGTCTTATAAAACCTGTTTGGTCTAAATGAATTAGGTCTGTCAGTATATTTTCTAACCTTTTGGCAAGGATAATGGTAAAAAGCTTATAGTCCTGATTTAGTACACTGATTGGTCTGTAGTTGGAGCACTCTAGTTTATCCTTTTCAGGTTTAGGTATAACTGCAATGACCCCTTCTCTCCAGGAGGGGGGGATTTCCCCTGTGTGGAGGACATAATTAAATGTTTTCAGGAGGAGAGGAGATAGTTGCTGTTTAAAGGTTTTGTACCACTCTGCTGTATAGCCATCAGCTCCTGGGGATTTGTTAGCTTTAAGTTTCATAATTGCTTTTTCCAATTCTTTAGGATGTATTTCTGACAGTAGTGTTTTATTTTGTGACTCCGTAAGTTGGGGAAGGTTTAATGTGTTTAGGAATGCCTCGGATGCGTTTTTATGTTTTTTGTGGGAGTATAAGTTCTTATAGTAATTCTCGAAGCTTTTAAGAATATCCTGAATTCTGAATTTTATTTCCTTTGATACTGGGTCTCTGATTTTGTAGATTGCTCTTTCTGTTTGATGTTTCCTCAATTTATAGGCTAGCAATTTTGCCGATTTACTGCCTGCTTCATAGTATTTTTGTTTCAAAAATGTAAGTTTCTTCTGGATTTCTATTGTGTAGATCTCATTTATTTGGTTTTTAATTTCCTTAATCTTGAGCGAGTCAGTAGAATGAGTGTTGCCTTTGTGTTCTTTTTCTAGGTTCCTAAGTTCTGACTCTAATGTGGATAGTTTTTCTTGTCTTAGTTTCTTTTGGGTTGCCAGTTTTGCAATAATCTTTCCTCTTATTACAGCTTTGCATGCATCCCACAGTATTAAAGGGGATACTTCTCCATTATCGTTTTCTTCCAAATATCTGAGAATATCTGATTCCAATTCATCTTTCAATGGTCCTTTCAGGACATTTGAATTTAACCTCCAAGAAAATGTATTATTTGTGTATTTTTGGATATTTAAGTCCATGTAGATCGGACTGTGGTCAGAGAGATCCATCAGTCCTATTTTACATGTTTTTACTCTTCCAATGTCTCTATTAAACATAAAAAAATAGTCAATCCTTGAGTAAGATGAATGTGGAGTTGAGTAAAATGTATAGTCTTTTACACTGGGGTTGAGTTCCCTCCACACGTCACAGATTCCCATTTCTTTTAGTAGCATCCGAGTCTTCCTGTTTTGGGTGTTATTTTGATGTGGAGAATTACCAGAAGCATCCCAGTATGGATTCAGTCTAAGATTGAAGTCCCCACCACATATCACTAAACCTTGAGCTTTAGTTATCATTAGGTCAAATACATTTTTATAAAATTTCCAGTTAGCCCCTGGGGGAGCATACACATTCAGCAGGGTGATATCTTCTCCCTCTAGCCGCCCAGTTACCAAACTGTATCTCCCTTCTTTATCTTTGTGTTCCGATTTTTTTTCAAATGTAATTTTGGTTGATATCAATGTCGCTACTCCCCTCCTCCTCCCTGACTTATATGAAGATGAAGAGATCATTTTAAACCCTTGTCTACTGAGTTTATTGTGTTCCACGTCTGTTAGGTGGGTTTCTTGTAAAAATATTATTCCCGCTTTGTCTTTTTTCATTTTGCCTAGAATCTTGGATCTTTTAACTGGATTCAGGATTCCTTTTACATTATATGAAATTATTTTGGTTACACCCTGTTTCTCCATTGTGTTGTTTTGTTTAGTATAACTGTGTGGTGGCCGTCTTTTGTGCTACTCAGAAACTGAAAGAACATTAAAAACAAGAAAAACATTAAGAACATAGTGTATAAAACTTTAAAACAAAAAGCTGTCAGAAGAACTTCCTGAGCTGAGGTCTTTTTAAAGACCCTGGAAGAGCCTTGATGGAGTGAAGGCCCTGAGGGAAATTCCTCAAACTCTGTTACGTGTTGAGGGCCCTCTCTTACCCCTGTAAGTTGTCCCATGCTTTTAACGTGAGTTTCAGAACCCAATCCAAACTTGTAATGATTTTTTTTTTCCTTTTATGCCTAAACCCTGTGAAATTGTGTGCACCCTCCCACCCCCATCACATTAAACATTCACGCAAAAACAGTATTTGTTAATATGAGGAGAACATGTGGATTATTGTCACATTTCTATTTTAACAAGTTTTTTGTTTTTTTGTTTTTTATTAAAAAGACTTATTTGTTTCAAATATTATGACTGTTCCATGAAATGTTTTACCACATGCTGAATACGCATCTCCTTTAATGTTTGTTACCTTGTATGAGGGGGGTTGGATGTGCGGATTGATTCAAGAGAAAAAAAAAAGGTCGCTATTCCAACCTGAAAACGGATAGTTAATCCGCGACGCTCTGGCGCTGGGTTTCCCGCTGCTGGCCCGTGGATTTTGAAGGTCTTTGTGTTGTCCATGTTTGCACTTTGATCTTCTCACTCGGGTCTGCTGCGGGTTTAAATTCCGTTACCGGGAGCCCTCTTCTCGCCATGTCAGTTGTTGCTTCTTCCGCCGAATTATAGAGACATGTTTCTTCGCCGTAGAAGACCCTTAACTTCGCAGGAAATGGAGTCTGAAAGCGCAATTTCTTCTCTCTTAACACCTTTTTCGCGTCATTGTATTCCCTGCGCTTTTTAAGGACCTCCGGGGCGTAATCGTGTTCCACGAAGACTTTTCTCTCCTGGTGCAAAAATCCTTTTTTCTGCCAGGCCAGTCTTACAACCTCTTGTTTTATTTTGAAATTGGAAAATCTTACCAACACCGAACGTGGGGGCGCTTCCGCCGCCGGCCTAGCGGCTAATGAACGATGTGCCTTTTCTATCTTCAGGTCGGTGGTTTGTGGAATATCCAATTTCTCTCTTAGTAAGGATTCCACGCATTCTGCCATTGAGTTAAAACCGTTTTCGGCTCCTTCTATCAGACCATGGATTCTTATGTTGTCTCTTCTTTGTCTTCCTTCTTGGTTGGCTAGCTTAGCCTCTATAGATGCTTGTCTTTTGCGTAGGTCCAGCACAGAATCTTCGAGCACTTTTATTCGTTCCTCTGTTTCCAAGATTCGGTTCTCGGCCTGGTCCACTCTGCTGTTTGTCCTTTTCAATTCTTCTCTGAATTCCCGAAATTCGGCCGTAACCTCTCGGCGAAATCGTCGTAGCTCTTCTAACCTTTTTGTTAGCTACCACCAGTTCCTCGTCTTCTGAACGGAGATCTTCCAGTTCAGATTCTCCGGCCGATACGTGTCCTGGCCTGGAGAATTTCAGTTTCTTCTGTTTTCCTTTAGACATGATGATTTTGTCTTTTGATTTTCACTCCTCCAAAAATCCGTTAAGTTTGATTTTCAAGGTGTTATCTTGGATTGGGTCTGAGAGCTTCAGTGTTAAGCTGCAGTCGCCATGGCGTCCAGACCGGAAGTCCAGCTCTATATTAATTTTTAAACAAAAAACAATATTAAAATGAATTCTTTGTTCAATTTCAAACAAAATGTAATAAAATCCTAAAAATGTTTTACAGGAGAATGCAAACTAATTTGTATTGCATTTTAAAAAAAAGATGAATATAAAAAAAAAAAAAAATCACAAAAAGTCCACCTCTATACAATGTTTTCAGTGGAGAAAAAAACTGTTTCAAATTAAGACAAAAAAAAGGGACAAAAAAATAATTCCAGGACACAAAATATAATTCCACAGGACAGAATTCCTCCGACATTTTTTAAAAATCTCCACAGTAAACTCTGTTACAGCATGGATGGAACTGTAACTCCATGGTTACAAGGAGAGGGGAGGTGGAACTTTTTATGTTCAGTAACACACAGAGCTTTTACTGAGTTTTTCAGTGATACCAGCAAAGGTACTGTACATTCAGTTTAACAACAGCGCTTCTTTTTGTGGGTACAGACCTGAAAGGTCTGCCTGGGGTGGATGTCCTGGCTGTCATCCTTGTGTGTGTGTGTGTGTGTGTGTGTGTGTGTGTGTGTGTGTGTGTGTGTGTGTGTGTGTGTGTGTGTGTGCCTGCAGCGAACCTGATTTTGCAACCCGCTGACTCTCTGCAGCGGTTGGAGCCACAGTCTCTGCAGAGAGTGGCGTTCGTGGGACAGTGAAGTCTGCAGCAGAAGGAGCGTGCCCAAGGGCTCATGCCATAATCTGTCGGACAGTTGCTGATGCAGCAGTCCAGTTCCGCTTTTTGCACCTTTTTCTCCACTAAAATAAAACGTCTCACTTTTCCCCAAATTGTATCAAAAGGCTCCGGGGTCCAGACGGAAGACTCTCAAGGTCCGGATCCAGACCGAAGTCTGCCAGTTGGTGACCCCTGCTATATAGTATGGTGGGAAACAGTAAAAATAGGAAAATATAGGTTCAAAACAGGAAAAAATAGAGGTGAAAATAGCATTAGATTTTACAGTTTTTATTATATTTTTACCCTGTCCTTATCCTGTACTTATCTTGTAATTTGCAGGCTGTATGCTTGGCCGTGCTTGTCAACAGCAAGTGCTTGTCATGAGCTGAGAGCTGGAGGTTTCCGCTAGGCTTAGTTTCATGGCTTTTTCCATTTATTTACTTATTTGTTGTATTTTATGCCTTCTGGGCTTCTGTATTCATGTACTGTTTGCCATTTTCCTGTTTTCATTTTAGTTTTGTTACATTTTTATTTTGTATTTATTTATATTTATAGTTTGGTCTACATGGGTTGTTATTTTATTCTTTATATCTTCATTATTGTTCTTTTGCTGGTTGACAGCTGTCAGTGGCGTGATGCTCCGTGTGGGCGTTGCCCTGTCAGCTGTCAGCTTCCGTTAACCCCTCTCTCACTGCCCCCAGCTGGTCTTAATTATGTGTCATTGCTTTCTCCTGCCCGTTCAGATACCCACACCTGTCATTAATTATGTAAATGGTTTTTGATCCCTATTTAAGGGAAGTTATTTTCATTTCCATTTGCCACTGTCTTGGTTGTTTTCTCCTCGTCTCCACCAGAGTCCTGCCCCGCTCTGGTGCACTATCAGTAAGTTTCCTGCCTCATTTGTATTTTGTGTTTTGAGCACTGTATTGCACTTTATGTTTGTTGTTTTTTGCAATAAATTTCACAAACTCACAGTCCAGCACATGGGTCTTGCCTCTCCACCCCGAAGGGCAATCTTGACAGTGTTTTACCAAAAATTGATGTACAACTTTATGATACTAGACAGCAATATAAAAACAGTCTTGTAATGGCAACAAGAGAACTGACAGAAACTCATTATATGGTAAAGGTTGTATTTTATAGATATATTGTATTTTACAAATTCTATACACCTTTAATAGGCCCACAATAGACCCACAAAAGTTGACCACAGACAACTACTGCCACCTATTGTTTGCATCTTGACACACACCCACACGGCCAGAAACCCCATTCTAAAAAGGTGAATGACATCACCCAAAAACTTCCACATCTTAGTAGTGTGCAGTGCTGTGAAAAAGTGTTTGCCCCCTTCCTGATTTCTTATATTTTTGCACATTTGTCACACCTAAATGTTTCAGATCATCAAACAAATTTTAATATTAGACAAAGATAACCCAAGTAAATACAAAATGCAGTTTTCAAATCATGGTTTCATTTATTAAGGGAAAAAGCTATCCAAACCTACCTGGCCCTATGTGAAAAAGTAATTGCCCCCTAAATGCCCCCTAAACCTAATAACTGGTTGTGCCACCTTTGATGGCAACAACTGGCAATGAGTCTTTTACATCGCTGTTGAGTGAATTTTGACCCACTCTTCTGTGCAGAATTGTTTAAATTCAGTCACATGAACAGAAGGCCGGACATTCTCCTTCAGGATTTTCTGGTAGAGAGCAGAATTCATGGTTCTGTCAATTAGAGCAAGTTGTCCAGGTCCTGAAGCAGCAAAGCAGCCCCAGACCATGACACTACCACCACCATATTTGACTGTTGATAAAATGTTCTTTTTATGAAATTCTGTGTTAGTTTTATGCCAGATAAAACAGGACACACGTCTTCCAAAAAGTTCAACTTTTGTCTCATCAGTCCCCAGAATATTTTCCCAAAAGTCTTGAGGATCATCTAGATGATTTTTGGCAAATGTGAGACGAGTCTTTGTGTTCTTTTTGTCCAGCAGCAGTTTTTGTCTTGGAACTCTCCCATGGATGCCATTTTTGCCCAGTCTCTTTCTTACTGTTCCATCATGGACCAGTGTCCAAACTGGAGCAAGTGAGGCCTGCATATCTTTAGATGTTGTTTTGGGGTTTTGTTTTGTTTTGTTTTGGATAGTTTTTTTTTCCTTTAATAAAAGAAATCATCATTTGAAAACTGCATTTTGTATTTATTCAGGTTGTCTTTGATATTAAAATGTGCTTGATGATCTGAAACATTTAAGAGTGACAAATATGCAAAAATATAAGAAATCAGGAAGGGGCAAATACTTTTTCACAGCGCTGTATTTATTAAGCAATTTCAGTTACAGATTGCACAGACTCACAGCTTTAATCACCGATCATATTAAATGGCCCTAGTGCAGATTGTAGGTTGGAACTGAGTCATATTGCAGGACTTTTAAGGATTTTCACTAACCTCCCTCAACCAGAAGCTGGCATGAACTAAAGAATGACACCCACAGACCAGACTGCCTCACTCAGCCCTTTGGTCATAATAAGTGCTCCTGTCAAAAGTGAGCTGAATTACTATGAATAGAGAGTGATGCATCATGGTCAAAGGCAATATCCATCGGCAACACCTGTTAGTATATAAATGACCACTGCTACACAGTGAGATATAGTGGTGATGTCTCTGAAGAGTTTGCCACACAGCAGGTACACTCTGGTTTAAAACAAAAATAATGTGCGAGACAGTTCAGATTTGAGGAAGATATTTGTACTGCCCATGGAGTTAAATGTCAAAAATTGGAAGTGAAGAAGAAGCCAACTTTATTGTCATTCAGTCCATACAGCTAATCATGTACACTAGAACGAAATTACGTTTCTCCTATCTACAATGTTAATCACATCTGGAATCAGAGGGGCCGCTGCCATGCAAGGCGCCGCCACAAACAACTTTTCTTTCCCCCATTCTATTATGCTGAGCACCAAGCCAGAAGGCGGGAAGTACCATTTTTATATGGTCTTTGGTATGACCTGGCCAGGGCTTGAACCTACAACCTCCCGGCTGTGGGGCAGATGCTCTACCACGAGGCCACCATTCCGGTTATGACTTGTAATTAAAATATATGACTTGTCATATAATTGAATTATATGACTTGTATCGCTGGTGCATTCCTAAATCCCAGAGAAATGCAAGAAGTACTTCTGGACCATTAAAGGGGTCACTGACTGAATTTTTCCACATTTTAACAGCTCACTCATGTTTTAATGAAGTGTTTGTGGCATATTTTGTTAACATTTTCTTTAATTTTTTTAATTATTGAAGCAAATTTGTTTTTTATTTTTCTTGGCTTTCTTGAAATGCTCTGATTTAAAACCTGTCACTTTAAGAAACATCCTTCAGCTGTTCAACGCCGCCCTCCCTCTTACATCAGTTAGCCATTAGCTGAGTAGCTTCTAGCCGGCTCCTTCTAGCTTGGATGAGTAGTGTTGGTTCACCGATCCACAGTTGTTTGTGTATCTCGCGTCATCCTGGCCCACCCCCCAACAACCCTGCCAAGACGCCACAACAAATCGCCAGCACCATGCGCTCCACCAATCGCCACTGGCTGAGCCAAGGGATCTCAAAGGGCAATATCTCGCTCCACGGTACTTTACTCCTCTCCCACGGCCAGCCGGGGGATGCCCTGTCACGAAGCAGCTCTCAGTGGCTCTGCTGACTCTCAGCTCCCGGTGATCGGTATGCCAGTGTTCTATAATTCTGTGCTACTTATTGAGACGTGCTACCCTACGTCTTTGCGCATGCGCCTTTGAACCGGAGCGACACAAGGCATATTATGGACTGTGAACCGGTGAACCAGGTGATAACAGGGATGGTTATTAGGGTGACTAAGATCTGAACAAATAACAATATAAGCTGCGCTCGGTTTGAGCTTCCTGTTACCATTGTTAGCTCGGAGGCTAATAGGCTACCTTTAGCACCATGTCAATCTACATGACAGACAGCTAGGCAGGCCAATAACAGAACAGTGGGCTGGTCTCAAAGAAAGCAGTGGGTTGGCTTTTTCTAGACATGACGTATAAGAATTCCACAAAAAAGTCAAAAATGTTTCTGGCATTTCAGGGAGAGAAAAATGAGATAAAGTGTTTTTTTTAAGAGAATTGACTTTTGAAAATTTTTGGATAATTAGGTGACCAGTAGACTCATTTCAGACAGTTAAAACCTACAAACACACCATTTTTTCAGTCAACGACCCCTTTAAGTCTGACTTCTTGCTGCTAAGGTAAATGGCGTTCACTTACATAGAGAGCTTTTTACTCATGTCTGGACGACCAAAGCGCTTTACAGATCCTGCTATTCACCCATTCACACACTGATGGCAGCGGAGCTGCCATGCAAGGCGCTTACCCACCAGAAGCAACTGGGGGTTCAGTGTCTTGCTCAAGCATACTTTGACAGGTAGACTGCAGATAGAGTGGGAATCGAACCACTGACCCTCCGATTAGTAGTTGGCTACACTGCACCTGTGCCACAGCTGCCCCCAGTATCTTGTAAACGGAGATCCTGTTGCTAAGCTAACTGGGCTAACTATTAAACAGCCCAGTATGGTTACAAAAAGGTTCAAAAATGTGAAACACGAACTTTATAAAGAGCAAACAATTTGCCTGCACACTACTTCCAGTATGTACAATGATAAGTGAAAGGGATAAAATTGATTTATTGATGAGAAAGCACTCGGGAATGGGCAAATATAATGGAACAGGAACTGGAGCTGCTGAGACTGGAATGCAGAAGTAGTACGTCACATTACATTGTGCAAGACGTTCATTGTAGGTAATTTTTGAACATTCTAAAGTAGAAAAACTACAAATAGCACCTTTAAAGCACATCCTGACAAGCATAAGATTGAGAGTGCTATTGGAGACTATGTGTCCAGTGGATAAATGTTTAGTTAAATGCCACCTATTAAATGCCTCTGACCTGCAACATAAAGGAAAGGATGAACACTGACATTCAACCTTCTAAAGCAGAGCGTGCAAGGAGGAAAGAGCCATGACTTACAGCTAAAATGATAATCTGAAGAACTATAATTGTGTGACAAGATCACAGGGCTGAGTCTGCACACATCCAGTAAGCTTTGGGCTCACCTTTCACGCTATAAGGTCCATCTGCACTCCCCGGAGACTCCAGTTACTAATGGAGGTGGAAGAAAAAGAGTGGTCAAATCTTACTGTGCACCCCTGCAGGGCCACGCTCATTTCATGCTCTTTGGCCATCTTTACCCTACCCGTGCAGTTAAATGTCAATCAGGAGTGTTAGAAGGGCCTGCGCAGAGAGACGGAGGGTCCCACCTCCATGATAAGCCGACCCCCGCTATTCCAAAGTGCCACGAAAAATGGGAGTGAGACCTTCACTGTCATGGTGACAGGATGGAGTGATCTTAAAAGGTGGGCAGCTGTGCTTTCTAAGAGCCGGGGCTGTGGCCTGTAGTTTTGTAAAGAGCAGTGCAACAATGACTGTCTCAGCACATAAATAATTCCTATGAGTTTGAGTGGGCATGTGCATCCATGAAAGTTTACTCACAAATAAAAAATGGACAAGGCCTTTCATACTCGTGCACACTCTAAATTGACTGGGCACTCTATACTAATGAAGGAGTCATTTAAAGGAGCAGTGTGTAATATTTAGCACAATCTAGATTTCAAAATGCGTTTAATTTATATTGTATCAGTCATAAGCTCTTCTGAAGCATATTAAGGGGATCTGCAGAGACCATTTGTGTGATTAAAGTTTGACATTAAAACTTGGATAGGCATTATAGTGGTCCAAGATGGCCGCCTGCATGGTAACGGACCCTCCTCTAGGGTTGCCAACTTTCTCACAGCCAAATAAGGGACAGAGGGTTTTAACTATTGCTCGGTGCCATGATGTTGTAGACATTAATGTTGTCATAATACTGTTTTTTTTACTTTGATAATACCTTAAAATACAGTGATTCAATGCCATGTTTGATGCAACTTTGAGCTAGAAAACACAACTACACTGCAAAAAGTCAAATATAAGTAAAAACAAATAAATTAAGGCTGTTTATGCTTGTTTTTTGTCTGACAAGATATTTATTCTTGCTGTGCAGTTTACAGTGATCCCTCGCTACTTCGCGCCTCACCTTCCGCGCCCTCAGTGCATCGCGGATTTTTCAAAAATATTCATCAAAAATTCAAAACTGAGAAAAAATGGGCGGGCGCTAGCAGAAGGCAGGGAGACTACATTAGAACATCAGGTATCAACACAGAGAGCCCACACAACTCAAAATCCACCTCTCTGTTCGCTGTTCTCGTTTTGGCTCGGCTCGGGAATCTTGCAAGCTGATTGGCCGAGACGTTTTACCCAGCTTCTCTCCCTGCAGAGCGCCCATACCCAGTGAAGGAAGACCGCATTCATTGTTCTTTATCGCTCATGTTGCTTAGTCTCGCCGCGTGGAACTTTTCGCTGTTCTCTTGTGCCTTTTTGTGCGAAATAGTCTTCCCGTCGAGCCACTACGCCGCCTCCTGCAGCTTCTCCAGCTCTATCGGAAGCTGCCCTCGACGATCCTGCGCCTCTAGCACCTGACGATGAGGCGTCACCTGAGGAGCAGTAAAGCTTTCATTAACCTGTGCAGTAAATCATCTTCATCTTGAGTTACGTATCTTGTTATAAGAATAAAAGAGTTCTAAAAACATATTTATGTACACTTTATTTACATCTACGTATGTATGTACACTTACTCACACACACACGTATCATATGAGAGAGAGAGAGTGAGAGAATGAACGTACGTATTATTTATGGGTGACGTCATTAGGGGTGACGCTACTTCGCGGTTTTTCACTTTTCGCGGTCGGTTCTGGAACCCATTAACCGCGATAAGTGAGGGATCACTGTATACGTATGTCAGAAAATTTTACATGTTTTCCAATAGTTTTAACTTGTTTTACGCAATTTGATAGGTCAAGTTTTCTTGCTCTGTTGATAGATCATTTTACTTCAAATAAACAAAAAAAATTCTGGCAATAGATAATTCTTCTTAACATTAGAAAAAAATATCTGCCGACAAAGTAGGATTAAATTGCTTAAAACAAGTAAAAACTTCCGTAAAGCAAGTGAAATCTTACAGAAAACTGCACAACAAAAAGAAATTCTTGTCTTGTCAAAATTATATTGTAAGAGAAAAACAAACATAAAGGCTTGATTTAGGATATTTTATCTTACTGAGTTTTCCCTTTTTACAGTGGGACAGATACTGCCTTAGGCATAAAATCACATCATTGACGTATTCCTGATTCAAACAATGCACAACAAGGAAATACGTAAGCGCTCACACTTTATTGTGTTATCCTAATTTATAGAATGTATTTATAGATATATATTGTATGTATTGTATTGCATTTACATGTACATTTTATTTATTGAATAAAATCATCATCATCATCATCAACAGCAGCAGGGCTTGACATTAATACCAGCCAACCGGCCAATGGCTGGTGGATTTCAGCAGTGGTCGGTAAGACAGCCATACCCACTAGCCACTTTGGCCAGTTATAGTTTTCTGAGATGGCATCTGAAATAACAAATCTATTGCAATGTGAGACTACAAAATTAAAATTCCCATAAGTATTGTGTTGTTTTTTTCAAATCAGTTTTCTTTTACTTTCTCTTCTTTTTTCTGGTGAAAACGGGTAGTGTCTATTTAGGTTAAATCCATCAGCAGCTACTAATGACGTTGTGCAGCCATGAAGTGGTGTCCCAATTCATGGGGGTAGCCAGTGGGGTAGGGGTACAAATGAGAATTGAGATGGACTCAAATCTACCTGCACTTCACTCACATATTGCTAATCTTTTTCTCTACCATTTTTTTTTTTTTAATGTTGATGCATTTTCTCGATTTAGCAGCAGTCCTTGCTGGTGGGCATGACGCTGGCAAGAAGCACCAAGGAAAGCATGTACTTCACATTTAAACCTCTGTCTCTCTTCATTTAGAGCTACTCTCTTCTCTGGCAAGCTGTTCCACAGCTGGATGGTAGCAGGGAGGAATGTCCACTTATCACTTGATGTGCTATGACAGGGGTTTTTCCGGAAGTGAACTGTGGTGATTTGTACTCTGGCAAGTTTTATGTCTCGCCACTGGTGGTGAGGGCAGCATGTTGTTAAGCAGGGCAGGTGCCTTCTTATGGTACATCCTGTGAAGAAGAGTCAGGGCACCCACCTTACGACGGTGGTCTAGTGGTTGGATACCTTTTTCATGGCTACTTTGAGGGAGGTCGATGAACTTAATAGCTCTTTTCTGGATGACATCCAGTCAATCAAGACGTGTTGTTGATGCACCCATCCAAACGGATGATGTATATTCCATCTTGGACCAAACCATGCTTTTATAGATTGTTGCTCTCTGATGGGGATCCAGGTACCTGGCTACTCTTCTCAGAAGGCCCAGGCTTTTGCCTGCTTCCGTAGCCATCTTGGTGATGAGATGGGACCAAGAGAGGTCTTTCCAGATAGTTATTCTGAGCAACTCCACTTTGTCAATGTCTAATAGGCTGGAGTTCATGAAGGCCAGTGGTGGATGACAGTTGCTGGCATCTTTTAGCCGGGAGATTGTGATGGATTTGCACTTGGCAGCACTGAAAAGAACGTTCCACTTCTTCGCCCAGGTGTCTATTTCTACAAGATCATCATTTAGAGAGTTGGCTGCTGTCACACTCTGTTTTCTGTCTTTGATTACACTGAAAATTGAGGGGTCATCTGCATACAGTATTGCTGGATTTTGAAACTTCTCTGGAAAACCATCAGTGAAGATAACAAAAAGTAGAGGGCCCAGGATTGATCCCTGGGGCACCTCTGCATTGACGTCCTTGGCACTAGGTGTGACTCCATTAATAGTGACCTTTAATACCCTGCAAGACAGGTAGCTTTCAATCCACTTCAGGAGTGTTCCACTGAGCCCTATTGCTTCTAGCTTAGCAAGAAGACCAGGGTGCCACACCCGGTCAAAGGTCATGGCTGATATCTAGACATATGAGACGTCCTTCCTGTTGGTTGTCTAGAGCATCATGGAGAGTCTCTGTGATGTGTGTTAATGCATCTGTGGTGGAATGGTTAGCTCTGAATCCAAACTGTTTGTCTGAGATTAGGTGGTATTTACAGATGAATTTCCATAGAGCCTTGCCTTTTTTATCTTGATTCTTTTTTCTAAAGCCCATCCAGGGACAAGAGTTGCAAATTAGCTAATAGCTATACACTCTATGTGCAACACATCAGATTGATTGTCTTTGATTAATTGTCTATGTTTATTGCACTGTCCCTGTCAAATAAACTAATCTACTACTACTACAAATGACCATTTCCATGACTTTGCTCATGATACTGAGGACAGAGACTGGATGGTAGTTGCTGGGGTCATGCTTATCTTTTTTCGTATAGCAAGGGTTTACATGGGCCATTTCCCTTTGTTGATGCATGCACTCATTCTTGAAGCATATCTGGAATAATCTTGCCAGTGGCTTTGCAAGTTCTGAGGCACACTGTCATAGGACTCTGGCTGGAATGGAGTCAGAACCTGTTGCCTTGGTTATATCCATCTTTATGAGTATTTTTTTTTTATCTTTTTGGGCCAGAATGAGATTTTCTTGATGTGGTGTATGGTTTTCTTGACAAGTCTTGGGGCTACTTTGTTGTTGTCTTCCTGTGGTATGGTAGACTTGTCAGCAACTATTTCCGCAAAGCACTCAGCTTTCTCACAAGACTGTATGTGGGATTTGTTGCTGTGCCACAGAAGTGGAATGTCACACTTGCCCCCAACGCTCATAAGGCGTTTGGCTGTCCACCACCAGTTCCATCCATCCATCCATCTTCTACCGCTTTTCCGGAGGTCCGGGTCACGGAGGCAGCAGTTCAAGCAGAGAAGCCCAGACTTCCCTCTCCCCCGCCACCTGCTCCAGCTCTCCAGAGAGGACACCAAGGCGTTCCCAGACCAGCTGGGAGACATAGTCTCTTCACCGAGTCCTGGGTCTGCCCCGGGGTCTCCTCCCAGTGGGACGTGCCTGAAACACCTCAAGTGGGAGGCGTCCAGGAGACATCCTAATCAGATGCCCATACCACCTCAACTGACTCCTTTCAATGTGGAGGAGCAGCGGTTCTACTCTGAGCCTCTCCCGAATGACTGAGCTCCTCACCCTATCTCTGAGGGTGAGTCCAGCAATCCTACGGAGAAAGCTCATTTCAGCCGCTTGTATCCGCGATCTCGCTCTTTTGGTCATTACCCAAAGCTCGTGACCATAGGTGAGAGTAGGAACGTAGATTGACTGGTAAATCGACAGCTTTGCCTTAGAACTAAGCTCCCTCTTCACCACAACAGACCGGTACAACATCCGCATCACTGCAGATGCTGCTCCAATCCGTCTGTCGATCTCTTGCTCCATTTTCCCCTCACTCGTGAACAAGACCCCAAGATACTTAAACTCCTCCACTTGGGGCAGGAGCCTGTCCCCAACCCAGAGAGGACAATCCACCTTTTTCCGGCTGAGGACCATGGAGTCGGACTTGGAGGTGCTGATTCTCATCCCAGCCGCTTCACACTCAGCGGCAAACCGTCCCAGCAAGAGCTGTAGGTCATTGCTGGATGAAGCCAACAGGACAACATCATCTGCAAACAACAGAGATGAGATCCTGCGGTCACCAAGCAGGACACCCTCCATTCCCTGGCTGCACCTAGAAATCCTGTCCATAAAAATTATGAACAGGATCGGTGACAAAGGGCAGCCCTGGCGGAGTCCAACTCTCACTGGGAATGAATCCAACCGAGTGTTGGCAATACGAACCAAACTCTCACAACGGTCATACAGAGACCGAATAGCTCGTAACAACAAGCCCGATACCCCATACTCCCGAAGCACCCCCCACAAAAATCCACGAGGGACGCGGTCAAATGCCTTCTCCAAGTCCACAAAACACATGTAAACTGGTTGGGCAAACTCCCACGAACCCTCAAGGATTCTCGAGAGGGTAAAGAGCTGGTCCGATGTACCACGGCCAGGACAAAAACCACATTGCTCCTCCTGAATCTGAGGTTTGACCAACGGCCGGACTCTCCTCTCCAGTACCTTGGCATAGACCTTCCCAGGGAGGCTGAGGAGTGTGATCCCTCTAAAGTTGGAGCACACCCTCCGGTCCCCTTTTTTGAAGAGAGGAACCACCACCCCGGTTTGCCATGCCAAAGGCACTGCCCCCGACCTCCACGCAATGTTGCAGAGGCATGTCAACCATGACAGCCCAACAACATCCAGGGCCTTGAGGTACTCAGGGTGAATCTCGTCCACCCCTGGGGCCCGGTCACCAAGGAGGTTTTTAACCACCTTGGCAACCTCAGCCCCTGTGACAGGCGAGTCATCCCCCTCGTCCCCAAACCCTGCTTCCTCCATGGAAGGCGTATCAGTGGGATTGAGGAGATCCTCGAAGTATTCCTTCCAGCGCCCGATGATACCCCCAGTCGAAGTCAACAGTGTCCCATCTGCACCATACACAGTGTGGATGGGGAGCTGCTTTCCCCTCCTGAGCCGCTGGACAGTTTGCCAGAATTTCTTCAAGGCCGACCGAAAGTCTTGTTCCATGGCCTCACCGAATTCCTCCCAAACCCGGGTTTTTGCTTCAGCAACCACTCGAGCTGCACTCCATTTGGCCTGCCGGTACACCTCGGCTGCTTCGGGAGTCCCACAAGCCAACCAAGCTTGATAGGACTCCTTCTTCAGCTTAATGGCCCCCCTCACCACTGGTGTCCACCACTTGGTTGCCACCACGAGATGCACCGACCACCTTGCGGCCGCAGCTCTGGGCCGCCGCTTCAACAACAGAGGTGGAGAACATGGCCCATTCAGACCCATGTCTCCAGACTCCCTCAGAATGTGGTTGAAGTTCTTCCGGAGGTGGGAGTTGAAGACCTCCCGGACAGGGGCCTCAGCTAGACGCTCCCAGCACACCCTCACTATACGTTTGGCTCTACCAGGTCTGAATGGCTTCCTCCCCTGCCATCGGATCCAACTCACCACCAGGTGGTGATCAGTTGACAGCTCTGCATCTCTCTTTACTCTGGTGTCCAAGACATACGGTCGCAGGTCTGATGACACGATAACAAAATCAATCATCGACCTGCAACCTAGGGTGTCCTGGTGCCAGGTGCACATATGGACACCCTTATGCTTGAACATGGTGTTCGTTATGGACAGACTGTGGTTAGCACAGAAGTCCAATAACTGAACACCACTCAGGTTCAGATCGGGCAGGCCGTTCCTCCCAATCACCCCCCTCCAGGTTTCACTGTCGTTGCCCACGTGCGCATTGAAGTCCCCCAGTAGGACAATGGAGTCTCCAAGAGGAGCACCCTCCAGTACCCCAATCACAGACTCCAAAAAGGGTGGGTACTCTGAAACATCATTTGGTGCATAGGCACAAATGATGGTCAGGACCCGTTTCCCAACCCGAAGGTGCAGGGAAGCAACCCTTTCGTCCACCGGGGAAAACTCCAATATAGAGGCAGCAAGGTGGGGGGATACAAGAATACCCACCCCTGCTCATCGCCTCTCGCCCGGGGCAACTCCAGAAAAGGCCAAGCTCCAGCCCCTCTCCAGGAGACTGGTTCCGGAACCGGAGCTATGTGTTGAGGTGAGGCCGACTATATCTAGCCGGTATCTCTCAACCTCATGCACCAGCTCGGGCTCCTTCCCAACCAGAGAGGTGACATTCCACGTACCAAAAGCCAGTTTAGAAAGCTTGGGATCAGTCCGCCAAGGTCTCCGCCTTTGGCCGCCACCTAATCTACATAGCACCGGACCCCCATGATCCCTCCTGCAGGTGGTGAGCCCACTGGAGGGCGGACCCATGTAACTCCTTTGGGCTGAGCCCGGTCGGGTCCCATGGGTGGAAACCCGGCCACCAGACGCTAGCCTTCAAGCCCCTCCCCCAGGCCTGGCTCCAGGGTGGGGCCCCGGTAACCCCATACCGGGCGGGGTACACTGAATCCTTGATATACAATTTATCATGAGAGTCTGTTGGATCGTTCTTACTCTGGCCATTCACCCAGGACCAGTTTGTCTTGGGTGACCCTATCAGAGGCAAATTGCCCTGGACAACATAGCTCCTGGGATCACTGGGGCATGCAAACCCCCCCCCCACCACCACCACGATAAGGTGACGATCCATGAGAGGGACCATCAGTTCTTGCTGCCTTTTTTTCAGACCTATGGTTTTACAGTATTTACTGCTCTTCGTAAATAATTAAACCGTGTTTCTCTTGCTAATTTTTATGTATGTATAAGGGTAATTTACATGGAAAAAGGTTGTATATTTAGTTCAAGAAAATTTTAGCATGCCATAGTCCAGTTTGATCATATTAAACATAATTTTCCAACCACAAAATTGTGGCTAGTGGAAAGGTTGAGCGGCTAGTAACTTTAGAAAATCACTCGCCACAGTGGCTGGTGAGCAAAAAAAGTTCATGTCAAGCCCTGAACAGCAGCAACGAAAAACCTGCACAGGTGGCTGGAAAGCACTGCGAATATCCTGTCTTACCTTTTTAGAAGTGTTTTCTTCTGGCCTTCTTGAAAGAAAAATCCTTAATTATGTCCTTTAAGTCCAGCTCATGAATATCGTCATACTCTGTGGATGCATGCTTTATCCAGTCTACTTTTTACCAAGTTCAGAGTCCACTGTCCCACTCACAGCTATCTGATGTAAGCAATCATGGCCTTTCTTCTCCCTTCGCCCTTCTCCTCCAGGTGAGTGCTTTAACGGCCCACCTGTCTCCTCCGTGAAGCAGCTCCACCTCCACTGGATGCTCCAGTTTAAGAAAAATCCTTTACGCTTTGGGATTTTTTGAGCAATTCATTTTCCCTAAGCTCTTTTCCTCGCAATAATTTTATGAGCGCCACTTTCAAACTTTTTTTCCGGACATTTTGACCGAGCTAATTACTTCTTACCTCGGCTCTCACTGGCACTTGCATACTCACATGTCAAAACAATTCCCCTGATAGGCTATTGTTGCATGGTACCCACGTGAGGCACTTATAAATTAGACCAATCAGCAGCAACACATGAATATAAAGTGATGGACATAGAATTTGACCAATTAACAACAATGTGATCTTTTGCATTGGCTCATGATAGGCCGTGACGTTCGTAGGCCCATGGGCTTCAGCCCAGCCTAGCCCGTTCATTAAGGTGGCCTTGAATATATGGGACAACGTATATCCCACTTGGGACAAACATATTTAGCTCAATAAACAGGACCTCCCAGCTAAAACAGGATAGTTGGCAACCCTACCCTCCTCCCATGCTGTCTTCTTCTTTCGGCTGCTCCCTTTAGGGGTCGCCACAGCGGATCATCTGCCTCCATCTCCCCCATCCCTTGCATCTTCCTATGTAACACCAACCCTCTCCGTGTCCTCCTTCACTACATCCATGAATCTTCTGCAGTCTTTCTATTTTCCTCCTGCCTGACAGCTCCATCTTCAACATCCTTTGTCCAATATATCCACTATCCCGCCTCTTCACATATTCAAACCATCTCAGCCTTGTATCTAAGGGCCTTTTCCACTAGCACGCTTTAGCGCGACACGGGATGGCTCAGCACGCTTTGTACACTTTTCCACAAGCCCCAACACGGTTTAACTGCCGCGATTCTCAGCCCCGCCGAAGGGCAGGGTACAGCAGTGCTGAGCTGTGCCGTGTTGTGACGTTAACAGACTGGTCGCCGCTGATTGGTCAGGTCGTAACCGGCGCTGATTGGTCAGGTTGTAACCGCCCCTCTCCTCCTCCTCTTCTACTGAATCTTCACGACCTTCTCAATAAAGTTTTTGGAAAAAAAAAAAAAAAAAAAGAATCTCCACGACCGCCTTTACTCAGCACGCAACCACTGTTGGCGGTTTCTTTTCAGTGTATTGCTGTGCTATTTTCATTTATTCTCTATCAAAAATGGCTTCGCGTAATAAGGGTGTTCCATGGACCAATAAGGAGGTGCAGTGTCTGCTCACTGCATTGTCAGATGAACGTATCCAGCGCGAGTTAGACGGAGCCGCCCGGAATGAAAAAATATACCGGGAGGTCTCGACATCGGAGTCCTTTAACGGTGAGTTTTAATTTTTTTTTTATTGTGCGTTTTTTCGCAAATATATTCGGTAAGACGCTCAGTTTATTTATGCAATAAAAAAGCTGTTCATTTGTGGATGATGATCGCTGCTTTATCGCAGCACACTGCGGACTAAAGCTTTTATTTTAATTATTCATGTGAACAATACGCTGAAATAAGCTTATGTAATTTTGTTAAAAACTATTGTCTTTTCTGTATATCTTGCACTTTCGTGCTGTATTTTATTGTGTGCATTTTCCTTGTAGAATCATCCCACGCGTCCGCCGCGCCAGCCCGCCCGGATTAATTCAACCGAGCCTTCCTGAACCAGAGCTGGCAGAGACGGCTTCATTCAACCGAGCCTTGCTGACCCAGTTTGGGAAGCTGGTGTAGAGGCACTCAGTGGTCGGCGTGTATAAAATGTCGATTAACCTTCATGTTGTGTTGCAAAGTTTTTTTTTTATTTTAATATTTTGTATATAATAAAATGGAATTGTTTTGGAAAGTGTGGTTTGTCTGTTATAACACTGAAATATAAAACAGTATAATTACATAGAAATTCCATTGCCTAGTCTGATCAAAATGATGCTGATCATCCTGTCAGGGGTCAACCATTGTAAAGGTAATGTAATTTTTAACTAGACCAAAAAGCAAATGTTTTTGTAAGCTTTCTGTTCTTTTTATTGAAATATCATAAAAAATTAGCACCAAGTCAAAGTAGGTACAAGTATATGTAAATTGAATGTTCTATCAGCATTCCAAATTCAGAGAATTACAATACTTTAGAAGGAGTGTAGCATCATCTAAACGGAAAATAATAATGCTGTTGTTCCAAACGTTGACCTGAAGGTGAAAAACATGAATTTTTTTTATTCAGTACATCCAAAATGCCCTAGGATGTAAAAAATAATACAATTTGGTGTTGGCCAGTGTGCCACTGTCTCATTATTTAATACGAATAAAAACAAGTTTCAGCTCATTATTTCTAGGTCATTTGGCAGTTAATTCAAAACAAAAGTGACTTGTGTTGTTGCAGCTTAATTATGAGATAAAATTAATTGTGAGATAAAACCACAGAGCGAGCAAGGCAATAATCCTTGGATCCTCTATTTTTTGTCTCGTGTAAATAAGGACTCAGTCGGGTGCGTAATGTCACGGGAGTGTGGCCCCGCCTCGCTGGGAATCTGCCGCCGCCCCGCTTCTAAAACCTCCTAACACAAACCATCACAGCACAAGCACAACACCGTGCTAATGGAGACAGAAGCATTCTGAGCCGTACTGAAGTGAATCGAGCCGTACCGAGGTGTGCTGGACTAGTGGAAAACAGGCTTTACTTTGTCTCCAAACCACTCAACCTGAGCTGTCCCTCTGATATACTCATTTCTAATCCTGTCCCTCCTAGTCACTCCCAATGAAAATCTTAGCATCTTCAATTCTCCCTCCTCCAGCTCCACCTCCTGTCTTTTTGTCAGTGCCACCATCTCCAAACCATACATCATAGCAGGTCTCACTTCCGTCTTGTAAATCTTCCCTTTCACTCTTGCTGCTACCGTTCTGACACAAATCACCCCTGACACTCGTCTCCACCCACTCCACCCTGCCTCACTCTCTTCTTCACCTCTCGTGCATTTTCAATTGCTTTGGGTGGTTGACCCCAGGTATTTAAACTCATCTACTTTCACTACCTCTACTCCTTCCATCTTCACCGTTACACCTGCCTCCTTCTCATTCACACTCATGTATTCTGTCTTGCTTCTACTGACTTTCATTCCTCTTCTCTCCAGACCATACCTCCACCTCTCCAGGTTCTCTTCCACCTACTCCCTATTCTCACTACAAATCACAATGTCGTCTGCAAACATCATGGTCCACGGAGACTCCTGCCTGACTTCATTTGTCAATCTGTTCATCACCATGGCAAAGAAGAAGGGGCTCAGAGCCGATCCCTGATGTAATCCCACCCCCACCTTGAATCCATCCATCACTCCTATAGCGCACCTCACCATCGTCTTGCTGTCCTCATACATGTCTTGCACCACCCTCACATACTTCTCTGACACTCCTGACTTCCTCATACAGTACCACACTTCCTCTCTTGGCACCCTATCATATGCTTTCTCTAGATTCACAAAGACACAGTGCAACTCCTTCTGACCTTTTCTATACTTCTCCATCAACACTCTTAGAGCAAACATTGCATCTGTAGTACTCTTTCTTGGCATGAAGCCATACTGCTGCTCACTGATTGTCACCTCTCCTCTTAACCTGGCTTCAACAACTCTTTCCCATATCTTCATAGTATGGCTGATCAACTTTATGCCTCTGTAGTTAGTACAGCTCTGAGCATCACCTTTGTTCTTGAAAATTGGTACCAAAACACTTCTTCTCCACTCCTCAGGCATCCTCTCACTCTCCAAGATTGTGTTAAACAATCTGGTTAAAAAGTCCACTGCCATCTCTCCTAAACATCTCCACACCGCCAAAGGTATGTCATCTGGACCAACCGCCTTTCCATTCTTCATCCTCTTCAAAGCTGCCCTCACTTCCACCTTGCTAATCCTCGGGACACCCTTGTTCACTATCTTTCCTTCATCCATCCTCCTCTATCTCTCACATTATTCATCAGCTCTTCAAAGTACACCCTCCACCTTCTCAACACACTCTCGTCATTTGTTACTACATTACCATTTCTGTCCTTAATCAACCTAACCTGCTGTACATCCTTTCAAGCTCAATCTCTCAGTCTAGCCAAATGATACAAGTCCTTTTCTCCTTCCTTAGTGTTTAGCCCAGGGGTGTCCAATCATGTGCCATGGAGGGCCAAGACCCTGCAGGCTTTACCTCCAACCATTGCCTTCAACAGCAGATTTCACTGAACTTCTTCCCACTGATTGCCGATCAGTGAAAACACCTGCTGAAGAGACTGGGTAGACGAGGAAACCTGCAGGGTCTTGGCCCTCCATGGCACATGATTGGACACCCCTGGTTTAGCCTCTCATACAAGTCACTAAATGCCTTTTCCTTTGCCTTTGCCACCTCTTTCTTCGCCATGCGCCTAGATTCCAAATACTCCTGTCTGCTTTCTTCATCTCCCTGACTATCCCCCTTTTTCTTTGCTAACGTCTTCTGTCGAATACTTTGCTGCACCTCCTCATTCCACCACCAAGTCTCCTTGTCTTCCTTCCTCTGTCCACTGGATACACCACATACCTTTCCTCCCATTTCCCTCAATACTGTTGCTGTACTTTCCAAGTCATCTGGTAATTCTTCCCTACCACCCAGAGCCTGTATCAACTCCTTCCTGAACTCTGTGCAACCTTCTTCCTTCTGTAACTTCCCCCACTTAATCTTTGGCTCTCCCTTCACTGTTTTTCTCTTCTTGCTTTCTGAAGTCATCCTACAGACTACCATCTGGTGCTGTCTAGCTAAATTCTCCCCTGCCATCACCTTGCAGTCACCCATCTCTTTCAGATTTCTCCTTCTGCATAAGGTGGAGTCCACCTGTGTGAACCTTCTTCCACTCTTGTAAGTCACCCTATGTTCCTCTCTCTTCTTGAAGTATGTGTTTACCACAGCCATTTCTTCCTTTTAACAAAATCCACAACATCTGTCCTTCCACATTTATCTCCGTAAGACCATACCTACCCAGGACCTCCTCATTATCTCTGTTCCCTTCACCTACGTGTCCATTAAAGTCTGCGCCAATCACCACTCTCTCCCCCCTGGGAACACTCTCGACCACTTCATCGAACTTACTCCAGAATTCTTCTTTCTCTTCTACCTGACATCCAACTTGTGGGACATACGCATTGACAACATTCAACATCGCACCTTTGACTTATAGCTTCAAACTCATGATTCTGTCTGACTCACTCTTTACCTCCTGAACACTCTTCACATACTCTTCCTTCAAGATTACTCCTACTCCATTTCTCTTCCTATCTACACCGTGGTAAAACAGTTTAAATCCACCTCCAGTGCTCCTAGCCTTGCTTCCCTTCCATCTGGTTTCTTGAACATACAGTATACTGTATCTACCTTTCTTCTCTCCATCATATCAACCAACTCTCTGCCTTTACCAGTCATAGTCCCTACATTTAACATCCCTACTCTCACCTCCACACTTCTACATTTCCTTTTCTCTCTCTCTCCCTCTTAACATGCCTTCCCCCTCTCCTTCTCCTCGATCTTCGACCAACAGTAGCCCAATTTCCACCAGCACCCTGTCAGTTAACAGCACTGGTGGCAGTCGTTGCTCACCTGGGCCTCAACCAATCCAGCATGAAAGTCTCATCCATCACGATCAGCATGTTTGATTTAGCAAAGATACATGTATTACATTGGATGCCCTTCCTGACACAAACCTCCCCATTTGCCGGTCCCCACTTGGGGACCGGCAAATGGGAAGTGTACTCGGCAGTGTACGGCAGTGTACTCCTTGTGGGGACCGGCACTAGGAGTACACTGGCTTGTGCACCCCCTGTGGCTGGGTTCTACCCTCCTCCAATGTACTGTATATAATATCTTAAGGTACCGAAAATGCAACAACTTTTACTAATGAGTGATTATATGAGAATGAAAATAAGTTAAGCTTTTATGCTAAATTTCAGAATTGATATCAATCAAAAAAAAATTACATACTGTGCCTTTAAGCAATTTTTGGGAACAAAAATTCTGCATTGGGATGCAAAACGTGTGTTAGCCTTCACATTAAGGTAAAACAGCTGAACTGTAAGTATAGACGAGACCATCAACATTAGAAATTTGGCCTTTTTTTCCTCCTGTGAAACATTTTCCTCATAAACTTGTGACTTTTATTGAGACTTGATTCTGTTTCTAATTTGGCACATTTTTCTCTTAAATTTCACACTTTTTGCTCATTAATTTCTGACTTTTTCAGCTCACTTTTACCTCATAAATATGCATTTTTTCTGTTAAATTTGGGACTTTTTTGCAACTTTCTCATGTGCTCATGTGTTTTCTTTTTCTCATAAATATATGAGGGAAAACCTGTCAATAAATGACCAGGTATTTCCCCTTTTACGTCTGTCACTTATTGAAATTTTATTCTTTTAAATTTCCGAGTATCTATTTACTCACAGATTTGTGAAATTTACATACTTTTCACCACAGGAAAAGAGTCACATGTGTACAGTAACAATTACTTAAAATGTATTAGAAAACAAGAAATGTATATGCAACATAAGCAATTATAGGCTACTATAATAAGGAACAACATTTTTATTTAGTTTTTTTTCCTTCTGGAGGGGCAACTCAGACAGAGGGCAGGGCTGTTGCCCAGGCAACAATATCCCATACCTGTGCACGTCCCTTTTATTCCTAAAGTGTATATTTGAGGCTTTATTCTCATGAATTTGAATCTGTTCCTCTTAAATGTGTAACCTTTTTTATGATTTCATAGGTTTTTAATATAACGTATTTTTTTCTTGCTCATTTGCAACTTTTTCATAAATTTGCATTTTTTTAAATTGTGACTTTACTCTTGCCAGTTTGCATGGCCTTTCCTCTTAAATGTTTTATTTAACTATTCACATATCACCCTATAGTAATCAAAGTCATATAAAAAGATTTTTTTTTTTTTTTAAATAACTTATACAGTACACATTCCTTAAGCCAGCATATAAGAACAGTGACAATGACTTTTTGGGGAGAATTCTCCCAAAATATACACTACCGTTCAAAAGTTTGGGGTCACTTAGAAATTTCCTTATTTTTGAAAGAAAAGCACTGTTTTTTTCAATGAAGATAACTTTAAACTAATCAGAAATACACTCTAATATCTAATATACATTGCTAATGTGGTAAATGACTATTCTAGCTGCAAGTGTCTGGTTTTTGGTGCAATATCTACATAGGTGTATAGAGGCCCATTTCCAGCAACTATCACCCCAGTGTTCTAATGGTACAATGTGTTTGCTCATTGCCTCAGAAGGCTAATGGATGATTAGAAAACCCTTGTGCAATCATGTTAGCACAGCTGAAAACAGTTTAGCTGGTTAGAGAAGCTATAAAACTGACCTTCCTTTGAGCAGGTTGAGTATCTGGAAAAAATTATTATTTCAAATACAAATCATTATTTCTAACCTTGTCAATGTCTTGACTATATTTTCTATTCATTTTACAACTCATGGTGGTAAATAAGTGTGACTTTTCATGGAAAAAACAAAATAATTGTCTGGGTGACCCCAAACTTTTGAACGGTAGTGTATACTGACCAAAAAATAGTGTAGCGAACTCAATATGAGCACCCTACTTGGCTTGCCAAGTGGGTTGACCCTATTGGCGACACAGGTAGGGTGTGGGACTCCGGAGCGGGAGGTGTGAGTTCGAATCTCCCGGTGGGACGTCGCCATGTCGAGCAGCACGTTACACTGGTGTCAGAAGTGGGATCTCTTGTCCAAAGCAGTAATGGGGCGCTGACATCGGGACGATGTCGAGAACCAGAGGGGAGTAGTGTAGCGAACTCAATATGAGCACCCTACTTGGCTTGCCAAGTGGGTTGACCCTATTGGCGACACAGGTAGGGTGCGGGACTCCGGAGCGGGAGGCGTGAGTTCGAATCTCCCGGTGGGACGTCGCCATGTCGAGCAGCACGTTACATTGGTGTCAGAAGTGGGATCTCCTGTCCAAAGCAGTAATGGGGCGCTGACATCGGGACGATGTCGAGAACCAGAGGGGAGTAGTGTAGCGAACTCAATATGAGCACCCTACTTGGCTTGCCAAGTGGGTTGACCCTATTGGCGACACAGGTAGAGTGCGGGACTCTGGAGCGGGAGGCGTGAGTTCAAAACCTCCCGGTGGGACGTCGCCATGTCGAGCAGCACGTTACATTACACTACTCCCCTCTGGTTCTCGACATCGTCCCGATGTCAGCGCCCCATTACTGCTTTGGACAGGGGATCCCACTTCTGACACCAATGTAACGTGCTGCTTGACATGGCGACGTCCCACCGGGAGATTTGAACTCACGCCTCCCGCTCCAGAGTCCCGCACTCTACCTGTGTCGCCAATAGGGTCAACCCACTTGGCAAGCCAAGTAGGGTGCTCATATTGAGTTCGCTACAATAGTTTTAAAATTTTTATGGGTCCAAAATAATCATATTATATACATCTGAGCACTTGGACGAGGAGACTATGGGGGCCAGTCACATAGATATATATAAACACTAGATAGGACATTGCGAACATTTTTATGGCAAATAGGCGTCATATTCTTTAGGTAATTATATTGGTTTACATTAACTGCAGCATTGTTTTAACAGCATTAACAAATAATTGTTCATTGTATTTATTGTAATCATATAATGTATATGTATTATAATAGGGCTGAACAATTTGACCTTAAATCAGTGTCACGGTTTATTGACCCTTTCAGGTCTGTTTTCGTTTTGTTTGTTTGTTTGTTTGTTTGTTTTTCATCTCCGTTTTTCTTTCTTATCTCTTTTCACTGAAAAGGCTCCTAATTAAGCAATATTACACAACAGTGCGGTATCATATCACTCGTTCAAGTCTGTGTTTATATACCATGTGGGTGACGCGACTCACAATGGCGGCCTTAAGCCCCTGTCACACCTTGAGCATTTAGGCAGCATTTGCAGAAATATCAAAATTCCTCTACAATGTTGGCATACGCCCAAAAGCATGCTGAAAATTTTCCAAGGACCTCGCCGTACAACAACATATACCAGCGTGCTTCAGCATGCTGTTAACTTGTACAAAACTTATCCATAACTTATTCAACATATGCCAGCGTATTCTCCAAATTTTTCATACATCCGGGACACGCTGCCTAAATCATCAAGGTGTGACAGGAGCTTTAGCTTGTCCATTATGGTTGTCCATCCTGGCAGAAAAAAAATGGTTGAGATAATGTGGATAGCTGTCAGAGGCTAAGCAGCAATTTAGCTTCAGGTATCTACTCATTTTCCCTTTAATTGGCTGCCTTAACTTCTTGTGTTTGGTTTGAAAGTCCAAACCTTTCTGAAAATTGCTTTCACACTCTAAACAAACCGCAGTTTGATCTGGACCGAGGCCACCTCTTTTTGCCAGACCAAATTTCAACTCTTTGTTCTGGAGGTTTTTGACCAAAATTTTGGTCCTGATCAAATTTAAAAGTCCAAAAGTCCAGATCAGACAGGTTAGGTGTGAAAGCACCTTAGGAATACTACTCGGTAAAGTACAATTTTGTGAAAAAAAAGTTACTTGAATGCATGTATTTGAGGACCTCTACCCTTACCAAAGTTCCCATCCTCTATGTTTTATCCATAGCTCTTTTTGTGGAAACAAGGCTAATAGGCAGAAGAGCTGATTGTGGCTCTGGAGCTGCAGGTTGCACACCACTGCCGTAGGAAATCATCATCTGAATAAGTGCATTGTGTGTATACTGGAAAAGAGTGGGCAGTAGTATTTGTTTTTCCATGGCACCTGTCATCCACCCTCCCTCCCTATCTGATCGTCCCCACCCCTGTCAACATGTGTCTGTATGTGTTTGTTTGTTCCAGTGACGGATTGTTCTAGCCCTGTGCGGTATTGAATAGGTTATGACCTAGACATCTCGTCCTCTTTGGCTGATGTCTCCACCTACTTCTGCAAAAAACCCCGCATCGATTCCTTTGTCCGTCCATCCTAATTCCACCATGTAAAACTCATTTGAAGACCCACTCTGCTGCAGGGTATAACAAAGGGCCACAGATATCAGACCACGGTTCTTGTCAAGGCATTTTTGCCCCACTTCTCAATTAAAATGCGTCCAGTTGCTCAAGCCTCGCTGATTCCCTCCAGTTTTCAGATGTGAAACAGACAGAAGACGCCTGACCGCTGGCCAAGGTTA
Source organism: Pholidichthys leucotaenia (assembly GCA_020510985.1). Lineage (NCBI taxonomy): Eukaryota > Metazoa > Chordata > Actinopteri > Cichliformes > Pholidichthyidae > Pholidichthys > Pholidichthys leucotaenia. The sequence continues at coordinate 41,324,063 of CM035850.1, forward strand.
ACGGAGCCGTAAACTGTGTTTGAGCTCTGCATCAGACACCCACCACTACAAAGATCAAACACAGCCCTTCCCCATGGCTCCAGCTGAAAACTCACAGCCAGAGAAAAACTATCTTCTTCCTTTCTTTGCCCTGTCTGTGGTGAACTGGGACGTAGCCTGCAGCAGACCTGATCTCACTCTAAGCCCAGTGTGAAACTTCCCAGTGTGAACCAGTATGAAGATTCCCACGTTCATTAGACATGTCGATCGTGAACATCTGAGCTTGGTGATTGATTAATGCTTGCTTGCTATTTCCAGTATCTTTTTTTAAATATATGGCAGTAAAGAAGTTTTTTTATAAAGTATATAGCAACTTATTATCAATCAATCAATCAATCAATCAATCAAAGACTTTATTCCAGACTCAAGGTCCATCAAGAGAAAAATAAACAAGTAAAGTAAAAAAAACAAAAAAAAAAAAAACAGACAGTTGAAACAATCAAAAAGTTACAAGAAACACTAAGACATAACTGCTTAAAGAAGTACAAAGACAGTACAGACTTTAAAAAGACTTAAAAAGACTACTGTACCAGTGCCTTCTAAACTGTGACTGACAGCGAATAGAACTGAGCTTAATGCTAGACATGACTTGAATGATTTCATTTCTAGATACATCAAGCCGACAGATGAATTTATACATAAAATTCCTTATTACTCCTTATTATTATTATTCCTTATTATCCATATACTGAAAGTTAAAATGTCTCTTTGGCTTATGTGGCTTTGCGATATTATAGATTCTTTGTAGATGTTTACTTTTGACACTGAGAACATCAGTTTTATCATTATAATGCTGTTCTGTAGTCCTGCACTTTTGCCACCAAAAGGTGCACAAGGCCGTAGGACATGACAGTGATCAGTAGTTCATGAGCACCACCCTGTGGCACAAAGTAGAATTACAGGGCAGAGCAAAGGGTTGCGCCAATACCTGAAGCTGGGTAGAGGATCCAACAACAGTACTCAAGTAAAAGTAGCATTACCACACAGTAGTAAGCAAGTGTAAGAACGTATCTACTAAAAAATTTACTTGAGTAGTGACTAATGGCTTTGTTATCACCAAATTCTGCTTAAATGTGTGCGGTTTTCTTGTAAATTTGCTACCTTTTACTTGTAAATTTGAATTTTTTGCATTTCTTTGTAATGTAAATTTACAAGATATTGCTCATGAATTTGAAACTCATTTCTTTTTCTCTCTATTTAAAATATTCCTTGTGTAAATTTACATTTTACTCACAGATTTGTAACTATTCTCATAAATTTGCAACTTTTGGACAAAATTAGAACTTTTTTCACATAAATTGGTAACTTTTTAATTCATAATTTTGCAGTTTTGTTCTCATAAATTTGTATCTTTGCAAATGAATTATTTCAATTATAACTTGATTAAATTGTAATTAATTGTGCATTTAAATTAAATTATAAAAGTGTGCTGCAATAAAACTACTCAGTAAAGTACGATATTATGAAAAGCTGAGCCCTTACTATTCACCTCTGGTGTTTTTTTGTTTTTTTTTTAATGCACACACACACACACACACACACACACACACACTTGCAAGAATAAAGCTGCAAATTTGCAAGAAAAAAATTCTGAGGAAAAAAATGTAAATTTACATGAAAAAATTAGCTATTTTAAAGTTAAAAATTAGCAAAAAAAAATTGCAAATTTATAGAAAAAATTGCAAATTAAAGAGCAGAAAACCTCACTGTTAACACCCACTTGGTGATATATTATAAGTGCCATAATTGCCTTTGCACAGATCACAATGAATTTTAGCACCATTTTACCTTCATTTTAACATCTTACATATGTTTTGTGGCTTTATGCATTTTTTTATTTGAAAAATTGTTTTAAATTGCTTTTTCTTTTGTACAAGAACCCTTGACTAGTGAAAATGCTGTTGGGCTACTAACTCTGGAACACTAACCACAGCAGCTGATGAGAGCAAACGTTAAAGGGGACGTATTATGCTCGGTTTCCCACATACTGACGTGGATCCCAGAGGCCTTAATAAATGTCTGTGACATACTTTGGTCAAAATTCCTCAGGATGTGAAATTCACACTGTAAATACTACAGCATAATTCTCCACCCAGAATAAACACCCTTCTTCATAACGATCAATTTCCTTTTCTGTTTCTTTAATGCTAATGAACCACAGTTCACTCTGCTTTCATTCCATCATCACTTCTGAGATCTGTGGTTGAGGCTAAGTTTAGCTGGCTAGCTCCAGCTGTTGGACGCACTCTATTGTAAAATTGCCCAAATGTGAGAGGGTAAAAGCCCAAATAAAGAATCATCAGGGACAGGGGTGTGTAGATTGAGTGCTCGGTAGGGCATGAAAAATCCCAGCATATAATAAGCATGAGAACGAGCCTGAATGAGTGAATAGCAGGCTCTCTTAAAACGAACCATTTTAAAATAAACTAAAACCTAGACTGATATATGTGGTCAAGGTCTGGCAGAAATCAATCACAAATATTGGATGAATTGAGTGAGTTATGGCAAGGGGAGCCACAAGTGCTCATTAAGCTAGGCTAATTTGACTCGCCTGTCTCCCATACAGCCACTCCGGCCAAAATATAACAAAATAAGGCAGAATAAAGCTTGAATGTGAGACATAGGTTCAAGTGTTGATTAATGAACCAGGTGGGAACATAAACGTCTAGTGGAGTGAGTGGAAAAATATAGAGTAGCCATAAAAAAACATGGTTGTTCTGCTACGCTAACTAGGCTAGCTGTGCTGCTAGTATATGCTTCACTTGGACACATCTCTGCTTGTCATTAAAATATGAGACAATAAAGACAAGATGACATATTATTCCAATGAGCTTCAGTTCTTATGTCACAACTGGAAGCTAATTTTATTGGTTCATTATATGAGACCTAATATAATCAAGACAGACCCTAAAAAAGATGTTGTAGCCACTCCAGGTACCAAAATTCATGCTCAAAAGTACTGGAAAAAGTCAAAAAAAAAAAAAATCTTATGCCCCTTCCCCTTTAGTGGTGTAGTATTCTAGGAAGCACACTCTCACCTCATTCATCTGCTGATTACCTGCTTGATTCTCTCCAGCTGTGCCAATTACTACCACCTGCGCCTCATCAGCTCGCACTATTAAGAGAGGAACATTTTTCCGTCTCATTGCAGGACTGTTGGACTCAACTCCATGTGCTCTCTGGCTACAGTGTGTCCACCCTCTCACCTTCTCCTTCCATGGGATGCCAAGTAAGACAATTTATTCTCTCTGCTCAAGAATTTCCTCACCACCTCATCTCTCCCAGGACTTTTCCCACCTGGATATTCCCTGAAGTGGACGTAGAACTCCTATGGCAGATCCTACCTGGAGCATCACCTTTTCCATCTATAAGTCTTGAGCAGTATTCAATAAATTGTTATTTACCTCAAGTCCCCAGGCCTAGGGCAGCCTATACTCACCTGAAGAAGAAGAAGAAGAAGGCTGGAGCTGCCTTATACACACCCTCTACTTCTGCACATGCAAAAGTAAAAGATCAGCATTCAAGTTCAGTATCGATCAATTTATCTTCATACTCACCATTTTCCTCTCTGTCTCCCCAGGGTTGCCAGCACCAACCGCTCCTTGTTTATTTCTATTTCAATTTTTTTTTTTTAAATCACTTTTGCACTTCAACAGTTCTCCTCTATGTGTCTGCATTCCGTATCAATTTTAGTAGAAACATGTGAAATGGAGCAAGCAATTAGCTACAATTCATGACAAAACGGTTTACATTTCCTTGTGAACTCAAAGCTATGGAAGACCATCCATCTTCTACCACTGATACAGGGGTCCAGGCCATGGGGGTATCAATCCAAGCAGATTAGCCCAGCCTGCTACCCGGTTCCCGTGATCTCTCCTGCAGGTAGTGAGCCCTCTGGAGAGTGGAGGCATTTGGCTCCTTTGGATACACTGGACCTTTGTAACTTTTTTCTTGGGGATCTACTGGACTGCTCTTGGTCTGGCTCTTCATCCAGGACAGATTAGGCCTTGGGAGACCCTGTCAGGGGCAAGTTGCCCGTGACAATATAACTCCTGGGATCATTAGGGCACGCATATCCCTCCACCGAAATAAGGCTGCGATCCACAGAGGGGTATATAGAAGGCAAAATGGACAAATCACCATTTCATTGGACAGCCACGAGACTGATTGAAGTTCTCCTACAGACAGACTAAAAGTCGGCTGTCGAGAAACCCAAATAAACCTCCTGTGATTGTGAAACCTGCCCTGACAAGTCTACCATTCTTTTAGCAGTTCATTGCCTTCACTCTGTGACTTTATCGTAGCCTCAGGGAAGGTATTCCACTCCCTCCTCTCCACACACACTGCTCACTCAACACACTCGGCAAGCACTTTGCACTTGTTATATGGGTGTGGTTTCTGCTGTGCAAGCAAGGGTGCACAAGGAAGCGGGCGTAATGACAGCCTGTGCAAATATGAATCCTTGACACTCAAGGCCTCAGTCTGATAGTTGATTAAATGCTGTTGATGATGAGGTAAGCTGCACAAAGCATGAAAGAGGAACCCAACGGTACACCAAGAAACCCTTATCCCGGGATATTTTTTTTAAACACTTGCCTCCGCTTCCATGAGTGCACTGCAAGCAAACAAGCTGACCCAGATCACTCAGGGAATGTAGATCATTCTGTCAGTCAGATCAATTATTCATAAACAAGATGACATGGCACACTCGCTCCGTCTTGATATGCAGGAGACATAATCTAGATGGTTGCTCCTTAATGGCCATAATGTGCAGCACTAAGTAGGCGCAAGCTAAAGTCAGCAGTTTACTGAAATCAGGGTTAAAATTGACAAAATGCTTCCCTTCTTTCTTCTCCTTTAGTCCTGTAACATAACCTTTTGGGAAATGCTATATGGGAGGAAAAGATGGGAAAAGATATGCAGTACGTAATGGCTCAGTCTGACCAACAGGGGACTCTATACCTCCATCCCAACGATCACTGGATTTCTTTTCTGTTTTTCATTGTATTCAAATGATTTTAGTCCGTTGGATTTGAATTGGAAAACAGACGTCAGACACCTCAATTATATAGATCCAATCATGGTCAAGTAATTAATACATTTAGCTCATTTAAAAAGGAAACAATGGCTCACTTCAATGACTTTTACTGATTAAATGCCTGTATAAATTCTGTTATCGTCCTTTTCATTTAACAGATAAATATGAGATGCACCTATAAAGTGCGAGGCTTAGCATCATGGCTGAAAGCTTTCCTTGGAAAAGACACAAATCAATCGCTCAATATATGTACATTTGATGATAAGAGAAAATGCAGGGGAAGAATGTGTCTTTGCCTTTTAAGTGTAGCACTGCTTTGATTTTTGCCTAATGGGGGAATATAGATTTAGACTCCAGAGAAGTAGAGCTGCTTTGATGAACAGTAAAAGGGTATTAATGAAAGAGAGAATCTGCCTCATGAAAACCTTTGTAAATCACAATCACACCGTCACAGGGAGGAGGCACTTCTTCAGGAAGAATGAAGGGATTTGTTGTGGGTAGTACAGCCTGAGTCTTGACTTGGTTGTATTCTTTTTCAGCACTTATATAGATAGTACTCAGTGGGGTCCTGGCTTGTTTGATGCCCTGGGTGGTGCTATGTCCATAACCCGTACTTCAATAACGAGACCGGAGGTGCAGTAGAACATAGGTTTATTAATGAACTCACAGTGTGTTGCAGGCGTTCTCATATAGGCAGAGGTCTGGTCGTGAAGAGACCGTGCCTCTTCCGCATTCGCCTTTTATACCCAGGGTGGCGGCTCCACCTTTCCGGTTCCACCGCCATGCATAGCACACACAACAACATCAAATGTATCATATTTCATACATCACATCCTCCCCCCCGTAGAAAAGTCCAAAACACACCAATTAGGCCCTCCCAAATTTGTGACCCGAATCACATACTAACAATGAACAAAATATTTAAGCCTATCCATGCACACAAAACAACTAAAACTAGAGGGGGACAGGTGGACCACTGTCCCACCTCCACACGGCTAGACAGATTATTCTGCTGGCTTTGTCAATATATTGTCCATGAAAATAAAAGAAACTGCCGTGTTCCTAATAAACTAAAATAATCCCATGAACTTTAGTACATGCTGCAAATTCTATTTCACCCATCAAACAGTCAATATTTACGTTCGCACCCTGCTACAAGCATACCCAACAAAACTACCCCATAACCCAGGCAAACCACACAGTAATGTACACACCAAACATCACTTGGTTGTTTTGTTTGCTTTTTTACATGGGTAACTCCCGTAGCACTCAAAGCAAAGAACATATTGACTACGTAGCTCAGACAATTCACAACACAACATGCAGTTTAACCCATCGCCCCCTTGCTACCATACAGTCCCAGTGGAGAAGCCACCCCCCGGAGACCTGTCTGACGGATCCCGCCCAGAGCGTCTTCGTCTCTTCGCCTCAGGAGATGAGCCACGTCGGAGTCTCAACACCTCCTTCTCATCGTTGGTGCGCCGCAGCTCGTTGGGGTGTCTCCATGACTCATTGGACAGCTGGTGGTAACCGTCCTCCCGAACAGCTACCACCCGCAGCCGCCCCTGGTCATCCCGTCATTTTCTCTTGTCATGGGCCCCCCTTAGCCGAGCCTCCTCCCTGGGCCAAACCACGTCAGCGACCCGCAGGGGATCTCGACTCGACTTCAAATGTCCACAACGTTTAGACCGGGCTTCCTTTCTGGGTCGAACCACGCCACCGACCCCATACTAAGCCCGACTTGGCCTCCAGTGTTGCTGTGTGGCACGTCGGTCCACCGTGCCAGCCGGTCCTGCCCCGCTGTCTTTCATTTTGAACACCGGCGAAGCCGTTGCAGCCCCTCACTTCTCAGTATCTCCAGACCGAACTCCAGAAGCAGAGGAAGCTATCCCCTCGGCTCCATCCACCATCACGGGCGTTCCACCATGCCGCCCAGTTCCCACATCCAGGGCAACTTGGACTCTGGCACCGGAACCCTCCCGTGATGGCCCTGGATGGGATTGATCCTGGTCATCTCCCAGAATACTAGGTCAATCTTTGTCCCATACCGCATCGTCCACCACGCACGGAACCGGTCGGTGCCATAAACCACAGCCCGACCACTCCTCTCCAACGCCACTGGTGATCGTGAAGCCCAGGGTGTAGAACATGTCTCAGCCCATCATGTTCAACCCGTTGACGGTCATCACAAACTGGACGCTGGACATCATTGCCAACTTGTATCTCGCCGTCCCACTGTAAGCCAGCCTATTACCTCTGTAGCCTCAATATGGCATCGACAGTCCTCTCACTCGGTAATACGGGAACAAGCTCCTCACAGTAGGCCAGTTCAACACAGAAGCCACTGCTCCCGTGTCCACCAACAACGGCACTTCCATGCCGTCCAGCATCACATTACAGTAAATCCGCCCATCTGTGCTCAGGAAGACAGTGTGAACAACTGTAGGAGTCATGGCGGGGGAATCCACTTCGCGTCGCTGTTCCCCAAGCTCAAATTTTTTACAGGCCCTGGCAAAATGATGTAGGAGTCCACACTTGCCACAGCGTTTGCCCCTCGCCAGACACTCTCTTGCCTTGTATCGGTGCTTGGTGGACCCACAGCCCATACATCTGGGCGACCCCAGGGCGGACCTTATTTTAATAGTGGTAGCGTATTCTTCCGTGTCTTCTGCACAATCCTAGCCCCCTGAGTCCACAGCCTTCGCCGCCGATTATGATTCCGCATGCCTCAACGTAGTTCTCTCACCGAGGTCCATGGATAGTTTATCCACTGCTTCAAACTGTTGAGCTATCTCGACTGCCGTGGCTAACGTCAGTTCACCGGAATGTGTGAGGAGCCTTGACCGTCCCGCAGAACATAGCGTTTGCTCCGTCAACTGATCACAGACTATTTCTTCCTCCAAAATTCCAAACTGGCATTCCCCAGCCAGCTAACGCAGGTCTGTGATGTATCGCTGCACCGACTCTCCAGTCCACTGGCGGCACTGCCAAAACTGAATCCTTCGGACTATGACGTTTTCCGGAGCACGAAAGTAGTGCGCCATTAGCTCGGCCACATCTTCAAAACTATCACTCTCATTCACTGTGCTGAGAATGCGTTGTCCCTCCATGCCGAGATTATGGACCAAAATCGCTCGTGCACATACTTTCTCCAATTCGCCAAGGTTTAAGGCCACCAAATAATTCTGGAATGTCGCATACCACCTCACCCAGGGAACTGACGGTTTGCCCGGGAGCTCCAAAAATGTCCGAATACTGGAAAGGCCCTTATCAGTACTTTTATCCTCGTCGCCAAATGTTATGTCCATAACCCGCACTTCAATATTAGGCCGGAGCTGCAGTAGAACGTAAGTTTATTAATGAACTCACTGTGTGTTACAGGCGCTCTTGTATAGGCAGAGGTCAGGTCGTAAAGAGACCATGCCTCTTCCACATCCCCCTTTTATACCCAGAGCACAGCACACACAACAACATCAAATGTGTCATATTTGATACATCACAGGCGGACCGCCTCCCTGTACACTACTTTACTGAAATAGTTGTTCTATCAACAGTAAACTTGCAATATTCCTATTTAGCTTGTTATAGCTTGCAAAGTAAACTGTTAAAAAAAACACAATCCATAAAACAGTTAATCAACTCGTTTTTATTATGCTTCTTTCAGCCAAATATCAGTTTTGTTTTATTACCTCCGCCAAGAGGTAATAAAACACCGCCACCGTGGGCTGCACGGTGGCGCAGTGGTTTAGCACTGTGGCAGCACAGTTTTACCCTCGGCCGGGGGACCGCGGGGATCATGAGATCGTGGGTTCGATCCCAGCCCCCGACCAACAGTGAACTGTGTGGAGTTTGCATGTTCTCCCCGTGTTGCGCGGGTTTACTCCGGGATTTCTCCGGTTTCCTCCCGCACACCAAAAACATGTAGGATTAGGGCGCTCGCGCACGCAGCGACCAGCAGCCGGTGGCTTGTCACCAGACTGCAAACCAAGTCTACCTACAGGTACAAATAAGTAACAAAAAAAAAAAAAAAAAAAAAAAGAGGAGGAGCTTGTAGAAGAGCTTGAAATGATGAGGCGATTTGATATATAAACCAAAGTTTATTTATCAGCTCTCCTAACAAGTCTCATTCTAGTGCAGAGGTAGCAGAAGGAAAAGAGGCCGAATATCTCCGGCTCACTGACTTTATACTTGCACATAACAAAAGACATGCATAACAAAGGCTGACATCCCTCATTATCTTAATCCCCCCATTGTCTTGGTATTTCCTCTCCTTGCCCAGGGGGTGAGGGTAGCTCCTCCGGTCTCCACCGCAGTGTCTGGGAACGTCTTTGTTCTTCACTTGGCGGTTGAGAGCCTTTGTCCTTTCAGAGGTGTGAAGTTGCTTTACATATATAATTACCAAACATTTCCACATGCTTCAACATATGTAGGTTATGGAATATATGATTAATATAGCCCACAGCCCCCCCCAAACGACTAAGAAAGGACAATAGAAAGGTTCACAGTCTAAGATAATTACTATGACATACTAAGTGTTACATCTCTTGCCACAGAAGAAACTTTCCAGCAGCCATGCCCCTAAGAGAGTTCAGTGGTAATCATAACAGCATAGTAAAATCATAAGTCAGTCCTAAACTGTTGCAGCACAATTAGTGAACAATTGTGGAGTAGTTTGCATCAGTCCCTGTGCTGTCTGGGTTTTAATCTTCTCCCAAAACTGCTGTGGGTTCGTTTAGGCGTCCCGCTGGGACCTTCTTGTGAGGAATCTGCAGCGTGGGAAGGAGAGTGGTTAATTGTTCCCTGCAGGGGGGCTGAGTCTTTTCTCTTGGGGGGTCTACCCCGCTGAGGTGCTCTCGCCAACTGTGCAGGCTCGTCTTTCAACAAGAAGGCAGGTTTAAGTCTGTCAGTGCTGACTGTTTCTTTTCTATCCCCAAAATCAAGCACAAAGTGTTTATCACCATGTTCCAGCACTCTGAATGGCCCATCGTATGCTGGGCGGAAAGTTGGTTTTAAAGCGTCATGCCTAACAAAAACGAACTCAGCGTTTTTTAAAGCTTGAGGGACAAAAACCCGTGGAAAGGAGTGATGAGCTGGACCGGGGAGAGAGTTCGGTCCGTTGCTGCCTAAAAACCTTGGGACTGGAAGATGCCCTGGCTCTGGGTTCTCTGGTAAAAATTCACCTGGGAGCCTGAGAGGCTGTGCAAAAACTAATTCTGCCGGAGAGGTGTCTAGATCCTCTTTAGGCGCAGCACGCAACCCCAATAAAACCCAGGGAAGTTTATTTACCCAATTTGTATCCGTTAGTGAGGCTCTGAGGGCAGCCTTTAAAGACCTGTGAAAACGCTCGCATAACCCATTAGCCTGAGGGTGATAAGCGGTGGTGCGGTGAATTATTGCCCCTAAGCTGCTGGACATGGCTGACCAAAGCTCTGAGACAAATTGAGGCCCCCTATCGGATGTGATGTCCGATGGGACGCCGAAACGTGCCACCCAGTTTGTCAAAAAGACGCGAGCGACTTCCTCCGCTGTGGTTGCCGCTAGAAGGACTGCCTCTGGCCAGCATGTGGTGCGGTCTATCATTGTTAACAGGTGTGTGAAACCCTGGGAGGAAGGTAGTGGTCCCACGAGGTCGACATGAACGTGGTCGAACCGTCTAGCAGGGATTGGAAAAGGCTCAAGAGGGGCTTTTGTGTGTCTGTGTATTTTGGCTCGCTGACAAGAAATGCAAGTTTTTGCCCATTCTTTTGCGTTTTTGCGCAGGCCTGGCCACACAAACTTTTCGGCGACCATTTTAACCGAGGTGCACACACCTGGGTGCGCGAGGGAGTGAATTGCGTCGAAAATACGGCGGCGCCATGTAGCTGGTACTAACGGGCGAGGTCAGCCGGTTGAAACATCGCATATTAGGGGGGGCACGCCGTCGTGTAAACCCTTTTTCTCCAGCCTTAACCCTGTTGGTCCAGACAGGAGTGCGCGCACGTCCGCGTCACTGCTTTGTTCCTCTGCCATGGCTGCATAATCTATCCCTGCATGGATAGGTGCTGCGTATGTGTCTGCGTTAGTGAAGAGTTCTGCTGCTGAGGCAGTATAATCTGTCTCCTCGCGCTCTGGTGATGTCACAGCGCGAGAGAGGCAGTCTGCTACCACGTTAAGTTTGCCTGCCATGTGTCGAATGTCTGTGGTGAACTCTGAAATTGCAGCCAGCTGTCTTTGTTGCCTGCCTGACCATGGTTCTGAAATTTTAGCCATAGCAAAGGTGAGCGGTTTATGGTCTACAAAAGCCGTGAAACTCCGCCCTTCTAACCAGAACTGGAAGTGGCGGATGGATAAATGAAGCGCTAGCAGCTCCCTGTCAAAAGTGCTGTATTTACGCTCAGTTTGGTTTAGCGATTTGCTAAAGAATGCTAAAGGTTGCCAGATCCCGCTGACATGCTGTTCTACAACTGCCCCCATAGCCAGGTCCGAAGCGTCTGTGGTTAGCGCGATGCGGGCCGAGGGATCTGGGTGAACTAACAATGTGGCATTAGCTAGAGCGCTCTTTACTTCCGCGAAGGCGTGTTTGCGCTCCGGGGTCCATTCGACCGCGTTGGAAGCTTTCTTTTTTTTGAGCGCGTCATATAGTGGCTGCATGAGCTGAGCTGCGTGGGGGAGGAAACGGTTGTAAAAATTAACCATTCCTAAAAATTCTTGTAGCGATTTGACCGTCTGTGGCCGTGGGAAACTTTTTATCGTGTGAACTTTGTCTGGAAGTGGAACTGCCCCCTTCGGAGAGACTTTGTGTCCTAAAAAATCAATTTGTGACACGCCGAATTTGCATTTGGCTGGATTGATTATTAGCCCGTGCTCTTCTAGCCTCTGAAAAACCGTAGTGAGGTGCTGCTCGTGTTCTTCCTCAGACGAGCTGGCTACCAGCATGTCGTCGAGGTAGACGAAGACAAAAGGAAGGTCGCGTAAGACCACGTCCATCATTCATTGAAAAGTTTGAGCAGCGCCTTTGAGGCCGAAAGGCATTCGCAGAAATTCAAAAAGGCCGAAACGGGTTATTACAGCTGTTTTAGGAATGTCCTCCGCTCGGACTGGGACTTGATGATAACCGCGGACTAAGTCTATTTTTGAAAAAATGCGCGCATCCGCCAGATGTAGTGAAAAATCTTGAATGTGAGGAATTGGGTAGCGGTCATGCGCTGTAGCATTGTTTAATCTGCGGTAATCTCCGCACGGTCTCCAAGAACCGTCGGATTTCGGAACCATGTGAAGTGGCGAGGCCCAAGGGCTCTTCGAGCGTCTAACAATGCCCAATTTTTCAAGGGTCGTAAACTCGTCCCGTGCTATGTTGAGCTTGGCCGCGTCTAAGCGGCGAGCTTTGGCAAATACGGGTGGGCCCATTGTGGGAATAAAGTGTTCAACCCCGTGTTTAGCCACAGTGGCTGAGAATTTGGGAATTGTGAGTGCTGGAAATTGGGTGAGGAGTTGCTCAAACTTACCTCCTGCCGTGGTGACGTTAGCCTGCACAGGTGGTGGAGAAACTCGAGCTGAGCATGGAATAGAAGCAAAGGACAGTGCATTAACCAAGCGCCTATTTGCTAGATCCACTAATAACCCGTGTGCACACAAAAAATCTGCGCCTAACAAGTTAAACCTCACCGCCACTACAACAAATGTCCATCTGTAGTTGCAGCCGTGGATGTGGAGGTGCAGGCTCTTTTCGCCGAAAGTGTCGATGTTAGAGCCGTTGGCTGCCACCGCTCCGTTGCCCCGGGTGCCCATGGCTCGATCTGCGTGGGAGGGCGTGACGAAACTCAACTGAGCTCCTGTGTCGATGAGGAACTGCTTGCCGGTGTGTCCATCCGTCACATACAACAGCTTATTCTTCTCGCCGAGAACTGCTGCCGTTAACGGCTCTCGGCTTTGGTGTTTAAATTTGCAGGGGGGAACACATTTGTGAGCCTTCTTGGCGAAACGGTGGTGATAATAACAGACGTCGCTCCGTCTGTTACGTTTTGGCCGTGTCGCTGTCACCGCGGGCTGGATCTGCTCAGTGGGTTGTGGCTCTTCGTGGTTCTGGGCATCAGCGTTGAGGTCTGCGGATGCTGCTGTGGGTGTCTGCTCCTTGCAGGTGTTGACGAGCCGTTGAGCTTCGTTGGCGAGCACGCGGAAGTCTTGCTGGGTGCTGCATCTCATGTTGGCGAGTGTCCCTCTCATGTGTGGCGGCAGCGTGCTGAGGAATATGAATTGGAGGAGGAAGTTGTCGTTGTCTTCTTCTTTAAGCTGCAGCAAATCCTCCATGAGGGCTTTAGGCTTGCACCCTCTGTGGCCGTAGACCGCCAGGATCTTCTCGGCTCTCTCTTCAGCTGAGGGGACGTAATTTGCCACGATGGTTGCTTTCAGTATTTCATACTTGTCTTGGGCCAGCGGCCGGCGGATCATGCTCCACACACACCTCGAAGTGGCGGCGTCGAGTTTGGAGACGATATGATAGAATTTCGTATCGTCAGCCGTGATGCCCGCCAGTGCAAACTGGGCTTCAGCTTGCTGAAACCACGAGGCGGGGTCTTCTTGCCAGAAGTCTGGCAGCTTGACAGCGACGGCATTCGTGTATACCATCACTGCTGTGTCCGCAGGGTGAGAGTGCCTTGCTTCGGCTCTCACAGCGGTGCTGGTGCTCGGTTGAGCCCTCTCAATCCCTTCTGCCGGGGGGGAAAAACGTCCATCTGTTCCCCTGTCTGCGTGGGCGCTGGCGTCTGCCTGGGTCGCCACGGATGAGTCGATTGCGGGGGAACGCCTCAGGTCCATACTCGCGTCAGGGGTCACCAGTGTAGAAGAGCTTGAAATGATGAGGCGATTTGATATATAAACCAAAGTTTATTTATCAGCTCTCCTAACAAGTCTCATTCTAGTGCAGAGGTAGCAGAAGGAAAAGAGGCCAAATATCTCCGGCTCGCTGACTTTATACTTGCACATAACAAAAGACATGCATAACAAAGGCTGACATCCCTCATTATCCTAATCCCCCCATTGTCTTGGTATTTCCTCTCCTCGCCCAGGGGGTGAGGGTAGCTCCTCCTGTCTCCACCGCAGTGTCTGGGAACATCTTTGTTCTTCACTTGGCGGTTGAGAGCCTTTGTCCTTTCAGAGGTGTGAAGTTGCTTTACATATGTAATTACCAAACATTTCCACATGCTTCAACATATGTAGGTTATGGAATATATGATTAATATAGCCCACAGAGCTAATGTTTTTGGAAGTGTTGGTTGCTTGGCTTGCCTGTCTGTTAGCAACATACAGTGGGGCAAAAAAGTATTTAGTCAGCCACCAATTGTGCAAGTTCTCCCACTTAAAAGATGAGAGGTCTCCAATTTTCATCATAGTTATACTTCAACTATGAGAGACAAAATGAGAAAAAAAAAATCCAGAAAATCACATTGAAGGATTTTTAATGAATTAATTGCTAAATTCCTCAGTAAAATAAGTATTTGGTCACCTACAAACAAGCAAGATTTGTGGCTCTCACAGACCTGTAACTTCTTCTTTAAGGTGCTCCTCTGTCCTCCACTCGTTACCTGTATTAATGGCACCTGTTTGAACTCGTTATCAGTATAAAGCACACCTGTCCACAACCTCAAACAGTCAGACTCCAAACTCCACTATGGCCAAGACCAAAGAGCTGTCAAAGGACACCAGAAACAAAATTGTAGACCTGCACCAGACTGGGAAGACTGAATCTGCAATAGGTAAGCAGCTTGGTGTGAAGAAATCAACTGTGGGAGCAATTATTAGAAAATGGAAGTCATACAAGACCACTGATAATCTCCCTCGATCTGGGGCTCCACGCAAGATCTCACTCCGTGGGGTCAAAATTATCACGAGAACGGTGAGCAAAAATCCCAGAACCACATGGGGGGACCTAGTGAATGACCTGCAGAGAGCTGGGACCAAAGTAACAAAGGCTACATCAGAAACACACTACGCCACCAGGGACTCAAATCCTGCAGTGCCAGACGTGTCCCCCTGCTTAAGCCAGTACATGTCCAGACCCGTCTGAAGTTTGCTAGAGAGCATTTGGATGATCCAGAAGAGGATTGGGAGAATGTCATATGGTCAGATGAAACCAAAATAGAACTTTTTGGTAAAAACTCAACTTGTCATGTTTGGAGGAGAAAGAACATACATAGCCCCATTCATTCTTTCCTTTACACAGAAAGAATGAATGGGGCTATGTATCGTGAGATTTTGAGTGAAAACCTCCTTCCATCAGCAAGGGCATTGAAGATGAAACGTGGCTGGGTCTTTCAGCATGACAATGATCCCAAGCACACCTCCCAGGCAACAAAGTGTCACGCCGCGCCATTCATCAGCGGCGCCACCTGCTCCCGCACCTGCTCGTCATCAACGGCGAGGGATAAGAGCCATCTCGCCCTGAGCTTCGGCCTGAAGCCGTCAGACTTCGTTCCTCACCGTTGTGAGTCATCTACAATCTTCAGCGCAATTGTTTGGGTAAGAAGCCTTACCTTCTCTCTCCAGTCTGCTCCCCTGTGCACAGGTGGATTTCCCGGCGGCGGACGTCTTCTCTCCAACGCCCATTCCTCGCTGTTGCACCGAGCTCTCCAGGTGGCTGTCTCCCGGGTTTCGTCCCTTGCTGTGCCAGCTGTCCTGTCATCCAAGTAAGTCCTTCTCTTGCCATAATCCCTCCTGTGTTGGTGTATGCCTGTCACCCTCTCCCTGTGCCTTCTCCATAGGGTTGCCCGGCTGTACGGTCACCTGCCTCTGTGTCTGAAGCGGACGCCGCCACCAACACATTTACACCCCGCAGACACGCACTCATTCACGCCTGTTGTTAATAAACTATTTGAACTACTCTGAGCCTGTGTGTGTGCGTCTCCTGAGCCGTGCGTTATGTCAGTACGGCTTCAGCAGAGCGGCTCGGCAGACGGCGGGCTCGCACACCGTCTTACCACTCTCAAGGTTCGAGTAGATCAAATCGCTTATCAACAACAGGTGATCCTGAACCAATTAATAGCAATAACAAACCGATTGGACCGTCTGGACCCCCAGCAGCCGTTCCCCCCGGCTCCCCAGGGTGGTGCAGCTCCTGCTGTTCCTGCGGCCGTTCAGCCAGCTCCGGTGGCACCGGCCCGTCTCACACCAATTCCGACCCCCGCTCGCTTTAGCGGAAAGCTCGGCGGAGCGCGGGGGTTTGTGATGCAGTGTGAGTCCGTGTTCGACCGTGTGCCCGGGGACTTTCCCTCAGATCACAGCCGAATCGGCTACATAGGTAACCTCCTGGAGGGGCGCGCTTTAACCTGGGCCTACGCTATAATGGCGAGACCCAGTTATGCCACCCTCACCTATGCCGAGTTCGTGAGGCGCTTCCTGGAGGTGTTCGACCATTCTCGCACCGAGACGGTCCAGGTCGATCGGCTTCTCGCTCTCCAGCAGGGAAGCCGGTCAGCCGCGGACTATGCTATCGACTACCGGGTAGCAGCGGAGGAATTGGGCTGGGACGAACGTTCCCTCTGTGGCCTGTTCCTCCGCAGCCTCAATGACGATCTGAGGGATGAACTGGCTGGACGGGATGTCCCCGGAACGCTAGCGGAGCTAACCTCACTAGCCATTAGCTTGGACAACAGGCTGCGCGAGCGCTCCTCAGGACGGAAGTCGTCTACTTCTCGCCCTCGGGGAGCCTCGCTGCGCCTGCCCCAAGCTCGCCCCCTGGCGACGCCGCCACCATCGCGCCCCGAGGAGTCGGAGCCGATGGTGACGGGCTGGACAAAGCTCTCCCCGGCAGAGAGACAACGCCGCCGTGAGTTGGGTCTCTGCATGTATTGCGGAGACAGTCAGCACACGGTGGAGCTTTGTCCCCAGAAGCCAAACGGCGGGGTCCGCGAGTCACTGTAGGGGGCCTCACGGACGTCAATCGGCCAAATCCCCTCACCCAATTGAAGCTGCCCATCCGTTTCTGCCACAACCCCACTGGGCATCTCACCCACGCACTGGTGGATTCGGGCGCAGAAGGCAGCTTCATTTCACAAAGCCTGGCAACCCGATTGGGCATCCGCTGTCAGGCACTGAGAAACCCCATCTCCCTGGTCAATCTCTCTCGTGCCTCCCTTGGGAGAGTCTCACATCAGACCGTCCCCGTCCCGGTCATCATCTCAGGGAACCACCGGGAGGAGATGGTTTTCTACGTCCTGCCCAACTCTGTGTCGCCCGTCATCCTGGGGTATCCCTGGCTACGCCTCCACAACCCTGTCCTGGACTGGAAGTCAGCTGGGGTAGCGGCATGGAGCACGTTTTGTATGGGCACCTGCCTTCAGTCCGCTGCCTGCTCCCCGTCCGCTTCCCCCCCTGTGGCGGACGCAGCACCTCCGGACCTGTCTCTGGTGCCTCCGGAATTTCACGACCTGGGTATGGTGTTCAGCAAGGCAAAAGCTATGTCTCTTCCCCCTCATCGGCCCTATGACTGTGCCATCAACCTCCGCCAGGGGGCCCCCTTACCTTCTGGTCGGCTCTACAGCCTGTCTGCGCCAGAGAAGGAGACAATGAACACCTACCTGAAGGAATCACTCAGCGCTGGGATAATTCGCCCATCGTCGTCACCCGTGGGGGCAGGGTTCTTCTTCGTCGGGAAAAAGGACGGGTCCCTCCGCCCCTGCATAGACTACCGTGCGCTCAACGACATCACTGAGAGGGACCGTTACACCCTGCCCCTCATGGACACTGCCTTCCACTCCCTCCAGGGGGCGACCTGGTTTACCAAGCTGGATCTACGCAGCGCTTACCACCTCGTCAGGATCCGGGAGGGAGATGAATGGAAGACAGCCTTCCGTACCCCGAACGGCCACTTTGAATACCTAGTCATGCCGTTCGGGTTAACCAACGCTCCTGCCGTCTTTCAGCGCCTCATCAACGATGTCCTCCGGGATTTCATCGGCCTCTTCGTGTTCGTCTACCTGGACGACATCCTTATCTTCTCCAGGTCCAGGGACGAGCACCAGGTCCATGTGAGGCGGGTCCTCCAAAGACTGCTGGAGAATCGGCTCTACGTGAAGGCTGAGAAGTGCGAATTCTACGCTAGGACCACATCCTTCCTGGGATTCATCATCTCTCAAGACCAGGTGCTTCCAGACCCAGAGAAGGTGAAGGCGGTGGTGGAGTGGCCTACTCCCGCATCCCGGAAGCAGGTGCAACAATTTGTTGGCTTCGCCAATTTCTACCGCCGCTTTGTGCCCAACTTCAGCTCGATCGTCGGACCGCTGACCCGCCTCACGTCCCCGAAGGTCCCTTTCCAGTGGACAGAAGAGGTCGCTGCTGCCTTTAAGGCGCTGAAGGCGGAATTCTCCTCCTCCCGGGTTCTTCGCCAGGTCGACCCCGCGCTGCAGTGCATAGTGGAGGTGGATGCCTCGGACACGGGAGTGGGAGCAGTTCTATCCCAGCGGTCACCGGACGATGGCGCCAAACGACCCTGTGCCTTCTTCTCCCAGCGCTTGTCCCCGGCGGAGAGGAACTACGATGTGGGGGACAGAGAGCTCCTGGCCATCAAACTCGCCTTACAGGAGTGGCGCCACTGGCTAGAGGGGGCAGACCTGCCGTTCGTGGTCCTGACGGACCACAAGAACTTAGAATATTTACGATCTGCCAAGCGCCTGAACGCCCGCCAGGCGCGCTGGTCTTTGTTCTTCGCCAGGTTCCATTTTACCATCACCTTCAGGCCAGGCTCCAAGAACGGCCTGCTTGACGCCCTCTCTAGGCAGTTTACCCCCGTGGGGGCTGAGGAGATGCCCCACACCATCCTGCCCAGGTCGTGCGTCGTGGGTGCCATCTCTTGGGACATCAGGAGCAAGATCCGGAAGGCGCAGGAGGTGGAACCTGATCCTGGCGGCGGACCGGAAGGAAGACTGTTCGTGCCATCTGCGGTCCGAGGAGAGGTCATTCACTGGCTCCACACCTCCCGGCTCACCTGTCATCCCGGCACCTCCCAGATGATCAACCTCCTCCAACGGTCCTTTTGGTGGCCAGGCCTGCGGAGGGACGCAGCCCGCTACGCCCGGGCTTGCCCTATCTGTGCCACCTGCAAGTCGGGAAACGCCCCTCCAGCGGGTCTGCTCCAGCCCCTGCCCGTTCCTGGCAGGCCCTGGTCGCACATCGCGTTGGATTTCGTCACCGGTCTCCCCGTTTCCAACTCCTTTGACTCCATCCTGACCATCGTGGACCGTTTCTCCAAGGCGGCGCACTTCGTCCCCCTGCGAGGTCTCCCTACTGCCCTGGAGACGGCGGATCTCCTTGTCCAACACGTGGTCAGGCTGCACGGGATTCCGGTAGACGTGGTCTCGGACCGGGGTCCCCAATTTTCATCCGAGGTTTGGAGGTCGTTCTGCAACGCCATCGGAGCCAAGGTGAGCCTCTCCTCCGGCCATCACCCCCAGTCCAACGGGCAGTGTGAGCGGACCAACCAGGAGCTGGAGGCTGCGCTCCGCTGTGTGACCTCATCTAAACCAACGTCCTGGAGCAACCATCTCGCCTGGGTCGAGTATGCTCATAATACCGCTCGCTCTTCTGCTACGGGGATGTCTCCATTCAAGGCGTCCCTGGGTTACGACCCCCCGCTGTTTCCAGAGCAGGAGAGTGAGGTAACCGTCCCCTCGGTTAGAGCACATCTCAGGCAGTTCCGCTCCATCTGGGCTGCCGCACGTAATGCGCTTTTACGCACAGCGGAGCGCAACAGGACCGTGGCGGACCGGCATAGAAGACCTGCCCCGGCGTACAGAGTTGGGCAACGTGTCTACGTTTCCACCCAGGACGTCACCCTAAAAGGCGAGAGGAGAAAGCTGGCACAGCGCTTCATGGGTCCCTATCCCATCACCCGGATCATCAACCCGGTGGCTGTGTGCGTGGCTATTCCCCCCTCCCTCCGCATCCATCCCACCTTCCACGTGTCGAAGGTGAAGCTGGCAGTCACCGACCCCCTTTGCCCCCCTCCTGCTGCGCAACCCGCGCCCCGGATGATTGATGGCCATCTGGCCTGGTCTGTCGCCTCCATCCTGGACTCTCGACGCCGGGGTCGTGGGTTGCAGTACTTGGTGGACTGGGAGGGCTATGGGCCCGAGCATCGACAGTGGGTACCCTCGTCGTTTGTGTTGGACCCATCGCTCATCGCGGACTTCCACCGAGCGCACCCAGATAAGCCATCGCCAGGAGGCGCTGCTAGAGGGGGGAGTACTGTCACGCCGCGCCATTCATCAGCGGCGCCACCTGCTCCCGCACCTGCTCGTCATCAACGGCGAGGGATAAGAGCCATCTCGCCCTGAGCTTCGGCCTGAAGCCGTCAGACTTCGTTCCTCACCGTTGTGAGTCATCTACAATCTTCAGCGCAATTGTTTGGGTAAGAAGCCTTACCTTCTCTCTCCAGTCTGCTCCCCTGTGCACAGGTGGATTTCCCGGCGGCGGACGTCTTCTCTCCAACGCCCATTCCTCGCTGTTGCACCGAGCTCTCCAGGTGGCTGTCTCCCGGGTTTCGTCCCTTGCTGTGCCAGCTGTCCTGTCATCCAAGTAAGTCCTTCTCTTGCCATAATCCCTCCTGTGTTGGTGTATGCCTGTCACCCTCTCCCTGTGCCTTCTCCATAGGGTTGCCCGGCTGTACGGTCACCTGCCTCTGTGTCTGAAGCGGACGCCGCCACCAACACATTTACACCCCGCAGACACGCACTCATTCACGCCTGTTGTTAATAAACTATTTGAACTACTCTGAGCCTGTGTGTGTGCGTCTCCTGAGCCGTGCGTTATGTCACAAAGGAGTGGCTTCGTAAGAAGCATTTCAAGGTCCTGGAGTGGCCTAGCCAGTCTCCAGATCTCAACCCCATAGAAAATCTTTGGAGGGAGTTGAAAGTCCGTGTTGCCCAGCGACAGCCCCAAAACATCACTGCTCTAGAAGAGATCTGCATGGAGGAATGGGCCAAAATACCAGCAACAGTGTGTGAAAACCTTGTGAAGACTTACAGAAAACATTTGACCTCTGTCATTGCCAACAAAGGGTATATAACAAAGTATTGAGATGAACTTTTGTTATTGACCAAATACTTATTTTACCGAGGAATTTACCAATTAATTCATTAAAAATCCTTCAATGTGTCTAAACTGGAATCATATGAACAAAGATGTGAGAGACTGAGGGAATTAGAACGTAAACATCAAAACACAAATGACCCAAAAATATATCAAGAAATTAAGGAAGAAAAAATAAAGATAAAAGAAATACAAATAGATGAAATTGAAAGGAAAAATAGATATTTAAAACAAAAATATTATGAAACGGGGCCAAAGGCCACAAAACTGTTGGCAAAACGGTTAAGAAAACAACAAACAGTGAATAATGTATATAAGATTAAGGACCCCATCACAAATAAATCCACAGTTACCCCAGAAAACATTGAAGAAATATTCCATAAATTCTATCAAAAACTATACTCACAACCTGAAGAGACAAATGTTAAGGATATTAAAAAATTTCTATACACATTGGACTTGCCATCAATAGGAAACCAACAAAATGAAAAGCTAACAGCAGAAATAACAACACAAGAGATTAAAGATGTGATTAAGTCACTAAAAAATGGTAACTCACCAGGTAGTGACGGATACCCATCTGAGTTTTATAAACTGTTTATAGAAGAACTCACGCCACAGCTCCTAAAGTCATTTAATTGGACATTAAACAACAACAAAATACCTCCATCATGGAACGAAGCCATTATTTCAGTTATTTTAAAGCCAGGGAAAGATAAGGAACAATGCGGAAACTATAGGCCAATCTCTTTATTAAATGTGGATTATAAAATATATACAACAATTATCTGTAAACGAATAAAGACATTCTTGACAGAATTGATAGAGGATGATCAAACTGGTTTCATAGAGGGACGCCAAACACATGATAATATCAGGAGAACAATACACATAATTAATCAAATACATAAAGAAAAGAAAAGTGCAGTAATAATGAGTTTAGACGCAGAAAAAGCATTTGATAGGGTTAATTGGATGTTTCTATATAATGTGCTGGAACGCTTTGGATTTAATGAAAAGTCAGTGCAATGCATAAAGACACTGTATCAAAAACCTGTGGCAAGGACTTCCGGGAAGATGGCGGAGAGACATAACACTTAAACAAAGAGCTCTCCCTAGCCGGATTAAAAATCATCGGTAAATGGCCAACTCGACATAAACGAATCAATAAACTAAGGGATGAAAACACGAAGGAACCGGGCACAAGGACAAAAACAGGGTAAAATTGAAGAATTCCTCTCCAACAACGCAGGAAAAACCGCTGTACGCAAAGCCCAAAAAAACGAGATGTCCACAGCAGAGAAAATGGAGGACACCAGACTCGACAACATGAACGCTGGCATCGCCAGTTTGGGTGAAGAGTTGAGAGAATTCAAGCGACAGCTACAACAGGATTTAGCGGCTCTTAAGGAGGAACTGAAAAAAGAAATTAAGGAGGAAATCATGGACCTCCGAAGAGAAATGGAGTGTAAATTAACGGAAAACATGGAGGAGCTGCGCTCCCAGCGGGCGTGTATGACAGAAGCGCAGACCCGAATTTCGGAACTAGAAGATTGGAAAAGCGAGGCAAACGAACAACTACAGACCCTGACGACGCAAACGCAGAGGATGCAGGAGAAAATAAACGACTTGGAGAGCAGATCCCGACGAAGCAATATGCGCATCTTTGGAATTCCGGAGGGCATTGAAGGCAACTCGATGACAAAATTCATGGATCAGTTCTTAAAAAAAGAACTGGAAATACCCGGAGAAACGGATCTGCAGATTCAACGGGCGCACAGAACACCGGCACAGAACCCGAAAACAAACTCTCCACCCAGGTCAGTTGTGGTAAACTTTGTGAAATATGACATAAAGGAAAGAATCCTGACGCAAGCATGGAAAAAAAAGATACGAATCGGCGACAAACAGGTATTTTTTGACCATGACTACCCGACAGAAATCGTGCAGCAGCGGAAGAAATATGCCAATATTAAAAAAACGCTGAAAGAGAAAAAAATTAGATTCCAAACGCCGCTAACGAAAATGAGGATTCATTGGGAGGAAGGCACAAGAACCTACAACACGGCCGAAGAGGCAGCGCGGGATATGATGGAGCGGGGCCTTGAGGTGAGCGTGCCGAAGGAGACGGCTGGAGCAGCGGCGGCCCTGAACGCACCACGACAGACGGAGTGGAGACGAGTGAACGGCGGAAGAAGGGGGAGAGACGTAGAGCAGCGGGCCCAGGACAAGCTACAAGGCTTTCAACTGAAAGCCTAGATCATAACAAAGATTAAGAAAGGCACAGAAGAAATGAAGGCCAAGAAGACAAGGTAAAAGAGAAACAGATGGCTAGGAGAGGTTTAAGTGATATTTGTTGGACATTTCTAGACTTATGACTATTACTTTGATAGTAATTAGAAGTCTAGGGAGGGCCCTTCACTCTGTGAAGACAAACCCCCCACCCACCAACAGGGACCAGTGGGCAGAAGAAAGGCCCAAAGTACGGAGGTCGAGTTTTTTTAATGTGTTTTTATATAAATATGTGTTATTTTTGTTGTTAAAGGGGCTAGGAGCACAAGTTAAAAAAATGGAAAAACATGAATATGGGTAAAAATCTTAAGATAATGACACTAAACGTGAATGGTCTGAACTCACCTGTTAAAAGGGAAAGAATAATAAGAAAATTCAAGAAGGAAAAAGCTGAAATTATATTTATGCAAGAGACACATTTGAGCAAGGCAGAACATGTGAAACTAAAGAGATTTGGCTATAAGAACTCCTACTACAGTTCATTTAAGGGAGGAGCAAAAAGGGGGGTTATGATACTAATCTCAAACAAAATACAGTTTGAAAGTGAACAGGAAATCCAGGATAAAGAAGGCAGGTATGTAATAATAAAGGGAAGAATAGATGGTATGCAGATCACATTAGTGAACATCTATGCCCCACCAGAAAGTGACAAGGGTTTTTTTCAACATCTGTTTGATCTCATAGCAACACACAGTGAAGGAGTCCTAATTTGTGGAGGAGACTTAAATGCTGTCATGGATCATGAAGTTGACACAACAAGTGTTAAGAAGACAAAAAAAACATGTAACAAAGTTCATAAGAACCTCACTGGCAGAAATGGGTATGGTAGACATATGGAGGGACCTACACCCACTCGAAAAAGACTATACACATTATTCAGCAGCCCATAAAGTACACTCTAGAATAGATTACTTCCTTATGAATGAAGGTGACAGACACAGGGTGAGAAATTGTTGGATTGGAGGGGCAGAAATATCAGATCATAATCCTATATACATGGAAATATATTTAAACAATAGAAAACGACAAACAACATGGAAACTTAACGTAGGACTGTTAAATGATGAGAAAATGAAAGAAAGAATAAAAATAAACATAAACGAATATATCCAAGAGAATGACAATGAAGAAGTGGACCCAACAATACTATGGGACGCACTAAAAGCCGTGTTAAGGGGTAAATTAATTGTTGAAACAGGAAAAGCAAATAAGACTAAACTGGAAGCGTATGAACAAAGATGTGAGAGACTGAGGGAATTAGAACGTAAACATCAAAGCACAAATGATCCAAAAATATATCAAGAAATTAAAGAAGAAAAAACAAAGATAAAAGAAACACAAATGGATGAAATTGAAAGGAAAAATAGATATCTAAAGCAAAAATGGCTGCAACAAGCTGCAACAGAGCGACATCAGCGGGGTCTGGAGAAACCTCAAAACCATCTCGGGGCTCCAGAATACCTCCCCCCAGGCCACAGGGGGCAGGGAGTGGGCGAACAACCTGAATCTGTTTTTCAATAGATTTGACCAACCGCCCTCCCCCCTGACTGCACAACAACCACTGCTGCCTCTAAAGAAATCAAGTCCTGCTGCCCACTCCCCACTCCACCAACACCCCCCCACTCCCAACACACAGCCCCCCATCCTGACCCTGACCAGGACCCAGGTGAGGACGGAGCTGAGGAAGATCAAGGCGAGGAAGGCGCCGGGACCGGACGGCATCAGCGCAAAGCTCCTCAAGTCCTGTGCAGACCAGCTGTGTGGGATTGTGACGTATATCTTCAACATGAGCCTGAAACTGGGGAGGGTACCACAGCTGTGGAAAACATCTTGTGTGGTACCTGTACCAAAAACTTCCCACCCCAAAGACCTGAACAGCTACAGACCGGTGGCCTTGACGTCCCACTTGATGAAGACCCTGGAGAGACTGCTCCTTGCTCACCTCCGCCCCCTGGTGGAACCAGCGATGGATCCACTCCAGTTCGCCTACCAGCATGGCATTGGGGTGGAGGATGCGGTGATCTTCCTCCTTCACCGTTCTCTGTCCCACCTGGAGAAGCCCGGGAATATGGTGAGGATCATGTTCTTTGACTTCTCCAGTGCTTTCAACACCATCCAACCGATGATCCTGAAGGACAAGCTGCTGCGCGCAGGGGTGGACCAGCACCTGTCATCATGGATCCTGGACTACCTCACGAACCGGCCTCAGTTTGTGAGAACCCGGGACTGTGTGTCCGACACGATCATCAGTAGCACGGGGGCCCCCCAGGGAACGGTTTTGGCTCCCTTCCTGTTCACTCTTTATACTGCGGACTTCTCACACAACACAACACACTGCCATCTACAGAAGTTCTCTGATGACTCTGCGATCGTTGGCCTCATCTCCAATGGAGATGAAGCTGAGTACAGAGGGCTTATCCAGGACTTCGTGGACTGGTGCCATCGGAACTGCCTCCAGATCAACGCGAGGAAAACTAAGGAGCTGGTGGTGGACTGCCGCAGGCATGGGCAGCCCCTCACAGTACCAGTAAATATACAGGGAACAGACATCGAGATGGTGACATCCTATAAGTACCTGGGTATTCATCTGAACAATAAACTAGACTGGTCACACAATACTGATGCACTCTACAAGAAGGGACAGCGCAGGCTGTTCCTGCTGAGGAGACTCAGGTCTTTTGGTGTACAAGGGGCGCTGCTGAAGTCATTCTATGACACGGTGGTGGCATCAGCCATCACTTTTGGAGTGGTCTGCTGGGGCAGTGGCATTACTGCAGCCGATAGGAAGAGACTGAACAAACTGATTAAGAAAGCTAGCTCTGTCCTGGGGCAGCGCCTTGATCCGATGGAGGAGATAGGAGAGAGAAGGACGGTGGCTAAACTGTCATCTCTGCTGGAGTCCGAGTTCCACCCTATGCAGGACATACTGAATGCACTGAGGAGCTCATTTAGCAGCAGACTACATCATCCCAGGTGCACAACCGAGAGGTTTCATAGGTCCTTCCTACCAACGGCTGTCAGACTGTACAACCTAAGCAGGGCTGCTCGCAGAGATAGCAAAAAGACGTAACAAACTAATAGTTTTTTGAATGCAAAAGATGCAATAGACTTACACAATGGTCCCCTCCGGCATACAACTAGGAACATACCGGTCGCTATGGAGGGTGAGAATATGTATGGGCACATAATCATACCATGTAGGATAACTAAGTAGACGGTTATGCTGTTTCATTCCATCTAGCAACAATGCTCTGCACTGTGTGTGTTTATATATTTACATATTTATTCCATCTAGCTACAATGCTCAGCACTGGGTGTGTTTATATATTTATATATCTACATATTATTCCATCTAGCTACATTGCTCCGCACTGTGTGTGTTTATATACTTGCATATTTATTCCACCTAGCTGCAATGCTCCGTACTGTGGGTGTTTATATATTTACATATTTATTCCATCTAGCTACAATGCTCTGCACTGTGTGTTCATATATTCATATATTTATTCCATCCAGCTACAATGCTCTGCACTGTGTGTCTGTGTGTGTGTGTATATATATATATTTTATAGTAATACGTACATATGTATATTAGCTGCTCTTGCTTGCTTGTTTTTTTCTTGCCTTCTGATTGTTGCTCTGAGTGTTGCTATCCCTGTGCTGTTGCAATCCTGGAATTTCCCCGTTGTGGGACTAATAAAGGCTTATCTTATCTTATCTTATCTTATCTTATCTTAAATATTATGAAATGGGGCCAAAAGCCACAAAACTGCTGGCAAAACGGTTAAGAAAACAACAAACAATGAATAATGTATACAAGATTAAAGACCCCACCACAAATAAAACCACAGTTAACCCAGAAAACATCGAAGAAATTTTCCATAATTTCTACCAAGAACTATACTCGCAACCTGAAGAAACAAATACTAAAGATATCAAAAAATTTCTAGACACATTGGACTTGCCATCAATAGGAAATCAACAAAATGAAAAACTAACAGCAGAAATAACAACACAAGAGATCAGAGATGTGATTAAGTCACTTAAAAACAGTAAATCACCAGGTAGTGATGGATACCCCTCTGAGTTTTATAAACTGTTTATAGAAGAACTCACACCACAACTCCTAAAGTCATTTAATTGGACGCTGAACAACAACAAAATACCTCCAACATGGAACGAAGCAATCATTTCAGTTATTTTAAAACCAGGGAAAGATAAAGAACAATGCGGAAACTATAGACCAATCTCTTTATTAAATGTAGATTATAAAATATACACAACAATTATATGTAAACGAATAAAGACATTCTTGACGGAATTGATAGAAGATGATCAAACTGGATTCATAGAGGGACGCCAAACACATGACAATATCAGGAGAACAATACATATAATTAACCAAATACATAAAGAAAAGAAAAGCGCAGTAATAATGAGTTTAGACGCAGAAAAAGCATTTGACAGGGTTAACTGGAAATTCCTATATAGTGTACTGGAGCGCTTTGGATTTAACGAAAAATCAGTACAATGCATAAGGACGCTATATCAAGAACCTGTGGCAAGAATCAAGATAAACGGTAGCTTAACAGACAAAGTAAATATACAAAGATCAACTAGGCAGGGATGCTGCTTATCGCCCACCTTGTTTGCTCTGTTCATAGAACCATTGGCTCAAGCGATACGACAAAATAAGAAATTAAAAGGTGTAACAATAAAGGGGGCGGAACACAAGATTGGGCTATTTGCAGACGATATTATAGTTTACCTTGAACAACCAGATAAATCAATAATGGAAATGATGAACTTGATAGAAAATTTTGGAAAATTATCAGGATACAAGATAAACATAACAAAAACACAAATACTGACATTCCACTATAACCCTCTAAACCAGATAACTGATAAGATCAAACTAAACTGGAAGCAAAAAGAAATAAAATACCTTGGAGTGAACATACCTAAAGACCTAAGCAAAATATATAAAGCAAACTATGATAGGTTGGAACAAGAAATAAAAAAAGATATTGATAGATGGTCAATCTTAAATATGGATCTGAATTCAAAAATTGAGACAGTCAAAATCAGCATACAACCTAGATTACTTTACCTCTTCCAGGCTATACCAACAGAGATTCCAGATGCCCAATTCTCAAAGTGGGACAGGATGATATCGAGATTTGTTTGGGGAGGTAAAAAACCAAGAGTGAAATATAAAACCCTCCAATTACCAAAAGAGAAAGGAGGCATGGGCCTACCGAGTCTAAAGGAATATTACTACTCAGCACAAATAAGATATATCATATGTTGGTGCGACGAGGGATATGAGGCAAAATGGAAAGAAATGGAAAAGGAAATTGAGGGACTCCCAGTACAAAGCATAATAGGGGATAAAGATGCATATAAGCAAATCAAACAAATAGACCCAATCACTAAATTTACTTTAGAACTGTGGTATAAAATAGTACAAAAATATAATATAAGGGAAGACATAAAACTATTGAAATGGGTAGCATTTGACAGTCAGTTTGAACCGGCAAAACAAGATAGGGGATACAAAAATCTGGTGAACAAGGGAATCACAGCATGGGGCAATATCGGAAAAAAAGATCTCGGGAGCTTTGTAAATATCAGGAGAAAATTTAAATTAGAAAGATCGGAATTTTTCAGATATCTGCAGATGAGAGATTACTATATGAAGAAGATTAGGCATAACCTCCAAACAGATGTGAACGAGATTATACAACTTATTTTAAGCTCATATGCAGGAAATAAAATAAGAATTATTTCAAAACTATATCAGAAACTTATGACAAACAATCATACAAGTAACTATATAAAGGAGAAATGGGAGAAAGAGCTCAATTTAAACATAACAGAAGAAAGCTGGCAGGAAATATGGAAAACACAACACACATCAACAAATTCAAGGGCATGGAGGGAATTTGGATGGAAAAACCTGATTCGCTTTTTCATTACACCACAGATTCAAGGAAAATATTCAAATACCCAATCTTTATGCTGGAGGGGATGTGGGGCTCAAAATGCAGACCACTCACATATGTTTTGGAAATGCTACAAAATATCATCATTTTGGAAATCTATGCATGTGACAATACAGAGGATATTAGGATATAATATACCAATGAACTGTAACCTGATGTACTTATGTGATCTTAAAAAAGACAGTGTTATACAGGCTGAGGACAGATATCTAGTTAAAATCTTGTTGATTGCATGTAAAAAAACTATCACAAAAAAATGGCGATCAGAAGTTCTTCCTGACCAAGAACAATGGACTGACATTGTTGAGGACATACGTATGATGGAAAAACTAACATATCGACGAAGAATGCAAGAAGGAATATGGGAGAAAAAATGGCGGAAATGGACACACTACAAAGTGCAACAACGAGGCAGAAATTGAAAGAATAACCAAAGACACTGAAAAAACCAGAAGAATTAAGAGATGGAAACTAAAAACTTGATGCTCCAACATTTGTCCCCCTCCCTTTTATTTTTTATTTTTTATTTTTATTTTGTTTATTTTTTTTTATTTTTCCCTACCCTAACCCCTTTGTTTTTTAAATGTAGAATGTGATCTGAATGCATTATATATGATGAAAAATGAATAAAAATCTAAGTTACAAAAAAAAAAAAAAACCTGTGGCAAGAATCAAGATAAACGGTAGCTTAACAGACAAAGTAAATATACAAAGATCAACTAGGCAGGGATGCTGCCTATCGCCCACCTTGTTTGCTCTGTTCATAGAGCCACTGGCTCAAGCAATGCGACAAAATAAGAAATTAAAAGGTGTAACAATAAAGGGAGCGGAACACAAGATTGGGCTGTTTGCAGACAATATTATAGTTTACCTTGAACAATCAGATGAGTCAATAATGGAAATGATGGACTTGATAGAAAATTTTGGAAAATTATCAGGATACAAGATAAACATACCAAAAACACAAATACTGACATTCCACTATAACCCTTTAAACCAGATAACTGATAAGATCAAACTAAACTGGAAACAAAAAGAAATAAAATACCTTGGAATGAACATACCCAAAGATTTAAGCAAAATCTATAAAGCAAACTATGATAGGTTAGAACAAGAAATAAAAAAGATATTGATAGATGGTCAATCTTAAACATGGATCTGAATTCAAAAATTAAGACAGTCAAAATCAGCATACAACCTAGACTGCTTTACCTCTTCCAGGCTCTACCAACAGAGATTCCTGGTGCCCAGTTCTCAAAGTGGGACAGGATGATATTGAGATTTGTTTGGGGAGGTAAAAAGCCAAGAGTGAAATATAAAACTCTCCAATTACCAAAAGAGAAAGGAGGCATGGGTCTACCGAGTCTAAAGGAATATTACTACTCAGCACAAATAAGATATATCATATGTTGGTGCGACGGAGGATACGAGGCAAAATGGAAAGAAATGGAAAAGGAAATTGAGGGACTCCCAGTGCAAAGCATAATAGGAGATAAGGATGCATATAAGCAAATCAAACAAATAGACCCAATCACTAAATTTACTTTGGAACTGTGGTATAAAATAGTACAAAAGTATAATATGACGAAAGATAGTAAGAGAAAGGGTATTATTTCAGAGTTTTATAACTCATTGACATTATCCTCAAGTGAAAACTCACAGAAAAGACTGAATTATTGGAAAGAAGACCTGCAAACTGAAATTTCAGAGGAACAATGGGAATTGGCTTGTACAGAAGCTCAAACCAAATCAATAAATGTATGTCTTATCAATACGTCAATCAATAAAGTATACTAAATCTAAAAAAAAATCTTAAAAAATCTAAAATTGATACATTTTAAATGGTTAATGCGGATGTATGTTACACCGGTAGAGTTAAATAGATATTGTGGCGGCATGAAATAATAAGCAGCAAACTGAGAGTTTAAAAGGGTGTTTATTGATCATTCATCCCGCCATCACAGAACTCACTCTGGTGCCGTGCAGGCACGCCGGAGCGAGCTCTCAGGCTCTCGTCAAGAGACACGGAATGCGTGTTTCAGAAGCAGTAGTCAGAGAGAGAGTGAGCATGTGATATTCAGTCACTTATATACCCAGTCACAGACAATACATGAAAGGCACAGTAACTGCAGGAAGGCATGGGACATTTGCATCACAGTCAGAGCAGGAAGCATGAACATTTGCATTTGAGTCATACATATCAACAGCAGGATACTGGCAGGAAAGAGCTAGACAAAGAGCGGCTGCCTATTGATATCAATACACATCTCATTGTTCTGCTAATTGCTCCAGCTGAGCACTCTGCTTGTCCCAGTCTGTTGTGGGGGTCACCCACAGTACTACCCCCCAGAGGGCTCAGCGGGGGGCTGAGGCCTCGATCGTCCGGTTTTGGTAGCGAGCTGCGGGAAAAGCTCTGTGCAAGCGGAGGAGGGTGAGGGAGGAGGGTGAGGGTAGCAAGTGCCGGCCCGGGAACGAAGTTGTCTGGGCCGCGCAAAAATTGCCTGTGGATCCACGATGTTGAGGGGCTGTCCCGTTGAACGTGGCGGAGATCCACAGGCTGTGAGAAGAAAAGTTTGTCTCTGACTCCTCTCGCGGCCATGAAGAAAAAAAGGAGCTGCAGCAGTGAGGGACTTGGCGTGTTGACTTTAGGTGCGCGCGCAGCCCTAAAGCCCTCGGGGACAGCTGACGGCTGAATTCCCTTGTGCGCCGTGGCTGAGACCCGTACAAAATCCCGTGAGCGAGCTGCGTGCGTGCTTCAGGTGTGTGAGCAGCCCTGAAGGTTCTGTGTGCAGCGGCGAAGGACGATGGCGGTCTGTGGAGCCGGTATTGTCCTGTGCGTGGTGCGCTGTCCTCATAACCCCCCGGTGTGCGTGCGGGGTTCAGTGCATGGCAGGTCCACTGTAGAGGCGAGTCAGGGTCAGGGAGCTTGATGGAGATCAGCGTCGTCGGCGCCGATGGTCCTCCCTGTCTTGGCTGTTGCTGTAGTTCACTAGTGCCGGGTCATGGTGCGTTCAGGTCCACGTGCTGCGTTCTCCGTCGGCCCTGGAGGTCGCCGTCGTGGAGAGAGGACGAGGTGCGTGCGCTCTCGTGTGTATGCGGAGGAGCTGTGAGAGCGGCCGGTCCCAGCGTGGATGTCCAGATCTCAGGCGAAGGATGCACCATGAAGCTTTCTGCCGCTTTCCCGGTCGTGGATGATCTCCGGAGAGTTCACCTGGTGGTGGCTCTGCGTCGAGGTCTCCCTGTAGCAGGAGGGAGGGCAGTCCATTTGCGTCAGGCTGCTGCGTTCGCTCGTCGTCAGAGAATCACCGCCGGGCACTGCGTTCGTTGTCAGCGTGTTCTTTTCTACGTCGGGTCACCAGTGTGGCTGTCCAGACCAGAAGGTTGCGTTGCACAAAGCGTGTGCTTTCTCGGGGTCACCAGTGTGGCGGCATGAAATAATAAGCAGCGAACTGAGAGTTTAAAAGGGTGTTTATTGATCATTCATCCCGCCATCACAGAACTCACTCCAGCACCGTGCAGGCGCGCCAGAGCGAGCTCTCAGGCTCTCGTCAAGAGACACGGAATGCGTGTTTCAGAAGCAGTAGTCAGAGAGAGAGTGAGCATGTGGTATTCAGTCACTTATATACCCAGTCACAGACAATACATGAAAGGCACAGTAACTGCAGGAAGGCATGGGACATTTGCATCACTGTCAGAGCAGGAAGCATGAACATTTGCATTTGAGTCATACATATCAACAGCAGGATATTGGCAGGAAAGAGCTAGACAAAGTGTGGCTGCCTATTGATATCAATACACATCTCATTGTTCTGCTAATTGCTCCAGCTGAGCGCTCTGCTTGTCCCAGTCTGTTGTGGGGGTCACCCACAATATAACAAAAACATACCAGATACGTGCACAAAATGTATGGAAAGTAAAGGAACCCTATTTCATTGTTTATGGGAATGTAGAAAAATTAGAATGTTTTGGGAAGAGGTGAGGGTAACAATTGAAAAAATAATTTCAAAACAAATCATATTGAATCCTAAATTGTTTTTGTTGGGTCTGTATCCAGAAAAACATAACTTTAATAAGAGTGAAAAAGCATTCATAGACCTCAGTTTGCTCAATGCCAAAAAATGTATTGCACTATTGTGGAAAAAAGACTCATAGACCAGATGTGACTCAGTGGTTAAGACAGATGTTAACAAACCTTCCACTAGAAAGAATAACATACATACTGAAATCAAAGGAAATTGTGTTTGAGAATATATGGAGACCTTTCATTGATTATGTAAAGAATTTAAACATATCTTTTGAAGAAGAAGGTGAATGATGTGTGTGGACCTTGTAAATTCCAAACTGGTGAATGTATAATATGTATACTTATGTAATGGATTGCCTAGACTAAACAGAGGAGCATTGTTGAAGACCTGCCTTTGTTAGTGGTTGTTGGTGTTTTTAGTACATTTTTTTTTAATTACTTTAGTGTTAGTGTTTGATTGTTTGTGTTATGTTTGTAAAAAAAAAAAAAGGTTCAATAAAAAAATATTGTGGAAAAAAAAAACAAAAGTATAATATAAAGGAAGACATAAAACTATTGAAATGGGTAGCATTTGACAGTCAGTTTGAACCGGCAAAGCAAGATAGGGGATACAAAAATCTGGTGAACAAGGGAATCACAGCATGGGGCAATATGGGAAAAAAAGATTTCGGGAGTTTTGTAAGCATGAGAAGAAAATTTAAACTAGAAAAATCTGAATTCTTCAGGTATCTGCAGATGAGAGATTATTATATGAGGAAGATCAGGCATAACCTCCACACAGATGTGAGTGAGATTATACAATTCATTTTAAGCTTGTATGCAGGAAATAAAATAAGAATTATTTCAAAGCTATATCAGAAACTTACGGCAAACAAACATTCAAGTAACTATATAAAGGAGAAATGGGAGAAATGGACATGGAGGGAATTTGGATGGAAAAACCTGATTCACTATTTCATTACACCACAGATCCAAAGAAATTATACAAATACCAAATCTATATGCTGGAGGGGCTGTGGGGCTCAAAATGCAGACCACTTACATATGTTTTGGAAATGCTGCAAAATCTCATCATTCTGGAAATCTGTACATGTGACAATACAGAGGATATTAGGATATAATATACCAATGAACTGTAACTTGATGTATTTATGTGATCTTAAAAGAGACAATGTAATACAGGCTGAGGACAGATATTTAGTTAAAATCTTGCTGATTGCATGTAAAAAAAACAATCACAAGAAAATGGCAATCAGAAGTTCTTCCTGACCAAGAGCAATGGACTGACATTGTTGAGGATATACATTTAATGGAAAAACTAACATATCGACAAAGAATGCAAGAAGGACAATATGAAAAAAAAATGGTGGAAATGGACACACTACAAAGTGCAACAACGAGACAGAAATTGAAAGAATAACCAAAGACACTGGAAAAACCAGAAGAATTTAGAGATGGAAACTAAAAACTTGATGCTCCAACATTTGTCCCCCCCCCCTTTTTTTTTCTCTTTTTTTTTCTTCTTCTCTTTCTTTTTGGCTGTATGGTTAGCTCCTTTTTTTAAATATAGAGACTGTGACCTGAATGTAATATGTATGATGAAAAATGAATAAAAACCAAAGTTACAAAAAATCCTTCAATGTGATTTTCTGGATTTTTTTTTTCTCATTTTGTCTCTCATAGTTGAGGTATACCTGTGATGAAAATTGGAGACCTCTCTCATCTTTTAAGTGGGAGAACTTGCACAATTGGTGGCTGACTAAATACTTTTTCCCCCCACTGTTGCAGTGTTTTCCCCATCCTCCTTAACCCCCCTGTGGTGCCCTTGAGCAAGACCCTTAACCCCAACTGCTCCAGTGGAGCTGCTCAGTGGCCACAGGTCAGTCTGTGGTTGTACTGGGCAGCTTCCTGGTGTGAATGCGTAACTGTGTGAGTGTCAACAGGGCGGCCTTGAAAAAGAGAGGTTGCCTCTCAATGGAACTACCCAGTACAAATAAAGGTTAAAAAAAGAATGGAGCAGGGAGTAGGGAATGCAGTTGAAGTACACTGTGGATTGGAACATAGCTTGTATGTGATGGTTGATATTATTTCATCTGAAGACGCCAAGTAAAAGCAAGCAAACTGTGGTTTATGAACGGATTTTGAAGACGTTTTCAGGAAAGGTGCATGATGGCATGGGGAACAGATGATTACATTTTTGTGGTGATCCGGATCACCACCTGGATCCAGGAATTTTTAGGAAAAATCAGTATCAACGTAGTTAAATTTTACTTTTGCTGGTACACCAGAATTTCTGTAGCTAAGGTACCTAATACTATTTGTTATTTCAATAAATCTTATAGAAGGAAACTTGAATTAGTATTTTTCATCAGTATCAAATGCAGAAATGTTGCATTTAGAAAACTGCTGCATTTGTAACAATGTCATTTGGGGGAAAGGAGCTGCTTGCCGGAGGTCTGCACTCTCCGAGTGCTTTTCTTGTTGTTTTTGCTGCCATTTCTCTGTCTATTGGGAGGATCACACAAAAACTCATTAATGGATTTGGATGACATTTTCACCAGAGGTGGCCCTTGGACCAAAGATGAACTCATTACATGCTGGAGGTGATCCATGAGTGTATACCTCTGCCAAGGCCCTATCTCGCAATGTACAGATGGATGGCAATATGGACAGACAAAGGGACGGAGGGGAGGGTAAAGGGAAGGAGGGATCCCTGGTGGAGGTATGCGCTCTCTGACTGCTCTTTAGTTTAACCTCGAGGCTCCTCAAGTCCTGTGCAGACTAGCTCTGTGGGATTGTGGTGCACATCTTCAGCCTGAGCCTGAAGCTGGGGAGGGTACCACAGCTGTGGAAAACATCCTGTGTGGTATCCGTACCGAAGACCCCTCAGCCCAAGGACCTAAACAACTACAGACCAGTGGCCCTCACATCACACCTAATGAAGACCCTGGAGAGGCTGCTCCTCACCCATCTCCGCTCCCTGGTGGGACCAGTGATGGATCGACTTCAGTTTGCCTACCAGCATGGCATCGGGGTGGAGGATGCAGTGATCTTCCTCCTACATTGTTCCCTGTCCCACTTGGAGAAGCCTGGGAGCACTGCGAGGATCATGTTCTTTGATTTCTCCAGTGCTTTCAACACCATCCAACCAGTGATCCTAAGGGACAGGCTGCTGTGGGCAGGGGTGGACCAGCACCTGTCATCGTGGATCCTGGACTACCTCACAGACCGACCACAGTTTATGAGAACACAGGACTGTGTGTCTGACACCATCATCTGCAGTATGGGGGCTTCTCAGGGAACAGTTCTGGCTCCCTTCCTGTTCACCCTCTACACTGCTGATTTTTCACACAATTCACCACATCATCTACATCATCTACAGAAGTTCTCTGACGACTCTGCAATCATTGGCCTCATCTCCAATGGGGATGACGCAGAGTACAGAGGACTTATCCAGGACTTCGTGGACTGGTGCCTGCAGAACTGCCTCCAGATCAATGCGAGGAAAACCTCCACAGGCGAGGACAACCCCCCACAGCACCAGTAAACATCTAGGGAACAGACATTGAGATGGTGACATCTTACAAGTACCTGGGTGTTCACCTGAACAATAAACTGGACTGGTCACACAACACCAACGTGCTCTACAAAAAGGGGCAGTGCAGGCTGTACCTCCTGAGGAGACTCAGGTCTTTTGGAGTGCAAGAGGCACTCCTGAAGACCTTCTATGATTCGGTGGTGGCATCAGCCATCACATTTGGAGTGGTCTGCTGGGGCACCAGCACTACGGCAGCCAACAGGAAGAGACTGAACAGGCTAATTAAAAAAGCTAGTTCTGTTCTGGGGCGACGCCTCGACCCAGTGGAGGAGAGAGGAGAGAGGAGGATGGTGGCTAAGTGTTGTGTATGTAAACCGGCTGTAATAGCAAGATGGCGGCCGGGTTGGACATGGGTTAGACTAGGGTGGCTACTGCCGGTTTCAGGTGGTGACGCCGCCCCTGGTGTAAAGGTGTGCGCAGAAGAGGCTCTGCCTCTTTCGTCATGGAGCCACCTGGTCAGCAGGGCATGTGCCGTAAGCCTGTTTAAACACTCTGACTTTATATATAATAAAGCTCTGTTAAACTGCAACAACTGTGTGCTGGCTTCTACCATCAGTTATGGACATAACACTAAGCTGTCATCTCTGCTGGAATCCGAGTCCCACCCCATGCGGGACATGCTGAACGCACTGAGGAGCTCATTTAGCAGTAGGTTGTGTCATCCTAAGTGCTCGAGGGAGAGGTTCTGCAGGTCCTTCCTACCTACAGCTGTCAGACTTTATAACCTAAGTGGTGCTGCTCATAGAGGTTGTATTAAATGTATTAAACATCACAACTTTGCACAATACAGATCGTCCCCTCCAATACACAACTAGGACAATTACAATTATTATTGAGGGTGGTAGCAACACTGATTCAAATGCGAAATATACTGTCTGGGTCCAAATTTATATTCTGCAGGGTAAGTTAACAAACTGTAATGCTGTTGATACCATCTAGCTGCAATGCTCCTGCACTGTGTATATAACTGTGTACATATGTGTATTTATTTACTGCTTTGGCTAACCAGTTCTTGTCTTATTATCTTATTTATTATTGCTCTGAGTGATCGTTGGCCCTTCTGATGTCTTCTGAGACTGGCGACCATTTAGCTCCCAGATTAGCTTATCTGTGGCCTCTAGCTGCACAGCTAGCTCAACTGCCCCAGCTAACGCTAAGTCATTTGGCGCCGTTAGCAACCTAGCCCTTATCGCCGCACTACATGTGTGTTTGACTAACTGGTCCCGTACCATCACGTCCTCTTCTCTTGTCTTCCCACTACAGAGCACGGACTGCTCTGTCAAGTTTTCTGTAAGTACTGTTTCCCACCACTCCAGTCTCATCTGGGAACGCCTGGGCTTTATCTCTATTTCTCCCACACACACACTCTCAGTTACGTCTGAGAGCGCTTTGGGTCTCTTCCATTTACTCTCCAATGAACCGTAGAGTGTGTATGTTCATTTTCTTCTACATCTGCTCTATTTGCTTGCTGGAGCCTCGTGATTACTTTGTGTTCAATAAAATTTTGCACAACACTATCTCCTACATTTGGGTTCTTGTCTCTGTTGCCCCAGAAGGGCAGCGAAATCGTGACAGACTCAACCAGCCCGAATAGAACCCAGCGGAAGTGTTGTGCATGTATTTTTCATCATCTTTTGTGTTTCTCACCCACCTGTTTCCTGGAGCGCACGATGTCTCGGGCTCACCGACCTCATCATCCCAAAGGAGAACTGGCAGCTGGTGTCCCTACGCTGGAAGAGGAGTGGGCAGCAGATTTTATCCGGGACTTTGTGGAGGAGGCTTTCGAGTCCCGGGGCCCCAAAGATAAGTGGGAGTGCTTGGTTGGAGCCGTGGGTATTCTGGAGGCGCACCCTGGCCTCTGGAGGTGCCCACAATACGCAGAGCTGCTCTCTACGGTCTGCGCACTCCAGCGAGCATTTCCTGATTTCTCTGCGAGAGCATTTCCCACCGAGCTGAAGCGGAGATGCTCCCCTCGCCAGCTGTCCACCTCTTCTCCTGCTCAGCCTGCCGACTCATTCTCAGCCCGTGCGTCCCCAGCTCCTTAACAGAGTCATCCTGCGTCGGAACACTGGAGGAAACTTCCCTCTTCATCGGCAGCCATTACTCCTCCTGCAGCCGAGAGGTCCTCTTGGATTCCCCCGGCAACGCCCACCTCCATGTCATCACAGCTGGCTCCTCCATTCTCTATGAAGGGGAGCAGAACTGCCATGGACACGGAGGAGGATGACAGCCTGCTGCCTGCAGCAGTTAACATCCAGACCCAGGATGTCAGGCAAGTGTTTTTTTGTTCTACTTCATCTGTAAATGATAAACCTTGTATGTCTCTTGGGAGAGAGACTCAGGCGAAGCAGTCACCTGAGTTCTTTCCTCGTGCTGCAGCTGCTAAATCTTCTGTCTTCTCTGTGTCTCCTCTGCTTTTGCCTGTGTGCCCGCCGGATCGCCAGAGGGAGGATCAAGCCTCTCTGGCCGCCACGGGCCGTAGGAAGAATTCCTCCATTTCTCAGCCTGCCGATTCATGCTCGCTATGTCCGGGAGGAACTCCTATAGCTCCAGCCCCCTGGGACCCTTCTCCGGCTGTCACATCAGCTTTCCTCCCCGGGGCCGTCGCAGCTGAGTTCCCTTCTCCCATGACGCCTTCATCGACCGCTGAGAGCTCAGCTGATCCTCCCTCGGACTCGTTTGTCGCCCAGTCAGCAGGGGCGGCTCCCCCAGATTATCCAAAGGGGCCCACACTCACCGCTGACATGAAGATAGAAGAAGCTGGGCTTGCTGCAGCAGGTACCATTATGCCCAGGGAGAACAGGCAAGTGTCTTTCCATTCTATTCATCAACCTGATAAATTACCTTGCCTGACCTCCGGGGGTGAGGCCCAGGTTATGCAGTCCACTGGGTCCTCAACACCCGTTGCAGCCACAAATTACTCACCTACCCTGTCCATATCTCCTCCTCTCGCCCTTAAGTGTCCACCGGCCCATGAACCCAACCACCAGATGATGGAGGAGCCCGCGGCGCTGGAGGACCCCGCCCCAGTCCCGCAGACCTTCCATGAACGGGGGAGGGCGCTGGGACTGAACCGAAGCCTGTGCCGACAGAAGAGCATCCCCTGGCTTCAGTCTCCTGGGTTCCAGTGCAATTTGGGACTTCACCTCCAGAATCCACGCCAGGGGAATTGCCGGTGTTGGGAGACCACACTGGAGGAAATCTGGCCACCGCAGCAGAGTCAGCACCTGAGCTAGACCTTCAGACAACTGAGCCCGAACCATCATCTCCAGCCGGATCGACGGAGTCCTGGACGGTGGTGGAGCTTGAGCTCAGGCGAGTGATCTCTTTTGTTTTTCTCTTTTCTGCTTTGGAGAACTCTTGCCTGGCTCGTGGTGGGGGGAGTCGGGTGCAGCCATCCGCTGCACCTGACCTCGCCCTGCTGGGCTCCGCCACTGCCGATGACCCTGACCTTCCTTTTCTGTTTTTGCTGTCTGAGCCTTCTTCCAGGGTCGCCGGAGATGTTCCAGCACAACCAGCGGTTTCTGTGGTTCCAGCATCGCCACCTGAGGTTGCTGAGGGGTCCAGCCTTTCCCGCTGTGATGGCCAACGTGGGTCCACCCCCGTCATCCCCGCCTGGTATCCCGTTGGTGGACTGCCTCCTTGGTCTGGTGCTCGCCCTGGTTGACTGGTTACCCCAGGATGCAGCGTTGGTCCCGCCGGGGCCCACCGTGGGTGCAACCTTGGCCCAGCCGGCGCCCTCCGAGGGTGCAACCTTGGCCAAGCTGGGCCCCACCACGGGTGCTGCTGAGCTCCAGTCCAGAGTCACCGCAGGTGCAGCCTTGTCCCAAGCTGGGACCCCTGCGGGTGCTTCCACACGCCTGCCTGAGAATGCCGAGGGTGTTGTCTCCCTTCCTTCACCGCCAGATGCCTCCGAGGGGTCAGGTTCGCTACCGGGGGCCATCCTGCTCCTTGTCTCTTTCAGAGAGGCCACCATGGGTGCTGCCATGTCCCAGATTGGGACCCCTGTGGGTGCTGCTATGTCCCGGACCGGGACCATCGTGGGTGCAGCAACCCCCCAGTTCCAGACCTTTGAGGGCATGGTGGTTCCCCCTTCATTTCTGCCCAACGCCGGGGCTCCCTCTCCTCGGCTCTCCCTCCTGTTGCCGCCGCCCGGGCTGTTTCTCCCGAACTGGTGGCTGAAGGACCCAGGCCAGCCGCCCGATGAACTGCGCTGTTGGGTTGGGTGGCCAAATTTCCCTGGCAGGCCACCCGACTCGTTCCTCCTGAACGTCCGGTTGGCCTGGGACGCTGGCAGACCTCCAGACCAGCCTCACTGAACTGACTGTGGGGTTTGGGACTTTGGGTGGCCCCCGGAGCCTCTTGCTCCAGAACTTGGGGAGGGGTGGGGTGACTGCATATTCTTTTGTTGTGGGTCTTTGGCTGGGTTGTTCTGTGCCCTCCTGGCCTGTTCCCCCCTACCACCCACCCTGAGTTGTTGTGGTAGTTCCTCCTGGTGGGGAGAGGGGCAAGCTTTTCCCTTTTTTTTGTTCTGTTGCTGTTACTTTTGGGTGTCTGGTCTCCACCCCTTAAGAGGGGGGCTCTGTCATGAACTGGGTTTGGACTTCTCCCAAACCCAGTTCATGACAGAGCATGAATGGCATTGTGGCCGTATTACTCTCCTGTCTTTATTTTTGTGCTTGTTATTTGCCAGTTGATGTTTTGGCTGTTCTCTTGTATGTTGTGACAGGCAGCTGGCAGGGAGCCTCTTGGGGTTGCCCTGTCCCCTGTCAGCTCACAGCCACGCCTTCCTCTCCTGTCAAGTGTTTGACAGCTGCATCTCATTACTGCCTGTCTCCACTCAGCTCAGCCCACGCACTCACTCCCACATACACATACATGCAAGCACACTCAATCACATCTGTGTTCATTAAGTCCACACACACACACACACACACACACACACACACACACACACACACACACACACACACACACATTCTCACACCTGTGTTCCCTTAGTGGATTATGTCTTGTATTATTTAAACTCTGTTTGTTCACTTGCAACTTGCCAGGTTCATTGGATTGTCTTCCTACTGCAGAGCACAGACTGCTGTCGAGTTTTCTGTAAGTACTGTTTCCCACCATTCCAGTCTCATCTGGGAACGCCTGGGCTTTGTCTCTAACCCCCCCCCCCCACCCACACACACACACACACACACAATCTCTCAGTTACGTCTGAGAGCGCTTTGGGTCTCTTCCATTTACTTTCCAATGAACCATAGAGTGTGCATGTTCATTCTCTGCTACATCTGCTCTGTTCACTCGCTGGAGCCTCGTGATTACTTTGTGTTCA
This sequence comes from Pholidichthys leucotaenia, assembly GCA_020510985.1. NCBI lineage: Eukaryota > Metazoa > Chordata > Actinopteri > Cichliformes > Pholidichthyidae > Pholidichthys > Pholidichthys leucotaenia. Next base: position 41,366,453 of record CM035850.1, read on the forward strand.
ATAAAATTTCGCACAACACTATCCTGCATTTGGGTTCTCGTCTCTGCTGCCCCAGAAGGGCAATGAAATCGTGACACAGACTTTATTATATTATAGGTTGCAATACAGCAGGTGCCACACTGTGTGGGTTCGTCCGGGCAAGAGAAAGCCCAAAATGGTGGACGCCTCTATTTATAGGATGGTGTGGTGGCGCACCCAGAAGGTGGTGTCATTACACCATACTTCACAATAAAACCCACCATTACACATTGTCAGTACAGTGGGGGAAAAAGTATTTAGTCAGCCACCAACTGTGCAAGTTCTCCCACTTAAAAGATGAGCGAGGTCTCCAATTTTCATCATAGGTATACCTCAACTATTAGAGACAAAATGAGAAAAAAAATCCAGAAAATCACACTGAAGGATTTTTAATGAATTAATTGGTAAATTCCTCGGTAAAATAAGTATTTGGTCAATAACAAAAGTTCATCTCAATACTTTGTTATATACCCTTTTGTTGGCAATGACAGACGTCAAATGTTTTCTGTAAGTCTTCACAAGGTTTTCATACACTGTTGCTGGTATTTTGGCCCATTCCTCCATGCAGATCTCCTCTAGAGCAATGATGTTTTGGGGCTGTCACTGGGCAACATGGACTTTCAACTCCCTCCAAAGATTTTCTATGGGGTTGAGATCTGGAGACTGGCTAGGCCACTCCAGGACCTTGAAATGCTTCTTACGAAGCCACTCCTTCGTTGCCCGGGCAGTGTATTTGGGATCATTGACATGCTGAAAGACCCAGCCACGTTTCATCTTCAATGCCCTTGCTGATGAAAGGAGGTTTTCACTCAAAATCTCACGATACATGGCCCCATTCATTCTTTCCTTTACACGGATCAGTCATCCTGGTCCCTTTGCAGAAAAACAGCCCCAAAGTATGATGTTTTCACCCCCATGCTTCACAGTAGGTATGGTGTTCTTTCTCCTCAAAACACGACAAGTTGAGTTTTTACCAAAAAGTTCTATTTTGGTTTCATCTGACCATATGACATTCTCCCAATCCTCTTCTGGATCATCCAAATGCTCTCTAGCAAACTTCAGACGGGCCTGGACATGTACTGGCTTAAGCAGGGGGACACGTCTGGCACTGCAGGATTTGAGTCCCTGGCGGCGTAATGTGTTTCTGATGTAGCCTTTGTTACTTTGGTCCCAGCTGTCTGCAGGTCATTCACTAGGTCCCCCCGTGTGGTTCTGGGATTTTTGCTCACCGTTCCCATGATCATTTTGACCTCACAGGGTGAGATCTTGCATGGAGCCCCAGATCGAGGGAGATTATCAGTGGTCTTGTATGTCTTCCATTTTCTAATAATTGCTCCCACAGTTGATTTCTTCACACCAAGCTGCTTACCTATTGCAGATTCAGTCTTCCCAGCCAGGTGCAGGTCTACAATTTTGTTTCTGGTGTCCTTTGACAGCTCTTTGGTCTTGGCCACAGTGAAGTTTGGAGTCTGACTGTTTGAGGTTGTGGAGAGGTGTCTTTTATACTGATAATGAGTTCAAACAGGTGCCATTAATACAGGTAACGAGTGGAGGACAGAGGAGCCTCTTAAAGAAGAAGTTACAGGTCTGTGAGAGCCAGAAATCTTGCTTGTTTGTAGGTGACCAAATACCTATTTTACCAAAGAATTTACCAATTAATTCATTAAAAATCCTTCAATGTGATTTTCTGGATTTTTTTTCTCATTTTGTCTCTCATAGTTGAGGTATACCTATGATGAAAATTGGAGACCTCTCTCATCTTTTAAGTGGGAGAACTTGCACAATTGGTGGCTGACTAAATACTTTTTCCCCCACTGTATTTCCCATAGATCTTGTATTGATAATGTAAAATGATGTGACCATGGGACACATCTTCACTGCGGCTGTTGAAGAAATAAGCTTCACACTGCATCGGTTAGGTTTTCATAGCTTGTTAAATCTGGTGACTTTTTTTTCTTTAATGGGTGTTGTGTCGTTGTACCCTGCTATCACATCCTTGGAGATCTCCATTCTCCCCTTCAGAAAAGACAAAATGGGTCGACAGTGGGCCTCAGTATTACAAACGGCACCACAAAGATTGATATTTCAAGCGTTTTAGTCTAAATCATAGCACTTATACAACCTTGACGACTTTTTAAATTCAGCAGTTAAATGATTTACATCATCTGTGATCAAATTCTTTTTGTTGTTGTGATAAATAAAAATAAATAACTTCTTCATCTTCATACCGGATACATATTTGTATCCAGTATATGTGCTGTGACTACTGGGTAAACATACTGTAGATAATGGGGAAAAATGACAAATCCACAGAGGTGTCTCAGTTACTGGTTTGTATTTGCAGCTACTGGGTGTTTTGAGATTTTTTTTGTGGATCTTGTTGTCATGGCGGCCGATGGGCCGTCATCAGTCCCAGCTGCGCGCACACCTGTCATTAATCCCCGGCGGGCTATAAGAGCCAGACCTGCCGACAGCTCAGCACGGAGTCGTCTGTCAGCAATACGGAGCCACGTCCCACGTTCTCAGCCACAGCCTGACGCTACGCCTGACCCTGCTCTTCACGCCACGCCACGTAAGCGACTCACGCACTTACCTTGGCAAGCCATTCTCCCCTGTGCACAGGTGGATCCTCCAGGCAGCGGATCAACCCTTCTCAGCGGCGGCTCAGCTCCTTCCCGGCACCGGAGGCGTCCCTCCGCCTCACGACGCCGAGCAGCACTCTCCCCTTCTGGCAGTCGCTCGCTGAGCGAGCAGAGGTTCAACATCGCCACCTGCAAGTAAGCGGCAACTATTATTACATCTCCCGCTGCAGTGCAGTATTAATCCCTCTGCTCTGTCTCCCTAGGGTTGCCGGGAAGCAGCAAGACCTGCTCAGTTCCAGCACGCATTCAGCACACTCCACACTTGTACATACAGGCACTCATACAACACACCTGGGTGAAATAAAGAGTTAATTGTACTACTCGAGTCTGTCTTCTGTCCCCTGGGTCAAACCACCATGTCAGTGCAACTCCGTCAAAGCGACCCAGCGGACAGCGCGCTAGTGCGCCGTCTTAACACCATAGACGCTCGAGTAGAGCAGCTAGCCTAGCAACAGAATGTAATTCTCACCCAATTAACTCAGATTAACAGCCTGTTGGACAGCCTGGAAGGACAGCAGGCATTCCCTCCGGCCGCTGGAGCGCCACTGGGCCCCACTAGCTCCCCGCCTAGCCAGGTTAGCCAGGCTCCCCCAAACCGTCTCACTCCCGTGCCTACACCCACTCGCTTTAGTGGGAAGCTCGGGGAGGCACGGGGCTTTTTGTTGCAATGTGAGACAGTTTTCCATCGGGTTCCGGCGGACTTTCCCACCGACCATAGCAGGATAGGCTATATAGCTAACCTGCTAGAAGGTAGAGTGCTAGCTTGGGCCTATGCGGTAATGGCTAAGCCCAGCTATGCCAATTTGACTTACTGGCAATTCCTAACTGATTTCACCGAAGTGTTTGACCACACCGATCGGGATTCTGTGCTCACTACCTGGCTATTAAACCTCCGACAGGGCAGCAGGGCTGCTGCCGATTATGCTGTCGATTTCCGGGTAGTGGCGGCGGAGGTCGGGTGGGAGGACGCTTCGTTGTGCAGTATATTTATTCATAGCCTGAGCCCTGAGCTGAGGGATGAATTAGCTACCCGGAACAAGCCTGAGCGATTAAATGAGCTAATCTCCCTCACGATCAGTTTGGACAATAGGCTGAAGGAGCGTGCCGCTGAGCGAAGAGCCTCTAGCCGCTCGAGCGCGCAACGCCTTTGCTCCTCTCGGCCGTCCCAGCTGGCCCTGCCCCCTCCGGAGGAACCTCCAGGACGGGAGGATATGATAATCGGGCGCTCTGGGATTTTGGCCACTGAGAGACAGCGCCGCAAAGAATTGGGGTTGTGCTTTTACTGTGGTAGTGCTTCCCATGAAGTGGCTGAATGTACGAATCGGGTAAAAGAGGAGGTCTGTGGGTCACAGTAGGGGGACTCACGGACGCAGCCCAGTCAAAGCCCCTCACCTGCTGCCTAGTTCCCATTCGGTTCATTTCCAAACACATCGAACACTCCACTCATGCACTCATTGATTCAGGGGCTGAGCAGAGTTTCATTTCAGGAGACCTGGCAACCCGGTTGGGCCTCCCCTGTCAAACTCTTCTGCCACCTGTCAACCTGATCACCCTGTCAAAAGCCCCACTAATGGCTGTTTTTCAACAGACTGCCCCTGTACCAGTAATTATCACCAGGACCTCCGCTTCCTGGTGCTGCCCACCTCCACCTCTCCAGTCATCTTGGGCTACCCCTGGTTGCGGTTGCATAACCCCACGTTTGATTGGCAGTCTGGGAGCATCATCTCATGGAGCCCGTTTTGCCTCAGCGCATGTCTTCAGTCGGCAGCGTGTGCCCCGTCGGTGTCTGTGACCCCACCAGTGTCGCCCCCCCCGTGACCTGTCCAAGGTACCGGAGGTTTATCACGATTTGGGGGCTGCCTTTAGTAAGTCACAGGCGCTGTCCCTTCCCCCCCCACCGCCCCAATGACTGTGCCATCAATCTCCGGGCTGGTGCCACGCTTCCGTCGAGCCGTTTATACAGCCTGTCTGCTCCAGAACGGGAGGAGATGGACACCTATATCAAAGAATCGCTCAGCTCTGGGATCATCCGCCCATCTACTTCAGCGGGGGGGGCAGGATTTTTTTTTTGTGGGCAAAAACGATGGCTTCCTGCGCCCATGCATTGACTTCAGGGGTCTCAATGATATCACGATAAAAGACAAGTACATGCTGCCCCTCATGAACTCGGCCTTCGACTCTCTCCAGGGGGCCTCCTGGTTCACCAAGTTGGATCTCCACCTCGTACGAATCAAGGAGGGCGACGAACGGAAGATGGGCTTCCGGACCCCAAGCAGCCATTTTGAATATCTGGTCATGCCGTTTGGGTTGACCAACGCTCCAGCCGTCTTCCAGCGTCTCATCAACAACGTCCTCCGGGACTTCCTGGGCACCTTCGTTTTCGTGTACCTTGATGACATTTTCATCTTCTCCTGGTCTCTGGAAGAACATCAGGTACACGTGAGGCAGGTCCTTCAGCGGCTCCTGGAGAACCAGCTGTATGTCAAGGCCGAGAAGTGCGAGTTCCACGTCAGGAAGATGTCCTTCTTGGGGTTTGTGGTCTCGCACAATCAGGTGATCCCTGACCTAGCCAAGGCCAAGGCGGTGGTGGATTGGCCCACCCCCTCGTCCAGGAAGCAACTGCAGCGGTTTCTGGGGTTCGCTAACTTTTATCGTCACTTTGTGCCCAAGTTTGGAATAATTGCTCGCCCGCTGACCAGCCTCATGTCCCCCAAGACCCCCTTTTGCTGGACCGAGGAGGCTGCTGCGGCATTCAAGAAGCTCAAGGAGGAGTTTGCTTCGTCCCATGTCCTGACTCAGGTGGACCCAAATCTCCAGTGCCTGGTGGAGGTGGACGCTTCGGACTCTGGAGTAGGGGCGGTGCTCTCCCAACGCTCGCCTGTCAACGGGGTGATTCGGCCCTGCGCCTTCTCTCACCGCTTGCAACCTGCTGAGAGGAATTACGGCATCAGTGACAGGGAGTTGCTGGCGGTCAAGCTCACCTTGGAGGAGTGGAGGTATTGGTTGGAGGGGGCTGCTCAGCCGTTCGTCGTATGGACTGATCATAAAAACCTGGAATATCTGAGGACGGCGAAGCGGCTGAATTCTCGTCAGGCCCGCTGGTCCCTCTTCTTTGGGCGATTCAATTTCACAATCACTTACCGCCCCGGGAGCAAGAATCTGAAGCCAGACGCCCTCTCTAGGCAGTTCTTGGCGGAGGCTTCCGAGGATCAGGAAGAAACCATCCTCCCTCCGTCCTGCGTCGTGGGCGCCCTCGTGTGGGAGATAAGGTGATGAAGGCACAGGAGGCAGAGCCCGGTCCGGGAAGTGGCCCCCCGGGGCAATTGTTTGTTCCCACGCCGGTCCGGGGGGAAGTCATTCAGTGGGCCCATGCCTCAAAATTAGCATGCCATCCTGGGGTTTCTTGCACCATCACGCTTCTCCAAAGGGCATTCTGGTGGCCGGGGCTGAGGAGGGACGTGACCAACTACATCCGGGCCTGCGCTCAATGCGCCAATGGGAAATCTTCCTCTTCTCCTCTGGCCAGGCTGCTCCACCCCGCCCATGGTCTCATGTGGCCTTGGACTTCATGACGGGCCTCCCCCCCTGCAACCAGTTCACCACAGTCCTGACAATCATCGATCGCTTCTCCAAGGCGGCCCACTTCGTGCCCCTTCGGGGGCTGCCAACGGCGCGGGAGACGGCGGACCTGCTGGTGCAGCATGTGGTCCGTCTTCACGGAATCCCCTCGGACGTCGTCTCGGATCGGGGCCCCCAGTTTGTGTCCCAGGTGTGGAGGGCATTCTGCCAGGCGCTGGGGTCGACGGCGAGCCTGTCATCGGGTTACCATCCCCAAAGCAATGGACAGTGCGAACGGGTGAATCAAGAGCTGGAGGCCGCCCTTCGCTGCGTCATTTCGTCCAGCTACTCTTCTTGGAGCAGCTTCTTACCTTGGATCGAATACGCCCACAACTCCACAGCGTCCTCGGCGACCAGGATGTCCCCCTTCAGGGCGTCGTTGGGGTACGACCCACCACTGTTCCCAGAATAGGAGAGGGAGGTGGCAGTGCCTTCTGTCCAGGCTCACGTCAGGCGCTGCCGCCGGCTCTGGACCATCACCTGCAGGGACCTCCTCAGAACCACGGAGCGCAACACAAGGATGGCCAACCGCCACAGGAGACCGGCACCCGAATACAAGGTGGGTCAGCAGGTTTGGCTCTCCACTCGCAACATTAATGTACCAGCTGAAAAACGCAAGCTGACTAAGCGTTTCATTGGGCCCTTCCCCATTGTACGCATAATTAACCCTGTGTCTGTGCGCCTAGCTCTCCCCTCTTCCATGCGCATCTGCCCTACCTTTCATGTTTCTCAGGTGAAGCCCTTCGTTACCAATCCCCTTTGCCCACCCCCTGTGGCGTCTCCCCCTCCGAGGATGATCGACGGCCACCCGGCGTGGGGGGTTACTGCCATCTTGGACGTCCGCCGGCGGGGTCGGGGCTTTCAGTATTTGGTGGATTGGGAAGGATTCGCCCCCGAACACAGGTCCTGGACTCGCCCAGCCTTGATCCTTGACAAGCAGCTCGTCCGCGACTTCCATCGGGCACATCCAGGTAGGATGGGACAGGTGCCTGGAGGCACCTCTAGAGGGGGGAGTACTGTCATGGCGGCCGATGGGCTGTCATCAGTCCCAGCTGCGCGCACACTTGTCATTAATCCCCGGCGGGCTATAAGAGTCAGACCTGCCGACAGCTCAGCACGGAGTCGTCTGTCAGCAATACGGAGCCACGTCCCGCGTTCTCAGCCACAGCCTGAAGCTACGCCTGACCCTGCTCTTCACGCCATGCCACGTAAGCGACTCACGCACTTACGTTGCCAAGCCATTCTCGCCTGTGCACAGGTGGATCCTCCAGGCGGCGGATCAACCCTTCTCGGCGGCGGCTCAGCTCCTTCCCAGCACCGGAGGTGTCCCTCCGCCTCACGACGCCGAGCAGCACTCTCCCCTCCTGGCAGTCGCTCGCTGAGCGAGCAGAGGCTCAACATCGCCACCTGCAAGTACGCGGCAACTATTATTACATCTCCCACTGCAGTGCAGTATTAATCCCTCTGCTCTGTCTCCCTAGGGTTGCCGGGCAGCAGCGAGACCTGCTCAGTTCCAGTACACATTCAGCACACTCCACACTTGTACATACACGCACTCATACAACACACTTGGGTGAAATAAAGAGTTAATTGTACTACTCGAGTCTGTCTTCTGTCCCCTGGGTCAAACCACCGTGTCACTTGTACTACTTAGATAGTTTATCGTTAATGTAAAGTTATACTTTGTTTTTCAATATATTAAATGTAAACAATAGACATTCCAAATAAAAATTTTATTATCTATCTTACATTGCTTTCTCCTTGATCTCTGGGGGCTCATGGGCTGCTTGTAGATGTTTAGGGTTGTCTGTAGAGAATAGGGGTTTGGGTTCAGATGGGTTCCAGGCCTGGATAAAGAATCAACCACCGTGGATCTTCAGGCAGCCCTCCACATCTATCCTGAACCTGTGGAAATGTTTATTATAAGACATTTTAGTACTCCTATCTACTGTAGTGGTTATGTAATCATACATCACTGTTTTCTTAATGCATTAACCATCTCCTGTACCTGTACAAATCATTTAATTTGTGGAACTATAGAGCCTAACTATAGAATTTTCACAGGTGAGAATAAAGTTACATTTACTCAAGTGAATTTTTCAGAAAAACTTTATCAAGTACTCGTACTGCAGGATACCTTGTACTCTTACTTGAGTAGAATTATGAACAAACTTGTATTTTTACTGAAAGACATTTGGTTTACTCTGTTACTTTCACTGATTTTGAAAAATGTTTAGAAATGTCTGCACTGTAATATTTGACCTTGTGGTGATGTGAAAATGACGAGGCAGAGTTCTCTCTCAAGTCAGCTTTATTCACAACACCATCATCTCAAAGCAGAAAAAGAGATCCACACAGTAAACTCTCGTCCTTAAATATCAGGACTCTTACACTTGACAGGTCACATGTATCACAGACCACCTTGCATTATAAAGAAAGTCACAATGCATTTTCTTTCCATGATATCACTTCCACTGTCTCCAATGCATCCCTTCTTTAATCCTTTAATTAAACCCCCCACAGTCTCAAGCCTTGCATACCAAAGCTAAGATTCTTGCAGCTTCCTGTAATCACTAAGGGAGCTGCTCTGCCTTTGTTCTGACCTAAAATGTGAGTCACAAAACAGGTCCCGTATGTGTGTCCACCACACAAAGCCCCCCCAACATTTTAGAACAAACAGAACAACAAGAGAATAACCACATGCATGCCGTGATAGTATCAATACACATCAGTCCATATGCTGTATACGCTTCAGTCTCCTGCCGTATCTGCTGTAGCTGGGATTCAACGTCTCTGCTGGGGGTTTGCCGTCTGGGGGTGGAAACCTTTTGTCAACACCTGTGGGTGTTCTGGGGAAACATTACTCTGTGAAGCCCCCCGCGGAGGTCTACCTCGCCGCGGGGCCCTCGCCAACAGCACCTGCTCATCTGCCACCACAAAAGCGGGTTTGAGTCTGTTTATGCCAATTTTCTCTTTCCTACCCCCCAAATCTAGCAAAAACTGCTTGTCCCCTGTTTCTAGCACTCTGAATGGTCCGTCATAAGGCAGTTGCAGCGGGGTTCGATGCGCATTGTGTCTAACAAAAACAAACTCTGCGTTCTTCAAAGTTTTAGTCACAAAAACGCACGGAAAACTGTGGTGCACGGGGCCGGGCAGCGTGCTTGCGTCTATGTTGCTCTGCAACAGCTGAGACGGGGAGACGTCTGGCGCAGGGTTATCTGGGAGAAACTCCCCAGGCAGCCGGAGTGGCTGCGCAAACACGAGCTCCGCTGGGGAGGCTTCTAAGTCCTCTTTAGGTGCAGAACGCAACCCCAATAACACCCACGGTAACTTGTCAACCCAATTTGCATCCGTCAGTGACGCCCTGAGAGCCGCTTTCAATGACATATGAAAACGTTCGCATAACCTGTTAGCCTGCAGATTGTACGCGGTTGTGCGGTGAATTGTGACACCCAGGCTGCGGGCCATTGTCGACCAAAGCTCGGACACAAATTGAGGGCCTCTGTCGAACGTAATGTCCGACGGAACGCCAAAGCGCGCCACCCAAGCTGTTAAAAACGCGAGCGCCACCTCCTCGGCCGTGGTTGATGCCAGCGGGACCACTTCAGGCCAGCGCGTGGTGCAGTCCACCATTGTCAGAAGGTGTGTGCACCATTGTGACAGCGGGAGGGGGCCCACGAGGTCCACATGAACGTGATCGAACCTCTTGGCCGGAATGTGAAACGGCTCCAAAGAAGCCCTCATGTGCCTGTGTACTTTGGCTTGTTGACACGCCGTGCAGGCTGCTGCCCACTCTTTAACTTGTTTGCGGAGGCTCGGCCACACAAATTTCTTTCCTACCATTTTGACCGACGCGCGCACTCCAGGGTGCGCCAAGGAATGAACCGAGTCAAAAACGCGGTAGCGCCACGCGGCCGGTACTACTGGATGCGGCCGTCCCGTGGAGACATCGCAGATTAGGGGGGGCATGCCGTCTTGCAGCACCCTGCTCTCCAGCCTTAACCCTGTTGGTCCAGACTGAAGCGCGCGCACATCTGCGTCACCAACCTGCTCCGCGGCCATGGCTGCATAATCTACCACTACGCTGACTGGGGCCGCCACGGCGCGCGAGAGGCAATCTGCCACTACATTGAGTTTGCCCGCCACATGCTGAATATCAGTGGTAAACTCTGATATTGCGGCCAGCTGTCTCTGCTGCCGGCCTGACCACGGTTCAGAAACCTTGGCCATCGCGAATGTTAGCGGTTTGTGGTCAACGAACGCGGTGAAAGAGCGTCCTTCTAGCCAGAACTGAAAGTGGCGGATGGCCAAATGGAGAGCCAGCAGCTCCCTGTCGAACGCACTGTATTTAAGTTCGCTATCGCGCAAAGTCCTGCTGAAAAATGCGAGGGGCTGCCAAACCCTGGCTACATGTTGTTCCATGACCGCCCCTATGGCCACATCTGATGCATCAGTGGTGAGCGCTATGCAGGCCGTTGGGTCTGGGTGTGCCAACAATGCAGCCTTTGCCAAGGCTGCTTTCACCTCCGAGAACGCTTGGTCCCGCTCCGGGGGCCACTCGATCTTATCCGCGGGTTTCTTTTTTTTGAGCGCGGCATACAGCGGCTGCATGGGTTGTGCCGCGCGGGGGAGAAAACGGTTATAAAAATTCACCATTCCCAAAAACTCCTGCAATGCCCTGACCGTCTGCGGCCGGGGAAAATCTGCCACCGCACGCATTTTGTCAGGAAGCGGCACTGCTCCTTCGGGGGAGACGCGGTGTCCTAAAAAATCGATCTGCGCCACCCCGAACTGACACTTCGCCGGATTGATTATTAACCCGTGATCTCCCAACCTTCGGAAAACTGTGGCCAGGTGTTTTTCGTGTTCGTCTTCGGACGCGCTGGCTACTAAAATATCGTCCAAGTAAACGAACACGAAAGGGAGATCACGAAGCACCACGTCCATCATGCGTTGGAACGTCTGAGCAGCCCCTTTAAGTCCGAATGGCATGCGTAAAAACTCGAATAGGCCAAATGGAGTTATTACCGCTGTTTTGGGTATGTCCTCAGCGCGCACTGGGACTTGGTGGTAACCGCGGACCGTCTATTTTAGAAAAAACGCGCGCCCCTGCCAAATGAACGGAAAAATCTTGGATATGTGAGATTGGGTAGCGGTCGTGCGCTGTAGCGTTGTTTAACCTGCGGAAATCCCCGCAAGGTCGCCATGCTCCGTCAGCTTTCGGGACCATGTGTAGCGGGGAAGCCCAAGGACTGTTTGAACGTCGGATAATGCCCAACCTCTCCAGGTTGGCAAACTCCTCGCACGCTATGGCCAGTTTAACTGCGTCCAAGCGCCGAGCTTTTGCAAAAACGGGCGGTCCGGTAGTGGTAATAAAATGCTCCACCCCGTGTTTAGCGACTGTTGCCGAAAATGTGGGGACCGTGAGTGCTGGGAACTGAGTGAGCAGTGTGTGGAACTTACCGCTTGCAGCTGTGACATTGGCTTGTGCTGTTGGCGGGACCACTCGCGCTGTAAAGGGGATAGAATTAAAAGAAAGTGCATTAACCAGGCGCCTGTTAGCGAGATCAACCAACAAACTATGTGAGCACAAAAAATCAGCCCCCAACATATTGAAATTTACTGCTGCTACAACAAAAGTCCACTCAAATGTACGGCCGTGTAGAGACAGAAGCAGAGTCTTCTCACCAAAGGTCTTAATCTCCGAGCCGTTCGCTGCCGTCACCCGGGGACCTCCGGAACCCGCTAATCTGTCCGCGTAGGAAGGTGTGATGAAACTCAACTGGGAGCCTGTGTCGACGAGGAACTGCCTCCCCGAGCGTGCGTCCGACAAGTAGAGCAGCTTGTTCTCCTCCCTGAGGGCCGCGGCTGCTACCAACCCCCGGTCTTGGCGTTTCCCGAACGCCTGAACTGGCACGGTGGTACACATTTGCATGCCCTCTTTGCGAAACGGCGATGATAGAAACAAAGGACGTCCGATCCGCGTTCCCTGGCCCCTGCCGCCGCCGTCGTCGGTGAGTCTGGCACTGCTGCCTCTGGCCCCCTGTCGTCTCTGGTCGTCGCGCCGAGTCCCACTGCAGTGGCCGTGGCTGCGCGCCGCTTGGTGGCGTCTGGCACCACTGCCTCTGGCCCCCTGTCGTCTCCGGTCATCGCGCCGAGTCCCGCTGCAGCGGCCGTGGCTGCGCGCCGCTTGGTGGCGTTGACAATCCGCTGCGCCTCTCGGCCCAGCGCGCGGTAGTCCCGTTGGACCAACAGTGGCGAACTGGCCAGGGTCGCTCTCGCTGCTGATGGTAGAGTCCTGAGGAAAAGGTGGGCGAAAATGAAGTGATCGTTGTCAGAGTCTTTCAACCTCAACAACTTCTCCATCAGGTTCGCGGGCATGTCATTTTCAAACTCCGTCAGCGCCAGGAGCCTCTCTGCTCGCTCCTCCGCCGAGGGGGTGAATTGCTGGATGAGTGCAGCCTTCAGCATGCCGTATTTGTCGCTGTCCGGCGGCTGGTCGATCAGACTCTCCACATGCTGGGCCGTGTTGTTGTCCAGCTTTGCGACTACGTGGTAGAATTTTGTGGCGTCTACCAATATCCCCCGGAGGTTGAACTGCGCCTCAACCGCGTTGAACCAGGAGAGCGGATTGTTCTGCCAGAAGTCCGGTAGCTGGACTGTGGCGGCATTCGCTTGGCTGGGGGCTCCTGATGAGGCTGGCCGGGGGGGAATTCTCCTCTTGCATGATACGTCTCGGGTCACCAGTGTGGTGATGTGAAAATGACGAGGCAGAGTTCTCTCTCAAGTCAGCTTTATTCACAACACCATCATCTCAAAGCAGAAAAAGAGATCCACACAGTAAACTCTCGTCCTTAAATATCAGGACTCTTACACTTGACAGGTCACATGTATCACAGACCACCTTGCATTATAAAGAAAGTCACAATGCATTTTCTTTCCATGATATCACTTCCACTGTCTCCAATGCATCCCTTCTTTAATCCTTTAATTAAACCCCCCACAGTTTCAAGCCTTGCATACCAAAGCTAAGATTCTTGCAGCTTCCTGTAATCACTAAGAGAGCTGCTCTGCCTTTGTTCTGACCTAAAATGTGAGTCACAAAACAGGTCCCGTATGTGTGTCCACCACAACCTTACTATTAATAACTGCATCATTAATCATTTTACTCTGTGCAATCTGTAATTGTGTACTGTTTATTTATATGATATTTGGGTTATATTAGGGTAGTGTGGAGGAACAAATAAGTTCAGGTGAGATGCAACGAGCTGGAAGGTTTCAGAGTTTTATTTCCTCCATCATCATGAGACACACTGTAGCGCTGTGTTGTGCTGTGTGTCTGTGTGTGCTCTGTGTGCTGTGCGTCCTATTGAGGCATGTATAGCAAGCTCTTTTATACATGTTACACAAAGAGAGAATGCGTGGCACATTTGCATATTGCTATACATATCAGTCAATACATATCAATCGTGTGACCAACTGGCGCCCAGACTTCCTCTCCTTAATCCAGGGATGTATAACAATAGTCTATTGTTCTGGTTGTCCCCCCAGGGGTTCTGTCCGTATGCAATCCCTGTTGAGCGTGAATAGTATCAGTCTGCATTGTGCTGGGTGACCACAGTAGTACATATAGGATACTTAAATGGCACTGAAGAAAAAAAAATCACTGTTGGTGAGCGTAAACTCATAAATCTACAAGAAAAAAGTTATAAATTTATGTGGGGGAGAGTCAATTTTATCACAAATACAAATTTATGCAAATTGCAAGTTTATAAAACCAAAACTTTTAAACTCACAAGAATTTATGAGAAAGGTCAAAATTTAGCAACAAAAAGTTCCAGATACGATATGAAAAGACAAACCATTATTAGTCCCACAATGGGGAAATTACTGGGGAAAATTAATGGTAAAAAAATTCAGATTGGTAAGACTATAATCATGACTCTTGACTAATTACTATCTTAAGGTAATGCTACTTTTACTGGAGTACAGTTTGTACATCCCCCACCTCTGGTGTCATTCATTCATATAAACAATCTTAGTGATATTTTAAACATTCAAAGCATAATCTAAAACTCAGCTTATGTTTTAATGACGTTCAGTCAGAATCAGAATCAGAATCAGAATAAAGTTTATTGCCAAGTACATTTACAAGTGCAGGTAAACATACGAGGAATTTGACTTGACATTGGAAAGCGCCTGATAGGCGGATCCCAATGACGCGGCAAGCCATGAAGGCGCCTGTCAGTAATCAACACAGCAGAAGACCTGTGAAAGACTGCCACATTATTATCTACTTTTTCAGACTATAGGGTGTATGTTTGAGTGATATTTAAATTTTCTTTGTAAAAAATGAAGGTTTTATTTCCTTTCAGTCTGTTTAAAGTTGTTTGTTTAAGCTTCAGGCAGCCCTCCACATGTCTCAAACTGACAATAACTAACACCACCTGTTAAATTTAACTCAAGTGTAGGCAAGATAATCTTGAAAAATGAAAGCATGATGCTCCTACCCTCATCTATACAGAAAAATAAAACTACAGATAAATAACATTCTTTTCTTTGCTAGTGTTGCTAGAGCTAATGCTAGGTTAGCAAAACACTGGTCTCTAATACATAGTGCTAACTCTCATAAACTGGAGGATTTTTTTTACCATTCTGTTACAGATGGGATGGGTGGGGGGGATCTGGCTCTTCTGAAAAAGTTACTATAGTTCAGAATCTTTACCAGGTTTCAGCCATGTCTGATTGACAGCTGACACTTGACACTGTTCCAGGAGTGGGCGTGGCTTCAGCACCTGCTGCAGACACACCCCCACCATCTCAGAGCAGAGAGGGCCGGCTGATTTTTCAAGATTTTTAAAGCTGGTTTTACATAATTAGCGATATTTTTAAACATTCACATTTGTCTGGACAGTTGATAATACACTTTTGTCTGGTCTGGTGAACTCAAAACGCATTCACTGATTCACTTGTCAGGGCCTTTAATAACCAAATGTTACCACTTTAGGAGTCATTAAGATAAGATAAGATAAGATAAGCCTTTATTAGTCCCACAATGGGGAAATTCCAGGATTGCAACAGCACAGGGATAGCAACACTCAGAGCAACAATCAGAAGGCAAGAAAAAAACAAGCAAGCAAGAGCAGCTAATATACATATGTACGTATTACTATAAAATATATATATATACACACACACACAGACACACAGTGCAGAGCATTGTAGCTGGATGGAATAAATATATGAATATATGAACACACATTAGTGTTTTAACATTGAAACTACTGTGTAATTTAAGCACAAACCTTACTTTAAATGTTTTATTTCCCTCCTTTGCTCCACTTTGGATGTCTGCCACTGGAGTTGCTTGAGAAGGAGTGTGGCGTGATCTGCCGGAGTCCGTGACCCCCAGACAGATACTCTTGGAGGGTACTGGCATCCCACCTGGAGAGGGTGTCCATTTGCCAAAAATGAGCAGAGTACAAATAAATATGAATCTTTTTTTCTCGTTCTCGTGGGGCCCTCTAGAGAATGCTGCCCTGGGCAACCACCCATATGGCCCATATTAAAAAGTGCCTCTGATAGTCCTGACTAAGAAAAAAGTATCTAAAATTCCAAGAGTGTTTTCCCTTATTCTTTTGTTTTTCTGCTGTCATTATGTAGGCATACTGTCTATTTTTAAACTGCTTTGTAGATACTCTTATTACCTTCACCATAAAAGTTATATGATCATTGTGGTTTGTTTCTTTGTTAGCAGGATTACATAAAAACTACTGGATGGATTTTGATTAAATTTTCCTCAAGGGTTGCCCTGGATCGTCCCTCATGGATCGTCACCTTATCGTGGTGGGGGGGTTTGCGTGCCCCAGTGATCCCAGGAGCTATGTTGTCCGGGGCAATTTGCCTCTGATAGGGTCTCCCAAGACAAACTGGTCCTGGGTGAAGGGCCAGACGAAGAACGATCCAACAGACTCTCATGATAAATTGTATATCAAGGATTCAGTGTACCCCGCCCGGTATGGGGTTACCGGGGCCCCACCCTGGAGCCAGGCCTGGGGGAGGGGCTCGAAGGCTAGCGTCTGGTGGCCGGGTTTCCACCCATGGGACCCGGCCGGGCTCAGCCCGAAGGAGTTACATGGGTCCGCCCTCCAGTAGGTTCACCACCTGCAGGAGGGATCATGGAAGTCCGGTGCTATGTGGATTAGGTGGCAGTCAAAGGCGGAGACCTTGGCGGACCGATCCCAAGCTTTCTAAACTGGCTTTTGGTACGTGGAATGTCACCTCTCTGGTGGGGAAGGAGCCTGAGCTGGTGTACGAGATTGAGCGATACCGGCTAGATATAGTTGGCCTCACCTCAACACACAGCTCCGGTTCCGGAACCAGTCTCCTGGAGAGGGGCTGGAGCTTGGCCTTTTCTGGAGTTGCCCCGGGCGAGAGGCGACGAGCAGGGGTAGGTATTCTTGTATCGCCCCACCTTGCTGCCTCTATATTGGAGTTTTCCCCGGTGGACGAAAGGGTTGCTTCCCTGCGCCTTCGGGTTGGGAAACGGGTCCTGACCATCATTTGTGCCTATGCACCAAATGATGTTTCAGAGTACCCACCCTTTTTGGAGTCTGTGACTGGGGTGCTGGAGGGTGCTCCTCCTGGAGACTCCATTGTCCTACTGGGGGACTTCAATGCGCACGTGGGCAACGACAGTGAAACCTGGAGGGGGGTGATTGGGAGGAACGGCCTGCCCGATCTGAACCCGAGTGGTGTTCAGTTATTGGACTTCTGTGCTAACCACAGTCTGTCTATAACGAACACCATGTTCAAGCATAAGGGTGTCCATATGTGCACCTGGCACCAGGACACCCTAGGCCGCAGGTCGATGATCGATTTTGTTATCGTATCATCAGACCTGCGACCGTATGTCTTGGACACCCGAGTAAAGAGAGGTGCAGAGCTGTCAACTGATCACCACCTGGTGGTGAGTTGGATCCGATGGCAGGGGAGGAAGCCATTCAGACCTGGTAGACCCAAACGTATAGTGAGGGTGTGCTGGGAGCGTCTGGCTGAGGCCCCTGTCCGGGAGGTCTTCAACTCCCACCTCCGGAAGAACTTCAACCACATTCCGAGGGAGTCTGGAGACATGGAGTCTGAATGGGCCATGTTCTCCACCTCTGTTGTTGAAGCGGCAGCCCAGAGCTGCGGCCGCAAGGTGGTCGGTGCATCTCGTGGTGGCAACCCCCGAACCAAGTGGTGGACACCAGTGGTGAGGGGGGCCATTAAGCTGAAGAAGGAGTCCTATCAAGCTTGGTTGGCTTGTGGGACTCCCGAAGCAGCTGAGGTGTACCGGCAGGCCAAGCGGAGTGCAGCTCGGGTGGTTGCTGAAGCAAAAACCCGGGTATGGGAGGAGTTCGGTGAGGCCATGGAACAAGACTTTCGGTCGGCTTCAAAGAGATTCTGGCAAACTGTTCGGCGGCTCAGGAGGGGAAAGCAGCTCCCCGTCCACACTGTGTATGGTGCGGATGGGACACTGTTGACTTCAACTGGGGATATCGTCGGGCGGTGGAAGGAATACTTCGAGGATCTCCTCAATCCCACTGATACGCCTTCCACAGAGGAAGCAGGGTTTGGGGACGAGGGGGATGACTCGCCTATCACAGGGGCTGAGGTCGCCAAGGTGGTTAAAAATCTCCTTGGTGGCCGGGCCCCGGGGGTGGACGAGATTCGCCCCGAGTACCTCAAGGCCCTGGATGTTGTTGGGTTGTCATGGTTGACACGCCTCTGCAACATTGCGTGGAGGTCGGGGGCAGTGCCTTTGGCATGGCAAACCGGGGTGGTGGTTCCTCTCTTCAAAAAAGGGGACCGGAGGGTGTGCTCCAACTTTAGAGGGATCACACTCCTCAGCCTCCCTGGGAAGGTCTATGCCAAGGTATTGGAGAGGAGAGTCCGGCCGTTGGTCGAACCTCGGATTCAGGAGGAGCAATGTGGTTTTCGTCCTGGCCGTGGCACATCGGACCAGCTCTTTACCCTCTCGAGAATTCTTGAGGGTTCGTGGGAGTTTGCCCAACCAGTTTACATGTGTTTTGTGGACTTGGAGAAGGCATTTGACCGCGTCCCTCGTGGATTTTTGTGGGGGGTGCTTCGGGAGTATGGGGTATCGGGCTTGTTGTTACGAGCTATTCGGTCTCTGTACGACCGTTGTGAGAGTTTAGTTCGCATTGCCAACACTCGGTCGGAGTCATTCCCAGTGAGAGTTGGACTCCGCCAGGGCTGCCCTTTGTCACCGGTCCTGTTCATAATTTTTATGGACAGGATTTCTAGGCGCAGCCAGGGAATGGAGGGTGTCATGCTTGGTGACCACAGGATCTCATCTCTGTTGTTTGCAGATGATGTTGTCCTGTTGGCTTCATCCAGCAATGACCTACAGCTCTTGCTGGGACGGTTTGCCGCTGAGTGTGAAGCGGCTGGGATGAGAATCAGCACCTCCAAGTCCGAGTCCATGGTCCTCAGCCGGAAAAAGGTGGATTGTCCTCTCCGGGTTGGGGACAGGCTCCTGCCCCAAGTGGAGGAGTTTAAGTATCTTGGGGTCTTGTTCACGAGTGAGGGGAAAATGGAGCGAGAGATCGACAGACGGATTGGAGCAGCATCTGCAGTGATGCGGACGTTGTACCGGTCTGTTGTGGTGAAGAGGGAGCTTAGTTCTAAGGCAAAGCTGTCGATTTACCAGTCAATCTACGTTCCTACTCTCACCTATGGTCACGAGCTTTGGGTAATGACCGAAAGAACGAGATCGCGGATACAAGCGGCTGAAATGAGCTTTCTCCGTAGGATTGCTGGACTCACCCTCAGAGATAGGGTGAGGAGCTCAGTCATCCGGGAGAGGCTCAGAGTAGAACCGCTGCTCCTCCACATTGAAAGGAGTCAGTTGAGGTGGTATGGGCATCTGATTAGGATGCCTCCTGGACGCCTCCCACTTGAGGTGTTTCAGGCACGTCCCACTGGGAGGAGACCCCGGGGCAGACCCAGGACTCGGTGGAGAGACTATGTCTCCCAGCTAGTCTGGGAACGCCTTGGTATCCCCTCTGAAGAGCTGGAGCAGGTGGCTGGGGAGAGGGAAGTCTGGGCTTCTCTGCTTGAACTGCTGCCTCCGCGACCCGGACCTCCGGAAAAGCGGTAGAAGATGGATGGATGGATGGATGGGTTGCCCTGGAGCCAAAAATAAAACCACAAAATCTTGGGGCTTGTACAGATCAGTATGTGTACAGTATTTTAGATAATTTTTTCACTTTTTAAAATTGTAAGTTGTTTTTTTTTTTGTTTTTTTTTTAATTAATTTACGCTGATACAAGGACTGCTCAGTAAAAATTTCCCCTGACCCACTTCTGGTTATTGAAGGAGGCTGAAATTGTGCATGTATAATAATACACATTTCTATAGATCATGTGGCAATTTGCAGCCCTGAACTCTTAAGAGTTTCTCTTTTACAGCTGCTAAGGTAGAGTAAGGAGTGATAATGGGGCCAGTTGAATGCAGAGTGTCATCAGCTTCCTGTACTTGAGAAGCCGCACACCATAGGAGATGTTCTATGAGATTAAAGAGACTTAAGTGGAAGATTCCCCATTGTGTGATGTAGTCAAGCACTGACATCGACAGTTCAAGAATTGGAAACAGCACCCACTCCCAGGCAACCACAGTGCACCATTAATCCAGACAGATTGCCAGTCCAACGCAGGGCCAGCACAGAGAGACAAACAACCATTCACTCTCACATTCATGCCTAAGGACAATTTAGGATCCACAGTTGATGCCAATTAACCTAACTTGCATGTCTTTGGCCTGTGGGAGGAAACCGGAGCACCCAGGCTAAACCCACGCAGACACGGGGAGAACATGCAAACTCCACACAGAAGGGTCGCCGATGGTCAAGGGTGGAATCAATCTTGTGACCTTCTTGCTGTGCTGCCACAGTGCTAACCACTGCACCACAGAGCTGCCCTTTCCACATTAAATCTATCCATCCATCCATCCATCTATCCATCTTCTACCACTTTTCCAGAGGTCCGGGTCGCGGAGGCAGCAGTTCAAGCAGAGAAGCCCAGACTTCCCTCTCCCCAGCCACCTGCTCCAGCTCTTCAGAGAGGATACCAAGGCATTCCCAGACCAGCTGGGAGACACAGTCTCTCCAGCTAGTCCTGGGTCCGCCCTGGGGTCTCCTCCCAGTGGGACATGCCCGAAACACCTCAAGTGGGAGGCATCCAGGAGGCATCCTGATCAGATGCCCATACCACCTCAACTGGCTCCTTTCAATGTGGAGGAGCAGCGGTTCTACTCTGAGCCTCTCCCGGATGATTGAGCTCCTCACCCTATCTCTGAGGGTGAGTCCAGCAATCCTCATTTCAGCCGCTTGTACCCACGATCTCGTTCTTTCGGTCATTACCCAAAGCTCGTGACCATAGGTGAGAGTAGGAATGTAGATTGACTGGTAAATTGACAGCTTTGCCTTAGAGCTCAGCTCCCTCTTCACCACAACAGACCAGTACAACGTCCGCATCACTGCAGATGCTGCTCCGATCCGTCTGTCAGTCTCTCGCTCCATTCTCCCCTCACTCATGAATAAGACCCCACGATAATTAAACTCCTCCACTTGGGGCAGGAGCCTGTCCCCAATCCGGAGAGGACAATCCACCTTTTTCCGGCTTGTCCCCATTAAATGAATAATAATAATAATAATAATAATAATAATAATAATAATAATAATAATAAATTTCCCCATTAAATTTCAAGTTTTTTCACATACACTTGCACCTTTTTATAGATTTGTAACTTTTTATTGTAAATTTTAGTTTTCCTCACAGAATTTTTTTCCCTATATTTGCATTTTCTCACAAATTTGCTCCTATTTTTCCTCCTATTCTATTCTTGAAAATCTGCAACTTTTGTCATGACTTTGCTACACTTTTCTTGTAAATCTGCAGGTTTTTTTCTTGTACATGTGTGACTTTTTGTGAAGTTGCACCTTTTTTTTAATCATACTGTAAATTTTCTCTTTTTCCATTAAATTGCTACTTTTTTTATCATAATTTTCCATTTTTTTCAGTAGCGTTTAAAAACTTTTTTCATGAATTTCTTACTTTTTTCTTGCAAATTTTCAGTATTCATATAGATGCTGTTTTTTTTTTTAGTGTAATGTTTCATTTCTTTTCTTTTCATCTAGAAAATGACCCAAGTTCCTTTTAAAATGTATTTGTTGGGAATAGAAAGATTTTAATTCTTCCCCATAGCTAAACTAGAGCCCACAAGCATAATCATAGGGCACAGAGCATAGGACCCCCAAAAAGCCAGAAACGCCCCTGGATCGTCATTTTGTGTGATGGAAATAATAAGTTTAATCTATAGCTCAGTGTGTAACACTTGCAACATCTCGGCAGTAAATAGGAATAGTTGGGTTTTTGCAACAAGTTTGAGCTGAAACTGAACACGCCCATCCTCTTGTTGACAGATGGCTAATTCCTGACGCAGGGGGGCGCTGTAACCTTGTCTGAGGCCCCCCTCTGGCTGAGTCTAGGTTCAAGGCATTAACGTGAGCGTGTGGCGGTGTGTGAGTGTGTATCCAGTGAAAAAAATACCCAGAGACGGACGGGGATTGTGTATGTTTTTTTCTTCTTTAAACCGTACCAATATGTGTGGCGATACACCCTGTCAAACCTCGTGGCTGTATCACCCCATGGACACAACAGTATATCGAGAATGAGGGAATAAATCGGACGGACGGCTACGGTTTTGTTGAACTGCGAGTGGGATCACAGCTGCTGCTGCTGGCTACGAAAATGTCGAGAAAAATAGAGAGCAAGCAAGGTAAGTCCTGCCCGGCTAGACCCAGCCGCCACTGGCTCCCGGATAACGGTCTCCCCCACACAGAGAACGGATGGGTTTGGGGAGGGGGGGAGCATTTCCAGAACCGATATCCTGGTCTCCGGGAATGTATCCACCATAAATGGTGGCTTAATTGGGCCTCGTGGATTGTTTTCTTGGGGTATCCAGTTTAAAATAGCACAACGATTGCTGCTAGCTAGCTGCTGGTAGCTAATGTTATCCCCACATTTTTTTTTTTTTTTAAACGCCACATGAACCTAGAGCTGGTTCGGGATGGCTTGTTAGCTTCCCGGTTAGCCACACTTAAATCAATGCAAAGTGTCATTATTGTGTAGCATACACAGTATCACTACTTTCACCGGCATTTCACCGCTCACGCTGGGTCCAAAGGTCATAAATATACCACGGTTTGGTCGTTTGCGTGCACTGGAGACGTTTAGGGGCAACCCCCTGCTTTACACTCAGGGGAGGGATATTTGTTTTCATTAATAAAACCGGTAAATCTGTGTAGTTTAAACGGTTTCTCTGTGTCACAGTGCCCGTTAGTTAAGTAAGTAGCAGCGGCTCAATCCTAGCTGCTTCTTTTTTTCCCCACAGGCTAACGCTAACTACGTGGTTACAAAGTGCACAGGAGTAGTGGCGTTCACGCCCAGGAGGACCGCTGCTGCTGCTGTTGTGTTTCTGTGGTGATTTCTGCATTGTTCACGTGGCGTTTTTCCACTTTGCTTTGACCCACGGTTGTGCAGGCTAGTGCGTGGGGTCATTTTTGTGTCTTCCAGGGTGTCCGCGGGCCCATGTGGATCCCGAAAGTGACCATTAATCCATAAAATTGCATCTCGGAGATCTTAAAAAATACCTCATACATGGCAAATATGACAGCTGTGTTTTCTTGCAGCCTATACTTTGGAATTTATTTTTTGCATTTTATGGTAATAAGCGGAGCCAACAGCGGATATTTGTGGCAGTGGCTATGGATACGTAAGACGTTGCCCTATACGAAATGTCTGTTGCTACGGAAGAGTTGACAAAACATTTTCAGATCAACTCCAAGCCACCTATGGCTTCGATAGATGCTATGGTGGGTCTGTAATCAGAAGGTTGCAGGTTTGCATTCTGCTGTCAGCCCCTTGTTCAAACCATTTTAAATGAAGGGTTAGTCGTAGGATTTGGGAGTGGGTAAGGTTAAATAGGTAGCAAATAGATATTAACATTTTGAAACAAATAAATGCCTCAGATTCCTGTACCTGTAGCCTGTTGCTTTTAAGCTAGGCATTAATCATCACTCTATAAATTCAAGAAATGTGTGTGTGTGTGTGTGTGTGTGTGTCCGTCTGTCTGTGTGTCACGATCATAGGACATCATAGGTCGGCCTATGATGTCTGCATCATAGGACATCAAGCCTGCCTTCATGTCTTTATGATGCCATATACAGCGAACATCAGGACTCGCGATGCCGTCATATACACAATAGGACACAACACTTTAAGCTACACCCATTCGAAGCAGTAAATCTGGAAATCTGAAAAAAAAAAAATCACTCGATAAAATCAAGAAATCTCTGCCAGTTTGTGTGTAAATCTGGAAATCTTACACCCATTCGAAGCAGTACACCATCGCTATGCCATCATCAAAGACATCTTCAAAGATCAAACGCAGGCATGACTCACGATCAAAGCACTCGCGATGACACCATCAAAGATCAAAGGCAGGCATCACTGAATGAGTGCTGAGGTGCTTGCTTACACCCTTGCTTACAGCTGCTTTCTACGGGCATGCGGAAATACTTGCTTATACTTGGTTTCTATGGGCATGCACGGGTATGTACTAGTAGAAAGAAAGACAGACATATATGGAGTGTGCGGCCGCACCTCGGACACAGGCCAAGGATGGATAATTTTTTCACACGTAAGGAGTTGTTCAGAACTCCTTATACAAAGATATAGAGTGATGATAATCAAGTCAGTGGCGGTAATGCACCTGTAAGCTGGTTGCCAACCGCCAATCAAATCTAAAAGAAGAAGAAACATACTGGCCAATCAAATTCCAGCCATATCTGTTACGTATCCATAGCCACTGCCGATATTTGTCATAATTCTAGCTTTTTCCTTATTGATTAATGACTTTTCTGGTAAATCTGCATTTTGAAAAAAGAAATTTTTAACTTTTCCTTGGTAAATTTGCACCTTTTGATTTTTTTTTTCTTGTGTAAATTTTTGACTGTGATTCAGTTGTGACTGTCTCCTAAATTTGTGACTTTTTTTCTCTCAAAGTATTTTACCTTTGCATCATAAATAAATTTGCAACTTTTTCACTGGTAAAATATGTTTTTGTGTGATTTTTTTTTTTTTACCCGCATTTTTTTTGACATTTTTTATTAATTTGTAACTTTTCTCATGAATTTGTTATTTTTTTCTTGTAAATTTGTGAGTTTGTTTACTCATGTTTGTCACATTTTCCTTGTAAAGCTGCAACAACTTTCTCATACATTTGTGAATTTGCATCTTTTTTCCCAGTCATATTGAATCTTTTTGTGACTTTTTTCCCCTTGGAAATTTTTTTTACTTTTTTGTTTTCATTAATCTGTGACTAAGTCTTATAAATTTGTGATGTTTTTCTCATTAATTTATTTGTGCTGTTTTATCCTGAACTTGCAACTTTTTTCAGGTCAAGTTGTATCTTATTTGTGACCTTTTTTCTCATACATCTTTGACTTTTTTCTTATTTATTTGTGACTTTTTCTCATAAATTTGTGCAGTTTTCTTGCAAATTTATGATGTTTTTTGTTGTAAATTTAGCTTTTTTCCCATATTAGTTTGTGATATATTTCTTGTAAATCTAATATTTTTCTTGTAACATTGTACATATTTTCTCATAAATTTTTTGACTGTTTTTCGTTGTGAATTTGTGACTTTTTCGTCATACATTTGTAACTTTTTCCCAGTTAAAGGGCATCTGGTTGTGGTGGTAGTTTGAGTTATTTTACTTGAATAACTATCTGTTGGCAACATCATTCCTGCAGAAGTAGAAATTTAATGCAAGCTGGACTGATGACTCCAAATTTGCAGTAATTGTAGTTCCATTAAACAATTGGTCAAGACTGATAGTAAATGTTTTCACATTATGCAGAAGTGAGATCTTTGAACTGGCAGTTTAAAAAAAAAAGTTGAATTCAACATCCTTACAGTCGCAGAAATCCTGTTTTTCTCATGCAGTCACTGAGAAAGACATTTGATTTGCTTTGGGGGCACATTTCTAATTTGCAAGTAAAAACGTGACATGCAAATAAGATTGTATGGCCTGCAAACAGATCTTCCATTGCAGTTTCATTGGGTTTGTTTACAAAGTCAAGAGCATTCTTCCCTTTGCAACCCAATAAATTTAGGTTCTCCATTCTTGCAGTTGAAAGTTTTTTGTTTAACCTAATAGACAGGAAGTCTAAAGGATGAAAGGGGAAATTCTATTGGCGAGTTTGACAGAGTACCACAGCACATGGCTGCACCCAAACCTAAAATTCCCTCCCTTCCAGTAAGTAAACAGTAAACACTCAAGATTTAAGTGTGAGATCCCGCCCTTTAGGCTCAGCGTAGCTTGCAAATAAAAACCGTTTGTGATACAAAGAGGAGTTTCTTAACTGTATAAGAGTGCAACTGTTCTCAAAATTGCTTTAGGACCCATTTTTGTATGCAACTAATTGACACAGAAAGAAATGAAAGAAACAGAAAGAAACTCTGCACGTTCGATCAGCATGAGAGGAAGCGGTGGTCTCAGGCGTGCTTTTGGGAGGAAACGTTATACCCACCAGCTACACTTGCATCCCATTCTACCAGCTGTCTCCTTGTTTTGCTTTGCCCCGCGTGCTGTCCTGTCCAGTATTGCCTGCAGTAAATGGAGACACATGGACAGACACACACACACAGCTCCCAGTAACAGGCGGGGAGGGAGCGTCACCCTCAGCCAGCTCAGTCATTCTTCACAGACGTAAAAGTTTCCGATTCCGCTCCTGTCCTGCAGACAGATGACTACATATGGTCACAGCTAAATGAGAGCGTGCTACATGCAGGTGAAGGCTACGGCACTTGTAGAAATGAGCTGCAGCTTTTCGCTTTCTCCATGTGCTGTTAATAACTGATAAATAAATACAATTAATTAATAAAAATGCTGCAGCAAAGAGTCAACAAAAGAGGAGTAGAATTGGTCTCAGTGGACTTTCTTTCAGTTTTTATCTTTCCTTAAGGATTACTGTTTTGGGGGGAATATTGTTTTCTATACATTTTTTTATACATTTCGAGTAAATCTCTGAGCAGGTGGGTGGAGAATTTGATTCGATGGGGGGGAAAAATCTAAAATCTCTTGACAGAGAGAAATCCAAATAGTCATGATTTTTCAGGTGAGATTGCCATTTTCCCCAAACATAGTGGTTATTTTTGTTTGTAAGGCTATAAAACTTAAAATGAATGTATTACCAGAGCTGCATGCTGAATTGCTCTCTAACTGTGCATAAAGTTTAAAGCTTAAGGCGTGGGGTTGGTCAGTCTTGGTTAGCCAAAACTTTTATAAAAAAGATGTTTAACTCTCAGGGATCTTTTAAATATTAGTCACACTCATATCGACAAGCACAAAATAATGTGCTTTTCATAAGGTAGCTAATGACACATTTTTGCGCTTAACAGCATGGGTCCTATTTTGACGGTCATCTGCACACTTTTCAGACAGACTTTCCGCCGTGCGCCAGTGGGTTTTTTTTTTTTTTTTTTTTTTTTTTAATTTAAGTTTTTGTAAAGGGTATACATGTCATTACAGCATTGCATTGTTTACATTTTCATCATGTTCCCTTTTTTTTGTTTTGACAACATTGGAAGAATAATTATTACAACACCCTTTTTTTTAAGTGAAAGAAAAAGAGAATTAAAGAAAGAACAAAAAAACAACAAACAAACAAAAAACAAAACAAGAAAAAACAAAAAACAAAAGAACAAAAAAAAATAAAAATAAAAGAGCATCTGAGTAGTGTTGGAACAAAGAGAGGTGCCATTATTGAAATGGTATTTGTCAAAGATTAGATCTGATGGAAGACACATATGCGATCCAGGGTTGCCAAAAGTTCAGGAACCCATCCATGTCCTGTCTCAGTGCGAATGTCAACTTTTCCATCGAGTAAATGTCTTGAATCACATTAATCCAATCTTCAGGTGTAGGACAATCCTTCAACATCCATTTTTTAGTTAGAGCTTTTTTACTTGCCAATATTAAAACAGTGAATAAGTATTTTTCTCCTCGTCTTTCCAGTGGTTCCGGTAGTAAACCCAAATACAAAGTTACAAAAGAAAAGGGAACTGTTATTTTGAATATTTTCCCCAATATTGTCTGTACATTGGTCCAATATTTGTGGATAACTGGGCATGACCAAAACACATGAAAATGATTTGCAGTCTCTTCACCACACAAGCGCCAACAATTCAACCCCTTACAAGTAAATTTGTTTTGTGCAGGTGTTCTGAAAAATCTTACCAAATTTTTCCATCCAAATTCTCTCCACTGCAGGGATGAGGTACTTTTCCATTGTTGTTTATTTAGCTTTTCCCATATTTCCAGTTGTAAAGTGAAATTCCCCTCTTTTTCCCATCTCTCTTTTATATATGATGTGTTGTCTCCTTTTAAGTCTTGAAGACCTTGGTATATTTTAGAGATGTATCTGATCCCTGGGATCCCTTCATTTGCCATTAAGAAGACCTTCAGAACACCTGACTGGGCCCTTTCCAAATCCTCCTTTTTAAGTATTTTGTTTATGTGGTGTCTAAGCTGAAAGAACCTGTAAAGGTCTTGATTTATTAGACCTTGTTTTTTCAAATCTTCAAAACTTCTTAAAATTTGCCCTTTAAAAAAATGGTAATATTTTATCAGTCCGTTCTCTTTCCACTTTTTAAATCTAGCGTCTGTTTTATTAGGAGTAAAGTCTTGATCATAGGCAATCCATTGCAGTAATTGATAGGGTTCTTTAGTTTGATTCTCTCTGACTATCTTAAACCAAATTTTTAGCGGGGTCTCTATCCACGGGTTAGTGTTATTCTAAAGTTTAGGTAAGGCATTGTTTCCTATTATCGCCTGTAGGGGGATGTCACTTGTTATTTGGCATTCTATCTCCTTCCATTGTGCAGTGTAGACTGGGTTACATATCTCTACTAAAGTTTTAATTTGTGCGGCTTTAAAATAGTCCCTGAAATTTGGCAGCGCGAACCCACCTTTGTCTTTGTTTAGCTGTAGGGTTCTATATCCGATTCTAGGTCTCTTGCCCTGCCATAGGAATCTTGAGATCTTTCTGTCCAGTTCTTGCCATGTTTTTTTTGGGAGGTTCTACCGGTATTGTTTGGAAAAGGTATAGAAGACGTGGAAGTATATTCATTTTGACTGCTTCAATTCTTTGTGCGGTACCCAAGAATGGTATCATATTCCATCTTGCTAGATCAGATTTTATTTTTGCCATCAGTGGATCATAGTTCAGTGTTATAATTTTGTTGAGTTGTTTCGGGATATTGACCCCCAGATATTTCATAGTTTCCATCTCCCAGTTAGTTTTGAGTTTGCTTAGTAAATATTGATTTGGGCCATAGTTGCATGTTAAAACTTGGGTTTTATGCATGTTTAATTCGTACCCCGATAGATCTCCATACTCTGAAAAAACTGAGATTAGTTCTGGAAAAGAGGTGTCCGGCTGCCCCAGGTATATTAAAATGTCATCAGCAAAGAGTGCTATTTTGTGTTCCTTCTGATCAAGTGTAATACCTTGAATTTTTTGATTCTGTCTTATCCATTGGCTCAGAGGTTCTATGAAGATTGCAAAGAGCAGTGGAGACAAGGGGCAGCCCTGACGACATCCTCTTTCCAGTTCAAAAGATGATGATAATTTACCGTTAATCCTTATTTTAGCTGTTGGTTTTTTATATAATGCCTGGATAGTTCTAATGAAGTTGTTATGAAAATTGAAACTGGATAAGATTCTATATAGGAAAGACCAGTCAACCGAATCGAATGCTTTTTCAGCATCTAATCCCAATATGGCTGCATTTAAGTTATATTTTTTTATATGATGAATTATGTGTAAAGTGCGTCTAATGTTGTCTTGTGTCTGTCTTTGTCTTATAAAACCTGTTTGGTCTAAATGAATTAAGTCTGACAGTATATTTTCTAACCTTTTGGCAAGGATAGTGGTAAATAGCTTATAGTCCTGATTTAACACACTGATTGGTCTGTAGTTGGAGCAGTCTAGTTTATCCTTTTCAGGTTTAGGTATGACTGCAATGACCCCTTCTCTCCAGGAGGGGGAGATTTCCCCTGAGTGGAGGACATAGTTAAACGTTTTCAGGAGGAGAGGAGATAGTTGCTGTTTAAAGGTTTTGTACCACTCTGCTGTATAGCCATCTGCTCCTGAGGATTTGTTAGCTTTAAGTTTCATAATTGCTTTTTCTAATTCTTTAGGTTGTATTTCTGACAGTAGTGTTTTATTTTGTGACTCAGTAAGTTGGGGAAGGTTTAATGTGTTTAATGTGGTTTAATGTGTGTGCAGCTCCTCGCTGACCAGATAGCAGAGGTGGAGGAAAAACATCCAGACTCTCTGCTTATCATTCTGGGTGATTTCAATAGAGCTAATCTCACAAATGAGCTTCCTAAATACAGACAGCATATTAAATGTCCCACCAGGGACACAAATACACTTGACCACTGTTACACAGTTTTAAGAAATGCCTATCATGCCGTCCCCCGTGCAGCTCTGGGTTTTTCTGACCACTGTCTGCTCCATCTTATTCCAACATACAGACAGAAACTAAAAACTTCCAAGCCTGTTGTAAGGACTGTGAAGAAATGGACTGAGGAATCAAAGCTGAAGTTACAAGCCTGCTTTGACTGCACAGATTGGAGTGTTTTTGAAGCTGCAGCCATTAACTTAAATGAACTCACTGACACTGTGACATCATACACCTGTTTCTGCGAGGACATGTGTGTGCAGACCAAGACCTTCTGCATATACAACAACAATAAACCCTGGTTCATTCCTAAACTGAAGCAGCTACGTCAGACCAAGGAGGAGGCCTACAGGACTGGTGACTGGACTCTGTACAAGCGGGCCAGAAACATGCTGACGAAGGAGACCAGGCTTGCTAAGAGGAGCTACAGTGTGAAGTTACAAAAAAACTTCTCAGCTAACAACTCTGCTTCTGTCTGGAGAGGCCTACGGAATATCACCAACTACAGGAGACCATCCCCCCACCCTGCGGAAAACCTCCAGCTGGCTAATGACCTAAACAGCTTTTACTGCAGGTTTGAAAAGAACCTACAGTTCTCACCTCCCACCCACACAAAAGGATTATCTGCAGCCCCAGGAACTCCATCCCTCCTCCACTCTGACCTCCCACCAGCACTAATGATCTGTGAAGAGGAGGTGCGCCGGGTCTTTCAGAGACAAAAGATCAAGAAGGCTGCAGGACCTGATGGTGTGTCTCCGTCCTGCCTGAGAGTCTGCTCCAACGAGTTGGCCCCCATCTTCACCCGGATCTTTAACAGATCACTGGAGCTGCGTGAAGTGCCTTCCTGCTTCAAACGCTCCATCATCATTCCAGTTCCCAAGAAACCCTCTATTACAGGATTAAACGACTACAGACCTGTTGCCCTGACCTCTGTGGTCATGAAATCCTTGGAGAGATTGGTGCTGAACCACCTGAAGGTCATCACAGGCCCCCTGATGGACCCACTGCAGTTTGCCTACCGGTCAAACAGGTCAGTGGATGATGCAGTGAATATGGGACTACATTACATCCTGCAACACCTCGACTCCCCAGGGACGTACGCCAGGATCCTGTTTGTCGACTTCAGCTCAGCGTTCAACACCATCATCCCAGGCATTCTTCATCAGAAACTCCTCCAGCTCAAGGTGCCCCCCTCCACCTGCCAGTGGATCTCCAGCTTTCTGACTGACAGGTGGCAACAGGGGAAGCTAGGGAGATTTACATCCAGCTCCCGAAAAATTAGTACTGGCGCCCCCCAAGGATGTGTCCTTTCCCCACTGCTCTTCTCCCTCTACTCCAACGACTGCACCTCAGAGGACCCTTCGGTGAAGCTCCTGAAGTTTGCGGACGACACCACAGTCATCGGTTTGATCCGGGATGATGATGAGTCTGCATACAGGCGGGAGGTGGAGCAGCTGATCCTCTGGTGCAACCAGAACCATCTTGAACTTAACCCAGCCAAAACGGTGGAGATGACTGTGGATTTCAGGCGACACCCCCCTTCATTCCCCCCACTCACCATCCTCAACAGCACAGTGTCCACTGTGGACTCCTTCAAGTTTCTGGGTACCACAATCTCCCGGAACCTGAAGTGGTCCTCCCATATTGACACTGTCCGGAAAAAGGCTCAGCAGAGGTTGTTTTTTCTGCGTCAGCTCAAGAAATTTGATTTGCCTCAGGAGCTGCTGGTTGTCTTCTACACCGCCATCATCCAATCTGTCCTCTGCTTTTCCATCACTGTCTGGTTTGGATCTGCCACTAAACAGGACAAGACCAGACTGCAGCGGATCATTAAGTCTGCGGAGAGGATCATTGGTACCGACCTACCCCCCATTGAGAACTTATATCGGTCCATAACCAGGAAACGGGCGGGAAACATCTGTGCTGACCCATCACACCCCGGCCACAAACTGTTTGAACTTCTATCTTCTGGTCGTCGTTACAGATCACTGAAGGTCAAAACCACCCGTCACAGGAACAGTTTCTTTCCTCAAGCCATCACTCTGATGAACTCCTAACATTCACCTAGTCCTACCTGTTGCTGTACTCATGACTTTTCATCCATTATTACATTGCACATAACTCTCACACTGCTTTTTACTTCATTCACATTATATCACTGAATCTGAGTCCACATTGAAATACTGTGTGATTGTATATTTTTTTTTCATATATTTCTGCAAAGTGTGGTTAGTCCGAGTAAATAACTGCATATATTCCTGTATATATTTGCATCCTTTTATAGAAACGTGGACAGACTGTAATTTACTGTACATACTCTGGTTGTCATTGAATCCTTATTTAAATCCTTCACCTGAACAACGAGAGCAAGTTTTTAGCCAAAGTCAAATTCCTTGTATGTGTTGTGCATACTTGGCCAATAAAGCTGATTCTGATTCTGGGGTTAAGGAATGTTTCGGATGCGTTTTTATGTTTTTTGAGGGAGTACAAGTTTTTATAGTAGTTCTTGAAGCTTTTAAGAATATCCTGAATTCTAAATTTTATTTCCTTTGATACTGGGTCTCTGATTTTGTAGATTGCTCTCTCCGTTTGTTGTTTGCTCAATTTATAGGCTAGTAATTTTGCCGATTTGCTGCCTGTTTCATAGTATTTTTGTTTCAGAAATGTAAGTTTCTTCTGGATTTCTATTGTGTAGATCTCATTTATTTGTTTTTTAATTTCCTTAATTTTGAGCGAGTCATTAGAATGAGTGTTGTCTTTGTGCTCTTTTTCTAGGTTCTTAAGTTCTGACTCTAATGTGATTAGTTTTTCTTGTCTCAGTTTCTTTTGGATTGCCAGTTTTGCAATAATCTTTCCCCTTATTACAGCTTTGCATGCGTCCCACAGTATTAAAGGGGATACTTCTCCATTATCATTTTCTTCCAAATATCTGAGAATATCTGATTCCAATTCATCTCTCAGTGGTCCTTTCAGCACATTTGAATTTAACCTCCAAGAAAATGTATTATTTGTGTATTTTTGGATACTTAAGTCCATATACTGTAGATCGGACTGTGGTCAGAGAGATCCATCAGTCCTATTTTACATGTTTTTACTCTTCCAATGTCTCTATTAAACATAAAAAAATAGTCAGTCCTTGAGTATGATGAATGTGGTGCTGAGTAAAATGTATAATCTTTTACACTGGGGTTGAATTCCCTCCACACGTCACAGATTCCCATTTCTTTTAGTAGCATCCGAGTTTTTCTACTTTGAGTGTTATTTTGATGTGGAGAATTACCTGATGCATCCCAGTATGGATTCAGTCTTAGATTGAAGTCTCCACCACATATCACTAAACCTTGGGCTTTAGTTATCATTAGGTCAAATACATTTTTATAAAATTTCCAGTTAGCCCCTGGAGGTGCATATACATTCAGCAGGGTGATATCTTCTCCCTCTAGCCGCCCAAGTACCATGCTAAATCTCCCTTCTTTATCTTTGTGTTCTGATTTTTTTTCAAATATAATTTTGGTTGAGATCAATGTCGCTACCCTCCTCCTCCTCCCTGACTTATATGAAGATGAAGAGATCATTTTAAACCCTTGTCTATTAAGTTTAGTGTGCTCCACTTCTGTTAGGTGGGTTTCCTGTAAAAATATTATTCCTGCTTTGTCTTTTTTCATTTTGCGTAGAATCTTGGATCTTTTAACTGGATTCAGGATCCCTTTTACATTATATGATATTATTGTGGTTACACCCTGTTTCTCCATTTTGTTGTCTTATTTAGTATAACAGTGTGGTGGCCCTCTTTTATGCTACTCAGAAACTGAAAGAACATTAAGAACATAAAAAACATTAAGAACATAGTATATAAAACTTTAAAACCAAAAACTGACAAAAGATCTTCCTGAGCTGAGGTCTTTTTAGTGACCTTAGAAGAGCCATGATGGTGTGTTGGCTCTGAGGGAAATTCCTCAGATTTCGTTACGTGTTGAGGGCCCTCTCTTACCCCTGTAAGTTGTCCCATGTTTTTAACGTGAATTTCAGATCCCAATCCGAACTTGTAATGATTTTTTTTTTTTTTTTTTTTTTATGCCTATACCCTATGAAATTGTGCGCAACCTCCCACCACCATCACAGCAAACAGTCACGTTAATACAGTATTTGTTAGTATGGAGAGATCATGTGGTTCATTGTCACATTTCTACTTTAACAAGTTTTGTTTTTTTTTTAAAGACTTATTTGTTTCTAATATTATGTCTGTTCCATAAAATGCTTTACTACTTGCTGATTCTGCATCTCCTTTAATGTTTGCTACCTTGTAGGAGGAGGGTTGGATGCGCAGATTGACTAAAAATATCATTATTCCCTCCTGTAAACGGCCAGTTTTTCCTTGTAGGTCTGGCGCTGGGTTTCCCGCTGCTGGCCCGTGGATTTTGAGGGTCTCTGTGTGGACCACGTTTGAGCCTTGACTCTTTCGATCGGGTCTGCTGCAGGTTTATACACCGTTACCGGGAGTCCTCTTCTCGCCATATCCGTGGTTGCTTCTCCCGCCGAGTTGTAGAGACAAGTCTCATCGCCGTAAAAAACCCTCAGCTTTGCCGGGAATGGAGTCTGAAAGCACAGTTTCTTCTCTCGTAGTACCTTTTTAGCGTTGTTGTATTCCCGACGCTTTTTAAGGACCTCCGGAGTGTAGTCATGTTCCACGAAAACTTTTCTCTCTTGGTGCATAAATCCTTTTTTCTGCCAAGCCAGTCTTACAACCTCTTCTTTTATTTTGGAGTTGGAAAACTTCACCACCACCGATCGTGGTGGTGCTTCCGCCGCCGGCCTAGGGGCGAATGTACGGTGCGCCCTTTCTATCTTCAAGTCGGTGGTTTGGGGAATATCCAACTTCTCTCTCAGTAAGGACTCCACGCATGCTGCCATTGTGGTGAAACCGTCCTCGACTCCTTCTTTCAGACCATGAATTCTTATGTTATCTCTTCTTAGTCTTCCTTCTTGGTCGGTTAGCTTAGCCTCCAATCTTGACTGGCGTTTGTGTAGTTCCAGCACGGTATCTTCCAGCCCTTTTATTCTTTCCTCTGCTTCCAAGATTCGGTCCTCGGCCTGGTCCACTCTGCTGTTTGTCCTTTTTATTTCGTCTTTGATTTCATGAAATTCGGCCCAACACTCTCGGCGAAATCGTCTTAATTCAAGTACCATTTTTAAGTTAACCTTGTTGCTAGCTTCATTCAGCTCCTCGTCTTCTGGATGGAAATCCTCCAGATCAGATTCTCCGGCCGATGCGTGTGCTGGCCTGGTAAATGTTGATTTCTTCTGTTTTCCTTTAGGCATTATGACTGTCTTTTGATTTTCACTCTTCCAAAAATCCGTTAAATCTGATTTTCAAGGTATTTTCCTGGATCGGGTCTGGGAGCTTCAGTGTTAAGCTGCTATCACCATGGTGTCCAGACCGGAAGTCACCAGTGTTTTTGTTAGCTTCTGTCAGCGCATTGTCTGTTTTTTAACACTTTGTGTCACGCCATCAAATTACTAGTGCACAGTGCGCCCGCTATGCACTCGGAGGAGGCGCTTCATTTCAAAGAAGTGTGGCGGCGCGCAATCTAATGTGTATTACTATTATAGTATATTCTGTGAGAATCTGCTTTCGATCAGGAAAAAGGAGGTCTATCATCAGAAGCGCATTATTTAATGACATTTCAGTGGCGTGTTTTGACATTGCTTAGCTCCGGAGCTCAGGAAACGGCATGAGCTGGGATCTTGTAACAGTCATAATCACCCATCATTTTAATTATATGATGATCACACACTAGTTGTTTTTTTATTCGATCCACACTCTTATTTTAATTGCGGACATACTGTTGGAGTCTGTAGATTAGGCATTAATGTATGATTTTTTTTTTAGGGGAATGAATGAATGAACATGGAACATGTGTGCCAGTGTGTTCCAGTGTGATGCACGGGGGGGTGGGGGTGGATTTTCGTTTTCATCACGGACTTATTAGGCATTAATGTGTTTATATTTAGGGGAATAAATGAATGAATAAAGAATGTGCAGCGTTTTACTTTTCACTAACTCCCCAGAGAGACGGGCGATGTGTCTGCGTCAGCCATGCGCCCCGGGTTTCCCGACAGCCACCTGTCAGCCCCCGGCAGAGGCTGATGAGAGCGGGCTTGCTTCATGGTGGGGGGCCGGAGGCAGACGGGAAGCCGTGCAAGATCGCCTCCTACCCAGGATGGATAGGGGGAGACTCTCGGTCAGCGAAAGCAACAGGAGAGGGAGCACTCCATCTCCCCACAGCTGGGAACGACTTCCTTGTCATCGTTAATGAAAGTTTACACAGGCATCATCCTCTTTTTCATGTCTGTGTTGCATCCGTGTGCACATTAAACATTTCAGCTGATTTTTTTTTTTTTCAGCCCATTTTTCACTGTTCTTTTTAACATAACTAACTGGGCATCAACTGTGATTGATGTCTTCCTTATTACCAAGCAGCATTACTATCGCATGCATTTTGGCTCACACACACGGGCTTTATTCAGCGCAAAACCCGTCTTAATCCGTCATGATCACAGTTCACTTTAGATAATGCACCCTTTTCATTAAAGGGATGGGAAGGAGCACTTTGGATTGGATTATCCAAAACACACCTCTGAATGATTAGACCGGCCTCTTTGCGTCATGCGCTGGTGGAAAGCTTGGTTTTATGCCATTGTGATAAGAAAATGAACTTGGAAATGCCCATAAACGCATTCTGCGTTGGTGACAACTGATCAACTGACCCCGTTGTTGTAATACGGCCCTATGAGTGTAACAGTTGCTTGTACATAGTGCAGTTTAGGCTTGCTGTCGGAGCTGAGCGGGAAATGACAAGATCAAATAAAAATACAGTCTTACCAAAATTCATGCCGTATGTATGAACACAGCATAAATGATCAAAACATGAAGAATCAAAAGTGCATAAAATGCAGTCACAGGCCCCTGAGGGGTAAATAACCCTTGATTTGTGGTCTCCAACCATCAGCCCGCAAACCACTTGGTACCAGGTCACAGACAAAAAATATAATTTATTCTCTTTCTCTGTATTGACTGTCGAAGTCTGTTTTATTTTGAAAAAATACAGAATATTCTCTCGCTTCCCATGCCAACTTCCTGCCTGTTGTCTGTTGTGCCTGTCTTAACACCCACCTGTCTCATCAGTAATTAGTCAGTCCCTCTAGGATTTCACAATGTTGTGATTCTGCCAGTTCCCACAAATTTAGCGGGTCCTGCATAATTTGAATTTTGTTCTATCACTGCAACTTCCCTGCAATATTGGCCAGTTGTCATCAACTTCCGCCAATTTCGCCAATCAGATTTGTCCCTGAGTAGCGCACAAAGGTGTACATCATCAGTCTGACCAATCAAATGCAGCGCTGCACCGCACTCAACGTCCGGGTTTACAGTGAGTATATACAGAACATATCAGCAAAAAAAACAGTTTGATTAAAAAAAAACATTCACCTGCAAGTTTTCCCACATCGTTCCTTCCACCGTCTCCTCTGGCCTGTCGGTGAACGTCTCCTCAAGTCTCAGTAATGATCGTATGTCTGAAGTGTCGAGTTTGTGTTGGAAAACATCCGCCTGTCTGAACGCACCCCCCCATCTCAGGAACGCACGTGAGGACGGACGCCGTAAAGCCACAAACAAATGAGCGACTCTAATACTACAGCTGCTGTTGTAACATTTTATACATCTTTAGGGGTAAAAGTCGCTACTACATCTTGTCAATGAGCTTTAAAGCTGTGAATCTCTGGTCTGGACACGAGCTAACGTGCGATTAAGGCAAAACCCCAAGGAGCGCCCCACAACTTACTGCAACAATTAAAAAAAAAAAAAAACATCCCACGAAATGCTGGAGGGACTGATTAGTGTGATGCTTGAAAATTACACCTGCAAGCAGTCTTTGCTTTCAAAAGAGTTTTGATTCGTATCGGGATGACTCTCCGGGAGTTAGCCGGGAGGGGGCACGTGCGTGACTCCAGGTCGGGTCCGGAGGCTGATGGTCTTGGAGTCGTCCTGGGTGGAGTTCCCAGAGCGGAGATGTGGGGGTGACGTCCACTGTGCTCAGGGCTGATGGGGAGGTGCCTTGTTCCCCCAGTGGGCTGGCTGGCTGGCTGAAACGGAGGAATGAACGGCATAAGATGGCTCACGGGTGAGATTTTTTTAATTGCACACTTTTTTTTTGACTCTCTTAAAAAAAAAAAAAAAAAGTTGAAAACTTTTTTGTTTAACTAGGCTTCCTGTTGAGTTTCAAATCAACTGCTTTTTATTGGTCTGATATTTTAAAAAAATATTTTAATCTTCTGTTTTAACTTGGTTTTTATATTTTCTGCAAACTTTTTGTTTTTGTTTTTTTCAATTTTTATTGTGTCTTAAAATAATTCTTTTCATTCTTTTTTGTTGTAAAAAGGTGGTGGTCTGCACTGCTAGAGCCAGAGGAGTAAAAGTGAAGTTAAAACCTAAAAAAACATCTTTTATAGATGTAGGTTGAAAGAGAGAAACGCATCAAGCTTTATGTGGGCCTCTGGTCGCAGTTGTGCGTGTTGTCAACTTGGCGACTCTCTTGATAAATCTGGCGACTTTTCAAATCCTCTTGGTGACTTTTTTTTGTCAAAAGCCACTAGCGACAAATCCAGTGACTTTTTCTGGTATTATTGGAGACTTTTCTGGTGTTTTGGAGACTCTGATGTGAAAGCACTATTGCTTTTAGTGTGCAGTTACTGTCCTTACACAGGTGCTACTGTGAGCGTCACCCCACCCCACCCGCTGCTTGTTGAGGACAGGCGGTCAGTCTCACAGTAGCCTCGTGCAGCGGGTAGCTGCAGTCGGAGAGTAGCCCCTGCCACTCGCATCCAGACTGCAAATGAATTGTGCGTGCACAACCCCCCGCCAATCCCGCCCTGTTTTACAGGAAGTTGTTTATTGGAGATGATACCCGGGCGTACTGCCTGTACTGTCCCAAGCCTGGATAAAGGAGGAGGGTTGGACGTAGAGCGAGCAGTCCCACCACACAAGTCTTTTGATTAAAATTGATATTCTAACATTAAACAATGCAGGACAAAATTGATTTATGTAATGTGGATCTAGACAAAGCATTAAAGTCATGAAGTTATTCTGAGAAGTGATGGCTTATTTAAATGGCAAAATTAACACAAACAAACCAAGAATCAACAGAAAAAAAAGTTAATTTGTTGTTCTAAGCATATTTAGGGTGTTTTTTTACTTTTTGTCTCTCCCACATTATTCTTCTCCCCTACAGCGTCCATTACAATTACATGCCAAATGACAAATTATGCAAATTAGGCAATGATGTCATTTAGTGACTTCTAGCGACTTTTAGGACAGCCAATAGCTACTTTCCTTACTGAGGAGTTGGCAACACTATGCAGCTGTGTGTGTTCCAGAGGTGGAGTACTTTACACTTCTGGTCAACATGAGTCCCTGACTACCTTTGGAGCTGGTTTTTAAGATTGGATATCAGTCTGTCTGATAGCAGTCCAGTCACAACAAAACACCTTTTAATGCCAGGTGCAAACAGGGCCTTTTCTTCAGACGGAGAAAGTAGTAGACTTAAGAAGTGGGTGGTGTTAAAAGGACCTCCGTTGTCTATGTAGACTCTGTAAAACCAGGGTTGGACCCTGACACATCTCTCCCTTGTGAAACAAACACATGGACAACAGATTCTGTTGCTCGTCACTGACTTCTCGTCTCTTGAGACGTTATGGCTGACGCTTTTGTCACTTCCTAGTAATGTGGGTGACGCCTCTTCTCACATCTGTTTCAGCGCTGAACCCCATTCTCAGTGCATGCACCCACATGACCCCATTACCCAGGCAACCTGAATGGTTGTTCATAAACACAATCATTGTCTGCTGGTGTTGCCCAAAAACTAAAAGTAGTGCTCATTTTGTTGTTTCACTTTGGTGTTCGCGCTGTTTAGTCAGTCGATACAAAGCCTTTCAAAAGTGCCTCAGCTGCTTAACTATTGGCTTTTGGAACTATTTTTAAATACTTGTTTATATGCTTTGTATAAGGACGATCTGCACATTTAACTCCTAGCAGAACATCTATCAGATACTGCATGTGTAAAAATACATATTAAATCAAAAGCTAAAATCTCTGTTCAGTTTAGTAAAATGGGGGGGGGGGGGGTGTAAAATAAAATACCCCCCTCCCCAGCTTCCACTGCTTCAGTAGTAATGCAGAGGTAGGTGCTAGTTGACACAAGTGGTGCTGCATCATTTCTTCTTTTAGAGTTGATTGGCGGTTGGCAACCAGCCTACAGGTGCATTACTGCCACGCACTTCACTCTGTATGCATTCAGCAAGTCTGCTTAAAAGTCAGTTAGTCGACAGAAAATTGATCGACAACTAATTTCAGAATCAACTAATCGTCTCTGCACCTGTTTCCAACTGACAACAGAAAAAATATTCTCAGGAAAAATTTTCAAAATATTTCAGAAAAATAGTTGCAAATTTACAAGAAACACATCACAAAATGAAATGAAGAAATGTGAAATTTCTCAAAATGTCTCAGTTGGAAATTTACAAGACAAGAAGTAGTAACAAATTTCTGAAGAAAAAAACTGGCAAATTTCTTTGAGACTTAAGAAAAAACAAAACAAAATTCTTAGAACATGTTTGCAGATTTGAGAAAAATGTTATAGTTATGAGGAAAAAAAAATCACAAATTTCCTCACAAAAAGTCACAAATTTTTGAGAAAAATACATCACAGACTTAGATGAAAAATGTCCTGAAATTGTCAGGGGAATAAAAAAAAAATCCAGAAATTTGTGAGGGGGCAAAAACACAAACATCCAACTGATTAATCAAGTAATCAATAATCTGTGGATTAATCGGTAACAAACCTTATCATTAGTTGCAGCCCTAGACTGTAGCCCCACTTCTGGTAAAATTTGAGTTTAAAGTGACACTCTGCCAAAAATCAACTTTTTTTTTTTTTTTAACATGTCTGTAACATGTTTTTTTTTTTTTTTATGACTTACAAGACATACCAAGAGCAAAATCACTCAAATGTGTCATCTCTGTGTTTTGTTTTGTTTTTTAAATGTGAAGTTTCAGTTAAGCTCCTTCCCTTGAAAAAGGCAAGTTTAGACAGTGTGTTTTTGGTGACGTAACTGTAACAGGTCCCCAGTGTTGAGCCAGTCACTGGCTGGACTGACTGACGTTGGCTTCCATGGCCAATTAGCATTTTTGGGCTAGCTGCTTTGAAAACTTGACCCAAATTAAGATGTGTTTTACCATTAAACTGCTTTTAAGGACTGATGCTGTTTCTGTCATTATCCTGGGCCACCACGTATACAACTGGGCATGTCCTTTAACTGAGGAGCCTTTTTATCACAGGATTTATTCTGTTTAGTGTAGTACCATTAGCCTGGTGAGATGTGGGTGGGCCTATTCACAGATCCTGCCATTTGAAGGAGGAGGAAAAGTGAAAAGATTCTGACACAAAGCTGTAAAACATAAGATACCATTTTAGATAATGTAGATTTGTTTTTATAAGGGATTTATATCCACTGGAGTGCATCTTTAAATCTGTCAATAACTTTGAGTAATACTGCTAATAAAAGATGAACATTGCAGCCAGCCCATTATCTCACTGGCAGAGGTTTTTGATAAACCAGATGGGATTTAATTATTCTTTGGAGGTTTTTTCCCCACAGTTTCCAAACACAGGTGACCTTATGTCCCCGATGGAGAGTCTGGATCGCGACAGAGCAGATTTTGGCTCATCAGTGTTGGTAACAAAGTGGTGGGAGTAGCACAGGGTTTTATAATTAGCTTGTTGACTCCTCTTGTTACTGGACAGTCAATGGTAGTAGCCAGCCGCTGCGGAACTGATCCATCAGTTCCTTATTTTAGACATCCAGCCACCCCCTCCTTCCATGCACAGTGCGGCTGTGTGTGTTTGTGGGCTTGCCTTTGATGGGGTTTAGCTGCAATGCAAAGAGTTCACTGTCAAACATTCTTGGAGTTCACACTGAAGTGTATGCCACTTTGACAGCTTTGTGTTCCCTAACTGGTTATTGCGTCACCCAAGTCTAAAATATCTCCCCTTGTGAAGTACAGAAATGGCGAGCCCAGCATGCTGTAGTCACCAAAACTCTGAGCAAGAGCTAAAGTAGTCGTGATTACAAAAGGGCTCCCAAGATAATTTGGTCTACCCACATTACTGATGAGTGATCCCACTGTTGCAGAGGGCTCTCGGTTCGCCATGCTGCAATTTTGAGGTTTGATGGCAGCAAGCATTTCACCCTCCCTCTACCACAGAATGAGAGGCTTGCTGTTCCCATATAGGTCTGGCTGTGTTGTAATTAGATTTTTTTTTCCTTCTGTGATCAGAGTATGGGAAAGGAAAAAGAGGGATGGAGTTTGGAAAGAAGGAAAGTTGATGTCGAAAGTTGGAGCATCGAGGGAAAAATACATTCTGCGCTGAGAGAGAATCGGAGAA
Organism: Pholidichthys leucotaenia; assembly: GCA_020510985.1. Lineage (NCBI taxonomy): Eukaryota > Metazoa > Chordata > Actinopteri > Cichliformes > Pholidichthyidae > Pholidichthys > Pholidichthys leucotaenia. The sequence continues at coordinate 41,408,831 of CM035850.1, forward strand.
ACGGATGGATTACACGTTGCATAATGAGTGGACCGCGGCGATCATTGAGAAGTGGAGGACCGCATCGGCGAAGGCAGTCGGCTCTTCGTAACATGAATATTTTCAAAGCTCTTTGTCCTTCAGCGCCTTTGCGAGGAGCTCAGGACAACTGCTGATATTGCTTTCAGAGGTCATATTCTCTCTCTTTTCTCCCATCTGTGTTCCTGAACGTTTTTTTTTTTTCCCCTCAGAGGGGCACTAAGAAGATGCTTCACTTGAATTCACTGCTGTGTGATGGCCTACATGCCAGAGAGCAGGCCACTTACTCCTGCAGGTGGGCCGCTCGTCTCCTCACCGTTGAGTACACTCCAGACAACGGTGGGCCGGACCCTGTCCAGGGCCATTAATGAAAGTGTCGATTTCTCCACTCAGACATCCAGCATTATAAGTCTTGCTCATTTAATAAACATTTGATTCTGCGAGGCTTTTTTGTTTCTCCTGGGTTATGTCAGTGCTATTTGTGGATTTTTTTTTCTTTTTTTGCTCCTAAAGTGCTGTCTGATGTGGATGAGTCAAGTGAGAATGGTCATGAGAACCAGTTTGCCAGTGACTAATGCTCAGCAGTGTCTGAGTGACAGCTGTAAGAAATGCCAGCCTGACCAGCGACGTAGTTCACAAGAAGTGTGACCGTCGGGGACCGAAGTAGGCCCGCTTGCTGTGTGTGGATTTGGGCCCTTTGAATGGGAAATATAAGCTGGAGGAGCCAGGCCCCCTCAGAGGATACAGACTCCTCTCTGCAGGGAGATGTGGATGAAGACACCGGTAATACAGCCGCAGGTTTCTGGTCAGAAGCATGTCGGACAGCAGTGTGTCGCTGGGGAGTTGATCATTGGCAAATAGTGTTTATAGTAGGACTGCAACTAACCATTATTATTGTCTGAATAATCTGTCAATTTTATTTTTTTGATTAGTTGACTAATCATTTGGACTTTTTTTTTCCCCTTAGAAATTTGTGGATTTTTTAGTTGCCCTGATCTGTTTGTTACGGAAGCCCTGAAAGGTCATGCATTCAAGCTAATTTTGTTGAGAACTCGAGGTTACAAATATTATTTTCTAGATTTTTCTCAAATCTGCAACTTTTTTTAAATAATTTTTTCCTTTTAAATTTACAACTTGTAAATGTGAGCCTTTTTGTAATTTTTTTTACTTTTTCCTGCTTTCGTAAATTTGTGACCGTTTCCTTGAGACATTTTTTTTTTTCTCAAAAATTTGTGATTTTTTTTTTTTTTTTTAATTCCCCTGATAAGTTTGAGTTTTTGCACAAATTTACAACTTTTTGTTAGGATTGTTTTGATAAGTTTGCAGCTTTTTTTTCTTGATAATTTGGGATTTTTTTTCCTTCAGATTTTTTTTCTTGTAATTTGGTAATGGGTGGAAAAAGGGTGTATTGGCGATTAGTCAGCTGTCAAAATCGTTGATCATTTTCTGTCAGTTGATGAGTTAATTAATTGACTAATTGTTGCAGCAGTAGGTTAAAGTAAGAATGCCCGCTCCTATATCTGGTATGACCAGTATCTGGTCATCAGAGTTCTGGTATGACTCGGGTCATTGGCTCAATGCCTGTACAGCACCTGATCTGTTTAAGGGCGGATTCACACAGCCACTATTTGGTCCGGACCAAAGTACTATCCGCGGATAGTTCGGTTTGTTTAGTGCCTTTTGAACGCGCGTTTGAACTCTGGTGCGCACCAAACAAGCAAAGTCTGGTCTGCCTGAAAACGTGGGTCTCGGTTCACTTGCAAGTGAAGTCTGGTGCGCTTCGCTTGCAGTGTGAATCCAGAGTATCCAGCAGACCAAAGGGTGGAAGTGCCCCTCAGCGTTTGTGTAACCATAGCAACACATAGTCTCACAAGTGGAAGTGGCATTTAGCGTAGCGCATTTTGGTTGGAAAATGACAATAAAGACACCTGCGCAGATCCAAGAAATCCTTTTACTGGAGAAAGCCGAGGAGGAAAGTTTAAAAAAAAAAAAAAAAAAATGTCTTGTTTGTGGCAGACAAACAATCCGCCTGAAGGGAACGGATTTCCGTTTTCAGCCCTGGCCAATCGATGAGCCTGATTTTTCTTCTTCGCCGAGATTTTTTCTTCCTGGTCAATGGTGGTTTTGGGTACAGCACCCCAAACGAGCAGCTGTTGTAACTGCGTGACATTGTCCAGGCAGTTTGGTCCGCTGCAGTGTGAATGCAAGCCAAACAAAGGTGCGAAAATTCTCGGCATTCCCCACCCAATTGAACCGAGACCCCCCCAGACTATCCTGGTGTGAATGGGGTCTGAATTAAACTCTGATCCATGCTGCTAGCATTGCTAACATTTAGCTGGCAGTGTTGGAAAATGTGAGGCAATGTGGGTAATCCCCTGTGCATCTTTTACCGTAATATTTAATAATGTTAATGTTTCCAAAACACATTTCCTGTAAATGTTTTTCGTATGTTGCATTACAAATGTAAAAATCATTGTTTAATTTAGACCAGATCGTGCTCCCCTTCCTTACAATGAGGAGTAATTTGGCCTTTTAATCTTGCATTGGTGTCAGGACGGGTCAGTATCGGCATCACAGATATTGGAGCCAAGCTATAGGTATCAGATCGGTGTTCAAAGAATTAAAGTTATAACACAGACAAATATGTGATATGTAAATGAACAAGCAAGAGTTCTGTTAAAACAAGCACATTATTCTGTTTCATTCTGTTCATTCAATGGGGATTGTTGTGTAAGTCTGCATTTGCATTATTGCTTTTTTCACAGTTTCACTTTTTTTTTGTTCAATGGCCGTGGTTGCCTTTTTTTTTTTTTTTTTTGCTTTCCTGTAAAATAGGCTCACTGGCAAAATGAAAATGCAGGGGACATTCCTCGCTGTGCTTTTTGTGTCATGTGGCTTTATTGAAGGTGCTCATTTGCTCCACTGAAGCTTTGGGTGGACCCAGCCCCGCAGGGCCTTGGTCTTCCATCACACGCTTCCTCTTTGCCTCATTCCACCCAAAATTTATAGACGGAAGCAGGGCTGTTTCTTGCTTTTTGGGGGTCCTATGCAAGATTTTGTTTGAAGGCCCCTATTTTTGGAATGGGGAAAAGTTCAAACGCCTTGGGTCATTGTTTAGATGAATAGAAAAAAAAAATGAAGTATTATCTAGAACAGAAATTTAATCATTTATGAATATTGCAAATTTACAAGGGAAAAAAGTCACAAATTTATATAAAAAAAAAGAAGCAAATATACAAGAACAAAAGCCGAAAATTCACCAGAAAAGTAGCAGATTTATTGAGGAAAAAGTCAAAAACTTGTGAGAAAACTGTAGTAAATTTTGAAGAAAACATAGCAGATTTACAAGAACAAAATAGCAAATTTATGGGGGAAAGTGACATATTTATGAGAAAAGAAGTAGCAAACTTATGAAATGTACAAGGAAAAGTTGCAGACTTATGAGGAAAAAAAATCATAAATGTATGAGAAAATGTTAAAAATTTATGAGAACAAGCAGTAAATTCACGGGAAATAAAAGTAGCAGATTTACAAGGAAAAAGTAGCAAATTTATGTGGGAAAAAGTTGAAATTTATGAGGGAAAAGTTACAAACGCAGGGGGTTGAAAATATACTTGGAAAAAGTTGGAAATTTATGTGGAAAAAGTTACAGACATAGGAGGTTAAAATTTATGTGGAACAAGTTAGAAATTTATGTGGAAAAAGTTGGAAATTCATGTGGGAAAAAGTGGCAAATTTTATGAGGCAAAACATAGCAAATTTATGAGAAGAAAGCTGAAAACTAGCAACAAAACAAAACCCTGTTAAGCAAATGTAGAGTGAACTTGTTGATGGGGGCCCATAGCCTTTAGGTACTCTTTTGCTTTATAGACAGAAACTGCTCTGGACAGAAGCCGTAGCTTCTCTAATTCTGTCTCATCAGGTTTGGGATCTGATATACACAGTATTATAGATATACACCATATTATATACAGTAAGTGTGCATAGGTGCTGTGGTTCGAAATCTGTTGCTCAATAGAGAAATTGGTCTTGGTTTCACTGAGGTGCCATAATCTTCAGCGTCTCAAATCCAAGCTTGCTTCACCATGACAGTTGAGCTTGTTTGTTAACCCACATGTTGGGTTTAGCACAGCTCGATTTATTAATGTTTGTTGTGAGCTTCTGTTCTCCCCCTTAAGCTGTGCGAACAGATCCACCCTGGTGAGCTAGCAGCACAATGAGGCTCCATAATTAAGGCAGTTGAGTCCATCATTGTGTAATTACCCAGCACCAAGCGCCGTAATACCTTGTTTTGAAAACACACAGTCTGTGGCGCGTTCGGGCTAATAAATCTGTGCATTTCAGCCCAGCAGGCAGTAAGATCTAGTGTGTTGTGTTATGTGTGTATCTTGTCTGTCCACCCCGGCCTGCCCAGTCTCTGTAGCGTGATGGCAGTCTGTAGGGATGGGTAGAATGAGTAATGGGCTTCTGAGGTGGTCTCATTCCTGCAACAAATGAGTGTACCAGGCTGCCGGAACAGCATCAGAACTTGAATTATTAATTTATTAACTTGTATGGCTTGGCTGCATTGGTATTCATAATATCCTGCAAAATAATAATAATAAAACTGGGTTTTCACCGGTATATTACAATTTTAGCTTGGTCCCCCTTGCCTGATCATTGAGAAATTTTTAGCTCATTCTCGTAAAAGTGAAATGGGCTAATGCCATGTCACTGCATCTGCCATACATCTATCTGTCCATCTGCCTGTGCACAATTCACTAGAATTGATTTCCCCTAGGCCAGGGGTCACCAACTAAAAGTGCAAGGAGTCCGATAAGTCAGTCCTCCTCCCCAGCTGAGGTCCACATTAGTGCTGGGGATCTTTAAGCACCTCACAATACAATTATTTATTTAGGATCTCCGATTTGATTCTAAAACGATTCTCGATGCATTTTTTTGTGTGTTTGGTTTTTTCAGGATTTTATTCCTCTCACTGTGTAACAGCTTGGTACTTTTAAAGCCAAGTGTTTGCAGTGACCCATGAATTTACTTCAGACATCTTTTAAGAAAAAGAAATGGAAGAGAAATGTGACAAGTCACATGGACAAATTTATCTGAAAATGTGCTTTTAAGAATGGACTTTCTTTAAGAAGACCACAGCTGTCTCCTGCAGGCCAATATCATTTGCTTTTACACATTATTTTATTAAGCTGATGTTTTAGCTGCTTTTAGTTCTGTATTTTTTTAAACAAAATCAAATAAATTCTTTGCTCAATTTCAAATAAAGTGTAATAATTTAATCATAATAATACAGGGGAACACTCTGTGTTTTTGACTCCAAATAAATGGCTCTAAAATTCTAAAATCTACAACTTAAGTCCAAAAAATGGAAAGTATTACAGGAGAACACAAACTAAATTACATGCATTTAAAATGATTAATATTTACAAAGCTAAATCTCACAGAAGTCTGCCTTTATACTATATTTTCAGTATTTAAAAAATTTTCAAACAGTAAGCCTAAAAAAGGGACAGAAAATGTAATTGATTCCACAGCACAGAATTCCTTTGGAGGTTTTTTTTTTTATGTCAACAATGTTTTTATCTTTTTAACCTCCTCTGGGTAACTCTGTCACAGGGAGAGAAGAGCTGGATGTGTGTGGAACCTTTCATGTTCAATAACACACAGCAAATTATTGTTTGGACATGATATCAGAGGGTCACAGAAATTACCTGCATAAACAACGTCGTGCTGAACCAACGGGGATGCTGCCCCAGGAAGGTGTGGAGGAGCCGCGGGGACCTTCCATCAACAGACCCCTGGGTGGACCAGTACCATCGCAGGCAGCCAGAGTCGTGGTGGACACAGTTTCACAGCAGCGTTTCATTCCGCGGGTTACACTGGGAAGGAAGCGTGGCTGTCCACCCGCTGTATTTCACGCAGACCATCCAAGGTCCCACGCCATAAAAAGGCCGGGTACCCGCCACCAATACAGCAGTTGAGTTCCGCTTTTTCGTTCGGTTAAAACAAAACGGTATAATTTTTTCCCAAATTATATTAAAAAGCTTTGGAGTCCGGACGGAGGACTCTCGAGGTCCAGATCCAGACCAGAGTCCGCCACTTGGTGACCCCTGCCCTAAGCAGTTACCCAGGTGCTCACCAAACTGGCACACAGTGACCCTCACATGGGTCTGCTTCCAGATTGTGCTCAAGATCAGAAGTCACAGCATAGGCACACGTGTCATTTGAACTTTGAGTGCACGTAATAGGCTGTATACACACGCGTACAGAAAGGGAAACAAAATGTTTCGGTGACCCCTGGGTGTGTTCATCAGGCTGGGATGAGCTACTCCATCATTGATGGTCTGGTTCATTTGTATTTCAAATATTACAATTATAGACTATTACAGTCATTGCTGACTTGCAGGGGTGGGAATCTCTAGCCACCTCACGATTCAATTTGACTGAGTCTAAGGGCTGCGATGCCAAGATGCAATGTAACGATTTATACAAGATGGACAGTTTAAAAAAAACAAACAAACTTAAAAGCAAATTACAATAAGTTTTTCAGCTGATTACCAAAGATTGAATTGATTGTTGTTGTTTGTGAACAAGATTAACGTGATTTGATTATCAAGTTGGTAGGCACTAGTTGGCTGCCTAAAATCCATCTGAGTTCCATGAATTAACTTTACAAAGCCATATCTGATAGCACATAATAATGCAGTGTAATCCCTATATTTTTACTGTAGAAAATTAAAGCCTTTGTATAGTTTGAGTAGATTGCGAGCTAGTAGAAGTGATGGGAAAAGGTTAACAACTACTGAAACATGAAGCATATGGGGTGGTTTTCTTTCAGCTCTTGTTTGGTATTGAGTTTTGATCGCAGTCATTTTTCATCTTTCAACAGTTTCCTTGAAATCCTTGAAATATTATGTATGGATATGTAATTATTTTTCAGTCCAAATGCAGCTATTGTCAATGTAATTGTCAAAAGGCAGTCAATTTTTTAGATTATACTGAAGTAACACCGGCACATCAATGAAATTCCTCAGCCATATTTCATAAATTAATAGTGCTGAACTCCACTAAGGATGGAGAAAACGTGGAGCAGGAGAAAAAGTGGAGCAGCAGAAGTAGTGGGTGACAGTGGTGCCACCGAGTTGCTCCCTTCTCTGTGGTTGACTGTGTGAAGTGTTTTTCGTGTCTGTGTTCAGTGTGTCAAATCATTTAGACCCCAGGGTGGCATGGCTGGGTCAGGGAGCTGGCATCCAGTAAAGGGGGTATCCCACAGTTGCTGCCAGTTTCCGACACCAGTCTAAAGGAGGAACGGTGTGAGAGAAGCCGCCTGCCAGACGAGTCAGCTTTGTTGTCAAGGCGCATGTTCTGGGTGTTGTCTTAATGTGTTTATCCAAAATCAAGGGCATTCTAATGAATGAGCTGCATGGTCTGACTCTGCGGGAACTGAAAACACCCATGCTACCCCAACTGAACTTTTAAAATAAAAACATATAGCTCACATCCCATCTTGCCAAACTTTCCAAGGACGAGGAGGTCACCCAATAACTGATTGCTTTATTGTCTCAGACACATGAAAACTAAAAAACAAGCAATAGGTTATAGTAGGGGTTGGAATGGTGGAGGGACCTCATGATACGATAACCATCACGACACTTGGGTCACGGTGCAATGTTTTCATGATACTAAGATTTCTTTCTTCCTTTTTTTTGTACGGTGCTCCTTGCAAGTTAACTGTCATGTCAAGGTCTTCCATTCCATCTTTGTTATAAAATCCAAAAACAGGCCTGACAATGTGTGCTTACTGTGCACTATGTAGTAGACTGAAAACTCAGCTGGTTAATTAATACCCTAGAGTTTGCAACATTTACACGTATATAATTAATAAAAGATCGGTAGATGCGTTTAACTATTGGTGCATCATCTTGAGTGCCAAGTATTGCAATACTACACCGAATCGAGCGTTTGCTCCACCCCACAAACTACATTTGAAAATTGCCAACTCATTCATTCTACTTCTCAAAGACATTGAGATGTACTGTATATACAGTATCTTGTATTGAGATGTAGAATAATTATATTGTGATATTTTTGACCCATATTGCCCAGCCCTAGTAACACAATAGGAAGTGAAATTAGCTTAATTTTAGCAGAAATAGCCACTTTTGCCCTTCATAAATCTCTTTTCTCCTGAAGTCATCTTTTTTCCTTGCACTTTTGCAACATTTTTGGATGTTTGTAATTTTCTTCTTATAGTTATTTACCTTTTTGTTCTTTTTAAAGACAAAAATAGATGTTTTTACCTTCTTTACATGTTTCGGCTGTTCACTGCAGCCTTCGTCAGAAGTGTTAGCTGATTGCTGCCAGGTGTCATTTTATCAGCTGACTTTCATAGGTGGGGCCAGCCCAGCCCCTTTCTTCTCATAGGTTTACAACTTTTTTGTACCCTAAATTGGTGTCTTTTTTTCCTTGTTAATTTGACATTTTTCTTGCAAATCTGAGATGTTTTTCTCATAGACTTGCAACATTTTTCTCCTAAATTTCTTTTTTCCTGCAAATTTACACTTTTTTTTTGTAAATTTGTGACTTTCTCATAAGTTTGCAACTTTTTTGTCCTAAATGTTTTCCTTTGCAGATTTGCAGCGTTTTCTCTGAGTAAGTCACTATTTTTTTTATTTTATTTTTTTTTTTTGGGGGGGGGGGGGGTGTCAGACTTTTTTGCAAATGTTAAGCCATAAATTTGGTACCCTGATGTTACTGTGTGAAGTTTGGAGTGTAAATGACTTTTCTTCATCTTTGGTTAACGTAACCCCAAATGACACACTTGTCAGCAGACCCATAGAATGTAGAGTTCATCAGCGTGTCACTGAGCATGTAAACCTGTGGGCAGAGTGCAGGCTTTCTGTTTGATTGCCTTTACTGACCTATGTCCTCTCGGTTTCCCTCCTACAACTTAAATATACCTTTAAAGTGGCAATAAAACATGCAGTGCCATGGATTTACGAGGTTTAAATGAAATTGCAAAATGTCTTACCCGAGCTAATTAAAACAGTTCTGTTATTAATGAATTTTGGACTCAACAGACTTCACTCAGTAAAGGTTTTAACCTTTTTTGCTCTATATGTTTTATGCAGTAATACTTCAATTAGACAGTCTTCTTCTGTAATACTTACAGTAGCAGAAATGAAGTGTAGCTGCTGACGATGTTTCTTTCTGTTGGCGTAACTGATTTCTAATGAAGAATTCAGAGAACAGCAGTGTCTTAAAGAATTTAACAAAAGAGCTGGCTAACAAAAACCTCACTCTCCAGAAATCAGCGTATAAATGAGGGCTTTTCTGCTCTTTTTTTTTTTTTGTTGTGAAGTCGTCCTAGACATCCTTACAGTCTGACATTATTTACATTATTACATTATCCTTTTCAGTGCAGCTATACAGTCTGCTGCAGTGTTCTGCATACAGAGTAATGAAAATATCAGTGATCAATACATTTCCTAAAGATGATATGCTGTTGCATAAGTGCAAAATTTCAAGATCCGGTCATAGAATTCAAAAAATTGCTGCATTTTACAACATGGTTTATCAACTTTTTTTTATTGCTTAGGAGAATGTATGGATGAACCACTTTTGCTACTTTCTGTAGTCGAGTTGCCATTGCGGTCCCTCAAGCACAAGATCGTCAAACCACTTTCTGCTTCTGCCTCTCTTCTGTTATTAACAGGGAAAGCAAGAAGCAGCATGCTCGCCGACACACGTGAATAAGAATTTCCATCAAATTAACTTTCTCTCTGATTGAAAGATTGATACTGTCCAGAGCACTGCTCATACCTTTCAGCATAGCAATTTTGTGAGACTCCATCACTGTTATCAAATCAGTGCAGAGCAGATGCATGTAAATGTCTTGGAATTGACTTTCAGTCAATACATAGCTTCAGTGGGTCTTATTGTGAGTCAGTATTTCATAACCGTTCTGGTTAATAACGAAAACAAAAACGTAAAAAATGCAAATGAAGTTGTATTATAGTGTAATAGCAGGATATTTGCAAAGCTAGAGAAGCTCTGTAGGACTAAGCTACTGAACGATTATTAGGTCTACATCCTCATGTCATTTTACATGTTTAAGTTCCTGTTTTGAATAAACAATAAAATATAATGTTAACTTTAATCTAGTTGTGATTCCCCCCTTTGTGCATACAGGATTAATGTTGTTCCAATAGAAACTGCTGATGTATACAAGCAATACTACTTTAATGGTGACTCTGTTCCATCAGGAATTGACTGATTAACCACATTTTTTGGAAAGCTGACAGCAATTTTTGTTTCAAGGTGTGACACTGTCAATTAACTCATTTACAATGTTATGCAAACATTCAGGAAGAATTATGTGAATATTTTAGTCAATGAAAAATATTTTTTGCCCTTGGTGATGTAAAACGTCCCAAAAAATTTCAAAAGGATATGTCCATTTTTGGCCGAATAGTGGAACTGGGAGGTAACTATACAGCAAAATCAATGTTATTTCATTTCACTTTACTGTAACTGTACTGTTTATACATTCATTGAATAAATATACATGTTCACAACTGATACATAACAGACATTTTTATGACTCAACATGTTGATATTTTCAGGTGAAGCTACATCAGGATAACCAAATAGCACAGATCGGACGGCTTCTTCAGAGCTGTTCTTGTTATGCAAAGACATGATTTTTCTAATCATTCCTTTGCCTTCCCTCTCTATTCACCCATAATAGTGATACAACATATCCATAAACTCAATTTCATGCATATGAGTAGGCTATTTGTCACATTTAAGTGTGACAAATATGCAAAAATCTTAAATCAGGAAGGGGGCAAATACCTTTTCAAAACACTGTATGTATTGAAGGTGTAAATCATGAGTTATGAAGTTTGTTGGAAGAGATTTTTAAAAAGGAAATCATAATGGCACAACACAAAGTTTAAACTCTCATTACATAGACGGAAACAATGTCAGTCACAATCAGCAAAGCTAAGCTACACCAAATGGCTCAGTTTGGAACAATTTCATTGTTGCTTTTACAATTGGTTTTGCGGGGTAAGAGCTTCCTTTTAGAAGTACAGTTCTGTCATACAGGCTTATTTCTAGGACGCTGTGAACATGTTTGAATGCAAAAAGTTTGGTTTGCCACATAGCATTTGAACTGTAAGACGATCTGTATTATGTGGCATCTGTCTGTCAGCTTTGTCCAAAGTGGCATTTATGCACAGACTGTGAAGAGGATGAGAAGTAGCCCGCTGTAAAGACAAGATCGGCTTTGTACTGCACTCTGACACAGGGAGAGTGGTACGACTCCTCTCTGCTTTGAGGCCATTTACAGGAGCCTTTGCTTCTCTGGCTCTCTGTTGTACTCGGCAGTGAATTGATTGGTTCTCTTGTGGCTGTTTGTCTGTGTGTAGATCAGTCTTCTATCTCAAGTGCTTTATAGTGCCTGTTTACCTCTCGCTCTCTTTTCAAACAGCTGCCGTTCACTGAGAACACTGAATTCATCTTGGCAGATCACAAGGGATTTTTTTTTTTTTTAATAGCTGTCCTAGTGTCTTTGTTCTGGTGCTACTTGATGTTAGAGATACTGACAAGCTGAGTATTTATAGCTTTTTGTGGCCCTTTAGTCTATTGGTTTCACCCAAGGTGAACCTGCAGCCTGCCAGACAGTCTGCGTTCTCTCTCTCTCTCTCTCTCTCTCTCTCTCCTGAAGATTTGGTTCAGAAAGCGAGCTTTAAATGGAATGCTAAAAAATGCAGTAAACTGCTGTAGCTGGAAGGTCACTTGAAGGATCTGACTCTTTCTGCTGGGCGGTGATGTGGTGCAGTCAGCTTCTTTGTTTTTGTGTGTGTGCCTGTTTAAGTGAGGTAAGCTGTTAAATAAGGGAGCTGGAGAACCAGATTTGGTGAGTCTGAGTTGTAAAGTGGGAGTGGCGGTCGATGAGGGAGACAAGGGAAAGGAAATGGTACCAGGGGCTTCGGCGTCAGTGGGGAAGGAACAGGAGGGGTACCCAGGATGGTGTGTACATGTGTGCTCTGTGATTTCCTGTTTTTTTTTTTTTTTTTTTTACCATTTACATTATGTAGGCAGGTCCTGCCCTCCAGTGAAGCATTGCATGTCCCATTTTATGTTGCTACAGTCAACCTGCACGTGTCACAAGGCCATAGTAAAGCAGTGCATTACTACACGATTCAAAGGAAAGCTTCAAATCAGCACTGCACCAGCTGGAACTAGCAAACTAATTACAAGTGTTACTCAAATTGTAAAAGGAAACCAAGGGACTATTGTACATTTTGTACAATACTGTACTGCCATTTTGGGGATGGCAGTGGCTCAGGAGGTAGAGCAGGTCGTCCAATAACCACATGGTTGGCGGTTCGAATCCCGCTGTCCCCAGATATCCTGCCGTTGTGTCCCTGGGCAAGACACTTCACCCCAATTGCCCCTGGTGGGTCTGGAAGTGCCATGTTAGGCAGCATGCCACCATCAGTGTGTGAATGTGTGTGTGAATGGGTGGATAGCAGGATCTGTAAAGCGCTTTGGTCATCAAGAGGTGAAAAAAAGTGCTATATAAGTGAGTACCATTTACCATTTTAAGTATCTGCATTAAGATGGGATTTTTACCAGATCCAAATTAATTTAGTAAAACCATTGTAATTATGTCAACATTCATGTAGTAGGGGTGCAACAAACGATTGTTTTACAAGGTTTCCTCCGGTACCATTTCTGGGTGGTGGCCCGCCACCCCTGAAAAATTTCTGCCACTCTATGAGGATATATGAATTAAAGAAAAATATATGAGGCAATGACAGTCTTCAAGTGCGCACATGAACAAGGTGCGTGACCGTCATCCACGCAGAGTTCAGAAGCGCCCTGCCCGCGTGTTCTAGTCATCAAGCAGAGTGTCTCGCTACGAGCGTCCCTGTCTGAGAGAAACACAAGCTTATTAAAGTACTTTAAATGTGGAAAAAAAGTCAAAACAGGTATGTAAGCAGTGAATGCATTTATCATGGTTTTAACCCGCTGGTAACGGGAGCAGTAATGGAAGAGTCACTTAGCTAACACGTATGGTTAGTTTTTTTGTTTTTCGTATTTCAGACAAGAATAAAAAGATGTTTTTACGTTTACCGTAGTTAATATTAATTAACAAATTTATGTTCATTATTATGTACCTGGCAAGTTAAGATGACTGAAATTCATGAAGTCAATGACTTTAATCCGTCAGCAGCCTTCAGACAAACTAAACGTGCCAACATTTGGATTTCAAAATAAGGGAGGTTTTTCCTGCCGTCTGGGTGGTGAGGAGTTATTTAAAAAACTATAAATATATAGAAATATTTTAACAGAAATAATTGCATCTTTGGTCATTTAAGTTGATTTATTTAATTAAATGCAATTTTATTAATATTTTTTTTCTTTGAAATCAGAGTTAAATTATTGCTCTGTTCTGCTCTGCAAAATTATGGTCAAAAATGTAAATTGTTATAAGGAAAAAGTTTTAAAAAATTGCCACAGTCTGTTTCAAATTTATATTAAAAAAAAAGTCATTTTATTTTTAAAAAAATAGACAAAAATTAGCCATAAAATAATCTGCAAATTTATAATAAAGTCTCAAATGTACAAGAAAAGTCAATTTTACAAGAGGAAATTACAGATTTGAGGAAAATGGTTTCAAATTTAGATAACTTTACAGAGAAAAATAGAAAACTATAAGAAAATTGTTATAAATTTTGGAGAAAAACCTCAAACTTGCAAGACTGAAGTCATTACTCAAGTTTTTAAGTGGGTGCTCTTTGTACCCTTAACTAGAAATTTTTGGTTGTCTACTTTTAATTTACACGACACTTGATATTTTCTAACCCGTTTGTATACCACCATAGATGGAGAGAGAACCTGAATTAGACGGGGCTCAGAGAGGGCAAGATGAGACAGAAGAGAGGAGCCAAGGAGAGGAAAGTGTTCAGGCAGACGGTCCAGGAGAGGTGAGAGCAGAGAAAGGAGAGATGGATGACACTATTAAAAAGTCCAAACACAGGACGTCTGGGTGGAACCCCAACTGGTCCAATATTCCAACATTTAAACCTCGGTTGTACAATACTTCAAATGGTAAGTTCCATATGCAAAGTTACTGTGCAAAATTTAAAAAAAGAAATAAATAGTATAAAATTAACATATTCCGGATACAATAGTGTCATGTGTTTTCTGTCTTTAAGCCAGAGGAAACACTGTTTTGGTAGTTAACTAATCTAACGACTATTTTTTCGATTAGTCAACTAATTGCGATTATTTCTCTTGTCCGCCATCTCTGCTTCCTGTTGGGACTCTAGTGCATATTTTTACCTCACCCGCTGTTTAAGCCTGCACACCTGTGAAAATCACCTTGTTGTCAGTCCCTGCTTTATAAACATTTTTATAAGCAGTTTCCAGAGCTAAATACAAAAAAAAAGAAAGCAAAACAACACGTGTTGTTTTTTCCACACATCAACAACACCACTGACAACACCACTGGAGCGGTATTAAGGTCGGATAATGTGCTGCTAGAAGTGGCTGTAGTTGTATTTAAGTTCAATTTTGGCTGCTTCATTTTGATTTTATTCAACCATTCGAAGAAGGAAAAAAATCCAAGACATCCGTTCAGGGCAAGAAGAGCCAAAAAGCCCCAGGACAGGTTCGTGCAACGAGAGTACTGCAGGTAAAGTGATTCAGTATAAAACCTGACATCTGTGTGCAGCTAAGCTGTAACGGTTTATATTATTTTCTTGTAATATTGTTACAGAACTAAAAAATATTTTGAACTAAGTCTGAGCTGCTCTTTATAAACTGGAGAAATAAGAGTTTTGTTTTATTTTACTGAATATGTTGAAGGTAAATAATGCTGACCTGTGAAGCTGTCCTTTTTGCATAAATTTAAAAGAAAAAAAACTATAGTCTGCAATAGTGCAAAAATATCGTTATTGTGATATCATTTTTAGGCCACTTTGCCCACCCCTAGTGTTGGGTGGAATGTGTTGTTCCGTTGCGAAAATGGGTTTCAGCATATGTGTAGAGTGATTTGTGTTTGTTGTGTTTTTGTTTATTAAATGGCAACAGACAAGAGCAGATTGTGATGGAGTTGGAGTTAATAAATGTTAAAAAGCAACTTTTCATACGATAGCTGCACAGAAAAAAAAAAGAACTGTGTGTGTAACCACTGCTGCTGCTATTATTTGACAATCTCTGTAATTACTGGGGTTAGGACGAGTCATAAAATGTTCTGTATGTGCTCACTTCCTAAATATTCTTTTGAATTTGGACCGTTGTTTAATCGACTCGCTTCAGAAGTCGTGCCACCGTAAACGAGCAGAGCGGAGCAGACAAAGCGGACCAATCACAGCTCTTGGGGTCTGCGTTGCCGACATACACCTTCTCTAGAGAGGTGCACGTTGGGCGACACAAAGGGATAGTGTGTCGCCACTGTGTGGACGCCATTGCAGCAGCGTTTTGTGGACGCGGGTGCATAAATTAAGCTTTTGTGTAAAGTAGGGATGTAAGTTATCAGTTAATTCATTAATTGATAATTGATTCACTTTATCAGTTGATTAACGATTAATTGATAAGAGGTATTTTTCTTGAGAATCTGAATTTCCCTCAGTACAATACAGTCTATCTTTAACATGTAAAAAGTTGCTGTTTTTGATATACTGAAAAAAACATGAACATTATACTCCTCAATGATTTATTGTACCATTTGCATTTTTCTGCTACAGACAATGGCATTTTTTTGTAGTTTTAACACATTTTGCACTGTATAGTGTGTACTATGTGCTGGTACTGTAATTTCAAAAGTTTGAGATCAATAAAGTACGTCTGTCTATCTATCTACATCTCAGTAAATTGCAATTGTCATGATTTTTTCCATCCATCCATCTTCTACCGCTTTTCCGGAGGTCCGGGTTGCAGAGGCAGCAGTTCAAGCAGAGAAGCCCAGACTTCCCTCTCCCCAGCCACCTGCTCCAGCTCTTCAGAGAGGATACCAAGGCGTTCCCAGACCAGCTGGGAGACACAGTCTCTCAGCTGGTCTGAGAGACTAATAAATAAATTATTAAATAAAAAGACTAATAAATAAATAAAAAATCTCATGATTTTTTATTTATTTTAAAAAACTATTACCAATATCATAAATTTTTTCTTTTTTAGTTATATTAAAAACAACTTTCACGGTCTGATTTACAGAGATGCACTGGTAGACTGTCTTAGCAGGAAAATAAATTGTGAGTTGCTTCATCTGTTGCATGTTAAACATTATCACAGTACCCCGGAAATCCAGGCAAACTCAGAACGATCTGGGCTCCCTCTGTTATCTGTTACATCAGTGGGAACTTGAGTCCGGTCTGCTTTTCCATCTAGCAGCAGGTTGAAGGCACTGGGGAAAGGCTCTTATGCTTGTGTAGTCTTTTTACTTGCTGCAGTCCATTTCTCTGCCCTGTTGATTAGAAGTAGGCGCGTGGACCATAGGTGTGGACATTGGAACATGTTGTGATTCTCCGACGTAACCTGGAAGGGTTACACGCATGCGCTCTGGGGGCTTAGCATCATCTTCTGCTTTTTTGGTCGAAATGTGGCAGTGGGTGACTGCGTGTGCCCCCACTTGGACAGTGACGCAACTACATTTCATAGAAAAAGCTCCCATTGAAAAGGACTGCTGAGTTATCAATTAATTGACAACTAATTTAATTTAGTCGACTAAATTCTTATCGACAATTAATGGAAAGTCAATTAATCATTAACATCCCTATTGTAAAAGTTTCGATCCTTGGAGCCACACGTACATATGGACTGTAAATAAAGATGGATTGCGTGAGAGCTCCAAAAGTTATCTGCAGACATCTTGATCACCCTCTAGTGGCAGGCTGCAGAAAGATGCTCGGCCGCCTCCTTTCCCAATGGTCATGTGTTTTTTTCAAAAGATTGTAGTTCTTATCATGCTCATGTATATATAAGTGGGGGTTTTTTTAGATCACTTTGATTTTTATTAGTTATTTAATGCTATAAAAGGGCAGTGTGACCATGGTTGGGATTAGCAGTGTCTGAGGGATCTGATTATTAGCTGCTACATAGTCTGTAAAGGCTGGGTGGCCGTATGGGCGGGAACTCACGGCTGTACTTCGCAAACGCTACTGCATAGACTGTGGCTGCAAATGACTCAAAAGTGCAAGATGGCAGTGTCTTAAATCCAGGAAGTTGTCATTTTTCTGCAATGGAAGTATTTTTTTTTGGGGGGGGGGGGGGCTGAAAGGTTCATAGTGGTCAAGTATGACCAAATGCAGTTTGTTTTTCAACCGCAGGGATCCAAGCGCTGCAACACGGATGGAAGAAGTATGTGCACCGAAGGGGAGACTATGTAATGTAATGTAATGTACTTTATTTATATAGCTCTTTAAAACAACCTGTAGGTGACCAAAGTGCTTTACAGAAAATTAAACAGCATGTAGAAAACTATGTAGAAAAATAAACCACATTTGGTCAAATTTGACAACTATGAACTTTTCACACACACCCCTCCCTCGTAAGAGGTGGCACGTCGTCCATATTTATATACAGTCTATGATTAAACATTGTTGCCAGGCAGCGAGGAAAACAAATGTGCATACTTCAGTGCCACATACTTGAAATGCTGGGGTTTCCACCCCGGGAAATCCTGTCTTTAATCAGTTCTCAACTTTAATCAGTTCTCAAAATAATGTCACATGCAAACAACATACTGTTTATATTATATTACAACCAGGATGTAGAATGTTGGTAGGAGAAATCACTGATTTACTGTGATTTACAGTGGGGCAAAAAAGTATTTAGTCAGCCACCAATTGTGCAAGTTCTCCCACTTAAAAGATGAGAGAGGACTCCAATTTTCATCATAGGTATACCTCAACTATGAGAGACAAAATGAGAAAAAAAAAAAAATCCAGAAAATCACATTGAAGGATTTTTAATGAATTAATTGGTAAATTCCTCGGTAAAATAAGTATTTGGTCAATAACAAAAGTTCATCTCAGTACTTTGTTATATACCCTTTGTTGGCAATGACAGAGGTCAAATGTTTTCTGTAAGTCTTCACAAGGATTTCACACACTGTTGCTGGTATTTTGGCCCATTCCTCCATGCAGATCTCCTCTAGAGCAGTGATGTTTTGGGGCTGTCGCTGGGCAACACAGACTTTCAACTCCCTCCAAAGATTTTCTATGGGGTTGAGATCTGGAGACTGGCTAGGCCACTCCAGGACCTTGAAATGCTTCTTACGAAGCCACTCCTTCGTTGCCCGGGCGGTGTGTTTGGGATCATTGTCATGCTGAAAGACCCAGCCACGTTTCATCTTCAATGCCCTTGCTGATGGAAGGAGGTTTTCACTCAAAATCTCACGATACATGACCCCATTCATTCTTTCCTTTACACGGATCAGTCGTCCTGGTCCCTTTGCAGAAAAACAGCCCCAAAGCTTGATGTTTCCACTCCCATGCTTCACAGTAGGTATGGTGTTCTTTCTCCTCCAAACACGATAAGTTGAGTTTTTACAATAAAGTTCTATTTTGGTTTCATCTGACCATATGACATTCTGCCAGTCCTCTTCTGGATCATCCAAATACTCTCTAGCAAACTTCAGACAGGCCTGGACATGTACTGGCTTAAGCAGGGGGACACGTCTGGCACTGCAGGATTTGAGTCCCTGGCGGCGTAGTGTGTTACTGATGGTAGACTTTGTTACCTTGGTCCCAGCTCTCTGCAGGTCATTCACTAGGTCCCCCCGTGTGGTTCTGGGATTTTTGCTCACCGTTCTCGTGATCATTTTGACCCCACGGGGTGAGATCTTACATGGAGCCCCAGATCGAGGGAGATTATCAGTGGTCTTGTATGTCTTCCATTTTCTAATAATTGCTCCCACAGTTGATTTCTTCACACCAAGCTGCTTACCTATTGCAGATTCAGTCTTCCCAGCCTGGTGCAGGTCTACAATTTTGTTTCTGGTGTCCTTTGACAGCTCTTTGGTCTTGGCCATAGTGGAGTTTGGAGTCTGACTGTTTGAGGTTGTGGACAGGTGTCTTTTATTCTGATAATGAGTTCAAACAGGTGCCATTAATACAGGTAACAAGTGGAGGACAGAGGAGCCTCTTAAAGAAGAAGTTACAGGTCTGTGAGAGCCAGAAATCTTGCTTGTTTGTAGGTGACCAAATACTTATTTTACCCAGGAATTTACCAATTAATTCATTAAAAATCCTTCAATGTGATTTTCTGGATTTTTTTTTTCTCATTTTGTCTCTCATAGTTGAGGTATACCTATGATGAAAATTGGAGACCTCTCTCATCTTTTAAGTGGGAGAACTTGCAGAATTGGTGACTGACTAAATACTTTTTTGCCCCACTGTACATATATCCCCACACCATTCTGATAGAATGACAAGATTATTTAGTAGTGAAAATTCTGACTAGCCATAGCACTTCTTTGTCATGGCAGGTTCAGGTTCAGGTTACTTTATTTGTACCCGTAGGTAGATTTGTTTTGCAGTTGGTGACATCCATATTTACAAGCCACTAATTACATTCAACATAGACACAAACACAGGCACACATCTTACAAAATAGGTAAATATAAAATATGTACAATATAATTTTTATAGCTTGTTCAACTCTTTGACAGCAGCAGGGACAAAGCTGTTTTTGTAGCGCTGGGTTCTACTTTTTGGGGCAGCAAACCTCCGTCTGGAGGGAAGAAGCTGAAAGTTGCAGTGCAAAGGGTGGGAGTCATCATTTAAAATCGAGTCGGCCATCCTCTGTACTTGTCTGGTGTACAGGGATGTCAGGCTCAGCTGTGACTCACCAAGCAAACGACTGGACCATCTGACTACCTGATCCAAGGATTTCCTCTGTTTCAGTTTTATCTGACCAAACCATGACATTAAAGAAAAGGATAAAACAGATTCAATAAAAGCCCGATAGAACATAGTCATTATGGTTCGGTCAATTTGGAAGCGTGCAAGTTTCCTCAAACAATGCAAATTTTGCTGACCCTTTTTGCACACCCTTTCACAGTTCACCTCAAAGTTCAATCCACTATCAATAATTGTCCCAAGATATTTGTAGGATTGTACACATTCGGTGGTCTGGCCTTTTAGTATGGTGACTTTGTGCCTGGGAGTTTTCCTCCTAAAGTCAATAATCATATCTTTCGTTTTTGTTGTATTCAGCTGCAGGTAGGAATCCTCACACCAGTGAACAAAGTCATCAACTACTGGGCCGTGGCCACTCTCACCATCCTGGAGGAGACTGACAATGACTGAGTCATCAGCATACTTTATAATGTGTCTGTTGTCATGTCTGCTCCGACACATGTTTGTGTACAGGATGAAGAGTAGTGGTGACAACACACACCCCTGAGGAGAGCCAGTAGAAGAGCACTTTAGGTCAGACAATGTGCCATTGACCCTTACTCTCTGCGTCCTGTTGGTTAAGAAATCCAGAATCCAACCCACCAGATTATTGCTTAAATCAAATTGTTGCAGGAGCCTTTCAACTAAAATATGAGGTTGGATTGTATTAAAGGCAGAAGAAAAGTCCACAAATAAAAGCCTGGCGTGTGTCCCATTAAAATCCAGATGTTTAAAAAGCATGTCAAACAGAGTGACAGTGGCATCCTCCACTCCTCTGTGAGGCCTATAGGCAAACTGCAGAGGATCCAATGCATGTTCAGTCTGCCTTAGGACCTCACGTCTGACCAGTTTTTCAAAAATTTTCATTAAAATTGAAGTCAAAGCAACTGGTCTAAAGTCGTTTACCGTTTTAGGACAGCTGGATTTTGGAACGGGAACAACCACGGCATCTTTCCAGATCTTAGGCACATGTTGTGTCTGTAAGGACTTATTGAAAATATAATGAAATATAGGACTCAGTTCATGTGCACAGGACTTTACCAGGCGTCCACATATATTATCAGGGCCCTGACTTTTGTTCACTTTTACAGCGCGGAACTCCCTTTTAACATCCTGCATCTCAATATTAAAGTGCTGATTGTCTTTGAGTTTCTGTTTCAAATCTTGGATTTCTGTGCTAAAATCAAAGGAGTCAAAACGACCATAAAAACAATTAAGAGCATTAGCCAGCTCTGTGTCTGAACTAAAACCATCTAAAAACACACGATTACTGCGCTCTGTGCTCTGAAGGCCTGCGATAGTTTTCATACTGGCCCAGGCCGAACCAAGTTTATTTGCTGCCATCTTGCTTTCCAATTCTGATTTATAATTCTGTTTTGCTCTTAAAATTTCGGCCTTCAGCTCCTTGGTGGCAACCTGTAGCGCAGAAACAGACCCCTGTTTAAAGGCAAGAGCTTTCCTCTGTAAGCAGGATTTAACTGATTTAGTTACCCATGGTTTGTTGTTGGGGTATATTTTGACACGTTTACATGGAACAAACTTATTTTGACAGTAAGCCATGTATGAGCATGTGAGCTCAGCCAGAGAGTCCAAATCATCCCCGCAGGCCATTATAAACATCTTCCAGTCTGTACAGTCAAAGCATTCCTGGAGGCTGTGCTCTGAATCTTCTGTCCACACATCAATGTCTCTCATCTCCACCTTGCCTCTTCTGAGAGCTGTTTTATATGTGGGCAGCAAATGAACACAGTTGTGATCTGAGGATCCTAAAGGAGGAAGGGGGAGTGATTTATAGGCCCTCTCTATGGATCCATAGCACAGGTCCAATGTCTTTTTTCGCCTGGTTGGGCAGGAGACATACTGATGAAAGTTTTTAAGTGTCTTCTTTAACGAAACATGGTTAAAATCCCCAAGAATGAAGTTTGGCGCCTCTGGAGAAATTGACTGCAGCCGCTGCACCACATCAGAGATGGTGCTGGAGGCGGAGTCAGCGTCTGCCCTCGGATGAATGTACACAACTGTGATGAAAAGTTGGGGAAACTCTTGAGGCAAATAAAAGGGGCGTAGTGACACAGACAGCAGCTCCACATGGGGTGTACAGATGCGCTCTCTGACCGTGACAGATGTGCAGTACTGCTTATTAATGTATAAACATACTCCGCCCCCCTGACGCTTCCCAGTTACCTCTTCCTGCCGATCCGAGCGCAGCGGAGCTCCAAAGCCGTCAATCCACAGGTCTGCATCCCGATCATGCGCAGTAAGCCAAGATTCAGTGAAAGCCATGACGCAGCAGTTCTTAAAATCCTTCTGGTAACGTACATTGCCTTGAATTTCCTCCACCTTGTTTCTCACAGACTGTGCATTCCCAAAAATGATCGAAGGAAGAGGAATGTTACCAAACTGACGTCTCCTAAGGCGCAATTTCACACCTCCACGTCTTCCACGCTTCCTCCTGCCGCTTCTTTTTTCACCGCTGTGTCCGTCTCTCAAAATAAAGTCCGGCAGCTGAAATTTGGGCGCAATCAGAGACTCTGCACCAGCTGCGTTAAAGCGCAGCAACACGTCCCTGGAATATTGTATTCTGCCCGCTATTCTGCTCGCCATGGAGCCGAACGCGTTTACCTCAGAGACAAAGAGCCAGAACACAGAAAGCAGCAGTGCGAGATATGAGAGGAAATCCATGTTGCAGATACCAGGGAGCTGTTCGCCATATATTCCACAAACGCTCCAGGGCAGAAACGACACAGAGGATTTTCTAAAAACGCAAAAAAGTACAAAAAACACACACACGCACACACGCACTATATCACCAAGCTGCTGGTCGCTGCGTGCGCATGCGCCCAAAAAAAAAAAAAAAAAAGATATCATTGGCAGATATCATTCAAAGCATTTCTCATCTTGTGGTTTTATAGACTTTAATTTTACAATGCTCTTAAGATCCACTCTGAGCTGCAGTCACTTGCAGTCTGATTCAAACAGTTAAGATAAGATAAGCCTTTATTAGTCCCACAATGGGGAAATTCCAGGATTGCAACAGCACAGGGACAGCAACACTCAGAGCAACAATCAAGAAGACAAGAAAAGCAAGAGCAGCGAATATACATATGTACACATAAATATATAAATATATATACACACAGTGCGGAGCATTGTAGCTAGATGGAATAAACAGCATAACCGTCTACTTAGTTATCCTACATAGTATGAATATGTACCCATACATATTGTCACCCTCCGTAGTGACTGATATTGTCCTAGTTGTATACTGGAGGGGACCATTGTGTAAGTCTATTGCGTCTTTTGCATTCAATACTATTAGGTCATCACGTTTTTTTGCTATCTCTGTGAGCAGCCCTGCTTAGGTTATACAGTCTGACAGCCGTAGGTAGGAAGGACCTGCGAAACCTCTCAGTTGCGCACCTAGGATGATGTAGTCTACTGCTAAATGAGCTCCTCAGTGCGTTCAGTATGTCCTGCATAGGGTGGGACTCGGACTCCAGCAGAGATGACAGTTCCTGGGGCAACGCCTTGACCCAGTGGAGGAGACAGGGGAGAGAAGGATGGTGGCTTTCCACCTAGAGAGAGAGCTAGCTTTCTTGATCAGTTTGTTCAGTCTCTTCCTATCGGCTGCTGTAATGCCACTGCCCCAGCAGACCACTCCAAAAGTGATGGCTGATGCTACCACTGTGTCATAGAATGTCTTCAGCAGCGCCCCTTGTACACCAAAAGACCTGAGTCTCCTCAGCAGGAACAGCCTGCACTGTCCCTTCTTGTAGAGTGCATCGGTATTGTGTGACCAGTCTAGTTTATTGTTCAGATGAACACCCAGGTACTTATAGGATGTCACCATCTCAATGTCTGTTCCCTGTATGTTTACTGGTGCTGTGAAGGGTTGTCCTTGCCTGCGGCAGTCCACCACCAGCTCCTTAGTTTTCCTCGCGTTGATCAGGAGGCAGTTCCGATGGCACCAGTCCACGAAGTCCTGGATAAGTTCTCTGTACTCAGCTTCATCTCCGTTGGAGATGAGGCCGACAATCGCAGAGTCGTCAGAGAACTTCTGCAGATGGCAGTGTGTTGTGTTGTGTGAGAAGTCCGCAGTATAAAGGGTGAACAGGAAGGGAGCCAAAACCGTTCCCTGGGGGGCCCCCGTGCTACCGATGATCGTGTCGGACACACAGTCCCAGGTTCTCACAAACTGTGGCCGGTTAGTGAGGTAGTCCAGGATCCATGATGACAGGTGGTGGTCCACCCCTGCGCACAGCAGCTTGTCCTTCAGGATCATCAGTTGGATGGTGTTGAAAGCACTGGAGAAGTCAAAGAACATGATCCTCACCGCATTCCCGGGCTTCTCCAGGTGGGACAGAGAACGGTGAAGGAGGAAGATCACTGCATCCTCCACCCCAATGCCATGCTGGTAGGCGAACTGGAGTGGATCCATCGCTGGTCCCACCAGGGGGCGGAGGTGAGCAAGGAGCAGTCTCTCCAGGGTCTTCATCATGTGAGACGTCAGGGCCACTGGTCTGTAGCTGTTCAGGTCTTTGGGGTGGGAAGTCTTTGGTACAGGTACCACACAAGATATTTTCCACAACTGTGGTACCCTCCCCAGCTTCAGGCTCAGGTTGAAGATGTGCTCCACAATCCCACACAGCTGGTCTGCACAGGACTTGAGGAGCTTTGCGCTGATGCCGTCCGGTCCTGAGGCCTTCCTCGCCTTGATCTTCCTCAGCTCCGTCCTCACCTGGGTTTTAGTGAGGGTCATGTTGGGGGACTGTGTGCTGGGAGTGGGGGGGTGTTGGTGGAGTGGGGTGTGGGCAGCAGGACTCGATGTCTTTAGAGGCAGCAGTGGTTGTTGTGCAGTTGGGGGGGGGGGGCGGTTAGTCAAACCTATTAAAAAACAGGTTCAGATTGTTCGCCCACTCCCTGCCCCCCGTAGCCTGGGGGGAGATATTCTGGAGCCCAGAGATGGTTTTAAGGTTTCTCCAGACCCCGCCGATGTCGCTCTGTTGCAGCTTGTCCTCCATCTTCTTCCTGAAGCTGTCCTTGCCTTCTCTGATCTTCCTCCTCAGCTCCCTCTGTACGGACTTCAGCATCTCCCTGTTCCCTGACCTGAAGATCCTCTTCTTCTCGCTCAGAAGTGTTTTTATCTCAGGGTTGATCCAGGGTTTGTTGTTCGAGCAACACCGTATGGTCTTGGTGGGCACGGTGTTGTCCACACAGAAGCTGATGTAGTCCATGATGGTGTGAGGTTCAGGTTCAGGTTACTTTTTTTTCCCCACAATATCTTTATTGAACCTTTTTTTTTTTTTTTTTTTTTTTAACAAACATGACACAAACAATCAAACACTAACACTAAAGTACTACAAAAAAAAATGCACTAAAAACACCCACAACCACCAACAAAATCAAGTCTTCAACAATGCTCCTCTGTTTAGTCTAGACAATCCAATACATAAGTATACATATTATGTTCACCAGTTTGGAATTTACAAGGTCCACACACATCATTCACCTTCTTCTTCAAGAGTTATGTTTAAATTTTTTACATAATCAATAAAAGGTCTCCATATATTCTCAAACACAATTTCCTTTGATTTCAGTATGTATGTTATTCTTTCTAATGGAAGGTTTGTTAACATCTGTCTTAACCACTGAGTCACATCTGGTCTATGAGTCTTTTTCCACAGTAGTGTAATACATTTTTTGGCATTAAGCAAACTGAGGTCTATGAATGTTCTTTCACTTTTATTAAAGTTATGCTTTTCTGGGTACAGACCCAACAAAAACAGTTTAGGATTCAATGTGATTTGTTTTGAGATTATTTTTTCAATTATTACCCTCACCTCTTCCCAAAACATTCTAATTATTCTACATTCCCATACACAATGAAATAGGGTTCCTTTACTTTCCATGCATTTTGTGCAAGTATCTGGTATGTTTTTGTTATATCTATTTAACTCCTCCGGTGTAACATACATCCGCATTAACCATTTAAAATGTATCAATTTAAGACGTACATTTATTGATTTGGTTTGAGCTTCTGTACAAGCCAATTCCCATTGTTCCTCTGAAATTTCAGTTTGCAGATCTTCTTTCCAGTAGTTTAATCTTTTCTGTGAGTTTTCACTTGAGGATAGTGTCAATGAGTTATAAAACTCTGAAATAATACCCTTTCTTTTACTATCTTTCATCAACATTTTTTCCAAGGATGAATAAATAGGTCGAGTGAGAGCTTTATTTTGATTTGATCGAATAAAGTTTTTAAGTTGAAGATATTTAAAAAAAAATGTGTTCTATTAAGATTAAATTTGATCCTCAGCTCTTCAAAAGACATTATGTTATCTGCACATGGCAAATGTAAATCTTGAATCTTTTGAATCCCTTTTAAATTCCATACTTTAAATACAGCATCCGCTGTCCCTGGTTTAAAATATTGATTACCCCATATTGGGCTAAATTGTGACAATATGTGTGGTTCTTTTAAATAGTTTTTAGTTTCACACCATATTTTGATCATATGCTTTACAAATGGATTTTTAACTTGTTTTTGTAATTTTTTTGCCGAATCTGAGTATATGAATATGGGAAGAGGTAAAGGTATTGTATGATTCCATTTCAGTCCAGTGAGGGCGATCATTTAATGAAAAATAATATGTCATAGACCTCAGTTGTGCCGACCAATAATACAACATAAAATTTGGACATTTCAGACCTCCACGATCAAATGGTAAATATAATAAAGACAGACGTAATCTAGCCCTCCTGTTGTTCCATATAAATTCCACTAACTTTTTTTTAATTCTTGAGAATAAATCTAAAGGTGGTGGTAAGGGAATGTATTGAAATAAATAAAGTATTTTAGGTAAAATATTACTTTTAAGTATATTGATTCTCCCGATCATCGACATTGGTAGTGACATCCATCTCTGAATTAACTCATTGATATCTGTCATTAAGGCTTCATAGTTGACACTGGCGACTGATTCTAGCTTAGGCACAATTTGGATTCCTAAATATTTAAACTGATTTACAACGTTGAATTGATTTACCTCTGGGGCTGGGTAATTTCTCTGGGTCTCATTTAGCATTAATATTGAAGATTTAGTTTTATTTATTTTATATCCTGATATTTCCCCAAAATTCTTTATTAAATTCAACAAGGTCGGAATTGATTTTTTTAGATTTGACATAAACAAAATTATGTCATCGGCGTACAGGGAGATTTTATGTTCTGTTGGTCCAACTTTAATTCCATATATTTGTGAATGTAAACGTATCGCCATCGCTAAAGGTTCAATTGCCATAGTAAACAGTAAAGGTGAAAGTGGACAGCCTTGTCGACATCCTCTATTGATTTTTATTGATTTTGAAATATTGTTATTTGTTAGGATTTCTGCTGTAGCATTATTGTATATTGTCTGAACCCATTTTATGAAATTATTTCCAAGTCCAAACCTTTGTAAGACTTCAAAAAGAAAGGGCCATTCGACTCTATCAAAGGCCTTTTCGGCGTCCAGTGATAGGAGAGCTGTATCCGGTGCTTCTTTATTAGAATAAATAATATTAAATAGTCTTCTTACATTATGGAAGCCTTGTCTTCCCTTTATAAAGCCATTCTGATCTCGATTAATAATATTTGGTAAAATTTCTTGTATTTGTCTTGCTAAAATTTTACAGATTATCTTAAGGTCGGCATTTAATAGGCTTATTGGTCTCATATTTTCACATTTATTAGAGGGTTTACCTGGTTTTGGCAACAGTATAATTAAGGCATTATTCATGTATGATGGTAAATTACTATTTTGAAATGCTTCTAAAACCATTTCCAAAAAAGGTTTTATTAATTTATTCTTAAATTTTTTTACAAAGGTCAACTGGAAGACCATCTGGTCCTGCACTTTTTCCTGATTTCATATTATCAATGGCTAGCCCAACTTCTTCTTGACTAATTTTAGACTCCAATATCTCCCTGTTTTCATTTGGAATACACGGTATAGATAGTTCGTTCAAAAACCCATTTAGTTTTGTTAAGTCAGATTCATTTTTGGTATCATATAATTTTTCATAGTAATCTCTAAAGGCTCTATTAATTTCTAAAGGATCTATAACTACCTGTCCTTTACTTATAATACTGGTAATTGGTGTTTTAAATTCTAATTGTTTAATCTGCCATGCCAATAATTTTCCTGATTTTTCACCTTGTTCATAAAAAGATTGTTTCAATCTTAGAAGACTCGAGGCAGCTCTGTTTGCTGATTTTTTTGTCATATTCAGCTCTCAAAATCAGTAATTCGTTCTCCAACCTTGGATCACTTCCTGCATACACTTTTTCTTGAAGACTTTTTATTTTATGTTCCAATTGGGCTCTCTCCTCTCGAGTCTTCTTAGATTTTGAACCTGTATAACTAATAATACGTCCCCTAATAAAAGCTTTGAAAGCCTCTCACTTTACACATGCTGATGTTTGTGTAGTATTGATGTCAAAGAACTCATCTTATCTGTTTTTCTATGTACTTGACAAATTCCTCATCCTGAAGCCATTTATGCTGAAATTGCCATCTACCTTTGCCATCTACCATTCTAGTCCTTTGTCAATTTCTTATCTACATATATTAGACAGCAGGGTGCATGATCAGAGATCACGATGTTATCATAAAAGCAGTTTTGAATCTTGGACCTTAATTCTGTGGAGATCAAAAAATAATCAATACGTGAGAATGTCTTGTAGGTATTGGAATAACAAGAGTAGGCTTTAACTTGTGGTTTCATTTCTCTCCATATATCTAGCAATCTCAATTCTTTCATAAAATGATTAATGGTCATCCTACATCCATTGTGCGTACAGTCCAGTCCTGTTGATCTATCTATACTGGGATTCAATGTACAATTAAAATCCCCTGCTATTATATGTTGCCCTGTAAGTGATGATAAGATAAGAAATAAATTAGCAAAGAACTTTTGATCATCTATATTGGTACCATATAAGTTCACCAAATTTATATTTTCTAATAGCAAAGATCCTTGAATGATTACATATCTTCCAAATTTGTCTCCAATTACATTTTTCACTTGAAATGGGACTGATTTATGTATGAGAGTCATAACTCCCCTGGCTCGGGATGAAAATGATGAGGTGAAAACACTTCCTTGCCATCTACTCCTAATTCTTTTTACATCCTCCTCTATTAGATGAGTTTCTTGTAAAAACACAATTTTTGAACCCATGTCTTTTATTTTATTCATAACTTGTTTAAGTTTTTTTAAATTTTGTAGACCTCTGCAATTCCATGAAGTTAAATTAAGATTAACGCTTTGGTTTATGATCAATAGGGAGTTTGGGATTACCTTGCAGTGTAAACATGCTCATACAGAGAAGCAAAAAAATGAGTGGTTGAACATTCATCCTACAAACTACACACAAACAAATTCCCCCTTCCCACATTTGTGGCGAACCCCCCAAAATCAAAAGAAAAATTCCGTCTCCCAATATAGCCATCGACCGCTCCACACCCACGAGGAACAGCCAAAGCCACTCCTTCTTCATCCTCCCAATCACCCTAACTCTACTGCTTTTAATGACGTAACATTAACTCTCCTCTGTAGTTTTCCAACTTAACTCCAAAATTTTTAGCAACTTTGTACATCATAGTTTTTTTTTTTTAATATATAATACAATCTATATTTTGTAAACTTGCTATTTGCTTCAAGTCAGTCAGATGCCTGTGCAAATGCTTAAATATTCTACCTTATATTTTGTTCATGCTTAGCTCCCACCAGTCTCTTCTTGGATCTTCTTGATGAACTCCTGCGCCTCCTCTGGGGTCTTGAAGATGTGTGTTCTGCCCCCATACGTGGTCAACAGTCTCGCAGGATAAATTACACCATGACGAATCCCAAGGTTGCGCAGCTCTTTACGTACGGGATCAAACTGCTTCCTCAATTGTTGGATTCCTGTGGCCAAATCTGGGTAGAACCGCACCTGCTGGTCCTGGTGTTTAATCTCTCCTTTAGCTCGTGCAGCGTTGAAGATCTTCATCCTGTCTCTGTTGCTGAGGAACTTCATAATTAGGGTCCTCGGTGGTCCCTTATCTCTCCGTGGGCCAATACAGTGTGCGCTTTCCAGAACCACTGCTGATTGCAACTCCGCGCTGCCCAGCGCCTCCGGAATCCACTTTTCCAGAAAGGAACATGAGTCCCGACCTAGGTTCAGGTTACTTTATTTGTACCCGTAGGTAGATTTGTTTTGCAGTCTGGTGACATCCATATTTACAAGCCACAAATTACATTCAACATAGACACAAACACAGGCACACATGAAATTGACTATAAACATGATAAAAATACTCAAGGCTCCATCAATCAGGGTATAAAAAGACAAAGAGATGAGAGAAAAACCAGAGGTAAGAGAGAAGAATCATATTAAAAGTTAAAAACTAGTCAAAGAGGTTAAAAACTCAAAGGTCTAAAACCCAATAAAATATTTAGAACCCAAATAACATCCTACAAAAATAAGTAAATATAAAATGGAGTTAATAAATAGGTACCTAAATTATGTGCAATATATTGTTACAGCTTGTTCAACTCTTTGACAGCAGCAGGAACAAAGCTGTTTTTGTAGCGCTGGGTTTTACTTTTTGGGACAGCAAACCTCCGTCTTGAGGGAAGAAGCTGAAAGTTGCAGTGCAAAGGGTGGGAGTCATCCTCTGTACTTGTCTGGTGTACAGGGATGTCAGGCTCAGCTGTGACTCACCAAGCAAACGACTGGACCATCTAACTACCTGATCCAAGGATTTCCTCTGTTTCAGTTTTATCTGACCAAACCATGACACTAAAGAAAAGGATAAAACAGATTCAATAAAAGCCCGATAAAACATTGTCATTATGGTTCGGTCAATTTGGAAGCGTGCAAGTTTTCTCAAGCCATGCAAATGTTGCTGACCCTTTTCGCACACCCTTTCACAGTTCTCTTCAAAGTTTAAATTACTATCAATAATCGTCCCAAGATATTTGTAGGATTGTACACATTCGGTGGTCTGGCCTTTTAGTACGGTGACTTTGTGCCTGGGAGTTTTCCTCCTAAAGTCAATAATCATGTCTTTAGTTTTTGTCGTATTCAGCTGCAGGTAGGAATCCTCACACCAGTGAACAAAATCATCAACTACTGGGCCGTGGCCACTCTCACCATCTTGGAGGAGACTGACAATAACTGAATCATCAGCATACTTTATGTGTCTGTTGTCATGTCTGCTCCGACACATGTTTGTGTACAGGATGAAGAGTAGTGGTGACAACACACACCCCTGAGTAGAGCCAGTAGAAGAGCACTTTTGGTCAGACAATGTACCATTGACCCTTACTCCCTGTTTCCTGTTGGTTAAAAAATCCAGAATCCAACCCACCAGATTATTACTCAAGTCAAACTGTTGCAGGAGCCTTTCAACTAAGATATGAGGTTGGATTGTATTAAAGGCGGAGGCAAAGTCCACAAATAAAAGCCTGGCGTGTGTCCCATTTAAATCCAGATGTTTAAAAAGCATGTTAAACAGAGTGACAGTGGCATCCTCCACTCCTCTGTGAGACCTATAGGCAAACTGCAGAGGATCCAATGCATGCTCAGTCTGCTTTAGGACCTCACATCTGACCAGTTTTTCAAAAATTTTCATTAAAATTGAAGTCAAAGCAACTGGTCTAAAGTCGTTTACCGTTTTAGGACAGCTGGATTTTGGAACGGGAACAACCACGGCTACTTTCCAGATCTTAGGCACATGTTGTGTTTGTAAGGACTTATTGAAAATGTAATGAAATATAGGACTCAGTTCATGTGCACAGGACTTTACCAAGCGCCCACATATATTATCAGGGCCCTGACTTTTGTTCATTTTTACAGCGCAGAACTCCCTTTTAACATCCTGCACCTCAATATTAAAGTACTGATTGTCTTTGAGTTTCTGTTTCAAATCTTGGGTTTCAGTGCTAAAATCAAAGGAGTCAAAACGACCATAAAAACAATTAAGAGCATTAGCCAGCTCTGTGTCTGAATTAAAACCATCTAAAAACACAGTGAGTGAGGCCATCGATGTCCTCACCATGTGGATCGCAGAGCTGCTCCCAGGCAGTGGTTACAAAAGTCCTTTAGAGCGTCCATTGCCTCCTCAAACCATAACTTCACTGTGCGCATGACCGGAGGTTGTCTGTGTACTAGGGGTTTGTACACCGGCAGGAGATGAACCAAGTTAAGATAAGATAAGCCTTTATTAGTCCCACAACGGGGAAATTCCAGGATTGCAACAGCACAGGGATAGCAACACTCAGAGCAACAATCAGAAGGCAAGAAAAAAAGCAAGCAAGCAAGAGCAGCTAATATACATATGTACATATTACTATAAAATATATATATACACACACACAGAGACACACAGTGCAGAGCATTGTAGCTGGATGGAATAAATATATTAATATATAAACACACAGTGCGGAGCATTGTAGCTAGACGGAATACATATGTAGATATATAAACACCCACAGTACGGAGCATTGCAGCTAGGTGGAATAAATATGTAAATATATAAACCCACACAGTGCGGAGCAATGTAGCTAGATGGAATAAATATATAGATATATAAATATAAACACACCCAGTGCGGAGCATTGTAGCTAGATGGAATAAATATGTAAATATATAAACACACACAGTGCAGAGCATTGTTGCTAGATGGGATGAAACAGCATAAACGTCTACTTAGTTATCCTACATGGTATGATTATGTGCCCATACATATTCTCACCCTCCATAGCGACCGGTATTTTCCGAGTTGTATGCTGTAGGGGACCATTGTGTAAGTCTATTGCATCTTTTGCATTCAAAAAACTATTAGTTTGTTACGTCTTTTTGCTATCTCTGCGAGCAGCCCTGCTTAGGTTGTACAGTCTGACAGCCGTTGGTAGGAAGGACCTGCGAAACCTCTCGGTTGTGCACCTGGGATGATGTAGTCTGCTGCTAAATGAGCTCCTCAGTGCATTCAGTATGTCCTGCATAGGGTGGAACTCGGACTCCATCAGAGATGACAGTTTAGCCACCGTCCTTCTCTCTCCTATCTCCTCCACCGGATCAAGGTGCTGCCCCAGGACAGAGCTAGCTTTCTTGATCAGTTTGTTCAGTCTCTTCCTATCGGCTGCAGTAATGCCACTGCCCCAGCAGACCACTCCAAAAGTGATGGCTGATGCCACCACCGTGCCATAGAATGTCTTCAGCAGCGCCCCTTGTACACCAAAAGACCTGAGTCTCCTCAGCAGGAACAGCCTGCGCTGTCCCTTCTTGTTGAGTGTGTCAGTATTGTGTGACCAGTCTAGTTTATTGTTCAGATGAACACCCAGGTACTTATAGGATGTCACCATCTCGATGTCTGTTCCCTGTATATTTACTGGTGCTGTGAGGGGTTGCCCATGCCTGCGGCAGTCCACCACCAGCTCCTTAGTTTTCCTCGCGTTGATCTGGAGGCAGTTCCGATGGCACCAGTCCACGAAGTCCGGAAGTTGTGATCCGATCTCCCGAGTGGGGGGAGTGGTGATGAGGTGTACGCCTCCTTAGTGTTTGCATAGAATAAGTCCAGTGTCCACTGCAAGACAGTGGATCCAGGGTCTTTCTTCAACATGAGTGGCTCAGAGAAGAGACAGCTGATCATCACAGAATTTATATAGTAATGTATGGTCTGATTTACTTAAAAAAGTGTTGTCTCAAATACAGTGAAGTTCCACTATCCTCCCTACAGATTATTTTATAATGTGATTGTTTTAATAACTCTGTCAGTGCAAAGTCTGCTGAACTCCCAGTTCTCTACATCTGATTTTTGCTTTTAAGTTCTGACCAGAATAGATGATTTGTAATCTCTTCCACTGTTCATTTTCTTTAAGAATGTAGGTCAGCTCACTGCTATTTTTGATCTGTATTGATGTCTGTATGCTATACCTCCATGATGGCAATTTGTGTCCCAATCAACCATACCTTGAACAGTGCTGTTTATTCATTTCTCTCTTTTTTGTGAGATCTGTATGATTTCTCAGTATTCTTTGACAGATGTGGGTTATCAGATGCTTCCATCCCATGTCCCGTAGGCTTTGTTGTTTTTGTCATAGATGCTGTTAAAACCAAGACCTCAGGGCATTCTCTCTGCAACATTTTGCTGCTGGTTGAGTACTTTAGATAACGTCTTTATGCTCTTGTTTGTTACTGTTTTGTGGATGCTTGTGCATCGTCTGTGCATCATACATGGGACAATGGTGTCAGATAGACCTTAGGGCTTGCTCCATTGCTTTTAGTTCAACACCAATACACTACTTTTTCTAGATCTCTCATAAACTAGTTCCATTATCTCACCCAGTGCCCTCTATTATTGAGTGGACCCACACTGAAACCATCCATCGGCCACTCCTGAGCTCCGTTTGAGTACTGTGTTTTAAGGTCACACCATACAGCCAGTTCATTGTGGTGTAGTTAGTATGGTGTTTCAGTTTGGTTTTTATTATTATTTCACATTGACATCCCAGTAGAAAAGTACCAAGCAGTTTGATTGGACAGTATGGATTCTAGGAGTTAAAGGCCATCCACACCAAGCACATTAAAGATGATTGTACGTATAAAATTATAGTTTTAAAAATCATTTTGACTCAAGTGGATGGCAGAGTCCACACTTAGGTTATCATTGTAGTGTGGACTCTGTCATCCACTTGAGTTAAAATGATTTTTAAAACTATAATTTTATAGTTATAGTTATCCTTATCATGCTTGGTGTGGACAGCCCTTTACTGTTGTCCACGATAACCACACTTGGATGTAATACTGGATATATATCACTGCGCTTCAGTGGTGTTCTACAAACTGTTAATTACAGATAGGGCTGTCACGATCAAAGAATTTTCCAAGAGATGATGATGGATAGCTCAACAGCGAGATATGTGGTATTATTGCAAATAATTTTTAGGGCCCTGTGATTCTATTATTTAGATGTTTGTAGCTTCTGAAACAAATAAACAGACAGAACTGTACTGAGAGAGCCACTGCAGCTCCACTTCATGTGTGTGTTAACAGAAGGGCAGAGCAGAGGTTTCTCTACAGACAGTCACAGCTCACAAGGTGAGCCTCTGTTTCTCTGTAAAACAGCCTCGATCATTTCAATAAAGCAGTATATTATGGCTGATTTTGGCATGGTACAGTTTGGAGTGGTAACCCCTGATCAGAACCTAGGCAAAGACGGGGCTTCGTTGCTGGAAGGATGACAGGACTTTGTTGCTAAAAGCCAGTGGTTCGGCTGCCTAGGCTGTTGGGGAATGCCACGATGTTGAAATAATCTAGAAACTGTCTCCACTGGCTTGAAAAAACATTTTGCCAACTTTTTTTTTTTTAGTTATAATTTATTTAATATTAAATACAGGCACATAAAGGTAAAACAAAAGGTGGAAAAAAAAAAAAAGAGTGAACATCGTGGCTGTTCCGGTTGCTTGGCAACCTCTGTGGTTGACTTGTCAACGGCATGGTATTACAACATTGTAATTATCATGAGAGCCCTAATTACAGTAACTCAGTAGCTTCCTGTAATATGCAAGAATTTTAATGCAGTATTGTGTACTTAATTTCCACAGTGAGATGCTGTTTGACCTTCACAACGAGGGAATTGTGTTATTGTGTTCCAGGTTCATGTTGATGCTTAGATCAGTCAGCTGTGTTATTTTACTTTTATTTTACGTCATCTGAAGATGCCAGTAAGAAGGCGGCTAGCTTCCGCACAGACAGGCCATCGCTTCACTGTATTATTGCTCCAAACATCAGGTCCCTTCCCAACAAGATGGAGGAGCTGGGATTGGATTTCCCATCCCAATCAGCCCCTCAGACTAGCTGTATGATGATAATTATTGAGTAGTGGTGTCATCCAGGAATCCCAGACATAGCAACTGAACACTAGCTAACTAGCTAGCTTGCTGCTTGATTAAAGAGACTTGACTGATGAACTCTGGAAAAGGAAATGACTGGTGGACAGCAAAAAAAACAAAACAAACTTAAACATCTATAAAATTATAATAAAGCTATTAAATCCTATTAAATCCTTTTGCTCAGTTGTTTGTTTTGCAAGATTCCAGTGTAGCACTCTAGAACTACTTGTTTTGTGGACAAGCAGTGTAGTTGAATTGTCACCACAGACTAGTTAAAAAAGAATAAATGTGTGATTTAGCTCCCAGCAGCTTTTCTCCATAGAACGCAATGTCTTCTTGACACATCAACAGTAGTGGCAGCCAGGCACAGAAGGGGTGGTGTTAGCTCTCAGTACAAACTGCTCTGGATGATGGAGTTTTGTTGGTTTCATAGTTAAACAGAGAAGGCATTGAGACTTGTAAATGTTTATGTCACCACACAATACACAGGCCTGATGGTCCTGCCCTCCTCTAAAGCACCAGCTTCAGAGTGACAGACCTGCACCAACCCTGTGCCAGCCATACAGCATCTAGAAGGGACATGCACCCTGAGTCTAGACAGGTTGTATTCCAAGTAAAATCGCTTAACCAGAACAGCTAATGAAATGATTCACGTCTGATACGCTCTGGGGATGATAAAACCACACTGTGAAAATGCAAACCTCTTCATGACCTTTTGAATAAAACTGAAACTTCCATTTAGAGTTGGAGAAAGTCCCTGTTGGAGTTCATATATAGCCCACAGAATTTTTCCACCTGTTCACCAACACTGAGTGACTGCATTATGGATGTTCACAAAATGTTTGTTGCCTTGACATTCGGTTTTTCAGACTTGGCTTTCAGATATTCTTTGTCCTCCCAAACTGCGTGACTGTATTAAAGATTAATTAAAAATTGAAGAGCTAGACTTCCGGTTATGGCTGCCACGTAGGACGGACGTGTCTCGCTCTGCTCTGCTCCTGGAGAAAAAAATCGGCAAATAACTCTCTCATTTGGGACAGAACGTATCCCAGCATTTGAGCGAGGATATGTCGGCGAAGCCTAAGGCTGGAAAACCAGGAAAAGGAAAAAGCGAGCCGCCGAAACAGTCCAAATTAACGGACTTTCAGGTCTGTGACGCAGCAAACAAGGCTCCATATATGGCGGAGGAGGCTGGCGGCGGTGCGATTTCTGCGGGGAATGGCGCAGATGCGCTGATGGCTGCCATGAGTTCAATGAGAGCGGACTTTTCCTCTAGATTTGATGGGATTATGACAGCGTTGGAAGGAATAAGAAAGGAATTGGGTGACTGTGTAGAACGAACGGCGCAGATGGAGCTCCGTCTCGCTAGTGCTGAAGATGACGTCACCCGTCTTCAATTAAAGGTGCGCACTTTGGAAAAAAAAAATAAATCTCTGGAAGATAATATTTTGGATTTGGAATCTCGGTCGAGACAGAATAATTTGAGGCTGGTGGGTCTTCCAGAGGAATCAGAAGGTCGGGACGTATGTTCCTTTCTGGAAAAGTGGATTCCGGAGGTGCTGGGCAGCGAGGAGTTGCAATCAGCAGTGATTCTGGAAAATGCACACCGTATTGGCCCACGGAGAGATAAGGGACCGCCGAGGACCTTAATTATGAAGTTTCTTAGCAACAGAGACAGGATGAAGATCTTCAACGCTGCACGTGCTAAAGGAGAGATTAAACACCAGGACCAGCAGGTGCGGTTCTACCCAGATTTGGCCACAGGAATCCAACAATTGAGGAAGCAGTTTGATCCCGTACGTAAGGAGATGCGCAACCT
This sequence comes from Pholidichthys leucotaenia, assembly GCA_020510985.1. Taxonomy (NCBI): domain Eukaryota; kingdom Metazoa; phylum Chordata; class Actinopteri; order Cichliformes; family Pholidichthyidae; genus Pholidichthys; species Pholidichthys leucotaenia. Next base: position 41,446,511 of record CM035850.1, read on the forward strand.
TGGGATTCGTCATGGTGTAATCTATCCTGCGAGACTGCTGACCACGTATGAGGGCAGAACCCACATCTTCAAGACCCCAGAGGAGGCGCAGGAGTTCATCAAGAAGATCAAAGAAGAAGAAGAGACTGGTGGGAGCTAAGCATGAACAAAATATAAGGTAGAATAATTAAGCATTTGCACAGGCATCTGACTGACTTGAAGTAAATAGTAAGTTTACAAAATATAGATTGTATTATATATTAAAAAAACAAAACAAAAACAAAACAAACAAAAAAAAAAAAAAAACTATGATGCACAAAGTTGTTAAAAATTTTGGAGTTAAGTTGGAAAACTACAGAGGAGAGTTAATGTTACGTCATTAAAAGCAGTAGAGTTAGGGTGATTGGGAGGATGAAGAAGGAGTGGCTTAGGCTGTTCCCCGTGGGTGTGGAACGGTCGATGGCTATATCGGGAGACAGAATTTTTCTTTTGATTTTGGGGGGTTTGCCACAAGTGTGGGAAGGGGAAATTTGTTTGTGTGTAGTTTGTAGGATGAATGTTCAACCACTCATGTTTTTGCTTCTCTGTATGAGCATGTTTACACTGCAAGGTAATCCCAAACTCTCTATTGATCATGGACCAAAGTGTTAATCTTAATTTAACTTCATGGAATTGCAGAGGTCTACAAAATTTAAAAAAACTTAAACAAGTTATGAATAAAATAAAGGACATGGGTTCAAGAATTGTGTTTTTACAAGAAACTCATCTGATAGAGGAGGATGTTAAAAGAATTAGGAGTAGATGGCAGGGAAGTGTATTCCCCTCTTCATTTTCATCCCGAGCCAGGGGAGTTATGACTCTCATACATAAATCAGTTCCTTTTCAAGTGAAAAATGTAATTGGAGACAAATTTGGAAGATATGTAATCATTCAAGGTTCTTTGCTATTAGAAAATATAAATCTTGTGAACTTATATGGTCCCAATATAGATGATCAGAAGTTCTTTGCTAATTTATTTCTCATCTTATCATCACTTACAGGGCAACATATAATAGCAGGGGATTTTAATTGTACATTGAATCCAGGTGTGGATAGATCAACAGGACTGGACTGTACGCACATTGGATGTAGGATGACTATTAATCATTTTATGAAAGAATTGAGATTGTTAGATATATGGAGAGAAATGAAACCACAAGTTAAAGCCTATTCTTGTTATTCCAGTACCTACAAGACATTCTCACGTATTGATTATTTTTTGATTTCCACAGAATTAAGGTCCAAGATTCAAAACTGCTTTTATGATAACATCGTGATCTCTGATCATGCACCCTGTTGTCTAATATATGTAGATAAAAAATTGACAAAGGAATCAGGTAGATGGCAATTTCAGCATAAATGGCTTCAGGATGAGGAATTTGTCAAGTATATAGAAAAACAGATAGACGAGTTCTTTGACATCAATACTACACAAACATCAGCATGTGTAAAGTGGGAGGCTTTCAAAGCTTTTATTAGGGGACATATTATTAGTTATACAGGATCAAAATCTAAGAAGACTCGAGAGGAGAGAGCTAAATTGGAACATAAAATAAAAAATCTTCAGGAAAAAGTGTATGCAGGAAGTGACCCAAGGTTGGAGAATGAATTACTGATTTTGAGAGCTGAATACGACAAAAAATCAGCGAATAGAGCTGCCTCGAGTCTTCTAAGATTGAAACAATCTTTTTATGAACAAGGTGAAAAATCAGGAAAATTATTAGCATGGCAGATTAAACAATTGGAAATTAAAACACCAATTACCAGTATTATAAGTAATGGACAGGTAGTTATAGATCCTTTAGAAATTAATAGAGCCTTTAGAGATTACTATGAAAAATTATATGATACCAAAAATGAACCTGATTTAACAAAACTAAATGGGTTTTTGAACGAACTATCTATACCGTGTATTCCAAATGAAAACAGGGAGATATTGGAGTCTAAAATTAGTCAAGAAGAAGTTGGGCTAGCCATTGATAATATGAAATCAGGAAAAAGTGCAGGACCAGATGGTCTTCCAGTTGACCTTTATAAAAAATTTAAGAATAAATTAATAAAACCTTTTTTGGAAATGGTTTTAGAAGCATTTCAAAATAATAATTTACCATCATACATAAATAATGCCTTAATTATACTGCTGCCAAAACCAGGTAAGCCCTCTAATAAATGTGAAAATATGAGACCAATAAGCCTATTAAACGCCGACCTTAAGATAATCTGTAAAATTTTAGCAAGACGAATACAAGAAATTTTACCAAATATTATTAATCGAGATCAGAATGGCTTTATAAAGGGTAGACAAGGCTTCCATAATGTAAGAAGACTATTTAATATTATTTATTTTAATAAAGAAGCACCGGATACAGCTCTCCTATCATTGGACGCCGAAAAGGCCTTTGATAGAGTTGAATGGCCCTTTCTTTTTGAAGTCCTACAAAGGTTTGGACTTGGAAATAATTTCATAAAATGGGTTCAAATAATATACAATAATGCTACAGCAGAAATCCTAACAAATAACAATATTTCAAAACCAATAAAAATCAATAGAGGATGTCGACAAGGCTGTCCACTTTCACCTTTACTGTTTACTATGGCAATTGAACCTTTAGCGATAGCGATACGTTTACATTCACAAATATATGGAATTAAAGTTGGACCAACAGAACATAAAATCTCCCTGTACGCCGATGATATAATTTTGTTTATGTCGAATCTAAAAAAATCAATTCCAACCTTGTTGAATTTAATAAAGAATTTTGGGGAAATATCGGGATATAAAATAAATAAAACTAAATCTTCAATATTAATGCTAAATGAGACCCAGAGAAATTACTCAGCCCCTGAGGTAAATCAATTCAATGTTGTAAATCAGTTTAAATATTTAGGAATTCAAATTATGCCTAAGCTAGAATCAGTCGCCAGTGTCAACTATGAAGCCTTAATGTCAGATATCAGTGAGTTAACTCAGAGATGGATGTCACTACCAATGTCGATGATCGGGAGAATCAATATACTTAAAAGTAATATTTTACCTAAAATACTTTATTTATTTCAATACATTCCCTTATCACCACCTTTAGATCTATTCTCAAGAATAAAAAAAAAGTTAGTGGAATTTATATGGAACAACAGGAGGGCTAGATTACGTTTGTCTTTATTATATTTACCATTTGATCGTGGAGGTCTGAAATGTCCAAATTTTATGTTGTATTATTGGTCGGCACAACTGAGGTCTATGACATATTATTTTTCATCAAATGATCTCCCTCACTGGACTGAAATGGAATCATACAATTTACCTTTACCTCTTCCCATATTCATATACTCAGATTCGGCAAAAAAATTACAAAAACAAGTTAAAAATCCATTTGTAAAGCATATGATCAAAATATGGTGTGAAGCTAAAAACTATTTAAAAGAACCACAGTTATTGTCACAATTTAGTCCAATATGGGGTAATCAATATTTTAAACCAGGGAGAGCGGACGCTGTATTTAAAGTATGGAATTTAAAAGGGATACAAAAGATTCAGGATTTATATTTGCCAGGTGCAAACAACATAATGTCTTTTGAAGAGCTGAGGATCAAATTTAATCTCAATAGAACACATTTTTTTAAATATCTTCAACTTAGAAACTTTATTCGATCAAATCAAAATAAAGCTCTCACTCGACCTATTTATTCATCCTTGGAAAAAATGATGATGAAAGATAGTAAAAGAAAGGGTATTATTTCAGAGTTTTATAACTCATTGACACTATCTTCAAGTGAAAATTCACTGAAAAGATTAAACTACTGGAAAGAAGATCTGCAAATTGAAATTTCAGAGGAACAATGGGAATTGGCTTGTACAGAAGCTCAAACCAAATCAATAAATGCACGCCTTAAATTGATACATTTCAAATGGTTAATGCGGATGTATGTTACACCGGAGGAGTTAAATAGATATAACAAAAATATACCAGATACATGCACAAAATGCATGGAAAGTAAAGGAACCCTATTTCATTGTTTATGGGAATGTAGATTAATAAGAATGTTTTGGGAAGAGGTGAGGGTAACAATTGAAAAAATAATCTCAAAACAAATCATATTGAATCCTAAACTGTTTTTGTTGGGTCTGTACCCAGAAAAGCATAATTTTAATAAAAGTGAAAGAACATTCATAGACCTCAGTTTGCTTAATGCCAAAAAATGTATTGCACTATTATGGAAAAAGACTCATAGACCAGATGTGACTCAGTGGTTAAGACAGATGTTAACAAACCTTCCATTAGAAAGAATAACATATATACTAAAATCAAAGGAAATTGTGTTTGAGAATATATGGAGACCTTTTATTGATTATGTAAAAAATTTAAACATAACTCTTGAAGAAGAAGGTGAATGATGTGTGTGGACCTTGTAAATTCCAAACTGGTGAACATAATATGTATACTAATGTATTGGATTGTCTAGACTAAACAGAGGAGCATTGTTGAAGACTTGATTTTGTTGGTGGTTGTTGGTGTTTTTAGTGCATTTTTTTTTTTTTGTAGTACTTTAGTGTTAGTGTTTGATTGTTTGTATCATGTTTGTTAAAAAAAAAAAAAGGTTCAATAAAGATATTGTGGAAAAAAAAAAAATTGAAGAGCTGGGTGCAAGATGGGTGGATAGCCAAAGGCATTAGCTTATGAGCTAACAGTGGTACTAGAACGATTGTATTTATATCCACCTTATTCCTGACGGTGCTGCTGTAGACACAATTATGGGGGCAACTTTCTGTTTTGAGCTGAAGTAGTGTTAAATCAGTCAGCAAGAGTGGAGTAGTGGGGCATTTAAAATGACGTTTTTAAAAGTTTTTCAAATTCGTTTTAATGTATAGTCCACATTTGTGTTTTGCAGTCAAGTGGCAGCTAATTTCAGCACTTGTAGTTTTGGTATTTTTGAATGTTTTTGCATAGTTCTGGCACTTGTTGCTGCTGTTCGTGTTTGTGCTATAGACTGTATAAATGGAGGCTCCTCATAAATAAACTCAGCTAAATCTGTGGCTTCAATAGCAATGTGTAGATCATGCACCGAAAATTAAAAAGGACTGTTGGTGTGATTGGTGGTACAGACACAAGAGCACCAGGTACGTTTTCACTTGTATGAATGTCACAGATCTGACGTTTGTCATTTACAGTGGTGTGAAAAAGTGTTTGCCCCCTTCCTGATTTCTCACTTTTTTGTGTGTTTGTCACACTTAAATTGTTTCAGATCATCAAACAAATTTAAATATTAGACAAAGATAACACAAGTAAACACAAGATGTAGTTTTTAAATGAAGGTGTTTATTATTAAGGGGAAAAAAAATTCAAACCTACATAGCCCTGTGGGGAAAAAGTGATTGCCCCCTAATCCTAATAACTGGTTGGGCCACCCTTAGCAGCAACAGCTGCAATCAAGCCTTTGCGATAACTGCTAGTGAGTCTTTTACAGCCCTGTGGAGGAATTTTGGCCCAGTCATCTTTGCAGAATTGTCATAATTCAGCCACACTGGAGGGTTTTCAAGCATGAATCACCTTTTTAAGGTTATGCCACAGCATCTCAATCGGATTCAGGTCAGGACTTTGACTGGGCCACTCTAAAGTCTTCATTTTGTTTTTCTTAAGCCATTCAGAGCTGGACTTGCTGGTGTGTTTTGGGTAATTGTCCTGCTGCAGAACCCAAGTGCACTTTAACTTGAGGTCACGAACAGATGGCCGGACATTCTCCTTCAGGATTTTTTGGTAGACAGCAGAATTCATGGTTCCACTTACCACAGGAAGTCTTCCAGGTCCTGAAGCAGCAAAACAGCCCCAGACCATCACACTGCCACCACCATATTTTACTGATGGTATGATGTTCCTTTTCTGAAATGCTATGTTACTTTTACGCCAGATGTAATGGGACACACACCTTCCAAAAAGTTCAACTTTTGTCTTGTCAGTCCAGAGAATATTTTCCCACAAGTCTTGGGGATCATCAAGATGTTTTCTGGCAAAACTGGGATGAGCCTTTATGTTCTTTTTGCTCAGCAGTGGTTTTCATCTTGGAACATGCAGGCCATTTTTGCCCAGTCTCTTTCTTATGGTGGAGTCATGAACACTGACCTGAACTGAGGCGAGGTCTGTAGTTCGTTGTATGTTGTTGTGGGATCTTTTGTGACTTCTTGGATGAGTTGTCGCTGCGCTCTTGGGGTAATTTTGGTCGGCCGGCCACTCCTGGGAAGGTTCACCACTGTTCCATGTTTTCGCCATTTGTGAATAATGGTTGTCACTGTAGTTCGCTGGAGTCCCAAAGCTTTAGAAATGGCTTTATAACCTCAATTACTTTTTCTCATTTGTTCCTGAATTTCTTTGGATTGCAGCATGATGTCTCACTTTTGAGGATCTTTTGGTCTACTTCACTTTGTCAGGCAGGTTCTATTTAAGTGATTTCTTGATTGAGAACAGGTGTGGTAATAATCAGGCCTGAGCGTGGCTAGAGAAAGTGAACTCCACTTTCCAAAGATGTGATAAACCACAGTTAATTTATGTTTTAACAGAAGGGGGCAATCACTTTTTCACACAGGGCCATGTAGGTTTGGATTTTTTATTTTTTTTTAACCCTTAATAATAAACACCTCCATTTAAAAACTGCATTTTGTGTTTATTTGTATTATCTTTGTTTAATATTTAATTTTTTTGATGATCTGAAACATTTAAGTGTGACAAACATCCAAAAAAATGAGAAATCAGGAAGGGGGCAAACACGTTTTCACACCACTGTATGTCATCAGATGCAAGTCTGCATGAAGTAAAATAAAAAATAGTAACAGTTTGCTTCCAAAGGCTTAACAATTTAAGAAAGATATCTTTTTTTTTTTTTTTGCATTTGTTGCACTGCAGATGCAAATTAGCAGTATTGCTAAATCTGGCATACTTACGTTTCATTAGTATGTAATGTCCCTTTCAAATAAACATTAAACTAAAAACTAAACATTGGAACGAAATGGACTTGATATTAGCAGCTTCAACATGCATTAATTTTTAAATTATCACAAAATATAGATCATTAAAATTTTGAACAACTGTCAGAAATGGTTTGTACGTGTTAAGTTAAATAACAAGCATTCGTGGCATGACAGCAGCATGAGCATGTTAATTTTGGGGTAAAACAAACAGCTGCAGCTGTCTGTATTTACCCCAACATTAAGGCTGCATATCCACCAAATGCGTTTTTTCAGCTGTGGGCAACTATTTTCTATTCATTCTCCATGTAGTCCAGCGTCTACAGCGCTGAAACGCTCTCGGCGGTGGCCGCTTTTTGTCGTGGTGCTCAGAGTTGAAAAAGTTTCAACTTTTCAAACTGCAGCTGAGCTTGTCAGTGTCAGACCTTTCTAAGCAGCCAATCAGAATAAGGAAGGGCGGGACATAGGACACCGGTACAGTCTGTACTCAAGACTCCTGTTTTCCGTGTCATCATATTTTGTATCCACAGCTGCTACCAATGCTAGAATACGTTTCCTGTCCATTGTTATTTAGAGACTGTTATTAAAAAATAAGTAAAAAGTCTGACCATAGGAAAAGCGGAAGTGCTGAGCTGAGTGACAAGCTGTTGCTGGGATACAGGGCACAGACTTTTTTTTCCAGAGCGCAGTGCACAAACACTGAAAAAAGACATTCAGGGTGGTCGGGTGACAAAAAACCCATTTGGTGGACACGCAGCCTAAAACACTCAAGCACAGTGTTGTGGTTCTTGGTGGCTCTGACTAGGTTCTTCGTCTGCTCTAAGGTAAATTTGATTATGTCCAACATCTTTTAACAAAATGCAACCGACTTTATTGCGGTGGACACATTGATATATCTCGGCTTTTATTTGTTTACAGCGTTAGCATCTTAGCAGCGGAGCTAACTAACGGAGCTGCTGTCTGCAAGGCCACTTTAAGGTCCTCTTCCCATCCCTCCATAGTCGTGGGAAGTGGTATGACTGTTACTTTTTGAGGTGCAAAGGGCCATGTCCCACATTTTTGATCCCAAAGGCATTGTTTTTTAACAAGGAAAAGTGTCCCGTTTCCATGACAACTCTACGTTCTAAACTAGTACCGGAAGTTGCACACGTAATTCACGCAAGGCATCATGGGGGCTAGGAATAAAGTGGATAGTTATTTTGTTTAGATTTCAGTCACTCTGGTAGACTTCACCGTTTCCACTTGGTTCACTATTGCCCAGTTGGTAATATAGCTAGTATTTTGTTATATTTTTGCCGTGATGCTACATTGTACCATTGCACCTTTAGCACCACCAAGGTGGCTAGGTGGAGCTAGCGGCTTTGCCACTAGTCTTGGCTCATTCGCAAATTTTTCAGTGCTTTTTGTACTCCAGAGACTGGTCATATGCTATTGACCACTGAAACCACACACCCCTGTCCACCAGTGATGCAGTATTTCATTCATTCTTTAAAAGAAATTTATGTTAGCTGGCTCCATTAACTGACCCTCATCAATTGGCGTACAGGAATAATCGGTGCATGTCTGATTCGGTGGCAGCTGTTGTCCATCAGGCCCTCACCCACCTAGAGGTGAGAGATGCGTACATCAGGCTGCTCTTCCTAGACTTCAGTTCGGCCTTCAATACAATCATCCCAGAGACTCTGGTGAACAAGCTGGTACTGCTGGGACTGAAATCATTGCTGTGTAACTGGGTGAAGGACTTCCTTACTAATAGAACACAAACTGTAAAGATCCATGGTCGTTCTTCTTCACCACTCTCCATCAACACTGGCTCTCCTCAGGGGTGTGTCCTCAGCACCTTACTGTACACGCTGCTGACGTATGATTGCACAGCCACACAACCGAGCAGTCACATCGTCAACTATGCGGATGACACAGCTGTGGTGGGACTTTTCTCCCACAGTGGCAAGGTAGTGTAGAGACAAGAGGTACAACATCTGAAGAGTTGGTGTAGAGATAACAACCTCTTGATAAACATGGCAAAGACTAAGGCTATGTCACACTGCAGGTCTTAATGCTTAACTCCGATTTTTTGCCGAGGTTTTTTTTTTTTTTTTTTTTTTTTTTTTGATTTTGTATACTTTATTGATCCCCAGAGGGGAAATTGAGGGCATCCACCTGGATGGATGAAGCAGCCACGGTACAGCGCTATCCCTTAACCAGTCACACACACATTCACACCTAGGGCCACTTTAGAGTCTCCAATTAACCTAACCTGCATGTTTTTGGCCTGTGGGAGGAAACCGGAGAAATCCCGGAGTAAACCCACACAGATACGGGGAGAACATGCAAACTCCACACAGGTCACTGTTGGTCAGGGGCTGGGATCGAACCAGGGATATGATTTTTTTTGTGTGTGTGGGCGTTCACATCATAATTTAAATGCGACCCCATCAGACTCCAGTGTGAACGGTCTACAGCTATAAAGTGACCCGCATGTGCAGAAGAAAACATAACATCAGACACAGCATTGTGTTTACGGAAATAAATGTGAGCCCCGAACGATTGGGGGGGGACAGAACTTCTTCACCTTGATGCAGCGCAGCAAAATAAAATGTTAAAATCATAAATATGAGACCAGCTTCATTCCTCTACACGCCAGATAACCGCTGTGGTGAGCTCTGTTTTAAAAGAACTGATCGATTAAACAGCTCTCGTTAAAATGAGACCCCGTGTCTCAATGGAATTACAGTGGGGCAAAAAAGTATTTAGTCAGCCACCAATTGTGCAAGTTCTCCCACTTAAAAGATGAGAGAGGTCTCCAATTTTCATCATAGGTATACCTCAACTACGAGAGACAAAATGAGGAAAAAAAATCCAGAAAATCACATTGTCTGATTTTTTTTTTAAAGAATTTATTGGCAAATTATGGTGGAAAATAAGTATTTGGTCACCTACAAACAAGCAAGATTTCTGGCTCTCACAGACCTGTAACTTCTTCTTTAAGAGGCTCCTCTGTCCTCCACTCGTTACCTGTATTAATGGCACCTGTTTGAACTCGTTAAAAATCGGAATTGAGCATTAAAACCTGCAGTGTGACCATAGCCTAAGGAGTTAATTGTGGATTTTAGGAAGAAGAGCTTTTCCCCTTCCCCACTCTACATTGCAGGCACAGCGGTTGAGGTGGTATCCAGCTTGAAGTACCTAGGCCTCCATATCTCAAACCGCCTCACTTGGTCCACTAATACAGCCGCATTTTGAAGACGGCCCACCAGCACCTCTACTTTCTGAGGCTGCTGGACTCGGCCTGCCAGCTTTAGTCTCCTTCATAAGAGGGAGGGTGAAGTTAAATACAGCCTTAGTGATTTAAATAGACATGCACTGAAACCAGCCATTCTCAGAAATGCTGCAAATGATGATAAAAAAATTATGCAGAACATTTCGTTAAGATGTGTGTGAGCTGTTAGAATATGGAAAAAGTGCAATCATTAACCTCTTTAAGCATTTTTCCCCACATAAATTTGCGACGTGTTATGTGAATGAGTCTTTTCTTATAGTTGCAAAAGCAGTATATGCATGAAGTCACTGACAATGCATCTTCTGCAGTATCTGCCTCATGTCATCAGCAGTAATTATGGAACTGAGAATAGTTTTAACCTCAGTAGCCTTGAGTTCAGGCCTAGTGGTTAATTTAAAGCTGTGTTATGACTATAACACTTTGAGTTTGTTTCTCTTAACTGTGATGCCTCAAGCCCTGTTTTTCTGTCACTGAGTTATACCAGCATAACATGGGAGTTGTTTGTCAAATGCTGCTGCAAAACAATTTTTAAGCATCTGGTACATGTTGGAAGGTAATTTATGATGGCTCACAGTTAAATTAAGTAGTTTGACGTGCCACTAAATGACACTTTATTTCAGCAGGCCTTTAAACAGAAGCAAAACAAAAGAAGTTACAATAAACAGACTCAAGAATGCAAGAAATGACTAAAAGCTTGTTGGATTTTGTTTTTATGTGCGTCTGTGTGACGCGTGTTTATTTTTATTATGCTTTAATGCAATATATTCCGTCCCTCCGCTGATAATTATAGCCTCAGTTGGCTTTGTGGATTCTTCAGAAAGTATCAAGGGGTGTTACTTTTTGTGTGATCCTTTATAAATCTGGGATTCGGCCCACATCTGCGTGTTTAAAGTTGCCTTGGCTCCGCTGTGAAGATCACTGAGTGACGCTCACTGAGGTCTATGAGTGTGCCTTTGATGTATATTATTTTAATCTCAGAAAGCAATCTTATGACTCATCGGGGTAATGACACCTCTTTCAGGGTTGGAGTTTCCCTTTATAGATATATTCTCAGTCATCTGTCCACACAGTCATGTCTGCTTAGATCTGAAAGCAGATTTTTACCACCTCCTTGTCTCTGTCATCCCTGTAACCAAACACAACCTTAAGTCTCCATTTTGCAATATAGATCTGCATTATAGATTGCCTGTGTGTTGTGGTCACGCTCTGTTAGCCACGGTTGACGAAGCAGTCTGTTCCCATGCAACCGAGCACGCAGAGCAGCTCCATCACGGCGCTGATATTTGCTCCTGATCACTGACCCATGGCTGGTGGGGCTGCTTTACCAGTCATTGACATGGTGGCTGAAGGGCATGCTTTTGTAAGGTTTTTTATTTAAATAGGAGGGTTTTATTGAAGCAGAGATTAAGTAAAGAACAAAGGAGATGCTTTTACACTGTTGGAACAAAAACTTGGAAAATAGTAAAAAAATGGCTAATTTGAATTGTGCATCCAATTTTAACAGGTAGTTATAGTATAAGCTCAAAGTGTATCACTCCAGATAATTTTGGGGGTGTATTCATTTTAGACCTTCAAAGTCATTGAATTGAGTGGCTGATTAAATTCAGTGTTTGGGGTTGTCTTTTTGCACAGAGTTGTGTAATAGCACATTTTTCTATTTTTGTGATCTCTAAACTTGCGTAATGGAATCAGTGAAAAAGTATACTTTAGCAACTTTTTTTGCATTTTCATTCACTGAACATACTTGGGACTAGGGCTGCAGCTAACGACTATTTTACAGCTCGAGTAATCAACCACTCTATTCAATGATTACTTGAGTAATCGGATACTTTTTTTAAAGAAACTTGCATTGACCAACATGTGTGGAACTTTCTTTCCTAAAGAACAGTAGTAATTGTACACATTTATTCCAATGCTTATTGCAATGTTTATTGCATAGAATGTAACTTTAAACATTGCGTTACACCATAAAGTTCTTTTTGCTAGCGGTGGTGGCTATATGTTATTTGGTCATATAAGCACAATTAGTGTAGCTGACAACATTCTACTCATCTTTTTTTTTTTCCACAATATCTTTATTGAACCTTTTTTTTTTTTTAAACAAACATGACACAAACAATCAAACACTAACACTAAAGTACTACAAAAAAAAAAATACACTAAAAACACCAACAACCACCAACAAAATCAAGTCTTCAACAATGCTCCTCTGTTTAGTCTAGACAATCCATTACATAAGTATACATATTATGTTCACCAGTTTGGAATTTACAAGGTCCACACACATCATTCACCTTCTTCTTCAAGAGTTATGTTTAAATTTTTTACATGATCAATAAAAGGTCTCCATATATTCTCAAACACAATTTCCTTTGATTTCAGTATATATGTTATTCTTTCTAATGGAAGGTTTGTTAACATCTGTCTTAACCACTGAGTCACATCTGGTCTATGAGTCTTTTTCCACAGTAGTGCAATACATTTTTTGGCATTAAGCAAACTGAGGTCTATGAATGTTCTTTCACTTTTATTAAAGTTATGCTTTTCTGGGTACAGACCCAACAAAAACAGTTTAGGATTCAAAATGATTTGTTTTGAGATTATTTTTTCAATTGTTACCCTCACCTCTTCCCAAAACATTCTTATTATTCTACATTCCCATACACAATGAAATAGGGTTCCTTTACTTTCCATGCATTTTGTGCATGTATCTGGTATATTTTTGTTATATCTATTTAACTCCTCCGGTGTAACATACATCCGCATTAACCATTTGAAATGTATCAATTTAAGACGTACATTTATTGATTTGGTTTGGGCTTCTGTACAAGCCAATTCCCATTGTTCCTCTGAAATTTCAATTTGCAGATCTTCTTTCCAGTAGTTTAATCTTTTCTGTGAATTTTCACTTGAGGATAGTGTCAATGAGTTATAAAACTCTGAAATAATACCCTTTCTTTTACTATCTTTCATCAACATTTTTTCCAAGGATGAATAAATAGGTCGAGTGAGAGCTTTATTTTGATTTGATCGAATAAAGTTTCTAAGTTGAAGATATTTAAAAAAATGTGTTCTATTAAGATTAAATTTGACCCTCAGCTCTTCAAAAGACATTATGTTATCTGCACATGGCAAATATAAATCTTGAATCTTTTGAATCCCTTTTAAATTCCATACTTTAAATACAGCATCCGCTCTTCCTGGTTTAAAATATTGATTACCCCATATTGGGCTAAATGGTGACAATAACTGTGGTTCTTTTAAATAATTTTTAGCTTCACACCATATTTTGATCATATGCTTTACAAATGGATTTTTAACTTGTTTTTGTAATTTTTTTGCCGAATCTGAGTATATGAATATGGGAAGAGGTAAAGGTAAATTGTATGATTCCATTTCAGTCCAGTGAGGGAGATCATTTAATGAAAAATAATATGTCATAGACCTCAGTTGTGCCGACCAATAATACAACATAAAATTTGGACATTTCAGACCTCCACGATCAAATGGTAAATATAATAAAGACAGACGTAATCTAGCCCTCCTGTTGTTCCATATAAATTCCACTAACTTTTTTTTAATTCTTGAGAATAAATCTAAAGGTGGTGGTAAGGGAATGTATTGAAATAAATAAAGTATTTTAGGTAAAATATTACTTTTAAGTATATTGATTCTCCCGATCATCGACATTGGTAGTGACATCCATCTCTGAATTGACTCATTGATATCTGTCATTAAGGCTTCATAGTTGACACTGGCGACTGATTCTAGCTTAGGCACAATTTGGATTCCTAAATATTTAAACTGATTTACAACGTTGAATTGATTTACCTCAGGGTCTGGGTAATTTCTCTGGGTCTCATTTAGCATTAATATTGAAGATTTAGTTTTATTTATTTTATATCCTGATATTTCCCCAAAATTCTTTATTAAATTCAACAAGGTCGGAATTGATTTTTTTAGATTCGACATAAACAAAATTATGTCATCGGCGTACAGGGAGATTTTATGTTCTGTTGGTCCAACTTTAATTCCATATATTTGTGAATGTAAACGTATCGCCATCGCTAAAGGTTCAATTGCCATAGTAAACAGTAAAGGTGAAAGTGGACAGCCTTGTCGACATCCTCTATTGATTTTTATTGATTTTGAAATATTGTTATTTGTTAGGATTTCTGCTGTAGCATTATTGTATATTGTCTGAACCCATTTTATGAAATTATTTCCAAGTCCAAACCTTTGTAAGACTTCAAAAAGAAAGGGCCATTCGACTCTATCAAAGGCCTTTTCGGCGTCCAGTGATAGGACAGCTGTATCCGGTGCTTCTTTATTAAAATAAATAATATTAAATAGTCTTCTTACATTATGGAAGCCTTGTCTTCCCTTTATAAAGCCATTCTGATCTCGATTAATAATATTTGGTCAAATTTCTTGTATTCGTCTTGCTAAAATTTTACAGATTATCTTAAGGTCGGCATTTAATAGGCTTATTGGTCTCATATTTTCACATTTATTAGAGGGCTTACCTGGTTTTGGCAACAGTATAATTAAGGCATTATTCATGTATGATGGTAAATTATTATTTTGAAATGCTTCTAAAACCATTTCCAAAAAAGGTTTTATTAATTTATTCTTAAATTTTTTATAAAGGTCAACTGGAAGACCATCTGGTCCTGCACTTTTTCCTGATTTCATATTATCAATGGCTAGCCCAACTTCTTCTTGACTAATTTTAGACTCCAATATCTCCCTGTTTTCATTTGGAATACACGGTATAGATAGTTCGTTCAAAAACCCATTTAGTTTTGTTAAATCAGATTCATTTTTGGTATCATATAATTTTTCATAGTAATCTCTAAAGGCTCTGTTAATTTCTAAAGGATCTATAACTACCTGTCCGTTACTTATAATACTGGTAATTGGTGTTTTAATTTCTAATTGTTTAATCTGCCATGCCAATAATTTTCCTGATTTTTCACCTTGTTCATAAAAAGATTGTTTCAATCTTAGAAGACTCGAGGCAGCTCTATTCGCTGATTTTTTGTCGTATTCAGCTCTCAAAATCAGTAATTAATAATAATAATAATAATGCATCGGTTTTATATAGCGCTTTATCATATATACTCAAAGACGCTTTACAATTAGGTACATTATTCATTCACTCCAGACAGACAATGGTAGTGGCAAGCTACTTCTGCAGCCACAGCTGCCCTGGGGCAGGCTGACGGAAACGTGGCAGCCAATCTGCGCCAACGGCCTTTCCGGCCACCACCGAACATTTTATACATTTATACACATTCATACCCAGTGTTATGGGCACTGGAGGCAATGCGGGTGAAGTGTCTTGCCCAGGGACACAACGGCAGGATATCTGGGGAGAGCGGGATTCGAACCGCCAACCATCGGGTTATTAGACGACCTGCTCTACCTCCTGAGCCACTGCCGCCCCAATTCATTCTCCAATTCATTCTCCAACCTTGGATCACTTCCTGCATACACTTTTTCCTGAAGATTTTTTATTTTATGTTCCAATTGGGCTCTCTCCTCTCGAGTCTTCTTAGATTTTGAACCTGTATAACTAATAATATGTCCCCTAATAAAAGCTTTGAAAGCCTCCCACTTTACACATGCTGATGTTTGTGTAGTATTGATATCAAAGAACTCATCTATCTGTTTTTCTATGTACTTGACAAATTCCTCATCCTGAAGCCATTTATGCTGAAATTGCCATCTACCTGATTCCTTTGTCAATTTCTTATCTACATATACTATACAGCAGGGTGCATGATCAGAGATCACGATGTTATCATAAAAGCAGTTTTGAATCTTGGACCTTAATTCTGTGGAAATCAAAAAATAATCAATACGTGAGAATGTCTTGTAGGTACTGGAATAACAAGAGTAGGCTTTGACTTGTGGTTTCATTTCTCTCCATATATCTAGCAATCTCAATTCTTTCATAAAATGATTAATGGTCATCCTACATCCATTGTGCGTACAGTCCAGTCCTGTTGATCTATCTATACCGGGATTCAATGTACATTTAAAATCCCCTGCTATTATGTGTTGCCCTGTAAGTGATGATAAGATAAGAAATAAATTAGCAAAGAACTTTTGATCATCTATACTGGGACCATAATAGCAAAGATCCTTGAATGATTACATATCTTCCAAATTTGTCTCCAATTACATTTTTCACTTGAAAAGGGACTGATTTATGTATGAGAGTCATAACTCCCCTGGCCCGGGATGAAAATGATGAGGTGAAAACACTTCCTTGCCATCTTCAGTTTTGGGACCATTATTATTCAATATGTATATAAACGATATATGTAAAGTCTCAGAAAAAATGGACTTAATATTGTTTGCCGATGACACTAATCTGCTATGCAGTGGAAACAATTTGGAACAACTTCTGGATACACTCGGGAAGGAATTAGGAAAGCTTAAACTGTGGTTTGATTCAAACAAATTAACGCTCAATTTAAGTAAGACAAAATTTATAGTCTTTAACAACCATCACAACAATCCAGTACCCAAACTCCGTGTAAATGGTGTAGAGATTGAAAGGGTATCTGAAACTAAATTCCTTGGAGTAATAATTGATAACAAACTGTGTTGGAAGTCACATATTAATTATATTAAAGGTAAAGTTTCCAAATCAATTGCAATATTACACAGAGTGAAATATTTGCTGAATCAACCCACACTATACACCTTGTATCATTCATTAATACTCCCATACATGACATATTGTAATGAAGTATGGGGAAATACATACAAAACAAACATATATCCACTCTTTATGCTTCAAAAGAGAGCTATTAGAATAATAAACAAAGCAGCTTACAGGGAACCAACAAACCCACTTTTTCTTAAACAAAAAACTCTCAAGTTGAAAGATCTGGTTGACTTTAAAACCGCAATAATAATGTTCAAAGTGAAGAATTTATCACTGCCCGCAAATATCCAAAAGTTGTTCCAAACAAGGGAGAAACGATATCACTTCAGAGGAACATGTATATTTCAAAAGCCTACAGTGAGAACAACCACCAAGCAACACTGTATTTCAGTGCAAGGAGTCAGATTATGGAACGATTATGGACCTGAATTAAAATCATGTACAACGCTTGGACAATTTAAACAAAAACTAAAGGAAGAAATACTCCAAACATATTTACAAGACGACATGTAAACTCACATAAGGATTGACATATCCAGCCTGTGTTGTGCTGTAGCTTAGTTTTTTGTTTTGTTTTTTTTTTCTCTCTGTGACATTCTGTCTTAGATTTGTCTTGAATAGTAACCGCTTAACTTAGCTTAGCTTAGTTTTCTTTTTTTTTTTCTCTCAGTCACACTTTGTCTTAGCTTTGTTCTAAATTGTAATCACTCTTGTCTTGTTTACTCTTTTTTTCTTTGAATTCTTGGATGGAATATGGGTGGGCAATATAAGCTGCAGCTTCAGCCATCACCCATTTTGGATAACTCACGTGGAATTGTTTAGTAGAAGGAGTCTTTGTCTAATTTGACCTTGTTGTTATATTATACAGTTTCTTTTAACCTGTAATGTACTATCCGAAATAAAATTCATTCATTCATTCATCTACTCCTAATTCTTTTTACATCCTCCTCTATTAGATGAGTTTCTTGTAAAAACACAATTTTTGAACCCATGTCTTTTATTTTATTCATAACTTGTTTAAGTTTTTTTAAATTTTGTAGACCTCTGCAATTCCATGAAGTTAAATTAAGATTAACGCTTTGGTTTATGATCAATAGGGAGTTTGGGATTACCTTGCAGTGTAAACATGCTCATACAGAGAAGCAAAAAAATGAGTGGTTGAACATTCATCCTACAAACTACACACAAACAAATTCCCCCTTCCCACACTTGTGGCAAACCCCCCAAAATCAAAAGAAAAATTCCGTCTCCCGATATAGCCATCGACTGCTCCACATCCACGAGGATCAGCCAAAGCCACTCCTTCTTCATCCTCCCAATCACCCTAACTCTACTGCTTTTAATGACGTAACATTAACTCTCCTCTGTAGTTTTCCAACTTAACTCCAAAATTTTTAGCAACTTTGTACATCATAGTTTTGTTTTTTTTTTAATTATATAATGCAATCTATATTTTGTAAACTTGCTATTAGCTTCAAGTCAGTCAGATGCCTGTGCAAATGCTTAATTATTCTACCTTATATTTTGTTCATGCTTAGCTCCCACCAGTCTCTTCTTCTTGGATCTTCTTGATGAACTCCTGCGCCTCCTCTGGGGTCTTGAAGATGTGTGTTCTGCCCCCATACGTGGTCAGCAGTCTCGCAGGATAGATTACACCATGACGAATCCCAAGGTTGCGCAGCTCCTTACGTACGGGATCATACTGCTTCCTCAATTGTTGGATTCCTGTGGCCCAATCTGGGTAGAACTGCACCTGCTGATCCTGGTGTTTAATCTCTCCTTTAGCTCGTGCTGCGTTGAAGATCTTCATCCTGTCTCTGTTGCTGACAAACTTCATAATTAAGGTCCTCGGTGGTCCCTTATCTCTCCGTGGGCCAATACGATGCGCGCCCTCCAAAACCACCGCCGGCCGCAGCTCCGCACTGCCCAGCGCCTCCGGAATCCACTTTTCCAGAAAGGAACACGGGTCCCGACCTTCGGATTCTTCCGGTAGACCCACCAGCCTCAAGTTGTTCTGTCTCGACCGGGATTTCAAATCCAGAATGTTTTCTGCCAGACATTTATTTTTTTTTTCCAAAGTGCGCACCTTTAATTGGAGACAATTGACTTCATCTTCAGCACTGGAAATATGAAGCTCCATCTGCGCCATTCGTTCCACACAGTCACCCAATTCCTTTCTCATTCCTTCCAACGCTGCCATAATCCCATCAAATCTAGAGGAAAAGTCCGCTCTCATTGAACTCATAGCCGCCAGCAACGCACCTGTGTCGCTTCCCGCAGCTCCCGCGCCATTGTTAGCTTCCTTCGCCATATTTGGTGCTTTCTCTGCTGCGTCACAGGCCTGAAAGTCCGTTAATTTGGACTGTTTCTGCGGCTCGCTTTTTCCTCTACTTGGTTTTCCAGCCTTAGGCTTCACCGACATATCCTCGCTCAAACGCTGGGATACGTTCTGTCCCAAATGAGAGAGTTATTTGCCGATTTTTTTTCTCCAGAAGCAGAGCAGAGTGAGACGTGTCCTTCTTACGTGGCAGCCATAACCAGAAGTCACATTCTACTCATCTTAATTTAAAATCTCAATCACATACCTTGTCTCGGGTGCGCTGGCTGTGCATGGTGTCAGAATCAGAATCAGAATCAGAATGAGATTTATTGCCATTGTTCATGTAGTACACAAACTAGGAATTTGTCTTGGTGCAATGCTGCAACATTAAACATGGAGTAGCACTAAAGATAAAAATAAAAAAACTATGCATGCAATAAAAGGTAGAATATGAATAAGTAATACTAATCTATGCAATTTTTAAATATATTAACAAGCAGCAGATATTGTGGAGTTCCACATAGTGCAGTCGGTAGTGCAAAAAGAAAACAGTGATAATTGTCATGAGTCCGGTTGAGCTGCTGTATGTAATGCACAAGAGTCTAATAAGTCACTTAGTGTTCAGCAGTCTGATGGCAGAGGGGAAGAAGCTGTTCATGTAGCGCAGGGGTGTCCAACCATGTGCCATGGAGAGCCAACACCCTGCAGGTTTTCTCTTCTACCCAGTCTCTTCAGCAGGTGTTTTCACTTATCAGCAATCAGTGGGAAGAAGTTCACTGAAATCTGCTGTTGAAGACACTGGTTGGAGGTAAAACCTGCAGGGTCTTGGCTCTCCATGGCACATGGTTGGACACCCCTGATGTAGCGGGAGGTTTTAGTCTGAATGGACCGAAGTCTTCTGCCTGAGGGGAGGGGGGCAAACAGTGCGTGTCCATGGTGTGAAGGGTCGGCTTTGATCCGACCTGCACGCCTCCGGGTCCTGGAGATGTACAGGTCCTGGAGGGATGGGAGCTTGCAGCCGATCACCTTCTCAGCAGCGCGCACAATGCGCTGCAGTCTTAGTCTGTCCCTGGCGGTGGCTCCTGCGTACCACACGGTGATGGAGGTGGTGAGGATGGACTCGATGATGGCCGTGTAGAACTGCACCAACATCTTGGTGGGTAGCTTGAGCTTCCTCAGCTGCCGCAGGAAGAACATCCTCTGCTGGGCCTTTTTGATGAGGGAGCTGATGGTCGGCTCCCACTTGAGGTCCCGGGTGATGGTGGTGCCCAGGAAGCGGAAGGAATCCGCAGTGGTGATGGGAGAGTCTGTGAGGGTAAGGGGGGGCAGAGGAGCTGTGACTTTTCTGAAGTCCATGATCATCTCCACTGTCTTCAGAGCGTTCAGCTGCAGGTTGTTGTGGCTGCACCAGGACGCCAGCTGGGCCACCTCTCTCCTGTAGACGGACTCGTCGCCGTTGGAGATGAGCCCGATGAGGGTGGTGTCGTCCGCAAACTTGATCAGCTTGACAGACTGGTGGCTGGAGGTGCAGGAGTTGGTGTACAGGGAGAAGAGCAGGGGGGAAAGTACACAGCCCTGGGGTGATCCGGTGCTGATGCTAACAGAGTCTGAGACAGTCTTTCCCAGCCGCACATGCTGCCTCCGGTCCGGATGTGGGATGCTTTATGCCGAGACAGCGTAACAATGACATAGGAATGCTAGCTCTCTGCTCTGCTTTACCAGGTACACACTGCACAATGTTTTCCTTCAATTTGAACTTGAAATGATCCCGGACTTGAAATACTTTTGTCAGTTTTTTCTGACTTTCTTCCTTTCTGTCGTCACTTGCTCTCATATGGCGCCATTAAACAAAGCCACGTCTTGTTTATGTAGCGTGACCGGAAGAAGGTCGTACCAGAAGAAGGTCATATAGACTGGAAGTGCTACATTAAACGACACGTCGAAGCATAGATTTTAAATTAATGAATTTTTGTAATCAAATTATTCGAGTAATTGTTACAGCCCTACTTGTGACCCTCATATTCAACAAAAATACTGCTAGAGCAACGTAAAGCACTTGATAATCATGAATATATACTCAGTTAAAGAAGTTCAGAATTTATGATAGTAGTTTGTAATATTCTTTTTCAGAGATGCATATCGTGATACTTTATTAAAAATTATTCATAAATGTTACATATAAATGCTTACCTATTTAGGTACCAGAGTAATAAAAACCATTTGACTTTTCAGTCCATTAGATGGTGCTAGGGCTGGGGGGAAAAAATGAATCAGTGAAGTATTGCAGTACTTGACACTTGCAATGATGCATCGATCCCTAAACACACATACCGATCTTTTATTAATTATATATATAATAAAATAAATAAAGTTTTAGGCTGCATTCACACCAGGATAGCCCAGGGGTCTCTGTTCAATTGGGCGGGGAATGCCGAGAATTTTCACACCTTCATTTGATTTGGTTTGCATTCACACTACAGCGGACCAAACTGCCTGGACAACGTCACGCACTTACAGCAACTGCTTGTTTGGGGTGCTGTAGCTGAACCCACCACTGACCAGGAAGAAAAAATCTCTGTGAAGAAGAAAAATCCAGCTCATCGATTGGCCAAGATCGAAAATGGAAATCCGTTCCCTTCAGTTGGGTTGTTTGTCCACCAAAAACGAGACTTTTTTTTTTTTTTACTTTTCTCCTCGGTTTTCTCCAGTAAAAGGATTCCTTGGATTTGTGTGGTTGTCTTTATTGTTATTTTCTACCCAAAATGTACTACGGTATACACCATTTCCTCTTCTCAGACTACGTGTTGCTATGGTTACACAAACGCTGAGGGGTACTTCCGCCCTTTGGTCCGCTGGATACTCCATTTGGATTCACACTGCAAGCCGCGCGCACCAGACTTTCTTTGCAAGTGAACCGAGACCCCTGTTTTCAGGGGGACCAGACTTTGCTTGTTTGGTGTACACCAGAGTTCCAACGCGCGTTCCGACTGCACCAACTGCACCGAACTATCTGCGGAAGCTGCTGTTTGGCCCTTTGGTCCGGACCAAACAGTGGCCTTCTGAATGCACCTTTAAAGACCAAAATCCATTTCTGCTATTTTTTAGCTCCACAAAAAAGGTGTTTCAGTTTTAAGCCTTGGGTAAAGGTTTTTTATGTGAGCCAGCCACAACTAAGGTTGCATCAAGACACATTTTGATTGGTTACTTTAAGAACTGGGGGTGGGGCTTGTTAGTGTGTGGCATCATAAAATCCAGGAAGTGGATTCTGCTCATTGCTTAAGAGCTTAACTAAATAAGGCATTGTGTATTTCTTTGAAGTGAATGTTTTAATATTATAACTGTAAACATGACTAAGGTCATGTAAACATAGTGTATTTTATGAGGTTTCTGACCATGAAAACACCATTTTGCCCATTATGGGACCTTATGGGAGTCTCTTCATGGTGTCACTGAAAGTCATTATCAAACAATACAGCAGGAGAACTGTATAATCCCCCAGTGGACCACTTTCATTTTTGCAAATAACTGTTATCCAAGGACACTTTGAAACCATGGCCTCTTCCTCTCTCTCTTACCCCTCCTTACGTTTTTGCTCACTCTGACACATACGGACAGCCTCGGGTTTGCTATATCACTGCATGTTGATTACAAAGAATACAGTATAAAGAGGATCCCTATTGAAAACTGAATACAGCCAACAGGAAGTAACCACTACATTGGAGAGAATAAATAATTCACTAAATACTTCAATATATCCTGTTGAATTTTTCTCTTTCCTCTGTTTTTTCTCTGTTGTTCCTCTTGCGTGCCTCAGGTCAGCATCACCCACTCTGGTGCAGCAGCAGGTCTTGATGCGAGGATATGTGCTCATCTACGTCATTCTGTTCTAAGTGATAACAGGCAGTAATTTACATGATTGCACTGGCTTTTTATATCCTGTGCAGTGTCTGTCATTTAAAGTTATAGCAATGCATCTGTTTGCAACTAGAAAGTTTGTGGTATTGGACACTTTTTTTTTTTTTTTGTCTACGTATACATTTCTTTTTGTTTGTGAGAGGGTGAAACTGATGCTACACCTGCAGTCCCATTTGTTGTATATGACAAGAGGTCAAACGTGTTAGCTTTGGCACCAAACTTTTAATTCAATTCAACTTTATTTATATAGCGCCGTTTCACAACAACAGTCATCTCATAGCACTTTCAACTGTAGGGGAAAACCCCACAATTGCAGAAATGCCCCAGCAATCAGGTGATCCCCTGTGAGCAAGCACTTGGCGATGGTGGAGAGGAAAAACTCCCTTTTAACAGGAAGAAACCTCCAGCAGAACCAGGCTCAGGGAGGGGCAGTCATCTGCTGTGACTGGCTGGGGGGTGAGGGGATAGAGAAGAAAAAAAAGAAGAGACATGTAGAGCGCAAACAGCACAATGGGGACTCAATCTATGGGTGAGAACAAACTGATGTTAAAGACCAGCAAAAATATTTCATTGACAGGGAAGAAAGGAGCGAAGCCCAGTGCATTGTTGAAGGTCCCCCAGCTGTCTAAACCCATTAGCAGCATAACTAAGGGAGGGTTCAGGTGCACCTGATCCCACCCTAACTATAGGCTATGTCAAAAAGGAAGGTTTTAACTCTGTTCTTAAAAAAATTCTTTAAGCCCTGTTAGAAGACCCCATAGACACATTTCTACATTCAATCTTAAAGCCTTAATTCATGCTGTATTTCCCCTCTAGTCCGCTTTGGTCTGCGTGCGCTTTGGACGAGCTCGTCACACACGCGGCGCTGTTAATGCCCACTTTTTTCATCTACCCAGGCCAAGCGGTTGACGCATGGGCACAACCATCATTTATAGTTTCACTCCCTCCCGACAGGTAGCGCCAGTGCCCTGATGCACCAGGATTTTCACCAACAAAGAAACGCTGCTTGCTTTCTGCTGCTTGACTTCCCAGTTTTCACGCCTTTTCCACGAAGATGCTGCTGCTGCTTAAGTATTTATGTATGATTCATGTATGTTTATTCTCGTCCTCCACATCCTCGTTGTCTTCTTCGTCTACTTTGTCTTGGTATGCTGTGCCGATATTGCCACCTCATGAATGGGACGTTCAGTCTTGCGCATGCGCTTTTCAACACGTTCAGGTCATGGGCAGGCAGCACAGTCACAAAATTTGGGCTGCACACGGTCGTCCGCGGTCAAACACTAGCGGAGTGGAGACGATGACGTAAATTTCATCACATGAGGTTTCCGGTTACACATACGTGGACAGCAGAGCTGCAGCATGAATCCAGCTCAACTCTCCTGACCCTTACCTCCCTTCGACCTTTCTGCTCTACTTTCCGTCTTGACTGCCTTCATATATGAAGAAAAATCCACAAGTTTCATTTATATGCTCAACATATTAAGGCATTTCAGCAAGAATGCACAGCAAATGCGTGCAGTAACTCCGTTGCCATTTGTGGGTTGTCACTGCAAAATGTGTTCTATAAGCATATTAGCTTACTGTGATTGAGATTTTCCTCACAATTAAAAGTTTGTGGTACAGTCCTGCTAGAGTAGCATTCTATGTTTACCTTACCTTGTATGAGAATTTATGTACTTGCAAATATTCTAAGTGCAGTTGAATATGTCTAGGGTGCAAGATGTGTAATGATTAATTGACTTTCGATTAATTGTCGATAATAATTTAGTCGACTAAATTAAATTAGTTGTCAGTTAATTGATAACTCAGCAGTCCTTTTCAGTGGGAGCTTATTCTATGAAATATAGCGGCTTCGCTGTTCAGGTGGGGGCACACACGGTCACCCATTGCCGCATTTCAACCAAAAAAGCAGAAAAAGGCGCTAAGCCCCCAGAGCGCATGCGCTGTGCATTGCGAAAAAAAACTCGCCCTTCTGGCTTATGTCGGAGAGCCACAGGTTTCAATGGCACGTTCCAATGTCCACCCGTCAAATCAACAGGGCAGAGAAATGAACTGCAGCAGGCTACACGAGCGCAAAAACCTATCCCCGCTGCCTCCCTTCAACCTGCCGCTAGATGGGAAAGCAGACCGGATTCAAGTTGCCACTGAGGTAACAGACAACAGAGGGAGCCCAGATCATACTGGGTTTGCCTGGATTACCATGGTACTGTGATAATGTTTAACATGCAACAGATGAAGCAGCTCACAATTTATTATCCTGTTAAAACGGTCTACCAATGCTTCTCAGTAACTTAGAATGTGAAAGCTTTTTTTAATATAACTAAAAAAGATAAATTTTATATTGGTAGTAGTTTTTAAAATAAATAAAAAATCATGACTTTGTAATTTTTTTTCCACAATATCTTTATTGAACCTTTTTTTTTTTTTTTTTTTAACAAACATGATACAAACAATCAAACACTAACACTAAAGTACTACAAAAAAAAAAAAAAATGCACTAAAAACACCAACAACCACCAACAAAATCAAGTCTTCAACAATGCTCCTCTGTTTAGTCTAGACAATCCAATACATAAGTATACATATTATGTTCACCAGTTTGGAATTTACAAGGTCCACACACATCATTCACCTTCTTCTTCAAGAGTTATGTTTAAATTTTTTACATAATCAATAAAAGGTCTCCATATATTCTCAAACACAATTTCCTTTGATTTCAGTATATATGTTATTCTTTCTAATGGAAGGTTTGTTAACATCTGTCTTAACCACTGAGTCACATCTGGTCTATGAGTCTTTTTCCATAATAGTGCAATACATTTTTTGGCATTAAGCAAACTGAGGTCTATGAATGTTCTTTCACTTTTATTGAAATTATGCTTTTCTGGGTACAGACCCAACAAAACCAGTTTAGGATTCAATATGATTTGTTTTGAGATTATTTTTTCAATTGTTACCCTCACCTCTTCCCAAAACATTCTTATTAATCTACATTCC
This sequence comes from Pholidichthys leucotaenia, assembly GCA_020510985.1. Lineage (NCBI taxonomy): Eukaryota > Metazoa > Chordata > Actinopteri > Cichliformes > Pholidichthyidae > Pholidichthys > Pholidichthys leucotaenia. The sequence goes on from CM035850.1 coordinate 41,472,678, forward strand.
CATAAACAATGAAATAGGGTTCCTTTACTTTCCATGCATTTTGTGCATGTATCTGGTATATTTTTGTTATATCTATTTAACTCCTCCGGTGTAACATACATCCGCATTAACCATTTGAAATGTATCAATTTAAGGCGTGCATTTATTGATTTGGTTTGAGCTTCTGTACAAGCCAATTCCCATTGTTCCTCTGAAATTTCAATTTGCAGATCTTCTTTCCAGTAGTTTAATCTTTTCAGTGAATTTTCACTTGAAGATAGTGTCAATGAGTTATAAAACTCTGAAATAATACCCTTTCTTTTACTATCTTTCATCATCATTTTTTCCAAGGATGAATAAATAGGTCGAGTGAGAGCTTTATTTTGATTTGATCGAATAAAGTTTCTAAGTTGAAGATATTTAAAAAAATGTGTTCTATTGAGATTAAATTTGATCCTCAGCTCTTCAAAAGACATTATGTTGTCTGCACATGGCAAATATAAATCCTGAATCTTTTGTATCCCTTTTAAATTCCATACTTTAAATACAGCGTCCGCTCTCCCTGGTTTAAAATATTGATTACCCCATATTGGACTAAATTGTGACAATAACTGTGGTTCTTTTAAATAGTTTTTAGCTTCACACCATATTTTGATCATATGCTTTACAAATGGATTTTTAACTTGTTTTTGTAATTTTTTTGCCGAATCTGAGTATATGAATATGGGAAGAGGTAAAGGTAAATTGTATGATTCCATTTCAGTCCAGTGAGGGAGATCATTTGATGAAAAATAATATGTCATAGACCTCAGTTGTGCCGACCAATAATACAACATAAAATTTGGACATTTCAGACCTCCACGATCAAATGGTAAATATAATAAAGACAAACGTAATCTAGCCCTCCTGTTGTTCCATATAAATTCCACTAACTTTTTTTTTATTCTTGAGAATAGATCTAAAGGTGGTGATAAGGGAATGTATTGAAATAAATAAAGTATTTTAGGTAAAATATTACTTTTAAGTATATTGATTCTCCCGATCATCGACATTGGTAGTGACATCCATCTCTGAGTTAACTCACTGATATCTGACATTAAGGCTTCATAGTTGACACTGGCGACTGATTCTAGCTTAGGCATAATTTGAATTCCTAAATATTTAAACTGATTTACAACATTGAATTGATTTACCTCAGGGGCTGAGTAATTTCTCTGGGTCTCATTTAGCATTAATATTGAAGATTTAGTTTTATTTATTTTATATCCTGATATTTCCCCAAAATTCTTTATTAAATTCAACAAGGTTGGAATTGATTTTTTTAGATTCGACATAAACAAAATTATATCATCGGCGTACAGGGAGATTTTATGTTCTGTTGGTCCAACTTTAATTCCATATATTTGTGAATGTAAACGTATCGCTATCGCTAAAGGTTCAATTGCCATAGTAAACAGTAAAGGTGAAAGTGGACAGCCTTGTCGACATCCTCTATTGATTTTTATTGGTTTTGAAATATTGTTATTTGTTAGGATTTCTGCTGTAGCATTATTGTATATTATTTGAACCCATTTTATGAAATTATTTCCAAGTCCAAACCTTTGTAGGACTTCAAAAAGAAAGGGCCATTCAACTCTATCAAAGGCCTTTTCGGCGTCCAATGATAGGAGAGCTGTATCCGGTGCTTCTTTATTAAAATAAATAATATTAAATAGTCTTCTTACATTATGGAAGCCTTGTCTACCCTTTATAAAGCCATTCTGATCTCGATTAATAATATTTGGTAAAATTTCTTGTATTCGTCTTGCTAAAATTTTACAGATTATCTTAAGGTCGGCGTTTAATAGGCTTATTGGTCTCATATTTTCACATTTATTAGAGGGCTTACCTGGTTTTGGCAGCAGTATAATTAAGGCATTATTTATGTATGATGGTAAATTATTATTTTGAAATGCTTCTAAAACCATTTCCAAAAAAGGTTTTATTAATTTATTCTTAAATTTTTTATAAAGGTCAACTGGAAGACCATCTGGTCCTGCACTTTTTCCTGATTTCATATTATCAATGGCTAGCCCAACTTCTTCTTGACTAATTTTAGACTCCAATATCTCCCTGTTTTCATTTGGAATACACGGTATAGATAGTTCGTTCAAAAACCCATTTAGTTTTGTTAAATCAGGTTCATTTTTGGTATCATATAATTTTTCATAGTAATCTCTAAAGGCTCTATTAATTTCTAAAGGATCTATAACTACCTGTCCGTTACTTATAATACTGGTAATTGGTGTTTTAATTTCCAATTGTTTAATCTGCCATGCTAATAATTTTCCTGATTTTTCACCTTGTTCATAAAAAGGTTGTTTCAATCTTAGAAGACTCGAGGCAGCTCTATTCGCTGATTTTTTGTCGTATTCAGCTCTCAAAATCAGTAATTCATTCTCCAACCTTGGGTCACTTCCTGCATACACTTTTTCCTGAAGATTTTTTATTTTATGTTCCAATTTAGCTCTCTCCTCTCGAGTCTTCTTAGATTTTGATCCTGTATAACTAATAATATGCCCCCTAATAAAAGCTTTGAAAGCCTCCCACTTTACACATGCTGATGTTTGTGTAGTATTGATGTCAAAGAACTCGTCTATCTGTTTTTCTATATACTTGACAAATTCCTCATCCTGAAGCCATTTATGCTGAAATTGCCATCTACCTGATTCCTTTGTCAATTTTTTATCTACATATATTAGACAACAGGGTGCATGATCAGAGATCACGATGTTATCATAAAAGCAGTTTTGAATCTTGGACCTTAATTCTGTGGAAATCAAAAAATAATCAATACGTGAGAATGTCTTGTAGGTACTGGAATAACAAGAATAGGCTTTAACTTGTGGTTTCATTTCTCTCCATATATCTAACAATCTCAATTCTTTCATAAAATGATTAATAGTCATCCTACATCCAATGTGCGTACAATCCAGTCCTGTTGATCTATCCACACCTGGATTCAATGTACAATTAAAATCCCCTGCTATTATATGTTGCCCTGTAAGTGATGATAAGATGAGAAATAAATTAGCAAAGAACTTCTGATCATCTATATTGGGACCATATAAGTTCACAAGATTTATATTTTCTAATAGCAAAGAACCTTGAATGATTACATATCTTCCAAATTTGTCTCCAATTACATTTTTCACTTGAAAAGGAACTGATTTATGTATGAGAGTCATAACTCCCCTGGCTCGGGATGAAAATGAAGAGGTGAATACACTTCCCTGCCATCTACTCCTAATTCTTTTAACATCCTCCTCTATCAGATGAGTTTCTTGTAAAAACACAATTCTTGAACCCATGTCCTTTATTTTATTCATAACTTGTTTAAGTTTTTTTAAATTTTGTAGACCTCTGCAATTCCATGAAGTTAAATTAAGATTAACACTTTGGTCCATGATCAATAGAGAGTTTGGGATTACCTTGCAGTGTAAACATGCTCATACAGAGAAGCAAAAACATGAGTGGTTGAACATTCATCCTACAAACTACACACAAACAAATTTCCCCTTCCCACACTTGTGGCAAACCCCCCAAAATCAAAAGAAAAATTCTGTCTCCCGATATAGCCATCGACCGTTCCACACCCACGGGGAACAGCCTAAGCCACTCCTTCTTCATCCTCCCAATCACCCTAACTCTACTGCTTTTAATGACGTAACATTAACTCTCCTCTGTAGTTTTCCAACTTAACTCCAAAATTTTTAACAACTTTGTACATCATAGTTTTTTTTTTTGTTTGTTTTGTTTTTTTTTTAAATATATAATACAATCTATATTTTGTAAACTTACTATTTACTTCAAGTCAGTCAGATGCCTGTGCAAATGCTTAATTATTCTACCTTATATTTTGTTCATGCTTAGCTCCCACCAGTCTCTTCTTCTTCTTTGATCTTCTTGATGAACTCCTGCGCCTCCTCTGGGGTCTTGAAGATGTGGGTTCTGCCCTCATACGTGGTCAGCAGTCTCGCAGGATAGATTACACCATGACGAATCCCAAGGTTGCGCAGCTCCTTACGTACGGGATCAAACTGCTTCCTCAATTGCTGGATTCCTGTGGCCAAATCTGGGTAGAACCGCACCTGCTGGTCCTGGTGTTTAATCTCTCCTTTTTTAGCTCGTGCAGCGTTGAAGATCTTCATCCTGTCTCTGTTGTTAAGAAACTTCATAATTAAGGTCCTCGGCGGTCCCTTATCTCTCCGTGGGCCAATGCGATGTGCTTTTTCCAGAACCACTGCTGATTGCAACTCCTCGCTGCCCAGCACCTCCGGAATCCACTTTTCCAGAAAGGAACATACGTCCCGACCTTCTGATTCCTCTGGAAGACCCACCAGCCTCAAATTATTCTGTCTCGACCGAGATTCCAAATCCAAAATATTATCTTCCAGAGATTTATTTTTTTTTTCCAAAGTGCGCACCTTTAATTGAAGACGGGTGACGTCATCTTCAGCACTAGCGAGACGGAGCTCCATCTGCGCCGTTCGTTCTACACAGTCACCCAATTCCTTTCTTATTCCTTCCAACGCTGTCATAATCCCATCAAATCTAGAGGAAAAGTCCGCTCTCATTGAACTCATGGCAGCCATCAGCGCATCTGCGCCATTCCCCGCAGAAATCGCAGCGTTGCCAGCCTCCTCCGCCATATATGGAGCCCTGTTTGCTGCGTCACAGACCTGAAAGTCCGTTAATTTGGACTGTTTCGGCGGCTCGCTTTTTCCTTTTCCTGGTTTTCCAGCCTTAGGCTTCGCCGACATATCCTCGCCCAAACGCTGGGATACGTTCTGTCCCAAATGAGAGAGTTATTTGCCGATTTTTTTTCTCCAGGAGCAGAGCAGAGCGAGACACGTCCGTCCTACGTGGCAGCCATAACCGGAAGTCATGACTTTGTAATTTACTGAGATGTACCAGCACATAGTACACACTATACAGTGTAAAATTTGTTAAACTACAAAAATATACCATTGTCGGTAGTTAAAAAAAAAAAGAAAAAAAAAAAAGCAAATGGTACAATAAATCATTGAGGAATATAATGTTCATGTTTTATTCAGTAACTTTTTATGTTAAAGATAGTGTATTGTACTGAGGGAAATTCAGATTCTCAGGAAAAATGCCACTTATTAATTAATCGTTAATCGATCGATAAGGTGAATCAATTATCAATTAATGAATTGATCGATAACTTGCATCCCTAATTTAAACCCTCTCTTATACATGCACTTACAGACCCCCACCTTCTCTTTTTAACAGCTGTCACAGTGACTTTTGTATCAGTCTTCAAGCAGGCCAGACACGTCCATAAACACAGGGATTGGACACAGTTTCACTGAGAAGCTCTTGTGGAAAGAGTGCAGCAGGAGGTGACAGCTGTGCATGTAGCCTTAAGTGCCAACCCCCTTTTTGTGTCTTTCCTTCGCATTTCATCCTATTCCAAGGGTGGTTGGCCAGTGAGAAGATGGGATCAGCTGTTCCTGTAATCGAGCACGCCTGTACTGAACAGGAACCGCATCAATCTGCCAGCCTGTCACTTCTTCACCTCTTCTTGGATAAACACATATGCCACCAGTCCATCAGTTGTGCTCTGCTCTCTGAAACATTAACCACAATTCAAAAGATGTAATTTTAGGCATGTCACAAGGCCTGACTAGTTGTAAGTTTATTAAATGTTTTCATGCTGATTGGATGCATGTGGTCTCTTTATAGCTAGTTTACTGCCACTTAAATAAGAAATCAGTCTCCCTTCTTGACTTCCTTGGAAACTTCGTTGGAACAGAACTGAAGGAAAATACCTGTCAACTGAAATGAATGTGACTGAGAAGGCAGTATTTTAGACTTTCATGTTTGTCTTTTTGCCTGGCAGCAATTCAAGACTGCAAAAAACTTGTATACACAGTACCTTGTTTGCAAACATGATCATACATGATGAATTTTTTTTTTTTTTTTGGATTTTTGCCCAATCTAATGAGCTGTTAAAGAAATCTCCTTACAGCATGACAAATCTGCAGATTTACCTGCCGTAAGGCATCAGAATTGGATGCAGAGGTCAATTTTGGCCCAAAGAGGAAGTGAAATATCCACAAAATCAATTCAGCTCTTAATGTTTTTGCCCAAAGAACCTATAAAGTTGCAGCTCTGTGTTTGTGTCTCTGCTTTTTGATTGTGAGGCCCTCAGAAAATTGGTACTAGAAAGCTCCCAGGGACTCTACTATGCCACGGAGTTGGATGAGAACTCTCTCAGGCTTTGATCAAGAGTCGTTCAGACTGGAGTGTTTGTTTTAAGTATCCCTAAGGCCTTACAGAGCCGCTTAGTGTCTAAGCAGTTTAAATGCCTCCAAAAGATGTTTACTTGCATACGTTTTCACTATTTATCTTAACTATTATATTTTAGGGGTTCCCCACATTATTATTTGTTGCTTAGATTGTGCAAATTTATATTATTAACTTTAATTTAGAAAGAAATGAGGAATGTAAACCTTTCATCACACAATGTTGTGCAGAACTAGGGCTCGGTGAAGTTGTGTGATCCACTGGGGCATTTTACAACCAAGGAGATGAGCCTAACCCTTTATGGAAGCCTAACCCCACTTTGCTGTCCAGCAGCCAGGCTCTGCTGCAGTATTTATTTTACAGCAATATAAAATGAATACAGGACCCACTAGTAAGAATCAACAAGGGAAGGGTGTCACAAATCGTCAATTTTTCTTTTAATACCTTTTAAAGTCTAATGTCTGACAGTAGTACATGGTCACATATTAGCTGTGATTTCTATTAAAGAGCCCCTATGATGCTTTTTGGGCTTTTCTCTTTATTTTAGTTGCTTATGTCCAAACCTCAATTCCAATGAATTTGGGACATTGTGTAAAAACCAGGAAAAAACAGAATACAGTGATTAGCAAATCATTTTCAACCTATTATAGTCAATTGAATTCACTACAAAGACAAGATATTTAATGTTCAGACTGAAACTTTTGTTTTTTGCAAATATTGACTCATTTTGAATTTGATTCCTGCAACATGTTTCAGAAAACTGGGACAGGGGCATGTTTAACGCTGCGTTACATCACCTTTCCTTTTAACAACACTCAATAAGCATTTAAGAACTGGGAACACTTAATTGTTGAAGCTTTGTAGGTGGAATTCTTTTTCATTCTTGCTCAGTGTACAACTTCAGTTGTTCAACAGTCTGGGGTCTCCGTTGTCGTATTTTGTGCCACACATTTTCAATGGGAGACAGGTCTGGACTCCAAGCAGGCCAGTATTGTACCTCCATTCTTAGTATGAAGCCATGCTGTTGTAACACATGCAAAATGTGGCTTGGCATTGTCTTGCTGAAATAAGCAGGGATGTCCCTGAAAAAGACATTGCTTGGATGGCAGCATGTGTTGCGCCAAAACCTTTTTGTCCCTTCAGCATTAATGGTGCCTTCACAGATATGCAAGTTACCCATGCCATGGGCACTAACACACCCCATACCATTACAGATGCTGGCTTTTGAACTTTGCGCTGAAAACAATGTGGACTGTCCTTTTCCTCTTTAGCCCAGAGGACACAATGTCCATGATTTCCAAAAACAATTCGAAATGTGGACTTGTCAGACCACGGCACACTTGTCCACTTTGCATCAGTCCATCTCAGATGAGCTCAGGCCCATAGCATCTGGCAGCATTTCTGGGTGTTGTTGATATATAGCTTTTGCTTTGCATGGTAGAGTTTTAACTTGCACTTGTAGAGGTAGTGACAGACTGTTAACTGACAATGTTGCAGACCTCAAATTCAAAATGAGTGGATATTTACAAAAAAAAAAAAAACACAGTTTGTCAGTTTGAAATGTCATGTTTTTGTGGTGTATTCAGTTGAATATAGATTGAAAAGGATTTGTAAATCATTGTATTCTGGTTTGTTTTGCATTCTACACAACATCCCAGCTTCACTGGAATTGGGGTTTGTAGGATTTCTGTGACATTATATGGTCTATAAAGTCTAAACTATTAACTTGGAGGTTTGCATACTTGAATCACATGCTAGTCCATATTCACTTAATTGGAGATTTTGACGTTGAAAGGTAAGAGGTTCCTATTTTAATTCCATTAAAAAAAATTTATCAGAAGTCGGTAAATGAATTGATTAAGGATCAGAGCTGGAAACAGACTATAATGACATTTGATCTATTATAAAACCTACTCACGATTCACCACTAGCTGTCATGGATCTAATGGAGAAGGAAAGAAGAGAAACGATGGACACGTCATGGTTGAAACCTTCTTGCCATCTCCCCCATTGAAGTGTTTTCACTCTGAGGTTTCTTTCACCATTTTTGCTCAGTCCGTGACTCGTCAGTTTCACCGGGAGACATTACAACCAATGACATCACCAGCTCATAATTCTGGCTGGCGGCAGGCGGAAAGCTTGGAACGGCTGGCGGCTAGCTGAAGGAGCGGAGGGTGGACAGTGAGAGGGCCCGCATGACTATAACAGAGCACTTCACTGTACTCTCCCCTCCCTTCTGTCTCTCTTTCTCTCTGACTTTCACACTTGTTTATTTCTCTCTTTGTTGATGATGTCATTTATATGCTGGGCCAGACTTCCAGTTTCGAGGGTGAGATGAGGTACAGAAGTTGATTGGGAGACAAAGATACGAGGAGCAGGGCCTGCGTGCATGACAAACAGCCAAGCCTCGGGGACGTCGATGGTGTCTGAGTGGGACCGGCTGTATCGATCATAGTGGTGACTCACTGTGCTCATGTCACCGCTTCTCAAACCAGGGCTGGAACGCTGAATTCCAGCTGTAAACCTGTACATTAGTCCTTCTGGGCTTGTTCAAGCTGCATCCAGCAAGAGGGTGCAGCCTTCTGTGATGTTAGCCCCAGTCTTGTGTGCTTGTACCAAGGATAAAAGGGCAGCAAGGTCAAACAGATATCTGAGGTTTAAATTATGTGGAGGCTGCGGTGTAATCAAAAGCATGTGGACTTCCCTCTCTGTTGCCGCAAAGTGAAATCCTGCCAGGAAAACATCTCGGCTTTTGGCATAACTTACTTAGCATTGGTATATACTGCCTCGGGGTGCTGGAAAGAAAAACCTCAAACTGTTAGCCTTAAGATATCCAAATTCTGTTCAGGTGCACTGAAGAAGTACATTATCCCCTGTGGCTGAGTTACATGGTGGGTATCCTGACAGCTCTTCAAATTCAAATGATGTTTCTATCCTTGGGATCCTCATTGTACCGAGTCACTAGTCTGTATTTCAAATTCAAGTTCCAAGTTATTTTTTCTTCACTGATAGTAACAAAAACAACACAAGTCTTATGTGAGACTCCTTTGATTTGTCCATACAGCTCTGAAAAAAATCTTTACTTTTCCTTAGACCACTATAAAATCTTTCCTAAAATAGCGTCTCTAAATGTATGGCAGCCATTCAATATGAGTATCTGTTGAATTCCAACAGGACACATCAATCTACTTAAGGAGGTACTGATTAGGAGATCATCTAAGCGTGATGCAACACATGAAAACTGTGAATAATAATTACAGTTCAGAGCTGTACGTTAACTTTTTTTTGCTCATAACACTGGTGCTACAGATGTTCATAGTCATCTAGCACAAGACAAAAACTTGTAGCACGATAAAAACATCTGTTACATCTCTAAAATTGACTGCAAGGTTAAGGACCTGTACTATAGCACTTTTCTAGTCTCAAAGACCACTCAGTGCTTCACTAGTACTAACCCTTTTTTCTAAGAGCATATCAGAGACCGATACCTAGGGAGCATTTAGAATCACCAATTAGCCTAACATGCATGTCTTTGGATTGTGAGAGGAAACCAGAACATCTGGAGTAAACCCACACAGCACAAGGAGAATATGCAAACTCCACACAGAAAGGTTCCCACCCCTGCCAGCCTGGGGATTCAAACCTGGAACGTTCTAGCTGTTAGGCAACAGTGCTAACCCCTATACCACTGTGCAAGAAGTGCAGTTTAATCATTTAAAATATAATTTAAAAGATAATATTTCACTTGATGATTAAAAACAACTTGTCAAGATCTAGAAATTATTTTAAATTTGCATACATGTCCACATCAGTCATCAGGGTGGTGCGGTGGCGCAGTGCTAACCACTGCGGCAGCACAGCAACTCACCCTTGGCCATGGAATCCCTGGTTCGATCCCAGCCCCTGACCAACAGTGATCTGTGTGGAGTTTGCATGTTCTCCCCGTATCTGCATGGGTTTACTCCGGGATTTCTCCGGTTTCCTCCCACAGGCCAAAAACATGCAGGTTAGGTTAACTGGAGACTCTAAAGTGGCCCTAGGTGTGAATGTGTGTGTGACTGGTTAAGGGATAGCGCCGTACCGTGGCTGCTTCATCCATCCAGGTGGATGCCCTCAATTTCCCCTCTGGGGATCAATAAAGTATACAAAATCAAATCAAAAAATCCTAACCACCTAAATGGACTTGCTACACCATGTAAACTAATGGACCAGTTTTGGCCTGTGGAACATATGTTTGACAACCCTAGACTAGACTGTAAAAAAGCTTCTGTCACCCTGTGGAGCTTCCTCTTTCTCCATCACACTCCTCCAGAGACCCATGAAAAAATGAAACCGCTGTGGGGTCAGGAGAAGCCAGAAGAAACGGGGAAAAAAAAAAAGTTTCTTTTATAAGAGCATTTTTTCAGTCACTCCCGGAGCCTGGAGCAGTGGAGAAGAGAGCAGTCTGTCCTGTCAGCGAGGAGCAATCTATGCATCCCGATTCACCTTGCATCTGCTCTTTGTTTTCCATTGACAGTCCTCTCCGGAATAAAACATATTCGGCTTTGTGTGGTGCTAAATGCAACACTCCATAGTGCAGCCTGTGCACACATACACAGTGTCTGTTCTTGTAAATATGAAAGCTGTTCAGTGCCGAGATGAAAAAGAATGTTGGGTGCGGCGGCATGAAAAATAAGGCAGCGAAGTAAGGGTTTTAAATAGGTTTATTATCATGCCGCCATCACGGAGCTCGCTCCATGAGCGAGCCCGAAGGCTCTCCAGCAAAGTGTGCAGATGAGCAGTCAAAGAGCGAGTGAGAGGATGAGTTACAGAGCAATGCAGCTTATATACCCAACTACAGACAATACATGAAAGGCATTCACAGCAGTAGGTATGGGCATTTGCATTTGAGAGACACACATAACAATAAGGAGATTGCTGGCCGGAATTCGCCTCTGCTCCGGAGCTGCAGGACAAAAGAGGTTACAAGGCACATCTACATATTGTTATCAGTCTATAGATCACAGTAAGGGCAGGATGCATGAACACAATGCATGAATGGCACATTAACATCACAGTACTGAGCAGGGAAAAGCTAGACGAAGCAGGCTGCCTGTTGACATTAATACACACATTTCACTGTTATGTTAATTGCTCTAGTTGAGCGCTGTGCCTGTCCCAGTCTGTTGTGGGGGTTATCCCACATTGGGTGCATTTTCCAGTTCTGTCCATTGTAATGGAGGACTAAGAGCAGCAACCACTGAACTATACATATCAGTGTATTCCACTACTGAACTGTGTTGAATTTGACATGGGGAAACAAAATTAAGACTTATAAAAATGCCGGTAACTCTCAATAGTTTCTCATCACACGGGTGCTATGTCAGTTCATTCATTCTTCTCACAGATCATTTTTCACGTAGCATATGTGACATGCAGGTGCATCTCAATAAATTAGAATGTCATCGAAAAGTTAATTAAATTCAGTAATTAAATTCAGAAAATGAAACTCCTATATTATATAGATTAATTACACACAGAGTGATATATTTCAAGTGTTTATTTCTTTTAATTTTGATGGTTATGGCTTACAGCTCAAGAAAACCCAAATTCAGTTTCTCAAAAAATTAGAATATTACATAAAATTAATTTTAAAAAATGGATTTTTAATAGAAATGTTGGCCTACTGAAAAGTATGTCCATGTACACACTCAATACTTGGTCGGGGCTCCTTTTGCATGAATTACTGCATCAATGTGGCGTGGCATGGAGGTGATCAGCCTGTGGTACTGCTGAGGTGTTAAAAAGGCCCATATTGCTTTGATAGCGGCCTTCAGCTCGTCTTCATTGTTGGGTCCGGTGTCTCTCATCTTCCTCTTGACAGTACTTCATAGATTCTCTATATAGTTGAAGTCAGGCTAGTTTTATGGCCAATAAAGCACAGTGATACCATGGTCATTAAACCAGGTTTTAGCACTTTTGGCAGTGTGGGCAGATGCCAAGTCCTGATGGAAAATGGAATCAGCATCTCCATAAAGCTTGTCAGCAGAGGGAAGCATGAAGTGCTCTAAAATTTGCTGGTAGAGAGCTGCGCTGACTTTGGACTTGATAAAACACAGTGGACCGACACCAGCAGATGACCTCTTTTCAGATGAAAGTAAATTTTGCATTTCATTTGGAAATCAAGGTCCCAGAGTCTGGAGGAAGAGTGGAGGGGCACAGAATCTAAGTTACTTGAGGTCCAGTGTGAAGTTTCTACAGTCAGTGATGATTTGAGGAGCCATGTTATCTGCTGGTGTTGGTCCACTGTGTTTTATCAAGTCCATAGTCAGTGCAGCCATCTACCAGAAAATTTTAGAGCACTTTATGCTTCCCTTTGCTGACAAGCTTTATGGAGATACTGGTTTCATTCTCCAGGAGGACTTTGTGCCTGTCCACACTGCCAAAAGTACCAAAACCTGGTTAAATGACTATGGTATCACTGTGCTTGATTGTCCAGAAAACTAGCCTGACTTCAACTCCACAGAGAATTTATGGAGTATTGTCAAGAGGAAGATGAGAGACCCCTAACCCTGACCCAGGTCACTATCAAAGCAACCTGGGCCTCCATAACACCTCGGCAGTACCACAGGCTGATCACCTCCATGCTGCGCTGCATTGGTGCAGTAATTCATCCAAAAGGAGCCCCGACCAAGTATTGAGTGTGTACATGGACATACAGTACTTTTCAGTCAGCCAACATTTCTATTAAAAAAAAAACAACAACATTTTTTAAAATTAATTTTATGAAATATTCTAATTTTTTGAGAAACTGAATTTGGGGTTTTCATGAGCTGCAAGCCATAACTATCAAAATTAAAAGAAATAAACACTTGAACTACATCACTCTGTGTAATGAATCTATATAATATAGGAGTTTCATTTTCTGAACTGAATTACTGAAATGAATTAACTTTTTGATGACATTCTAACTTATTGAGATGCACCTGTATGTAGCACTATACAGTAGGGCTGCAACAAATGATTATTTTGGTAGTCGACTAACCCAACGACTATCTTTTTCGATTAGTCGACTAATCGCGATTATTTCTCTCATGTCCAGCATCTCTGCTCCCTGTTGGGGTTCTAGTGCATGTTTTACCTCACCCGCCGTTTAAGCCTGCATACCTGTGAAAATTGCCTTGTTGTCAGTCCCTGCTTTAATATAACATTTTACAGCCGTGGACAAAATTGTTGGTACCCCTCTGTTAATAAAAGAAAAACCCACAATGGTCACAGAAATAGCTTGAATCTGACAAAAGTGGTAATAAATAAAAATTCTATGAAAATTAACCAATGAAAATCAGACAATGCTTTTGAATTGTGGTTCAACAGAATTACTTTAAAAAACAAACTCATGAAACAGGCCTGGACAAAAATGATGGTAACCCTAGAAAAGACTGAAAATAATGTGACCATAGGGACATGTTCAACCAAGATGTGTCCTCTAATTAACATCACAGGTGTCTACAAACTTGTAATCAGTCGGCCTATTTAAAGGGTGACAAGTAGCCACTGTGCTGTTTGGTGACATGGTGTGTACCACACTAAACATGGACCAGAGGAAGCAAAGGAGAGCGTTGTCTCGGGAGATTAGAAAGAAAATTATAGACAAGCTTGTTAAAGGTAAAGGCTATAAGACCATCTCCAAGCAGCGTGATGTTCCTGTGACTACAGTTGCACATATTATTCAGAAATTTAAGATCCACGGGACTGTAGCCAACCTCCCTGGACGTGGCCGCAGGAGGAGACGGATAATATGAATGGTAACAAAAGAGCCCAGAACAACCTCTAAACACATTCATGGTGAACTCCAAGGTCAAGGTACATCAGTGTCAGATCGCACCATCCGTCGTTGTTTGAGCCAAAGTGGACTTCACAGGAGACGACCAAGGAGGACACCACTGTTCATCAATCACAAATCATAAAAAAGCCAGACTGGAGTTTGCCAAACTGCATGTTGACAAGCCACAAAGCTTCTGGGAGAATGTCCTATGGACAGACGAGACAAAACTGGAAGTTTTTGGCAAGGCACATCAGCTCTACGTTCACAGATGCAAAAATGAAGCATACCAAGAAAAGAACACTATCCCTACTGTGAAACATGGAAGAGGTTCTGTTATGTTCTGGGGCTGCTTTGCTGCATCTGGCACAGGGTGTCTTGAATCTGTGCAGGGTACAATGAAATCTCAAGACTGTCAAGGTATTCTAGAGAGAAATGTGCTGCCCAGTGTCAGACAGCTTGGTCTCAGTCGCAGGTCATGGGTCTTGCAACAGGATAATGACCAAAACACACAGCTAAAAACACCCAAGAATGGCTAAGAGCGAAACATTGGACTATTCTAAAGTGGCCTTCTATGAGCCCTGATCTAAATCCTATTGAACATCTGTGAAAGGAGCTGAAACATGCTGTCTGGAGAAGGCACCCTTCAAACCTGAGACAACTGGAGCAGTTTGCTGATGAGGAGTGGGCCAAAATACCTCCTGAGAGGTGCAGAAGTCTCATTGACAGTTACAGAAATCGTTTGATTGCAGTGATTGCCTCAAAAGGTTGTGCAACAAAATATTAAGTTAAGGGTACCATCATTTTTGTCCAGGCCTGTTTGATGAGTTTGTTTTTTAAAATAATTCTGTTGAACCACAATTCAAAAGCATTGTCTGATTTTCATTGGTTAATTTTCATAGAATTTTTATTTATTACCACTTCTGTCAGATTCAAGTTATTTCTGTCACCATTGTGGGTTTTTCTTTCATTAACAGAGGGGTACCAACAATTTTGTCCACGTGTGTATAAGCACTTTCCAGAGCTAAATGAAATGACCCATGAAACACAAATTTGAAACTGAAGCTCAACAGCTTACTGAAGTGTATTTTTAGCCAACTGACACAAATTAAAACTAACTAACTAACCTGCACTTATATAGCGCTTTTCTAGTCACAAAGACCACTCAAAGCGCTTTCATTAATACTAATCCTCTATTCCAAGGGCCTATAGGAAACAGATATCTAGGGACAATTTAGAACAGCCAATTAACCTAACATGCATGTTTTTGGCATGTGGGAGGAAACCGGAGAAATCCCGGAGTAAACCCACGCAACACGGGGAGAACATGCAAACTCCACACAGATCACTGTTGGTCGGGGGCTGGGATCGAACCCACGATCCCACGATCCCCACAATCCCCCGGCCAAGGGTAAACTGTGCTGCCGCAGTGCTAACCACTGCGCCACCGTGCAGCCCAACCACTGCGCCACCGTGCAGCCCAAAAGAGCAGTCTTGAACAAAAAAGAAAAAGGGCAAAAACAAAAAATAGCAGCCTCTACTTAAGTCTGCACACCCATCCTCTGTCTTAACATAACATAAAAATGGTATTGGCCCATACACAGAGAGAGGGAGAGAGCGGGGAAAATAAGTGTTGAACACGTCAACATTTTTCTCATTAAACATATTTCTGATGGAGCCATTGACTTGAGATTTTCACCAGATATCAGTATCAACCCAAGTAATCCCTACATACAAAGAAATCAAGGCAACTGTGTTCACAAAACAAGTTATATTTTTAATAAAGTGGAATAACATGGGGAATAAGTATTGAACACATGAAGAAAAAGAGGTACAAAAAGCCATAGCCAAGAAACCAGCTGAAATCAATCAGAATTTAGGAAGCCATCCCATTCCCCCATCAGTCCAAATTAATTTCAGCTGGTGAAGTCCTGACTGATAGCCTTTAAAAAGGTCTGTGAATATAAGATTGTCACACCACAAAGAACTCGTAACAGATAGAAGCAAAGAGCTCTCTCTAGACCTTTGCAACCTTATTGTTGCAAAACATAATGATGGCAGTGGTTAGAGGTGCATTTCTAAACTGCTGAATGTTCCAGTGAGCACTGTTGGAGCCATCATTCGGAAGTGGAAAGAACATCATTTTACCATAAACCAGCCACGACCATGAGCTCCTCACAAGATTTCTGACAGAGGAGTCAAGAATTATCAGAAGAGTTATCCAAGAGCCAAAAACCACTCGTGGAGAGCTCCATCCAGAAAGACCTGGAGTTAGAAGGTACTGCTGTTTCAAAGAAAACAATAAGTAATGCACCCAGCCGACATGGGCTCTATGCCTGCTCACCTCGCAAGACTCCATTCCTGAAGAAAAAGCATGTTGAAGCTCATTTAAAGTTTGCTGCACAACATTTGGGCAAGCCAGTAAAATACTGGGAGAATGCAGTCTGGTCAGATGAGACCAAAATTGAACTTTTTGGATGCCACAACACACAACATGTTTGGAGGAGAAATGGCACTGCACATCCCATCATGACGTGGGGTGTTTTTCAGCACATGGTACAGGCAGACTTCATATAATTGAAGGAAAGATGAATAGACAAATGTACAGAGACATCCTTGATAAGAACCTGTTGCCATCTGCCAAGATGCTGAAGATGGAACGAGGGTGGACATTTCAGCAAAACAATGATCCCAAACACATAGCCAAGGAAACTCTCAACTGGCTCGAGAGAAGGAAAATAAAGCTGCTAGAATGGCCCAGTCAGTCACCTGAAATTGAAAATGTATGGAACCACCAGAGTGGTGGCCTAGTTGATAGAGCATCCGCCCCACAACCAGGAGGTAGTGGGTTCAAGTCCTGGCCGGTCATATCTAAAACCATATAAAAATGGTACTTCCTGCCTTCTAGCTTGGTGCTCAGCATAATAGAATGGGGGAAGGAAAAGTTGTTTGTGGTGGCGCCTTGCATGGCCGTAGCCCCTCTGATTCTAGATGTGATTAACATTGTACATAAGAGAAACATAATTTCATTCTACTGTACATGATTGGCTATGGATTGAATGACAATAAAGTTGGCTTCTTCTTAAACTGAAGATCAGAATTCATAGAAGACACCCACAGAATCTTCAAGATTTGAAAACAGTTTGTGTGGAAGAATGGGCTAAAATCACTCCTGAACAATGCCTGTGCCTATTTCCTCCATACAGGAGGCATCTGGAAGCTGTTATTACCAACAAAGGCTTTTCTACTAAATATTAAGTGAATTTCACCAAGCATGTTCAATACTTATTCCCTGTGTCATTCCACTTTATTGAATATAACTTGTTTTGTGAACACAGTTGCTTTGATTTCGTTGTATGTATGGATTGCTTGGGTTGTTGCTGATATCTGGTGAAAATCTCAGGTCAGTGGCGCCATCAGAAATATGTTTAATGAGAAAAATGTTGACATATTCAATATTTATTTTCCCCGGTGTGTGTGTGTGTTCTAATTAACTCAGATGCACTAATATTCAGAATGAGGGCTAATATTCATCATCATAACAGTCTGTCATGGGCGACAATGACTGTTTCATTTAGGTCTGATCAGATTGCTCCACACAGCTCTGTCCTTAGCCTTCCGCTGCTAGGAACTCCTGTCTATATCCAGCTTCTAGTTTCTTTTTACAGTGTCTTTAAATCTGAGCCTTGGTCTACCCTGATTGTGTTTGCCCTCACATAACTGTGAGTAGAGTAACTGCCGAGGGAGACTCTGGTGGTCCATCCTCTCAACATGTCCGAGCCACCTCAGGTTCGTCTGTATTAGCATGTCCTCCATTGATGGTAGACCAGCTCGTTTCAACACTTCTATGTTGGTTATCTTGTCTTTCCATGAGATGTTCATTATGGCTCGAAGGTGTCTCATCATGTACGTGTGGAGTTTCTTCACCTGCACTCTGTAGACAGTCCCAAGTTTCAGCACCGTACAATAGAGTAGCCAGTACTGTCGCTCTGTACACTTTGCAGTTCACGTGGATAGACACATGTCGATTGTTCCACAGTCTCTCCCTCAAGTTTCCAAACACAGCGCTCACTCTTCCCATTCTGAGAGATAGTTCATCCTCCAGCCTAGCATTCTCTGAAACAGTACTCCCTAGATACTTGAAAGTCTTGCACTTGACCAGTGGTTCTGTACCAATGCTGATCTCTTCGGGTAGTGATGTTGATAATTGGAACTTTGGTGGTTGATAAAGGCACTCTGTCTTCTTGATGTTGATTTTGAGGCTGAATTGGCTAGCTGCTCTTGCAAATTTCTCTACTAAAGATTGCATATCTTCCACACTGTGTGCAACTAGAGCACTGTCGTCGGCAAAGAGCATTTCTCTTACTATCTTTATCAGTGTCTTACTTTTGGCTTTAAACTGTGCCACATTGAGCAAGTCTGCTTCTTTCCTTGTTTGAATGTATACTCCTTCTGAAGTGTGTTTGAAGGCCACCTCAAGCATGGCTGCCAGATATAGCAAGAAGAGTGTAGGCGTCAGCACACACCCTTGTTTCACCCCGTTGCTTACTGAAATGTCTTTAGATACTGAACCACTCATTGCCACGTTTGCTTGCATACCTGTATGGAATGCCTCGATCAGGCTGACAGACTCCTCTGTACAGCCATATTTCTTGAGTACCTGCCAAAATCCTTGTTGCAAAATGGTATCGAAGGCTTTACTGAAGTCTATGAAGACTACATAAAGCGGCATGGTCTGTTCAATACACTTTTCTTGAACCTGTTTCAAGCAGAAAATCATGTCCATTGTGCTTCTTCCACTTCCACTTACTTCTTCCACTTCCAAAGCCACTCTGGGTTTCCGGTAGTACATTGTGCGAGATGTGTTCATTGAGTCTGTTCAGTAGTACACGTGAGAGAATCTTACCAACAGTGGCTAGCAGTGATATACCTCGGTAATTTCCACAATCTTTTCTGTCACCTTTCTTGAACAAAGGCACAATACTTGCATCCTTCCAGTCTTGAGGTACTTTCTGGGCATCCCATATCTCTTGGATGAGCTTGTGCAGGCAGTTGGTCAGCTGAACACCACCAAATTTCCACACTTCTGCTGGAATTCCATCCCTTCCTGGAGCTTTACCATCCCGTGTTGTCCTGATAGCTGCCATTAGTTCATCAAAATTTGGTTGTTCATCCAGACTTGATACAGCTGGTCGCTGCACTAGAGCTTCTTTAGCCTCTTCAGTGAGATCTCCAGGGTTGTTTAGTAGTTGGTCAAAGTGGTCTGCAAATCTGTCCAGGATCTTGTCTTTCTCCTGCAAAACTGTTTCACCATCCATAGCCTTTAGTTGGATCAGTCCTCTTGGTTTAGAGCCGTAGATTTCTCTCAAACCTGTGAAGAATGTTTTCCTGTCCTTCCTGTCTGCTGCAGTTTGAAGTTCCTCCACTTTTTCATCCCACCAGTTAGACTTCATCTCTCTGGTGTACTTCTGTAGCTCACTCTGAGCCTTTGAGTATTTCTTCTTCTTCGACCTTGTGTTACACTGTAGGTTTTCCTGCCTAGCTGTATTCCTCGCATCTAGTAGTTTCTTCAGGTGTTCATTATGTTCATCAAACCAATCTTGATGTTTCCTCGCAGGGTGGCCTAATATCATCACTCGCAGTCTGATGCACCGTATTCTGCAGTGTTGCCCATTTCTCTTCTTTGTCATTCTCTGAGTTGTTGCTGTCCCAGTCTTTCAAGTTTTTATCCATTTCCTGTGCAAGTTCTTCCTGCTTCTTTTGGCCTTTCAGTGCACTAGTGTTTAGCTTCCGTGGTGGCTTCGCACCTGTCCTGCAGTGCTGTTTTTGTCTCCAAATCCTTAATCTAGATCTCAGCATAACATGATCAGTACCACAGTCTGCACCTCTCATTGCTCTGGTGTCCAAAACATCCCTTATGTCTCTCTGCCTGACTAGGATGTAGTCTAACAAGTACCAGTGCTTGGATCTTGGGTGCATCCATGTCTTCTTGTGTGTGTCCTTGTGCTTAAATAGAGTGCTGGTTATCACAAGGTTGTACTCTGAACAAAGTGCAAGTAGAAGTTCTCCATTAGCATTGCACTTGCCTACTCCATGACTGTCTAGCACTCCTTTCCATTTTTCAGTGTCCGAACCAACTCTGGCATTAAAATCTCCGAGTATCAGCCTGTCATCAGTCGGTACACACCTGATAGTCTGCCATAAATCACTGTAGAACTCTTCCTTCACCTCCTCTGTGTTGGTCATTGTTGGGGCATATACACTGATGAGTGTGGCATACATCTTCCGCTGTAGTGGAAGTCTCATAGTCATTATCCTGTCGTTGATTGGCACCGGTTCCTCATCAAGCATTGCTGGTATCTCCTTTCTAACTGCAAAGCCCACTCCTGCTTCTCTCCTTTCTTGAGTTGATCTCCCACTCCAAAAGAAGATGTACCCATGGTCTTCCAAGCTGTCATATCCAGGCAATCTTGTTTCACTAAGTGCAGCTATTTCTACATTGTACCTGTTCATTTCCAGGGCCACAAATGCAGTCTGTCTTTCTGGGCACTGTGATGTTGTTCTGTCCAACAGAGTGCACACATTCCATTCTGCTACACACAAGGCTGCTGTCTTCCTCTTCTTTTGTCTTCCTGCTCCTAGCTTACTTTTTGCTGCCTGTCGGAGTGTGAACAGATCAGCGCGGACCTTGTAAGCCCGGGCGACGTCCAAGCCGGTATGAGTTGTTTTCTGATTGACCATTTCATGAAACTGCTTGCAAAGTATTTGAGCACCGCTAGCTTTTGCTGGACTAGCAGCACATTCTTGGTAGATAAAGGTATTATCAGTGGCAAGGACAAGCCAAGACAAACTGACTCCAGTATCTGTTGCAGTGACTGACCAGATGATAGGTTTGTTTATCTCTGCTCTTTGTGTAGTGCATGTCATGATGCACCGACTGGCACAGTCCACCACAGACCTTGTGACAGATGTGTTTATCTGCCAGGATGTCCATTCTCACCCCGTGTAACTGGGAGTGGTTCACCACAGACCTGTGTCAGATATTGTTTTTAGTTCTGTCAGAATGCCCTGTTTCACGCTCCACGCCCTCAGAAGGGCGGGGATGCTGGTTGAGTCACCGACGGCCCGACCCATGAGACAGGTAGTACCAGTTTTCATGGTTATCCGGTAGCAAGCAAGCCAATGCCTGACCTGACCCCCCCCAAAAAGGGGGGGGGATGTAAGTCTCAGTTAAAAGCTGCCAATTTCTGACCAAAAAAAGTGGAGTTTTATGGGTAAGAAGCCGCAATTTTAGCAAAAAGACAAAAAAAGGTGTAAATTTCCAACTGTTTACAACCTAAAACGCTGCAAATATAAGATTTGAGTAAAATGCTGCAAATTTAAGCTTTTTTTTTTTTAAAACTGCAAATTCAAGAGTAAGAAAAGTTCTAAATTCATGAGGAAAAAGCTGCAAAATTATGAATAATAAAAAGCTGCAAATTTTCAAGTAAGAAGCTGCACATTTCTGAGTAAAATGGCTGTAACTCTGCAGGAAAATCCTGCAAATTTGTGAGAGAAATCCTCACATTTACAAAAGAATGTTTCTAATTTACATGGAAAAAGGATGATTTTTTTAAATGACAGCCGTGAGGAGGAACTAAACGGTGGTGTTCGTTAGTGTTAACTTCATGATCGCTACTGTGTAGGCACTAGATGAAAATGATGGTAGCACCCTAAATCCAAGGAAGTTGAGCTTCATTTTTCCATAGTGGAAGTAAGTGAATGCATGTGATCCATATTTATGTTGTCTATGGTGTTAAAACAATAACTAAAACAGACATTGGAGGTAGAGCTGAATTATGGCCATAATTGCTGGTTGTAGTGATTGATGGTGATTATGAGGTGGCTGCTGCTTAAAACTCTCTCCTGCTGCTCATTTAATGGAGTGGCATCCTTAATGCTCAAAGATATTTTACTTCATTTTTATTACCCCTCAGTCTCTAAAAGGCTGATGGGATATTGTTGTCATGCCGCTGGGAGGATGCATGGCGGTGTAAACACCTACCTTGTGAACACAATGTCTACAGAAAGAAATTATGTAGGCTTCTCAAAATGATACCATTGTTGTATCTAAGAAAAATCTTGGATGAGTTTGAATTTGGATGACCTTGACGTCAGAGGTCAGTTTATCCCTAAATCTTTTGAACATGAAAACTTGAGAAGGAAATGTAGGCTTTTCAAATCAATACCATAGTTGTATCTAAAAAAATAAATCAATCAATAAAATGTAGAACAAGTTAGGTTAGTTTTTCCCCTAAATCTTGTAAATGTGATAACTTAAGAAGGAAATTATGTAGGCTTTTCATACTCATAACATAGATATTGCTGTGAAAAGTCTTGGACAAGTTCACATTCTGGCGACCTTGACCTCAGGTCAAAGTCAGAGGTCAACTCTCAAAAAACCCTTACAAATGTGAGAACTTGTGAATGAAATGATGTAGGCTTTTTACATTGAGTACCATAGTTGCACCTTTGAAAAATCTGGGACGATTTTGATTTTGAGTGACTTTGCATAAAAATTCAGCCAGCCAGTGCCCTTAATGCCAGCAGGCTGAGGGGTACCAGTGACAGCCGGCAGTACTTTAATCACTGTATTACAAAAATCGAAACTATACATTATATATGGATCACTGATACCATTGACGAGTAATTGCATTTGTTTGAATTAATGTTTATACTCCATGAATGTTGTGATTTTGGGCTCCAACTCCATGTTTTCCAGTTCTTTTCTGGATTGTGTCTCCTCATAAAGACACGAGTGGGCAACGCTAGCACGCAAGAGCATGGAACATCTATATGTGATTGATTTGACCCATTTGGATACTGAAGAACTAGGTCAAACTCAGATTAAAGGTGATGAACGATCACAGGAGATTTCCAATAACATTGTGGTTCACTGAATCAGCTATGCAATGTGAGTAATTCACTAATGCTTAAAAATAGCCAGTGGTGGCTTATTTTTGCACAACATTGAGTTTTACATTAAACGGGATGTAAAGCAAGATCTTCAGGGGTTGTGCATGCCTCATCTCAGGAAACTCCTCTCATCAACATTTTTAATGAGCACGTACAGTCGTCCTTGGCTGCCTCAGCAAACTTTGACTTTTTGCTTTGAATAAGGGATAACGAGGATTAGTTGTGGGGAGATAGAGGGGTACGGCGGATATGTGCATGGAATGTTGATCAATTGTGCAGATGAAAGTGCAGCCCGCCTCAAAGACTGGTTTTTGTTGATGTCCCGCTGTTTATTCCCATTCAGTGTTTGTGGGTTGTTGTTTTGTTTTTTTTTAACTCTGATGGTCGTGGAATGCCACAGCCCACTGTCATCAAGCTGTAGAGAAATTACAGCAGATAGAAGTGTAATTTTGTCCCTGATAAAAACCCCACGCTTTCTCCCACTGCTACTATTAGTATTTATATCCTGATTCAGTTTGGCGAGGAGAAAGAGGGGAGGGACAAAGAGGTGAAGGGAAACAATGAGCTCGCAGTCAATTATCCTGGGATTATCCCTAGATATGGCCAACAATCTCTCCAGTGGACTCCGTGAATTCTGCTAAATTAGACAGCCATGATGAAGCCGCTCTCTATAATCTGCCATAGAACAATTTTCATCAGTTTTGCACCATTTTATCATAACTGTTCTTGTCTGCCATGTCCTTATCTCTCACAAGTTTGCATCTATGCACATAATGGGCAGCTGGAGGAGCCTGAACAAACAACAACAAAAAAAAAAAACCAAGCAGATGTAAATAGTGTAAATACTTGATAAGCTCTCTGGTGTTTTCCTGTCCTTTAAAGGGCCGCTTTTGTTTTAGTGTCTTGCTTATTTTCAGCTTTTCATTCGAGCATCATTGTGCAATGGTGATATGGGCTCTTCAGCGAGCTCCTGCCATCTGTTAAAATCTAATTTCTACCCCTCCCCACCCACCCAAACTGACCACTCAACTTCCTGCATTTTCCTGTCTCGTCCATAGACTCGCAACGGTCCCATCTGTCCACTTTCACCATGATACTGAAGGACAAGTTCCATTCTCCCAAGATCAAGAGGACGCCGTCCAAGAAGGGCAAGCAGTTGCAGCCCGAGCCAGCAGCCAAGAACACCGAGAAACCTACTAACAAGGTGTGTGTGCCAGAGAACATGTGTGTATTGTGGGAAATCCACCCTTCTCCCACCTCCCCATGTGTTTGTTTGCCTCTTTTGTGAGACGATTGCTTTCCTGTCTATCCCATATTCCATTGTGTCTGTGTGTGCGCTGGTTTCCCTGCTGGTTCCCACAGCCTCCCAGTTGCTGTGTTCGCTGGCTGGAATACAGCAGGTGTCTGGGCCTATAAAGACATGAATGAAACTGGGCCGCTTCCTGAATTAACTCCTCTGCTACCTCCTAGGGCTTTCTGTGTAATGATCATATCCCCTAGTAGTAGTAGTACCAAGATAACTCAGAGCAGTTTCCACGATGGTTGAAGTATTGTAGTAGAAGCGTTGGGCCAAACTGTTGAGGGTGCAGATACTAAATACAAATTTAAATTTCTACATGTTGACACAGTTCCCAGAGTTCTTGATGAAATGTTAGTGGCATGCTTTGGTCAAAATACCTCAGGGATTAAATATCACAACACCATTTTCCACTGACATTAACAACTCTTCTTCACAGCTCATTTCAGTGCACGTTTCGTTAAATGCTAATGAGCCCTACTTCACCCCAGCCCCCTCTGTTTGATCACTTCTGAGATGTACAGTTGAGCCTAATGTTAACTAATTATTTTCAGTTGTCAGACACAGCCTAAACTAACTAAAGTAAAATTGGGTGAATGTCACAGGGTTGAAGCCCAAATAATGCATCATTTGGGACAGGGTTGTAGTTTTTTTAGGATATATCAGATCCCTGGGATAAATTGGTAAAGAGACGAGCCTCAGTGAGTAAATGGCTGGTTCTGTTAGATGCAGGTAATTACTGCAGGTGGAGGAGCCGGCCTGACTAGAGTATGATAAACTAATATATAAAATATGCATGTAGAACCCATTCAGTCATTTATTTTCTTAACTGTTTAATCCTTTTTGGATCAGGGGGGCGAGGCTGGGGCCTATCCCAGTTGTTTTGGGCAAAAGGCAGGGTACACCCTGGACCAATCACAGGGCTCACACAGAGAAACAGACATCCATTTGCTCTCACAGTCATGCCTAAGAACAATTTAGGACTGCAGTTGTCAATTAACCTCTCATGTATGTCTTTGGACTGTGGAAGGAAAACGTAGTACCCAACAAAAACCCACACAGACACTGAGAGAATATGCACACTCCACACAGAAAGGTCACTGCTGGCCAGGGGTGGGTTCAAACCCATAACCCTCTTACTGTGAGGCAACGGTGCTAACCACCATTCCACTGAGCTGCCCATATAAAAACCATATATATAGAAATTGGATATTTAGTCGAGTGTTGGTAGACGATCCAGCTAGGATCACAGATGTTAGATGGGGTGGGTGAGTTATGTCAAAGGGTGACACAAGCACTAGCTAAACTAAGCTAACATTAAGGGGGACTGAAAAGTTCATAGGCTGAAAAGTTCATAGTGCTCAAATTTGACCAAATGGGGTTTATTTTTCAACCGCAGGGATCCAAGCACTGCAACACTGATGGAAGAAGTGTGTGGACCAAAGGGGAGACTATGTTGGAAAAATAAACCACATTTGGTCAAATTTGACCACTATGAACTTTTCCGCCTGTGAACATTTCAGCCCACCCCTTATATCAAAAGTAGCCATAAAAGCTGAGGTAGGTAAGCTAGTTTGACTAGCAGTGTAATTACAGGACCATTTCAGCCAAGATAAGACTGTCTGATTGATTGTCTAGTGAGGTTAGTAGAATATGTAGAGGGTAGATGTACTGTTATCACTACGTGTTATATACACTGGGGTATGTTAACACAGATCAACAGCAAGCCAAACTCGTTTTACACGAGCCAGGAAACCGAGCGTCCTGCTCACTTTATTCAGTCTCCTTAGACAGCTTACAGTACCTTACAACTGTGGCTCGAAGCTCGTTGAAAAGCCCGAGTGAAACTGAAAAGAAATAAAAACAGAAAATAAATACATATAATTAAGCTAGCGGGCCCCTGGGGTAAGACTAATTTCTGGAACAAACAGAGAACACAATACACTTAACAAGCTAGCGGGGCCCTGGGATAAGACTAATTTCTGAAACAACACACTCTAAGAAACGATCTCAAGTTCACATTTAACAAAACTTATAAAATTGACAAAACAACAATTAACTCACAGCCATTGCTTTCGAAGGTGTAGAAAGGCGTTTAACACACAGGAGGAACGTTTCAGACATTCGCGGGCAGGTTATACTCTCTGCCTTTTTTTTCTCTCTCAACAATGTCCGCTTCTTCTACCCACAAAACATAGCGGCAACTGGCTGCGCTTTCAACATAAAATACGGGTCAATCACTACTAATAACTATACAGAAATTACTTTTAACACAATTACTATTTTAACATGAATTATTATAAAAAGATTATGACATTTATTATGAACTTATGAACTATATTTTTTTTAACTCTATAAAACACACACTACTGAGGGCAGAACACTCCCCGCCTGGCATTACTAATGCCACTACTTCCTTTTAACTACTTTTTTCACAAAAGTCTCCTGCACGTTACACAATGGTGGATAATGGACAAGACCAGTCTTTTGCAACCTACAATCCACAGTCCGGCTTGCCTAATTGCGCTTTCCGTGAACTGCCTTCCTTGATGCACAACTTTGGCATGATAGTGACGGACAAGCAGTTGAGTTATGTGATGCTTGTTTGGGAGAATGGTTGGATTCTCGGATGCTGTGTTCAATGAAGCATGTTTGAGGCGACCTCCAACTTTGATGAGGCTTTCACTCGTATAGGGATCAAGAGCTACGATGGGACTTGAACTGCAGACGGTTTGGTTGGCATGGAGAGTAGCATACTCGTCGGGAAAGGCGTCTTTTTGAACAGACTGGAGGATGAGGTTACTGGCAGCATCCAACTCCTCTGGAGTGCGTGGCTTGCTACATCGATGCCAGCCCCTGCATGAATGATCTGACAGGTTGCTTGATGAATGAGAACGAGCTTGGTGAATTAGGAATGCAATGGCACGTACTAATGAGTTCCAACTTGAAAAGCGCTGGAAGCACTCTGGTGAGAGCCCGTTCTTCTGAATGTGAGTAGAAAAGGTAGCGACTTTTCTGATTTAAGAGTCTACTTCAGGCTCGATTAACTCAAAGGATTCAGGTGTCTCGGATTCAGGTGGTCTGTAAAGGAAGTCTGGTCCCTTAAACCACATAGTGTCCATGAGCTGTGATGCAGGTATTGACCTGGTGGCTAGATCAGCTGGGTTTTGCTCTGATGTGACGTAGTGCCACTGTTCAGGGGATGTGGACTGACGTATCCGATGAACGCGGTTACGCACATAAACATAGAAGCGCTTCGAATCATTGCAGATGTACCCAAGAACCACCTTGCTATCGCAGTAGAATTTGATGGCATTTGGTTTGTGATCAAGTTTGTTCAGAATGAGCTCCGCCATCTCAACCGCTAGAACTGCTCCACAAAGTTCAAGGCGAGGTATCGTGGGCTCTGGTTGTGGTGAAAGTTTTGCTTTCCCAAGCACAAATCCGACTTCGCATTGTCCTTCTGCATTGACTGTCTTCAAGTATGCTACTGCCGCAATAGCCCAGCTTGAGGCGTCGGAAAAGATGCACAGTTCGGTGTAAGTGGACTTAGAGAGGGAAGCTGGTACATAGCAGCGTGGCACTTTAAGACTGCTAAGATCTTGGAGGGACATTTTCCATGTTTCCCATGTGTTCATTTTGTCCTGAGGGAGAGGAGCATCCCAACCTTGGATACCACTCGACAGTTCACGTAACAAGAGTCTGCCTTTGATTGTCACTGGTGACGCTAGTCCCAAGGGGTCGAAGATGCTGTTAATTGTTGACAGAACCCCGCAGCGGGTGTAGGGTTTGTCATCGACGGCAACCTTGAATGTGAAAGAGTCAGTGTTTATGTCCCAGCACAGGCCTAGACTTCTCTGAGCTGGTAGAGTGTCATCGCCGAGACTCAAGTCTTTAATACCGGTGGCCAGGTCTTCTGGCTTGAAGGCTTGCATGACTGAGACACTATTCGAGGCGATTTTGTGGAGCTTGAGATTGGATTCGGCCAAGGATGCGCATGTGCGCTTGAGCAAGTCTATGGCTACAGATTCAGTGGGGAGCAAAATCAGCCCATCATCTACATAAAAGTGTCTCTCAACAAAGTGTCTCGTGTCTGCTCCAAACTTTGGCTCGCCTTTCTGGATAGCCCTGTGTAGGCAATAGATAGCCACCGCTGGCGACGGGCTGTTTCCAAAAACGTGCACCCGCATGCGGTACTCCTGCACTTCTTTTGACAAGTCGTTTCCCTCGTGCCACAAGAACCTCAAATAGTCTCTATGGTCTGGTCTGACTAAGAACCCATAAAACATTTGCTGGATATCGGCAGTGACTGCGATGAGCTCCTTCCTAAACCGAATCAGCACGCCGAGGAGGGTATTATTAAGATCTGGACCTGTTAACAGTACTGAGTTGAGTGACCCACCAAATTGCTCAGCACTTGAATCAAAGACGGCCCGTATCTGACCGGGCTTCTGGGGATGATATACCCCGAAAATGGGCAGGTACCAGCATTAAGTGTTATCGGTGATGGGTGGAGCGATCTCTGCGTGATTGTTCTCGAACAGCTTGTCCATAAACTCTGAGAACTGTTCTTTCATTTGGTTTTTTTTTGTTAAGTTGCGTCTTAGTGAGCCGAGTCTAGACAATGCTTGGTCCCAGTTATTTGGGAGCGGCGAGCGAGGACACTTGAATGGCAGAGGAGCGATCCAGTTGTTGTCTCCATCCTGGTGGACTTCTTCCTCCATTATCTTTAGGAAGGTCTCATCTTCGAAGGACACGGCACACTTGTTATCGTTCTCTGTGCACTCAAAAACTTTGTCCCCAAGCTTTTTTTCCACTGCATTGGGTTTTGAGCTGCGTTTAGAGAGGCCGTCCTTGTACTCCCCGCCGTAGCATGGTTTCTCTTTGATGTTGATGCTGTTAGGACAAGGAGTGAAGAAGGATGGGCGTCCGTTGGAGAGCATGTGTGTCTTATAAACATTGACGATTAGCTTGTGAGCGTTAAGGCACACCTCCCCCACAATTACCCAGCCTAGGTCCAGGCATTGAGCAAAAGGAGCATTGTGGGGTCTGCTGACTTGTTGTCTTACCTTGTGGACTCGTAGGATGTCTCTGCCCAGTAAAATTGCCGTCTGAGCATCTGGGTCGTACTTGGGAATGAGAGGAGCGAGGTGTTTTAAGTGGGCGTGAGCAAGAGCGACTTCGGGCGTAGGTATTTCACCCCTACTGAACATTATCTCGTCGCATTCAAGGAGAGGAGGGAGGTCTAAGCGTGGGCCTCCGCCTACTGGCTCGATTTGGAACCCCGCTGCTTCCCTGCCAAGCATTTCAGTTAAACCAGCACATGTTCTCATGTGGTATGTCAGAGGGTTACCCTTGATCCCAAACAGCTCGAAGAATTCAGGACGGGCCAGCGATTTATTACTCTGATCGTCAAGGATTGCATACATCTTAACAGAGCGTTCTGGTTGGCCTTTAGGGAAAACTCGAACTAGACATACCTTTGAGCAAGAACGTAGGGGATTACCTTCGCCGCAGATCTCAGTGCACTGTGACGTTACCTCAGGTGGTGTGTTGTCTCGGGGCTGAGGCTCTGGTTCAGGTGTGTTTTCTGGCCGGGGTTGCTGACTTGAATCAGGATGCATGGCAGAGCAATGCCTTTCACTTTGGCACTCCTCGCACTTGAGTTTTATGTCACAGTTCTTTATTGCGTGCGTGGGAGA
The DNA here is from genome assembly GCA_020510985.1 of Pholidichthys leucotaenia. Taxonomy (NCBI): domain Eukaryota; kingdom Metazoa; phylum Chordata; class Actinopteri; order Cichliformes; family Pholidichthyidae; genus Pholidichthys; species Pholidichthys leucotaenia. The sequence continues at coordinate 41,502,724 of CM035850.1, forward strand.
GCAGCAGCGAAAACATCGTTTGTGTTCTTTGAGTATGCTTCGCCTCTCTTGTAGCGGTTTATTCTGAAAAGCTCTACATTTGGCTAGAGGATGCATTTTCTTATGGACTGGACAGTAGCGTGTTAAATCGTCCTCTTTACTACTAGCGGGATCAGTTGTGTCGACCTCTGTTTTGTTTACAGTTAGAGGTGTTCTGTAGCTAGTTTGTTTGAATGGTGGTCTCTCACCTTTGCTGAAGGGTTGGCTGCTGCATGTCATAAAACTTGGGTCATTTCTTGCTTTAGCCTCGTCTTGGACAAACTTTACAAAATATGAGAAGGGAGGGAAGGTTGCATCATATTTTTGTTTGTATTTTGAGCCCGCGTGCAGCCATTTATCTTGTAAATTTGGAGGCAACTTTTCAACTATGGGCTTAACCCCACGGGGTGTGTCGAGGTAGGCGAGGCCTGGGAGATAAGCTTCATCTTTAGCGACCCGCAGCTCTAAGAGTAAATCTCCAAGTTCCCTGAGTTTTACACTGTCTCTGTTTGTAAGGTGAGGGAAGTTATCTAATTTTTTGAACAAGGTGTTTTCTACTACTTCTGGCGTAGCATAACACTCTTCTAACCTGTCCCATGACAATTGGAGAGCAGCTTTGGGGTTAGTGGTATAGACAGCTCTGATTCTTTTAACGTGCTCTGAGGACTCTTTACCAAGCCACTTGACTAGGAGATCTAACTCCTGGCTATATGTGAGACCAGCGTCTTCAATTGCATTTATGAATGACGACTGCCATGCTCTAAAGTTTTCGGGGGTGTCGTCAAACTTAAAGAGTCTGGTTGTGATTAGCTCTCTGCGCACGAGGAACCTAGCAAAGTCTGCCATAGGTGGGTCACCATTGTGGGAAGCATGGTAGCTCTTTGGCCTGACATAGTCTCTCGGTATGTCGATGGATTCATTTTTCACGTACGTTTTCTTGAATGCTGGTGGAGAGAGAGTTTGTTTGGGTCTTCTTGGAGTGGATAATTGCGCCCTTTGTGCAGGTTCGATTTGAGGTGTTTCTTCTTCAGCTGGTCGCGCCTGTGACTTTAGCTGGATTTGGTGGTGCACATACTCCATAGTTCTCTGTCTGACAACTTGTGATGGAATTGCGCTCCTTACACTCTCTCCTTCGTCCAGCTCAGCAGCTGCAGCAGCTTCTAGAACTTCTGCTTTTGCTGTGGCGGCCGCTGTTTCCTTCTCTATCTCCAGCATCTCTAGATCCAGTTCTAGCTTTGCTTGTTCTAGCTTTGCTTGTTGCTTTGCTTGTTCTTGTTCTAGCTTTGCTTTTGCTTGTTGCTCTGCTTGTTGCTTGGCTTGTCCTTGTTCTAGCTTTGCTTGTTGCTTTTTAATTTCTAATTGTTTCTTACTGTACAAGGCTCTAGCATTCGCAGCTTCAGCGGAGGCTCGTGCCATGATGGCTGCTTCCATTACGTTGGACTTTGAGGACAACCTGGAGCTAGAACGTCTGGAGCGGGAGCTAGCGTTGTGTGATGATTTGGCTTCGGAGTTCGCCTTTTCTTCTGCCCTCTTCTCTTGAGTGTCGTCCATCGCTGTGTCGTGAATCTTCTCTTCACCAACTGCTGACGTGGCTTTTTACTCTTGAGTGTCGTCCCTCGCTGTGTCGTGGACCTTATCTTCACCAACTGCTGACCTGGCTTTTCACTCTTGAGTGACGTCCCTCGCTGTGTCGTGGACCTTATCTTCACCAACTGCTGACCTGGCTTTTCACTGTACTGTTATCACTACGTGTTATATACACTGGGGTATGTTAACGCAGATCAACAGCAAGCCAAACTCGTTTTTCACGAGCCAGGAAACCGAGCGTCCTGCTCACTTTATTCATTCTCCTTAGACAGCTTACAGTACCTTACAACTGTGGCTCGAAGCTCGTTGAAAAGCCCGAGTGAAACTGAAAAGAAATAAAAACAGAAAATAAATACATATAATTAAGCTAGCGGGCCCCTGGGGTAAGACTAATTTCTGGAACAAACAGAGAACACAATACACTTAACAAGCTAGCGGAGCCCTGGGATAAGACTAATTTCGGAACCAACACATTCTAAGAAACGATCTCAAGTTCACATTTAACAAAACTTATAAAATTGACAAAACAACGACTTCCGGTTATGGCTGCCACGTAGGACGGACGTGTCTCGCTCTGCTCTGCTCCTGGAAAAAAAAAAATCGGCAAATAACTCTCTCATTTGGGACAGAACGTATCCCAGCATTTGGGCGAGGATATGTCGGCGAAGCCTAAGGCTGGAAAACCAGGAAAAGGAAAAAGCGAGCCGCCGAAACAGTCCAAATTAACGGACTTTCAGGTCTGTGACGCAGCAAACAAGGCTCCATATATGGCGGAGGAGGCTGGCGGCGGTGCGATTTCTGCGGGGAATGGCGCAGATGCGCTGATGGCTGCCATGAGTTCAATGAGAGCGGACTTTTCCTCTAGATTTGATGGGATTATGACAGCGCTGGAAGGAATAAGAAAGGAATTGGGTGACTGTGTAGAACGAACGGCGCAGATGGAGCTCCGTCTCGCTAGTGCTGAAGATGACGTCACCCGTCTTCAATTAAAGGTGCGCACTTTGGAAAAAAAAAATAAATCTCTGGAAGATAATATTTTGGATTTGGAATCTCGGTCGAGACAGAATAACTTGAGGCTGGTGGGTCTTCCAGAGGAATCAGAAGGTCGGGACGTATGTTCCTTTCTGGAAAAGTGGATTCCGGAGGTGCTGGGCAGCGAGGAGTTGCAATCAGCAGTGGTTCTGGAAAAAGCACATCGTATTGGCCCACGGAGAGATAAGGGACCGCCGAGGACCTTAATTATGAAGTTTCTTAGCAATAGAGACAGGATGAAGATCTTCAACGCTGCACGTGCTAAAGGAGAGATTAAACACCAGGACCAGCAGGTGCGGTTCTACCCAGATTTGGCCACAGGAATCCAACAATTGAGGAAGCAGTTTGATCCCGTACGTAAGGAGCTGCGCAACCTTGGGATTCGTCATGGTGTAATCTATCCTGCGAGACTGCTGACCACGTATGAGGGCAGAACCCACATCTTCAAGACCCCAGAGGAGGCGCAGGAGTTCATCAAGAAGATCAAAGAAGAAGAAGAGACTGGTGGGAGCTAAGCATGAACAAAATATAAGGTAGAATAATTAAGCATTTGCACAGGCATCTGACTGACTTGAAGTAAATAGTAAGTTTACAAAATATAGATTGTATTATATATTAAAAAAAACAAAACAAAAACAAAACAAACAAAAAAAAAAAAACTATGATGTACAAAGTTGTTAAAAATTTTGGAGTTAAGTTGGAAAACTACAGAGGAGAGTTAATGTTACGTCATTAAAAGCAGTAGAGTTAGGGTGATTGGGAGGATGAAGAAGGAGTGGCTTAGGCTGTTCCCCGTGGGTGTGGAACAGTCGATGGCTATATCGGGAGACAGAATTTTTCTTTTGATTTTGGGGGGTTTGCCACAAGTGTGGGAAGGGGGAATTTGTTTGTGTGTAGTTTGTAGGATGAATGTTCAACCACTCATGTTTTTGCTTCTCTGTATGAGCATGTTTACACTGCAAGGTAATCCCAAACTCTCTATTGATCATGGACCAAAGTGTTAATCTTAATTTAACTTCATGGAATTGCAGAGGTCTACAAAATTTAAAAAAACTTAAACAAGTTATGAATAAAATAAAGGACATGGGTTCAAGAATTGTGTTTTTACAAGAAACTCATCTGATAGAGGAGGATGTTAAAAGAATTAGGAGTAGATGGCAGGGAAGTGTATTCACCTCTTCATTTTCATCCCGAGCCAGGGGAGTTATGACTCTCATACATAAATCAGTTCCTTTTCAAGTGAAAAATGTAATTGGAGACAAATTTGGAAGATATGTAATCATTCAAGGTTCTTTGCTATTAGAAAATATAAATCTTGTGAACTTATATGGTCCCAATATAGATGACCAGAAGTTCTTTGCTAATTTATTTCTCATCTTATCATCACTTACAGGGCAACATATAATAGCAGGGGATTTTAATTGTACATTGAATCCAGGTGTGGATAGATCAACAGGACTGGATTGTACGCACATTGGATGTAGGATGACTATTAATCATTTTATGAAAGAATTGAGATTGTTAGATATATGGAGAGAAATGAAACCACAAGTTAAAGCCTATTCTTGTTATTCCAGTACCTACAAGACATTCTCACGTATTGATTATTTTTTGATTTCCACAGAATTAAGGTCCAAGATTCAAAACTGCTTTTATGATAACATCGTGATCTCTGATCATGCACCCTGTTGTCTAATATATGTAGATAAAAAATTGATAAAGGAATCAGGTAGATGGCAATTTCAGCATAAATGGCTTCAGGATGAGGAATTTGTCAAGTATATAGAAAAACAGATAGACGAGTTCTTTGACATCAATACTACACAAACATCAGCATGTGTAAAGTGGGAGGCTTTCAAAGCTTTTATTAGGGGACATATTATTAGTTATACAGGATCAAAATCTAAGAAGACTCGAGAGGAGAGAGCTAAATTGGAACATAAAATAAAAAATCTTCAGGAAAAAGTGTATGCAGGAAGTGACCCAAGGTTGGAGAATGAATTACTGATTTTGAGAGCTGAATACGACAAAAAATCAGCGAATAGAGCTGCCTCGAGCCTTCTAAGATTGAAACAATCTTTTTATGAACAAGGTGAAAAATCAGGAAAATTATTAGCATGGCAGATTAAACAATTGGAAATTAAAACACCAATTACCAGTATTATAAGTAATGGACAGGTAGTTATAGATCCTTTAGAAATTAATAGAGCCTTTAGAGATTACTATGAAAAATTATATGATACCAAAAATGAACCTGATTTAACAAAACTAAATGGGTTTTTGAACGAACTATCTATACCGTGTATTCCAAATGAAAACAGGGAGATATTGGAGTCTAAAATTAGTCAAGAAGAAGTTGGGCTAGCCATTGATAATATGAAATCAGGAAAAAGTGCAGGACCAGATGGTCTTCCAGTTGACCTTTATAAAAAATTTAAGAATAAATTAATAAAACCTTTTTTGGAAATGGTTTTAGAAGCATTTCAAAATAATAATTTACCATCATACATAAATAATGCCTTAATTATACTGCTGCCAAAACCAGGTAAGCCCTCTAATAAATGTGAAAATATGAGACCAATAAGCCTATTAAACGCCGACCTTAAGATAATCTGTAAAATTTTAGCAAGACGAATACAAGAAATTTTACCAAATATTATTAATCGAGATCAGAATGGCTTTATAAAGGGTAGACAAGGCTTCCATAATGTAAGAAGACTATTTAATATTATTTATTTTAATAAAGAAGCACCGGATACAGCTCTCCTATCATTGGACGCCGAAAAGGCCTTTGATAGAGTTGAATGGCCCTTTCTTTTTGAAGTCCTACAAAGGTTTGGACTTGGAAATAATTTCATAAAATGGGTTCAAATAATATACAATAATGCTACAGCAGAAATCCTAACAAATAACAATATTTCAAAACCAATAAAAATCAATAGAGGATGTCGACAAGGCTGTCCACTTTCACCTTTACTGTTTACTATGGCAATTGAACCTTTAGCGATAGCGATACGTTTACATTCACAAATATATGGAATTAAAGTTGGACCAACAGAACATAAAATCTCCCTGTACGCCGATGACATAATTTTGTTTATGTCGAATCTAAAAAAATCAATTCCAACCTTGTTGAATTTAATAAAGAATTTTGGGGAAATATCAGGATATAAAATAAATAAAACTAAATCTTCAATATTAATGCTAAATGAGACCCAGAGAAATTACCCAGCCCCTGAGGTAAATCAATTCAATGTTGTAAATCAGTTTAAATATTTAGGAATCCAAATTATGCCTAAGCTAGAATCAGTCGCCAGTGTCAACTATGAAGCCTTAATGTCAGATATCAATGAGTTACTTCAGAGATGGATGTCACTACCAATGTCGATGATCGGGAGAATCAATATACTTAAAAGTAATATTTTACCTAAAATACTTTATTTATTTCAATACATTCCCTTATCACCACCTTTAGATCTATTCTCAAGAATAAAAAAAAAGTTAGTGGAATTTATATGGAACAACAGGAGGGCTAGATTACGTTTGTCTTTATTATATTTACCATTTGATCGTGGAGGTCTGAAATGTCCAAATTTTATGTTGTATTATTGGTCGGCACAACTGAGGTCTATGACATATTATTTTTCATCAAATGATCTCCCTCACTGGACTGAAATGGAATCATACAATTTACCTTTACCTCTTCCCATATTCATATACTCAGATTCGGCAAAAAAATTACAAAAACAAGTTAAAAATCCATTTGTAAAGCATATGATCAAAATATGGTGTGAAGCTAAAAACTATTTAAAAGAACCACAGTTATTGTCACAATTTAGTCCAATATGGGGTAATCAATATTTTAAACCAGGGAGAGCGGACGCTGTATTTAAAGTATGGAATTTAAAAGGGATACAAAAGATTCAGGATTTATATTTGCCATGTGCAGACAACATAATGTCTTTTGAAGAGCTGAGGATCAAATTTAATCTCAATAGAACACATTTTTTTAAATATCTTCAACTTAGAAACTTTATTCGATCAAATCAAAATAAAGCTCTCACTCGACCTATTTATTCATCCTTGGAAAAAATGATGATGAAAGATAGTAAAAGAAAGGGTATTATTTCAGAGTTTTATAACTCACTGACACTATCTTCAAGTGAAAATTCACTGAAAAGATTAAACTACTGGAAAGAAGATCTGCAAATTGAAATTTCAGAGGAACAATGGGAATTGGCTTGTACAGAAGCTCAAACCAAATCAATAAATGCACGCCTTAAATTGATACATTTCAAATGGTTAATGCGGATGTATGTTACACCGGAGGAGTTAAATAGATATAACAAAAATATACCAGATACATGCACAAAATGCATGGAAAGTAAAGGAACCCTATTTCATTGTTTATGGGAATGTAGATTAATAAGAATGTTTTGGGAAGAGGTGAGGGTAACAATTGAAAAAATAATCTCAAAACAAATCATATTGAATCCTAAACTGTTTTTGTTGGGTCTGTACCCAGAAAAGCATAATTTTAATAAAAGTGAAAGAACATTCATAGACCTCAGTTTGCTTAATGCCAAAAAATGTATTGCACTATTATGGAAAAAGACTCATAGACCAGATGTGACTCAGTGGTTAAGACAGATGTTAACAAACCTTCCATTAGAAAGAATAACATATATACTAAAATCAAAGGAAATTGTGTTTGAGAATATATGGAGACCTTTTATTGATTATGTAAAAAATTTAAACATAACTCTTGAAGAAGAAGGTGAATGATGTGTGTGGACCTTGTAAATTCCAAACTGGTGAACATAATATGTATACTTATGTATTGGATTGTCTAGACTAAACAGAGGAGCATTGTTGAAGACTTGATTTTGTTGGTGGTTGTTGGTGTTTTTAGTGCATTTTTTTTTTTGTAGTACTTTAGTGTTAGTGTTTGATTGTTTGTATCATGTTTGTTAAAAAAAAAAAAAGAAAAGGTTCAATAAAGATATTGTGGAAAAAAAAAAATTGACAAAACAACAATTAACTCACAGCCATTGCTTTCGAAGGTGTAGAAAGGCGTTTAACACACAGGAGGAACGTTTCAGACATTCGCGGGCAGGTTATACTCTCTGCCTTTTTTCTCTCTCTCAACAATGTCCGCTTCTTCTACCCACAAAACATAGCGGCAACTGGCTGCGCTTTCAACAAAAAATACGGGTCAATCACTACTAATAACTATACAGAAATTACTTTTAACACAATTACTATTTTAACATGAATTATTATAAAAAGATTATGACATTTATTATGAACTTATGAACTATATTTTTTAACTCTATAAAACACACACTACTGAGGGCAGAACAGTAGATATAAAAACCGTGGTTACCCCGCTAAGCTAACTCGGCTAGCTACCCTGCTGGTGTGTGGTTTTGGATGTTCACTGGGATATGCCTCCCCCCCCACCATCATCGAAATAAATGGGGACATACATATAGTGTATATATGTGGCGGGGGGAGAGATCATTCCACTGAATTCTGGCGGTTACTTAATTTCTGAGTGACTCACTGAATAGGATCAAGGCAGGCCCTAACAAAGTGGCACAAATGTGAGGGGGTTTTTTTTGTTTTTTTTTAGTTTTTGCAATGGTATCCACTCCAGATACCCAAATTCATGCACAGAAGCACCAAAAAAGTGAAAGTTTGATATTAGAAACTGTGTAGTCCAATTTAAAAGTACAGTTTTGAGTGTGGGTATGTGTTCTTTTATTTGTAGAAGGTGAGTAGGCTGGAGGAGCATGAGAAGGAGGTGGTCAGTGCCCTGCGCTACTTCAAAACAATTGTGGACAAAATGGTTGTGGAGAAGAAGGTGCTGGAGATGCTTCCAGGCTCGGCCAGCAAAGTGCTCGAAGCAATTCTCCCCCTTGTACAAGACGGAGGGATGCGGATACAGCAAAGGTGAGCTAAATGTTCTTGTGGAACACTCCAAAATAAATGTATTTTCATAAGGTTTTGTTTGCACATGTTTTATGATCTTTGTTGTTACTTGTAAATATGACATAATGGATGCAACTGCTGCAACATTGTGTGAAGCCCTCTTTTCAGGTTTGTAGTTAAAATATTGTCAGTGAAGGCAGCTCATTCAGAAAAAGCAAACTTTGGGATCCATATATGCAACTATTACAGGACTTAGTTTTCCGGCACAGTGCCGGATTTCCAGCGTATACTTTTTTTTTTTTTTTTCATTTTGCTGTGGGGAAATTTACTTCCCATTTCTGTATGCAGAAACACTTTTTGTCCAACCTATCTGCAATGGTGGATGAATGACGCTCAAAATAAACAGTCAGTTCTGCATAGTTTGGAGTTCTTTTAAGATATTTGGAGCAGTGAATATAGTATTTGGGATGGCGGAACGTATTAAGCTTGCACGCTCCACTGCTCTCAACCATAGCTCACACCTCATTAGCGAGTACAGAGCCGAGTAAAGCCACCTGGCCACCATATTAGGGAGGGAATTGAGTTGACATTATGTTTAGCGGCCGTCGATTTCTGTAGTTCACCAGTTGTGCAAGATTATAAGTTGTGTCTCCATGCCAAGAAGTTCAAAATCTGTTATTTTTTGGGGAAGTTATTGAGGTAAAAGTGGCACCGTTTACTACTAAACCCTTTTGGTAGTACCAATATGGCGGCCCGGTGGCTTCACTTCTAGCGGCCAATGATCCATCTAATTTTTCTATAGATATGTGGCGTGCTTCTAATCGTAGTGACAGCGAGAGTGAGTCACTGGAACGTGAGTGTTTTATCCTTCAGCATACAGAAAACCTTTCATACATTCTGTAGAATGGAGAGTAAGTTTTTGAGCCCTGGGGAAGATGTCCTAATTGACAAAGGACTTAAAAACAAATGGCTCTGGGTGTGGATCAAAGAAATGGGCAGAGACGGTAAGCCTGTTGGTAGCTGGTGTAAAAAAAAAAAAATAAAAAAATTAAAAAAAAAATTAGAGAACCAGGAGCTTGTTTCTGCACGTTATGCTTGAAATGATGCAATTTAGAGTATTGTATACAGTTCACTGTTGCTGTTTACAGTTTATTATTAAAAATACATGGTGCAAATGTTGCACATTTCATTACAAAATAGCAAATCAATGGCCTTTTCCATATACCCTTTACTGAATGGTTGCTAATCAAATCTTATTCCACCAGTGAATTAGTTCACTTGACTGAGTTTCACATACCCTTATTCATAAATTTCATGTTATAGATTGTAGGTCATTCTGTACAGAATTATATAACTTGATAGCAACTGCATCCTAAATGTTAGATGTTTGCAGCATATTAGAGTGAGATGGAGTACTATTGCCACCTACTGACCTTCTTTGGTATTGCTGTTTCAGTCCACCATAGTCTAGTCTGAATTTATCAATGGGTATGGCAGATATGTTACTAGCTAGTTTCAAGGAAAATCATTTTCATACACACACACACATTACTCACAAAAAAGATGGGGATATTTGGCTTACAGGTGAAATTTCAGGATGCACCGAAAATGCACTATAACCTTTACAGGTGAACTTAATTTGACCCTCTCTAACCTTTTGAGTGCATGTCCAGCTGTTCAAAGTTTCAGTACTTTTTGCATAACTTACTGTTCTCTAACAAGGTGCTTAACGGCAAAATTCACAACAGGTGTTTGATCCATGAAATCGACCAATAAATTTTCTGGTTCAATTAGAATTGGTATTTAAACAGTCCTTTTCATCATGCTGTTCACATTTTGACATAATGAGACCAAGACAACACCTCACAGTTGATCAACAGTAGATCGCCAGTGCGAGGCTTCAAACTGGATGTTCTCAGAGGAAAGTGGCCACTGAACTTAGAGTGTCATCAGCAGGTTGCAACAGAGATACAGAGAAACTGGAAGAGTCACAGAAAGGCATAGAAATGGACGTCCTTTGGCCACACCCCACACTGATGATCACTTCATTGTGAATAGTGCCCTGCAGAACTGGATGAATGCATGCCACTCAACTCCAGGCACATTTAAGCAGTGTTGGACAAGTTACTAAAAAATAGTAACTAGTTACTAGTTACTTCTTTTCAAAAGTAACTGAGTTACTTTTGAGTTACTGCATGATTAAAGTAACTAGTTACTTGGAAAAGTAACTTTCACGTGATTTTTAAATGCATACTTAAATCATCTTGCGCACACAGCAAGATCAAGGGCCCCTTGTTCTCATCAGAAAAAAGGAAAAAAACATGAGAAAAAAAGTCTCATAGAGAAAAAAATGTCTCAGATTTACACAAACTGTTATAATCAGTAGAAAGTCAGAAATTTACTAGAAATAAAGCTGTGAATTCAAAGAGAAAAGTTTGGACCCCCCCCCCCTCCCCCCTCCCCCCGTGGGCCGTTTTTGGCCCATGAGCCATTTGTTTGACACCCCTGGACCAGCCCATTAAAAACGCATGTTTACACACGTGGACAAAATTGTTGGTACCCCTCTGTTAATGAAAGAAAAACCCTCAGTGGTCACAGAAATAACTTGAATCTGACAAAAGCTGTAATAAATAAAAATTCTATGAAAATTAACCAGTGAAAATCAGACAATGGTTTTGAATTGTGGTTCAACAGAATTACTTTAAAAAATAAACTCATGAAACAGGCCTGGACAAAATTGATGGTACCCCTAGAAAAGATTGAAAATATTGTGACCATAGGGACATGTTCAACCAAGATGTGTCCTCTAATTAACATCACAGGTGTCTACAAACTTGTAATCAGTCAGTCGACCTATTTAAAGGGTGACAAGTAGTCACTGTGCTGTTTGTTGACATGGTGTGTACCACACTAAACATGGACCAGAGGAAGCAAAGGAGAGAGTTGTCTCAGGAGATTAGAAAGAAAATTATAGACAAGCATGTTAAAGGTAAAGGCTATAAGACCATCTCCAAGCAGCGTGATGTTCCTGTGACTACAGTTGCACATATTATTCAGAAATTTAAGATCCACGGGACTGTAGCCAACCTCCCTGGACGTGGCCGCAGGAGGAAACTTGATGGAAAAATGGAAGAGACGGATAATACGAATGGTAACAAAAGAGCCCAGAACAACCTCTAAACACATTCAAGGTGAACTCCAAGGTCAAGGTACATCAGTGTCAGATCGCACCATCCGTCGTTGTTTGAGCCAAAGTGGACTTCATGGGCGACGACCAAGGAGGACACCACTGTTGAAAACAAATCATAATAAATAAAAAAGCCAGACTGGAATTTGCCAAACTGCATGTTGACAAGCCACAAAGCTTCTGGGAGAATGTCCTACGGACAGACGAGACAAAACTGCAACTTTTTGGCAAGGCACATCAGCGCTATGTTCACAGACGCAAAAATGAAGCATACCAAGAAAAGAACACTGTCCCTACTGTGAAACATGGAGGAGGTTCTGGGACTTCCGGTCTGGACGCCATGGCGACTGCAGCTTAACACTGAAGTTCTCAGACCCAATCCAGGATAACACCTTGAAAATCAAACTTAACGGATTTTTGGAGGAGTGAAAATCAAAAGACAAAATCATCATGTCTAAAGGAAAACAGAAGAAACTGAAATTCTCCAGGCCAGGACACGTATCGGCCGGAGAATCCGAACTGGAAGATCTCCGTTCAGAAGACGAGGAACTGGTGATAGCTAACAAAAGGGTTAGCCTGAAATCACTATTTGAGGAGCTACGACGATTTCGCCGAGATGTTACGGCCGAATTTCGGGAATTCAGAGAAGAATTGAAAAGGACAAACAGCAGAGTGGACCAGGCCGAGAACCGAATCTTGGAAACAGAGGATCGAATAAAAGTGCTCGAAGATTCTGTGCTAGACCTACGCAAAAGACAAGCAGCTATAGAGGCTAAGCTAACCGACCAAGAAGGAAAACAAAGAAGAGACAACATAAGAATTCATGGTCTGATAGAAGGAACCGAAAATGGTTTTAACTCAATGGCAGAATGCGTGGAATCCTTACTAAGAGAGAAATTGGATATTCCACAAACCACCGACTTGAAGATAGAAAAGGCACATCGTTCATTAGCCGCTAGGCCGGCGGCGGAAGCGCCCCCACGTTCGGTGTTGGTAAGATTTTCCAATTTCAAAATAAAACAAGAGGTTGTAAGACTGGCCTGGCAGAAAAAAGGATTTATGCACCAGGAGAGAAAAGTCTACGTGGAACACGATTACGCCCCGGAGGTCCTTAAAAAGCGCAGGGAATACAATGACGCGAAAAAGGTGTTAAGAGAGAAGAAATTGCGCTTTCAGACACCATTTCCTGCGAAGTTAAGGGTCTTCTACGGCGATGAAACGTGTCTCTATAATTCGGCGGAAGAAGCAACAGCTGACATGGCGAAAAGAGGGCTCCCGGTAACGGTATTTAAACCCGCAGCAGACCCGAGTCAGAAGATCAAAGCGCAAACATGGACAACACAAAGACCTTCAAAATCCACGGACCAGCAGCGGGAAACCCAGCACCAGAGCGTCGCGGATAAACTATCCGTTTTCAGGTTGGAATAGCGACCTTTTTTTTTTTTCTTTTCTCTTGAATCAATCCGCACATCCAACCCCCCTCATACAAGGTAACAAACATTAAAGGAGATGCATATTCAGCATGTGGTAAAACATTTCATGGAACAATCATATTATTTGAAACAAATAAGTCTTTGTAATAAAAAAAAAAAAAAAAACTTGTTAAAATAGAAATGTGACAATAATCCACATGTTCTCCTCATACTAACAAATACTGTTTTTGCGTGAATGTTTGATGTGATGGGGGTGGGAGGGTGCACACAATTTCACAGGGTTTAGGCATAAAAGGAAAAAAAAAAAAAAATCATTACAAGTTTGGATTGGGTTCTGAAACTCACGTTAAAAGCATGGGACTACTTTCAGTGGTAAGAGAGGGCCCTCAACACGTAACAGAGTTTGAGGAATTTCCCTCAGAGCCTTCACTCCATCAAGGCTCTTACAGGGTCTTTAAAAAGACCTCAGCTCAGGAAGTTCTTATGACAGCTTTTTGTTTTAAAGTTTTTTACACTACGTTCTTAATGTTTTTCTTGTTTTTAATGTTCTTTCAGTTTCTGAGTAGCACAAAAGAGGGCCACCACACAGTTATACTAAACAAAACAACACAATGGAGAAACAGGGTGTAACCAAAATAATTTCATATAATGTAAAAGGAATCCTGAATCCAGTTAAAAGATCCAAGATTCTAGGCAAAATGAAAAAAGACAAAGCAGGAATAATACTTTTACAAGAAACCCACCTAACAGACGTGGAACACAATAAACTCAGTAGACAAGGGTTTAAAATGATCTCTTCATCTTCATATAAATCAGGGAGGAGGAGGGGAGTAGCGACATTGATATCAACCAAAATTACATTTGAAAAAAAATCAGAACACAAAGATAAAGAAGGGAGATACAGTTTGGTAACTGGGCGGCTAGAGGGAGAAGATATCACCCTGCTGAATGTGTATGCTCCCCCAGGGGCTAACTGGAAATTTTATAAAAATGTATTCGACCTAATGATAACTAAAGCTTGATAATAAATGATAATAAAGGTTTAGTGATATGTGGTGGGGACTTCAATCTTAGACTGAATCCATACTGGGATGCTTCTGGTAATTCCCCACATCAAAATAACACCCAAAACAGGAAGACTCGGATGCTACTAAAAGAATTGGGAATCTGTGACGTGTGGAGGGAACTCAACCCCAGTGTAAAAGACTATACATTTTACTCAACTCCACATTCATCTTACTCAAGGATTGACTATTTTTTTATGTTTAATAGAGACATTGGAAGAGTAAAAACATGTAAAATAGGACTGATGGATCTCTCCGACCACAGTCCGATCTACATGGACTTAAATATCCAAAAATACACAAATAATACAATTTCTTGGAGGTTAAATTCAAATGTCCTGAAAGGACCATTGAAAGATGAATTGGAATCAGATATTCTCAGATATTTGGAAGATAACGATAATGGAGAAGTATCCCCTTTAATACTGTGGGATGCATGTAAAGCTGTAATAAGAGGAAAGATTATTGCAAAACTGGCAACCCAAAAGAAACTAAGACAAGAAAAACTATCCACATTAGAGACAGAACTTAGGAACCTAGAAAAAGAACACAAAGGCAACACTCATTCTACTGACTCGCTCAAGATTAAGGAAATTAAAAACCAAATAAATGAGATCTACACAATAGAAATCCAGAAGAAACTTACATTTCTGAAACAAAAATACTATGAAGCAGGCAGTAAATCGGCAAAATTGCTAGCCTATAAATTGAGGAAACATCAAACAGAAAGAGCAATCTACAAAATCAGAGACCCAGTATCAAAGGAAATAAAATTCAGAATTCAGGATATTCTTAAAAACTTCGAGAATTACTATAAGAACTTATACTCCCACAAAAAACATAAAAACGCATCCGAGGCATTCCTAAACACATTAAACTTTCCCCAACTTACGGAGTCACAAAATAAAACACTACTGTCAGAAATACATCCTAAAGAATTGGAAAAAGCAATTATGAAACTTAAAGCTAACAAATCCCCAGGAGCTGATGGCTATACAGCAGAGTGGTACAAAACCTTTAAACAGCAACTATCTCCTCTCCTCCTGAAAACATTTAATTATGTCCTCCACACAGGGGAAATCCCCCCCTCCTGGAGAGAAGGGGTCATTGCAGTTATACCTAAACCTGAAAAGGATAAACTAGAGTGCTCCAACTACAGACCAATCAGTGTACTAAATCAGGACTATAAGCTTTTTACCATTATCCTTGCCAAAAGGTTAGAAAATATACTGACAGACCTAATTCATTTAGACCAAACAGGTTTTATAAGACAAAGACAGACACAAGACAACATTCGACGCACTTTACACATAATTCATCATATAAAAAATATAACTTAAATGCAGTCATATTGGGATTAGATGCTGAAAAAGCATTCGATTCGGTTGACTGGTCTTTTCTATATAGAATCTTATCCAGTTTCAATTTTCATAACAACTTCATTAGAACTATACAGGCATTATATAAAAAACCAACAGCTAAAATAAGGATTAACGGTAATTTATCATCATCTTTTGAACTGGAAAGAGGATGTCGTCAGGGCTGCCCCCTGTCTCCACTGCTCTTTGCAATCTTCATAGAACCTCTGAGCCAATGGATAAGACAAAACCAAAAAATTCAAGGTATTACACTTGGTCAGAAGGAACATAAAATAGCACTCTTTGCTGATGACATTTTAATATACCTAGGGCAGCCGGACACTTCTTTACCAGAACTAACCTCAGTTTTTTCAGAGTATGGAGATTTATCGGGGTACAAATTAAATATGCATAAAACCCAAGTTTTAACATTCAACTATGACCCAAATCATTATTCACTAAGCAAACTCAAAACTAACTGGGAGTCGGAATCTATGAAATATCTGGGGGTCAATATCCCGAAACAACTCAACAAAATTATATCACTAAACTATGATCCACTGGTGACAAAAATAAAATCTGACCTAGCAAGATGGAATATGATACCATTCTTGGGTACTGCACAAAGAATTGAAGCAGTCAAAATGAATATACTTCCACGTCTTCTATACCTTTTCCAAACAATACCGGTAGAACCTCCCAAAAAAACATGGCAGGAGCTGGACAGAAGGATCTCAAGATTCATATGGCAGGGCAAGAGACCTAGAATCAGATATAGAACCCTACAGCTAAACAAAGACAAAGGTGGGCTCGCGCTGCCAAATATCAGGGACTACTTTAAAGCCGCACAAATTAAAACTTTAGTAGAGATATGTAACCCAGTCTACACTGCACAATGGAAGGAGATCGAATGCCAAATAACAAGTGACATCCCCCTACAGGCGATAATAGGGAACAATGTCTTACCTAAGCTTTTGAATAACACTAACCCGTGGATAGAGACCCCGCTAAAAATTTGGTTTAAGATAGTCAGAGAGAATCAAACTAAAGAGCCCTATCGACTTCTGCAATGGATCGCCTATGATCAGGACTTTACTCCTAATAAAACAGACACCAGATTTAAAAAGTGGAAGGAGAAAGGGCTGATAAAATATTACGATTTTTTTAAAGGGCAAATCTTAAGAAGTTTTGAAGATTTGAAAAAACAAGGCCTAATAAATCAAGACCTTTACAGGTTCTTCCAGCTTAGACACCACATAAACAATATACTTAAAAAGGAGGTTTTGGAAAGGGCCCAGTCAGGTGTTCTGAAGGTCTTCTTAATGGCATATAAAGGGATCCCAGGGATCAGATACATTTCTAAAATATACCAAGGTCTTCAAGACTTAAAAGGAGACAACACATCTTATATAAAAGAGAGATGGCATCCCTGCAGTGGAGAGAATTTGGATGGAAAAACTTGGCAAGATTTTTCAGAACACCTGCACAAAACAAATTTACCCATAAGGGATTGAACTGTTGGCGCTTGTGTGGTGAAAAGACTGCAAATCATTTTCATGTGTTTTGGTCATGCCCAGTTATCCACCAATATTGGACCAAGGTACAGACAATATTGGGGAAAATATTCAAAATTACAGTTCCCTTTTCTTTTGTAACTTTGTATTTGGGTTTACTACCGGACTCACTGGAAAGACGAGGAGAAAAATACTTATTCAATGTTTTAATATTGGCAAGCAAAAAAGCTCTAACTAAAAAATGGATGTTGAAGGACTGTCCTACACCTGAAGATTGGACTAACGTGATCCAAGACATTTACTCGATGGAAAAGTTGACATTCGCACTGAGACAGGACATGGATGTGTTCATGAACTTTTGGCAACCCTGGACCGCATATGTGTCTTCCATTAGATCTAATCTTTGACAAGTACCATTTCAATAATGGTTCCGCTCTTTGTTCCAACACTACTCAGATGCTCTTTTATCTTTATTTACTTACTTTTTCTTTTTGTTTGTTTTTTACTGGTTTGTTTGTTTGTTTTTTGTTATTTGTTTTTTGTTTTTTTTTTCCTCTTTAATTTCACTTTTTCTTTCACTTTAAAAAAAAAAAAAAAAAGGGGTGTTGTAAGAATTAATCTTCCAATGTTGTCAGATATCAGAAAATAAGGGAACATGTGATGAAAATGTAAACACTGCACTGCTGTAACGACCTGTATACCCTTTACAAAAACTTAAATAAAAAAAAAAAAAGAAACATGGAGGAGGTTCTGTTATGTTCCGGGGCTGCTTTGCTGCATCTGGCACAGGGTGTCTTGAATCTGTGCAGGGTACAATGAAATCTCAAGACTATCAAGGTATTCTAGAGAGAAATGTGCTGCCCAGTGTCAGACAGCTTGGTCTCAGTCGCAGGTCATGGGTCTTGCAACAGGATAATGACCCAAAACACACAGCTAAAAACACCCAAGAATGGCTAAGAGCGAAACATTGGACTATTCTAAAGTGGCCTTCTATGAGCCCTAATCTAAATCCTATTGAACATCTGTGGAAGGAGCTGAAACATGCCATCTGGAGAAGGCACCCTTCAAACCTGAGACAACTGGAGCAGTTTGCTGATGAGGAGTGGGCCAAAACACCTGCTGAGAGGTGCAGATGTCTCATTGACAGTTACAGAAATTGTTTGATTGCAGTGATTGCCTCAAAAGGTTGTGCAACAAAATATTAAGTAAAGGGTACCATCATTTTTGTCCAGGCCTGTTTGATGAGTTTGTTTTTTAAAATAATTCTGTTGAACCACAATTCAAAAGCATTGTCTGATTTTCATTGGTTAATTTTCATAGAATTTTTATTTATTACCACTTTTGTCAGATTCAAGTTATTTCTTGTGACCATTGTGGGTTTTTCTTTCATTAATAGAGGGATATCAACAATTTTGTCCATGGCTGTATTTATGTGTACATATGTATATTCACTGCTCTTATTTTCTTATCTTCTAAATTATTTCTCTGAGTGTTGCTATCCCTGTGCTGTTGCAATCCTGGAATTTCCCCATTGTGGGACTAATAAAGGCTTATCTTATCTTATCTTAATAAATCGAGTAACGCATCTGATCAAATTTCAGTAACTGTAATGCATTACTGAATTTTAAAACAGTAATTTCGTTACAGAGCACGTTACTGCAAAAGTAGTGGCGTTACAGTAACGTGTTACTTTGTATCACGTTAATCCCAACACTGCATTTAATGGAGGTGAGAGGCACCCAAGTGTCACGTCAGACCATTTGAAACAGTTTAGTCATATGAAAAAATTAGGACACCCTGTATAAGCCTGTGTGTTTTTGTTTTACATATTTGGAAAAATGGATATTTAATATCAATATTAAAAATACTGGGAGATGACTTCCGGTTATGGCGGCCACGTAGGAAGACGTGTTTCACACTGCTTTGCTTGTAAAACTAAAAATTTAACTAAAACTCTCTCAATTGGAACAAAAACCCATCCCAGCGTTTTGGCGTGGATATGGTAAAGACCAAGGTTGGAAAATCAGGTGGAGGAAAAGGCAACTCGACAAAACAATCCAAGCTAACGGACTTCCACGCTCAAGGCGAGGCAGGGAAAACTCGAGAGGCAATGGCGGAGGATGGAGCCAGCGGCGGAGCGGGAACTGCTGGGGAGGGGACAAGCGTAGTGCTCGCTGCCATCAACTCCATGAGAACAGAGTTTTCGTCTAAATTTGATGGGATTATAGCAGCGATAGAAGGTATGAGGAAAGAAATAAACGACTGTATGGAGCGAGTATCGCAGGCGGAGCTCCGAATTTCAAGCGCTGAGGATGACGTCACCAGCCTGCAAACTAAATTTCAAATACTGGAATTAAAATGGAAACGTCTGGAAGATAACGTCCTAGACTTGGAATCCCGCTCGCGACGGAATAATTTAAGGTTGGTGGGCCTCCCAGAGGGAGCAGAGGGACAGGACTCATGCTCCTTTTTGGAAAAGTGGATTCCAGAAGCGCTGAGCAATGCGGATCTGCAGTCATCGGTCGTTTTAGAGAGCGCTCACCGAATCGGCCCACCGAGAGATAATAAGACACCACCGAGGACGCTGATTATGAAGTTCCTCAACTACAGAGACAAGATGACAGTCACCAATGCGGTGCGAGCTAAAGGGGAAATTAAATACCAGGATCAACAGTTGCGGTTCTACCCAGACTTGGCCACAGGAATTCAACAATTAAGGAGGCAGTTCGACCCGGCCCGCAAAGAGCTGTGCAACCTTGGGATTCGTCACGGAGTGATTCATCCGGCAAGACTGCTGGTCACATATAAGGGAAGAACCCACACCTTCAAGACCCCTCAAGAGGCACAGGAGCTCATCAAGCAGATCCAAAAGGAGACTGGCGGGAGCTAAGCATGAACATGACAAAGGTAGAACATTTAAGCATATGTACAGACATCTGATTGATCTGAAACATATAATAAGTCTACAAAATACAGACTGTATTTTAAAAAAAAAAAAGCTATCATGTACAACGTTGCTATAAAACTTTGAAGTTATGCTGAAAAAACTACAGAAGAGAGTTAATGTTATAAGAATAGTAGTAGAGTCAGGGTGATCGAGAGGAGAAAGAGAGAGTGGTTTGACTGATCCTCGCAGGCGTGGAACAGTCACTAGCTATAACGGGAGACGGAATTTTTTGATTTTGGGGGGATTACCACGAATGTGGGGAAAGGGAATCTGTTTTTGTTTAGTTTGTAGGATGAATGTTCTATCATCCATGTTTTTGCTTCTCTGTAAGAGTATGTTCATATTGCAAGGTAATCTCAAACTCTTTACTGATCATAGATCAAAGCGTTAATCTTAATTTAACTTCATGGAATTGCAGAGGTCTACAAAATCTTAAAAAACTTAAACAAGTTATGAATAAAATAAAAGACATAGATTCAAAAATTGTATTTTTACTAGAAACTCATCTAATGCACTGAGGAGCTCATTTAGCAGCAGACTACATCATCCCAGGTGCACAACCGAGAGGTTTCGTAGGTCCTTCCTACCAACGGCTGTCAGACTGTACAACCTAAGCAGGGCTGCTCGCAGAGATGGCAAAAAGACGTAACAAACTAATAGTTTTTTGAATGCAAAAGATGCAATAGACTTACACAATGGTCCCCTCCGGTATACAACTAGGAAAATACCGGTCGCTATGGAGGGTGAGAATATGTATGGGCACATAATCATACCATGTAGGATAACTAAGTAGATGGTTATGCTGTTTCATCCCATCTAGCAACAATGCTCTGCACTGTGTGTGTTTATATATTTACATATTTATTCCATCTAGCTACAATGCTCAGCACTGGGTGTGTTTATATTTATATATCTATATATTTATTCCATCTAGCTACAATGCTCCGCACTGTGTTTTTATATATCTACATATTATTCCATCTAGCTACATTGCTCCGCACTGTGTGTGTTTATATACTTACATATTTATTCCACCTAGCTGCAATGCTCCGTACTGTGGGTGTTTATATATTTACATATTTATTCCATCTAGCTACAATGCTCTGCACTGTGTGTTTATATATTCATATATTTATTCCATCCAGCTACAATGCTCTGCACTGTGTGTCTGTGTGTGTGTGTATATATATATTTTATAGTAATATGTACATATGTATATTAGCTGCTCTTGCTTGCTTGTTTTTTTTCTTGCCTTCTGATTGTTGCTCTGAGTGTTGCTATCCCTGTGCTGTTGCAATCCTGGAATTTCCCTGTTGTGGGACTAATAAAGGCTTATCTTATCTTATCTTATCTTATCTTAATGGAGGAGGATGTAAAAAGAATTAGGAGAAGATGGCAAGGTAACTTGTTCACCTCATCATTTTCATCCCGAGCTAGGGGAGTTATGACTGTCATACACAAAACAGTCCCATTTCAAGTGAAAAATGTAATTGGAGACAAATTTGGAAGATATCTAATCATCCAAGGATCTTTGTTATTAGAAAATATAAATCTGGTGAACTTATACGGCCCCAATATTGATGATCAAAACTTCTTTGTTAATTTATTCCTTACTTTATCATCACTTACAGGACAACATATAATAGCAGGGGATTTTAATTGTACATTGAATCCCAGTATAGATAGATCAACAGGAGTGGACTGTACGCACAATGGATGTAGGATGACCATTAATCATTTTATGAAAGAATTTAGATTGCTAGATATATGGAGAGAAATGAAACCATAAGTCAAAGCCTATTCTTGTTATTGTAATACCTATAAGACATTCTCAGGTATTGACTGCTTTTTGATCTCTACAGAATTAAGGTCCAAGATTCAAAACTGTTTCTATGATAACATTGTGATCTTTGATCATGCACCCTGCTGTCTAGTATATGTAGATAAAAAATTGACAAAGGACCCAGGTAGGTGGCATTTTCAGCATAAATGGCTTCAGGATGAGGAATTTGTTAAGTACATAGAAAAACAGATAGATGAGTTCTTTGATATCAATACTACACAAACATCAGCATGTGCAAAGTGGGAGGCTTTCAAAGCTTTTATTAGGGGGCATATTATTAGTTATACAGGTTCAAAATCTAAGAAGACCCGAGAGGAGAGAGTCCAATTGGAACGTAAAATAAAAATTCTTCAAGAAAAAGTGTATGCAGCAAGTAACCCACAGTTGGAGAACGAATTACTGATTCTGAGAGCAGAATATGACAAAAAATCAGCGAATAGAGCTGCCTCGAGTCTTCTAAGATTGAAGCAAATTTTTTATGAACAAGGTGAAAAATCAGGAAAATTATTGGCATGGCAGATTAAACAATTAGAATCTAAAACACCAATTACCAGTATTATAAGTAACAGACAGGTAGTTATAGATCCTTTAGAAATTAATAGTGCCTTTAGAGATTATTATGAAAAACTATATGATACAAAAAAATGAAACTGACTTAACAAAACTAAATGGGTTTTTGGGTGGATTATCTATACCATGTATTCCAAATGAAAACAGGGAGATACTGGAGTCTAAAATTAGTCAAGAAGAAGTTGGGCAAGCCATTGATAATATGAAATCAGGAAAAAGAGCAGAACCAGATGGTCTTCCAGTTGACCTCTATAAAAAAATTTAAGAATAAATTAATAAAACTATTTTTGGAAATGGTTTTAGAAGCATTTCAAAATGGTAATTTACCACCATACATGAATAATGCCTTAATTATACTGTTGCCAAAACCAGGTAAACCCCCTAATAAATGTGAAAACATGAGACCAATAAGCCTATTAAATGCTGATCTTAAAATAATCTGTAAAATTTTAGCAAAACGACTACAAGAAGTATTACCAAATATTATTAACTGAGATCAGAATGGCTTTATAATGGGAAGACCAGGCTTCCATAATGTAAGAAGACTATTTAATATTATTTATTCCAATAAAGAAGCACTGGATACAGCTCTCCTATCATTGGACGCCGAAAAGGCCTTTGATAGGGTCGAATGGCCCTATCATTTTGAAGTCCTACAAAGGTTTGGACTTGGAAATAATTTCATAAAATGGGTCCAGATAATATACAATAATGCTACAGCAGAAATCCTAACAGACAGCAATATCTCAAAATCAATAAAAATCAACAGAGGATGTCGACAAGGCTGTCCACTTTCACCTTTACTGTTTACTATGGCAATTGAACCTTTAGCGATGGCAGTACGTTTACATCCACAAATATATGGAATTAAAGTAGGACCAACAGAACATAAAATCTCCCTGTATGCTGATGACATAATTTTGTTTATGTAGAATTTTAAAAAATCAATTCCGACCTTGTTAAATTTAATAAAGAACTTTGGGGAAATATCAGGATATAAAATAAAAACAAAATCTTCAATATTAATGCTAAATGAGACCCAGAGAAATCACCCAGCTTCTGAGGTAAATCAATTCAATGTTGTAAATCAGTTTAAATATTTAGGAATTCAAATTGTGCCTAAGCTAGAATCAGTCGCCAGTGCCAACTATGAAGCCTTAATGACAGATATTAATGAGTTACTTCAGAGATGGATGTCACTACCAATGTCGATGATCAGGAGAATTAATATACTTAAAAGTAATATCTTACCAAAAATACTTTATTTCAAAACATTCCTTTACCACCACCTTCAGATCTATTCTCAAGAATTAAAAAAAAGTTAGTGGAATTTATATGGAACAGTAGGAAGGCTAGATTACGTTTGTCCTTACTATATTTACCATTTGATCATGGAGGTCTGAAATGTCCAAACTTTATGTTGTATTACTGGTCAGCACAACTGAGGTCTATGACATATTATTTTTCATCAAATGATCTTCCTCACTGGACTGAAATGGAATCATACAATTTACCTTTACCTCTTCCCTTATTCATATACTCAGACTCGGCTAAAAAATTACAGAAACAAGTTAAAAATCCAATTGTAAAGCACATGATCAAAATATGGTGTGAAACCAAAAAATATTTAAAAGAACCACACTCACTGGCACAGTTTAGCCCAATATGGGGAAATCAATATTTTACACCAGGGAGAGTGGATACTGAATTTAAAATATGGAATTTAAAAGGGATTCAAAAGATTCAAGACTTATATTTGTCACACTCAGATAACATAATGTCTTTTGAAGAACTGAGGATTAAATTCATTCTTAATAGAACACATTTTTTAAAATATCTTCAGCTTAGAAATTTTATTCGATCAAATCAAAATAATGCTCTCACCCGACCTACTTATTCAATTCAATTCAATTCAACTTTATTTATATAGCGCCATTTCACAAAAACAGTCATCTCATAGCACTATCAACTGTAGGGGGAACCCCCACAGTTGCAGAAAGACCCCAGCAATCAGGCGATCCCCTGTGAGCAAGCACTTGCCGACGGTGGAGAGGAAAAACTCCCTTTTAACAGGAAGAAACCTCCAGCAGAACCAGGCTCAGGGAGGGGCAGTCATCTGCTGCGACTGGCTGGGGGGTGAGGGGACAGAGAAGATGAAAAGAACAGACATGTAGAGAGCAAACAGCACGATGGGGACTCAATCTATGGGAGAGAACAAACAGATGTTAATGACCAGCAAAAAAAAATATTTCATTGAGAGTGAAGAAAGGAGTGAGGACCTGTGCATTATTGGAGGTCCCCCGGCTGACTAAACCTATTAGCAGCATAACTAAGGGAGGGTTCAGAAACACATGATCCCTCCCTAATTGTAGGCTATATCAAAAAGGTAGGTTTTATCCCTATTCTTAAAAACAGAGATCGAGTCTGACTCCCGAATCCAGATTGGCAGCTGGTTCCACAGGAGAGGAGCTTGATAACTGAAGGCTCTGCCTCCCATTGTACTTTTGGAGATTCTAGGTATTACAAGTAATCCTGCATTTTGTGAGCGTAATGCTCTGTTAGGATAATACGGTAGTATCAGATCTTTTAAATAAAAAGGAGCCTGATTGTTCAGAGCTTTGTAAGTAAGAAGAAGGATTTTAAACTTAATTCTAAACTCTGTGGGAAGCCAATGAAGGGAGGCCAGAACCGGAGAGATATGATCTCTCTTTCTAGTACCTGTTAAAACTCTTGCTGCAGCATTTTGGATCAGCTGAAGACTTTTTAAAGATGTTTTAGGACAGCCTGATAATAAAGAATTACAATAATCTAATCTCGAGCTAACAAAAGCGTGGATCAGTTTCTCAGCATCACTCTGAGACAAGATGCTCCGAATCTTGGCAATATTACGCAAATGATAGAAGGCAGTCTTAGAAACAAATTTAATATGTGAATTGAAGGACAGATCTTGATCAAAAATAATTCCAAGGTTCCTCACAGAGCTATTAAGAGAAAGAGTAACCGCATCCAAACTGAAAGTTTGATTTGGAAAGGTATTTCTAAGGTTTTTTGGACTAACAAGAATGACTTCAGTCTTATCTGAATTTAATAGCAGGAAATTACAAGTCATCCAAGCTTTGATTTCCTTAAGACAGGCTTCTAACTTGGCTAATTGATTACTATCATCTGGCTTCATTGACAGGTATAATTGTGTGTCATCTGCATAACAATGAAAATGTATACAGTGCTTTCTAATAATGTTGCTTAACGGAAGCATATATAAACTAAAAAGAGTAGGGCCTAGCACAGATCCCTGTGGAACTCCATGACTAAGCTTTGAATTGAAAGAAAACTCATTATTTACATGAACAAACTGGAACCTATCAGATAAATAAGATCTAAACCACTGCAACGAAGTTCCATTAAGTCCAACATAGTGTTATAATCTATCAAGTAGAATATTATGATCGATAGTATCAAAAGCTGCACTAAGGTCTAAAAGGACAAGTACAGAAACCAGTCCATTATCAGATGCGATGAGGAGGTCGTTAGTGACCTTCGCTAAGGCTGTTTCAGTACTACGATGGATTCTAAACCCAGATTGAAACTCTTCAAGTAAACCATTTCCCTGCAGGTGGTCAAATAATTGCATAGCAACAACTCTAAGATTTTTGAAATGAAAGGCAGATTAGAGATTGGTCTATAGTTAGCTAAAGCTCCTGGATCTAGCGTTGGCTTTTTGAGTAAGGGTTTAATTACAGCCGTTTTAAAAGCCTGCGGTACATGGCCTAAAGTTAATGAAGAATTGATTATATGAAGAATAAAGCTACCAATAAGTGGGAAGACTTCTTTAAATAACCTGGTAGGAATAGGGTCTAAAAGACAAGTTGAAGGTTTGGATGAGGAAACTATTTTGTCTAACTCACAAAGGTCGATTGGAGTAAACTCAAGACAGACATCAATTGAAGGAGTTGTAGTAGTTACAGTATTTAAGTTAACTGTGGGAAGAATCTGATTGATTTTATCTCTGATGGATGAAATTTTATTATTGAAAAAGTTCATAAAGTCCTGTCTAGTAAGCTCTAAGGGAATGCTAGGATTGACAGAGTCCTGACTCTTTGTCATCCTGGCTACAGTGCTGAAAAGAAACCTGGGATTATTCTTGTTCTCTTCTATTAATGCAGAATAATAACTCGTTCTAGCTTTTCTGAGAGATTTTTTATAAATTAAAAGATGATTTCTCCAAGCTAAATAGATTTCATCTAAATTCAATTTCATCTAAATTAGTGGAGCGCCATTTTCTTCCTAATTGACGAGTCTTCTGTTTTAAGCTACGAGTTTCTGTGTTGAACCAAGGATTTAGAAATCTCTGATTAGACTTTTTCTTTTTTAAGGGGGCCACCAAGTCTAGAGTCTGATGCAGAGAAGCTGTAACACTATCCACCATGTTATCAATTACAGAAGGAGCAAGCTGTCTATAGCTTATTTCCGTTGTGTTGACACATGGCATAGAGGAAACAATCTGCATAAATTTGGTAACAGCATCATCTGAGAGGCATCTACTGTAATAATATTTTTCTTTAGGAGCCAAATAGTCAGAAATAGTAAAATCAAAGGTTAACAGGCAATGGTCTGACAGTACAGGGTTATGAGGAGACACTACCAAGATTTTCTATTTCTATGCCATATGTCAGAACAAGGTCCAATGTATGGTGGAGGTAATGAGTAGAATTTCCTACTTTCTGAGAAAACCCAGTCGAGTCTAATATCGAATTAAATGCCACATTAAGGCAGTCACTATCTACATCCACATGTATATTAAAGTCCCCTACTATAATTATCCTATCAGATTTCAGCACTAAATCAGCTAAGAAATCAGCAAATTCGGGTAAAAATTCTGAGTAGGTTGATGGGGGACGATAAACTATGGCAAATAAAATTGGGTTTAACCTAAAATTGCTAAAGTGCCCAATACTGAGGACCAGGCCCTCAAAGGAATTATAACATGTTTTTTGCTTTACATTAACTAGTAATTTGGAATGGTAAATTGTTGATACTCCTCCTCCACGACCAGAACTTCTGGGATTTTGACAATTTAAATAACCAGAGGGAGTTGATTCATTTAAACCAACATAATCCTCTTGCCCTAACCAAGTCTCTGTAAGGGATATTAAATCAATCTGATGATCAATTAACAGATCATGGACTAACAGACTTGGGAGTTAAAGACCACATAAACCACATTTAATTTTTAAATTATGAGGAGGAACAGAGGCCAAATCATTCAATTTAGAGGCTTTATGTTTAATTTGAGTTTTACCAATATTTTGCTTAATCACTTTGGGATGCTTATATATTATATTTTTATTTACTTTGGAGGGAGCAGACAGTGATTCTCTGATGGGGAAGACAGGGGCTAAGTTATTCATCTTTGGAAAAAAATTTTGACGAAAGATAGTAAGAGAAAGGGTATTATTTCAGAGTTTTATAACTCATTGACACTATTCTCAAGTGAAAACTCACAGAAAAGACTGAATTATTGGAAAGAAGGCCTGCAAATTGAAATTCCAGGGGAACAATGGGAAATGGCTTGTGCAGGAGCTCAAACCAAATCAATAAATGTACGTCTTAAACTTTTACATTTTAAATGGTTAATGCAGATGTATGTTACACCAGTGGAATTAAATAGATATAACAAAAACATACCAGATACATGCACAAAATGTATGGAAAGTAAAGGAACCCTATTTCACTGTTTATGGGAATGTAGAAAAATCAGAATGTTTTGGGAAGAGGTGAGGGTAACAATTGAAAAAATAATCTCAAAACAAATCATATTGAATCCTAAACTGTTTTTGTTGGGTCTGTACCCAGAAAAGCATAATTTCAATAAAAGTGAAAGAACATTCATAGACCTCAGTTTGCTTAATGCCAAAAAATGTATTGCACTACTGTGGAAAAAGACTCATAGACCAGATGTGACTCAGTGATTAAGACAGATGTTAACAAACCTTCCACTAGAAAGAATAACATATACTGAAATCAAAGGAAAATGTGTTTGAGAATATATGGAGACCTTTCATTGATTATGTAAAGAAATTAAACATAACTTCTGAAGAAGGTGAATGATATGTGTGGACCTTGCAAATTCCAAACTGGTGAATGTATATTATGTATTCTTATGTAATAGATTACCTAGACTAAACAGAGGAGCATTGTTGTTGACTTGCTTTTGTTAATGGTTGTTGTTGTTTTTATTACATTTTTGTTGTTGTTAGTGTTTTTTTTAAATTTTTTAAATTACTTTAGTGTTAGTGTCTGACTGTTTGTGCCATGTTTGTAAAAAAAAAAAAAAAAAAAAAAAGGTTCAATAAAAAATATTGTGGGAAAAAAATACTGGGAGATTCATGTAATACAATTAAAAATTTAGGCTTTTCAAATTTTCTGTAAAATCTTAATTCTAAACAAATGGTGAGGAATAAATTAGGACACCCCCATCTTTTTTAGGACACCCCAACATTCATTCCCACTTAAAATGGCTAAAATAAATGTTAAAAAATGCAAATAAAAACAAAAACAAGGTTAGACATAGCTATGTGAACATTTTTTTTTCCACAATATCTTTATTGAACCTTTTTTTTTTTTTAACAAACATGATACAAACAATCAAACGCTAACGCTAAAGTACTACAAAAAAAAAAAAATGCACTAAAAACACCAACAACCACCAACAAAATCAAGTCTTCAACAATGCTCCTCTGTTTAGTCTAGACAATCCAATACATAAGTATACATATTATGTTCACCAGTTTGGAATTTACAAGGTCCACACACATCATTCACCTTCTTCTTCAAGAGTTATGTTTAAATTTTTTACATAATCAATAAAAGGTCTCCATATATTCTCAAACACAATTTCCTTTGATTTCAGTATATATGTTATTCTTTCTAATGGAAGGTTTGTTAACATCTGTCTTAACCACTGAGTCACATCTGGTCTATGAGTCTTTTTCCATAATAGTGCAATACATTTTTTGGCATTAAGCAAACTGAGGTCTATGAATGTTCTTTCACTTTTATTAAAATTATGCTTTTCTGGGTACAGACCCAACAAAAACAGTTTAGGATTCAGTATGATTTGTTTTGAGATTATTTTTTCAATTGTTACCCTCACCTCTTCCCAAAACATTCTTATTAATCTACATTCCCATAAACAATGAAATAGGGTTCCTTTACTTTCCATGCATTTTGTGCATGTATCTGGTATATTTTTGTTATATCTATTTAACTCCTCCAGTGTAACATACATCCGCATTAACCATTTGAAATGTATCAATTTAAGGCGTGCATTTATTGATTTGGTTTGAGCTTCTGTACAAGCCAATTCCCATTGTTCCTCTGCAGATCTGCAAATTTCAGTTTGCAGATCTTCTTTCCAGTAGTTTAATCTTTTCAGTGAATTTTCACTTGAAGATAGTGTCAATGAGTTATAAAACTCTGAAATAATACCCTTTCTTTTACTATCTTTCATCATCATTTTTTCCAAGGATGAATAAATAGGTCGAGTGAGAGCTTTATTTTGATTTGATCGAATAAAGTTTCTAAGTTGAAGATATTTTAAAAAATGTGTTCTATTGAGATTAAATTTGATCCTCAGCTCTTCAAAAGACATTATGTTGTCTGCACATGGCAAATATAAATCCTGAATCTTTTGTATCCCTTTTAAATTCCATACTTTAAATACAGCGTCCGCTCTCCCTGGTTTAAAATATTGATTACCCCATATTGGACTAAATTGTGACAATAACTGTGGTTCTTTTAAATAGTTTTTAGCTTCACACCATATTTTGATCATATGCTTTACAAATGGATTTTTAACTTGTTTTTGTAATTTTTTTGCCGAATCTGAGTATATGAATATGGGAAGAGGTAAAGGTAAATTGTATGATTCCATTTCAGTCCAGTGAGGGAGATCATTTGATGAAAAATAATATGTCATAGACCTCAGTTGTGCCGACCAATAATACAACATAAAATTTGGACATTTCAGACCTCCACGATCAAATGGTAAATATAATAAAGACAGACGTAATCTAGCCCTCCTGTTGTTCCATATAAATTCCACTAACTTTTTTTTTATTCTTGAGAATAGATCTAAAGGTGGTGATAAGGGAATGTATTGAAATAAATAAAGTATTTTAGGTAAAATGTTACTTTTAAGTATATTGATTCTCCCGATCATCGACATTGGTAGTGACATCCATCTCTGAGTTAACTCATTGATATCTGACATTAAGGCTTCATAGTTGATGCTGGCGACTGATTCTAGCTTAGGCATAATTTGGATTCCTAAATATTTAAACTGATTTACAACATTGAATTGATTTGCCTCAGGGGCTGGGTAATTTCTCTGGGTCTCATTTAGCATTAATATTGAAGATTTAGTTTTATTTATTTTATATCCTGATATTTCCCCCAAATTCTTTATTAAATTCAACAAGGTTGGAATTGATTTTTTTAGATTCGACATAAACAAAATTATATCATCGGCGTACAGGGAGATTTTATGTTCTGTTGGTCCAACTTTAATTCCATATATTTGTGAATGTAAACGTATCGCTATCGCTAAAGGTTCAATTGCCATAGTAAACAGTAAAGGTGAAAGTGGACAGCCTTGTCGACATCCTCTATTGATTTTTATTGGTTTTGAAATATTGTTATTTGTTAGGATTTCTGCTGTAGCATTATTGTATATTATTTGAACCCATTTTATGAAATTATTTCCAAGTCCAAACCTTTGTAGGACTTCAAAAAGAAAGGGCCATTCAACTCTATCAAAGGCCTTTTCGGCGTCCAATGATAGGAGAGCTGTATCCGGTGCTTCTTTATTAAAATAAATAATATTAAATAGTCTTCTTACATTATGGAAGCCTTGTCTACCCTTTATAAAGCCATTCTGATCTCGATTAATAATATTTGGTAAAATTTCTTGTATTCGTCTTGCTAAAATTTTACAGATTATCTTAAGGTCGGCGTTTAATAGGCTTATTGGTCTCATATTTTCACATTTATTAGAGGGCTTACCTGGTTTTGGCAGCAGTATAATTAAGGCATTATTTATGTATGATGGTAAATTATTATTTTGAAATGCTTCTAAAACCATTTCCAAAAAAGGTTTTATTAATTTATTCTTAAATTTTTTATAAAGGTCAACTGGAAGACCATCTGGTCCTGCACTTTTTCCTGATTTCATATTATCAATGGCTAGCCCAACTTCTTCTTGACTAATTTTAGACTCCAATATCTCCCTGTTTTCATTTGGTATACACGGTATAGATAGTTCGTTCAAAAACCCATTTAGTTTTGTTAAATCAGGTTCATTTTTGGTATCATATAATTTTTCATAGTAATCTCTAAAGGCTCTATTAATTTCTAAAGGATCTATAACTACCTGTCCGTTACTTATAATACTGGTAATTGGTGTTTTAATTTCCAATTGTTTAATCTGCCATGCTAATAATTTTCCTGATTTTTCACCTTGTTCATAAAAAGATTGTTTCAATCTTAGAAGACTCGAGGCAGCTCTATTCGCTGATTTTTTGTCGTATTCAGCTCTCAAAATCAGTAATTCATTCTCCAACCTTGGGTCACTTCCTGCATACACTTTTTCCTGAAGACTTTTTATTTTATGTTCCAATTTAGCTCTCTCCTCTCGAGTCTTCTTAGATTTTGATCCTGTATAACTAATAATATGTCCCCTAATAAAAGCTTTGAAAGCCTCCCACTTTACACATGCTGATGTTTGTGTAGTATTGATGTCAAAGAACTCGTCTATCTGTTTTTCTATATACTTGACAAATTCCTCATCCTGAAGCCATTTATGCTGAAATTGCCATCTACCTGATTCCTTTGTCAATTTTTTATCTACATATATTAGACAACAGGGTGCATGATCAGAGATCACGATGTTATCATAAAAGCAGTTTTGAATCTTGGACCTTAATTCTGTGGAAATCAAAAAATAATCAATACGTGAGAATGTCTTGTAGGTACTGGAATAACAAGAATAGGCTTTAACTTGTGGTTTCATTTCTCTCCATATATCTAACAATCTCAATTCTTTCATAAAATGATTAATAGTCATCCTACATCCAATGTGCGTACAATCCAGTCCTGTTGATCTATCCACACCTGGATTCAATGTACAATTAAAATCCCCTGCTATTATATGTTGCCCTGTAAGTGATGATAAGATGAGAAATAAATTAGCAAAGAACTTCTGATCATCTATATTGGGACCATATAAGTTCACAAGATTTATATTTTCTAATAGCAAAGAACCTTGAATGATTACATATCTTCCAAATTTGTCTCCAATTACATTTTTCACTTGAAAAGGAACTGATTTATGTATGAGAGTCATAACTCCCCTGGCTCGGGATGAAAATGAAGAGGTGAATACACTTCCCTGCCATCTACTCCTAATTCTTTTAACATCCTCCTCTATCAGATGAGTTTCTTGTAAAAACACAATTCTTGAACCCATGTCCTTTATTTTATTCATAACTTGTTTAAGTTTTTTAAAATTTTGTAGACCTCTGCAATTCCATGAAGTTAAATTAAGATTAACACTTTGGTCCATGATCAATAGAGAGTTTGGGATTACCTTGCAGTGTAAACATGCTCATACAGAGAAGCAAAAACATGAGTGGTTGAACATTCATCCTACAAACTACACACAAACAAATTTCCCCTTCCCACACTTGTGGCAAACCCCCCAAAATCAAAAGAAAAATTCTGTCTCCCGATATAGCCATCGACCGTTCCACACCCACGGGGAACAGCCTAAGCCACTCCTTCTTCATCCTCCCAATCACCCTAACTCTACTGCTTTTAATGACGTAACATTAACTCTCCTCTGTAGTTTTCCAACTTAACTCCAAAATTTTTAACAACTTTGTACATCATAGTTTTTTTTTTGTTTGTTTTGTTTTGTTTTTTTTAATATATAATACAATCTATATTTTGTAAACTTACTATTTACTTCAAGTCAGTCAGATGCCTGTGCAAATGCTTAATTATTCTACCTTATATTTTGTTCATGCTTAGCTCCCACCAGTCTCTTCTTCTTCTTTGATCTTCTTGATGAACTCCTGCGCCTCCTCTGGGGTCTTGAAGATGTGGGTTCTGCCCTCATACGTGGTCAGCAGTCTCGCAGGATAGATTACACCATGACGAATCCCAAGGTTGCGCAGCTCCTTACGTACGGGATCAAACTGCTTCCTCAATTGCTGGATTCCTGTGGCCAAATCTGGGTAGAACCGCACCTGCTGGTCCTGGTGTTTAATCTCTCCTTTTTTAGCTCGTGCAGCGTTGAAGATCTTCATCCTGTCTCTGTTGCTAAGAAACTTCATAATTAAGGTCCTCGGCGGTCCCTTATCTCTCCGTGGGCCAATACGATGTGCTTTTTCCAGAACCACTGCTGATTGCAACTCCTCGCTGCCCAGCACCTCCGGAATCCACTTTTCCAGAAAGGAACATACGTCCCGACCTTCTGATTCCTCTGGAAGACCCACCAGCCTCAAATTATTCTGTCTCGACCGAGATTCCAAATCCAAAATATTATCTTCCAGAGATTTTTTTTTTTTTTCCAAAGTGCGCACCTTTAATTGAAGACGGGTGACGTCATCTTCAGCACTAGCGAGACGGAGCTCCATCTGCGCCGTTCGTTCTACACAGTCACCCAATTCCTTTCTTATTCCTTCCAACGCTGTCATAATCCCATCAAATCTAGAGGAAAAGTCCGCTCTCATTGAACTCATGGCAGCCATCAGCGCATCTGCGCCATTCCCCGCAGATATCGCAGCGTTGCCAGCCTCCTCCGCCATATATGGAGTTTTGTTTACTGCGTCACAGACCTGAAAGTCCGTTAATTTGGACTGTTTCGGCGGCTCGCTTTTTCCTTTTCCTGGTTTTCCAGCCTTAGGCTTCGCCGACATATCTTCGCCCAAATGCTGGGATACGTTCTGTCCCAAATGAGAGAGTTATTTGCCGATTTTTTTTTTTCCAGGAGCAGAGCAGAGCGAGACACGTCCGTCCTACGTGGCAGCCATAACCAGAAGTCCGTGAACATTTATTAATTAAAAACTGAATATTCAATGGGATGTCCTAATTTTTTCACATGGCTGTACATCAGCGTGGTCTGCATGCTAGACGACCTACAAGGGTACCTGACCACACCACCAGGCACGTGTCATCGTCTTGCATGGGCTAGCGAGCATTTACACTGGACAAGCGACCAGTGGGCCTCAGTGCTGTTCTCTGGTGAAAGTCAATTCATGCTGAGCAGAAATGATGGCCACCAGCAATGTTGGAGACATCAAGCAGAGCGCTATGCATCAGCCACTGTTGTCACCAGACAAGCCTTTGGTGGTGGTGGTGTTACAGTCTGGGCAGGTGTGTCTAGTCAATACAGAACTGCCCTACACCTTGTGAATGGTACAGTGACAAGCTGATACTACCTGAATAACATCATTAATCCAGTCATTGTGCCCCTGCATGAACAACACAGGCCTAATTTCATCTTATGGATGACAATGCTCCAGCTCATCGAGGTTGCATCATTAGGGAACGACGGCTGGAGGCTGGGGTACCTCAGAGAGAGTGGCCTGCACTTTCTCCAGACCTGAATCCCATAGAAAACCTATGGGATCAGCTGAGTCACCGTGTAGAGGCTCGTAACCCTGCATCCCACAGCCTCAATGACCAGGGGGCCACCCTTCAAGAAGAGTGGAATGCCATGCCTCAGCAGACAATAAGTCGACTTGTGAACAGCATGAGATGTCGTTGTCAAGCTGTAATTGATGCTCAAGGACACATGACAAGTTATTGAGACATTGACATTTTTTGTTGTGGTATACCCACCACTGTTGTTGGCTTTTGTTTCAATAAATTGTTTGAAATTAGGAAATCACCATTATATGCTTCTACTTACATGCCCTATTTTCATGATATATTATCACTGTAGCGTGAACTTTTTACCATAAATTTCATCCGAAAGCCAAATATCCCTAACTTTTTGTGAGGTGTGTGTGTGTGCGTGCGCGCGCGCGTGTGTGAAATATAAAATGGATATGTGTGCACGCGTGTGTGTCTTCACCCCTGTGACCCTGCTCCCCGAAAAAAGTTCAGGCTCAGGATTTTTTGTTTTGTTTTGTTTTCTTTAACCCCTGCTATTATGGTTCTGTTGAAAATATCTTACTTGAGCTTTGTGTTAACTTTTCTTTTGAACCAGAATTTCATCCAATCAGATTTAGTCTGCACAGCTTCCCTGCTATTGGGCAACACGCTGCTGGTAGGCTGTGCTGTGTTGCACGAGAGCTGCATTATTAGAAAAAGCTTTCTTGTCATTGTACAGTTGTACAGTACAAAGTCACACTGTTGCCTGTCCCACCCTATAAGATTCAAACCACATGTTTTTTGTTTACCAGTGGTGCATTTTTCAAATTTGTATTTTTTTAATATATCACAGAGTCAGTTTATCATCATTCCTGCCTCTTGCAGATGATGCATCTCACTGCATGTTAGGACTAGTACTGTATGATGTTGACTACTATGAACCGCAAACATCCCTCATCTCACTGCTTCCTGGACTTGAGTCCTTGAAGCTTGACAAATAACACCCATGCTTTGTGCTTCACTGATGTGTCACCTTGTCAAGAGTGCTACCTTTTGTGAAGTAGAACTCAAGTGAATCTTTTTACATAGGTCAGTGTTTATTTCCTCTGTAGGTTAAGTGAAGTTTTGGTTGACAGTTGTTTTGAGAGTCAGAACATGCTGGAACTTCTGTCCTTTTTTTGTCTTTGTGCTTTTCCTCATCCATCAGTGCCAATGAAGGTGTGGAGGTCCAAGATGACAGAATTTCATTTCTTGCAGCACTGTGTCGAAATTCCCAGTAGATCCCAATTGGGGGTGGGTTCAAAATATCAAAGAATCGATATTGAATCAGTTTTATTTGAGCGGTCCAGTATCGATTTGCAAAATCCTAAAACTGATCTTTTTAATATAATGCTTTTTCTATGTGTGAAACTTATAAGAGGTTTACAGGAGATCTCTCCTGTGGCTGAACTCATGCATATATTTATTTCACTAGGCTAGAAGTTTCCTGGCTAAATTTACAGCATAAGGTCTATATGCAAGGAAAATGGTCATTATAATGGCAGTATCTCTGAATGAATCAAATTGGATCAGATGGAAATTGGATCGATTCAGAACTTTCTGAATCAGAATTGAATTGATTCAGGGAAATATTGATGATTCCCAGCCCTAATCCCAATAGATATCGAGTAGTTTGCTCCAACCCTACGCTACATCAAGAAATCAAGGATCATCACTACACCTTGGGCTAGATGTATTTTGGCAAATAAGTTTGAACAAAGTGCTAGTGGCTATATTGTCACTGAATAACTTGTATTGAGATGAACGTTGGCCCAATAATAGGCAAGTTGTGGGTGTAATGCTTATAGACTACTGGTAGACCCAAAATAATATGCTTATTTGCCAAAAGATTTATAAACACAAGAAATTCTGGATGATGAATGCACACAGCTGTTCTTATAATTAGTGTCTTTCTTTACAGCGCCAATGCAATTATAAGTTCATAATTGCTCAACCATCACATATCTTTCTATAGCCCTGGCTGTCTCATACGTTTAGAGATGGTGCAAGCAAGATATTCATGCGCTGTGAATCGGCTGCAGCATGTTGGTACAAGCCTTCGCCACACCTCAGCGTTCGGTCTGAATAATGTTCTGCTAAGGGAAGAAACAACACCCCATTTCCCTGTGTGGTTTTACATTCCCCTGTCAGCTCTAGCTTGCTTATTCCTGCCCCCAAGCTCGCAGTCAGGCATTTCTGCAGATCCTCAACAAAATGCCCCTAATGTACTAGTCACGTACAGTAGTGGCTATAAATGATAGCAACCCAAGCATTGCTGTCAGTCAGTGCATCTCTTTTCACAGAAAGATGTTTATTTATTTTGCTTGCATTAGGACTAGGGATGAGCCGATACCACTTTTTCAAGTCCTATACCGATACTGTGACTTTGAATATCAGCAGATACTGAGCCAGACCTTATACCATCTCTCTTATTTAAAACAATAAAAGTACAGAACATACTTTGTTAATGACTATTTGCATTTTGCACACATATAAAAACATAAATCTAAAAGTCAAAGAATATATTACAAATTTGACTCAGTTCAGCAACGCTGCTGCTTTTTTATTGTAAACTTTGTAACATTGGCAGCATTTCACTGGTTGGCACCATGTAAACATGCATTCTGACGTTTTAAGTACAAGTTTATACAAAACTTTGAAGCTGAGTATTTAAGTAAACATTCAGATGAAATTCAAAGTTCCACTTTATGCATGAGGTAGATAATGCAGTAGATCTGAAAATAAAGGAACTAACCCTTTAAGTTGTATTTTTGACATTTATTATTATTATGATATGTATTCTCTTGGTCCTCGGTTTATTTAGTAGTGTTTCTGATATTATTTTCTGTCCATTCTTAGATTTTAGGTTTGTTCTTATTTTGAAGTCATTCCTGTTCCATTTCATGTAGCAGTTCACCATTATAATTTGCTATTTATGTTTCTGTCACCTACCTCTCATCAGCTGTAACTCTCTGTCGAAAGGTAAACCCATGTTATGTCTTCGTTTCTGTCATCTCCCATCTG
The DNA here is from genome assembly GCA_020510985.1 of Pholidichthys leucotaenia. Lineage (NCBI taxonomy): Eukaryota > Metazoa > Chordata > Actinopteri > Cichliformes > Pholidichthyidae > Pholidichthys > Pholidichthys leucotaenia. The sequence continues at coordinate 41,540,931 of CM035850.1, forward strand.
GTTTTTACTTTAATTTTCGTTCTTTTGTTTAGGTTTCACTTTTAGTGTTTTCCAGGCCCCGAGCTGGAAAAGCACCGGCTGCTGATGCGCGACACTCCGCTCGGTTCTTAACAGAATTCGGAATACTCCTTTACCATGCTACTTTTGCAACTGTTTAAATCAAGTTGCTGGTGTTAAAATTGTAAATGCCAGTACCACCCAGCAACATACCAAGGCAAGTCCCACAGACGGGCTCCAGTGACACTTGTTGCTTCTGTTTACAGAAGCCACACGCAGCATGGCTGAGAACATGATCACGCCTTCATTTTTAATATTTTTAATGTATCGGATTGGTAAATTACTTTTATTCCTTACCACTACCAATCCAGCCATTTTGCCTTGCTCAAACTCAATACTGATATGGCAGATCGGATCGGCTCATTCCTAATTAGGACAACACAAAAAGGCAAACACAAAAAACCATTGAAAGAAATAACCAAAATCAGTTGAGTTTCTTACACCTTGATGGAAGTTTTGGACCACTATTCTTTTGCCAATTGCTCCAGATGTCTCAGATTTAAAGATTCCTTCTCTCAACAGCTGTTCTGAGGTGCTCTATGGGATTAGGTCTGGACTCATTACTGGACACTTCAGAACACGCCAGCACTTTGTCTTAAACCATTCTGAGTGTTTTTTAAGTATGCTTTTTTCTGCTATAAGACTCATGATCTATAATGGAGACCCAGCTTTCTGACACTGGGCCCTAAACTGTGGCCCAAAATTCTTTGTAGTCTTCAGCTTTCATAATGCCATGCACACATTCAAGGCATTCAGTTCCTGAAATGGAAAAGCAACCCAAAAACATCATGAGCCTCCCCCATGTTTGACTGTAGGGACCTTGATCTTTTCTTTGTAGTTCTCATTTTATTTTCTGTCAAAAGTGGAATGATATCCTTTACCATCAAGCTCTTTTTTAGTCTTATTTAAAGAATTCTTTCTTAAAGGTAAGTATTGGCAAACTCCAATTTGGCTTTTTCATGTTTCAGCAATCAGGTCTTGAACACACTGTAGGGCCCATTGTCAGAAAGCTGGGCTCCATCACAGATCATGGGTCTTATAGCAGGAGAATGACCTGAAGTGTACTTTGAGAAGCACCCAGAATGTTTTAGGCAAAGTGCTGGAATGTTGTGAAGTGGTCAAATCTAAATCCATAGAGTACCTGTGGAGAGATCTCAAAACAGCAGTTGGGAGACAGAACCCTTCAAATCTGAGAGCTCTCGAAGAATGGTTCCAAATTCCAGAAACTCAATGATTGTTAAAGGGAAACATGGCTTCCAAAGGGTGTGCCACCACATTAAGTTGAGAGTTTGAGTTTTTTTGAGTTCTGTGTATAATGTCTCAGATTTGGCTTTTTTTGTCTGCTTTTTTTGTGGTGTTCCAGTGCAAACAAAAGAAGTAAACATGAGCATGCAAGCATTTGTATTTCCAAGATTTTTCTAGAAGTGGTGTGTTATCTGACACAAATGCAGCAGTACCAACATTTTTAGCCATGACTGTAGATGGTAGATGGGTTGTAATTTTTTGGGCTCTTATTATAGTGATGTTTCTCACTTCCTGTCTTAACATGTGCTTGTCCATTTTGTCCCCTCTGTTGCACCTCATACTCCTCCTCTTTTGCCATACAACACATTCTCTTGTTTCCATCTTGAAATCCCTGTTCTACTCTTACCCCCTCACCCAACATCAACCCAACACCTTGTCAACAGTTCGGCGCTGTCTTCCTGCCATAGCCGTGTATATCAGAGCCTAGCCAACCTTATCCGCTGGGCCGACCAGGTGATGCTGGACGGCATCGACTTGGAGGACAAGGAAAATGTGGCGTCGGTCACCACTGTCATCAAAGCGGTGCTGGATGGAGTAAAGGTGCACCCTGTGTTAATAGAAGAAACAATGTGATGATATCTTCCCCTGAGAAGGCTAAAGCTGGATGTGTTTGTGTTTGAACAGGAATTAGTGAAGCTGACCATTGAGAAACAGGAGCATCCGTCACCCACCACCCCCAACAAGCCTCCTCCGCCCACTACCCCAGTGGAGAGGTGAGTACAACTGACGCAGATAGGAATGCAAACGCACTTAAATCAAAGGGTCTCATTCACTCAGACACCTTTCATGTTCGCAGCAGTGTGTCCTCGGAGATGCCCTTGATAGACCGGGAGCAGGAGGTCTCGAATAAGGCAGCTCCGGTGACTCCTCCCACAGAACCTGCCCCCGAATCCATAGAAGAGGAAGTAGCCCCTCCCAAACCTCCGCTTCCTGAAGCCAAAATGGCAGAGCTCAGGTAAGGATGAAACACAAAATATTGGTGGTATGTTAACAGTTCTTAAAATAAATCTTCAGTTGTTTTTTTTTTTTGTTTGTTTTTTTTTGGGGGGGGACCTGGAAGCCAAGATACTTCTTGTTTCCTCATTTATGGTCATTGACCCTTTGTACTGCAGCCACAGAAGCAGAAGTGTCTCTTCTGGTTTTATTCATGATTTTAACTTACTGTGACAAACGCATAACAAATGAGGAATAAAGAACACTTTTAGGATATGATATTAAGCAGGAAGGGAGGGGGGTTTCCACTGATTTCTATCGCTTCTAGAAATATTTATTTAAAAGTGACTGATTTCTTGGTTCTCACACGACTTTCACATGTGTTGCTCTTCCTTTTTCCTTTTTCCATCTCTGCTCTTTCTGCTGTGTCTCTCAATTGTTTTGTTTTGTTTTTCTTCTATTTATTTTTGGATTCCCCTTGGCTTCCTGAAACAGAGCACAGTTGAGTGCTGACGTGGGCCAAAGGAGATCCTCTCAGAAGGAGAAGTATGTTAGAACGTAGGATCATCTGTCTCCATAATAACATCCCACACTAGACCTCGCCCCCATAAAGCTTCTGGATTGGATGATTTTTTTTATTTTTTTTTTTTTAATGTGCATGGATGCGTTATCCTAAAGTTTGTGTCATCCCGGTTATTCCCCCGAAGACCTCACCATCCAATCAGAAGACAGCCCAGTGCATGAGAGTGTCTGACTGACCTATGAAGTATCCTTTTGCTGGCCCGCCATATCATGGTTGCTTGTGTTTTGCTCGTTGCCTCCATTTTGACCTTGTATTAACCCCACCGAGAGGATTTACCATAGGTTTGACGAACAGACGAGGCGCTAACATGAAACGCCCTCATTTTCATCTTGCCACCCACAGGAGGGATGATACTGTGTGTTCATGTATCGATACATAGGTTTCTATGTACATACATGTCAGAAAGTGTGTGCTGCGTGTTTGCCTGAGTCTCCTATTGAATATGAAACAAAAACATTAAAAATCCCGGTTTTATTGTGTTTTTAATTGCACATTTTCTGTTCATCTGTCAACAGTCCTCCACCAGCTCTCCCCCCTAAGAAACGCCAGTCAGCTCCTTCACCCACGCCGGTAGCAGTAGTTGCCCCGATGAGCCGTGGCTCCAGTCTACCATGTAGCGACCACAGACAGGTGAGGGGTTAATTTGTTTACAAACTTGGGGCATTGTTTTAATACAGCATAAAGTCTTAATTTCATTTCCATTGCATTTTCTGTACCTTAAGAGGAGTTTTTTTTTTTTTTTATAATCTGAAAGATGGTCCTTCTCCATGTAAGCAGCTATCTTGGATCTCCATAATGTCTTTCCAAGTTTTTATGTCAAACTTAAATAATACAAAAGGCTGTAAGTTCTACTTGTACCGTTTGTTTTAAAGAAGGGTGATAACTGATAAAATGTAAATTGTTGCAATTTGAAATCAGACTCCTAGACTATGTTGGAATTTTGCACACTGCACCTTTAACTCTGTGTACTCAAAGCAAAATCACAGTTAAGGGAAATTGCAAGAAGCAAGCAGAAGTGAACAGCAGTCATATTTTTGAAGGGTCCATATTGTGCTGCATAGGGTCACCAGAATAATAGAGCAACGATTTCAACAAAGGGGTAACTTCACTAAAATACCCACACCCATGCATGATTTATACACATTTTGGCTAAGAGCAGCAAATTATATGGCTCCATAAAATGAAAATAATATTTTTTGCGCTGTTTTTAGCAGCAGGTTTTTTTTTTTTTACTTTTGCATCATAAAAAAAGATTTGAAACACAGGTCAAGTACGCAGTAAAGTACAAATAACTATCCAAATATGTAATGTACAGTGGTTTGCAAAGCTTTTACCACCTTTTGACAAATGGCAGATTTTAGTGACTTTTTTTAATTGAATGTGTAATTAAGTGTGTAGGATGCCCAGACTTTTGCACATGCCACAGTTATTTATTTTGTTCAATTTTGAAATAAAAAGTACCTATGCATATTAATGCTTGCTGGTAATATTGTATTTTTTTTTTCCATATTCAACAAGACTGAGTTTACCTTTTTAAATAAGATTTTGGATTTATCTAGGGGTGGCCACATTTTTGCACCCCACTGCAATGGGATAATGTTATTTATTTAGTTAATGAAGCAATATTACATGAGAGTGAGTGTGATATAGCCAAGTGTTGGATGGCACTGTGCCGTCATGTCCTCCGCCACGACCAGCCAGCTACCCAGGTATTACTCTGGGAACCTGAGGTGAGACGTAAAGTTGGGAGACCCCGTACCACCCTAAAAATGGTCCTAGAGAGAGACACTGGGATACCAGATGGAAACCTTAGGACGGTCATGCTACACCGCGTTCCAAATTATTATGCAAATGATATTTGTCTCTGATTTTCCTAAATAGTCAATGCAAATGACAGTCAGTATAATTTTCAAGTCATCAACTGTTAGAGCATAATTCACATTTTATTGAACAAACCTTAATTCACATTTTATTGAACAAACTATTCAAATTATTCATTATTCCAAATTATTATGCACAACAGAAATTCAAAACATTTTATTGGTTGTACAGAACTGAAAATCATCATTTGTTGAATTTGCAGCATTAGGTCATATTTACATACCTGCCAACCACTCCGGTTTTGCCGTAATGGTTCCGGTTTTCAAGACCCCATTCCGGGTTACGGCTTTATTAATCAAAATTACGGTTTTTCACTAAAAATTCAGTCAAAAATTTTAAATCGTAAAAAAAACCACGAAAGCAATTCCAAACACGAGATCGCTAGGAATCGTATCTAAATTTAGTACATAGTAGTGTCAGTAGTGTTTCTTTTCGTGGTTCTCTGCTACGCTTTACCTGAAGCCTTTGCTAAGCTAACGCTATCGCTATTGAGGGTATTGTGGTTTCTATTCTCGCGCGAAATCCCGGAGAGGCGTGCGTACATGGCGAGATGTAAACACGATGTAAACTGCTGCAGACGTTCGCACGACTGCACTTCAGCCCTGGCAAATGGACCATGGATTATACAATTCAACATAAACATCTAAAGAGACAAAACAAAAGAGAAACATCTAAAGGGAGAATACATTTTATATAATGCCTAAGATTCTGAAGAACATGTGCTGTGTAATTGCAAGCCTTGTCATGCTTGGTGTATCATGTAAACACGTAAAATATCAGAGCGATTTTGCCATCTTTTACGCACGTGTCTGTTAAACAGTGCTAGTATACCCTGCTAATATTTCTAGTCTTCTAGTTACCTCCGCCAAGGAGGTTATGTGATCATCAACGTTGGTTTGTCTGTTTGTTTGTTAGCAAGATAACTCAAAAAGTTATGGACGGATTTTCATGAAATTTTCACAGATTGTCAGAAATGGGGTATCCTACAGATGATTAGATTTTGGTGGTGATCCGGATCACCATCTGGATCCAGGAATTTTTTAAAGGGTTTTTTTTGTTGTTTTTTTTGTTTTTTTTTATTTAACATTGCGAGATAGGGCCATTTTCAATATTTTATTTATGATGTTAAACACTGTATAGGGGGAACTGTGGCGCTTGGCGGAGGTCTGCGCTGTCCGAGTGCTTTTCTAGTATTCATAATACATCACATCTGGCCTATTCAAAGTTCTATGCAGTGTTAAGATAGTCTTTTGAATGCGAATTTAATGAATGAATGAATCTTTATTTCGGATAGATTAAAAGTAAAGATTAAAAAGAAGCAGAATAATATAACAAAGGCAAAAAAATCCAACAAGGTCAAATTAAACAATAACTCCTCTGATTATACAGTTCAACATAAGTCATCTGAAATGGGTGATGGCTGAAGCTGCAGCTTATATTGCCCACCCATATTCCATCCAAGAATTCAAAAGAAAAACAAAACAAGAGCGATTACAATTCGGAACAAAACTAAGACAAAATGTGACAAAAAAAAAAACTAAGTAACAACACAACACAGACTGGATATGACAATCCTTATGTGATTTTACATGTCATCTTGTATATATGTTTGGAGTATTTCTTCCTTTAGTTTTTGTTTAAATTGTCCAAGCGTTGTACATGATTTTAATTCAGGTCCAAAATCGTTCCATAATCTGACTCCTTGCACTGAAACACAGTGTTGCTTGGTGGTAGTTCTCACTGAAGGTTTTTGAAATATACATGTTCCTCTGAAATGATATTGTTTCTCCCTTATTTGGAACAGCTTTTGGATATTTGCGGGCAGTGATAGATTCTTAGCTTTAAACATTATTACTGCAGTTTTAAAGTCAACCAGATCTTTCAACTTGAGAGCTTTTAATTTAAGAAAAAGTGGGTTTGTTGGTTCCCTGTAAGCAGCTTTGTTTATTATTCTAATAGCTCTCTTCTGAAGCATAAAGACTGGATATATGTTTGTTTTATGTGTATTTCCCCATACTTCAGTACAATATGTCATGTGTGGGAGTATTAATGAATGATACAAAGTATATAATGTGGGTTGTTGATTCAGCAAATATTTTGCTCTGTGTAGTATTGCAATTGATTTAGATATTTTACCTTTAATATAATTAATATGTGACTTCTATGTCAAATGCTAATATTTGTTTGACACTGCGGCCCCTGGACCCTGGCTAGCTACTAGGCTTTTCAGGTTTGAAAGTTGAAGAAATATGAGGTTGTTAGCTACATTCTAACTTGACTTAATGCTAATATTTGTTTGGTGTCGGGGGGCTTCGCCCCCCTGAACCCCCCACCAGGACTTTATCTTGGACCTACCGGGGCCTGCGGCCCCTGGACCCTGGCTAGCTACTAGGCTTTTCAGGTTTGAAAGTTGAAGAAATATGAGGTTGTTAGCTACATTTAACTAGATTTAATGCTAATATTTGTTTGGCAAATATTAGCATTATTAGCAGTAGCATTAGCATCGGCCCCTGGACCCCGGCTAGCTACTAGGCTTTTCAGGTTTGAAAAGTTGGCAGGTATGTATTTACTGAAATCAAAAGCTATTTCAGTCAAAAACATCTTAACAAGCCAAGTTACATGTTAACATAGGACCCCTTCTTTGATATAATCTTCACAATTCTTGCAACCATTGAACTTGTGAGTTTTTGGAGAGTTTCTGCTTGAATTTCTTTGCAAGATGTCAGAATAGCCTCCCATAGCTGCTGTTTTCATGTGAACTGCCTCCCACCGTCATAGATCTTTTGCTTGAGGAAGCTCCAAAGGTTCTCAATAGGGTTGAGGTCAGGGGAGGATGGGGGCCACACCATGAATTTCTCTCCTTTTATGTTCATAGCAGCCAATGACACAGAGGTATTCTTTGCAGCATGAGATGGTGCATTGTCATGCATGAAGATAATTTTGCTATGGAAGGCACGATTCTTCCTTTTGTACCATGGAAGAAAGTTGTCAGTCAGAAACTCTATATACTTTGCCAAGGTCATTTTCACATCTTCAGGGACCCTAAAGGGGCCTACCAGCTCTCTCCCCATGATTCCAGCCCAAAACATGACTCCGCCACCTCCTTGCTGACGTCACAGCCATGTTGGGACATGGTGGCCATCCACCAACCATCCACTACTCCATCTATCTGGACCATCCAGGGCTGCACGACACTCATCAGTAAACAAGACTGTTTGAAAATTAGTCTTCATGTATTTCTGGGCCCACTGCAACCGTTTCTGCTTGTGAGCATTAGTTAGGGGTGGCCGAATAGTAGGTTTATGCACAACTGCAAGCCTCTGGAGGATCCTACACCTTGAGATTCGGGGACTCCAGAGGCACCAGCAGCTTCAAATACCTGTTTGCTGTTTTGTAATGGCATTTTAGCAGCTGCTCTCTTAATCCGATGAATTTGTCTGACAGAAACCTTCCTCATTACACCTTTATCTGCACAAATCCATCTGTGCTCTGAATCAGCCACAAATTTCTTCACAGTACGATGATCACACTTAAGTTTTCGTGAAATAGCTAATGTTTTCATACCTTATCCAAGCCATTGCACTATTTGACACTTTTCGGCAGCAGAGAGATCCTTTTTCTTTCCCACATTGCTTGAAACCTGTGGCATGCTTAATAATTTGGAATATCCTTCTTTAAGTAGTTTTCCTTTAACCCTTTAACTGCCCCAGTCGCTGTATGGCGACAGGAACGGTTAAAGGGTGGTCAAGGCCCCTATTGGTCAAGAGTGGTAAAAAAAATTTTGTCAATAAAATAGTTCAGATTTCCAAGGCTATATAACTTGAAAGTTGCAAGCGATAGTGGCTCACTGTCAATTAGAAAGATGTAGAATATGATCCAAAGTTTCAGATAGGAATAAATTTACGCATCTAATTTGCATAATGTCACGGCAGCTGTGTAAATTATATAACTCAGTCAAAGGTGGACTTTGGACACATTACATTGGACACATTTACACAAAGAATGGTCTGGTTTTTTTGACGCCGTTTTGTCTACAGGGATATGTTTTTATCTAATCTTCAAAGTATATGAACCAGAAAATCAATAAAATGACAAGAAAACATATATTCTTCTCTTACCTTTTGCCGGGAAGGGACTCGCTCGGCCACGTGACCAGTCCGTTTTTGTCCATCGTGGTTGATGTTTTGCATTTGCTCGGTCATTTACACCCGCTTTCACATCTATAAACTCTTATGATTGTCCCACATGAATTTCGTTTGTATTACGTGGCTATTTTTCCTGTTTGGTGCATTTTTCCTGTGAGAATCCATGCCGATCGTGGGCACCGCCATCTTGGTGCTGGGAGCTCAGTTTTTTGTCCATTGTGGTTGATGTTTTGCGTTTGCTCGGTCATTTACACCCGCTTCCACATCTACAAACTCTTATGATTATCCCACGAGAATTTCGTTTGTATTACGCAGCTATTTTTCCCGTATCATGCAGTTTCAGTCAGAAATGCGGCGGCCATGACCGAACATGGCGGCGTCCACATTGGTGTTGTCAGCTCAAAGCGGAAAAAGGGAGATGAGGATTTCTTCTTCTTTTCTGTATTCCATGTCAGCCATGATTCCTCCGACACGTGTCTGCCACCTTCTGAACTGTCAGATCAGTACAGATCAGTACATATTCTCAGTATAGCCGGGGGACGTCAATAAGTTGACCGGTGCAGTTGCTGCACTGTGCCACTGGGGACGCACAACCCATCCATACTATGTGGGCAGTTAAAGAGTTAATTGGGTTCACCTAGCAAACTAATTATGACAGGTGTTTGAGATTGATATCAGTGATCGAAAGAGCCCTGAGACACAATACCATCCATGAGTTTAATTGAAAAACAAAAAATCGAATGTTTATGACACTAAAATCCTATTTGCATAATAATTTGGAACGTGGTGTAGACCAGCAGGCCTGGAAACAAATATCATTTCAAGTCACCGGCTTGCCAGAAGACTGACTGAGTGTGATATCAGTGAATCTATCACCACAGTGATTTCAGTCATAGGCCCAATGCAAAGTGAGAGTAATATTGCTTTTATACAACAGTTTCACAACTACACTTTATTGACTTGCAGCAAAACATGACAAAATACTATGATTTTTGTTTAACCAGTTATTTTGCTCCGCTGAAAAAAAATTCCTCCCCAATATACCACAGTGAATACCACGATGAGCGTAATGTAACAGAAAAGACCTATTGTCATTTCACTCACATGGACAATGAAATTAGATATTGTGTAGTGCAGAAGTCATTGTTCATATACATACCCAGTCCTCCTCTTGAGCTAGTTTTGTTAGTCACGTGACTTGTGACAGTCACTATTTACCTTGTTCGCTGCGCAGAGGGAGCCCTTTATGGAGCCACAAATACATTATCACCACATAGGTGTTGCAACTCTCTGATCGGGATGGTAAATCCAACCTCATCTCATCCATTTGTTGTCAGCTCATTGTTGTCAGTTAGTGGACAAGTAGATGTTTATAGCAGTTAGAGGGTAGCAGCGATTTAACTTCACCCATTTATGTGGTAGCTTTGTGCACAAGAACTCCCTTCTTGGCATCTTCAGATGAAATAGAGAGTCTTATCACTAGGGCTGGGAACGAGCCCTAATTTCCAGAATCGATTCGATTCCGATTCTTGAGATTCTGAATCGATTCGATTCCTATTCGATTCGATCCCGATTCGATCTGGGGAATTACCATTTTAATAGCCATTTTACTTCCCATGAAACAAAAATCTTTGAGACCTAATGTTGCAAATTGTACCAAGAATCTTCTAACTTTGTTAATACATAAATTATCACATATAGAACTGACCCAAAATCAGTTACAATAATGCACTTTTTGTTATTTAACTTATCATTTCATAAAGTGCTCACAGGTGCTTTCTTTAGTGCAAAGGGTGTGTCGTGTCAAGTTCACCACCCAGAGTCAGTAAACAAATTCAATGCATGAACCATGCAGACATAATCTCACTGTATTTCAGTCCCTCCAGAATTTTGTCAGCTGTTTTTGTGATTGTTGTGGCCCAAAAAGCCTGGATTTGTGGGAGCTTTTCCAAAAAGTTATGGCACTTTTAGAGTTTTTTTGCACTCAAAGTTGTGTGAGGAAGTACAAATTTTAAAGCAGCTGCTTTTTCCATAGTTTACAGTGATGCTATTCTATGCAACACCACAAGAAAAGTACAGGATTGCCAAAAATTTCTTGTTAAACAGTGATTTATTTAGAATTAAATGCTCAGTAAAATTGTAAAAAAAAAAAAAAAGACCAATATTGTGTTCTTGCTGAGAACTTTAAAAAAGAAATAAAAGAATTTGTCATTATAACAACTAAATTGCATTGAATGCATGTTAGTGTGGAGAAAATGATGGCAGCACCTCCTTGAATCTTGAATTTGAAGATCTTCTTCTGTGCTGAAATCCACATGAAGCAGGGATGCTCCTCCACTGATGACCTCTGACCTTCAGAAGGTCTCAGTGAGGATGGAGCTTCCAGTCTTCACACATCTGAAGGCAGATAAAAAGAATAGATTCACAGTAAAATTAATATTCATATTTTTAGATTGCCACACCACAGTAGGGTTTAATAATTTAGGGGTTTTTTTTATATTTTAACTACAAATTAACTTTCAATGTTTGAAAAGGGTTTCATTTCATTTCCTGAGAAGGTTTGTTCATTTCAATTTAGTTCTACTGAGTAAAAATAGCTTGTTGTACTGCAACCTTTATTAATTTTATTGTGATTTATTCTCTTCACATCTCTTAAGTGGCAGAAGTCCATAATCTCATAAAATATACCTTAATTCTGCATTTATTCACAGCACTTAACCAACAGTTCTCTCTGTGTCCATAGTTTGTAAAAGAAACCATCATCATGCCAGATAAATTATTAATTGACGACACAAACGTTAAAACAAACAAAATTATACTTACAGTCTCAGCAGCTCCAAGTCTCTGCTTCACGGGTTTCAGCCTCCGCGCATTTTCCGTTTATCAGTCGTCAACTTGATGTTCCAGCACAGCGCTGCACGGAGTAAAAGTCCGTTTATCCCTGCTTTATGAAAAATATTAAGAAGCTGTTGAGGACAGTCTTTACGGTGACTTTTGCTGCTAAATTAAGAGACACGCACGTTATTAACTCCGCGTCATGTAAACACGAAAGAGCACGCGTGGCAGGAAACTCTTGCCGGATGAGAACCGTTTTAACACCACAGAAGAAGAACTAGCATATCCGTTAGCTTGCTAGCTCCGTTAGCGCGTCGGTTGTTTATGGTTCTCGGCCATTGTTCCTGGCTCACTGACCCGGTTTCGACCCGATTATACTCAGCAGACGTTCACAAACGTAAAAATATTATATCAAAATATATTAATATTAAAAGATCGATCCGCGGATTTTGTGGATCGATATCAGCTCAGTCAAACGTGGATCGATCCATATCGATATATTGATCTTTTGAACCCACCCCTACTTATCACTACATAGGTATTTTATTTGTCTAATGGGGACGTGCTGGGCAGCACATCTGGGTCACAGAGGTCTGGATTTTGAGGACTGTCTGTTTTCAAACAGCGCCTCAATGTGGAAGTTAATGTGTTCAATACAGCATTATAATCCTCAAATACTGTAAGAAACCATTGACATTTACTATGATTTAAAAATCATCAGAAGTGAAGTGATTCATATCCAGTGAATCGTCTGGTTCAGTTATTGTGGAATATAGTAACTCCTGGAATCCCCTATTGTCCAGTCAGAACTAACTCTTGTATAAATACTTATGACCAGTTGAACACCGGCTGTGTCCTGCAGTAACTTTTGTCATATAATTCAGTTGTAATCTCTCTGCCTCTGTTTAACTGTAGGAGTACGAACAGGAGCTTCTTCAGCGGCGTTTCTCCGGGGGAAGCCACTCCTATGGAGGTGACTCCCCGCGGCTGTCTCCGTGCAGCAGCATGGGGAAACTCAGCAAGTCGGACGAGCAGCTTTCCTCCATGGAGCAGGACAGCGGTCAGTGTTCCCGGAACACCAGCTGTGAGACGCTTGGTAAGAATAGAAAAGATTCAAAAGAAATCTGTTCAACTTCTTCCACTGATAATAGCCTCATCATTATTGCCAATTAAAGGAGGCAAGTTAATGCACATTCTACTGCAAAACGTATTAAGTTTAGAAGCTGCAAACATCTCATTAGTTTTCTCAAAGAGTCTGGTTCTGTTGGGTTTTGTGGAACTACAGAATCATCCAGTCCATTTGTGAGACTCACAAAAAGCACATGGGGACAGAAAACATCAAGAGACTGAAGAAAGGATTCATCATTGTTTTGTTGTTAGTTTGTATTTAGTATTTACTTACATGCACATTTATTTATTGTCTGTCTTTTTTTCATACAACGATAGAGGTCTAGGTATTGTGTCTTTGTGTTTTGGGTGGTAAATATTTCTGATTCTTTCTGTTAGGATACTGCTAATAATGAATCTCTGTACATTATATCATTCTTTACCTAGACAACACTGAGAATTACGACCCAGATTACGACTTCCTTCACCAGGACTTGTCCATTGGGGATAACCTGCATTCGATACCAGTGGGAGGGTGCCTAAGCCCGCTGCCCGAGTCCCAAAGCGAGTCCTCGTCCCCCGTTCCTGGGCAGCATCCCTCGCACCCCCGCTTTAGTGCCCCTCAGCCCCAGCAGCCAGAGTACTGGACCCCGCAGCCCAATCAGACAAACCCCTTGTCCCGCATAAGCGCACCCCCTGCCCTGCCGCTAAAGAAGCGGCGCAGCACCCAAACGTCGCCCTTCCCTGACGGACACCGGGTGCTGTACGAGCGCTATCCCTCCCAGTATGACAACCTGTCCGAGGACGAGCTTCACCCCACGCCACCGTTCCCGCTCTTCACACCCATCTCCCCCATGCCCCAGTCAAATGGGGGCGTGTTTGTTTCCCAGTACATTTCCACTGAGAACGCAGATGTCCCCGCCAGCCCACCGCCCCTGCCAGAAAAGAAGAGCAAACACAGTAAGTGAGAGATATTTTCTAAACAAGAAAATGATGTTGCTGAATGTTTAAGGATGCAGAAGAAAGAATGGGACGGTATGAGGTTGATTTAGGACAGGTTGGGGGGAGACTGGCTGGTCTGTCATCAACTCATGGCAGTGTAGCTTATGTCAAGGAAACATTCTTCTGTGAATAGAGGAAGGAAAGGAATACCAGATGTGCTACAATGGCTTTGGATTCAAGGGGCAGAGGGGGGCAATATTTGGTCATTGCCTCATTTCCCACCTGCTACATCATTTCCTCTTAAACTGCTGTATTATGTCATTCCTTACAGTCAGGCCTTCCAGGTTATTTTTACACAGTGTGTGATTCAGCTGTGCATGATTTCAAGAAGGCAACGCTCCCGAAGGGACAAGTACACTGATCGGTCACACTGTGAAAATAGATGAATGGCAACTTTGGAAAAGCTTTGTCAATCCTAAAAAAGAAACTCTTCCTTACATATTTTTTAACTGTTTTTTTTTTTCTTGGTAAAATATCTGAATCACATAAGTTGCATTTTTAGCTCATTCCAGCAAAGGCAACACATGCTAACACCATTGAGCTGTCAACATCGGCCCATCCACAATTCATAAGAAACACTCCTTCTCCTAGGCAGTTACCTCGATGGTCACTATGCTCACACACAAGCATTCTCAGGTGGGTCTGCGTCCAGGGTGTGCTCAGTGTCGGGATCAAACGTCACAATGTACTGTATGTCATTTCAACTTTAAGTAGTTCTAGGCTATACATGTATATCCAGAGAGAGAAGCAAAATGGTCTTGGGGACCTCTGGGTCTGTTCATGAGCCTAAAATGAGAAACTCCATCATGAATGGTTTGGTGTGTGATGCAGTAACGACAGTATTCAAAGCTTGGCCCATATCAAGGATAGAAAGTGAAAGTACTGTGCTGTGTGCCCCCTTTCTGATTCCTTGTATTTTTGCATTTGTCAAATTTAAATGTTTCAGATCATCAAACGGATTTTAATATTAGCCAAAGATAACCTGAATAAAGACAAAATTCATCCATCCATCTTCTACCACTTAATCCTTTTCGGGTTACAGGGGGCTGGAGCCTAACCCAGCATCTTTGGGCGAGAGGCAGGGTACACCCTGTGCTACCACGGTGTTAACCACTGCACCACCGAGCTGCCTTAAATACAAAATGCAGTTTTTAAATGGTGATTTCATTTATTAAGGGGAGAAAAAAAAGCTATCCAAACCTACATGGCCCTGTGTTAAAAAGTAATTGCCCCCTAAACCTAATAACTGGCTGTACCACCCTTGGCCACAACAACTGCAATCAAGTGTTTGCGATAACTGGCAATGAGTCTTTACATCGCTGTTGAGGAATTTTGGTCCACTCTTCTTTGCAGAATTGTTTTAATTCACATTGGAGGGCTTGAGCTTGAGGTCACGAACTGATGGCCGGACATTCTCCTTCAGGATTTTCTAATGGAGAAGAGAATTCATGGTTCCATCAATTACGGCAAGTCGTCCAGGTCCTGAAACAGCAAAGCAGCCCCAGACCATCACACTACCTCCACCATGTTTGACTGTTGGTATGATGTTCTTTTTATAAAATGCTGTGGTAGTTTTACGCCAGATATAACAGGACACATGCCTTCCAAAAAGTTCAGCTCTTGTCTCATCAAGCCATAGAATATTTTCCCAAAAGTCTTGGGGATCATCAAGGTGTTTTTTTCTGGCAAATGTGAGATGAGTGTTTTCTTTTTTGTCAGCAGTGGTTTTCACCTTGGAACTCTCATGGATGCCATTTTTGCCCAGTCTCTTTCTTATTGTGGAATCATGGACCAATGTCCAAACTGAGGCTTGCAGTTCTTTAGATGTTGTTCTGGGTATTTGTTTCTCATCTGTTCTTGAATTTCTTTAGGTTGTGGCATGATGTGTTGCTTTTTGAGATCTATTAGCCTTCTTCACTGTGTCAGACAGGTTCTATTGAAGTGATTTCTTGATTCAACTGGTCTGCCAGTAATCAGGCCTGGGTGTGGCTAGTGAAATTGAACTCAGCTTTCCAAAAAATGTGGTTAATCACATGATGTAACAAGGGGGCAATTATTTTTTCTTGTAGAGCCAGGTAGGTTTGGATAGCCTTTTTTTCCCTTAATAAATTAAATCATCATTTAAAAACTGCATTTTTGTATTTACTTGGGTTATTTTTGTCTAATATTGAAATTTGTTTGATCTGAAACATTTAACATGACAAATACACAAAAATATAAGAGATCATGAAGGGGGAAAATACTTTTTCACAGCACTGTATACCAATACCTACAAGTAGTATACACAAAGCTTCCAGACAGAACTGACTCCTCCCAACTTCACTACTTCATTTTAGTCATTTTATCAAAACTGGTGAAGCTGCGTGGAGTCAGCTTTGTTTTGAGGCTTTGTGTGTGCTGCCTTCTTATCTTTAGGTATTCAACAGTGGATTGTATCATCTTGGTTTAGCACCACACAATCATTTTGGGAAGAACATCTTTGAACTATATATCTGTGCTGAGATTAGTATAGGGAATGTTTAAATTTTAACTAGGGTTAAAAAAAAAAAAAAAGGTTGTCTGATTCCATCTTCCTCCTCCAGTCCTTCAGTACATGCAATTTGTAGAAGACTACTCCGAGCCCCAGCCCTCTGTTTTCTACCAGATGCCACAGAGCGAAAGCATCTACGAGCAGCGCAACAAACGCTTCCAGGATATCTATGGTTTCAATGACTCCTTCAGCAGCACCGACTCAGTCCATGAGCCGATTCAGCCGCCCGCACTCCCACCAAAACAGAGACAACTGGTAAGGGACCTCACTGTGTGTGCTTGGATGTTAAATCTCATCAGAAAAACTGTTTGAATTTGCATTGAGCAGCATCTAAAACGACCACAGTTAGACAGGACAAAAAGCTTGATTTAGTAATTAAGACTGTGTGAGCAAAGCTGTTATTTACATTCCCGAAAATTCTCAGTTCCGCTTGTCCAAAACTAAAGCCTTCCGTGATGAAACCACTAAATTATGAGATTAAACCTCAAATCACATAACTAAGTATTGTGAGCATCTATGAACAATACAAACAGGCCTGTGTGGCAGAGCTCACTGGTGGTCCCACTGTTATTGTGCTTAATGGCAGGAAGCAGATACTGGGGGGGGGGGGGGGATGCAAACTGCATTCTGGGCCTAAAGTACATTCTTGCAGTAATCCTCATCAATTTTCTCTCAGGCCTCCTATCTTGTTATCTCCCTCACCTATCAGCACCACCCCCCCTCCCCTTTTTTGTAACCAAAGCAGACATCTGTGCATATGTGTAGGTGTTTGGTCGTTAGTGGGAGATAAGACCAGCCTTTATCAGTCTCTCATCTGATCCAGTCCACTTATCTTAATCTGGGCGGGTGTCTGGGTTAATTGAGACAACTGTCTGACAGTTAGTCAGTGGGGAGAGTGTGGAAGAGGCACAATAGGAACATGTCGTATGAGAGCGGAGTATAGTATTCTGATGGACCAAATGAGGTAAAAATGAAAACTTTATACATGGTACAGCAATTGACATGAATGACTGGCAAAGACTGACCAGTTTCCATTGTTCTATGTGACTACAGTAGTGTTTTTCAACCATTTTTTAGCTAAGCAACCCTTTTTACATTGGAAAAAATCTCACAGCACCCCACCAACCAAAACTGTTACAAAATGACACCATGTAGCCTATTGCAGCATATGTAGTGACAGTACTCACTCAGTGTGAAACCTGGGCCTGTTTACCTGAACACAAAACATATCTTGGCAGGAACTGAAGAAAGGCATAAACTAAGCTCTTCCTTCACAGCTCTTGGTCTCTCTCTCTCTTGTTTTAGTTTTTATAACAGTCAGGTTTGAAAAACTTGACTGCTATAAGAAAGGCTATGGAACTGCTGAATAGCTTTTCCCTGCACCCTAAGCATAGCGGCTTGGTGCAGTAGGATCCCTAGTGGAAGTAAATCCAAACAATAGGTAACTTTTGCTGTACTGCATTGTCTTCACTATATTTGCTTTTTTTTTTGACAACCACTCAGTCCTCCACCTGGGTTAGAATTTTGTCCAGGTCCCAGTTCAGAGTCTGAATCTTTCCTCTTAAAATCCATCGCTGTTTTTATCTAGTCACCACGACCTAGCACATCTTAACAAGGTCATTAACCTCCATAAAACACATGAAGAAGAAGAAGAGGGAGAATAAGAAGATGGTACCCATACTGTGTTCATACTGCCACCTACTGACATGGAAGAGCCACTACAGAACTCATGCACAACAACAGCAAATTATTTGCAATTTTTTGGACCAATTAAGAAGGGAAATTAGACAATTTCTGATGGAACCCTGAATGTTCTCTCACAGAATCCCTCAGGTTAATGGGAACCCTGGTTAAAAAACACTGGGCTGAAGCATGAATACTGTGGAAATTCTAGAGAGTTCAGTTATTATTGTATCAAATCTCCTAGGGCTGCATATATTTTAGCAAAGATTAGCATTAGCACCCCCCACCAAAACTAAAACTATTGAAACACAATGCGGCGATCCTGAGTTATTGTAACATAAGGTGTGTGATAACTTTTCTGTGCTATTCAGCTGTTCTGATCTGTACATCGGAGCACATGCTAATTAATTAGCCTCAAATATGTAGTTGTCATGACACTGCACAACAAAATCTGTAAAACCTTTTCAGCACATCAACAAGCTGCTCAGTCTTTAATCATTTTCTTTTAATCATTTAATCATTTCCAAACCCTAATGTTAAAATGGACATAACCAAGAGAAGCTGCAGTGAAGTTTACATGAACCGGCAGCAGATAAAGTTAGCAGTTATCAGTAGCCAGATGTAGCCTAATAAGCACAAGAATAGCTAAACACACACAGTACATGTTGTTACTACCTGTTAAAAGTTAATTCTTAATGTGTAGGCTGTGTAATTTTTGAATCTCTGCCAGTCGTTATAAAATCCTCATATTTCTTATTTATCAATGTAGTTAGCTTGCTGTTAGCCTGTCGACTTGATGTTGAGTGGACGGACTGGATTTTATCTCCCACTTTAAGCTCCCCTATTTAGTTTGTCATCATAATTTTGTCTAAATTTGTGATTGTTCTGAGAGTACTGTTTCACTTCATTGGATCCCTTATGTTTCACCATATTTGCCAGCTATCTACTGCACATGCTCACATGGGGGGGGGGGGGGATTTCTAATGTGGAAATGATTAAAACTCACCAACATTGCTGATCCATTACAGTATTTTGGTGTTGGCATTATAATTCCCTGACTGATAGTCAACCTCCATTTACCTCTGAAATTAACGTTTTTGTTTAAATCTAACCATCTAACCAACATCAAGTTTAACCTTAAGCAAGATGTGATGGACTCTGCAAAATTAGGTTCTCTTTTTAATAACTACAGACCTATCCACCTGCTGTTAGACCCTTTTTTAATGAAGAGGACAGAAAACCACTTTTTTTCGGGGAATGAACTGATGAGCTGCACCAAGTTCCAGTCTAAGAAAAGAAATTATTTTAAACACTTGCTCACATAAAGCCACTTTAAATGAGTCTAAGGGGAAAAAATGGAGGTTCAACTGAGCATACCAGGTCCACTTTAGGTCTTTATTTATTTATATATTTTATGATCTCAAACAATACGGCACAAAGCAGTAGGGCTGGGCGATTAACCAGAATAAAACCAGAACTGATGTTCAGGATGTAGAACCGACATAATCTTGCTCATGTCGTTTTTCAGCCGCTGTTCAGATGCAGCAGAACATGGGTAGAACAATTAAAGATGGCTTGTAACAAAAACAAACGTGGCCTCCATCTCCATAGTATGTGATGATTGACCCTTTATTTCATCAGAAGATTTGCCAAGATAAAGGCAAGCGAAGTGCACGGATACTAACACTAAAATGCACAGAAGATAAGTTGCTGTTAGTCTCTGACAGCTATCCACATCATTTCAACCATTTTACAGAGGGATTGGACAAGCTAAGGCTGTATTTAAGAACCTGATAAGAGACTCATAATCACTATGTGGTGGTAACACAATCATGGATGGGTAAAGGCCTCCCCAACGCAGCTAACAAGCTAATTAGTCACCACATGATGTGACCCACAAACCCTCAAGAGGTATGTGTTGTAGACACTGGACAATGTTTTGTGTGTGAAATGACAATAGGCCTGTTCATTATATTATGCTCATTGACTAGTGCCCCACAGTGATATGATACCACACTCCTATGTAATATTGCTTAATTATGAGCCTTGCCAATAGGAAGAAGGGAGGGAAGGAAAACGACATGAAAGGGTCAGTTAACCGTGATGCTGATTTAAGGTCAAATTGCCCAGCCCTACAAAACAATGTACAATGACAGTTGCAGCCAGTGTGTGAAAAGGTCAGTTTTTAACAGGCACATTAGAAACAAATTTGCTTAGTTTTGCAGCCAGTTGTACTTGTAGGTGACTAACTAATCTGTGGGTAGGCGGTCATTTGACGACAGCATGATTGTGGACTGTACCCATAACATCTGTCTTCATGGTATAACGGATGTCTTTTATCTTGAGAGAGAAATGGCGGACTCACCAGGCCACCTCTGCCTTTTTTGTCCATCATCCCAGCTCTTCTGCCGACTGTATTTTTAGCCGACCGCTGGCTTTTATTCTTATCTACCTCTTTGTCTGGGCACACAGTTGAACCACACTTATCTCTGCCCCTGCTGCAGGCCCTAATCTGGCCTCATGTTTTGGGCTTGATGAGCTCGTGGCCCTATGGAATAAGCCTGTTTGCCTCCTCCATAAACCCGTGTTCCAGGCTTACACGCTTTGGCGACTTTACGGGGCTTTGCAATTTAAAAAAAAAAAAAAAGTCATTTCAACTGCAATGTGGGTTTTGGGAGAAAAAATAAAAACTAGAGCGGATCATATTGGCTCTGTTTAGAGCCTGTTGTAGTTGGCCTGGTTTTGCTAAAGTCCGCAAAGCTAAGGATATTAAAAGGTTTCTGGACTGCCACAGTAGATAAAAATGTGTGGAACCTGTATACGTCAGACAGCCTCCCAGTCATTAAGGTTTTCGAGGAAGAACTTTGGTTTGAGCATGACTGTAAATTCGTGTTTGGTCATGCAGCAGTGTTTGGCTCTTTCTCTTTTTCAGCCAGCAGAAGCTCCCTCGGCTTTCATCACTTCTACTCCAATACTCTGCTTCTGAAAGTTGATTAAATCTGCTCTAATTCCGTCTTGCTTACTAGTGTAATCAACTGTCCCCTCTTTTCTCTTTCCTCCCTTAACACCCCAATTCCCCCCTTTTTTTTTTTTACCTTTCTCAAACTACTCCCACTATCATCTTCTTTCTATATTTTTTCTCTTTGTCCCCCCTACCCCCCTTTCAGGCCTCCCACTCTTCCTCCCCTTCTTCCTCCTCCTCCTCTTCTCTCTCCTGCCACCTCCAGCCGTCTGTGGCGGCCATGGAGGAGGCAGGCTCTGGGCTGGGCCTCAGCATGTCCATCTCTAACTCCTACCTGATTGGCCAGGCATCTTTGACCACACCCACGGTGAGTCCCCTCCCCCAGCCACCACCGCCACCCTCCCCAATCCCTCCTATTCTCCACACTCGCTGAGTGCTGTGTGGTCCAGGGGTGTCTTGACCTGTGTGTAACCTTCACGCTCCCTGATTTGTTTGCCGTGTGTTCCCATCCATTCATGTAACTGTGTGTTTTGGTTTTGAAGCTTTGCGTGTTTGAGTGTGTGCAGTGCCCTTGACATGACTTTTTGTTCTTTTAAGTTTTTCCTTTGATGTATTAAATCATTGGGCTGCTTACCAAAATATCACTAATCTTATAATATGGGAGATTATAAATGGCAAGCTAGCATTTTGTCAGTGAGTTTAGAACATTTCAACCAACGCTAGAGATGCAGTGCTTTGACAGAGTCTTAAGCCACCTCTCATTTCTTTATATTTTGCAAGGAAAATAGGAAATAGTTGCAGCAATTTATTGAAATATGTGAACGCTCTTCGGCAGAGTTTCTTTGTAATTTCTTTCCGTAGTCATCAGGAATTCTCAGGTTTCTTGAAGAACATTACAAAACTGTTCTTTGGATGTTGGCTGCCTTTCGTTCTGTTCTCTGCTTCACTGATGTTGAGGCCAATTCTTGACTAATACTGTTCCATTGTGTGTTTTTCTACCCAGGTGTGCTTTTACTGCATTGACATTGGGATCATTGTCATGCTATAAAAGAATTAAACCATTGCCAATTAGATGGCATTGCATAGTGGATCAAAATCTTCTTTCACAATTTCATCAATTTTGACAAGATCTCCAACACCACTGGCTGAAATGCAGCCCCAAGTCATGATAGAGCCTCCACCATGCTTAACGGATGGCTGCAGACACTCTTTGTTTTGACCTCCTCTGATATTGAAAAAGATTTAAACCAAAGCTTTCAAATTTTGGTTTGTCACTCCATAAGACCTGTTACCACTGATTCTCAGCCCAATTCTTGTGTATTTTGTCATGCTTTTGCCTCTTCTTCTTCTTTTCCTTCCTTAAGATAAGATAAGATAAGATAAGATAAGCCTTTATTAGTCCCACAACGGGGAAATTCCAGGATTGCAACAGCACAGGGATAGCAACACTCAGAGCAACAATCAGAAGGCAAGAAAAAAAACAAGCAAGCAAGAGCAGCTAATAAACATATGTACGTATTACTATAAAATATATATATATACACACACACACAGACACACAGTGCAGAGCATTGTAGCTGGATGGAATAAATATATGAATATATGAACACAGTGCAGAGCATTGTAGCTAGATGGAATAAATATGTAAATATATAAACACCCACAGTACGGAGCATTGCAGCTAGGTGGAATAAATATGCAAGTATATAAACACACACAGTGCGGAGCAATGTAGCTAGATGGAATAATATGTAGATATATAAATATATAAACACACCCAGTGCTGAGCATTGTAGCTAGATGGAATAAATATGCAAATATATAAACACACACAGTGCAGAGCATTGTTGCTAGATGGAATGAAACAGCATAACCGTCTACTTAGTTATCCTACATGGTATGATTATGTGCCCATACATATTCTCACCCTCCATAGCGACCGGTATGTTCCTAGTTGTATGCCGGAGGGGACCATTGTGTAAGTCTATTGCATCTTTTGCATTCAAAAAACTATTAGTTTGTTTGTTTGTTACGTCTTTTGCTATCTCTGCGAGCAGCCCTGCTTAGGTTGTACAGTCTGACAGCCGTTGGTAGGAAGGACCTACGAAACCTCTCGGTTGTGCACCTGGGATGATGTAGTCTGCTGCTAAATGAGCTCCTCAGTGCATTCAGTATGTCCTGCATAGGGTGGAACTCGGACTCCAGCAGAGATGACAGTTTAGCCACCGTCCTTCTCTCTCCTATCTCCTCCATCGGATCAAGGCGCTGCCCCAGGACAGAGCTAGCTTTCTTAATCAGTTTGTTCAGTCTCTTCCTATCGGCTGCAGTAATGCCACTGCCCCAGCAGACCACTCCAAAAGTGATGGCTGATGCCACCACCGTGTCATAGAATGACTTCAGCAGCGCCCCTTGTACACCAAAAGACCTGAGTCTCCTCAGCAGGAACAGCCTGCGCTGTCCCTTCTTGTAGAGTGCATCAGTATTGTGTGACCAGTCTAGTTTATTGTTCAGATGAATACCCAGGTACTTATAGGATGTCACCATCTCGATGTCTGTTCCCTGTATATTTACTGGTACTGTGAGGGGCTGCCCATGCCTGCGGCAGTCCACCACCAGCTCCTTAGTTTTCCTCGCGTTGATCTGGAGGCAGTTCCGATGGCACCAGTCCACGAAGTCCTGGATAAGCCCTCTGTACTCAGCTTCATCTCCATTGGAGATGAGGCCAACGATCGCAGAGTCATCAGAGAACTTCTGTAGATGGCAGTGTGTTGTGTTGTGTGAGAAGTCCGCAGTATAAAGAGTGAACAGGAAGGGAGCCAGCACCGTTCCCTGGGGGGCCCCCGTGCTACTGATGATCGTGTCGGAAACACAGTCCCGGGTTCTCACAAACTGAGGCCGGTTCGTGAGGTAGTCCAGGATCCATGATGACAGGTGCTGGTCCACCCCTGCGCGCAGCAGCTTGTCCTTCAGGATCATCGGTTGGATGGTGTTGAAAGCACTGGAGAAGTCAAAGAACATGATCCTCACCATATTCCCGGGCTTCTCCAGGTGGGACAGAGAACGGTGAAGGAGGAAGATCACCGCATCCTCCACCCCAATGCCATGCTGGTAGGCGAACTGGAGTGGATCCATCGCTGGTTCCACCAGGGGGCGGAGGTGAGCAAGGAGCAGTCTCTCCAGGGTCTTCATCAAGTGGGACGTCAAGGCCACCGGTCTGTAGCTGTTCAGGTCTTTGGGGTGGGAAGTTTTTGGTACAGGTACCACACAAGATGTTTTCCACAGCTGTGGTACCCTCCCCAGTTTCAGGCTCATGTTGAAGATATACGTCACAATCCCACACAGCTGGTCTGCACAGGACTTGAGGAGCTTTGCGCTGATGCCGTCCGGTCCCGGCGCCTTCCTCGCCTTGATCTTCCTCAGCTCCGTCCTCACCTGGGTCCTGGTCAGGGTCAGGATGGGGGGCTGTGTGTTGGGAGTGGGGGGGTGTTGGTGGAGTGGGGAGTGGGCAGCAGGACTTGATTTCTTTAGAGGCAGCAGTGGTTGTTGTGCAGTCAGGGGGGAGGGCGGTTGGTCAAATCTATTGAAAAACAGATTCAGGTTGTTCGCCCACTCCCTGCCCCCTGTGGCCTGGGGGGAGGTATTCTGGAGCCCCGAGATGGTTTTGAGGTTTCTCCAGACCCCGCTGATGTCGCTCTGTTGCAGCTTGTCCTCCATCTTCTTCCTGAAGCTGTCCTTGCCTTCTCTGATCTTTCTCCTCAGCTCCCTCTGTACGGACTTCAGCATCTCCCTGTTCCCTGACCTGAAGATCCTCTTCTTCTCTCTCAGAAGTGTTTTTATCTCAGGGTTGATCCAGGGTTTGTTGTTTGAGTGACGCCGTATGGTCTTGGTGGGAACGGATTTGTCCACACAGAAGCTGAGGTAGCCCGTGAAGGTGTGAATGAGGCCATCGATGTCCTCACCATGTGGATCGCAGAGCTGCTTCCAGGCGGTGGCTTCAAAACAGCCCTTTAGGGTGTCCATTGTCTCCTCAGACCATAACTCCACAGTGTGCATGGCCGGAGGTTGTCTGTGCACTAGGGGTTTGTACACCGGCCGGAGATGAACCAAGTTGTGATCCGATCTCCCGAGTGGGGGGAGTTGTGATGAGGTGTACGCCTCCTTAGTGTTTGCGTAGAATAAATCCAGTGTTTTATTGTCTCTAGTGTGGCATGTGACATACTGGGTGAACGTGGGTAGAATGGGAGACAGTGAAACATGGTTGAAATCGCCTGAGATGAGGAGAAGAGCATCTGGGTGTTCTGTCTGCAGCCTGCTGGTTACTGAATGGATGACGTCACGTGCTGTCCCAGCGTTCGCCGTCGGATTTGCATAAACAACAATGCAGATCACGTGTGAGTGTTCTCTCGGGAGATATGTAGGCCTCATGCTAACAGCTAGCAACTCAATGTCTTTGCTGCAGTGTCGTTGTTTAACAGTGATATGTCCCGGTCTGCACCAGTTGTTGTTAACATACATTATCACTCCACCGCCCCTAGCCTTGCCACTCTCTGGTGTTCGGTCAGCTCGTATCATGTGAAAACCCTCCAGCTCAATGTTAGCATCTGCTGCTAGTTCAGTTAGCCACGTCTCAGTAAACAAAAGGAGAGAGCACTCCCGGTATGTGCTATCATAACGGGAGATAGCCGCTAGCTCATCTAACTTTCCCAGTATCGACCGTACATTTCCCATGACAACAGATGGAAGGGAGGGTCTGTACCTTATATTTTTTGTCCTCCGCCTTACTCCAGCCCGGCAGCCGCGGCGTTTTCGCCTCAGTTCTCTCGGTATGTCGAGTTTTTCCAATGGGACCGGGTGGCGGTTGAATGCTAGCAGCTGTTCTCTGCTGTATCGTATCCTGCTATAGACAGTGGCTCCGTCCACCGGCTCAGGAGACATTTAGGACGATCTGTGTGTCCGTGATATAAGTGGGGTGAAAAAAAAAGACGGATCAAAAGAGAGAGGAAGGGAAAAAGACTCGGAATCGAGCCGCTGTTGCAAAAGGCAGCCGACTCGTGTGGCGCCGAGAGAGAAAAAAAAGAATGGTTTAGACCAGTCTGATGAGGTTTCGGAGATCAGTACATGAATCAAGTGAAGGGCTAGCACCATCTCTAGCTTTTGCTTGATTTATTTGCTTTCTTGAGAACATAACTTTCAGATGCTGCTCATCTGCTGTAAATTGTTTTGTTTTGTTTTTTTTCAGGCCTGTCATTTCTTCTATTATCTTCCACTTGTCCAGTTTCCTCACATTTTTGAGGAAACAGGATAAGGGTCTGGTACAAGGACTAGACTTTAGGCTAGAATATGAGAGAAACAGCCAGTGTCCAAAGAAAAAGTCTGAAAGACCTCCAAAAAACCTGGTGAACCCCTGCTCAAAACCACTTTAAAAACTGTACAAAAGTCTTTATTCTTGGAAGCAAAATATAAAGAAACGAGGGGTGGCTCAGGACTTTGGCACAGTACTGTAAATCTGACATAAATATTGCAGTTAGGTGTTACATCCCTGCCTCTGTTCCAGCCTTTCGGTCAGTATTTTGGGCGGGTTGACCCGTGATGACCTTATGGTGCGTGAGGCAGGCTGAGACATGGTGTGGATCTCCCTCAGGAATCTCTCCAGTGGAATGCAGCACCAGATGGATCTGATGGAAAACACATTCCCTCTCTTTTTCTTTCTTCCGCTCTTCCCTTCTCTAGTGTCAGTCACTGTCCTCGCTCTGTACTATCAACTCTGTTAATCTCACCCCTGTGCCCTAACTTCCCCTCCGAACTACACACACACACACACACACACACACACACACACACACACACACACACACACACACACACACACAGAGGCACAATTCCACACCTCCCTTTTGTCCGTTTCTGTGGAATGTTTGCATTCCTCAACTCTTTGGGGCATGTTTTTCATTTAAGTTGATGGTGGTGGGGTGTCATCATTGAAGCAAGCTTGGAAATCCATTTTGCCTATGTTTATAGAAAAGGGGAAGTAATAAAAAAGTGTCCTTGAGATCCATGCCGTTTCATATGTGCTTGAGCATGTGCATTCATCTGTTTTTTGTAGTGTCTGAATGATCTCCATGCTGGTATGCTGAAATAAGAATGCTATGTGGTTACGTGTTAAAACAGGTCATCGCTACTGCTGTAGTAGCAGGCGTCTACTAGCTAATTCTTCCGTCAGCCACGCACACCAGCACAGATTTAGGGATCTGCCGTCTAAACACGCATACTGTACACACTCGAGTCGATGCCAGCTGATCAGCTTATGTCCGTATTAAGCATTTCTGTCTGATTATCCTCTGTTATCTCACTAGAGAAGCTTCAGCTGCAGAGGTGGGTAGTAACGAGTTGCATTTACTCTAACATGAGGCCATTGATGAAGAAAACATTTGGTCAGAATCTTTGAGTTACTTTTGATTTTTCTTATTTAAAAACTTGTAAGAGATTTGTAATTTGTAAGGGAAAAAAATGCAGATTTACAAGAAGAAAGTTGCAAATTTATGAGAAAAAAATTGCAATTTTATGAGAAAATAGTTGCAAATTTACAAGAAAACTATCATAAATTTGAGTTTCAAATTTACAAGAAAAAAAGTAGCAAATATAAGAAAGTTGCAAATTTGAGGCGAAAAAAATCACAAATTTACAAGATAAAAAAATTCAAAAATTAATGAGAAAAAAAATGAGATTTATAACAAAAAGTTGCAAACATGAGAAAAAAAGTCAAATTTATGAGCAAATTGTTGAAAATTTACAAAAAAAATTCACAAATTCAAGAAAAAGATCCAAATTTGCAAGAAAAAGTAGCAAATTTATAACAAGTTGCAAATTTGAGGAAAAAAAATCCAAAATTTATGAGAAAAAAGTCATATCAGAAAAAAGTTGCAAATTTGTGAGGAAAAAAAATCGTTAACTTGCAAGAAAAAAAATGCACAAATTTATAAGAAAAAAGTATTAAATTTATGAGGAAAAAGGTGCAAATTTGCAAGGAAAAAAATTACTAATTTACAAGAAAAAATTCACAACTTTGAGAAAAGTAGCAAATTTATGAGACAATAGTTGCAAAATTACAAGAATGTTGAAAATTTATAAGCAGCAAATTTATGAGAAAAAGTTGCAAATTTGTGAGGGGAAAAAACACTAATTTACAAGAAAACGTATCTAATTTATGAGACAATAGTTGCAAAATGACAAAAAAAAGTTTCAAATTTATGAGGGAGGAGGGTCACAATTTACAAGGAAAATGTTGAATATAATTTTAACCTCCCGCCTAAAAAGTTGATGAGGTTGTAGCTTGGAGGGGGGCCCTAGTGGTTGAGGGGGCCAGCATCGTTTGTGTCCTCTATAGCCAGAAATGGCTGTGCTTCCCGTGTTCGTTCCATGTTCAGCCGCTTCATTCCTACAGGTGAAGGTGTTGGATTAAGAGGTGAACTTCCTGTCGCCTCTCCTGTGCTTCCTTTGTTGTTCAGCTCCTTTTTTTCCTCCATCTGCTCTGCACTTCTCCTCTATGATCTTTAACGTCTGTCCTTTATTTCATTATTATTATTATTTTTTCCTCTCTCTCTCTCTCTCTCTCTCTCTCTCCTTTCCTGCCTTTGCTTCTTTTCTACCTGTCGCAGAGCTTGGACCAGGTTGCCTTGACCAATGCCACCATTCTGGATGGCGGCGGGGGCGGGCCCAACGGTTCCCCGGCCGGCTCGCTGGGCTCTGTGGCTGTCTGTCTTCCTTCTGAGTCTTCTCTCACTGACTCTCTCCACACCTCAGCGGTGAGCTCACAAAAGAGGCAGACGATGGAAGGATGCTTTAATGAACTACATATTAGATCAAATTATAGACCTTTGCCTATTAGACCTTGTGCTCATATAATGAAAAGGCAACTCATCTGTTTAGTGGCATCTTGTTGTCATTATCACTGCCCACAAACTGTCTTCTGTCTGATTTTTGGACCTAAACAAATTCCAGTGGAGCATGTTGCACTGCATGTTCTTCTCTAGCAAAGATTCCTTTATGCTTATCTATATAACAGGGGTCTTCAGACCGCAGCTACAGAGCCACAAACTGCTCTTTTGCAACCACTATCAGTAGCTCCTTCTGGCTTTAGAAAAACTGTCAAATTTTGGAGAAAATAGCCATGTATTCACCAATAAATTAACCCAAAAAAGGTTTGAAATTTAAGTAAAAACAAACTAAAAGTAAATTTTGTTAAAAAGTCACAATTTAGTTTTCCATTTATGTATAAATAGTCTCAAATTTATGAGGAAAAGGGGAAAAATTCTAAAAATTAGAAGATAAAATCGCAAGTTTACCCTTTTTTTAAAGTTGTTACAGAAAGTGATAAATTTACAGGAAAAATAGTGGCAGCTTTGGTGAAATTGTCAGATTTGAGAGGAAAAATGTGGGAGGAAGAAGTGACAGGTGAGTGATTTTTTTTTTTTTTTTTTCCCCCGTTGTAGGAAAAAGTGAGATTTGCATGAAAAAGTGTGGAAAAACAGAAGGTTTTAGAGGAACAGTAGGAGGGACAAGTGATATATGCCTGCAAAAACTGACAGTTACGTAATGGATTTGCATGAAAAAAAATCTGATTTTTAGAGGAAAGTAGTGGGGAAAAGTAACATATGCATGAAAAGTGGCAGATTTGTGGGGGGAAAGTAAAAGATTTGTGTGGAAGAAAAGTACAACATTTTAAAGTAGAACTGAACTGAACGGCACTGGGTGATAGTACATACAATTATAAAGATAATTTATCATTGGCACCCCCTCCTCAAATCCCGGAATCTTGGAGAAAATCGCGATTTTGAATTTTCCGCCCTGAAAAATCAGACGAATCCACCGATTAACCGGAAGTGCAGCCGGAGTTCCGCGTGACGTCACGAGTGTGACCCAGTCCTCATGTTTACCATTGCGAGCACGTCGACACTGGTTGTTTTTGGTGCATTTTGTCGTGATAGTAGACTACAAAACACTTCCAACACCTGGGAAGATCTGTTCAGTGGCCAAGGAAAGCTGTCATGGCGACGAAAGAAAAGAAAGGGGGAGGAAAAGCGACCGGGAAGCGATGCGTTTCTAGATATACAGTGATCCCTCACTTATCGCGTTTAATAGGGACCAGAACCGACCGCGAAAAGTGAAAAACCGCGAAGTAGCGTCTCCCCCCCCCCCCCAAGGGCGTCACAAGCACTATTTTGCACAAAAAGGCAC
Organism: Pholidichthys leucotaenia; assembly: GCA_020510985.1. Taxonomy (NCBI): domain Eukaryota; kingdom Metazoa; phylum Chordata; class Actinopteri; order Cichliformes; family Pholidichthyidae; genus Pholidichthys; species Pholidichthys leucotaenia. Next base: position 41,571,188 of record CM035850.1, read on the forward strand.
AAGAGAACAGCGAAAAGTGCCACTAGGCAACACGAGCGATAAAGAACAATGAATGCGGTCTTCCTTCGCTGGGTAAAACGTCTCGGCCAATCAGCTTGCGAGGTAAAACGTAGTAGTAGTAGTAGATTAGTTTATTTGACAGGGACAGTGCAATAAACATAGACAATTAATCAAAGACAATCAATCTGATGTGTTGCACATAGAGTGTATAGCTATTAGCTAATTTGCAACTCTTGTCCCTGGATGGGCTTTAGAAAAAAGAATCAAGATAAAAATATACACAATAACCACATACATCAATGCAGAAAAATTATAAATACACAATTATAAATATTATAAATATTTTAAATATACAAATATAACAGCCTGACTCACCTTTAACATAAATATTATAAATACACAAATATAACAGCCTGACTCACATTTAACACATATAACATAACTCACATTTGCCTATTTCAGGCCTTCCTCCCTCCGTCACTCACTATAAACAAACACATTTATTCCTTCCCTTCATTCACTCTCACTTTGCAGACAAATAATTCATACATGAGTACATTCTTGTTTATTTTTCAGCCAGGCCAATCAGCTTGCGAGATTCCCGAGCGGTGAAGAGGTGGGCGGAGAGGAGTGGAGCGGTGGTCAGAGAGGTGGATTTTGAGTTGTGCGGGCTCTCTGTGTTGATACCTGATGTTCTAATGTAGTCTCGCTGCCTTCTACATTAGAACATCAGGTATCAACACGGAGAGCCCGCACAACTCAAAATCTACCTCTCTGACCACCGCTCCACTCCTCTCCGCCCACCTCTTCACCGCTCGGGAATCTCGCAAGCTGATTGGCCGAGACGTTTTACCTCGCAAGCTGATTGGCCGAGACGTTTTACCCAGCTTCGCTCCCTGCCGAGCGCCTATACCCAGCGAAGGAAGACCGCATTCATTGTTCTTTATCGCTCGTGTTGCTTAGTGGCACTTTTCGCTGTTCTCTTGTGCCTTTTTGTGCAAAATAGTGCTTGTGACGCCCTTGGGGGGGGGGGGTGACGCTACTTCGCGGTTTTTCACTTTTCGCGGTCGGTTCTGGTCCCCATTAAACGCGATAAGTGAGGGATCACTGTAATAAGTTGGAAAAATGCTGATGGTTTTTTTTCCCTTTCTTTTTTATTGTTAATTTTCCTTATCCTGACACCCCAAGCATGCCAAAGTAAAGACTCACCATTCTGTATTCAATAAGCGACTCTCCTCCCCATCACTGCTGCGGTCTGAGTCGGTGCCGGAATCCCCCGAAAATTCTGGCTCTAATCTGTACGGTTCGATGCCTCCCTCGCTCTCTTCCTGTTCACTTGACACTCCTGCATCCTCCTCTGTCTTGTCACCGATCCTGAATGCCTCTTCACTCTGAAAACTCTGGTGTTCTTGACTGCTGGAACTGCTATCATCTGCCATTGTTGTTTTGATAAGGGTCACACTCGTGACGTCACGCAGCGTCGTCTGCACTACTTCCGGTTTGTTTGGCACTGCCAGCCAGAGGCAAAAGTTTATCGGCTTATAGCTTGGCCATCGCACGGCCTAAAAATTTCTTTTATGTGTTGAAAAATACAATAGGTAATAAGGAATTAATCTGCTATTCTACTTTTTTGGCAAAAAGGTGAGTTCAGTTCTACTTTAAAGGAAAAGTGTGGGAAAAACAATGACACATTGCATGGAGAAAAGTGATGAATTTGCCTGAAAGAGAGTGGAAAAAATTCACATATATACTTGAAAAGTTTCAGATTTGCTTGAAGAAAAAGTGATGAATTTGCAGCAAAAAAGTGACATCTTTTCATGCAAAAAAGTTAATATAAGAGGAGGAAAATTGTGGAAGAATGTAAGATTTGCCTGAAAAATTGAGATTTGTGGCGGAAAACGTGATGCTTGTGTGTGGAAAAAGTACCAAATTTCAGGAAATTTTTGGGGAAAAAGTGACATGTTTCCATGCAACAAAAAGGCTTATTTTAGAGGAAAGTTATGGGGGAGGGGGGAGTGACAGATTTGCATAAAAATGTGACAGATTTGAGGGGGGAAAGTACCAAATTCTAGAGGAAAAATTTGATGGAAAAAAAGTGAGGTTTTTTGCATGGAAGTGGTGATGAATTTGCACAAAAAGGTGTGGGGAGAAAAGCGACATATACCAGAAAAAGTGGTTGATATGCCTAAAAAAGTGACACATTTGCTACGGAAAAAAGTCATTAATTTGCACGAAAAAAGTGACATCTTTGCTTGCAAAAAAGGATAGTTTTTGAGAAAAGTTGTGGGAGGGGGTCACCGAATTGCATGAAAAAGTGGCAGATTTGCGGAGAAAAAAGGTGGCACGTTTGCATGGGAAAAAAAGTGATGAATTTGCCTGAATGTGATTGATTTGCATGAATAAAGCTGATTTTGGAGGGGGAAAGTAATAGATTTACAATAAATTTGCATGGGAAAGAGCGATAAATTTGTGTTAGGGAAAAGGTGCGATTGGCATGATGAAAAAGATTACTTTTGAGGAAAGAAGTAACAGATTTGCATGAGAAGGTGGCAGATTTGTGTGGGGGGGAAGTGATGGATTTGTATGGAAAAGTGTGAAAAAAGTGGTGAATTTGAGAGAAAAAATAGTGTGAAAAATGACAAATATTCAAGAAAAGTGTGTATTGTTAAAGGGAATAAATGTCCTTTTCCAAATGTTCACAGACCAGTTTTATAACTGTTTTACTTCCATTTTAAGATAAGACTCAGATAATGGGCTCATTTAACATTTTGTGGCTCCGTAGAGATTTTTTGGGGGCAAAAATTGCTCATAATGGCTCTTTCCATAGCAGAGGTTGCCGACCCCTGATATATTGTCTATATGATGCAGTCCAACCCCACCTCGTGGCCATGAGGAAAACTGAGCTGGGAAAAAACCAGACACTCCCCCCTGTCTTTTCCTAGAACAACAGACCTTGGCAACCTGCTATCTCTCCCCCTTTGCCACATATATCTCAGTTCATGCCTGCTGCACCCTTAGCAAACAACTCCCCGCTGCCTTACGCTTGGGTCTGTGTCCCTCCTCTCTTCCCATAGAGCGAGAGCGCGAATGATGAGGGCGGGGAGGGGGAGTACGTCAACTTGTACTCGTCCAGCCAGGCCAATGGGGAGCTGCCTCTCTCCCTCAGAGTAAGTAGCTGACCGCCACGTTGGGTGAAAGGTCAATTCCATTTGCGGCGTCCCATCACTTCAGGCGGCGAATCAAATGTCGGCAGATGTCGCTCTCCCATCCGCGGCACTTATTGATTCACCTCCTGGAGGGACGGACACCGGAATGGAATGTGAGCGCGGCCAAACCTGACTGAGCATGACTTCAAGGTTCACGGGTTTTGCCTGCGAGGGGTCTGCTGTGCTCCGGTCAGAGGATGTCCATCTGTGTGTTGTGGTGACTGCCATCTCTCTGGCTGCACTTCAGCTGTAATGCAGCATTTAACCCCTCTTCCAGTCTAACACCTGACATGTCACCGCACCAGAAACAGAAAAAAGAAATGGATCACTGGGTTTCAATTTTCCAATAACTCTCCACATAACAATTTCTGTGCATGTGTGACATTTTGTGGGTGTGTATTTCAGATAACGTTGGGAGAACCTGGATTTGTTGGTGTATTGGTGGTTGTACTTTTGATGCAGTTTGAGTCCGAGTGACTTCTATCCTCTTCTGTTTTTTTGGGCTTCTCATATGTGGGACTTTTCCTCGCCCACACCAAGGAAAATATACTTTACCCATTGACACCTAGTGAATGTAGCGACAGACAAACAAAGCATCCATCTGTCCCCATTGTGTTCCAAACAATCTCATCAATAGCTGCTGCATGGGACCATTCACCGGTTACATTTTGCATAACCTACATGGCAAAGATTGATTTTTGTTTTCCTGCCTCAGGAGCCGATTACAGCCGATGATGGCTTGCAGGATTCCACCCCTCAGATGACATCTACCAATAGCAAAGAGTCACTGGACAAGGAAAGGTAATGCTCACTGTGCCATATCCGCTGGATATTTGATATTGAGTGTAATTTTTTTTTTATTATTATTTTGAATGAAATGGTCACACAGGAAATTGTAGTACTGTCATCATTTAGTGCCACCTGTTTGTAAAGTCTTGTACCTTGTAAAAAAGTGTTTTAAGACTTTACAAGAGAGGAAGTGTGGTACTCTGAGGAAGTCGGGCGTGGCAGAGAAATACAAGGGGGGCTGAAAAGTTCATAGTGTGGTGACCCACCACAATCTACAGGGACATTCATTCTCACACTCAGAAGGTCCAGAAGAAGCAGAGGACCATTCACATATGGACAGAGAGCCGCTGGGGGGACAACCAGAACAATGGACTATTGTTTATACATCCCCGGATTAAGGAGAAGACGTCCGGGCGCCAGTTGGTCAGGCTTATCATATGTATTGACTGATATGTATATCAATATGCTAATGTACCATGCATTCTCTCTGTTTGTATAACATGTATAAAAGAGCTTGCTATACATGCCTCACAACGCACCACACAGCACAGCAAAACAAAGCACAGCACAGTAGCGCACAGCGCTACAAGTGCGTCTCATTTTGATGGAGGAAATAAAACTCTGCAACCTTCCAGCTCGTTGTACCTCGCCTGATTTTTTTTACCTCCACACTGGTGACCCTGACGTGTCATGGTCCGACCCTCGCCTGATCTTTTCCCTCCACAATGGTGACCTGACGAGAGAGAATGACCATCTGCTTCCTCTCACCGTGCTGTGGACCCCAGAGGATCAGAGAACGCCTGCAACCTCTTCATCCTCACCGGAGCGTGCTCCCCGAAGCGGGCAGCACTGGGACCAACACGCACCATGAACGGCGACACAAGCGAAACAAATGAAGCAGCCTGAATGGGGACGGTCACCGGCGCCGACTGCGTTGATTTCCACCAAGCTCCCCGACCCTGACTCAGCTCGCAACAACGAAGCCCCGCACGCACACCGCAGGATTACGAGGACAGCGCAACTGCCAGTTATGTGGTCACTGCGCCAAGCGTGCGCCACACACGGGACAAAACCGGCTCCACAGACTGATACAGCATCCTCTGCTGCTGCACATGCCCAAGAAACACTGCCAATCGCCACCCTCGGAACCTTCAGGGCTGCTCACGCGCCTGAAGCAGACGTGCAGCCCGCACACAGGACTTTGTATGGGTTTCTCAGCCATGGCGCACAAGGGGAATTTAGCTGATTGCTGTCCCCGATGGCTTTAGGGCTGCTTCCGCACCTAAAAGCCAGACCACCAGGTCCCTCACACAGCTGCAGTTGTTTCATAGCCGCTACGCATCCTCGGGGAAGTTGGCCGCTCGCCTTCCCCACATCCTCACTGGATCGAGCCGCGAGAGGAGTCAGAGACATAATTTTTTTTCACAGCCGCTGTGGATCTCCACCAGGTTTACCGGGAAAGTCCCTCACCATCGCGGATCCACACACAATTTTTGCAGGGGCCAGACACCTTTGACGTCCCGGGCCGGCACTCACTTACTCCCACCCCCTCCCCCTCCTCCCCCACAGCGCTCTTCCCGCATCTCACTCGCTAAAGCCAGCCGATCGCCGTCTGGTTCTATTACGCATGACGCACACCGGCCCTGGCGCCCACGATCCACGGCCGTTCAACGTGCTGGAACTCAGAGCGGAGCACACTGTCTTTTCCACCCCTCCCCCGTTCTCCCCCCCCACAACGGGCTGACGTGCCCTCCGGCGCTCCTTTACAGCAGGACAGTTCTACTGGAGCTGGAGCCCAAACGACTGGGGGGTGGGGTGGTCACAGCCCCTTCTGAGTGTTCTGGGGAGAGCCCTGTGGTGACCCACCACAATCTACAGGGACATTCATTCTCACACTCAGAAGGTCCGGAAGAAACAGAGGACCATTCACATACGGACAGAGAGCCCCTGGGGGGACAACCAGAACAATGGACTATTGTTTATACATCCCCGGATTAAGGAGAAGACGTCTGGGCGCCAGTTGGTCAGGCTAATGATATGTATTGACTGATATGAATATCAATATGCTAATGTGCCATGCATTCTCTCTATTTGTATAACATGTATAAAAGAGCTTGCCATACATGCCTCACAACACACCACACAGCACAGCAAAACAAAACACAACACACAGTACAGCACAGTAGCGCACAGCGCTACAAGTGCGTCTCATTTTGATGGAGGAAATAAAACTCTGCAACCTTCCAGCTCGTCGTACCTCGCCTGATCTTTTACCACCACAATAGTGGTAAAATTTGACCAAATGTCGTTTATTTTCAACTGCAGGGATCCAAGCGCTGCAACGCCAATGGAAGAAGTGTGTGGACCGCAGGGGAGACTATGTTGAAAAATAAACCACATTTCGTCAAATTTGACCACTATGAACTTTTCAGCCTGACCTTGTATGTGAGGGTGGTGCGGGAGATGTATGAGGAGAGCGAGACAGTGGTGAGGTGTGCTGTAGCAGTAACAGATGGATTCAAAGTGGGGGTGGGAACACATCAGGGATCAGCTCTGAGCCCCGTCTTGCTTGCCATGGTGATGGACAGGCTGACAGATGAGGTCAGGTAAGAGTTGCCGTGGACAATGATGTTTGCAGACGACATTGTCATCTGTAGTTAGAGTAGGGGCAGGTGGAAGAGAACCTGGAGAGGTGGAGGTGTGCTCTAGAGAAAAGAGGAATGAAAGTCAGTAGAAGCTAGACAGAATACATAAGTGTGAATGAGAGGGAGGCAGGTGTAACGGTGAAGATGGAAGGATTAGAGGTAGTGAAAGTAGATGAGTTTAAATACCTGGGGTCAGCCAACCACTGCAATGGATAATGCACAAGAGAGGTGAAGAAGAGAGTGCAGGCAGGGTGGAGTGTGCAGAGATGGGTGTTAGGTGATCTGTGAGAGGATAGTAGCTAAAGTGAAGGAGAAGATTGACAAGACTGTAGTGAGACCTGCTATGATGTATGGTTCGGAGACAGTGGCACTGACAAAAAGACAGGAGGCATAGCTGGGGTTGAAGATGCAAAGATTCTCATTGGGAGTGACTAGGAGCAACAGGATTAGAAATGAGTATATCAGAGGGACAGCTCAGGTTGAGCAGTTTGGAGACAAAGTAAGAATTTAGAAATTTTAAAACTTAAAGGCCCACCATTGTACAAAATGGTGCTTAGTGAGTTTTAACCCTATACAATGTGGCGATAGATCACATGTTTACATTTTAGATATTAACATGCTCTCTTCACATGCAGCCTTTTTTTTTAAGATTCAAAGATTTCTATTTGTCAGTACTTCTATATGTACAGGACATACAGGAGAATTGAAATGCCATTTCTCTCTCTCTTAGTGGTGTGCACAATATATAAGAAAAGAAGGAATAAGGATGAAAAACAACAACAGCAGTCTACGTACAGTAATGCTACCCATAGTGCAAGTGAAGATGAAAGATAAGATAAGATAAGCCTTTATTAGTCCCACAACGGGGAAATTCCAGGATTGCAACAGCACAGGGATAGCAACACTCAGAGCAACAATCAGAAGGCAAGAAAAAAAAAACAAGCAAGCAAGAGCAGCTAATATACATATGTACATATTACTATAAAATATATACACTCACCGGCCACTTTATTAGGTACACCTGTCCAACTGCTCGTTAACACTTAATTTCTAATCAGCCAATCACATGGCGGCAACTCAGTGCATTTAGGCATGTAGACATGGTCAAGACAATCTCCTGCAGTTCAAACCGAGCATCAGTATGGGGAAGAAAGGTGATTTGAGTGACTTTGAACGTGGCATGGTTGTTGGTGCCAGAAGGGCTGGTCTGAGTATTTCAGAAACTGCTGATCTACTGGGATTTTCACGCACAACCATCTCTAGGGTTTACAGAGAATGGTCCGAAAAAGAAAAAATATCCAGTGAGCGGCAGTTCTGTGGGCGGAAATGCCTTGTTGATGCCAGAGGTCAGAGGAGAATGGCCAGACTGGTTCGAGCTGATAGAAAGGCAACAGTGACTCAAATAACCACCCGTTACAACCAAGGTAGGCAGAAGAGCATCTCTGAACGCACAGTATGTCGAACTTTGAGGCAGATGGGCTACAGCAGCAGAAGACCACGCCGGGTGCCACTCCTTTCAGCTAAGAACAGGAAACTGAGGCTACAATTTGCACAAGCTCATCGAAATTGGACAATAGAAGATTGGAAAAACGTTGCCTGGTCTAATGACTCTCGATTTCTGCTGCTGGTAGGGTCAGAATTTGGCGTCAACAACATGAAAGCATGGATCCATCCTGCCTTGTATCAATGGTTCAGGCTGGTGGTGGTGGTGTAATGGTGTGGGGAATATTTTCTTGGCACTCTTTGGGCCCCTTGGTACCAATTGAGCATCGTTGCAACGCTACAGCCTACCTGAGTATTGTTGCTGACCATGTCCATCCCTTTATGACCACAATGTACCCAACTTCTGATGGCTACTTTCAGCAGGATAATGCGCCATGTCATAAAGCTGGAATCATCTCAGACTGGTTTCTTGAACATGACAATGAGTTCACTGTACTCAAATGGCCTCCACAGTCACCAGATCTCAATCCAATAGAGCATCTTTGGGATGTGGTGGAACGGGAGATTCGCATCATGGATGTGCAGCCGACAAATCTGCGCCAACTGTGTGATGCCATCATGTCAATATGGACCAAACTCTCTGAGGAATGCTTCCAGCACCTTGTTGAATCTATGCCACGAAGAATTGAGGCAGTTCTGAAGGCAAAAGGGGGTCCAACCCGTTACAAGCATGGTGTACCTAATAAAGTGGCCGGTGAGTGTATACACACACACACACAGACACACAGTGCAGAGCATTGTAGCTAGATGGAATAAATATGTAAATATATAAACACCCACAGTATGGAGCATTGCAGCTAGGTGGAATAAATATGTAAGTATATAAACACACACAGTGCGGAGCAATGTAGTTAGATGGAATAATATGTAGATATATAAAAACACAGTGCGGAGCATTGTAGCTAGATGGAATAAATATATAGATATATAAATATAAACACACCCAGTGCTGAGCATTGTAGCTAGATGGAATAAATATGTAAATATATAAACACACACAGTGCAGAGCATTGTTGCTAGATGGGATGAAACAGCATAACCATCTACTTAGTTATCCTACATGGTATGATTATGTGCCCATATACTGTATATACTGTATATATATGTGTATATATATATATGTGTGTGTGTGTGTGTGTGTGTGTATACATATATATGTATGTATATGTGTGTGTGTGTGTATGTGTATATATATATATATATATGTGCCCAGATAAAACCCAGCAATCCCGTAGCGCAAATAAAGATAAACGATAAAACCCAGCAATCCTATGTACAGAAAAAGTGGAGCCGTAATACCCGTAATTGCAAGTTCAGTGCAGTAGTGTAGGTGCAGACAGTGACAGATTGGACTGCACATGATCAATATTTCAATAACGGACAGACAGCAGCAGATACGGCATTTGTGCAAATGGTTGCAATAAGGTGCAGAGACATACAGCAGCAGATGTATTACTGTTGGTGTGCCAAGTCTTTCTGTGCAAACAGCTGAGGTAGTTATGTGGGTGAGTGTGTTACGGTCTGGGGGGTGGGTGAGTGGGCAGAGTTCAGGGTCCTGATGGCCTGGTGAACAAAGCTGTTCAGCAGTCTTATGGAGCAGGCCCAGAGGCTCTGGTACGTTTATCCTGAGGGCAGAGGGCTGAAAAGGGAGTGTGAGGGGTGGAAGGTGTTGCCTGCAATGTTGATGGCTCTGCAGGTGAGGCGGGTGTGGTAGATGTTCGAGAGAGGGCCAGAGGGGCACCAATGATCTTGCTGGCTGCTTCACTGTGCGTTGTAGTGTCTTCCAGCAGGAGGCGGTGCAGCTTCCGTACCACACCGTGATGCAGCTGGTGAGGATGCTCTCAGTGGTGCCCTGGTAAAATGAGCACATGATGAGGGGTGGGACTCATGCTGTCCTCAGTTTGCGGAGAAAGCGGAGGCGAGTTTGAGCCTTCTTGGCCAGTGATGTGGTGTTGTTGGACCAGGAGAGGTCCTCAGAGATGTGCACCCCCAGGAACTTGGTGCTGCTCACCCTCTCCACAGCTGCTCCATCAATGATCAGAGGGGGATGCCGTGTGTGTCCTCTCCTAAAATTGACCACAATCTCCTTGGTTTTTACCACGTTCAGGAAGAGACTGTCTTTACACCACTGGACCAGTTGGCTCACCTAATTTCTGTAGTTGGCCTCATCATTGTTTGTGATGAGGTCCACCACCGTCGTGTCTGTAAACTTGATGACGTGCTTGGTGCTGTAGGCTGGTATGCAGTCATGGGTCAGCAGGATGAAGAGCAGCGGGCTGAGCACACACCCTTGTGGGGCCCCTGTGCTCATTGTGATGGTCTTGGAGGTGTTGCTGTCAACCCGCATGGTCTGTGGCCTCCTTGTGAGAAAGTCCAGCACCCAGTTACAGAGAGAGGTTTTGAGTCCCAAGTGTCTGAATTTTTGTATTAGGTGCTGGTGGATGATTGTGTTGAATGCTGAACTGAAGTCCACGAACAGTATTCGCACATAGGAGTTGTTGGAGTCCAGGTGGATGAGGTCTGGATGGAGAACAACAGAGATGGCGTCTTCTGTGGATCTGTTTGACCTGTATGCAAACTGAGATGGGTCGTAGGAGGGAGCAAGAGTGGACTTGATGTTCTGCATGACCAGCCGCTCAAAGTACTTCATTATGATGGAGGTCAGTGCTACGGACCCGTAATTGTTGTAGCTGGATGGGACGGGCTTCTTTGGGACTGGTATTATGGTAGCAGTTTTGAAACGCGTGGGGACAACAGCTTGACTCAGGGAAATGTTGAAGATGTCGGCCAGGACATTCTTGAATTCCTCTGCACAGTCCTTCAGAACGTGACCCGGTATGTTGTCTGGTCCAGCTGCCTTGCATGGGTTGATCCTGGAGAGGGTCCTCTTCACGCTAGCCAGATCCAAACTTATAGCCTTCTCGTCTGGGGAAGGAGTGGTCTTCTATGCTGATGTGCTGTTTTGTGCTTCAAAGCAGCCAAAGAAGTCATTTAAGGTGTTAAGCAGTGTGATGTCACTCGCACAGGTCTGAGGTGGTTTGTAGTTGATGAGGGTCTGTATGCCACACCAGAGAGATTTTTAGATAAGCACTTAAAGAAAGGAGCAGATTGCACTTTCTGGATTTTATGATGTCACAAACCAACAACCTCGCCTTCAATTAGCAAAACAAATACACCCTGACTGCCTCCTTACATGTGATTGGCCCACTTATAAAATATTTATATGAATGAGCAGAATGAAAACAGAAGTTTACAGACAGCTGTAAAACAACACAAAAATTGTTTTTGTCCTTTAAAACTACATACAGTGAGGGAAATAAGTATTGACCTTAAGGATACCTTAGGGATATTTGGCTTTCGGGTGAAATTTCAAGATTAACCTAAAATGCACTATAACCTTTACAGGTGAACTTAATTTTGACCTTCTCTAACCTTTTGAATGCATATGTCCAGCTATTCAGTGTTTCAGTGCTTTTTGCATAACTTGCTGTTCTCTAAAAAGGTGCTTAATGGCAAAATTCACAACAGGTGCTTGATCCATGAATCAACCAATACATTTTCTGGTTCAGTTAGAATTGGTATTTAAACAGTCCTCTTCATCATGCTGTTCACATTTTGACATCATGAGACCAAGACGACACCTAACAATTTGTCAACAGTACCTCACTATTGTGAGGCTTCAAACAGAATGTTCTCAGAGGGAAGTGGCCACTGAGCTTAAAGTATCACAGTGTGTCATCAGCAGGTTGCAACAGAGAGACTGGAAGAGTCACAGAAAGGCATAGAAGTGGACGTCCTTGGGCCACATCCCACGCTGGTGACTGCTTCATTGTGAACAGTGCCCTGTGGAACTAGATGATGAATGCCACTCAACTCCAGGCACATTTAAGGGAGGTGAGAGGCACCCAAGTGTCACATCAGACCATTCGAAACGTTTACATCAGCGTGGTCTGCGTGCTAGACGACCTGCAAGGGTACCTGACCACACCACCAGGCACAGGCGTCATCGTCTTGCATGGGCCAGAGAGCATTTACACTGGACAAGGGATCAGTGGGCCTCAGTGCTGTTCTATGATGAAAGTCGATTTACGTTGAGCAGAAATGATGGCCACCAGCGATGTTGTAGACATCAAGGAGAGCGCTATGCATCAGCCACTGTTGTCACCAGACAAGCCTTTGGTGGTGGTGTTGTCACAGTCTGGGCAGGTGTGTCTAGTCAATACAGAACTGCCCTACACCTTGTGAATGATACAGCTTGAATAACATCATTAATCCAGTCATTGTGCCCCTACATGAACAACACAGGCCTAGTTTTATTTAATGGATGACAGTGCTCCAGCTTATCAAGGTCGCATCATTAGGGAACAGCTGCTGGAGGCTGGGGTACCTCAGATGGAGTGGCCTGCGCTTTCTCCAGACCTGAATCCCATAGAAAGCCTATTAGATCAGCTGAGTCGCCTTGTAGAGGCTCGTAACCCTGCACCCCACAACCTCAATGACCTGAGGGCCACCCTTCAAGAAGAGTGGAATGCCATGCCTCAGCAGACAATAAGTCAACTTGTGAACAGCATGAGACGTCGTTGTAATTGATGCTCAAGGGCACATGACAAGTTATTGAGACATTGATATTTTTTGTTGTGGTGTACCCACCACTGTTGTTGGCTTTTGTTTCAATAAATTGTTGAAGATGAGGAAATCACCATTGTATGCTTCTACTTAAATGCCCTACTTTCATGATATAATATCACTATAGTGTGAACTTTTAACATTTTTCATGAATTTCACCCGACAGCCACCTACCCCTAACTTTTTGTGAGTAGTGTACGTCTCTGAGGATGTCAAAACTTTAATTCAACGTCTGGGAAAGTGCACACTATGGACCCTTTAAGTCCTTGGAAGATAAGATAAGATAAGATAAGCCTTTATTAGTCCCACAATGCGGAAATTCCAGGATTGCAACAGCACAGGGATAGCAACACTCAGAGCAACAATCAGAAGGCAAGAAAAAACAAGAGCAGCTAGTATACATATGTACATACTAATATAAATATATATATATATATATATAGACACACAGTGCGGAGCATTGTGGTTGGTGGATGTGCAGCAGAAAGTCTAAGTTCTCTCTCCGCGGATGCGGCGGGCCAGCTGGATGTCTTTGGGCATGATGGTGACCCTCTTGGCGTGGATGGCGCACAGGTTGGTGTCCTTGAAGAGACCCACCAGGTAGGCCTCGCTGGCCTCCTGCAGAGCCGTGACGGCGGAGCTCTGGGAGCGCAGGTCGGTCTTGAAGTCCTGAGCGATCTCCCTCACCAGGCGCTGGAAGAGCAGCTTACGGATGAGCAACTCCGTGGATTTCTGGTAGCGACGGATCTCTCTCAGAGCCACGGTACCGGGCCTGTAACGGTGAGGCTTCTTCACTCCGCCGGTGGCCGGAGCACTTTTTCGAGCAGCCTTGGTGGCTAGCTGCTTCCTGGGGGCTTTTCCTCCAGTAGATTTATGGGCGGTCTGCTTGGTTCTTGCCATCGCTCTTTATTATTCTGTCTTTTATTTCTTGCACGCCGCCTAAACTCCAGCCCGGCACCCGTGTCGTTTTCGCTTCAGTTCTCCCGGTCGAGTTTCTCCGTTAGCACCGGGTGGCGGTTGAGTGCTAGCTAGCTCTTCCCTGCTGTATCGTCTCCTGCTGTAAACAGAGGCTCCGTCCGCCGACTCGGGAGACCTTTGGGGCGATCTGTGTGTCCGTGATATATATATAGAGTGAAAGGTGTGCCGGATCAGAAAGTTATCACCGGATCAGAAAGAAGAAGGAAGATAAAAAGACTCAGAATTGAGCCGCTGTTGCAAAAGGCAGCCAACTCGTGTGGCGCCGGAAGTAAAGTAAAATGAAGTTGGAACTAAAGTTGTAGCGCTAATCAGCTACACGTACGGTGTCTTGTATGTGTACAGTATCAGTATGTTTCCTACTTTTCTGTATAGCACCTTAGCCCAGTTTGATTGTTTTTAAGGTGCTTATAAATAAAGTTGGATTGGCTTGGATCTGATGTTGTAGTTTTTTCCAAGATGTTTTGTTTGTTTTTTCTTAAATTGTTCTGTTTGCCAACATAATTTTTATAGAACATTTTAACTTTGATTACCTTTGAAACTGCAGGAATAAGGGACAGTCTTCTTCACTCATAACATTGCTTAAACCAAGCTGTTATTTCTTATTATTAACAACAAATAAAGAATTTATGATTGTTTACAACACACTTCCATCACCATTGGCGCCATAACAAACTGTGTCTGGTTGCAAACCTCCAAAGAAGTTCAACTCCCGTCAGATTCCAGCGTCTCTCATCTATTAAACAGAGCAGGGGTTTTTTGTAGAAGAAATCTGGCATAGTTGGCAGATAAATCAAGTTGTGACTTTGCTCCCTGTTTCAAAGAACTAACTAAAATAACACGAAGACGCAAACCATTACTGTATGTATTCAGACTAAAACCAAAGAATGTTTCCAAGGATTTTGTTATCTAAATTAATTAAAATTAGTACAGATTACACAAATACAGACTTGATTATATGTGTAGTGCTGTGTATTAGTAGCCATGTAGTATGACATTTTTCACTTCCTGACGACCCTCTGTTTTTATATACAACTAACCTGGTAATGTTAGCTGGCTAGCTTGAATTGCCTCCGCAGACTGCACCACATCAGATAGCAGGACAAGATCTCAGACAAGAAAGCCCCCAGGAAGAATGGCCCTTCAAGCATCCTCCTGCAGAAAGCACAAATCAGAGGGGTCGGTCATGACTTACGCATGCCCCCCACCCCCTTGATTTATGCCTATGATGGTGATGTCATGGAAGAAGGGAAAAATAAATCTTGTAGTCTGAGCTGCACTGAAGATTGACTATTTGTAAGCAGTTAAATCCTAATGCACCTGTGTTTTTATTTTTCAGGAGGCAGAAATCAACAGAATCTGCGGGGAGTGATGAGGAGGACGTGGACGAGCTCTCCCTCATAGACCACAAGGAGATCATGAGCAGAATAACACTAAAAGCAGAGGTAAGACAAGCAGCTCTGCAGCAGCACCAGAACACAAAGCACATTTCATCCCGTTCGTCAGGCTCCGGCTTAAAGGTCGCCACTCAGATGTGAAATCAGACCTTGAGATTGCTGCCCTCTGGAGGCCAACCTGTGTAACTACAGAGCTGAGCATCACCTCTTTTGTCCTGTGTGGTGCAGTCTGATGTACATACTGTATGTTTGAAAATGATGCTCGGCACTCTGTAAGGTTTGACAGCAGTGATTTACAAAAAAGGAGGCAGGGAGAGATCAGAAATGATTGATAGGCCTTGGTGACATTTAAGAGGTGCTGTGGAAGAAATATGGCAACTGCACTGATTTTTATCACCCCCCCCACCCCCCAATCTTACTTTTCCTTCGTCATCAGAGGAGTTGGTGCAGTACAGGGAGGGCTGAAGGAAAGAGAGAGAGCACTACATTTTGGGGGCCTAGACTGCATCACCCCACATCACGCTCACTTATCTTTATCTCCCCTCCCCACCAGAATGACGACGGCCCCGACGTTCGCGCCGGATCAGGAGACATCCTGCTTGTCCACGCTACCGAAACGGACCGCAAAGGTACAGCGCCTCCTGACATTTGTTGCGTCACAGTGTGTTACCGTGCTTCTGGGTCAGTGGCACAGATCTGTCTGACAGCTCTGCATTTATTTCTCATCCAAAGACGGATTTGTTTGTATTTGTTCAACGTGACTCCTTATTTTGATGGCTGTGGGAAAGCCTCTCAGCCTTCACATTTGATGACATGCTGTCAGCTTTAATTGGATGAATGAAAACTGCTGCTTTTTTTCCCCTCTTCTTCCTGCTCGACAGATCTCGTTTTGTACTGTGAAGCCTTCCTGACTACATATAGGACTTTTATAACCCCAGAGGACCTTATTAAGAAGCTACACTACAGATATCCTTTTCAAATCACTCAGCATTCCACTGTGTGTTTAATTGTTTTCTCTTTTTTGTTTGGCAGTGTTGCTTCTCTGACTTTAATCCTTATTTACCAAGGAAAAGCCTGTTATATCTTGTTTGTGCTTTTCAAGTCTTTGAGTTCAACACTTTCAACCACAGTCCTCACATCAAAAACGAAGTAAAATATCAGGGCTTTTTTTAAACATCATTTATCCAACTGAAGTTATTAGCTCAGCTGCTTTCTTGAAATAATTACAAAACTGTAAAATTGGTTAGTGCTGCATTTGTGCTGTCTCTCTTTTGAGATATTAATAATTTATGTTTAAAACCAAAAGGGTGACAGTGGTTAGTGCTTCATTTTTGATGATTTGTACCATTAATAGAAGCATTGAAAGCACTTTTCTGGCCATTACCAAAATGGCATGTGGTGGTTAATTCTGTTGTTACTCGACTCAGACAAGTTAATTTTCTATAAAGATGCATCTTCTCAGGACGACTCACTTTCATGTTTGACTATATGACAACAGAAATAAATCATAAACGGGATTAAACAGTCAAAAACTGCCAGTGAATCATATGAGGAATAATAATAACTAGAAAATTCCCACCGGATAGTTTGACTGTGCCAGTGCTGATTGTGGCTTTAAGCTGTGAGGACCGAATGTAAAATATAATTTATAAAAGTCCAGATAACACCTTGTTATAGGCGAGTTCAAATCTGGGCACATCAGAGCAATCAAAGCTGTATCATATTTTTGAGGCTTTTATTTTGAAAGCCTGTGTAACATCCTGTTGTGAGTTAAATTTTATTCTGCTATGGTTTGACTTTGCTATCATGAGATAATAGTTATAAGTTGCCAAATATTGCAGGAATAAACAGGTCGATTCAGTAACAGGGGCTTTTATTTTGAAAAACAATTATAGGCTAAAGCTCCTGTCACACCTTGACGATTTCGGCAGCATTTGCTGATGTATTAAAATTTCTCTAAAATGCTGGCATCCAGCCAAAATTTTAAATTTTGGGCATATGTATCACATATCCATAACGAGTTGGACATATACATAACACTAACTTATATAGAACATTTTGATAACTTATACTGCTTAGCGTGTTGCCGGTGTTCACAATTTATGCCCAACGATAGTCGAACTTATGCATAGCTTATCCTAACTTATGCATAGTGGGATCATGCCAAACTGCATCGCCTCCCGATCCATGAATCCTAGGTGTGCGAGCGCATGAAGGCTCAATCACCTCGCTCACAGGCACATAAAAATTTAAAGTCAGTCTCGGTTCAACCGAGATGATTCTCTCCTCCACAGACCATCGTACGGCGGGGGGCGTGACCAACCTGGCAGAGCTATCAAATCTGTCAGGTCGGTCACACCTCCAGAAAGGATAAGGATAAGACAGCTGATGTGACACGGCACGAATGCCAGATGACAATCGAAACATGTCAAGGTATGAAACGTCTCTTTGTCTGAATAGAAGAATAAGACCAGTTTGACATGGAGTCAAACTGGTCCAGTAAGTTACACATAGATTCAAAGTGCGTTACTCACAGGTTAAAAATAAGTTTTGAGTACGCTAGACATTATCTCAACGTATTTTGACTTATGAATAACTTACAAGTAACGTGTGAATGATCACATAACTTGCATATAAGTTATGGTCCACCTATGCGGGACGTATGATCCATACGCTGGACACGTTGAAAAATTTTCAGCATGCTCAAAATTTTCCGACGACCACGACATATACCAGCATGCTTCAGTGTGCTCTTAACTTATACAGAACTTACCCTTAACTTATTAGACATACGGCAGCGTATTCGCCAATTTTTTTTAAGCATCAGCATACACTGCCTAATTTGTTAAGGTGTGACAGGGACTTAAGACGTTGTGATCATACAATGGTAATTGTAAATAAATATGCTACTGATAGTTGCTTTGATTTTCAAATCTGGGAACATTACAGGCACTCTTATTTTATTTTGGACCTTTTATTTTGAAAGTCTGTATGACATCCTGTTATGGGTTAGATTAATTATTTTACGGTTTGAAGTTGATAGAGAAAATGAGTTATGAGTCAGCAAATGTTGTAAATGTTTTGAAAAACCACTGCAGGAGAAGGCATTGTGATCAGTGAATGGCAGTCATGAAGTGCGGTGGCGCAGTGGTTAGCATTGCGGCAGCACAGCAACTCACCCTTGGCCATGGGATCCCTGGTTCGATCCCAGCCCCTGACCAACAGTGATCTGTGTGGAGTTTGCATGTTCTCCCTGTGTCTGCGTGGGTTTACTCTGGGAGTTCTCCAGTTTCCTCCCACAGGCCAAAAACATGCAGGTTAGGTTAATTGGAGACTCTAAAAAGTGGCCCTAAGTGTGAATGGTAAAGGGATAGCGCCGTACCGTCGCTGCTTCATCCATCCAGGTGGATGCCCTCAATTTCCCCTCTGGGGATCAATAAGGTATACAAAATCAAAAAAAAAATTGGTAGTGACGGTACTTCATATTTTCAAATTTGGCCAAATTCGAGCACTATTTAAGTTCATAAAATTGTTTCAGATTGGCACACTAATAATGGGGGAACAATGTCTGTGCAGATGAGTTACAGAAGGCAACTGAACACAGTAGGTTTTTTTTCTGAAAACAAATTATGTAAAAATACTGTTTAGCGAAGCTGAATATTGAAAATGGCTCCAGCTCCTCCAAAACTATCAAAGGAAATAATATTGCATAGGAATTACAGTAATAGAAACAGTTCTGTTTACTGTGGGTTAATGATAAACAGTTGATAATAAAAGATGAGGCTGAAGTTATTCACTAAGTTATTTATGCTTTATTTGAAGTCGTCGTGTCAAACGGAACAGAGAGGCACAGTAAAACAGTCATTTACATTTAATAATTATTGCACATTTCTTATTCATTATATGTAATAACTCCAAATTGAGACGTGATATAACCTGCCGTAGTCTTCACATTGTACATCAGGACTGTCAATCGTCGTGACAACACACTGACAGAATCTATTT
Source organism: Pholidichthys leucotaenia (assembly GCA_020510985.1). Lineage (NCBI taxonomy): Eukaryota > Metazoa > Chordata > Actinopteri > Cichliformes > Pholidichthyidae > Pholidichthys > Pholidichthys leucotaenia. Next base: position 41,590,334 of record CM035850.1, read on the forward strand.
TTCCATTTATTATTAGCAAAACAGGAGCTAGTATCAACTTGAAATAGTCGGACTGCTAATCTATAGTGATGTTAAAACCGAGGCCTCATGAAACAATGAGCAACTTTGAGACAATTGCTTCATGAGTGACACATTGTTATGAAACATCTAATAAAGACTACCATCTGGTGACTGACTGTCAGAACTGCATCTGAGTTGTCATTTTCTCAGGCTTGTAAAAATTCTGTCAATCAGTTATCTATCATTTTAATTGACTTTAATTAGATCGCCCTCCATATAATCATCACTCTGTAATTCAAGAAATCTGTGTGTCCGTCTGTCTGTGTGTCACGACCATAGGACTCGCTAAAAGATCATAGGATCGCCTATGATTGTCCTATGATGTCCTATGATGTCTATATGATGTCATATAGTCCATCACTCACGATCATAGGACTCACTATGACGTCATCAAAGTTCATAGGCAGGCATCACTGAATGAGTGCTGACGTGCTTGCTTCCACCTGCTCTCTACGGGCGTGCACAGGTAGGCACTAGTCTGTCAAAATGATAGACAGCTTTCAGAATTTGTAGTCATTGCTGGAAAAATTCTGTGGAAGGACAATTTTCATTGAATGAAACCTCTGTGTGCGTGTGTGTGTGTGAGTGTGTGAGAGAGAGAGAGAGAAAGACTTGACATTAACACTGGCCAATGGCTGGTGAATTTCAGCACTGTCCGGTAAGACAGCTACATTCCACAGCCACTTTGGCCATGTGCAGCCATGAAGGGGTGTCCCAATCCATAGGGATAGTAATGTTATGCTCGACACCCCCACTCAACACTGATTCGTGCAATATAAAGCGGAAGTGTCATGAGCAGTTTTTTTTTTTTTAATTTAATAGAACAAAATACAATATACAAACTCTCAAGGATAAAGGTTACAAAAGAGTTACAAAATCAAAACTTTCACAAAAAATATACAGTCACTCAAACTTCACATTACAATTAACAAGAAAAAAGGCATAAGAGGGCGAGTAAAGAGCACAGCAATTCTCTGATAGTCGTTTTTTTATTATGTCGGCCACATCACGTGACTTGAGGGCTTGCGGGAAATTTGAGAGGGTTCTATTGGAATTAGTTTTTTTTTGTTTGTTTGTTTGCTTTGTATTGTTTGTTCCTGCCATCCAGTTTTGAATAGACCTTGGATGGGCAAATGCTCAAAAAAAAAATTGAGGATTTCTTCAGGTTTTCTACTCAGATGCAGTTCTGACTTTCAGTCAGCAGATGGCACTCTTTATTAAATGTTTCATAACACTGTCATCATGAAGCTATTGTCTCAAAGTTGTTCATTGTTTTATAAGACCTCAGTTTCATCATCACTAATGTATCTATGTACATATACTGTGTTGTTTAATGTTACTAAACCTAATTCTAACTTGTGTAATACTGTCCCTGACTTCTACTCAAATAGCGAATGCAATGATGATAACAAATCTCCTCTCAAAAAACCCTCAGTCTGAGTGGTGAAGACCCCTTTTAACACTAGAAGACCCAGACATTAGCCCTCTTGTGGCCACTTGATGGTCCCCCTATGGGTTTTCTAGCCAAAAAGGCCAAATGGCCCCTCTCTGGGTCTTCTAGTGTTAAATCCTTCACTATTGACGTATGCAACACCGAGCCCTCTCAAATTTCTCACCAGGTCTCAAATCACATGATGTGACAACGAGGCCTCATTGGCTACGGTCACGTGACTGTGGCCATGTTGACACAGTGCTCGACACTGCTCACAACACTTCCGTGTTATATTGCTCGAATCAGTGTCGAATGGGCGGTATTGAGCATAACGTCACTACTAATCTGTCATGTTAACCACCTTTATAGCAGTGAATGTGTAACGTCTTGCTAATCTGCTGAAAATGACTGATCTTTGATTTTCCCAATGTGCATGTACGATGTAAAATGTAGAGTGGAAGTAGCAGAGGTGTTTTCTCTAAAACACAGAAATAGTCCATTGTTAACATCTCAGAAATGGAGATGACAAATTATTTGATTTTTGCAGCACAAATGTAGCACTAACCAGTAGCATTGTTTTTTCACTATTTCAAGAAAGCCTTCCAGCAAAGGTGAAATAAGCCAATGCCATGGCGCTGTGTTTGTTTGCAAGAATCAGTATGCCTCCTTGGCAATTGCCCGGATGCCCAGCAAACTCACACACAGTGATCCAAAAGTAGATCTATATCCAGGTTGTGTTGAAGCTATGAGTATGTGGCAGTCCAGCTTTTGGTAGACCTAGAGGTAGTCAAGACCAGAGTCTACCAAGACCTCCATACACAGCAGTCTTGGAGACGTTGGTCTTGGTCTGGTTTTGAGAGGCTGTATGCAGCACATGGCCAGCCGCTTAGCCTCCAGAGTGGTTTTATCACACCAGAATGAACTACTGCATCATTCATGGTCTGGCTGTTATTCACATAAAGACCTGAGGTTTTTTTTTTTTTTATCCTTGACCACAAAGCACATATACCACATTCTGCCACAGTCCGGACACTTTCAAGAAGAGAGTGAGCAAGAACACATTTTTTGTCTTGGTCCGTGTGGTGGACGAGCTGTGGTGAGTAATCAGAACAACTTTAATATCATCACATGATCACAGTTAATAGAAACGGTTACAATACTCTATCTATGACAGTATTTTTTTTTATAAATATGAATATATTCATGTATTCCAGAGGATTTGCTACTGTACAGCGCATCCTTCTGTCTGTCAAATCCCTTAAATTAACTCTTAATAATTTCTTTCCCTCTCCCTCGTTTGTCCTGCAGCCTGGTAGAGCTGACAGAAGACATACTGAAACAGCTCATGGACCTAGTGTTCACGCTGGTGTGCAATGGCGAGCTCAGTCTCGCTCGCGTGCTCCGCAAAAACATCCTAGATAAGGTGGAGCAGAAGAAGCTGCTGCGCTACACTAACTCCCTGAAGCCCCTCGCTGCCCGGGGGGTCTCTGCGAGGTACTGCAGGGCCAAGGATTAGGCCCCCTCTTCTTTTATTAAATCATAGTAAAATGTTGAGTTTCTTTTAGGGTTTTTTTTTTTTTTTTTTTTTTTTTTTTTTTTTTTTAGGGAAAACTCAAGCTTAAACTGAATCTAAGTAAATAATTGACAGATGTTGTAATCACTGCCTTTAAATGTTTGGAACATGGAGTGTGGTTTAATATTGGATTCCTGGAAATGTTGTGAAACCGCTATTTTGCCATCATCGGGGTGGGATTGGAGTTACTCAAACAAACATGTGGGACACATTTTTGTGGAGACATATTCAAAGAAATGTCTGCTGAACATTATGCACTCCAGGTAAATAAGTTCAAAGTGGTAAGAGGCAGGGAGAGAGCCAGAGATAAGAGCAGGTGGATGAAGGCATTAGCAACAAGGATAGCCTGACAGAAGTTAGTGGAGGGCAAGCTAGGACTCACAGATGGACAGTAGAGAGAAATGGAAGAAGTTTAGAAGACAAGAGGAGAATGGCAACAACTGGGAGGCTCCCTGAAGCTTCGGGGGATGAGAGAGTTGGTGTGATTATGAAAGATGGCCCACAGACCCAGCAGTTTTGATTGGATTGGATTCCCTGGTCACCACACTCACAAATCTGACATTTCACCAGATATATATCAGTCCATTTCAGGGGTGTTCTAATAATCGTTTATTACAATAACTCTTGATTGCTTCATATATGTGAGGAATGTAATGCTGTGTTCTGTACCCAAATTTCCACGGTTGGGCACTGTTTGAAAAGAGATGGCCTTCATTCATTCATCTTCTACCGCTTGATCCTTTTCGGGTCGTGGGGGGTGCTGGAGCCTATCCCAGCATCTTTGGGCGAGAGGCAGGGTACACCCTGGACAGATCGCCAGTCCATCGCAGGGTCAACACAGAGAGAGAGACAACCATTCACTCTCACAGTCATACCTAAGGACAATTTAGAATCCCCAGTTTTGATGCCAATTAACCTAGCTTGCATGTTTTTGGCATGTGGGAGGAAACCGGAGAAATCCCGGAGTAAACCCATGCAGACACGGGGAGAACATGCAAACTCCACACAGATCACTGTTGGTCGGGGGCTGGGATCGAACCCAGGATCCCCCGGCCAAGGGTGAGTTGCTGTGCTGCCGCAGTGCTAACCACTCCGCCACCGCGCTGCCCAACCTGTTAATAGTTCACATGCTAGTAGAGTTATTTTACTTTCAAATTAGTTACTACAAAGTTAAATTAATGTCCCATAGTGTAGAGTTTCTATTGAAGCCTGACAGTGGAACACATGCTTCGTCGGAAGATGCCTATAAGAAGGCAGCAGAGAGAATATAAATAAAAGTGGAGATACTGATCCAGCTCTAGCCTCTACAAAGTCAGACCATTCCCCAGTATTTTTGTTTCAAATGTCAGGTCCCTTACCAGCAAGATGGACAAGCTGAAGTTAGATTCATAATCCTGATCAGACCATTGGAGTAGCTGTGTGGTGATAATAAAAGAATAGTTCAGCTTCATCCAGGAATCCTAAACACCACAATAAGGAGCTAGCTAGTGACTGTAGCGATGGACTCTGGAAAGTTATTTAAATAAACTATGACTGGTTAGCGACAGCAAATTTTGTTGAATATATGTATAAGATGACAAAGTTTTATGTTCTGTATTACCCTTACTGTTTGTGTCAGCAGTTGAGGAACTGCAGGTTTTCACAAAGGGATACCAATCTTAGCAGAACAACACAACATTAAACAAATCATAAACTGACGTTGCTTATTACTGTCAACTTATAAATTATATGTGTGGATCTGCTGTATAAAGCAGTATTACACTCACAGTACTATACTGAGAATACTACACGGATGTATTGTTGTCATTTACCAACATCGCTGGCCGATATTTGTGTTCTTTGATATTGACCATCAGGGGGTTAGGGATTGAAAATGGGTTTAAATCTTACTCTGGATTGTACAAGGTTATTCATAAAAGTCTCCTCCAAATCTGGAATTTAAAAACTGAAGATGTCACCTGTGAATTTGTGTGTGTGTCAACAGGCCTGGAACTCTTCATGATTTCCGCAGCCACGAGATCGCCGACCAGCTCACTCTTCTTGATGCAGAACTTTTTTATAAAATTGAGGTACAGTGCCATCTTGAGCTTTGAAGTTGATATTAATTGGTTGTCGACTGAGCCCCAACGAGTCAACCTCACACCTTTTTTTTTTTTTTTTAAATGCCTATTTTCCTTCAGATTCCCGAGGTTTTGCTTTGGGCCAAAGAGCAGAATGAGGAGAAGAGTCCAAACCTGACTCAGTTCACAGAGCACTTTAATAACATGAGCTATTGGTAAGACAATCATCAGATACTATAGTTCTGCATATTTCTCTTGCAGTTTATAAACGCTGATACTCAGTGATAATGTCTCCCGACAGGGTTCGCTCCTTAATAATTCAGCAGGAGAAAGCCCAAGACAGAGAGAAGCTGCTTCTCAAGTTCATTAAGATAATGAAGGTTTGCCACATTCATCTTAAAGTTACAAAGTCATATAGGTTTCTTGCTATTATAGCATTTAAAATCCTTTTTTTTTTTTTAATTTCAGCACTTAAGAAAGTTGAATAATTTCAACTCCTACTTGGCAATACTGTCCGCTCTGGACTCGGCTCCGATCAGGAGATTAGAGTGGCAGAAGCAGACCTCAGAGGTGAGGCCTTTGAAGATGGAAATTTAAAAAAAAAAAAAAAAAGTCATCCGTTTTTGTTCATATCTATATTCTGTTAATTTATCGATGTTATCTCAGGGATTGGAGGAGTATTGCACGCTGATTGACAGCTCCTCGTCCTTCAGAGCTTACAGAGCCGCTCTGGCAGAAGTGGAGCCCCCATGTATCCCATACTTGTAAGTAAACATGCACGTCCAGACTCGTAAGCACTTTTCAGACATCTGAACATTTTGGCTTTTTGTCAGATTGTGCACCAAGGTTAAAAATGGGTGTCCACAGATTTGTAAAAAGTCTTGGAAAAAAAAATTAAAATGTTTTTTACTCCCTGCCAGTCGAAGCCCAAAGGGGTTGAAGAGCCCTTTGGGCAAAAACCAAAGGGGGATTATGTTATGGATCAGTCCGTCCATCCATTTGTCAGTCTGTTCCACTTTTGTGAAATCAACTCCTCCTACAGTTTTGGTCCAATTGTTTTGAAACTTGTTACCATGGTTTGATATATATTGAGGATGTGCATACTGCAATTTCACTCTCATCAGATGACCTTGAGGTTAAAGGTCAGAGGTCAGATTTTTCCCCTAAATCTTCTAAACACAATAACTACTGAAAGAAATGATGTTGGGTTTTCAAATCAATACAATAGTTGTATCTAACACACATCTTGGACGATTTACACCCTCACCTAACTAGGGGTAAAGGGGTCAACGTTAACATTGCAGTTGCACTATGATAAATACTACATTTTCTATTACTATAAAACGAGTAAAGCTTAGGGCCACCAAACTTGGTACACAGGTTCACTTTGGAATCCTGACCTCTGACTATGGCTTTGGGGTCAACTATGGGTTGTATAGTTTGTGTATTTGTGGGTGAGGGGATTATCATAATTTGGTTCTGCCACAGTAATTATATTGAAAAGTTGAAAACTGCTCTCCATCAGTAAGTACTGGGATCTTCAAAGAAAATGGAGGCGGAGGATACTGCACTCACCTCAGAGTGTTCTTGTCTTGCATTGTACAGTGAAACCTTTATTTTTTTTTTTTTCAAATATGTAACTGTAATTAATGCTAATCCTGCCAAGAATAACCGGAATTGAAATGAGCAGAACCAACAGTAATCAACGATTTTGAAGAAACAAAATGGAAATTTACATGAAAGCATCTCCAGTTTATATGAGAAAAAAGGCCAATTTAAAAGGGAAAAGTATCAGATTTATCAAACGGCTGCAAAATTTGAAACAACAAAAAAGTCTATCAATTTTCAAGAACAAGGGTGATGTCCAGAGCTGTAGTAACCACAGAGGCATAAAGCTGAGATGTGGAAAAGAGTTGTGGAAATCACGTTGAGAAGAGAGGTGATGATCAGCAAACATCAGTATGGTTTCATGCCGAGAGAGTACTCTAGGTGCAATGTTTGCTTTAAGAGTGTTGATGGAGAAGTAGAGAAGGTCAGAAGGAGTTGAACTGTGTCTTTGTGGATCTAGCGAAAGCATATGATAGTGTCAGGAGTGCCAGAGAAGTATGTGAGGGTGGTGCAGGACATGTGTGAGGACAGCAAGATGGTGGTGAGGTGTGCTTTAGGAGTGACAGATGGATTCAAAGTGTGGGTCAGATTACATCAGAAATCGTCTCAGAGCCCCTCCTGAGCAAAAAATCTGAATTGAGCATCAACACCTGCAGTCTGAATGCAGCCTATATGACAGAACACTTGCACCTGTGTCTGAAATATGCTGTACAGTTGGACTTCATTTTTTTGTCTCTCTCCTCTTAGGGGTCTTATCCTGCAGGACCTAACCTTTGTCCACCTGGGGAACCCCGACCTCATCGACGGGAAGGTCAATTTCTCCAAACGCTGGCAGCAGTTCAACATTCTGGACAGCATGCGACGCTTCCAGCAAGTGTAAGTCCATCAGCAGCTGTTTAATTCAAGGCTTTTTAAGACTGTTTTTAAGGCCACATGATGAAATTTAAGACCTCACATTTGCAAAATGCCAACAAGGATGAGACAACAATCAGATTATTTACCAGAAGTGAAATCTCTGCAAAATTTGAGTCATCGGCCCTACTCGCATTAAACTTGTATACTGAGACATTAAAAATACAACATTGTATTAATTTTAGAAAGTGGTTTAAGTTGTCATTGAATACAATACAAATGAAGATACACGTCATGATGTTTATTAACTAATGGTTATTAGTGCACAAATTCAGAACATCTGGACATACAGATACGCAACAAAACTTCATACTTAATCATTTCTCTTGATTTTATCATCCATTAATATCCTGTGTGACCTTCATTTGCTGCCAGCTAAGCCTCAATTCTGCCACCACGCTGAAGAATGAGGTCCCATTCAGCGAGCAATGCCACCTCAAGCTCAGCATGATTTATTGGTGCAGGATCCTGACTGCGTACACACTGATCCAGAACATCCCATAGATGTTCTGATGGGGAGTTTTATGCATGGAGATGACAGGGATTATTTTATTATACATGCATTAACATTGTTAAAAAAAATTAAGTTTTAATCCACATAATCATAATAAAGATATAGAGGATTTTGTTTTCTTTGTATGTTGCATTTTTAATGATTCCCAGTGTATTTTCTTAAGATGGATGTTGCCACTAGATTATCACGAGAGCCACTGAAAAAAAATGGCAACTTTATAAGAAAAAAACCCTGTAAATTTACATGAAAAAGTCACAAATTTGCATGAAAAGTTTACAAGAGAGTCATAAATTTATGCCAAATGTAAATTTACAAGAAAAAGAAGTTGTAAATTTATAAGGAAAAGTTGCATATTTGAGTAAAACTAAACACATGAGAAAAAATAGGCAAATTTCTGGATGGGGGGGTCACAGCTGTATGAAATTAGCTGCATTTTTAGGTGGAAAAAGTCTGTTTTTGAAAACTTGTAAATTGATAAGGAAAAAGTTGCAAATTTACAAGAAAAGGTTGTGAAAAGTTGCATTTTTGTAAAGTAAAGTTGCTAATTTTACATGAAAAAGTGGCACACTACAAGGAAAAAGCTATGAAAAAAACCCATAAAATTCTGAAAAAGTAGCAAATTTACATGAAATCTTTAAAAGTTTACAAGAAAAAGACTCATTTAAGAAATAAAATTCCTGATACTTATTCAGTTGCGATAGGATGCAGCTGAGTAAGTGTCAGGAATTTAAGACAGCTGGACTTTATTTAGGGTTAATCAATCACTTTAAAAGGTAGAATATTAAATAATATTTTCTACTACCAGGAATACCTAAAAACATAATTGGTGTAAAGAAACCCAGCCACAGGGGGTGCACAAGGCAGTGTACTCCTAGTGCCAGTCCCAAGCCCGGGTAAATGGGGAGGGTTGTGTCAGGAAGAGCATCCGATGTAAAACCTTTGCCAAATCAAACATGCGGATCTTGACGAATGAGACTTTCATACCGGATCAGTCGAGGCCCAGGTTAACAACGACCGCACAGATGCTGTTAACCGACAGGGTGCCAGTGGAAATTGGGCTATTGTTGGTCAAAGATCAAGGAAGACAGGGGAAAGACATGTTAGGAGCGAGCGAGAAAAGGAAAGGTAGAAGTGTGGAGGTGAGAGTAGGGACGTTAAATGTAGGGACTATGATGGGTAAAGGCAGAGAGTTTGCTGATATGATGGAGAGAAGAAAGGTAGATATACTGTGTGTTCAAGAAACCAGATGGAAGGGAAGCAAGGCTAGGAGTACTGGAGGTGGATTTAAACTGTTCTACCATGGTGTAGATAGGAAGAGAAATGGAGTAGGAGTAATATTGAAGCACGAGTATGTGAAGAGTATTCAGGAGGTAAAGAGGGAGTCGGACAGAATCATGAGTTTGAAGCTATAAGTCAAAGGTGTGATGTTGAATGTTGTCAGTGTATGCCCCACAAGTTGATGTCAGGTAGAAGAGAGAGGAATTCTGGAGTAAGGTGGTAGAGAGTGTCCCGGAGGGGGGGGGGGGTGATTGGAGCAGGCTTTAATGGATATGTAGGGGAAGGAAACAGATGATGAGGTCCTGGGTAGGTATGGTCTTAAAAGGAGAGAAATATGGAAGGACAGATACATCTTATGCAGAAGGAGAAATCTGAAAGAGATAGGAGACTGCAAGGTGGTGGCAGGGGAGAATGTAGCTAGACAGCATCAGATGGTAGTCTGTAGGATGACTTTGGAAAACAAGGAGGGGAAGAGAGTGAAGGCAGAGCCAAAGATTAAGTGGGGGAAGTTACAGAAGGAAGAAGGTTGCACAGAGTTCAGGAAGGAGTTTGATACAAGCTCTGGGTGGTAGGGAAGAATTACCAGATGACTGGGAAAGTACAGCACAAGTATTGAGGAAAATGGGTAGAAAGGTATGTGGTGTATCCAGTGGACAGAGGAAGACGAGGAGACTTGGTGGTGGAATGAGGAGGTACAGGAAAGTATTCAAAGGAAGATGTTGGCAAAGAAAACGTGGAATAGTCAGGAAGATGAAGAAAGTAGGCAGGAGTATTTGGAATCTAGGCACATGGCAAAGAGAGAGGTGGCAAAGGAAAAGGCATATAGTGAGTTGTATGAGAGGCTGGACACTAAGGAAGGCGAAAAGGACTTGTATCGATTGGCTAGACAGAGATTGAGTTGGAAAATATGTAAAGTAGGTTAGGTTGATTAAGGACAGAAATGGTAATGTACTAACAAATGACAAGTGCGTTGAGATGGTGGAAGGAGTACTTTGAAGAGCTGATGAATAAAGATGATGAGAGGAGGATGGATGAAGGAAAAATGGTGAACAAGGAAGTCCCGAGGACTAGCAAGGCAGAAGTGAGGGCAGCTTTGAAGAGGATGAATAATGGAAAGGCAGTTGGTCCAGATGGCATACCTGTGGAGGTATGGAGATGTTTAGGAGAGATGGCAGTGGACTTTTTAACCAGATTGTTTAACACAATCTTGGAGAGTGAGAGGATGCCTGAGGAGTGGAAAAGAAGTGTTTTGGTACCAATTTTCAAGAACAAAGGTGATGCTTAGAGCTGTAGTAACTACAGAGGCATAAAGTTGGTCAGCCATACTATGAAGATATGGGAAAGAGTTGTTGAAGCCAGGTTAAGAGGAGAGGTGACAGTCAGTGAGCAGCAGTACGGTTTCATGCCAAGAAAGAGTACTACAGATGCAATGTTTGCTCTAAGAGTGTTGATGGAGAAGTGTAGAGAAGGTCTGAAGGAGGTGCACTGTGTCTTTGTGAATCTAGAGAAAGCATATGATAGGGTGCCAAGAGAGGATGTGTGGTACTGTATGAGAAAGTCAGGAGTGGCAGAGAAGTATGTGAGGGTGGTGCAGGACATGTATGAGGACAGCGAGATGGTGGTGAGGTGTGCTGTTGGAGTGACAGATGGGTTCAAGGTGGGGGTGGGATTACATCAGGGATCGGCTCTGAGCACCTTCTTGTTTGCCATGGTGATGGACAGGTTGACAAATGAAGTCAGGCAGGAGTCTCTGTGGACCATGATGTTTGCAGATGACATTGTGATCTGTAGTGAGAGTAGGGAGCAGGTGGAAGAGAACCTGGAGAAGTGGAGGTATGCTCTAGAGAGAAGCGGAATGAAAGTCAGTAGACGCTAGACAGAATACATGAGTGTAAATGAGAGGGAGGCAGGTGTAACGGTGAAGATGGAAGGAGTAGAAGTAGTGAAAGTAGATGAGTTTAAATACCTGGGGTCAATACCCAAAGCAATGGAAAATGTACAAGAGAGGTGAAGAAGAGAGTGCAGGCAGGGTTGAGTGAGTAGAGACGAGTGTCAGGGGTGATTTGTGACAGAAGGGTAGCAGCAAGAGTGAAAGGGAAGATTTACAAGACAGTAGTAAGACCTGCTATGATGTATGGCTTGGAGACTGTGGCACTGACAAAGAGACAGGATGTGGAGCTGGAGGTGGCATAGTTGAAGATGCTAAGATTTTCATTGGGAGTGACTAGGAGGGACAAGATTAGAAACGAGTATATCAGAGGGACAGCTCAGGTTGAGCAGTTTGGAGACAAAGAGAGGCAAGGCTGAGATGGTTTGGACATGTGCAGAGGAGGGATAGTGGATATATTGGACAAAAGATGTTGAAGATGGAGCTGCCAGGCAACAGGAAAAGAGGAGGACCACAGAGAAGATTCATGGATGTAGTGAAAGAGGACATGGAGAGGGTTGGTGTTACAGAGGAAGATGAGCCAGGGTAGATGAGCCATTGTGGCAACCCCTAAAGGGGGCAGCCAAAAGAAGAAGTGTAAAGAAACATCTCTTTTGCAGTCATGCAAGATGATAATTTATGATAGTGCAGAGCTATGAATTCATTTGAGGCTTGTTGGGCTGATAAAGTGATAAATATAATTAAGTTTTCAGCTCAGAGCCACAAATCCTGTGTTGTAACTTAATTACGTTAATGTCTAGCGTAGGACAGAACATGTAATGCTACGAGTTAATTACCTGTTCACTTAAAGTAGACCAACTTGAAGAAGTAATCAGTAAAAAAAAATATCAAATTTGCTGCAGTCTGGTGGATGAAGATTCATTATTGCCATCTGGTTTTGCCAGTAATCACCTGCAATTTCTACATAGTCCACTTTTAATTGATGACAGGTGTGTTCCTGTTACAACCCCTCTGTCTAGGGGTGAGAGGGGAGTAACAAATAACCAGATAGAATTGGTTGTCAATGCAAAATTATATTTTAATGAGTTAAATGAGGATGGTTGTCAAAATGATAAATACATAAAATGGTTGGAGAACAAAGACCTAGAAAGGTACTACTCAAACCAAAGAAAGAAATACAACCTAAAGAATTTCTCCTTTGGGGGTGACAGCTTCCCATCTACAAAAGTGAGTAAAATAAGGACACCAAAAAAAAAACAAACTAACTTGCCTTCTTTCACTACCAAACTGAAATACAAAAGGGAGTAGTACCTCTAAGCCTAAAAGTGTCTAAACAGGTCCATACACATCACTGCAGGTAACAAAAGTTACCTGCAGTGATGTGTATGTAATTGAAAACTCAAGCCTTGGCCCAGTCTCTCAACCTGAAAGAAAGATAACATGGGTGGTGAGATAACAACAGGATGATAGATGACAAAATATAAGGTCCCAATTGCCCGAGTGTGCCTTGTAAAGGAAAAAAAAAAAGACAAAGACACAGAGTCTTACTTGGTCTTGAACCAAAGATAACTGGTTAAAAACCAGTTATCTAGACCAAGTAGGCTGAGACACTCCCACACAAAACAAAGGCATACGAGTGTCTCCTGGTCAACACACAAAGATACTATCTTCAGCTAGTGATATTACGCTCGACACTGATTCAAGCAATATAAAGCGGAAGTGTCATGAGCAGTGCATCGAGTGCCGTTTCAGCACGCCCACAGTCATGTGACTGTAGCAAGTGAGGCCTCGTTATGTCAGTTACATCACGTGACTTGAGGGCTCGTGGGAAGTTTGAGGGAATTTGTTTTTTTGCTTTGTATTGTTCCTGCCATCCAATTTTGAATAGACCTCGGATGGCCAAATGCTCAAAAAAAAAGTATTGAGATTTTTTTCAGGTTTTCCTCTCAGGTACAGTTCTGACAGTCAGTCATGAGATGGCAGTCTTTATTAGATGTTTCATAACACTGTGTTGCTCATGAAGCAGTTGTCTCAAAGTTGCTCATTGTCACATAAGGCCTCAGTTTCAACATCACTATCTTCAACCAAAACAAAGTATTTGAACCAGGAAAACAGACACTCAACCAAAAGTGAACATTTTGTTGAATGCTCACTGACAGTGAAAACAGGGGTGGCAGACTGCTCACATTAAATTGTACGTTTACAGATGTAAATGCGGTTTTATGAATGAAAGTGAACCTGTAACCATGTGACAACCCGATCCTCAGGGTAGGAGCATTATACCAAATTAATCACACCTTTGGGTGCACACCCCATATATACCACCTGCATCCATCCACTCTTCCTCTTTCTGAAGACAGGGAAGAGCCTGCCTCCACCGATGAAGGATAATGAATGGTTACAGATTCACTTTTCATAAAACCACATTTACATCTGTAAACGTACGTTTTATTTCATTTCAGTGAACCTGTAACCACATGATAACCGTATACCAAATGAGTCCTGAGGAGAATTGGGGGGGGGGGGGGTCACCCACAGGTTGAAGGAGCACAATGCCCCAACACACCATAAAGCACAAACACAGTCAGATGAGTTTAGCTCCCTTATTGTACTTACCCAAGTACGTACAAGTTAAGCCAGTTCCTACAGGTAACCGGAGCTGAAACAAACCTCTTCGAGCACAAGGCACACATGCCGGCTCACATGAGCGAGACTAAGATACAGTTTAAGAATCTGCTGTGACCCCCAGACAGATGAGTTCGACTCCTTATTGCACTCAACTAGATGCCTACAAGTTAAGCCGGTCCTCCAGGCAACCGGAGCTGAACAAAAAACCCATTCCAAGCACAAGGCACACCTGCTGGCTCAACGAGGGAAAACTAAGATACAACTAAGAATCTGTTGCGACCCTTAGAACAGATGAGGGGGTGACTGAGGCCAGATTGAGCCTATAGAAGCAGGTGAACGTTGAGGAAGAAGCCCACCCAGCGGCTGTGCATACATCTTCCAGGGGTGCACCCCTGAACACTGCCCACATAGTGGCCATTCCCTGAGTCGAGTGAGCTACCAGCCTATCTGGTGGCCCCGCTCCAACCTGTACATATGCAAAGCAATCAGGTCAACTATCCAATGGAACAGGCACTGCTTGGGAATAGGCCTGCCCATTGTGGATCCCCCATGGGATACAAAAAAACTTCTGACGAACGGACAGACTTTATACGGTCAACATAAAGCTTAAGGGCCCCACTGGCACTACTGTGAAGCCTCTCAGCTTCTGAAGAGGTGTGCAAGGCAGGCAGAAGGCCTCAAGCACAAGAGGGCAGAAAACAACCCATTAACAAGCACCTTGGGCTGAAAATCTGGGTTGGGCCGCAGGTGAACCACCTCATCACGGTCAAACCTAAGGCATGCTGCATCCACAGAGAGCGCATTCAGTTCACCGACCCTCTTGGCTGAGACAATTGGCAAGAGAAAAGCAGTTTTCCAAGAGAGCAGACGAAGGTCAGCACTGGGGAGTGGCTCAAAAGGGGGTATGCCTAGAACCCTAATAACTGTCTGGACATCCCAAGTGGGCAGCAACAGACGCCGAGATGGACGGCTCAGTTTCACGCCTCTCAAAACTGCTTAGCCAAGGGATGCGCCCCATGAAACAAGCAATCACATTTCTCATGGACAGTTGACACCACCGCCACGTAGCCCCTGATAGTCGACTCCGCCCGACCTAGGGCGAAGAGGTACTGGAGGTAAGATGAGATGACAGATGTGACATGTCAAGGGATTCTCCCCTTGGTCCGACACCAGTTTGAAAACACTCTACATTCACACTGCATTGCAGCTGGGTAGATGGGGCCCGTGAAGCCTGCGCGGTGTCTATCACCTTCTCCAAGTCCAGTTTCCACAGTTGTCCCCGTCCAAGGGCCATACATGCAACCTCAGGAGCTGGGGATTCGGATGCCAACTCCTGCCCTGTGCCTGTGAAAGCATATCCCGTCTGATTGGGAGAGGCGAAGGACAGCCCCCCAACATCTCGTGGATCTCTGCCATCCATGGTCTTGTGGTGAATTCGGGCCATCAAAATTACTTGAACATACAGCAGTCTCGCCTTCGCAAGGAAAGCTGGCAGAAGAGGCAGTAGTGGAAATGCAACCAGTTCACTGGAGGCCAGGCACACTCAGATCATCTGCAGCTAGTGGACCTGGCAGGCTCGAGCCCACACGAGCAGATGACGCACCCTCGCATGGAGAGGGGAATCCCAGTTCGTCCTGCTGGTTGATGTACAACACCACAGCCGTGCTGCCCATCCGTACCAGAATTTTTCTGCCCTGAATGACTGGAAGAAAAAGCCACAGAGCCAAACGCACCGCTTCCATCTTGGGATGGTTCATATGCCAAGACTGCTGTGCCGGAGCCCAGTGTCCCCAAACAAACCTGCCCTCCCAGACTGCACCCCAGCCTGCTTGGGAGGCGTTGGTCGTAATGGTCACCCTGCTGCCCTCTTGGCCCAGGGGAACACCATCCCAGACTGCTGATGAGTGTCTCCACCACCAGAGAACCATGAGGCTCCTTCGGAAGAACTAGCCACTTCCTTTTGTCTCTGGGCAAAACCACCTTCTGAAGTGCGAACCACCGCTGAAGGGGATGAGCATGTAAAAGACCCAGTGGCCCCACCTGGGCAGCTGCAGTAAAGAGACCTAAGATCCTCTGGCACTGCTGCACTGAGACAGTCCTCTGCGAGATGCAGCTGTTGATGCATTCCCTGATAGTATACCTTCTCTTTGGAATCAGGGATGCCCTCATGGAAACTGAATCCAAGGTGAGCCCCAAGTACTTGACAACCCTGGTTGGAACCAGGCAGCCTTAACCGCATTCAAATGCAACCAGAGTGCCACCAGGTGAGCCAATATGGGCTCCATATTGCTCCCCGCTACGGCTTCTGATGGCGCACAAACCAGCCAATTGTCCAGATAATTGAACTTGACCGCCCCTCTGCCGCAGTGGGCAAATGCAGCATCCATGCACTTGGCGAACGTCCGAGAACAGGGGCAGGCCGAAAGGCAGGACGTCATAACCAAAGGCTGTCCTGAAGGAACCCTGAGGAACTTCTTGTAGCCAGATTTATGGGAATATGGAATCAGCATCTTGAAGGTCCATTGCTGTGAACCGACTGCCTGGCCCTATGGCCTGAATAATGTCCTCAGCCTGAGCACCAAACAAGGGAGCGCCTTGAGAAACCTGCTCAACAGTCTCTGGTCCAAAACCGGACGGAGACCCCCGGTTTGTTTAGTTAGTTAATTCCCTCCCACAGCACGTGGGACACCATATGGTGTATAGGGCGGGACCTATCCCGTTCCTCCCTTAGGCCACACACCCACTGTAAGTAGTGAAACCACAGTGGGGGGGGGGGGGGGGTCAGTCCTCCGGTAGCTCTGTGTGTCATGCAACAATCCGCTTGGGAACAAGGAATAGGCAGTGTAAAAGCCTCACCTCTCTTCTCCTGGAGACAGAGACCGTATCACGCTCTCTCCCAGCAGGGCAAAGACCTCGCTGCCCAGAACTACGGAGAGAGTCTGCCTTAGTTCTGCTTCCAAAACCCCTTGAAGTTGGGAAATGAGATCTCAATTGTAGGCAGTATCCACACTCCAGTGTATTACCCATGGACCTGAGGTGCACCGCAGAGAAAGTTGACGTCAGGGGAAGCGTACCGTCAGAGACGCTGGCAGGACTTGGCAGAACCACAGCCTACACGCTCCCAAGAGCACGGACGTGAGTGCTGCTGAACCTGCACCTGCTGCCGAGAGGCCCTCTGCCTCAGGTGACCCAAGCTCTGAAAGGAACCTGGCTCTGTGAAACAAAGCCGTTGTGGATTCTCACAGCCCTCAAGAGGTCTCCGGACACCCGACCTGGGTGGTCCTGGCCGATGAAAGGACTGCGTGCACAATCTCACCTTCTGCACCTTGTCCAACACCGCCTCTGTCTTTTCAGCAACTTCCTGATGTCTCTACAGGACATTAAAAGTTATCTTAAAGCAAGTTATTTCAACCACATCATACTGTATTTTTATATTACTGACATTAGTTAATAAACTGGCATTAATGGGAAAAAAATGTTTGACTTCAGAAAAAAATAACAGTTCAACATGTTTAATGAATACATTAAGCGAAGCATACAGCACATCAGAAAACAATAATGTCACCTAACATGAGCTTAAATAACCAGATGTTGCTGTTTTCACGTTCAAACCGCTGCATAATTCAAGCAAAAAAAAAAACTTACTTTAAACTGTTTCTGACTTCGTTCTGCTTCTGCCTGAGCCGAGGGGGAAAAAAAAAAAAAAAAGCCAGGCTGAGCCATGCGCTGAATGCTGGGATATGTTAAGGCCACAAGGATCCTCTGTTTTGGGGGTTTTGAATGCTGAATTTGTCGGCCGCATGTGAAGGAGCCCACAGAATGGGACAGCCTTGGACACAGCACAGTGACGTATCTGGCCTAGAAATGCGGACTTGGGAGGACGCAGAACCTGAATTGAGACGCACCCATTGATTTGCCGCCATATGTTCAATGGTCTTGCGCATCTCCTCCAATTGCCTCTGCATTAAGTCCACCCGTGGGTCATGCAGCTGGCTTGCTTCAATCCGTTTCCTGCTGGCCTTCCAAGTTCCAGCTGGAGCAGCTAAGGCTGGAGGAATAGAGCCCTGGGCTGGTGCATACCAGTGTCTGGGCTATTTCCTCCTCCTTTAGTCCCGCAGAAGCCATTACTACTCCAGGAGAACAATAGGAGCGAAAACAAGACAGTTATTCTCATTGTTATTATTGTGATCATAAACAGGCCAAAGGGCTGTTCCATGAGGTACAAGCATGCTAGTCATAAGACAACATAGAAATGTCAGATTTCAGTTCCCACCTGAATGCAGTACCACTCCCCCACAAAAGGTGGCGAGAGTGCACCAAGCACAGGAGCGCTCAGTACCAAGACAAAGATGTCTTTTTTTTCTCTTTTTTTTTTTTAAGAAAACTGTCAGTCGAGAAAAAGAAACGATACAGAATTAACGGCAAACTGTACCATGCTGTTAACAGTTAAGTAATTCCTCCTTGACAAAGGCACAAATATATGACATATCCCAAGCAAATAGGCATATCACGTGCTGTTAAGCTGTAAAACAGTTTTTCTGCCCGAAGAGAAGGCACAAAATACATCACAAACCTTAAGCAGGTAAGGGTAGTACATACCTCATGCCGCTAAACGTGTTACAGTTCCAGCTGAAAAGACGGCAAGTGTATATTACATACCTCAAGCGGGCGCAAACCGTGCACGCCACACTATACAGCCGCTGCAAACCTTCTCTCATTCAGTAAAAAAACACAACAATTTTATGACACAGTGATGGGGTGCTCAGAGTAAGGCAGCACAAAGCATAATGTCAAACAGATGGTATAAGCTCTTTCCAACCAGGAGGAAAGAAAGAGGAAGAGTGGATGGATGCAGGGGGTATATATGGGGTGTACACCCACAGGTGTGATTAATTTGGCATAATGCTCCTGCCCCGAGGATCGGGTTGTCACGTGGTTACTGGTTCACTGAAATGAAATAAAACACAGCCGCACTGACTAATTGTTTGGCTGGAATTTATAGCAGGTGGCTGATTGGAGGTGAGGCTTGATTGGTGGAGGTTGCAGCATCAGTCCAATCAGGCCCAGGATTCCGTCAGGGGCTGGATGAGGCAGGAGACAGTCAACACACAGAGGCTGTGTCTCAATTCAGGTGTTGCAGCCTCGCAGACCATGGCCCTGGAGGCCAGAACACTCAAAGGTCGGGTAGGCTGCATCTAATATGGCTGTTAAATGAGACGGTCTAGTCTTTGGAGGACATATGTTTGTGTGACCACGTGCTACCCTGATGCCTAGCAACCATGACGGCATTAGTTGAGGGTTTTTTGCTGACATTTTTGACAGAGAACTTTTTTTTTTTTTTAATCTTTTTTATTATTGTATTTTCTTTACCTTTTACTTGAGAATCTTAACCAGACAGAAAGAGAACCATGACAGATAAAATAAGACTTTAACTCATTTTAAAGTCAGCAGGTAAAATTAAGGTAAATTAAAACCACAAAATAAATTATTTTAAATATGTATATCAATTAAACTCTAAAATATATTCTTAATTACATAACCAGTAGAAAATACATATAACAGTTTACTGTTATCATTTATGACCATTATGTGCTAAATAATTAGATGTTCTGCCTTGTATCAGCTGACATTTTAATGTTCTAAAGCAGACCACAGTCCTGTACGGATGATGAGCCTCGATGTTCAGCAGCAGCAGAACAGATTCCATCTTCAGCTTCGTCTCAGTAAATTAGAAAATCATGATTTGTCATTTAATTTTAAAAACTATAATCATTATCATCAATATTAAATCAGGTTTAAAATGTTTCACTGTGTGCACTAAATATAGGAAAGTCTCTTTTAGAATTAGCTTGCAAAAAAATCATCTTTTTCAAAAAAACTACATTGAAATGCAGTTTTTCTATTACCAGTAAACATACAATATTTTTTATTTAGCTTGTTTCAGTTTGCAAAGTAAACTGCTTATCAATAAGACTAATAAAACAATTCTTCAAATCTCTTTTATTGTGGTTATGTCAGTCAAATATCAGTTTTATAAACCTGAGTCCAGCCCGTTCTCTCCACAGCTGAGCCTCGGTTCCTGCAGGTTCTCCACCGTGGACCTCAGAAATAAACCAGAAAAAAAAAATCAGAGAAATATGATTATCACTTCAGATGTGATGGACATTTTAAGATCAGCATAACCAAATTATTACAGATGTCCTGTCCCTTCTCAGCTTCATTAACTGCTCCATTTTCTCTAAAAATAACCTGAGTTGTTTTTTTGTTTTTGTTTTTTTAACAGCACCACATTCGCTGATAAATAATATCAACTTCCCGATGTCTCTATGGGACTTTAAAAGTTACCTTAAAGCAAGTTATTTCAACCACGTCCTGCTGTAATTTTATGTTACTGACATTAACGGGGAAAAAGGTTTGACTTCAGAAAAAATAACAGTTCAACATGTTTAATTAATACATTAAATGAAGTATACAGCGCATCAGAAAAAATGTCACGTAACATGAGCTTAAATAATCAGATGTTGCTGTTCTCTGGATTATTGGTGTTTTTACATTCAAACCGCTGCATAATTCAAGCAAAAAACTTACTTTGAACTGTTTCTGACTTCGTTCTGCTTCTGCCTGAACTGAGAAAAAACAGGGAGAAAAAAGCCAGGCTGAGCCACACGCTGAATGCTTTGGATATGTCAGGGCCACAAGGATGCTCTTCATGTATCCTTAGTTTTCAGGGTTTTGAAGGCTGCATTTGTCGGCCGCATGTGAAGGAGCCCACGGAATGGGACAGCCTTCGACGCAGCACAGTGACGTATCTGGACTAGAAATGCGCACTTGGAAGACGCAGAATCTGAACTGAGACACAGACACCAAACCAGAAGCGCTGCACAACTGAGTGACATAAGGGAGGAAAACGGACAAAGATGAGCAATATTGTCAAAATAAAGCGACAGAGGGCCGTGAGCCGCAACAGTGCCCAAACACTACATGATGCAATTAGCCTTCAACAGTGTATTAGTTTAAGGGTGTGTACACTTATGCAACTACCTTTTTATGCATTTTTTTTCAATATTTTCCCTAAAATAGCCTTTGTTTTTTCAGTTGAATTGTACTGTATATACAGACCCACAATGGTCACAGAAATAACTTGAATCTGACAAAAGTGGTAATAAATAAAAATTCTATGAAAATTAACCAATGAAAATCAGACGATGCTTTTGAATTGTGGTTCAACAGAATTATTTTAAAAAAACAAACTCATGAAACAGGCCTGGACAAAAATGATGGTACCCTTTACTTAATATTTTGTTGCACAACCTTTTGAGGCAATCACTGCAATCAAACGATTTCTGTCACTGTCAATGAGACTTCTGCACCTCTCAGCAGGTATTTTGGCCCACTCCTCATCAGCAAACTGCTCCAATTGTCTCAGGTTTGAAGGGTGCCTTCTCCAGGTGGCATGTTTCAGCTCCTTCTATAGATGTTCAATAGGCTTTAGATCAGGGCTCATAGAAGGCCACTTTAGAATAGTCCAGTGTTTCGCTCTTAGCCATTCTTGGGTGTTTTTAGCTGTGTGTTTTGGCTCATTATCCTGTTGCAAGACCCATGACCTGCAACTGAGACCAAGCTGTCTGACACTGGGCAGCACATTTCTCTCTAGAATACCTTGATAGTCTTGAGATTTCATTGTACCCTGCACAGATTCAAGACACCCTGTGCCAGATGCCGCAAAGCAGCCCCAGAACATAATGGAACCTCCTCCGTGTTTCACAGTAGGGACAGTGTTCTTTTCTTGGTATGCTTCATTTTTACGTCTGTGAACATAGCGCTGATGTGCCTTGCCAAAAAGTTGCAGTTTTGTCTTGTCTGTCCATAGGACATTCTCCCAGAAGCTTTGTGGCTTGTCAACATGCAGTTTGGCAAATTCCAGTCTGGCTTTTTTATGATTTGTTTTCAACAGTGGTGTCCTCCTTGGTCGTCTCCCATGAAGTCCACTTTGGCTCAAACGATGGATGGTGCGATCTGACACTGATGTACCTTGACCTTGGAGTTCACCATGAATGTGTTTAGAGGTTGTTCTGGGCTCTTTTGTTACCATTCGTATTATCCGTCTCCTCCTGCGGCCACGTCCAGGGAGGTTGGCTACAGTCCCGTGGATCTTAAATTTCTGAATAATATGTGCACCTGTAGTCACAGGAACATCAAGCTGCTTGGAGATGGTCTTACAGCCTTTACCTTTAACATGCTTGTCTATAATTTTCTTTCTAATCTCCTGAGACAACTCTCTCCTTTGCTTCCTCTGGTCCATGTTTAGTGTGGTACACACCATGTCACCAAACAGCACAGTGACTACTTGTCACCCTTTAAATAGGCCGACTGACTGATTACAAGTTTGTAGACACCTGTGATGTTAATTAGAGGACGCATCTTGGTTGAACATGTCCCTATGGTCACATTATTTTCAATCTTTTCTAGGGGTACCATCATTTTTGTCCAGGCCTGTTTCATGAGTTTGTTTTTTAAAATAATTCTGTTGAACCACAATTCAAAAGCATTGTCTGATTTTCATTGGTCAATTTTCATAGAATTTTTATTTATTACTTTTGTCAGATTCAAGTTATTTCTGTGACCATTGTGGGTTTTTCTTTCATTAACAGAGGGGTACCAACAATTTTGTCCACGTCTGTATATAGGTCACAGTAAATATGGGAAAAGTTTTGAATTATTGTAGTCTCATTTTTTTACATGATAGAAACATGGCATTTTAACTGGAGAATGTCCATTTTTATATCCATTAGGAGGAAATCTTGGGAACATAAATCATAACTATATGTTCATGCTTTTTTAACATTTAATTCTAACCTCATAAAACATGGCTGTCATCTTCACGCAGGCTGTTCCATTTCCTCTGTAACAGTTCTCCCTCTCCTCTGATCCTAGGCACTACGAGCTGAAGCGCAACGAAGACATCATCTCCTTCTTCAACGACTTCAGCGACCACCTGGCTGAGGAGGCGCTGTGGGAGCTGTCGCTGAAGATCAAGCCCAGAAACATCACCAGGCGCAAGACGGACCGTGAGGAGAAGACCTAGTGGCCCCCACAGGAGGGGGTGGGGCCCCCAACACTGACCTCCAACTGTGCTTCATGACACTAACTCCACTTTACTACAGACTGAGATGAATGGAAGCTAATGGGAGACTTGCTGTTGGGAATCCAGAACAAACTACAGACAAGTGAAGCGCTGTCAAGGTTTACAAAGAGCTCCACTGCTCTACGAGACTTTGTGATGACGGAGTGGAAAAAAAGGTGTTGAGGGGGATGGGGGGGCCTGGTGCCAAGGATGGAGGGGGAAGAATGGCGGCGAGAGGATGGAAACACTCCCCATGCTTTCTGTTTTAGAGTGGAGCTGCTGCGCGTGTGTGGGTCCATCACTCATGTCGCTCCTTCCCGTTCCTCCTCCTCTTCATGTACGTGCCATTTTGTCGATCACCTTTCACTGACTCGTCAACCCCCACCCCCCAAAAAAAATCACGCAGCAGAACCTCGAGAGGCAGCCCGCCGAGAACTGTGACGTCTCGCAGGTGGGCGGCGGACCCAGAGCGTCTGCCGGTGTTAGAACTTAGAGAGGATGGACATGAAAGACTGGAACCCCCCCTTTTAAAACATTTTTTTTGTGTAAGAATCATGTATGGTTATGAAATGTATTATAATACAGTGTTCCTTTTGTTCTTAAAAAGGATGTTTATGCTTATGAGAAGAGCTCAGCTTCTCCCCAAAGTGCCATACACATGTGCACTAAAAAAAAGCGAAGCAAAAACACAAAAGTATAAAGATGCTGTGATCTATGTATGTCATACCGAATCATCGAGTACCGTGTACAAGTGTAGAGAACCATTGGGCGGTCACAATCATCCCTGTGCGAAAGAAGAGTGTCTGCGTGCCGTGGCTGGAGTGCTCAGTCACTTGTCATTCCAAAAAGGAAAAATAATGTGCTGTAGTAGAATCATTTTGACTCCTTTTTTTGGGAGGATTATGGTCAAAACCAACACATCACACTGTGCTCTCGAACTCCAATAAAACAAACAGCTCTGTTTTTAAAGCGCCGTGTTTTTCAGTTTCAGATCAGACCCAAGCTTCGTGAAAGAGTTTTATTGTTGTACAGAAATGAGTGAAAAAATTAAGGCAAAAAATCAGAAAATGATCAAAAGGAAATGCACTGTAACAACAAACATCTGGCCCAATTTTGTTTTTTTGTTTTTTTTTTTAAATGGGACCAGATTTAATTTACAAGATATGTCCATAGACTACCTCCCAGTTTTATTAAAATGAGCTTCAGAGATGTGACTTCTCTTGATCACAATGGAACTATAAATGGGTGGAGTAGTCCCAAATTGTAAAAAGTAGCATACCTAACAGTATTGTTTACTGAAGTGAGAATAGTCACCAGAAAGTTACTTGAGTAGGAAGAGGATTTTCCCTTAAAGGTCCCATTTACTGCACTTTTCCCACATGCCAACCGCTCCCACAGGTCTTAATGATATGTTTGTGACATACACTACTCACAAAAAGTAAGGGGTATTTGGCTTTTGGGTGAAATTTATGGAAAATGTAAAAAGTTAATGCTACAGTGATATTATAACATTAACGTAGGGCATTTAAGTAGAAGCATACAATGGTGATTTCCTCATCTCAAACAATTTATTGAAACAAAAGCCAACAACAGTGGTGGGTATACCACAACAAAAAATGTCAATGTCTCTGTAACTTGTCATGTGCCCTTGAGCATCAATTACAGCTTAACGATGTCTCATACTGTTCACAAGTCGACTTATTGTCTGCTGAAGCATGGCATTCCACTCTTCTTGAAGGGCGGCCTTCAGGTCATTGAGGTTGTGGGATGCAGGGTTACGAGCCTCTACACAGCGGCTCGGCTGATCTCATAGGTTTTCTATGGGATTCAGGTCTGGAGAAAGTGCAGGCCACTCTCTCTGAGGTACCCTAGCCTCCAGCAGCTGTTCCCTAATGATACGATTTCGATGAGCTGGAGCATTGTCGTCCATGAAGATGAAATTAGGCCTGTGTTCATGCAGGGGGACAATGACCGATTAATAATGTTATTCAGGTACTATCGGCTTGTCACTGTACCATTCACAAGGTGTAGGGCAGTTTATTGACTAGACGCACCTGACCAGACTATTAACACCACCACCACCAAAGGCTTGTCTGGTGACAACAGTGTTTGCATAGTGCTCTCCTTGACGTCTCCATCGGTGGCGGCCATCATTTCTGCTCAACATGAATCGACTTTGATCAGAGAACAGCACTGAGGCCCACTGGTCCCTTGTCCAATGTAAATGCTCCCTGGCCCAAGCAAGACGATGACGCCTGTGCCTGGTGTGGTCAGGTATCCTTGCAGGTCGTCTAGCACGCAGACCACGCTGATGTAAACTGTTTTGAATGGTCTGACGTGACACTTGGGTGCCTCTCACCTCCCTTAAATGTGCTTGGATTTGAGTGGCATTCATCATCCGGTTCCGCAGGGCACTGTTCACAATGAAGGGGTCATCAGCGTGGGATGTGGCCAAAGGATGTCCACTTCTATGCTTTTCTGTGACTCTTCCAGTCTCTCTGTATCTCTGTTGCAACCTGCTGTTGACACACTGTGACACTCTAAGCTCAGTGGCCACTTCCCTCTGAGAACATCCTGTTGGAAGCCTCGCAATGGCAAGGTACTGTTGATCGATTGGTAGGTGTCGTCTTGATCTCATGATGTCAAATATCCCTAACTTTTTGTGAGTAGTGTATATTGGTCAAATTGCCTTTAATTATTGTAGCATCATTGGGAATTATCTTTTGCAGCCTTCCTCAGAATGGCTCCTTTCACTGCATTTCTCTTTCACTGTACAAGAGCGTCACTTACATCACTGTTGCTAGTCTTAGCCGGCTAGCTCCTAGCTTGGATAGCAAGCCTGAGTTAACGTAAATCTGTCTTATAGGATGAATGAAATAAAGCCCCACACAGGGGTGTGTGGTTTCAGTGGCCAGTATGATATGACCAGTCCCTGGAGTACACTAAACACAAACATTCACAAATTAGTGAATGGTGGCCCAAAGTGGCAAACTGACACTAGCTAGCCACTAAAAATAAAGTCTAAGAGCAATGTAAATGGTGAAATGTTTGTAGATGAACAAGGATTCCAGTGCAAGTAAGGAGAATTGATAGAAAATGGCGATGAAAACTGGGTGGAACGACAGTTAAGCTAACACCAGGCAGCCTGTCTGTTGGCCTCTCCCCGCTGAGGTGAGCTGTAAAGCCAGACACCCACCGACTCCGACCGCCTTGCCAAGCTAAGGCTAACTGTTTGAATGTAGCATGACGATGAAACTATAACAAAATAAGCCAGAATGAGGAAAATGCATTATTGAATGTGGATTAGTGAACCGGGTGGAAACACGGATGTCATTAGGGTGACTGAAATCTGAAGAAAATAACAATGTAAACCACGCTTGGTAAGTTAGCTCCCCAGTAGCACTGTTAGCTCTGAAGCTAATGCCTTGGCTGGGCTCCCTGCTTATCGACACATTTGCAGACAGCCAGCCATTCTGGCCAATAATAGAGCAGCAGGCAGTATCAAGACTAGAGTTACCTTGTCTTGATGTAAAGGAAAAAACGAGTTAAAACGGTATTTTCCAGTGAATGGGACCTTTAACTTTTTTTCAGATTTGTAGGTTTTTCATGCTAAATTGTATTTTTTAACACCCTATTCTCAAATTTCTGAGGTTTTTCTCCCAAATTTGAGACATTTTTCTTGTATATTTAATTCTCATAAATTAACAGATTTGTCATAAATTTGACTTTTTTTTTCCAATAAATTTACTGTCAATTTTTTAAACATATGTTTGTACCTATTAGTTTCATTATATCAAAAGAGAGGGCAGACATCTCTACAGCTTATTTCTACAGGGCACAGAGGCAACAAGACAATATGTTTAAGTTCCACTCTGTGGATAATTACAGTACCAGTCAAACTTTTGGGCACATCTACCCATTGAAAATGAATGTGTAGATGTGTCCAAACTTTTGACTGGCAATGTATATATTATCATACCTGAAATATATTAATTTTAAAGCTTATAAGTTAGTTTATCTTAAGGTTAGTCAAGGTGCACTAAAATAAACTTAAGTTTAGTAGCAGGTCATGTGGCTATAGCTAATAATTTAAAATTATCAGAAAATACCATGGA
The DNA here is from genome assembly GCA_020510985.1 of Pholidichthys leucotaenia. Classification (NCBI taxonomy): domain Eukaryota; kingdom Metazoa; phylum Chordata; class Actinopteri; order Cichliformes; family Pholidichthyidae; genus Pholidichthys; species Pholidichthys leucotaenia. The sequence continues at coordinate 41,617,526 of CM035850.1, forward strand.
AGACTGCAACCTGTGGAAAAAAAATTAATAAATCAACATATTGGTTATACACCAATAATTAAAGATGTTGCAGCACTGAATACTTGCAACATTTGATTGTGGATAGCCATTTAAAAAAAAAATAGCTGCAGAGGTTATTGACCAATTCTGCACAAATTGGTAGCAGCAGTAACTCCATCTTAAAGCTAACTTCACACTGATGCCGTCTCAGTGGGGCCGACTGCTGGGTTCCAGCAGGACCCTCTTTCCTGGAGGGTTGGCGGCTCCGCTCTGTAGCTCCCCCTGGTCGGATATGGCCCGTTTGAAGCCACGTCCATGGCCGTTGATGGATCCGCGCTGCCATTTGCAGATGTCGCCATTTAAGATGTCTTGAATGTGCTGAACAATGAGATTGATGGCCACTGATGAGACAGAAAAGAGGGGGGTTTTTTCTCCCAGCATTCTTCATATCAGAGGAACAGAAGTTTTATTTTAGGAGGATCACTCACCCATGTTGTCAACTCCCCTTGGAATGATGACATCAGCATACTTCTTAGACTGAAGAAAACAAAAATGTTTTCAAATGAAGCTTTAGCTTGATAAGATCTGCTCTAGGAGTCACATTTTCTGAAGAAACGGTCTCACTTACAGGCAAACAAAACTCCTCAAAAGCAGGTTTGACAAATGTTGTGTACTGACTAAGAATCTGCTCCAGATCTCTCCCCCGCGTCATGTCTCGCAAAACTGCAGGAATATAAGGTCAAACCATGACAACATTACTACGGTCACCTTTATAGTGACACAAAAGGGGGGAAAAAAAAAACCCGCTGCTACCTCTGCGAGACAGCCGGACGTCTGAATCTGTGTCCACAAATAGCTTCATGTGGAACATATCCCGGACTTTCTGTGGATAGAAGACGAGGATACCCTCGAAGAGGACCACATCAGCAGGGTAAACTGTGATCCTGTCCTCCAGCCTGTAAACACAATCGCATGTCTTAGAGCTAAAAAAAAAAAAAATGGTAAGAACTGAGAATCTCTTAACAGATTTATAAAACAAATGTATGCCAACCTGGAATGAGTGACAAAGTCATACGTTGGTACTTCCACCACTCTCCCTTCCACAATTTCCTTCAGGGTTTGGTACATTAAGTCATTATCAAAGGCCTCTGCAAGACAGCAACACAAAGCATACATCAGAGGGACAAATTATATAGTGGCAGCATTATGAAACAAATATTCAATAATTAAATGCTTTAAAGTCCTTGTGTTACTCCAATGCTTTAAACAATACAAGAAGGAAAAATACAAAAAAGAGCTCACTGGGTTAAAGGGGATATGTTTTGCTTTGGTCACATGCTTTTTCTAACAAGATTAAACACCCTTCTTCACAATGGCCCATTGCAGTATATGCTTCTTTAAATGCTAATGAGCCCTGGTTGACCACACCCTCCTTTCATCACTTCCAAAGACCTGTAGTTGATTCTAACAGGAGCAGACTAGTGCCGGTTGATGGACATAGCCTGAGCTAACAAACATAAAATTGGCTGAATATGAGAGGATAAAAGCCCAAACATCATCTATGATCGGAGTATGTGGTTTGGGTGTTCAGTAGGACAGGAAATTAGTCTCTGGGATATATTAAGCACAGAAACAAGGTGATGAGTGTATAGGTGGCTATGCTAGTTGGGACTAACTGCTGCCGGGTGTAAGGGCTGTCCCGGCCAGAGTATAATAAACTATAGTAAAATAAGATAAAGTAACATCTAGGAACGATATCTATTTTTAAGGCCACATGAAATGCTAATCCAGCAGTGTTCACAGAAGTTGGATGGGGGTGACTATGCTATGTCAAGAGTGGCAGAGGCAAAACTAGGCTAACTCAGCTAGCAGCACTTGTGGAGTGATTACACGGCTATCCCAACCAAAGCAGCGCTTAAAAGTGAGATATGTAATCAATCGAGCGTGGATTAATGAGCCATTTGGGAACGCATATCTAGTTGAGTGAGTAGATTATAGAGAGAAGAGGCATCAGCACTATGGTAGCTCTGCTAAACTTAGTAGGCAAACAATACTGCCTATGTCGGTTTGAAAGCTTGTGAGGACACATTTTTCCTCACTGTCATTTAAATATGTGGAGATAAAGATGGGGGCGTTACTGCTTTGGGAGACATACAAGAGACCCAAGTACATGGGCAAAAGTGCTAAAAAAGTGAAATTTTCATGATATGCCCCCTTTAAAGGACTCTAGACTATGGGTAGGCATGAGGGGTACAGGACATATATCGGTATGCTATCGGTATCAGCCGGTAAGAGTGTTAAAATTATCTATTGGCCATAGGAAAAAATAAATATTTACAGCCGACAGAATATTACAGTAGACGATCTCGAGTGGTGCTCTGCTGGTGACGTTACACTTTTCCCTCGGCATGAGGGACTGACATTACATCAGATGAGCATATCACAACTAACATGGCTGCCCCTTCACACTCAAGCTGGCACTCTGTTCTCCCTTGGCTGTGGTTATTTCATATTTTTGTAGTTAACTGTTCTTGAAGTATATCAAACATCTTCTACAGCAAAGAGGAATTACTGCACAGTGGGAGAATATGCCAAGTTTCCATTATGGCATCGGCATTTGCGCTGTCCTTAGACCGAGGCGGAGGCAACCATATAAACAAAAGCAGCTCAGCTAAGAGGGCCCCAAACAGGTCAATGCTGCCAAGCCTTTTTGTTGCAAATTCGGTCTTTTGGAAACAAGATTGACAAACAAAAACTCAATATATAACCCAAATCATCGTTCAAAGCTAGCTACACCCCAAGATCATAAACGCTGTGGTTGACCTAGCATGCTGCTAACTACACCGGAGTGCAGGACAGAGGAATCTGGTAAGAGCTGTGGAAGCAGAATTTGTATATACACTTCTCACAAAAAGTTAGGGATATTTGACTTTTGGGTGAAATCTGTAAATTATGGAAAATGTAAAAAGTTCACGCTACAATGATGCTATATCATGAAAGCAGCGCATTTAGTAAGTAGAAGCATGCATCATCTCAATTTACTGAAACAAAAGCCAACAACAGTGGTGGGTAAACCATAACAAAAAATGTCAATGTCTCAATAACTTGTCATGTGCCCTTGAGCATCAATTACAGCTTGACAACGACGTCTCATGCTGTTCACAAGTCAACTTATTGTCTGCTGAGACATGGTATTCCACTCTTCTTGAAGGGCGGCCCTCAGGTCATTGAGGTTGTGGGGTGCAGGATTACGAGCCTCTACACAGTGACTCAGCTGATCCCATAGGTTTTCTATGGGATTCAGGTCTGGAGAAAATGCAGGCCACTCCATTTGAGGTACCCCAGCCTCCAGCAGTTGTTCCCTAATGATGTGACTTCGATGAGCTGGAGCATTGTCGTCCATGAAAATGAAATTAGGCCTGTGTTGTTCATGCAGGGGGACAATGACAGATTAATGATGTTATTCAGGTAGTATCAGCTTGTCACTGTACCATTCACAAGGTGTAGGGCAGTTCTGTATTGACTAGACACACCTGCCCAGACTGTAACACCACCACCACCACCAAAGGCTCGTCTGGTGACAACAGTGGCTGATGCATAGCACTCTCCTTGATGTCTCCAACATCGTTGGCAGCCATCATTTCTGCTCAGTGTGAATCGACTTTCATCAGAGAACAGCACTGAGGCCCACTGGTCCCTTGTCCAGCGTAAATACTTCCTGGTCCATGCAAGAGGATGTCGCCTGTGCCTGGTGGTGTGGTCAGGTCCCCTGGCAGGTCATCTAGCACGCAGCCCACCCTGAGGTAAACGGTTTCAAATGGTCTGACGTGACACTTGGGTGCCTCTCACCTTCCTTAAATATGTCTGGAGTTGAGTGGCATTCATCATCCGGTTCCACAGGGCACTGTTCACAATGAAGCGGTCATCAGCATGGGATGTGACCAAAGGACGTCCACTTCTATGCCTTTCTGTGACTCTTCCAGTCTCTCTGTATCTCTGTTCCAACCTGCTGATGACACTCTGTGACACTCAAAGCTCAGTGGCCACTTCCCTCTGAGAACACCCTGTTTGAAGCCTCACAATGGCGAGGTACTGTTGATCAATAGTTAGGTGTTGTCTTGCTCTCATGATGTCAAAATGTGAACAGTATGATGAAGAGGACTGTTTAAATATCAATTCTAATTGAACCAGAAAATTTATTGGTCGATTCATGGATCAAACACCTGTTGTGTTTGATCCATTGTCTGTTATGTTGTTATGTCTTCACTTGGCCTGTACCCCACCCTCTGCGACTGGCTACTGGACTTTCTAACTGGCAGGCCCCAGTCTGTCAGGATGGGTAACAGGACCTCAGCCAGCATCATCACAAATACAGGTGTCCCACAGGGTTGTGTTCTCAGCCCCATCCTCTACAGCCTCTTCACCCATGACTGTGTTGCGTCCAACAAGAACAATATCATCCTAAAGTTTGCGGATGACACAGCAGTGATAGGACGCATCACTGGTGATGACAAAGCATCCTACAGGAGGGAGGTGGCCAACCTGGTGTCATAGTATGAGGACAACAACCTCACCCTCAACACAGACAAGACAAAGGAGATGATAGTGGACATGAGGAAAGGGAGGAGGAGACCCCATCGGCCACTGTTCATCTGGAAGCTTGAGGTGGAGAGGGTGAGCAGCTTTAAACACCTGGGCATCCACATCAGCAAGTACCTTAAAGAGTTGGTGACATAATTCAACCAAGACATCATTAGAAAGAAGAACTACTGTGTTTTTATTCTGTATAGACAAAAAAATTCAATAAAATTTTGTTTCCATATACTACCATAAACTACATCATGATGCAGACGATTGCGATGTTCATTTGCTGAAATTGGGTCAAACACTGCCGCCATTTTGTGACATAATGAGGTGAATCAAAGATGTAAACAAGCATGGCTGAGTACACTGAAGCGGAGGAAGTTGTGAGTGATTTCAGCGAAGATTTGAGCGATTTGTCAATAGTTTTTGAGGAAGAAGCAGGATAGAGTGATGAAGAAGAGCGAGTTGGTTCTAACGAAGGACTGCAACCCTATTTATTTGAATCATATTGTTCAGGAAGTGAAGATGACTCGCATGTTTCAGAGGATGAAGGGTCCGACAGTGAAGAGTTAGAGATGGACATCGGTCGCCTCCAAAACACCGAATGGTAATATACAGATAGATCTAAATTTCCCCGATCGGGTGGTTGGGGAAATAAAAGAAAAATGCTCAGATATTCAGTTTCGGTAGGCAATGAGATTTATAAAAATGAAAACTGAAAAAAGCAATATAACGTTTTTTAACACAAAGTCGTTCCATTTGGAGTAAAGTCAACACTCGGCTTCAAAATTCATAGGGGAGGATTTTACTTTCGGCGGAAAAAATATATTAAAATCACAATCGCCTTATGTGAAAAAAATAATCAATTACACAAACTTTTTTCTGGGTGAGTTTTAACAGTGTTGCTTCTCTGCGCTGTTTTGATATGTTGATATTGTCTAGAGCTGTGGGTTTTCGTTTGAGAACCGTAGGTATGGCAGTCAGTTTTAGAACCCGTTTGCTACGAACTTTCAAGCCTAAAGATTCCTGTATAGCAGGCGCCTCTTCAAAACTGTCTGCAGTGAAATGATCGCTACAGAGTACAAAAGATGGTGTTGGTTGCCATTTGTCCCTTGTTCTCTGTACTTGCTTTGCCCATTTTTTAAGAAGGTCTGGATCTTTTGGGAATGAGAACAGGCTTGTACGTTCACTGGAGCAATTAGAACACCCAGCCGCCACGCAACGTTTCGGCATTTCTTCGCTGATATACGTAGAAGCTAAACAGCTTGTTTACATTGACAGCACACGGATCAGCCAAGAGGAAACTCTCCTCATGACGTCATATCCGGAAACGAGGCGCATCTCAGGGTATCGCATTAGTGCAACACGGCACTAAATTTGAATTCACTTAGAAATATTTTTCCACTTATTTAGCGTTCAAAGTCAACAGAACCAACTATGTGGATGATTGAAGATAAATTCATTCTGAATATTGATCCATAGTTCCTACATTGTGTCACAGACACTTTAAGTGGACACAACACCACAGAACTGGTTAAGAGAGCTCAACAGTGACTGTACTTTCTGAGGAGGCTGAAGAAGTTTAGTATGTCTTCAAGGATCCTCAACAATTCCTACAGCTGCATCATCGAGAGCATCCTGACCAACTGGATCACTGCATGGTATGGCAGCACCACTGCCCTGGACCGCAAACGCCTGCACAGAGTGGTGAAGACAGCAGAGAAGATCATCAGGACTCCACTCCCCTCTTTGCAGAGCATCTACCACCGCAGAGTCCAAAGGAGAACTGACACCATCCTTTGGGACCCCACCCACCTCCAGCACAGACTGCTCACACTTCTACCCTCAAGCCGGAGGTACAGAAGTGTGAAATGCAGGACAACCAGACTGAAGAACTCCTTCTTTCCCACTGCCATCAGACTCCTGAACAGGTAACAACTCCCAAAACAGCTTTGCATATAGGAACTCACACACCGGCTGCTAAATTTGCACACTGCTCACCTGTACAGTAGATACAGTCTCACCCATCTGATGTCCATATCATCTCTGCTGCTAATTATCATCTCTGCTGCTACTTATCATGCACAGTCTACTGGTACTACCGTTACAGAAATTAGCACCGGATGCTAATTTGTAATTATACACTGCTCGTTACACAATGCTCATTTGCACACTGTACATAAGTCTAGGCCATCTCAGGTGTGTTATTAGCATCCATTAGTATTAGGATTGAGTTACTGTGTTAGTGTGTCATGACCTATTAGAATTGTTGTTCCTGTACCTTTACCTTGGCATTCGTTCGGAGAGCAAAGTAAGAATTTCATTGCTGAGGAAATGTAGCATTTCTTAACTGTGCACATGATAATAAAGCCTTTGAATCTTGAAATCTTGTGAATTTTGCCGTTAAGAACCTTGTTAGCGAACAGCAAGTTATGCAAAAAGTACTGAACCACTGAACAGTTGGACATGTGCATTCAAAAGGTTTGAGAAGGTAAAATGAAGTTTACCTGTAAAGGTTATAGTGCATTTTAGGTGCATCCTGAAATTTCACCTGAAAGCCGAATATCCCTAACTTTTTGTGAGTAGTGTATGTGAATAAGGGCTTGTTTAAAAACTCTGGTCATCGATAAGTACTACTCACCAAACCTAGAGCTGCTGGCAGTTAAATATAAACCTTTCTGTCTGCCACAGGAGTTTTCTGTTGCTGTGGTAACAATGGACAAGATGCTAATGCAAATTTAGGACTCTGTGCTAGCAGTCCCAGTATTACAGCCCATTTTGTTGGCCCAAGGCCAGAATAGCTTATCTCTGTTTCAGCCCACTTTCTGGGCCAAGGCCAGAGCTGCCTAGTTCAACCTGGGATCGTTTAGGTCCGCCTCAGCCCCTATGCCAAGGTGTACGAACCTAGTCACTTTCACCCCTTTCTTAGGCAAGGTAGACATTCACCTGGTCTCTTCTGCTCACAGCAAGGCAGACCTACACCTTATGTCCCAGGCTGGGATTTGAACCCATGACACCATGATCCCAACTCCTCCTGCTCTACCACTGAGCCAAAGAGGAATTCCTCTCTGGCTCAGTGGTAGAGTAGGAGGTGTGGGGATCATGAAACAGAAACATGAAACAGAGATAGGCTATTCTGGCTTCGGCCCAGCCACTGGGGCCGTAACAGAAAATGGGGGCTTGTCCGGGATTGGACACCTGCACCACTTCCTTAAGGGGGGAGGTGTGATGGCCCCCTCCATGGGAAATTAGTCAGTGGTGCAGGTCATGACACCATTAGGGTATACCTCCACTCCTAGTCAAGTTGCTGGAGAGGAATTCCTCCTTGGCTAAGTGATAGAGCATGAGGTGGTTGGGATCCTGGTGTCATGAGTTCAATTCCCAGCCTGGGACATGAGGTATAGGTCTGTCTTGCTGTGAGCAGAAGAGACCAGGTGAATGTCTACCTTGCCTAAGGAAAAAGGTGAAAGTGACTTGGTTCATACACCTTGGCATAGGGGCCAAGACGGACCTAAATGATCCCAGGCAGAAATATGAAAATGGGGTCGTTAACACCTGGTTTTAACCAACATTAAGAGTGCAACATGAGGAGATAACACACTGGACTGTGTATAATATTATAAAGGGATACAGAGCCTCCCTCCCTTCACATATCTGTCTGATAATATGCAACATGTATTTATTTTACTATTAAGTTGCGGTAGTTGTCTTATTTTTCTTGAGAAATGTGTCTATATGCCAGTTAATCATGTTACGTTTTATCAAACAGATGTGCGAAGGGAGGGAGGCTCTGTATTCCTTTATAATATCAGCACAAATTCTACTATTGTGCATCCCTAGTAGGCACCCCTGTTAGGTTGCCCTTTGAAAAAAATCTTTAGAAATGTATGTTTGTGTCAATTTTAAGAACTTGGCTGAAATATTTGGTGTGTAGTTTTGGCCTACCTGGGTGATCAAAGTTGTACTGGCCCTTTAAAGCCTTGGCCTTCTGGTCTGGAGTCAGGACCTTGTAGAAGCAGTCCTGGCTTATAATAGCCACCTTCCTCTGACGGTGGTCCACTTTGTTCTGACCCAGGAGCTCCATGATCTTGGCACAAACTGTTGACTGAGACAGAAAAACCCTTTCACTCAGCCATCATTATTGCTGGACATATCTATCTTTAAATGCAACAAATCTGTGTGTGCATCTGTCTGTTCGTTCCTCACATATCTCTCAAACCATTCATCAGACTGACCTCAGATTTTATAAGTGCTTTGCTGATAGTTGGAGAGCCAGGTGGATTTTATTCACACTATTGAGTACGAAAGGTTTGAGTGTGTAATTCTGTTGTAAATCGCCTATCAATGAAAGAATGGGGCGTCTTAAGTTGCACAATCCTGGGGTTTGGTCCCTGAGGGTCTCAAAAGGGGACCCAAAAATCCATTTAAACAAACTTTCGAGTACAACAACCATTTCAAGCCTGTTTCATTTAGATCACCCCTCACATTAAACTGATGCAACTTAAGGACATGAAAATGTCTGGGGTTACTAATTAAGCCTACTAATTAACGACCAATTAACGATTATCTAACTTTCAAGTACAACAAAAATTCTTTTTGCAAATGATAATTTACTAATCCTAGACACCATATCCACAACTTAAGACGCAATTTTTCCTGGGGTTTGTAGATAAGACGGAGGTGTTTTGACCCCAAGGGATACGAAGACCCTCAAAACTGAACTTATTCAAAAGAGGGAGTACAACAATTTTGATTGATGCTATGGATAAAACATTATTTCAAATGAACAAAAATGCAATTTAAGACACCAAAATATCTGGGGTTATTAATTAAGACAACTGCTAATTAACGACTAATTAACAATTTAATTACACTTTCAAGTACAACAAAAATTCTTTTTGTAAAAGATAATTTAGTGACTCTAAACACAATATGCACAACTTAAGACACAATTTTTCCTGGGGTATGTGGATAAGACGCTTACTAATTAACAAGCAATTAATGATTTGTTCACGATTTTAAGTACACGTACTTTAGGAATTCGTTCAGCTTTTTATAATTTAGGGACTCCTGACATGAAATGAACCACTTGGAACAGTTATCCCTGAGGTTTGCTGGTAAGGCATTTGTTTTTCACAATTAGTTAACAGCTGGATGCTGGATAAGCTCATAATAGTTTCTGGGAATTCCCAGTTGGTGGTAATGTGATGATTGATCTGTATTTCGCAACAAACCGACAGAACTATGCCCGCTGGATGTCGAAATACCAGCTTGACTTGATGAACTTAGCTGATTCGCATCTCGGGCTGCGGCAGATTCTAGAGGATGGAGGCTTCTCAGTCAGACGATCGAACAATGAATTTGCACGAATTCCAGTCGATCTCACCTTGGAGCAAACAGTCAATGCAGATGCGGCCTCCCGAATGACGGGATATACATCGTCCACAAACAACTACAGCTCAAGAGTGCGGTGGAGTGTCACCAAGAGCAGCCGAGCAGCACTTGTGAATGAAGCTCTTACTATGGCCGGAATGGGGAATACAAGCGACACTCAAACTGAGCTCAGTCCAGCCAGAATCAGGAAAGACAATGAGGATCTGCAGAAGATCATCAATCACATTGAGTCTTGCGCCAGTCCTTTCACACTTGATCCATGCTTGCCTCTCATTAACATCAGCACTGGGAAGAGTGTAACAGATGCCACGAGTACATCATTGTTGAACATTCCAGAAGACGGCAAGAATAGGCATGAAAGCTTTGTAAAAGAATGCCTCGAAAGTGCAGAGTGTTTTGAAAAACCAATTCGCAAACATCCTCTTCGCACGTTCGCAAGTGAATGCGTAACCAATCAAAAAGCAGACAAAAACGCCAAAGAGGCACAACTCAAATGTACCAGTGCACTTCTTGGCCGCATTGCCTTCACAGCAGCAACAGGTGACGTTGATCTTGAGCTTGTCTTCTCATTTCCACTGACACCGGTGCCACTTTCAATGTGTCACAGTGATGGCACGATGGCTCACACGGATAAAAGCAAATTGTTCAAAATTCTGGAGGGAACTGTCAGTGACCATGGCAGCCCATCATTTGTAGGTACTCATATCATTGACGGCAATTTCCAATTCCACTGCATGTCGCCGGATCAGCCTGCAACATACGGGGAGCTGTCACGAAACATCCTGGTTACTAGCTTGGCATATAAGTCACGGAGAATCGACATCAACTTCGATACGTATGAAAGACCATCCATCAAGGACTGTGAGCGAGAGCGCAGAGAAGCTGTTGTGGGAGGGGAACTAGTTATTGAAGGACCTCAACAGAAAAGAGACTCAAGCTTCAAGAAACAACTCGAGAGGGAGTCGTTCAAACGAGAGCTACCCCTCTTTCTCACAAAGGATTGGTCGAGCAACTTCTACAGGCCTCTTCTTGATGGAAGGGAAGTGTATTTGGGAGTGATGGGAGAGTGCACTCGGTACTTCGTAGAAGATGGAGAAGTAAACGCAGAATCAGTCCCATCTCTAAACTGCAACCACTCGGAGGCCGACACCCGAGTCATCCTTCACATGATTGAGGCGGACAAGTCCACACCTGGCGACATAGTCGTAAGAGCTTCTGACACTGACATTCTAGTGTTACTCCTACACCATGTCCATCGAGTTTCCTCCACTGTGTGGATGGAGGTTGGGACAAGAGGACAAGGCAACCTGCGTTATGTAAACGTAACCAAGATTGCTGCTGCGATAGGCCAAGCTATGTGTGCTGCACTCCCCGGCCTACACGCGTTCACTGGCTGTGACTATACCTCTGCCTTTGCAAGGAAAGGAAAGAACAGGCCATATGCAATTGTGGCAAAAAGTGACAAGTTCCAGAGAGCGTTTGCTTCATTGAGTCACGCTGTCCCAACAGATGAAGTCATCCAAATCTTGCAGGATTTTGTCTGCGTGTTGTACGGAGCACAGAAACTTGTCCCACTCAACAAGCACCAGTTCAACTTGGTCGAGAAAACCTACAAAAGAAAGTCAAATGCTAAGCACCCATTTGAGAAGCTTAAAAGCATTGCAGGCAGTAGCATTCCACCGTGTGAAGCGGAACTAGCACCTCACGTGGACAGAAGTGCATTCGTTGCAAGATTATGGGGTAGTGCTCATCACTAAGACGTGGACAAAACACCCACCAATGGATGGGAAAATGACGGCGAATTTCGCATCATTTGGTTCAATGGAGAACAGATGCCCCCTGCACTCATTCCAGAGGTTCAGGTCGAAACAGAGCTAGATGACAACAGTGATGATGCCCAGGAAGATGGTGGTACGGATGATGACATGGATGAAGATCATGATCCTCTGCCAAGAGAAATGGAATCTCCTGATGAAGACAGTGATGACGATCACGAATGAGATGATCGCAGTAAAATTACGACAGAGTGACTTGACCTAGGATTCCGATTTGGTCGCTATGAAACAATAAGACATTTGCTTGCCAAATAACCACTTTCAAACAATAAACTGTGTCGTACATCACAATGTGCATTCCATGCCGCATTATATTTTGGAAAAAGAATTTTTGTGTTACATGAAAGTTTAAATAAATCGATCATTAATTAATTAGTCGTTAATTAGTAGTTGTCTTAATTAATAACCCCAGATATTTTGGTGTCTTAAATTGTATTTTTGTTCATTTGAAATAATGGTTTATCCATAGCATCAATCAAAATTGTTGTACTCCCTCTTTTGTATAAGGGTCTTCATATCCCTCAGGGTCCAAAGACCCCCAGCTTATCTACAGACCCCAGGAAAAATTGCGTCTCAAGTTGTGGATATGGTATCTAGCGTTACTGAGTTATCTTTTGCAAAAAGAATTTTTGTTGTACTTGAAAGTTTAAATAAATTGTTAATTAGTCGTTAATTAGCGAGTGTCTTAATTAGTAACCCCAGACATTGTCATGTCTTAAATTGCATTTTTGTTAATTTGAAATATGTATTGATATGTGAAGTTCATATGGAGTCACCACTAGAGGGCAGTATGACCCCGGCCATGACCTGACTATAAAAGGAGATGTACATGTGCCACTATGTGGTTAGTTGTTAGTTGCACTTGAAGTGACAAGTAAAAAAGTCCTAACTGACACCCGGTGTGTGCGCCTCGTCATTACATGTTCCAGGAGAACATTACATGGTACCAGGAGTAAATTACAAGATACCAGGATATAAAACTACGAACCGACGGCGAAGATGAACGCTCTTCGACAGCCGGACGAGTTAAAGTTGACCGGTAACGTCAACGAGAACTGGAAAGTATTCAAACAGAGTTTTGAACTTTATTCGCTTGCTATCGGTCTCCGTGACGAGGAGAGGAAAATAGCATTACTGCTGACAGTAGCAGGGCGAGCGGCGCTAAATGTGTTTAACACATTCATCTTCACGGAAGAAGAAAAAGGCAACTTCGACGCCGTGATGAAGAAATTTGACGATTACTGCACACCGAGAAAGAATGAAACGTACGAGAGGTATGTGTTCAGAAAAAGACTTCAGAAAGAGTCAGAGTCCATCGAGCTGTATGTCACAGACCTACGGTTGAAATGTCAGTCATGCAACTTTGGAACATTGAATGAGTCAATGATACGGGACCAAATTGTAATAGGGGTCCAAGACAACAAATTGCGGATGCAATTACTCAAAGAGACTAACTTAACGCTGGAGAAAGCGACACAGATTTGCCAAGTGTCTGAGAGTACAAAGGCACAATTAAAGACTTTTAGCAGCAAGGAAAAAGAGACTGCTGAGGTCGGTGCAGTGCAGCGCGCGAAGCCGAAAGGAACGTTGCAGGCAAGAAAAAGGGAGGCAAACCCAGAGCGCGCGCGCGGGAACTGCGAGCGGTGTGGAAGGCAACACGCGCTGAAACAGTGTCCAGCATTCGGGAAGGAATGTCGCAAGTGTGGCGGAAAAAATCACTTCGCAAAGACCTGCTTCTCGAAGAAGAGGGTGCAACTCGTGGAGAAAAAGAGTGACAGCGAGGAGGATCAGTTTTACGTGGACGCCATCGAGGGAGAGACGAGCGCTGACGAATGGATAGTGTGCCTGGAGATGAATGGCACGGACATGTCACTGAAGCTCGACACAGGTGCGCAGGTAAACATCCTGCCAATGAAAGAATTTAAAAGACTGAAAAACAAACCGAAAATAAGAGATAAAAAGATTAATCTGAGAACATATGACGATAAGCCAATACCCACTAAAGGAATGTGCAGGGTTACACTGTCAAACAAAGGTAAAACAGTGAATGCATTGTTTGTACTTGTTGATGGAAATAGACAAGCAATTTTGGGTTTAAAAACATGCGATCAGCTAGGTCTGATCAAAAGGGTGAATGTCATTGATACAGACAAAGTGACAACACGAGAAAATACAGAGGCTACAACAAGTAGGCACAAACACACTGACTGGGTGAAAGAATACAAAGAGGTGTTCAAAGGAATAGGCCGCCTACCAGGCAAACAAAAAATTAGGCTGAAAGAGAATGCAGAGCCAGTCATACATGCAGCAAGAAAAGTGCCAATAGCTCTTAAAAAGAGGCTGAGAGAAACACTAGACTCACTGATAGCAGACGGAGTGGTCAGAAAAATAGAAGAACCAACTGAATGGGTTAACTCACTAGTTATAGTGGAGAAGCCAAATGGAGATTTGAGATTGTGCATAGATCCAAAAGATCTAAATAAAGTAATACAGCGGGAGCATTACAGGCTACCAACAAAATCTGACATAACCAGCACAATGAGTGGAGCAAATTACTTCACAAAATTAGATGCCAAATCTGGGTTTTACCAAATAGTGCTCGATGAGGAAAGCGCTAAATTGTGCACATTTAATACGCCATTCGGAAGGCATTGCTTTCTACGAATGCCGTTCGGGATTAGCTCAGCCCCTGAAATTTTCCATAGAACTGTGCAGCAATTGTTTGACGGAATAGAAGGGGTGGGAGTTTTTCTTGATGATGTGGTAGTCTGGGGAAAAACAAAAGAGGAGCACGACGAAAGGTTGGCAAGAGTTCTCACACAGGCGCAAAAGTCAGGTATGAAACTGAATAAGAGTAAGTGCCAATTCGGGGTACGGGAGATTACATACCTGGGAGAAAAATTATCTGGGGCAGGCGTGCAACCAGATCCGGAAAAAGTGCGGGCCATAGCAGAGCTGCCAGTACCGCAGAACAAAAATGACTTGCAAAGAGCCCTAGGGCTAGTCAATTACATGGGAAAATTTATCCCAAATTTATCAGCTAACACAATAGCTCTTAGAAGCTTGTTAGAGACCAATACAATGTGGCAGTGGATGGCAGAGCATGCCAGAGAATGGGAGTGGCTCAAAAGCAGTCTAATAAAGGAGCCAGTGTTAAAATTCTATGATCAGGACAAACTGCTAAAAGTGTCCACAGATGCGTCCAAAGCCGGCCTAGGAGCTGTGCTATTGCAAAAACATGACACAGAGTGGTATCCAGTCGCATACGCATCGCGCACCATGACAAGCGCAGAAAAAAATTACACGCAAATAGAGAAAGAGACTCTAGGTGCAGTGTTTGGATGTGAGAAGTTTCATGAATATGTGTATGGAAGGTCAGTAATACTAGAAACAGACCACAAACCACTGATTGCGATCTCACAGAAGCCACTGGGTGACGCACCACCGCGCATCCAGCGTCTAATGTTAAGATTACAGAAATATGACTTGAAATTTGAGTTTACACCAGGCAAGCAACTAATTGTAGCCGATGCGCTGAGTAGGGCTAGCTTGAGCAACACCAGCAGCACAACAGAGGAAGCTGTGCAAATACATGTAGACTCTATTAAGGCACACATGCCAGTGTCAGATGCAAAATGGACGAAGATAGTGAAAGAAACACAAAAAGATGAGAAACTAAAAAGGGTAATGGAACAGATACATCAGCCAGGACAGGTTATGATTGACAAGCCTTACCAACACTTTAAAGGTGAACTGTCTGTGTTAGATGGGGTTCTGTTAAAAGGTACAAGGATAGTCATACCTACCTCCATGAGATCAGAAATGGTTAAATTAGTGCATGAGGGGCATTTGGGTATTGAAAAGTGCAAAAGACGTGCACGTGATGTTTTATATTGGCCCAACATGCACAAGGACATTGAGGCATATGTGCAGCGCTGTGACACTTGCCAGCGCCACAGGTATCAACAGCCAAAGGAGCCTATGAGGCCCCATGAGAAGCCTCAAGGGCCATGGAGAAAAGTGGGCATGGATCTATTTCAGCTTAAGGGCAAGGACTATCTGTTAGTCATGGACTATCATTCCACCTACCCAGAGTTTGCAGGGTTGAGTGACACAACAGCAGAAAAGGTGATTGCACATACAAAGACAATGTTCGCACGCCATGGAATTCCAATGACTGTTGTAAGCGATAACGGACCACAATTCACGAGTCAGTGCTTCAAAGACTTTGCAGACACATATGGGTTCAAGCACGTGACCTCAAGCCCTCTGTACCCACAGTCAAATGGGTTAGCAGAGAAAGGGGTGCAAATTGTGAAGCGCATACTGAAAAAGGCTGCAGACAATGCAGAAGACCCACATCTGGCGATCCTGAATTACCGAGCATCACCACTGGAGAATGGACTGTCCCCAGCAGAAATGCTCATGAACAGAAAACTCAGAACGCGACTTCCATCAGCATCTCAGGTGATGGAAAAGAGAGATGTGAGGCGTGATGAGAGGCAAACTGAACTGTACAACAGAACAGCACGACCTCTGAGACCACTTGCACATGAGGACATAGTGCGAGTGAGATGTGATGGAGAATGGGGACCGCTGGCAAAAGTGGTCAAAGAAACAACTCCCAGATCATATGAAGTCATCACAGAGCATGGGAAAACAATGAGGCGAAACCGACGTCACTTACTGAAAGTGCCTCAAACAAAAATGAGAGTCACAGACAGTGAAATAAGCGACATGCTAATTTCCAGCCAAACCGAACAACCAGAAATGGCTGAGAACCAGAACATAGAGACAGACACTAATGAACAGACTGAGGTGACACAAATCAGAAGATCACAAAGGCAAATTGTGAAACCGAAAAGATTGATTGAGGAAATGTAAGGAGTACTGGAAAAAAAAAATAATGTGTTGATGTTGAATTGTAAACAGAGGAAAAAATGTGTTGATGTTGAATTGTAAACAGAAAAAAAAAAAAAATTGAACTTGTGATTCAGTGTACAAGGTGAAAGAAATGTAAATAGAAATGGAGTTTATTTTGTATATAGAAATTTGAGAAAAAGTTTATAGTTGGACATGACCTTACTTGAAAAAAAAAGGGAGATGTATTGATATGTGAAGTTCATATGGAGTCACCACTAGAGGGCAGTATGACCCCGGCCATGACCTGACTATAAAAGGAGATGTACATGTGCCACTATGTGGTTAGTTGTTAGTTGCACTTGAAGTGACAAGTAAAAAAGTCCTAACTGACACCCGGTGTGTGCGCCTCATCATTACATGTTCCAGGAGAACATTACAAAATAATGTTTTATCCATAGCATCAATCAAAATCGTTGTACTCCCTCTTTTGAATAAGTTCAGTTTTGAGGGTCTTCGTATCCCTTGGGGTCAAAACACCTCCGTCTTATCTACAAACCCCAGGAAAAATTGCGTCTTAAGTTGTGGATATGGTGTCTAGGATTAGTAAATTATCATTTGCAAAAAGAATTTTTGTTGTACTTGAAAGTTTAGATAAATCGTTAATTGGTCGTTAATTAGTGGGTGTCTTAATTAGTAACCCCAGACATTTTCATGTCTTAAGTTGCATCAGTTTAATGTGAGGGGTGATCTAAATGAAACAGGCTTGAAACGGTTGCTGTACTCGAGAAAGTTTGTTTAAATGGATTTTTGGGTCCCCTTTTGAGACCCTCAGGGACCAAACCCCAGGAATGTGCAACTTAAGACGCCCCATTCTTTCATTGATAGGCGATTTACAACAGAATTACACACTCAAACCTTTTGTACTCAATAGTGTGAATAAAATCCACCTGGCTCTCCCGACTATGGGGTTACGAGGGGTGCATCCCATTGTATGGAGTTGCTCAGTCAAAATATGTCATTTTTATCAATAAAAGTTAAGTCACTGCTCAGTTTCCTCATGCTCAGGCTTCTAGAAGTGTGGGCAGGATTTGGATGGACTCAGTACTGACTGGATAATACGCGGCATCATGATCAGTCACCACAGCGCTCCGTGAACAAAACAAGGAAGTGAAAAGCGACAAATTTGACCAGAAAAAGATGATACTGAAGATTTAATGCTTAAAAAATTATACTATAATGTTGCCGTGATTGCGTACCTCTAAAGGATAATTCGGCATATGTGGAGAACATGAGGTGCACGGGTGCGCTGGGGGATGGGGGGGGCAGCAGCCGGACCATACCAGAGTATAAGATAAGATAAGCCTTTATTAGTCCCACAACGGGGAAATTCCAGGATTGCAACAGCACAGGGATAGCAACACTCAGAGCAACAATCAGAAGGCAAGAAAAAAAAACAAGCAAGCAAGAGCAGCTAATATACATATGTACATATTACTATAAAATATATATATACACACACAGACACACAGTGCAGAGCATTGTAGCTGGATGGAATAAATATATGAATATATGAACACAGTGCAGAGCATTGTAGCTAGATGGAATAAATATGTAAATATATAAACACCCACAGTACGGAGCATTGCAGCTAGGTGGAATAAATATGCAAGTATATAAACACACACAGTGCGGAGCAATGTAGCTAGATGGAATAATATGTAGATATATAAAAACACAGTGTGGAGCATTGTAGCTAGATGGAATAAATATATAGATATATAAATATAAACACACCCAGTGCAGAGCATTGTAGCTAGATGGAATAAATATGTAAATATATAAACACACACAGTGCAGAGCATTGTTGCTAGGTGGGATGAAACAGCATAACCGTCTATTTAGTTATCCTACATGGTATGATTATGTGCCCATACATATTCTCACCCTCCATAGCGACCGGTATGTTCCTAGTTGTATGCCGGAGAGGACCATTGTGTATACCAGAGTATACCAGAGTATACCAGTGAATGTATACTCTGGTGGAAACTGTATTCCCTCATGCTATATAAAGAGGGGTTACAGTTTTGGGCAGTGTGAAGAAACAGTTTGAAATTTAAAGTATTCCCCATTAATCATTGCGGTATTTGAGAAATTAATATATAGACTTTGAGTTTGGGAAAAAAAATCACATTTTTTTTCCACTACTAGCCGACCCATGGATTTTGCATTACAATACTCAATCTTATAATATGAAAGCCTCGTTTTTAAAATCCTAGCCAAGTCATTTTTGCCTACACAGAATTGATTCGATGCCGGGATCGTTTCTGTCTGGGGTACTTATTTTGGCACAGCACCAGTAAGCGTGCCATCAGTGACCTCAGTTTATCAGCTGACTTGGGTCAGAAAACTGACAGTTTTATTATAGCTGTACGTTAGCTTTACGAACCTCTGTTGGGCTACAAGGTCACCATGAGGCAAACTGAAACGTGTTATGTGCTAAGAAAGTGATAAAAACATGAATATCATCCTAGTGATTAGGAGGAGCGTGCCGTTTGTTTTGACATCTTGACAAATATTAACTGTGGCGCTACAGACTACGTCAAGCTAGGAAGCTAGCAGGTGTAGGTTTTAAAAAAAAAAACCTTTAAAATGACGGACCTTGCCGCTTGCCGTTCCTCCACTGACCCCGATTAAAAACGGACAGCGCCGAGGTCTTTCTGCCTTTTCAAGAGCTCCCAGAACATCCATTGCAGTAAAAGACTGCACGAAATATCTAGATAGCTTAGTTGCGTGCAACCTGTACCATCTGTCGCCGCAACTACACGCTATTCTCGCGAGAACTAAATGACCCACTTTCTTTCGTGACACAATTATTTGTTTACGCGAGAACTTGTTGGAATTCAACAAAGCATTACAGAGGCATGATCATTTATCAGAACGCACGAAGAAAGTACGTACCTCCTCAAAGGCTTTGTCCACCAATTAAAATGTGAAAAATTACAATTATTTTATCATACCAGCAACAAGCTATATAAACAAGCTAAAATTCCAGAGATGAAGCAAAAATAGAAAACTGTAAACACAGTCCTGAATCTCCATTATCTCAGATACTCGTTAGTGGTAGTTGCACCATCGTAGCCCTGTTTGTCACCATACGGCAGCTGAAAAAAGGCTACCCTCACATATACATGGTGAAAGCATATTAATGCATGCAAGATCTGTAATTTTAATCAGGATCTGTATCAAACTGTACTTTTTAATACCATCAGAAATATGCATGATTTTTTTCATCTAGATCCATACAATATTCACCCAAAAATTGAAAATATTAAAAAAAATAAATAAATAAATAAAAAACATCCTATCTTGCAGTGTTTACAAAAGCAAACTTTCCTGTGCAATCCTGCTAAATGTCAATATAACAGATTAACACAAATGAAAATATATTCTTCTTCAGCAAGGTGATAATAAAAAAATACAAAATTATTTTCAAAATTTGTATTTAATATCAACTTCAATATAAACAACTTGACATACAAAAAATAACCAAACATTATTGTTTTTCTGGGTCACTGTTAGACTTTTCTGTGTCCACACCAGGCAGTGACTCATCTTTGCTAGTGTCAGCCACCATTATCTCCAGAGCAGTGCTTCCTTCAAGCCTCCTCACCGTCTCTCCTTTGGCAGCAAGGATTTCCTCAATGTTTCTAAAACAGAGAGAAATATGAGTCATTCAGAAGCATGTCACATTTCCAAATGTGTTGAGTTTTCTGGTGTGATTTTCACAGCTAATACAGACATGGACAAATTTGTCAGTACCCTTCCATAAAAACCTGGGCAGTATGTTTTGCTCCAGGATGCCTTTGCAGTCTTGAGACTCCACTGTGCCCTGCACAGATTCAAAGTTCCCCATGCCAGATTTAGCAAAGCATCCCCAAAACAAAACCGAGCCCCCTCCATGTTTCAGAGTAAGTATGAGGTTCTTTGCTTTTAAAGCATCATTTTCCTTCTGTAAACATAGAGCTGATGTGACTGGCCAAAAACCTCCAGTTTTGCATCATCAGTCCAAAGGACATTCTCCCAGAAACTTTGGGGCTTGTCAGCATGCATTGTGGGGGGCTTTTTTTTGTGTGTGTGTGTCAGCCGTGGAGCCCTCCAGGAGAGTATTCCAGAAAACGGGGTTAACATAGCCTGAAATAAACCCTGAACTCAGGGTAAAGTGAACCTGCCAGAACTTTCTCCGAGTTTCTGGTTCCATAACTCCGGTTATGACTCTGTTTGATCAACTTAGAGTTGATTGACCTCGACCTAAGACGGCATGTGTTGAACACAGAAACCACAAGCAGTGGAGGAAAGGAGAATTATTTCTCTGAAGAAGAATTACAA
The DNA here is from genome assembly GCA_020510985.1 of Pholidichthys leucotaenia. Lineage (NCBI taxonomy): Eukaryota > Metazoa > Chordata > Actinopteri > Cichliformes > Pholidichthyidae > Pholidichthys > Pholidichthys leucotaenia. The sequence continues at coordinate 41,638,588 of CM035850.1, forward strand.
GCACTCTTGGAGGCATATGAGGAGTAGAAAAAAAATCATAATCAAGAAGAAAAAACAGCAACATTAGCCAAATATACAGGGAGCTGACCTGCAAATAATTGCCAGCTGCATGAAGTGATTTTTTTTTTATTCTTCACCGGTGGACAATCTATATAAGTATACACAACCATTTCTACTTGGCTTGGGTCAAGCCTCTTAGTGGCATAAGTAGACTGCTGGACTCTGATGTAAGAGGCTGTGAGTTTGAGTCCCCGGTTGACTGTCCTTTGGGTCAAATTTATTTTCCATTAAAAAAACCAGAAAAGTACTCAGAGAGTGCAGACCTCCGGCAAGCAGCTCATTTCCCCCAAATGACATTGTTAGAAATGCAGCCGTTTTCTAAATGCAGCATTTCTGCATTTGATATTGATGAAAAATACTAATTCAAGTTTCCTTCTATAAAATTTATTGAAATAACAAATAAATAGTATTACAGTAGGTAACTTTGCTACAGAAATTCTGGTGTACCAGCAAAAGTAAAATTTAACCAAGTTGATACTGATTTTTCCTAAAAAATCCTGGATCCAGGTGGTGATCTGGATCACCACAAAAATGTAACCATCCGTGCCCCATGCCATCACACACCTTTCCTGAAAATTTCACCAAAATCTGTTCATAAATTTTGGAGTAATGTTGCTAAGAGACAGACAGACAAAGTGATGCTGGTGTCATGGCAAAAAGTGGTCAGCCACTAAAAACTGATCACCAGGTGCCATATTGTAGTTATGGGCTTATATGAGACATAAAATATATATTTCCACAGGTATACAGTACTGAGTTAGATATGATAAAAATATATTTAACACTTATGATGCATTTTGAACCGGAAACAAACTTGATGTAGGATTAAAAGTAATTAAAATAATGCAGTCACAAGGATACATGAAAAAATACATAGATTTACTGGATATATACATGTAGATATTGTGTAAATACATATTCTATGCGACAACAATGGACAATTACAGTGTAACTTCTAAATAACAATGAGGTTTTTGCACATAAATATTGGAATCAATTACCATCTGATAAATGGTGAATGGTAATAGTAAATGGTGTTCACTTATATATAGCACTTTTGCTCATTTCTAGATGACCAAAGCACTTAACAGATCCTGCAATCCCCACATTCACACACTGATGCGGCAGAGCCGCCATACACAGGTGCTGGCCTGACCCACCAGGAGCAACTGGTTGGTTCAGTGTCTTGCTCAAGGACACTTCGACATGTAGACTGCAGACAGAGCGGGAATCAGACCCCTGACCCTCCAATCAGTAGTCAGCCACACTACACCTGTGCCACAGCTGCCCCCTGTGCTATATGCTAAATGTGCTAAAATGCTATATGTTGTTATCCAAACTGCAAACACTTTGGCCAACACTATAATTTTTTTTCCAGATGCATAAAACCTCAAAACATTTACGGACACATTGTAGGTGGACTGAGACCAGGCAGTACACCTTGAACAAGCAGGCACTCCCGGCTCCTGCAGCCGGTGATCCCTTTTTGACAGTCGATCGCGCCACCCTCAATCACTTTTTGGCACGACACCAGCAAAAACATTACCTTCTCCTCTTGGCGGCGGTAATAAAGATTAAACATTGTCCAGTGCTGTGTGTTTACATACCATGTGGGTAACATGCCTCGCAAGACATCCTTAACTTGTCTACCAGTACTCTGTCCCTGTGCCATTACACACCTTTCCTGAAAATTTCATTAAAATCCATTCATAAACCGCAGTTTGCCTGCTTTTTCTTGGCGTCTTCAGATGAAATAATGTCAACCATCACATACAGTGCATCCGGGAAGTATTCACAGCGCTTCACTTTTTCCACATTTTATGTTACAGCCTTATTCCAAAATGGATTAAATTAACTTTTTCCTCAAAATTCTACACACAATACCCCATAATGACAATGTGGGGGAAAAAAAGGGGTTTTTTTGAGATTTTTGCAAATTTATTAAAAATAAAAAACTAAGAAATCACATGTACATAAGTATTCACAACCTTTGCTCAATACTTTGTTGATGCACCTTTGGCCTCCAATCTTTTTGAATATGATGCCACAAGCTTGGCACACCTATCTTTGGGCAGGCTGCTCCTGGAGATACTGAGATCAAAAAGGACGCTCAGAGGCGACAGATCTTTTTCTGATGCTGCTCCGAAACTGTGGAACAGTCTCCCTTTGCCAATTAGGCAGGCTCCTTCACTGTCAATTTTTAAAACTAATTTTTACTCCTTGGCCTTCAACCCAGCATGAGATATTGATCTCACTTGGTTTACTGTTTTTATTATATGACTGTCATTTTTACTGGTCTTGTTTTATACTTTTTCAGTTGTATTTTATTGTCTTTTATTTCCTTTTAAGTCTCATATGTCTTTCACATTTTATTTATTCTTGATGTACAGCACTTTGTGTCACCTGTAGTTGTTTTTTGTTTTTTTTATTTTAAGTTTTTGTAAAGGGTATACAGGTCATTACAGCATTGCATTGTTTACATTTTCATCACATGTTCCCTTATTTTTTGCTATTTGACAACATTGGTAGGATAATTATTACAACACCCCTTTTTTTAAAGTGAAAGAAAAAGTGAAATTAAAGAGAATAAAATTAAAAAAAAATGAACAAACAAACAAACAGAACAGCAAAAAACAAACAAACAGAAAATTAAGTAATTAAAAGTAAAAGAGCATCTGAGTAGCATTGGAACAAAGAGCGGGACCATTATTGAAATGGTATTTGTCAAAGATTAGATCTAATGACACATATGCGATCCAGGGTTGCCAAAAGTTCATGAACCCATCCATGTCCTGTCTCAGTGCGAATGTCAACTTTTCCATCGAGTAAATGTCTTGAATCACGTTAATCCAATCTTCAGGTGTAGGACAGTCCTTCAGCATCCATTTTTTAGTTAGAGCTTTTTTACTAGCCAATATTAAAACACTGAATAAGTATTTATCTCCTCGTCTTTCCAGTGAGTCCGGTAGTAAACCCAAATACAAAGTTACAAAAGAAAAGGGAACTGTTATTTTGAATATTTTCCCCAATATTGTCTGTACATTGGTCCAATATTGGTGGATAACTGGGCATGACCAAAACACATGAAAATGATTTGCAGTCTTTTCACCACACAAGCGCCAACAGTTCAACCCCTTATGGGTAAATTTGTTTTGTGCAGGTGTTCTGAAAAATCTTACCAAATTCTTCCATCCAAATTCTCTCCACTGCAGGGATGAGGTACTTTTCCATTGCTGTTCTTTCTTTCAAAGGTCTTTTTATTATTATTAATTAAAGTATCAATACAATACAAAGTATTAGAAATTTTCATTTTTGTTTCAACCAAACAGTAAAAAACTAGAACTTAAAGCCAACAAATGTAAATGCTTCAAAGCACAAAAACCTTTAAATAAACAATAAAAAAAAAAAAAAATACAAAGAAAAATTGTGTGTGTGAAGTGGGGGTGGGGTAAAGGGGATATGAGCTACTCAGAAACTATAATCGTGGGTCTTTCAAAGAAATCAAGAAACGGGCGCCATAATTTATAGAATTTGTTTTCAGAGCCACAGACTGTATATCTGATTTTTTCTAAATCCAAACAGGACATTATATCTTTTATCCACTGTAAATGTGAAGGGGGCGAAGAGTCTTTCCACTTCAGTAATACAGCACGTCTGGCCAATAATAATGAAAATTTGAATACTTTTAATTTGGAACTTGGCAAGACAAGTTCTGGAGCCACACCAAAAATGGCGCATAATGGATCAGGTTTAATTTGATATTGCAGGACTTCAGACATAGTGATAAAAACAGAATGCCAAAAATTCATCAATGCAGGGCAGGACCAATACATGTGAAGCAAAGTGCCAGGAGCGCTACCACACTTTTCACAAGTTGGGTCTATATCCGAGTAAATACGTGCTAACTTAACCTTGGACAGGTGCATCCGGTGTACAATCTTAAATTGAATAAGAGCGTGACGAGCACACATTGATACAGTGTGAACCTGGCCAAGAATAGAGTCCCACAGTTCATCAGTAAAAGTAAAATTAAGATCTTGTTCCCAGTTCAATTTGATAGCGGCCAGAGAAGAAGATTGTAAATTTGAAATTAAATTATATAAAACTGACATTACCCCCTTAGAAGTTGGTTTAACTAATAAAAAATCATCTAGAGGATTATCAGAAGGTTTTTGAGGGAATTGTTTTGTCATGGTTTGCACATAATGTCTGACCTGGAGGAAGCGGAAAAAATGTGTAGAAGTGATGTCGAATTTGGTGGAAAGTTGAGAAAAACTTGCAAATTGACCATCAAAATATAAATCCGCAAAAGATTTTAAACCTTTTCTGTGCCATATATGAAATGCACTATCAATAGTTGATGGGGTAAATAAATGATTTGCGGCAATTGGACTTCTAATGGAAAAAAACTGAAGACCGAAATTTTTCCTGAATTGAGACCAAATTCTAAGAGACTGACGAACTACTTTATTATTACCCAGTGTAGACAAAGCAAGGGGAAGTGGTGAACCTAAAATTGCCGGTAGGGAAGTTTGATTGTCCACATGTGACTCCATAAGGATCCAAATAGGTGATTTGGGTTCCAGATAAAAATGTTTCCAATATAACATGCACCTGATATTTGCTGCCCAGTAGTAATATTGAAAGTTAGGCAGAGCCATGCCACCTACTGATTTGGGTCTTTGAAGAAAAACTTTCCTCAATCTCGGATGTTTACCATTCCAAATAAATGAGGTAATCAGAGAGTCCAAAGACTTAAAAAAGGATTTAGGAATAAAAATGGGGAGACATTGAAACAAATATAAAAACTTTGGAAGTAACATCATTTTTACAGAATTGATTCTGCCAATTAAAGACAAGGATAATGGGGACCATTTGGAAAGTATTAACTTGCACTGGTCAAGTAAGGGGAGAAAATTATTTTTAAACAAGTAATTAAATTGTTTAGTGACACATATCCCAAGATAATTAAAATGATCAATAACAACCTTGAAAGGAAAATTTTCAAAATCCTGAACTTGAATCTTTTCATTAATCAGAAACAGTTCACTCTTATTAAGATTAATTTTATAACCAGAAAACCTACTAAAACTATCCAAAATATTAAGTATAGCGGGTAATGAAGTAAGTGGGTTGGAAAGAAATAATAAAAGATCATCAGCATAGAGTGAAACCCTATGCTCAATGCCACCCCTACGAATGCCTAGAAAGTCCCGGCTCCCACGGATTGCAATAGCTAACGGCTCAACTGCCAAGGCAAAGAGCAACGGGCTCAAAGGACAGCCTTGCCTCGTACCACGGTAAAGTCTAAAATAGTCAGAATAGCGACAATTAGTTAACACTGAAGCTAAAGGACTAGCATAGAGAAGTTTAATCCAGGAACAGAAGGAAGGACCAAAACCGAACCTCTCCAAAGTAAAAAACAAATACTCCCACTCAACCCTATCGAATGCCTTTTCAGCGTCCAAACTAATAAGACATTCAGGTATGTTGTGGTGAGGAGTATAAATAATATTAAACAACCGCCGCAAGTTAAAAAAAGAATAGCGATTTTTAATGAAACCGGTTTGGTCCTGTGAAATTATAAAAGGAAGAATCTTTTCCAACCTTGAAGCTAACAACTTTGACAAAATTTTAACATCGGTATTTAACAAGGAAATAGGCCTGTAAGAAGCACAATCAACAGGATCCTTATCCTTTTTAAGCAACACAGTGATACAGGCCTGATAGCATGAAGGAGGAAGTGTACCAGAGTCAAGCGACTCTGTAAAAACTTGACAAAGGAAAGGGGCGAGGTCATCAGAGAATTTTTTGAAAAAATCAGCGGAAAACCCATCAGGTCCTGGAGATTTTCCTGATTGCATGGATGATATTGCCAGCTGAATTTCTTCTTTTGTGATGGGAGCTTCTAAAATTTGCCGAGATTCTGAAGAAATCGAAGGAATATCAATAGAATCAAAAAAAATTTCCAAATCCTTTAAGTTTGTTGTATATTCTGAGGTATATAATTTGGAATAAAATGACCTGAAAATATCATTAATCGCTTGTTGGTCAGATGTCACCTCTCCTTTATCTGTCCTAACTCCAGTAATAATTTGCTTAGCTCTAATACCACGTAGTTGATTAGCTAGAAGTTTACTGGTTTTTTCGCCATGTTCATAAAATTCACTCTTGTTCCTTATTAAACAACCTTCAATTTGTCGAGTAGAAAGTAAATTAAGTTTAGTTTGTAATGTCATACGTTCCTTGTACAGAGCGGGTGATGGAGATTGAGCATATTGTCTGTCAATGTCCAGGATTTGATCTAAAATAGCCTTCTGTTCCTGTATTAAGGATCGTCTTTTAAATGCTGCCAATGAAATAAATTCCCCCCTAAGAAATGCCTTCATGGCCTCCCATATCGTTTTATTTGACATACCAGGAGTTTTATTTTCTTTCAAAAAAAAATTAATTTTAGAAGAAATATTCGCAACCAATTTTTCATCTGTAAGTAATAATGGATCCATTCTCCAATGCTTTCTCATGGAGTCACATCCATGGAGGATCATTTTAAGTACAAGAGGGGCATGATCAGAAACCGAGATGCTATCATAACTGCAAGAGCAAAGGTTATTAATTAATAAATTGTCAACAAAAAAATAATCTATTCTGGTATAAGTATGGTGTACGTGAGAGAAAAAAGAATAGTCCCTGCCGTTAGGATGTAAAAAACGCCAAGGATCTGTAAGGCTATATTCCTCAAGAAAAGACTTAACATAAGTTGCAGATTTATTAAGACTAGCAGGTTTTGAAGATGAGCGATCTAAGATCGGATCCATATACAAATTAAAGTCACCCCCAAGAATTAGAGAATGAGTATTTAAATCTAGAAGTTGCGAAAAAAGGTTGCGAAAAAAGTGCACATCATCAAAATTCGGTGCATACAGATTAGCCAAAGTGACATGTTTATCGCCAAGTTTACCTGATACTATTACAAATCGTCCATTTTTATCTGATACAACATTAGAGGGAATAAATGGGATATTTCGATCAATAAGAATAGCAGCGCCCCTGGCCTTAGCTTTAAAATTTGAATGAAAAAATTGTCCTGACCAACATTTTGACAAACGCAAGTGGTCGGAATCCTGCAAATGGGTTTCCTGCAAAAACAGTACCCCAGGCTTAAACTGCTTTAGACGTGACATGACTCTCTTTCGTTTAATTGGATGGTTCAACCCCTTCACATTCCAGCTTACCAAAGTAAGATTACTATTCATTCAAAGAGTAAAATTTATATATTATGTTGTGTAGCCCAAAGAAGAATAAAGTGAGGTACGGGTAAAAAAAAAAAAAAAAAAAAAAAAAAAGGAAGGGGTAAGGGGGTGTAAATAAAACCATAACAAAAAAACAAAACAAAAAAAAATAAATAAAAAAAATAAAAATAAAAAAAATAAAAAATAAAAAAATCCAACAACCAAACCTATAACAACACTCCAGCCGGTTGCAAAAAAACAGCAACCGCTCCATCTCCAGCTCTATTTTCATCCTAACAGAATGCTCCCATACAACTGGCTTCAATCCTGCATAATATGAACGTTTTACCCTAAAAAAAAAAAAAAAAATAAATAAAGATAAAATTAAAAAAAAGAATTAAGTAAACAACAACGTATAGGGAGCCAATTTTACCTTGTTTTTAAACATCTGAAAATGCATCAATGTCCAGTCAGTGCAGCTTCAATGAAGTAACAAGCAGCCCAGCGCGGCAGCTGGTCAACCCAGAAATGTCCAGTTCAAGGCGAAAATTGCTGGTTTCTCTCCATAGTTTGCATGAAGCAGGTGGCCTCCGAGACGGACGCCAGCCACTGGTTTTTGCCGTCTGGAAGAGTTATCCGGAGCCTGGCGGGGAAAAGAAGAGAAGGACGAAAACCTCTCTTGTACAACTCGGACATAACCTCCTTATATTCGGCTCGTTGCTTCTGAACGTCAGCGTTATAATCCTCGTAGAACTGAAGTTTATGCCCACGATATTCCAAAGTCCCACGGCGTCTCCGCGCTTCTCTCATCACCAAGTCTTTGGTCCGAAACCGGTGGAAACAAATAATGACAGCGTGCGGCTTCCCATTCGGACTCGGCTTGGACATGAGGCTGCGGTGGGCTCTATCCAGCTCTGGGGGAGATGGCAAAGTTTGTGTGCCAAAGACGTCCACCAACAGCCGAGAAAAAAATTCAGATGGCCGTGGACCCACATCAAAGGACTCCGGCAGACCCACCAGACGAATATTCAGCCTCCTGCTTCTTCCCTCCAGGTCAGAAAGTTTGTTTTTCAAAAGTTTGTTCTCCTCCTGTATTGACTCGCATGTAACTTCAAGCGCCGCTAGGCGCTGGCTGACGTCCTCCGCGTTGTTTTCAAGGTCGCCAATGCGTTGCTCCTGGTTCGCCACATCTGCTTGAATTTTGTCCAGCTTACCATTAATAAGTTCAAATGAAGCTTTGAAGTCAGCAGCTATGGACATTCTGTGTTGCTCAAGCAAGGCAACAAGTGCAGGGTTAAGGCTGATACTAGCATCCTCAGCTAAGCTGGTGTTAATATTATTCCCTGCTGCCTCCTTCTCAGTCTGCTTTCTTGTTTTGGACATATTTCAAAACAGATTCTGCACGTATTAAATGTCCAAAACATTAACAACTTACAGCAAAATAGGGTTTAAAAAGTAAAGAAAAAAATATAGCAGGAGCCAGCAACGCACACACCTACTCCATTGCCAGCACACCTCTTTTCCATTGCTGTTTATTTAGCTTTTCCCATATTTCCAATTGTAAAGTGAAATTCCCCTCTTTTTCCCATCTCTCTCTTATATATGATGTGTTGTCTCCTTTTAAGTCTTGAAGACCTTGGTATATTTTAGAAATGTATCTGATCCCTGGGATCCCTTTATATGCCATTAAGAAGACCTTCAGAACACCTGACTGGGCCCTTTCCAAATCCTCCTTTTTAAGTATATTGTTTATGTGGTGTCTAAGCTGAAAGAACCTGTAAAGATCTTGATTTATTAGACCTTGTTTTTTTCAAATCTTCAAAACTTCTTAAAGTTTGCCCCTTAAAAAAATCGTAATATTTTATCAGCCCTTTCTCTTTCCACTCTTTAAATCTAGTGTCTGTTTTATTGGGGGTAAAGTCTTGATCATAGGCAATCCATTGCAGAAGTCGATAGGGCTCTTTAGCTTGATTCTCTCTGACTATCTTAAACCAAATTTTTAGCGGGGTCTCTACCCACGGGTTAGTGTTATTCAAGAGTTTAGGTAAGGCATTGTTCCCTATTATCGCCTGTAGGGGGATGTCACTTGTTATTTGGCATTCGATCTCCTTCCATTGTGCAGTGTAGACTGGGTTACATATCTCTATTAAAGTTTTAATTTGTGCGGCTTTAAAATAGTCCCTGATATTTGGCAGCGTGAGCCCACCTTTGTCTTTGTTTAGCTGTAAGGTTCTATATCTGATTCTAGGTCTCTTGCCCTGCCATATGAATCTTGAGATCCTTCTGTCCAGCTCCTGCCATGTTTTTTTGGGAGGTTCTACCGCTATTGTTTGGAAAAGGTATAGAAGACGTGGAAGTATATTCATTTTGACTGCTTGAATTCTTTGTGCAGTACCTAAGAATGGTATCATATTCCATCTTGCTAGGTCAGATTTTATTTTTGTCACCAGTGGATCATAGTTTAGTGTTATAATTTTGTTGAGTTGTTTCGGGATATTGACCCCCAGATATTTCATAGATTCCAACTCCCAGTTAGTTTTGAGTTCACTTAGTGAATAATGATTTGGGTCATAGTTGAATGTTAAAACTTGGGTTTTATGCATGTTTAATTTGTACCCCGATAAATCTCCATAGTCTGAAAAAACTGAGATTAGTTCTGGTAAAGAAGTGTCTGGCTGCCCTAGGTATATTAAAATGTCATCAGCAAAGAGTGCTATTTTATGTTCCTTCTGACCAAGTGTAATACCTTGAATTTCTTGATTTTGTCTTATCCATTGGCTCAGAGGTTCTATGAAGATTGCAAAGAGCAGTGGAGACAGGGGGCAGCCTTGACGACATCCTCTTTCCAGCTCAAAAGATGATGATAAATTACCGTTAATCCTTATTTTAGCTGTTGGTTTTTTATATAATGCCTATATAGTTCTAATGAAGTTGTTATGAAAATTGAAACTGGATAAGATTCTATATAGGAAAGACCAGTCAACCGAATCGAATGCTTTTTCAGCATCTAATCCCAATATGACTGCATTTAAGTTATATTTTTTTATATGATGAATTATGTGTAAAGTGCGTCGAATGTTGTCTTGTGTCTGTCTTTGTCTTATAAAACCTGTTTGGTCTAAGTGAATTAAGTCTGTCAGTATGTTTTCTAACCTTTTGGCAAGGATAATGGTAAAAAGCTTATAGTCCTGATTTAATACACTGATTGGTCTGTAGTTGGAGCATTCTAGTTTATCCTTTTCAGGTTTAGGTATAACTGCAATGACCCCTTCTCTCCAGGAGGGGGAGATTTCCCCTGAGTGGAGGACATAGTTAAACGTTTTCAGGAGGAGAGGAGATAGTTGCTGTTTAAAGGTTTTGTACCACTCTGCTGTATAGCCATCTGCTCCTGGGGATTTGTTAGCTTTAAGTTTCATAATTGCTTTTTCTAATTCTTTAGGTTGTATTTCTGACAGTAGTGTTTTATTTTGTGACTCAGTAAGTTGGGGAAGGTTTAATGTGTTAAGGAATGTTTCGGATGCGTTTTTATGTTTTTTGAGGGAGTACAAGTTCTTATAGTAGTTCTTGAAGCTTTTAAGAATATCCTGAATTCTAAATTTTATTTCCTTTGATACTGGGTCTCTGATTTTGTAGATTGCTCTCTCCGTTTGTTGTTTCCTCAATTTATAGGCTAGTAATTTTGCCGATTTGCTGCCTGCTTCATAGTATTTTTGTTTCAGAAATGTAAGTTTCTTCTGGATTTCTATTGTGTAGATCTCATTTATTTGTTTTTTAATTTCCTTAATTTTGAGCGAGTCGTTAGAATGAGTGTTGTCTTTGTGCTCTTTTTCTAGGTTCTTAAGTTCTGACTCTAATGTGATTAGTTTTTCTTGTCTCAGTTTCTTTTGGATTGCCAGTTTTGCAATAATCTTTCCCCTTATTACAGCTTTGCATGCGTCCCACAGTATTAAAGGGGATACTTCTCCATTATCATTTTCTTCCAAATATCTGAGAATATCTGATTCCAATTCATCTCTCAGTGGTCCTTTCAGCACATTTGAATTTAACCTCCAAGAAAATGTATTATTTGTGTATTTTTGGATACTTAAGTCCATATAGATCGGACTGTGGTCAGAGAGATCCATCAGTCCTATTTTACATGTTTTTACTCTTCCAATGTCTCTATTAAAGATAAAAAAAAAATAGTCAGTCCTTGAGTATGATGAATGTGGTGCTGAGTAAAATGTATAATCTTTTACACTGGGGTTGAATTCCCTCCACACGTCACAGATTCCCATTTCTTTTAGTAGCATCCGAGTTTTTCTACTTTGAGTGTTATTTTGATGTGGAGAATTACCTGATGCATCCCAGTATGGATTCAGTCTTAGATTGAAGTCTCCACCACATATCACTAAACCTTGGGCTTTAGTTATCATTAGGTCGAATACATTTTTATAAAATTTCCATTTAGCCCCTGGTGGTGCATATACATTCAGCAGGGTGATATCTTCTCCCTCTAGCCGCCCAATTACCAAACTGTACCTCCCTTCTTTATCTTTGTGTTCTGATTTTTTTTTCAAATGTAATTTTGGTTGATATCAATGTCGCTACTCCCCTCCTCCTCCCTGACTTATATGAAGATGAAGAGATCATTTTAAACCCTTGTCTATTGAGTTTAGTGTGTTCCACGTCTGTTAGGTGGGTTTCTTGTAAAAATATTATTTCTGCTTTGTCTTTTTTCATTTTGCGCAGAATCTTGGATCTTTTAACTGGATTCAGGATCCCTTTTACATTATATGAGGCTATTTTGGTTACACCCTGTTTCTCCATTGTATTTTCTTATTTAGTATAACAGTGTGGTGGCCCTCTTTTTTGCTACTCAGAAACTGAAAGAACATTAAGAACATAAAAAACATTAAGAACATAGTGTACGAAACTTTAAAACAAAAAACTGTCAAAAAAACTTCCTGAGCTGGGGTCTCTTTAAAGACCCTGTAAGAGCCCTGATGGAGTGTAGGCTCTGAGGGAAATTCCTCAAACTCTGTTACGTGTTGAGGGCCCTCTCTTACCCCTGTAAGTTGTCCCATGTTTTTAACGTGAATTTCAGATCCCAATCCGAATTTGTAATGATTTTTTTTTTTTTTTTATGCCTATACCCTATGAGATTGTGTGCACCCTCCCACCCCCACCACAGCAAACATTCACTCTAATACAGTATTTGTTAGTGTAGGGAGAACATGTGGGTCATTGTTACATTTCTATTTTAACAAGATTTTTTTTCCCTTTAAATTAAGAAGACATTTGTTTCTAATGCTATAACTGCTCCATGAAAGGTTTTACCACATGCTGATTCTGCATCTTCTTTAATGTTTGTTACCTTGTAGGAGGGGGAATGGAAGTGCAGAACGACTGAAAAGAAAAAAAACAAAAAGGTCGCTATTCCTTCCTGGAACTGGAAAGCTTATCTTTGTAGCTCTGGGGCTGGGTTTCCCGCTGCTGGCCCGTGGATTTTGAAGGTCTCTGAGTGGACCACGTTTGAGCTCTGATCCTCTCGCTCAGATCCACTGCGGGTTTAAACACCGATACCGGGAGCCCTCTTCTCGCCATATCAATTGTTGCTTCTTCCGCTGAATTATAGAGACATGACTCTTCACCGTAAAAGACCCTTAACTTCGCAGGAAATGGCGTCTGAAAGCGTAGATCACATGTGTCAAACTCAGGCCCGCGGGCCAAATTTGGCCCGCAGTGTAATTATAATTGGCCCACGAGATCATATCAAATGTGCATTAGAGCTGGCCCGCGGTATATACTGTACTGCTAATACTACAAATCCCACAATGCTTTGCTAGTATGTTGGCATGCAGTCGAAACCGGCAAGCGCTCCTTTTTTCTGTTGACAGTCATTGACACCCATGCTCCAGCCACATCGGACAAATTAATTTCACCCTCCACAAAAATGGCCAAACGAAAGATGGACAACAGGAGCTTTCAAGACAGGTGGGAGGCAGATTATCTGTTCACGAATATAAAGGACAGACCTGTTTGTCTTGTGTGCGGAGCTAACGTGGTTGTTAACAAAAGAATATAACATAAGAAGACACTATGAAACAAAACATTATGAAAAGTACAAGGACCTGGACGTAAAGCAGAAGCTGCAGAAGGTGGAGGAGATGAAAAGAAGTCTGGTTTGCCGGCAGACTATGTTCATGAAAGCAAAATCAAAAAGTGAAGATGCTGTAAAGGCCAGCTTTATTGTGGCAGCAGAGATAGCAAAATCAGCCCGGCCCTTTAATGAGGGAGAGTTTGTCAAAAAGTGCACGGTCAAAGTTTGCAACATCGTGTGCCCAGATAAAAAGCAAGAATTTTTAAATGTGAGCCTGAGCAGAAACACCGTGGCTGAGCGCATGTGCGAGCTTTCCACTAATCTACATGAACAACTAATAAAAAAGGGAAAAGATTTTATTGCATACTCCCTTGCTGTGGATGAGAGCAGCGACACGTCTGATACTGCCCAGCTGTCAATCTTCATCCGTGGAGTAGACTCGAGCCTGTGCGTCACAGAGGAACTTTTAGAATTAAAATCAATACATGGCACCACCACAGGAAAAGATATCTTTGAAGAGGTATCCAAATGTATAAGTGAAATGAGCCTGCCTTGGGATAAACTTGTGGGACTGACGACAGATGGTGCGCCCGCGATGTGCGGTCAAAAGAGTGGATTGGTCGGCAGGATTCAGGAGAAGATGCGGGAGGAAGATGCAGGTGAACTTACAGTTTATCACTGTATCATACATCAGGAAGCGCTCTGTGGCAAAGCTCTGCAAATGGAACATGTTATGAGCTCTATAAAACGAGTAGTCAACTTCATAAGAGCCAAAGGTTTGAATCACCGGCAGTTCAAGTCTTTTCTGGAGGAGTTGGATTCGGAATACAGAGATGTGCCCTATCACACAGAGGTGAGATGGCTAAACAGAGGAAAAGTACTGAACAGATGTTTTGAGCTACGTGAGGAAATCTGTCAGTTTATGGAAAACAAAGGGAAGGACACAACAGAGCTGAGAGATAAAAAGTTTCTGTGTGAGCTTGCATTTCTGTCTGACATTGTGAGCCATCTCGATGTGCTTAACCTGCAGCTTCAGGGACGGGGCCACATCATCACAGACATGTACGCAGCAGTGAGGGCCTTTAAAACTAAGTTGTGTCTGTGGAAGACTCAGATGCTGCAAGGAAACTTGGGTCATTTTCCGTGCTGCCAAACCATGGTAGAGCAAATTTCTCCTGCTGTGCTGCCTAGCGCACAGTTTGCTGAAAAAATCAACGCGCTCAGCGCCGAGTTTTCCCGGCGATTTGCCAACTTTGAGGCTCAGAAAGGGAGATTTGAACTGCTCAGTAACCCGTATGCGATCAACGTGGAAAGCACACCAACCAGCCTCCAAATGGAGCTAATTGAACTCCAATGTAATGACATGCTCAAATCAAAATATGCCTCTGTTGGTGCTGCGTGGTTTCCATGTTTCCTCCCCGACACAATGCCTCAATTACACACCCAAGCTGCTCAGATGCTCTCAATGTTCGGCAGCACATATCTATGTGAACAACTGTTCTCTATGATGAAGGTGAACAAAACACCTCACAGAAGTCGACTCACTGATGAACACCTCCACTCCGTCCTGAGGTTTTCCTCAGCTCAGAGCCTGACCCCAGACATTGATGAACTTGCATCTAAGAAAAGATGCCAGGTATCTACCAATGTGCAGCGTAAATCAGAGTGTAGCAAACTGAGCTTGAATATATCTGTTATTTATGCACTTTTTCTACTGCAAGGCATGGTCTGTTAATAGTTGAAATGTTGGATTTTTATTGAATGACATTATTATTTTTGGTTCTTTTGTTGTTGGCTTTGAAAAAGATTTACTTTAAAAAGGAACTTGAAAGGATACGGGGAGAGACATACTTTATTTATGTATTTAAATAAGAAATGAATACCACTGAGGTGTCTTTTATTTCAAATTTAATTTGTCATGTGTTTGTAATCTCAAGCTTTGGTTGTTCCAGATTCTGTGTTTAAGCAAAACTAAAGTTTGTTTCCATATGAAAAGGTTAAACATTACATATCAGTTGCAGTTAATTTTTCAATAAATATTGAGTTTGGCCCGTGACTTTACTTCACTGTTTAATTTTGGCCCACTGTGAATTTGAGTTTGACACCCCTGGCGTAGATTCTGTTCCCGTAGAACCTTTTTGGCGTTGTTATATTCCCGTCGCTTTTTAAGAACCTCCGGGGCGTAATCATGCTCCACGAAGACTTTTCTCTCTTGATGCATAAATCCTTTTTTCTGCCAAGCCCGTCTTACAACCTCTTGTTTTATTTTGAAATCGGAGAATCTTACCACCACCGAACGTGGGGGCGCTTCTGCCGCTGGCTTTGCGGCTAATGTACGATGGGCCTTTTCTATCTTCAAATCGGTGGTTTGTGGAATATCCAACTTCTCTCTCAATAAGGATTCCATGCATTCCGCCATTGTGTTGAAACTATCTTCAGCTCCTTCTTTCAGACCGTGAATTCTGATGTTATCTCGTCTTTGTCTTCCTTCTTGGTCGGTTAGCTTAGCCTCCAGCCTTGACTGTTTTTTGTGTAAATCCAGCATAGAATCTTCAAGCACTTTTATTCTTTCTTCAGCTTCCAAGATTCGGTTTTCGGCCTGGTCCATTCTGCTGTTCATCCTTTTTAATTCCTCTATGAATTCATGAAATTCGGCCCGAAATCGTCGTATCAAATAGCGATTTCAAGCTAACCTTTTTGTTAGCTAGGTCCAGCTCCTCGTCTTCTGAACGGAGGTCCTCCGGTTCAGATTCTGCGGCCGCTGCGCGTCCTGACCTGGGGAATGTCAGTTTCTTCTGTTTTTGGTTAGGCATGGTGTTTTTGTCTTCTGATTTTTATTCTTCCAAAAATCCGTTAAGTCTGATTTTGAAGATGTTTTCCTTGGATTGGGTCTGGGAGCTTCAGCGTTAAGTTGCTATCACCATGGCGTCCAGACCGGAAGTCTCACCTGTAGTTGTTTTTAAAGTGCTTTAGAAATAAAGTTGGATTGGATTGTCTTATAGTTTCCTGTCAAAATCTGTTCAACCCCCCTAACCCCCCCCCCACACACACACACCCAACTTCAAACACCAGAATCGGTGACTACACCCAACCCATATACCACAAGGCTAATAGTGGCTAGCGCTACAGTAAACAGCATAAATCCCGTGATAAAAAGACTTACCAGTTGAAGGACATGCCGTGTTGTATGCGCGGTGGCCCAGGATAATGACTGTGTTATGTCTCAATCTCAGTATGAAGGAGGGGGCCGTGGATATAGTTGAACGTTCTTTATTAAGGAACCACACTCAGTAATAATATGCGTTCTATACAGCAAGAGGGTTGACGGCTGAAGGCAGCCTGTCTCTTCCAGCTGTGCCCTTTATACCTCGGGTGACGCCACCACCGGAAAGGCGGTCCGTCACCCCTCACCATTCCCAGGTTGACCCGGCTGCCACATTACTACTTGACAGACTGAAACTGTATCGCTTCTTAAAAGCAGTTTAATGGTAAAACCCATCTTAATTTGGATCAACTTTTCAAAGCAGCTGGTTTAAAAATGCTAACTAGCTTGGAGGCTAACTTTAGTTAGGCCAGAGAATCCTGAGTGGCTCACCATTACCCACGTGCCAGCGCCATGCATAGTTACATCACCAAAAACGTTCAGTCTCAACTCGCCTTTCTGAGGGGGCGGGGCTTAAGTGAACCTTTAAAGTAACAAAACAGAGATACATGAGACATCTGAGTCATTTCACTCTTGATATGTCTTATAAGTGATAAAAAACGCATCTTACAGACATGCAAGAAAAAAACTTGATTTTTGGCAGTGTCACTTTAAAGATACTATCTTTTTTGTCCATACCATTTAAATTTGTTTAATTATAAAATATTCAGCTGAATCAATAACAAAAAACAAAGTCTGATTTGTGTTACATATGAGAAAAACAATAAGGGATACCATTAAAGGGCTGATGACACGATTTTGGCATTTTTTAGGATGTTGTGTAAACCCAAAAGTCATTGTCGATGATCAATATAATATTTACAACAGTGCCTGCATAAACTAGTGATCATCAAAAAACCGCAGCTGCTGACTGGACTGTGGTGCTGCCCACCGAATTAAGGTCGGCACCCCCATGACATCAGCGACAGAACAGACTCCGGTGTTGTTAACTGGAATGACAGCAGCTTTGTAGCTCACAGTTTCTCTGGTTTCTTGTTTTAATTTTATGGCTATGCCTTCATGTTGTGTCGCAGGCTTAGATAAACAGCAGGCTGTGAAAGACCACATCACACGCTTCAGCTACAACTGTCATAAGCCTCCTCGTGCGCTCCTCGTGTGCTCCTCGTGCGCTCCTCGTGCGCTTTTACACAGGAGGAGTGCACGAGGATGGGAAGGATTAATGGATTTACGCGCAGCTTTGACCTGCTTTCTGTGATCGCATGCTGACTCTCGCCAGTATGGCCACGTCCCCTCTCTCATTATCACCAGCTGATTCCCCTCCCGCTGATCATCCTTCCCGGTCCTCGCCCAGGTGCTTCTCATCACACCATCACCAGCAGTGCGTGTACTTCGCGGCTGTTTACCAGTAACGCACTGCTGGTCCATAGTACTGTCATCTTTGCTGTTAGTCTGCCAGTATTTTCAGCACTCTCACGATGTGTTAGTCACTCCATGTTCGCCGTGGTTCTCGTGCGTCCTTGAAGTGATGTCAGCTCTGGGGCACACCTGTGGCTAACACGTCTCCTCTCATTTGTTCTCTGGGTGATGCCGGCCCCCCGAACGCCATCAGTAAGTGTTTGTGTTTTTTGTACGTCTTCACCTTTTTTGGGAATTGTCTGTTGTTCTGTATTAAATGTGCTGTGGTGAACCCTGCACGTAAATCCTCGTTATTTCATCCTCCCTCTCCGTGCCCTGCGTAAGAGCGCACGGAGGGTTATGATGAATGGATTTACGTGCAGGATTCATTGAATATAAAGACTGATCCCAAAAGGTGAAGACTTACAAAAATACACGGAAACAAACAGTAGGCGTTCGGGGCCAACATCGCTCAGCGAACATGGAGAGGAAACGTGTTAACCATGGTTGTGCCCCAGATCCGACATTGCTACAAGGGCGCAACAGAACCATGGCTGTGTGGAGTGGCTAACACGTCGTGATAGTGTTGGCAATATTGGCTGGCTGACAACATGGCAGATGATGCACACAAAACATGAACAGCTGACTGTCACTGAGTCTGACTCGCTAGGCACAATGCCCGCTTGGCATGGCTCAAACCTGTACGGTTTGATGCCCCCAGATTCTTCATTGTCATCCCATTCTTCGAAACTATAATCGTCTGAAGATTGGACAACACAAACCAATTCCAGACTACATGTGCTGGAACCATCGTCGATGTTTTCTACCGCTTCCATCCTGTGTGTACAATGGGCAGCCAAGCGCTGTGTTCTGTCGATGACGTTACAACATGGCCGGGGGGTTTTCCAGCCACTGACGCAATTGGTGACGTGGCGCTCATGAAAACGTAGGATATTCGTGTGAAAAAAAGCCCGTTTGACTTAGAACTGCACAGACCAACCTATTCTGTCATATTGTATTATGTGTTGAAAAATTAGATGGAAGTCAAATCACCACCAACCTCTTCCCTTCCAGGTCAGAGAACCAGCCGAGGTTATCAGCGATGATGTGGTGATTCTTACATCCTGAACACGTAACGATCACTACACCATTGTGATAGGCCAGCTTAGAAATCTTCTGCATGGATCTGGTGGAGCAAACCTAAAAAAAAAATAATAATAATAATAATGAAAATAATGGGTTAGCCATGTATGTTTTTTAATTTGCAGTTACAGAATCAGAACATTATGTATTTTAAGTGATCAGCAGCTGTGTGACGATTGATGACTGATCATGGGTGAGCTTAAACTGACACCTTGCAGGTGTAGATGAGGTGGTAGTGCGATGACTGGATCTGTCCAACAGTGTCACTTCTGATGCTCGGTGACGTTGAAAGTTTTCTAAAGCCAGGAAAATTAAGTTTGCATCTGTCAGGAGTTAGAAAACGACGGAAACCTGGTCGTCCCTGCGAGCAGAGCAGCTCCGTCCTGTTCACACAGTCATCGGTCCTGACATCGTGATCCCCAGCGGCGTGGAGACCGGACCGGGGACAGTTGCTATGGCAACGCCTGAGCGTACAGTTGATCACGCGAAGGTGAAAACGTGAAAATGGGAGACACTTTTGTACAACCGACATGACAGTAGCTTGTTTGGTTAAAGCGTAAAGATGCAAGGGATGACATCAAGTTGAATGTTGTCGAGCACTGATGGCGTCACTAACTAAGATTTTCATAATAAAACGAGGTCATTTGAGGTTGTTTTTCATATTAACTCGCAAAAATTGCAAAATTACAAGAAAAAAGTGGCACGCTTACAAGGACAACGTGTACACAAAAAATACATCTTCAAGTTGAATAAATGTACAATTACAAAGTTTTGCATATATATTTTATTGCTTATATTTTTACTGTCGTCAATAACACAGGGTTACAAAAATATTTTTTTTTTGTAAGTTGTCTGTGCTTTTTCAACTGATTTAAGACAATTTTGCACCACTGAATCCGAAAATGACATCCGTTTCTCTCGATCCCGTGCTAAGTAAAAACCTGTACTTAGTATGTGGAGTGTGTAAATGACGAGGTGGATTTGACTTAGACAGTTTATTACACATTCTCACACAGAAGCATAGTCAGAAAGAGGGCATCTCAGAAAAGACTCATCTCTGAAATACTCAGGCCTTCCTACAGCAGCTTCTCACATCAAAGGTCACATTGCATTTGCTTCCTTAATCCTTTAACATCCTCCTAGCAGTCTCTGATACACAAAAGATCACCCTGCATTCATCCTTCACAAGTCCCTGTTATCTCCAAGGAAAACTCTGCTCTTTGTTCTTATCTAAGATGTTACACATTATGTCTTCCCCATGTGCCTCTACACCCCCCCCCCCCCGAGCATATTGGATAGAACAAAAGAATAACAGTCCGTATGCTGTGACAGAACTATTAAACATCAATCCACATGCTGCTTGGGCTTCAGTCTTCTCCCGTATCTGCTGTAACCAGGATTCACCGCCTCCGCGGCGCTGTCATGCTGGGGAGCTGATGTTTGGGGGTGAAAACCTTTTGTCTGTCCCTGTGGGTGTTCTGGGGAAACTTTTCTCTGGGAAGCTCCCCGTGGGGGTCTTCCACGCCAAGGGGCCCTCGCCAACAGCACTTGCTCGTCCGCCACCACGAAAGCGGGTTTGAGTCTGTTTATGCCAACCTTTTCCTTCCTACTCCCCAAATCTAGCAAAAAATGCTTGTCCCCTGTTTCCAGCACTCTGAACAGTCCATCATAAGGTGGGCGCAGTGGGGGGCGATGTGCATCGTGTCTGACAAAAACGAACTCCACGTTTTTCAAAGTTTTAGGCACAAAAACGTGCGGAAAACTGTGGTGAACAGGGCCCGGCAGTGTGCTTGTGTCTATGCTACGCTGCAACAGCTGAGACGGGGAGCTGCCCAGCGCAGGATTATCTGGGAGAAACTCCCCGGGCAACCGAAGTGGCTGCGCAAAAACGAGTTCAGCTGGGGAAGCTTCCAAATCCTCTTTAGGCGCAGAATGTAACCCCAATAAAACCCACGGTAGCTTGTCTACCCAATATGCATCCGTCAGTGACGCCCTGGGAGCCGCTTTCAATGACCTATGAAAACATTCGCATAACCCATTCGCCTGCGGATTGTACGCGGTTGTGCGGTGAATTGTGACACCCAGGCTGCGGGCCATTGTTGACCAAAGTTCAGAAACAAATTGAGGGCCTCTGTCGGACGTAATGTCCGACGGGACTCCAAAACGCGCCACCCATGCTGTTAAAAATGCGCGCGCTACCTCCTTGGCTGTGGTTGCCGCCAGTGGAACCACTTCCGGCCTGCGCGTGGTGCGGTCCACCATTGTCAGAAGGTGCATGCACCCCTGTGATGGCGGGAGGGGGCCCACGAGGTCCACATGAACATGGTCGAACCTCTTAGCCGGGATGCGAAATGGCTCCAAGGGAGCTTTCGTGTGTCTGTGTACTTTGGCTCGTTGGCACGCCATGCAGGCCGCTGCCCACTCTTTCACTTGTTTGCAAAGGCCCGGCCACACAAATTTCTCTCCTACCATTTTGACCGAAGCGCGCACTCCCGGGTGCGCCAAAGAATGAATCGAGTCAAAAACGCGGCGGTGCCACGCAGCCGGTACCACGGGACGCGGTCGCCCCGTGGAGACATCACATATTAGGGGGGGCATACCGTCTTGCAGCACCCTGTTCTCCAGCCTTAACCCTGTTGGTCCAGACTGGAGCGTGCGCACATCCGCGTCACTAACCTGCTCCGCGGCCATGGCTGTGTAATCTATCCCCACGCGGACCGGGGCAGCCACGGCACGCGAGAGGCAGTCTGCCACTACATTCAGTTTACCCGACACATGCTGAATATCGGTAGTAAACTCTGAGATCGCGGCCAGCTGTCTCTGCTGCCGGCCCGACCACGGTTCTGAAACCTTGGCCATCGCGAATGTTAGTGGCTTGTGGTCAACGAACGCGGTGAAACAGCATCCTTCCAGCCAGAACTGGAAGTGGCGAATGGCCAAGTGGAGAGCCAGCAACTCCCTGTCGAACGCGTTGTATTTACGTTCACTATCGCGCAAAGTCCTGCTGAAAAAGGCGAGCGGCTGCCAAGCCCCGGCTACACGCTGCTCCACGACCGCCCCTATGGCCACATCTGACGCGTCAGTAGTGAGCGCTATGCGGGCCGTTGGGTCTGGATGTGCCAACAACGCAGCATTTGCCAGGGCTGCTTTGACTTCCGAGAACACCCGCTCTCGCTCTGGGGACCATTCGATCTTATTCGTGGGTTTCTGTTTTTTGAGCGCGGCATACAGCGGTTGCATGAGCTGCGCTACGCGGGGAAGGAAACGGTTATAAAAATTCACCATTCCCAAAAACTCCTGTAACGCCCTGACCGTTTGCGGCTGGGGAAAATCTGCTACCGCGCGCACTTTGTCAGGCAGTGGAACCGCTCCTTCGGGAGAGACGCGGTGCCCCAAAAAATCAATCTGCGTCGCCCCGAGCTGACACTTCGCTGGGTTGATTATTAAACCGTGCTCTCCCAACCTCCGGAAAACCGCCGTTAGGTGGGTTTCGTCTTCGTCTTCGGACGCGCTGGCTACCAAGATATCGTCCAAGTAGACGAATACGAAAGGGAGATCGCGTAGCACTGCATCCATCATGCGTTGGAACGTCTGTGCAGCCCCTTTAAGCCCGAATGGCATGCGCAAAAACTCGAATAGACCAAACAGAGTTATCACTGCTGTTTTGGGTATGTCCTCAGCGTGCACTGGGACTTGGTGGTAACCGCGGACCAAGTCTATTTTAGAAAAAACGCGCGCTCCTGCCAAGTGAATGGAAAAATCCTGGATGTGAGGAATTGGGTAGCGGTCATGCGCTGTGGCGTTGTTCAACCTGCAGAAATCCCCGCAAGGTCGCCACGAACCGTCAGCTTTAGGGACCATGTGTAGCGGGGAAGCCCACGGGCTGCTTGAATGCCTGATGATGCCCAACCTCTCCAGGTTGGCAAACTCCTCGCGCGCTATGGCCAGTTTAGCTGCGTCCAAGCGCCGAGGTTTTGCAAAAACGGGCAGCCCGGTGGTGGTGATAAAATGCTCCACCTCGTGTTTAGCGACGGCTGCTGAAAATGTCGGGACCGTGAGTGCTGGGAACTGAGTGAGCAGTGTGTGGAACTTACCGCATGCAGCTGTGACGTTGGCCTGTGCTGTTGGCCGGGACGCTTGAGTTGTACAGGGGATAGAATCAAAGGACAGTGCATTAACCAGGCGCCTGTTAGCAACATCAACCAACAAACCATGTGAGCACAAAAAATCAGCCCCCAATATATTGAAATTCAATGCTGCTATGACAAAAGTCCACTCAAATGCACGGCCGTGTAGAGACAGAAGTAGAGTCCTCTCACCAAAGGTCTTAATCTCCGAGCCGTTTGCTGCTGCCATCTTGGGGCCACTAGATCCTGCCAGCCGGTCGGCGTAGGAAGGCATGATGAAACACAACTGGGCGCCGGTGTCCACGAGGAAATGCCTCCCCGAGCGTGCGTCCGCCAAGTAGAGCAGCTTGTTCTCCTCCCCGAGGGCCGCAACTGCTACCGACCCCCGGTCTTTGGCGTTTCCTGAGCACTTGAACTGGCACGGTGGTATACATTTGCGTGCCTCCTCTGTAAAGTGGTGGTGGTAGAAACAAAGGATGTCTCCTGCGCGTTCTTTGGCCCCCGCCGCCGCTGTCGCCGGTGGTTCTGCTACTGCCGTCAATGGCTCCTCTCCTCCTCCAGCCGTCGCGCCGAGCTCCGTCGCTGCCGCCGTGGTCGTGAGCTCTCTGCTGGCCATGATAATCCGGTGTGCTTCTCGGGCCAGCGCACAATAGTCCCGCTCGGTCAGCAACGGCGAATTGGCCAGGGTCGCTCTCTTCGCTGACGGAAGGTTCCGGAGGAAGAGGTGGGTAAAAATGAAGTGGTCATCGCCCGAGCCCTTCAATCTCAGCATCTTCTCCATCAGGTCCATAGCCGACCCATCTCCTAACCCGGTCTGTGTCAGGAGTCTCTCTGCTCTCTCCTCAACCGAGAGTGTGTAGTGCTGGATGAGTGCAGATCGTACTTGTCACTGGTTGGTGGCTGATCCAGCGGGCTCTCCACATGCTGAGCCGTGTGGGCATTGAGCTTTGCGACCACATGGTAGAATTTCGTGTCATCCGCCGATATCCCCCGGAGGGCGAACTGCGCCTCGACTAGGTGGAACCAGGAGCGCGGGTTGTGCTGCCAAAAATCCGGTAGCTGGATAGCAACAGCACCTGCGTGGCTGGGGGCTCCCGCCGAGGTTGGCTCCGGGGATCTTTCGTTGTGTTCCATGAATCGTCTTGGGTCACCAGTGTGGAGTGTGTAAATGACGAGGAGGATTTGACTTAGACAGTTTATTACACATTCTCACACAGAAGCATAGTCAGAAAGAGGGCATCTCAGAAAAGACTCATCTCTTAAATACTCAGGCCTTCCTACAGCAGCTTTTCACATCAAAGGTCACATTGCATTCGCTTACAGCAGCTTCTACGCATCAAAGGTCACATTGCATTTGCTTTCTTAATCCTTTAACATCCTCCTAGCAGTCTCTGATACACAAAAGATCACCCTGCATTCATCCTTCACAAGTCCCTGTTATCTCCAAGGAAAACTCTGCTCTTTGTTCTTATCTAAGATGTTACACATTATGTCTTCCCCATGTGCCTCTACAAGTACTTACTTAGTACTGTGCATGTACTTACCTTTATATAAAGGTAAGTACAGGTAAATTGAATGTTACGTCATCGTTGTTCAAAATTCAGACAATTTCACGATATAAACTTTTTTTTGCATCATATAAAACGAAAATACCTATACATGTAAACAAAAACGTATAAAACAACATGGCCATAATTCAAAAAGTTGACCTGATTGAGCAAAACCAATGTGATTTTTGGATTCAGCACATCAAAATTGTCCTAAATCAGCTAAAAAAAAAAAGGCAGACAATAAAGTTGGTGTTGACCAGCGTAATCTGTCATAAGTGTGTGTGTGTGTGTGTGTGCGCGCACAAAAAAAAAACAAAAAATATTCTTTATAAGTTCAAACTCTTAATTTTAAAATAAGAAAAGACCAGAAGATAGATGGCTGGATTATAGCCATTCAAATTTTCAAGAAAATAGTGATAATTTTGCGGAGAAAAAGTGGAAAACTTATTTTTTTAAATGACAAATTTATGAGGAAAAATGTAAAATTACAAGTAAAATAGTAATGAATTTTCTGGAAAAAAAAAGACAAATTTATAAGAAAAACTACAGAATTATGAGGAAAAAAATGCTAATTTGTTATTACAAAAAGTGGTACTTTTTGAGGAAAAAGGTGATAAATTTGCAAGTAATAGTAGCAAATTTACAAGAAAAAAATGGCGAATTTGTGAGAAAAAAGTGGCATATTCATAAGGAAAAACTGGCAAATTTCAGGGAAACTGGTGGAATATATTATAAAAAAGAGGGAAAATTATGAGGAAAAAATACAAATTTATACTTAAAAGATATCACAAATTTATGACAAAAAGTAAAACTTTTTCAAAAAAGTGGCAAATTTATATTTTTTTAATTGTAAATTTGTGAGGAAAAAAATGGCACAAGACAGTGGCAATTTATGAGAAAATTTATGAGCAAAACTGTGACAAATTAACAAGAATAAAAGCGGCAAATTTCTAAGAAAAAAGTAGCCTAGTGGTAGATCATCCACCCCACAGCCAGGAGGTTGTGGGCTCAAGCTCCAGCTGGGTCAGACCAAAGACCAAATCAAAAAAAAAAAAAAAAGTACTTTCCCCATTCCAGCTTGGTGCTCAGCAATTGGGGGGATGCATGGAAGACATCAGCTCCAGGGCTGTCGACACTTCTATGATCATATGGCTGTGCAACTGATATCTGGTTGATCTCATGCAAAAGAAGTAGCAAGTTTAAAAGGAAAAGATGTAGAAGATGCCTTACAAACGAGACTGAGTTTATTTCTCAGGAAAGCTTTATTGGAAGTCACATCTTCTATCATCAAAGTTCTCAGCAGAAAAGAGACAGAACCAACTTTCCTCACAGCTTTTATACACCAGAGATACTAAACCCCCACATCAAGTATCTCACACCTTCACCCCACAGAAGTTTAGTAAACACATGAACCCACAGTCACATATAGCCTCCGAGACTTGCTGGTGCCTCTGTTCCCTTCTCCACCTCGGGGGCTCCCGTTGGGACATTGTCTCTGACTTCCGTCTTCCCCAGCACCCACCTCCTAGCCGAGGTCCCTGCTGGGGCATTGTTCCTTTGGACGTTTGCTCTGTAGGGTCTGCACCGTCATGCCTACTGGATGCATGTGGGGGAGAATGCGTACCATACAAGCATGCCATGTATGTGCCTTAAATATGCACCATATAACCCCCCCCAAACGTTCAAA
This sequence comes from Pholidichthys leucotaenia, assembly GCA_020510985.1. NCBI lineage: Eukaryota > Metazoa > Chordata > Actinopteri > Cichliformes > Pholidichthyidae > Pholidichthys > Pholidichthys leucotaenia. The sequence continues at coordinate 41,665,027 of CM035850.1, forward strand.
TAAGGACAAGTTACACTTCAAATGCATAGAATCATGACACCCCCAAACAGAACAAGAGAGAGAAAAAAAACTTGGCACAACAGATCACATTTCCCACTGCTTGGGCTTCAACTCTCTGCCATATCTGCTGTGAGCAGGTCTCGCTCTGCCTGTGGCTGTCTGCTGCATCTGTGAAGTAGAATCATTAACACATCGTCGTGAAAGCTTAGCAGAGCGTCTCCCGGGTGGCCTGCCGCGGCAGGGGGCTCTGGCGAACTGTACTGGGTCGTCAGCTAACACAAAAGCGGGTTTGAGTCTGTTAATGCAGACTAAGTCCCTCCTGTCTCCCAAATCGAGCAAAAAATGCTTTTCCCCAGTTTCTAACACTCTGAACGGTCCATCGTAAGGTGGCCTTAAACCTAACCTCTGTGCGTCGTGTCTAACAAAGACAAATTCTGCATTCTTTAAGGCTTGGGGCACAAAAACACGTGGAAAACTGTGATGAACGGGACCGGGGAGGGTGTGTGACCCCGCGTCGCTCTGCAGCAGCTGAGTGGGGAGGTGCTCCGGAGCAGGGTTCTCAGGGAGGAAATCTCCCGGTAACCGGAGGGGTTGGGCGAAAACGAGTTCGGCCGGAGAGGCTTGCAAATCCTCTTTAGGTGCTGAACGCAACCCTAATAAAACCCATGGGAGCTTATCAACCCAATTTGTGTCCATGAGAGCCGCTCTGAGGGCTGCTTTCAATGACCGATGGAAGCGCTCGCACAAACCGTTGGCCTGGGGGTTATACGCGGTCGTGCGATGAATTTTCACCCCCAGACTGAGTGCCATGGACGACCAGAGCTCGGAAACAAACTGGGGTCCTCTGTCAGACGTTATGTCTGACGGGATACCAAAACGTGCGACCCAAGTTGTTAAAAAGGCACGTACAACATCTGCCGCTGTGGTTGCCGCCAGAGGGACCGCCTCTGGCCAGCGCGTGGTGCGGTCTACCATGGTTAAAAGGTGTGTGAACCCCTGGGACAGCGGAAGAGGTCCTACTAAGTCGATATGCACATGATCAAAGCGTTTGGCTGGGATGTGAAAAGGTTCTAGAGGGGCTCGTGTGTGTTTGTGTACCTTTGCTCTTTGACACGCAGCGCAGGCTGCAGCCCACTCTTTGACTTGTTTACGCAGCCCCAGCCAAACAAACTTCTCTCCTACCATTTTGATAGACGCGCGGACGCCCGGGTGTGCCAGTGAATGTAGTAAGTCAAAAACACGGCGACGCCACGCAGCCGGGACCACGGGACGGGGACGCCCCGTGGAGGTATCGCAGATTAGGGAGGGCATGCCTCTTTGAAGCACCCTGTGCTCCAGCCTTAGCCCTGTTGGCCCAGACTGGAGCGCGTGCACGTCCGCGTCGCCAACCTGTTCAGCGGCCATGGCTGCATAATCTAACCCAACGCAGACCGGAGCTGTGAGCGCTTCTGCGCCGCAAGCCTGACCTAGGTCTGCAGCCGCCGAATCTGCCCCCTGGGGGCCTGTCGCTGCAACTGCACGCGAGAGGCAATCAGCCACTAAATTGTGTTTACCCGCCACGTGTTGAATGTCAGTGGTAAACTCCGAAATTGCAGCCAGCTGCCTCTGTTGTCGGCCCGACCAAGGCTCTGAAACCTTAGCCATTGCAAAAGTTAAGGGTTTATGGTCCACGAACGCGGTAAAACGGCGCCCTTCCAACCAGAACTGGAAGTGGCGGATGGCCAAATGCAGGGCCAAAAGCTCCCTGTCAAACGCGCTGTATTTACGCTCGCTATCGCGCAACGTTTTGCTGAAAAACGCGAGTGGTTGCCAGCATCCTGCCACCAGTTGCTCGACAACCGCTCCCACTGCCACGTCGGAGGCGTCTGTGGTTAGCGCCATGCGAGCTGCCGGCACCGGGTGTGCCAATAACGCAGCGTTCGCGAGGGCTAATTTGACCTGTGAAAAAGTGCGCTCCCGATCCGGGGACCACTCGACCTTAGATGCAGGTTTTTGCTTCTTTAATGCCGTGTACAATGGGTGCATGAGCCGTGCCGCGTTTGGGAGGAAACGGTTATAAAAATTGACCATCCCCAAAAATTCCTGCAGCGCCTTAACCGTCTGCGGTTGGGGGAAATCCGTTATCGCGCGCACTTTATCTGGCAGCGGGACCGCGCCTTCTGGCGACACGCGGTGTCCCAAAAAGTCGATTTTCGCTACCCCGAATTGGCACTTCGCTGGGTTAATGATCAGCCCGTGTTCTGTGAGCCTCTGAAAAACGGCTGTGAGGTGGCTTTCGTGCTCGGCTTCGGACGCGCTGGCTACCAAAATATTATCTAAATAAGCGAACACGAAAGGGAGGTCGCGCAGCACTGCATCCATCATGCGTTGGAACGTCTGCGCGGCGCCCTTGAGGCCGAAAGGCATGCGCAAAAACTCGAAAAGCCCGAAAGGGGTTATAACTGCCGTTTTGGGTATGTCCTGCTCACGGACTGGAACTTGGTGATAACCACGCACCAAATCTATTTTGGAAAAGATGCGCGCCCCCGCTAAATGCGCCGAAAAATCCTGGATGTGCGGAATCGGATAGCGGTCGTGGGCTGAAGCATTATTTAATCTGCGGAAATCGCCGCAAGGGCGCCACGAGCCGTCAGCCTTGGGTACCATGTGCAGGGGTGACGACCAGGCGCTGTTCGAACGCTGGACTATGCCCAGTTTTTCCAAGTTGGCGAATTCCTCGCGCGCGATGGCCAGTTTAGCTGGGTCCAACCACCGAGCTTTTGCAAAAACAGGGGGGCCCGAGGTACTTATGAAATGCTCGACCCCGTGTTTGGCAACTGACGCTGAAAATGTAGGGACCGTGAGTGCTGGAAACTGGTTGAGTAATGCATGAAACTTACCACCCGCAGCTGTGACATTGGAATGTGCAGAAGGCAGGGCCACCCGAGCTGTGCAGGAGATAGAGTAGAAAGACAGTGCATTTACAATACGTCTATTAGTAAGGTCAACTAACAAACTGTTTGAGCACAAAAAGTCAGCACCTAACATGTTGTTGTTAACTGCAGCAACAACGAAGGTCCACTCGAAGGTGCGCCCGTGGAGGGACAGGCGGAGCGTCTTCTCCCCATAGGTTTTGATCGTGGAGCCGTTCGCCGCTAACACCAGGGGGCCGCTGGCCGGCGCCAGGGTGTCCGCGTAGGTAGGCTTGACAAAACTCAGCTGGGAGCCCGTGTCCACCAGGAATTCTTTCCCAGAATTCGCGTCCGTCACGAAAAGCAGCCTGTTCTTCGTGCCGAGAGTCGCAGCTGCTACCGGCTCCCGGACTTGGCGTTTCCCTGGCGCTGATACCGGCACGGTGGGACGCATCTGTGGGCTTTCTCGGCGAAACGTCGATGGTAGAAGCAGAGGGCGTTGTCAGCTCCGCTTCTCCTGGTCTCTGCCGCTGCTGCCGTCAGTGGATTCGGTGTCGCAGCCTCTGGTCTCCCTCCTTCTCGCGAAGGGGCGGTCATCTCTGCTGCTGCCGTCGTGGCCGCGTGCCGTCTATGGGAGTCGACGAGGCGTTGCGCCACCTGTCCCAGCTCGTGGTAGTCGCGGTTGACGAGCGGCTGCGAGCTGGCCAGGGTGACTCTCACTGCTGGCGGGAGCGTTCTGAGGAAGAGGTGGGCGAAGATAAAACTGTCGTCATCCTCGCCTCTCAGGCTCATCATCTTTGCCATCAGATCCGCTGGCCTGTCTGCTTCTCCCTCTGTCAGCGCCAGGAGCTTCTCTGCTCGCTCTTCCCGCGAGGGAGTGAAGGCTCGGATGAGGGCAGCTTTCAGTGTGCCATACTTGTTGTCTTGGGGTGGGTGGTTGGTCAGGCTCTCCACCCGTTGCACTGTGAGGCTGTCCAGCTTCGCGACGACATGGTAGAACCTCGATGCATCCGCTGAGATTCCCCGAAGGTGGAATTGCGCCTTCACAGTGGTAAACCAGGAGCACGGGTTATGTTGCCAGAAGTCGGGCAGCTGTAGCATGGTAGCTGCGTTAACCCGGTTGGCTCCTGAAGAGTCCGGTGCGGAAAGCTCGCCGTCACCGGCCATAGGTAGTCGTAGGTCACCAGTGTAGAAGATGCCTTACAAACGAGACTGAGTTTATTTCTCAGGAAAGCTTTATTGGAAGTCACATCTTCTATCATCAAAGTTCTCAGCAGAAAAGAGACAGAACCAACTTTCCTCACAGCTTTTATACACCAGAGATACTAAACCCCCACATCAAGTATCTCACACCTTCACCCCACAGAAGTTTAGTAAACACATGAACCCACAGTCACATATAGCCTCCGAGACTTGCTGGCGCCTCTGTTCCCTTCTCCACCTCGGGGGCTCCCGTTGGGACATTGTCTCTGACTTCCGTCTTCCCCAGCACCCACCTCCTAGCCGAGGTCCCTGCTGGGGCATTGTTCCTTTGGACGTTTGCTCTGTAGGGTCTGCACCGTCATGCCTACTGGATGCATGTGGGGGAGAATGCGTACCATACAAGCATGCCATATATGTGCCTTAAATATGCACCATAAAGAGTGAGAAAATTATAAGAAAAAATATAACTTATAAGTGCTAGCAAATATTCAAGAAGAAATTTAAACAATTACGAAAATAATGAGATCACACACTGAATTTTTTTACCCCACAAATGAACCAAATTTAAAAAAAAACAAAAAAAAAACGAAAAAACCCACATTTTTTTCATAGCTCAGTTTCCTTGAAAGCCTTTCTTTTATTTTGAAACTTTTATTTTTCACTACTTCCGTCTGTCTCCTCCGCCTCCCCCCCCCCCCCCCCCCCAGCCTTCTCCAGCCCACTCCTTCAAGTTCGTACCTCTGCTGCTGTTCGGCCCCCCCACCCCCCCTGGAGTCTTCGGCCTGGTGTTCGACCGGCCACAGCAGCCCAAAACCGGGAGAGAAATGTATCGTCCGTGTGTGGAGGAGCCGATAGACACCATCTTTGATAAAACAGGTGGGTGGTGGGGTTGGGTTTTGTTTTGGCTAATTCTCCCTGTTAGCCGTGAGTGTTTTTTAACTGCCGCAGCGCGCTAACGGGACATATGAGACAGCCGTTTCCCGTCGCTGCTGCTGTGCCACCGAAAGAAAGGTCGCCCTGTGGTTTCGATTCCATGCCATTTTATCTGACTGCATTACAGCCAGCCATGATTTAAATGTAGATCAGCGATGTGGCGCAAGCACTACTGATCAACACCGAAAATATGAACCATAAATTAATATACAGCCTTTGGATATGAATTCTTATTATTGTCGCATGTTGTAGAGTTTGGTGGAAAGTTTCTAAATTCCTCTTTTTGAATTTTGGTTGAGTTTTGTCATTTTAAAAACTCATCTCACTGTATATGACACTGTTGAGATTGTCAGTGTAATATACATGATTATGTCAGCGTAACGTATTTTATAGCAGTATTGTACATTCAAACAAGGAGTCATTGTGATACTAGCTGACTCACTGATTACTAGGTAAAGAAATGCAAATCACATTAATGTATACTTTTAACAAAGTGTGTTGGTATAGAAGTAGTCTCAGATGTGTGTGGGGGGGTCTCTGTGTGGCATCATTTTTGTTGTAGTGGAGAAAATTGCATTTTTGTGAGTCAGAACCAGTTAGACCTGGTTAAAACTGCCTTGTCTACTCCCTCTTCAAAAGACATTTACAGGGTTGGGCAGATGGTCTCAGATTGAAGCTGTGATAATTCTCTTTTTACAGGCAGCCAAACTCTTTTGTAATAAATCAGTTCAGCTTTATTTGTGTAGTGCCACAGCAGTCATCTCATAGCACTTTCAGCTGTAACAAACAACCCCACAATTGCAGAAAGGCCCCAGCAATCAGGGGATCCCCTGTGAGCAAGCACTTGGCAGTGGTGGAGAGGAAAAACTCCCTTTTAGCAGGAAGAAACCTCCAGCGGAACTAGGCTCAGGAAGGGGCAGTCATCTGCTGCGACTGGCTGGGGGGTGAGGGGCTAGAGAAGGAGAAGAAAAGAACAGACATGTAGAGAGCAAACAACACAATGAGGACTCAATCTATAGAAGAGAACAAGCAGATGTTAATGACCAGCAAAAATATTTCATTGAGAGTGAAGAAAGGAGTGAAGCCCAGTGCATTGTTGGAGGTCCCCCAGCTGTCTAAACCTATTAGCAGCATAACTAAGGGAGGGTTTGGGGCACCTGATCCCACCCTAACTATAGACTATGTCAAAAAGGAAGGTTTTAACCCTATTCTTGAAAACAGAGATTGAGTCTGACTCCCAAATCCAGATTGGCAGCTGGTTCCAAAGTAGCGGAGCCTGATAACTGAAGGCTCTGCCTCCCATTGTACTTTTGGAGATTCCAGATATTTCAAGTAATCCAGCATTTTGGGAGTATAGTGCGCTGTTAGGATGATGAGGTACAATCAGATCTTTTAAATAAAAAAGGGGCCTGATTATTTAGAGCTTTGTAAGTGAGGAGAAGGATTTTAATCTTAATTCTAAATTCTATGGGAAGCTAGTGAAGGGAGGCCAGAACCAGACAGATGTGATCTCTCTTTCGAGTACCTGTTAAAGCTCTTGCTGCAACATTTTGGATCAGCTGAAGACTTTAAAGATGTTTTAGGACAGTCTGATAATAAAAAATTACAATAATCTAATCTAGAGCTAACAAAAGCGTGGATTAGTTTCTCAGCATCACTCTGAGACAAGATGCTCCTAATCTTGGCAATATTACGCAAATGATAGAAGGCAGTAATGATTAATCTTTATTTCAGACACACAAGTGGCTCCATATAAAATAAGGAGGGGTAGGGGCATCAGGGAAACAATAAACAACACAGCAGCAATAAGAACAGCATAACAGTCTTTAAAAAGAGTTCTTGTAGAGGCTGTTGTGCCAGTGTCTTCAGAGAACAGAGGTGAATCTGAGACTGCTCTTCCGAGGGCTTATCAGGGTCTGCCCCGCCCTTCTGAGGGTGTGGAGGGTGAAACTGGGCATCCTGGCAGAACTAAAAACAATATCTGTCACAGGTCTGTGGTGGATGATTCCCAGTTACATGGGGTGAGACTGGACATCCTGGCAGGTAAGGACATCTGTCGCAAGGTCTGTGATGGACTTTTGTCAGTCGGTGCATCATGACATGCACTACACAAAGAGCAGAGATAAACAAACCTATCGTCTGGTCAGTCACTGCAACAGATACTGGAGTCAGTTTGTCTTGGCCTGTCCTTGCCACTGATAATATCTCTATCTGCCAAGATTGTGCCGCTAGTCCAGCAAAAGCTAGCAGTACTCAAATACTTTGCAAGCAGTTTTTTGAAATGGTCAGTCAGAAAGCAACTCATACCGGCTTGGATGTCACCCGGGTTAACAAGGTCAGGAGTTCCTGGCAGGGCGAAGGACAGAGCTGCATGGAGGAATCTGATCAGACCTAAATGAAACAGTCATTGTCGCCCCCGACAGATTGCTGTGATGACGATGATGATGATGCTGTTTTCCGAGTCATCCAGACGACACATAAAATTGTACATAAGTTTCCTCAGTCGTGCCTTACATGTAGGAATACCACATGTCACAAACAGCTGGCTGGTGCTATGCCATCTGGGCACCTGAAGCAGCAACCTCAGTGCATCATTGTAGGCCACAGTCACCCTTCTCATACTACCAGTCCTGTAGCTGCTCCACAGGTGTGCAGTGTACAGAGGAGTACAGTAAGCTCTGAACAGAGAAGATTTAACATTGACAGAGCACATACTAAACTTTTTCAGTAACATATTGGCTTAGGCATACAATTTACGGCACTGCCTGTTGATATCTCTGTCATCTCTCAAATCATCATTGATGATGTGACCCAAATATTTTATTTCCTTGCTTGTCGCAAGCGAAATATCACACGATTTAAAGGTAGGAAAAACTAGTTCCCTGTCCCCTCTGCATCTCACAATTACAGTGGGGAAAAAAGTATTTAGTCAGCCACCAATTGTGCAAGTTCTCCCACTTAAAAGATGAGAGAGGTCTCCAATTTTCATCATAGGTATACCTCAACTATGAGAGACAAAATGAGAAAAAAAAAATCCAGAAAATCACATTGAAGGATTTTTAATGAATTGGTAAATTCCTCGGTAAAATAAGTATTTGGTCACCTACAGACAAGCACGATTTCTGGCTCTCACAGACCTGTAACTTCTTTAAGAGGCTCCTCTGTCCTCCACTCGTTACCTGTATTAATGGCACCTGTTTGAACTCTTTATCAGTATAAAAGACACCTGTCCACAACCTCAAACAGTCAGACTCCAAACTCCACTATGGCCAAGACCAAAGAGCTGTCAAAGGACACCAGAAACAAAATTGTAGACCTGCACCAGGCTGGGAAGACTGAATCTGCAATAGGTAAGCAGCTTGGTGTGAAGAAATCAACTGTGGGAGCAATTATTAGAAAATGGAAGACATACAAGACCACTGATAATCTCCCTCGATCTGGGGAAACACGCAAGATCTCACCCCGTGGGGTCAAAATGATCACGAGAACGGTGAGCAAAAATCCCAGAACCACACGGGGGGACCTAGTGAATGACCTGCAGAGAGCTGGGACCAAAGTAACAAAGGCTACCATCAGTAACACACTACGCCACCAGGGACTCAAATCCTGCAGTGCCAGACGTGTCCCCCTGCTTAAGCCAGTACATGTCCAGGCCCGTGTGAAGTTTGCTAGAGAGCATTTGGATGATCCAGAAGAGGACTGGGAGAATGTCATATGGTCAGATGAAACCAAAATAGAACTTTATTGTAAAAACTCAACTTGTCGTGTTTGAAGGAGAAAGAGAACACCATACCTACTGTGAAACATGCGGGTGGAAACATTATGCTTTGGGGCCGTTTTTCTGCAAAGGGACCAGGACGACTGATCTGTGTAAAGGAAAGAATGAATGGGGCCATGTATCGTGAGATTTTGAGTGAAAACCTCCTTCCATCAGCAAGGGCATTGAAGATGAAACGTGGCTGGGTCTTTCAGCATGACAATGATCCCAAACACACTGCCCGGGCAACGAAGGAGTGGCTTCGTAAGAAGCATTTCAAGGTCCTGGAGTGGCCTAGCCAGTCTCCAGATCTCAACCCCATAGAAAATCTTTGGAGGGAGTTGAAAGTCCATGTTGCCCAGCGACGGCCCCAAAACATCACTGCTCTAGAGGAGATCTGCATGGAGGAATGGGCCAAAATACCAGCAACAGTGTGTGAAAACCTTGTGAAGACTTACAGAAAGCGTTTGACCTCTGTCATTGCCAACAAAGGGTATATAACAAAGTATTGAGATGAACGTTTATTGATCAAATACTTATTTTACCGAGGAATTTACCAATTAATTCATTAAAAATCCTTCAATGTGATTTTCTGGATTTTTTTTTTTTCTCATTTTGTCTCTCATAGTTGAGGTATACCTATGATGAAAATTGGAGACCTCTCTCATCTTTTAAGTGGGAGAACTTGCACAATTGGTGGCTGACTAAATACTTTTTTGCCCCACTGTATGACATTACTCTTCCTAGCGTTAAATTTGATGTTGTGATCATTGCCATATTGTGAGCAAATTCTTAATAGTTGTTGCAACCCAGCACTATAAGGACTCATTATTACTAGGTTGTCTGCATACATGAGATGATTGATGACAGAGCCACCCACAACACAGCCTGTGTTGCATCCATTCATTTGTCTGGACAGATCATCCATATATTAAACAGAATAGGTGACAAAATTCCACTTTGGCGTACACCGTTGCTCACACGAAAGGGAGTTGATAGAATGTTCCCCCATTTTACACACATGGTCTGATTGGCATACCAGAAAACCAGAATTCTAACTTGGGAACACCTCTCAGGAGTAATTTCATAAATAGTTTTTATCACTGATTCTGTCAAATGCTTTGGAAGCATTGATAAAAGTCTTAGAAACAAGTTTAATGTGTAAATTAAAGAACAGATCTTGATCAAAAATAACGCCAAGGCTCCTCACCGAGCTATGGAGAGAAAGAGTAACCACATCTGAACTAAGAGTTTGATTTGGAAAGGTATTTCTAAGGTTTTTTGGACCAACTAGAATGACTTCATTCTTATCTGAATTTAATAGCCAGAAATTACAAGTCATCCAAGCTCTGATTTCCTTAAGACAAGCCTCTAATTTGGCTAATTGATTACTGTTATCTGGCTTCATTGACAAGTATAATTGTGTGTCATCTGCATAACAATGAAAATGTAGGCAGTGCTTTCTAATAATATTGCCTAGTGGAAGCGTACAGTGGTGTGAAAGTGTTTGTCCCCTTCGGTATTTCTCATTTTTTTAATGTTTGTCACACTTAAATGTTTCAGATCATCAAACAAATTTAAATATTAGACAAAGACAACACAAGTAAACACAAAATGCAGTTTTTAAATGAAGGTGTTTATTATTAAGAGGGGAAAAAAATCCAAACCTACATGGCCCTGTGTGAAAAAGTGATTGCCCCCAAACCTAATAACTGGTTGGGCCACCCTTAAGTGTCGTGGACTGGGCTGGACCTGCCAGCCCAGCTCCTTGCCACGGTGAATGTTTGCCCTCAGGAGGGTGTTTTTCCCCTTACCTTTCTCTAGGCTCCTCCTGGGAGGCTCTGAGCTCTGCTCAGCTGTGACAGCTCAGCTACGCCCCTCTCTCCTGCCAGTTCTTACCAGCTGTTATTTTCTCCCCTGTGTATACACACACACACACACACTCACTCACTGGTGCAGACGTCCATCCGCACAGGTGTTTCCACTCACGCTCTTCCATACTCTCTCTCCTCTCTTCACACCAACATACACTCTGCTCGTTAGTGTGCTGTATTTAAGATCTCAATTTGCCATTGTGTATTGTTGGGTGATTGAGGTGAATTTCGGAGTACCCTTCATCTGTCTATTTTCCCTTCGTTCTCTCCAGCCTGTGGATTTCACGGATTAACTCGGACAGCTCCAGCTTCGTGAGTACAAACTGTTTCGCCCCTGCTGTCTATGTTTCCAGATGGCTCTTTTCCGGGCTCCTCCTCCGTTCCTCCATTGCAGTTCCGTTTGCCTTGGAACATTTTTTTTCCCCATGTTTGACTCACCTGTCAGATTGAGCGTCCTAGAGACTTCCCTGTACTCCTTTGGCTCACTATGTTTGGACAGTTATATTTTGTTCTGCACAATAAAGTACGCACAACGTATTTCTGTGAGTGGGTTTCATTCCTTCTGCCTTTAACAGGCAGAATACATATGACAGAATCACCCGACCAGTAGAAACCCAGCGGAAGCGTTGTGTGTTTTTCTTTTTCATTCTTTTGCGTTTTTCATCCAGCTGCTCTCCCAACATGAACTTCGCTATTTTTGGACTCAATCCGGAGGAGTGTGCGGCGGCTGAGGGTGCAGTAATTCTCGCTTCTTGGGCTCATGCTGACCACTCCCCGGAGGAAAATTTTTATTTGCTGGACATAGCTGTCGGGGTGACACAGACGTGCCCCAGCCTTTGGAAATGCCTGGAGTTTGTGCTGCTGCTCACCCAGATCTGCCAGACTCGACAGCGTTGTGAGGAAGCGTTACGGGGGTCCTCCGCAGCACCCACCTGGCAGCCAAAGAAGCGCTCCCGAAGGCGGAACGCCCAGTGCACGCTTCCCAGACCGGTGTCCTCTTCTCCTCATCTGAAGCTTCGTCCTACTCCCGGGGAGATGGAGCAGGACACCGAGACAGCGGCTGATGTCATCACCAGCCAGGAACTCAGGCAAGTGTTACTACAATCACTCGCTCTTTCGCCTGATGTAGTATGCCAGATTCCTGTGGAGGAACTCCAGGTTTTGCTTTCCACTGGGGCTCCCCCGTCAGCTTCTGTCCCTTGTCTCTGTTTCCCCCAAATTCTCACTGGTCCCGAGAGGATGTAGCCAGACACCAGAAGAGCCAAGGGAGAGAGAGAAGCCTCAGCCACGGTGTAAGAATCGCCCCTCTTCGGGACATCGGAAGAAACCCTCCTCTGTATCGACAGCCATGGATTGACGTCACCCCCGGCTGTCCCTGCAGCAGAGCCAATTTCCGTGCCAGCTGTTCCGTCAGCCAGTGCCTTCTCAGCCCTGACCGTAACCCACACCGCCGGAACGTCTTCCCTCGCCGCCGTGAGATCAGCTGGGGGTTCCCCAGACTCTCCCACGCCTGCGCCACCAGAACTGGGTCCTCTTCCATTCTCTGAGGGGCCCATTACTGTCGTCAACGCAGGGGAGGATGGTAGCTCACTGCCGGCAGAAGTTTCCACTGAGACCCGGGAGATCAGGCAAGTGTGTTTACATTCTATCTCCATGAATAATGATGAATCTTGTCTGTCTCCCGGAGGGGATCCTTAGGTTGGGCAGTCACCTGAGCATTCTCTCCCTGCTGCCACTGTCCAAGACTTACTGATCCCCTCCGTGTCTCCTCCCCATTTTTCCGAGTGCCCGCTGGGGCCAAGCCACTGGATCGTGGAGGAGCTTGTGGCCCTGGGTGATCAAGAACAAGGGTCAGCACAGAGTGGACCCCCAGCCATCACGACAGAGAAGCAACCTGCGTGGGGGGATTCCACTGGGGGCTTCAGGACTGCCACCACCACCATTATGCCTGCTGCGGAGGCCGCTGCAGCAGGGTCTGCACCTGAGCTGGACCATCTAGAGGCAGGGCCCGAGACAGCGGTATCAAGTTCGTCGGAGTCCTGGATGGCGGTGGAGCTCGAGCTCAGGCAAGTGCTCTATTTTGTTTTCCTTTTGTCTGTACTTGAGCATTCTTGCCTGGCTTTTGGTGAGGACAGCCGGGTGCAGCCACTAGCTGCACCTGAGCTTGCCTCGCCGGGCTCCACTGCTGCCGGCGACCCTGACCCTCTACTTCTCTTTCTTGTCTCCGAGCCTGCGTCCAGGGTTGCCGGAAAGGATCCGCTGCCGTCGGATTCCGCCGCGGGTGCAGCTATGTCCCAGACCGGGACCACCGCGGGTGCAGCTATGTCCCAGACCGGGACCACCGCGGGTGCAGCTATGTCCCAGACCGGAACTGCCGTGGGTACAGCTATGTCCCAGACCGGGACCGCCGCAGGTGCAGCTGTCCCCCGACCTGGGGCCACAGGGGGCGGAGGGGCTTCACCCTCGTCGCTGTCCAGTGACGTCAGGGCTCCCCTTCTCTGGTTTCCCCTACCTACCTTGGGCCTTCCCGTGGGCAGACCGCCTCTTGGGCCTTCTCTCCTGAGCTGGTGGCTCTCAGACTCAGGCCGCCCACCCAGTGAACTGTGCCGTGGATGTCGGTGGCCCACTTTCCCTGGCCGGCCACCTAAACTGCCCACCCAGGCGGCCTGCTTGGTCCTGAATGTGGTCAGGTCACTTGACCAGCCTCCTTTCATCTCCCCTGGAGCCTGGGACTTTGGTCGGCCCCCTGAACTATGGGACTCTGGGGTTTTTGGGGGAGTGTTGTTCTGGGTGTTGGGACTTATGTACTCTGGGTTTGCCTGTTCTACCTTGTTGTGTTCCCACCTGACCTGGTTCCCCCACCTCCCACCCTGGTTAGTTGTTATAGTCTCCTGGGGGGGGGGGTCTCCTTGTGTTGTGTTTCCTTTTCTGATGGTATACTGGAGTGTCTGGAATCTACCCCTTGGGGGGCTCTGTCATGGACTGGGTTGGACCTGCCAGCCCAGCTCTTTGCCACGGTGAATGTTTGCCCTCAGGAGGGTGTTTTTCCCCTTACCTTTCTCTAGGCTCCTCCTTGGAGGCTCTGAGCTCTGCTCAGCTGTGACAGCTCAGCCACACTCCTCTCTCCTGCCAGTTCTTACCAGCTGTTATTTTCTCCGCTGTGTACACACACACACACTTATATCTTCACCTGCATTCTCACTCTCATTCACTCCTTACACACACACACACACACACACACACACACACACACACGCGCACGCACGCATTCACGCAGTCCCTGGTGCAGACGTCCATCCACACAGGTGTTTCCACTCATGCTCTTCCACACTCTCTCCCCTCTCTTCACACCGGCATACACTCTGCTCGTTAGTGTGCTGTATTTGAGATCGCAGTTCGCCATTGTGTATTGTCGGGTGATTGAGGTGAATTTCGGAGTAGCCGTCATCTGTCCATTTTCCCTTCGTTCTCTCCAGCCTTTGGATTTCACGGATTAACTCGGACAGCTCCAGCTTCGTGAGTACAAACTGTTTCGCCCCTGCTGTCTGTGTTTCCAGATACCTCTTTTCTGGGCTCCTCCTCCGTTCCTCCGTTGCAGTTCCATCTGCCTTGGAACATTTTTTCCCGGTGTTTGACTCACCTGTCAGATTGAGCGTCCTAGAGACTTCCCTGTACTCCTTTGGCTCACTATGTTTGGACAGTTATATTTTGTTCTGCACAATAAAGTATGCACAACGTATTTCTGTGAGTGGGTTTCATTCCTTCTGCCTTTAACAGGCAGAATACATATGACACTTAGCAGCAACAACTGCAATCAGGCATTTGTGATAACTGGCAGTGAGTCTTTTACAGTGCTGTGGAGCAATTTTGGCCCACTCATCTTTGCAGAATTGTTGTAATTCAGCCATATTGGAGGGTTTTCAGGCATGAACCGCCTTTTTAAGGTCATGCCTTAGCATCTCAATTGGATTCAGGTCAGGACTTTAACTAGGCCACTCCAAAGTCTTCATTTTGTTTTTGTTAAGCCATTCAGAGGTGGATTTGCTGGTGTGTTTTGGATCATTGTCCTGCTACAGAACCCAAGTGTGCTTCAGCTTGAGGTCATGAACAGATGGCCGGACATTCTCCTTCAGGATTTTTTGGTAGACAGCAGAATTCATGGTTCCATTTACCACAGCAAGTCTTCCAGGGCCTGAAGCAGCAAAACCGCCCCAGACTATCACACTGCCACCACCATATTTTACTGATGGTATGATGTTCCTTTTCTGAAATGCTAGGTTACTTTTACGTCGGATGTAATGGGACACACACCTTCCAAAAAGTTCAACTTTTGTCAGTCTACAGAGTATTTTCTCAGAAGTCTTGGGGATCATCAAGATGTTTTTTGGCAAAACTGAGACACGCCTTTATGTTCTTTTTGCTCAGCAGTGGTTTTCATCTTTGAACTCTTGCCATGCAGGCAATTTTTGCCCAGTCTCTTTCTTATGGTGGAGTCATGAACACTGACCTTAACTGAGGCAAGTGAGGCCTGCAGTTCTTTGGATGTTGTTGTGGGATCTTTTGTGACCTCTTGGATGAGTCGTCGCTGCGCTGTTGGGGTAATTTTGGTCGGCCGGCTACTCCCAGGAAGGTTCACCACTGTTCCATGTTTTCACCATTTGTGGATAATGGCTCTCACTGTGGTTTGCTGGAGTCCCAGAGCTTGAGAAATGGCTTTATAACCTTTTCCAGACTGGTAGATCTCAATTACTTTTTCTCATTTGTTCCTGAATTTCTTTGGATCGCAGCCTGATATCTAGCTTTTGAGGATCTTTTGGGCTACATCACTTTGTCAGGCAGGTCCTATTTAAGTCATTTCTTGATTGACAGGTGTGACAGTAATCAGGCCTGGGTGTAGCTAGAGAAGTTGAACTCAGCTTTCCAAAGATGTGATAAACCACAGTTAATTTATGTTTTAATGGGGGGGGGGTGTCACTTTTTCACACAGGGTCATGTAGGTTTGGATTTTTTTTTTTACCCTTAGTAATAAACACCTTCATTTAAAAACTGCATTTTGTGTTTACTTGTGTAATTTTGATGATCTGAAACATTTAAATGTGACAAATATACAAAAAAAAGAGAAATTAGGAAGGGGCGAACACTTTTTCACACCACTGTATATAAACTAAAAGGAATAGGACCTAACACAGATCCCTGTGGAACTCTGTGACTGAGCTTTGAGTTAGAAGAAAACTCATTATTGGCGTGAACAAACTGGAACTTATCAGATAAATAAGATTTAAACCACTGCAACAAAGTTCCATTAAGTCCAACAAGGTGTTCTGATCTATCAAGTAAAATATTTTGATTGATGGCATCAAAAGCTGCACTAAGGTCTAAAAGGACAAATACAGAAACAAGTCCGTTATCAGATGCGATGAGGAGGTTGTTAGTGACCTTCACAAAAGCTGTTTCAGTACTATGATGAATTGTAAACGCTGATTGAAACTCTTCAAATAAACCATTTTCCTGCAAGTGGTCAAATAATTGCGTAGCAACAACTCTGTCTCAGATTTTTGAAATGAAAGACAGATTAGAGATTGGTCTATAGTCAGCTAAAACTCCTGGATCCACCGTTGTTTTTTTAAGTAACGGTTTAATTACAGCAGTTTTAAAAGCCTGCGGTACATGGCCTAATGTTAATGAAGAAGTGATTATTTGAAGAATAGAGCTACCAATAAATGGGAAGACTTCTTTAAATAACCTGGTAGGAATAGGGTCTAGTAGACAAGTTGAAGGCTTGGAGGAAGAAATTATTTTATCCAACTCTAAAAGGTCAATTGGCATAAACTCACCCAAACAGATATCAGTTGAATGAGTTGTAGTTGTTACTGTATTTAAGTTAATGGTGGGAAGGATGACTGATTTTATCTTCGACAGATGAAATTTTATTATTGAAGAAGTTCATAAAGTCCTGACTAGTAAACTCTTAAGGAAATACTAGATTTGACAGTGTTGGAAAAATTCCTTATCAAAAATCAGGCAGGATCAAAGTTTCAGCAAATTTAATATGCACTGATCAGCGGTCTATGCCAAGGTACTGGAGAGGAGAGACCAGCCGTTGGTCGAACCTCGGATTCAGGAGGACCAGTGTGGTTTTTGTCCTGGCCGTGGCACATCGGACCAACTCTTTACCCTCTTCAGAATCCTCGAGGGTTTGTGGGAGTTTGCTCAACCAGTTTACATGTGTTTTGTGGACTTGGAGAAGGCAGTTGACCGCCTCTCATGGTTTTTTTGTGGGGGGTGCTTCGGGAGTATGGGGTATCGGGCTTGTTATTACAAGCTATCCGGTCTCTATACAACCGTTGTGAGAGTTTGGTTCATATTGCCAGCACTCGGTTGGACTCATTCCCAGTGAGAGTTGGGACTCTGCCAGGGCTGCCCTTTGTCACCAATCCTGTTCATAACTTTTATGGGCAGGATTTCTACGCACAGCCAGGGAACGGAGGGTGTCATGCTTGGTGACCACAGGATCTCATCTCTGCTGTTTGCAGATGATGATGTTCTGTTGGCTTCATCCAACAGTGACCTACAGGTCACACTGGGACGGTTTGCCGCAGAGTGTGAAGCAGCTGGGATGAGAATCAGCACCTCCAAGTCCATGGTCCTCAGCCGGGAAAAGGTGATTGTCCTGTACGGGTTGGGGACAGGTTCCTGCCCCAAGTGGAGGAGTTTAAGTATCTTGGGGTCTTATTCACGAGTGAGAGGAGAATGGAGCGAGAGATTGACAGACGGAACAGAGCAGCATCTGCAGTGATGCGGACATTGTGCTGGTCTGTTGTGGTGTAGCGGGAGCTGAGCGCTAAAGCAAAGCTGTCGATTTACCAGTCAATCTACATTCCTACCCTCACCTATGGTCATGAGCTTTGGGTAATGACCAAAAGAATGAGATCAAGGATACAAGCGGCTGAAATGAGCTTCCTTCGTAGGATTGCTGGACTCACCCTCAGAGATAGGGTGAGGAGCTCAGTCATCCGAGAGAGGCTCAGAGTAGAACCGCTGCTTCTCCACATTAAAAGGATCCAGTTGAGGTGGTATGGGCTTCTGATCAGGAGGTCTCCTGGACGCTTCCCACTTGGTGTTTCAGGCACATCCCACTGGTAGGAGACCCTGGGGTAGACACAGGACTCGCTGGAGAGACTATGTCTCCCAGCTGGTCTGGGAATGCCTTGGTATCCTCTCTGAAGAGCTGGAGTCGGTGGCTGGGGAGAGGGAAGTCTGTACTCCTCTGCTTAAACTGCTGCCTCTTCGACCCGGACCTCCGGAAAAGCCGTAGACGATGGATGGATGATCAGCGGAAGACAATACAGAGTACAGCTTTCACAGACTGCTGCAGTGCATTGGCTGTTAACAGTGATTCTGGCTATATATATCCAAGGGACCATCGGGGTGAGGTCACATTTTGATAGTTCATTCATGACTCAATTGGTAAAGTTTGCTGAGCCTCTTGATTATTTTTTCTTCTTCTTCTTTTACATTTGACTGGCAGTTGGCAGCCAGCTTACAGGTGCATTACCGCCACGTACTTCACTCTGTATATCTTGGTCGTGGCAACTCATTCATGACTCAGATTGTATCTGCTGACTACATGCAGGAAACCAGTTGACATTAGTGATAGGGCTGGATGCAGTCACAGTGATACAACTGTACATTCACAGTTGATAACCTAACAGTTACATCAGCATCCTTCAATCTGTTTTTCCACTACTCAACAACTTCAAATATGACAACAGGATTTCCTGAGTCAGTGTACAGGTGCATCTCAATAAATTAGAATGTCAACAAAAAGTTGATTTATTTAGGTAATTCAATTTAAAAACAATTAAAACTTCTATATTATACAGTCATTACACAGAGAGTGATATATTTCAAGTGTTTATTTATTTTAATTTTGATAATTATGGCTTACAGCCCATGAAAACCCCAAATTCAGTTTCTCAAAAAATTACAATCCATCCATCCATCTTCTTCCGCTTAATCCTTTTTGGGTTGGGGGGGGGGGGGCTGGAGCCTATCCCAGCATCTTTGGGTGAGAGGCAGGGACACCCTGGACAGATCGCCAAGTCCATTGCAGGGCCAGCAGAGAGAGACAGACAACCATTCACTCTCACATCCATACCTAAGGACAATTTAGAATCCCCAGTTTTGATGCCAATTAACCTAACTTGCATGGTTTTGGCATGTGGGAGGAAACCGGAGAAATCCTGGAGTAAACCCACGCAGACACGGGGAGAACATGCAAACTCCACACAGATCACTGTTGGTCGGGGGCTGGGATCGAACCCAGGATCCCCCGGCCAAGGGTGAGTTGCTGTGCTGCCGCAGTGCTAACCACTCCGCCACCGCGCTGCCCGCAAAAATTACAATATTACATAAAATTAATTTTAAAAAATAGTTTTTTAATAGAAATGTTGGCCGACTGAAAAGTATGTCCATGTACACACTCAGTACGTGGTGGGGGCTCCTTTTGGATTAAATGTCCACTGTTTTATCAAGACCAAAGTCAGCACAGTTGTCTACCAGGAAATTTAAGAGCACTTCATGCTTCCCTCTGCTGACAAGCTTTATGGAGAAGCTGATTTCATTTTCCAACAGGACTTGGCACCCCCGACACTGTCAAAAGTATCAAAACCTGGTTTAATGACCATGGAATCACTGTGTTTGATTGGCCAGCAAACTCTCCTGACCTAAACCCCATAGAGAATCTATGGAACATTGTCAAGAGGAAGATGAGAGACATCAGACCGAACAATGCAGACGAGCTGAAGGTCACTATCAATGCAACCTGGACCTTCATAGCACCTCAGCAGTGCCACAGGCTGATCACCTCCATGCCACGCCACATTGATACAGTAATTAATCCAAAAGGAGCCTCGACCAAGTACTGAGTGTGTACATGGACATACTTTTCAAGTTGGCCAACATTTCTATAAAAAAAAACACTATTTTTTAAAATTAATTTTATGCAATATTGTATTTTTTTGAGAAACTTAATTTGGGGTTTTCATGGGCTGTAAGCCATAATCATCAAAATTAAAATAAACACTTGAAATATATCACTTTCTGTGTAATGACTCTATATAGTATAGAAGTTTAAATTTTTTAATTGAATTACGTAAATAAATCAACTTTTTGTTGACCTAACTTATTGAGATGCACCTGTACATTCAGCTTTATATATCTCAAAAATTCATATACATCAAAATTCATCTAACTCTGTAGCATAGAATTTTTCCATCAGACAGAGTCCTGACTCTTTGTCAGCCTGGCAACCGTGCTGAAAAGAAGCCTGGGATTATTCTTGTTCTTTTCTATTAATGCAGAAAAGTAAATTGTTCTACCTTTTCTAAGAGATTTTTTTATAAATCAAAGTGCCTTTATTGTCATTCCATTGCTAATAAACAATGCAACAAAATTGAGATACTGCTCCCTAAAAACAAACTATCACACTCACAGTTCACTCATGCATTTAACATTCTCGTAATTACAACAATAAATAGTGCTTAACAATATTACCTAAAAGTTGAATACAATATGTACATAGCAATAATAAAAACATACTGGGTGATAAATATATAAGACCAGCTTATACACACAGGGTTATTGCCACAAAATAACCTAAAATAACATAAAATAATATCAGCAGTCTGCACGTGTTACATAAATCCGTTCAAAATACGTACTGCTGCTGGGAAAAAACTATGATTAAACCTGGTAGTCCGAGTTTTATGGGATCTGTACCGCTTTCCCGAGGGGAGCAAGTGAAAGAAATCATGGCCTGGATGAGTGCAGTCTTTAATGATGGCAGTAGCTCTGTTGAGGTACCGAGACCTGGAAATCTTTTCCAGAGAAGGGAGAGAACAGCCAGTGATTTTTTGCGCAGTCTCGATCACTCTCTGGAAGGCTTTGCGGTCTGCAGCTGAACATCCCTCATACCAAACCGTGATGCCATATGACAAAATGCTCTCAATAGCAGAGCAATTAAAATAAAACCAGCAACTGTGCATTCAGGCCATTCTTCTTGAGGAGCCTCAGAAAGTGTAGACGTTGTTGAGCCTTTTTTATCGTAGCTATGGTGTTAACTGCCCAGGTAAGGTTGTGAGAAATATGAACACCCAGAAACTTAAAAGCCTCCACCCTCTCCACACACACCTTGCCTATAGAGGAGACGGCTCACTGCTATACTTCCTAAAATCAGTAATGAGTTCTTTTGGGTTTTTTTGTTTTGTTTTTTTGTATTCAGTAGCAGATTATTATCTGAGCACCATCTCACCAGTTTCTGGACCTCATCGCTGTATGTGGGCTCATCTCCTCCTGATATGAGCCCCACTACTGTTGTGTCATCTGCAAACTTCACTATAATGTTTGTGGGATGAACAGGTATCCAGTCATATTGTGTACAATGAATACAAATTGGGGCTCAACACACAGCCCTGTGGCGAGCCTGTGTTAAGCATGACTGTAGAGGAGGAATGGGGTCCGAGTCTGGACCCCATTCCCCGAGTCTGTGTTCGGTTTGTTAGGAAGTCCTTAATCCAGCTGCAAGTGTGAGTAGGCAGACCAAGCTGAAGCAATTTGGTGATGAGAATGTTGGGAATAATTGTATTAAATGCCGAGCTATAGTCCACAAACAACATTCTTACATAGCTCCCCTTGTCTTCTAAATGGCTGAATGCCGAGTGGAGAGCTATAGCAATAGCATCTTCAGTGGATCTGCTCCGCCTGTAGGCAAACTGGTACCGATCAAAGTCTGGGGGGAGACTAGACAAAAGATGTTTCAATACCATTTTCTCAAAGCACTTCATAATAATGGGTGTTAATGCTACTGGTCGATAGTCATTCAGACTGCTAATAATATGTTTTTTAGGCACAGGAATAATGACTGCAGATTTTAAATGCTGTGGAACAATGGCTGCCTTGAGAGACAAATTAAAAATGTCAGTCAAAACAGCATAGCTGATCTGCACATGCTCTGAGTGCCTTTCCTGGCACTCCATCGGGACCAGTAGCCTTTCTCGGGTGAACTGCTCTCAGTGTCTGTCTCACCTCATGACCCTGCAGGGTAAACACATCAGAGCTGGCATTCAATAACGTCAGTGGGTCCGGGCGAGGTATATTTGCCTCAAACCGTGCGAAAAAGCAGTTCAGTTCTTCTGCCAGTGAGGTGCTGATGTCACTGGAAATGATGCTGCTGCCCTTATAGTTTGTGATATGGTGAAAGCCTTGCCATACTCGTCTTGAATCATTATCAGAAAAATGGTCCTCAACTTTCTTCTTATAGGCCTGTTTAGCCTCCTTAATGCCTTTCTTCAGATTAGCCCGGGCGGTGCGATACAGATCTGTATCTCCTGACCTGAAGGCTGTATCACAAGCTCTGAGGAGTGCCTGGACTTCTTTTGTCATCCAAGGCTTCTGGTTAGGAAAAACCCTGATGCGGTTTTCCACAGTCACCTGGTTGATACAGTAGGTGATGTAGCATAATACAGTTTGTTATTAGAAGTTGATTAGAAGTTGATTTCTCCAAGCTAAATAGATTTCATCTAATTTAGTGGAGCGCCATTTTCTTTCTGACTGATGAGTCTTCTGTTTTAAGTTACAAGTTTCTGTGTTGAACCAAGGAGTCAGAAATCTATGATTAGACTTTTTCTTTTTTTAAAGGAGCCACCCTGTATAGTTTGATGCAGAGAATCTGCAACACTACCTCCCATGCTATCAATTACAGGAGGAGTAAAATCTCCGTAACTTATCTCCGTTGTGTTGACACATGGCATTGAGGAAACAATCTGCTTAATTTGGGTTGTAGTTATATATTTCTTTAGGAGCCAAATAGTCAGAAATGGTAAAATCAAAAGTTAACAGATAATGGTCTGACAGTACAGAGTTATGAGGAGACAATACCAGATGGTTTTTATTTCTATGCCATATGTCAGTAATGTGTGGTGGAGATAATGGGTAGTGTTGGAGAAGTTACTAAAAAATAGTAATTAATTAGTTACTAGTTACTTCTTTTCAAAAGTAACTGAGTTACTTTAACAATTACTGCATGATTAAATTAACTAGTTACTTGGAAAAGTAACTTTCATGTTACTTTTAAATGCATACTTAAATCATCTTGCACACATCAAGATAATTTAATTAATGGATTACATTACGGGCTTATTAAGGTCAGGCTGAAAACAGACTGTTTCAGACAGAGCATTTAGAACATGTTCAGTCTGCTTTATCCAGCCTTGAGAGCTCTTATTGTGGGAAAAAAATCTGAAGAAAATCAACACGAATTTGCCAGTAATTTCCTCATTTTGGATTGAGAAATAGGGTTTGTGGAGTAAGAGAGAGGGAAAAAGAGTGAGAATCACTCCAAAAGAGGGAGTTGGCAACACTGCATAAAGCTGTTCATGTTTATCTTACCTTTATGATATGGATTCAATCCGATGTGCAGTGATCCAAAGAAAATGTCCATTATCCACAGTCCAAATGTCTGCTGTGACAACAGACACAATCCAGTTTCTCAAATTCCTTTTGAAGATCAAAATCCATTTTATTCATTATTATTATTATTATTATTATTTATTGAGGGGTTCTACCTACTCTTTTTCAGGCATTCAAGGAAAGGGTTTTGTCAACTTTGCATTGTTTTTGTATCTTTTGGTGTATTTGTTGGATGTTTTTTGTTTCCTTTTGTCCAAAATAAATAAATAAATTTTTGAATAATCTTTATCCAGGTAGCAAGGAAATGTGTTTTAACTTCAGTCGGTCTTAGTCTCAGCTGTGTGATAAGAAAGTGACTGTTGTCACATCTTCATTCTGTAGCAGCGTATCTGGCAATCAGTCAGTTTAATTCTTGCTGGGTCACAAACTGTCCAGATGCATACCTGTGCTTGAAATCCAGCCGTGGGTGTTCAAATAAGAGTATTTCCACTTGACGTCCGGCCGTCGCTGTTCAGATGGCATAAATCCACTAACATCTTGTTGTTAGCATAGCATAGCACTAGCTTTGTTGGAGCTTGTTGCTGTTTTCAGACTCTTCTAAAGATTGCAATAGGTCTTATAATAGGTTTGCAACCCACCAATATGCCTTTGTCCTTAACCACAACAAACAAAAAAAAAAATCTTATTTCCACAAAAACAAAGTAGCTTCATCTTTTCCTCCACTCAGTAGTGAAGTCTCTTTGCAACAGGTCACGTTGACTGATGGCTGTGTCAGCTATGTAGGGTGAGTTTGTATTTATTTCCGCTAAAAATATCTATCCATATTAATGTAACGAGTAACGCATCTGATCAAATTTTAGTAACTGTAGCACATTACTGAGTTTTTAAAACAGTAATTTCGTTACACAGCACATTACTGCAAAAGTAGTGGCGTTACAGTAACGAGTAACAATCTACAGTAACTGTAGATTTAAGTTATTCACATAATAAAACCCCAGAGTCTCCATCAGACCATCTTGACATTTCTTGTGTTAATAAAATAAACACGTTGGTCAATAATCAATTTATTCATGAGTAGTCCATAATTTATACATATTAAACAACGGAGTCTGCCATGTGAAAATCAAAACTTTTGATATATGACGAACAAAAATAAACCATTTTACTGGGGTTTGCACTTAAACAAAAGCATAAAAAAAAGCTTTAAAAAACTATCATGCTCCTCCGAACTGGCTGTGCCTTTGTTGATGACCTGCGTCCTTATCAGGTGTGCTTGTGCACAATTTTGCGGTGCTCTTGGTGGATGGGTGGTTATTATTCAAATGAAATGACTGTGTCTGTGTTCATAATTTTGCGTGTTGTTAGTAGATCACTGGCAAAAATTGGCCACTCTCTTAGGTACTCTGTCTAATTTGCGCACTCACTAATTTGCGCTGCCACAGGAGCTGGAGCCGTAGCAGGACCCTCATGATGAGCCGAAGAACGGGAGTGCTTCGCAGTCAGCCCCGGTTTAGGCCTCCTGCAGATTTTCTTCTCCAACCCACGATTCGTCTGCTGAAGTGCTGATAGTCCAGATATCCTCTCCCTGCCTTCAGCATGCTCAGCAAGGCGAGGATAATAAGTGACTCGAGCACGGGACAGACCCGCGCTTGGGATCACTACATCCATAGGTTATTTTTGTTCATTCAGATGTGTAGTTACCTATCCACCTTATTCCTAGCCCCCATGATGCCTTGCGTGAATAATGGGCACAATTTCCAGTACTAGTTTAGAACGTGTGGTTGTCACTGAAACGGGACACTTTTCCTTGTTAAATAACAATAACGTTGGCATCAAAAATGCGGGAACACGGCCTTTTGCACCTCAAAAACAGTAATATAATAATCATACCGCTTCCCACGACTATCGAGGGATGAGAAGATGACCTTAAAAAGTGGCCTCACAGACAGTAGCTCCGTTAGTTAGCTCCGCTGCTAAGATGCTAACGGTGTAAACAAATAAAAGCTCTGAGATATATCAGTGCCTCCACCGCAATAAAGTTGGATGCATTTTGTTAAAAGATGTTGGACATAATCAAATTTACCTTAGAGCAGACATAGACTGTAGTCAGAGCCACAAAGAACCACAACACCGTGCTTGGGTGTTTTAATGTCAGGATAAATACAGACAGCTGCAGCTGTTTGTTTTACCTCGACATTAACATGCTTGTGCTGCTGTCATGCCATGAATGCTTGTTAGTTAATTTATCACGTACAGATCTTTTCTGACAGTTGTTCAAAATTTTATTGATCTATATTTTGTGATAATTTACAAAATGAATGCATGCTGAAGCTGCTAATATCGAGTTCATATCATTCCAAGGCAGTGCAACGAATGCAAAAACTCCCAAAAACTATTTATCTTCTTTAAATCATGGAGCCTCAGGAAGCAAACTGTTAGTTTTTTTTTATTTTACTTCATGTAGCCTTGCATCTGGTGATATATATGACGAATAAACGCCAGATCTGTGACGTTCATGCAAGTGAAAACATAACCTGGTGTGCTCTTGTGTCTGTCCCACTGATCACACAAACAGTCCTTCTTAGTTTTCAGTGCATGATCTACACATCTGGTAGGGTCACCCAAGACAAACTGGTCCTGGGTGAAGGGCCAGACTAAGAACGATCCAACAGACTCTCATGATGAATGCTAGAACAAAAATTCAGTGTACCCTGCCTGGTATGGGGTTACCGGGGCCCCACCCTGGAGCCAGGCCTGGGGGAGGGGCTTGATGGCTAGCGTCTGGTGGCTGGGTTTCCGCCCATGGGACCTGGCCGGGCTCAGCCCAAAGGAGTTACATGGGTCCAACTCCAGTGGGCTCACCACCTGCAGGAGGGACCATGGCGGTCCGGCGCTATGTGGATCAGGTGGCGGTCAAAGGGGGAGATCTTGACGGTCTGATCCCAAGCTTCCTAAACTGGCTTTTGGGATGTGGAATGTCACCTCTCTGGTGGGGAAGGAGCCTGAGCTGGTGCATGAGGTTGAGCGATACCAGCTAGATAATTAGTCGGCCTCACCTCAACACACAGCTCCGGTTCTGGAACCAGTCTCCTGGAGAGGGGCTGGAGCTTGGCCTACTCTGAAGTTGCCCCGGGTGAGAGGCTACGAGCAGGGGTGGGTATTCTTGTATCCACCCCACCTTGCTGCCTCTATATTGGGAGTTTTCCCCGGTGGACAAAAGGGTTGTTTCCCTGTGCCTTCAGGTTGGGAAACAGATCCTGACCATCATTTGTGCCTATGCACCAAATGATGGTTCAGAGTATCCACCCTTTTTGGAGTCTCTGACTGGGGTGTTGGAGAGTGCACCTCTTGGAGACTTCATTGTCCTACTGGGGGACTTCAGTGCGCACGTGGGCAACGACAGTGAAACCTGGAGGGGGATGATTGGGAGGAACGGCCTGCCTGATCTGAACCCGGGTGATGTTCAGTTATTGGACTTATGTGCTAACCACACTTTGACCATAACGAACACCATGTTCAAGCATAAGGGTGTCCATATGTGCACCTGGCATCAGGACACCCTAGGTCGCAGGTCATTGATCGATTTTGTTATCGTTCAAGGTTCAAGATTCAAAGGCTTTATTATCATGTACACAGTTAAGAAATGCTACATTTCTGAGCAATGAAACTCTTACTTTGCTCTCCGAACGAATGCCAAGTTAAAGGTACAGAAACAACAATTCTAATACGTCATGACACACTAACACAGTAACTCAATCCTAGTACTGACGGATGCTAAGACACATACACCAACACACAGTTAGGCAGTAGAGGAATGAAAATGAAAGTCACCGGATGACTAAAGTGATAGTGGTATATTGATATCAGAGATGATGTGAACCTGAGATGGCATGAACCTGTGTACAGTGTGCAACCTGATGTGAACCTGAGATGGCATAGACTTACGTACAGTGTGCAAATGAGCATTGTGCAACAAGCAGTGTATAATTGCAAATTATTGATAAGTAGCAGCGGAGATGATATGGACATCAGACAGGTGATACTATATCTACTGTACAGGTGAGCAGTGTGCAAATTTAGCAGCCGGTGTGCGAGTTCCTATATGCAAAGCTGTATTACAGAGTTTTGGGAGTTGTTGTCTGTTCATGAGTCTGATAGCAGTGGGAAAGAAGGAGTTTTTCAGTCTGGTTGTCCGGCATTTAACACTTCTGTACCTCCGGCCTGAGGGTAGAAGTGCAAACAGTCTGTGTTGGGGGTGGATGGGGTCCCGGAGGATGGCGTCAGCTCTCTTTTGGACTTTACGGTGGTAGATGCTCTGCAGAGAGGGGAGTGGAGTCCTGATGATCTTCTCCGCTGTCTTCACCACTCTCTGCAGTCGTTTGCGGTCCAGGGCAGTGGTGCTGCCGTACCACGCAGTGATGCAGTTGGTCAGGATGCTCTCGATGATGCAGCTGTAGAAATTGTTGAGGATCCTTGAAGACATGCCAAACTTCTTCAGCCTCCTCAGAAAGTACAGTCGCTGTTGAGCTCTCTTAACCAGCTCTGTGGTGTTGTGTCCACTTCAAAGTGTCTGTGACACAATGTAGGAACTATGGATCAATATTCAGAATGAATTTATCTTCAATCATCCACATAGTTGGTTCTGTTGACTTTGAACACTAAAGAAGTGGAAAAATATTTCTAAGTGAATTCACATTTAGCGCCGTGTTGCACTAATGCGATATCCTGAGACTTGCCTTGTTTCCGGATATGACGTCATGAGGAGAGTTTCCTTTTGGCCGATTCGTGTGCTGTCAATGTAAACAAGCTGTTTAGCTTCTATATCAGTGAAGAAATGCCAAAACGTTACATGGCAGCTGGGTGTTCTAATTGCTCCAGTGAACGTACCAGCCTGTTCTCACTCCCAAAAGATCCAGATCTTCTTAAAAAATGGGCAAAGCAAGTACAGAGAACAAGGGACAAATGGCAACCAACACCATCTTCTGTACACTGTAGCGATCATTTCACTGCAGACAGTTTTGAGGAGGCGCCTGCTATACAGGAATCTTTAGGCTTGAAAGTTCGTAGCAAACGGGTTCTAAAACTGACTGCCATACCTATGGTTCCTAAATGAAAACCCACAGCTCAAGACGATATCAACATATCAAAACAGCACAGAGAAGCAACAGTGTCAAAACTCACCCGGAAAAGAGTTTGTGTAATTGATTTTTTTTTTTTTTCCACATAAGCGATCGTGATTTTAATATATTTTTTCCGCTGAAAGTAAAATCCTCCCCTATGAATTTTGAAGCAGAGTGTTGACTTTACTCCAAATGGAATGAGTTTTCATTTTTATAAATCTCATTGCCTACCAAAACTGAATATCTGAGCTTTTTTTTTTTAATTTCCCCGACCACCTGATCGGGGAAATTTAAAAAAAAAAAAAAAAAAAAAAATTGGAGCCAAAATTTCTGTTAAACCCAACGATTAAATAACTATCGCCTTATGTGGGGAAAAAAAAAAAACAATTACACAAACTCTTCTCCAGGCAAGTTTTGACACTGTTGCTTCTCTGCGCTGTTTTGATATGGGCGATCGTCCATATCAACACAGGACAGGACACAGGACAGGCTGGAGTACAGGAGAAACCGCGGACGGTGTGCTTGCAGGTCGTAATTCCAACTGATTCACCGTTGTCACAGCGTGAGTAGTTAAACTGCACTCTCCCCCCACATTAGCTTCTACTTCTGTGGTTAAATATGATTATTTTTAGAGCAAGAAGTTCCCATTTACTGTCCACAGTTGCACAAATTTAAGTTTTCGTATGACAGAGAAAAAGTGACTAAACTTTGTTGCTGTAAAGAGCAAATGAAGCTTCTTCTGAGGTGAACTTCTGTTTATCTGTGATATGCAACTTTTTCATGGAAGTAAATCCTGTATGTATTTTTAATGTGCTGTTCCAGGGGCGTCAAACATGTGGCCCACAGGCCAAAAACGGTCCGCCAGGGGGTTCAAGTTTTCTCTGAATTTACAGCTTTTTTTCTCATAAATTTCTGACTTTTTCTACTGTTTAGAATTGTTCATGTAAATTTGAGACATTTTTCTCCTTAAGATGAGACTTTTTTCCTCATCAGTTTTCTTTTTCTTCTTTTTTCTGGTGAAAACAGGTAGTGTAGATATAGATGAAATCCATCAGCAACTACTACTGACCTCGTACAGCCCTGAACGGGTGTCCCAATTCATAGGGGTAATTTTCAACCTCTTTCAAGGGTAAAGGGGTATAAGTAGGCAAATGGGCAGGGATACAAATGAGAATTGGGACAGACCCCCCCCCCCCCCCACACCCAAAAATAAAAAATTTGCAACTTATAAATTTGAGGCTTTTTTCCTCTCATATATGATGTAAATTTGGAACTCATTTCCTGAAAATTAGCTTTTTTTGCTGTGTAAATTTGCTAACTTTTCTTTTAAATTTGTCTTTCTTTCTCTTAAATTTAGAACATTTTTCTCATAAATTTACCTTTTTTATTTGTGGCTTTTTTCTCATAATTAACATTCTATTTACTCCCCTTGTCCTACGGGTCAAAAATGACCCGCCCTACCGAAGCCCCAAAATAAAGCAGCTTAATTGAATTTTAAATCCAAAATCTATTTTGCATGATGAAACAACCTGTTATTTATCAATTCAACTCAATTTAATTCATTTTTTATCATGTATTTTTTGTTACACAATACAAAAAGATGATCACCAGTGACCATTATTACACTTTTTTTTTTTTTTACCACAAACCAACTGTCATAACACTTTTCTTTTACACAGTAAAATTATATTATAGTATTATATAAATATGAAGTAATTACTTCTGAATTCATTATATTGAAAGGTAATAAAAAACAGTCAACAATCTGGAACTTTTTTGTCAACAGTTTATTCTTTTATATTTTTTAGGAAGTGAATTATAAAAATACTTCTCTCATAACACAACAAAACAACAAAATGTTGCTTGACTTTGTGAACAGTTTCCAACATCAACTCTATTTAGCACATGTAGGGCAGTATGTTTGAACGTGAGAATGGGCTTTGCAGATGTATTTCTCACATGTGCAGCACACAGCTTTTGTCTTGCAGTCCTTCTTCCAGGGGCAGAACTGGCACCTTTTTCTTTTGACTGACCCAGCTGCAGCCTCAGGTGGATCAGGACAAGATTCAGCTCCCTGAACAGCTTCCACAATAGCTGCAGAGGCTTCTGTGCGGGGCAGGCGCTCCCTTCTCTCAATGCACGGGGTGACAAGAGCCTTTCCCAACTGCTCAAGGAACATCCTTCTCTTGTTTTTCTTCCCTGACATCCAGGTCGGGTTGATCTCCTGCCATATCACAAAGGCATTATATGAGGACACATCAATGATGCTATGGAAGATGACCAGGGGCCAGCGTGCAGTCACCCTTCTGCAGCTGTACGTTCCAATAACCTTGTCGAGGTTGTCCACACCTCCTTTATTGCAGTTATAGTCGAGGATGATGGCTGGCTTCCTGTCCTCACGATCACTGATTTCAGCTGTCTTGTGCAGTGTGCTCAGCAGTGCCACGTTCTTGTTCCGTTTTGGAAGATAAGAAACAAGAGTGGTGGTGGGAGTGAAGGCAAACTTTGATGAGAAGACTGCTCTGCCTCTTGTTGCGAGGAGTGCAGGGGGGAGTTCAGGCTTATTCTTCCAAACAGTGCCAACCATGGTCATCTTCCTTTTCAGGAGCTGCTGGCCGAGTTCATAGGAGGTGAAAAAAATGTCACATGTGACATTGTGCCCCCTCAGTTCATCTGTCAATTCAAGCACAACCCGCATCCCCTGGTATTCCATGCATAGCTGGATTTTGCATCACAAGGCGCCCATATTTTGATGCCATATTTTGCTGGCTTGCTTGGCACACACTGCCGGAAAGGACAGCGACCTGTTGATTTAAAAAAAAAAAAAAAAAAAAAGAGATTAAATCACTGAGTGTGAGTGTCACAGAAAACTGCATGAATCAAGGATGTTACATCACAATAAAATAAAAAATATTTCAGGTAAGTAACATTGCATATATGAAAATAAAAAAAATTACCTTTGAATGGAACCAACTGCTCATCTACTGTGACTTCAAGCCCAGGGTTGTAGAGGTATGGCAGACGCTCAACCCACTTGTCCCAGACCGCTCTGATGGCTGCCAGTTTGTCCGTCACACGCCTTGCTGGTCTTGACTCACGGTTGTCAAATCTCAGCATTCTTGAGAAAGTGTGAAAGATTTTCAGCGGCATTGTGGCACGAAAAATTGCCCTTCCACTCTCTGCATCCCAGAGACTATACAGTGGGGGAAAAAAGTATTTAGTCAGCCACCAATTGTGCAAGTTCTCCCACATAAAAGATGAGAGAGGTCTCCAATTTTCATCATGTATAGCTCAACTATGAGAGACAAAATGAGAAAAAAAAAATCCAGAAAATCACTTTGAAGGATTTTTTATGAATTAATTGGTAAATTCCTTGGTAAAATAAGTATTTGGTCACCTACAAACAAGCAAGATTTCTGGCTCTCACAGACCTGTAACTTCTTCTTTAAGAGGCTCCTCTGTCCTCCACTCGTTACCTGTATTAATGGCACCTGTTTGAACTCATTATCAGTATAAAAGACACCTGTCCACAACCTCAAACAGTCAGACTCCAAACTCCACTATGGCCAAGACCAAAGAGCTGTCAAAGGACACCAGAAACAAAATTGTAGACCTGCACCAGGCTGGGAAGACTGAATCTGCAATAGGTAAGCAGCTTGGTGTGAAGAAATCAACTGTGGGAGCAATTATTAGAAAATGGAAGACATACAAGACCACTGATAATCTCCCTCGATCTGGGGCTCCATGCAAGATCTCACCCCGTGGGGTCAAAATGATCATGAGAACGGTGAGCAAAAATCCCAGAACCACACGGGGGGACCTAGTGAATGACCTGCAGAGAGCTGGGACCAAAGTAACAAAGGCTACATCAGTAACACACTACGCTGCCAGGGACTCAAATCCAGCAGTGCCAGACGTGTCTCCCTGCTTAAGCCAGTACATGTCCAGGCCCGTGTGAAGTTTGCTAGAGAGCATTTGGATGATCCAGAAGAGGATTGGGAGAATGTCATATGGTCAGATGAAACCAAAATAGAACTTTTTTTTTCCACAATATCTTTATTGAACCTTTTTTTTTTTTTTTTAACAAACATGATACAAACAATCAAACACTAACACTAAAGTACTACAAAAAAAAAAAATGCACTAAAAACACCAACAACCACCAACAAAAATCAAGTCTTCAACAATGCTCCTCTGTTTAGTCTAGACAATCCATTACATAAGTATACATATTATGTTCACCAGTTTGGAATTTACAAGGTCCACACACATCATTCACCTTCTTCTTCAAGAGTTATGTTTAAATTTTTTACATAATCAATAAAAGGTCTCCATATATTCTCAAACACAATTTCCTTTGATTTCAGTATATATGTTATTCTTTCTAATGGAAGGTTTGTTAACATCTGTCTTAACCACTGAGTCACATCTGGTCTATGAGTCTTTTTCCATAATAGTGCAATACATTTTTTGGCATTAAGCAAACTGAGGTCTATGAATGTTCTTTCACTTTTATTAAAATTATGCTTTTCTGGGTACAGACCCAACAAAAACAGTTTAGGATTCAATATGATTTGTTTTGAGATTATTTTTTCAATTGTTACCCTCACCTCTTCCCAAAACATTCTTATTAATCTACATTCCCATAAACAATGAAATAGGGTTCCTTTACTTTCCATGCATTTTGTGCATGTATCTGGTATATTTTTGTTATATCTATTTAACTCCTCCGGTGTAACATACATCCGCATTAACCATTTGAAATGTATCAATTTAAGGCGTGCATTTATTGATTTGGTTTGAGCTTCTGTACAAGCCAATTCCCATTGTTCCTCTGAAATTTCAGTTTGCAGATCTTCTTTCCAGTAGCTTAATCTTTTCAGTGAATTTTCACTTGAAGATAGTGTCAATGAGTTATAAAACTCTGAAATAATACCCTTTCTTTTACTATCTTTCATCATCATTTTTTCCAAGGATGAATAAATAGGTCGAGTGAGAGCTTTATTTTGATTTGATCGAATAAAGTTTCTAAGTTGAAGATATTTAAAAAAATGTGTTCTATTGAGATTAAATTTGATCCTCAGCTCTTCAAAAGACATTATGTTATCTGCACTTGGCAAATATAAATCCTGAATCTTTTGTATCCCTTTTAAATTCCATACTTTAAATACAGTGTCCGCTCTCCCTGGTTTAAAATATTGATTACCCCATATTGGACTAAATTGTGACAATAACTGTGGTTCTTTTAAATAGTTTTTAGCTTCACACCATATTTTGATCATATGCTTTACAAATGGATTTTTAACTTGTTTTTGTAATTTTTTTGCCGAATCTGAGTATATGAATATGGGAAGAGGTAAAGGTAAATTGTATGATTCCATTTCAGTCCAGTGAGGGAGATCATTTGATGAAAAATAATATGTCATAGACCTCAGTTGTGCCGACCAATAATACAACATAAAATTTGGACATTTCAGACCTCCACGATCAAATGGTAAATATAATAAAGACAAACGTAATCTAGCCCTCCTGTTGTTCCATATAAATTCCACTAACTTTTTTTTTATTCTTGAGAATAGATCTAAAGGTGGTGATAAGGGAATGTATTGAAATAAATAAAGTATTTTAGGTAAAATATTACTTTTAAGTATATTGATTCTCCCGATCATCGACATTGGTAGTGACATCCATCTCTGAGTTAACTCATTGATATCTGACATTAAGGCTTCATAGTTGACACTGGCGACTGATTCTAGCTTAGGCACAATTTGGATTCCTAAATATTTAAACTGATTTACAACATTGAATTGATTTACCTCAGGGGCTGGGTAATTTCTCTGGGTCTCATTTAGCATTAATATTGAAGATTTAGTTTTATTTATTTTATATCCTGATATTTCCCCAAAATTCTTTATTAAATTCAACAAGGTTGGAATTGATTTTTTTAGATTCGACATAAACAAAATTATGTCATCGGCGTACAGGGAGATTTTATGTTCTGTTGGTCCAACTTTAATTCCATATATTTGTGAATGTAAACGTATCGCTATCGCTAAAGGTTCAATTGCCATAGTAAACAGTAAAGGTGAAAGTGGACAGCCTTGTCGACATCCTCTATTGATTTTTATTGGTTTTGAAATATTGTTATTTGTTAGGATTTCTGCTGTAGCATTATTGTATATTATTTGAACCCATTTTATGAAATTATTTCCAAGTCCAAACCTTTGTAGGACTTCAAAAAGAAAGGGCCATTCAACTCTATCAAAGGCCTTTTCGGCGTCCAGTGATAGGAGAGCTGTATCCGGTGCTTCTTTATTAAAATAAATAATATTAAATAGTCTTCTTACATTATGGAAGCCTTGTCTACCCTTTATAAAGCCATTCTGATCTCGATTAATAATATTTGGTAAAATTTCTTGTATTCGTCTTGCTAAAATTTTACAGATTATCTTAAGGTCGGCGTTTAATAGGCTTATTGGTCTCATATTTTCACATTTATTAGAGGGCTTACCTGGTTTTGGCAGCAGTATAATTAAGGCATTATTTATGTATGATGGTAAATTATTATTTTGAAATGCTTCTAAAACCATTTCCAAAAAAGGTTTTATTAATTTATTCTTAAATTTTTTATAAAGGTCAACTGGAAGACCATCTGGTCCTGCACTTTTTCCTGATTTCATATTATCAATGGCTAGCCCAACTTCTTCTTGACTAATTTTAGACTCCAATATCTCCCTGTTTTCATTTGGAATACACGGTATAGATAGTTCGTTCAAAAACCCATTTAGTTTTGTTAAATCAGGTTCATTTTTGGTATCATATAATTTTTCATAGTAATCTCTAAAGGCTCTATTAATTTCTAAAGGATCTATAACTACCTGTCCGTTACTTATAATACTGGTAATTGGTGTTTTAATTTCTAATTGTTTAATCTGCCATGCTAATAATTTTCCTGATTTTTCACCTTGTTCATAAAAAGATTGTTTCAATCTTAGAAGACTCGAGGCAGCTCTATTCGCTGATTTTTTGTCGTATTCAGCTCTCAAAATCAGTAATTCATTCTCCAACCTTGGGTCACTTCCTGCATACACTTTTTCCTGAAGACTTTTTATTTTATGTTCCAATTTAGCTCTCTCCTCTCGAGTCTTCTTAGATTTTGATCCTGTATAACTAATAATATGTCCCCTAATAAAAGCTTTGAAAGCCTCCCACTTTACACATGCTGATGTTTGTGTAGTATTGATGTCAAAGAACTCATCTGTTTTTCTATATACTTGACAAATTCCTCATCCTGAAGCCATTTATGCTGAAATTGCCATCTACCTGATTCCTTTGTCAATTTTTTATCTACATATATTAGACAACAGGGTGCATGATCAGAGATCACGATGTTATCATAAAAGCAGTTTTGAATCTTGGACCTTAATTCTGTGGAAATCAAAAAATAATCAATACGTGAGAATGTCTTGTAGGTACTGGAATAACAAGAATAGGCTTTAACTTGTGGTTTCATTTCTCTCCATATATCAATCTCAATTCTTTCATAAAATGATTAATAGTCATCCTACATCCAATGTGCGTACAATCCAGTCCTGTTGATCTATCTATACCTGGATTCAATGTACAATTAAAATCCCCTGCTATTATATGTTGCCCTGTAAGTGATGATAAGATAAGAAATAAATTAGCAAAGAACTTCTGATCATCTATATTGGGACCATATAAGTTCACAAGATTTATATTTTCTAATAGCAAAGAACCTTGAATGATTACATATCTTCCAAATTTGTCTCCAATTACATTTTTCACTTGAAAAGGAACTGATTTATGTATGAGAGTCATAACTCCCCTGGCTCGGGATGAAAATGAAGAGGTGAATACACTTCCTTGCCATCTACTCCTAATTCTTTTAACATCCTCCTCTATTAGATGAGTTTCTTGTAAAAACACAATTTTTGAACCCATGTCTTTTATTTTATTCATAACTTGTTTGAGTTTTTTTAAATTTTGTAGACCTCTGCAATTCCATGAAGTTAAATTAAGATTAACACTTTGGTTTATGATCAATAGAGAGTTTGGGATTACCTTGCAGTGTAAACATGCTCATACAGAGAAGCAAAAACATGAGTGGTTGAACATTCATCCTACAAACTACACACAAACAAATTTCCCCTTCCCACACTTGTGGCAAACCCCCCAAAATCAAAAGAAAAATTCTGTCTCCCGATATAGCCATCGACCGTTCCACACCCACGGGGAACAGCCTAAGCCACTCCTTCTTCATCCTCCCAATCACCCTAACTCTACTGCTTTTAATAACGTAACATTAACTCTCCTCTGTAGTTTTCCAACTTAACTCCAAAATTTTTAACAACTTTGTACATCATAGTTTTTTTTTTGTTTGTTTTGTTTTTGTTTTTTTTTAATATATAATACAATCTATATTTTGTAAACTTGCTATTTACTTCAAGTCAGTCAGATGCCTGTGCAAATGCTTAATTATTCTACCTTATATTTTGTTCATGCTTAGCTCCCACCAGTCTCTTCTTCTTCTTTGATCTTCTTGATGAACTCCTGCGCCTCCTCTGGGGTCTTGAAGATGTGGGTTCTGCCCTCATACGTGGTCAGCAGTCTCGCAGGATAGATTACACCATGACGAATCCCAAGGTTGCGCAGCTCCTTACGTATGGGATCAAACTGCTTCCTCAATTGCTGGATTCCTGTGGCCAAATCTGGGTAGAACCGCACCTGCTGGTCCTGGTGTTTAATCTCTCCTTTAGCTCGTGCAGCGTTGAAGATCTTCATCCTGTCTCTGTTGCTAAGAAACTTCATAATTAAGGTCCTCGGCGGTCCCTTATCTCTCCGTGGGCCAATACGATGTGCATTTTCCAGAACCACTGCTGATTGCAACTCCTCGCTGCCCAGCACCTCCGGAATCCACTTTTCCAGAAAGGAACATACGTCCCGACCTTCTGATTCCTCTGGAAGACCCACCAGCCTCAAGTTATTCTGTCTCGACCGAGATTCCAAATCCAAAATATTATCTTCCAGAGATTTTTTTTTTTTTTCCAAAGTGCGCACCTTTAATTGAAGACGGGTGACGTCATCTTCAGCACTAGCGAGACGGAGCTCCATCTGCGCCGTTCGTTCTACACAGTCACCCAATTCCTTTCTTATTCCTTCCAACGCTGTCATAATCCCATCAAATCTAGAGGAAAAGTCCGCTCTCATTGAACTCATGGCAGCCATCAGCGCATCTGCGCCTCCCCCCGCAGACATCGCACCGTTGCCAGCCTCCTCCGCCATATATGGAGTTTTATTTGCTGCGTCACAGACCTGAAAGTCCGTTAATTTGGACTGTTTCGGCGGCTCGCTTTTTCCTTTACCTGGTTTTCCAGCCTTAGGCTTCGCCGACATATCCTCGCCCAAACGCTGGGATACGTTCTGTCCCAAATGAGAGAGTTATTTGCCGATTTTTTTTCTCCAAGAGCAGAGCAGAGTGAGACACGTCCGTCTTACGTGGCAGCCATAACCGGAAGTCCAAAATAGAACTTTTTGGTTAAAAACTCAACTTGTCGTATTTTGAGGAGAAAGAACACCATACCTACTGTGAAGCATGGGGGTGAAAACATCATACTTTGGGGCTGTTTTTCTGCAAAGGGACCGGGACGACTGATCCGTGTAAAGGAAAGAATGAATGGGGCCATGTATTGTGAGATTTTGAGTGAAAACCTCCTTCCATCAGCAAGGGTATTGAAGATGAAA
Organism: Pholidichthys leucotaenia; assembly: GCA_020510985.1. Lineage (NCBI taxonomy): Eukaryota > Metazoa > Chordata > Actinopteri > Cichliformes > Pholidichthyidae > Pholidichthys > Pholidichthys leucotaenia. The sequence continues at coordinate 41,703,038 of CM035850.1, forward strand.
CGTGGCTGGGTCTTTCAGCATGACAATGATCCCAAACACACTGCCCGGGCAACAAAGGAGTGGCTTCATAAGAAGCATTTCAAGGTCCTGGAGTGGCCTAGCCAGTCTCCAGATCTCAACCCCATAGAAAATCTTTGGAGGGAGTTGAAAGTCTGTGCTGCCCAGCGACAGCCCCAAAACATCACTGCTGTAGAGGAGATCTGCTTGGAGGAATGGGCCAAAATACCAGCAACAGTGTGTGAAAACCTTGTGAAGACTTGCAGAAAACATTTGACCTCTGTCATTGCCAACAAAGGGTATATAACAAAGTATTGAGATGAACTTTTGTTATTGACCAAATACTTATTTTACCGAGGAATTTACCAATTAATTCATTAAAAATCCTTCAATGTGATTTTCTGGATTTTTTTTTTCTCATTTTGTCTCTCATAGTTGAGGTATACCTATGATGAAAATTGGAGACCTCTCTCATCTTTTAAGTGGGAGAAAATGTACAATTGGTGGCTGACTAAATACTTTTTTTCCCCACTGTATGTAGCCTCGCCACGGGACCTATATACACCTGCTAATATCAAAAGCCCTATGTAGCCACGCAGGTCAATCTCATCCATATTTTTCCAGTTTCCTCCGTATTTCCGGAAACCCTCCAAATTTGTATTCTCCAGGATTTGTCTGTCTCTCTGTGTTGGCCCTGCGATAGACTGGCGATCTGTCCAGGGTGTACCCTGCCTGTTACCCAAAGATGCTGGAATAGGCTCCAGCCACCCCCCGCGACCCGAAAAGGATTAAGCGGAAGAAGATGGATGGATGGATGGATTTTTTTCGATGGCTGGTGTGATGAACAGGAGAAAGGTGGATGAAATGTCCTGGACATGGGCAGCTGAATACCTTGTTGGCCCTGGAGTCATCTTTATGATGTTTGGTGCTGCTGTTCTTCCCTGCTTGCTGTCTGAATTTGATGAGGACCATGCAGTTTTGCTGTTCTTTGACAAAAATGTCTCTCTTGTCAGCTTGAGGGATTTCCTCTACTTCTTCATCTGAAGATGCATCATCCTCTGGGTTGCATTCCTCCCCATCTTCCTCTTCAGATACATCTTCATCCTCTTGTTCCTCCTGAGCTCCTGAAAATATCTCATCCAGGACCTGTTGGGCAGTGAAATGTCTACTCATGGCTTCAGCAAGGAGCCAGCTAGGGGTCCTTTGATTCAGGGTACCTTTATATCCTCTATACTGAATTTGTTTTTATTATGTCTGAGATTGTTTTTTTGTTTTGTTTGGGAGCTTGTGTGATGTGAGGGGTTAGCTGCAGATCGGAAGTGCAGGTGCAGGTCAAATGCAAGTTCAATTCGTACATCAATTCAGATTCTTTGATGTGTGTGTGTGGGGGGGTATGTGTCTGTAGGTGTGTGTGCGTGTGTGTATCAGAGAGAGTTTGTGTGTGGCCTTTGAACTTTTTTCTGGTGTTTAAATGCTTTTATAATTCATGGGTCAAAAATGACCCATAAGACAATCTTTGTACCCTAGTGGTGTACAGCCCACATGGAAACATAAACAAAAACAAAGTGTCACTTTTTCTAATGATGGGGTCCCTTTAGGAAAAGTCATAAAATTTCAAGTTGGAAAAAGATAGTTTAAGGTATTTTTTTCTACAGCTAAACATGGTAGTGGGTCACTTTTGACCCGCAAGACAACACAAGGGTTAAAAATTTACAAATTTGCAGTTTTTCTTGTTAATTTGTGACATTTTTCTTGTAACTGTGCATAATTTTTCTCTCAAATTTGTGGCCTTGTCCTTTTAAATTTGCAGCTTTTTAACACTAAATTTGCAACATTTTCCCCCACATAAATTTGTGACATTTTAAAAAAAAATTGCAACTTTTCTCATAAATCTGGGGCTGTTTTCATGTAAATGTGCGGGGTTTTTTTCTCACATTTTTTTAATTTACATTTCTTCCTGTAAATTTGCATTTGTTTTTCTCTTTGAAACTTGTTCCTGTAAATTAAAATCTTTTTCTTATAAGCAACATATTCTCATAAATTTGTCATCTTTTCTCATATTTTAGTTTTTCTTTAATTTGCAGGTTTTTCTTGTACATTCGTGAAATTATCCTGTCATAAATTTGTAACTGTTTTTCTGTAAATTTGTGAGTTTTTCAAAACCATAGAGAGCCACATGTGACTCCAGAGCCACAGGTTGTAGACCCCGATCTACTATAATATCAAGGGTGAAAAGTGGAGCTCCAGCTCTACTGGTAGGGCTGTAACCCTGAACCATTTCCATTTTCTGTTTGTTTGAGATTTTTTTCAACTGGGTCCATTCATCATCTATAGTTTATGCCTGAAAATGCAGAGCAAATTTCATAAAATTGGGGTGAAGCTCCTGTGATCTGGGTCTTTGTGACTAGAAAAGCGCTATATAAGTGCAGGTTAGTTAGTTAGTTAGTATATCTGGATCTGGGGAAGCGATACTCACAGACTGCATGGGATGTGAATATCATAGTTTCATAGAGCTGAGAACTGCTAACATGCTCCTGTCACTTTACTCCTGCTGGCTGTATTTTAGTGTGTGATATTAGGATGGGGAAGAAGCCAGTAAAGTAGCTATCCGTCTGTATAATTTGAGCTTTTTCTTGAAAGTTTGTGTCAGAATTGTCGTCTGTCACTGCAATAAAAAGGGAGGATATCTACATTTAAAGACAAACCTTCCCAATTTAGGCATTGTTTCTGTAAGTCTTGAGATTTTGTTGGCAGTTTAAATAATTTGGTTAAAAAATTAAACTTCTAGTGAATGTTATTTTAGAGCAGATGATGTAGTATTTACCATAACAGTCTGGTGTAGCTTGTATTTCCCTTCAGCTAAGAGACACCGTGTCCTTGCCCTTAAAGGGAGACTGTAGTTGGCTCAGTAACATTTTGGCTCCTGTAGCATTCAGGTTTTATTGGCACTCCTTTCAGCCCAAGCAGCAGAGCCTCATCGACAAAGATCGATTGCACAAAGGTGGCTCTGTTTGACAAATGAATTCAGGAAAAATGCACCGGTGTAAGACTACAAACAGGAAACCTAGAGTTGATATATAATCCTGTCTTTGCCCTTTCACTTGTTACTCAAGTTTATGGAAGTGAGAGGGAGTTTTGTCGTCACAGGAAAGTTTGTGGTTGAAGTTACAGTGGGATGGTTTGGGAAGATGGGAAGTGTGATTCATGGTTCATGGAGAAGATAAGCTGCTCCTAGACAGCTGTTTATTTTCCTGTTCCAGGATGATGAATAAACCTCGGATGTTCTTGTGATCTAAAGATATCGATGTCACTTTGACCTTGGTTAGCTTTGTTTTTTTACTTGACTATTTTCTGGATGTCAGGACTGTACTGTGCAAAAGTCTCAAGCCACCCTTCATTTCTTTATATTTTTCTGGGAAAGTGAGGTTCTGTAAGCTTCTTGAATGACATTGAAAAGTTATTGGCTGCATTTCGGTCTGTTCAGGATGATACTACATTTTAAATTTGGATTTCTAACTCTTAAGACCTGTTGCTACTGATGGCTTGGGATCATTCTGATTCTGAAAAGTCAAACCGTTACAAATTAGATGGGGGACCAAAATCCAATAGTACATTTCTGCCTTCAGGTTTGACAAGATCCCCAACACCACTTGCTGAAATGCAGCCCATAACCATGATGGAACCTCCACCATGTTTTACAGATGGCTGTAGACTCTAAAAGTGCGTTCAGACCAAATGCAAACTTTTTGCAAATAGACACAAATTCACATCCAAGCAAGTTGCAGAGGGGCAGGTTTGCCTTCATAGCTTCTACAGCTGCCTTCTACCTGCTGTGGAAATCCCCAAAATGCTGTCATGTTTAGGTTTACAACATTATCGGGGGGGGGGGGGGCTCCCAGCTGGGAAAATGTAACTGTCTCCTCCAGAAACTGCACCTGGATGATTGTTGTTTACACTGCTAGCCTGCTAGCCCTCGTTGGCACATCTGTAGCAGGAGTGCATGGGTGGATAAACTCCCAACACTCCGTTTCAGCTGTAGAGCTCTCGGTCCTTCTATATGCAGGTGAGTGGCAGTCTCATTTTCAAATTGGTTTACTCTCAAGTGTTCATATTTTTGCTCTGGTGACAGCAGAATCTGAAGGCTGATTAGCGATCGCTACTACATTCCTTGAACGTGAATTTGCCTGTATTCACACGTTTACATTGAGTTAACATGTAATCGTGCCACATGAAAAATTTGCTTTGCATTTGGTCTGAGAGTATTGATGTACCGCTCACTTTGGATACATCACACTATAAAACATGTTGCCAGCAAGTTTCCACCCAGTTCAAGTGTAATTTGCCATCCTTCAGCCATTTCTCCTCATTTCTCTTCTATAAGAATTGCTTCTTTACAGCCTCCCTTCCACTTAGACCATTTCTGATGAAGCTTCGATGAATAGGAGATGGATTAACTGAAGGGCCAGATGCATCTCACCAGTGTTGTCAGGTCTTTGCTGGATTCTGCTATTTCAGATACTGTTCAAGATTCAAAGATTTTATTTGTCAAATACTACTATATGTACAGGACATACAGGAGAATTGAAATACAGTTTCTCTCTCTTCAGTGGTGTGCGCAATATAAAAAAAGGAATAAGGCTGGAAAAGTAACAGCAGTCTGTGTACAGTAATGCTACCCATAGTGCAAATAATGATAAAAGGTAAAACCCAGTCATCCGTAGTGCAAGTAAAGATAAATGATAAAACCCAGCAATCCTATATACAGAAAAAGGTAGAGCAGTAATACTCGTAGTTGCAAGTTAGATGCAGTAGTGTAGGTGCAAACAGTGAGAGATTGGACTGCATGTGATCAATATTGCAATAACAGACAGCAGCAGGTACGGCATTTGTGCAGATGTTTGCAGTAAGGTGCAGAGACATACAGCAGTAGATGTATTACTGTTGGTGTGCCAGTCATTCTGTGCAAACAGCTGAGGAAGTTATTGTGCAGGTGAGTGCATTACGGTCCGGGGGGGTGGGGGACTTGGACAGAGTTCGGGGTCCTGATGGCCTGGTGAACAAAACTGTTTAGCAGTCTTGTGGAGCAGGCCCGTAGGCTCCGGTACCTTTTCCCCGAGGGCAGGGGGCTGAAGAGGGAGTGTGAGGGTTGGGAGGTATTGCCTGCAGTGTTGATGGCTCTGCGGGTGAGGACAGTGTTCGAGAGGGGGGGCAGAGGGGCACGATGATCTTGCTGGCAGCTTTCACAGTGCGTTGTCGTGTCTTCCGGCAGAAGGTGGTGCAGCTTCCATACCACACCGTGATGCAGCTGGTGAGGATGCTCTCAATGGCGCCCCGGTAGAATGAGCACATGATGGGGGGGTGGGACTCATGCTGTCCTCAGTTTGTGGAGGAAATGGAGGTGAGTTTGAGCCTTCTTGGCCATTGATGTGGTGTTGTTGGACCAGGAGAAGTCCTCAGAGATGTGCACCCCCAGGAACTTGGTGCTGCTCACCCTCTTCACAGCTGTTCCATCGATAATCAGAGGGGGATAAGATAAGATAAGCCTTTATTAGTCCCACAATGGGGAAATTCTAGGATTTCAGTGGCAAAGGGATAGCAGCACTCAGACCAATAGTAAATAAGATAATAAGGTAAGAACTGGTTAGCCAAAGCAATAAATGAATATACATATGTACAGTTATATACACAGTGCAGGAACGTTGTAGCTAGATAGTATAAATGCTGTGCATGTCCCCTCCTGAAGTCTACCACAATCTCCTTGGTTTTTCCCACGTTCAGGAAGAGATTATTGTCTTTACACCACTGAACCAGTTGGCTCACCTCATTTCTGTAGTTGGCCTCCTCATTGTTGGGGATGAGACCCACCACCGTTGTGTCGTCCGCAAAGTTGATGATGTGGTTGGTGTTGTATGCTGGTACACAGTCATGGGTCAGCAGGGTGAAGAGCAGCAGGCTAAGCACGCACCCTTGTAGAGCCCCTGCGCTCAGTGTGATGGCCTTGGAGGTGTTGCTGCCAACCCACACGTTCTGTGGTCTCCTTGTGAGAAAGTCTAGCACCCAGTTACAGAGAGAGGTTTTGAGTCCCAAGTGTCTTGAGTTTTTGTATTAGGTATTGGGGGATGATTGTGTTGAATGCTGAACTGAAGTCCAAGAACAGCATCCACACATAGGAGTTGTTTGAGTCCAGGTGGGTGAGGGCTGGATGGAGAGCAGCAGAGATGGCGTCTTCTGTGGATTTGTTTGACCTGTATGCAAACTGAGATGGGTCGTGGGAAGGAGGGAGGATGGACTTGATGTTCTGCATGACCAGTTGCTCAAAGCACTTCATTATGATGGAGGTCAGTGGTACAGGCCTGTAATTGTTGTAGCTGGATGGGACGGGCTTCTTTGGGACTGGTATTATGGTGGTAGTTTTGCAACATGTAGGGACAACAGCTTGGCTCAGGGAGATATTGAAGATGTTGGCCAGGACATTCTCCACACAGTCCTTCAGAGCATGACCTGGTATGTTGTCTGGCTTAGCTGCCTTGCGTGGGTTGATCCTGGAGAGGGCCCTCATCACACTAGCCGGATCCGGACATATAGCCTGCTTGTCTGGGGAAGGAGTGGTCTTCTTTGCTAATGTGCTGTTTTGTGTTTCAAAGTGGCCAAAGAAGTCATTTAAAGGCCAAATGTCACGTAACAGGGTACTTTAAATATCTTGAAACTAGATATAAAAGGGAACCGATCCGTTCGGGTCTTGGTGCATATGCTTCAGTAACAACGGAATATTCGTTAATTTAAAACTGCCGCGCTTGGCCTGACACGGCCCCTGGAATCGCCTGGGGAAGAAGGCGGAAGTGACGAAATCGATTGTACCCTAGTTTGATGCTTGGGGTATTTCAATTGATTGTTTATATGGAGACTGGAAGGTTGAAGTGAGCAACAAGAAAGAAAAAATTGGATATTTCACCCATACCTTAAAACGGGACTATCAGGGACAGCTCGGTAATAAGGGACACTTCTCTGGGAAATGTTTTCATACCTGTCAAGTGAGACGTTTTCGCCGTACTTCAACACCGTAAAAAGCGGCTATAAGGGACGGCGGAGCAACAAGGGACACCTCTCTGGGAAATGCCCCAAATGCAACTCGTGTTGTTATTGTCAAATATTTTAAGGATTCATGGATATTTGACAATAACAACACAACTCAGCGTCCGGCGCAAAATAATAAAAAAAAGCAGTATTCTGTATTTGTCAGGCGATCTCTCTCTGTTCCGCAACCGCTGCACAGCTGAACGTGTTAAACCATTGTCCTAATGACTTCTCATTGTAGTGAGAATAGCTCACGCTGAGCGATCTGCCAGCACCAGCTGTGGGGGATCACACACAGGACGTGTTCCTCAACACACTCAATTTTTTTTTTCCCGTATATTTTTCTTTTGGGCGTACAGAAATGGCAATACGCCCGTTTTTGCTAAAATTGCATTTTCCCCGTATTTTCCTTAAAATATTTGACAATAACAACACGAACTACATTTAAAATATTTCCCAGGAAAGTGTCCTCCACCACTGCGCCGTCCCCCACAGCCGCGCTTGGCACCAAAATACGGCGAAAACGTCTCACTTGACAGGTATGCGCCTCCATTTTCATATTGATCTGGTCAATTTCTTGACAGCAGCGGCTCTCCTCCACTGTAATAATAATGACTTCCGAAAAATCAATATTTATGGGGCACCCTCGACAGACCCCCTTCGGCTTCGCAATTCTGGAGGCGATTAATGTCCAGTTCAATGACATTTTCCACTGGTTCTGCTCTCTGGTCATCGTTGGAACTGTTGTCATCAGACAAAGCATCTGATTCCGTCTCGGACGGCTCGAACCGGTAAGGTTCTATGCCTCTGTCACTGTCTGAACCACTGACAAAAAAAAAGACAAAAAAAAAAAAGACAAAACTAAACTAATTTGTTCACAATCGCTGTCACTTTCCGTCATGATTGTCCAATGTTGATAAGTGTGAATGTGGATAGGCAGGGCAGCCAGGGTACAACTGGTGATGTCAAAAACATGGGCGTGGTCTGGACTGGCTGTCACAAGCCAGCAAGCAAGGTGGGGCCTTCACCTGGTGTATTTTGTGCAATTATGTAAATACAGGTGGGTGATATGGTCTCCGGTATGAATATTTGGTTTAAGCTATGTGTATTTTATCTAAATTCGTTGTCATTTAGAAAAAAAAATTACGTGACATTTGGCCTTTAAGTTGGTAATCAGTGTCATGTCACTCACACAGGTCTGAGGTGGAGTTTTGTAGTTTGGGAGGGTCTGTATGCCATGCCAGAGAGAACCTGCATCTCTGGTGTTGCTGAAGTGTACAGATATTTTCTTGCTGTACTGTCGTTTTTCCTCCTTGATGCCATGGGACAGACATCATCAATGCATTTAGCTATGTATGCTACAACAACCTCGGTGTACTCTGTTTGTGTGTCCATTGTGAGTGGATGTTCATTTGCTGTAGATAGCTTTTTGGCCTTCCACTTCTTTAGTCCTCCACTTGTCCAGTTTCTTCAAATCTTTGGAGGAAACTGGGCAGTGATCAGGTACTTGGACTAGACTGAAAATGTGTGAAAAATCCTGGAAGACTGTTGCTCAAGACCATTTTAAAAATACCAAGAAATTATAGCTCCTTGGAAGCAAAGATCTAGACATGAGGATGGCTCAAACCTCTTTTAAAGCATGACCATGATATACTGCATTATATGAATCTTTACTTTCCACTTTTATCCATGATCTTTATCTCTATTCAGTGATTAAAAACTGCTTCAAAGCTGCTAGAAAACTGAAAGTGAGGAAAGATTTTAGTATGTTGTAAAACTACAGTAATAGCAATCAAACAGGTGTTGAAGACTGTTGTGTATAATAGTGAGAGAATGAGCTTAATCAGTGGTATTGTTGCAGCTGTTAGGGTCTGTGTGTGCTGTGATTTCTCTGCTGAGGCGACCCGCACTGTCTGTTCCACCAGTCTGGTTTGAGCTGGATGAAACGAGGCATTTTTTTGTGTGCGCACTTGAACTACAACCTTCTTTCATCCCTTTCCCTTAGGTAAGGAATTGGTAGGTTTGTAGTTCTGGAGCCAATACAGCACTGGTAGTTAAATTTTCTCTTATATTCAGTTATACTTTCTTCTGTCTAACTGCTTATTCTCATGTTTCATGTGACCTTTGTAGCAATCTAAATTATACAAACTGCTTTGGCTGCTGTTATTTTCATTTCTCACACATTTTGAGGAAGTCGCTTACTTATGGTTTTACAGATGAACTCAAGCATACATGGAGAGCGTTTTTGGATTGGAGATTCATCAGTTTCAGTTTTCAACATGTTTTTTCTTTCTGGATCTGATGATTTGTTTTCTATAAGGAATAATCAGGCTAACAATAATTAATCATTAGGGAACTTATGGGATATTTTTCAAGAGTGTTTATGGGAAAAAAAATTATATGGTCTGCAGTATACTGGCAGTTGAATCGAGATGTGCAGACGTGTGTAGCAAGTGTGGCTCTGTAATGTAGGCTGTCATTTCTGTTCACATCCAGAGCACTTTGATCCTGTCAAATTGAAGTTTTCCAATGGAAAAAAAAGCTGTCATTACAGCAGTCACATGACCTTCCCACGGTTGTCCGCCACACTGGAGTGAAAACATTGCATGTTACTATGATCACCACATACCTTTGAATGTATGGCTATCCCGAGAATTTAGCATGGCCCTGTCAGCAGAGCCTCATGAAACTGGGTTGTGTGACTTTGTGGAAGCATGACAAATTGTGCTAACGTTGAGAAATTGTCCATGAATAGCCTGTGACATGACATCCCGAAGGTTTGTGAACATTGTGTTAAGAAGCTAACAGCGTGTCTCTGCTGGCTTGATCCTGTGTGTGAAGGCCAGAGTCTTCCCGGTAAGTTCCTGTTCATCAGGTGGTCCCCTCATTTCCCTTCAATTTTCTACTGTTACAGATCCACTCCTTTGCACAATGCATGGAGTAACATCATGACAAAGTCTGCAGCGCTGGTGTAGAGGATCTCTGCGACTGGCTCAAGAGATCCTAACAGTTAGCTTCGTGATACTGCCTGCTGCCAATGGTTAGCCCAGAGATGCTAGTAGCTACCTCATAGATGCCTGTAGCTAGCTCAAAGATGCCATCTCTTAGTTCATGGATGCCCATGGTGAGCTCTTAATTGTCAAGAGCTAGATCATTGATATCAAAATCTAGCAAAAATAAACAGCCAACTGAATGTCCAAGAAGTGCAGAAGACTGCAGTTAAACCCACCAGTGTTCCCCTACCATTGTATTGCCCCCCCACCAGTGTCAAGTTAATTTTATTTAATTTTTGTTTTTCTATATACCACTCGATCACAGCAGAAGTCATTTTTTTAAGATGCATTCACTATAGAACAAGTCTTTACCTTTCCTTTTATTAAACAAACTAAATATCTTTATTTATCTTATTTACACAACAGCAGCTTATTTCTGTCTCTTCTCCTCTGTGCTCTGGTATCATGCAGCAGGGTGGAATGCCTCTGTATGTAAACACAGACGACGTTGTACATAAAAATTTGTCAATGCAGATTTTTATTGTCGACGAATCGTTTAATTTTAAAGTTTATATGCATGCCGCAGAAATGTTCAGTTTAACTTCCAACGAAGAAGAAGAGGGGTGCATCATGGCAACACAGAAGAGAGAAAATCACGGAAAAGAGGAGGCCAAAACATTCCAAAGTATGGGAGCATTTTTACCGAAAATAAACAAATGAAACAAGTTAAATGCAAACTCTATAAAGCAGAGTTGTCATTTTCACAGCATCACAGTGACATGGTCATCCTCCTCCCCCTCCTCCCTCAGCTCTGTCCACCAGTTTGGCTGCCTGTCAGTCAGTGGGTCTCTGCTGTGCTCTGTCCTGGTGATGATAAACACCACACTGGTAAGGTTAGCGAGTAAATTTAGCACTTATTTTCAATGAGCGACTGTCTCAGCACCTGTCTCAGCTTTAGAAAACTGATTACGCTGTTAGCATGTGCTGCTTATGTTGGCTTACCTGTTGGACAATAATCTCTCTTGGATGATGGCTGTTGACAGCTGAGCCACATCAGTTCTGCTGACCAAATTAAGTGAATTACAGGAGTAGTTTACTCTCTTATCTTCCTTTTTTCTGTTGTGGCAATATCAACCTTCATTCTGAATATTAGTGCATCTCAGTAAATTACATTACCATGATTTGTAATTTAATTTATAAAAATTGTAACCAGTTATCAAAAATAAATTAAAATGGCTTAAATAGTTCACTGTATGTGTAGTGAAGGCTGACATTCCTGCACTGTAACTTAAAGCATTTTTAAACTGTTATTTTAGACTGGAAGAAGTTCTTTTTATTTTCATCTGAAGCCTAACTGAATCTTTTAAACTTCCAGACCCAGAAAGGTTTTAATAAGATGGACTGTTTTCTTCTTAACTTTTATGGATTTTAATATTACTTTAGTTTGTTTTGAACATGCAGAGTTACAATAGCTTTCTGTGGTGCAGCAGAAGCTGCTATTTGAGTTTGTGCACTTTATTTTTAGCTTAAAAGACTGCACTTTAATTTCTGTTATTTAATTGTGTTTCTCCAAACACTTTTTATTAAGCTGTCAAGTTCAAGTTTCCAACTTGTTTCATGGGTTGTTATTCTATTTAGCGATGGGAATTTTTTATAATGGGCTACATTATAATAAGACAGACTGACAACAAAGTGATTTTCACAGGTGTGCAGGCTTTAACGGGTGAGATTAAACATGATCTGGAGCTCCGAACAGGAGCCGTGCCAACAGGAAGCAGAGTTGGTGGACATGACAGAAATAATCGCGATTAGTCGACTAATCGAAAACATAATCGTTAAAATAGTCAACTACAAAAATAATCATTTAGTTGCAGCCCCCCCTTCCCCAAGGCTGTAAACTAAGGGGAAATGCTGCACACTGTTGGTTTTCTAAGCTGAACACTTGAGTGCCATGGTTGTAAATAACACAGGGTTACAAAAATAATTTTTTTATAAGTTGTCTGTGTTTTTTCAACTGATTTAAGACAATTTTGCACCGTTGAATCAAAAAATGACATCCATTTCTCTTGATCAGGTGCTAAGTAAAAACTTGTACTTACTTAGTACTGTGCATGTACTTTTATATAAAGGTAAAGTACATGTAAATTGAATGTTACATCATCATTGTTCAAAATTCAGAGAATTTCAAGACACAAAAAATAATTTTGCATCATATAAAGCAAAAATACCCATACATGTAAACAAAAACTTATAAAACAACATGTGGCCATAATTCAAAAAGCTGACCTGATTGAGCAAAACCAATGGGATTTTTGGATCCGGCACATCAAAATTGTCCTAAATCAGCTAAAAAAACTGAGACAGTAACTATGGTGTTGACCAGTGTAATCAGCTGTAAGCTTGCACTCCAGCTTTATTCTCCAACAAACGGCACTGAAACTTGTCATTTTGGTTTACTGTGTCCTGTTGTTTTTCACTCCAGGGAGGTGGTACACTCTACTCATTCTTCTTCTTCTTCTTCTTTTAGATTTGATTGGCGGTTGGCAACCAGCTCACAGGTGCATTACCACCACTGCACTCTACTCATTACACATGCTTGACAATTAGGGTGCACAGTATTAGGAAAACATGCAGTATGCAATATTGTTATTGAATATAATGATACATTTTGCGATATCAAAACGAATACTCAAGTATACCAGGGAAATGTCACTCTGCTTTAGCCACACGTTCTTCATTTACATTTTCCTCCCCCATCTCCATACCTTTCACCCATCACGGTGCTCATCCCTGGCTCTTCTTCTGCGTTAAGGTGTAATACTGCCATCTACTGTACTTTGTCAGAGTGGGATAACACAGAGGGCGTGTAAATCTCGCTCCAAAATGACAGTGTGTGACTGTATAAACACATGAAAAATACACTGTTACCATTGTTCAAGCTATCTTTTTGGATATGGTTCGATGAAAGGACTAGCTGTTACAATCCCTGCTGTTTGCACCACTTCTGAGTCCATGGGGAGTTGTTCTTCTTTTAGATTTGATTGGCGGTTGGCAACCAGCTTACAGGTGCATTACCACCACTGACTTGATTATCATCACTCTATACACACGTGGACAAAATTGTTGGTACCCCTCTGTTAATGAAAGAAAAACCCACAATGGTCACAGAAATAACCTGAATCTGACAAAAGTGGTAATAAATAAAAAGTCTATGAAAATTAACCAGTGAAAATCAGGCAATACTTTTGAATTGTGATTCAGCAGAATTATTTTAAAAAACAAACTCATGAAACAGGCCTGGACAAAAATGATGGTACCCTTAACTTAATATTTTGTTGCACAACCTTTTGAGGCAATCACTGCAATCAAACGATTTCTGTAACTGTCAGTGAGACTTCTGCACCTCTCAGCAGGTATTTTGGCCCACTCCTCATGAGCAAACTGCTGCAGTTGTCTCAGGTTTGAAGGGTGCCTTCTCCAGATGGCATGTTTCAGCTCCTTTCACAGATGTCCAATAGGATTTAGATAAGGGCTCATAGAAGGCCACTTTAGAATAGTCCAATGTTTCGCTCTTAGCCATTCTTGGGTGTTTTTAGCTGTGTGTTTTGAGTCATTATCCTGTTGCAAGACCCATGACCTGCGACTGAGACCAAGCCGTCTGACACTGGGCAGCACATTTCTCTCTAGAATACCTTGATAGTCTTGAGATTTCATTGTACCCTGCACAGATTCAAGACACCCTGTGCCAGATGCAGCAAAGCAGCCCCGGAACATAACAGACCCTCCTCCATGTTTCACAGTAGGGACAGTGTTCTTTTCTTGGTATGCTTCATTTTTGCGTCTGTGAACATAGAGCTGATGTGCCTTGCCAAAAAGTTGCAGTTTTGTCTCGTCTGTCCATAGGACATTGTCCCAGAAGCTTTGTGGCTTGTCAACATGCAGTTTGGCAAATTCCAGTCTGGCTTTTTTTATGATTTGTTTTCAACAGTGGTGTCCTCCTTGGTCATCTCCCATGAAGTCCACTTTGGCTCAAACAACAACGGATGGTGCGATCTGACACTGATGTACCTTGACCTTGGAGTTCACCATGAATGTGTTTAAAGGTTGTTCTGGGCTCTTTTGTTACCATTCGTATTATCCGTCTCTTCCATTTTTCATCAAGTTTCCTCCTGCGGCCACGTCCAGGGAGGTTGGCTACAGTCCGGTGGATCTTAAATTTCTGAATAATATGTGCAACTGTAGTCACAGGAACATCACGCTGCTTGGAGATGGTCTTATAGCCTTTACCTTTAACATACTTGTCTATAGTTTTCTTTCTATTCTCCTGAGACAACTCTCTCCTTTGCTTCCTCTGGTCCATGTTTAGTGTGGTACACACCATGTCACCAAACAGCACAGTGACTACTTGTCACCCTTTAAAATAGGCCGACTGACTGATTACAAGTTTGTAGACACCTGTGATGTTAATTAGAGGACACATCTTGGTTGAACATGTCCCTATGGTCAAATTATTTTCAATCTTTTCTGGGGGTACCATCATTTTTGTCCAGGCCTGTTCCATGAGTTTTTTTTAAAGTAATTCTGTTGAACCACAATTCAAAAGCATTGTCTGATTTTCATTGGTTAATTTTCATAGAATTTTCATTTATTACCACTTTTGTCAGATTCAAGTTATTTCTGTGACCATTGTGGGTTTTTCTTTCATTAACAGAGGGGTACCAACAATTTTGTCCATGTGTGTATTTACTTCTTCTTCTTTTAGATTTGATTGGTGGTTGGCAACCAGCTTAAGGAGTTCTGAAAGGAGTTCTGAACAGCTCCTTATGTGTGAAAAAATTATCCACCCTGTGGGATGTTCAGTCTTGTGCATACTGCCACCAACTATTCTAAAACTGGGGAGTCTTGAGAGATGGCTGCTATAAGGCTTCACCACCAGGACACATCGTCAGTTGTGTACCTCAGCATCACAGGGTGTTTCAGCCATTTATCACAAGACACCCTCCACTGAGGCAGGCCCACCACAGGTTGATTAAGACTGGGTGTGTGTCCCGCGGTTTAGCTGTTTGCCTTAGAATCCCAGATGGTATCTCTCTTTTTCATTCGCAGCCAGCAATTGGTCCTCTCGGCAGTGTCGACCAGCTCTTCCTCTTTTAGATTTGATTGGCGCCATTCTGTTATCCATACTCCAGCCTGGTGGGTGGCAGTGGTGCACCTGCAGGCTGGTTGCCAGCCGGCAATCAGATCCAGAAGAAGAAGAGTGATATAAAGTGAAGTATGTGGTGGTAATGCACCTGTAAGCTGGTTGCCAACTGCCAAACAAATCTTCTTATTTTAGATACCATATAGCCTATACCTACCATATAGCCTATAGATCATAGGAAATAGTGATGTCCTATGCAGACTATATGGTGTCATAAGATAAGCCTTTATTAGTCCCACAATGGGGAAATTCCAGGATTGCAACAGCACAGGGATAGCAACACTCAGAGCAATAATTAAGAAGATATGAAAAATATAAATAGACATCCTGAGCAGGTTTATATCACAATATCATCACTTCACTTCATCACTCTATAATTCCAGAAATCTGTGTGTCTGTCACGATCGTAGGACTCGCTAAAAGATCACAAGATCACCTATGACGTTCCTATGATCCCTACATGATGTCTACATGACGTCATATAGACACTCTAGTAAAGAGTGATTCCAGAAAAAAAATCTGTGTGTGGGTCTGTGTGTGATCAAAGGTAGGCATCACTCACGATCATAAGACATCAAAGATCAAACGCAGACATCACCATGGTTACTGTTGCCATGGTAACCATGTCAAAGCAAGTGGTGATGTCAAAGATAAAAGGCAGGCATCACCATGGTTACTGCTGCCATGGTAACAGTAACCTGTTGTTCAGAATTTGACAGAATTTCTGCATGCCCGTAGAAGGCAGGTGTAAGCAAGCATTTCTGCATGCCCGTAGAAAGTTACCGTTACCATGGCAACAGTAACCATGGTGATGCCTACCTTTGATCTTTAGACAGATAGATACTTTATTACGAACAAAAAAGTATAACAAAAACAAAACAAATGACAAATGCAATAAAGTAACAGTATACAGTGTTCGAAAGGGAGAAGGAAGAAGTGAACACTTATTAATTCCATCTCTTCTTTTCCATAAATACACCCATGTGAAATTACCACCTTTAAAGTAGAACTGAACTCACCTTTTTGCCAAAAAAGTAGAATAGCAGATTAATTCCTTATTACCTATTGTATTTTTCAACACATAAAAGAAATTTTTAGGCCGTGCGATGGCCAAGCTATAAGCCGATAAACTTTTGCCTCTGGCTGGCAGTGCCAAACAAACTGGAAGTAGTGCAGACGACGCTGCGTGACGTCACGAGTGTGACCCTTATCAAAACAACAATGGCAGATGATAGCAGTTCCAGCAGTCAAGAACACAAGAGTTTTCAGAGTGAAGAGGCATTCAGGATCGGTGACAAGGCAGAGGAGGATGCAGGAGTGTCAAGTGAACAGGAAGAGAGCGAGGGAGGCATCGAACTGTACAGATTATAGAGCCAGAATTTTCGGGGGATTCCGGCACCGACTCAGACCGCAGCAGTGATGGGGAGGAGAGTCGCTTATTGAATACAGAATGGTGAGTCTTTACTTTGGCATGTTTGGGGTGTCAGGATAAGGAAAATTAACAATAAAAAAGAAAGGGGGGGAAAAAAACCATCAGCATTTTTCGAACTTATTACAGTGATCCCTCACTTATCGCGTTTAATGGGGACCAGAACCGACCGTGAAAAGTGAAAAACCGCGAAGTAGCGTCACATCCCCCCCCCCCCCCCAAGGGCATCACAAGCACTATTTTGCACAAAAAGGCACAAGAGAACAGCGAAAAGTGCCACTAAGCAACACGAGCGATAAAGAACAATGAATGCGGTCTTCCTTCGCTGGGTATAGGCGCTCGGCAGGGAGCGAAGCTGGGTAAAACGTCTCGGCCAATCAGCTTGCGAGGTAAAATGTCTCGGCCAATCAGCTTGCGAGATTCCCGAGCGGTGAAGAGGTGGGCGTTGAGGAGTGGAGCGGTGGTCAGAGAGGTACATTTTGAGTTGTGCGGGCTCTCCGTGTTGATACCTGATGTTCTAATGTAGAAGGCAGGGAGAAGGCAGGGAGACTACATTAGAACATCAGGTATCAACACGGAGAGCCCGCACAACTCAAAATCCACCTCTCTGACCACCGCTCCACTCCTCTCCGCCCACCTCTTCACCGCTCAGGAATCTCGCAAGCTGATTGGCCGAGACGTTTTACCTCGCAAGCTGATTGGCCGAGACGTTTTACCCAGCGAAGGAAAACCGCATTCATTGTTCTTTATCGCTCGTGTTGCTTAGTGGCACTTTTCGCTGTTCTCTTGTGCCTTTTTGTGCAAAATAGTGCTTGTGACGCCCTTGGGGGGGGGGGGTGACGCTACTTCGCGGTTTTTCACTTTTCGCGGTCGGTTCTGGTCCCCATTAAACGCGATAAGTGAGGGATCACTGTATATCTAGAAACGCATCGCTTCCCGGTCGCTTTTCCTCCCCCTTTCTTTTCTTTCGTCGCCATGACAGCTTTCCTTGGCCACTGAACAGATCCTCCCAGGTGTTGGAAGTGTTTTGTAGTCGACTATCACGACAAAATGCACCAAAAACAACCAGTGTCGACGTGCTCGCAATGGTAAACATGGAGGACTGTGTCACACTCGTGACGTCACGCGGAACTCCGGCTGCACTTCGGCGGATTTGTCTGATTTTTCAGGGCGGGAAATTCAAAATCGCGATTTTCTCCAAGATTCCGGGATTTGTGGAGGGGGTGCCAATGATAAATTATCTTTATAATTGTATGTACTATCACCCAGTGCCGTTCAATGCCGTTCAGTTCAGTTCTACTTTAAGACCCCAAGTAAACAATTTACTGTATTTTTTACATATCAACATTAACACCCATCCATCCTAACATACATTGATGTCCATACATCAAAACCAGCCTCAAACAACACAGATATACACAGTGCTGTCCCACCCACCATTCCATAGTGTCCCATAATGTCCCAAAGTGAGCACAGTGAATCGTACATATAAATACTACCCTTCTAACATACACTACCGTTCAAAAGTTTGGGGTCACCCAGACAATTATTTTGTGTTTTCCATGAAAAGTCACACTTATTTACCACCATGAGTTGTAAAATGGATAGAAAATATAGTCAAGACATTGACAAGGTTAGAAATAATGATTTGTATTTGAAATAATAATTTTTTCCTTCAAACTTTGCTTTCGTCAAAGAATCCTCCATTTGCAGCAATTACAGCATTGCAGACCTAACATGATTGCGCAAGGATTTTCTAATCATCCATTAAGCCTTCTGACGCAATGAGCAAACACATTGTACCATTAGAACACTGGAGTGATAGTTGCTGGAAATGGGCCTCTATACACCTATCTAGATATTGCACCAAAAACCAGACATTTGCAGCTAGAATAGTAATTTACCACATTAGCAATGTATAGAGTGTATTTCTGACTAGTTTAAAGTTATCTTCATTGAAAAAAAGTGCTTTTCTTTCAAAAATAAGGAAATTTCTAAGTGACCCCAAACTTTTGAACGGTAGTGTATATCCTTTCAGTAAATAATGTTTATACCTCTTTTTGAATTGAATTCTGTTTGTACATAGTTTAAGTTCCGGCTCCAGACTGTTCCACAAATCCACCCCACAGACAGATATGTGCACATACTTTTCTTGGTTGTTCGTATCTTGGGTTTTGTAAAGTTTAAGTCTCCTCTCAAATTATGATCATTGTCTCTTTTTTTTAAATATTTTTGTATATTAGTTGGGAGTTGATTATTAATTGCCCTGTACATTACTTGTGCTGTCTTAAATTTAACTAAATCGATGAACTTTATGACATGTGACTTTAAAAACAACGAATTGGTATGGTCTCTATATCCTACATTATTTATTATCCTTATAGCTCTTTTTTGTAATGTGCATATTGACTGTAGGTTGGTCTTGTAGGTGTTTCCCCAGACTTCTACACAGTAGTTAAGATAAGGTAGAAACAGTGAATTGAATCGGTGAATTCAAAAAGGGCGCAAGTCCACACTTTTTCAAAGGGGACTTGGGCCCTTTTTGAATTCACCGATTCAATTGTACAGTAAGACCAATGATTTATAGTCCAAGATGTGTCTTGTCTTCCCCAGTATGCCTATACATTTTGCTAACTTGGCCCGGATGTGACTGATGTGAGGTTTCCAGCAAATTTTATTGTCTAACGTCACCCCCAGAAATTTATTTTCCTGTAGTTTCTATTCTGGTATCATCTATCGTTACCATTATTTCTTGATTTATTTTATAATCTCCAAACAACATAATCTTTGTTTTTTTTTAGATTTAGAGATAATTTATTTTTGTTGAACCACTGCATTAACTTTTTCATTTCAGTTGTGACCACCTCTAAAACCTGCTGCAAATTCTCACCAGTGCAAAGGATATTTGTGTCATCCGCAAACAAAATAAATTTCAGAATTTTTGATACTTGGCATATGTCATTTATATACAAAGTAAAGAGTTTGGGTCCCAAAACTGACCCCTGGGGCACACCACAAGTGATGTCAATGAAGGGTGATTTGTGCTCACCAGTTTGTACAAATTGTTGTCTGTTACTTAAATAACTTTCCACCCAACTCAGTCCTACCCCTCTTATCCCATACCTTTCCAGTTTCCTTAGTAGTATTCTGTGGTCAATGGTGTCAAAAGCTTTCTTTAAATCTATAAATACTCCTACAGCAACCTTTTTTTTTTTATCTATGGGGTTCTTGCGTATGACGTAAGGGGGCGCGCAGCACTGGCCCAGCCAAAGTGTGCCGCCATATTGGATGGCAAGAAACAACAGCAGCAGCAGGGTGAAACAAACAACATAGCTCACGTGTACCTACAAACTTGGCAAAATGGTGTACTCCTGTGCTGCCCATGGATGTACCAACAGATACGGCCAACCAGGACTGGAAAATGTGTCATTCTACAGGTTCCCAGCAGATGAAAATCGCAGAAATGATTGGCTTGGAAACATGCAGAGAAAGAACTTTGTACCAACTGAGTACTCACGTTTGTGCAGCCTGCATTTTGTATCAGGTATGTTTTGCTCTGGCTTTCTAACTTAAGAAACATGTTGCAGTAGCTCCCGAGTTCATTTATGCTCCGGGAGTGAGTGATTGACTTTATCAGTCCAAGGACATCATCGCCTGGTGAGGGGGGGAAGTTTGATCCTCTTTCTCACGGATTGTAGTCAACGGGAGTTTTTTTTTCCCTCCTCCCAACTCTTCGCATAGGATTTTCCCCATTTTGGCTTGGTTTATTTTTTTTTGTTTTCGGATCTTCTTCCGCACAGCGTGGTAAATCTCGGTGCAGTGTGCAGCGTGTGCGCTCCACTAAACTGGATTTTAATTTTATTTTCTGTTTTCTTCCCAGCTCCTAAGTTTGCTTGAAGCTCATGACTATGCTTCTTGAGAGCGGTCCGCAATTTGCATCGTTAGGAGTGGGGGGTTTGGGGACTCCACGGCACCACGAATTCGGCAACAGAGACCCTAGTCTGGGACTGAATCCCTTCACCGAGTCCTCCCACTCGGCGGCTTTTAAAATCAGCCCTGTGGCGCACGATATCGCTTCCAGCCAGACGTCAGCCTTCACCCCACAAGCCAGTGGATATGCGGCCGCCCTGGGACACTCACACAGCGGCCAGATGGGCTCGTACGGCGGGGGTGCCTTCAACACAACGCGGGAATTTCTCTTCAGGAACCGGGGTGTTGGAGAGTCCCCAAATCCGAGCGCGCAGCACGGGATCTTTGCGGCGTCGGCGGGGAGCCTCCACGGGCCGCCCGGGATCCCCGACACCCCCGGTCATTTGCTGTTCCCGGGGGTTCTTCTCCTCACTCATTCTTATCGCTAAACAGTACAAGTTACGCCTGGGTTGTCACAGTGCACCTGCTGCTCTTGCCATCCAAGATGGCGGCACCTACGGCATGCTTGTTTACCCCCCGCGAGTCACGTGACCTTAATGGCCCCATGCAAAAACTCAATACAACTAGTAATTTCTTCTATAAGTTCGATCAGTGCCAAAGATGTATCTTTGACATGGTTTATTTAAGTATTTCTCCATGCCCGTAGGAAGCAAGTGTAAGCAAGCATTTCTGCATGCCCGTAGAGTGTTCTGACCTCACAATGTGCCTGTGATGTCTATATGACATCATAGGAGGAGTTGTTCAGAACTCCTTATATGGTCATGTGACATTGGAACACAGTGTGCGCCTGTGACACAGACACGCAGACAGAGATTTCTTTGAATAATATATAGAGTGATAATGTACTATGTGCTGTGTTTTTATGCATGCACACATTTACATTAATATGTAAACATATTTAAATATGTAAATGCTTGTAAATGAATCATAAGGCTGGTCACCATGGTTACTGTTGCTTGGAATAGTAAACATTCTATTTCAGTTCTTAGAATGCCTTTGTGACATCATCAGTGACAGCATCACAGAGGCGCCTCTGATCTGACATTTAGTTTTAGAATAGTTGGCAGTAGGACACTTTTCAGGAGTAGATTTCTACAATTAGGTCCTGCCTACATGACTGTGTGTCTTCTTCTTCTCTCAGTTACTGGCGGATAGCAAACAGCTGAAAGGTGCATACCACCACCTACTGTACAAGAGTGTGTAACATTATGTCATCTGAGCCCGACCCCTAAATTCGATGACTTTAATCCTGCGTTATTTAAAAAAAGAGAAAAGAGCCCTTCTCATGATTCTTATTGCCTCTCCATCTCCCATCTGTTCCAAGAATCCCATTGAAATCCCATTCCTTACCGGCCTCTCGAACTTCATTTTCCATTCAGTCTTTCATTTCCGTATTTGTGACAGTGTAGCGGTTTGATTAAACCCCCCACAACACACAAACAGAACACAGAGACAGTCAGCTCGCACTCCTGGGGTTTGTTCCGCTGCACGCTGAGTTTACAGCCTTGAAGTTAAAGTGTTCATGCATTTTGCCCTTACTGTGACCTAGAGACTCAGATCAATATGTAGATGTGCTGGTTAGCCTCTTTGTCTGACACTTGGAGCGAGGTCTAGCTAATCTGCCCATTGTGATGTATGTCTTACAAATGCAAATACCTCCTACCTGTTCTGTTGTCCCTTTGATCATTCTAAACTGTGGGGTACGTCTCTTTGATGTATTGTTATGATCAAGTATTTAAGGTGCAACTCTGTAACGCAATCTCTCTCTCTTACTCTCTCACTCTGATCCTGCAACAGGTGGACACACTGTATCCGCCTCCCTTTCTCTGAGAGCTTAGGGATCCCGCTCCGGGCTGCTCCACTATGCACCGGAGAGAGGATCCCGTGAAGGCGACATGATTAATAAAATCTGCTCAAAACCACAGCACTGCTGCTTATTTTTTCATGCCGCCTCACTGGTGACCCCTCGAACACGCACACGTTTTGTGCGAAAGCAACCTTCCGAGCTGGACAGCCACACAGCTGCGTTGGTGGCCCCTTGAAGACGCACACGTTTTGTGCAACGCAGCCTTCTGTTTTGGATGGCCACGCTGGCGAACCGACGCTAAAAAAACGGGCGGCCAGCGAACGCAACACCCGGGCATGAATGCTCCGTCGCCTGAGATCTGCACAACCACGCTGGACCGGCCGCTCTCACTGAGAGCGCACGCACCTCGTCCTCTCTCCACGACGGCAACCTCCAGGGCCGACGGGGAGCGCAGCGCGTGGAACTGAACGCACCATGGCCGCACGAGCGACAACGATCGTCTCCTCCCTCTCACCGCTCCAACGCAGCTGCACGAGCCCGGGGCACAAAGATCGTCTATTGCCTCGCACCGCTCCAACGCGCCTCCACGAGCCCGAGGGACGGAGATAGTCTACTTCCTCACACCGCTCCAATGCAGCTGCATGAGCCTGAGGAACAAAAGATCGTCTATTCCCTCCCGCCGCTCCAACGCCTCTGCACGGGCCTGAGGGACTAAAGATCGTCTATTTCCTCTCAACGCTCCAACGCACCATGGCCAAATCTACAGCAACAGCTCAACCTGGATTTTATTGGCGCCGTCTGCGCTGATCTCCGCCAAGTTTCTGCACCCTGACTCACCACTCCAGCGGCCCACCCACGCACTGAACCCCCGCGCACGCATCGGGGAGTTACAAGGACGGCACATCACGCATGGGACAAGTAACGGCTCCACAGACTGCCTTCCTCCTTCGCCGCTGCCTTTCAGGGCTGCTCGCTCACCTGAGGCACGCATGCAGCATACTGGAAGGATTTGTTAACAGTCTCAGCCACGCCACAGACCGCCATCGTCCTCCGCCGCTGCCCACAGAACCTTCAGGGTTGCTCGTTCACCTGAAGCAAGCACGCAGCTCGCCACTGGATTTTTTAATGGTCTTAGCCACGGCACAACGGGATTTCAGCCGTCAGCTGTTCCCAGGAGCTTTGGGGTTGCTTCAGCACCCAAAACCAACAGCCCCTATGCTTTGTTTACTTTTTCTCTTACAGCCGCTCCTGCTTTTCTTCATGGCCACGAGAGGAGTCAGAGACTAATTTTTCTTCTTGTGGACCGCTGCACGTTCAACGGGACCAGCCCTTCGACATTGCGGACCCACAAGCAATTTTTGCGCGGCTCAGGACGATTTCACAGCTCCTGCCGGCACTTACTACCCCTCCCCTCCCTCCCCCTCCGCCTGCAGCGAGCTTCTCCCACAGCTCGCTCACACAGATGGATCATCGAGGTCGCGGCCCCCTACCGTTTCCCTCTTGGGGGGGGGCGTGTGTGGCGGTTCGTTTTAACCCCACAACAGACTAAGGACACTCAGCCCTCTTTTCTCTGTTTTCCTGCTACACTACTGAGATGCAATGTGCCATTCATGTATTTGTGATGCAAACATGCATGTATTGTGATGTAATGCGCCATTCGGTATAGTGTGCATATGGCTTGTCCTTACTGTGCTTTTTCTGAGCATCTTACATATGTAGATGTGCTTTGGTGTATTAATGTCTACAGGTAGACGAGTTTCTTCTGTCTCACCTATGTGATGTTAATCGTTGCCTTTCATGCATGGTATTCACATCGCGGAGCAGCAAACACTTTTGGTGCGACTACCCCCCCCCCCCCTCCTGCACAGAGCTTTTCCCTGCTCGCTGCCCAGACTGCAACATCGAGGTCACGGTCCCCTACCGTTTCCCTCTTGGGGGGGAGCAGTGTAGCGGTTTGATTAAACCCCCCACAACACACAAACAGAACACAGAGACAGTCAGCTCGCACTCCTGGGGTTTGTTCCGCTGCACGCTGAGTTTACAGCCTTGAAGTTAAAGTGTTCATGCATTTTGCCCTTACTGTGACCTAGAGACTCAGATCAATATGTAGATGTGCTGGTTAGCCTCTTTGTCTGACACTTGGAGCGAGGTCTAGCTAATCTGCCCATTGTGATGTATGTCTTACAAATGCAAATACCTCCTGCCTGTTCTGTTGTCCCTTTGATCATTCTAAACTGTGGGGTACGTCTCTTTGATGTATTGTTATGATCAAGTATTTAAGGTGCAACTCTGTAACGCAATCTCTCTCTCTTACTCTCTCACTCTGATCCTGCAACAGGTGGACACACTGTGTCCGCCTCCCTTTCTCTGAGAGCTTAGGGATCCCGCTCCGGGCTGCTCCACTATGCACCGGAGAGAGGATCCCGTGAAGGCGACATGATTAATAAAATCTGCTCAAAACCACAGCACTGCTGCTTATTTTTTCATGCCGCCTCAACAGTGTAATAAGATGTGCTCGACATTTTCTTCTACTCCACATTCTCTGCATTTGTTGCTTTTGCTTTTCCCCATGGTGAATAAAGTGCCATTTAAACCTGTGTGATCCAGTCTGAGTCTTGCCATAATGATGCCTTCCCTCCTTTTGGTTGTTATGAAATTCTTTATTGCGATAGATTTTTGTATTTTGTAATACGATCTACCTTTGTGATCTTCATCCCATCTTTTTTGCCATAGCTCAGTTCCTTTTTTCTTGATTACTGCTTTCCCTTCACCTTTTCCAAGAGACAATGGTGTAGTTACCTCTTTTCCAAGAGCGCTTTTTGCTAATTTGTCTGCACATTCATTCCCTTTCAACCCTTCATGTGCAGGAACCCAGCAAAACTGAACTTGTCCACCACGCCTGTGTACCCTAAATAAACTGTGATATAGCTCAATCACCAAATCTTCCCTTGTAGATTTTAGTGTCTGTATGGTTTTTAGCGCTGCAAGTGAGTCCGTGCACACCACCACCCGGTCCGGTCTGACCTCCTCCACCCACTGCAAAGCAATAATTATTGCCACCATCTCTGCTGTAAACACAGATGTATTGTTGGAGAATCTTTTTGCGATGGTCACTTTAAAGTAACTCTGTGATGTATATTCCAACTCCAACAGAGCCCTCTTTATTCTTTGAGCCATCAGTATAGAGCTGTAAGACGTTATAGTAATTATTCCTGAGGTAAATGCTTGTTTTAACACCAACTTCACTCATATGCCAATCCTTTTTCCTCATTAGCAGACTAGCGTCTACTTCTATTCCCAGAAACACCCAAGGGGGAACATTACTCACTGGACTGGTGTTAGTTATATTGATAGTATGCAGCCCATACATTCTGGTCCTTTTTTCAGTTGTCCACCCAAACCCATGTCTCTGGAAATTAGAGTATTCCCAGCAGTCTTGTAGTGTTGTTTTTTAAACATTTGCTTCGTCACTTCCTTTCAGCTTGACCCAGTATGATAATGCGAGTTTATCTCTTCTCAAATCCATTGGCATTTCTCCTGCTTCTGTTAAAACTGCATTGGTTGGTGTAGTTTCGACGGCTCCAGTGCACAGGTTAAGCGCTCTGTGCTGCATTCTCTTATTTTTTCCCAGAGTCGTCTTTGCCGCTGCTCCATAAATCATGCATCCGTAGTCTATTGTCGATCGCATTAGTGCTCTGTAACTGTCAATTAATGCCTGTTTATCTGCACCCCATTCGTGTCCAGCTACAGCTTTTATGAGATTGACTTTTTTGCGTTTCGTCTCCAGATTTTCAACATGAACTCTCCATGTGTATGCACTATCAAACCACAATTCTAGATATTTGAATTCACTGACTTTCTCTATTGGTTGATTATATAATGTTAATGGTTCTGTACTAGTTCTGCGTTTTTTTGTGAAAGTCATATAGCAGGTTTTACTGTTTGAAAATTTAAATCCCCAGCCATATGAATACTTTTCCACTTTCTCCATTGCTTTCCTGATGTTTTTGAACACAGATTTCTCATTTCTTCCCCCCATCCATATGGCTCCATCATCTGCGTATAGTGCTGTTTTGATGGCTCCCTCTTGATCCTCAAACATGTCAATTAATCATTATATTGAATAAAACAGGGCTTATCATACTCCCCTGAGGAACACCATTTTCTATTTCAAAGTCATTAGAAACTTCTGATCCTACTTTAACCCTAATTGTGCTGTGTGTTAAAAAAATCCATTATCCAATTATACATCCTACCACCAGTGTCCATTTTATTCAATTTCATAAGAAGTCCATCCCTCCACAGTGAGTCATTATCCTTTTCAATATCCAGATAAACTATAACCATTACTTCTTTCATTTTGAGAGTCTTTTCAATATCATTGCTTCCCCTAACTAGAGCATCCACTGTGGATCTTCCTCTTCTAAAACCATTCTGATAGTCATTTATTAATCGTTTTTGCTCTAATACATATGAGAGTCTGTAACTGCACGGTGGCACAGTGGTTAGCACTGCAGCAGCACAGTTTACCCTTGGCCGGGGGATCGTGGGGATCGTGGGATCGTGGGTTCGATCCCAGCCTCCGACCAACAGTGATCTGTGTGGAGTTTGCATGTTCTCCCCATGTATGCGTGGGTTTACCCCGGGATTTCTCCGGTTTCCTCCCACATGCCAAAAACATGCAGGTTAGGTTAATTGGAGACTCTAAAGTGGCCCTGGGTGTGAATGTGTGTGTGAATGGTTAAGGGATAGCGCCGTATCGTGGCTGCTTCATCCATCCTGGTGGATGACCCTCAATTTCCCCTCTGGGGATCAATAAAGTATACTAAATCTAAAAAAAACTAACACCTTCTCCATCCATTTCCCTAAATGTGACGTTAATGCTATTGGCCTGTAGTTGCCTGGATGAGCTGGATTTTTCCCTGGCTTATTAAATGATAAAATTACAGCCTTTTTCCACCCACTTGGGATAACCCCCTCCTTCCATATCCTTTTTAAACAATTTCAGCACCAGTTGCATTGATTGCACAGGCAACTGCCGGAACATAGCATAGCTTAACTGATCGTATCCTGGAGCTGTGTATCCACTATTTTGCAAAGCTCTCTTAAGCTCTGACATTGTGAGCTCGAGGTCTAACACAGTCATGTCCTCTTTCACTTCATTTTTTAACTTTGCATTTTCTCTGAGTTTATACTGCCTTTGCTGTCTGACTGTCACCAAGATGGTCTCCTCTATGCACTGCTGCAAATGCTCTACCTAGGACTTCTGCCTTTTCTTTGTCTGATACAGCCATCTTGTCCCCATCCACTAAAGCTGGAATTTTAACTGATACAATTTTCCCACTCATTTTTTTAAACATACCCCAGACATCACCTAGTTCTGTTTTCCTACCAAGAGTGGAACAAAATTCTCTTTATGCTGACCTTTTCCTGTTTTTAATAATCCTTCGAGCTACTGCCCTTTTCCTTTCTTTTTATACTCAAAGTTTTCACTAGTCATATTCTTCCTCAGCTTTCTGAATGCCTTGTTGCGCTCTTTTATTGCAATACTACATTTGTCATTCCACCAGGGTACAGCCTTCTTCCTACCCTGTGTTGTTTTCTTTGGTATACTTGTTATTGCAGCATTCAGAATATGATTGGTTACCCGACTTGAACATTCTTCTATGCCACCTTCTAATGTTACCAAATGACACAATTGAACACAGTATTGCCTAAATTTTCCCCAGTCTGCCTTGTCAAAACACCATCTTGTAAAATATCTTCCCTCTTGTATACGTACATACTTCAGTTTTAATGACTGGTTAAGTACTGGGAAGTGATCACTTCCCATAGTTGTCCTGTTCATAACCGTCCATTCACAGGTGCTCACTAAAGAATCAAATACCAGAGTCAGGTCAATACATGATAATGTGCCTCTATGCACATCCACCCTGGTACCTTCACCGCTGTTTAGACAAATTAATGATCTTTCATCTAACATCTCTTCCACAACATTTCCATTGATCTGTATATGTGTTTCCCCACAAGCTATTATGGGCATTAAGTCTCCACACCATACCTCTTTCATATGCCCTTCCCTTGCCATAACACTGAAAATATCTGCTGTGAACTTCCTACATGGGTTGTAATAATTAATCAGCTTAATATTTCCTTGTCCATTTGGCCTACATATTTCAATAATATTACACTCTATATCCTCAGGGGAGGGAATCACCCTATACGCCAGGCCATCTTTCATGAAAGTTGCACATCCTCCTCCATTTACAGTGTTAATTCTATCCTGTCTGAACTGTATCCTGGAATAACAAAATCTAAGTGAGGTTGAAGCCATGTCTCCTGTACACACACTACCTGTGGAACAAATTCTAGTTCGTAAAAATACTTAAGTTCTTGTCCGTTTGCTATAAGACTCCTCGCATTCCACTGTAGTATGTGTAGTACCATAATTAAGGTCTTGTTTCAGCATGTGCAGTCTCCCCAGTTTCAGCTTTCAATAAAGCATGAATCTGGTCAGCTGTGATATCTTTCACATCTAGGAAGCTTCCTGCTGCTTCCACAGTGGTTTTGATTCTGTCACTTTTCTTCTTTAGCTATGCATCAATGTGTCATCATCCATTTTGCATTTGTGAACACAAACATTCCTTGCAGTTGCACGATCCTGTGCTTGCGTGGGACCTGTTGATTGCTGGGGTTCCATTTGAACTGAACTTCTTTGAGGAAGGCCTGCTGTGTTTCTGACTATTCCTGCCTCTCTGTCTTTAGAGCTTCCGCATACGAGATTGTCTTAAGTTATTCTGATTTCCTGGGCTTGTCTAGCTTCCGTCTGCACAACACATCCTCCATATCCAGCCCTGTGCTCACCCCCACAGCTGCAACACTTTGCTTTGGCGTCCTTGTCACATTTACCATATTCATGCTCCCCTCCACATCTAGCACATCTTAGCTTTCCCTTACATTGCTGAGCAGTGTGACCCATCCTTTGACATTTGTAGCACCTGAGTGGCTTTGGGTCGTATTCTCTGACACTGAAATACATGTATCCTATTAGGAATGATTTAGGGAGTGTTTCCTCAGACTGAATCATGACAGACTGTGTGTCCTTCAGCGAACCTTCTTTTTTACTCTAGCCTTTTCACATCCTTCACCTTTCCTCCTTGGATCTCATTTTTCATTTCTTCCATAGACATGCACAAAGGGACACCTGATATAACTCCCCTCAAGTTAGCTGTCACGCCAAGAACATGCACCTTCATTTGTTCTCCATTTAGACATGTCCTTGTCAGTATTTTCTGTTGCTATTGTTTACTTGTGGCATGAATTAACAGCCGGTTATTTTTCAAGAACTTTGCAAACTTAACTCTCCCAATTTCTTTCTCAGTTGCTTTTGTTAGCTTAACCAGGTGATAGTGCCCCCCACCCTGATTGAACTCAATGACAACCTTCCAGTCATTCCCTACATCCTCAAACTGCCATCCATTTTGGCCAGTTCGTGTTTTCTTCGCATTGTTACTTCCTCCCGCATCACTCTCATCTGACCCGCTCCTAGGTCTTGTTGGCCCCCTAGCTGCTCTTTTCCGGCCCCCAGGCCTGGATAGTGTCCAGCCCACCTCATCTTTATCGTGCCCGTCAGAACTAGATGCCATAATGTTACAGACAGCGTACAGTTTTTGCTATCCGCCACAAACAAATCAATCCTACCGCCAGTCGAACACGGACGTAAATGCGGTCCCAATCTTCTTCTTCTTCTCTTCAACGCCTTCCAGTCCTCCAAGGCTCTCTAGCAGTTCGACTCTCACACCCAATTCTGAGCAGTTCCTGTCGATTCTCCCTCCTCTCTGACTTTGAACTACCGTCCCCTTCAAAGTGTGCCCACAATGTCTGTATCACGACTGTGTGTCTCTAGGAGGGGAAATCTTTAATGAACGTAGCTATGGACATTCGTAGCTATGACATAGCAGATGTGCATCTATGATGTCATAGAGAGATCAAAGGACTCTGACATCACAGATACACTATGTTCTGATATGAGGTCATAGAATTCCAGTCACATGACCATAAAAGGAGTTCTGAACAACTCCTTATATGGTCATGTGACTTCGTAGGAACACAGTGTGCCTTTGATGTCATAGATGCATCATAGGACCGAGTTTACCAACAGAAGTCTGAGCTGTCATTGTCATTCTGTCCTACATTTTGAACTCCTGAAAAGATTAAAGGCAGGTTTCACCATGGTTACTGTTGCCATGGTAACCATGTCAAAGATCAAAGGCAGGCATCACCATGGTTACTGTTGCCATGGTAACATACTTGGGTTCTACAGGCATGCACTGCTTATACCTGGGTTCTACGGGCATGCACAGGTATGCACTAATTGATAAAAATGTCAGTGTATTGTGCAGTCCTACTTGACGATGACCAAACCTCAGATGAAAGCTGATGTGTTCCATGTTTTATTATGCTGCCACATCATTTCTCTTTTTTTTTATCCCATTTTATTAATCCTGCTATATCCAGCTTTAATCAGTTTTATTAATGCTGCTTTATTTCATTATTGTTGCCATCTGATTATTTTATCAGTGTTTCCTCTGGCTTAAAGACCTTGGTGCGGTGGCAACATATTTTTCCCCGGGTGGGGGGGAGGTTAAACATACCGGAATATGTTAATTTTATACTATTTATTTCTTTTTAAAATTTTACACCGTAACGTTGCATATGGAACTTACCATTTGAAGTACAACCGAGGTTTGAATATTGGGCCAGTTGGGGTCCCACCCAGATGTCTTTTGTTTCAACTTCTTAGTGGTGTTATCCTTCTCTCCTTACTCTGCCTGAACACTTCCCTCTCCTTGGCTCCTCTCTTCTGTCTCATCTTGAGCTCTGTTTAATTCAGGTTCTCTCTCTGTCTATGGTGGTATACAAACAGGTTAGAAAATATCAAGTGTCATGTTTTGCATGGTGGTGCAGTGGTTAGCACTGTTGCCTAACAGCTAGAAGGTTCCAGGTTCGAATCCCCAGGCTGGCAGGGGTAGGAACCTTTCTGTGTGGAGTTTGCATGTTCCCTGTGCTGTGTGGATTTACTCCGGGGGCTCCGGTTTCCTCCCACAATCCAAAGACATGCATGTTAGGTTAACTGGTTGTTTTAAATTGACCCTAGATATGTCTCCTATAGGCCCTTAGAATAGAGGGTTAGTACTAGTGAAGCACTTTGAGTGGTGGTTGAGACTAGAAAAGCGCTATACAAGTACAGGTCCTTATGTTTTGTCCTGCAGGATTTTTTTGTCATGGTTTGCATAAATGACAAAAATATGTGTATTTTTTGTATTTTTATTCTAGTGTTTCTTTTTTTCTGTTGAGAGAGTAGGGAAGGGAAAGAAATATTCATAATAGTAATGTATTCAAGCATACTTAAATTATATGATCGGGTGAGTATAGTAACCAGAAATTCTACTCATGTAAAAGCAGTGCTTTGAAATTAATAATTAAGAGTAGGCAACCAAAAATTTCTAATTGAGTTAAGGGTACAAAGAGCACCCACTTAAAAACTTGAGTAATGACTTCAGTCTTGAAGGTTTGAGGTTTTTCTCAAAAATTTGTAACAATTTTCTTATAGTTTTCTACTTTTCTCTGTAAATCTAAAGTTGAAACCATGTTCCTCAAATTTGTAATTTCCTCTTGTAAAATTGACTTTTCTTGTACATTTGAAACTTTATTATAAATTTGTGGATTGTGTGAAAGAAAAAATATTAACAATTTATTTCATTTAATACAATTTTAACTTAAATGACCAAGGATGCCTTTATTTCTGTTATAATATTTCTTTATATTTATAGTTTGTTTGT
This sequence comes from Pholidichthys leucotaenia, assembly GCA_020510985.1. Classification (NCBI taxonomy): domain Eukaryota; kingdom Metazoa; phylum Chordata; class Actinopteri; order Cichliformes; family Pholidichthyidae; genus Pholidichthys; species Pholidichthys leucotaenia. Next base: position 41,735,310 of record CM035850.1, read on the forward strand.
TTTTTTAGAAATTTCCTCACCACCCAGACAGCAAGAAAAACCTCCCTTATTTTGAAATCAAATGTTGACACGTTTAGTTTGTCTGAAGGCTGCTGACAGATTAAAGTCACTGACTTCGTGAATTTCGGTCATCTTAACCTGCCAGGTACATAATAGGGAACTATGTGTTCATGTACAGAATGATCTGTTTAGGTAGTTATAAGTTGCGAAGTGACTACACGGCCGGGAGCCGGTCTCCTAGTATCACAATATCTGGCCGGGAAGTGCCTACAATTCAGTTCTTTTTTTTTTTTATTCAATAGTAGAAAATACACACAAATTACAAATATGCTAATAATAAAAGTAAATACCTCCTAATTTGGCTATTAGGTTTAAAAAAAAAAATGCATATATTTATTTTCCATCAGGCACGTCAAGGAGCCCTTTGGGTCCAACAGCTCGGGCACTCGGCAGCTCGGGTGTTTCACACATACACATCCACACTTCATTCATTCCCATTAACACGTTTTGGGGTTTTGTTCAATACAACGCACGAAACCACTCCTGCACGTGAGTTTTTCATTCACTAAGTGGCTCCTGGCCACGTAGTGCAGACATAAATGGCCGGCTCCCAGTCGTTTAGCAACGGCCATTATAGTTATGCACTCAGGCTTTCTCATCAGGCACCTCTCTAGGCAGCCGCTGAAGGACCTTAGTTTAGAGCTAGTGTTTTTAGCTGTTGCTTTGTCACTGCCGCTGGAGAATAAAAACGGCACACCTGCTCGTGCGAGAAAAGAGAGAAATTGCCAGTCTCATAACTTAATATCGTAGTGACTGGTGAAATATATCCTCAGCAGTTCATCAGTCCCTTGCCTTTCCCTTTATATGAACCCGGCTGCATATAAGATAAGATAAGATAAGATAAGCCTTTATTAGTCCCACAACGGGGAAATTCCAGGATTGCAACAGCACAGGGATAGCAACACTCAGAGCAACAATCAGAAGGCAAGAAAAAAAAAACAAGCAAGCAAGAGCAGCTAATAAACATATGTACGTATTACTATAAAATATATATATATACACACACACACAGACACACAGTGCAGAGCATTGTAGCTGGATGGAATAAATATATGAATATATGAACACACAGTGCAGAGCATTGTAGCTATGTAGCCATTGTAGCCATTGTAGATATGAATTCTAACCACATCTCTTAACTAAGCGACTCTTCCATTATGGCTCCCATTTCCAGTGGGTTAAAACCATGATAAACGCCAGTGCTTACATACCTCTTATGATTTTTTTCCACGTTTAAAGTACTTTAATAAAATGTTTCTGTCGGACAGTCACACTTAGCGAGACACTGCTGACTGACTGGAAAACTCGTGTGAGCGGGGCGCTTCTAAACTCCGCGCGGATGACGGCCATGCACGTTGTTCGTGTGCGCGCTTGCAGAAAGTCATTGCTTCATATATTTTTATTAATAAAATCATATCGGCTTGGTGTGGTGGTACGATTTCTGGTGAGGCGGGCCACCACAGAGAAATGTTACCAGAGGAAACCCTGTTTTATCACATTTCATTATAACGGTAGTAGTGAAGAATAATGATATTGTATTAATAAACTTAATAACCTTTTCAAAATGTGCATAACATAAGAGGAATTGGATTCATTGTCAAGCAGGTTTGTGGTTTTGTGCAGAAGAATAAGCAGGTTTGGGTTATAGTTTTTATCCAAGAAAGAAATTGTTTTGGCCAACATCGCAAAAAAAAATTATAAAAAGAATGGATCCAACAATAAAATGAAAATGGGGGGGGGAAATGGAAATCTGTGCAAATAAATCAGAATGTAACAAAGTCAGATATCTTCAACATGTCACTAAATATGAATTATTTCTGCCTTTTTTTTAGGTAAACCATCATGATTCCCATCACTGAGCTCCGGTATTTTGCTGACACTCAGCCAGCGTACCGTATCCTGAAGCCATGGTGGGACGTTTTCACCGACTACATCTCCATTGTCATGCTGATGATTGCGGTGTTCGGTGGGACGCTGCAGGTCACTCAGGACAAAATGATCTGCCTGCCTTGCAAGTGGGTCATCAACATGTCCTGCGAGGCCATGCCCGTCCCAAACGTGACTGCCCCTTATGTGCCGGAACCCAAAGGTATCCAGTACGACCTCGACCGACATCAGTATAACTACGTGGATGCCGTCTGCTACGAGAACAAGCTACACTGGTTTGCTAAATATTTCCCCTATCTGGTTTTACTCCACACTCTCATCTTCCTGGCTTGCAGCAATTTCTGGTTCAAGTTCCCCCGCACCAGCTCCAAGCTGGAGCACTTTGTCTCCATCCTCCTCAAGTGCTTCGACTCCCCATGGACAACAAGGGCTTTGTCCGAGACCGTGGTGGAGGAGAGCGACCCCAAGCCCGTGGGGAAGATGAACGGTTCGATGGACAAAAAGACCTCGAGTGTGAGTGAGGACGTGGAGGCCAGCGTGCCCATGTTGCAGCGAACAAAGTCCAGAATTGAACAGGGAATCGTGGATCGCTCTGAAACAGGGGTTTTGGATAAGAAGGAAGGGGAGCAGGCCAAGGCTCTTTTTGAAAAAGTGAAGAAGTTCCGGATCCACGTGGAGGAGGGGGACATAGTGTATCGTCTCTACATTCGCCAGACTATTATCAAAGTAATCAAGTTTATACTGATAATTATCTACACTGCCTACTATGTAGGATACATCAGGTTCAGTGTGGTGTGCACGGTGAACATTCAGAAGCTAACGGGGTACAGTGTGTTCCATTGCGCTCACCCCTTGGCAACCCTCTTCAAGATTTTGGCCTGCTTCTACATCAGCCTGGTGGTGGTGTATGGTCTCATCTGCATGTACACCCTCTGCTGGATGCTCAGCCGCTCCCTGAAGCGATACTCCTTTGAATCAATCCGTGAGGAAAGCAGCTACAGTGACATCCCCGACGTCAAAAACGACTTTGCCTTCATGCTGCACATGATAGATCAGTATGACCCCCTCTACTCGAAGCGCTTTGCCGTGTTTCTGTCTGAGGTGAGCGAGAACAAGTTGAGGCAGCTGAACCTGAACAATGAGTGGACGTTGGAGAAGCTGCGGCAGCGTATCACCAAAAACTCCCAGGATAAGCTGGAGCTGCACCTCTTCATACTGAGCGGGATTCCGGACACGGTGTTCGACCTGGTCGAGCTGGAAGTGCTGAAGCTGGAGCTCATACCAGATGTGACCATCCCGCCAATCATTGCCCAGCTCTCCAACCTGAGGGAGATGTGGCTATATCACACTCCGGCTAAAATCGAGGCTCCAGCTCTGGCTTTCCTGAGAGAGAACCTGAAGTCACTCCACATCAAGTTCACGGACATAAAAGAGATCCCACTGTGGATCTACAGCCTGAAGAATCTCAGCGAGCTGCACCTAACTGGGAACCTGAGCGCTGAGAACAATCGCTACATCGTCATCGATGGGCTGCGAGAGCTCAAAAGTCTCAAGGTGCTGCGTCTGAAGAGTAACTTAACCAAGCTCCCGCAAGTGGTGACAGACGTGGGTGTGCACCTGCAGAAGCTCTCAATCAACAACGAGGGCACGAAGCTGATGGTGCTCAACAGCCTGAAAAAGATGGTCAACCTGACGGAGCTCGAGCTCGTCCGCTGTGACCTCGAGCGCATCCCGCACTCCATATTCAGCCTGCACAACCTGCAGGAGATCGACTTGAAGGACAACAACCTGAAGACAATAGAGGAAATCATCAGCTTCCAGCACCTGCACCGCCTTGTGTGCCTGAAGCTGTGGTACAACCAGATCGCCTACATCCCCATTCAGATCGGAACGCTCACCAATCTGGAGAGGCTGTACCTGAACAGAAACAAGATCGGGACGATCCCCAGCCAGCTGTTCTTCTGCCGCAAGCTACGCTTCCTAGACCTGAGCCACAACAATCTGACCAGCATCCACGCAGATGTGGGCTTCCTCCAGAACCTGCAGTACTTCGCTGTGACGGCAAACAGGGTGAGAATTTCTGCAGCACATGCTTTCATTGTAGTGAAGTGTTTTATACCGATTATATAGTTCACCACAGTTCTGTCAGTCTCACACGTTTGGAAAAGATGATCCCAGCTAAGGACTGATAAGGGGCTGACAAAGGTAGACTCTTATAAATGCTTAATGTTCCTAGAAAGATAGAGTAACTTCTTTGAAGGAGTATATGGCTCAGTTTTACAGTTGTACTCAGACTACAAAAAGGTCTAAAATACTGTATGTACAGTTGCTATAGTTAAGCTTTCTTCTCAGTTTTTTCCCTGCTCAACCCATTAGACTTCCAACTTGAGCACAATTATGGTATAATAATGTTTTTTTTAACCATGATGTGATTATTTTTCCCCTATCATTTTCTCAACACAACCCCACAAATCCAGTCACTCCCCTTTGTGAGGATTACTGCATTATTTTTTTTTTTTTTTTTTGTGAAAGAGGTCATTTAAGCACTTTTTGTGGAGTCCTACTGAAGCACATGCTGATTATACTGTAAGAATTTAGGGCATTCTCTTGAAATTGCTGCTGTGGAACCGAAAGCACGCATACAATATCATGTGTTTTTAGTAAAGGCTGTTAATAACGTTGTTTAACCATTCCTGTGGTTAAACACTGGAAATAGCTTCCAGCAGGTTGTGTTCGCTTTAGATAGCTCCGTTAAATGAGAACCCTCTCGTGTATCTTGTTTTTGAAAGGCTCTTTTGTTAAATCCTCTTCATGCTAGCAGCATTCATCAAACAGTCTGTTCAACCAAGGTATGAATTAGAGTAAAAGCGCATAGTAACTGGGTATTTTAGACAAACTAGTTTATTCTGTACACATTAAAAATGGGCATAATGTATTTATCCAAAGTCTTTTGGTATATTTAATGAAATGCCAAATTTGTGAGTTTGAAGGAGACATAATTTTTAATCCCAGTGAGCTTCTGAAACCACAAGCTAACAGTGCAGTTAACCTAGTTAGTTGATTAGAGCAGTTGCATTTGTTATGCTATTCTCATTACATTTTACTTGGTCCACTAGACGTCCATGTTCTGAGCTGGTTCATTTATCCACACTTGATCATGTATTTTACTTCCAGGTGTTTTTCTGGCTCATTTTGTTTAATTATGGCCAGGTTGGCCCTGTAAGACAGACATGCTAGCTGAGTTAGCTTGGTGTTAGCCTGCTTGTAGCTCCCCTTAACATAACGTACACACCCTATCGAGCATTTGTGATCCCAACCGGACGATCTACTAACACTTGATCATAATATCTAGTTCCCAGACATTATTTTATCTTATTTTACTATAGTTTATTACAGGGACTGCGGAACATTTTGAGATTTGGTTGGGCCCAATGAGACCACTGGGCAGTGACGGTAATACTTAAAGGTACACTCCGGTGACTATAAATCCCCTATAAAAACAAATTACGTTGTCTGAAATGGTATCTTATGCCCTTTTTTCTACAAAAAAAAAAAAAAACTTTCATTGTCTTCCAGTTTTGTGTCAAAATCTTTTCACTTTTCCTCCTTCTTCAAATGCCAAGATCTGACTTGGCCACCCCACATCCCACAAAGCTAATAGTGGAGAATAAATCCTGAGATAAAGACTTACCGGTTAAAGGACATGCCCACTTGTCTGCACAATGTCCCAGGACAATGACTGAAACCACATCGGTCCTTAAAAGCAGTTTAATGATAAAACACACCTAAATTTGGGTCAAGTTTTCAAAGCAGCTGTCAAAAAATGTTAACTGGTCCTGGAGGCTAACTTCAGTTAAGCCAGAGAGTCCTCTTTGGCTCAACACTACAGACCTGTTATACTTACATCCCCAAGGACATTCAGTCTAAACTTGCCTTTTTTTCAGGGGGCGGGGCTTAATAGAAATTTCACAGGAAAAAACAGAGATGACACATTTGAGTGATTTTGCTCGATATGTCATAAAAAACATGTTACAGACATGTTAACAAGGAAAAAAACTAAAGTTTTGGCGGAGTGTCGCTTTAATATTAGAAATTTAAAAAAAAAAAAACAACCACAGTGTGTCACAAACATTTCATTAAGGCCTCTGGGAGCTGTGTCAACATGTGGGGAAAAAGGGCACAACAGGGGCTCTTTAATGTGACAGTGAAATGGGTCTCTGTAAAGGAGGGTGTTTAATCTGGGTGGAAAATGATGCTACGGTATAACCCTTTGGCATTTTGAACAAAGCATGTCAGAGACATTTTATTAAGACCTGTGGGAACTGTGTCAACATGTGGAAAATGGACATCATCATTATGTCCCTCTAAAGGTTTAATGGGCTTTTGGAAAGTTTTTGGAAGGAGTTAAACATTAATTCTGAGAATAGTTTGACACATTGTGGTTAGAGTTGAACTATTTTTTTTTTACTTTTTATGTTTTTCTGCAGTTAAATCTATGGGTAATGTGTGTGTCCTATTGATTATCTTAACTCATTTGGTGCAGGGATTAGAAAATTACTTTAATCTGTTTTATTCAGTTGTTGAACTATTTAAATCATTTTTTTGTTTTTGATTTTTGCAAATGGCTGAAAGTTCATCAATTTTGAAATTAGGTATAATTTGTAAATAAGCTTAAGTGTAGAACTGAGCCACTCCGTCTCATTACAGTGGACACAGCTGCCTCCTGTAGGGGGTGTCCCCACCAACCGCGTTTTTTCTGCTGTGAGCAACTTTTTTCTATTCCAGTGTTTAGAGTGCTGAGCGCCCTCGACGCAAAAACACTCTCAGCAGTGACTGCTTTTTGTTGCGGCACTCAGGGGACTGACAGCTGAAAAAAGTTCAACTTTTCAGACTACAGTTGCACTCGTCAATGTCAGACCTTTCTAAACAGCCAATCAGAATTAAGAAAAGGCGGGGCACAGGACGCCGGTACAGTAAAAGAGAACGGTACAATGGTGCAGGAGAGCCTGATCCTTGCTTTATCAGACAACCTGGTACGCTTTGATCTGACACAAAAAGGATATCACGATCAAAATGTGTCCACATCTGTCAGTGTGCCAGATGAGCATTTGTGCCTTTGTCATGGTCATATTTCATACAAGTTTGTTGCTGTAGTTGATGACTGCAAAAATATCTCCAATGTGAAATGTGATCATTTACCGACAGTCATTTATGAGTTTATGAAACCATGTGTTGAGCATATCTCAGCATGGGTTTTACGAAAATAGATGTAAAAATAAATGAAATTTTGACCATAGACTACTCACCTCAGATGGGCTCTCTGTAATTAGTCTGCATCCGAGAAATAACAGGCCAATCTTCTCCAAAATCAGTTCAAACTGAGTCCTAGTCAATCTAAAATACTCCTTAAAATGGGCACCGTCAATGCGCGACTCCTGTACAAGTCCAGTTGACGTCTGTACCCAGACTCTTGTTTTCTTTTCCGTGTCATCATATTTTGCATCCAGAGCTGCTACCAATGCCAGAATACGTTTCCCGTCTATTGTTATTTAGAGATTGCTATTAAAAAAATAAATAGAAAGTCTGACCATGGGAAAAGCGGAAGTGCTGAGCTTTGAGTGACAAGCTACAGAGTGACAAGCTAGGATACAGGGTGCAGACATTTTTCTTCCAGAGTGCAGTGCACAAGCGCTGAAAAAAAGGGGTTCAAGGTGGTCAGGCAACAAAAAATGAATTTGGTGGACACGCAGCCTTATTCTGCCCTTGCCCAGCCATGTGTATTAAAAATTTAACAGCCTTTAAACCGGTGACTTAACCCCGCTCCTTACTGTGCCTTTTATTCTCTCCACTTCAGATCGAGACTTTGCCCCCAGAGCTGTTCCAGTGCAAGAAGCTCCGCACCCTGAATCTGGGGAACAACTGCCTGGAGACGCTGCCATCACGCTTCGGAGAACTCACCCTGCTCACCCAGTTGGAGCTGAGGGGGAACCGTCTGGAGTGCCTCCCAGTGGAGCTGGGAGAGTGCCGGCTGTTGAAGAGGAGTGGCCTGGTGGTGGAGGAGGACCTGTTCAACACGCTGCCATCAGAGGTGAAGGAGCAGCTTTGGAGGGCCGATAAGGAACAAGCCTGAGCTGAAGACGAAGTGTTTGATTGGCGAAACAAGCAAGAAGAAGAAGAATGGCTATACAGGCACATACATGTGATGCTGTGCTGTTTGCTGACGGTTTTCCCAGGAGGAGCAGCGACGGCACCATTTCCGAAGCCAGACTTTTGGATATATTTTTCAGAAACATAGCTTTTTCTGTGTTTCTCCATAAGCACGGGTGTAGGCAGGCGATATTGAGCATGCATGCCACAGTGGGACTTCTTGCAATTATCGATAATTAATTTGCACGATTCAGCCTTGCAGGTGACCAAAGACATGCTCACCACCACTACCGACCAAGCAGTGTTTGCCTGACCTTCCTCTGGCCTTGAGACGCAGAATGTATCTCTTGGAAACTTTTCACAGTTACATTTGCCCCATAATGGTAAATGTAATCAAATGGATTTTAGTGGAACCGATGGCCAGTTTGTTCAGGCTTGAAGGTTTGGCTTTTTTCTTTTTGGTGACTGGAGTTTAACCAATCTTGCAGCGGAGGCCTTATTTCAAAAGACTGACTGAAACGGCTTTGAAGAACAGCTGTCACATAGCCAGAAGGAACAAATGGGTTTCAGATACTCTCTAAATTTATAACATCGACCTGTGTGGGTGAGCTTTGGTGAAGAAACCGAGTCATCTTTACATTTATTTATCCTTCACCGTGTATCTTTAGCTATTGAGGTGTCTTTGTTTTCTACTATTTTAAATCTTACACGTAATGTGTGATTTGTGGATGGAAAAAGGGCAAGAATGCCTTTTTTTTTTTTTTTTTTTTTTTTTTTTTTTACTGTACATGGAAGTGGTGTTGGAACCAGTTCAGCATGCCAACATTGTGCACAACTATTGATTTTCCTCCAACATATAGCCGACATCTGTTCAAGTAAAAACTCTACAAATCATTACATTGTAACGACACAATGTAATCCCAGCTCACTTGACTGTCAGACTGACAAAATGTATGCAAGCTTGCACAATTCTAATCTAATCAAGGTACTTTTTGACTGAAGATGTTTTGTATGATGATATGATGAGCTGCAGTCAGGTAATGCCATCATGATGGAGGGTGGGGAAAGTTTTAAGTGACCCACTTAGTTGTAGAGAGAACGCATTTCCACGGCGCACCATGCCTTGTCTGCTTGAAGCATTTTTCTTATTAGGATGTTGGATTTAACGGCGTCATTTGGACCCGCTCTGCCATGTTTACTCCAGCCAGGCGTCTCTCGTGTTGCTAACCTGGCCTTAGCTTTTACAAGCCACATACCCCATTAACGATCGCAAAGCCATCACAGTCATGCCCTCCCACACACACACACATGTTGTAAAATGTATAGGAGAGATATTTAATGCCTGTTTGTGCAGTACATGGTCGTATTCTTGCCAGCTGTTTCTTTTATATTAATACAATCGCACCTTTGTTCTCAGTGAGGGTTTTTTTTTGCTTGTTTGTTTTTCACCGAGGCCTTGGATGAATCCAGATAACCTTGTCGGGGTCATCTGGACAGTTGCCCGCACACTCGGATTTAAAAAAAAAAAAAAAAAAAAAAAAAAAAGAGCTTCAGCCCTGACTGTTGATCAGCAATGATTGTTAGAGATCACAGATGAGAGGAAAAATTATGATTTTTTTTTTTTTTGTAGAAAGATGATGAATATATTGGCTCTGGTTTACTGTAATTTTGTGCCAAGTACACATTGACTGTTAATCTGTTGGTTAAAAAAAAAACCTCTTGCTATCACTATGTTCTAAGTTGAAATGGTCATGGGTAAAAATGTCTCCGCGCTTGCATTTCTGTCCAATAACACACCACTTCTCCCAGAAACAATTAATCGTTAAATCTGGATTTCAAAGGTCTTAAAATACCTCACTTGTGATAAACATAGTAGTTATGTTTTTCTTGCATTGTAGTGACTGTTTTTGCATGTTAACTAGGGCTGGGAATAATAATGTTAACTTTTTCGATTAATGCAGGCCAATTAACACATTAAAAAAAATTTACGCTGTCGGGTCACTCCCTGAGGTGGTGTCAGCAGTGGTGACTGGTTTGTCTCTGCAGCCATCTCAGCTTAAAATAAAACTAGGTCTTATTTTTCCAGCATTTAAATTTACACCACACTAAACTGACCTCATACTGCACACACACCCCACTTAAAACATACACACACACAGACCTGATCTAGACTCATTGATTAGGTCTGCTCACTCAGAAGTGAGGAAACGGGGAGAGTTTCTGTCCAAGTGAGCAGAGGAAAAACACGCACTCCATTATAGAGTGAATAAAAGCTTCTGACTCACCATTAAGGTCAGGAGCTCTGGAAAGCCATTAAGAACTGCTGCGTTTTTGTTCTTTTAAGGGTTGAGATAATGTTGTCAAGAACACATCTGGTAGGTGAAGGTAATGCACCTGTAAGCTGGTTGCCAACTGCCAATCAAATCTAAAAGAAGAAGAAAAGATGATTAGGAAAGTTACCTGAAGTAGAAGTACTGATTTCCTCTTTGACTATTTCAAAATGAAACAATGTAACGGCAGTATTTAAAAAAAATATATATAGTTTTGCAGTGAAATTGACTCCCTCTTCATAATGAACTGAAAAAAAAAATCAAGTGTTTTATGTTGCTCTAGCAGTATTTTTAATGTGAACATCAGATATGTTTAATGAATGAAAAATGCAATTAAAAGTTAAAAGTATTTTTCATTGATTCTTTCACACAAGTTTAGCAATTAATCACAATTATAGGAAAGTGTGCAATTAGTTTTTTTTTTTTAAATCAAAGCACAGACCTCTTTTTAAACGTAAAGTGAAATGAGTGGAATGAACAGCATTAATTTGTCATAAATTTGCGACTTTTTCTTTCTGATTTGTGATTTTTTTTTTTCCTTGCCACATTTTTCTTGAAATTTTGCAGCTCTTTTTACAAAAAATTTTTTCTTGTAAATTTATAACTTTTTCTCATGAATTGTGCAACTTTTTTCATTATAAATTTAGAACTTTTTGCTCAAATTGGCAACTTTTTTCATGTAACAAATTCAGAATTTTTTTTTCTTGTACAGTTGTAAAAAAAATTCTCAAATTTGCAGTTTTTCCATTTAAATTTCTGACTTTTTTCCTCTTGAATTTGAGTCTTTTTGCTCAAGACTGTCACTTTTTTTTTCTTGTGAGTTTTGATTGTATAGGTAAAGGTTATTTTCAAATATTTTATTTGAATCTCGTAGCATCATCGATCCTGGTGAAGTGCAAATTTAACGAGTTGGATTGATGATTCAGAAATTGCAGTAGTTTCAGTTCCAGTAAATAAGTACACAAGGCTGATTGTAATATGGTCACAAACATTTTGCAAATTTGAAGTCTTGCATTTGATCAAAAGGTCTTAGTCTTAAATTTAACTTCCTTACAGCAGCAGAAACCCTGCCAAACCATTTGTAACAGCGGTAATTTTCTGAGCATTGTCTGACAGAACTGCAGGGGTGCCAAGATTTTTAGCCATGACTGTCAGAGCATTTTTACATCACTCCAAAACTGACTGGATATTGCTAGTTGTACTGTTAATGCCCACTTTGCATTGATGTGATGGAAGTTGAAGGTCGGCTTTTGTGGACTTGCAGGCTGCATCTGCTGAATCTAGTGTCGGTGGTTTTATCTTCTCACTCCTATATTTTTTGGCTCTCATGATTTCCTGTGAAGTCTTGTAGAACCAGTTTTAGTTTTCAGCCCTGGCAGCTCACTTCTTAAAAAGGGGGATGCGAGTCCTTCTCCACAGCATAGTTTATCCAGTTTTGAAGAACACGACAAGAAAAATGTAGGTCTTTATTCTTGCTTATATGCATACAGTTCCCACTGTAATTGGTCATTCTCTTAGCTAAATATCCATATTTAACATTATTTACCCACACAGCAGATCAGTAGTGCAGATTTTTCATTGGGGCTCAGTGGAGAGAGCACTATTGTAATTGCTAGAGTTAAAAATTGATTGGCTGTTTTCTCTGTCAACTGATGCTTTTTTGAGGTTGTCAGCATGATCCAGAACTCGCCAATTTTTGCACGCAGCCCAGACCTGGTGAAAAATCTGGTATTTTGAAAGAAATAAGGGGCTCCTGGGGATCCCTGAATGCCAAAAGTCAATGGAGACCTCTGAAACTTTACTTTGGCCTAGAAAGATGAAACTCGGCATGCATGTGTATCACATCAAGGCATTGCAAAAAAATATTATTGGGGCTATGACCTACATCCCACAAAAAGTCCGCCATCATGACTCATAGCGGCAGTGGTGCCATTTTCGGCGATATCCTGCCCTTGTATTTTAACAAACTCATCCTCGGGAAATGGTCCGATTGACTTTATTTTCCACATGGTATCGTGTATAGACATGTGCCATCAAAGTTATTCAGATCTCTTGCAAAAGCTCAAGGGTGTTGCCACGGTGACATGGCAACGTTTGACTTCTCGCCATAAAACATGGGACAGCTCTAACTTAGACGCCCATTGTCCGATTTGCACCAAATTTTCTACGATGCATACTAGTCCGTCCCTGAACGCTTCTGTATATTAATATTAAAAGATGGTTATAGTGCCATCTAGTGGTTAAAGGAAGTATTGCATAAAATGTATTTATTACTCAAACACCAGTAGTGGGAATAACATGAAATTTTCCAGGGTTTATCAGAGTGCATTGGATGATCCTGAATAGCAGTCAGTTCTACCATGCACTCGCTGCTGTTGCCATGGAAACGCATTTTCCTGGCTGTTTAATAAGTAGTCTTCCTTGGATGGTTAGGAAAGTCATGGCGTCACAAAAATTTGCACAGGTATCATGACTGTCACAGATAGTTCTGTATAGGTCTGCAGCATGTGCCTAGTACGATGACCAGATTTTCTAAGGCTGTCCCAAATACCAGTTTTGGACCTCCAGATATTCACGAGCAATCCAACGTAAATATCAGAATATTCTCCAAAATCTTGTATTCTTCCTCCGTAAACTGCATCACCAACAATGGCTGTGTTTACATGCACACCAGTAAATCAGTTATAATCGGATTTCTGGGTTTTTAGTCATGTAAACAATAATCGCATAAAGGCCAATTTGGGGTTATGAGAAATTACATAAACAGACATGGAGCCTGGTTATATGGCCACAATAATCTCATAACTGGGAATAATCGGTTAACTGGTAATAATCAGCTTTGACCTGTTTACATGCACTGAATAGATGGATTATTAGGCAATAAACTACTTGTGTTTATTTGATTTCTCATAATTTAATAATGATCTTTATCCAATTATGCCACTGATATGACAACCTGAATAATCAGATAACTCCAGAAATCAAATTATAATCAGTTTATTAGTGTGTTCAGGTTATTCAGTGCATGTAAACATGTCATATCTGATCATTCCCAGTTATTGGATTGTGACTATACAACCAGGCTTTTCCTTGCAATTTTTCTAACTGGCTGCTTATCTTGTAAATTTGAGATTTTTTTTAAATGTACATTTTCCTGTGTAATTTAAGTTTTTTTTTTTCCCCTTACATTTAGAATTTTTAATTTTCCCCTTACAAATTTGCAATTTTTGTCAGGCATTTCAGTCTTTCCTCTTTTATATTTCTTAATGTAAATTTTTGACTTTTTTGGTAAATTTTGTGACTTATCACCTTAAAAATGTAATTGTGAATTTGTGATATTTACTGCTAAATTTGCAGAGCAGCATAATTTTCATTCAGCAGCTTTTTAAAAATTATTTGTAATTTAGCATGGTGTTTTCATTGATAATAATGAATATGCAGATAATAAAATATTTGGGTACAGCCCTACAATTCCTTTTTTTTTTTTAAACAAGCTTTTATTGTTAAAGAAACAAAATGCCATCAGAACAATTATAATGAACAAATTTCATGATTTTTTAGGTGTCAGAACTTGATGTCCCATTGTAATTTTTTTTTTTTTTTATCATTTAGTAATTACAATGAGTCTGAGGGGAACTGGACTTTTTCCATTGAGACTAAATTAAAAGTCATTCATTTCTTCTGCATAAAAACACAGACCTACTTCCTGTTTATCGTGCTGGTCATGTAATTGGAGGTGGTCAGATTGTCAGCATATTTAAAAATTGACACTAACGTATGGATAGATTTTTTTTTTTTTTTTCATGACCAGTCTTCCTGTCATTTCTTCAACGTCCTCAAAAAATTCCCTGAGTCATCTCTTTTCCCCCATGACATTCAGAGGTATGACTCAGCTCTAAATCCCTCCATTGTCATTTCCCGCTGAGTCACACGATCAGCGCTGACCTGCTTCCCCTTTTTTCCCGCACGTCGGCATCAATGAATCAGGTGAAGGTCATTTTAAAAAGTGCCCCAAAAGGAGGGTGTTAAAAGTGTTTTAAAACTTTCAATGTTTTTCATATGTGCTAAAATTGTTTATCTTCTGCCTTGTCTTTTTTTTTTTTTTTTTTTGTATGTTCTGTATGCCTTAATTAGAGCCATTTGGATCAGTTATTTTTGGGTTTTTGTAGTTTTCTTTGGACTATTTCTCTTCTTTTCCTGAGGGGGCAAAAGGATTTTACAAATGAAACAACTGCTGACCAGAGGTGGGTACAGTAGCTAAAAACTGTACTCAAGTAAGAGTAGTCACTAAAAAGTTACTCAAGTAGTGCATAATGACTTTATTTTCACTACATTCTGACGGTTTTTTCCTTCCAAATTTGACATTTTTCTTGTAAATCTACAATTTGGCCAGAAAAAATGGCATATGCTGTATCATTATTGTATAAAAAATTATTTCTGAAATTAAATTTACTATGCGATTGTGGCAGGTGCAAAAAGCAGGGCAATGTACACGCTTAATTAAACAAACCAGTTTTTTAAAAACTCACCAAAATCTAAGGGTTGGCCAAATTATTGCAAACTGTACTCATCAAATTTGAATAACTGTGCACCCTGTTTCTTTACGCTTTATTAGTCATGAATTTCTAGAGGTGTGGGGGGAAATTGATACTGCATAATATCGCGATACATTGTGGTGGCGATACTGCATCAATTCAGAGACACCAATATCATGATACTTTATTCAGAATTATTGATATATGTTGCAAATATAAACTTGCCTATTTAGGTGCCAGAGTAATAAAGAAGCGGCTGACTTTTTAGTCCACTAGATGTTAAGGTCACTGTCGAGTTGGGTCACCACATCAAAGGAGTGACTCCCGAAATCTAACCAGGAGTTGAACAAGACAAAGATTTTGATGGGAAATCACAATATATATCGCAGTACTCATCGCAAGATTGTGATATTGCACCGCAGCCCAAGTATCATGATAATATCATATCGTGCGGCCTCTGCTGCTTCCCACCCCTATCGATTTGATTTTTTTCTTTTATTTTGAGACTTTAATAAATTTTCTATTTTTCCTCAACAATTTAAGACCTTTTTTAAAAATAAATATTAAGAATTTGTTCTTCGAAATGTTCCTTTTTCTTGCTCATTAGCAACTTTTTTGTTAGAAATATTTGCATCTCTCTTGTGACCTTTTGCCACTTTAAGCAGTTTTTTTCCTCTTAACTGTTAATCTGAAGAAAAATAGTGATAAATTACACAGGGTTACAAAAATAATTTTTTTGTAAGTTGTCTGTGTTTTTTTCAACTGATTTAAGACCATTTTGCACCGCTGAATCTGAAAATGACATCCGTTTCTCTTGATCAGGTGCCAAGTAAAAACCTGTACTTACTTAGTACTTACTTAGTACTGTGCATGTACTTACCTTTATATAAAAGCAAGTACATGTATATTGAATGTTATGTCATCATTGTTCAAAATTCAGAGAATTTCAAGACAAAGAATTTTGCATCATATAAAGTGAAAATACACGTACATGTAAACAAAAACATATAAAACAACATGTGGCCATAATTGAAAAAGTTGACCTGATTGAGCAAAACCAATGTGATTTTTGGATTCAGCACATCAAAATGGTCCTAAATCAGCTTAAAAAAAAACTTAGACAATAAATGTGGTGTTGACCAGTGTTATCGACACACCATCTAATGTAATTGGGATAATTTTTTAAAAAGGGGGGAAAGTAAACACTAGATATAGAAGCAGTTTACTAACTGATATAAAACATCTAAGTTACAACTTAGTTTATTTATAATGAACTCAGCCTGATTTTTAAAGGAAAAAACTGTCAAACCATAAGTCTAGATATTTAAAGGAACTAACTTGTTCAAGTAGTGACCCATCAGTAAAAGAAATATTCAGAGCTGAGGAATCATGAAGACATGGTCGGGTGCCAAACATCATACGGTCAGATTCCTTCTTATTCAACAATAATTTATTAGACGAAAACCATTGTTGTACTAAAGTAAGCTCACATTGCAGGGAACTTTCAATTTTATTTTTTTTTTTTTAAGCATTAGTAGTATAAATTACTGTATTATCAGCATATAGATGTACATTACACTGCGAGCAGATTTTAGGAAAAAATAAACAATAGATATTTCCTGAGGACAAAAGGACAATGATTTCAATCAAGTAAAAGAAACAACCAAATGTTCTTGAGTTTACAGTTCAAATTTTGCTCATAAATGTACTCATGAGTAAAAAGTATCTTCCAATACAAGTAAAATTTTGTGAAAAGGTTACTTGGGTGAATGTAACTAGTTACTACCCACCTCTGCTGTTGACAATCTAATTTACTGTAAATGGGGCATTAAGTACTGCAGTACACATCATCATTAGCATTACTGAGGAGTAGCTTTTTACCTGTCGATTACATTTCTTTTTTAAACCACAACTGTATTTGCTCTTTCCTCTCAGTATTCTGTTGCCTGTCGATCAGGGAGATAAAAACAGTTGATTTCAGTGTATTTTATTTTGAAGCATGTTTTTATTGTTTTTAAATGCCAAGTGTGTCTATGTTGCAGCCATAATGAAAGTCCACAGACCCAGCAATCATGTTGAATTAAAAAAAAAAACTGCCATTTTGATGGACAGGTTTCAGCACCGTCTGCATCATAAGGCCTTTACTGATCAACTGTTACCAAGGTGACTGATACTGGGTAACGATGGACAACTGAACTCTGATTTCCTAATGTTCATGCCTGACTCTTCTTTTTTTTTACAATATGACACATGAAAATAAAATTAACACTAAAATCCTGCTGCTGAGTTGGCCATTTTGTAATTTAGGGGGGTGATTTTTCTTTTATGGGGAAATCCAGAGCACTGAACAAAAATACACTTAGAGAAGTGGGCAGATATCAGGGTTGCAAGAGCCAACATATCTTCTGACAGACTATATACCAGTGTCGGGAATAGAAGCGACATTAGTCTGGAGACTAAGCTGAAGGTTGACTGGGCAATAGTGTTCCCGTCGCTAAGAAGCTGAACTACTTCCACATAACATGGCTTAGAAAGCTGCGACACATCCAGTGGCAGGACAGGATCCCAGACATTCTAGCATCTACAGTATCTCTGTGAAATCCTAGTTACGCTGGGCTGGCCATGTTCAAATGCCAGACTATCGGTTGCCCAAAAGAATCCTCTGCGGTGAGCTACAGCAGGGAAAACGGTCCCGAGGAGGTCAGAAGAAATGCTTTAAAGACTGTTTTAAAGCATCCTTAGTCCCTTTCAGAGTGCCCTGGCAATCCAGGGAAACCCAGTACAATCTAGCTTCCTTCTGTCTGAATAGGGTTACCCGCTCTACTTGAAGTGAGCTAAATGACCCTGCAAGCAACGTGGTTTCATTCTCCACCTCACCTCTGGTGGGTCAACATTTGAACAGGACAATGCGGAAAAAGCGTTCAATTAAGTAGGTGTCGTCAGCACGGCGACAGTGGAAATTAATCTGAAGGCTGTCATTATTCTGACATAATATTAATTTTGAAGCTGTGTGCTCTACAGTTACATAAATATCACAGCATCAAAGAGTGAGAAGAAGAGGACCCCCCCCCCCCCCAAGTCTGCAGCAACTCTGACCGTCTCCAGCTGCTATTGGATGCAGCAGTTTGGCGCAGGGTTATCTCCCAGTTCAGCTCCACTCTGTGCTCGTTTGTAAATCCCAGTTCCTGGTTCACCCAGCATTAACATGCACCTCTGCGCCCCCCCCCCCCCAACAGCCCCTCCGAAAAAGGCTGCATGTCATACACAGAAACACACGCCCCTGCAAGCACATGCACACACACACAGAGCTTCTCTTCTTCTAAATATGAAAGCTGTTCAGTGAAACAAGTGATGGTAATTATGTAAAAAGTTGGTTGCATTTTACAACCCTGTCCGTTAAAATAGAGGACAAAGAGCAGCAACCACTGCACTATATAGATCGGTGTAGTCCAATCAACCACTGATCTACAGTGAGTTTGACACGAGATAAAATTAAGACTTGTAAAAATGCCGGTGACTCTCAACTAATCAGTAGTGGCTGGCGTCACTTGCTTCCAGGCTCATGAGGGTGTTCGTGTGACACCCCCATGAGCCTGGAAGCTCTATGTCTCCAGTCTTCAATTGGCTTTTATAGTCAAACACCATGGTGTTGGCCCAAGCTATGGGGTAGTGCACTTTCCCTGCCTTGCGGATGGTCTGGGGCTTGTTTATATGAGTGTTCATATAAACATTGATGCAACGATGTGAGGACATGGAACTTGATACAACTGAAGAATGCAGAGTTATCTACAGGACATCAGACTCACATCTCCTTGAACTTTGAAAAACCCATGGAGGGTTGTTGAGGTGTTAGTTTATGCTAATGGAATTGTAGTTTGAAAGTGACAAAAAAAAGCTTTTGGTATCAACCCTGATTCCCGGGAGGAAGAAGAAGCCATCTCTATTGTCATTCAGTCCATACAGTCAATCATGTACAGTAGAATGAAATTACGTTTCTCCTATCTACAATGTTAATCACGTGGAATCAGAGGGGTCACTGCCATGCAAGGTGCTGCTACAAACAAATTCTCCTTCCCCCATTCTATTATGCCGAGCAACAAGGTAGAAAGCAGGAAGTACCATTTTTATATGGTCTTTGGTATGACCCGGCCAGGACTTTAACCCCCAGCCTCCCTGTTGTGGGGCAGATGCTCTATCAAGTAGACCACTACTCTGCTCTAGGCCAGGATAAACAGCACTCTGCCATATAGAGCGCTATTTATGTAGTGCGAGAGCACTACATAAGCAACCTCTGCAAGCCCCCTCCTTCCACCTAGGATACGCTGCAGCAGTATACCGATGCCAGTGTTGAAGAGATTTCAATCAGCCTAGCTCCGCCCTCAATCAGTGAGCTGTCAGATACCGTAAAGAAGCTCCCCTCTGGGCGACCCCCCAGCGCTGATGAAGTTACGGCAGAGATGATGAAAGCCGCCCTCACCTCTGTCATCCCTCAACTGGAACATCTGTGCCACTTCATCTGGGCAGAAGAATGAGTCCCTGAGGAGTGCAGGGACGGGGTCATTCTGTCCTCCTATAAGAACAAGGGTGACCGTCAGAGCACAGCCAGCTATTGTCCCATCATGCTACTGTCCATCCCTGGCAAGGTAATCACCACTGTCATCCTGAGCCACATCCGCCCCCTGCTCCTCACCAAGCGCCACTGCCAGGAGGCCGGCTTCACCCCTCGCCAATCCACAGTGGACTACATTCTTGCTTTGAGTGTCCTGGCGCAGCAACGGAGGGAGTATCGCCAACCTCAATATGCAGCCTATGTCACCCTCAAAGCTGCCTTCGACTCCCGAGACAGGAATGCCCTCTGGCAACTCCTTCGTGGCATTGGAGTCCCGTCAAAGTACATCAACATTCTCCGGGATCTCTACACCAATACCACGTGCAGGGTACATGCTGAGGGTGACATGTCAGACCCTTTTGTCACCACCTATGGAGTCTGGCAGGGATGCATCGCTGTGCCAAACCTCTTCAATGTTGCTGTTGACTACTGGGTCAAGAACGCGACGGAATGCTGCCTCAATCTCTGACTTGACTTCCACTTCCACTTCACAGACCTGTGCTATGCGGACGATGTGGTGGTTTTTGCCACACATATAGACATAATCGCAGAGGCACTGGAGCTGCTAGCAAAGGAAACATCACCCCTGGGCCTTACCATCAGCTGGGCAAAGACAACGATCCAGTCATTGTCAGACTTCTTGCCACCACTACCGCAAGTCATCACCATCAAAAACAAGCCGGTTGAAACTGTCAACAACTTTGTCTACCTCAGATCTAAGATCACCAGCTCCTGCTCGTCAGACCCAGAGATTAGTCGCCACCTGCAGCTGTCTTGCAGTGCTTTCGGCCGCCTCCAGAGAGTCTGGCGGAGCAGGAAGATCCGCATGGCCACAAAGTTGCGAATCTTTAACACCTGTGTGATTCCCATCCTCCTTTACGGGTCCGAGATCTGGACCCTCTTCACCACAACCACCCACCATTTGGATACATTCCATTGGACCTGCCTCCGTAACATCCTCGGCATCTGATGGTTCCACCACACCACAAATGAGGTCTACAGGAGGGCTGGCTGTCCTATCCCCATCTCCATCGTCATCAGAAGAGGGAGGCTGCGGCTCCTCGGCCACGTGACCAAGCTGGAAGACGGGACACCGGCCAAGCAGGCCCTCTCTGCCAGCGCTCGTCCACCCCTTCCCCCAGGGCAGGCATCGCCCCTGAGGTTGGCCCAGACTGTCCTGAATGACCCAGGTTGCAATTATAAGACCTCTGGCTGACCTCATCGCCTTAGCCCAAGATTGCCTTGCCTTCAGACGATTGGCCACAATGGTCACTTAAGTGGCCAGGCGAGGATGAAGTAAAGTAAGCCGTATACAGAGGTGCAAAGCTATGTGAGACCAACAGAACTATGTCAACAAAACAGAAGAGGCCTTCCAGGAAATCACAGATGAACATTCTCTCTGATGATGTTCCCCTCATATCCTGTTAGCATACCTTCCATACACAGATAGGACTGGTCAGTCATTTTTGTGCTCATCGATAGTTTCCCCATCATCAACACCCATTGCTTTTGGAGTACAACGGTTTTCATTGATTTCAATGGACAACACACATACTGATACTTTTTTTTTTTGTCTTAGTGTAATTAAAGAGGATATATAATGAAAAATTCACTTTTTTAGTCCTTTGCACATCTATTTGAGTATCAGAAGTGGCTACCACTAGAAAAGCAAAAAAAAAACAAAACCACAAATTGTGAATTGTAGCCTCAATTTCCTGTTCTTCACTGACAGAAGTGGGACCAGTTGTGGTCTTCTGCTGCTGTAGCCCATCTGCTCCAAGGGTCAATGTGTTGTTCCTTCACAGATTCTGTTCTGTATACCTGGGTTGGAATGAGTGGTTATTTGAGTTATCGTTGGGTCTACCTGTGATGTTAGGTTTTATTGTGAAGTGCGGTGTAGGGGCAGCCACTTCCTCTTACGCCACTGCACCGCCCTATAAATACCAGTGGGCATCTCTATTAGGCCTCTTTGCTGATGCCCCTGCCTGGTGGCTGTATTGCGTGTCTGAAGACAAAGCTGAGTTCGACTGTGCACCCAGTCTCATCATTGTATCCAGTTATTTTCAGAGGTAACATTTTGGCGTCGAGGACAAACTATGGAGGCGTGTATTACACCACTTTGCCCCTTCCTGGAGCTCCTGGGCGAGCCGCCTGTGCCCTGGCCAAAATGGTTTGCAGCATTCCAAAATTACATCGTCGCACTCGACCTGAGTGAGCTAAATAAGCTAAGAGCACGTGCGCTCCTGGTACATAATTTGGGAATTGAGGGCCAGCATATCCTGCGCACACTCGGGGCTTTGAGGATGTGGTCGAGTTGCTAGCAAGCCATTTTCATACCCCAGATAGGATGACTGTCGGGAGGATTCGGTTCCAGCAATGACATCAACGTGCGGGTGAACCTGTCTGCCAGTTTATCGCCAACTTGAGGATGCTAACAAGCGAGTGTTGCTTTGGGCCATTGGAGAAAGAAATGTTACGTGACCAGCTGGTGGAGCACATGAACAACACTGCTTTATGAGCTAGGCTACTCACGGCGCTAAGCAACTTAACGTTAGCCAGGGCTGTCGAGCTAGCTCTCCAAATGGAGACGGCACACAGGCTAGCTTCGGAGCAAAATTGGCGACAGTCACAACAGCAGCTGGAGCCTACTGCCACAGCATTAGTACCGGACTCTCATAGCAAGGATATCTTGGACAACGACAACACGGAAACCAATGCTACCATCCGAAGGTCTGCCCCGGGAAAACCCCTGTGCTTGGGTTGTGTCCATGAACCACCAATACAAGGTTAGGGAATGCCTGGCTAGAGGGAAGCATTGTGGCAAGTGTGGATGCTTGAATCATTATGCTAGAGCAGGGGTGTCAAACTCAAATTCACAGTGGGCCAAAATTAAACAGTGAAGTAAAGTCACGGGCCAAACTCAATATTTATTGAAAAATTAACTGCAACTGATATGTAATGTTTAACCTTTTCATATGGAAACAAACTTTAGTTTTGCTTAAACACAGAATCTGGAACAACCAAAGCTTGAGATTACAAACACATGACAAATTAAATTTGAAATAAAAGACACCTCAGTGGTATTCATTTCTTATTTAAATACATAAATAAAGTATGTCTCTCCCCGTATCCTTTCAAGTTCCTTTTTAAAGTAAATCTTTTTCAAAGCCAACAACAAAAGAACCAAAAATAATAATGTCATTCAATAAAAATCCAACATTTCAACTATTAACAGACCATGCCTTGCAGTAGAAAAAGTGCATAAATAACAGATATATTCAAGCTCAGTTTGCTACACTCTGATTTACGCTGCACATTGGTAGATACCTGGCATCTTTTCTTAGATGCAAGTTCATCAATGTCTGGGGTCAGGCTCTGAGCTGAGGAAAACCTCAGGACGGAGTGGAGGTGTTCATCAGTGAGTCGACTTCTGTGAGGTGTTTTGTTCACCTTCATCATAGAGAACAGTTGTTCACATAGATATGTGCTGCCGAACATTGAGAGCATCTGAGCAGCTTGGGTGTGTAATTGAGGCATTGTGTCGGGGAGGAAACATGGAAACCACGCAGCACCAACAGAGGCATATTTTGATTTGAGCATGTCATTACATTGGAGTTCAATTAGCTCCATTTGGAGGCTGGTTGGTGTGCTTTCCACGTTGATCGCATACGGGTTACTGAGCAGTTCAAATCTCCCTTTCTGAGCCTCAAAGTTGGCAAATCGCCGGGAAAACTCGGCGCTGAGCGCGTTGATTTTTTCAGCAAACTGTGCGCTAGGCAGCACAGCAGGAGAAATTTGCTCTACCATGGTTTGGCAGCACGGAAAATGACCCAAGTTTCCTTGCAGCATCTGAGTCTTCCACAGACACAACTTAGTTTTAAAGGCCCTCACTGCTGCGTACATGTCTGTGATGATGTGGCCCCGTCCCTGAAGCTGCAGGTTAAGCACATCGAGATGGCTCACAATGTCAGACAGAAATGCAAGCTCACACAGAAACTTTTTATCTCTCAGCTCTGTTGTGTCCTTCCCTTTGTTTTCCATAAACTGACAGATTTCCTCACGTAGCTCAAAACATCTGTTCAGTACTTTTCCTCTGTTTAGCCATCTCACCTCTGTGTGATAGGGCACATCTCTGTATTCCGAATCCAACTCCTCCAGAAAAGACTTGAACTGCCGGTGATTCAAACCTTTGGCTCTTATGAAGTTGACTACTCGTTTTATAGAGCTCATAACATGTTCCATTTGCAGAGCTTTGCCACAGAGCGCTTCCTGATGTATGATACAGTGATAAACTGTAAGTTCACCTGCATCTTCCTCCCGCATCTTCTCCTGAATCCTGCCGACCAATCCACTCTTTTGACCGCACATCGCGGGCGCACCATCTGTCGTCAGTCCCACAAGTTTATCCCAAGGCAGGCTCATTTCACTTATACATTTGGATACCTCTTCAAAGATATCTTTTCCTGTGGTGGTGCCATGTATTGATTTTAATTCTAAAAGTTCCTCTGTGACGCACAGGCTCGAGTCTACTCCACGGATGAAGATTGACAGCTGGGCAGTATCAGACGTGTCGCTGCTCTCATCCACAGCAAGGGAGTATGCAATAAAATCTTTTCCCTTTTTTATTAGTTGTTCATGTAGATTAGTGGAAAGCTCGCACATGCGCTCAGCCACGGTGTTTCTGCTCAGGCTCACATTTAAAAATTCTTGCTTTTTATCTGGGCACACGATGTTGCAACCTTTGACCGTGCACTTTTTGACAAACTCTCCCTCATTAAAGGGCCGGGCTGATTTTGCTATCTCTGCTGCCACAATAAAGCTGGCCTTTACAGCAGCTTCACTTTTTGATTTTGCTTTCATGAACATAGTCTGCCGGCAAACCAGACTTCTTTTCATCTCCTCCACCTTCTGCAGCTTCTGCTTTACGTCCAGGTCCTTGTACTTTTCATAATGTTTTGTTTCATAGTGTCTTCTTATGTTATATTCTTTTGTTAACAACCACGTTAGCTCCGCACACAAGACAAACAGGTCTGTCCTTTATATTCGTGAACAGATAATCTGCCTCCCACCTGTCTTGAAAGCTCCTGTTGTCCATCTTTCGTTTGGCCATTTTTGTGGAGGGTGAAATTAATTTGTCCGATGTGGCTGGAGCATGGGTGTCAATGACTGTCAACAGAAAAAAGGAGCGCTTGCCGGTTTCGACTGCATGCCAACATACTAGCAAAGCATTGTGGGATTTGTAGTATTAGCAGTACAGTATATACCGCGGGCCAGCTCTAATGCACATTTGATATGATCTCGTGGGCCAATTATAATTACACTGCGGGCCAAATTTGGCCCGCGGGCCTGAGTTTGACACATGTGTGCTAGAGTGTGCCGTGTATCTGAGCCGGAGAGCCCATGGAAGAAATCACATCACCTGCCCCAGACAACTATCCACACGGTGTCCTCGAGTACCAACGGGTGCGCGTTCTGCGCAGTGACCCTGGACAGCATGGAGGTGCCATTGTTGCTCGACACGGGGGCAGAGAGGTCGTTGCTGAATTGGGCCACGGCGAGGAAGTATTTTCCCCACTACAGGATAAACGCTAACCCAGTGCCACTTTATGGCTATGGAGGTCGCAGGCCTTGCACGGTTGGAACGCTGGAGACGGTTTGCTACAAGTCTGCGACGATGGCTGACTTCACGTTTCACGTGGCGGCCCGAGACGACAACATCATGGGCTGTGACTTGTTTTATGTACTGGGTTTTGCCATTAAAGACGATGCTGGGGAAGAATGGTCTGATTGTGGCCAGTGGAACCCTCCAGTTCTGGTGGTGGAGGATGACGTTGCATGGGACGAAGACTAACGGACACCACGGCGGTCAAGCAGGACCATCCTCACCCAGGTTCAATGCAGGACGGTCTCAGTGCCGGCAATCGGAAGACGGTAGAAAGGGGTACCGAGCGTGGCAGCGAGGCACCTGCATTGGCTAGTGACGCCAATGTGCTAGCCCCCGATTCCTCCGGAGCTTGGCTGCAGAGGGATGGAGGATTGGTAGCTACGATGGTGACCGCTACAACAGCTTTAGAAGAGGACGGGGCCAGACCAACAGGCACGGAGAGACCGCGTGCCAAGCAGCACCATATCAGGCCGAGCAGAGCCCCGCTTAGGGTCATGGACTTGGTCCGGGTTCAAGAAGTAGGACATCCATGGTGAGTATGGGCCAGACAGCAGACAGCAACCAGCGGAACACCTACGCATCGTAGCTAAGCTGGGCGCAGCTTACTTCCAGCTGTCTGACGGCTCAGCGAAGCATGCCAACGAGCTGGTGCGTGCCCGGGAAGAGGCTTCTGGTAGCGGGGCTGGACGAGAGCAGCAGTTGGTGGTGATGAGGAGAGGCGCGTTCATCCATGAGATCAGCCACTACTCTGAGAGCCTGCTGCTTCCAGAGGCGTGCCTGCTGAGGGGATGCCCTGGGCCCCCCAAGTCGGTTCTACCCTTTTCTGCCGGAAGGACAGTAGTGTAAATATAATAAATAGTTCTATTGTTCATATGTTTGTGCATGAAAAAAAAAAACTAAAATGTTATTGTTCTGGGTGTGTTTATATTTTAGGAACATGGCAGTGTTTTAAGTTATTAATGGACTTTTAGTTAAGTACAGGTGGTAGAATAATCCACCTTGCCATGTGGGCAGAACGGTAGTCCACCCATCCTCCCTATTTTAGGTTCTATTGTGTCAGGCTATTTAGTGACTTCAGTTTTCGTTTTTTTTTAGTGTGTGATTCGGGTCCTAAATTGGGGAGGGTCTTAATTGCATGTGTGGTTTTGGACTTTCTATGGGGGAGGGAGTGTGATGTTGGGTTTTATTGTGAAGTGCGGTGTAGTGGCGGCCATTTCCTCTTCCACCTTTGCACTGCCCTATAAATACCAGCGGGCATCTCTATTCGGCCTTTTTGCCGATGCCCCTACCTGGTGGCTGTATTGTGTGTCCTAAAACAATAAAGCTGAGTTCAACTGTGCTCCCAGTCTCATTGTATCCAGGTATTTTCAGACATAACACTACCCATGTGTAAGTGTACAGGGGCTCCCAGATGGTGACCAGGTGACCTAGGGGCAGTTTATCAGTATCTAGATGACTTGGCTTGGAATGACCCGGTTGCCTGTCTGATCATTTCCCTTTAACTTCTGTCATCAAAAAGGCTTTGAGCCCAGAGAACTGCCACTCACTGGATATTTTTCTTCAGACCTTTCTCTGTAAACCTTAGAGAAGACTGTTAAAATCCCAGTAGATCAGCAGTTTCTGAAATACTCAGATCAACAACCATGCCACGTTCAAAGTAATTTAAAATCATTTTAAATCACCTTTCTCCCCATTGTGGTGCTCGGTTTGAACTTCAGCAGCTCGTCTTGACCTAAATGCACTGAATTGGTGCTGTGAAGTTTTCAGTTCAACGTGAGTGAACCCTTCTCACATCTGGTAAGAAATTTGCTCCACTTTAGCTGGATGTGACAATACAGAGCTGCTTATGTGTCAGTAAATATCCTGCCTGAAGAGCACTTTCAAGATCTCACAGAAGTGTTTGTTTGACTTGCTATGAAGTATTTTTAGAAAGCGAGAGTAGCTATTTTTTTTAACTAAAATAAAAGCATTCTGTAAGCCTACCACTACAACCCCCTAAGGCAGCTCCTGACCCCACCAATTGGACAGAATGAGGACATTTCTCTCTTTGACAAGAAAGAAAGGGATGATGGCATTTTACATCTCAATATGATATCTAATAAATGCAAAATCCTTAACAGTTTTCCCTTCAAGCCTTAGTCAGAAACCATCACTTAAATAGTATGCTATTAGTTCTACCAGTTTTATTATGTGCTACAGTGGTGGAAGAGTTTAGATTCTTTAAGTAGCAATAAAGCAATTCAGAACTGTTTTGTTGCAAGTGGATTATGGGTGGATTTTGTCATTTCATTGTTGGGGGACAATACAACAACATTTTTTCAGGAGTAAATATAGAACTGCTGCTCCTCCATATTGAAGGGAGCCAGTTGAGGTGGTTTGGACAGCTGATCAGGATGCCTCCTGGATGCCTCCCACTTGAGGTGTTTTGGGCACATCCCACTGGGAGGAGACACTGGGGCAGACCCAGGAAACGTTGGAGAGTCTACGTCTTCCAGCTGGCCTGGGAACATCTTGGTATCCTCTCTGAAGAGCTGGAGCAGGTGGCCCGGGAGAAGGAAGTCTGGGCTTCTCTGCTTGAGCTGCTGCCTCCGCAACCCGAACTTCCGCAAAAGCGGTAGAAAATGGATGGATGGACACTATACAGTAAATTTTATTGTAGGCTAGGGCTGTGCGATTTGACAAAAATTTCATGTCATCTTATATTATGATAATGATATATATCACGATAAAAAATTTCTGTAAATTCTACAGTTTAGATAATCATATAAAAAGAACCATCTCTTTTTTTTTTTTTTTTTTACTTTTTTACATGTACCTTTTTCCCCTCATAATTTTCCAGTGTTGTTATGCCATGGTGAAAACAGAGGCATACAGTAATCAGTCAATGTGTCTGTGTGTATCTGTCTGTCTTACCAGCTTTTCTACTTGCCCAGTCAATAATTTGCCAGAATGTCGAGAGAAGGCTTTGTTTTCAAAATAAACACAAAAATAGTTCACCTTTACCGTCAATGCAGCTGAAATGTCATTGCAATACCTATGCCGGCCCAGTAGAGGTGGCAGTGCACCTTTATTACAGCCCCACTGAACACTTTTTGCATTTTTAAAATAGTTGTTTCCGCAAACTAAATGCACATTCAGGAACTACACCATTTATTCAACACACTTCTTTTCAGACACGTTTTTCTGTTTACTTCTGAAGATAAAGGACCATGTATATTCTTCCTGTAGTTTCCAGCTCATTGGTAAAAACTACAATTCCCATATTGCTCAAGTGCAACACACCAATCACAGCAGACCTTCTTCTGAAGTCAAAGAAACTGGCGGACAACATCACAACAGAAGAGCAGGAGAAAAAATATGTTTTACAAGTAAGTTTTGCCCTTAAATTATGCAGCGGTTTCATTGTTAACATGGCAAGATTTGATATTTTGTTTTGTTACATTATTTTTTCCGATGTGCTCCGCTACTGGTGGCTCCGTGGTTACATGATTCATATGTTAATAACTTGTTAATGTTAAATTGGTTTCTCTAAAGTTCAGACAATTTTTTCAACTCTTAATACTAATGTCAATAATATAAAAACATCATGGTATGACTGATATGTCTGGAAAACAGTACTACGGAGGCAGGAGCTGTACTGAACTTGAACTTTATTACAAAGTACGATAGCAACACGTGCTACAGTATATAGCCCTAAGATAGTTGTACACTGACACAGGCTCTGCGCTGTTTGGAGGCGAGGTGCCAAAGACCCAGTCTCCCACTGTTAGCCTCTGTTATGCATGGAAAATACCTGGGCGAAGGATGAGGCAGGATGGACTTGGCAAACACAGCTTTATTGAACTATGTACAGAGCAGCAGTACATGGCAAGGCACCTAGCATGGGCATCCAGCAAAGAGGCCGTAAGATGGCGTCTATCCCTTATATAGGGCAGTGTGGTGACGTGATGGGAAGTGCATGTCACCACACTGCACTTCACAATAAAGTGCCATTTATTATATACAACATTTCCTTCCCCCTTTAGAAAAGTCCAAAACCACACACACACAATTGAAACCCACCCCGATTTGGAACCCGAATCAATCTCTAAAATGACAAGAACTAATGTACTTAAATGGCCTAACACATTCACACAAAACAACCTAAAATAGGACTGGTGGGGGGTCTGCCACACAGCCCGCACAGCATGGTGGATTATTCTGGCACCAAATAACTAAAAATGTTCTTTATTAAACTAAAAATCCCAGCCATGCTCCTAAACTAAAACACAAATATACATATAACCCCCATAACGTAACATGCAAACACCTAGAACCATAAATACAGTGCTACCACACAGTCACTTGGGTGGGAAAGATGGAACCGGCATGGGGGGCCCAGGGCAGCCCCTCAGCAGGTGCGCCCCTGGAGGCAGCAGATCCCCAAAGCGATGGCTGATCCTCTCGATGACAGAGCCCAGATCCCACACCGCCATCACCGACTCCCGTCCAGCCTCGCCACCTGGAGCATCGTCCTGGACACGCCGCAGCTGGTTGGCATGCCTCATCGAGCCATCGGAAAACTGGAGGCACACTGCTCCCAACTTCGCCACTATCTGCAGACATGCTTGATGTTTTGCTGGCTGTCGTTTGGCCCATCTTTGCTGTGGACATTCATCACCGTAAACCAAGTCCATAACCCAAAGTGGAATTTTAATTGGCCCGATGCGCTGCTGCTGAGCATGCAGTACCTCCATGCTCATCGGTCTGGCCCCATCCTCTTTTATAAACGTTGTAGTGTTCACTGCTGTAGCTGCAGACCCCCCACCCAACTGTGGCCAAACACCGGAGGCATCTGAGGCTGGCATGGTGTAGCTCATCTGTACGGGTGCCAACACTGGGCAAGAACTGGTCAACTTGAAAGTGAAGGTGTTCTTAGCTCTTCATACCATTCGCTCCCAGTGTCCATCGGGAGCAGGCGGGGTGATTTCTCCCTTGGGTTCCCCGGGTAAGACAAACGGCACACCCTGGCATAGTGATTCAAGCGTCCACATCTACTACAACGTTTTCCTCTTGCCGGGCATTCTTCGCTTTATAGCGGTGTGTCGCAGACCCACAACCCCTGCAACGGCAGTTTCCCGGGGCAGACCTTTGGCTGGCAGCACTGATTTCCCAATAGTCTTTGTCCGAGCTGTCCGAGCTATCAGGGTCCCCAACATTAGCTGAGGCAGGTGGCTCCAGTGTCTTCTGTGGCTGGCGCCAATTTAGCTCCACAGCTAGCTTATCAACGGCTTCCAACCGGAGACCTAGCTCAACTGCTTCAGCTAACGTCAAGTCATTAGGTGCCATTAATAGCCTAGCACGCAGCTCAGCGTTGCACGTGTGCTCTGCTAGTTGGTCGCGTACCATCTTGTCTTCAAGCGGTCCAAAACGACACTTGCTGGCTAGCTGCTTCAAGTCAATGACATACTGGCGGATAGGCTCTCCTACACGCTGGCATCTCCGGCAAAAGCAAATTCTCCAAACAGTCACGCTGTCTGGGGTGGAGAAGCATTTAGCTAGCAGCTCCACAACTTCCTCATACAAGTTTGCTGTTCCGAGCGTCCATAGGACCCTCCGGTCCTCAATACCCAGGTTGTGGACGAGAAGCATCCGTGCCCTTACCTTATCAAACTTCCCAAGGTCCAGTGCTGTAATTATATGTCTGATAGGTCTCCAACCAATGCGGCCATGAAACTGGTGGTTCGCCTGGGAGCTCAAGTAAGGGATGAAGTAGTGTAATGCACGCCTCCATGAGTTAATCCTTGATCGCCAAATGTTATGTATGGACAATAACACTGTCCATACATAACCCAGTGTCCATAACACTGAGCATGAATGTGTATAAATGTATAAAATGTTCGGTGATGGCCGGAAAGGCCGTTGGCGCAGATTGGCTGCCACGTTTCTGTCAGCCTGCCCCAGGGCAGCTGTGGCTGCAGAAGTAGCTTGCCACTACCACTGTCTGTCTGGAGTGAATGAATAATGTACCCATTTGTAAAGCGTCTTTGAGTATATATGATAAAGCGCTATATAAAATCGATGCATTATTATTATTATTAATAATACCTGGGGGAAGGATGAGGCAGGATGGACTTGGCGGACACAGCTTTATTGAACTATGTACAGAGCAGCAGTAGACGGCAAGGCACCTAGCGTGGGCGTCTGGCAAAGAGGCCGTAAGATGGCGCCCATCCCTTATATAGGGCAGTGTGGTGACATGACAGGAATTGCACGTCACCACACTGCACTTCACAATAAAGTGCCATTTATTATATACAACAGCCTCTTCTTATAATCACGGCATGATGGTGTCACGACATGCGTGTGTCCCCATGTCCGCGACATGTCTGATGTCAACTTGGCCATACACAACATCTACCTCCCCCCTGGAAAAACCCAAAACATTATTCACAACAGTATATTTATATATTTTTTTAAAACAAAACCTGGGCCACCGGGTAGACCACCGGCTGACCCTGCAAGACTGGATGGATTATTCTGCCACCATGACCCAGTCGTGCTCTGCTAAACATATCAAAGCAGCGTTACTGTTGTGGTTTGAGTTCAGGGGCCCTCTGGTGAGCTGTCGATTGGCGCAGCCCTGGAGGCACTGGCCATGGCAGATCTGGGTGTGCTGTCCCATCAGTGAAGCCCCAATCCGGGTCCCACACTGGCTAGATCAGTTCCAGTGTCATCATTTGTTCTGGGGCATCTGCTGCTCTGACCTTCTGCAGATGGTTGGGGTGCCATCTCGAGCCATTGGCCTTCTGGAAAGTGACTGGTTCCAACTGCGCGGCAATCAGCATAGGCAGTGACAGGAGCATCTGCAGGTTATCTGGGCGTTCGGATCAGTGTACCCAAACCCAATCAAGCACTGTGAGCGGTGATCTGGTCGGCCATACCCTGCACTGCTGCTCTGCTGTCTTTGATGCTAATTGCTGTTGTGGCAGCATGCTATTCACGCCAGCGGCAGGACGTGCCCTCGGTTGGCGTTACTCTACTGGGTCCTGCTGGGCCACAAACTCTCTATCCTGCAGTGCTGCGGCAGTTCCCTGAGGCTGATACTCGGTGAGGATGTGAGATGAGTTTGGCTTCTGCTCCCACTCTCCCGGTGCTGGCCATGGTCATGGTGATGTGTCTCTGCCGCTGGCAAAGGGCCACATGCCAGGCTGCCGATGCTCACCGGGGTCCCCCCTCTCCATGAACTCCCCCCTCCTGCAACTCCACAGTGACTGACTGTGGTTCATGCCAGGTGAGGATCGGAGATGAGTCCGGCTCGTGCTCTCTCTCCGTGCTGCACTCTTTCTGCGACGTCATGCATGGGGCAGCTGTACCCTTGTCCAAGTGCGTTGCGCTCTCTTCATCAGCGGCCAAGCAGAGTCCTTTGTTATTGTGAATGGTAAAGCCCAACTCCTGAAACAGGTTGCACCCCAGGATGCTGTCTCCATGTGTGGCTACCAGGAAGGTGAACGCCGAGAGGACTTTTGACTCATAGCGAACTGTCAGCATTATGGTTCCTATGAGGCTGATACGAGTGTGCCCATAACCGTAAAGTTCCGCTGCATTCTTCTCAATAGGGTGGTTGGGAAAGAATCTTTTAACTGTAACCCAGTTCAGCACTGACCTCATAGCAGCGGTGTCCAGCAGCAACAGCAATTCGACATCGTCCAGCCTCACTGTGCCTCACATGTACACCGTCCCTCTGGACCTCACTGTGCAGATGACAGTCATTGATGATTTTTTTGGGCTGGGTGGCTGGTCTGATGTCTGTCTTGACGAACGGCACACCTTGGTGAAGTGATTGAATTTGCCACAGCATCTGCATCTGCATCGCTGCCCCCTGGCCGGGCAGGTACGTGCTCTCTCTTGGTCCATCAGGGAGCTGCAGTTACCGTATGGACGATGTTTAACAGCATTCACCTCAGCGTCCTCTGAGAAGGATGCAGCATGGCCAGAATCTTCTTCTAAGTTAACCGTTTGCACCAACGGGGCCCGTCGTGGAAGCTCGTCTAGTTGTGATTCCAGGTTGTTGGTGGCTTCAAGCTGGAGCGCCAACTCCACCACCTTCGCCAACGATAGGTTGCCGGGCACCCTGATCAACTCTAACCCCAGACGCGTGTTATTGGAGTGCTCCGCTAGCTGATCCCACACCATTTCGTCCATTTCGTCCACCATTTCACACTCACATGTGCTTGCCAGACAGCGGAGGCCCACAGTGTACTACTGGGTCATCTCACCCACCCACTGTCAGTGCTGACGGAACCATATCCTCTTT
Organism: Pholidichthys leucotaenia; assembly: GCA_020510985.1. Taxonomy (NCBI): domain Eukaryota; kingdom Metazoa; phylum Chordata; class Actinopteri; order Cichliformes; family Pholidichthyidae; genus Pholidichthys; species Pholidichthys leucotaenia. The sequence continues at coordinate 41,768,839 of CM035850.1, forward strand.
GCTAGCATACTTTCAGGCGTCGTGAATTGTCTGGCTAGCAACGCAATGCAGTCTTTGTATGTGTCCGCCTGTCCTAAATTCCTAAATATCCATTGCCCCTCAGCCCCCAGGCTGTAGAGTAGGATTGCTCACATCCTCAATTTTCCACGTCTGCCCAGGTTTGCAGACTCCGTGTAACTGCAGAATAACTTGAACCAACGGGGCCATGGAATGGGCGGTTCGCCTGAGGTCACGAGGAATGGCGGCGGTGGTGCCAGACATGCTTCCATCTTCAGGAAAAAGTCAATTTTCCTCCAGAAGATACCGATTTCTCCTCGTTGCCAATGATGTCTGGAAAACAGGACTGCGGAGGCAGGAGCTGTACTGAACTCAAACTTTATTACAAAGTACGATAGCAACACGTGTTACAGTATATAGCCATAAGCTAGTCGTACATTAATAGAGGCTCTGCGCTGTTTGGAGGTGACGTGCCAAAGACCAAGTCTCCCGCTGTAAGCCCCTTCTTATAATCACGACGTGATGACGTCACAATGTGCATGTGTCCCCATGTCCTCGACGTGCCTGATGTCAACTTGGCCATACACAACAGTGACATCGTTGAATCATTTCCTTTAAAATAACTTTCACAGTCCCGTCATTTCTTTATTGATTTATTTACTCAATTAAAGCTGATGTGAGGTGCAAAATATAAAAACCACTTGGTTATTTTTACAGAAAACCAAACAATTTCTTAAGTTGAGTAGGAACACGACATCTGTAATAGAATTTATTTGATGACGCTGACTTTAAAAACGTTCTATCACATCTGTAATAATAATCACATTTTCATTATTTTTTTTTCTTCTTGTTTCTCTCTCTGAGGTCCACGGTGGTGAATCTGAGGATGAGCAGTCAGAGCAGCTGTGAAGAGGACGGGCTGGAAGCTACATAACAATATTGCATGTTCTCATTATAGAAAAACTGCATTTCAATATTTTTTTTTGCATGATAATTCAAGAACCTCTCTCAATACTCAATACACACAGAGTGAAACATTTCAAGCCATTCTGATTTAATGTTGATGATTATGGTGACAGTTTTTGACGTTTTGATATGTTTTCCTGCTATTGTGTGCTGTAGTGTAAATATATAGTATCTCACAAGAGTACACCCCTCACATTTTTGTAAATATTTTATTATATCTTTTCATGGGACAACACTGAAGATATGATTGAGACAATGTAAAGTAGTCAGTGTACAGCTTGTATAACAGTGTAAATTTGCTGTCCCCTCGAAATAACACACAGCCATTAATGTCTAAACCGCTGGCAACAAAAGTGAGTACATCCCTAAGTGAAAATGTGCAAATTGTGCCCAAAGTGTCAATATTTTGTGTGGCCACCATTATTTTCCAACACTGCCTTAACTCTCTTGGGCATGGAATTCACTGGAGCTTCACAGGTTGCCACTGGAATCCTCTTCCACTCCTCCATGACGACATCACAGAGCTAGTGGATGTTGGAGACCTTGTGCTCCTCCACCTTCCATTTGAGGATGCCCCACAGATGCTCAATAGGGTTTAGGTCTGGAGACATGCTTGGCCAATCCATCGCCTTTACCCTCAGTTTCTTTAGCAAGGCAGTGGGTATCTTGGAGGTGTGTTTGTGGTCGTTATCATGTTGGAATACTGCCCTGCGGCACAGGTTCTAAAGGGAGGGGATCATGCTCTGCTTCAGTATATCACAGTACATGCTGGCATTCGTGGTTCCCTCAATGAACTGTAGCTCCCCAGTGCCGGCAGCACTCATGCAGCCCCAAACCATGACACTCCCACCACCATGCTTGACTGTAGACAAGACACACTTGTCTTAGTACTCCTCACCTGGTTGTCGCCACACACGCTTGACACCATCTGAACCAAATAAGTTTATGTTGATCTCATCAGACCACAGCACATAGTTCCAGTAATTCATGTCCTTAGTCTGCTTGTCTTCAGCAAACTGTTTGCGGGCTTTCTTGTGCATCATCATTAAAGGGGCTTCCTTCTGGGACAACAGCCAAGCAGACCAATTTGATGCAGTGTGTGGCGTATGGTCTGAGCACTGACAGGCTGACCCCCCACCCCTCAACCTCTGCAGCAATGCTGGCAGCACTCATACATCTATTTTCAAAAGACAACCTCTGGATATGATGCTGAGCACGTGCACTCAACTTCTTTGGTCGACCATGGCGAGGCCTGTTCTGAGTGCAGCCTCTCCTGCTAAACTGCTGTATGGTCTTGGCCACCGTGCTGCAGCTCAGTTTCAGGGTGTTGGCAATCTTCTTATAGCCTAGGACATCTTTATGTAGAGCAACAATTCTTTTTTCAGATCCTCAGAGAGTTCTTTTCCATGAGATGCCATGTTGAACTTCCAGTGACCAGTATGAGAGAGTGTGAGAGTGATAACACCAAATTTAACACATCTGCTCCCCATTCACACCTGAGACCTTGTAACACTGATGAGTCACATGACACTGGGGAGGGAAAATGGCTACTTGGGCACAATTTGGACATTTTCACTTAGGGGTGTACTCACTTTTGTTGCCAGCGGTTTAGACATTAATGGCTGTGTGTTGCGTTATTTTGAGGGGACAGCAAATTTACACTGTTGCACAAGATGTACACTGACTACATTGTATCAAAGTGCCATATCTTCAATATTGTCCCATGAAAAGATATAATAAAATATTTACAAAAATGTGAGGGGTGTATTCACTTTTGTGAGATACTGTACATGTATTAAATTAATAAAATCTGTTAATCCAGCATTTTTCCTTCTTCTCCTAATTTTATTCTTTTGCTTCTATATTTCTTTCTTTTATGTGCTCCTTGACAAAATGCCAGCGTACAGTCCTGGGATGGCATACACCTCATGTGTATTGTGACAGTGACATCAGAGTCATATCTGCATAAACAAATACCAAGCATTTCAAACCCGTGCATGGATGTCATAACACAATACCCATGCTACCATGCCACAAGCGCCGAGGCATCAGCACCTGCAGTGCTTTCATTATAAAAGTTTTTTTATGTGCATTTGAGACTTGATTCTCATAAATTTCAGGGTTTTCTTCTAAATCATATATGAATAAAAAGAAAACATCAATAAGTTAAATATTTCCTAAGCCAGAGGAGAATAGTAAAAACACAAATGCATAACATAAAATAAATGTATAAAAATGAGAAAATTACCCATCGCTACCATCTGCAGATATAAATTAGCTGTTAGTTTAACTCAATGAAAATTTAAGTGTGGAGTTACAGCCTGCAGACTGCCATTCTGGCCTAATTTAACCTATTTGCTTCTTAGTAAAAATATTTCACATTGGTCGTGATCTGAAGACACAAAAGACACCAAAGGTAATGTAATAAAATCCATGTGATGACTTTATTCATTATTGTTACTTGACTAATTAAAATTATTACAAATTATATTAAGAGCCAACTTGCTCCTCTGACCCATTTTATTTATTTTATGTGTATATGCCACCGTCATGCACTTTTGCAGCATTAATAAATTTTTTTCAGACAAAACTAAGAAATTCGGCAGTAATTTAAACCAAAGAAACAATGGCCTGCTATGGTTTCCAGTTAGCACAACTTAGCAGCATCATCATTTAGCATTTTATAATTAGACATGGCATACTTACCTCCTATTAAAACGAGGTTGGCGAACTATCCTCTCTGACACAACAACAAAGACATTAAAAATAAAATTGAATCTTTGTCCAGAGGAAAATTAAACCATTACATAGAATAACGAGAGGGCACTCAGAGAGCACATACTTCCACCAAGGCTCCAGCCCTCCCTCCCTTCCCTTTCCCCCGTCCCTTTGTCCATCCATATCGCCATCCATCTGTACATTGTGAGATAGGGCCTTGGTAGAGGTATGGACTCATGGATCACCTCCAACATCTAATGAGTCCATTTTTGGGCCAAGGGCCACCTCAGGTGAAAATGTCATCCAAATCCATCTATGAGTTTTTGCGCGATCCTGCTAACAGACAGAAAAACAGCAGCAAAAACAATATGAGTACATTAAAATAACAAGGCTGTCATACAGTAAAAGTATTGACCATAGATTGGGGCTGGGCAATTCCACCTTAAATCAGCATCATGGTTTATTGAATGTTTCAGGACGTTTTTTTTTTTTTTTTTTTCCCTCCTGTCTTCTCCCTTTACTGACAAGGTTCATAATTATTAAGCAATATTACACAACAGTGCAGTAGTATGTCACTGTGGTAGTAGTAAACAAGCATAATAGAACAGGCCTATTGTGATTTCACAAACAAAAAAATTAAACATTGTTCAGTGCTGAAGTTTACTGTGTTTACATACCGTGTGGGTCATGTGGCTCACAACGACATCCTTGTCTGCTGGCTGGTGTCCGGAGATACATCCGCATGCACTATGAACCCCATCTTAAACTGCACACTTGGCTTGCTTTTTCTTGGCGTCTTCAGATGAAATAATATCAATCATCACATACTATGTGGATGGAAACCACATTCCTTTTCATTTCAAGCCATTTTACCTTTTTTGCAGTGTTTGGTGGCAAGAGTGCACTGCTTCCGGGTTGTGGAGGTGCGTAGCCACGCACGTAAATCCGTGGACACGTCTTAAAGGGTAAGTACATGAAAAGGGCAATATTGTGACGTTTCATGGGGTTCACACAAGAAGGATAGATGATTGTGACGCAACAGGCTTTATTCTACACACACTCATGACACAGAATGGAGGTGAGGTCATTTACACAGACCCTCATCTCACTCATGGTGACACAGACACATGATTTGTCACATACAGGGGAAACAATGCTATCACAACTGGTCTTATTACACAGTTATAATGGCACAGCAATAACACTTAGAACTTAGTATGAATTATTTGTCTGCAAAGTGAGAGTGAATGAAGGGAAGGAATAAATGTGTTTGTTTATAGTGAGTGACGGAGGGAGGAAGGCCTGAAATAGGCAAATGTGAGTTATGTTATATGTGTTAAATGTGAGTCAGGCTGTTATATTTGTGTATTTATAATATTTATGTTAAAGGTGAGTCAGGCTGTTATATTTGTGTATTTATAATATTTATAATATTTATAATTGTGTATTTATAATTTTTCTGCATTGATGTATGTGGTTATTGTGTATATTTTTATCTTGATTCTTTTTTCTAAAGCCCATCCAGGGACAAGAGTTGCAAATTAGCTAATAGCTATACACTCTATGTGCAACACATCAGATTGATTGTCTTTGATTAATTGTCTATGTTTATTGCACTGTCCCTGTCAAATAAACTAATCTACTACTACTAACACACGAATAACAGTCTTTGAATCCTCCGGGGAGCAAACCATGCCAGGAGAATCCCTGCCCCTTATCACAGCCCCAACGTAACACTGCCCCCCCGGACTGCTTTCTGTCCAACTCAGAAGTCCAATACAAATCCGTCCAGGTGTCGGGGCGGCCACCGTTGTCGGCGATCAGCACGCACAATTCCAACCAGTGGCTCACCAGCTTTGGTGACAGTCCCTCTTTCTGCTCCGGGCAGCAAAAGTCCAGCAAAGTCCCTCCCCTGGCAATGGGAGTCGTGTGCTCACTTGTGTCAACTCTCCGCCGCTACCGGGGTCTCCCGAGCCAGTTCGGGTACCGTGTGCAGGCGTCCTCTCGAGCGGAACGAATAATCCAACCCTGGTTTGCCGTCCATCTCATACTACTGCGGGGGGGCATGGGATTGCTGCCTCTGTCCTCTCTGAGCCATGCAGATGGCACAGCAGTGGACATGGCACTTCACGTCCTGACGACACCCCGGCCAGTAGAACCGAGCCTGAAACCGCTGCAGAGTCTTCCTCACTCCGAAGTGGCCTGCCCCCACCAACCCGTGGACCAACTGGAGCACCTCAGGGCAGAGCTGTCGGGGGGACCAGCAACTGCCAGATGTGATGCTGCCCAGCTAGAGACTGGCACCGCCGATAGACAACACCCTTGTGACAGCAGAGGTTGGACCACTGGGAATGCAGGGCTTTGGTCTCTGGGTCCAGCACAGCCACAGCCTTCCGGGTGGGCCACTGATCCGTGTCCAGCCACTGCCAGACCTGGGTGATGACAGGATCTCCATCTTGCTCGCTCCAAAGCTGACGGTACCGCCCCTCTGATCGTATGGGCCCCCTGGTTCCTTGTTTGGCTATTGCCACAGAGCGTGATGGACTGAGCCCCCAGCAGGACAGAAGAGCTGACAGTGTCGATCTTCACACCCCATGCTATGAGCAGATCTAGTCCAATGATGCACAGGTCCTGGATGTTAGCCAACCAGAACGGGTGGTTCGTGTTCTGACCGGCCATTCCCACTACAAGGACTCACCCCCCACCCCCACCCCAAGCCTGTCACGCTCACCGGTGGCAGTGGGGACGCAGCAGGTTCCCACCCTTGCGGTCTGAGTCCATCTGTACTGGGTAGGGCCTTGGATCGGACCAGAGAGATGGTGGAACCGGTGTCGATCAGGGCCCAGTTTGGTGTGCCGTCCAGGCTGCACTGTAGATACAGCCCTGGTGATTGTCCAAGTTGGCCCAGCTGTCCATCGGGGAAAATGTCTGTGGGAGGTGGCAGGTCCACGTCTGTGCCACCTCGCTCTCAGGTTAAAGGCGGCAAGGAAGCTGGTTGTCGCGGGGTGGGTACAGAGCAGTAGCGTGCAATGTGTCCTGGTTCTCCACAGCAGAAACATCCCTCCTCAAGCCGCCGTCATTGTACTCTCACTGACCGCGCAGCTGTGGTCCGGCATAATTCCCATTCCTCCTCGTCCTCACTCACAGCTGTGGCCTGAAAAGCTCTCTGCCTTGGTGGTGACACAGTGGCTACATAATCCATCATCGGCTCCACCCACTCCACTTCTGTCATGGCCATCTTCCAGCTGCTTGCTGCATGAATCCAGATGTGTTCCTGAAGCCAGGCCGAGTGGAGTCCATGGATGAAGTTCTGTAGCGTGAGCTTCACCGCCTCCGGCTCGAAATCCAGGTAGCCATGCTGTGTCAGCAGCCACACATCCACTGCATAGGCTCCCAGGCTCTACCGGTTGTCCTGCCGGTGGCTGGCCAGCTGTTCCCGGGCATGATCGGCATGGGTCGCTCTCCCAAACTGCCTCTGCAGCGCTCCTTGTAGCGCTGGCCAGCTGTGGCATTCCTCAGGCCGGAGATCAGACAGCGTGCAGAGAGCTCCGCCCTCCAAAGCCAGCGCGACCTGCACAGCTGTCTCTTCCGGTGTCCAGCCATTCAGTGCAGCAGCCAGTTCAACCTGGACCGGGTAGTCATCCAGCAGAGTCTTGCCACCAAAGCAGGGAAGTTTCGCCAGTTGGCGGGTGTGGTGGGACGGTCACCTCCCTGTCGATCGTTGCCCTTGGTTGCAGTGGGATTGCCGGCTCGTAGTTCCCCAATTGGCATCCCCCACCCTGCCTTGAAAAAGGCATCAGACGAAGCACGCTTGCTCTTTCTGATCCGCTCTGCCCTGAAAAGGGCAAGGGGCGGAGTACGGTTCCTCCTTCTGGTCCACTTCCCCGTTCGTCACGGCGAGCATCTCCAGGGGCTGGTGTGTCTGCTCCGCAGTTCATCTGCTTCTCCATCTGGGCGATGAGCCGCTCGAGCTGTCGAATCTCCACCCTGACCTTCGCTTCCATCTCTCAATTACCCACTTCTGACACCAGTGTGGCGTTTCATGGGGTTCACACAAGGAGAGATGATTGTGATACAACAGGCTTTATTCTACACACACTCATGACACAGAACAGAGGGGAGGTCATTTACACAGACCCTCATCTCACTCATGGTGACACAGACACATGATTTGTCACATACAGGGGAAACAACGCTATCACAACTGGTCTTATTGCAGTTATAATGGCACAGCAATAATACTTAGAACAAATGGATAACAGTCTTTGAATCCTCCTCGGTGCAAAGCATGCTGGGAGAATCCCCACCCCTTATCACAGGCCTGACGTTATTAATATATAAAATAAAGTTCAAAAAATTCTTGGCTCCAGATGGTGACCTGGTTCACCACCAAAATCTAATCATCTGTTCCCTGTGCCATTAGGTTCAGGTTCAGGTTACTTTATTTGTACCCGTAGGTAGATTTGTTTTGCAGTCAGGTGTCATCCATATTTACAAACCACAATTACATTCAACATGAACACAAACACAGGCACACATGAAGCTGACTATAAACACAATAAAAGTACTCAAGGCTCCACCAATCAGGACATAGGACAAAGAGATAAGAGAGAAGGGTCATATTAAAAAGTTAAAAACTAGTCAAAGAGATTAAAAACTCAAAAAAGTCTAAAACCCAATAAAAGATTGAGAACCCAAATAAAAAACCTACTGTGGTAGACTGCAAGTCTAAAATAAAACATTACTGGCACATGCCTCTAGGGGGAACTACCTGTATTGTTCAGCACTACTATTAAGGGGACACATTAGAGCAAGAGTGTGAAAACCCCGCGCAGAATCCATGTTCAGTCTTGTTGTGTGTGTTACAGAATAAATGGCAGAGTTAGCCAAAGAAATAACTCAAGTGTGATCATTGCTACACGGTAGGATATCACACAATTGGCGACGAGGATTAAAAGAAAAAAAATCAGCGGCGAGAAACAGAGAACATTGCAAGTGTGGCAAACTCAAGTGACTCCAGTAGTTCGAGTGCAAGTTCAGAGGAGGAAAAACGAGGTTTCCCCACCACGACGAGCAATGGCGGCTGTAATCGGAACAGTAACCCCTTTTGATAACTCGACTCAGTCATGGGAAGAATATAGTGAAATGTTGGACTTTTTCTTCGAAGCTAATGATATTGAGGAGCCAGACAAAAGGAAGGCTGTACTGTTGAGTGGAGTTGGTGCAACTACTTACAGCTTGTTGAGAAATTTAATAAGCCCTGCATTACCGAAAGATAAAACGTATGACCAGCTTACTGCTGAGCTTCAGAAGCACTTCAGCCCCAAACCGAGTGAAATCGTGCAACGATTCAAATTTAATTCACGCATAAGGAGGAACACTGAGTCCATAGCAGAGTATGTGGCAGAATTGAAGAAATTAACACTGCACTGTGATTACAAAGACTCAATGGAAAAAATGTTAAGAGACAGACTTGTGTGTGGAGTGAATGATGACCGAATGCAACGGCGACTTTTATCTGAAACAAAACTCACTTTTGTGAAGGCTTTGGAATTATGCCAAGCGATGGAAACAACAGCTAAAGATGTGAGAGAAATGCAGTGGAAACTGGCAGAGGACGCAGCAGCGCATGCTCGTGTGCCTAAGACCCAAGTAGGTGTCCACAAAGTGTCAACTGATAAAAATCATCGCAAATTCCCCAGTTGTTATCGCTGCAAAGGCCAGCACAATGCCGCCGAGTGCAAATTTGCCACTGAGCTGTGTCATAATTGTGGCAAGCGAGGGCACATTAAGAAAGCATGTAGAACAAAGGTGGGCAATGCACAGGTGCAGAAGGCAACAGTAAAAGGGCAAAAGAATGAAAACAAGGGCCCAGGAAAGGAACAGCGAGCGAATCAACTTAGAGGGGAGGGAGAAAGCGATACAGAAGACATGGGTTTTCACACAATTTACAACACGTCAGAGGAGCTGACCAAGGTAGCACCCATCACGCGTACCATGAATGTTAATGGAATGAAAGTAACATTTGAAGTTGATACAGGCTGTGGAGTAACCATATTAAGTAAACGGCAATATACACAACTGTGGAAGAAAACAGACACAGCAGAATTAAATCCCTGTTCATTAAAATTAAAAACATACACAGGAGAGAAGCTAGACGTGCTAGGCATGGCACAAGTGAAGGTGCAACACGAAAACAAAGAAAAGAACTTACCTGTAGTAGTAGTTGGGAGCGAAGGACCAAATCTACTAGGGCGAAGTTGGCTACAAGAACTGGCCATGATGGATCAGTTGGTGAATAAAGTGGAATCTCAGCCCAAATTGCAGCTGGAGGAGATCCTCGAAAGACACGCTGAGGTGTTCAAAGAAGGCTTAGGACAGCTAAAAGGTGTCACTGCAAAGATTAATGTGGACAAGGAGGCCCAACCACGATTCTGCAAACCCCGACCGGTACCCTATGCAGTCAAGCCACTGGTCGAAAGCGAGCTACAGAGGCTGCTGGATGACAAGATCGTTGAGCCAGTGCAGGTTGCAGAATGGGCGGCGCCCATAGTCCCAGTGAGAAAGCCGGATGGCTCCATTAGAATATGTGGAGATTACAAACTCACTGTCAATCGAGCATCACGGGTGGATCAGTATCCAATTCCTAAAGTGGAGGACCTCTTCGCACAGCTGAATGGCGGCCGACACTTCACGAAATTAGACATGAGTCACGCCTACCAACAGATAGTCCTGGAAGAAGAATCAAGGAAGTATGTAACCATCAATACACACAAAGGCTTATATACCTACACACGCTTACCATTTGGAGTAGCTTCCAGTCCTGCTATATTCCAGAGAACTATGGAGGGCATCCTAGGTGGAATTTCGAATGTTACCATTTATTTGGATGACATCCTTTGTACAGGACCAAATGAACAAGAACATCTGAAAACGCTGGAGGAAGTGCTTCAACGGTTGGAGAAAAGCGGTCTGAGGTTGAAAAGAAGCAAGTGTGAGTTCATGGGAAAAGAGGTGGTGTTCCTAGGCCACAAGATCAACGCCAGTGGTCTACACCCTCTAACAGACAAAGTGGAAGCCATTGCGGAGGCGCCTGAGCCACAAAATGTTACTGAGTTAAAAGCCTACCTGGGCTTGTTGAACTATTACCATAGGTTCCTCCCAAAGCTCTCCACGCTGCTGGCACCACTACATACCTTACTTAAGAAGGAAGAAAAATGGTCATGGGGGGTCAAGCAGCAGAAGGCGTTTGAAGAGTCCAAAGCGCTACTTCAGTCCTGTAGTGTGTTAGTGCACTATGATTCAAACAAACCACTCATCCTGGCGTGTGACGCATCACCCTATGGTGTGGGTGCTGTACTCTCTCATCGTATGGAGGATGGCTCAGAGAGACCCATAGGGTTCGTCTCAAGAACTCTTAGTGCAGCTGAGAAAAACTACTCCCAGCTAGACAAGGAGGGCCTTGCAGTAGTATTTGGTGTAAAAAAATTCCACAAATACCTGTACGGGAGACAGTTCGCTATAGTGACTGACCACAAGCCACTAATTTCACTGTTCAGTGAAATGAGAGCCATACCCCAGATGACATCTCAGAGAATTCAGAGATGGGCCGTTACATTAGCAGCGTATGAGTACACCATCGTTTACAAAGCCGGACGGGACCATACGAATGCTGACGCGATGAGTAGGCTACCCTTGGATGGAGGAAGAGATAGCACGCCTGAGGAGGAGGAGAGAGTGCTATTGTTTGAAGATATTGGCGTGCCCCTGGTGAACGCACAACAAATAAAGAAGTGGACAGACAAAGACCCTGTTCTAGCAAGAGTGCGAGAATACATCTTGCGAGGATGGCCGAAGATGAACAGTCCTGAGTTCATTCCCTATGCCCGACGACAGGATGAGCTCAGCACCCAGGAAGGTTGTATCCTGTGGGGAGGACGCGTGGTTGTTCCACCACCTGGTAGGAATGCCTTACTGCAACAACTACACCAAGCACACCCTGGCATCACTCGCATGAAAGCGTTGGCGAGGAGTTACATGTGGTGGCCCAACATGGATGCAGAGGTGGAGGCGCTTGTGAAGTCATGTGCGGCATGCCAGGAGAACAGGAACAGTCCTCCAGCAGCCCCACTACATCCCTGGGAAGTTCCAGATAAACCATGGAGAAGAATTCACATTGACTACGCAGGTCCATGGATGGGAAGGAAGTTGAGGTCAACATTTGACTTAATACATCCAGACTTCAGAAACAAAGTGCATGACAAACAAGAGAAACAAAAAGGTTATCATGACATGCATGCTAGAGAGAGAATATTGAGAGAAGGAGACGTGGTCTACACCCGCAACTTTGGCTCAGGACCAGCCTGGGTACCAGGAGAAATAACGGAAAAAACAGGCCCTGTGTCATTCAAGGTGACATTAGGCCATGGACAAGTGGTGAGGCGACACATCGACCAAGTTCGTGGTAGGAGCTCCATTCCCCTGCCGATGGCACCAGAGGTGTTGTCTGACACCCATTCTGAGGAGAGCATCAATGAACCACCACTTCAGGTGAAACCTGAGGTACCCGTCTCTGCAGATTCTACGGGCAGCACTGCAGCAGCCGAAACAGTGGAGCAGTCTGAGTCTTCACCTGCAGTTGGCTCACCAGCCGTGAGAAGATCTCAGCGAGCTAGGAGAGCTCCAGACTACTTGAAGGACTATACTTAGTCAGTAGTGAGTTCCCCAGCCACAGGACAAGAATGCGTCCTGGAACCTCACTGGGATGCGGTAGTCAAACCAAATCCCCAGTTAGACTGTTATGTGTGTTATACATGTGAAAAAAAAAAAAAAAAAGAGAAAGAAATTATGTGTATGACACATGTGTTTAAGAAATTAAAAAGTAACTGTGATAGTTTAGGGTTAAATGGGAGTTCCAGGATGTCTAGTAATTGGCTAGTGTAATTAAGAGTAGTTTAATCTAGAGGGGAGGGATGTGGTGTTAGGTTAATTGGCTGTTCTAAATTGTCCCTAGATATTTGTTTCCTATAGGCCCTTAGAATAGAGGGTTAGTATTAATGAAAGCGCTTTGAGTGGTCTTTGTGACTAGAAAAGCGCTATATAAGTGCAGGTTAGTTAGTTAGTTAGTTAGACTGCAAGTCTAAAGTAAAACATTACTGGCACATGCCTCTAGGGGGAACTACCTGTATTGTTCAGCACTACTATTAAGGGGACACATTAGAGCAAGAGTGTGAAAACCCCGCGCAGAATCCATGTTCAGTCTTGTTGTGTGTGTTACAGAATAAATGGCAGAGTTAGCCAAAGAAATAACTCAAGTGTGATCATTGCTACACGGTAGGATATCACACCTACAAAAATAAGTAAATATAAAATAAAATTCATAAATAGATAACTAAATTATGTGCAATATATTGCTACATCTTGTTCAACTCTTTGACAGCAGCAGGAACAAAGCTGTTTTTGTAGCGCTGGGTTTTACTTTTTGGGACAACAAAACTCCGTCTGGAGGGAAGAAGCTGAAGGTGGCAGTGCAAAGGGTGGGAGTCATCATTTAAAATGGAGGTAGCAATCCTCTGTACCTGTCTGGTGTACAGGGATGTCAGGCTCAGCTGTGACTCACCAAGCAAACGACTGGACCATCTAACTACCTGATCCAAGGATTTCCTCTGTTTCAGTTTTATCTGACCAAACCATGACACTAAAGAAAAGGATAAAACAGATTCAACTAGAAAAGCACCCAGAGAGCGCAGACCTCCGCCAAGCGCCACAGTTCCCCCCATACAGTGTTTGTGTGTACGTTTTCAGGTTCCTTGACCATGAAAACATATGACTAGCAATTGGATTCACAATGATAGGATTAGTGGTTCAGTAGTTATTGACGAAAATGGCATTTTCCGTAATGGTGGTTTAGCGCCACAGTTCCCCCCATACAGTGTTTGTGTGTACGTTTTCAGATTCCTTGGCCATGAAAACATATGACTAGCAATTGGATTGACAATGATAGGATTAGTGGTTTAGTAGTTATTCACGAAAATGGCATTTTATGTAATGGCGGTTTTCTTGTGGACGGTGATCCGGATCACCACCAAAATCTAATCATCTGTAGGATACCCCATTTCTGACAATCTGTGACAATTTCATGAAAATCCGTCCATAACTTTTTGAGTTATCTTGCTAACAAACAGACAGACAGACAGACAGACAAACCAACGCCGATGAAAACATAACCTCCTTGGCAGAGGTAATAAAAGCCTGATAAAACACTGTCATTATGGTTCGGTCAGTTTGGAAGCGTGCAAGTTTCCTTAAACAATGCAAATGTTGCTGACCCTTTTTGCACCTCCTTTCACAGTTCTCTTCAAAGTTTAAATTACTATCAATAATCATCCCAAGATATCTGTAAGATTGCACACATTCAGTGGTCTGGCCTTTTAGTACAATGACTTTGTGCCTGGGAGTTTTCCTCCTAAAGTCAATCATATCTTTAGTTTTTGTCGTATTCAGCTGCAGGTAGGAATCCTCACACCAGTGAACAAAATCATCAACTACTGGGCCATGGCCACTCTCACCATCCTGAAGGAGACTGACAACTGAATCATCAGCATACTTTATAATGTGTCTGTTGTCATGTCTGCTCTGATACATGTTTGTGTACAGGATGAAGAGTAGTGGTGGCAACACACACCCCTGAGGAGAGCCAGTAGAAGAACACTTTTGGTCAGACAATGTACCATTGACCCTTACTCTCTGTGTCCTGTTGGTTAAAAAATCCAGAATACAACCCACCAGATTATTACTCAAGTTAAATTGTTGCAGGAGCCTTTCAACTAATATATGAGGTTGGATTGTATTAATTTTTTTTTTTTTTTCCTCTCCCGGCGCCACACGAGTCGGCCGCCCTTTGCAACAGCGGCTCGATTCCGAGTCTTTTTCCCTTCCTCTCTCTTTTTGATCCGTCTTTTTTTTCACTCCACTTATGTCACGGACACACAGATCGTCCCAAATGTCTCCTGAGCCGGTGGACTGAGCCACTGTTTATAGCAGGATACGATACAGCAGGGAAGAGCTGCTAGCATTCAACCGCCACCCGGTCCCATTGGAAAAACTCGACATACCGAGAGAACTGAGGCGAAAACGCCGCGGCTGCCGGGCTGGAGTAAGGCGGAGGACAAAAAATATAAGGTACAGACCCTCCCTTCCATCTATTGTCATGGGAAATGTACGGTCGTTACTGGGAAAGGTAGATGAGCTAGTGGCTATCTGCCGTTACAATAGCACATATCGGGAGTGCTCTCTCCTTTTGTTTTCTGAGACGTGGCTAACTGAACTAGCAGCAGATGCTAATATTGAGCTGGAGGGTTTCCACATGATACGGGTAGACCGAACACCAGACAGTGGCAAAGCAAGGGGCAGTGGAGTGATAATGTATGTTAACAACAACTGGTGCAGACCGGGACATATCACTGTTAAACAACGACACTGCAGCAAAGACATTGAGTTGCTAGCTGTTAGCATGCGGCCTACATATCTCCCGAGAGAACACTCACACGTGATCTGCATTGTTGTTTATGCAAATCCGACTGCGAACGCTGGGACAGCGCGTGACGTCATCCATTCAGTAACCAGCAGGCTGCAGACAGAACACCCAGATGCTCTTCTCCTCATCTCAGGCGATTTCAACCATGTTTCACTATCTCCCATTCTACCCACGTTCACCCAGTATGTCACATGCCACACTAGAGACAACACTGGACTTATTCTACGCAAACACTAAGGAAGCGTACACCTCATCACAACTCCCCCCACTCGGGAGATCGGATCACAACTTGGTTCATCTCTGGCCGGTGTACAACCCCCTAGTGCACAGACAACCTCCGGCCATGCGCACAGTGGAGTTATGGTCTGAGGAGACAATGGACACTCTAAAGGGCTGTTTTGAAGCCACCGCCTGGAAGCAGCTCTGCGATCCACATGGTGAGGACATCGATGGCCTCACTCACACCTTCACGGACTACCTCAGCTTCTGTGTGGACAAATCCGTTCCCACCAAGACCATACGGTGTTGCTCAAACAACAAACCCTGGATCAACCCTGAGATAAAAACACTTCTGAGAGAGAAGAAGAGGATCTTCAGGTCGGGGAATAGGGAGATGCTGAAGTCCGTACAGAGGGAGCTGAGGAGAAAGATCAGAGAAGGCAAGGACAGCTTCAGGAAGAAGATGGAGGACAAGCTGCAACAGAGCGACATCAGCGGGGTCTGGAGAAACCTCAAAACCATCTCTGGGCTCCAGAATACCTCCCCCCAGGCCACGGGGGGCAGGGAGTGGGCGAACAACCTGAATCTGCTTTTCAATAGGTTTGACCAACCGCCCTCCCCCCTGACTGCACAACAACCACTGCTGCCTCTAAAGAAATCAAGTCCTGCTGCCCACTCCCCACTCCACCAACACCCCGCCACTCCCAACACACAGCCCCCCATCCTGACCCTGACCAGGACCCAGGTGAGGACGGAGCTGAGGAAGATCAAGGCGAGGAAGGCCTCAGGACCGGACGGCATCAGCGCAAAGCTCCTCAAGTCCTGTGCAGACCAGCTGTGTGGGATTGTGACGTACATCTTCAACCTGAGCCTGAAGCTGGGGAGGGTACCACAGCTGTGGAAAACATCTTGTGTGGTACCTGTACCAAAAACTTCCCACCCCAAAGACCTGAACAGCTACAGACCGGTAGCCTTGACGTCCCACTTGATGAAGACCCTGGAGAGACTGCTCCTTGCTCACCTCCGCCCCCTGGTGGAACCAGCGATGGATCCACTCCAGTTCGCCTACCAGCATGGCATTGGGGTTGTTGTTGTTGTTGTTGTTGTTGTTACTTATTTGTACCCGTAGGTAGACTTGGTTTGCAGTCTGGTGACAAGCCGCCGGCTGCCGGTCGCTGCGTGCGCGAGCGCCCTAAACCTACATGTTTTTGGTATGCGGGAGGAAACCGGAGAAATCCCGGAGTAAACCCACGCAACACGGGGAGAACATGCAAACTCCACACAGCTCACTGTTGGTCGGGGGCTGGGATCGAACCCACAATCTCATGATCCCCGCGATCCCCCGGCCGAGGGTAAACTGTGCTGCCACAGTGCTAAACCACTGCGCCACCGTGCAGCCCAGGGGTGGAGGATGTGGTGATCTTCCTCCTTCACCGTTCTCTGTCCCACCTGGAGAAGCCCGGGAATATGGTGAGGATCATGTTCTTTGACTTCTCCAGTGCTTTCAACACCATCCAACCGATGATCCTGAACGACAAGCTGCTGCGCGCAGGGGTGGACCAGCACCTGTCATCATGGATCCTGGACTACCTCACGAACCGGCCTCAGTTTGTGAGAACCCGGGACTGTGTGTCCGACACGATCATCGGTAGCACGGGGGCCCCCCAGGGAACGGTGCTGGCTCCCTTCCTGTTCACTCTTTATACTGCGGACTTCTCACACAACACAACACAACACACTGCCATCTACAGAAGTTCTCTGATGACTCTGCGATCGTTGGCCTCATCTCCAATGGAGATGAAACTGAGTACAGAGGGCTTATCCAGGACTTCGTGGACTGGTGCCATCAGAACTGCCTCCAGATCAACGCGAGGAAAACTAAGGAGCTGGTGGTGGACTGCCGCAGGCCTGGGCAACCCCTCACAGCACCAGTAAATATACAGGGAACAGACATCGAGATGGTGACATCCTATAAGTACCTGGGTGTTCATCTGAACAATAAACTAGACTGGTCACACAATACTGACGCACTCTACAAGAAGGGACAGCGCAGGCTGTTCCTGCTGAGGAGACTCAGGTCTTTTGGTGTACAAGGGGCGCTGCTGAAGACATTCTATGACACGGTGGTGGCATCAGCCATCACTTTTGGAGTGGTCTGCTGGGGCAGTGGCATTACTGCAGCCGATAGGAAGAGACTGAACAAACTGATCAAGAAAGCTAGCTCTGTCCTGGGGCAGTGCCTTGATCCGGTGGAGGAGATAGGAGAGAGAAGGACGGTGGCTAAACTGTCATCTCTGCTGGAGTCCGGGTTCCACCCTATGCAGGACATACTGAATGCACTGAGGAGCTCATTTAGCAGCAGACTACATCATCCCAGGTGCACAACCGAGAGGTTTCGCGGGTCCTTCCTACCAACGGCTGTCAGACTGTACAACATAAGCAGGGCTGCTCGCAGAGATAGCAAAAAGACGTAACAAACTAATAGTTTTTTGAATGCAAAAGATGCAATAGACTTACACAATGGTCCCCTCCGGCATACAACTAGGAAAATACCGGTCGCTATGGAGGGTGAGAATATGTATGGGCACATAATCATACCATGTAGGATAACTAAGTAGACGGTTATGCTGTTTCATCCCATCTAGCAACAATGCTCTGCACTGTGTGTGTTTATATATTTACATATTTATTCCATCTAGCTACATTGCTCCGCACTGTGTGTGTTTATATATTTACATATTTATTCCACCTAGCTGCAATGCTCCGTACTGTGGGTGTTTATATATCTACATATTTATTCCATCTAGCTACAATGCTCCGCACTATGTGTTTATATATTCATATATTTATTCCGTCCAGCTACAATGCTCTGCACTGTGTGTCTGTGTGTGTATATATATATTTTATAGTAATATGTACATATGTATATTAGCTGCTCTTGCTTGCTTGCTTTTTTTCTTGCCTTCTGATTGTTGCTCTGAGTGTTGCTATCCCTGTGCTGTTGCAATCCTGGAATTTCCCCGTTGTGGGACTAATAAAGGCTTATCTTATCTTATCTTATCTTATCTTATCTTAAAAGTGGAAGAAAAGTCCACAAATAAAAGCCTGTCATGTGTCCCATTAAAATCCAGATGTTTAAAAAGCATGTTAAGCAGAGTGACAGTGGCATCCTCCACTCCTCTGTGAGGCCTATAGGCAAACTGCAAAGGATTCGATGCATGCTCAGTCTGCTATAGGACCTCAAATCTGACCAGTTTTTCAAAAATTTTCATTAAAATTGAAGTCAAAGCGACTTCCGGTTATGGCTGCCACGTAGGACGGACGTGTCTCGCTCTGCTCTGCTCCTGGAGAAAAAAAATCGGCAAATAACTCTCTCATTTGGGACAGAACGTATCTCAGCATTTGGGCGAGGATATGTCGGCGAAGCCTAAGGCTGGAAAACCAGGAAAAGGAAAAAGCGAGCCGCCGAGACAATCCAAATTAACGGACTTTCAGGTCTGTGACGCAGCAAACAGGGCTCCATATATGGCGGAGGAGGCTGGCAACGCTGCGATTTCTGCGGGGAGCGGCGCAGATGCGCTGATGGCTGCCATGAGTTCAATGAGAGCGGACTTTTCCTCTAGATTTGATGGGATTATGACAGCGTTGGAAGGAATAAGAAAGGAATTGGGTGACTGTGTAGAACGAACGGCGCAGATGGAGCTCCGTCTCGCTAGTGCTGAAGATGACGTCACCCGTCTTCAATTAAAGGTGCGCACTTTGGAAAAAAAAAATAAATCTCTGGAAGATAATATTTTGGATTTGGAATCTCGGTCGAGACAGAATAATTTGAGGCTGGTGGGTCTTCCAGAGGAATCAGAAGGTCGGGACGTATGTTCCTTTCTGGAAAAGTGGATTCCGGAGGTGCTGGGCAGCGAGGAGTTGCAATCAGCAGTGGTTCTGGAAAAAGCACATCGTATTGGCCCACGGAGAGATAAGGGACCGCCGAGGACCTTAATTATGAAGTTTCTTAACAACAGAGACAGGATGAAGATCTTCAACGCTGCACGTGCTAAAGGAGAGATTAAACACCAGGACCAGCAGGTGCGGTTCTACCCAGATTTGGCTACAGGAATCCAACAATTGAGGAAGCAGTTTGATCCCGTACGTAAGGAGCTGCGCAACCTTGGGATTCGTCATGGTGTAATCTATCCTGCAAGACTGCTGACCACGTATGAGGGCAGAACCCACATCTTCAAGACCCCAGAGGAGGCGCAGGAGTTCATCAAGAAGATCAAAGAAGAAGAAGAGACTGGTGGGAGCTAAGCATGAACAAAATATAAGGTAGAATAATTAAGCATTTGCACAGGCATCTGACTGACTTGAAGTAAATAGTAAGTTTACAAAATATAGATTGTATTATATATTTAAAAAAAAACAAAAACAAAACAAAACAAAAAAAAAAACTATGATGTACAAAGTTGTTAAAAATTTTGGAGTTAAGTTGGAAAACTACAGAGGAGAGTTAATGTTACGTCATTAAAAGCAGTAGAGTTAGGGTGATTGGGAGGATGAAGAAGGAGTGGCTTAGGCTGATCCCCGTGGGTGTGGAACGGTCGATGGCTATATCGGGAGACAGAATTTTTCTTTTGATTTTGGGGGGTTTGCCACAAGTGTGGGAAGGGGAAATTTGTTTGTGTGTAGTTTGTAGGATGAATGTTCAACCACTCATGTTTTTGCTTCTCTGTATGAGCATGTTTACACTGCAAGGTAATCCCAAACTCTCTATTGATCATGGACCAAAGTGTTAATCTTAATTTAACTTCATGGAATTGCAGAGGTCTACAAAATTTAAAAAAACTTAAACAAGTTATGAATAAAATAAAGGACATGGGTTCAAGAATTGTGTTTTTACAAGAAACTCATCTGATAGAGGAGGATGTTAAAAGAATTAGGAGTAGATGGCAGGGAAGTGTATTCACCTCTTCATTTTCATCCCGAGCCAGGGGAGTTATGACTCTCATACATAAATCAGTTCCTTTTCAAGTGAAAAATGTAATTGGAGACAAATTTGGAAGATATGTAATCATTCAAGGTTCTTTGCTATTAGAAAATATAAATCTTGTGAACTTATATGGTCCCAATATAGATGATCAGAAATTCTTTGCTAATTTATTTCTCATCTTATCATCACTTACAGGGCAACATATAATAGCAGGGGATTTTAATTGTACATTGAATCCAGGTGTGGATAGATCAACAGGACTGGATTGTACGCACATTGGATGTAGGATGACTATTAATCATTTTATGAAAGAATTGAGATTGTTAGATATATGGAGAGAAATGAAACCACAAGTTAAAGCCTATTCTTGTTATTCCAGTACCTACAAGACATTCTCACGTATTGATTATTTTTTGATTTCCACAGAATTAAGGTCCAAGATTCAAAACTGCTTTTATGATAACATCGTGATCTCTGATCATGCACCCTGTTGTCTAATATATGTAGATAAAAAATTGACAAAGGAATCAGGTAGATGGCAATTTCAGCATAAATGGCTTCAGGATGAGGAATTTGTCAAGTATATAGAAAAACAGATAGACGAGTTCTTTGACATCAATACTACACAAACATCAGCATGTGTAAAGTGGGAGGCTTTCAAAGCTTTTATTAGGGGGCATATTATTAGTTATACAGGATCAAAATCTAAGAAGACTTGAGAGGAGAGAGCTAAATTGGAACATAAAATAAAAAATCTTCAGGAAAAAGTGTATGCAGGAAGTGACCCAAGGTTGGAGAATGAATTACTGATTTTGAGAGCTGAATACGACAAAAAATCAGCGAATAGAGCTGCCTCGAGTCTTCTAAGATTGAAACAATCTTTTTATGAACAAGGTGAAAAATCAGGAAAATTATTAGCATGGCAGATTAAACAATTGGAAATTAAAACACCAATTACCAGTATTATAAGTAACGGACAGGTAGTTATAGATCCTTTAGAAATTAATAGAGCCTTTAGAGATTACTATGAAAAATTATATGATACCAAAAATGAACCTGATTTAACAAAACTAAATGGGTTTTTGAACGAACTATCTATACCGTGTATTCCAAATGAAAACAGGGAGATATTGGAGTCTAAAATTAGTCAAGAAGAAGTTGGGCTAGCCATTGATAATATGAAATCAGGAAAAAGTGCAGGACCAGATGGTCTTCCAGTTGACCTTTATAAAAAATTTAAGAATAAATTAATAAAACCTTTTTTGGAAATGGTTTTAGAAGCATTTCAAAATAATAATTTACCATCATACATAAATAATGCCTTAATTATACTGCTGCCAAAACCAGGTAAGCCCTCTAATAAATGTGAAAATATGAGACCAATAAGCCTATTAAACGCCGACCTTAAGATAATCTGTAAAATTTTAGCAAGACGAATACAAGAAATTTTACCAAATATTATTAATCGAGATCAGAATGGCTTTATAAAGGGTAGACAAGGCTTCCATAATGTAAGAAGACTATTTAATATTATTTATTTTAATAAAGAAGCACCGGATACAGCTCTCCTATCATTGGACGCCGAAAAGGCCTTTGATAGAGTTGAATGGCCCTTTCTTTTTGAAGTCCTACAAAGGTTTGGACTTGGAAATAATTTCATAAAATGGGTTCAAATAATATACAATAATGCTACAGCAGAAATCCTAACAAATAACAATATTTCAAAACCAATAAAAATCAATAGAGGATGTCGACAAGGCTGTCCACTTTCACCTTTACTGTTTACTATGGCAATTGAACCTTTAGCGATAGCGATACGTTTACATTCACAAATATATGGAATTAAAGTTGGACCAACAGAACATAAAATCTCCCTGTACGCCGATGATATAATTTTGTTTATGTCGAATCTAAAAAAATCAATTCCAACCTTGTTGAATTTAATAAAGAATTTTGGGGAAATATCAGGATATAAAATAAATAAAACTAAATCTTCAATATTAATGCTAAATGAGACCCAGAGAAATTACCCAGCCCCTGAGGTAAATCAATTCAATGTTGTAAATCAGTTTAAATATTTAGGAATCCAAATTATGCCTAAGCTAGAATCAGTCGCCAGTGTCAACTATGAAGCCTTAATGTCAGATATCAGTGAGTTAACTCAGAGATGGATGTCACTACCAATGTCGATGATCGGGAGAATCAATATACTTAAAAGTAATATTTTACCTAAAATACTTTATTTATTTCAATACATTCCCTTATCACCACCTTTAGATCTATTCTCAAGAATAAAAAAAAAGTTAGTGGAATTTATATGGAACAACAGGAGGGCTAGATTACGTTTGTCTTTATTATATTTACCATTTGATCGTGGAGGTCTGAAATGTCCAAATTTTATGTTGTATTATTGGTCGGCACAACTGAGGTCTATGACATATTATTTTTCATCAAATGATCTCCCTCACTGGACTGAAATGGAATCATACAATTTACCTTTACCTCTTCCCATATTCATATACTCAGATTCGGCAAAAAAATTACAAAAACAAGTTAAAAATCCATTTGTAAAGCATATGATCAAAATATGGTGTGAAGCTAAAAACTATTTAAAAGAACCACAGTTATTGTCACAATTTAGTCCAATATGGGGTAATCAATATTTTAAACCAGGGAGAGCGGACGCTGTGTTTAAAGTATGGAATTTAAAAGGGATACAAAAGATTCAGGATTTATATTTGCCATGTGCAGACAACATAATGTCTTTTGAAGAGCTGAGGATCAAATTTAATCTCAATAGAACACATTTTTTTAAATATCTTCAACTTAGAAACTTTATTCGATCAAATCAAAATAAAGCTCTCACTCGACCTATTTATTCATCCTTGGAAAAAATGATGATGAAAGATAGTAAAAGAAAGGGTATTATTTCAGAGTTTTATAACTCATTGACACTATCTTCAAGTGAAAATTCACTGAAAAGATTAAACTACTGGAAAGAAGATCTGCAAATTGAAATTTCAGAGGAACAATGGGAATTGGCTTGTACAGAAGCTCAAACCAAATCAATAAATGCACGCCTTAAATTGATACATTTCAAATGGTTAATGCGGATGTATGTTACACCGGAGGAGTTAAATAGATATAACAAAAATATACCAGATACATGCACAAAATGCATGGAAAGTAAAGGAACCCTATTTCATTGTTTATGGGAATGTAGATTAATAAGAATGTTTTGGGAAGAGGTGAGGGTAACAATTGAAAAAATAATCTCAAAACAAATCATATTGAATCCTAAACTGGTTTTGTTGGGTCTGTACCCAGAAAAGCATAATTTCAATAAAAGTGAAAGAACATTCATAGACCTCAGTTTGCTTAATGCCAAAAAATGTATTGCACTATTATGGAAAAAGACTCATAGACCAGATGTGTCTCAGTGGTTAAGACAGATGTTAACAAACCTTCCATTAGAAAGAATAACATATATACTGAAATCAAAGGAAATTGTGTTTGAGAATATATGGAGACCTTTTATTGATTATGTAAAAAATTTAAACATAACTCTTGAAGAAGAAGGTGAATGATGTGTGTGGACCTTGTAAATTCCAAACTGGTGAACATAATGTGTATACTTATGTATTGGATTGTCTAGACTAAACAGAGGAGCATTGTTGAAGACTTGATTTTGTTGGTGGTTGTTGGTGTTTTTAGTGCATTTTTTTTTTTTGTAGTACTTTAGTGTTAGTGTTTGATTGTTTGTATCATGTTTGTTAAAAAAAAAAAAAAAGGTTCAATAAAGATATTGTGGAAAAAAAAAAAATTGAAGTCAAAGCAACTGGTCTAAAATCATTTACCGTTTCTGGACAGCTGGATTTTGGAACAGGGACAACCACAGCATCTTTCCAGACCTTAGGCACATGTTGTGTCTATAAGGACTTATTAAAAATGTAGTGAAACACAGGACTCAGTTCATGTGCACAGGACTTTACCAAGTGTCCACATATATTATCAGGGCTCTGACTTTTGTTCACTTTTACAGCACAGAACACGCTTTCAACACACCTTTCCTGAAAATTTCATCAAAATCCATTCATAACTTTTGGAGTAATGTTGCTAACAGACACAGACAAACAAACAGACCAACAAACCAACCAACCAACTGTACCTACACCAGCAAAAACATTACCTCCTCCTTTGGCGGAGTTAATAATAAAATTAATAAAAATAATAAAAATCGAACCACCATCCATATGAATGTTACAAATGTACAAGAAAAAAAAGCTGAAAATTTACAAGACAAAGTAAATTTATGAGGAAAAAATTAGTAATTTACAAGAAAAAATTAGCTAATTTATATGGGGAAAAGCTACATTTATGAGGAAAAAAAATTGCTAATCTACAGAAAAAAGTCTCTGATTATGCAAAACTCAATTACAAATTTCCAAGAAAAAGACACATTTGTGAGAAAAAAGTTGCTAATTTACAAGGAAAAGTAGCAAATTTATAGGGAAAAAAAGCTGTAAATTTATAAAGGAAAAAAGTAAATTTACAAGTCATGAATTTATGAGGAAAAAATAGCAACTTTACAGGGAAAAGTCACAAATTTATGGGATTTTTTTGTTTACAAATTTACAAAAACAATTGCAAATCCATAAAAAGTCACAAATTTATTAGGAAAAGTTGCAAATTCACGATGAAAAAAGTAGCAAATTTACAAGAAAAAAAATTAACTTTACAAGAAAAAGTCACAAATTTATGAAAAAAAACTTTTTTTTTACATATTTTACTTTTTTTTTTTTTTTTTTTTTACAAATTTGAGGCTTTTTCTAGTAAATTTGATTTTTTTTTCCTCATAAATTTGTGACCTTTGTAAATTTATAACTTCTTTCTTGTAAATTTGCTCTGCTCATATGGATGCTGATTAAATTTGTATTCTGTGTAACGGTTTAATTTTGAGACAATGACTCAAGTTTCCATCCATCTTCTACCGCTTAATCCTTTTCGGGTCGGGGGAGGGCTGGAGCCTATCCCAGCGTCTTTGGCCGAGCGGCAGGGTTCACCCTGGACAGATCTCCAATCCATCGCAGGGCCAACACAGAGAGACAGACAACCATTCACTCTCACATTTATACCCAAGGACAGTTCAGAATCCCCAGTTGCTGCCAATTAACCTAACCTGCATGTCTTTGGCCTGTGGGAGGAAACCGGAGTACCCAGAGAAAACCCACACAGACACGGGGAGAACATGCAAACGCCACACAGCAGGGTCACTGATGGTCAGGGGGGTGGGATCAAACCCACGATAGTCAAGGCTAGAATCAATTCCATGACCTTCTTGCTGTACTGACACAGTGTTAACCACTGCGCCACCGAGCTGCCCTGACGCAAGTTTATTTATATAAATATATGTTGGGAATAGAGAGATTTTTCTCTCCATTTTAAAAAGGTTTGAACTCTTCCCATTCCAAAAATAGGTGCCCCCAAATAAATCTTGCATAGGGCTCCCAAAAAGCTCGAAACGGCCTTGCAGAAGCATCACAAAGTGGGAAGAGTAAAGTAACTTTTTGTTACTCTTATTCAACTTACTCTTTCACATACTTGACTGATTAATCTCATGATGTAATGCTACTTTTACTTGAGCACAATTTTTGGACTTTGTACCCATCTCGGTCAACATCTGAATGTGTGACGTAAATAAAAAAAAAAAAACACACACATGATGGCGCTGTGGTCGAATATTGTAACGTCGGGGCTGTGATAAGGGGGCGGGAGTCTCCCGGCATGCTTGCGCCGTGGAGGATTCAAATACTGTATCTGTGTGTTCTAAGCGTTATTCGTGTGTGCCATTATAACTGTGTAATAAGACCAGCTGTGATAGTGTTGTTTCCCTATATGTGCCAAATCATGTGTCTGTGTCACCGTGAGCTTAACGAGGGTCTGTGTAAATGACCTCCCCTCCATTCTGTGTCGTGAGTGTGTGTAGAAATAAAGCCTGTTTGTCACAGTCATCTCTCCTTATTGTGTGAACCCTTGCAACGTCACACTGGTGTCAAGAGTAGGATCACGGAGAAGATGGAAGCCAGAATCAGGACGGAGCTTCAGCAGCTAGAGCAACTCATCGCTCAGCTGGAGGTGGACAACAGAGCCGACGCACTGACCCCCGGAGCTGCTCACCGTGATGAATGGAGAAGCAGACCCGACGGGGTCAGTATGCCCTGCCTTCCTCAAGGCAGGGCAGGCCAAGCAGAGCAAACCGGTCCCTCTTCCCACCCTTTTCAGGGCAGGACGGGCCGGCGATTCCACTGTGACCAGGGGCGGCGATCGACCAAGAGGCGACTGTCCCACCAATATGCCAAAGGGCCAAACTCCCCCACTTTGGCGGCAAAACCCCGCTGGACGACTATCTGGTCCAGGTTGAGCTGGCTGCTGCGTTGAATGGCTGGACACCCGAAGAGACTGCCATGCAGGTCGCGCTGGCCCTGGAGGGCGGGGCTCTCTGCACATTGTCTGACCTCTGGCCTGAGGAACATCGCGGCTAGCCAGCGCTACAAGGAGCGCTACAAGGAGTGCTCCGGAGGCGGTTTGGGAGAGCGAACAATGCTGAGCACACCCAGGAACAGCTGGCCAACTGCCAGTAAGGCAGTCGAGAGAGCCTGGGAGCCTACGCAGTGAACATACGGCTACTGACGCGGTGTGGCTACCTGGATTTCAAGCCAGGGCAGTGGAGAAGCTTGCCCTCCAGCACTTCATCCAGGGGCTCCACCCAGCCCGGCTCCAAGACCACATCCGGATTCACGTCGCAAGCAGCTGGGAGACAGCTGTAGCAGACGCGGAGCAGGTGGGACTGATGATGGATTATGCAGCTGATGGGTCGTCGACAAAGCAGAGAGCTTTCCAGGCCACAGCTGAGAGCGAGGAGGAGGAGGATCTGCGCCGGACTACGGTGGCGCGGCTAGTGAGAAGACGACAACGGCAGCGTGAGGAAGGGTGCCTAAGCTGCGGGGAGCCAGGACACATCACACAGTACTGCCCGGCACCCACCCCACAACAAACCGCCTCCTTGCCGGCTTTAAACTAGAGCGAGGTGATATGGATGGGAACCTGCTGCCTCCCACAGACATTTTCCCCAATGAGCTGTCACCATGTTTGGGCCGAATTGGACACTCGCCAGGGATGTACCTACAGTGCAGCTTGGACAGCACACCAATCCGGGCCTTGATCGACACCGGTTCTACCATCTCCCTGGTCCGACCCAGAGTGCTGCCCAGTACGGACGAGGCAGGACTACAGGGGTGGGAACCCACTGGATGCTGCATCACCACAGCCACCGGTGAGCGCACCAGACTGGGGGGGGGGGGGGGCAGAGAGTTCTTGTGGGGGTGGCCGACCAGAACACAAACCACCCATTCTGGCTGGCTGACATCCAAGATCCCTGCATTATTGGACTTGATCTGCTCGCAGCATGGGGCCCGATTGTCTCTCCTGCCTGAGGTTCGGACCATCACACTCTGCAGCGGGATCCGGAGGAGGAACCCGGGGACCTGCATGATCGAGGGGCTGCCAGAACGGACCAAACCGGGCGGGTCGCCGCCAGAACTGAACACAGCAGCGCCGCCAGCACAAGCAGAGAGAACGCAATCGCCGACACAGACAGCAAGGGGGGGCGACAGCAGAGGGGGTTAATGTGCCAGCAGAAACACAGCAGGCAGTCGAGGAATTGTTCCAGCAGAGCTGCAGCGGACTGGAATCGGGACAGAGACGCCGGCTGAGGGAGCTGTTGGACTGCTACAATGACGTCTTCGCTACCAAGGATGAGGAGTGCACCTGAACCAGCTTGGTGCAGCACCGGATCGACACCGGTGAGACCAGGCCAATCCGGCTCCACCCCCCCGCCGTCTGCCTTTTTCAAGGTGGGCGGCAGCAGAACAAAAAATACGGGAAATGCTGGAGGCGGATGCTACTGAGCCCTCCAGCAGTCCATGGGCGGCACCAGTGGTTCTGGTTAAGAAGAAGCATGGTTCGTGGAGGTCCTATGTGGATTATTGGCGCCTGAATGATGTCACCCGCAAGGATTCTTACCCTCTGCCCCGCATCGATGACGCACTGGATTACATCACCGGCTCCAGCTGGTTCACCTCGCTGGACCTCGGTAGCGGCTTGACAGGTAGAGCTGTCACCAGAGGCCCGCCAGAAAACGGCTTTCTCCATCGGGCAGGGACTGTGGCAATTCAAGGTGATGCCATTTGGACTTTGCAACGCCCCGGCCATCTTTAAACATCTGATGGAGCGAGTGTTGGCTCATGTGCCCTGGAGCCACTACATTGTTTACCTGGATGACCTACTGGTTCACGCAGCTGACTTTGATGGCGCCCTGTCCAACCTCCGGGAAGTATTAGATGCCATCCGACGGGCTGGGCTGCAGCTACACCCGTGGAAATGCCACTTATTCCAGCGGGAGACCACCTTCCTGGGCCACGTCGTCAGCGCAGCGGGAGTCACCACCAATTCAGAAAAAGTGGCAGCGGTGAAAAACTGGCTGGTGCCGCGGGACGTGGGAGAGTTACGGAGTTTTCTTGGATTGGCTTCCTGTTATAGGTTTGTGAAGGATTTTGCCACCATCGCCTGCATCAGCTGATGCAGAAGGGCCACACGTTTCAGTGGAGTGAGGACTGTGCTGCTGCTTTTTCCCGGCTTCACTTGGCGCTCATCGGAGCCTCCATGCTGCAGTATCCCGACCCAAACCACCCTTTCATCATGGACACGGATGCCAGTAACCAGGGCATCGGGGTGGTGTTATCCCAGGAGGGAAAACACAGAGAGCAGGCAGTCGCTTTTTTCAGCTGCACTCTCAGCAGAGCCGAAAGGAATTATTGTGTTACTCGCAGAGAGCTTTTGGCTGTCATCCAGGGGCTTCGTCATTTTTGCCCATATGTGTATGGAGGGAGGTTCCAGCTCAGGACGGATCATACTTCCCTGACCTGGCTGCTGAATTTTAAAGAGCTGGATGGACAGTTGGCGAGATGGCTGGAGGCACTGCAGGATTATGATTTTCAGATTGTGCATTGGGCAGGCCACTTCCATGCCAACGGTGACGTGCTGTCTTGGCGTCCCTGTGCTGCGGAGGACTGTCGGCACTACCAGTGGGCAGGGGACTGAGACCAAGCCGTCCCACAGGCTGCTGCTCTCCGGACCACTGTGAGCAGGAATAATACAGTGGCGCACAGCTCCTCCTTGGATAATCAGTCAGCGTTCCCCAGCAATGACATCACAGAGGCCCACAGCACGCAGCAGCTGCAGAGCAAGCAGGATAGAGATCTGGTCGTCTCCCAGGTTTGGCAGTGGTTGGATGCGGGCCAGCGGCCCGCCTGGGAGGCTGTATCTGTGCTGGACCCAGTGACCAAGGCCCTACACTCCCAGTGGGCCAATCTCCGCTGTCACGAGGGTGTTGTGTATCGGCAGTGGCAGACTCCAGCTGGGCAGTGTCACATCTGGCAGCTGCTGGTTCCCCGGCGGCTCCGCCCCAACGTGCTCCAGTTGGTCCACGGGTCGGTGGGGGCGGACCACTTTGGGGTGACGAAGATTCTGCAGCGTCTTCGGGCCCGGTTCTACTGGCCAGGATGTCGCCAGGACGTAGAGCTGCATGTCCACTGCTGCGATACCTGCACGGCTCAGAAAGGGCCGACTCAGCAATACCATGCCCCCTTGCAGCAGTACCGGGTGGGAGCACCCATGGAGCGGGTAGGAGTGGACGTTCTGGGCCCTTTCCCGACCACGGATCAGGGGAACGGCTACGTGGTGGTCGCAAAGGATTATTTCACCAAATGGCCAAAGACATATGCGGTCCCTGATCAGAGCCCCACCACTACAGCATCAAAGCTGGTGGACGAGATGCTTTGCCGGTTTGGCGCACCGGAGGAGCTGCACAGCGATCAGGGATGGAACTTTGAGGCAGAGGTCTTCAAGGATGTCTGCAGGTGGCTCGGCATCTGGAAGACCCGGACCACACCGCTGCATCCACAGAGCGACGGCCTGGTCGAACGTTTCAGTTGGACCCTAAAAACCCAGCTCGCCGTCCTAGTGGACCAGCGACAGTGAGACTGGGACCTGCATCTGTCCTTGGTTCTGTGGGCATACCGGTCAGCAGCTCAGGAGTCCACCTGGTGCATCCCTGCAGCGCTGATGTTTGGACATGAGCTGCACACACCGGTGGTTTTGGTGTTGACCCCCCAGAACCGGAGGTAGAGGGCAAACCAGGGTTGGATTATTTGTTTTGCTTGAAAGAACGTCTCCACAAGGTGCACGAACTGGCTCGGGAGGCCCTGGCAGCGGCGAGGAGTCGGCAGAAGCGGGCGTAAAACTCCTGCTGCCAGGGGAGGGACTTTGTACCAGGGGATCGAGTCTGGGTTTTCTGCCCGGAGCGCAAAAAGGGACTGTTGCCAAAACTGGCGAGCCATTGGTCAGGACCGTGCGAGGTCCTACAGAGACTGTCAGATGTAGTGTACAGGGTGAGGCTGCAGAAAAGGAACCGGGTCGTGGTGCTTCACCGTAACCGTCTCGCCCTGTACCAGCCATCTGCCTCGCAGATGGTCGAGCCAGAGGCTTCATCCCGACTGGATACCCTGACTGAGGTGCGAATGGACAATAACAGGCCTGTGCGTGTTGGTCGCCAACAACGGCGGCTGCCCCGACACCTGGACGGATTTGTGTTGGACTTTTGAGTTGGACTTTATTATTCTGGGGACAGAAACCAGTCCGGGGGGGGGGGGGGGTGCAGTGTAACGTCGGGGCTGTGATAAGGGGGTGGGAGTCTCCCGGTATGCTTGCGCCGTGGAGGATTCAAATACTGTATCTGTGTGTTCTAAGCGTTATTCGTGTGTGCCATTATAACTGTGTAATAAGACCAGTTGTGATACCGTTGTTTCCCTGTATGTGCCAAATCATGTGTCTGTGTCACCATGAGCTTAATGAGGGTCTGTGTAAATATATTCTATCTATTGTGGTGCACATATGTAGTTTCACGGGCTCACATGTATATGACTGTTCATATGCTCTCATGTATATTCCTGTGTGCTTATTTTGGCTTCACGTCTGAAGAGGAACAAAAGGTCTGGACCTCCTAGGGATAAGAGGAAGACGAGAGAGTTGGCCTTTTGATATGCAAAGAGATGGACATGAATGATTTCCTGACCACCCAGGTTTGGGTGGAAGTGAGAGGAACTGCAGGGGGGAGGCATTGTGTTTGGGATTTAAAGACAATGGGATTTTGTACTTTGATGTCAGGGGTATAAGACTGGCAGAGGTTGGGGTTTTTTTCCTTCTTCTGCTTTTGAATGTTGGAGAGTGTGTTGTGAATAAAAATGGAACCTGAGAAATAACTCAGCCTCATCCTTTCCACACAATCGCCACACTATTCTATAAATCTGAGTGTGGCCTAAACCCACTGTTTGTTTTTTTTTGTTTTTTTGTTTTTTGTTAAGTGCCTTGAGATGACCTGTGTTGTGATTTGGTGCTATATAAATAAAATTGAATTGAACTGTAAATGACCTCCCCTTCGTTCTGTGTTGTGTGTGTCAATAAAGACTGTTCGTCACAGTCGTCTCTCCTTGTCGTGTGAACCCATACATGTCTTGCACAGTGGCGACACCTAGCGGCAGGTCCTTGTTACTACACCACTGAGGGATTCCACCAACTGCAGTGAAAGAGTTAAAAATCTAAAATCCCATTACAGTCGTCTCCTGTAATTGATTTGGACAAGTCACATGGTCGGAAATCTGCAGACTAGAGCGTGACTGGGGCGTTTAGCTGCTGCGAGAAGTGGATTTGTGTCCCGGAGGAGCGCTATGGATTTTATGACGGATCAAGATGTGCAAAAGGTAACGAGCAGCACTGAGCTGCAGCTGGGAACGATCACGTAGTTAGAGATGACAATGGACATACTGCGTGAAATGCATTGAATTATATGGTTTTCACAGTACATGTTTTTAGACATTTGGTGCACGTACAGTGCATCTACCTCTGTTAACATTTGTTGTTCCAATATTTATTCTCATTTCATCTCCTGCAGAAGCATAGCATAGAAAATAATTTCTAACCTGTTGCATAACTTGCAGAAGCACCAAGACGCCCCCTTTTTCTATTGGGTAATTTGGACAGAGGATAGTTTGTTCAGAAAATGGATTCAAGTAAAAGTGGTGTTACTTTATGATATTAATTACTCAAGTATAAATAAGAGTAGTCATGCAAAAGCACTGGAGCAAGAGTTGGAAAGTTTCAGCTAAAAAAAAAAAAGCTTAATTTTTGCTTTGGCGAATTTTTTTTTTTCTTAAATGTCATTTTTCCCCCTAAACTCGTTTTTTTTCCTGATAATTTGTGACTTCTTCTCATAAATTTTCAACTTTACTGTACGTTCCTCTTCTGAATGTGTCACATTATAAAAATATGCAACTTTTTCCTCATGAATTTGTCACTTTTTTGTATCAGTTTGGCATTTTTGTCAGTTTGCAGCTTTTCTCATAAAAGCATAATTCCCACAGCACAGGCCTATAAATTTAGCATTCTTATTTTTGTGGGGGTGTCTCCCAAATTTGAATGCCGTTACATGTAAATTTTCTTATTTCTTCATGTAAATTTGAGACTATATTTCTTGTAATCATGGGTGTAAATCAAGGTGGGGGCAGAGGGCACATGTCCCTCCCCAGTATCATCATAAACCTTTCAATATCACATGACATAACTGAATAAAATATATTTGAAGTACCAACGTTAAGCATAAATTAAACATGTTCTCATAAATTTACAATATTTTGCTTGGGAATGTGCAACTTTATGCTTGTAAATTGATTTTTTTTTTCTTGTAAGTTCACTACTGTTTGTCATTGGAAATATGCAACTTTTTTTCCCATAAATTTGTGACTTTTTTCCCTAGTAAATTTTCAAATTTTATGTCATAAATTTGCAACATTAATATGGATGCTGGTTTAATTTTTTTAGTAATCCATGTATTTTTTAATTTTTCCTCCCTGTTCATCAAGATACCACCTTAAACATCAATGACAGCTTGAAGTCTTTTGTGGTAGTTGTGGATGAGGCACTTTCTTTTCTCAGATGGTAAAGCTGTCCATTCTTCTTGGCACAAAACCTCCAGTTCCTGTAAATTCTTGGGCTGTCTTTCATGAACTGCACGTTTGAGATCTTCCCAAAGTGGCTCAAAGATATTGAGGTCAGGAGACTGAGATGGCCGCTCCAGAACCTTCACGTTTTTCTGCTGGAGCCAACGACAGGTTGACTTGGCCTTGTGTTCTGGATCATTGCCATGTTGGAATGTCCAAGTGTGTCCCATGTGCAGTTTCCGGGGTGATGAGTGCAAATTTTCTTCCAGTACTTTCTGATAACCTGCTGCATTCATCTTGCCATCACTTTTGACCAAGTTCCCTGTGCCTTTGTAACTCACACATCCCTCAAACATCAGCGATCCACCTCCGTGTTTCACAGTAGGGATGGTGTACTTTTCATCATAGGCCTTGTTGACTCCTCTCCAAATGTAGCGTTTATGGTTGTGGCCTAAAAGTTCAATTTTGGTCTCATCACTCCAAATAACTTTGTTCTAGAAGTTTTGAGGCTTGTCTCTGTGCTGTTTGGCGTGTTGTAAGCGGGCTGCTTTGTGGCATTGGGGTAGTAAAGGCTTTCTTCTGGCGACCCGACCATGCAGCCCATTTTTCTTGAAGTACCTCCTTATTGTGCATCGTGAAACAGCCACACCACTTTTTTTTCCAGAGTTCTGTATGTCAGCTGAAGTTATTTGAGGGTTTTCTTTGCATCTAGAACAATTTTCCTGACAGTTGTGGCTGAAATTTTTGTTGGTCTACCTGACCGTGGCTTGGTTTCAACAGAATCCCTCATTTTCCACTTCTTAATTAGAGTTTGAACACTGCTGATTGGCATTCTCAATTCCTTGGATATCTTTTTATATCCTTTCCTGTTTTATAAAGTTCAGCTATCTTCCCCTGCAGGTCCTTTGATAATTCTTTTGCTTTCCCCATGGCTCAGAATCCAGCAACATCAGTGCAGCACTGGATGAAACATTCAGGGGTCTGTCAGGAGCCCAGAGGCTCACTGACTTTTTATACACACACACTAATTACAGGTGAACAGATCACAGGTGAGGATGGTTACCTGTAGCAGCCATTTAAACCTGTGTGTGTGTTTTCAGGCCAAAACTTTCAGGGTATGTAAACTTTTGATCAGAGTCATTGGGTAGTTTCTGTTGTCATTCCGATGTAAAAAGAGCAAACACAGTTGCTTGATAATAAATGGCTTCACCCAACTACAAACTATGAGTGAAAGAAAAGTTTTTGTATTATCATTAATATTCTCTGAAAAATGGCCAAAAAAATCATAAATTCCACCAGGGTATGTAAACTTATGAGCACAACTGTATGTACTATTAGATATTTTTAAAAATTAATCACCAAGAAAAAAATTACCTGAGTAAAAGGAAAGTACCTAAAAAAAAAAAAAAAAAAAAAAAAAAAAGTAACGACTATTCTCACCAGTTTGCAAAGTAAATTTAATTTTTTGTTTCTTTAATAGACTTTCTAATAAATTTACTACGTATTTCTTATGATGTTTGAAACATTTTTAAATATTTTGTGACTTTTTCTTGTAAATTTGTGGATTTTTTTTTCTTCCTTGTGAATCTGTGACTTTTTCCATCAAGTTACCAATTAATGTGTAAATTTAAATTTTTTGAAATTGTGATTTTTTTTTTTTTTTTTGTAAATTTAACCTTTTTTGCCCCCATATGAACATTAGGTTTTGGTTTTTTTTACATCCACCAAAGAGGTGACCTGATTGCACCGGTTTGTCCGTCTATCTGTGTTTGGTAGCAGGATTACACAAAAACTACTGGGCGGATTTTGATGACCTTTTCACCAGAGGTGGCCTTTGGGCCGAACACATTAAATTTGGGAGGTGATCCGAGAGCGCATACCTCCACCAAGGCCCTTTCCCACAACTTTGAAGAAAGTGGAAAAGTGATCCAGAAACTGCATCCTGATCTGGATCACCTCCAAAATTTAGTGGGTTCATCGGTAGCCCAGAGGCCACTTCTGGTGAAAATTTCATTAAACTCCGTCTAGCAGTTTTTGTGTAATCCTGCTAACAATCATACAGACCTTGGCAGAGGTATGCACTCGCTGGGTGGCCTCTAGTTCCTCATAATCTTACTGCCTTTTCTCTGGCTCACTAGTACAGGGAGGATGGGTACGTAGTTCTGGACAGGCTGCTCACCCCGCAGGAGTGCGAGGAGCTGAGGCAGAGGATGGAGGAGGTTGTGGAGCGGATGGACGTCCCCGACCACTGCCGCACCACCTTCTCCACCTACCACGACGAGCAGCTCCAAACACAGGTGAGTCATTTATTAGAAGTGCAGCTTTAAACACTGTCAATAGGTCATTCATCATTTACTTTGCTCCACATGCTTTCCCTCACATGCCTAATTAAAGATGCAGGTAAGGCTTGACTTAAGTCTGTGTCACTGTCAGTAGATATAGTACATTTCTGTGAGGGTTTTTTTTTTTTGCAACTTTTTGTGCAAATTTGCAAACCTTTTTGCAAGTTTTTATTTTCTCCTAAATGTGCAACTTATTTCTCATGAATCTGTCACCTTTTTCCATTAAGTTTGCTGCTTTTTTCTCATAAATTTGTGAATTTATGTCTCATGAATTTGCAGTTGTTTGTTGCTCCTCAATGTGTGAGATTTTCTACTAATTTTGTACATTTTTTCCTCCTAGATTTGATCCTTTATTTCTTGTTAATTTTCTGCTTGGCTTTCAGCTTTATTTGTTGCAGAATTGTGACTTTTTTCTCATAGATTTCTTATAAATTTGTGACTTCATTCTTCTAAATATGCAGCTTTCCACATATATTTCTGACTTTATTTCTTGTAAATTTGTAACTTTATTCCTCGTAAACTTACAACTTTATTTCACATAAATTTGCATTAATTTTCCCACATACATTTGTAATTTTTTCTCATAAACTAGAAATTTAAAAATTCATGACTTCTTTGATAAAGTTACAATTTTGTCATATACATTTGCCAAAATTGTACCCCAAAACATGTTTTTCAACCCCTGCTGTCGTCTGTGTCTACTCCTCTGCTATCTCATCTTTACCTTTTGACCTGCAGGGCAATGCAGACTATTTCATCACAAGTGGAGATAAGATCCGCTTCTTCTTTGAGAAGGGGGTTTTTGATGATAAAGGTGAGCTGCGGGGAAATTTCTGTCCTTTAAATGGGTCGGTGACTCCACTTTTTCCACATTTTAACAGCTCAAACATGTGTTTGTGGCATATTTTAGTCAAATTTTCTTTAATTGTTTAACTATTGCAGCAGTTTTTTGGGCATCCTTTCTGAGAATGGCTGGTTCCAGCGCATGTCTCTTTAAATCTCTCAGACTGCATTCAGCTCCACCCTAACTCACTATTGCTAACCTAGCACTTTAGCTAAGATTAGCTCGGGTGGTGAGCATGAGCCAACTAACGTAAATTTGTCTCAAAGAATGAATGAAATGATGAATCACTGGAGGGTAGGGGTGTTTCAGTGGTCGATAGGATATGACCAGTCCCTGGATTGAAATAAGCACAGTAAACATATGTAAATGAGTGGCCAAACTGCTAGCTTCAGCTAGCTGCCTTGGATCCCGTTTTGAGAAAATAAAACTTTAACTAATCTAAAATAACATCTAGAATGAAATATATGGTCAAGTTTTGTTAGATGAATAAGGATTCCAGTGGAGGTGAGTAGGATTTATAAGGACCTGTACTTATATAGTGCTTTTTCTAGTCTCGGAGACCACTCAAAGCACTTCACTATTACTAACCCTCTATTCTAAGAGCCTATGGGAGACAGATACCTAGGGACAATTTAGAATGACCAATTAACCTAACATGCTAATAAAGGCTTATCTTATCTTATCTTATGCATGTCTTTGGATTGTGGGAGGAAGCTGGAGCTCCCGGAGTAAACCCACGCAGCACAGGCAGAACATGCAAACTCTACACAGAAAGGCTCTTACCCCTGCCAGCCTGGGGATTCAAACCTGGAACCTTCTAGCTGTTAGGCAACAGTGCTAACCACTGTACCATAGTGCTGCCCAAACAAAATAGAGAAACTAGCGACTGACAGTTAAGCTGACGCCAGGTAATCTGTCCATCACCTTCTCCTTGTCGAGGCAAACTGTATCCCGGTTACAATTATCGACTCTGACCGCCTAGCACGCTAATGCTAACGGCTCAATGTCACATCACGGCAAAAATATAACAAAAAATAAGGCAGAATGATGCAAGATATATTATCGATTGTGAATTAGTAAGCCAGGTGGAAATAGGGATGTCTGTTAGGGTGACTGAAATATAAAGAAAACAACAATATGAAGCACACTTGGTGCGAGCTTCCTAGTACAACTGTTAGCTCTCAAGCTAACACCTTTGGCTCCCTACCCATCTCCATGACAGACAGCTAGGCTGGCCAATAATAGAGCAGTAGGCAGACATTAAGGTGAGTGACGTTTATATTTTAATGATGGTTCCCATTTCTTGCCGTACAAGAAAATACCTGGAAAAGTAAAAAGGCTTTTTGGAGAGAAAAGCGTGTTTTTTAAGAGGAGTGAGTGTTTTGATATTTTTTTTTGATAATCACACCACCAATAGATACATTTCGGAAGGATAAAACCTACAAAAACACATTCTTCAATGACCTCTTTAATATTTTTACTTTGAAACCTAAAAATGACATGAAGCACTTTTTGCTTTGCAGGAGAATTCATTGTACCAAAGCAGAGGTCGCTAAATAAAGTTGGACACGGTGAGAGTTCTTGGACTTCAAAAAATTGTGTTTTTTCTTTCTAAAACTAAACCGCTCCTTTTCTCTTAGCGCTACATGCCTACGAGCCTTTGTTCAAAAAGGTTACGTATTCAGCCAAAATCCAGGTGAGTGAGCTTTTTTAAAAATGTCAGAAAACCAAATCCAGAGTTACACAATTACACTTAAATAAAATGTTACCCATTTCAGGGCATAGCGAGGAAGCTGGGCCTTGTAAGTCCAGTGATTCTGCAGAGCATGTACATTTTTAAGGTAAACCATACATCTGAATGACCATAAAATTAAAAATGTTACATGATGCAAGATAAAGAAAGATTATAATGATCATTTTGTCTTTTTCAGCAACCAGGAATAGGTGGGGAAGGTAAGAATCATACCTTGAACCTTGGTAAAGGTCATACCTTGGACCTTGTCTTTTCTTTGGACTTGAATATTGAAAATGTGTGTGTGGATGACTTCTTGATCAGTGATCACAGCTGTGGGCTTTTTAATGTTAACTTCCCTGTGAATCCTCCCCCTCTGAAGATGGCAGCAAAAAGGCAGATTATTAATCAGGAGGCAGCAACTGACTTCTCTGATTTGTTTGAGCCACACTTACTGATGGGAATTAAAGATCCTGATGCCTTCACTCAGACATTAGACAGCCACTGTAAGGCTATTTTAGACAAAGTGGCACCAGTGAAATCTGTCCTTGCTTCTCCTAAAAAGTCTCATTCCTGGATAAATGACTCCATTCGATCCTTTAGAAGAAACTGTTGTAAGGTAGAACGCTTATGGAAATCCACCCAATTGGAGGTTCACAGACTCCATCTAAGGGAGCTTAGAGCCTCTTTAAATGACATGTTGAGGGATGCCAGGAATCAGTATTTTTCAAAAATAATTTCCACAAATAAGAAAAATCCTAGAGTTTTATTTGACACAATTAACACTCTTGTCTTACCTACCGCCTCTCTAATCCCTGTGTTTTGTAAAGCAGACAGTAACAAATTTCTTAATTTCTTTGTTGATAAGAGCAGATATATCAGGGAAAACATTTTGCCATCATCTTCTCTTAACTGTGTCAGTGTTATGCCTTCACCTTGTACTTGGTCCACCTTTAATCCAGTGACCTTTCAGGATATCGCAGCTCTGCTGCAGAAGATGAAACCCTCCTCTTTCCCTGCTGATGTTCTCCCTACTAAGCTGTTTTTAGCTGTTTTTGAGTCAATTGGTTCTTCAGTTGTTGAACTGATAAACATTTCACTTTCAGCTGGTGTGGTTCCCAGCTACTTCAAACATGCAGTGGTTCAACCAACTCTTAAGAAGCTGAGCTTGGATCCATCACAGCCAAATAATTATAGGCCAATCTTTAAACTCCCTTTCATATCAAAAATTCTGGAAAAGGTAGTGGCTGAGCAGCTTATGTCATTTTTGGCAAATTGTAATATCATGGATAAATTTCAGTCAGGCTTTTGGAAAAATCATTCTACCAAAACAGCTTTAGTCAGAGTCTCCAGTGACATTATGATGGCGGCTGACACTGGTAAATACACAGTTCTGGTTTTATTGGATCTTTCTTCTGCCTTTGATACTGTTGATCACTGTATAATGATCAACAGACTAAAAGAGCTAGGGCTGTCTGGTTCTTTTATAAAATGGTTCTCATCGTACCTCACCGGAAGAACTTTTAACGTGTCCGTGAATCAGATCTTTTCTGAAATAGCACTGTATTCATGTGGGGTACCACAAGGCTCAGTTTTAGGACCCATTTGATTTTTAATATACATTTTGCCACTGGGACAGTTAATTAGCCAGTTCAAAGATATTTCTTATCATATTTACGCTGATGATATTCAGTTGTATTGTTCTTTTAAAGAGTCTGAGTTTCACATGCTGTCATCTTTAACTAACTGCTTGTCTAACATCAAACAGTGGTTAAGTGCAAACTTTTTACAGCTTAACTCAGACAAGACAGAGACATTAATTATCGCTCCTGAAAACAAGATTCCACTTATTAAGCACCACATGGGTACCCTAGGTTCCTCTGTCCAGGCGAGTCTTTGGAATCTTGGTGTTAGTTTTGACGCGGCTATGTATCTTGAGCACCACATTAATCAATTAATTAGAAATTGCTTCTTCCATCTGAAGAATATTTCTAAGTTGAGAACCCTGGTGTCGAGAAGGCGGAACTTGAGATGATTATACATGTTTTTATTTCTTCTCACTTAGACTATTGTAATAGTCTTTTTACCTGTCTGAGCCAAAAGCACCTTCAACGCCTCCAGGTTGTTCAAAATTCAGCTGCTAGACTTTTAACGCACACTAAGAAAAGGGCTCACATTACACCGGTTTTAGCAGTACTTCACTGGCTCCCAGTTGGTTTTAGGATTCAATTTAAAATTTTTAGTCCTTGTTTTTAGAGCTATTCATGACCAGGTCCCTAAATACATCACCGAGCTGCTTAAAGTGTACAACCCCTCACGGTCTCTGAGATCCTCGGATCAAATTTTACTGGCTGTCCCTCAAACCCATTTCAAAACTCGAGGTGATAGAGCCTTTCAGGCATTGGCACCAAAATTGTGGAATGCTCTACCACTGTCTTTGCACTCAGTAGACCCTGTTGACGCTTTTAAAAAGCAGCTGAAGACACTCCTGTTTAAACAGGCTTTTTAGTTTGATTATGTATTGTGTTTTTTATGTTTTTAATGTTTTTATACCTGTTTTTAATGCTTTTATTGTTGTATTTGTGATTGTGTGTTTTATTTTATTGTGAAGCACTTTGTGATTATTTCTTTGAGAAGTGCTATATAAATAAATTTTACTTACTTAGAATCATTCAAAACAATTTATAGGATGGGGCGCTCAAGAGCACCGCATGGAGTAGGCATCCTTTGTAGAAGCTCCTCCGCGCCAGATTATAATTTTAATATTTTGTCAGCCTTATTCCTTATTTTATTGGCCTTGGACACTTTCTTAACAAAGGGGAGTCTGCCACATTAGCACTATTAGTAGAGTATGCCGAAAAAGATGTCAAAACAAAGCAACTTGCTTCGACAAACCTCAGCTAATGCTAACAGTGCTAGCCCAGCAAGCTATGCTAGCGGAGCACCTCCCAACAATTCCTCTGATGGCGACCATGGCGATGAAGACGAACTACTGCTGTTTTGGGAGAAAATCTCAAACAACATTCTCAGCCGCATGAACGACAGGTTTGATAAATTGGACCAGACCCTGCAAGCTCTACAAAACACTCAAACTGAGCTACTTGAAAAGGTGGACCTCATGGAAGGGCAACTGTCAGCACACAATAACTGTATAAGCTGCCTGGAAAAGGCATTGTCCACCATGAGAGAAGAAAATAACGCACTCAAGCTCAAAGTAGATGACCTCGAAGGCCGTTCACACTGCAATAACATCAAGATTATTGACATACCTGAAGGAGAAGAGAGGGGTAAACCAACGGAATTCGAGGCGGCGCTCATTCCAAAGCTTCTGGGTGAGGATAACTTCCAATCTGCGGTGACCGTTGACCGAGCACACCGCACCCTGAGACCGCCTCCACGTGAAGGAGCCAGATCCCATGCCATCATTGCGAGGATCCACTTCTATCGTAAAAGAGAGCTGATACTGCGGCTTCGAAGAACGTGGGAGCTGGAATACAAAGGTAACAAAGTTCTCATTTTTCCCGACTATACATCAGAGGTGATGCGACAGTGACGGGAATTCAATGAGGCCCTTGGCAAGCTGCGGGAGCTTAAGATGGAGCACGCTCTCCTTTTTCCTGCGAGGCTTCGGATCAAATATAAGGACCAATTCAAAGTTTTGGGAATGCGCCATTTGGGAATGCGCCAATGCGTCATTGCCTCACCCAGCGCTGGGTGAGGCAATGACATTTCTGAACACTTTAAATACCACATCATAAGAACTGTGATGTTTATTTGTTCGTTAAGGGAGTTCATTTGGCATTGAAATAACTTGTCGACACTTGGCAGTACTGTTTGTTTTTTAAATGAGACTGTCAGTGTGCTTTTTTTTCTATCCTCTTTCAATTATACTGGCTGCGGAGTTGAGCCTTTGCCTTGTTTTTTTTTTTCTCTTTTTCCTTTTTTTGTAGGGAAGCTACCGGTTGCATTGCGTAGGAAGCGATCTCAAGCATACAGGGATATGTGTGCCACAATCGGGGAGGCACTTATGGGGTGGGTGGGGAAGATGTTCATGGGTATGTTCAGGTGGGCTATTCTGCACCACGATGTGTGTTTCTTATATAATAAGTTTTGTTATTTTTTGTGTGAAGTTGGGCTGATGTCAGATTACTTTCATATCCAGGATAACATTACCAACTGATGGTGTTGCATATGGCAGCATTAACAATAATTTAACACTGGTCTCGTGGAATGTGAAGGGTCTTGGCCACGCAATTAAGAAAGGTCAGATTTTCTTTCATTTTAAATCATTGAAGGCAGATACCATTTTCCTCCAGGAAACACACATTAGTGCAAATGCACAATGTAGGCTGAGAGCAAACTGGATTTATCATGTTTTTAAGGTGCCATTTACTTCCAAAGCTAGAGGGGTAGCTATGCTTTTTCGTAAACACATCCCATTCTGCCTAGACTCTATGAAAGCACATCCACATGGCAGATACCTAATGATTTCTGGACATATAAACACCTTTCCAATAACGATGCTGAATATTTACGGCCCCAATATACAGTAGATAGTCCGGATTTTTTCTTAAAAGCGTTTAATATTATATCCCCTTCCAGCTCCAATGTCATTATTGGAGGTGACTTTAATTGCTATCTGGACCCCTTTTTAGATAGATTATCAACTAAACCACCTCCCACTATTGCCTCAGTGCAGGTACTAAATGATCTAATTAAATCAATGAATATGGTTGACATATGGAGACTTCAACATCCCACTAACAAAGATTTTTCCTTTTTTCCCCATGTCAATAAATCTTACACTAGGATTATTTTATTGTGTCATCTAAATTATTACCCCACACTACCAATTCCATATATCATAATATCCTGATTTCTGATCATAGTCCAGTATCATTTCAACTTAAAAATATTCTGTCTACACAAAAGTATAGTTGGCGTTTCAACCTTCTTCTCCTCCAAGAACAGTCTTTTATTGAATACATGTCTACACAGATTGATGAATTTATTGCTGTCAATTATAATAA
Source organism: Pholidichthys leucotaenia (assembly GCA_020510985.1). Lineage (NCBI taxonomy): Eukaryota > Metazoa > Chordata > Actinopteri > Cichliformes > Pholidichthyidae > Pholidichthys > Pholidichthys leucotaenia. Next base: position 41,812,319 of record CM035850.1, read on the forward strand.
TGAGGTATCTGACTCCATCTTATGGGAAGCATTCAAAGTTATGATGCGGGGCCACATTATTTCCTTTGAATCCTCAAAAAAACGAGAACTTAACAGCCGCCTTAGGGATATTGAAAAAACACGTCCTGTACTTGAAGAGACATACAGATCCTCTCTCTTTCAGTCAGACTACAATAACATCTTAAAACTGAAATATGAATATAATAGTATTCTTAGTAGGCGTGTCGGTAACCTTCTGCTAAAACTTAAACAGAAACATTTTGAATTTGGCGATAAACCAGAGAAACTATTAGCAAGCCATCTTAGGGGCGAGCAGGCTAGTAAAGCTATCCATAGGATCAAATCCAAATCTGGTACTTTAATTACAAATCCAAAAGAAATAAATTCCTGCTTCAAAGATTTCTATAAAGAATTGTACTCCAACAAAGTTCAGGTTACTGAAAAAGATTTCGCAGACTTTTTCGCCAGCTTAAACATTTCTCAATTAGATGATGACACAAGAGAAGATCTTGACTCTGCAGCTTCCAAAACCAGTCTCTTAAATGCTATCCAAGCTTTCCCTTCCGGAAAAACTGCCGGCTCAGATGGCTTTAGGTGTGAATTTTATAAGGCATTTCATGAAGAAGTTGCTCCCCTCATGTTAAGGATGGTGAATGACTCATGTAAAAACAAGAGATTTCCTAACTTGCTTTATGATGCAAATATTTGTTTGCTTTTGAAAAAAGGAAAAGAAGAAACTAATCCTGCAAGTTACAGACCCATCTCTCTCTTGAATTGCGACCAAAAAATAATAACAAAGGTTCTGGCCACAAAGCTAAACAATCATATCACCTCAATCTTGCATCCTGATCAAACTGGCTTTGTCCCAAATAGGTTTTCATTTAGTAATGTCCATGTGCTGCTGAATACAATATTTTCTGCTCATAATGAAAACACACAAGGTGCCAGTCTATCTTTAGATGCCCAGAAGGCATTCGATCAAACTGAATGGCCCTTTATGTTTGAGTCAGTGAAACGTTTTGGATTTGGAGTAAATTTTATAGAGTGGATTAAAATAATGTACTCTCATCCAACATCCTCCATTCTCACTAACATAGATAAATCCCAGTCTTTTGAGCTACAGCGAGGGGTGAGGCAGGGAGACCCCCTCTCTCCCCTCCTCTTTGATATTACTTTGGAACCTTTGGCAATTAGAATCAGGAGCCACCCAGGTATCCACGGCATAAGACTGGGCAATGTCGAAAGTCTTGTGAATCTGTATGCGGATGACTTATTGATTTGTCTATCAGACCCAGTAGTTTCAGTCCCCAATTTGTTGAATTACATAAAATCATTCAGTAAGCTATCAGAATATACAATTAATTGGGACAAATCCAAATTCGTGTCCTTGGCAAACAATTTGAGTCCTACATTTCTGAACTCTTTACCATTTAAGTTGGTCACTACTCATTTTACCTATCTTGGACTTAAAATTCCTAGAAATCCCAAGTTTTTAATGAAACTGAACTACTTGGACATGATTGACGATCTAAAAGATAACATCAGAAAATGGAGACTCTTTCCCCCTTCATTAATTGGCTGCATCAATGCTATAAAAATGGTTGTACTGCGAAAGTTTTTGTATCTTTTCCAGAACCTCCTTATTTATCTTCCCTTATCTTTCTTCAAACAGCTGGACTCAATCATCCTCTCTTTTGTTTCAGCTAATAAACCACCCCGTGTCTCCAAAATCCACCTACAGAAAGATGGGAACAAAGGTGGTCTCAGTCTTTCGGTATTTATGCATTACTATTGGGCTGCAAATGCGAGGGTTCTTGCTTTTTGGCAGCGGGACTTGTCTGATGACGACTGGCCATCTACTGCTTCAGAATGGCTAAAAATTGAGTCCATATCAGTGTTGGGAACCTCTCTTCCAGCCCTACTCTTCTCTGGTGCGCCTCACAACAGATTATCTAGCTACAACTTTGTCCTCAGAAATATCCTCAAAATTCTGAGCCAAATGAAGAGTTCATGGGCTACCAAGTGTCTCAGTGGACACTCCTATCACACATAATCACCTGTTTAAACCAGCACTGATGGACAAAGTGTTTGTGGACTGGAAAAAGAGAGGACTGCGCTGTGGTGGAAACTTCTATATAGACAATAAATTTGCATCGTTTGCCCAGCTACAAGATAAATACTGCCTCCCCCATTCGCATTTTTACCGTTATCTTCAAATACGTCATTTTATTCGGGAGCACGTCCCAGAATTCACAATCAAACCTAAGAGCCACACCTTCCATGATCAACTTCTCTTGCAACCAAATTCTAAACATCTGATCTCTCACTTTGTTTTGGTCTTTACTGAACCAGTGGATGCCAGTCATTTCAGGGAGGCCTGGGCTGGAGAGCTAGGTGTCCCAATTTCAGAGGAATTGTGGGAAGAAGGTTTGACATGTATTAAGAGCTGCTCTATTAACTCGAGATATAGATTAATCCAATTTAAGGTCCTACACAGATTGCACTACTCTAAAACTAAGCTTCATAAGATACAGTGGGGTAAAAAAGTATTTAGTCAGCCACCAATTGTGCAAGTTCTCCCACTTAAAAGATGAGAGAGGTCTCCAATTTTCATCATAGGTATACCTCAACTATGAGAGACAAAATAAGAAAAAAAAAATCCAGAAAATCACATTGAAGGATTTTTAATGAATTAATTGGTAAATTCCTCGATAGAATAAGTATTTGGTCAATAATAAAAGTTCATCTCAATACTTTGTCATTGCCAACAAAGGGTATATAACAGAGGTCAAACGTTTTCTGTAAGTTTTCACAAGGTTTTCGCACACTGTTGCTGGTATTTTGGCCCATTCCTCCATGCAGATCTCCTCTAGAGCAGTGATGTTTTGGGGCTGTCACTGGACAACACAGACTTTCAACTCCCTCCAAAGACTTTCTATGGGGTTGAGATCTGGAGACTGGCTAGGCCACTTCAGGACCTTGAAATGCTTCTTACGAAGCCACTCCTTCGTTGCCTTTGGGGTGGCTGTGGCGCAGGTGTAGTGTGACCGACTACTGATCGGAGGGTCATGGGTTCGAGTCCCACTGTCTGCAGTCTGCATGTCGAAGTGTCCTTGAGCAAGACACTGAACCCCCAGTTGCTCCTGGTGGCCAGGCTAGCGCCTGTGTGTGTATGGCAGCTCTGCCGCCATCAGTGTGTGAATGTGTGCGTGAATGGGTGGATAGCAGGATCTGTAAAACGCTTTGGTCATCCAGAGATGAGAAAAAGCGCTATATAAGTGAACGCCATTTGCCCGGGCGGTGTGTTTAGGATCATTGTCATGCTGAAAGACCCAGCCACATTTCATCTTCAATGCCCTCGCTGGTGGAAGGTGGTTTTCACTCAAAATCTCACGATACATGGCCCCATTCATTCTTTCCTTTACATGGATCAGTCGTCCTGGTCCCTTTGCAGAAAAACAGCCCCAAAGTATGATGTTTCCACCCCCATGCTTCACAGTAGGTATGGTGTTCTATCTCCTCCAAACACGACAAGTTGAGTTTTTACCAAAAAGTTCTATTTTGGTTTCATCTGACCATATGACATTCTCCCAATCCTCTTCTGGATCATCCAGATGCTCTCTAGCAAACTTCAGACAGGCCTGGACATGTACTGGCTTAAGCAGGGGGACACGTTTGGCACTGCAAGATTTGAGTCCCTGGCGGCGTAGTGTGTTTCTGATGTAGCCTTTGTTACTTTGGTCCCAGCTCTCTACAGGTCATTCACTAGGTCCTCCCATGTGGTTCTGGGATTTTTGCTCACCGTTCTCGTGATAATTTTGACCCCATGGGGTGAGCTCTTACGTGGAGCCCCAGATCGAGGGAGATTATCAGTGGTCTTGTATGTCTTCCATTTTCTAATAATTGCTCCCACAGTTGATTTCTTCACACCAAGCTGCTTACTTATTGCAGATTCAGTCTTCCCAGCCTGGTGCAGGTCTACAATTTTGTTTCTGGTGTCCTTTGACAGCTCTTTGGTCTTGGCCATAGTGGAGTTTGGAGTCTGACTGTTTGAGGTTGTGGACAGGTGTCTTTTATACTGATAACGAGTTCAAACAGGTGCCATTAATACAGGTAACGAGTGGAGGACAGAGGAGCCTCTTAAAGAAGTTACAGGTCTGTGAGAGCCAGAAATCTTGCTTGTTTGTAGGTGACCAAATACTTATTTTACTGAGGAATTTACCAATTAATTCATTAAAAATCCTTCAATGTGATTTTCTGGAATTTTTTTTCTCATTTTGTCTCTTATAGTTGAGGTATACCTATGATGAAAATTGGAGACCTCTCTCATCTTTTAAGTGGGAGAACTTGCACAATTGGTGGCTGACTAAATACTTTCTTGCCCCACTGTATATAACTCTTGTTTCCCCCTTTTGTGATAGATGTAGTACAGCAGAGGGCTCATTATCACATCTGTTTTGGCACTGCCCTGCACTTAGGAACTTTTGCTCAGATGTATTCACATGGTTTTCTAAACAATTAAGAATTAATATTCAACCAGACTGTAATTTAGCAATATTTGGCTGTTCGGATAAGACAAGGACACTTCCCTCCCATCAAAAGCAAGCAATCAAAATTGGCATGGTTGCAGCTAAGAAATTAATCTTATTAAACTGGAAGTCACCAACACCACCCTGCTTTAAGAGGTGGCTTAATGAAATGCTTTCTATAGCCAAGATGGAACTGTTATGAACGCCCCTTGGGGCAGAAAGAGACAGATTCACACGCTGAACTGTTTAGTGACATTTATTAACAAAAAGAGAACAAAAATTCCAAACCAGCGTAGACAAGACAAAAATGCAACAAAGGTAATAAACAGGGAAGGCACTCCAGGGTAGAAATTCCTCTGGAGGGAATAAAGACAAAAAACTTACAGAGAAAGAGGTTCAAGTATATCAGACGATGCAGTCCATGTAATGCTGCCGCACTGAGAGAATAACCAACAGTCCTTAAATAGTGGGCAGCAGATCAGTGGCAGGTGCGGAGAGCTGAGTGAGCAGGTGACCTGATTAATCAACTACTCACAGTTTGAGATGGCAGGGAGACAGCATGAGTAGTTGGTGAGAGTGTCAGGGCAAGAGGAAGGGCTCAGAGTGTAAACAAACCAAAATATATACAAAGAACTGACAACATAATAACAGACATACAGAACTCAGAAAATAAATTGAGTCTGAGCTCAGAGGGGAAATTAGAGCTCAGACTCACAACAGAGCCCCCCCTCCTCAAGGGGTGGATTCCAGACACCCTCAGGCAACACCAAAAGGACCCAACCCCCAAGAAAAGGGAACAGCAAAAAATCACCCCGGGAGGGAGGAGGGGGAAACAGGCTACAGAGGGAAAATACAAACCCCGCTCAAGACCTGCACTTGTGTAACTCCGGGCCCCTGGGCCCCCTAGGCCAAAGAACCCAGCTGTTCAGGTGGCCGGCCGAAGTCCCAGGCCAGGCAGATGGCTAGGTGGAATGAGTTGGGTGGCCTGCCAGAGAATATGGGCCACCCAACCCAGCGGCTCAGTCTGTTGGGCAGCCGGCCTGAGTTCTTTAGCCACCAGGACCGGAGGGTAGACCCAGGAGGTGGCTCCCCCACGGGGAAGACCAGTGAGGGGATGTAGGGCCGACGGGGGAAAACCACAATGGTGTCTGGTGGCGGGGGAGGACCCCCGACGGCGTCTGGCAGTGGCGAGGAAACTCTGATGGTGTCAGGCAGAGGAGACCTCGACGCTCTCGGTGGTCTTGGGCTGAAGGACAGTAGCACCCACGGTGGCTCTGGGCTGGAGCATAGCAGCACCCGCAGTGGCTCCGGGTTGGAGCATTGCAGCACCCGCGGTGGCTCCGGGTTGGAGCATTGCAGCACCCGCGGTGGCTCCGGGTTGGAGCATTGCAGCACCCGCGGTGGCTCCGGGCTGGAGCACTGCAGCACCCGCGATGGACCCAGGCTGGGCCAACGCTGCACCCTCTGTGGACCCGGGTTGGGCCAACGCTGCACCCTCTGTGGACCCGGGTTGGGCCAATGCTGCACCCACAGTGGACCCGGACTGGGCCAGAGCTGCACCCACGGTGAACAGGCCGACCCGTGAGAGCACCAAGCCAAGGAGGTGGTCCACCAATGGGACACCGGATGATGGCGAAGGAAGAAGGTCCATGACAACCTCAGTGGGGAGAGCTGGACCCACAATGTCCTTGGGTGGCGAGCCTGGACCCACGGAGACATCTGGTGAAGTTGGATTTCCCCTGGCGACCCTGAAAGAAGGCTCAGAACAAACAAGCAGAGGTACAGGGTCAGGGTCACCGGCAGCGGCAGAGCCCAGTGAGGTGAGCTCAGGTGCAGCTGATGGCTGCACCTGACTCTCCTCCCCAAGAGCCAGGCAAGATCTCTCCAAAACAGATAAGAGGAAAACAAGAGAGAGCACTTGCCTGAGCTCAAGCTCCACCGCCGTCCAGCACTGCATCGATCCAGACGACGACGTCTTGGGCCCGGTCTCTAGGAGGTCCAGCTCCAGTTCCCACTCTGCTGTGGTGGCCCCCGCAGCAGGCATGGTGGTGTTTGCAGTCCTTGTCTCCCCAGACGAAGAGGCCCACGCTCGTGGCTCACCCAGCGTGGCAGCTGGGGGTCGGCTCCGCGCTGGCACTGGAGTTGGTTCCTCCAGGACCACAGGCTCCTCCATCATCTGGCGGCTCAGTTCTGGGACTGGCGGACACTCAGGGACAGATGGAAAAGACACGGAGAGGACAGGTGAGGAATTATTTGCTGCAGCAGGTGGGGAGAGCTCAGGGGACTGCGTTTCCTGAGCCTCTCTACCAGGGATCAGGGAAGGCACGTCATCATGAATTGAAGAAGAAATAAATGACACTTGCCTGTCATCCTGGTGTGCGATGTTTTCTGCTGCAGCAGGGGCACAGTCATCCCTCTTTATGTCTATGGTGAGCCTAGGCCCCTCTGTGGATTGTGGAAGAGCTGTCTCTGTAGACACGGAGGTGGGCGTAGCCGGGGAAAACCTGGAGGACCTCTCAGCAGCAGGAGGATATGTTGACGAGATGGAAGTAGCAGCAGCAGAAGAGGAGGAGGCTGGTGGAACGGCCGGTGAAGAGGAACAAGAAGAAGGAACTGCTGTGGGATTTGTCTGGCTCGGCGTAAGGGGAATGTCTATTGAAGAGGCTTAAGGCTTCCTCCGGAGGTCTGGACCAGGACGACAGCGCTGCCGTGAAACTGGCGACACACACGCTGGAGCTGGAGGGAAAGCTGGCGAACGTGGAGAGGAGAAGGACATCCGCTGTGGAGCGCGCCTCTGCTTCGGCTCTGCTGGAAACGCTCCTACCCTCAGATTAGGAAATGATTGTAGGACCGCAGACACTGTGGACAACAGCTCTGAGTATTGGGAATATCTCCACAGGCCGGGATGTGCCTCCAGGATTCTCACCGCTCCATACAAACACTCCCATGTCTTCTTGGGTCCTCGGGCGTCGAGAGCTTCATCCACAAAATCTTGGATAAACCCCCCCGCCCATTCCTCCTCCAAGCTGGGAGACCCCGCTGCCAATCTTCCTTTATTGGACCGAGGCCGGCGAGCTGGGGGCATGATGAGCTCCAGCAACCAGGTGGGTGAAAAAACACAAAGAGGAAAAAAAGGCAAAAATGCACTAAACAGCAGCTGAATCTAATTATGGTGGCAGCATTCTGTCATGAACCCACTCGGGGCAGAGAGAGACAGATTCACGCGCTGATCTGTTTAGTGACATTTACTAACAAAAATTCCAAACCAGTGTAGACAAGACAAAAATGCAACAAAGGTATTAAACAGGGAAGGCACTCCAGGGTAGAAATTCCTCTGGAGGGAATAAAGAAAAAAAACTTACAGAGAAAGAGGTTCAAGTACATCAGATGATGCAGTCCATGTAATGCTGCTGCACTTTGAGAATAACCAGCAGTCCTTAAATAGTGGGCAGCAGATCAGTGGCAGGTGCGGGGAGCTGAGTGAGCAGGTGACCTGATTAATCAACTACTCACAACTTGAGATGGCAGGGAGACAGTGTGAGTAGTTGGTGGGAGTGTCTGGGCAAGAGGAAGGGCTCAGAGTGTAAACAAACCAAAATATATACAAAGAACTGACAACATAATAATAACAGACATACAGAACTCAGAAAATAAATTGAGTCTGAGCTCAGAGGGGAAATTAGAGCTCAGACTCATGACGAGAACAGATCCGCTACAGTAAACATAATTCACAAGATTATTTTCAAAAGATATGGAAGCCATTTCTGACATTGCTCAGTGAGACCTAAACATCATGTGAATTGTACAAACTGCTGCTGTATGATATCTTTTTTACAAACCTGGTTACACTCAATATTGTGACATCGCAGTTGCTGCCCAACCCGTGCCTTTTTTGGGTTTTTTTTTTTTTTTTTTTTTTTTTTGCTTGTGAGTCGTCAGTCTATTTTGTTTTTTGTTAAGTACCCTTTTATCCTGTCAGTCAGTACATGGTGCTTCTTTATTTAGTATTACCTGTTATCTTTTGGTGTTTCTTATTTGACTCCATGTTTTGTAATTGTCACATATGGTAGTGATGGGTGCTTTGTAGTATGTTTGTTTTATGCTATATTGAAAAATGTTTAAAATAAAAAAAAAATCATATATATATATAAACAATTTATAGGATAAACATGAAAAAACAATGAATGCAACCAGTTACTGAGAAGGATTTAGTGAAAGGCCTATTGTATGGGATGCACTGAATTTTATTATAGTACTGCTTTTATAGTTAATATGAAGATGCAATAAGAGCCTGAATCTGCTCTGATGTTATTACCAAAATTTTATTTGCACATATTAAATTAGGCCATAATCATTTAATATGCAAATCAAACATTGCACACACAGTAAATCACGCCATAATAATGTGGCATTCTATGAGGAAATCAGGAGTGGCAGAGAAGTATGTGATGGTGGTGCAGGACATGATGGTGAGGTGTGGTGTAGGAGTGACAGATAGATTCAAGGTGAGTTGGAATTACATCAGGGATCCGCTCTTAGCCCGTTCTTCTTTGCCATGGTGATGAACAGACGAGGTTAGGCAGGAGTTTCTGTGGACTATGATGTTCGCAGATGACAATGTGATCTGTGGAAAGAGGAGAGATGAATGTAAAGTTTCAGTCATGCTGTAGTGATGTTTATCCATGGTAAAGTTTGAAAAAAGTTATTATAAATTATATATACACGAAACATAATTTGATGTGTCTATCTACATTTTGCGAGAATCGCCTCTCTTCCCAGGCAGTTGCCCAGATGCTCACTAACCTCACACAGAATGATCATTAGATTTACTTTAGTTTTTTGAAAGTTGCAGTCTGTACATAAAAACAGAAAACATTTACTTTTATTGGCCTTTTTTCTAGTTTACGCTTACACATAATATACATAAGTCAGTTGTTATTCAGAAAAAAATCATCAGTTTAAATTAAGATAAGAGATAAGATAAGTCTTTATATGGACCCAGACAGTATATTTCACATTTGAATGAACAATGTTGTTGCCATCCTCAGTAATAATTGTAATTGTCTTAGTTGTGTATTGGAGGGGACGATCTCTATTGTGCAGAGTTGTGATGTTTAGTACTGCCTCTATGAGCTGCACCGGTTAGATTATAAAATCTGACAGCCGTAGGTAGGAAGGACCTGCGGAACCTCTCCCTTGAGCACTTAGGATGGCACAGCCTACCGCTAAATGAGCTCCTCAGTGCATTCAGCGTGTCCCGCATGGGGTGGAACTCTGACTCCAGCAGAAATGACAGCTTAGCCACCATCCTCCTCTCTCCCATCTCCTCCATTGGGTCGAGGCTGCGCCCCAGAACAGAGCTAGCTTTTTTGATCAGCCTGTTCAGTCTCTCCCTGTCGGCTGCCGTGATGCCGCCGCCCCAGCAGACCACTCCAAATGTGATGGCTGATGCCACCACCAAATTGTAGAAGGTCTTCAGGAGGAACAACCTGCACTGCCCCTTCTTGTAGAGCGCATTGGTGTTGTGTGACCAGTCCAGTTTATTGTCCAAGTGAACACCAAGGTACTTGTAAGATGTCACCATCTCAAAGTCTGTTCCCTGGATGTTTACCAGCACTGTGGGTGGTTGTCCATGCATGTGGCAGTCCACCACCAGTTCCTTGGTTTTCCTCACATTGACCTGGAGGCAGTTCTGCAGGCACCAGTCCACAAAGTCCTCGATAAGTCCTCTGTACTCTGTGTCATCCCCATCGGAGATGAGGCTGACAGTCACAGAGTCATCAGAGAACTTCTGTAGATGGATAAATTAAAATGTAACAGAGAAAATATCCGGAAACAAGGTAGTAGGGAATGGTAAGATGGATCCAAGTGAAGTGAAGAATTAAGAATAATCTAACCTGAAAATAAAGAATAAGTAAAATATCTTACAGAAGTCAATTATGTTTTGTATCTCACAATTCTAATCTGCCTTTGAGTCTAGTTTAAGCACTTTATAAGTCACAAAGTAGAAAAAGGTTTTTAATGTTAGTCTGTAGCAGACTTTGTGTTTATTTCTCAGTGACGCCACACCAAGACGCCACATTTCTCTACACGGAGCCCTTAGGCAGGGTTATGGGGCTCTGGATTGCTCTTGAAGATGCCACAGTTAACAACGGCTGCCTCTGGTTCATCCCAGGGTCACACAGTAGTAAGTATGACAGTGTAGACAGACATGTAATGCAGGTTCCAGGCTGGGATTCCCAGGCTGTCAGGGGTGGGAACCTTTCTGTGTGGAGTTTGCATGTTCTCCTTGTGCTGTGTGGGTTTTCTCCGGCTGCTCTGGTTTCCTCCCACAGTTCAAAGACATGCATGTTAAGTTAAATTGGTGACTCTAAATTGTCCCTAGGTATCTGTCTCTGATTGGCCCTTAGAATAGAGGCTTTGTGTAGCTACTAATGAAGCCTTTTGAGTGATCTTTGAGACTAGAAAAAGCACTGTATAAGCACAGGTTTCTTTAATCCAACCACTTATTAAAGTTCCATATACAGTAACTTTACTGCTTTGTATATTAGATGCAGTCACTGTATTACCTTATTTTTGATATATTTGTTTTTATGATTTAACATTTTGAATATTTGACTTGTTTATACCCATTACTGTTGTTCATTTGTCTATTTTTTTTGTTTGTTTTTGTTTTTTGGTCCTTTAAGCATTCTCTGGTACAATAAAGTCCTTTGGGATTAATCTTTTAGTTTAGCATAGCTTATTTTATGACATATCTGTCCTTTGTACGTTCAGGTGGTATTACCCGGCGCATGGTGCGTACCCCGAAGGGAACCTTTCCTCTGACAGACTTTGTGGGCAGAGAGCGGGAGTATAATGAAGAGAAGTTTGTTGCTGTACCAGTTAAAAAAGGTCATTTGAACATGCTACTAAATGCTAAGGTGGAAAATCATTGACAGACTTTAAATTTCTCCTCATTTATTAAATTGCCCAGCCAGCATGCCCGTGGGGGCCCCACCATAGGTTAAATCTGGGCTGTCTTATGGATCCCATGTGGGTTTGTCCACAGTTCCCATGTTGACCCCATCTGTATTTACCCACATGGACTTTACCTGTGGTACAATTGAGCAGGTAATCTTCTTAGCCGCTTTAAACCCCTCTAGGCCCACATGGGTTTAATGCAGGTGAGTGAGTTTCAGTAGCACTGCCACCATATACTGTGTGTGGACACAGATGGGGCCAACATGGAACCCACAGACAAACCCACACAGGACTCATAAGACAGCCCAGATTTACCCTATGGTGGGGCCCCCATGGGCATGCTGGCGGGGTGTATGCACAGTGTGCACAGGGCCAATGACATTTGTTTGGGCCTGGGACAAGATAATCTCAGATTCTAGAACCAATGAAACGAGAGTCACAAGTGTAGTGTGGCCTTGGGACAGGCACCTGTGGCTATGTTTTTTAGGGCCAAAAGGCCAGAAGTCAAGGTCAGGGGGTCATAAAGGCTCAAAATTAGTTTTGGTCTATAGTTGCTTTATTAGCTCATTACAGCGAAGCCAAAAGGAGCTAATGCAATAGCGGGCTGTCTGTCTGTTTGTCCACATTTCACCAGAATCGCTAGTCCTCCTAGACAATTGCCCTGATGGTCACCAAACTCACTAACAATGATCCTCAGGTGGGTCTGCATCCAGGTTGTGGTCAAGGTCAAGGATCAGGAGATCTGAGCACTCTTGGGGTGATTTCATCAGGCTGGAATGAGCTACTCCATCATTAACAGTCTGGTTTTAAGGGCTATGGGGACCAATCTTGGTGCACATGTTGATCTTGGAACCCTCACCCTTGGCTATGATTTGGGGGTCAAAAAGCAACATCATCAGCACTCTAACTCAAGAGCGATAATGAAGCTAGGGTCACCAAACCTTGTACACACGTTGACTTTGGTGCCCTGACCTGTGGCTGGGATTTGGGGGCCAAAAGTTTAAAGGTCACAGTCACAAGGTCATCAGCCTGAGCTTCTCAGAGCTGTTTCTAGAAAATGCAGCTTGGCCAATTTCATACCAGGATCACATTTTGAAAACCATTTTTCAAAATAATTTCAGCTCCTCTAATGTGAGAAAGGTATAACCAAAAACGCCAAAGCAACATAAGCATAATCTGTAAGGTTTAGGTCAGCGGTTCCCTCATCTGAACCCTCATCCATCCCCATGCTTAGGTGGTGTAGTCCTAATCCATGGGGAAGTGGTGCATCGAAGTGCTGAAAACACCTCAGAAGACTCTCGCCACGTGTACACCTTCCACATCATGGACGCCCAGGAGACCCACTGGAGTCCAGACAACTGGTGAGTGCCCACTGGAGCTGCAGAATTTTGTGCTGTTAACTCTCTAATCAAGGGTCACACGATCAGTCCTACCTCATTAATGTCCATAATGGTTCTCCTGTCATCTATGTCACAAAGTGCCTGTTTTCAGTTTGATATTTTTAGCTTCAAGCATTCAGTGAAAATCAGAGGAAGCAAAAGCATGAGTCATGGTTTCAGGTTATAAATAAGATGGTGTTGCTCTTACAGATGGCAAGCACACAAGTATTTTGTTTTCATACCAATTTATTTAGCTTTTTGTACACTTGCATCTTATGATTGTTGATATCCAGAATCTCTGTTTTATTGTAGCTGTATATTATTGCAGGTTAGGAACAACAAATCTATCACATTCTCATCTCTCTGGTCTTTTTTTTTAGGTTGCAGCCGACTGAAGATCTCCCTTTCCAACCTCTCTACACATGAAGTTTTTTTTTTTGTTTTTTTTTTAAACCATTTGTTGCTGCACAATATTCTGACCAGTATTTTGATGAGTTTTAAGTGAAGAAAATTAGTTTTAATTTCCAAATACTTTTAAAATAATTTATCAAATTTACAGAAGTCAAGAAAACCATTTTTTTTAATGTTGATGTCCGGATTTTATGAATTTATCTGGTTGAGATCACTATGCTTGTTTTTTCTCCTTATAACTGGTTTGTTAATTGTCATTGCTTTTCAAAATAAACATACATACATCATACATTACTAGTAAATTCAGGGATGGGTAGTTAAATTTACTCATGTACTCAAGTTACATTGTCACAAAATTGTAAATTTGCTGTTTAATGCAGGAAATTTACTTGAAGACATTTATGAACAGACTAGCTCATTCCGGCCTGATGAAACCATTCCAAAAGTGCTCGGAAGTCCTGACCTTTGACCCTGGCATTGAGCACTACCTGGATATAGACCTACCTGGGGATTAGTTTGTGAGTTTGGTAGTCATAGAGGCAATTGCCTAGGAGTAACAATTTTTACCCCTCAGCCCCTAAAGGCTAAAGGAGTATTGTTGTCACCCCACTGGGCAGCGGCATCGGTGTCGGCATACACCTACCTTGTGAACGCGATAACTAGAGAAAGAAATGACGTGGGCTTTTCAAATTGATACCATGGGTGTATCTGAAAAATCTCAGACAAGTTTGAATTTGGGTGACTGAAATAACAGTGCCCAGATCTCCTAAGCTATAACATTGACCTTGACTTAAAATCATAGACTGTAACACAAACTGGATGCAGAACCACCTGAGGATCATTGTGAGTGAGTTTGATGAGGATTGGGGAAATTACCTAGGAGGGGTAGCGATTTAAAAAAAAAAACAAAAAAAAAAGTACTATTGCAAAGATTTTCTGGCCTTTGAATTTGACCTTGAGCACATTGTGAATGTAGACCCATCGGAGGATCATTGTAAGTTTGGTGAGCGTTGGGGAAATTACTAAGGAGGAGTAGCATTTTTTTTACTGAAATAATGGTGCCCAGATTTCATTAATTACAACCTTGACTTAGAGCACAACCTGCACACAGAACCTTTTGAGGATCATTGTGCACAAGTTTGGCCAACATTGGGGAAATTGCTTAGGAATAGTGATTTTTCTGAAATTGCATTAGCGCCCAGATTTCCTGACCTTGAGCACAACCAAGGACCCACCAGTGTAGTGGTGGGTGTAGACCAGAGGATCATTTTGAGCAAATCTCTTTAGCATTGGGGCAATTGCCTAGGAGTAGCAATTAAAAAAAAACCTGAAATAACAGTGCCAAAATTTCCTAAACTATAATCCTGACCTTGACTTACAGCACAACCTTGATACAGAACCACCTGAGGATCATTGTGAGTGAGTGTGTTGAGGATTGGGGCAATTACCTAGGAGGAGTAGCAATAAAAAAAACCCACACTATTGCCCAGATCTCCTGACCCTGAGCAAAGCCTGGATGCACACTGATGTGAGGATCACTGTGTGTGTTTGATGGGCACAGAGAAAACTGCCTAGGAGGAGCTGTGATTTTTCTGAAATCAGATACCCAGATTTTCTGACCTTGAGCACAACCTGGATGCAAACCCACCTGAGGATCATTGTGAGTCAGTTTAGTAAGCATCCAGATAATTGCCTAGGAGTAGTGTGAAATGTGGACAGATGTGCCAATCCATCAGTTGCTTTCAGCTTCACTGGAATGAGCTAAAAATGCAGATAGCATAAATTATTCTTAAATGGTACAAATCAGCACAAATGCCACACTAACCAATGACAATGCTTTAGATCAAATGCGAGAAAGTTGCCCAACTGTTTTACCTCTGGGTGACCATTATTATTATAGTTAACATCTCAAGATGGAGACGTCACAGATCGAGCACTGACCAGCTTCACTCGCATATAACCTCCACGTCAATATTACACCTAACCCACTTCATCCTTGAGTCCAAATCAAAACACAAAAAATGGTACACATTTGTGATTTCAAGTATGTTCATTTTAAGACACAACTTACATCAACAAAAACTAGGTAAACTTCATGTATGAATGATATTTAAAGCACAACATCAAAACTCCTCGTTAGTTTTAAACTCAAACTGAGAAATCAAAGTGTGAATAGTCATGGTTTTTGTAGTCAGGTTACACAGGTCCCACTTCTCAATGTGTATTGTGAAAAAAAAATAGGGATGAGGCTATAAATAAGAGGCATACAGTATAAGACTCGGTTTTCTGCTCTGTTGTGCTCAACATGCAATTACATTTTTCATGTATGAATGCAGGAAAACAGAATTGTTAGAGCATGCTTATGTCATCACAACGTAAAAGACAGCAAAGAACTTTGACAGATTAACATAAATTAATTTAAAGGTACTGAATGGAACTTTAAGAAACAAAAAGTAGCAGAAGTGGGTAGAGTAGCTAGAAATTGTACTCAAGTAGTGTTACCTTGTGATATGAATTATTCAAGAAGAAGAAAGTCGTCAACAGAGAAGCATACATATGCAACTTCTCTTGTACAGTACATTTGCAACTACAGTATTTCTTTATAAATTTTAAACTTTTTTTTTCTTACATGCTTTAGTCTGAGGAAAATCAGAAATATAACTTGTGTCCTCTGACATGATCCAAATTATATAAGAAATAAGTAAACAGTAAAGCAAATCTTTCCTGAGCAAGAACAACAAAACTATTTCATATCTGATGCTAAGAAAAGTTGACTTGTATTTAGCTCAAGTCAGTGAAATTAAAAAGCCCATTTTGTTTGCATGTGCTCCAAATGTTAGACGCAGCTGATTGGCAACACCATCATCTTTTGCCACACTCCCCTTTGAACTACCTTCTTGAAGGGATTTTATAATCCTTTCCATTGTTTTAATTGGCCACTCACTTGTTAGAGCCACGTTTCCTATCAATTAGCTGGGTGCAACAGCAGACTCATTTGCATATTTACCTTTGTGTAGTTGTGCGTCATATGTGTGTTTCCCTCCATCAAACAAAAACTACATCAACATCCTCCAAGAGTGACTATTCCATAATTTTTGCCAAGGGTTGTGCACGAGTAAATCCAGGCTATAAAGCAAAGTACACACGTGCAACAGGTCCCCTCAGTCCCCAAGCTACAAGTTCACCCTGAATATTTTTTGGGGGGAGAATGAACATGACCTGAAACTTTTCTTGTACGTACATTTGCAACTTTTTACTCTTAAACTTGCAACTTTTTTCATAAATTTCCTACTTTGTTCTTTTAAATTTGTAACTTTTTTTCTCATACATTTGCAACTTTTCACATGAAAATGTGCAACCTTTTTCTCATAAATTTGCAACTTTTGACTTGAAAATTTGTAACTTTTCTCATCAATTTGCAACTTTTTGCTTGAAAATTTGCAACTTTTCTCAAAAATTTGCACCTTTTTGTAAATACAGTATGCAACGTTTTCTCATAAATTTGCAACTTTTTTCTTGTAAATATGCAACTTTTTCCTCATAAATTTACAACTTTTTACTTCAAAATTTACAACTTTTCTCATAAATTTGCAGCTTTTTCTCATAAAATTTATTGGTTGGTTTAGGTTTATTAAGTTTATTGGTTGCTGTTTATTTTTTTTCTGGTCATCTAGACAATGGGCCAAGTTTATTTATTAAGGTTTACTTGGGAGGGGAATGATTTTTTTTTTTTCTTCATTTTAAAGGGTTCAAACTCTTCCCCATTACAAAAATAGAGACCCCTTACACAATTATGCATTGGGACCCCCCCCCCCCCCCCAAAAAAAAGCTAGAAACAACTCTGAGGGAAAGTAGCTAGTTACTCCCTACGTCTGCGCTTTAGCAGCATCTTTGGGCTGCAGTTTAGCTGGTGTCACAAACCACAAACCCAAGTTCCCAAAAGTTCCATACAGTACCACTTTAAGCTAAAAACAAACATTCACATGACAAACTGTGGTTTATTCATCATAGAGTGACTAAATAAAATCAGGTGAGTCATTTGTCGTAAAACCCATCAAATAATTTTGGCTTAATAGTCCGTCACTGAAAAGTTGGCAGAAAGAAAGAATCATCAGTTTGGCCTAAAAGCATATGTACAGTCCAAAAATATGCACGATTCAAAGGCTCAGTATAACAAGTAAATATGTACATTTAAGGGGTCCCTTCAAAATCATAGAAATACTAAGCAAAGTAGATCTCTCCAACAAAAATATACTGTAGGATACCTGCATACATACAGTGTTACAGTACTGGGTTTCACATTAAGTGTCATGCAGGAGCATAGTGAGTTTCTGCCATACTGAAGTATAAATCAGCCCTTTTTTTTTTTTTTTTTTTTAGAAAAAAAGTGTTGGGGGGGGGGGGGCTGTCATGCGTTCATCTACCGCTTCTACAAAAGGAGCTAGTGTTGTGATAGAAAATGGACTTCTTAAGGCAAATATTTTCAGCAGTCAGTCTTTAGTATTGCCATCAGGAAGGCAAAATTACAGCCTAAGAGTGCGGAGTTTGATTACCAATAAATTAAATAAGTTATTCAAAGGCAATACAAATAATCTACAAATAAAAAAACAACAGGAAAGGAAACGATCCTGATGGGTGATCATACTTGGGCCGCACACAGGCATGCATTTAAAGGACGTTTTCCCACTTTGCTAAACTTAATCTTTTGTTGCATAATTTATGAGTTGCCGGAATCGGCGGATGAGTCGTCCAGTGGCAGGATGGAAAGGGGTCTCATCTGCTTGGAATCAAATCTAAAATGTCTCATGACTCACAGACGCCGATGCCGAAATTACGTCTGATCTGAAGACGATGGACGCTTATGACATGCTAACATTTTTATTTTCTGCTGCCGAGTGTAAATAAGGAGCAGATCTTTTAGTGTCACAGAGGTTTGTTGATACAGTTACCCTTCTAAATTAAACAAGGAGGTTTTACAGAAGGAGAGCATGCAATAACCACTAGGCCCTGACAGCTTCTGTCTGAACCGGAAGTCTGTCAGACTCTTTCTTGCAAAAACCGATACAAACAAGCCTGGCATTGTAAACCTTTACATAAGCTGTGGCGGATATATCGGATCGTTCTGGTAATTTTCTCATTTGGACTGCATGGATCAGTTGTGTAGAGTACGATTTCAGATGTAAAAGATAATGATGGTAATCTAGATATATAAAGTTCTGTTGTGTGCCAAAATGTGAGTGAGTTCTTGCATTTTTTTGTGCATTGGAAGGCTCAATATGGAAAATGCAATCAATTTAAAAAAAAAAGTTTGTAGTTATTTCTGGATATGCCAATAATTTGCTTATATGTTGGACGATGTGAACTTTGCATTTTCCAAACTTCCGTGACTGAGAGCAGGGGTTAGATAATCTATATTTTTACAACGAAAGAGGTCTGACTTTGACAATGACTGAAGTCAGGATCTGGGCAAAAATTGGGAAAATTTGCACCTTCACATGAGTGTGAGTTGTAACTGCCTGTTCCACCAGTTATCCAGAGATTTTTCGCATTTATTCATCATAAGCTATCAAATGAAATGCCCCCCAGGTCGGAATTCTGACTGTATATGACACCATATCCATGTTAAGGAGGCGTTAAAGCATCAAAATAGAGCTGGGAGATATGTCCTCAAATCAGCATCTTGTTTAATTGAACAATTTTACTTTGGTTTCAGCTTTCAAACTTTCAGTCAACAAATAAACAATTACATTTACCATTTACAATCGCCTCGCTCTTATTGTGAAAGCTTCTGCCTCACACAAGAGTAGACTTTAATGTCCAGTATGTCAATATATCCAGATGTATATACAGTGGTGTGAAAAAGTGTTTGCCCCTTCCTGAGTACTTAAATGTTTCAGATCATCAAACACATTTAAATATTAGACAAAGATAACACAAGTAAACACAAAATGCAGTTTTTAAATGAAGGTGTTTATTATTAAGGGAAAAAAAATCCAAGTCTACATGGCCCTGTGTGAAAAAGTGATTGCCCCTAAACCTAATAACTGGTTGGACCACCTTTAGCAGCAACAACTGCAATCAAGCATTTGCGATAACTGGCAGTGAGTCTTTTACAGCGCTGTGGAGGAATTCTGGCCCACTCATCTTTGCAGAATTGTTGTAATTCTGCCACACTGGAGGGTTTTTGAGCATGAACCACCTTTTTAAGGTCACGCCACAGCATCTCAATCGGATTCAGGTCAGGACTTTGCCTAGGCCACTCCAAAGTCTTCATTTTGTTTTTCTTAAGCCATTCAGAGGTGGACTTGCTGGTGTGTTTTCGATCATTGTTCTGCAGAACCCAAGTGGACTTGGACATTCTCCTTCAGGATTTTTTGGTAGACAGCAGAATTCATGGTTCCATTTACCACAGAAAGTCTTCCAGGTCCTTAAGCAGCAAAACAACCCCAGACCATCACACTACCACCACCATATTTTACTGTTGGTATGATGTTCCTTTTCTGAAATGCTGTTACTTTTACATCGGATGTAATGGGACACACACCTTCCAAAAAGTTCAACTTTTGTCTCATCAGTCCACAGAATATTTTCCCAAAAGTCTTGGGGATCACCAAGATATTTTCTGGCAAAACTGTGACAAGCCTTTATGTTTTTTGCTCAGCAGTGGTTTTCGTCTTGGAACTCTGCCATGCAGGCCATTTTTGCCCAGTCTCTTTCTTATGGTGGAGTCATGAACACTGACCTTAACTGAGGCAAGTGAGGCCTGCAGTTCTTTTGATGTTGTTGTGGCGTCTTGTGACCTCTTGGATGAGTTGTTGCTGCGCTCTTGGGGTAATTTTGGTTGGCCGTCCTGGGAAGGTTCACCACTGTTCCATGTTTTCACCATTTGTGGATAATGGCTCTCAACGTGGTTTGCTGGAGACCCAAAGCTCTAGAAATGGCTTTATAACCTTTTCCAGACTGATAGATCTCAGTTACTTTGTTTCTCATTTGTTCCTGAATTTCTTTGGATCACAGCATGATGTCTAGCTTTTGAGGCTCTTTTGGTCTACCTTACTTTGTCAGGCAGGTCCTATTTAAGTGATTTCTTGATTGAGAACAGGTGTGGCAGTAATCAGGCCTGGGTGTGGCTAGAGATATTGAACTCCGCTTTCCAAAGATGTGATAAACCACAGTTAAGGGGGGCAATCACTTTTTCACACAGGGCCATGTAGGTATGGCTTTTTAGATTTAGATTCCTTTATTAGTCCCACAATGGGGAAATTACAGGGCATCCACATGAGTGGATGAGGCAGCCACTGGTGCGGTGCCCAGCCCACCAGTGGCTGGTTTTTTACCCTTAATAATAAACACCTTTATTTAAAAACTGCATTTTGTGTTTACTTGTGTTATTTTTATCTAATATTTAAATTTGTTTGATTTGAAACATTTAAGTGTGACAAAAAAAATGAGAAATCAGGAAGGAGGCAAACACTTTTTCACACCACTGTATGTGGCCACACATGCATCAGGGTAGCAGGAACACAGCGGAGAGGCAACCCACAGGAGCGGTGGCTCAGTGAGTGAGTCCACACGTCGGCCAGCCACAGGTGGAATTGCCACTGGTGCTACTTGTGTTGTTTATGCTGTTTAATCAATTGGTCCCTCTCCACAATTATTAGACAACAATGTTGGCAAGTTGGTCCCATGCACTCCACTCTGTTTTGTGCATAATCATTTCTGTATCAAACTGTGTCAAGCCGAAACTGTCAAACAATTAGGTCACCAACAAATCCTCATGGTTCCTATAGCCACACGGAGACATGACGGGTGAGCGGGCCAAACACAGGAACGGTCCTGTATAAGTTCCTGGCCCCCTCAATTACTCCCTGGTTCATGGTAAAGGAAATGGGCTATTGATGTGACTGATTTTCTGCTAACCTAGCATTAGCAGGGTTGTTTTTAGAAGGAAAACAATCAGAAGTGACCTTTAAACTGGGTTGTGTGGCTACTCCTTGATGGAGACACCAGAGATGAGAGACTTACTTAAACATTAGCTGATTATTGCTCTGTTATTCACTGTCACAAAGCAATGTTATTGCACATGGAATTTAATAAAGCACTTATTTAACATCAATATACATAAGGGGACAGTGACAGCGGGGAAAGTATTTAAAGTTTTGATTCATTTTCGGTTAACCACCCAGCCCTAATTCCAAATAACTGTGCCCAACAACACCTGTAGGGGAAAGTTCAAGTAAAATGTATGATTTATTAGCATTTCCAACATGGAAGTGGGTGTTGTGGTTTTTGGACTTTGAGAACAAAGTTATGGTCAGCAGGGTGTCTTCAGGGGACGGGTCATTCAACAACTTCTGGGAAAACTGTTACCAACTACAACTGTGTAGGTTTTTTTTTTACTTGTTTATTTTTCTCTTGATGGACCTTGAGTCTGGAATAAAGTCTTTGATTTGATTGATTGATTGATTGTGTGCTTTCTCCTTTTATAAAAACCTCCTTGATTTAAATGACTAATATTTTTTGTGCTAGTAACAACTGACATTCTTAATCAACGTCACTGATTCCTAAAACGGATTTCTGTTACCACTTTTTAAAGTTTTTTTTTAAGATTAGTTTGTACCATTTGTCCATTCAAATCAACAACAAGATAAAGAGGTAGAGTGGGAGCAGCAGGTTGTCTATTTGTGAGGTGTAGGCTTCCAGCATGGCCACCAGACTGATGGAGCCGACAATCCACGAGTAGGTGGAGTTCAGATTGATACTCCCATCAAAGATGAGAAACATGGCCACGGCGATGATCTGGGCGAACACCGATGTCGCCGTCCCTTCCATCGTTTTCTTAGTACCGGGCCACCGGATTTCCCCCATGGTGCTGCCGAACACAGACGCCACCGTGTCCCCGACGCCCACGGCGAGTACGCCTGCGTAGGGCACCAGACCGCCCGCCTCAGGGAGGATCCCCTTTGGGGCACAGGGTCCAGGAAAAAGCCAAATTGGCAAAGACATGCCCAGTAGCAGGTAAATGTGGGTGAGGATTAGTGGCCCAGAGTCTCGCTCATCCAAAAATAGGGTGAGTAACTGTCTGAGCAGCTGACCGAGAGGTCTGATTCTAAAGTAACGCACATACTCCAGAAACAGGAAAACCGCCAGGCAGCCCACAGACGCCACGTGAAGTAGTTGCCTGTCATAGATCAGCCCCGGAATGTACGTGGCCACGACGATCAGATGGAAGTACTTTCTGACAACAGTCGAGGCCTGATGCTTCTTGGACCCCAGCTGTCGCTGGTAGTTCTGATGCAGCACGACACAGCTGGCCACGGCAGCCAGGAACAGCCAGTAGGCAAGCAGGCAGAGTCTCCTGTCATTCAGCATGACGAAGTCCAACAGCCACATGATGGGGTGGCGACCTATGAACAGGGAGAGCCACGGCAACAGGATCCCGAGGCCCAGAACGGCTGTCATCAGGTGGAAGAAGAGCGAGGACCCCCAGGTCTCTGATTCCATGAAGCAGAAGAGCAGCGCGAAGAAGACGCCCAGCAGCAGTGACCCCACCACCACGACTGGCAGGAAGTAATTCACAGGATCCCCTTTCACCTCTGCCAGGTTCAGGGAGCGCTTGATGAGCTGGTTCACGATGAAGCTGATGCCGCCGACGATGAGGAGGGCCTCTCCGGGTGTGAAGCAGCGCGGCAGCAAGTAAAGCACAATCAGGCTGAGATAGACAAAGATCAGCAGTACCTCTAAGACCTCGATGACCTCAGACACAGTCAGAGTCTGTTTGGTGGTGTAGAGTATCGCGCTACCAGCCATTCCGGCGATCACGCAAGTGTTGGTGGGTACGGGTCTGGTGATGCCCAATGCGATCAGCGAGAGAAACAGCGCCAGCATCATCCCTGTGATGGTGATCACCATGGAAAAGCGCTCGAAGTAGACGTTCCCTGAGGCGGAGCACTTTTCCCTCAGCGCCAGGCCCAACAGAGGCATCACCATGGAGGCCGGAACGATGCCGCTGTTCGCCGCGGGACGGAACTGGAAGACGGCGCCGCCTGACCTCAGCAGATGGTCCCACTTGTGCTGCACGTAGAAAGCCTGAACGACAAGGGCTATGCTGCACCACGAGTGTTGGTTCCAGACCGCCATGTGGACGCACAGCACCACGGTCAAAACCACGGTGGACTCCACGTACACGGGGTTGATGAGCATGGCTGCGGCGTGGAGGCTTACAGAGGGGGAGTGGGCTGATCCGAACGGATGGTCTGCAACGGCGGCGGCCTTCTTCTGTCAGTTCCTCTCACTGGGAGACTTCATCATTCGGCAGGCAGTCTTCACTCGTGGTGGGTGTCTAAGAAAAAAAAAGTAAGGACATGTCAGATTATCATTATTAATTACTGCAAAAAATAATCAACTACATGCAGAAGATTTCTCTGAATCCTGTCTGTGAGGTCACTTCTAACTCTTGACGCATCAAAATCAGACACTGGGTTTTTATTAGCAGGATTTATTTCTGAAGCAGGAGTTAGTTGGAGAAAATGTTAAAATTAAAAATACAAAATGGCATTATTGTCTCTTTTAAAGAGCTGATTGCAACGATTAGTAATGCAAGAAATGTCAAGAAATCGCTGCCAAATTGTTGCAATATATGAAGATTTTAATAAAAAAATATATTTTTTCCTCTGGATCTCCTGTGGTATTTTTAAAGTGTCCTTGTTTTTTTAAAATTTAGTTGAAATCTGCTGTAAATTTTTAACTTTTTTAAAATCAAGTTGCTTCATTTTCTTGTAAATTTGCAAGAATTTTCTACAAAATGTGCAGGTTTGTGTGTAAATTTTAATTTACCTTGATTAAAATTAAACAGTTTGGGGTAAAGGTGAATATACGTATGTATACCAAATTTGAAAACCAAATATGAATGTAAAGTAAAACTTAGTAAAGGTAAATTTTTAACATAAATAAAGCAATTTGGGGGTAAAAGCAAACGAATACAAAATAACAATGGTTTGCATTTACTCTGTATATAGCGCCTTTCAAGAAACCCAAAGCGCTTTACAATGAAAATACATTATTCATTCACTCCACAGACAGACAGTGATAAGCTACTACTGTAGCCACAGCTTCCCTGGGACAGACTGACAGAAACGTGGTGGCCAATCCGCACCAACGGCCTCTCCGACCATTTATACACATTCACACCCAGTGTCATGGACACTGGAGGCAAGGTGGGTAAAGTGTCTTGCCCAGGGACACAATGGCAGGATGGCTGGGGAGAGCGGGATTCAAACTGCCAACGCTCTGGTTATTGGAAGACATTTCCCTCCTCCGTTCCATTTTTGCTGAGCACCAAACTGGACATCAGGAAGTTCCACTTTTATATGGTCTTTGGCATGACCTGGCCGGGACTTGAACCCCGACCTCCCAGTTGTGGGGCGGATGCTCAACCCCTAGTCCACCCCTCCGGTGATGGCCAGAGTGGTGGCTTAGGGGTCCCTCCAAATGTTGAATTACACAAACGAATGTTTGCCACACTGAACATTTACACAGCTGTCCGGGCATGGGTCAAAGACCCCGAGACAGAGAAACGTACATGATCCGTCCACATCAGCTGCAGCCTTTAACTCCTGTGGGGGTTGGAGGTTAGAAATGATTCTTGTGGTCCACATAAACTGTGCAGACTTCATTTATGACACGGTTGTTACACCAAACACATACAGTAAAGAGGGAAAAAAAAATCTCAAGATGCATTTCTTATAAACATGCCAATATGCCAAATGGGGCAGAGTTGAGGATGCTGCTGCAACCTGATAGCATCAAGCTAACGGCCAAATAGCTGGCTCCACTGAGTTAGCATAGCTACACAACACAAACAGCTGCCCAAACCCGAGAAAACACAGACCGAAAAGGGCCGGAACACTTACCATAAAAGCGCCGTGACGAATGTAAGGCTGTGTGCCGTGGTGCGAATGGCCGCCTTCGTTTCTGGACAGATTTGTTTCCTTTGTCAGCTGTCGCTCCTCTCACACCCAGGAGGGGGCCATGTTTGACAGCCGGGTCACGTGGTACACGGTCAGAAAAATGCTTTCTTTCTTTCTTTCAACATTTTTACTAATAAACTAAAGAATATACAAAAAATTACAAACATGTTTCTCAGTTGGTGTTGACAGTGATAGTTTGACAGATGTCATCATTACAGGATTTATCACAGAGAAATGATAGGCCTCTATTGAAAAATAACAGGGAGAAAAAGAAATTGGCACAAGAGAAAAACTAGAGGAAACTCAGACAGTGCATACCTCCTCCAAGGCCCTATCTTGCTTAGGGGTCATTGCACTTTTTCTACATTTTAACAGCTCGCACACGTCTTAATGAAATGTTTGTGATGTGGCAACCTGGGGAGAGCCTAACTGTATACCATCTCAGACAGGAACAAAGAGCGGGGGTTCCCTAGTGAGATAACAGGGAGGTGTTAAGGATGACTGGGTTGATTGCAATTTGACGAGAAGGTCATCTTTTGTGTGTGAGAAGATTCTAGAAGAATGCCATGGTATTTAAGAGAAGAGCTTCTACTGGAATGTTATTTTGTCTATGCTTGAGAATGTGAGAGTGTGTAATAAAGCGTCTGAAACAAATCTGCCTCTTCATTTACACGCTCTACACTGGTGACCCAAGACGTATCATGGAACACAGTTCGAGATCCCCGGAGCCGACCTCGACGGGATCCTCCAGCCACACATGTGCAGTCGCAGTCAAGCTACCGGATTTCTTGGCAGAACAACCCGCGCTCTTGGTTCCACCTCGTCGAGGCGCAGTTCGCCCTCCAGGGAATAATGGCAGATGACACCAAATTCCACTATGTGGTCGCAGTGCTCGACGCCCGCACAGCTCAGCACATAGCGAGCCTGCTCGATCAGCCACCAACCGGCAACAAGTACGAGGCACTAAAGGCTGCGCTCATCCAGCACTTCACTCTCTCGGATGGTGAGAGAGCAGAGAGGCTCCTGACGCGGACTGAGTTGGGAGATGGGTCGGCAATAGACCTCATGGAGAAGATGCTGACGTTGAGGGGCACGGACGACGACCACTTTCTTTTTACTGACCTCTACCTCCGGAAACTTCCGACAGCGGCGAGAGCGGCCCTGGCCAATTCGCCGTTGCTGGCCGAGCAGGACTTTCGTGCGCTAGCCCGGGAGGCAGACCGGATCATCATCGCCACCAGGGCGTTCACGACCATCGCGGCAGCGACGGAGTTCAGCGAGACGACCAGAGGAGGCGAGGAGCCACCGACGGCAGCAGCGGCGGGGGCCAAGGAGCGCGAGGGAGACACGCTTTGTTTCTACCACCGCCGCTTCGGAGAGAAGGCACGCAGATGTACACCACCGTGCCAATTCAAGCGCTCGGGAAACACCAAGACCGGGGGTCGGTAGCAGCCACGACCCTCAGGGAGGAGAACAAGCTGCTCTACCTGACAGACGCACGCTCGGGGAGGCATTTCCTCGTGGACACCGGCGCCCAGAAGAGTTTCATCCGGCCGACGTACACTGACCGGCTGGCAGGATCTAGCGGCCCCGAGATGGCGGCAGCGAACAGCTCGGAGATTAAGACCTTTGGTGAGAAGACTCTACTCTTGTCTCTACACGGCCATACATATGAGAGGACTTTTGTCATAGCAGCATTGAATTATCATATACTGGGGGCTGATTTTCTGTGTGCACATGGTTTACTGGTTGATCTTGCTAACAGGCGCCTAGTTAATGCACTGTCTTTCGACTCTCTCCCATGTATAGCTCGAGTGACCCGGCCGACAGCACAAGCCAACGTCACAGCAGGCGGTAAGTTCCACACACTGCTCACCCAGTTCCCAGCACTCACAGTCCCGACGTTTTCGGCAGCCATCGCTAAACACGGGGTGGAGCATTTCATCACCACCACCAGGCCGCCCGTTTTTGCACGACCTCGGCGCTTGGACGCAGCTAAACTGGCCATAGCGCGCGAGGAGTTCGCCAATCTGGAAAGGTTGGGCATCATCAGGTGCTCAAACAGCCCATGGGCATCCCCGCTACACATGGTCCCTAAAGCTGAGGGCTCGTGGCGACTGTGCGGGGATTTCCGCAGGTTGAACAACGCCACAGCGCATGACCGCTACCCAATTCCCCACATACAGGATTTTTCCATTCACCTTGCTGGAGCGCGCATTTTTTCCAAAATAGATCTGGTCCGCGGTTACCACCAAGACCCAGTGCGCGCTGAGGACATACCCTGTGGAGTGTGTAAATGACGAGGCAGGTTTGTCTCAGGCAGTTTATTACACATCTCACACATAAGCATAGTAGAAAGAAAGAGAGCATCTCAGACAGAACTCTTCTCTTAAATACTCAGGTCTTCCTACAGCCGCTTCTACACATCAAAGGTCACATTGCATGCACTTCCTTAATCCCTTAACATCCCCCTCACAGTCTCTGCATTCATATCAAAGGTCACATTGCATGCACTTCCTTAATCCCTTAACATCCCCCTCACAGTCTCTGCATTCAAAAGATCACACTTTCACAACTTCCAGTTATCTCCAAGGAAACTCTGCTCTTTGTTCTTATCTAAGATGCTTCACATTATGTTTTCCCCATGTGCAGCTACACCACCCCCCCGAGCATATTGGATCGAACAAAAGAATAACAGTCCGTATGCTGTGACAGAATCATTAAACATCAATCCACATGCTGTCTGGGCTTCCGTCTTCTCCCGTATCTGCTGTAACCAGGATTCATCGCCTCCGCGGCGCTGTCATGCTGGGGAGCTGCTGTTTGGGGGTGAAAACCTTTTGTCTGTCCCTGCGGGTGTTCTGGGGAAATTTTACTCTGGGAAGCTCCCCGTGGG
The DNA here is from genome assembly GCA_020510985.1 of Pholidichthys leucotaenia. Classification (NCBI taxonomy): domain Eukaryota; kingdom Metazoa; phylum Chordata; class Actinopteri; order Cichliformes; family Pholidichthyidae; genus Pholidichthys; species Pholidichthys leucotaenia. The sequence continues at coordinate 41,840,466 of CM035850.1, forward strand.
GGTCTTCCACGCCGAGGGGCCCTCGCCAACAGCACTTGCTCGTCTGCCACCACAAAAGCGAGTTTGAGTCTGTTAATGCCAACCTTTTCCCTCCCACCCTCCAAATCTAGCAAAAAATGCTTGTCCCCTGTTTCCAGCACTCTGAACGGTCCATCATAAGGTGGGCGCAATGGGGGGCGATGTGCATCATGTCTGACAAAAACAAACTCTGTGTTTTTCAAAGTCTTAGGCACAAAAACGCGCGGAAAACTGTGGTGAACAGGACCCGGCAGTGTGCCTGTGTCAATGCTATGCTGCAACAGCTGAGACGGGGAGCTGCCCGGCACAGGATTATCTGGGAGAAACTCCCTGGGCAGCCGAAGTGGTTGCGCAAAAACGAGTTCAGCCGGGGAAGCTTCCAAGTCCTCTTTAGGCGCAGAACGTTACCCCAATAAAACCCACGGTAGCTTATCTACCCAATTTGCATCCGTCAGTGACGCCCTGAGAGCCGCTTTCAATGACCTATGAAAACGTTTGCATAACCCATTAGCCTGTGGATTGTACGCGGTTGTGCGGTGAATTGTGACACCCAGGCTGCGGGCCATTGTTGACCAAAGTTCGGAAACAAATTGAGGGCCTCTGTCAGACATAATGTCCGACGGGACTCCAAAACGCGCCACCCATGCTGTTAAAAACGCGCGCGCCACCTCCTCGGCTGTGGTTGACGCCAGTGGAACCACTTCAGGCCAGCGCGTGGTGCGGTCCACCATTGTCAGAAGGTGCGTGCACCCCTGTGATGGTGGGAGGGGGCCCACGAGGTCCACGTGAACATGGTCGAACCTTTTAGCCGGGATGTGAAACGGCTCCCAAGGAGCTCTCGTGTGTCTATGTACTTTGGCTCATTGGCACACCATGCAGGCTGCTGCCCACTCTTTCACTTGTTTGCAAAGGCTCGGCCACACAAATTTCTCTCCTACCATCTTGATCGACGCGCGCACTCCCAGGTGCGCCAAAGAGTGAATCGAGTCAAACACGCGGCAGGGCCACGCGGCCAGGACCACGGGACGCGGGCGACCCGTGGAGACATCGCAGATTGGGGGGGGCATGCCGTCTTGCAGCACCCTGCTCTCCAGCCTTAACCCTGTTGGTCCAGACTGGAGCGTGCGCACGTTCGGGTCACTAACCTGCTCCGCGGCCATGGCTGTGTAATCTATCCCCATGCGGACCGGGGCCGCCACGGCGCGTGAGAGGCAGTCTGCCACTACATTCAGTTTACCCGACACATGCTGAATATCGGTAGTAAACTCTGAGATCGCGGCCAGCTGTCTCTGCTGCCGGCCCGACCACAGTTCTGAAACCTTGGCCATCGCGAATGTTAGTGGCTTGTGGTCAATGAACGTGGTGAAACGGCGTCCTTCCAGCCAGAACTGGAAGTGGCGAATGGCCAAGTGGAGAGCCAGCAACTCCCTATCGAATGCGCTGTATTTACGTTCACTATCGCGCAAAGTCCTGCTGAAAAAGGCGAGCGGCTGCCAAGCCCCGGCTACACGCTGCTCCACGACTGCCCCTATGGCCACATCTGACGCGTCAGTAGTGAGCGCTATGCGGGCCGTTGGGTCTGGATGTGCCAACAACGCAGCATTTGCCAGGGCTGCTTTGACTTCCGAGAACGCCCGCTCTCGCTCCGGGGGCCATTTGATCTTATTCGCGGGTTTCTGTTTTTTGAGTGCGGCGTACAGTGGTTGCATGAGCTGCGCTGCGCGGGGGAGGAAACGGTTATAAAAATTCACCATTCCCAAAAACTCCTGTAACGCGGTCGGGGAAAATCTACTACCGCGCGCACTTTGTCAGGCAGCGGAACCGCTCCTTCGGGAGAGACGCGGTGCCCCAAAAAATCAATCTGTGTCACCCTGAACTGACACTTTGCTGGGTTGATTATTAAACTGTGCTCTCCCAACCTCTGAAAAACCGCCGTGAGGTGGGTTTCGTGTTCGTCTTCGGACGCGCTGGCTACCAAGATATCGTCCAGGTAGACGAATACGAAAGGGAGATCGCGCAGCACCGCATCCATCATACGCTGGAACGTCTGTGCGGCCCCTTTAAGCCCGAATGGCATGCGCAAAAACTCGAATAGACCAAACGGAGTTATCACCGCTGTTTTGGGTATGTCCTCAGTGCGCACTGGGACTTGGTGGTAACCGTGGACCAAGTCTATTTTAGAAAAAACGCGCGCTCCTGCCAAGTGAACGGAAAAATCCTGGATGTGAGGAATTGGGTAGCGGTCGTGCGCTGTGGCGTTGTTCAACCTGCGGAAATCCCCGCAAGGCCGCCACGAACCGTCAGCTTTAGGGACCATGTGTAGCGGGGAAGCCCATGGGCTGTTTCAATGCCTGATGATGCCCAACCTCTCCAGGCTGGTGAACTCCTCACGTGCTATGGCCAGTTTAGCTGCGTCCAAGCGCCGAGGTTTTGCAAAAACGGGCAGCCCGGTGGTGGTAATAAAATGTTCCACCCCGTGTTTAGCGACGGCTGCCGAAAATGTCGGGACCGTGAGTGCTGGGAACTGAGTGAGCAGTGTGTGGAACTTACCGCTTGCAGCTGTGACGTTGGCTTGTGCTGTTGGCCGGGACGCTCGAGCTGTACAGGGAATAGAATCAAACGACAGTGCATTAACCAGGCGCCTGTTAGCGACATCAACCAATAAACCATGTGAGCACAAAAAATCAGCCCCCAATATATTGAAATTCAATGCTGCTATGACAAAAGTCCACTCAAATGCACGGCCGTGTAACGACAGAAATAGAGTCCTCTCACCAAAGGTCTTAATCTCCGAGCCGTTTGCTGCTGCCATCTCGGGGCCGCTGGAACCTGCCAGCCGGTCGGCGTAGGACGGCATGATGAAACTCAACTGGGCGCCGGTGTCCACGAGGAAATGCCTCCCCGAGCGTGCGTCCGTCAAGTAGAGCAGCTTGTTCTCCTCCCCGAGGGTCGCAGCTGCTACCGACCCCCGGTCTTGGCGTTTCCCAAGCCCTTGAACTGGCACGGTGGTACACATTTGCGTGCCTTCTCTGCAAAGCGGCGATGGTAGAAACAAAGGATGTCTCCTCCGCGGTCCTTGGCTCCCGCCGCCGCTATCGTCGGTGGTTCTGCTATCGCCGTCAATGGCTCCTCGCCCTCTCCAGCTGTCGCGCCGAGCTCCGTCGCTGCCGTCGTGGTCGCGAGCTCTCTGCTGGCCATGATGATCCGGTGTGCTTCCCGGGCCAGCGCACGGTAGTCCCGCTTGGCTAGCAACGGCGAATTGGCCAGGGCTGCTCTCGTCGCTGACGGAAGGTTCTGGAGGAAGAGGTGGGTAAAAATGAAGTGGTCGTCGTCCGAGCCCTTCAATCTCAGCATCCTCTCTATCAGGTCAATAGCCGTGCAATCTCCTAACCCGGTCCGCGTCAGGAGTCTCTCTGCTCTCTCCTCAACCGAGAGTGTGTAGTGCTGGATAAGTGCGGCCTTCAACGCGCCGTATTTGTCGCTGGTTGGTGGCTGATCCAGCAGGCTCTCCACATGCTGAGCCGTGTGGGTGTCGAGCTTTGCGACCACATGGTAGAATTTCGTGTCATCCACCGATATCCCCCGGAGGACGAACTGCGCCTCAACCAGGTGGAACCAGGAGCGCGGGTTGTGCTGCCAAAAATCCAGTAGCTGGATTGTAACGGCATACGCTTGGCTGGGGGCTCCCAACAAGGCTGGCTCCGGGGAACTCTCTTCGTGTTGCATGCTTCGTCTTGGGTCACCAGTGTGGAGTGTGTAAATGACGAGGCAGGTTTGTCTCAGGCAGTTTATTACACATCTCACACATGACCATAGTAGAAAGAAAGAGAGCATCTCAGACAGAACTCTTCTCTTAAATACTCAGGTCTTCCTACAGCCGCTTCTACACATCAAAGGTCACATTGCATTCATATCAAAGGTCACATTGCATGCACTTCCTTAATCCCTTAACATCCCCCTCACAGTCTCTGCATTCAAAAGATCACACTTTCACAACTTCCAGTTATCTCCAAGGAAACTCTGCTCTTTGTTCTTATCTAAGATGCTACACATTATGTTTTTCCCATGTGCGGCTACAACCCAAAACAGCGGTAATAACTCCGTTCGGTTTATTCGAGTTTTTGCGCATGCCATTCGGGTTAAAAGGAGCGGCACAGACGTTCCAGTGCATGATGGATGCAGTGTTGCGCGATCTCTCGTTCATGTTCGTCTACCTGGACGATATCCTGGTAGCCAGCACGTCCGAAGACGAACACGAAACCCACCTCACGGCGGTTTTCGGGAGGTTGGAAGAGCACGGGTTAATAATCAACCCAGCGAAATGTCAGTTCGGAGTGACGGATATTGATTTTTTGGGGCACTGCGTCTCTCCCGAAGGAGCGATCCCGCTGCCTGACAAGGTGCGTGCAGTGGCGGATTTTCCCCGGCCGCAAACGGTCAGGGCGCTACAAGAATTTTTGGGAATGGTAAACTTTTATAACCGTTTCCTTCCCCGCGCAGCGCAGCTCATGCAACCATTGTACGCCGCGCTCAAAAAACAGAAACCCGTGGATAGGGTCGAATGGACCCCGGAGCAAGAGCGGGCGTTCTCGGAAGTCAAAGCAGCCCTGGCAAGCGCCGCATTGCTGGCACATCCAGACCCAACGGCCCGCATAGCGCTCACCACTGACGCTTCAGATGTGGCCATAGGGGCGGTTGTGGAGCAGCACGTAGCCGGGGCTTGGCAGCCGCTCGCCTTTTTCAGCAGGACTTTGCGCGACAGTGAACGTAAATACAGCGCGTTCAACAGAGAGTTGCTGGCTCTCCACCTAGCCATTCGCCACTTCCAGTTCTGGCTGGAAGGGCGCAGTTTCACCGTGTTCGTTGACCGCAAGCCGCTAACATTCGCCATGGCCAAGGTTTCAGAACTGTGGTCGGGCCGGCAGCAGAGACAGCTGGCCGCGATCTCAGAGTTTACTACCGATATTCAGCATGTGTCGGGTAAACTGAATGTAGTGGCAGACTGCCTCTCGCACGCCGTGGTGGCCCCGGTCTGCGTGGGGATAGATTACGCAGCCATGGCCGCGGAGCAGGTTAGTGACCCGGACGTGCGCGCGCTCCAGTCTGGACCAACAGGGTTAAGGCTGGAGAGCAGGGTGCTGCAAGATGGCATGCCCCCCCAATCTGCGATGTCTCCACGGGTCGCCCGCGTCCCGTGGTCCTGGCCGCGTGGCCCCGCCGCGTGTTTGACTCGATTCACTCTTTGGTGCACCTAGGAGTGCGCGCGTCAGTCAAAATGGTAGGAGAGAAATTTGTGTGGCCGAGCCTTCGCAAACAAGTAAAAGAGTGGGCGGCAGCCTGCGTGGCGTGCCAACGAGCCAAAGTACACAGACACACGAAGGCTCCCTTGGAGCCGTTTCGTATTCCGGCTAAGAGGTTCGACCATGTTCACGTGGACCTCGTGGGCCCCCTCCCGCCATCACAGGGGTGCATGCACCTCCTGACAATGGTGGACCGCACCATGCGCTGGCCGGAAGCGGTTCCGCTGGCTGCAACCACGTCCGAGGAGATGGCGCGCGCTTTTTTAACAGCATGGGTGGCGCGTTTTGGAGTCCCGTCGGACATTACGTCCAACAGAGGCCCTCAATTTGTTTCCGAACTCTGGTCAGCGATGGCCCGCAGCCTGGATATTTCAATTCACCGCACAACCGCGTACATCCCACAGGCTAATGGGTTATGTGAACATTTTCATAGATTATTGAAAGCGGCTCTCAGGGCTTCATTGACGGATGCAAATTGGGTAGACAGGCTACCGTGGGTTTTATTGGGGTTGCGCTGCGCGCCTAAAGAGGATCTGGAAGCTTCCCGGCAGAACTCGTTTTTGCGCAACCACTCCGGCTGCCAGGGGAGTTTCTGCCAGATAATCCCGTGCTGGGCAGCTGCCCGTCTCAGCTTTTGCAGCGTAGCGCAGACACAGGCACGTTGCTGGGCCCTGCCCACCACAGTTTTCCGCGCGTTTTTGTGTCTAAAACTTTGAAGAACGCGGAGTTCATTTTTGTCAGACACGACGCCCACCGCCCTCCACTGCGCCCACCCTATGATGGACCGTTCAGAGTGCTGGAAACAGGGGATAAGCATTTTTTGCTAGACTTGGGGGGTAGGAGGGAAAAAATTGGCATAGACAGACTCAAACCTGCTTTTGTTGTGGCGGACGAGCAAGTGCTGTTGGCGAGGGCCCCTCGGTGTGGAAGACCCCCACGGGGAGCTCCCCAGAGAAACGATTCCTCAGAGCACCCACATGGACAGACAGAAAGGTTTCCCCCCCAAACAACAGCCCCCCAAAGGCAGGGCAGCGCCGCGGAGGCGGTGAATTCTGGTTACAGCAGATACGGGAGAAGACTGGAGCCCAAGCAGCATGTGGACTGATGTTTAATGGTTCTATCACAGCATGTGGACTGTTATTCTTTTGTCCTATCTAAGATGCTGGGGGGGGGGGGTGGCAACCTGGGGAGAGCCTAATTGTATACCATCTCAGACAGGAACAAAGAGCGGGGGTTCCCTAGTGAGATAACAGGGAGGTGATGGGTGGGTTGATTGCAATTTGACGAGAAGGTCATTTTTTGTGTGTGAGAAGATTCTAGAAGAAGGCCATGGTATTTAAGAGAAGAGCTTCTACTGGAATGTTATTCTGTCTATGCTTGAGAATGTGAGAGTGTGTAATAAAGCGTCTGAAACAAATCTGCCTCTTCATTTACACGCTCTACAGTGACATATTTTGTTTAATTTATTGTTACAGCTATTTTTACCCTAGCCATTTCTGAAAATGTTCTGTTTGAGTGTATAAAATCACAAGACTGGATTCAACTCCACCCTCCTTCTTACATCACTATTGCTAACTTGCTAGCTGACTAGCTCCTAGCCTTTAGTTGGGATATATCCTCAGCCGAATACAGTTTGGGTCAGTCTGGGTGTGGGGAGCGTGAAATGAAGACGCTGAGTGGTTTTATAATTCAGCTTTAATGTCGGCTTCACATCCCCAACATGTCTCACCCGAAGCAGAAAGCAGAAAGAGGCTGATAAGATAAGATAAGATAAGATAAGATAAGATAAGCCTTTATTAGTCCCACAACGGGGAAATTCCAGGATTGCAACAGCACAGGGATAGCAACACTCAGAGCAACAATCAGAAGGCAAGAAAAAAAAACAAGCAAGCAAGAGCAGCTAATAAACATATGTACGTATTACTATAAAATATATATATATACACACACACACAGACACACAGTGCAGAGCATTGTAGCTGGATGGAATAATATATGAATATATGAACACACAGTGCAGAGCATTGTAGCTAGATGGAATAAATATGTAAATATATAAACACCCACAGTACGGAGCATTGCAGCTAGGTGGAATAAATATGCAAGTATATAAACACACACAGTGCGGAGCAATGTAGCTAGATGGAATAACATGTAGATATATAAATATATAAACACCCACAGTACGGAGCATTGCAGCTAGACGGAACAAATATGCAAATATATAAACACACACAGTGCAGAGCATTGCCGCTAGATGGAATGAAACAGCATAACCGTCTACCCAGCTATCCTGCATGGTATGATTATGTGCCCATACACACTCTCACCCTCCATAGCGACCGGCATGCTCCTAGTTGTATGCCGGAGAGGACCACTGTGTAAGTCTATTGCATCTTCTGCATTCAAAAAACTATTAGTTTGTTACGTCTTTTTGCTATCTCTGCGAGCAGCCCTGCTTAGGTTGTACAGTCTGACAGCCGTTGGTAGGAAGGACCTACGAAACCTCTCGGTTGTGCACCTGGGATGATGTAGTCTGCTGCTAAATGAGCTCCTCAGTGCATTCAGTATGTCCTGCATAGGGTGGAACTCGGACTCCAGCAGAGATGACAGTTTAGCCACCGTCCTTCTCTCTCCTATCTCCTCCATCGGATCAAGGCGCTGCCCCAGGACAGAGCTAGCTTTCTTAATCAGTTTGTTCAGTCTCTTCCTATCGGCTGCAGTAATGCCACTGCCCCAGCAGACCACTCCAAAAGTGATGGCTGATGCCACCACCGTGTCATAGAATGACTTCAGCAGCGCCCCTTGTACACCAAAAGACCTGAGTCTCCTCAGCAGGAACAGCCTGCGCTGTCCCTTCTTGTAGAGTGCATCAGTATTGTGTGACCAGTCTAGTTTATTGTTCAGATGAATACCCAGGTACTTATAGGATGTCACCATCTCGATGTCTGTTCCCTGTATATTTACTGGTACTGTGAGGGGCTGCCCATGCCTGCGGCAGTCCACCACCAGCTCCTTAGTTTTCCTCGCGTTGATCTGGAGGCAGTTCCGATGGCACCAGTCCACGAAGTCCTGGATAAGCCCTCTGTACTCAGCTTCATCTCCATTGGAGATGAGGCCAACGATCGCAGAGTCATCAGAGAACTTCTGTAGATGGCAGTGTGTTGTGTTGTGTGAGAAGTCCGCAGTATAAAGAGTGAACAGGAAGGGAGCCAGCACCGTTCCCTGGGGGGCCCCCGTGCTACTGATGATCGTGTCGGACACACAGTCCCGGGTTCTCACAAACTGAGGCCGGTACGTGAGGTAGTCCAGGATCCATGATGACAGGTGCTGGTCCACCCCTGCGCGCAGCAGCTTGTCCTTCAGGATCATCGGTTGGATGGTGTTGAAAGCACTGGAGAAGTCAAAGAACATGATCCTCACCATATTCCCGGGCTTCTCCAGGTGGGACAGAGAACGGTGAAGGAGGAAGATCACCGCATCCTCCACCCCAATGCCATGCTGGTAGGCGAACTGGAGTGGATCCATCGCTGGTTCCACCAGGGGGCGGAGGTGAGCAAGGAGCAGTCTCTCCAGGGTCTTCATCAAGTGGGACGTCAAGGCCACCGGTCTGTAGCTGTTCAGGTCTTTGGGGTGGGAAGTTTTTGGTACAGGTACCACACAAGATGTTTTCCACAGCTGTGGTACCCTCCCCAGTTTCAGGCTCATGTTGAAGATATACGTCACAATCCCACACAGCTGGTCTGCACAGGACTTGAGGAGCTTTGCGCTGATGCCGTCCGGTCCCGGCGCCTTCCTCGCCTTGATCTTCCTCAGCTCCGTCCTCACCTGGGTCCTGGTCAGGGTCAGGATGGGGGGCTGTGTGTTGGGAGTGGGGGGGTGTTGGTAGAGTGGGGAGTGGGCAGCAGGACTTGATTTCTTTAGAGGCAGCAGTGGTTGTTGTGCAGTCAGGGGGGAGGGCGGTTGGTCAAATCTATTGAAAAACAGATTCAGGTTGTTCGCCCACTCCCTGCCCCCTGTGGCCTGGGGGGAGGTATTCTGGAGCCCCGAGATGGTTTTGAGGTTTCTCCAGACCCCGCTGATGTCGCTCTGTTGCAGCTTGTCCTCCATCTTCTTCCTGAAGCTGTCCTTGCCTTCTCTGATCTTTCTCCTCAGCTCCCTCTGTACGGACTTCAGCATCTCCCTGTTCCCTGACCTGAAGATCCTCTTCTTCTCTCTCAGAAGTGTTTTAATCTCAGGGTTGATCCAGGGTTTGTTGTTTGAGTGACGCCGTATGGTCTTGGTGGGAACGGATTTGTCCACACAGAAGCTGAGGTAGCCCGTGAAGGTGTGAATGAGGCCATCGATGTCCTCACCATGTGGATCGCAGAGCTGCTTCCAGGCGGTGGCTTCAAAACAGCCCTTTAGGGTGTCCATTGTCTCCTCAGACCATAACTCCACAGTGTGCATGGCCGGAGGTTGTCTGTGCACTAGGGGTTTGTACACCGGCCGGAGATGAACCAAGTTGTGATCCGATCTCCCGAGTGGGGGTAGTTGTGATGAGGTGTACGCCTCCTGATCGCAGTCAGACCCCCATACTTATACCTCACACAACAAAAGCCAACATCACACATCCTTGTCATATCCTTCTAATCATCCAATGTCTTCTTCCGATGTCCTCCCGTTCCTTCGCCTGACCCCAGGGGGTCAGGAAGTCTTTTCAGGTCTTCACCGCCGCGCCTCCATCTCCTTGCTGTTCTCCGCAGGCGGTCCAGACCTATTGTCCTCTTCTGAGACGTGAGGTCATTCCACACATGCAATCACAAAACATCTCCCTGTGTCTATACATATGCAGATATGGATATATGAACCACAGCCCCCCCCCCCAAACGTCTAAGAAAAGGACAATATATGTAGGTTCACAGAATATGGTGACATCACTGGCATAACTATACAAGTTGATCACGTTAAAAACACAGAGATAACAGTAACGGTACAGTCTATGCCCCATGTCCGCCTTAAAACTGCCCTGATAACCCCGACAGCATATCTTAAAACACATTATCACATTCGCATCAGTCTGTGTGTCGTCTGGGTTTCAACCGTCTTCCAAATCTGCTGTACGCCTGCCTCGGCGTCCCAGCGGCGCTGTCTTGTAAGGAATCTGCAGCTTGAGGAAAAGAGTGGTTATTTGATCCCTGCGGGGAAGGCTGGGACGTGTCCCTTGGGGGGTCTACCACGTCGAGGTGCTCTTGCCACCCGCACAGGCTCGTCACTCAACATGAAGGCAGGCTTGAGTCTGTCAATGCTGACTGTCTCTTTTCTGTCCCCCAAATCCAGCACAAAATGCTTATCTCCAGGTTCCAGCACTCTATATGGACCATCATATGGTGGGCGGAGGGTTAGCTTTAAAGCCTCGTGCCTAACAAAAACGAACTCGGCATTTTTTAAAGCCTGGGGAACAAAAACCCGCGGAAAGGTGTGATGAACTGGGCCCGGGAGCATGTCCGCTCCCATGCTGCTTAGTGGCCTCAGAGCTGGGAGGTGCCCCGGCTCAGGATGTTCTGGTAAGAATTCACCGGGGAGCCTAAGAGGTTGAGCAAAAACTAATTCTGCTGGGGAGGCGTCTAGATCCTCCTTGGGCGCAGAACGCAACCCCAATAAAACCCACGGCAGTTTGTTAACCCAATCTGCATCCATTAGTGACGCTCTGAGGGCAGCCTTCAAAGACCTATGAAAACGCTCGCATAAACCATTAGCCTGTGGGTGATACGCGGTAGTGCGATGGATTGTCGCCCCTAAGCTGCTGGCCATCGCAGACCAGAGCTCTGAGACAAACTGAGGCCCCCTATCGGGCGTGATGTCCGACGGGACTCCGAAACGCGCTACCCAGGTCGTTAAAAAAACGTGAGTCACCTTTGCGGCCGTAGTTGACGTCAGCGGGACCGCTTCTGGCCAACGTGTGGTTCGGTCCACCATTGTTAAAAGATGTGTGAACCCCTGCGACGACGGTAGAGGGCCCACGAGGTCGACATGCACATGGTCAAACCTTCTGGCCGGGATTCGGAACGGTTCTAAAGGAGCTTTCGTGTGCTTGTGAATTTTGGCACGTTGGCAAGACATGCATGTTCTTGCCCACTCCTTTACGTGCTTGCGCAGGCCCGGCCAAACAAACTTTTCCGCCACCATTTTTACCAAAGCGCGCACTCCCGGGTGCGCCAGGGAGTGAACCGAATCAAAAACGCGGCGGCGCCACGCGGCCGGGACTACCGGGCGAGGTCGCCCAGTTGACACGTCGCAGATTAAGGGGGGCACACCGTCACGCAAACCCCTGCTCTCCAGCCTTAACCCTGTTGGTCCAGACTGGAGTGCGCGCACGTCCGCGTCACTACCCTGTTCTGCTGCCATGGCTGCGTAATCTATCCCTACGTGAACTGGGGCCGCGTACGCTTCCGTGTTGATCTCGCACCCTGCGGCTGTGGTAGTATGATCTGCCTCCACGTGCCCTGACGATGTCACAGCGCGGGAGAGGCAATCTGCCACCACGTTGAGTTTGCCCGCTACGTGCCGAATGTCCGTGGTAAATTCCGAAATTGCGGCCAGCTGCCTTTGTTGCCGGCCCGACCAAGGTTCTGAGATTTTAGACATCGCAAAAGTGAGCAGTTTATGGTCGACAAAAGCTGTGAAACGCCGACCTTCCAGCCAGAACTGGAAATGGCGGATGGCCAAATGAAGCGCTAACAGCTCTCTGTCAAACGTGCTGTATTTGCGCTCGGTTTTGTTTAAGGATTTGCTAAAAAATGCTAGCGGTTGCCAAACCCCGTCAACGTGCTGCTCCACGACCGCCCCTATGGCCAAATTTGATGCGTCTGTGGTAAGCGCTATGCGGGCTGAGGGGTCGGGGTGGGCCAAAAGCGCGGCGTCAGCCAGGGCTCTTTTTACTTCCGCGAACGCGCGTTCCCGCTCCGGGGACCACGCGACCGCGTTGGAGGGCTTTTGCTTTCTAAGCGCGGCATATAATGGCTGCATGAGCTGAGCTGAGCGGGGGAGGAAGTGGTTGTAAAAATTTACCATTCCCCAAAATTCTTGCAGCGATCTGACCGTTTGTGGTCGTGGAAAATTTGTCACTGCGCGCACCTTATCAGGCAATGGGACTGCCCCTTCTGGGGAAACGCGGTGTCCCAAAAAATCAATCTGCGCCACGCCGAATCGGCACTTGGCTGGATTAATTATTAACCCATGTTCTTCCAACCTCTGAAAAACTGTAGTGAGGTGATTTTCGTGTTCCTCCTCAGACGTGCTGGCGACTAAAATATCGTCGAGGTAGACAAACACGAAAGGAAGATCGCGTAACACAGCGTCCATCATACGCTGAAACGTTTGTGCCGCGCCTTTAAGGCCAAAAGGCATGCGCAGAAACTCAAAAAGACCAAAAGGGGTTATTACGGCCGTTTTAGGGACGTCCTCAGGTCGGACTGGGACTTGGTGGTAGCCGCGGACCAGGTCTATTTTAGAAAAAATACGCGCACCCGCCAAATGTAGTGAAGAATCCTGGATGTGAGGGATTGGGTAGCGGTCATGCGCTGTAGCATTGTTTAATCTGCGATAATCGCCGCAAGGTCTCCAGGAGCCGTCGGCTTTCGGGACCATATGCAGTGGCGAAGCCCATGGGCTTTTCAAGCGCCGAATAATGCCCAGCTTTTCCAGGCTGGCGAACTCGTTGTGTGCTATGGCGAGCTTGGTCGCATCTAAGCGCCGAGCTTTAACGAAGACAGGGGGGCCCGTTGTGGGGATGAAGTGCTCCACTCCGTGTCTCGCTACTGTTGTCGAAAATTTGGGAACTGTGAGTGCTGGAAATTGGGTGAGGAGTTTGTCAAACTTACCTCCTGCTGTGGCGAAGTTGGCCTGCACGGGTGGTGGGGACACTCGAGCTGCACAGGGGATAGAAGAGAATGACAGTGCATTGATTAAGCGTCTGTTTGCAAGATCAACTAACAACCCATGTGAACATAAGAAATCAGCACCTAACATGTTGAAACTCACCGCCGCTATGATAAAAGTCCACTCATAAGTGCGGCCGTGTAAGGACAGAGACAAGGTCCTTTCACCATAAGTGCTGATGTTCGAGCCGTTCGCCGCCGTTGCCCCGTTGCCGCGGGGTCCTGCCACTCAGTCAGCGTAGGTCGGGGTGATGAAGATCACCTGAGCTCCGGTATCTATGAGGAAATGTCGCCCGGAGCCTTCATCAGTGATGTAGAGCAGCTTGTTGGCCTCGCCGAGAGCCGTAGCTGCTAACGGTTCCCGGCTTTGGAGTTTCCCGAGCTCTTGAAACTGCACGGTGGCACACACTTGTATGCCTTCTCCGCGAATCGCCGGTGGTAGTAACAGAGGTCGTCTTGTCTGTTGCGTCGCGGCCGCGTTGCTGCCATGGTGGGCGGGATTTGCTCCGCTGTCTCCGGTTCCCCGATGCCCTGGGCTTCCGCACCAAGGTCCGCCACTGCTGCTGTGGCCATCTGCTCGCCGCAGGAGTTGAGGAGCCGCTGTGCTTCCCGGGCTAGCGCGCGGAAATCCTGCTGGGTCTTACAGCACATGCTGGCCAGAGTCCCTCTCATGTGCACTGGGAGATTGCTGAGGAAGATGTGCTGAAAGAGGAAGCTGTCGTTGTCTGCCTCCATCAGCTGAAGCATGTCTTCCATCAGGGCCATTGGTCTGCGCCCTCCTCGGCCATACATCACCAGTAGTCTCTTGGCCCTTTCCTTGGCCGAGGGCACGAAGCTCTCGATGAGAGTAGCCTTCAGCTCCTCGTATTTGTCGCTGGTGGGCGGGTGCTATATCACACTCCGCACGCATTGTGCTGTGGCGGCGTCGAGCCTGGCGATGACGTGGTAGAACTTGGTTTCGTCTGCCGTCACCCCTGCGAGCGTGAACTGTGCCTCAGCCTGCTTGAACCACGAGTTCAGGTCGTTCTGCCAGAATTCTGGGAGCTTAATGGCGACGGCGCTTGCTTGGGCCGCCTCCGACGAGTCTGCAACGGGGGAACGCCATTCATCCATTCTCACGTCTGGTCACCAATGTGGGGAGCGTGAAATGAAGACGCTGAGTGGTTTTATAATTCAGCTTTAATGTTGGCTTCACATCCCCAACATGTCTCACCCGAAGCAGAAAGCAGAAAGAGGCTGATCGCAGTCAGACCCCCATACTTATACCTCACACAACAAAAGCCAACATCACACATCCTTGTCATATCCTTCTAATCATCCAATGTCTTCTTCCGATGTCCTCCCGTTCCTTTGCCTGACCCCAGGGAGACAGGAAGTCTTTTCAGGTCTTCACCGCCGCGCCTCCATCTCCTCGTTGTTCTCCGCAGGCGGTCCAGACCTATTGTCCTCTTCTGAGACGTGAGGTCATTCCACACATGCAATCACAAAACATCTCCCTGTGTCTATACATATGCAGATATGGATATATGAACCACATGGGGCCTTTCATGACACGGGCCTAGAATTTCTGTAAAACTTCCATTTGTCGGTGACCAAGAAAAGTCTTTTTTTTAAACAGTTTTGAGGGGGTTCTCCACTTGTGCCGTTGGGGATCAAGGGGCAGACTAGAGGGCAGACTGGGTCAGGACCGACTTGATTTGTTACCCCTGAGCCAATTATCGTTTCTCATAAAGAATGAATGAAATAATACATCACTGGCTGACAGTAGTGTATGGTTTCAGTGGTCAACAGGTATGGCTGGTCTCTGGAGAACAATAAGCACCAGAACCTTAGCGAATGAGTGGCTAAGCAAACTGCTAGCCTCAAGGCCTCAATGTTGCAAATTTATGTTAAAAAGTTACAAATTTCTGAGAAAAATGTTGCAAATTTAGAAGAAAAAAGATCAAATTCCTGAGAAAACAAGGCTCCAACATTAGAAGAAAAACACAAATTTATGAGAAAAAGTTGAAAATTTACAAGAAAAACGATTCAAATTTACAAGAAACAAGTCACAAATTTACTAGAAACAAGTCACAAATTTACAAGAAAAAAGTGAAAAACTTATTTTTAAAAGTCTGTCAAATGCTAAAGAAACATGTGCATGCAATAAAAGGAGAAATATATGAAATGAAAGAACATCACAGTCACTAAAAAGTATAAATAAAAGCATCTAAAGTTCTGCAGATTCCTTTTGTAAATTGTATTCCTGTTTTGCTGAAGACTTTTTTTTTAAATAGCATTCTTTTCTTTCATGAGGAATACCCAAATGCTAAAAATGTGAGAAACAGAGACTTCCTCATCCATTGCAACATTATTATTATTATTATTATTATTATTATTACTAGTGCATACCCATGCATGCCTGTAGAAACCAAGTATAACCATGTATTTCTGCATGCCCGTAGAAAGTAGGTGTTGAAAAGAAGAAGTGAACTTACAATGTTGTGAACAACACCAAGTACGTGGCGGTAATGCACCTGTAAGCTGGTTGCCAACCGCCAATCAAATCTAAAAGAAGAAGAAAGCAGGAGTAAGTAAGGGTGTAAGAAGCACATCAGCGCTTGTTCAGTGATGCCTGCCTTTGATCTTTGATGGTGTCATAGCCAGTCCTATGATCTTAGATGTCATAGTGAGGGCTATGATTGCGAGTGATGACTGCCTTTGATCTTTGATGATGTCATAGCAAGTCCTTTGATCTTTGCTGATGTCATAGCGAGTCCTTTGATCGTGAGTGATGTCTGCCTTTCATCTTTTAGCGAGTCCTATGATCGTGACATCTTGACAGAGATTTCTTGAATTATATGATCTTTTGGCGAGTCCTATTCGGGGTATTCATGTATCCCACAATCCCTTGCGCACCAGAGAGGCGAAGATATAGGTCATTAGGCGCCACAATCAAAACAACATGGAGAACCCACCAAACTAACTGGTAAGTAGGCTTACTTTGTGCTATCATAACTCTATCCCATTGCTACAAATTCACAGTATAAATGGTGTAGAGATTGAAAGGGTATCTGAAACTAAATTTCTTGTAGCACCTTGGGAGAGTCAGATTTCTAGCATCTCAGACAAGAGACAGTGAATAAGCATGGGAGACAAAAGAGCAGGAGGCTCCTAGTGAGAGAGCGGGAAGGAGTCAAGGATGTAGGGGGTTGAATGCAGTGTGATGCAAATGTCCTGTTGTGTGTGATGTAAGCCATGAAACTTAAGAGGAGAGTCTCTGGGAAAAAGTTCAGCATATTCTGTGCTCGTGAGATGTGAGTGTGCAATAAATCATTTGAAATGCATCTGCCTGTGATTTCACACACTCCACAGTATCATTCATTAATACTCCCATACATGACATATTGTACCGTACTGAAGTATGGGGAAATACATATAAAACAAATATATATCCAGTCTTTATGCTTCAGAAGAGAGCTATTAGAATAATAAACAAAGCTGCTTACAGGGAACCAACAAACCCACTTTTTCTTAAATTAAAAGCTCTCAAGTTGAAAGATCTGATTGATTTTAAAACTGCAGTAATAATGTTTAAAGTGAAGAATCTATCACTGCCCGCAAATATCCAAAAGCTGTTCCAAATAAGGGAAAAACAACATGATTTCAGAGGAACATGTATATTTCAAAAACCTTCAGTGAGAACTACCACCAAGCAACACTGTGTTTCAGTGCAAGGAGTCAGATTATGGAACGATTTTGGACCTGAATTAAAATCATGTACAACGCTTGGACAATTTAAACAAAAACTAAAGGAAGAAATACTCCAAACATATATCCAAGATGACATGTAAAATCACATAAGGATTGTCATATCCAGTCTGTGTTGTGTTGTTGCTTAGTTTTTTTGTCACATTTTGTCTTAGCTTTGTTCCAAATTGTAATCGCTCTTGTTTTGTTTTTCTTTTGAATTCTTGGATGGAATATGGGTGGGCAATATAAGCTGCGGCTTCAGCCATCACCCATTTCGGATAACTTATGTTGAACTGTATAATCAGAGTTTTTGTTTAATTTGACCTTGTTGGATGTTTTCCCCTTTGTCATATTATTCTGTTTCTTTTTAATCTTTACTTTTAATCTATCCGAAATAAAGATTCATTCATTCATTCATTCATTCACCTTGGGGGAGTCAGATTATTTAGCATCTCAGACAGAGACAGTGAATAAGCATGGGAGAACAATGCCCAGGGAGTTCCTGGGGATATAGCAGGAAGGAGTCAGGGACCTAGGGGGGTGAAGGCAGTGTAATATAAATGTCATGCTGTGTGATGAGAAAATGCCATGTAAATGTGTGAAGAGGGAGTTGGGTAAAAAGGAGAGATCATGCTGAAATGATTCAGTCTTTTCTGTGCTTGAGAGATGTGAGTGTGTAATAAATACTGGTTAAGTAGTTACTTAAAGAATAGATATCAGTATGTATGTGTTAGCAACAAAAACTCAGAGTTGCTGAAGGTCACCTGTGGAGTCCCACAGGGTTCAGTTTTGGGACCATTATTATTCAATATGTATATAAACGATATATGTAAAGTTTCAGAAAAAATGGACTTAATATTGTTTGCCGATGACACTAGACCCATAGCTTTAGCCAATATAATATCTAAAGTACTGGAAAAAATCATGTTTGAAAAATTAAATGTATTCATCAAATCTACTGATCATCAATTTGGATTCAAACCCCATCATGGAACAGATCTGTGCATATATGCCTTAAAAGAAATTATAAATAAGTACAGAAATCAAAATTCTTCAGTTTTTCTGTGCTTTATTGACGCCTCCAAGGCGTTTGATCGTGTTAATCACAGGATACTGTTTAGGAAAATGATTGACAGGGGGGTGCCCAAGTACTTAGTACGTATCCTGATTTACTGGTACGCACATCAGAAGATGCTGGTGAAATGGGGGAAGAGTCATTCATCACCATTTGGTGTGAGCAGTGGTGTCAGACAGGGCATTATATTGTCCCCTATTCTATTTAATCTTTACATGGATGAGTTGTCAAAGCAACTGAATGCCTGTAAAACTGGGTGTTTAATAGGGAATAAGTTAGTGAATCATTTTATGTATGCTGATGATCTAGTTATTCTCAGTCCAAGTAGTGCTGGTCTTCAGGAGTTATTAAGAGTGTGTAGTGCTTATGGAGGGGAAAATGACATAAAATATAATACAAATAAGAATTGTGTGCTGATCTGCCGCACTAAAGAAGATCTGTTAATGAAATTCCCTGTCTTTGAATTGGCAGGCAGGGAATTAATTGTCAGGGATAAAATTAAATATCTGGGACATGTTATTAATGATAGAATGACTGATGATGATGATATTTTCAGACAACGCTGCAAAATCTACATGCAAGCAAATATTCTTGCACGCAGATTTGGTTTTTGTTCAGATGAGGTGAAACTGGTTCTTTTTAAAACCTATTGTACACCTTTATACACTGCTCATTTATGGATAAATTATAGGAAACTAAGTATGCAGAAATTACAGGTTGCCTACAATGATGCCTTAAGAATTTTACTTAAAAAGCCTTGATGGTGCAGTGCTTCTGAGTTATTTGTCTCATCACGTGTAAATACTCTGCATGCAGTAATAAGGAATTTTACGTATAAATTCATCTGTCGGCTTGATGTATCTAGAAATGAAATCATTCAAGTCATGTCTAGCATTAAGCTCAGTTCTATTCGCTGTCAGTCACAGTTTAGAAGGCACTGGTACAGTAGTCTTTTTAAGTCTTTTTAAAGTCTGTACTGTCTTTGTACTTCTTTAAGCAGTTATGTCTTAGTGTTTCTTGTAACTTTTTGATTGTTTCAACTGTCTTGTTTTTTACTTTACTTGTTTACTTTTCTCTTGATGGACCTTGAGTCTGGAATAAAGTCTTTGATTGATTGATTGATTGATTGACTAATCTGCTATGCAGTGGAAACAATTTGGAACAACTTCTGGATACACTCGGAAAGGAATTAGAAAAGCTTAAACTGTGGTTTGATTCAAACAAATTAACGCTCAATTTAAGTAAGACAAAATTTATAGTCTTTAACAACCATCACAACAACCCAGTACCCAAACTCAATGTAAATGGTGTAGAGATTGAAAGGGTATCTGAAACTAAATTCCTTGGAGTAATAATTGATAACAAACTGTGTTGGAAGTCACATATTAATTATATTAAAGGTAAAGTATCCAAATCAATTGCAATATTACACAGAGTGAAATATTTGCTGAATCAACCCACACTATACACCTTGTATCATTCATTAATACTCCCATACATGACATATTGTAATGAAGAATGGGGAAATACATATAAAACAAACATATATCCACTCTTTATGCTTCAAAAGAGAGCTATTAGAATAATAAACAAAGCAGCTTACAGGGAACCAACAAACCCACTTTTTCTCAAACAAAAAACTCTCAAGTTGAAAGATCTGGTTGACTTTAAAACCGCAATAATAATGTTCAAAGTGAAGAATTTATCACTGCCCACAAATATCCAAAAGTTGTTCCAAACAAGGGAGAAACGATATCACTTCAGAGGAACATGTATATTTCAAAAGCCTACAGTGAGAACAACCACCAAGCAACACTGTATTTCAGTGCAAGGAGTCAGATTATGGAACGATTTTGGACCTGAATTAAAATCATGTACAACGCTTGGACAATTTAAACAAAAACTAAAGGAAGAAATACTCCAAACATATTTACAAGACGACATGTAAACTCACATAAGGATTGACATATCCAGCCTGTGTTGTGTTGTAGCTTAGTTTTTTTTTCTTTTTTTTCTCTGTGACATTTTGTCTTAGATTTGTTTTGAATAGTAACCGCTTAACTTAGCTTAGTTTTCTTTTTTTTTCTCTCAGTCACATTTTGTCTTAGCTTTGTTTTAAATTGTAATCGCTCTTGTCTTGTTTTCTCTTTTTTCTCTTTTGAATTCTTGGATGGAATATGGGTGGGCAATATAAGCTGCGGCTTCAGCCATCACCCATTTCGGATAACTCACGTGGAATTGTATAGAAGAAGGAGTCTTTGTCTAATTTGACCTTGTTGTTATATTATACAGTTTCTTTTAACCTGTACTGTACTGTCTGAAATAAAATTCATTCATTCATTCATTCAATCCGTCTGTCCATAAACCTGCCTCTTTATTCACACACTCCACAGTATATTGTTGTCCAAGGTTTTATCAGTGTTCTAAGCATATCGGCTGCAATATTTAAGTGTAAAATTTATTTCTGCAAGCTTGCTATCCACCTTATTACAATCGGGTATCAGACAATAATGTCAATAGACAATACATGTGTATTGCAATGTGTTGATGTCATGTTTAAAAAAATTATACATATATATATATATATATATATATATAGTGGGACACATATGCACAGATGTATATTACTTTATGCTTCATATGTATACCACTTTAGGCTTCACATCTTAGATTGAACAAAGGACTGAGTCTCTTTGGAGATGACAGGAGGAAAGTTTAGGCTTTGGTATGCAGAGAGACGGCCTTGGGGGATTTTCCTGGCTGCCAGACATTATGGGTGGAGGTGTTAAGATCCGGAAGAAGATGCATTGTTACTTGGGATTAAATACAACATGACTGTGAGCTTTGATGTCCTAGGGTATAAAAAGGACGAATGTCTGGAATTCTTTCTCTTTCTGTTTTTGCTGATGTTGGAGAATGTGAATAAACCTGACTCGTGACATAAACTCTGCCTCGTCACTTTCACATTCCCACAATATATACAGTATATACAGTATATATATTGTGACGTTTGCGGGATTCACACAAAGAAAGAGGAGCAAGATGGTTGTGATGAACAGGCTTTATTTACACACCACCGACCCCCAACCTACTTCTGAGCACAGAGAGGAGGGGAGGTCATTCTCCCAGACCTCCGTTTCAATCATGGTTACACACACATGATACATCTTGCCCTAATCCTGCTAAACACTGCTGGGTCATTATAACGCAGTTATAATGACACAGCAGTATAGCTCAGTAATAACACATTTAATACACACACAGTAACGTTTTCAACTGGCAAAGCATGCTGGGAAATCCCTGCCCCCCTTAACATGGCCCCGACGTTACAATATATATGCCTATTCCTGGTATAATCTGCTATTTAAATATGTAAATTAATATTATAGCTGTACTTTCTTGGATTTCATACAGCTGAATGCGATATAGACAGTTCTAAGCATAACTTAGTTTTGTCCCCTAATCAGTCTGATGTTGAAGTTGAACCCTCTCCAAAACTAGTAAAATTGTAATTTCACAAATAACAGCCATGTGTTCAAATCATTGTTATACTTAACAATGTTTTTTTCTCTCAAATTTCAGATGAAGAAGAAATACAATGGTGCATTTTGTGGTGCTCCAGGATGCTGCAATAGTGCTGGAAAGGACAAGATTCTGGGGATGAAGAGGGCATATTTCACCTTCCCTCAAAATGACAAGACCAGGATGCGAAAGTGGCTCAATGCCATTCCTTGGGTAAAATGGATGCCTAGTTCCTACAGAATATGTGGAGATCATTTTGTAGGAGGTATGGTCTTGATAACTAATCATAATGGAATAAATCCAGTATAGTTTTCACCAGTTTCTGCTCTCAATTTGTTACAAATATACATACTTTTTAAAACTATGTGCTGCAGGTCTTCGTATGAAGACCAAGATCCCAGGGAGTGCAGGATATGTTCCCACCCTCTTCCCAAAGGCCAAACCATCGAAGCCCACAAAACCGAGGGGAAGCAAAAGGGCGTTAGAAGCTGGAGAGCTTGAGCTACAGAGTCCTGTCAAGAAGAAGCGAACTGCAAAACCTCAAGACAAGTCGAGCCTTTCAATACCTGGCCGCCAAAAATCTGTAAAACCAGCTGATGACTGCAAGGATTACCGGAATCCAGTATGGTTTTTGGATCATGATTATGTGAAAACAGTGTCCTTGTCAGGACCAGCCACAGAACTTGAGATGGTTAATGCCCGTGTTTAGATCTCGCGATGTGCGCACGCCTCTCCGGGATTTCAGCGAGAACGCGCGAGAATAGAAACCTCAATACCCCGAATGGGCTATATGACGTCATGTTGACATCATGTAGAGTTCATAGGAACATCAGTCTAATGGCTTATATGACGTCATACAGACATCATGTAGGCATCGTAGGAACATCATAGGCGGTCCTATGATCGTCGACATCATAGGACATCATGCAGACATCATAGGAACATCATAGGCAGTCCTATGATCGTGACACACAGGCAGAGATTTCTTGAATGATATATAAAGTCAAAAAGGAGGAGCTGTTTAGAAAGCTGGAAGCAATTGGAGAAATTGGAAATATCAGACTTTGGTAATAAACAGTAGGGTGCAGCAATACGCCTATAATGCGTCTATTTTTACCAAAGAAGAAGAAGAAGCAGCAGTAGCCAATTACAGACCAGGAGTGAAGATGGCGGAATCGGAGATGAGCGTCAGGTACTTTTACTTGGCAACAAACTTTGTCTTGTTTTTCCAACGTTACATTGCTCAGAAGTATTTTCTAGTTGCGTAACACTAATACGAACTTCGTACATTTATCCGACAAGGCCGTCCGTCATATTCATACTTGGCAGTTTGCCTGTGTTTTGGGTGGAGAGAAGCAAGCTAACTTAGCTTAGCAAACACTTAGCTAACGTTTGAATGTGTTTTCCTTGGCGCAACGTGTCGCTGCATGTCCACAACGAAGAACCGTTGCCTTGAACAGTTTTGGAAAATAACGGCTTACATTTTCAATGAAAGACTCATCTACCGAGTTAAATTCTTCCAAAAAAAAAAAATCGTCATTGGGTATTTAGCTGGTGGAAAAGCTAACCATACTGTCGGGAAGCTAGTTAATGACATCTGGACAGATGATCCTCAAACTGAAACGAACGGGCTCTTCCTCTCAGATGATATAATATGCTTATGAACACTGGCATTCATAGCAAATGACTAACAATATGTACTGTATTCATAAGCCAGCCATTGTTGCCAACTCCTCAGTAAGGAAAGTAGCTGTCGTAGAAGTCGATAGGTAACGTCATTGCCTAATTTGCATAATTGTTCATCGAAGGTTAAAGGTTCTGGAGAGGAACGTACAAAGACGTTCGCCAACAGTGGACGCCATTACATTTACATCTAAAAAAAAATTAGAATATCATGAAAAAAGTTAAGTATTTTTTCAGTCATTTCAGAAAGTGAAACCCGTATATAGATTCATTACACAGAGAGTGATATATTTCAAGTGTTTATTTTAATTTTGATGATTATGGCTTACAGCCCATGAAAACCCCAAATTCAGTTTCTCAAAAAATTAGAATATTACATAAAATTAATTGAAAAAAATATATTTTTTTTTAATACAAATGTGGACTGGCTGAAAAGTATGTCCATGTACACACTCAGTACTTGGTCGGGCTCCTTTTGGATTAATTACTGTATGAATGTGGCGTGGCATGGAGGTGATCTGCCTGTGGCACTGCTGAGGTGTTATGAAGGCCCAGGTTGCTTTGATAGTGACCTTCAGCTCGTCTGCATTGTTGGGTCTGGTATCGCTCATCTTCCTGTGGCGGAGGTGTAGTGTAACTGACTACTGGTCGGAGGGTCATGGGTTCGATTCCCGCTCTGTTTGCAGTCTGCATGTCGAAGTGTCCTTGAGCAAGACACTGAACCTCCTGGTGGCCAGGCTAGCGCCTGTGTGTGTATGGCAGCTCTACCGCCATTAGTGTGTGAATGGGTGGATAGCAGGATCTGTAAAGCGCTTTGGTCATCCAGAGATGAGAAAAAGTGCTATGTAAGTAAACACCATTTACCATTCCTCTTGATAATACGCCATAGATTCTGTTTGGGGTTTAGGTCAGGAGAGTTTGCTGGCCAATCAAACACAGTGATGCCATGTTCATTAAACCAGGTTTTGATACTTTTGGCAGTGTGTGTGTGGGGGGGTGCCAAGTCCTGCTGGAAAATGAAATCAGCTTCTCCATAAAGCTTGTCAGCAGAGGGAAGCATGAAGTGTTCTTAAATTTCCTGGTAGACGACTGCGCTGACTTTGGTCTTGATAAAACAGTGGACAAACACCAGCAGGTGACCTCTGTTCAGGTAAAAGTAAATTTTGCATTTCATTTGAAATCAAAAGTCCCAGAGTCTGGAGAAAGAGTGGAGAGGCACAGAATCTAAGTTGCTTGAGGTTTAGTGTGAAGTTTCCACAGTCACTGATGATTTGAGGAACCATGTCATCTGCTGGTGTTTGTCCACTGTATTTTATCAATACCAAAAGTCAGCGCAGTCGTGGCACCTCAGCAGTAACGCAGGCTGATCACCTCCGTGCCACGCCACATTCATACAGTAGTTAATCCAAATGGAGCCCCGGCCAAGTATTGAGTGTGTACATGGACATACTTTTCAGTCGGTCTACATTTGTATTAAAAAAAAAACTATTTTTTAAAATAAATTTTATGTAATGTAATATTCTATTTTTTTTGAGAAACTGAATCTGGGGTTTTCATGGGCTGTAAGCCATAATCATTAAAATAAAAAAACACTTGAAATATTTCACTCTCTGTGTAATGAATCTATATAATGTATGGGTTTCACTTTCTGAAATGAGTGACAAAAAATATTGAACTTTTTCATGATATTGTAGTTTTTTGAGATGTACCTGTAAATTTGCATGTAATTGTAATGGGTGCTGTAGAACAGAAGAATAATGTCATGGGAGAGACAAAAAGTGAGTAAAAAAAACACCCTAAATATGTTTAGAACCACAAATTAACTTTCTTCTGTTGATTCTTGGTTTGTTTTTTTTAATTTGGCATTTAAATAGGCCGTCACTTATGTATCATCTTCAATAAATGGCTTCAACCAGCCTTTGAATTCAGGGTTTGATTCCCACTCCTTTCTGTATTTTTGAGCGTAGTTTAGACTGCGACAAGCTTGCTGCTAGATGTTTAGCTTATGTCACACACACACAGTGGATGAAGTGAGGTTACTGAGGCTGTTGGTCGAATGCAGTGATTTATTAGTGTGACACTCAAAGTGAAGAAACATTTACATCATTTGGGAGGGGGGTACCATTCATTTGCATTCAGGATGTGAGTGGCATGGGTGTAGGTCTCCTCTCTGACTGCAACTAACTGCTGCTCAAGGCTATTGTGAGACTGACCTCTTGTGAGTGCTTTGGGATAAGCACTCACCCCTTGATAAGCCCATTAAATATACATATTTAGAGGATTTACTTCCATGAAATAATTGCATATCACAACAGCATGTAAATGAATAAGATAAAATAGAACGCACAGATAAATGAAAGTTCACCTTAGAAGAAACTTCATTTGTTCTTTACAGCAACAAATCACAGTCACTTTTTCTCTTTGTGGTAAGAAAACTTAATTTGCACAACTGCATACATTAAATATGAGCTTCTTGCTCTAAAAATACTCGTGTTTAACCACAGAGGTAGGAGCTGGTGTTGAGGGCTACTCACTGCTCAGACACAGCATTTCTTCCGGGTTGCGGTGTGAACTGGGACAGGACAAGAGAACAACCCGCGAAGTAGCCTGTCTGCATAAAGCAGATGGGGGTCCAGGTGACAGTGGAAAAATGAGCATACACTATGTGCAGATAGTGCTTCTGGGAATTGTAGTTTCATTGTCTCACATTGCAGATAGGTTTTATTTTAGATGCTGTCTAAGGAAACTACAGTACAACCCACTGAGCCTTGCACGTCAGAGTCTACAAAACATCAGAAAAAGTCGCTAGATTTGTCGCTAGCCGCTTTTGGCAGAAAAAGTCGCCAAGAGGGTTTGAAAAGTTGCCAAGTTGGCAATACTGAAGCCAGCATCATGCCTTTGAAGTTGCGGTGTGTTTAACAGCCTGATCCGTAGATATCGCGATACTTGTGTCTAAGTTTAAAAATGTGTTCATTTTCTCGGCACATCAGAATCAAAGCTAGTACTAGTGCTTGGGATACAGATGTGTAGAGTGGCCATTCACTGTACGCAAGTAAAAGTAGCATTACCTGATATTTATCACTCCAATCATAATTAACAATTTTTAAAAATTAAAACTACAGTCTTGGTGATTGTCAGTGAACAACATTGCAGGGACTAGGATCATTAGCTGCTGTTGTACATGGGTGTAACTGTTGATTTCTGGTAATCATTTTAATTAATGTACCTTGGCCCTGCTTGAAAAACCAAAGTAGTTTTTTTTGTGTGATTTATCAGTTCACAAAAAATAATATCAATAATATTGATTGTGACACTCAGCCATTGCTTATTGGGAATAACACAAATACACAAACATTTGGCTTAAATATACCCATTGTTCCCTAAGGAGTTGTCGAGAATTATGGACCATACTGCTGGGGAGGTCTGCATTGAGAGAGCCGGTATGTTCTTTTGCTAGTTTTTGTTTTTTTCTGTTGTCAGTACTGTATGTGAAAATACGTGCAGGCCTGCTATGAAATCTTATGGATCAGTTTGTCAGTATCGTTTCAAATGTCAAAATCAAATTTAATTTCTAGAGCAAGTAGGAACACAACTGTAATTTTTTCACTTTTTTTGTTATTATTAATGGTGTTTGTCTGCAGGCTCAGATAGAGGCAGAGCTTGACAGACACTGGGAGAGGCTGCAACAGGGACTCGGCTACTACAAAGCACCTAGGTATAGGTGCATTTGATTTTCACATCAAATGCACAACATTTCATAACCAATAGTGTATGTAATGAAATCTCATTTTTCAGCTCTTCATCTGCTGCAAGAGTGAAGGAGAATAAAGATGTAGCACAGCCCTTGAAGGATTTTGGACTGAGGATCAGTAAACTGTTGGTAAGAGTTAAAGTATTTCATGTAACATGTCATTTTCAGTCGTTATTTGACTGACGATTTCATGTTTCAATGTTTCAGAATCTTGACGAGTTCCAGAGTG
Source organism: Pholidichthys leucotaenia (assembly GCA_020510985.1). NCBI lineage: Eukaryota > Metazoa > Chordata > Actinopteri > Cichliformes > Pholidichthyidae > Pholidichthys > Pholidichthys leucotaenia. Next base: position 41,867,695 of record CM035850.1, read on the forward strand.
TGCAGCTTTTGCAGTGCTACTTACAGGAGGACTACAGGGGGACCCGGGATTCATTAAAGGTCTCATATTTCTGTTAATTTCCATTTTGATCAATTATATGTTTACTTTAGCACAAACTTAGTCTTGAGGATTAAGTCTGAGTTTTAAAAAGACATTTGGATGTTGAATCTTCTATGCAGGTTGTTCTCAAGGATGAGCGGCAAAGCCAGGCGCTGCTGCTTAAGGTAAGCGCAAAGATCCGCAAGGTGAAGACACTTGCATTATCTCCACAGAATCCAGAAAATATGACTGCCTGTGTTTTTCAGATAGCAGACTATTACTATGAGGAGCGCATGTGTCTGCTCAGATGTGTCATCCTCTTGCTGACATACTTTCAGGATCAACGGCATCCTTACATGGTGAGAAAAGTGAATTTATATTATGTAAAACAATTTAAAAGTTCCTGTCAGCCAAGAACAGGAAACTGAGGCTACAGTTCACACAGGCTCATCAAAATTGGTCTGAGAGTCTCAAATTTTGCTGCAACATTCAGATGGTAGGGCCGGAATATGTTATAAACAACATGAAAGAATGGATGCATGAATGGATGATCGTGGATGTGCAGCCAGCAAATCTGTAGTAACTGGGATTCAACCCAGTAGTAGCTAGGTGTAGCCAATCAAGTGACCAGTGATTGCATTTTGATCATCTGAAAGCTGAGCTTTAATATACTTTGCCATCACCCATGGTCATTATCAGCTGTGCATGCATTGGTTGTTGCTTCTGTAATCTAACCAAGGCTGTGTTTGCTCTGTTGTGTAGGATCAGTACTGTAGCTGTGTCCATAAACTGGACAAGGATCTGGTGAGCAACTGCCAGTCACAGTTAGAGAACCTCTTCAAAGCAGAGGCACCAACATGGGAAACGCATGGAAACCTGATGGTAATGTCAAAACCAATGTTTCTCTCATCATTTACCAATCTAATGTGATAATTTTAATGAAGGTAAAATAATCTGTTACTGCCTCATTTTAGACGGAGAGACGGGTATCTCGGTGGTTCGTTCAGTGTCTGAGAGAACAGTCTCTCCTGCTGGAGATCATCTTTCTCTACCATGCGTACTTTGAGATGAGCCCGTCTGACCTCCTAAACCTGACCAAAATGTTCAAAGAACAAGGCTTTGGATTGCGACAAACTAACAGACACCTAATAGATAAAAGTATGGATGCTCTGGTAAACCGGATCGGGTGAGTGTACTGCAGACTGATTAAAAATTATGCACTGATTATTTTTACTTTATGACCAAACCTTAAATATTGTGTAATTTTGCTATGTTAAATTATGTTATGCAGCCTTTTAAAACCTCTTGGGCCCGAGAGATCCCAGATCTGGGGCCTGACATCACTACTCATCAAAAAATAAATCTCACGTCACATAAGACACATTTGGCGCAAACGGTTCTAGTGAATTTTCAGAACGAAACCAAACACCTGCGATGGACTAGCGATCTGTCCAGGGTGTACCTGCCTCTCGGCCAAAGATGCTGGGATAGGCTCCACCCCCCCACGACCCGAAAAGGATTAAGCGGAAGACGATGAAGATGAATGAATGAAACCAAACACTTGGAATTAGATGGAATTAATGTGGTATATAAATGAAATATAATTATTTTTATTGTTTGGTACCTGAGAAATCTAAAAGGGCACAGATGGTGCCAGCTGTGCTAAAATGGCCAATTTGGAGAGTCCACTTAAATATTTCTTCACTAATGCTGCTCTAAAAAAAAAAAATATTATTTCTGCATGAATTTTGGTGTAGGTGATGGTTTCAGCTTCTATTTTGATTTGCTAGAGGTTCTGGGCTGCTACAGCATCATTCTAAAAGGATATTTACTGTAAGAATGTCAATTTCTTTTAGACGAAAATAATTGGCATAAAACTGGGGATTCTAAATTGTCCTTAGGTATGATTGTGAGAGTGAATGGTTGTCTGTCTCTCTGTGTTGGCCCTGCGATGGACTGGTGATCTGTCCAGGGCGTACCCTGCCTCTCACCCAAAGATGCTGGGATAGGCTCCAGCCCCCCCGTGACCCGAAAAGGATTAAGCAGAAGAAGATGGATGGATGGATGAAATTTTTCATTTTTTGCAGAGTACCATCTTCATTTACTCTGACCCAGTAGTATATACAATGATTCTTACACCCCTGAAATAATCTCACAAGTGTTACCTTCATTAGAATACCAATATAATACAAATAAACCTTGTGGTTGCTGAGATACTGTATACTCAATTAATTTTGGGCATGCTATTTTTGAGCAGGAGCTGCAAAAATAAGCCTGATTTAGTTTAGTTTAATGTTTATTTGAAAGGGACATTACATACTAATGAACATGAATAAAAATGTAAGTATGCTAGATTTTGTAATACTGCTAATTTGCATCTGTAGTGCCCCGGCGGGTCACAAAAACACACAGTCATACACGAGAAGAACATCTGCAATCAAACTACAGGTGCCCAAGAGGTTTTAATGACTTTCTAAAAGGCGTTTATACTGTAGATGAAATGAGAATAGTTTTAATGTCTTGTATTTTCTGGGCTGTAGATACTTGAGCTCACTCATCCTGGTTGAAGGAATGGACATAGACTTTCTGCACAAATGCGCTCTGGATGATACTAAAGAAGACCACGAGTTCGCGAAGGCTTCTGATATTGTTAAGGTTTGACTGAAACCAGACAAACAATATACGTAAATATACAGCGGGGAAAATAAGTATTGAACACGTCAACATTTTTCTCATTAAATATATTTCTGATGGAGCCATTGACCTGAGATTTTCACCAGATGTCAGTAACAACCCAAGTAATCCATACATACAAAGAAATCATGGCAACTGTGTTCACAAAACAAGTAATATTTAATAAAGTGGAATGACACAGGGAATAAGTTTTGAACGCACTTGGTGAAATTTATTTAATATTTAGTAGAAAAGCCTTTGTTGGTAATAACAGCTTCCAGATGCCTCCTGTTTGGCGAAACTAGGTGCAGGTATTGTTCAGGAGTGATTTTAGCCCATTCTTCCACACAAACTGTCTTCAAATCTTGAAGGTTCCGTGGGTGTCTTCTGTGAGCTCTGATCTTCAGTGTGTTCCATAGACTTTCAGTCGCTTTATTTTCCTTCTCTGGGGCCAGTTGAGAGTTTCCTTGGCTGTGTGTTTGGGATCATTGTCTTGCTGAAACGTCCACCCTCGTTTCATCTTCAGTATCTTGGCAGATAGCAACAGATTCTTATCAAGGTTGTCTCTGTACATTTGTCAATTTATCTTTCCTTCAATTATATGAAGTCTGCTTGTACCATGTGCTGGAAAAACACCCCCACACCATGATGCTTTCACCTCCAAACTTCACTGCTAGTATGGTATTTTTGGGCAGATGTGCAGTGCCATTTCTCCTCCGAACATGCTGCGTGTTGTGGCATCCAAAAAGTTCAATTTTGGTCTCATCTGACCAGACTATATTTTCCCAGTATTTTACTGGCTTGCCCAAATGTTGTGCAGCAAACTTTAAATGAGCTTCAACATGTGTTTTCTTCAGCAATGGAGTCTTGCAAGGTTAGCGGGCATAGAGCCCATGTTGGTTGAGTGCATTACTTATTGTTTTCTTTGAAACAGCAGTACCTGCTAACTCCGGGTCTTTCTGGAGCTCTCCACAAGTGGTCTTTGGCTCTTGGATAACTCTTCTGATAATTCTTTTGACTCCTCTGTCAAAAATCTTGCGAGGAGCTCCTGGTTGTGGCCGGTTTATGGTAAGATGATGTTCTTTCCACTTTCAAATGATGGCTCCAACAGTGCTCACTGAAACATTCAGCAGTTTAGAAATGTGCCTGTAACCATTGCCATCATTATGTTTTGCAACAGTATGATCGCAAAGGTCTAGAGAGAGCTCTTTGCTTCTACCCATCATGAGTTCTTTGTGTTGTGACAATTTGATATTCACAGAGCTTTTTAAAGGCTATCAGTCAGGACTTAACCAGCTGAAATTAATTTGCACTGATGGGGGATGAGATGGCTTCCTGAATTCTGATGGATTTCAGCTGGTTTCTTGGCTTCCTATGCCTTTTTGAACCTCTTTTTCTTCATGTGTTCAATACTTATTCCTGGCATCATTCCACTTTATTAAATATAACTTGTTTTGTGAACATAGTTGCTTTGATTTCTTTGTATGCATGGATTACTTGGGTTGTTACTGATATCTGGTGAAAATCTCAGGTCAATGGCTTCATTAGAAATATGTTTAATGAGAAAAATGTTGACATGTCCAATACATATTTTCCCCGCTGTACAACCATGCAGTTCTTGCAGTCTGGGAAACCAAAACGCTCAGTCTTTCAGACATTTGAACCTGTAAGTTTTGCCATCTGTTTCAGGAGATGGATCAGTTGCTGGTAACGTTTGGTGACATCCCACATCAGGGGCCTGTGTTGATGGCCTGGGTCCTTCTGAGACACACACTGAAACCAGGGGCAACCAGCAGCCTTGTGATCAATAAGATATCAGCTGCCTCTCTGCAGCTGGATGTGTTCAAGTACCTCTCAACTATGCTCAAAGCCCTTGAACTCTCAGGGAATAACGTAAGATATCACAGTTGCATATTTGGATTGGGTAGACTTGAGATTTGGAAAAAGGTGCAACATTTCCTTGTCCTTATTTTTTTGACAGTGTACAGCAAGCACAGCCAAGATGTGTATCTATGGCCTCCTTGCATTTACTGTTACTTCTTTTCAAGTAGAGCGCTTACAGGTATAAACTTAAACATTTCTCACCTACATCCTCACTTTGATCTCCATATTAACCCCTTGCACTCTGGTCAATTTCCCTAAAAATGCCTAAAAATATCATACCCAAAGTAAATCAAAAGCTGTTCTTCAACCCTTTGCAGCATCTTAATGGGGTTGGTCTCATTTAAAAGAAAACACTTTGAATTTTTTGGCAAAACAGTCATAATCTCTCTAAGTGCTCCTGCCACTGAGTAACAGTCATCTAAACATACTGAATCTGAAGAAAATAAAGTTCGCCTGGGTGTTTTTTTTTTTTAGATACAAATGCTTGCAAATAACACACATCTGTCAGATACTGGCTGGAAAATGCAACAGAAATGTAGAACCAAGTGTTGCCAAGCTGAGGTCAAAATTTTGTAACAATACCACAAAAAATGAATATATTACACAGCTTTTTTCTCAGGTTGTTCCCTGGCGTTTTTGAACTGTGCCAAATGGCACAGTTTGGAAGAACGTCCATAACTTTTGAATGCTTCAACATAGAAGCTTTATCTTGGGCTATAATGAAAGGTGACACTCAGGGCTGTGTGTGTGTGTGTGTGTGTGGGGGGGGTTGTGTATTCATTCATGAATGAATGAATGAACAAACAAGCCCCCCACACACAAAGAAGCATGCCACGTAAAAAATGTGTGGCCTTTTTTTTACAAGAAAAAATAACCTACAGTGCAATAAAAGTTATACTAAAATATATGCAATGTAGAGGATAACAACTCCCCCCCCCCCCCCCCCCCCGCTACAGAGGAGTTGTAATTACCGATCGGTCAAAAGTCATTTTTATTACTATTTTCATTGATAAAGAATAATTTAGCTTATAACACTTACCTGTCCACAACAGCAGTGTCGTTGGCGAACATCTGTTCTTCATTGTCAGACGAACATGAAGCTGGTCCGGTTGTTTACGGACTCGTGGTTCTGCTCACCCGACCCAGTCAAACCATCTCCGCTTCCATGATTGCGGTTTTGGCGAACGATTTTTCAAAACAAATAAGAACAGTAGTAATAAAAAAAGACTGGCCAACGCTACCGTTACATACAGGTCTCAATGTGTGTCACCCAGCGGCTTAGACAAAACAGATTTTACGCATGGGACGCACGCGTTTCAGTCGTCGAACTTCTCTGCTTCAATTGGCTCGTTGTATTCACGGTCGTTGGTAGGCAGGTCCTTCTTGCTAGGTTTTCAGTCATTGGTTCTTCAAGGTTTCAGAAACCCAATTCAAGGCTCTTATTAGTCAAATGAGAGGTCAATCAAATCTAAACCAATCAAAACACTCCTTTGGCTTTCTGTTCGTGGCTGTGTCTGTACTGGAAGAACGGAAATGCAGCTTTTTTTTTTTTTTTTTTTTTTTCAGTGCGCACTGAGACGCACTGGGACGCAGAGACATGACCGCCCGCGGTATCCCAGAGTGCAACAGGTTAAATGCCCCCAGAAAGTTTTCCCTTCAGTTTTTCCACACTTTGCAATTCTGTGGGCTTATTTGAAAGTATATGGTATTTTAATTTTTCCTTGAATCAAAAAAATTATAAACACAGGTGATGTGAAAGCAGAGTTTGATATTCTCGTTAATTTATAAACTGTCCAGAAATTTTGCTTTTAATGAAGTATTCAGACCCTTTATTCAGTACTTGGTTGATGCCTTTACTTTTTTCTTTGACCCGTTGCTTTTTTTCTCCTTGAAGTTTGGGACACAGTTGTACTGAAATTTCAATCTTCAGCCTAGTCGGAACGTCATTGCAGGTTTTCATCAGTTGTACCGCTTTACTTTGCTGTATTCATCTTTTCATCAGTTCCCATTAAAAATATCCACACAGTATGTTGCTGCTACCACCATGCTTCACTGTTGTTTTGGTATTTCAGAGGTGTTTATAATTTTTTTGTTTAGGAAAAAATGAAAATGATACAATATATTTTCAGATAAACCTAGTAGGGCATTGCAGACAGTTGGAAAAATTGAAGGGGTCTGAAAACTTTCTGGAAGCACTGCTCTGTGTTGATAATTAGTGATTTTCTAATTAATTTTATTTTTATAGACTGACAATGCAGGGACACAGTCTTTGAACCTGATTGATGCTGCCTGTGAAGTTCTCTCTGCTTCCACTCTGGCTGAAGACTTCTGGGAAACGGTGAAGAAACTACACAGAACGTTTATTAAATGTGGAAATGAACATATTTAATAATGCATGCCTTTTTAATTCAGAAACCAAACATGGGCCTGGGAGTAATCCTTGACCTTGCAGTTGGGATGTTCCCTCATATGGTTAGACCTCTGCTACAGCTTCTGACTGCTCTGGTCTCTAATAAATCGACCACCAAAAAGGTAAGCTGTATACTTGAACAGTTGTAGAAACACATGTTTTCTTTTAGTTTAATAGTTTTGAAAATGTGTGTTTTTTTGTTTTGTTTTTTTTACTTCTGTCTGACAGGTGTACAACTTTTTGAGTAGAATGTCCTTCTACACACAAGTTTACAAACATAAACCTAATGACATAATCTCCAGTGACGACGAGACGCAGTGGAAGAGAAAAACCACAAAACTGCTCTACCCACTCGGCCAGTGCTTTGGTATTACTGACTGTGTTTGCATGTGCACCATATTCTGGTTAAATTTCATATTTTTATTAAGGTAATATTCAGATTAAGGTGTTTATATGTACAGCAGCTTATTACATGGTAATCAGGGTATTTGATAGTGGAGTTGCAGGATTTTGGCTAAAAACAAGTTAAAAGAAAACTTGAAAAAAATCTAATTGAAAAAAAATGGTGACAATGGCTAAGCTCCTGCTTTAGTCTATTTAGGAAGAAACCAATGAAAATATAAAGAAAAAATTAATCACTCACTCATTCATGTACGTTTTCCTTCTTTTATTGCAAAAAACAAATGCCAGGATACATGAAATAATTGTTCAGTAATTATGTATATCTTTAAATCAGATGACTTGACACATGGTATATTTTTACCTCTGCCAAAGGAGGAGGTAATGTTTTCGCCGGCATTGGTTTTTCTGTCTGCTGTTAGCAACATAACTCAAAAGGTTATGAATGGATTTTGATGAAATTTTCAGGAAAGTTGTGTAATGGCACAGGGAACAAATGATTAGAGTTTGGTGATGATCTGTGAGTGCATACCTCCACCAAGGGCTTTGTATTTGTGCAGCAGGATTACACAAAAACTGCTGGATGGATTTGGATGAAATTTTCACCAGAGGTGGTCCATGGGCTAGAGAAGAAACCATTACATTTTGGTGATGAGATGAGAATGCATACCTCCGCCAAGGTTCTTGTCACAGTGTGTTAGCAGCAATATTCCAAAACTACAGAATGGATTTCGATGAAATTTTCACCAGAGGTGGTTCTTGGGCTACAGAGGAAGCCATTATATTTTGGTGATGATCCGATAATGCATACCTCAGTAAAGGCTCTTCTCACAGTTTATTATAGGGCTGTCGCAATAACTGCAATTATGTAATAACGAGCAACCACAACAACCGCAGTGTTCACTTTTTTTGTGTGTGTGGCTATATCTCCTTGTTCACTTATGTTCCCCTATTGATTAATAAATAAATTGTTAAATGTTAAGTGTATTCTTATTGCTAACAGCATGTTTGCACCTGGTACTGTGGAAGCTTCCATAGCACCAGTTGCTGGCGGCGGCAGCACCGTGTGGGGCACTCTCTCTCCAGACGGACTCCAGCTGGCAGTTAGTGCTGGAAGCGTTTGGACTCCTTGCTAAATACAGCTGTGACAGTGAGCACTGAAAGGGCACAAAGCGTGTTATTTCCTTCTGAGCGGAGTGTTAATGATCCTGACAATTGAGCTTCGACAGCAAAACAACTACTGCACAGTACATTGTTTATTTGAACGTGATTTTTCGGACAGTGACAAAAATCAAAAAAATCACGGAGGCAAGAGCCACGCTGGGTCCTGTACAGAGACTGTCCTGTTTAAATAAGCTGAATGCCGCTGCAGTCTCCGGTCCACACACACTGTAGTTGAAATACTGGAGTTCCTGCCACTGCTTTTTTTTTTTTTTTTTTTTTTTTTTTAAACAGAATCAGCAGTTTATGCCTAGGAAGACGGGAGCTCCGCACAATTGTCACACACGCCCATAAAGTTGAGAATGGAGCTGCAGCGAGTTTCTCACAGCTTCCATCATTTGCCACATAAGTTATGAACCCTGTTTAAATTACGAGACCACAGGGTCCTAAAAACATTTGCAATAATATCGCATATCGCGGTGTTGAGCTTTCCACCATCACCGCAGGGGAAATTCCTCTACTGCGACAGCCCTAGTTTGTTAGCAACAATATTCCAAAACTAATGGACAGACTTTGATGCGATTTTCACCAGAAGTGGCTCTAGACCTGCACACAAACCCATTACATTTTGGAGATGATGCATGAGGTATGGAAGGAGCCTTGGAAGAGGTATGCGCTCTCTGAGTGCTTTTCTAGTTATAACATGATTTAGATATTGTAAATTTTAGATAACACTTGATTAATTACATATCCATTCAATAAATTATTTGATATGTAAGCATTTCATTTTAGGGAAAAAAAGCTGCAAAAGAAAAAATAACTTGGGTCCATGTGAACATTGCATATTTACAAGAAAAAAAATCACAAATTTATGAGAAAAAAGTTACGGGGAAAAAAGTCGTAAAATTATAACCACACTGTTGCAAACGTACAAGAAAAAAGTTCAGAATTTATGAGAAAGGGTTGCTAATTTATAAGAAAATTACTTGTGAAAATTGGAAGTAAAAAGTCACAAGTTTGAGGAAAAAAAACTTGCAAATTTACAAAAAAAAAGCTAATTTATGAGGAAAAAAAAGTTGAAAGTTTAAGAGAAAACAATGGCTGATATGGGGGAAAAGTTAATTTTAATTCTCTTCCCCAAAAAATGTTAAAGGTGAGCTTGTAGCTTGGGGGGCACTTAGTGGGGGCTCCTAGCATTTACGTATCCAACTTTATGGCCAGGAACGGCTCAGTGCAGAGGGTCCCATGTGGACCCACTGTGGATGGGAAGATGAAGAAATTTTCACACTGTGTGGTTGTATTGGACGCTTGCATGCTGCGCTGTGAATCCAGCTTGAATAACCCAGAAAAGATCAGCAAACTCAACACTTCTTAATGCAGCCATTGTTTACCCCAAATATGCAATCGCATATTTGGGATAAACAACTGCATGCACACCAATATCCAAATATGACCTTATTCCAGCTAAGAAGTCCAGAAGCTGCTGTTTACATGGTGTTGTCTTATTCAGAGTATGGTCTTATTTGGGTATTGGTGTACATGTAAATGTAGTCACTTTGAGATTTGAAAACTGATAGAAAAAATTATATCTTTTTATGATTAACCAATAAGGCACTGGGCAGACTAATCTGCGGATGCCCCCGGGTGTTCTGGGCCGGGTGAGCTTTGCAAGTGAGCAGGGCTACGTGGTCCGCTGGAACTACTCCTACAGTGCCTGGACTCTGTTCACCTGTGAAGTGGAGATGTTGCTCCTTGTTGTTTCAACTGCAGGTACATAAATGCACATTTCTGTTCTTTTTTTTTTTTTTTTTTTAGCTCTTATGAATTGCCATTTTCTTCTGAAAATTTTCCCATTGATTCTCTGAGCTACATCATAAAAACTCTTGTCTGTTTTTTTTTGTTTTTTTGTTTTTTTTATAACTTCTGTCGTAGATGTCATGGCCCAGTGTGCTCGTGTGAAGCCCATCCTGGATCTGATTCATAAGATCATCAGCACGGACTGGAACAAGTCTGACTCTCTGCTGCCTCTCACTTCACGCATCTACATGCTGCTGCAGAGGTAAACAACTTTAAAATGAACACAGAGCTAAGTTTGGGATTTTTCTAAGAGCATGTAAGGCATGAATGTTGTTATTCGTTTGTCAGGTTAACGTCAATCATCAACCCTCCTGTGGATGTGATCGCGTCCTGTGTGAACTGCCTCTCTGTGCTCGCTGCGAGGTTGCCTGGGAAGGTGAGCATCTACTTTCAACACAAACATAAAGTTATACTTGAAATTGACACACTTGATTTATTTTTGTGTTTGGTTTCTTTTTTTGCTGTTCAGGTGTGGGCCCATCTGCATCACATTGGTTTCCTCCCCTTTGCTCCCAGCCCGTTGACGAACTTGTCACAGTGTGTGAAGTAAACCCAAAACTGTTTGTTGCATAAACATTTTATTCACCCAGCAAATATTAAAGGTTTTTTGTTTCTATTCTAGTGCTCAGAAATTGAAGGCAGGTAGCTATGGCAACCTGCTGGTCCATATTGAGCAGCCAAGGGGGGTGTATCCCGTCACTATTGCTTTCCTCCGCCTCATTACTACCCTGGTCAAGGTAATCATTTTGCCATTTGTCCCCATGTTGACACACTTCCGTCAAACACTGCAGGATTTAATTACTGCAGTGCCATTTTACACCCTGTTGAAGGAGCCCTCCTCACAGTGGGCTATTTTTTTAAAATTTTGCCTTAACTGCTAATGAGCTCAGGTTAACCCCACCCTCCCATCTTTTGTCATTGCTGATCTGTGGCTGATAATGCTATTATGTGATTAATATTAGCTGGTTAGCTCATAACTCGGGTAGGAACACATCCTGAACTAATAGGTTGAGTGTAAAGCTCCAACATGTGAGATAAAATAATGTGGGATTTGAGTTTTCAACAGTATATGACTGGTCCCTGGGGTGTAATAAGCTCAGAAACAACCCTGACTAACAAGCTCTGCTAACAGAAGCTTAATGATGCAGGTCCTAGCCAGTGTATGATAAACTATAGTATAATAAGTGCAAATAATCTCTAGGAATGAGATACATGGTTGCGTGTTTTTAGGTGATCCAGCTTGGATCAGGGAATGCCTAGTGGGGTAAATTGATTATGAAGAAAATGTCATAAAAAAATGACTATCAGTCAGCTAAACTAATGCTAGCGGCCTGATCAGCTAGGTTGTGCTTGAACTAACAACATGAAGATAGCAATTTCTGGGTCATCCAAGCTAGAAAATAACAAAATAGGCCAGAATGATGCAAGATATAGTATTGATTGTGATTTAATGAGCCAGTGGGGAAGACAAATGTCTAATAGGCTGATTAAATTTTACAGAGAAGAGACATAAGTTTGGCCCAGACTCGTGAGTAACCTCTGTAGTAGCGCTGTCAGGAGGCCAGTTTAAACACTAAGAGGGATACTCCTGTGGTCTTGTAGAGGTATATATTACCAGTAAAATAAACCTGGTTATAGTTGTAAGTCTCATAAAAAAGTCAAGTGAGCATGAGTACACAAGACATTGGCTAAATGAGTTTATTTTTATACAATTACTACAGAAGACATTCACTTCATCGTAACGTTGTAAATAAGTCAGAAAACATGGAAAAAAAAAACGTGTCACGTGCCTTTTAAATCCACACATTAAAACGATTTTCTGCTGCTATTATTCCTTTCCTCTCTTCATTATTTCAGGGTCAGCTTGGACGCACTCAGAACACCGGTCTGATCCCCTGTGTGCTGCTGGTGTTGAAGGAGATGCTGCCGACCTATCACAAGTGGCGTTACAGTACCTATGGAGTCAGAGAGAGAATAGGTAAGAGTGCAGTTTCTCCTCGTCATCTTTTTCCTTCTTTCATGTGGGGGAAAAAAAAAGAAGCTGAACATAAATTGACTTCTCTCTTTTGCTAAAGGCTGCCTCATTCTAGAGCTGATCCATGCCATCCTCAACCTGAGCCCAGAGGGAGAGGAGCAGGGGAGGTGAGGAGATATTTGTGGGGTTCAACCATCGCAAATCTATGAAATACAAACTTGTCCTATGCTGTCAGGAAAACCCGTATTAGGGTTCGTTCCTCATATAAATATTGAGCAGAACATTATTTTAGGGAGGTAATTGACCCCAGATAGCTCTACTGATTGCAAACATATTGACAGATGTCATATAAAACTCACTGTTTCAGCTTCTTCTGTAAGTCTGCAGTTGTTGTTAACTTCTGTAAGCCACATGGAAATGCAAATCTGTCCCAGCTCGTTATTTTCATGTTGTCTAACCTAATTGTTTGTTGGCATTTAATGGGTTCCCATCCAACTTACTTGCATTTTAATGTGTATTTCTGATAATTTACTTAAAGAAGTCTGTTTCCTTCTACCGCATTAAGCACATTAATCAGGAGGGTGACTCTTACAGGCTCATACTAAAATATTCTTTTCTATCATGTTGCAGGTCTCCAAACCTGGTGTCTCTGTGCATCTACTGCCTGGCAAACAGAGAAGCTGGACAAGCCGTCGTCAATATAATGGGAGTCGGAGTAGACACCATAGATGTGGTTTTGGCCGCTCAGCCCAGCGGGTAAATGGCTAAAATACACTAAAAATGATGATTCGTGTTTTCCTAATTCAGTAGCTTTAAATCGTGCCTTCTTGTTGCTGTCCAGCTGTGGCTCTGAGGGTCCCGGTCAGATTCTGATCCAGACAGTCCAACTGGCATTCTCCATCACAAACAACGTGATCCGTCTGAAGCCGCCGTCCAACACCGTGTCCCCTCTGGAGCAGGCGCTAACGCAGCACAATGGCCACGGCAACAATCTCATAGTGGTCCTGGCCAAGTACATTTACCACAAACATGACCCAGCACTGCCCCGTCTCGCAATCCAGCTGCTGAAGAGGCTCGCCACAGTAAGGCTACATGCGTGACCAAAACGTTTCCGTGGTGGTTTTGTTCCCGTATATTAACTCCTTCTGCCTGCAGGTGGCTCCCATGTCCATCTACGCCTGCCTCGGTAGTGACGCGGCGGCCATCCGGGACGCATTCCTCACTCGGCTGCAGAGCAAGACGGAAGACATGAGGATCAAAGTTATGATCCTCGAATTCCTGACGGTCGCCGTGGAAACGCAGCCTGGCCTCATCGAGCTTTTCCTCAACCTGGAAGTTAAAGATGGAAATGAAGGGTCAAAAGTACGAGACGAAAGACTGTGGTTTTCCTTTTAGCTGTATGCATTTAGAATATTTACCTTTTTTTTTTTTTTTAATTGGTAGGAGTTTCTACTGGGCGAGTGGAGCTGCCTTCATGTTGTCTTGGATCTGATCGACTCCAAACAGCAGGGGAAATACTGGTGCCCCCCTTTGCTCCATCGAGCGGCCCTGGCCTTCCTCCTGGCGCTGTGGCAGGATCGTAGGGACAGTGCCATCTCCGTGTTACGCAAAAAGTAAACACATTTTCTCCAACACATTTTCCCCATTTTTCCTTGTCTGACATTGGAGGCATCGTGGGAAAATGCTAACTGTTGTTATTTCTTATGGATTTAGATGTTTGAGAAAAAAAAATTCTGATATACCATATTTGATCATTTCTTGGGTTTTTTTTTTTTTTGTTTTTTTTAAATTCCTTGTCACAGAGAGAGATTTTGGGAGAATTTGATAACGCCTCTCTTTGGAACGCTCACCCCTCCTTCAGAAATCACAGAGGTATTTAACTGGTTTGCTCTGCTATACTGTTTACCTTATTGCTATTGAATGTTTAAATGTAAGAATTGTATTCCTTTCACAGCCTTGCGTTTTGGAAACCTGTGCTTTTGTCATGAAAATCGTTGGTTTGGAGATTTACTACGTTGTTAGGTAATTTCAGAATGTACACGATAATGAAAACATCCCTATTTTACCATTTCTGTGTCCCAGAGACTAAATTTTTGAGGCTTCATTGTGTTGCTGCAGTGGTTCTTTGGAGCAGACTTTGAAGGACGGGCTTCAGAAGTTCTCCAACGCACGGCGCTATGACTACTGGTCCCAGTATGTGAAGTCACTGGTGTGCCACATGGCAGAGAAGGAAGATGAGGGAATCTGTTACTTCCCAGAGACGCAGATGTTGATCTCTGCGTGGCGGATGCTGCTGATTCTGTCCACTAGTCATGTATGTTACTACTATGATGGTTCTGCCTCCATCACACCCTATCCCTTGCATTGTCTTCTGTAACACCAACCCTCTCCATGTCCTCCTCCTCTGCATCCATGACTCTCCTCTGTGGTATTCCTGTTTTGCTCCTGCCTGGTTGTCCAATATATCCACCATCCCTTGGGGCTGCACGATTATGGCCAAAATGATGATCGCGATTATTTTGATCAGCATTGAAATCCTCATAGGGGCAGCGTGGTGGTGGAGTGGTTAGCACTGCGGCAGCACAGCAACTCACCCTTGGCCGGGGAATCCTGGGTTCGATCCCAGCCCCCGACCAACAGTGATCTGTGTGGAGTTTGCATGTTCTCCCCGTGTCTGCGTGGGTTTACTCTGGGATTTCTCCGGTTTCCTCCTACATGCCAAAAACATTGCAAGTTAGGTTAATTGGCATCAAACTGGGGACTCTAAATTGTCCTTGGGTATGACTGTGAGAGTGAAGGGTTGTCTGTTTCTCTGTGTTGGTCCTGCGATGGACTGGCGATCTGTCCAGAGTGTACCCTGCCTCTCGCCCAAAGATGCTGGGATAGGCTCCAGTACCCTGCGACCCAAAAAGGATTAAGCAGAACAAGATGGATGGATGGATGAAATCCTCATCATCCGTATTTACTTTTGACAGGACACAATTAGTCCTCAGTTGGTGTGGGTCCTGCTTGACTGCACTTCTTAGAGTCCCACTCCAGTGGTTCTTGTCCACTGGTTCAACCTGGGCCAGTTGTAGCTTGACCCGGTCCATACGGACACCCTCCAGCTATGTCTTCTTGGGTCTTCCTCTTTCTTGATCTCTGCTGCTACCAGGATCGACATCCATGACCTTCTTAATCCAGCCAACACTCCTCTCCACATGGCCAAACCAATGCACACGGCGCGTGCAGAGCACATCCTCAAGGTTGTCCAGCTGCAGCCTTACCAAGTGTGCTTGTGAGCTGACCTCATCCTCAGTGGAGACGCCACACGTCCAGCGGATCATGGCCCTGTCATTTCGCTGCAGACGGTTAAGACGGGCAGCAGTCATGGTTGATGTCTTGCTGGCATACAGCAACACGCTCCTCACGCAGGAGTTGTAGATACAGCCTTTTGAAGTTGGTGGGAGCCAGCAGGTCTCGAGAATTGGGAGCACCTACCTGAACTTGTTCCAGGCAGCTTGACATCTCGTGATGGTGGCAAGCTCGGATCCGCTAGCAGCGGAGAGCATGTCACTCAGGTAGCAGAAAGATGCCACCACTTCCAGCTTGTCATCACCAACAACCATCTGTGTCATCGGTTAACCATCAATTGGCCTGGCCTCCCCATGACAGCACTTACATCGGAAATCTTGGTCATACGCCCGGCCACCAGTGAGTCCACTGCACACCTTGTGCACCCATCTCAAGCAACCGCCACAAAAGATGGAGCCATGGCCAGTGCTGGTGAAACACACAGCACATGGATACTTGCCGGACTTATGGAGAACATCCAGGCCTGGGCTGGAGACCATGATCTTGGTCTTTCCCATGTTTACACAGAGTCCTTTTGCCACCATGCCATTCTTCCAACAGACTAGCTTCACAAGCATCTCCTCCAGCATCTCTGCGATGATGACCAGGTCATCGGCGTACAGGATCTCCCATGGACAACCAGTACAGAACTCAGGAGACAGGGCCTCCAGAACAATGATGAAAAGCAGTGGGCTCAGACAGGAGCCCTGGTACACGGCGATCTTGATTGCAAACTCCTTGCTCAAAACATCACCAATGCATACTCTATGGGCGTTCTGGTACATGCACTGGGTGAGTTGTACAAGCCACTCTTCCACACCGAGTTTCCTTATGGCCCACCAGATGACTCACCAGGGGACCCAATCAAACACCTTCTCTTGGTCAGCAAAAGCCATGTACAGGGGCTTGTTGACACCATGGTACTTCTCCTGCAGCTGGCGCACAGTGAAGATGGCATCTGTTCCTCGACCAGGCATGAAACCGAACTGCATATCATCAATGCACACCTGCTGCCTGAGGAAGCTCTCGGCCACCTTGTCCAACACCTTCATAACCTGGTCGAGCAGCTTTAGACTGTGATAGCTGCCTCACTTGAGCGCAGCACCCTTGCCTTTCATCAGTCGTGATTATTGATCACAATTATTCATTAACTTTAGGAAAGACAGATTACATAAAATTACATTTTTTTTTATTCATCCTACTTACCAATTGCTAGATGAAGCCTGTGGCCAAAGCATTTGGCCTCGTCCATTTATTTAGAGGAGCTGCCTTGACGACGTTTGAGCCACTGTCTGTTGTTAAGCAGACTAGTGTCTCCTCCTGGAGGCTCCAAAATGATTGCGTTTCCCTCAGTCCGTGGCTATATAGCTATAGCTTCTTTGTGGTTTTGTGGGAAAAATGTCTGCAAGCATCGACTCTTCATTTTAAAATCTCCATCAATATAGTGAATTGTCAGAGACAGGTATGGCTCTGTTATTCTGCTTGACCCTGGGTCAGTCGTAGTTGCAAAGTACTTGACAGTTGTGATATCCATCTGTATTTTTCATACGGCCCAGGTAATGCAACTTTGGAGAATCACGTGGGGATCACATATTTCTTGTCCAATGTTTTGACCGTGTTTGTAAAGTGCCTCTATGGCACTCTTGGCGTATAATTTCTTTTCAGCCAGCATCACTTGCCCCGAATCCAAAACGCATCCAGACAGTGGATGATGATCCTTTCGAAGCACTAGCTCCTTGCTTCCACGCGTTGCCGTATTGTCACCTTCTGCTCCCAACAGCTGGTTTATGCTTCACCATCACACCAGTCCGCTATTGAAAATTTAGGGCTGCCGCTACAGCGTGCACTTGTCAGTTTTGTAGCTTAATGTTGCCCTAACATGCGTTTGCGTCCTGGTGGTCGGCTGACTGTTGGTTGGGAAAATGCTTGATTTGATATGCAGCAGAGCCCACATATTAAATATCAATATCGGCCACGATCATGTTAATTTAATCGTGACAGCCAAAATCATGATTGTGATCAAAATTCGATAAATTGTGAAGCCCTACTATCCCTCCTGCACATGTCCAAACCATCTCAGCCTTGCTTCTCTTTGTCTTTGTCCCCAAACCGCTCAACCTGAGCTGTCCCTACTATTCACTCCCAGTCAGAATCTTGGCATCTTCAGTTCTGCCAGCTCCGGCTCCTGTGTTTTTGTCAGTGTCGCCATCTCCAAACCATACATCATAGCAGATCTCACTGCCGTCTTGTACACCTTCCCTTTCACTCCAGCTGCTATCCTTCTGTCACAAATCATCACTAATACTCGTTTCCACCCACTCCACCCTGCCTGCACTCTCTTCTTCACTTCTCTTTTGCACTGTCCATTGCTTTGACTGGTTGACCCTCCAGGTATTTAAACTCATCTACCTTCACTACCACTACTCCTCACATCTTCACTGTTAATCCTGTCCTCTCACTCACACACTGGAACAACTGACTGAATTGCATTTCCAGCTTCTAACTGTCTGATGTAGTGCCTCCACCCATGTACTGCATATCAACAAGATGTGTAAACTGTACTCTTTCTGAGTATTTCTGTTGTAAGTTTCTTATTGTGGGTCCTACACATTATACAAGCCAACATCTGTCACTGAATATGTCCAACAGCATCTTCATAAGCAACTTGGTGCATACTGGGTTATGGTAAAGTCACTAGATCAGATCAAAAATTCCCTCAGAACATGGTTCATGTGGAAGTGACATCATTATTACTAGTTGTTAGGGGTAACAAAATTTTTACCTTCCACTTTAGTGTTTACAGACTGACGGTTTTTCTTACCCAGCGGGTTTTTGAATGTAAAATCACTAGTGGTGTTGGCGTTATTGTGTTAATCACCTGTTAACGCTTTGCCCATTAACAGCAACAAATTTTGTCATCGCAGTTAACGGCAGAAAGTGCGAACAGTACTTTTTTGGCCTGAACTGCACTCCATATGGAACTATGGAAGCCGCTCTGGGTAGTGAGAGACACTGTGTGCGCCATGCAGACATTGTGAAGCTGAATCTCTGCCATGGAAATCCCCCAAACGCTGTCATGTTGTAAGTTTATGAGGTTATCTGTCGGAGCTCTCACCTGGATAATTGTCACAGCCTCCTCCAAAACTTTGCATGGATGTCAGGTGTTATTCTTTGGAAGCCAGCTAGCAGTAAACGGCTATGTGTTACGGATGTAGTGGCTGCCAGCAGCTGAGGACAGACACTCCACCTCCACCAGTTTCACCTTCATAGCTTTGGGTCCAACTGTTAGTAGGTCAGTAGCAGTCTAAAATTCTCAAACTGTGTTTGTAATGTCCACTCACTCCCACGCCCTGTTTTTGCTGCATGGTTTGTAATGTCACAGGCGAGATAGTTGTTTATGTTTACAATTTTTCTACTAAAAGGGAAATTGTGTCTGTTGTGACACACAAGGTCCACTGATTTTTGTTAGACTGGTGGATGTTTGCTATGGGAGTGTAGTTGTGTAGCAGCGACGTTACTGAACCCTAACATTGTGTTTTTTTGCACATGTGGTAGTACTTTTGAGGATTTTCTGGGGAATATTCTGGATAGTTTTATCATTTTGGATATGTTAAGAGCTTTAATAAACCTGCAGGTGAAGAAAGCAAGCATACTTGTCCACTCCCATGTTTATAACAGTATGAGAAACTTGAAAAATTAACAACTTAAGGTACACTGTATCTGAATGGAAGAACACGCAATAGCACATTGTTAATCGCGATTAACTCTGTTCCGGAAGATTAATCACTGTTAGAAACTGTAATCATCCAACATCATTAAAAATCACACAATTTCTGATGGACTGCCATAAATCTGATCTGATGTTATTTTTTTCTGTTTTTAGTCTGATGTGATGCACTTAACAGAAGACTCCACCAAGTTGAAACTTTTCATGGACGTCCTGGATGCAACCAAAGCTGCCGTGAGTTGTCGCAGCCTAACATCTTTTGTGTATTTTTTTTTTTTTCTTGTATCCCTGCCATCTTGAGTTCTAACTCCTTCTGTTTCAGTTGACAACGTCCACTTCCGTGTCTTGTCTCCGGCTCGGCTCAATGATGGCCACCCTGCTACTCATCCTCCTCAAACAGTGGAGAAGGTGTGTGAAGATGTAGGGTGAATCCAGCCATGTAGACCTGATTTATTGGTTGTTTCGTTACTCATTTGTTCGTGTGTCTGCTTTGTTTCCACCTTCAGTGTGGTAGCAGCAGCTCCAGATATCCTGTCGCCCCTCTCCCTCATCCTGGAGAGCGTCCTTCAAGCTGACCAGCAGCTGATGGAGAGAACCAAAGCCAAACTCTTTTCTGCACTCATCTCTGTGCTACAGATTCAGGGACTCGATGGTATGACACATGCCTGAATTTTTCCAGTTTGAACCCATCAGTACCTCGGTTATTTTTTGGTGACTTGCTGTATGCCTTTGTGAACTAGGGGGGCAGACTTCCCAGCTGCCCCTGCTGCTGCAATCTGTCTGTGAGACGGTGAAAGACGAGGCCCAGGCTCTCATGGACAGCACCCGCCATCTGAGTCAGGTGGGGGACGCAATGGAAGAGGAGGTCAGCATGGAGACGGATTCTCCTCAAGGCCCGCAGAAGGATCAGAGAGACGGGGTATGCCTGTTTTATTGCTCTGCTGAGCTTTTTGGTGGGTGTTTTTTCCAAAAATTTGTCTGCTGGCAGCGGGGATGGGTTTTCGCGCTCGTGTAGTTTTTTTCCTTGCTGCAGTCTGTTTGTCCGCCCTGTTGACTTGAAGTAGGTGGCTGGACATTGGAATGTGCCATTGGAACTTGTTGTGATTCTCCAGTGTAACCCAGAAGGGTGAATTTTTTTCACCCTGCACAGGGCATGCACTCTGGGGGCTTAGTGTCTTCTTCTGCTTTTTCGGTTGAAATGCAGCAGTGGATGACCACGTGCGCCTCCACCTGGATGGCAATGCCACTACATTTCATAGAATAAGCTCCTATTGAGAGGGACTGCTGAGTTTTCAATTAATTGACAACTAATTTAATTTAGTCGACTAAATTCTTATAAACAATTAATCGAAAGTCAATTAATTAACATCCCTAATTTACAGATTTGTTAAATTTGCCATTTTGTTCAGGTAAAAAAAAAAAAAAAAATTGTGCCACTAATTATCTAGTGCCATAAATTTGACTTTTTTTTCTAATTTAGTCAGGTTTTCTCATAAATTTGCCACTTTTCTCTCAAAAGGTTTCCCTTTTTTAACCTTTTAAACTTGCAAACTTTTTTCTCGTAAATTCGACACTTTTTCGTCAAATCTGCTGTTTTGTGTTTCTTGTAAATTTGCCTTTTTTGTGATAAATTGAGACTTTTAGTTGTGGGGGAAGATCTAGTTTTAGGTGTTTATGTGACTAATTTTCTAATTGGGGAGGGCAGATTTAATGTAATTAAGTTGCTTATTTTTGTTCTGGTAAGTAATTGGACAGGCTCACAGACTTTTTGCAAATGTGAGGTTGTAGATTCAATCAGGTGGCCTTAGAAAGTCCCAGATTTAATTTCCTTATAACTGCTTATACAATGTAATTATTAACCTTAAATTTACAGTAATTTCTAATATGAATAGCAAAGTTAAGTTAATATTTTAAATTTGCCACTTGTGATTAAATTTGCTGATTCCTGGTGGGACCCTCCTGTGGTAACGTATTGTTGCTGACTGTCTGTGGTTTGCTCTCCTCGTTCTCCCGAGGATTTTGCCTTTAATTGTCAACAGTGATCTGTGTGGAGTTTGCATGTTCTCCCCGTGTCTGCGTGGGCTTACTCCGGGATTTCTCCGGTTTCCTCCCACATGCCAAAAACATGCAAGTTAGGTTAATTGGCATCAAAACTGGGGATTCTAAATTGTCCTTAGGTATGACTGTGAGAGTGAATGGTTGTCTGTCTCTGTGTTAGCCTTGCGATGGACTGGCGATCTGTCCAGAGTGTACCCTGCCTCTCGCCCAAAGATGCTGGGATAGGCTCCAGCCCCCCCGCAACCCGAACAGGATTAAGCGAAAGAAGATGAATGAATGAATGTATTTTAATCACTTTTTTCCATCTACCATTAGCTCTCACTTCTGTTTATCAAGCTTCTTGCACCTGTGTGCGCACTCAGTGTCATCTAATCACCCTCTTTAGCCTTCTGTTCACCTTTCATTGGTGTTTTTGTTAGCTTTGGGTTAGCCACATGCTATGGCTACTAGCTCTCCTTCCCCTTCTCCTCTGGTGTGCTCTCTCTGTCAGATGTTTAGCTACACCTCTGCCCCTTTTAGTGATAATGGTAAATGTAATAAATGTTGTCTTTTTGAGGTGCTCGAGGCGAGGTTGTCTGATTTTGAATCCCGGCTCCGCTGCATTGAAACACCGTCTGCGCCAGTTAATCTTGACGGACGTCCCCTAGCTGCAGCGGAGCTCCCTAGCATAGAGCGGCTTGTTAGCGGTCCTCCGGTCCTCCTCAGCAACGAGGAGACTGGGTGGGTGACGGTGAGAAGGAAGCCCAGTCGCAAAGCCCCGGTTAACCACCAACCTGTTCATGTTTCTAATTGTTTTTCCCCGCTCAGCGACACACCCGCTGAGGAAAAAACTCTGATCATTGGCAACTCTGTAGTCAGAAACGTGAACATAGAGACTCCAGTGGCCATAGTCAAATGCATTCCTGGGGCCAGAGCAGGCGACATTGAGTCAAATTTGAAAATGCTGGCTAAAAGTAACTGTAAATACTCCACAATTGTTATCCACGTCGTCATTAATGACGTCCGACCCCAGCAGTCGCAAGTCACAAAAATTAATGTGGAATCGTGTGTGACTTTGCCACAACAATGTCTGCCTCTGTAGTATTCTCTGGGCCCCTCCCCAATCTGACCAGTGATGACATGTTTAGCCGCTTGTCATCCTTCAACCACTGTCTGTCTGTGTGGTGTCCTGCAAACGACGTGGGCTACATTGACAGTTGGAGCTCATTTTGGGGAAAACCTGGTCTTATTAGACGAGACGGCATCCATCCCACTTTGGATGGTGCGTCTCATTTATCTAACAATCTGGCATCATTTTTATCCAAATTTCCAAAACCTTGACAACTCAGAGTTGGGACCAGGAAGCAGAGTTGCAGTCTTACACGCCTCTCTGCAACTCCTCTTCATCCGCCACCTCTCAACTTAGCCCTTGTCTTCCCCATCAGAGAATCATTGTCTGCTCCCTCCAAAGTAAATAAAAATATAATGTATAAGCATCCCAAAGTGATTAAACAAAAAGTTGGTAAAACTCAAATTAAACATGAAGCCTCTAAATTGAATGATTTGGCCTCTGTTCCTCCTCATAATTCAGGGATGGCAATTTTCCGCCGATCCGCGGATTTCCGCCAATTTATTTTCAAATTGATCATTTCTGTGAATCGTCTAAATCCGTTGAGAAAATTTTAGGGGGGGTTAAGGTACCTTATTGTTACCGATTTTAGCAAAAATCAGCACGATTACATAAGCGCTCGGCGTGTCCCCGGGTCAAGTCTCCCGCGATAACCCAGATGTTTTGTACTCAAGCTACTGCTGTATTGTAAACAGCCCTGTGATTGGATAGTTGCAAACGATTGGACCAATCAAATGGCTCGTTGTATGCTTTGTCAAAAATTCATGGCGGCGTGTTCGTGTTGGAATTCTGAGCTTTCGGTATCGTTTTCAGCGGAATTATGAGATTTTTATCGAAGGAT
This sequence comes from Pholidichthys leucotaenia, assembly GCA_020510985.1. Taxonomy (NCBI): domain Eukaryota; kingdom Metazoa; phylum Chordata; class Actinopteri; order Cichliformes; family Pholidichthyidae; genus Pholidichthys; species Pholidichthys leucotaenia. The sequence goes on from CM035850.1 coordinate 41,891,160, forward strand.
CAGGAGTCATCAAGTGCTAGAAATAGACAAAAGTGTCAAAAATAAGTTCCGATGGAATTGGCTTGAGAGAAAAGTGACGAATTGGCTCAAAGTTTGACGAGGTAACAGAAACACTCGGACAATTTCTGAAGAAACCAGAAAAGGAGATGAAGTTCAAAGTTCAGAGACTGACACAGCTTGCTGCCAAAAGGAAGAAAGTTTCATATTAGAAGTGACTTGGTGACCAGTGTAAATAGTGTAATAAACTCTTATAGAACTGTTAAAAATATGTTGGACTAAAGACAGTGATACAACATTGAAGAAAAAGTAAGTTAACTTTTCATTAAATTTAATGATTTATCTAAGTCTAGTATTTCATTTTTTTTATCATTTTTTTCAGTCTAAATTACTTCTGTTTTACTGAAAACCTCTCAGCTTCAGGGGGGCTGTGCCCCCCTGGCCCCCCCATAAGTCAATCGCCCAAATTAGATTTCAGCTGAAATCAGAATTTCCTGTTGCCATCCCTGATAATTGAAAAATTAAATGTGGTTTGTTAAATATTAGGTCTCTAACTCCCAATGCTAGTCTGTGATCTGTTAATTGATCATCAGATTGATTTAATATCGCTTACAGAGACTTGGTTAGGGCAAGAGGATTATGTTGGTTTGAATGAATCAACTCCCTCTGGTTATTTAACCCCTTGCACTCTGGTCAGTTTCCCTAAAAACGCCAAAAAATAACGTACCCAAAGTAAATCAAAAGCTGTTCTTCAACCCTTTGCAGCATCTTCATGGGGTTGGGCTCATTTAAAAGAAAACACTTTGAATTTTTTGGCAAAACAGTCATAATCTCTCTGAGTGTTCTTGCCACTGAGTAACGGTCATCTAAACATACTGAACTTGAAGAAAATAAATTTCGCCTGGGTATTTTTTTGGATACAAATGCTTGCAAATAACACACAGCTGTCAGATACTGGCTGGAAAATGCAACAGAAATGTAGAACCAAGTGTTATCCAGCTGAGGTCACAATTTTGTAGCAATACCACAAAAAATGAATATATTACACAGATTTTTTCTTAGGTTGTTCCCAGGCGTTTTTGAACTGTGCCAAATTGTGCCAAATGGCACAGTTTGGAAAAACGTCTGTAACTTTTGAATGATTCAATATATAGGGATGAGAATCCTCCGCGGATCCGAGGAATTCCTCTGATTTGATCATGTCTAGGGTCATTCTCGTGAATCGTCTAAATTCGAGGAGAAATTTTTTTTTGTGTGTGTGTGGGGGGGTCTGTTATGAGCGGCGAGTCGTATTTTCGATCGGCTGCTCAAATCCACCGCGCAGAACGCGCTACCCAGCGAGATCAGTAATGTAATGTAACAAGGCCACTGATTGGCTGATACTTATTGAAACAACCAATCGACGATTTTGTTAGTCCTTTGTCATATCTCACACGCGGAGCGAAATGCAAATGGCGGACAATTCAATCAACCGAGTTTTCCCGATTTCATGAAAATGGTGAACCTAAAACTCAAGAAAGACAACAAAGCAAGAAGACAAAGGGATAAGGAACAAGTTTCGTTGGGAATGGCTCCAAAAAAACTGTCAGTGACTGTAAAGATCGGTAAAAATACCGAAGTTGTGGTTCAAAAAATGGCCGACTTCATAGCGAAATGCGAAGTACCAGGGAAAGCCCAGTGTGTTTTATTGTAACGATTTCTTGAGTTATGGATCTCGTGGTTGTGTTGCCTTAGTTGAACACTGTTCAAAACAGAAACATCTCAAAATTGTGGCTACAAGGAGATCGAACTACTCGCTCGTGCTGCGTTCAAAACGATCAATGGACACGGTCAAATTCAGATGCCAGTCAATCAAAGTTCATCACAATCGGCCCCGATTACAGCAATTAGTGATCGGAAGACACATTCCGAGGTAAGATTTTTTCCTCGTTATAAGTAATGTACTTGAGAATTTTCGCGTAATGAATTTGTTATGAAATAGCATGTGTAAGTTGTGACGTCATGCCTGTTTTGAAACAATAATTGATAATTTGAAACACTAATTAAACGTCTTTTAGGTTTGACTTACTTTCTTAGATTATCTTTCAAATATTAAAATATACTAATATGCAACTTTTTTATATTCCTAGTAACACTAACAAATGCACACATTAATAAATCAAAATGCTTGCAGAATGCCAGTATATTTTAATAAATGGGTGATGGACTTGGTGATGGAATTTTGTTAATATTTATAATTTATTTTACTTGGTTAAATTATTTTGTCTGTTCTAGAACTATGTAAATGTAATTCTTTTTTTTTTTTTTAATTTAAGTTTTTGTAAAGGGTATACAGGTCATTACAGCATTGCATTGTTAACAATTTCATCGTACGTTCCCTTATAATGTAAATGTAATTCTGTGTCAGTTCTAGGGGCGGCTGTGGTGCAGGTGTAGTGTGACCGACTACTGATCGGAGGGTCATGGGTTCGATTCCCACTCTGTCTGAAGTCTGCATGTCAAAGTGTCCTTGAGCAAGACACTGAACCCCCAGTTGCTCCTGGTGGCCAGGCTAGCGCCTGTGTGTGTATGGCAGCTCTGCCGCCATCAGTGTGTGAATGTGTGCGTGAATGGGTGGATAGCAGGATCTGTAAAGCACTTTGGTCATCCAGAGATGAGAAAAAAGCGCTATATAAGTGAACGCCATTTACCATTCTAAACATATTAAATAGTAGTAAAATATAATTTAGTATTATTACATCAACATACACTACCGTTCAAAAGTTTGGGGTCACTTAGAAATTTCCTTATTTTTGAAAGAAAAGCACTTTTTTTCAATGAAGATAACTTTAAACTAATCAGAAATACACTCTATACATTGCTAATGTGGTAAATGACTATTCTAGCTGCAAATGTCTGGTTTTTGGTGCAATATCTACATAGGTGTATCGAGGCCCATTTCCAGCAACTATCACTCCAGTGTTCTAATGGTACAATGTGTTTGCTCATTGCGTCAGAAGGCTAATGGATTATTAGAAAACCCTTGTGCAATCATGTTAGGTCTGCAGTGCTGTAATTGTTGCAAATGGAGGATTCTTTGATGAAAGCAAAGTTTGAAGGAAAAAATTATTATTTCAAATACAAATCATTATTTCTAACCTTGTCAATGCCTTGACTATATTTTCTATTCATTTTACAACTCATGGTGGTAAATAAGTGTGACTTTTCATGGAAAACACAAAATAATTGTCTGGGTGACCCCAAACTTTTGAACGGTAGTGTACCTTTCAGATATCATAAATTTACACGTGATGCAGCAGCAGATTAAAAAGGTAGACTATAAATGCATTTGTACTTACTTCTAACTTTAAATATAAGCCCACATTTGAGCATTCTAAAACACCAGATTTCGTTGCCCCCCAGACCCCCCCACCGAGGCTCCGCCTTGGATCCAGCTTGGGGGACGCAGGCCTAACTAAGACCCCCAGCTTAGTTTCCTCTTTTTTTTTCCCAAACCCCATTCTCATCCCTGAATATAGAAGCTTCATCTTGGGCTCTAATGAAAGGTGAAGGGCTGTGTGTGTGGGGGTTATTTATTCATTCATGAATGAACAAACAAGCCCCCACACACAAAGAAGCATTCCACGTAAAAAATGTGTGGCTTTTTTTTTTTTTTTTTTTACAAGAAAAAATAACCTACAATAAAAATTATACTAAAATATCTGTCATGTAGAAGATAACAACCCCCCCCCACCCCGCTACAGAGGACGGACATCGTCCATCGAGACATGACGGGTGCCACGGTCTACTACGCACAGTTGTACTAAAATATCTGCAATAATATCTGCAATCCGCTACAGAAGAGTAGCGGGGGGGGGGCGGGGGTGCAGACCAGACCGGAGCCGTCATGTTGCGATAACGCACAGTTGTAATTTACCCATCGGTCAAAAGTCATTTGGATTACAATTTTCAGGGATAAAGAATAATTTAGCTTAGCTTATAACACTTACCTGTCCACAACAGCAGTGTCGCTGGCGAACTTCTCTTCCTCATTGTCAGACGAACATGACGCTGGTCCGCTTGTTACGGACTTGTGGTTCTGGTCACGCGACCCGGTCAAACCATAATTCCATATTGCAGTTTTGCACTTCCATGATTGCGGTTTTGGCGAACGATTTTTCAAAACAAATAAGAACAGTAGTAAAAAAAAAGAAAGAAGTGTGTCACCCAGCCTTACACAAAACAGCTTTCGAACTTCTGTGCTTCAATTGGGTGGCTGTATTTGCAGCCGTTGGTAGGCGGGTCCTTCTTGCTAGGTTTTCAGTCATTGGTTCTTCAAGGTTTCAGAAACCCAATTCAAGGCTCTTAATAGTTGAATGAGAGGTCAATCACATCTAAACCAATCAAAGCACTCCTTTGGCTTTCTGTTCGCGGCTGTGTCTGTAGTGGAAGAACGGAAATGCAGCTTTTTTTTTCAGTGCGCTCTAGGACGCAGTGCCCTCGTGCGCCCTCATGCGCTCTAGGACGCAGAGACGTGTCCGCCCGCGGTACACCGGAGTGCAAGAGGTTAAACTGTCAAAACCCCAGAAGTTTTGGTTGTGGAGGAGTAGCAACAATTTACCATTCCAAATTACTAGTTAATGTAAAGCAAAAAACACGTTATTTTCCTTTGAGGGCCTGGTCCTCAGTATTGGGCATTTTAGCAATTTTAAGCTAAACCCAATTTTATTTGCCATAGTTTATCATCCCCCATCAACCTACTCAAGAGATTTTATCCGAATTTGCCGAATTCTTAGCTGATTTAGTCCTGAAATCAGATTGCCTTAATTTGATATTTAATTCAATATTAAGACTTGATGGGGTTTTCACAGAAAGTAGGAAATTCTACCCATTATCTCCACCATACGTTGGACCTTGTTCTGACATATGGCACAGAAATAGAAAATCTGGTAGTGTCTATGTACTGTCAGACCATTGTCTGTTAACCTTTGATTTTACTATTTCTGACTATTTGGCTCCTAAGGAAAAATAGTACTACAGTAGATGCCTCTCAGATGATGTTAACAAATTTATGCAGAGTGTTTCCTCTATGCCATGTGTCAACACAACAGAAATAAGCTATAGACGGCTTACTCCTTCTGTAATTGATAGCATGGTAGTGTTACAGCTTCCCTGCATCAGACTCTAGACATGGTAGCCCCTTTAAAAAAGAAAAAGTCTAATCAGAGATTTCTAACTCCTTGGTTCAACACAGAAACTCGTAGCTTAAAGGCCTCGGCCGGACGAAATTACAATATCGCTAAATCATATCTTAAATTTGTGTGTGAGACGAGCTAATTTGAACCGCACATGTTTTGGTGTCAACAAATGTCGCATAAGGTGACAATGCGCTATTGAAGTATGATTTCCTTGAGAGCTGTCTGTCTGCCAAGCGATCAGCGGCTAAAATGGCCACTGACTGTGTGACGTCAGGTCAGGAGCGACCTGAGTAGGAGGAGGAGCACGCTGAGGAGCACGCGGTGAGTGTTTAGGAACTTCCCCTGCCTGGGAAAATCAGAACCCCATGGGTGAATTTCGTTCAGAAAACGCTAAAAAATTGGAATTATGTCGCAAAATCACCCAACATGTGCATTAGACATTTTGTTGACAGCGATTTTGAGAATAAGATGCAATTTGAAATGAAATTAGCAAAAAGATTGCTGATAAAAAAAATCGGCTGTTCCAACTATATATCCGTTCACTTGAAAGTCCCACTCTCAGACAGTGTCAGTGAAGTGGCGTGAAAAGCAAGGGTGATCTACCGATGCGATCTTTCTGACACTTTCTGACACCTCCTGCTTAAAACCCCAAAAATCAGAAGGATCGTGAGGCCCCGCTTTCACGGTCTGTATTCATACTGAAAATCAAGATCAAGCGAGCTTTTGCCCTTCTGCTCCACGGGAGGTTTCTGTCCTCCCTGAGCTCGCCTTAGGACACCTGCGTTACAGTTTGACAGGTGTACCGCCCCAGTCAAACTCCCCACCTGCCACTGTCCCCGGAGCGGGTCACGCCCGGCATCAGGTCGTTTACGAGTTATTTAGCACCGGGTTCTCCACGAACACGCGTCCGTGAGCGGGGAGGGGAGGCCGCCTTCCGGCCGTCCCCCGGGCCGGTCGCGAGAGCCCTTCCAGCAGCGGCCGGGGCCGGCTATCCTAGGCCAACCTGGGATATCCTTATCTTTCTGATCAACCTTATCTTTCTGACAGCAATCTGCTGTCAGAAAGAGAAGTAAACAGGGTAATTTTTCTTTTTTAAATATTCACTGCCAATATTTACTAAAATTATTTACAAGCAATGAATTTCATTGCCTTAACAACTTATCAAATATTAGAATTTTAGGGTATTCATACTAATCAAATATGAAATATTCAGTGCTGTATAGGGAGGTGGTTGTGCCTGTTTGCTCAAGTTATATTTCTATATATGTAATCCAATTTGACACCTCTGGAATGAAATTATGTTGATCTACTGTTTTTGCAGATGTTATCCACTGTCACTCAACCTTCAAATACTGTGGATTTTTTTTTTTGAATTTGATTATTCAGCAATTGTCCTCATTGCAGTCATCCATGTGAGGTAACAAGTCACACTAAAGGCTCTCTGTTGGTGATCAAACAACATTGTCCACATTGTGTTGAGGATCGATCCTGGCACAGCCAGCAGATGATCAGGGACATCCCAGCTGGTAACATACAGCTTTCATCCGCCATTCTCTTCACTGGTGCGTCATATGTCAAGGTCCTCAGAGTTCTAAATGCAGCCGGTATTGTTGGAATTTCCACGACCACTTACAAGGAGCTTTCGATTTCTAATTTTTATTAAATTAATTTTATTTCAGAATATGTGGATGATCTGATGAATACTCTTTTCGACAAAACCTTGGTTGATCCAACCCACTTATTGGAGCAGTGGCACTCTGTACAAGCCAGAGTTCCAGCAACATTGAGTGCCAAATTTCAGCATCCCATCAAAGCTGATGCTGTTGAGCAACATGTATCTAGATTTTCAAAATCAAACATGTAAAAGTAGAATAAATTTCCAATTAGCAATGAAAGTTCAGCTTTCAATTGTTAGGGAAGCAACATATTTTGCTAAGACAAAAAAATATAAGCCTAAGATTTTTAGAGAAATGTGCTTTTAAAAATTGCACACGAATTTTACACCATAAAATGGTAGAAAAATTACTCTAATGTATATGAGATCCGACTTTGATGAATGCTGAAATATTAGAATTATAAAATTGACATGCACATTAATAAACTCAATATATGATTTTAAAAAACTTTATTTAAATAACATTGATCACAAATCTAATCTTGGTAGGCAAAATCCCTTGTTGTGATCAGATGGGAATGTTTCTCTGATGAGGCTCACAGCACAGGCAGGTATCACCCTCACTTCTTCACCTTCAATACCTCCTGGCAGCACCGAGATTCAGTTGATGTTGGCATAATGTTGCATTTCTCACAAGTGCACCTGTTAAAAAAAATGGTATAATCAGATGCTTATAATAAACTAATGGCTCGTGGGAGTGCTATATAAATTGGTCTATGAAGTTTGATTAGAAAATATTTAAAACATGTAAAAAATTTTGAGCAGAAAGAGAATGTTTATAAGTCGCCAAGTAAGGCAGCGAGGGAAAAATTGGCAGTTTTATTTTGATAATTAAGTGTGTGACCATGCATATCGCCTAAAAAAAAAATTTCAAAGCATATTTTACCAATATAAATCGGCGAGCCTCTCGTTCTTGCCTCTCGTTCTGCTCCGGTCGCTGTTTCATCCGCGTCTTCCTCCGCACCCTTGGGCTCGAACAAATACGGCTGAATAACCCCATCAGCACCACCCAAAACTACTTCATCATCAGATTCGTCAGTTTCAATATCATCACTTATATTGCGGTCGTCATACTCGATAAAATAATCGCTGTCCGAATCACTCTGCTGTCGTTCAGCCATTTCTGCAGGCCAGTGATCATCCATTTCCTGCAGCCATTTCCTGTTTCTCCCTGACCTGACGTCACTGCTGCACGCCCCTATCGAGAGATGGCGGTACTGCAGCATCACTAAGTGAAATATGGGCTATTAACAAATAAAGTCATTTATGGAGGCTGGTGACACATTTTAAATCACGGGAATGGCCAGAATGGAATATTTTCATACAATCAGTTTATTGGTTCAATAAAAAAATGTCACCGTCCGAGGCCTTTGAAACAGAAGACTCGTCAATTAGAAAGAAAATGGCGCTCCACTAATTTAGATGAAATCTATTTAGCTTGGAGAAATCATCTTTTAATTTATAAAAAATCTCTGAGAAAAGCTAGAACGAGTTATTATTCTCCATTAATAGAAGAGAACAAGAATAATCCCAGGTTTCTTTTCAGCACTGTAGCCAGGCTGACAAAGAGTCAGGACTCTGTCAATCCTAGCATTCTCTTAGAGCTTACTAGTCAGGACTTTATGAACTTTTTTAATCATAAAATTTCAACTATCAAAGACAAAATCAGTCAGATTCTTCCCACCGTTAACTTAAATACTGTAACTACTACAACTCCTTCAATTGACATCTGTTTGGATCAGTTTACTCCAATTGACCTTTTAGAGTAAGACAAAATAGTTTCCTCATCCAAGCCTTCAACTTGCCTTTTAGACCCTATTCCTACCAGGTCATTTAAAGAAGACTTCCCATTTATTGGTAGCTTTATTCTTCAAATATTCAATTCTTCATTAACTTTAGGCCATGTACCGCAGGCTTTTAAAACTGCTGTAATTAAGCCCTTACTCAAAAAGCCAATGCTGGATCCAGGAGTTTTAGCTAACTATAGACCAATCTCTAATCTCACTTTAATTTCAAAAATCTTAGAGTTGTTGCTATGCAATTATTTGACCACTTGCAGGGAAATAGTTTATTTGAAGAGTTTCAGTTTGGGTTTAGAATCCATCATAGTATTGAAACAGCCTTAGTGAAGGTCACTAATGACCTCCTGACCGCATATGATAATGGACTTGTTTCTATATTTGTCCCTTTAGACCTTAGTGCAGCTTTTGATACTATCGATCATAATATTCTACTTGATAGATTAGAACACTATGTTGGACTTAATGGAACTTCGTTGCAGTGGTTTAGATTTTATTTATCTGATAGGTTCCAGTTTGTTCATGTCAATAATGAGTTTTCTTTCAACTCAAAGCTCAGCCATGGAGTTCCACGGGGATCTGTGCTAGGCCCTACTCTTTTTTTTTCCCACAATACTGTATCTTTATTGAACCTTTGTTTGTGTCATGTTTGTTAAAAAAAAAATCAAACACTAACACTAAAGTACTACAAAAAAAAAATGCACTAAAAAACACCCACAACCACCAACAAAATCAAGTCTTCAACAATGCTCCTCTGTTTAGTCTAGACAATCCATTACATAAGTATACATATTATGCTCACCAGTTTGGAATTTACAGGGTCCACACACATCATTCACCTTCTTCTTCAAGAGTTATGTTTAAATTTTTTACATAATCCATAAAAGGTCTCCATATATTCTCAAACACAATTTCCTTTGATTTCAGTATATATGTTATTCTTTCTAATGGAACCACTGAGTCACATCTGGTCTGAGTCTTTTTCCACAGTAGTGCAATACATTTTTTGGCATTAAGCAAACTGAGGTCTATGAATGTTCTTTCACTTTTATTAAAGTTATGCTTTTCTGGGTACAGACCCAACAAAAACAGTTTAGGATTCAATATGATTTGTTTTGAGATTATTTTTTCAATTTTTTCAAATGTTACCCTCACCTCTTCCCAAAACATTCTTATTATTCTACATTCCCATACACAATGAAATAGGGTTCCTTTACTTTCCATGCATTTTGTGCACATATCTGGTATATTTTTGTTATATCTATTTAACTCCTGCGGTGTAACGTACATCCGCATTAACCATTTGAAATGTATCAATTTAAGACGTACATTTATTGATTTGGTTTGAGCTTCTGTACAAGCCAATTCCCATTGTTCCTCTGAAATTTCAGTTTGCAGATCTTCTTTCCAGTAGTTTAATCTTTTCTGTGAGTTTTCACTTGAGGATAGTGTCAATGAGTTATAAAACTCTGAAATAATACCCTTTCTTTTACTATTTTTCATCAACATTTTTTCCAAGGATGAATAAATAGGTCGAGTGAGAGCTTTATTTTGATTTGATTGAATAAAGTTTCTAAGTTGAAGATATTTAAAAAAATGTGTTCTATTAAGATTAAATTTGATCCTCAGCTCTTCAAAAGACATTATGTTATCTGCACATGGCAAATATAAATCTTGAATCTTTTGAATCCCTTTTAAATTCCATACTTTAAATACAGCATCCGCTCTCCCTGGTTTAAAATATTGATTACCCCATATTGGGCTAAATTGTGACAATAACTGTGGTTCTTTTAAATAGTTTTTAGCTTCACACCCTATTTTGATCATATGCTTTACAAATGGATTTTTAACTTGTTTTTGTAATTTTTTTGCCGAATCTGAGTATATGAATATGGGAAGAGGTAAAGGTAAATTGTCTGATTCCATTTCAATCCAGTGAGGGAGATCATTTAATGAAAAATAATATGTCATAGACCTCAGTTGTGCCGACCAATAATACAACATAAAATTTGGACATTTCAGACCTCCACGATCAAATGGTAAATATAATAAAGACAGACGTAATCTAGCCCTCCTGTTGTTCCATATAAATTCCACTAACTTTTTTTTAATTCTTGAGAATAAATCTAAAGGTGGTGGTAAGGGAATGTATTGAAATAAATAAAGTATTTTAGGTAAAATATTACTTTTAAGTATATTGATTCTCCCGATCATCGACATTGGTAGTGACATCCATCTCTGAATTAACTCATTGATATCTGTCATTAAGGCTTCATAGTTGACACTGACGACTGATTCTAGCTTAGGCACAATTTGGATTCCTAAATATTTAAACTGATTTACAACGTTGAATTGATTTACCTCAGGGGCTGGGTAATTTCTCTGGGTCTCATTTAGCATTAATATTGAAGATTTAGTTTTATTTATTTTATATCCTGATATTTCCCCAAAATTCTTTATTAAATTCAACAAGGTCGGAATTGATTTTTTTAGATTCGACATAAACAAAATTATGTCATCGGCATACAGGGAGATTTTATGTTCTGTTGGTCCAACTTTAATTCCATATATTTGTGAATGTAAACGTATCGCCATCGCTAAAAGTTCAATTGCCATAGTAAACAGTAAAGGTGAAAGTGGACAGCCTTGTCGACATCCTCTATTGATTTTTATTGATTTTGAAATATTGTTATTTGTTAGGATTTCTGCTGTAGCATTATTGTATATTATCTGAACCCATTTTATGAAATTATTTCCAAGTCCAAACCTTTGTAAGACTTCAAAAAGAAAGGGCCATTCGACTCTATCAAAGGCCTTTTCGGCGTCCAGTGATAGGAGAGCTGTATCCGGTGCTTCTTTATTAGAATAAATAATATTAAATAGTCTTCTTACATTATGGAAGCCTTGTCTTCCCTTTATAAAGCCATTCTGATCTCGAGTAATAATATTTGGTAAAATTTCTTGTATTCGTCTTGCTAAAATTTTACAGATTATCTTAAGGTCGGCATTTAATAGGCTTATTGGTCTCATATTTTCACATTTATTAGAGGGCTTACCTGGTTTTGGCAACAGTATAATTAAGGCATTATTCATGTATGATGGTAAATTACTATTTTGAAATGCTTCTAAAACCATTTCCAAAAAAGGTTTTATTAATTTATTCTTAAATTTTTTATAAAGGTCAACTGGAAGACCATCTGGTCCTGCACTTTTTCCTGATTTCATATTATCAATGGCTAGCCCAACTTCTTCTTGACTAATTTTAGACTCCAATATCTCCCTGTTTTCATTTGGAATACACGGTATAGATAGTTCGTTCAAAAACCCATTTAGTTTTGTTAAGTCAGATTCATTTTTGGTATCATATAATTTTTCATAGTAATCTCTAAAGGCTCTGTTAATTTCTAAAGGATAGTAGTAGTAGTAGATTAGTTTATTTGACAGGGACAGTGCAATAAACATAGACAATTAATCAAAGACAATCAATCTGATGTGTTGCACATAGAGTGTATAGCTATTAGCTAATTTGCAACTCTTGTCCCTGGATGGGCTTTAGAAAAAAGAATCAAGATAAAAAATATACACAGTAACCACATACATCAATGCAGAAAAATTATAAATACACAATTATAAATATTATAAATATTATAAATACACAAATATAACAGCCTGACTCACATTTAACATAAATATTATAAATATTATAAATACACAAATATAACAGCCTGACTCACATTTAACACATATAACATAACTCACATTTGCCTATTTCAGGCCTTCCTCCCTCCGTCACTCACTATAAACAAATACATTTATTCCTTCCCTTCATTCACTCTCACTTTGCAGACAAATAATTCATACATGAGTACATTCTTGTTTATTTTCCAGCCAGTTTTTAACATTTTTAGTGAATGTTTTAAAGTCCGTTATTATTTTAATTTCATTTGGCATTGTGTTCCAGATGTGACTGCCCTTTATAGAGAAAGCTGTTTGTCCAAATGTGGTTCTGCGGTGGAATATTTTACAGTTATTGTTAACAGAACTCCTGGTGGCTCTGCTGCTGTCCTGTCTTTGGACGAAACCAGCAAGTGGCTCGGATGCTGATTTATGGAAACATTTGAACGTTAATTTCAGAAGACAGAGGTCAATGAAGCTCTCAAAACTCAATAGGTTGTATTTTTTTAAAACATTACAGTGATGCCACCTAATGGGCTTTTTGTCCAAGATTTTTAGGGTTTGATTATATAATGAACCTATATGTCTTATTGTGGAAGGGGCTGCTTGAGCCCAGACTGTCAAACAGTATGATATATGAGAAAAAACCATAGAATGCATATACAGTGCAGCTGCTTCGTAAGGTATGTAATATCTAATTAATTTAAAGCAGTTCAGATTTTTTTTTACTGTTTTTGAAATTTTCTTTATATGAAGATTAAATTTGAGTTGAGGATCTAGTACAATGCCAAGGTATTTGAATTCTGTAGCTAAACTGATGTCATGATCATGTATATTAACTTTAAAATGTTGCAGGTTACATTTTTTGATTGAAAAGCACATTGAGACTGTTTTCTGAAGGTTCAGCAATAGATGGTTCTTGAGGAGCCACTCTTGGACATAAACCATACTTGTAGACAGTACATCTGCAGCCTGTGCTGGAGTCTTGGCAGCTGTGTAAATAACTGCATCATCTGCATAAAGTTGGCATGTTGCAGCTGAGCAGTGTAACGGCAAGTCATTAATAAAAATGCTGAAAAGTAAAGGACCAAGAATGGACCCTTGTGGGATACCCATGCGGTTGTTTAAAAATGAGGATTTATCCTGGTGAACTTTTACACACTGTTCTCTATTCTGGAGATAAGATGCAAACCATTCTAATGTATTTGGGGAGAAGTTAAAAGATACCATTTTGGATAAAAGCAAACTGTGGTTTACAGTATCGAAAGCCTTTTTGAGATCTAGAAAAACAGCTCCTACCACATTACCCCTGTCCAAGGACTGTTTGACGTTTTCAATAAGGCAACAATTTGCTGTTTCTGTTGAGTATCCTGGTCTAAAACCAAATTGATGTGGATGAAGAAGTTGACTGTCTTGTAAGTAGTCTATCAGCTGTGTAGCTACAACTTTTTCAAGAACCTTAGATAGGACTGGTAAGATAGAGATTGGGCGGTAATTGCATATATCGTCTTTACTGCCTGATTTATGAACTGGTATGACGACAGCTTTTTTCCAGCCAGATGGAATGATCTATAACTACCTGTCCGTTACTTATAATACTGGTAATTGGTGTTTTAAATTCTAATTGTTTAATCTGCCATGCCAATAATTTTCCTGATTTTTCACCTTGTTCATAAAAAGATTGTTTCAATCTTAGAAGACTCGAGGCAGCTCTATTCGCTGATTTTTTGTCATATTCAGCTCTCAAAATCAGTAATTCATTCTCCAACCTTGGATCACTTCCTGCATACACTTTTTCCTGAAGACTTTTTATTTTATGTTCCAATTGGGCTCTCTCCTCTCGAGTCTTCTTAGATTTTGAACCTGTATAACTAATAATATGTCCCCTAATAAAAGCTTTGAAAGCCTCCCACTTTACACATGGTGATGTTTGTGTAGTATTGATGTCAAAGAACTCATCTATCTGTTTTTCTATGTACTTGACAAATTCCTCATCCTGAAGCCATTTATGCTGAAATTGCCATCTACCCGATTCCTTTGTCAATTTCTTATCTACATATATTAGACAACAGGGTGCATGATCAGAAATCACGATGTTATCATAAAAGCAGTTTTGAATCTTGGACCTTAATTCTGTGGAAATCAAAAAATAATCAATACGTGAGAATGTCTTGTAGGTACTGGAATAACAAGAGTAGGCTTTAACTTGTGGTTTCATTTCTCTCCATATATCTAGCAATCTCAATTCTTTCATAAAATGATTAATGGTCATCTTACATCCATTGTGCGTACAGTCCAGTCCTGTTGATCTATCTATACCGGGATTCAATGTACAATTAAAATCCCCTGCTATTATATGTTGCCCTGTAAGTGATGATAAGATAAGAAATAAATTAGCAAAGAACTTTTGATCATCTATATTGGGACCATATAAGTTCACCAAATTTATATTTTCTAATAGCAAAGATCCTTGAATGATTACATATCTTCCAAATTTGTCTCCAATTACATTTTTCACTTGAAAAGGGACTGATTTATGTATGAGAGTCATAACTCCCCTGGCTCGGGATGAAAATGATGAGGTGAAAACACTTCCTTGCCATCTACTCCTAATTCTTTTTACATCCTCCTCTATTAGATGAGTTTCTTGTAAAAACACAATTTTTGAACCCATGTCTTTTATTTTATTCATAACTTGTTTACGTTTTTTTAAATTTTGTAGACCTCTGCAATTCCATGAAGTTAAATTAAGATTAACGCTTTGGTTTATGATCAATAGGGAGTTTGGGATTACCTTGCAGTGTAAACATGCTCAAACAGAGAGGCAAAAAAATGAGTGGTTGAACATTCATCCTACAAACTACACACAAACAAATTCCCCCTTCCCACATTTGTGGCGAACCCCCCAAAATCAAAAGAAAAATTCCGTCTCCCGATATAGCCATCGACCGCTCCGCACCCACGGGGAACAGCCAAAGCCACTCCTTCTTCATCCTCCCAATCACCCTAACTCTACTGCTTTTAATGACGTAACATTAACTCTCCTCTGTAGTTTTCCAACTTAACTCCAAAATTTTTAGCAACTTTGTACATCATAGTTTGTTTTTTTTTTTTTTTAATATATAATACAATCTATATTTTGTAAACTTGCTATTTGCTTCAAGTCAGTCAGATGCCTGTGCAAATGCTTAAATATTCTGCCTTATATTTTGTTCATGCTTAGCTCCCACCAGTCTCTTCTTGGATCTTCTTGATGAACTCCTGCGCCTCCTCTGGGGTCTTGAAGATGTGGGTTCTGCCCCCATACGTGGTCAACAGTCTCGCAGGATAGATTACACCATGACGAATCCCAAGGTTGCGCAGCTCCTTACGTACGGGATCAAACTGCTTCCTCAATTGTTGGATTCCTGTGGCCAAATCTGGGTAGAACCGCACCTGCTGGTCCTGGTGTTTAATCTCTCCTTTAGCTCGTGCAGCGTTGAAGATCTTCATCCTGTCTCTGTTGCTGAGAAACTTCATAATTAAGGTCCTCGGTGGTCCCTTATCTCTCCGTGGGCCAATACGGTGTGCGCTTTCCAGAACGACTGCTGATTGCAGTTCCGCACTGCCCAGCGCCTCCGGAATCCACTTTTCCAGAAAGGAACATGAGTCCCGACCTTCGGATTCCTCCGGTAGACCCACCAGCCTCAAGTTGTTCCGTCTCGACCGGGATTCCAAATCCAGGATATTATCTTCCAGACATTTTTTTTTTTTTTCCAAAGTGCGCACCTTTAATTGGAGACAAGTGACGTCATCTTCAGCACTAGAGACACGAAGCTCCACCTGCGCCATTCGTTCTACACAGTCACCCAATTCCTTTCTCATTCCTTCCAACGCTGCCATAATCCCATCAAATCTAGAGGAAAAGTCCGCTCTCATTGAACTCATGGCCACCAGCAACGCACCTGTGTCGCTTCCCGCAGATACCGCACCGCTGTTAGCTTCCTCCGCCATATATGGAGCATTATCTACTGCATCACAGACCTGAAAGTCCGTTAATTTGGACTGTTTCGGCGGCTCGCTTTTTCCTCTACCTGGTTTTCCAGCCTTAGGCTTCACCGACATATCCTCGCCCAAACGCTGGGATACGTTCTGTCCCAAATGAGAGAGTTATTTGCCGATTTTTTTTTTCTCCAGAAGCAGAGCAGAGTGAGACGTGTCCTACTCACGTGGCAGCCATAACCGGAAGTCCGGCCCTACTCTTTTTAGTTTATATATGCTTCCGTTAGGCAACATTATTAGGAAGCACTGTATACATTTTCATTGTTATGCAGATGACACACAACTATACCTGTCAATGAAGCCAGATGATAGTAATCAATTAGCCAAGTTAGAAGCATGTCTTAAGGAAATCAAAGCTTGGATGACTTGTAATTTCTGCTATTAAATTCAGATAAGACTGAAGTCATTCTTGCTGGTCCAAAAAAACCTTAGAAATACCTTTCCAAATCAAACTTTTAGTTTGGATGCAGTTACTCTTTCTCTTAATAGCTCTGTGAGGAACCTTGGAGTTATTTTTGATCAAGATCTCTTTTTCAATTCACATATTAAATTTGTTTCAAAGACTGCCTTCTATCATTTGCGTAATATTGCCAAGATTAGGAGCATCTTGTCTCAGAGTGATTCTGAGAAACTGATCCACACTTTTGTTAGTTCTAGATTAGATTATTGTCACTCTTTATTATCAGGTTGTTCTAAAACATCTCTAAAAATTCTTCAGTTGATCCAAAATGCTGCAGCAAGAGTTTTAACAGGTACTAGAAAGAGGGATCATATCTCTTCTGTTCTGGCCTCCCTTCATTGGCTTTCCACAGAGTTTAGAATTAAGTTTAAAATCTTTCTTCTCACTTTTAAAGCTCTAAACAATCAGGCCCCTTTTTATTTAAAAGATCTGATATTACTCTAGTATCCTAACAGAGCACTACGGTCCCAAAATGCAGGATTACTTGTAATACCTAGAATCTCCAAAAGTACAATGGGGGGCAGAGCCTTCAGTTATTAAGCTCCTCTCCTGTGGAACCAGCTGCCAATCTGGATTCGGGAGTCAGACTCCATCTCTGTTTTTAAGAATAGGGTTAAAACCTTCCTTTTTGATATAGCCTACAATTAGGGAGGGGTCATGTGTTTCTGAACCCTCCCTTAGTTATGCTGCTATTAGGTTTAGACAGCCGGGGGACCTCCAATAATGCACTGGGCTTCACTCCTTTCTTCACTCTCAATGAAATATTTTTTTTTTTTTTTTTGCTGGTCATTAACATCTGTTTGTTCTCTCCCATAGATTGAGTCCCCATTTTTTTTTTTTTGTTACTTATTTGTACCCGTAGGTAGACTTGGTTTGCAGTCTGGTGACAAGCCACCGGCTGCTGGTCGCTGCGTGCGCGAGCGCCCTAAACCTACATGTTTTTGGTGTGTGGGAGGAAACCGGAGAAATCCCAGAGTAAACCCGCGCAACACGGGGAGAACATGCAAACTCCACACAGCTCACTGTTGGTCGGGGGCTGGGATCGAACCCACGATCTCATGATCCCCACGGTCCCCCGGCCGAGGGTAAAACTGTGCTGCCGCAGTGCTAAACCACTGCGCCACCGTGCAGCCATTGTGCTGTTTGCTCTCTACATGTCTGTTCTTTTCATCTTCTCTATCCCCTCACCCCCCAGCCAGTCACAGCAGGTGACTGCCCCTCCCTGAGCCTGTTTCTGCTGGAGGTTTCTTCCTGTTAAAAGGGAGTTTTTCCTCCCCACTGTCGCCAAGCGCTTGCTCACAGGGGATCACCTGATTGCTGGGATCTTTCTGCAATTGTGGGGGTTTCCCCTACAGTTGAAAGTGCTATGAGATGACTGTTGTTGTGAAATGGTGCTATATAAATAAAGTTGAATTGAATTGAATTTAAAACTTAACTAAGCTTTTTGGGGTTTTAAATAACGTTTAAGTCAGAAAAGAAAATCATTCTCAATTATTGCTAATGTACATATTTTTTAATTTCAGTCAGTTTTTCTTCTCTTTTCCTCCTCCCAGGTGTGTGTTCTAGCGCTTCACTTAGCTAAGGAGCTGTGTCGCACCGATGAAGATGGCGAGCACTGGGTCTCCGTGATGAGGAAGGTTCCTGTTCTGTCCTCCGTGCTCGGCGCCATGGAGCTCAGCCTTCGCTCCAAACGTAACCTCTACTTCACAGAGGCCGCTCTTCACCTGCTGCTCACACTGGCCCGCACTCCTCAGGTACACAGACGTGATGATCTGCTTTCAGAGGAGGCGTGTTGGCCCACTTTGTCCACATGTTGACACGGTACTCAGAGAGCTTAATGAAATGTCTGTGACATGCGCACTAGTTCCACCTAGTACGTTTTTTTTTTTTTTTTTTTTTTCTAGTGCATGTTTCTGACATCTGTGGTTGAGGCTAATGTTAACTGGCTAGCTCCGGTTGTCAGCTACAGCCTGGGCTAACTAGAGTAAAACTAGCCAAATGTGAGAGGGTAAAAGCCTAAATGAAGCACAATCGGGGGAAGGAGTGTGTGATTTGAGTGGCCAACTGGTCTCTGGGAATAATAACCACAGATGTTGGATGTTGTGGTTGACTTATGTCCAGACTACTTAAGACCGGAAACACAAATCTGACATCTCAGACAAAACCTGATGAATGATTTCCTGCTACATTCCCTTTTTTTGAGTTTGTCAGTGTGAAAACATTGAACGTGGACACATTGGGAAGCCTACAGCTAATGCCAAACAAGCATGTCTTCTGACCAGCTCATTGGCTACTGTATGTTTAGCAGCCAATTAGACTGATCTCTTTGGCTGATAACTTCAATGCCGTTCAAATGGAGGTGGATAAGGTTTGCTTTGTGCATATGCTGAAGGACTTATTGACAGACTGGGTTCACCAACACCTTGAAACTTAGCGGGTGACTGATCGTTGGCTTGGTTGTTTCAGGCCTTAGATGCGGCACTAATATAATTTGTCTAGCAGTGCTGCCAGTGTCATTACAGTGCAAATTTGGCCACAATATAACAAAATAAGCCAGAGTAACATCTGAGAGTGAGGCATATGATCAAGGGTGGGTTAAATAATCAGCTGGGAACACAGATATTTAGCTGGGTGGGTAGAATATACAGTATAAAGATGATCCATAAATGACGCATTGGTTCCGCTAAGCTAGCTGTGTAGGCAGTGTATAGTTTTGGAAGCTCACGGGGTATCATGTCAATGATTTGGGGCTGGAACATCACAGTAAAGTGTACCCTAAAAAAGTGATTTTTCTGAGTTTTTGCTTTGTGTTACCTGTTTTGCCTGCCCCCTTAATAAAGTACAAGCCTCTGCAGATTCACTGTGCGTACACCCTTACGCAGTTACGCTGTACATCTTATGTGGCAGTTGTTGCTGAGAGTAAGCATGGAGTGGCTGTAGGTGTCTCTCTGACCAAAAAAGAGGAATAAAAGACTTGATGTTGTGATGGTTCCTATGTGCTGTGTCTGACCACCTAGAGTAAAGCCTGTTACCAGCTATTAAGCCAGGCTAAAATACATATGAACATTTTAGCTTTAATTCTCCAGGGTTCTATACTACAGTTAGGAACTGCCAAGCTGTGAAAGTCAAGAAGGTAATAATTGGCCACTCTAGATACCCACCTTCATGCTCCAAAGCCCAGAAAAAGTGAACATTTCATAACACATCCCCTTTAAATGATTTTATCTTGTTTCATGTCTTTAAATCAAAGCCTCTTACATGAATCTAAAATGTCAAATGTTGCGTTTCTTTCTTGTGTCTCCAGGGGGCAGCAGCCGTTGCTGGAGCAGGAGTCATCCAGACCATCTGCCTACCTCTCCTGAGTGTGTATGAGGCCTCATCCGATGGAACTTCACAGGTAGGGGTTGTGTAGATTAGTTGTGCAATACAGTTATAGCATGGTATGCTGCTATGAAATGATAACGGTTTGGTGTTTCCATGAGCAGAGTTTCTCCAGGAAGTCCCAGGACTCCGCGTGCTGGCCGGGTGTCTACCGCCTGTGTATGTCTCTGATGGAGAGTTTGCTCAAAACTCTGCGCTACAACTTCATCAACGAAGCCCTGGACTTTGTCGGTGTACATCAAGAACGGATACTACAGGTGCTGGATTTAAACAGATATGTTAATTTTGGGCAGCGCGGTGGCGGAGTGGTTAGCACTGTGGCAGCACAGCAACTCACCCTTGGCCGGGGGATCCCGGGTTCGATCCCAGCCCCTTACCAACAGTGATCTGTGTGGAGTTTGCATGTTCTCCCCGTGTCTGCGTGAGTTTACTTCGGGATTTCTCTGGTTTCCTCCCACATGCCAAAAACATGCAAGTTAGGTTAATTGGCATCAACTGGGGATTCTAAATTGTCCTTAGGTATGGATGTGAGAGTGAATGGTTGTCTGTCTGTGTTGGCCCTGCGATGGACTGGCGATTTGTCCAGGATGTACCCTGCCTCTCGCCCAAAGATGCTGGGATAGGTTCCAGCCCCCCTGCGACCCGAAAAGGATTAAGCGAAAGAAGATGGATGTGTGGATGTTAATTTTGGTTTGCAACTTAAGATGCTTCTCATTAGTTATTCATAAACTTATTTGGTTCATCAATTTAATAATAAATACAGAGCAGCACAAATTGCAAAAAATAAATGTAGAGCTATCGAAATCAATGAGTTAATGCAAATTCACTTTCACACCACTGAGACTAATGCACCCATGTTCTGTGATTGTGATCCATAGTCGGTGGCTTATTAGCCAATCCTCTTTGGCTCTGAGGGAAAACAGTGAGGACCCACCAGCCAAACGGGGCAAAAATCATTACTTTAAGAATATGTGAATTTAAAGTAGAAGTAGATGTTCTAATGTAGTCCATCAGGTATCAACACGGAGAGCCCGCACAACTCAAAATCCACCTCTCTGACCACCGCTCCACTCCTCTCCGCCCACCTCTTCACCACTCGGGAATCTCGCAAGCTGATTGGCCGAGACGTTTTACCTCGCAAGCTGATTGGCCGAGACGTTTTACCCAGCTTCTCTCCCTGAAGAGCGCCTTCTTTATCGCTCGTGTTGCTTAGTGGCACTTTTCGCTGTTCTCTTGTGCCTTTTTGTGCAAAATAGTGCTTGTGACGCCCTTGGGGGGGGGGGGGGGTGACGCTACTTCGCGGTTTTTCACTTTTCGCGGTCGGTTCTGGTCCCCATTAAACGCAATAAGTGAGGGATCACTGTAATATCTACACTCACCGGCCACTTTATTAGGTACACCTGTCCAACTGCTCGTTAACACTTAATTTCTAATCAGCCAATCACATGGCGGCAACTCAGTGCATTTAGGCATGTAGACATGGTCAAGACAATCTCCTGCAGTTCAAACCGAGCATCAGTATGGGGAAGAAAGGTGATTTGAGTGACTTTGAACGTGGCATGGTTGTTGGTGCCAGAAGGGCTGGTCTGAGTATTTCAGAAACTGCTGATCTACTGGGATTTTCACGCACAACCATCTCTAGGGTTTACAGAGAATGGTCCGAAAAAGAAAAAATATCCAGTGAGCGGCAGTTCTGTGGGCGGAAATGCCTTGTTGATGCCAGAGGTCAGAGGAGAATGGCCAGACTGGTTCGAGCTGATAGAAAGGCAACAGTGACTCAAATAACCACCCGTTACAACCAAGGTAGGCAGAAGAGCATCTCTGAATGCACAGTACGTCGAACTTTGAGGCAGATGGGCTACAGCAGCAGAAGACCACGCCGGGTGCCACTCCTTTCAGCTAAGAACAGGAAACTGAGGCTACAATTTGCACAAGCTCATCGAAATTGGACAATAGAAGATTGGAAAAACGTTGCCTGGTCTGATGAGTCTCGATTTCTGCTGCGACATTCGGATGGTAGGGTCAGAATTTGGCGTCAACAACATGAAAGCATGGATCCATCTTGCCTTGTATCAATGGTTCAGGCTGGTGGTGGTGGTGTAATGGTGTGGGGAATATTTTCTTGGCACTCTTTGGGCCCCTTGGTACCAATTGAGCATCGTTGCAACGCTACAGCCTACCTGAGTATTGTTGCTGACCATGTCCATCCCTTTATGACCACAATGTACCCAACTTCTGATGGCTACTTTCAGCAGGATAATGCGCCATGTCATAAAGCTGGAATCATCTCAGACTGGTTTCTTGAACATGACAATGAGTTCACTGTACTCAAATGGCCTCCACAGTCACCAGATCTCAATCCAATAGAGCATCTTTGGGATGTGGTGGAACGGGAGATTCGCATCATGGATGTGCAGCCGACAAATCTGCGCCAACTGTGTGATGCCATCATGTCAATATGGACCAAACTCTCTGAGGAATGCTTCCAGCACCTTGTTGAATCTATGCCACGAAGAATTGAGGCAGTTCTGAAGGCAAAAGGGGGTCCAACCCGTTACTAGCATGGTGTACCTAATAAAGTGGCCGGTGAGTGTATATCTAGAAACGCATCGCTTCCCGGTCGCTTTTCCTCCCCCTTTCTTTTCTTTCGTCGCCATGACAGCTTTCCTTGGCCACTGAACAGATCTTCCCAGGTGTTGGAAGTGTTTTGTAGTCGACTATCACGACAAAATGCACCAAAAACAACCAGTGTCGACGTGCTTGCAATGGTAAACATGGAGGACTGTGTCACACTCGTGACGTCACGCGGAACTCCGGCTGCACTTCCGGTTAATCGGCGGATTTGTCTGATTTTTCAGGGCGGGAAATTCAAAATCGCGATTTTCTCCAAGATTCCGGGATTTGTGGAGGGGGTGCCAAAGATAAATTATCTTTATAATTGTATGTACTATCACCCAGTGCCGTTCAATGCCGTTCAGTTCAGTTCTACTTTAAAAAAAACTTACAGTTTAGCAACATTGTTGAACTGCAGCATGGTGTATTTCTTGTCATGTGGCATTCACTTGCATAAGAAGATGTAAAAGAAGAAAAAGAAGCCATCTCTGTGGTCATTCAGTCCATACAACCAATCATGTACAGCAGAACAAAATTGCGTTTCTCCTACCATGTTAATCACATGTAGAATCAGTCGGTCGCTGCCTTGCAAGGCACCGCCACAAACAACTAAGATGCAGCGTTTCAAAATCAAGGTTAAAAGTGGTGAAAACAAAACGTTCATAACCACAGAAAACTGCTTTTCGTCCATCAGTCTTTTTTGAATACATTTATACTAAACCATATTCATTGTTTGTGTCTTCATTCTTGCTTGTTGGTTTTAACTGAACTGACTGATTATTTCTATTATTCCTGAATCTATTGTCCTGCCGCTTTAGTAATTTGTGAGGTTTTGTACATTTAATGTAAAAAAACAAAACAACCTTTAATAAATTGTCGGTATTAAAACTTGGTCTGACTGACAAACCAGAACAGATTGTGGGTAACTGTATTTAAAAATGTCCCTTTAAGGTACATTTACAATACAGAGAAAATATGAGTAATTTGCTGTTAATCATGATTTAACTGTTTGATCATGGGTTTTTTTGGC
The DNA here is from genome assembly GCA_020510985.1 of Pholidichthys leucotaenia. Classification (NCBI taxonomy): domain Eukaryota; kingdom Metazoa; phylum Chordata; class Actinopteri; order Cichliformes; family Pholidichthyidae; genus Pholidichthys; species Pholidichthys leucotaenia. The sequence goes on from CM035850.1 coordinate 41,915,008, forward strand.
TGAGTGACAATGCTAATAAAACGTATATACTGATGTTTTGGGGGGTTTTTTTGCTTTGAAGTAGCAAAGATGCAGATATTTGTCCTGAAGTTGTACTTAACTAATGCTGGCAGATCAACATTACAGCTGTCATTTTGTCATCCCCTCAGTGTCTGAACGCGGTGCGGACCGTGCAGAGTCTGGCCTGCTTGGATGAGGCCGATCACACAGTCGGTTTCCTCCTGCAGCTCTCCAGCTTCTGTAAGGAGTGGCAGTTCCACCTCCCCAAACTCCTCAGAGACGTGCAGGTAGGTCCAAAGAAGATGACCTCATCTTCACTTTGCGCTTCAGCATTCAGTTGTTCAGCACCTGTTGTTTTTTTTTTTTTTTTTGTCTCCTGTGTGTAGGTGAATCTGTGTTATCTCTGCCAGACCTGCACATACCTGCTTCACAGCAAAAAGATGCTCCATCACTACCTCCAGGTGAGAAACTAATGACCCTTCTACCTCCAGCATCGTTAAAGATCTCTGTTGGGTTGATATCCAGCAGGCCCTCTGGGTACTGAGTATCTCAATCCTGGCTGGACTAAACTTTAACATGAGCTAAAATTGATATGTCATTTCTATTTTGTAGCGGTGTCCATCTGTTCACATTTCACAGGGCTCACTACTCCTCCTAGGCAGTTGCCCTGATGGTCACTAAACTTGTTCACAATGACCCTCAGGCTGGTCTGAATTAGGGCTGGGCGATGAACCCAAAATAAAACTGACGTAATTTTGCTCCAGTCCAGTTTCTCCCCTCTCTCTGTTGTGTGTGTGTGTGTGTGTGTGTGTGTGTGTGTGTGTGTGTGTGTGAGTGAGTGAGTGAGAGAGAGAGAGAGAGAGAGAGAGAGAGAGAGAGAGAGAGAGAGAGAGAGAGAGAGAGAGAGAGAGAGAGAGAGAGAGAGAGAGAGAGAGAGAGAGAGAGAGAGAGAGAGAGAGAGAGAGACTTTGAAAAAAGCCTTTATTGCACACTTCAAAAAAATGTAAGCACACCAACATCATTCCTCCAAGTGTGTCACATTGGAAAAAGTGCAAACTGAAATGTTCCCCCCCCCCCACACAACACAGAGCAGTCCCTGCAGTCCACCTATTCAAAGATCCAGTTCTGTGACAGTCAATTACAGTCAATTAAATGTCATATACCAGTCTGTTCAAACAATATCCCAAAAATGGGTAAAACAGGCAGAGGAACGACCGCCATTCATTCCTCCTGTCGGGCGCGCTTGACCGGCGTTCCCCCTGCTGCTTTACGCAGGGCTGTCAGGTGTTTCTTGAGGCGATAACGCTTCCTTTCATCCAGGAGGTCCAGATCAACCTGTCTTCTTAGCACATCCACAGACTTAATGAATTTATCAGTGTCACTGAAGTAGTCGGCGACCCTAATGGCTTTGTTATAGGTTGCGTCCAGGAATGCATTTATTTCTTCCAGTGAATACAAACTCGTGTTTGTACTGCATTTTGCCTCAATAGACCCAGTATTAGACACAGCGTCATTATCAGATTTCATTTCCTCGTCAGCACCAGTCAGCTGACTGCTCGGTTCTCCCGGGCCAGTGGATTTATCATGGGCCACATTTTCCTGGACGCCACCCTCAGCAGGTGACTGTCGCTGTTCCATCCCCCGCTGTGTAACGGTAGCAGCCTCCGGAAGCACAGCCGCTGATGTCACACAGCGAGATTCTGACGCACCATCAGGTCGGTGCTCCGTCCCCTCTTCCGAAGCGGCAGCAGCTGGCGGAGGCACAGCCGCTGACGTCACACAGCGAGATGATTGTGACGCACCATCAGGTCCGTGCTCCGTCTCCTCCTCCGAAGCGGCAGCAGCTGGCGGAGGCACAGCCGCTGACGTCACACAGCGAGATGATTGTGACGCACCATCAGGTCCGTGCTCTGTCCCCTCCTCCGAAGCGGTAGCAGCTGCCGACGGCACAGCTGTTGACGTCACACAGCGAGATGATTGTGACGCACCATCAGTGACCTTTTTGGCGACATCGCCATCCACGCTCCCGACCGCAAGCTGGGCTGCGTGCGGCACAGCCAGGCCGTCCGCAGACACAGCGGCAGGCTCCGGAGCAGGGGTAGCGGGAGCGGAGGCCGCGCCGCCGTCCGCAGCTGCGGCGTGAGCGGAGGGCTCGCCGCCGGCACCATCCGCGGCCCCATCAGGGCCCTCCGCCCGCTGCCTGTGCGGACAAGCGAACCGTTTATGGCCCACGTCTCCACATTCAAAACACTTCATCTGTCCCGAGCTCGCATACACCATGTAAGATCCGTCCCCGTGCTTTACCCTGAAGGAGACTTCCAGAGTCTGAGTGGGCGAGTCGAGAAACATGAACACCTGTCGCCTGAGCGATTTCACATGTTTGAACTTGGCGGCCTTGCATCCCAAAGGCAGAGTCGTAAACGGGCCCGCAAACTTCCCAAATCTGCGGAGCTCCGTCGCCAGCTGCTCGTCAGTGATGAAAGGTGGAGCACCTGAGACGGTGATTCTCGTTGATGGGACAGATAAGGGGGACACCTGTACATACATTTCCCCGATCACCACACCGCTTACAATCAGGGTGTGAACATCGTCTTCAGCCGCCAGAAACACCACCACAGCTCTATTCATTCGTGAAGCAACGCAGACCGCGTCAGGGCCCACCTGCTCGGCCACAGCCTCCAGGACCTCCTCCACAGTAACTTCGCTGTCCGGGGGAATGATTCTCACCCCCTGGTGGATAGATGGAGGTGGCTTTCCAAAGGCCGCCATCCTCCACCCAAAAAAACCAAAAACTTGAAAAGCGGCTAGCAGTAGAAAACCGTAAAAAAAGTCCAAACAAGCCACGGAGTTCCCTATTTCCACCCTCCTCCTTCGGCCGCCGGAAACACAGAGAGAGAGAGAGAGAGAGAGAGTTTTTCATGCACTGCCCCTTTAAAACATGTCCTATGTGCATAGTCACGTGACTCTGCGGCCAGAAGCAGCAGCAGTCAGTGCTGTTTGGAAAATGACAACTTGTATCGAAAAAAATGTGGTGTCTGTCCACATAGTACGTGATGATTGACTCTTTATTTCATCCGAAGATGCCAAGAGAAAGCGAGTGAAGTGCACTTAAACTAACACGAGAATGCCCTGAAGCTAAATCACTGTTAGCCGCTAACCGCTGTCTGCGTCAGCTCAACCATTTTACAGCGGGAATGGATGAGAAAATGGACAAGCTGGGGTTGGATTTGAGGTTGGATTTAAGAACCCGATCAGACTCATAATCCCTGTGTGGTGATAAAATAATCATGGCAGCGTGAAGGACTCTTCCAAGGCAGCTAATAATCTAATTAGCCACCACTGTGAGTCACATGATCCTCAAACCTTCAAGAGGAATGTATTATATATAAACACTGACTTCTGCACTGGACAGTATTTAATTTGGTTGCATGTAGGGCTGTGCGATATGGCAAAAAACTCATCACGATTTAAGTCATATATCACAATAACGATATGTCACGATACACATTTTCTGTAAATTCTACAGTTGAGATCATATAAAAAGGACCATCTTTTTTAAATCAGAACTTAAGACATATTTGTTTAGGATGGCTTTTATTACCCAGTAGTGGTGATATTTGTCTTGGCATTTGTTTTTATTTTATTTTTAGGTTGTTTTTGTTTATTTGTTTTTAATGTTCTGTGTTTTTAATGCTGTTTATTTTCTGTAAAGCACTTTGGTCACCTAAGGGTTGTTTTAAAGGGCTATATAAATAAAGTACATTACATCTTCTTTCTTTTTTTTACATGTACCATTTTCCCTCATAATTTTGCAGTTAGTTTTGTAATGTGCACTTGAGACTTGAGTCTCATAAATTTCAGGTTTTTCTTCTAAATTATATATGAATACAAAGTAACCATTCATTCATCTTCTTCCACTTAATCCTTTTCGGGTTGCGGGGGGGCGGCTGGAGCCTATCCCAGCATCTTTGGGTGAGAGGGAGGGTACACCCTGGACAGATCGCCAGTCCATCGCAGGGCCAACACAGAGAGACAGACAACCATTCACTCTCAGTCATACCTAAGGACAATTTTGAATCCCAGTTTTGATGCCAATTAACCTAACTTGCATGTTTTTGGCATGTGTGAGGAAACCGGAGAAATCCCGGAGTAAACCCACGCAGACATGGGGAGAACATGCAAACTCCACACAGATCACTGTTGGTCGGGGGCTGGGATCGAACCCAGGATCCCCCAGCCAAGGGTAAGTTGCTGTGCTGCCACAGTGCTAACCACTCCACCACCGCGCCACCCACAAAGTAAACATCAATAAGTTAAATATTTCCTGAACCAGAGGAGAATAGTCCCCCCCCAAAACAAAACAAAAGTAACAACAACAACAAAAATGTCTGAAAATGAGAAAATTACCCATGGCTGCCATCTACAGATATAAATTAGCTGTTAGCTTAAATCAGTGAAAATTTAAGTGTAGACCTGCAGCCTGCCATTCTGACTGTTTGCTTCTTAGTAAAAATATTTCAGATTGGTCATGATCTGAAAATCAAAGACACAAAAGGTAATGTAATAAAATACATGTGATGACTTTAACTTTATTCATTATCAATACTTGACTAATTAAAATGATTAGAAATCAAATAAATTACATTAAGAGCCAACTTGCTACTTGACTCATTTTAATGTATTTATTATTTATTTTGCGTGTATGTGCCACCATCATACACTTTTGCGGCTTTAATACATTTTTTCAGACAAAACTAAGAAACTCAGCAGTAATTTACAAAAAAAACAACAACGATGGTCTGCTATGGTTTCCAGTTAGCACAACTTGGCTTAAATGATGATCATTTAGCATTTTATAATTAGACATGGTGTTAATGTTACTTACCTCCTATTCAAATGAGGTCAGCGAACTATCCTCTCTGACGCAGCACGATGAAAAATGGTCCCATTTCCCTGGCAAACAGGAGTAGCAGCTACCTGAACCGATAGTCTGGAGTTAGCATTAAAGTGCTGATGACACGTTTTTGACATTTTTTAGCATGTTGTGTAAACCCAAAAGTCATTGTCTATGATCAATATAATATTTACAACAGCGCCTGCATAAACTAGTTATCATCAAAAAACCGCAGCCACTGACTGGACTGTGGTGCCGCCCACCAAATTAAGGGCGGCACCCCAATGACGTCAGCGACAGAACGGACTCCGGTGTTGTTAACTATGGCTCTCACGGAATTACATTTAAAAATATGTGGTGTTCATGGCTCTCTCTGCCAAAAAGGTTCCCGACCCCTGTTCTACATGAAATGTTGCTGTTAGTGGAACGCACAATAAAACTACAGATGTGAAACGGAAATGTACTGTCGTCACAGGGTGCTGGAGCAAGCATTTTGGCTCTGGTCTGAATGAGCTGTGTGCGCGAGCAAGGCGGGAATAGTTGTGAAGTAACGTGCGAATGGCAGGAGAGAAAGCTAGCAGGACAAAAGTAAAAAGATGGGCAAATGTAAATTTAATGACAGTTGGCTCTCAAGAGATGACTTTGCAGACTGGCTCAAACGCGTTCCCAACGACGACACTGAGGCGTACTGCACGTTGTGCAAAAGAACACTTAAACTCGGGACCCTGGGTGTCAGGGAACTGGAGTCACACATCAAAGCTAGCAAACACCAGGAATCAGCAAATGCAGCACGCAACTCTCATGGAATTGCTCAGTTCTGTTCGGTTGCAAGCAGCACGTCAAGAAATAATACAAATGATATTCGCGATCTAATGGGCTCGACTGAAACGATGAAGGCAGAAGTTCTGTGGGCGCTTAACACCGTGGCTAAACACCAGTCATATAGAGCTAATGACGACATCGGGGAACTGTTTCAAGCAATGTTTCCCGACTCGACAGTAGCCAAAACATTCCAATGCAGGAGAGACAAGACCGCCTATATTATCCGATTTGGAGTAGCAGAGTTCGTCAAGAAAGATTGTATCTCAAAGGTTTGCACACAGGCTTGTTTGCGACTACGTTGCAATACATGAGGGCGTTACCAGGGTTCCACTTACACCTGACTTAATGAAATCTGTCATGGCTGCCAGGTCACGGTACCATGTGCATTTGGACGAAGAGAGGAAGAGGAAGGAGGCAGAGACACAAGGGAAGAAAAGGGCACATGCGGAGGAGCAGTTACAAGACCTGAAAGTCAAGAGGGACAGTCTGCATACAGTCATTGAGAGCCTGGGCAAAGATGCAGATGAGCTGGCAGAGCAAGCAGAGGGCAAGGCTGGGAGCAAAATGGCACAGCTCCTCTCAAAATCAAATGCTCTGAGGAGGGCTGCTAAAGACAAACTCTCCCAGCTTAAGGTTCTGGAGGACGAAATTGCCACCAAAAGTGCAGAGCTTAGAAGCATGTAAAATAATGAAAATAATGGGTGTATATATGTTCGTTTCATTGACAATAAACGTCAATTGACCGCAATCTGGGTTTGTTCTTTCTTTTTTTAATACTTCGTGAAGGTCGTAAATTTAATCCATGATGGTCTAAAAAAGGTCTAAAAAAGTCTAAAATTGCACTTGTTTTTTTTCCACAATATCTTTATTGAACCTTTTTTTTTTTTTTAACAAACATGATACAAACAATCAAACACTAACGCTAAAGTACTACAAAAAAAAAAAAAAAAAATGCACTAAAAACACCAACAACCACCAACAAAATCAAGTCTTCAACAATGCTCCTCTGTTTAGTCTAGACAATCCAATACATAAGTATACATATTATGTTCACCAGTTTGGAATTTACAAGGTCCACACACATCATTCACCTTCTTCTTCAAGAGTTATGTTTAAATTTTTTACATAATCAATAAAAGGTCTCCATATATTCTCAAACACAATTTCCTTTGATTTCAGTATATATGTTATTCTTTCTAATGGAAGGTTTGTTAACATCTGTCTTAACCACTGAGTCACATCTGGTCTATGAGTCTTTTTCCATAATAGTGCAATACATTTTTTGGCATTAAGCAAACTGAGGTCTATGAATGTTCTTTCACTTTTATTAAAATTATGCTTTTCTGGGTACAGACCCAACAAAAACAGTTTAGGATTCAGTATGATTTGTTTTGAGATTATTTTTTCAATTGTTACCCTCACCTCTTCCCAAAACATTCTTATTAATCTACATTCCCATAAACAATGAAATAGGGTTCCTTTACTTTCCATGCATTTTGTGCATGTATCTGGTATATTTTTGTTATATCTATTTAACTCCTCCGGTGTAACATACATCCGCATTAACCATTTGAAATGTATCAATTTAAGGCGTGCATTTATTGATTTGGTTTGAGCTTCTGTACAAGCCAATTCCCATTGTTCCTCCGAAATTTCAATTTGCAGATCTTCTTTCCAGTAGTTTAATCTTTTCAGTGAATTTTCACTTGAAGATAGTGTCAATGAGTTATAAAACTCTGAAATAATACCCTTTCTTTTACTATCTTTCATCATCATTTTTTCCAAGGATGAATAAATAGGTCGAGTGAGAGCTTTATTTTGATTTGATCGAATAAAGTTTCTAAGTTGAAGATATTTAAAAAAATGTGTTCTATTGAGATTAAATTTGATCCTCAGCTCTTCAAAAGACATTATGTTGTCTGCACATGGCAAATATAAATCCTGAATCTTTTGTATCCCTTTTAAATTCCATACTTTAAATACAGCGTCCGCTCTCCCTGGTTTAAAATATTGATTACCCCATATTGGACTAAATTGTGACAATAACTGTGGTTCTTTTAAATAGTTTTTAGCTTCACACCATATTTTGATCATATGCTTTACAAATGGATTTTTAATTTGTTTTTGTAATTTTTTTGCCGAATCTGAGTATATGAATATGGGAAGAGGTAAAGGTAAATTGTATGATTCCATTTCAGTCCAGTGATGGAGATCATTTGATGAAAAATAATATGTCATAGACCTCAGTTGTGCCGACCAATAATACAACATAAAATTTGGACATTTCAGACCTCCACGATCAAATGGTAAATATAATAAAGACAGACGTAATCTAGCCCTCCTGTCGTTCCATATAAATTCCACTAACTTTTTTTTTTTTTTTATTCTTGAGAATAGATCTAAAGGTGGTGATAAGGGAATGTATTGAAATAAATAAAGTATTTTAGGTAAAATATTACTTTTAAGTATATTGATTCTCCCGATCATCGACATTGGTAGTGACATCCATCTCTGAGTTAACTCATTGATATCTGACATTAAGGCTTCATAGTTGACTCTGGCGACTGATTCTAGCTTAGGCATAATTTGGATTCCTAAATATTTAAACTGATTTACAACATTGAATTGATTTGCCTCAGGGGCTGGGTAATTTCTCTGGGTCTCATTTAGCATTAATATTGAAGATTTAGTTTTATTTATTTTATATCCTGATATTTCCCCAAAATTCTTTATTAAATTCAACAAGGTTGGAATTGATTTTTTTAGATTCGACATAAACAAAATTATATCATCGGCGTACAGGGAGATTTTATGTTCTGTTGGCCCAACTTTAATTCCATATATTTGTGAATGTAAACGTATCGCTATCGCTAAAGGTTCAATTGCCATAGTAAACAGTAAAGGTGAAAGTGGACAGCCTTGTCGACATCCTCTATTGATTTTTATTGGTTTTGAAATATTGTTATTTGTTAGGATTTCTGCTGTAGCATTATTGTATATTATTTGAATCCATTTTATGAAATTATTTCCAAGTCCAAACCTTTGTAGGACTTCAAAAAGAAAGGGCCATTCAACTCTATCAAAGGCCTTTTCGGCGTCCAATGATAGGAGAGCTGTATCCGGTGCTTCTTTATTAAAATAAATAATATTAAATAGTCTTCTTACATTATGGAAGCCTTGTCTACCCTTTATAAAGCCATTCTGATCTCGATTAATAATATTTGGTAAAATTTCTTGTATTCGTCTTGCTAAAATTTTACAGATTATCTTAAGGTCGGCGTTTAATAGGCTTATTGGTCTCATATTTTCACATTTATTAGAGGGCTTACCTGGTTTTGGCAGCAGTATAATTAAGGCATTATTTATGTATGATGGTAAATTATTATTTTGAAATGCTTCTAAAACCATTTCCAAAAAAGGTTTTATTAATTTATTCTTAAATTTTTTATAAAGGTCAACTGGAAGACCATCTGGTCCTGCACTTTTTCCTGATTTCATATTATCAATGGCTAGCCCAACTTCTTCTTGACTAATTTTAGACTCCAATATCTCCCTGTTTTCATTTGGTATACACGGTATAGATAGTTCGTTCAAAAACCCATTTAGTTTTGTTAAATCAGGTTCATTTTTGGTATCATATAATTTTTCATAGTAATCTCTAAAGGCTCTATTAATTTCTAAAGGATCTATAACTACCTGTCCGTTACTTATAATACTGGTAATTGGTGTTTTAATTTCCAATTGTTTAATCTGCCATGCTAATAATTTTCCTGATTTTTCACCTTGTTCATAAAAAGATTGTTTCAATCTTAGAAGACTCGAGGCAGCTCTATTCGCTGATTTTTTGTCGTATTCAGCTCTCAAAATCAGTAATTCATTCTCCAACCTTGGGTCACTTCCTGCATACACTTTTTCCTGAAGACTTTTTATTTTATGTTCCAATTTAGCTCTCTCCTCTCGAGTCTTCTTAGATTTTGATCCTGTATAACTAATAATATGTCCCCTAATAAAAGCTTTGAAAGCCTCCCACTTTACACATGCTGATGTTTGTGTAGTATTGATGTCAAAGAACTCGTCTATCTGTTTTTCTATATACTTGACAAATTCCTCATCCTGAAGCCATTTATGCTGAAATTGCCATCTACCTGATTCCTTTGTCAATTTTTTATCTACATATATTAGACAACAGGGTGCATGATCAGAGATCACGATGTTATCATAAAAGCAGTTTTGAATCTTGGACCTTAATTCTGTGGAAATCAAAAAATAATCAATACGTGAGAATGTCTTGTAGGTACTGGAATAACAAGAATAGGCTTTAACTTGTGGTTTCATTTCTCTCCATATATCTAACAATCTCAATTCTTTCATAAAATGATTAATAGTCATCCTACATCCAATGTGCGTACAATCCAGTCCTGTTGATCTATCCACACCTGGATTCAATGTACAATTAAAATCCCCTGCTATTATATGTTGCCCTGTAAGTGATGATAAGATGAGAAATAAATTAGCAAAGAACTTCTGATCATCTATATTGGGACCATATAAGTTCACAAGATTTATATTTTCTAATAGCAAAGAACCTTGAATGATTACATATCTTCCAAATTTGTCTCCAATTACATTTTTCACTTGAAAAGGAACTGATTTATGTATGAGAGTCATAACTCCCCTGGCTCGGGATGAAAATGAAGAGGTGAATACACTTCCCTGCCATCTACTCCTAATTCTTTTAACATCCTCCTCTATCAGATGAGTTTCTTGTAAAAACACAATTCTTGAACCCATGTCCTTTATTTTATTCATAACTTGTTTAAGTTTTTTTAAATTTTGTAGACCTCTGCAATTCCATGAAGTTAAATTAAGATTAACACTTTGGTCCATGATCAATAGAGAGTTTGGGATTACCTTGCAGTGTAAACATGCTCATACAGAGAAGCAAAAACATGAGTGGTTGAACATTCATCCTACAAACTACACACAAACAAATTTCCCCTTCCCACACTTGTGGCAAACCCCCCAAAATCAAAAGAAAAATTCTGTCTCCCGATATAGCCATCGACCGTTCCACACCCACGGGGAACAGCCTAAGCCACTCCTTCTTCATCCTCCCAATCACCCTAACTCTACTGCTTTTAATGACGTAACATTAACTCTCCTCTGTAGTTTTCCAACTTAACTCCAAAATTTTTAACAACTTTGTACATCATAGTTTTTTTTTTTTTTTTTTTTTTTTTTTTGTTTTGTTTTTTTAATATATAATACAATCTATATTTTGTAAACTTACTATTTACTTCAAGTCAGTCAGATGCCTGTGCAAATGCTTAATTATTCTACCTTATATTTTGTTCATGCTTAGCTCCCACCAGTCTCTTCTTCTTCTTTGATCTTCTTGATGAACTCCTGCGCCTCCTCTGGGGTCTTGAAGATGTGGGTTCTGCCCTCATACGTGGTCAGCAGTCTCGCAGGATAGATTACACCATGACGAATCCCAAGGTTGCGCAGCTCCTTACGTACGGGATCATACTGCTTCCTCAATTGTTGGATTCCTGTGGCCCAATCTGGGTAGAACTGCACCTGCTGATCCTGGTGTTTAATCTCTCCTTTAGCTCGTGCTGCGTTGAAGATCTTCATCCTGTCTCTGTTGCTAAGAAACTTCATAATTAAGGTCCTCGGCGGTCCCTTATCTCTCCGTGGGCCAATACGATGTGCTTTTTCCAGAACCACTGCTGATTGCAACTCCTCGCTGCCCAGCACCTCCGGAATCCACTTTTCCAGAAAGGAACATACGTCCCGACCTTCTGATTCCTCTGGAAGACCCACCAGCCTCAAATTATTCTGTCTCGACCGAGATTCCAAATCCAAAATATTATCTTCCAGAGATTTTTTTTTTTTTTTCCAAAGTGCGCACCTTTAATTGAAGACGGGTGACGTCATCTTCAGCACTAGCGAGACGGAGCTCCATCTGCGCCGTTCGTTCTACACAGTCACCCAATTCCTTTCTTATTCCTTCCAACGCTGTCATAATCCCATCAAATCTAGAGGAAAAGTCCGCTCTCATTGAACTCATGGCAGCCATCAGCGCATCTGCGCCATTCCCCGCAGATATCGCAGCGTTGCCAGCCTCCTCCGCCATATATGGAGTTTTGTTTACTGCGTCACAGACCTGAAAGTCCGTTAATTTGGACTGTTTCGGCGGCTCGCTTTTTCCTTTTCCTGGTTTTCCAGCCTTAGGCTTCGCCGACATATCTTCGCCCAAATGCTGGGATACGTTCTGTCCCAAATGAGAGAGTTATTTGCCGATTTTTTTTTTCCAGGAGCAGAGCAGAGCGAGACACGTCCGTCCTACGTGGCAGCCATAACCGGAAGTCCTAAAATTGCACTTGTTAAAACCTGCAGACACCATGTAGAATGACAGCAGCTTTGTAGCTCACAGTTTCTCTGGTTTCTTGTTTTAATTTTACGGCTATGCCTTCGTGTTGTGTCGCTGGCTTAGATAAACAGCAGGACCACATCACACGCTTCAGCTCCAACTGTCATAAGCCTCCTGGTGTGCTTCTCCTGCGCTTTTACACAGGAGGAGCGCACGAGGAGGGGAAGGATTAATGGATTTTGCGCAGCTTTGACCTACTTTCTGTGATCCCATGCTGACATCTCACTGGTCCAGCCACGTCCCCTCTATCATTATCACCAGCTGATTCAAACTCCTGCTGATCATGTTTCCCGGTCCTCGCCCAGGTGCTTTTCATCACACCATCACCAGCAGTGCATGTACATATTGGCGTCCGTTTGCCGGTAATGCACTGCTGGTCCATAGTATTGTCATCTGTGCTGTTAGTCTGCCAGTATTTTCAGCACTTTCACAACGTTAGTCACTCCATGTTTGCCGTGGTTCTCGTGCGTCCTTGAAGCGATGTCGGCTCTGGGGCGCACCTGTGGCTAACACATCTCCGCTCATTCGTTCCCCGGGCGATGCCTGCCCCCGAACACCATTAGTAAGTGTGTTTGTGTTTTTTGTACGTCTCTACCTTTTTGGGAATTGTCTGTCGTTCTATATTAAATGTGCTGTGGCGAACCCTGCATGTAAATCCTCATTATTTCATCCTCCCTCTCCCTGCCCTGCGTAAGAGCGCACGGAGAGGGAGGATTTACGCGTAAATAATGAGGATTTGCACAAGGATTAACGCGCAGGATTCACCACAGCACATGTATTGAACATGATCCCAAAAGGTGAAGACTTACAAAAATACACAGAAACACAAACAGTTGGCATTCGGGGCTGACATCGCCCAGCAAACATGGAGAGGAGACGTGTTAACCACGGTTGCACCCCAGAGCCGACATCGCTACAAGGGGCACAACAGAACCATGGCTGTGTGGAGTGGCAAACACGTCGTGATAGTGTTGGCAATATTGGCTGGCTGACAACACGGCAGATGATGCACACAAAACATGAACAGCTGACTGTCACGGAGTCTGACTCGCTAGGCACAATGCTCGCTTGGCATGGCTCAATCCTATACGGTCTGATGCTCCCAGATTCTTCATTATCATCCCATTCTTTGGAACTATAATCTGAAGATTGGACAACACAAACCAATTCCAGACTACATGTGCTGGAACCATTGTCAATGTTTTCAACCGCTTCCATCCTGTGTGTGCAATGGGCAGCCAAGCGCTGTGTTCTGTCGATGACATTACAACATTGCCGGGGGGGTTTCCAGGCACTGACGCAGTGGGTGATGTGGCGCTCATGAAAATGTCGGATGTTCACGTGAAAAAAGCCTGTTTGACTTAGAACTGCACAGACCAACCCATTTCATCATATTGTATTATATGCTGAAAAATTAGAGGAAGTCAAAAATGTGTCATCAGCACTTTAACCGCCAGTAACCAAGAGAAGAAGTTAGCATTAGCATCCACCAGACTGAAGCCTAGCCAGCCACCCACCACACCTGTTCCGCTGCACGCAGTCGTGCATTGCAAGAGACAAGGCACTGACAAGCAGTGGTGAGGTAGGAGCTTTACTGAACAAACGGGGGTATGGGCATTTTATATACGATACAAACGACAGAGTATTCCACGAAACGATAGATGTTTTTATATCGTCATCCGATACATATCGTCATATCGCACAGCCCTAGTTACATGTGTGAAATTACTATATTATGCTCATTTACTATTGAATTAGCACAGTGATATTGATGCCACACTTTTGTGTAATATTTCTAAATTACGAGCCTCCTCAGTGAACAATAAGGGAGAAACAAAAACGACAAAACCCCAGAACTGACATGAAAGGTTCAAAGGTTCAGCCCTAGTCTGAATCCAGGCTGAGTCCAAGATCATGATTTCACAAACATTGTCCCCCCCCACCCCAGGCAATTGCCCCAATGTTTGGCAAACTCATGCACAATGATCCTTAGGTGGGTTTGCATCTAGACTGTGGTAAAGGTCAGGAGATCTGAGCACTCTTTGGGTGATTTCATCAGACCAGAATGAACTTCTGCATCATTGATGGTCTAGTTATTTTATATTCTGCCTAATCTGTCTTTTAGGCTAAAAACGGAGAGCCCATGCCCCCTGGGCCCCTCCCCAGGACACAGCAACCCTCACAGAGTGTGACCAAAGATGTGGCAGCAGCAGCAGCAGCAGGAGGAGGAGGTGGTGGTGAGCGGGAGGAGGCGGAGCAGAAGGCGCTGCTGGCCGTACAGTGCAGCCTGCTGAAGATCCTCAGTAAAACCCTAGCTTCTCTGCAGCACTTCACCCCAGACTGCTGCCAGATCCTCCTGGACCAGGTCAGACCGCTCATCCTTGACCTGACCGAGCTGCATGCTGACCAACAGAACAGATCTGATGGTGTGTCTGTGTTTCAGTGTATGGACCTGGCCGAGTACAGGACCCTGTTTGCGCTCAGCTTCACCACGTCGGCGTTCGACCCTGATGTGGCGCCTTCATTCGGGACCCTGCTGGCCACCATCAACGTGGCCCTGAGCATGCTGAGTGAGGTAGGTGTTCACAGCTGTAAGTGAGGTCAGTGGTCAGCTTCCTGATTGCTGACGTCTGTGCCGTTCAACAGATGGAGAAGAAGAAGGAGCCGGTCTCCCTGAGCATCGTTTCACTGTCTTCATCAGAGGAAATCCAGGCTCTGAAGTGAGTACTTGATAAACTGAACTAGGAGTCTCATTAGTTCGGACTGTTGCTGCAGGATATTGTTGAATATTCCATTGCTGATATGACTTGTGATGGCTAAACAAAAACTTTCGATACATTTTTTTTCTTACAAAATTTGTGACTTCCACATAAAATTTGCTGTTTTTTCTTCATAAATGTGTGACCCATATTTGTGACTTTTTCATGTAACTTCTCATAGATTCCTGATCCTTCCCCATGTAAATATGCCACTTTTTCATATAAAAACTATTTTTTTCCCTTCAGAAATTTCGGACTTTGTTCATGTAGATCAGGGGTCACCAACCTTTTTGAAACCAAGAGCTACTTCATGGGTATCGAGTCATGTGAAGGGCACCAGCTTGACACACTCCTCTAAAATAACAAATTGTGTATATAATAATTATCAATAACTTAGAGTGGGTAACAGACAAGATCAATATTCAACACTTTATTTTTATTAATCTCAGCAATTGTTCAGATGCTCACTTCTACATTTCATTAAAAAAATGTCCAGTTTTCACCAGTCCCTTTTAACCATAAAAAACTAAACCCTTTTAATTCATGAACTATGTTGAACCATGTTTGAAAAAGTTATGCAACATTTAAGAAAAATCAACTTTCATATTAAATAAATCTTATCACATTTTTAACTGAACAAATCTGCTGCAATTCTGCTCAAAATCTGTTACATTTAATAAACACACTTTTGTGTGTTCTTCTTCACTGGAATTATATCCATACAGTTCTTGCCAAGAATCATGCTGGAGTAATAACCAGCACTGTCCTTTCATGAGAAGAAGCTAAACAGCGCTGAGAGTGCTTATACGCACGGTGGCGCAGTGGTTAGCACCGCGGCAGCAGTTTACCCTCGGCCGGGGGATCGCGGGGATCGTGGGTTCGATCCCTGCCCCCGGCCAACAGTGATCTGTGTGGAGTTTGCATGTTCTCCCCGTGTTTGCGTGGGTTTACTCCGGGATTTCTCCGGTTTCCTCCCACATGCCAAAAACATGCAGGTTCGGGAGTTAAGGGGCGCTTGCGCACGCAGCGACCGGCAGCTGGTGGCTTGTCACCGGACTGCAGAAGAAATCTACAGTCAAAAAAAAAAAAAGAGTGGGCAGCAGTGGGCCACAATCGCCCCGCAAATGAAACACACGCAGCTTCCTTTCACGGTAGTAAAAAAGAACTCTTCCTCCCGCTCACTTTGAAAATGATAAATTTTCTGTCTTTTTTTTTTTTTTGCCATGTTTTTGGGCTAGGAAACAGCACTGCTCTCACCATCTTCACTGGCCGCTAGCTTACGCTCCACAAGCGCGAAGGTTTTGTCCTGCGCACAATACTGACCTTTGAACTAGGTCAGAGTTCACCTTAACATTACGTATAATAAACATATTTTCATTTTTTTTATTTTTAAGACATTGTCATTTTAAAATCTATATAAATGCAAGTGTGATTTTAAAAAATAGCGGCAGAAAAAATTACATCTTAGCTCACTTGCGAGTTGTGCTATTTTTAGAACAGGCCTGCAGGCGACTTGGTGCCCGCGGGCACCGCGTTGGTGACCCCTGATGTAGATGTTATTTTTATGTAAATGTTGCCACTTATTTTGTCATGAATTTGTGATTTTATTTTTTCACTGTAGTGCCTGACATTATATTTTATATAAAGTTTGCCACTTTTTTCTTGTAATTTGTGACTTGTTATACTAAAGTATTCCATGTTAATGCTCCTCTGTTTTAGCCTTTCGTTCCTCTTCTCGCACGTTTTCCTCCTGTCTGTCCACGATGTTCATTACACTTGATGTGCTGTAACTTCATTCTTCTTCTGTGGTTGCTATCCACTCTGGCTATTCTTCTGCATTAAGGTGCATTTCTGCCACATTCTTTGTTGGCGTAATAACATGTTGGCTGTGTAACACTGCCAAAATGGAGGAGCATGAATGCATAAGTACATGGGGGGAAAATACACCATTATCGTTGTTCAGGGTGTCTTTTGCAATATGCACATTGCACATGCTGATATTGCAATAACACTTTGATATATTGTGGAGCTCTAATATGGACCCCGGTTGATATTTTTAAACCTTTTTGGAAAACTGCTTTTGCTCACACCACTTAGCATGTTGACCGTGTGCAGTGAACAGTCTTTGATGAGTGAGCAAACTTTGACATTTACTGTTTATATTGTACTGTCCTTTTATCGGCTGCTTCCTTTCGGGGTCGACACAGCAGATCATCTGCCTCCATCCCACCCTATCCCATACATCTTCCTCTGTAACACCAACCCTCTCCATGTCCTCCTTCACTACATCCTGAAATCTTCTGTGGTCTTCCTCTTTTCCTCCTGCCTGGCAGCTCCATCTTCAACATCCTTTGTCCAATATATCCACTCTCCCTCCTCTGCACATGTCCAAACCATCTCAGCCTTGCCTCTCTTACTTTGTCTCCAAACCGGTCAACCTGAGCTGTCCCTCTGATATACTTATTTCTGATGATATACTTATTTCCTCTAGTATTATTATTCCTCTAGTATTAGTAATAAGTATATTTCTGATATACTTAATTCCTCTTCCAGCGCCACACGAGTCTGCTGCCTTTTTGCAACAGCGGCTCAATTCTGAGTTTTTTCTTCCTGTAACTTTCTGATCCGGTGACAACTTTCTGATCTGGCGACACCTTACACACCTTATATATCACGGACACACAGATCGCCCCAAATGTCTCCAGAGCCGGTGGACGGAGCCACTGTTTACAGCAGGAGACGGTACAACAGGGACCAGCTGTTAGCACTCAACCACAACCCGGTGCTAACGAAAAAGCTTGACATACTGGGAGAAATGAGGCGAAAACGACGTGGGTGTCGTGCTGGTGTAAGACGGCGGGCAAGGAATATAAGGTACAGACCCGCCCTCCCATCCGTTATGGGGAATGTACAATCGATATTAGGAAAGGTAGATGAGCTAGCGGCGATCTCCCACTACGATAGCATATACCGGGAGTGCTGCCTTATGTTATTCACTGAGTCGTGGCTAAATGAACTAGCAGCGGATGCTAACATTGAACTGGAGGGTTTCCACGCAATACAGGCAGACCGAACACCAGACAGTGGCAAGGCAAGGGGCGGTGGAGTGATAATGTATGTTAATGACAACTGGTGCAGACCGGGACATATCACGGTTAAACAACAACACTGCAACAAGGACATGGAGTTGCTAGCTGTTAGCATGCAGCCTACATATCTCCCGAGGGAATACTCACACATGATCTGCATTGTTATTTATGCAAATCCGACGGCGAACGCTGGGCCAGCGCGTGACGTCATCCACTCAGTAACTGGCAGGCTGCAGACAGAACACCCAGATGCTCTTCTCATCTCAGGCAACTTCAACCATGTTTCACTGGCTCCCATTCTACCCACGTTCACCCAGTAGGTCACATGCCACACTAGAGACAACAAAACACTGGACTTATTCTACGCAAACACTAAGGAGGCGTACACCTCATCGGGTCGGATCACGACTTGGTTCATCTCCGGCCGGTGTACAAACCCCTAGTGCACAGACAACCTCCGGTCATGCACACAGTGAAGTTATGGTCTGAGGAGGCAATGGGTGCTCTAAAGGACTGTTTTGAAACCACTGCCTGGGAGCAGCTCTGCGATCCACATGGTGAGGACATCGATGGCCTCACTCACACCATCACGGACTACATCAGCTTCTGTGTGGACAACACCGTACCCACCAAGACCATACGGTGTTGCTCAAACAACAAACCCTGGATCAACCCTTAGATAAAAACATTTCTGAGAGAGAAGAAGAGGATCTTCAGGTCGGGGAACAGGGAGATGCTGAAGTCCGTACAGAGGGAGCTGAGGAGGAAGATCAGAGAAGGCAAGGACAGCTTCAGGAAGAAGATGGAGGACAAGCTGCAACAGAGCGACATCGGTGGGGTCTGGAGAAACCTTAAAACCATCTCTGGGCTCCAGAATACCTCCCCCCAGGCCACGGGGGGCAGGGAGTGGGCGAACAATCTGAACCTGTTTTTCAATAGGTTTGACCCCCCCCCCCCACCGACTGCACAACAACCACTGCTGCCACTGAAGACATCGAGTCCTGCTGCCCACACCCCACTCCACCATCACCCCCCCACTCCCAACACACAGCCCCCCAACATGACCCTCACGAAGACCCAGGTGAGGACGGAGCTGAGGAAGATCAAGGCGAGGAAGGCGTCGGGACCGGACGGCATCAGCGCAAAGCTCCTCAAGTCCTGTGCAGACCAGCTGTGTGGGATTGTGGAGTACATCTTCAACCTGAGCCTGAAGCTGGGGAGGGTACCACAGTTATGGAAAACATCTTGTGTGGTACCTGTACCAAAGACTTCCCACCCCAAAGATCTGAACAGCTACAGACCAGTGGCCCTGACGTCTCACATGATGAAGACCCTGGAGAGACTGCTCCTTGCTCACCTCCGCCCCCTGGTGGGACCAGCGATGGATCCACTCCAGTTCGCCTACCAGCATGGCATTGGGGTGGAGGATGCGGTGATCTTCCTCCTTCACCTTTCTCTGTCCCACCTGGAGAAGTCCGGGAATGCGGTGAGAATCATGTTCTTTGACATCTCCAGTGCTTTCAACACCATCCAACCGATGATCCTGAAGGACAAGCTGCTGTGCGCAGGGGTGGACCAGCACCTGTCATCATGGATCCTGGACTACCTCACAAACCGGCCACAGTTTGTGAGAACCCGGGACTGTGTGTCCGACACGATCACTGGCAGCACGGGGGCCCCCCCAGGGAACGGTTTTGGCTCCCTTCCTGTTCACCCTCTATACTGCGGACTTCTCACACAACACGACACACTGCCATCTACAGAAGTTCTCTGACGACTCTGCGATCGTTGGCCTCATCTCCAACGGAGATGAAGCTGAGTACAGAGGGCTTATCCAGGACTTTGTGGACTGGTACCATTGGAACTGCCTCCAGATCAACGCGGGGAAAACTAAGTAGCTGGTGGTGGACTGCCGCAGGCAAGGACAGCCCCTCATAGCACCAGTAAATATACAGGGAACTGACATCGAGATGGTGACATCCTACAAGTACCTGGGTGTTCATCTGAACAATAAACTAGACTGGTCACACAATACTGACGCACTCTACAAGAAGGGACAGCGCAGGCTGTTCCTACTGAGGAAACTCAGGTCTTTTGGTGTACAAGGGGCGCTGCTGAAGTCATTCTACGACACGGTGGTGGCATCAGCCATCACTTTTGGAGTGGTCTGCTGGGGCAGTGGCGTTACAGCAGCCGATAGGAAGAGACTGAACAAACTGATCAAGAAAGCTAGCTCTGTCCTGGGGCAACACCTTGACCCAGTGGAGGAGATGGGAGAGAGAAGGACGGTGGCTAAACTGTCATCTCTGCTGGAGTCCGAGTCCCACCCTATGCAGGACATACTGAATGCACTGAGGAGCTCATTTAGCAGCAGACTACATCATCCTAGGTGCACAACCGAGAGGTTTCGCAGGTCCTTCCTACCTACGGCTGTCAGACTGTACAACCTAAGCAGGGCTGCTCACAGAGATAGCAAAAAGACGTGACAACCTAATAGCATTGAATGCAAAAGACGCAATAGATTTACACAATGGTCCCCTCCGGTATACAACTAGGAAAATACCGGTCACTACGGAGGGCGACAATATGTGTGGGTACATAACCATTCCTTGTAGGATAACTAAGACGGCTATGCTGTTTCATTCCATCTTGCTACAATGCTCTGCACTGTGTGTGTTTATATATTTATTCCATCTAGCTACAGTGCTCCGCTGTGTCTCTATATTTATATGTACATATGTATACTCGCTGCTCTTGTTTTCTTGCCTTCTGATTGTTGCTATCCCTGTGCTGTTGCAATCCTGGAATTTCCCCATTGTGGGACTAATAAAGGCTTATTTTATCTTATCTTAATCCTGTCCCTGCTTGTCACTCCCAGTGAGAATCTTAGCATCTTCAACTCTTCCACCTCCTGCTCTGCCTCCTGACTTTTTATCAGTGCCACCATCTCCAAACCCGACATCATAGCAGGTCCCACTACCTTGTAAATCCTCCCTTTCACTCTTGCTACTATCCTTCTGTCACCCATCACCCCGTCACTCATCACCCAGCCTGCACTCTCTTCTTGGCTAACTCAAGATTACCTTTATCTTATTTATTTTCTCTTCAGGTCCCTGCTGATGTTCACCATGGAGAACTGTTTCTATGTGCTCATCTCTCAGGCTGTGCGTTGTCTCAAAGATCCATCCATCCTCCCTCGAGACAAACAGAGGCTCAAACAGGAGCTCAGCTCCGAACTGGTGAGACAAAACGGCTCTTTCACCTGACTGCCTTTGACTGTTTGTAGCTGTTACAGCGTTATGGTGCTATGAGCAAAACAGCTCCAGAAAATCGATGGCTATGTTTACATGCACACAAGTAAACTAATTGGAATCAGATTTCAAAAGTTACCTGATTATTCAAGCAGTCATGTAAACAGAAGAATGTGCTTTCTTTCTCAGATGATTAGTTAGTTTATTGCTCAGTCATCCATTTATTCAGTACTTTATACACATTGTAAGGTTGTCACCTTACTATACAATTTCAACTACATATGCCTGGGAAAATACCTGATACTTGACAGTATTTTATTATTTTTGTGGAGGGTGGGGGTGCTAATTTATGACCGTAAAACGTTGCAAATTTACGTGAGAAAAGTTGCTAATTTATGAGGGAAAATTTCCGAGATCCATGTGGGGAAAAGTCAATAGTTAACAAGAAAGGCAGATTTACAAAAACAAATTTGGTAATATTGAAGAAAAAAGTTGCAAATGACAAGAAAAATTTGCCAGTTTATGAAAGAAGTTACAAATTTACATGAAAGATTCAAATGATGATGGGAAAACAGTTGCTAATTTATAAGAAAAGTCACCACTTTATCAGATGAGTTGCAAAAATGATGAGGGAAAAGTTTGAGGAAAAAAGTCAAATTTACACTGGGGCAAAAAAAAGTATTTAGTCAGCCACCAATTGTGCAAGTTCTCCCACTTAAAAAATGAGAGAAGTCTCCAATTTTCATCCTAGGTATACCTCAACTATGAGAGACAAAATGAGAAAAAAAATAATCAGAAAATCACATTGTCTGATTTTTAAAGAATTTATTTGCAAATTATGGTGGAAAATAAGTATTTGGTCACCTACAAACAAGCAAGATTTCTGGCTCTCACAGACCTGTAACAACTTCTTTAAGAGGCTCCTCTGTCCTCCACTTGTTACCTGTATTAATGGCACCTGTTTGAACTCGTTATCAGTATGAAAGACACCTGTCCACAACCTCAAACAGTCAGACTCCAAACTCCACTATGGCTAAGACCAAAGAGCTGTCAAAGGACACCAGAAACAAAATTGTAGACCTGCACCAGGCTGGGAAGACTGAATCTGCAATAGGTAAGCAGCTTGGTGTGAAGAAATCAACTGTGGAAGCAATTATTAGAAAATGGAAGACATACAAGACCACTGATAATCTCCCTCGATCTGGGGATCCACGCAAGATCTCAACCCGTGGGGTCAAAATGATCACGAGAACGGTGAGCAAAAATCCCAGAACCACACGGGGGGACCTAGTGAATGACCTGCAGAGAGCTGGGACCAAAGTAACAAAGGCTACCATCAGTAACACACTACGCCGCCAGGGACTCAAATCCTGCAGTGCCAGACGTGTCCCCCTGCTTAAGCCAGTACATGTCCAGGCCCGTCTGAAGTTTGCTAGAGAGCATTTGGATGATCCAGAAGAGGATTGGGAGAATGTCATATGGTCAGATGAAACCAAAATAGAACTTTTTGGTAAAAACTCAACTTGTCGTGTTTGGAGGAGAAAGAATGCTGAGTTGCATCCAAAGAACACCATACCTACTGTGAAGTATAGGGGTGGAAACATCATGCTTTGGGGCTGTTTTTCTGCTAAGGGACCAGGACGACTGATCTGTGTAAAGGAAAGAATGAATGGGGCTATGTATCGTGAGATTTTGAGTGAAAACCTTCCATCAGCAAGGACATTGAAGATGAAATGTGGCTGGGTCTTTCAGCATGACAATGATCCCTAATACACCGCCCAGTCAACGAAGGAGTGGCTTCATAAGAAGCATTTCAAGGTCCTGGAGTGGCCTAGCTAGTCTCCAGATCTCAACCCCATAGAAAATCTTTGGAGGGAGTTGAAAGTCCGTGTTGTCCAGCGACAGCCCCAAAACATCACTGCTCTAGAGGAGATCTGCATGGAGGAATGGGCCAAAATACCAGCAACAGTGTGTGAAAACCTTGTGAAGACTTACAGAAAACGTTTGACCTCTGTCATTGCCAACAAAGGGTATATAACAAAGTACTGAGATGAACTTTTGTTATTGACCAAATACTTATTTTCCACCATAATTTGCAAATAAATTATTTAAAAATCTGACGATGTGATTTTCTGGATTTTTTTCCCCTCATTTTGTCTCTCATAGTTGAGGTATACCTATGATGAAAATCGGAGACGTCTCATCTTTTTAAGTGGGAGAACTTGCACAATTGGTGGCTGACTAAGTACTTTTTTGCCCCACTGTACATGCCTTAGCAGCACAGTAGAGCTACAAAGTGCGTCTCATTATGTTGGAAGAAAATAAAACCCTGCAACCTTCCAGCTTGTTGTATCTCGCCTCATCTTTTACCTCCACACTGGTGACCCTAGATGTGTCATGGTGACGCCGGCATCCTCTTCATCCACACCGGAGCGTGCAGCGCTAGGACCGACACGCACCATGAACAGCGACACGAGCAAACCGAAGGAAGCAGCCTGAACGGGGAAAATTATTGGCGCCGTCTGCATTATTTCCACCAAGCTCCCCGACCCTGACTCACTCCGGACAGTGGACCTCCCCCGCACAGAAGCCCCGCACGCACACCGCAGGAATACGAGGACAGTGCAACTGCCAGCTATGTGGCCACTGCGCCAAGCGCGCGCCACGTACGGGGACAACCGGCTCCACAGACTGATACATCGTCCTCTGCCGCTGCACATGCCCGAGAAACACGGCTGATCGCCATCCTCGGAACCTTCAGGGCTGCGCCCGCACACAGGACTTTGTATGGGTTTCTCAGCCACTGCGCACAACTGGAGTTTAGCCGATTGCTGTCCCCGATGGCTTTAGGTGCAGACGCAGCCCTAAAGCCAAACCGCCAAGTCCCTCACCGCTGCAGTTGTTTCACAGCCGCTATGCATCCTCGGGAAATTTGGCCATTCGCCTTCCCCACATCCTCGCTAGACCGAGCCGCGAGAAGAGTCAGAGACTTAATTTTTTCACAGCTGCTGTGGATCACCGCCAGGTTGACCGGGAAAGTCCCTCACCATCGCGGATCCACACGCAACTTTTGCGCGGCCCAGACAACTTTGACGTCCCGGGCCGGCACTCACTTACTCCCACCCCATCCCCCTCCACAGTGCTCTTCTGGCACCTCACTCCCTAAAGCCGGCCAATCGCCAGTTGGTTCCATTACACATGACGCGCACCGGCCTCGTGTGCCCATGATCCACGGCCGTTCAACGTGCTGGAACCCGGAGCGGAGCACACTGTCTTTTCCACCCCTCCCCCGTCCCCCTCACGGACTGACATGCCCTCCAACACTCCTCTACAGCAGGACAGTTCTACCGTAGCTGGAGCCCAAACCACCGGGGGGGGGGGGGCGGTGTCACAGCCCCTTCTGAGTGTTCTGGGGGGGGGCCCTGTGGTGACCCACCACAATCTACACAGACATTTCTCACACTCAGCAGGTCTGGAGGAAGCAGAGGACCATTTACACACAGAGGACAATTCACATACGGACAGAGCCCCTGGGGGACAACCAATGGGGGCAAAAAAGTTGCAAATTGGGGAAAAAAGATTCAAATGAGGAAAAGTTGCATTTTAAAAGAAAATTTACATATTTGCATGTCAAATTTCAAATGACAAGAAAAAAAAAGTGCCAATTTATGAAAAAAAAAAACACATTGAAAAGTTTCAAATGTGGAAAAAAGTTTCAAATTAATGTGAAGGTCACTGATTTAGAAGATGACTAAAGTGCATGTAAACACGTCAAATCTGATCCATTATTGTTGCCTGATTATTAGCAGCTATTGTATTATAGTGATCCATGTGAACGTTGAGAAATGACAACCTGCTGATGGCTCATGAGCTGAACGAGTCCCAACCGTGAACTTTGTGATTGTGTTTCACCTGCAGAGCACCCTCCTCTCCAGCTTGTTCCGTCACTTCCGGCGAGGATCTCCGTCGTCCCCGGCCAGTGGGATCCTTCCCTCCACTCAGCCCAAACCACCCACCCCCGGCTCCAAGCCGAGCCACGAGGGTCAGGAGCCGTTCATCCAGCTCGTCCAAGCTTTTGTCAGACTCGTTCAGAGATAAGATGTGGACCTACAAACACTTTTCTACAAAACCAACATTTTTGTACCAGTAGTTCTGTCTAGAGATAAAAAGTCTGTTTTATGGTGTCAGTTTGGAATTGTGTGGATTCTAATAGTACGACTTTGCCAAAATTAAAGCTGAAATTAACACGAGCACAACCAAAGCTCCTTTTAAAATGCCAACAGGAAGTCTGAAGGTGTCTTTGTTATTCGGATCTCGGTGCTGTTACACGAACATCTTTCCCAGACCTAGTTTTATAGGTCAAAAAAGTACTAAAGAAAATGGTGTATTTTTAGTTGGTTTTACTACATCATAGAAGTGCTTATTCATTAAAATTTGAACTTTTCCTCTTACGTACATATTTTAAGGTGGCAGTCACCATTTTTTTACTTTACTGTGTATGCTAATAAAGGGACTTTTGTAGCAGGCTTTCTAATGAACTTTTCATTCCTGTGTGAGTAAAATCAATACTCTGCAGAATTGTTGGTTTCATCATTAGCTTTACTGCATTTGCTTCAACAGTCACTCATCATCCTATACATAAACTTGAAAGGTAAAAACAGGTAATAAAATACATTTCTTCTTTATAAAAACAGGAAAAATGTCATGCGGGTGTCACTTTTTACAAAGAATAAAACTTGTACAACTTAAGTACCTAAAATTTGAAGGCAGGGTTTGTGCAATAAAAGCAGAAAAGACTCTTCCATCTGGGATGAGGTGACAGCTCTACAGCAGGACAAGAAGGCAGGATGGACGCTGAAGCAGAAGTTTCAGTAGCTGCAGTGCAGGGAGGCGTCGCCGTTGCCATCGTCTGAGGATGAGGAGCGTCCGCCTGCGGCTCGTGTGGAAATGGGGATGCTGGACTGCTCAGGCTGAGGGTCTGTAGTCTCTGTTACAGCCCATTTACTGGGATCTCCTGCAAGGAGGGGAGGAAAAATGGGCTGAGAGTAAAACCAGCCACCCAGTACTAAAAACAGACGTGCACTGATGGACACCTGGTCTCACACATGCAAGAAAACCCGACAGGATTAAAAACATCCAAAAACATTACCTCCGGATGCATGCAGAAATATCTTACTAAATGAACAGTTTGACATATCGGAAATATCACTGTACTTCTCATTAAAGCATGATTTTAAACATGAAGTACTGTGACGCTTAGAAATACAAATTAAGAAAAATTACTTCAAATGTGTGGTAAATAATGCAGCTCTGAAAGTTTTACCACCATTAGATTATTAGGTGAATGAAGTGAAACACCTGAAACTCTTACCTACACAGCCAAAAGTTGCAGTTTAAGGAGAAAAGCCACAAATTTACAAGAAAAATATTGCCTTGATAACAAAAAAGTTTACTAATGTCTTAACCCCCCCCCCCCCCAAAAAAAAAACAAACAATTGAACTGAACTGCACTTGCGCTAAAGTGGATGACCCAATGTTCTGTAGAGGACGGACTTTTCAAACTGTCCTCACTGAACTATTACACACTGTCAACAAATCAATGTAACTTTCACGTTTTGACAAGGGTGACATTTCAGTTAGAAAGTTTAGTGAGTTTACCAAAGACACACCAGTGGTCTTAGTCATACAGCTGTTTTCTTCATGACATAATAGTGAAATCGGTTAGTGCTACATTTAAGCTTAAAAAAAAAAAGTTTGTGCTGTTTTAATTTAATTTTTTTTCCCCCATTCATACTAACCAGTGGCACCAATTTCAAGAAAGAAGCCAATTTCACCTGTTTTCAAGGAAGCAATGCTAAAATGTGATTTGGAGTTTCCATTAAAAGGGGAGACTGGTGAAAAAAGTCTTGATGTTATGGGTGGAGGTAAACTAAAGCTCACAGAAATGACCTATTGTTTCATTTCACAAAATATCAAACTGTTCCTTACAAGATGCCTCAGAACACCAAAAAGTTTCATGCACCATAAATAATAAATTACCAAAATGCTGCAACCAACTCAATCTGAGTCATAAACAGGCAACCACCTTCCACCAGCCTACTGTGCATGTCATAAACAGTTTGGTAGATGCCTCATGCATGAGAACAGCTCATGCATCAGCTCTGAAATCCTGCAACCTGTCGCACTGACCTTCGTCTGGACCTCCAGACGGACCCTTCAGGCCAAGCAGGGTGCAGTAATTTGTCTACCGTTATTTCACAGAAGAGGGGAAAGAGGGATTTACCACCATGGACAACAGCAGTGGTGCATATTTACACTGGGTGGTGGGTTCTCAGGGTCGACTCACCTCCAAGTTCCCCCGGGCCTTCTTCAACACTCCATGAGTCAGAGACACTGTAGAGGACAGATAAAACAGCTGTTCATTTATTAAGTTTGTGACACTGAAGTCATTTCAACTATAATACACAGACAGTGGCACAAGATCATACTTTGATAAGCATCACTGGACTATTTGACATGGTTATTTGTTTCTGCCATTTATTGGTTGTATGAATCGTAACAATTTTGTTTTTATTGCTTCTGTTTCTTGTTTATTTAAGCAAAACGTGTGTGTGCACAAGGAATCTGTGTGTGTCTGTTCCATGCATATCTCTCAAACCGTTCGTCAGACTGATTTTATATATGTTTTGCTAAGGTTACCAGGGTGTGCATCCCCAAGCATGGACTTGTCAAAATATGTCATTTTTATCAACAAAAGTTTAGTCATCGCTCTCTCTCCTCATGCTCCGTGCTCTGACTTGTAG
Source organism: Pholidichthys leucotaenia (assembly GCA_020510985.1). Taxonomy (NCBI): domain Eukaryota; kingdom Metazoa; phylum Chordata; class Actinopteri; order Cichliformes; family Pholidichthyidae; genus Pholidichthys; species Pholidichthys leucotaenia. The sequence continues at coordinate 41,943,062 of CM035850.1, forward strand.
AAGTGTGGGCGGGGTTTTGGATCGACTCTGTACTGATTGGATAATACGTGACATCACGGCATCAGTAACCACAGTGCACCGTGAGCAAAACAAGGAAAAGAAAAGCAACAAATTTGACTAGAAAAAGATAATGAAGATTTAATGCTTAAAAAATTATACCATCAAGTTGCTGTGATTGCATAGGTCTAATGGATAATTGGGCATATGTGGAGAACGAGGCATGTGAGCAGACTGGGCGGAGCATCGGCGGGGACCTGGGTCTGACAAAGAACACCGGTGTATCCAACACAGAACATGCTGGGAGAAACAGCGGCCCGACTGGGCAGACCACGGTCCTTCGCGGGGAGGCACATCCAGCCTGCCCAGTCAGTAGTAGATGGGAATCCCGACTTCTGCTTCACCCGTGTGGTACCACTGAACCATGCAGGGCCATGAGTCCCCCCTCCCGCACGAGTGTCTAAAAATTAAAAACGTAATAATAATACCGACATGACTGTGGAGCAGAATGACCGGAATGAGTTAACAACCAAATGCGGGACACAAAAACGCCCAAATAATGAAATAAATCATTTTTAGTTAAATATTGACTGACAAATGGGCAACACTGACGCAACGGTTGCAGTCAAACAGGTCCTTCTGCTGTGTATAATAATGTTGGGTGTTTTGTAGTTAATTTGGTTGATTATAGTTTTAAAAACCTTTTAATAATATTAGTACAATATAAAATGATACACTACAATGGGTCTCAAATATTTGTAAATGTGTCCTGTTATAGTACTGCATGAGTTTATTGACGATCTTCTTCTTTTGGCTGCTCCCTTTAGAGGTCGCCACAGCGGATCATGTGTCTCCATCTCACCCTATCCCTTCATCTTCCTCTGTAACACCAACCCTCTCCATGTCTTCCTTCACTACATCCATGAATCTTCTCTGTGGTCTTCCTCTTTTCCTCCTGCCTGGCAGCTCCATCTTCAACATCCTTTGTCCAGTATATCCACTATCCCCCCTCTGCACATGTCCAAACAATCTCAGCCTTGCCTCTCTTACTTTGTCTCCAAACCGCTCAACCTGAGCTGTCCCTCTGATATACTCATTTCTAATCTTGTCCCTCCTAGTCACGCCCAATGAAAATCTTAGCATCTTCAACTCTGCCACGTCCAGCTCCATTTCCTGTCTCTGTCAGCGCCACCGTCTCCAAACCATACATCATAGCAGGTCTCACTACCGTATTGTAAATCTTCCCTTTCACTCTTACTGCTACCCCTCTGTCACAAATCACCCCTGACACTCGTCTCCATCCACTCCACCCTGCCTGCACTCTCTTCTTCACCACTCTTGTTCATTTTCCATTGCTTTGGATGGCTGACCCCAGGTATTTAAACTCATCTACTTTCACTACCGCTACTCCTTCCATCTTCACCATTACACCTGCCTCCCTCTCTTTCACACTTATGTATTCCATGAGTTTATTGACAATACACAGAAGAAATTCAATATTACGCTTAACTTCATCACTGAACAGTAATATAAACTAAAACAATTATAATGGTGACTGAACAACTCCCATTCCCCAAAGTGTAAGATACACTATTATGAATATAAGTCATAAAAGATCACACAAATAAGTGATCTGACAAACAAATAAACAAGGGATCCTAAACAGTTGCTAATAGGAGGAGGTTGTTTAGCAGTAGACTGTACCATCCTAGGTGCGTAACCGAGAGGTTCCCCAGGTCCTTCCTACCTACGGCTGTCAGACTTTCTAACCTAACCAGGGCTGCTCGTAGAGGTCGTCTTGAATGCACAAAATGTAACAACATTGCACAATAAATGGTCTCCATTATGCAACTAGGCAATATCAATCATTACCGAGGGTGACAACACAGCTGATTCAAATACGAAATATACTGCATGGGTACATATTCATATTCTGCGGGGTAACTTAATAGACCGTTATGCTGTGTATTCCATCTAGTTACAATGTTCCCGCACTGTGTATATATCTGTGTACATATGTATATTCACTTGTTCTTATTATCTTATCTTTTTAATTATTGCTCTGAGTGTTGCTATCCCTGTGCTGCTGCAATCCTGGAATTTCCCCATGGGACTAATAAAGGCCTATCTTATCTTAATATTGGATGTCTCATTCGTTTTCAATAATTAGGTATTCTGTAACTAATATTTACACAATAAATCTTAGTGCCGTTCAGTCCCTTTCATATTTGTCCAACATGTGTGATTGTCTACATATAAGCTACAACTCTATTCCACTTTCAAACACAGCCTACATTTGGGCTTGTAAAGCCTAATTGGGATACGTGCTTCAGACAGGAATACTTGCGTTCTACGGGCAATGCACTAGTGTATATATAGAAAGAGGAATTGTGGTAAGGTTGTATGAGGAAATTAGCAGCGGAGAAGTACAGTATGTGAGGGTGGTGCAGGACATCTGAATAGTGCATGTGTTGATAAATGAAATGTGAAGCATCAAATCAATATTTCAGTGTGACTAAAATACCACGGCCGTACATTGGTCGATGATGACCCTCTCCATCCCTTCTTTCAGCTGGTTGGTGGTGCGGAGGCGTTTGACGGCTCCGCTCAGCATCCTCTCCTGCTGCGACAGCCGGCTCTTCAGCCTGGCTATCTCATTTTTCAGCAGCTCATCCTGATACAGAAGAAAACAGAGACTTGGTTGGTCTGCAGAGATTCATTTAAATACTCGGTTTTGTGTATTTATCTGTGTGCTGCTACCTGCTGGTTGCTGAAGCCGTTTTCTCCTGTCATGTTACCTGCTGGTAAAGACACTCTCCACAGCAGTTTGAGCAGCCGGCCGGCCTCCTCTAATACCTGCTGCATGGTATTTATGCTGCTGGATAACCTCTTCAGATGCTGCTGTTCAATCACCTATAGAGACATGAGCTGAAGTAATTTTTTTTTTCATAATTTTCCAGTAGATACCACTTCGACACGTGACTTTGGTGAGTACCTTGTTGTCGGAGCCCTGCTGTTTGACCGTTTGCAGACACTCCTGCAGTTGTGCTTCCATGTTGTGTGACAGCTTCCAGCCCTCTGAGATCTGCTTGCGGAGGGCGTTGTAGTCCTCGATCAAGCCCAGAATATGACGGCCATTGCGACTAGCCCACATCCGATGACCGGGGACCAGCCGTGAGGGTGCGCCAGAGCCGCTGTCCCCAGAGCCGCTGCTGACTGAGCCACCGTCTGCCTCTGAGTGAGCGTGATGTTTAGCATCTGATAGGATGACAGTTGAGACATGTTAAACTGATTCTCAATACTCCACCAAGGCTAATAATACATATTTGCTTCTATTTAAAGGGGATATATGATGAAAATTTCACTTCTTCAGTGCTTTTGCACATCTATTTCAGTAACCAGTGTGGCTACCAACAGAAAAACTCTGAAAGAAAATGGTGTCAATCTGTTAGGTCACCGTTTGTCTCAGTGCCTCTCTCTAAATGAGCAGAAGGTATGAAAGGTACCGGGAGTGAGATCCGGATCTCACTGCAATGACACCACCTTCCCAGCTTAATCTCCGCCTATTTTAATGACGGTGGGAGGATCTCAGCCAACATCCAAGCCTACACTGACAGCGTAGCCTGCTACAGAGTTAGCTTGGCGAAAACCGTTTATAATGCTGTTTTCTTTAACTTCCAGTCACCCCATTAGACATCCGTGTTCCCGCCTCGTTCACTAATCCACAGTCAATAATACATCTTGCATCAGTCTGGGTTATTTTGTTACACATTATAGGCCGGCACATCAGCCCACTAGTACCTTGGCTAGTCGGTCGAGGTCGGTCTGCTGACCACCGTAATAATTTCCTCAGTGGAGAGAGGACGATCGATTAGCCTGCCAACCTTTAGCAGAATTAGCTATTGACTCACTCAGGTTTGTTTCTGTGCTTTTTGTACCCCAGGTACCACTCACACCACACACCCGTCTCTGATAACGGTTTATTTAGGTTTTTTCAAAATCACATTCAGCGGTTAGTTCTGTTAGTTAGCCCAGTCTGACTTGGCCATCCGGAGCTAAGAGCTAACCAGTTAGCATTAGCCTCAAAATCATGCCTGCCCCACCTCAACCAAACTTCTGGCAGTGACAACAAAGAGTGGCCAGGGTGAACTGCTGCTTATGAGCATTTAAAGTAACCTGCACGGAAACCAGTCATTCTGAGGCGGCCTGCTTAAATTAGTTGAAAATGGTGCTGAAATAATTAAAGTTGGATGTATTTTTGACCAAAGCATCCATCCATCCATCCATCTTCTACCGCTTTTCCGGAGGTCCGGGTCGCGGAGGCAGCAGTTCAAGCAGAGAAGCCCAGACTTCCCTCTCCCCAGCCACCTGCTCCAGCTCTTCAGAGGGGATACCAAGGCGTTCCCAGACTAGCTGGGAGACATAGTCTCTCCACCGAGTCCTGGGTCTGCCCCGGGGTCTCCTCCCAGTGGGACGTGCCTGAAACACCTCAAGTGGGAGGCGTCCAGGAGGCATCCTAATCAGATGCCCATACCACCTCAACTGACTCCTTTCAATGTGGAGGAGCAGCGGTTCTACTCTGAGCCTCTCCCGGATGACTGAGCTCCTCACCCTATCTCTGAGGGTGAGTCCAGCAATCCTACAGAGAAAGCTCATTTCAGCCGCTTGTATCCGCGATCTCGTTCTTTCGGTCATTACCCAAAGCTCGTGACCATAGGTGAGAGTAGGAACGTAGATTGACTGGTAAATCGACAGCTTTGCCTTAGAACTAAGCTCCCTCTTCACCACAACAGACCGGTACAACGTCCGCATCACTGCAGATGCTGCTCCAATCCGTCTGTCGATCTCTCGCTCCATTTTCCCCTCACTCGTGAACAAGACCCCAAGATACTTAAACTCCTCCACTTGGGGCAGGAGCCTGTCCCCAACCCGGAGAGGACAATCCACCTTTTTCCGGCTGAGGACCATGGACTCGGACTTGGAGGTGCTGATTCTCATCCCAGCCGCTTCACACTCAGCGGCAAACTGTCCCAGCAAGAGCTGTAGGTCATTGCTGGATGAAGCCAACAGGACAACATCATCTGCAAACAACAGAGATGAGATCCTGTGGTCACCAAGCATGACACCCTCCATTCCCTGGCTGCGCCTAGAAATCCTGTCCATAAAAATTATGAACAGGACCGGTGACAAAGGGCAGCCCTGGCGGAGTCCAACTCTCACTGGGAATGACTCCGACCGAGTGTTGGCAATGCGAACTAAACTCTCACAACGGTCGTACAGAGACCAAATAGCTCGTAACAACAAGCCTGATACCCCATACTCCCGAAGCACCCCCCACAAAAATCCACGAGGGACGCGGTCAAATGCCTTCTCCAAGTCCACAAAACACATGTAAACTGGTTGGGCAAACTCCCACGAACCCTCAAGAATTCTCGAGAGGGTAAAGAGCTGGTCCGATGTGCCACGGCCAGGACGAAAACCACATTGCTCCTCCTGAATCCGAGGTTCGACCAACGGCCGGACTCTCCTCTCCAGTACCTTGGCATAGACCTTCCCAGGGAGGCTGAGGAGTGTGATCCCTCTAAAGTTGGAGCACACCCTCCGGTCCCCTTTTTTGAAGAGAGGAACCACCACCCCGGTTTGCCATGCCAAAGGCACTGCCCCCGACCTCCACGCAATGTTGCAGAGGCGTGTCAACCATGACAACCCAACAACATCCAGGGCCTTGAGGTACTCGGGGCGAATCTCGTCCACCCCCGGGGCCCGGCCACCAAGGAGATTTTTAACCACCTTGGCGACCTCAGCCCCTGTGATAGGCGAGTCATCCCCCTCGTCCCCAAACCCTGCTTCCTCTGTGGAAGGCGTATCAGTGGGATTGAGGAGATCCTCGAAGTATTCCTTCCACCGCCCGACGATATCCCCAGTTGAAGTCAACAGTGTCCCATCCGCACCATACACAGTGTGGACGGGGAGCTGCTTTCCCCTCCTGAGCCGCCGAACAGTTTGCCAGAATCTCTTTGAAGCCGACCGAAAGTCTTGTTCCATGGCCTCACCGAACTCCTCCCATACCCAGGTTTTTGCTTCAGCAACCACCCGAGCTGCACTCCGCTTGGCCTGCCGGTACACCTCAGCTGCTTCGGGAGTCCCACAAGCCAACCAAGCTTGATAGGACTCCTTCTTCAGCTTAATGGCCCCCCTCACCACTGGTGTCCACCACTTGGTTCGGGGGTTGCCACCACGAGATGCACCGACCACCTTGCGGCCGCAGCTCTGGGCTGCCGCTTCAACAACAGAGGTGGAGAACATGGCCCATTCAGACTCCATGTCTCCAGACTCCCTCGGAATGTGGTTGAAGTTCTTCCGGAGGTGGGAGTTGAAGACCTCCCGGACAGGGGCCTCAGCCAGACGCTCCCAGCACACCCTCACTATACGTTTGGGTCTACCAGGTCTGAATGGCTTCCTCCCCTGCCATCGGATCCAACTCACCACCAGGTGGTGATCAGTTGACAGCTCTGCACCTCTCTTTACTCGGGTGTCCAAGACATACGGTCGCAGGTCTGATGATACGATAACAAAATCGATCATCGACCTGCGGCCTAGGGTGTCCTGGTGCCAGGTGCACATATGGACACCCTTATGCTTGAACATGGTGTTCGTTATAGACAGACTGTGGTTAGCACAGAAGTCCAATAACTGAACACCACTCGGGTTCAGATCGGGCAGGCCGTTCCTCCCAATCACCCCCCTCCAGGTTTCACTGTCGTTGCCCACGTGCGCATTGAAGTCCCCCAGTAGGACAATGGAGTCTCCAGGAGGAGCACCCTCCAGCACCCCAGTCACAGACTCCAAAAAGGGTGGGTACTCTGAAACATCATTTGGTGCATAGGCACAAATGATGGTCAGGACCCGTTTCCCAACCCGAAGGCGCAGGGAAGCAACCCTTTCGTCCACCGGGGAAAACTCCAATATAGAGGCAGCAAGGTGGGGCGATACAAGAATACCTACCCCTGCTCGTCGCCTCTCGCCCGGGGCAACTCCAGAAAAGGCCAAGCTCCAGCCCCTCTCCAGGAGACTGGTTCCGGAACCGGAGCTGTGTGTTGAGGTGAGGCCGACTATATCTAGCCGGTATCGCTTGACCAAAGCATGTGACAGACATTTCATTCAGACATCTAGGAACGTTGCCAACGTGTGAAGAAAGTGTTTCATATGTCCCCTTTAACATAATAAGTAAACATTAAGCAAAGTGTGAGGAGGTTTTCTCACCATAGACAGTGGTATGCTCACTCTGCGTCTTAAAAGAATGCCGAAGCGGCACACAGCCTTCACGACCCGGTGACCTTCCCCCTTCATCTAGAACAAACATTAAAGAAGCTCTAACGTCACCTGGCAAACACCCCTGTTCTTGCACATTTTTTTTCTGTTTATGCCTTTATGTTTACCTGGAGAGGACAGCAGGTAGTTGATATTGATGGTTTCGGAGCGATTGGGCCCTCGGAGCAGCTGCTCCTCCAGCCTCTGCCTCAGAGCTGTGTTGGTCTGGATGCTCCTCTCCAGCTGCAGCCTCAGGTGTCTGATCTCCGACAGCAGCTCCCCCAGATCCACAGAGCCAGAGGAAGAAATGGGGGCCGGCCCCTGGGTTGCCTCACTGGATTCTACACCGTGGAGGAGACAGAAATGGTATCTCAGAATTCTAATTTTTCTTCAAATCCTCCATTCTGTGGACACCATTTACACCACAGTGAAAAACACACAGTACCATTGTGTTTGTGAGAGTCAGTCTTCATCTTTTCGTAAACTTGCATCTCTACCCGCAGTGACTGGAGGAGATGGTAGGAGTCAGACAGCTGCTGCTTTTGAAGTTTGATGTCACACTGCAACCTGGAATCACAAAAACACTGTCAACATGGGCGAATATTTCATTTCACTGTGCGTGTGTGTGTGTGTGTGTGTGGGGGGGGGGGTTAAACAGAACAAAACACTCTCAACCTGTTATCCTGAGTGCCTTTTATGCTCATTATAGTGCTCATTAAAAAAAGCACTCTGCCCGGTATCCTAGCAGTTGCTTAACCTGCCACCCAAAGCGTGGCAGGAATTTCACACATTTTGCTCTGAAACGCTCCACTTACTGGACTAAACTGCATTAAAATGGTAAGAAAATACACATCCCTCCAAGATTTTACTGTTAAATACTGATCATGGTAACTTTTAGTCTGATTCTGATCAGCTGGTGAGAGATGTACACCTGATGAGCGCTCCGAAAGTTGAACTTTTGTTGACTTTCAGCGCCATGGGTGCTGCGACAAAATATGTTGACCGCTGAGAGAGTTTTAAAGCTGAGCACATTAAACGCTGGACTAGAAAGAAAATGAACAGAAAATAGTCATCCGCAGCAGAGAAAACACATTTAGATAGATAGATGATAGCTAGATGTACTTTATTGATCCCAAACTGGGAAATTGCAGTGTAACAGCAGCATGACAGTAGACAACCAAATGACAGAAACACACGCATGACAAACAAAGGGATTACCCATGGCAAGTAAAACAAACACTGCCAGGATGAGCCAATCGTCTAAATACATTGCTAGACAGACGCCCTGTTGCCTTAACGGGGCTATTACAGCCTCGGTACAGCGAACAAACACCCATGGGCTCAGAGAGAGACCGAACGGCAGCACCCTGTATTCATAACAAACATCTTGAAATGCGAACCTCAGATATTTCCTGTGTGGAGGATAAATCTGAATGTGGAAATATGTGTCTGCCAAATCGATCGAGGTCATGAAATCTTCTCGTCGAATTAGATGCAGCAAGGACGCATGTGTAAGCATCCTGAATCTGTATTTTCTGAGGTGTTTGTTCAGAGCCCGCAGACTCAGGATAAGGTGAATTCCGCTCCCGCCCCATTTGGGAACCAGAAAATACCTGGAATAAAAGCCGGCAAGACTCTGATCGGGAGGCACAACACATATCACTCTTTTCTTTAACAAAGAACTGATTTCTTCTTGCAGAATCACAGCACTTTTCCCCCCTTGCCTGGGAATAAATTATTCCTGAGAAGCCAGGTGGAGGGACAGCAAATTGCAGCCTGTAGCCCCGTGTAACATTTTTTATTATCCAGGCTGAATTAGTGAGCGCAGCCCATTTTTCTCTGATTGGTGAGAGATATGAAGCTGGCTCCTGTGAGCTCCCTGCACTGTGGGCCTCCAATTGTCCTCGTGGGGAAATTCCCCCAAGAACATGGAGCCAGAGGGCCGTTCATTGATTTCTTGTTCACTGATTTTATCTGCGCCCTGCGCCATCCCTTTGGTCTGGATACGACAGAGGAAAATGTTTTATTTTGCATAAACATTTTGGTGAACAACTGAGTGTGCTTAATTGACTCTGTGGGGAAAATGGGGCAGACATTTGCACAACGGAGCCTTCTCCCTCCTGAGCTGGAACGTGTGGACATTGTTCTTCCCGTTGCACATTGCAGTGGGAGTGTGCACACAAAGCAGGGAAGCTGGCGAACAGGGAACATGCTGCTTCTCCTGCGGGAAGACAGGAGGCTGTCAGGCTGCAATCTTCTTCTTCTTGGCCTGCTGACCAGCGGTCTGCGCAGGGCAGTCATGGCGGAGCAGTGGTCTGAGTTGGAGCCTTCCTGGACCAGCCTCCTTTCACCTGCTGTGTAGGTGGGGCAGCTGGAACAGTTTGAGGCTTAAGCCATTTGGGAAGTTTGAATTGGGGAAGGGGCCGCAAGACAGCCTGTGTGAAGGTGCGTCTTGGGGCTGGTGGAGGAGCAGACTCGGGTTTGCGGGGGAGGCAAAGCTGGAGTGCTTCATCGTCCCTCTTCCTCGCCTCGCAATGTTGCATTGAGGTGACAGCTGCACCGAAAATACCGTCTGGAATGATCAGCATGTCCAAAATTTTCTCCTTCTCCCTCTCAGATAGGTTTGTCAGGTTAAGCCATCTTGCTCTCCCCTGCAACACTATCATTCCCATGGATTTCCCTGTGGCTTGGACCGCACAGTGCTGTATGCGGAGGCAAATGTCCATAATCACAGAAATTTCTTCACACACATTTGGATCTGGCTTGGCCACAACGTCCTCGCATAACTCAGATTGATAAGCAGTGAGTATGGATGAAACGTTGAGGGCTTGAGCTGCCGCTTTGGAGGCTCGCTCAGTCACGGCAGACTGAAAACGATCAGCTTTTGATGGAAGTGTGGGACTGCTGGAGGTCGCCGACAGCCACAAGTGGAGGTGGGCTGCTACTAAGGACTCCATCAGGGGCATACGGAGCACACCGTGCTTTTTCATACCCTTGAAGTCCAAGGAAGAAGCCCCAGGAATGGGGTTCTTGCTGCTGAACGGGTGGTCGCTCCAAGTGGCCGACAGCTCCCCTAGCAGCTCTGGGAAAACAGGGAGTAGCTGCTTCGCCTTCCTGGATGCCTGGGGTAATTTCTTCCCTTTGTAACGGGACTTGGTGGTCTCAGTTACTGCTTCAGGTCAGGGGATATTCAGCCTGGCTGTAGCACGTTTGCACACATCCTGCATGTCCATGCTGAGAGAGGGGGGTGTCGGTAAACCGCCCTGTTCGCCCCGGGAGGCAAAAACAGTTTTAGGTTTTGCAACTTGAGCCGGCAGGATGAATAAATCATCATCCTTGTCATCTTCGGATATGAGGAGCTCCTCGTCCTCCTCATAATCCAACTCCAGAATATCTTCCGTTTGCGGCGCATCCGCTGTCATGTCCAACTGAGAACTCCAGCTGGCTCCACAGCGCGCTTCAGCAACTGCATTGAGCCCCTCCTTCTCCACACCACACAACAGTTTGCTAGTTGTAGATAGGTAAGGGTCCTTCCCTGACAGGCTGGCTTGGTGAGCGAGCCGTCGGCGGAGACTCTTCAGGGTGAAACGGGCGCAATGTTCACATAAACCCGGTGCCTCTATTGCGAGTCGGGCATGTTCCAGCCCAAGGCAAGACGAGTAGACCTGGTGTGTGTCTTTACTTGAGATCTTATTCCTGCAATTACAGAGACGAGCCTCCAAGTCACAGTTTTCTCTGGTGTGAGCAAGACTGGGATCCATCGTCATCAACAGGGGTGTTAACTTGTAGGATAATGGCTAACACACCAGCTAAGCCTTAGCTGGTGTGTTAGCCTGTGGGAGCCAAGTTAGCTGGTGTGCTAACTTTGAGCACGGTGTTAGCTGGTGTACTAAAACCATGTGAGTAGGGAAAAAAGAGACTACACCAAAGTTAGGTCGCTATTTTCCTGCTCTAGCCTATAGAATCACTTGCTAAGTGGAAGCGGCTGCTAGTGCCCAGCAACAGAGTGAAAAACTCCAGTCTATGGACAGTTAAGCTAGCTAGCCCAAGGATGAGATATGCTCCGAAGCAAGAAGACGTTTTTGAATAAAGCCACGTTGAAGCATGGGCTTCCTATAAGAGATGATTATGTGAGGCGTGGCATCGCAATCATCTGCCAGTCAGAACTGGAGTAATGGGAGTAATGAGATAAATGCTTCTGAGGTATATGCAGGAGGGGCGGATCCCATAGTGAGACATTGAAACGAGTACTATGAAAAAGAACTACTGGCTCAGCACCTACAAGTATAACTCCTTCTTAGTCAGCCCCCCCATATAGATATACAGTGGGGCAAAAAAGTATTTAGTCAGCCACCAATTGTGCAAGTTCTCCCACTTAAAAGATGAGAGGTCTCCAATTTTCATCATAGGTATACCTCAACTATAAGAGACAAAATGAGAAAAAAAAAAATCCAGAAAATCACATTGAAGGATTTTTAATGAATTAATTGGTAAATTCCTCGGTAAAATAAGTATTTGGTCAATAACAAATCTCAATACTTTGTTATATACCCTTTGTTGGCAATGACAGAGGTCAAACGTTTTCTGTAAGTCTTCACAAGGTTTTCACACACTGTTGCTGGTATTTTGGCCCATTCCTCCATGCAGATCTCCTCTAGAGCAGTGATGTTTTGGGGCTGTCGCTGGGCAACACGGACTTTCAACTCCCTCCAAAGATTTTCTATGGGGTTGAGATCTGGAGACTGGCTAGGCCACTCCAGGACCTTGAAATGCTTCTTATGAAGCCACTCCTTCGTTGCCCGGGCGGTATGTTTGGGATCATTGTCATGCTGAAAGACCCAGCCACGTTCCATCTTCAATGCCCTTGCTGATGGAAGGAGGTTTTCATTCAAAATCTCACGATACATGGCCCCATTCATTCTTTCCTTTACACGGATCAGTCGTCCTGGTCCCTTTGCAGAAAAACAGCCCCAATGCATGATGTTTCCACCCCCATGCTTCACAGTAGGTATGGTGTTCTTTCTCCTCCAAACATGACAAGTTGAGATTTTACCAAAAAGTTCTATTTTTGTTTCATCTGACCATATGACATTCTCCCAATCCTCTTTTGGATCATCCAAATGCTCTCTAGCAAACTTCAGACGGGCCTGGACATGTACTGGCTTAAGCAGGGGGACACGTCTGGCACTGCAGGATTTGAGTCCCTGGCGGCGTAGTGTGTTACTGATGGTAGCCTTTGTTACTTTGGTCCCAGCTCTCTGCAGGTCATTCACTAGGTCCCCCCGTGTGGTTCTGGGATTTTTACTCACCATTCTCGTGATCATTTTGACCCCACGGGGTGAGATCTTGCGTGGCGCCCCAGATCGAGGGAGATTATCAGTGGTCTTGTATGTCTTCCATTTTCTAATAATTGCTCCCACAGGTGATTTCTTCACACCAAGCTGCTTACCTATTGCAGATTCAGTCTTCCCAGCCTGGTGCAGGTCTACAATTTTGTTTCTGGTGTCCTTTGACAGCTCTTTGGTCTTGGCCATAGTGGAGTTTGGAGTCTGACTGTTTGAGGTTGTGGACAGGTGTCTTTTATACTGATAACGAGTTCAAACAGGTGCCATTAATACAGGTAACAAGTGGAGGACAGAGGAGCCTCTTAAAGAAGAAGTTACAGGTCTGTGAGAGCCAGAAATCTTGCTTGTTTGTAGGTGACCAAATACTTATTTTACCGAGGAATTTACCAATTATTCACTAAAAATCCTTCAATGTGATTTTCTGGATTTTTTTTTTCTCATTTTGTCTCTCATAGCTGAGGTATACCTATGATGAATACTGGAGACCTCTCTCATCTTTTAAGTGGGAGAACTTGCACAATTGGTGGCTGATTACGGTAAATACTTTTTTGCCCCACTGTATACTGTATGTATATATAAATAAAACTTAATGTGACCATTCAGAAATTTATGAGGAAAAGTCACAAATTTAGAAGAAAGTTGCAAATTTACAAGGAAATTACCAAAAAAGTTGCAAATTAATGAGAAAAAGTTGCAAATTTAAGTAAAAAAAGTTGCAAATTTACATGAAAAAAGTTGCAGATTAATTAGAAAAAAGTTGCAAATTTATGAGAAACAAATCTATAAGAAAAGTTCAAATCCTTCTCCCCCTCCACCCAAATATTTGTTTTGCATGTATTCTTAGCATTTGTGCTTTAAAATGCATTTTATTCAGTTCTGTAGCATGACATAGAAAGGTTTATGATGATATGGGGGGGGGGGTATGCTATGGTTTATGCCAGGGGTGTCCAATCGTGCCATGGAGGGCCAAGACCCTGCGGCCTTTACTTCCAACCAGTGTCTCCAACAGCTGATTCTACTGAATTTTTTCCCACTGATTGCTGATAAGTGAAAACACCTGCTGAAGCAACTGGGTAGAAGAGAAAACCTGCAGGGTATTGGCCCCCCATGGCACATGATTGGACACCCCTGGATTATGCTATGACCTTCAGGAAGATGCCTCTGCTCCTAAAGGCAGCATGCCATGTACACGTTGGGATTGTTATTTTACTATGGAAATCACTATGAAACAATCTAGTGGACCGTGGGGAAATGAGCCATTATTCAAACATCATCTGAGAAGTTTTAACAAGCCCAATTAAAGTGGAATCCTAACGTGCGCAGTCCAAGTCACACGCTGAGATGAGTGAATGCGCGAGGAGACGTGATCTGATGATAAAGTGGATTCCTGGTTTCATGTATCAGCCTCATGTCAGTGTGACGGGGAGGCAGGAGGTCGCATACTATCACTGTGGTATCTGTGTGTGTTCACGATGAGCGTCTGGCTGATAGACTTGTTTCACAGCTGTACCAATAGTATGGAACTAGAAAAGCACTCGGAGAGCGCAGACCTCAGCCAAGCGCTACAGTTCCCCCCATACAGTGTTTGTGTGTACGTTTTCAGATTCCTTGACCATGAAAACATATGACTAGCAACTGGATTGACAATGATAGGATTAGTGGTTCAGTAGTTATTCACGAAAATGTCATTTTCCGTAATGGCGGTTTTCTTCTGGACGGTGATCCGGATCATCCCCAAAATTTAATCAGTTCTTCCTTGTACCATTTCCAACAACGCCTGAAAGTTTCATCGAAATCCGTCCAAAACTTTTTGAGTTATCTTGCTAACCAACAGACAGACAAACAAACAAACAGACAGACAAACCCCGGCAAAAACATAATCTCCTGGCGGAGGTAATAATGGTCATAGTAATAGCTCTTTAGGATGGTGATTAGCAGCCATGTGGTTTCAGGTTGCATGTGAAGAGCGTGGCAGTATACAGGAGTGATGTGGGAGTCAGTGTGCACCTGTGCAGCTCCTCTTTGCTGTAGTGCAGTGAATCCTGCAGCTGTGCGTTCTCCTGGCTGCAGTGCTCCAGCCTCTCCTGCAACTGGCCGTTTTCCTGCCTCAGAGCTTCACACTCCTTCCTGCTCTGCTCCAGCTTGGCCGTCCGCCTGGCCAGGGTTTCCCGGAGTTTCTCATTCTCCTTCTGCTTGTCTGAACGAAACAAAAAATTATTTCAAACTTGGTGTTAAAACACTGTATGAGTGACACAGATTTTCATTTGATGACGCAAAGACATGGCAACGTTTTGCCTCAAACTGGCATCAATAGGGCTGTTTCTGTTTTTGTTTTTTTTTTTGGGGGGGGGCGCTAATCAACTAAATACAGGTTTAAAAGAACCAAATGGCACACTTACAGGGTTTAAAATTTACCCCCCCCCCCAAAAAAAAGTCACAAATTTACAAGAAGAATAAACATTGACAAGTTAACAAGACAAAAAAGTTGAAAATTTATGAGAAAAAAGTCAGAAATTAACAAGAAAAAAATTGCAAATTTACAAGAAAAAAGCTACAAACTTACAAGAAAAAAAGCTGCAGATTTAAGAGCAATAAAGTTGCAAACTTACAAGAAAAAGGTAAAAAAAAAAATTACAAGTTAAAAAAACTTACAAGAAAAAAGCTGCAAATTTACAAGAAAAAGGTTTAAAAATTACAAGAAAAAAGTTGCACATTCACAAGAAAAAAAGTTGCAAATTTACAAGAAAAAAAGTTGCAAATTTACAAGAAATAAAGCTGCAAACATATGAGGAAAAACTGCAAATTTACGAGATAAAAGAGGGCAACTTACAAGAAAAAAGTTGTAAATTTACAAGAAGTTGCAAATTACAAGAAATAAAGTTGCAAACTTATGAAAAACAAAGCAATTTACGAGAAAAGTGGACCATTTACAAGAAAAAGTAAAAAATTTAGAAGAAAAAGTTGCAAATTTACAAGAAATAAAGTTGCAAAGAAAGTTGACAATTTAAAAGAAAAAATGTTTCAAGTCAACAAGACAAAAATGTTGCAAATTTATGAGCAAAATCAGAAATTTATAAGAAAAAAGTTGCACATTTACAAGAAAAAAGGTAAAAAATTTACAAGAAAAACGTTGTTAAAAATTACAAGGGTTACAAAATTACAACAGTTGCAAATTTATGATGAAAAAGTTGCACATTTATGAGGGAAAAAAGGTGAAAATTTACAAGGAAAAAGTTACAGATTTACAAGACAAAAGCTGTAATTTTAAAAGAAAAAAGCTGTAAATTAACAAGAAAACATTGCAAATGTATGAGAAAAAAGTTGCATATTTATGACCAAAAAAGTTGCGAAGTTGTGAGAAGAAGATTTGCAAGAAAAAAAGGTGCACAAAAAGTTTCAGGTAATTTTAATTCTCCTCCAAATATATATTAATTGTGAGCTTGTAGCTTGCCACCCCCACCCCCCCCCCAGTGGCTGATGCGGCCTAGTGGATTTGCGTACTCTGGTTTATAGCGAGAAATGTCTCTGAGCATAAGTGATGCTTTCCTGTTACCAGGTATACCCACAAAACAAGTAAATGTGTCTTTTACCTCTGGATCCCATGCTGAGCTGTTCCTTCAGGGCCTGGTTTTGTTCCCACAGGAGTCGGACCTCGTTGGCCAGCTGACCTTGCTCCTCGTTGCCGTGGATGAAGATGTTTGTGGCCGCTAAAACATGACACATACAGACTCAATTTTCATGCACAAATGAGGGTTAACCAACTCTCACCTAAAGCTCACAAATCGCTGTTTTGCTATGCAGACCTCACCAGGTATCGACCACTTGGCGCTACCCAGTGGACAGTAAAGTCAGTTGATTTTTATCAGTCTGGTACCCAAACAGCTGAGTTTGTATTTGCAAAGTTTATGTAAAAATTTAACCACATATTGTGATATGGGTGTCTCTGACTCTAAACAATATTGTCACAGAGCATCATGATATTGCGCTTTATCGATTTTTTACCATTCACTGCTATAATCTACCCTATTAGCTGTTAGCATAACTTTTGCCTCTCCAAAAGAAGTTCTTAATTCTGACCACGGTTTAAAATTCAGTATTTTCAGAGCAGATGTGTCTCTTAGAGAGACATGTCAATCAAATAGCGCTACACCTCCAAGGCATCATCTTCTGTGGCCGTAGTGACGTAATTGTTCAGCCTCAATATCGACAAATTAATTTCCAACTACAACGCTGACTTAAAGGATTGCGTGTACCTGAGTCTTTCTCCACCTCTGCCAGCCTCTTCTCCAGCTGCTCCCTGAGTCGGTCGTTGGCGCGAATGCTCTCCTCCAGCCGCTGCCGCAAAGCTCGGATCTCCTGCAGATGTTCTGCCAACAGGTCTAAAAAAAAAATAAATAAAGAGGCAAAAAAGATTCGTGAAGAATTGGTTTTGAGTGAGATTTAAATTGACTGAAAGATGTTGTTGTGTGGCTGGAACCTGAAGTCAACCTTCTGATGCCTCATATCTACCTGAACTCATCACGTGAGCTTGGCCACTGGCAGTTTCCTGGGAGCGGGCATCTCTGTCCTGTTTCTGTACTTCTGTCTGAGGACCTGAATCCTCCCGGTCATGGCCTCGGTCCTTTTCCTGGTGGTGGGAGCTGGTCTGGGCCATGATCGACTGATGCAGATCAAGTTCGCTCCGCAGGGTAGCGTTGAGTTCCTCACTGCTCCTCAGCTGCTCCTGGAGACGCCCGTTCTCCCTCTGCAGCTTGCTGGCAACGGACATGCCTTCATCCTGAGCTCCTCCTGTGGGAGTGGTGGCTGCTTCTGTCCAATCAGAGGAGTGCCGGTCCCCTAAAACTGTGTAGAGAGACAACAACTGATCCAACACCGAAAGAGAAAATAATATTTCTTTTACTCAACATAGTCTTATTGTAGCCTCTATGTAAGACTTCTTTAGCCTTATTACTTATTAAATCATGAAATTAAAATGAGACTGCCCAAGTCATAAGCAACCCTGTCAGTCACGGCTATAGTCTTCACAGCTACATGGTACTGTAGCAGTGAGGGAAATAAGTCTGAAGGTCTGTGGAGGACAATCACTTCATCTTTAAATGACTCACTCCCATAGCCTTCATGGCCACTTTTCACCCAAGGGACACACCATTTGAAGACTGAACCGGATAGGTGCCACTGAATAATGTAACTTTAGGAGAGGTGGATTGAAACTGGACACCTGTTCCACCCTTGGCTGTCATGCTTTGTCCTGCAGGGCGCCTTGCTGCAGAAGAATGAATCTGTGTGGATGGTAAGTGCCTTCAGAGGGACGGACAAGGGCTTGATGTGATCTGAGGGACATCTGACTGGGTATGAAACACTGGGAATGTGCAATTTATATTATACACCAGTAATAAAAGAAATGAACAGCTCCTATCTATTGGTAATGTTGAGCGCTATCAGCCATTGCATATAGCTGACTGCCCCTCCCGCTCCTTCTGTTGATTCTTCAACTTTTGTTGACACTGCCGGCCCGGCTGCCCACTTTTCTAGAGCCTTCCCCTTGAAACCATTTGCCCGCATCTGTATATATGCTAAATACATGGAAGCTATATCATCCTCCAGTTGCCAACAAAGCCATGGAGACATTCTTGGCTTTCCACCATCCAAAAAAACTGAGTTCAGTAGAAGCAAGAAAGCTCGCCGATAAAGAGAGATCACAACCACATGAGTTAATGAGACGGAGAGCATTATTGGGAGTAACTACTGTATGTCTCTCTTGTAGTGAGCAGACCTGCCTCCCAAGTTTTCTACTTTTTAAGCTACATTTTTGCTGCTGAACACAACCCCGGGTGATGTGAGTGTTATATATCAAACTGAATTCTTGTACAGGATCCCCTTCTTAAGCTAAGATGTTGTGTTTAACTCGATTTAACTTTTATGTGCTCACCATGGTCACCAGTGTTAGCATGGGTAGCTTAGCACTGCTAATGTGCTGTTTACTTCTAATATTAAACATTTTCCATTCCTACATGTGCTCCAATGAGCCTGTGAAACACACTAAAACAGATCTATGCCCAGACATCTGGCTTATTTTATTATCAACTTACTGTATGTGCAGTGTCTCACGATTATACAGTAGCTGTTAGCCAGATTAACTTACTCACATGAACCTGAGGAACACACTACTAGTGGTTATTATAGCAAGGAGTCTGCTGTTACTTCACACAAAATTAAAACAAAGGATGTGGGTGGTGACGGCGGGTGTTAGGAAGTGTGGGCATGTGACAGCTTTGTTTGGGTTTGAGCTTAGAGCTCTAGCACAACACCCAGTGGTGAAGAAAATTCCCAACAGCCCCTTTAATCTGAGTATACTTGATCACCCTCATCAGGGGCAACTTTATTTATATAGCACCTATTATGAGTAAAAACTAGCAAGTGCTTCAGGATAAAAGAATAAGGAGACCCCAAGAAAAACTGAACTCCATTATTAAGCATGTTTAACTGCTTACTGCTGCCTTGACTGTTAGCTTGTGCAGGTGGACTACTGTGGCGGGAGGACAACGTCCTGTCTGAGTGGTAGAGGTCAGAGTGAGAGCTGTGGTGGCTGCTGGGACTCTGGATCCTGATCTGACTCTGCAGACTCTGGATGAGGCGGTTCTTCTCCTGCAGCTCTTTAGCTAACCTGGAGGAGGCAGAAGGAGACAAGTTAATGCCAGCTGGGAGGGCTGAGTCTTTAAGGCCAAACATCTGGATTTTACCCAGCATCTTAAAGGATTTTGAGAGAGTAAAGACACCCAAAAGGGAGGCATAGCCAAAGATCAAAAGCTCCTAACTAAAAAGCTTTCAGAAAACACAGCAGGAAAAATATTTGTAAGAAAATCTCACTGCAAACATCACATCTACGTGTTTCTACCCACTCACAGGTCCAGCTGCTCCTTGGTGCATTCAGCTAAGTTGAGGTTTTGCTGGACGAGGAGGCCAACGTGCTGCTGCAGTAGCTCTCTCTCGCCCTCTAGCTCCAGACGCAGATTATCTATCTCCTCTTGGATTCTACACATGCTGTCATGGGGGTCATTCATGCTGTCCTCACTGGAGAACAGTGGTTGTGATGCCTGGTGAATCTCCCCATGACTGCCCACATCAGCAGTAATATGGATTAATGCACATAACTGGGAAAAAATTACTTCTAACCTAAGAAAGTGTGTGTTTGAATAAAGGAAACGTGCAAGAAAAAAAGCCCATGTTTCCTTGGAAAATTTAATATTAAAAATCCAAAATTGTGCAGAGTGAATATAGAATGTTCCTTCTGTTGTGTTTTAAAGAAAAACACACTGCCATGTTCTGCATGTGTTGACCCCCTGCTATTTACTAGCGACTCCAGTAACCCAGTCAGGCCCAGTGTGACCTTAATGGTTTGGCTAACACAGGAAGAATTAGGTCAACAGCCTGACGCCATTCAAAACCATCAATACAAAAGCATAGCTTGGGGTCATAAGGCACGTGGCCCAGGGGATGCTTTAAAAGGGTCACAAGTATGAGCTAAAAAGATGCAGACTATTAAGGAGGCAAAAGCAAAAAAAAAATAAATGTTCACTAAAATAATGGAAGTGTTCCCCAACAGTGAAACCAGTGATAAAGAAAAAATAGTAATGTTAACAGACAGGTAAATGTTAATTATTGAATATGCTTATTTAGAGATGCAAATGTTGGAAAATGTTTACATTTATTTTCAATACTGACTGACAACTGAAGTAATGACTGGGGTTGCACCCAAATATTTTATCTGGAAAAAAAAAAAAACTGGTATTCAGTGTTTAGTTTTATTATTCAGATATTTACTTCTTCCACAAACTACTTGATTAAAAAAAGTAAACCAACAATGTACCTTTACCAAATTACCAAATAAACAAATAAATAAAACTGTAAATTTTGGGAAAAAAATCTTACAAATTAAAAAAGTAGAAACTTGATAATAAAGCCACAAATTTACATAAATAAATTTGCAAATAAAAAAAAGACTCAAATTTACATGACATCATAAATTCACGATGGAAAAAAACCCTTAAATTTATAAGAAAATCTGCAAAATTAAGGGGAAAATGAAGATTTACAACAGAAAAAAGGTCTCAAACATGAGAAAAGCTACAAATTTGCAAGAAAAAAAAAATCAGATTAATGAGAACAGCCACATTTTCTGAAGAACAGTGACGCTGATGTAGAGTGGAAAAAAGACTACAGAATATTCAGATATTCACTTGACTGCTCACAAATATTCTAAGCCCCAAAAGTGGCACTCAGGACAGCCCTAATAATTACATACTTGTCTTCCCATATAAACATGCATCATATTAAATGCCAATCCATCGCAGGGCCAACACAGAGAGAGACAGACAGGATTAAGCGGAAGAAGATGGATGGATGGATGGATGGATGGATATTCAAGGAAGTGAATTACGGGATGGTCTTGAAAACACTGGACATACCTGCGAGACAGTTGGAGCGCTGCCACATCCTCATTATCCATGAGGGTCTCTCCTACAAACAGAGGAAGAGACGTCCGTCATTAAACATCATTTACAAATGCACCGTGTGCCCTTTTATTTTGGCTGGTGTTGGAACACTTTTTCTCTGTGTGATACAGTCACTTCTTTTTATTGCAAAAGGCAAGAGATCATGTAATCCCAGCTGCTTTTTAAAAATGGAATTATTATTTTCTCAGTCATACATCTCTTCTTCTTCAGCCTTGAAATGTCCACATTCGGACATAGCCCTTCCCCATGTTTCTCCAAGTCTGTCAATCCTGTGCGAGTCTGGACCAGTTTTTCTGTACTTTGTCGAGATCGTCTCTCCATCTTGTTTTCTGTTGACCTCAATTTCTTGTGTATCCTTGGGGGGAGGGGTTGTCCAATGTGGACTTTTGATGTCCATCTGTTGTCTATTCTTCTTGACACGTGACCCACCAGGCCCCATTTGAGCTTGATGATCATTTCCAGCACATCTGACTCTGGCTTTCTCTGCGATCTATCTCTGCTGTTTTCCGATCACGCTACTTGATGTTTAGCATGATCCTTTCATGAGCTCGTTGGATTGAGGCTCCATGTATCCGTGCCGTACGCGATGATGATGTATTAGTCATAAACTTGACATTTGAGTATCAAGGGCATGTCTTTGTTCTTAAAAACTGCGCTTGCCCTGCCAAAGACTTGGCAGCTTGGGGTTACTCATTATTTGACCTCTTGTTCCTTTGAGACAGAGTCCATGAAAATATTCTGACCAAGACAGATGTAGTGAACGACTTTTTAAATAATGTTGGTGATTTCAATAATTTAATCTACGTCTTGGACAAAGTTATTGTACAAGACTTTCATTTTCTTGAGGTTCATAATGAGTCTGACCTCTAAGCTCACTTGGTTCAGGTCACAGAGCATTTGTTGTAGTTCTTTCTGACTTTCTGATGATGCCATCGGTAAATCTGATGTGGCTGAGGCAGTCACTGTCGATTTTGATACCTCTTTTCTCCAATCTGAGTTTTCGAAAAACTTTTGAGATGTGCCGTGAACAGTTTCGGACAGCTGGTGTCACCCTGTCTGACTTCTCTTCTGAGATGAAAAGGTTTGTAGTGTTTTTTGGAGTCTGACATATGATTTGGAATATATGTAGATGTGTTTGAGAACCTTGATGGGAACTGATACACCTCCTTGTTCCTTAAGAACCTCAATGACTTTATTGGAATCAACTATAAGCCAAACCACTAGAAGAATCAGCAATCTTTTAAACACCTTAAAATGTCTTTCATCCAACTCTGCACTTTTCTTTCCGCCGGTATGGATGTATTTTTTCATTCATTTTTCATTTATTTATTTATTTCGAATGTGTAACATCGAGTATTCAGTGACAGTAATGTAGAAAACATTGTTAAGAAAACTAAAATAAAATATGTATGAAAGCATAAGTCACCATTCAAAACATGAGTTTCACTATGCACATAATTCACGTACATATCCGAAAAGGAGTGGGAAGTTTATGCCTCTTTCAGATGTTTTTTCGCCAGGTTTTCTGAAAAATGCACCTTTTATAGTTAATGATCATATTAAATACCTTGGCTTAATTATACCTAAAAATCCTATTTCCATCCATCCATCCATCCATCTTCTACCGCTTTTCCGGAAGTCCGGGTCGCGGAGGCAGCAGTTCAAGCAGAGAAGCCCAGACTTCCCTCTCCCCAGCCACCTGCTCCAGCTCTTCAGAGGGGATACCAAGGCGTTCCCAGACCAGCTGGGAGACATAGTCTCTCCACCGAGTCCTGGGTCTGCCCCGGGGTCTCCTCCCAGTGGGACGTACCTGAAACACCTCAAGTGGGAGGCGTCCAGGAGGCATCCTAATCAGATGCCCATACCACCTCAACTGACTCCTTTCAATGTGGAGGAGCAGCAGTTCTACTCTGAGCCTCTCCCGGATGACTGAGCACCTCACCCTTTCTCTGAGGGTGAGTCCAGCAATCCTACGGAGAAAGCTCATTTCAGCCGCTTGTATCCGCGATCTCGTTCTTTCGGTCATTACCCAAAGCTCGTGACCATAGGTGAGAGTAGGAACGTAGATTGACTGGTAAATCGACAGCTTTGCCTTAGAACTAAGCTCCCTCTTCACCACAACAGACCGGTACAACGTCCGCATCACTGCAGATGCTGCTCCAATCCGTCTGTCAATCTCTCGCTCCATTTTCCCCTCACTCGTGAACAAGACCCCAAGATACTTAAACTCCTCCACTTGGGGCAGGAGCCTGTCCCCAACCCGGAGAGGACAATCCACCTTTTTCCGGCTGAGGACCATGGACTCGGACTTGGAGGTGCTGATTCTCATCCCAGCCGCTTCACACTCAGCGGCAAACCGTCCCAGCAAGAGCTGTAGGTCATTGCTGGATGAAGCCAACAGGACAACATCATCTGCAAACAACAGAGATGAGATCCTGTGGTCACCAAGCATGACACCCTCCATTCCCTGGCTGCGCCTAGAAATCCTGTCCATAAAAATTATGAACAGGATCGGTGACAAAGGGCAGCCCTGGCGGAGTCCAACTCTCACTGGGAATGACTCCGACCGAGTGTTGGCAATACGAACCAAACTCTCACAACGGTCGTACAGAGACCGAATAGCTCGTAACAACAAGCCCGATACCCCATACTCCCGAAGCACCCCCCACAAAAATCCACGAGGGACGCGGTCAAATGCCTTCTCCAAGTCCACAAAACACATGTAAACTGGTTGGGCAAACTCCCACGAACCCTCAAGAATTCTCGAGAGGGTAAAGAGCTGGTCCGATGTCCCACGGCCAGGACGAAAACCGCATTGCTCCTCCTGAATCCGAGGTTCGACCAACGGCCGGACTCTCCTCTCCAGTACCTTGGCATAGACCTTCCCAGGGAGGCTGAGGAGTGTGATCCCTCTAAAGTTGGAGCACACCCTCCGGTCCCCTTTTTTAAAGAGAGGAACCACCACCCTGGTTTGCCATGCCAAAGGCACTGCCCCCAACCTCCACGCAATGTTGCAGAGGTGTGTCAACCATGACAACCCAACAACATCCAGGGCCTTGAGGTACTCAGGGCGAATCTCGTCCACCCCCGGGGCCCGACCACCAAGGAGATTTTTAACCACCTTGGCGACCTCAGCCCCTGTGATAGGCGAGTCATCCCCCTCGTCCCCAAACCCTGCTTCCTCTGTGGAAGGCGTATCAGTGGGATTGAGGAGATCCTCGAAGTATTCCTTCCACCGCCCGACGATATCCCCAGTTGAAGTCAACAGTGTCCCATCCGCACCATACACAGTGTGGACGGGGAGCTGCTTTCCCCTCCTGAGTCGCCAAACAGTTTGCCAGAATCTCTTTGAAGCCGACCGAAAGTCTTGCTCCATGGCCTCACCGAACTCCTCCCATAGGAGGAGAAATAGGAAATCCTATTTCCTAATCCTATTAAAAAAAATTTTCTGTTATTGGTTTTATGTGTCTGTTTATGTTTTTGTATGTTTGTGTGTTTATACATGAGCCTGTTAAAATGTGTCAATAAAAAATATTAAGAAAAAAAAGGAGTGGGAAGAAGTCTAAACTTATTCAGTCCCACCCCTTCGCCACAAATCATTGATTTACATTCATTTGCTTCCTAGCCATACACAACACAATATAAATAAACACACACACACACACACACACACACACACACACACAGTGGGGAAAAAAGTATTTAGTCAGCCACCAATTGTGCAAGTTCTCCCACTTAAAAGATGAGAGAGGTCTCCAATTTTCATCATAGGTATACCTCAACTATGAGAGACAAAATGAGAAAAAAAAATCCAGAAAATCACATTGAAGGATTTTTAATGAATTAATTGGTAAATTCCTCGGTAAAATAAGTATTTGGTCACCTACAAACAAGCAAAATTTCTGGCTCTCACAGACCTGTAACTTCTTCTTTAAGAGGCTCCTCTGTCCTCCACTCGCTACCTGTATTAATGGCACCTGTTTGAACTCTTTATCAGTATAAAAGACACCTGTCCACAACCTCAAACAGTCAGACTCCAAACTCCACTATGGCCAAGACCAAAGAGCTGTCAAAGGACACCAGAAACAAAATTGTAGACCTGCACCAGGCTGGGAAGACTGAATCTGCAATAGGTAAGCAGCTTGGTGTGAAGAAATCAACTGTGGGAGCAATTATTAGAAAATGGAAGACATACGAGACCACTGACAATCTCCCTCGATCTGGGGCTCCACGCAAGCTCTCACCCCGTGGGGTCAAAATGATCACGAGAACGGTGAGCAAAAATCCCAGAACCACACGGGGGGACCTAGTGAATGACCTGCAGAGAGCTGAGACCAAAGTAACAAAGGCTACCATCAGTAACACACTACGCCGCCAGGGACTCAAATCCTGCAGTGCCAGACGTGTCCCCCTACTTAAGCCAGTACATGTCCAGGCCCGTCTGAAGTTTGCTAGAGAGCATTTGGATGATCCAGAAGAGGATTGGGAGAATGTCATATGGTCAGATGAAACCAAAATAGAACTTTATTGTAAAAACTCAACTTGTCGTGTTTGGAGGAGAAAGAACACCATACCTACTGTGAAGCATGGGGGTGGAAACATCATACTTTGGGGCTGTTTTTCTGCAAAGGGACCAGGACGACTGATCCGTGTAAAGGAAAGAATGAATGAGGCCATGTATCGTGAGATTTTGAGTGAAAACCTCCTTCCATCAGCAAGGGCATTGAAGATGAAACATGGCTGGGTCTTTCAGCATGACAATGATCCCAAACACACCGCCCGGGCAATGAAGGAGTGGCTTCGTAAGAAGCATTTCAAGGTCCTGGAGTGGCCTAGCCAGTCTCCAGATCTCAACCCCATAGAAAATCTTTGGAGGGAGTTGAAAGTCCGTGTTGCCCAGCGACAGCCCCAAAACATCATTGCTCTAGAGGAGATCTGCATGGAGGAATGGGCCAAAATACCAGCAACAGTGTGTGAAAACCTTGTGAAGACTTACAGAAAATGTTTGACCTCTGTCATTGCCAACAAAGGGTATATAACAAAGTATTGAGATGAACTTTTGTTATTGACCAAATACTTATTTTACCAAGGAATTTACCAATTAATTCATTAAAAATCCTTCAATGTGATTTTCTGGATTTTTTTTTCTCATTTTGTCTCTCATAGTTGAGGTATACCTATGATGAAAATTGGAGACCTCTCTCATCTTTTAAGTGGGAGAACTTGCACAATTGGTGGCTGACTAAATACTTTTTTGCCCCACTGTATATATATATATACACTGCCGTTCAAAAGTTTGGGGTCACTTAGAAATGTCCTTATTTTTGAAAGAAAAGCACTTTTTTTTTCAATGAAGGTAACTTTAAACTAATCAGAAATACACTCTATACATTGCTAATGTGGTAAATGACTATTTTTTACCTGCAGATGTCTGGTTTTTGGTGCAATATCTAGATAGGTGTATAGAGGCCCATTTCCAGCAACTATCACTCCAGTGTTCTAATGGTACAATGTGTTTGCTCATTGCGTCAGAAGGCTAATGGATGATTAGAAAACCCTTGTGCAATCATGTTGTTTGAAATAATAATTTTTTCCTTCAAACTTTGCTTTCGTCAAAGAATCCTCCATTTGCAGCAATTACAGCATTGCAGACCTATTTCAAATACAAATCATTATTTCTAACCTTGTCAATGTCTTGACTATATTTTCTATTCATTTTACAAGTCATGGTGGTAAATAAGTGTGACTTTTCATGGAAAACACAAAATAATTGTCTGGGTGACCCCAAACTTTTGAACGGTAGTGTATATATATATATATATACTGTATATATACAGTATATATATATATATATATATATATATATATATATATATATATAAAATTTAAATTAAATCATAGAAAATAATAATACACACATTTAATACACATTATTCAGCAACGCAACTTTGTTCAAACACCTTCATCCTTGTACTGTGCGAAGATCTTTTTTTTTTATACATCCTTTTAAATTGTTTTACGTTTGGACATTGCTTCCGTTCATCACCCAGACTGTTCCATAATTTCACTCCACAGATGGATACACAGAAACAGTTCCTGGTTGTTCTTACATTTACTGTTTTAAAATTAAATAATCCCCTTAAATTGTAAATGCCTTTCCTTTCTGTAAACAGGCCTGAAATATTTTTTGGAAGTTGATTATTTTTGGCTCTAAACATGATTTGACTAGTTTGGTATTTTACTTGATCAAAAAATTTTAATATATTTGACTGCAAGAACAATGGATTTGTGTGATCCCTATAACCAGCTTTATGAATAATTCTTATTGCTCTTTTTTGTAGAATAATTAGTGGCTGTAGCGTGCTTCTATAATTAATGCCCCAAACCTCGGCACAGTAGCTGAAGTATGGTGAAACCAGTGATCTGTAAAGAATGAGGAGTGATCTGTGATCCACAACATGTTTTGCTTTGTTTAAAATTGCTATCGTTCTTGATATTTTTGAGTTTAAATGTTTTATATGCTGTTTCCAGTTAATTTTTTCATCAATTATCACCCCAAGAAATTTGATTTCATTGACTCTTTCAATATCTGTTCCACCAATTTGTATTTTTGTTCTACAGTTGCCAAATAACATCATTTTTGTTTTGCCAAAGTTTAGTGATAACTTGCTTATGCCAACCCACATCTTCAGTTTTTCCATTTCTATGTTTATGTCATCCAGTAATTGCTGTAGATCTTCTCCTGCACAGAAAATGTTCATATCATCAGCAAACAAAACCAGTTTACCCCTGGGGGACACCACAGACAATATCCAAACATAAAGAGCATTTACCCAAACTCACAACTGCCTCCTATTGCTCAAATAACTCTTTATTCATTGCAACACAACCCCTCTGATACCATATCTTTCCAATTTTCTTACTAATATATCATGATTTAATGTGTCAAAAGCCTTTTTTAGATCGATGAATAGTCCCAACAGCATATTTTTTCTGATCAGTGGAATTCATTATATCCTCTATTGTATCTAACAATGCAAGTGATGTGGATCTGTTTGATTTTAAATATGCAAATCTGTTCATGTTACTACAGTGGGGAAAATAAGTATTGAACACATCAACATTTTTCTCATTAAACATATTTCTGATGGAGCCATTGACTTGAGATTTTCAACAGATATCAGTAACAACCCAGGTAATTCATTCATTCATTCATCTTCTTCCGCTTAATCCTTTTCGGGTCGCGGGGGGGGGCTAGAGCCTATCCCAGCATCTTTGGGCGAGAGGCAGGGTACACCCTGGTTATTCATACATATAAAGAAATCAAGGCAACTTTGTTCAGAAAACAAGTTATATTTAATAAAGTGGAACGACACAGGGAATAAGTATTGGACACATGAAGAAAAAGAGGTGCAGAAAGGCATAGAAAGCCAAGAAACCAGCTGAAATGCATCAGAATTTAGGAAGCCATCCCATCCCCCATCAGTGCAAATTAATTTCAGCTGGTTAAGTCCTGACTGATAGCCTTTAAAAAGGTCTGTGAATATCAGATTGTCACACCACTAAGAACTCATAACGGGTAGAAGTAAAGAGCTCTCTCTAGACTGTCGCAACCTTATTGTTGCAAAACATAATGATGGCAATGGTTACAAGCGCATTTCTGAAGTGCTGAATGAACATCATTTTACCATAAACCAGCCATGACCAGGAGCTCCTCGCGAGATTTCTGACAGAGGAGTTAAAAGAATTATCGGAAGAGTTATTCGAGAGCCAAAGACCACTCGTAGAGAGCTCCAGAAAGACCTTTAGTTAGCAGGTACTGCTGTTTCAAAGAAAACAATAAGTAATGCTCTCAACCGACATGGGCTCTACTGTATGCCCGCTCACCTTGCAAGACTCCATTGCTGAAGGAAAAGTATGTTGAAGCTCGTTTATAGTTTGGTGTACAACATCTGGGCAAGCCAGTAAAATCAGATGAGACCAAAACTGAACTTTTTGGATGCCACAACATGCAGCATGTGTGGAGGAGAAATGGCATTGCACATCGCATCATAGTGTGGGGGTGTTTTTCAACACATGGTACAGACAGACGTCATATAATTGAAGGAACGATGAATCAACAAATCTACAGAGACATTCTTGATAAGAACTTGTTGCCATCTGCCAAGATGCTGACGATAAAACGAGGGTGGACATTTCAGCAAGACAATGATCCCAAACACACAGCCAAGTAAACTCTCAATTGGCTCCAGAGAAGCAAAATAAAGCTGCTAGAATGGCCCAGTCAGTCATCTGACCTGAATTCAATTGAGAATCTATGGAACGAACTAAAGAGCAGGGTTCATAGAAGACACCCACGGAAACTTCAAGATTTGCAGACAGTTTGTGTGGAAGAATGGGCTAAAATTACTACTGAGCAATGCCTGTGCCTACTTTGTCCATACAGGAGGCGTCTGGAAGCTGTTATTACCAACAAAGGCTTTTCTACTAAATATTAAATGAATGTCACCAAGCGTGTTCAATACTTATTCCCTGTGTCATTCCACTTTATTAAATATAACTTGTTTTGTGAACACAGTTGCTTTGATTTCTTTGTATGTATGGATTACTTGGGTTGTTACTGATACCTGTTGAAAATGTCAAGTCAATGGCTCCATCAGAAATATGTTTAAAGAGAAAAATGTTGACATGTTCAATAGTTATTTTCCCCACTGTATAAGCAAAGCATACTAAAAATGGAAACTAAATCCTCAGGTCTTGTCCCCTTCCAAGAGATTACATTTTCATACGCAGATTTGTTTCTAGGAATTATAAAATTACCGTTTTCCTGCAGGATTAATGTAATTACGATGATTCCTACAGACTACCTTTGTCCAGACGTCCCTCCAGCCTCTCCAGAATGTTTAGGCTCTTGTCCAGCTGCTCCTTGACCACCTCGCCCATGTAGCAGTCCACTTCTCCAGCTTGCAGAAGCTCCTTAAAGGCCTTGCTCAGGTCCTCCAGCTGCCGGCGGTGCAGGCCTCCCAGCCTGCGGCTCTCCTTAATCTGCTGCCTCAGCTGTGACAGTTCCCTGGCCTGCGACTGCACCAAGGAGTCCAATCTGTAAAAATAAGAAAAATAAACAAAAAAAAAAAACGAGTGGAAAAGTAGACCAGTTTGAACCAGAAATATTTACAAGATGCTTGAGGGATAGCTGACCTAGCAGGTGACGTAGAGCGACTGCGGTTCAGCTGCTGCTGCTCGCTCATGCTTCTGTTCGGTGTCCTCTCTCTGTCCAGATCCATATTCAAACAGCTGGTTTTATTCTTTAGTGTCTGGTTTTCACCCTCTCCTTTCTCTCTCTGTTGCCCACTTCTGTAGCTCCTCTCTTGGCCTGGATCCTCTTTGTTCAGGCTTTCTTGGGGCCTGATGGCAGATGGGTCTAAAGGGCTGGGGACTAAGTCACTGGACAAAGAGTTCCTATGTAGGAGGCTCTGCATTTGGAGAATGAGTTTGGTTTGATTTTCCAGCTGGACCTTCAGCTCACGGACTTGTTCCTGAAGCTGTAGAGGATCCTCAGAAACACCATACTCACTGTAGACCTGCAGGCCTTTCAGATTGACCTAAAAACAGAGAAGACAGTTAAAGGGTACCTGTGGTGGTCGTCTAAACGCATTCAACTTGAAAACATTAGGCAAATTATTCGTTATTTGGTTAAATAATTATTGCCAGCCAAATACCACCACAGAAATATGCAAATACGACCACAGGCATGGCCAGCCAATGAAAACTCTGAGCGCAGCCATGACACATGCGGATGTGACGTCACTTCGTTGATACTCAACAGTCAATGCTCCGCCTGTATGACAAGACTAGGGTGCTTTTGTGAGTGTTTTTATTCTATTATGACTGAATTGTCGGACTCTGGGGAAGAATTCGTCCAACATGGCTACAGGTTTGAGCCAGAAAGGTCTTCTGAGGGTGAAAGTGACGAAGTGGTCCTCACACACAACGCAATTTCGTCTGAAAGGATTCGTCTGTGCCCTGTTCCAAGATCATTTTTCCGCTCCGATCTTCTGACAAGGTGAGCTGGGTTTGGGTACACAAATGAAGTGTTTATCTTTGTTTTTTCGCTTATTATTGGGACATCCAAAGGCTTTACATTCCGCCATGTTGCGATATCCATATCGCATTGTATGTTTTTGTTTTTACAAGAGCGCCGAGTGTCTGCTGCTCTGCTCTGCTGCTCTCTCTCTCTGCTGCTCCCGCGGCGAGGGAGGAGCCCAGTCCGTCTCGCAGCTGTTATGAGCTCAGATCAGACTAGACAAGCCGCTGAATTTAAGCATTTATTTATTTATTTTCTACTCGTTTTAGTTCTGCATTTAATATGAACCCTGAGTTTGAAATAAACGTTTGAATTTTAATTTGAATATCCCGAAAGCCGCTGCACATCCAGGTACTCCAGGCTCAGCCAATATTGATCCAGATCGCATAGTTATAGAATCATCGGCCATTACGAGCTCAGATCAGAGGAGACAAGCCGCTGAATTTAAGCAGTTATTTATTTATTTTCTAATCGTTTTAGTTCTGCATTTAATATGAACCCTGAGTTTGAAATAAACGTTTGAATTTTAATTTGAATATCCCGAAAGCCGCTGCACATCCGGGTACTCCAGGCTCAGCCAATATTGATCCAGATCGCATAGTTTTAGAATCATCGGCCATTACGAGCTCAGATCAGAGGAGACAAGCCGCTGAATTTAAGCACTTATTTATTTATTTTCTGATCGTTTTAGTTCTGCATTTAATATGAACCCTGAGTTTGAAATAAACGTTTGAATTTTAATTTGAATATCCCGAAAGCCACTGCACATCCGGGCACTGCAGGCTCAGCCAATACTGATCCAGATCGCGGTGTCAACGAAATTACGTCACAGGAAGCGTCCTGGAAGGCCATGTAGCCGCTAGTATGGCTGCACTCATGTTTTGCTGACATAGCTGAACCAGCACATCAGCAATGGATTTATATCAAATTGCTTTGAACATGAATTTCAACTTAAACTTGAACTAGAACGTGAGACAGGGGCTCAATATAATATCTTTTTTTTCACGACCACCACAGGTACGCTTTAAGCAAGATAACATTTCTCAATAGGAACTAAAAATAAGTGGTAGAGAGTTCTCTGTTGCAAAGTACCCTTAATAACTGTTGCTTCCATAATTTTCTGCATGTTATGGCTAACCTGGTGTGGCTAGGGTAGGAGCTGGGAAACCATTTCAGCTTCCCGAGAACACCATGGGAGTTTTTCTACTCAACAGCGGGAATATGTGGTGGCTAATTACAGCCTGTGTTTGTATTGCTACTTTTTTGTCTGGCTTTTCTTTCAGGGGAGTATCGCTGCTCTCGGGAGCCAACGGTACAGTGTATTGCTACTCTTCACAGTTAGTACCCTTTTTTCCGTAACTGTTTTGCTTGTTAACTGTTTTTGCTGAGATTGAAGCTCCCAGTAACCAAGTTTGCACACATGTCTGTAGACAGTTAAGCCAAGTCCCAGAAGACAGTCTGAGGAAATCTTAGCTGAAGAGGTTTTTGAATAACTTGTGTGTAAGGCATCAGTTGTATTTATATTGCACCCCACAACTATGTACCTTATTTCCAGCCAATCCTGGGTGACAGAGTGTAATAGGCGCTTTTGTTGAGGTCACACCCAGTGTGTTCTCGTATTGAGACTCTTCAGTCATTCTACTCAGAGAACCAAAGGTTATGTGGATAACTTAAAAGTTACCATTCACACTACACACCAAAGTAATTTAAATGAACCACAGCATATGGCAAATACTACACTATGACAGCTAACATTTACTGGGGTTACTGCATAAAGTTGCATGGAGTTTTGCATGGAAGACATGTTTTATCTCACATGCAGACATGCGGGATACAATTGAGGAGACTCAATTAATTCAAACACTGTGAAAAGTCGTATTTTTTCTTCAGCATAAGCTAACATGGCAATAATAAAATATTGGAATTTTACCACAGACTTCATAAATGAGATTACAGTATAATCAGCTGTGAAACAAGTCATACGATTTGACAGTGCACAAAAATGAATGGCCAAATTATCGCAAAAGGTTGTGAGGTCTGGGCTGCATACGCTGCCAACACAACACCGTAGAAATTTATAGAATTTAATGTGTCAGTTACAAAAAATTTAATCTTCATAGATATAAAAGGAGAAATTGTCTTTTCTTGCTGTGAAGTCCCCCCCCCCCCCCGTATTTTTAAACCTTTTATTATGGGATCTAGTAGCTCACTTTTAGAGTTAGCCTGAAGTGGCCATTTGATGAACTGCAGTTTTTGGCACTTTTAACTCTAGTTCAAGCACAGAAAAACACTTAACACAGCTATTCCTTACACTTCTGTTCTCTGTTTTTTGGTTTTGAAAGCATCAAATAGAAACACACTGAGCATTCTCTTGCTATTACCTCTATTCAACAGACTTGGCCCAGTTATAGCTGCTAAAAGAGAGGAGGTGGTAAATGATAAGACAAATACCTTGGCTGAGCTGAGGGCTGGGGAGCTAGGATACGGGGTGCTGGAGGCCGAGTCTAAATTTTCGGTGGAGGAGAAGGTGACTTGCTCGTGTTTTAGCAGGGAAGGCAGACTGGAGGTGCTGCAGCTAGGCTTCACACCGACCTCTAGATCTGGCAACACAAGGAACACACAAACGTTAAACTCGGGAAGGAAACCAAGACAGCGCTGGTGAAATTAGGAAACAAGTGGAGATAGATTGAAATAAGATAAAAGTAAGGAGTAAAGTTAGTGGGTGCTTGAACTGCAAACCAAACCATTAGAGTGAAAACATGCAAAACATCGACAAGTCCATTAAAATTTGTGCAGAGAAAACCCCAGTTAAAACCAGAAAAAGACAGTGTGTGGTTATGACACCCAAACAGAAAATCGTCCTCAAGGTCAGAGACAGTGCACCTTTATTCCCTCCTCATGCAGAAATACTAAATTGGGAGGAATCTATTCGTAGGTGAGATTAGTATCCACTCAGCAGACAGACGTGCAGAGTCTGTCTGAAGGGCGTCTACCTGTGCTACTGCTCTCTTCCCTATCGTTCTCACTCTTGGCACTGGTTTCGTAACCCAGGTCTTGCAAATCCACCTGGACACCTTTGTCATCCTGATCAGGAGCTGGCATTGGAAGCAATGTGTTTAGTTAGGGATTTTTTTTTTTTAAAGGTATTTTAAGGTAGTTTGTTATAGAGAAGTGAAGCTGCTAAAACCTAAATTATTTCAGTCTATTATTTTCAGTATATAAAGCATTTGATTGATGGAGTTTTTATGATATTTAGGTAGTATATTGTTATCACTTATATCGGGATATGAAATTTTGGTCATATCACATAGCCCTATTAATGTATAATTTCTTTTATAACTACCTTATGAAAATTGCAGTTTTTTTGCTTAGTGGTGAGTATTTGACACTGCACAAAAAATAATAATGCATAAATCAGTGTTGCTGCTAATCATTGACATATCCCAGGCTGTAATAATTCAACACAACAAAAAAATTTACTTTGCATGTAGTATATTGAAAATAATTTATTTTTTCCATTTTTTTAATCTAAAAACGTGGTGACACCATGACAAAAACCTGGCATTTAAAGAGTTTTAAAAGCTTTAAAAAAAAATAATGAGCATTTGGTATTAACAATTAGGTCAGATGTAGGTGAAAAAATTAGCTCAATGAAAGTAGAATATAATATTAATGTATAATTTTTTATTGCTACCTTATGAAAAGCACGTTTTTTTGTGCTTAGAGGTATGAGTGTGACTAATATTTGATGGGTCCCTAAGGGTTAAGAACAACCACTTTGGGGGCTGTAAAGCGACACAGAACTTGTTTTTGGTCTCTAGAACTACCTATATTTGTGTCCCTGAGGATCTCAAAATTGAAAAGTAAATGCTGGAAAATGTACATAATGGGACCTTTAAATACAGAGAAGAACAAATTAATAAATGACTGAATAAATAAAAAACAATGCAGTTAATACCGACAGAGGCCAACTGCGTTTAATAGCATATAAAATTTCTACTGTATAATTTATTATTTCAAATTTATTTTTAGCAGCTCCAGTCCTCCTTACATGACTAAAGTTCTTTTTTTTTCCTTTTATATCTTCAGAATCATGCAGTCATTTGAAATACTGTGCACACATGCACTCCAGTGTATTATCATACCTTTCCTTGCAGTTTCAGGTGAGGATGTCTTGGTCAGAGCAGTTGCCAGTTTCTCCTCCAGGCTTCTACATGTTTTCTTCTTCTCCCTGAGTGCTTTATGTAGCATCTCCAGCTGTAGCTGAACATCTGGTGGTAAACTTTTGCTGTCCTGCACCTTTCTGTGAGGCTCACCTTCGCCCCTCTTCTGCTGCTCTTCTTGCAAGGAGGCCTGGAGTTCTGATATTCTCTGAGAATAATCGCTTAAGACTCTGGAGAGGAGACAGAGATGCTGATGAAGATCTTGTCCTTTGGTTCCAGGTGTACCAGATGGATCGCTGCTGGAGTTGGTGGCTGGCTGGGCAGGTTTTCCCAGTTGCTCCCTTTCTAACAGGGCTCTCTGAAGTTGATCTAAATTCCTCTGAAGGTCATTGTTTGTTTGCGTTGATCTGCTGGTGTTTGTTAAGTGCTCTGCTAAAGAGGCAACAGCAGACTCTGCTGTGCTAAAACAGTTTGTCAGAACTTTAACAATCTCTTGATTTAAACGGGCATCATCAGAACCCCCAACTGCACTGTGGTGTTCAGTGGACTCATTTTGTTTCAGCAACTCTGCTGTTGTTTGCCTTGAGGTGTTGCCGTGTTGACTAACAGGCTTACTGCTGTAGCCATGTTGTTCAGCAGTCCTCAGTTTTTCCTGCAGTTGTGCATTGAGCCTATTCTGTTCCCAAAGTGCCTCCTGTAAAGAGTCTGCATGTCGCTGCAGCTCACTCAGAGAACCGTCAGTGCCTCTACAGACATCTCCTGGCCTCTCTTTGTTTGAAAACGGACTCGTCTGCTGTAAGGTGCCCTCTATCTTTAAACAAAGCTCACAGATTTCTGGATTCTTTTCCTGGCTGTCAGAGGAGTTAAGGAGGTTCTCCGCCATACTGAGAAGTTCGATGAGCTGGTTGTTAAGCTCCTCCTTCTCCTGCAGGGCTTTCTGCAGCTCCATGCATCTACTGTGGAGAGCGGCATTCGAACCCAAAGAGCTAGAACCTGTGTGTGAGCCAAGCCCACCCTGGCTGTCCAGACTGCATGCAGTCAGGTAAGCAATGGTGGATTCAGCCGCCTTTAAAGCCTCCATATACTGATGATTAAGTCGGTCCTTTTCCTGGAGCTGAGCTTGCAGTTCTTCCCAATCAGAAAGCTGCTCCCTCAGCTTATTGATCAAGTCCTCCTTCTCCTGACACTCCTGGTGGAGAAGCTCCAGCTGAGTTAAAAGATCTGAGTCTGCCTCGGCATTATCCAGTGGCGTTTTGGTCTCCGTGCCATTGTTAGAGGATACTGGACTGCAGCTTCGATCAGGATATCCAAGGGTGGAGGAAGATGACCTGCTGTCCGAGTTTGTGTGAAATTGTTGGTCAGACTCACAGACGCCTAGATTAAAGTGCTGAAGTGCATCGGTTTTCGGCTGGTCAGAGCTGCTACTGGCCTCCACTCTCAGCCTCACAGGCACAGGAAGGCGAGATTTGACACCAGCCTACAATGGAAACATAGAAAGGCAATAAAAACACAAACTTCAGGAAGGAAGTAACAATGCATGTCTTGGAGAGAAAACCCTACCTTATGCCTTGCAACATGTTGTTTTGTACTCCGGCTGTACGAGTGATGCTTAGGTATTTGACTCTCCTCATCAGAGTCTACAGTGCTGATGACGGGAGCGGGGTTCTTCCCATCTAAAACCTCATTTGTTGTCTTCTGTCCTTTTTCTTTTGAAAGTCTGATGATCTCAAAGTGCTCTTTTGCCTCAACCTGCAGCATTTCCAAACTCTTCCTCAGCTCAGCCTGTCCTTCGCTGCTGTTCCCTGAGGCGTCCATGCTCTCTTTCTCCTTACACTCAGTAGACTTCTGCTCTTTCAGGAGACCCCGCAGCTCTGCATTTTCTGATCTAAGTCTGAGCAGTTCATCTCTGCAAAAAGGAATATTCAATTACACATTCAGCAAGCTACACTAACGTAAAAATAAATAAATAAACAAAGCTCTGAAGAAAATGCCAACCTAAGGTGCAGAACTGATGCAGACCCACAGTCAGACAGCAGGGATTTAAGTGTCTTTTCATCACCCTTCTTATCGTCAGAATCTTTCTCTCCAGAGTCGGAGCTGTCAGTGCCGGAGTGAACATGTTCTCTACTCTGGCTGAGGCCACTGTCCCCACTCTCATCATCCACCAGCTTCCCTGAGACCATCTAAAATAGACAGTTAAAAAGATGTCTGCAATTCTTTAAACTGTGCTTTAAATACTTATTCCTTAAACAACCACCTTTTTTTATACCTGTGGTGACGTGTTGCATGTCTGGCTCTCTTTGTCATGACCAGAGGGACGCATCGTGTTGCCGTGAGGCTGCAGCTGCATTTCCTGCATCTTCTCAAGCTGCTAGAGCAATGGGATGGGAGGCGAGTATGACACACATGGCTCGGTAAAAGAAAACTTAATGAGGGAACAGAATCCATAAAACACCGCACAGCAACAGCAGAATGGCATGACATGTCTAATGTGGCATGGGCGAAGAGAGATTGTTTCATGGACACAGAGATAGAGATAAAACAGGGACTGATTAGGAAAGGAGAGCGGAAGAGGGGAGTTACTGCTACAGACAAGAAACACTTGTTAAGAGGCATTAGTAACAAGCTAGACGGAGCAGAGGTTAAGATGTACAGTACTGTGTAAAAGTCTTGAACAACCCCTAATTTCTTTATATTCTGCTAGAAAAATTGGGAAATACATGAAGTGATCTGTTGAACCATGCAAACGTAAATGGAAATTCCTTATAGACAATAAAAACAGCTTGAAAGTCAATATTTGACCACCTTTATTCTAAACACAGTCTGAACTGCCTTGGCCAAGTGTTCTTGTCATGTCTTTAAGCAGTCTTCAGGAACAGTTCCCAAGGGTTCTTGAAAGTCATTACAAAGCTCTTCTTTGGATGTTGGCTGCCTTTTGTTCTGATCCCACACTGCTTCAATAATGTTGAGGACATTCCACAACTGATAGGGATCCTTTTGTTAAATAAATCCAGGCAAATGCAGCCCCAAACCATGATAGAGCTGCCACTGTGTTTTACAGATGGCTGTTGACATTAGTGTTATACCTCTCTTCTGACTTCCTCTGTACACACTGAAAGAGTTTTGGATTCATTACTCCATAAAACCTGTTGCCAGTCATTTGCAGTCCAGTTCTTGTGCAATTTGGCATGTCTCAACCTTTCCTCCATGTTTCACTCTTGAAACATCTTGCACATGTTTCACTTCCACTGGAGTGGTGGCCTAGTTGGTAGAGCATCCGCCCCACACCCGGGAGGCCTGGGTTCAAATCCTGGCCGGGTCATGCCGAAGACCATATAAAAAAGTGGAACTTCCTGCCGTCCAGCTTGTTGCTCAGCAATAATGGAACGGAGGAGGGAAATTTGTGGCAGCA
This sequence comes from Pholidichthys leucotaenia, assembly GCA_020510985.1. NCBI lineage: Eukaryota > Metazoa > Chordata > Actinopteri > Cichliformes > Pholidichthyidae > Pholidichthys > Pholidichthys leucotaenia. The sequence continues at coordinate 41,981,887 of CM035850.1, forward strand.
TCTTGCATGGCAGCGACCCCTCTGATTCTAGATGTGATTAACACTGTAGATAAGAGAAATGTAATTTCTCTCTACTGTACACGATTGGCTGTATGGACTGAATGACAAAGTTGGCTTTACTTTTCACTTCCTTAAGAATGCTTCTTGACAGCCACCCTTTCATAAAGACCATTTCTCACGAGGCTTTGACAAACAGCAGATGGATCAACTGAATGACCAAAACCACAACCAGCTCTTCAGGCACTCCTTTCTGTCTGCTGCCATTGGACTACATAACAGCTAGAGCCACAGCCTGACACCCCTTCCAAATGAGGATCAAGAAAGGATTATTTTATTTTAACTTATGTCTGAGGTCTTGGCTAGATTTTTTTCCAATTTCGTAAGGCCATGACTTTCAAATAACTGTTCATCTGCTGTAAATAGTACCCCCAGGCATGCCATTTCCTCTTTTGTCCTCTATTCTAGTTTCCTCAAATTTTGGGCAAAAACTGGACAATGGTCATGTACAAGGACTGGACAGAAAATGAGTCAAGCAAACAGCCACTGCTCAAAGAAAAACTCTGAAAGGCCTCCAAAAAGCCTGGAGAACTACTGCTTGAGACCACTTTAAAACTGACAAGAAAGTCTGGCTCGTTGGAAGCTAAGTATAAGGAAATGAGGGGTGGCTTAAGACTTTTGCACAGCACTGTACATAGGTTAAAAGGTTAGAAAGGATCTATAAGGTGGATGTCAGACAGACTCATGATTTGTCAAGTCGTTTCTAAATGTGAACATACTCTGAAAAGAAATCTATTAAATGATAAAAGATGTCTTCTATTATTATTATTATTATTAATATTATTATACCAACAAATGAGCACAAGCTCATCCATTTGTCATTTTCTCAGCCTCTACCTGTTTCCTTACACTGCTGCTGCTGGTCGAGTCTTTGTCTTTCCTGTCATAACCATCTCCTTCGAATTTCTCCGTGTGTGACACTTGACTTTGAAGCTCACTGTTCAACGTCTGCAGTCTGCTGACGTGATTTTGCAATTCCCGGACCTACAGCATAGAGGAAATTATTGAAACTTCCAGTTTTAGAACTCAATATATAACAGTAAGTAATCCTTTCATAACAACTCAACAACAGGAATGGCAACCGGCCTGTTAGCATTTATTTTAGTTTTCTTTTTTTCCCCCCACATAAATTTAAATACTCATAAATTTGTAACTGCTTTTGTAAGCTTGCATTTTCTAAAATTTGCAGCTTTTCTCCAATTCAGGACTTTTTCATATAAATTTGGAACTTTTCAAATATATAACTTTTTTTAATTTCTAGTTTATGTCAAAACTGCAAGAAGCTTCAGAGCTGCAGGTTGCAGACTCCTGCTCAATAAGCATAAAAGTGAAATAAAGAAAAACATCTACTTCCCACCAGCACAGAAATACAGTATATAATGCAGCATAGAAATTTACCTTCTGCCTGAGCTCCTGAACAGAAAGTTGAGCCAAGCTGTCATCCAGTCCCTCACCTACACAGATGCTCATGTAGGAAGTCTGATCGCCGATGAAGCTCAAAGTGTCATCTAAGAACAAACAAAAATCTCAGTGACATTTGAAATGACCTCAGATTATGATATCAGGTGTATTTTCCCTCCACTGCAGTCTTACCACAGTCAGTTGCCCCGCCGACACCTCCTCCACGGTTCTGAATTGCTCCTAGGCGAGCCTGCAGGGATGCGTTCCAGCGCTGGGCATCTTCCAGCTGATGTCTCATGCTCTCCAGCTCCTTTGGGTCAATTCGGTCCATACCTGGGGGGGGGGGGGGGGGGGGGGAAGCACAGGGTTTAACACAGAAAAGTCTCTGGTACACTTCAGGACAGTGTTAGATAAGTTTATAGGGACTATGAGAAAAAGACAATTTGGAGCAAAAAGGAACAATGTCAGCTGCTACACCAAGAGTTCCCGTTAAAAAAGGCGTATTCTGGCCTTGGTCTCATAGGGCCGTAACAGAAAAGAAATTAATTGGTACAGTTGAGAGATCTCGGATGAGCCCCCATTTTCTGTTACGGCCCTACGAAGCCAAGGCCAGGATGCGTCCCTCAGTGTCTGATTCGACTCTTTAATGTCAAGGTGGACTAACTTATCGTCTGTTTCACCCTTGGGTAAGGCAGACTTGTACCTTCAAATGCACGCAGAGATTTTAACCCATGACCCCAAGATCCAAATCCTCACACTAACCACAGAAACAAAGCTGTTCTAAAAAAAAGAACAGATACTGTATATGATGATGATATGCAACAATTTGGCCACCCCTTGACAAATGGTGTATATTTTTTAATTGAAATGATGTAAACAGCCACTGTAGGATATGGGTAAATAAATACAGTATTGCCAACAAATATTAATCATTATTTTATAAATTGTACAAATAAATACAAAATGTTGGCATGTGCAAAAATATGGAAGCCCTACACACTTGTATGTATCCAGGGGTATTTGACTGCCTGAAATTTTCAACGATGACCAAATTAGCCTGATGTAAAAAAAACAAAACAGAACATCCAATCTCTGCATTATTATGGTTTTAAAGCAAACAGAACATCAATGACAGTTTGGTGAAATCACCCCAAAAATGCTCTGATGTCCTGATTGTTGACCTTGAACTTGACCTCAGCCGAGCTGCAGACCCACTTGCAGATCATTGTGCATAAATTTGCCAAATATTGGGGCAGCTGCCACCACCACCTCAACTGACTCTTTTCAATGTGGAGGAGCAGCGGTTCTACTCTGAGCCTCTCCCGGATGACTGAGCTCCTCACCCTATCTCTGAGGGTGAGTCCAGCAATCCTACGGAGAAAGCTCATTTCAGCCGCTTGTATCCGCGATCTCGTTCTTTCGGTCATTACCCAAAGCTCGTGACCATAGGTGAGAGTAGGAACGTAGATTGACTGGTAAATCGACAGCTTTGCCTTAGAACTAAGCTCCCTCTTCACCACAACAGACCGGTACAACGTCCGCATCACTGCAGATGCTGCTCCAATCCGTCTGTCGATCTCTCGCTCCATTTTCCCCTCACTCGTGAACAAGACCCCAAGATACTTAAACTCCTCCACTTGGGGTATGGGCATCTGATTAGGATGCCTCCTGGACGCCTCCCACTTGAGGTGTTTCAGGCACGTCCCACTGGGAGGAGACCCCGGGGCAGACCCAGGACTCGGTGGAGAGACTATGTCTCCCAGCTAGTCTGGGAACGCCTTGGTATCCCCTCTGAAGAGCTGGAGCAGGTGGCTGGGGAGAGGGAAGTCTGGGCTTCTCTGCTTGAACTGCTGCCTCCGCGACCCGGACCTCCGGAAAAGCGGTAGAAGATGGATGGATGGATGGATGGATGGGGCAGCTGCCTAGGAGGAGCAATGATTTTTATGAGATCATAAATGCCCAAATTTCGTGACCTTTGACAATGACCTTGAGCGCAGCCTGGATGTAGACAAACCTGAGGATCCGTGTGTGTGTGCGTTTGTTGAGAATTGGGGCAATTGCCTAGGAGGAGTCACAATTTTACTAAAATCATAAATGCCAAGATCTCCTGACTGTTGATCCTGAACTTGACCTTGAGCTGGATGCAGACCCAGCAGAGGATTATTGTGAGTAAGGTTGGTGAGCATCGGCAAATTGCCTTTCAGGTGAAGCATTTAAAAAAAAAAAAATAAATCACATAAGTGCCAATATCACTTGACCTTTGCTCTTGACCTTGAGCACAACCTGGATGCAGAGTGAATTTGGTGACCAATGGGGCAACTGCCTAGGAGGAGTAGCAGTGACTCCCATGAATGCGGGTGAACTGACAGACGACGGACACTGTGCCACGGCATTAGCTCCTTTTGGCTTTGCTGGAATAAGCTAAAAATAAATGAATAAATGTTTAAAAAAAAAAAAAGTAATTTTTGATACAAGTATTTTGGCCTGATTTTAATATTTGAATGGTTTCATTAACAGAGAGGCTGTAGTATAATCACATACACAAAATAACGTGATTAATACAGTGGTTTTCATCTTCCAGCATACTCACATAAAGAAATTTCTAATAATTAACCAAAGCATGAAGTGTGTCATTGCCATCATCCACAGTTATTCTGATACGTTTTATTGTGCAGTCAGTGAGACATGGCCCCATTACTTACAGCTGACCTATTTTTACACCTGGGCCTGTATACTGGAGTGTGTGTGTGTGTGTGTGGGGGGGGGGGGGGGTACATGCACACTCACATGACCACACACGTGCATGTTGACGGATCGTTTATTTGCCTTAGACGTTGGTGCAGAATGACAGTTTGAATCTGTCTCCAGGCTGGGCATGAAGGTCAGACTACATTTTACATCGGTTCTGCAACCTCAGAGGATCATGCAGTTGCTACTTTCTGGATTAGGATCCATTCCAGAAGAATTATTTTTTTTTAATGGGATACTCAGGGCATTAGTAACTTTTATTAAAGTTGTTATATAAGGGTATACTTATGGGTTCAACTTGTGTTCAGGTGGCAGATGGCTAGATGGGTTGGATTAATAAGCAGAAGGCGTGTGAGTGTTAGTGTGTGATGGAACTAAATGTTTTAAAGGTCCCATTCACGCAAACATGGTGAACATTCTAAAGTGCTTTCTTGGGTCATGTGACTGCAGTAATGATATTAAAATCTCTCTTCACTTAGAAATAATTATATTTTAACATTTTGGCAGAATAGTCAGAAGCAGTTTTTGGTCTTCCAGGTTCTTTATCCCTATATCACCGATAAATGAAATGTGTGAGCCCAAGGCGTTAGCTTCAGAGCTAACAGGGCTACTATGAAGTTAGCTTACCAAGCTAGTTTTTTTCTTTAAATTCCAGTCAACCCACTAGAAATCACCCTTCCCACCTGGTTTGCTAATCAATCCACAGTTGATAATATAGCTCATGTAATTCTGTCTTATTATCACTGTGATGATAGATGAACCGTTAGCATTAGCTTGGCTGGGCAGTCTGAGTCAATCTGCCTGTTGTTAGCTTAACTGTAATCACAACCAGTTTTGATCGCACCTGAACATAATGTGTCGTATTTAGACGTTACTTTAGCTTAACTTACTGCAGTTTATTATACTCATGATTGGTACCAAAGGCGGCTAGCAGCCCGGTAGCAGTTTCCCATTCACTCACTCAAGGTTGTTTCTGTGCTTATGTATTGTACTCCAGGGACTGGTCATATCCCATCAACCGCTGAAACCACACACTCATGTCCACCAGTGATGCACTATTTCATTCATTCTTTAAAATGAGTTTACATTAGTTGGCTCAGGCTGTGTTAGCTACCTGAGCTAGGAGCTAGCCAGCTAACATCAGCCAGTGACATAAGCAACATCCTAAGTGACGAAAAAGGAAGGGTGGGGTGAGCTAGGGCTTAAGAGCATTTACAGAGGCAACAACACATTCTGAGGAAGGCTGCAAAAGATGATTCACAATGACGCTGCACTAATTAAATAATTAAATCAAGTTTGACCAAAGCATGTCACAGACATTTCACTGAGACGTGTGGGAGCTGTCAACATGTGGAAAACAGGCAGTGAATGGGACCTTTAACGAGACAATCAAAACAGAAAAAGAAAACAGAGAAGACAGGTCTTTATTTGTTTAAGAAGAGATAGACGTGCAATTAATACATGAGTGATAGCGAAACTGGACAAAGACATGCAGATGAGGAGGTGATGATGTAATGAACAGCAGACAGAAAACATGAAGATAGAAACTGGAGGGATCAGGGGGGTGCATGCTGAACAAAAACACATAGATAACATGTCAACATAATGACTCGCTGAAGCAAACACACTGAGCAAAGAAGACAGGTGTGCTTGTGTCTGTGCTGACTCTGAGATGCTATTTCTATGTCCATAATCCACCTAAGGGTCTTTTTCTCTCCGTTTCTTGCTTTTGACTTAGTCATCATCCTCATCAATAGCAAACTGTTTTTGAACTGCACCTTCTCTTCGTTTGTTTCTGAGTATCTCTCTCTCTCTCTCCAAGTTTCCCCTCAGCTCCTCGTTTGTTTTGATGCCGTCTTCTAGCTGCTGCCTGAGCAGCTGCACGGCTGTCAGCTCCAGCTGCAGAGCGTGGAGACGCTGGGCGCTGTAAAATGACACACACACATATTTACAGAATTAACACTAATTCATACATCCAAACATAGAGATATATTAAATGATCAAAATTATCAAGGTATCTACAGCTACAGGGAAGTTGAACTTAAGACTTTTGAAGACCTTTTATAAGGCTTCTTCATCAAATTTAAGCACTCACATTTTCAAAAAGTCTGTGGCTACGTTACAATTAAGTTGCGTTCAGACCAAAGGCGAAAGCGCTAATCCTTTGTGTGGCGGGATTACATGTTAACTGAATGTAAATAAGCAAACAGATGTGAATTTGTGTCTGAGTGAGCTGCAGAGGGGTGGGGTTGCCTTCGTAACTTCTGCAGCTACTGTGTACCTGCTGTGGAAATCCCCAAAACGCCATCATGTTTAGCTTTATATTACCTGCCAGGCACACAGCTGGAAAAATGTCACTGCCTCCTAAAGAAACTGCACCTGGATAATGATTGTTTACACTGCTAGCCCTCGTTAGCACATCCACAGCAGGAGTACGTGGGTGGATAAATTCCTGACACTCCATTTCAGTTGCAGAGCTTGCACATTTACGTTAACTTTACATGTATTTGCGCCGCACAAAAAATTTGCTTTGTGTTTGTGGTGAATGCACCGTTACTCTCAACCATTTATAGTATTTACCAGAAGTGGAAATCAACCCAGCGCACATTAATTTGCACTTCCCCAGGATCAATGCCACCACTAAATATTGTAATTATTAAAAAATAACTAAAACTAGGCCTGATTGCCACAATAAAAAGTTGCATCTTGGCAGGAAAAAAGTTGCTAATTTACAAGAAAAAAGTCCCAAATTTAGGAGAAAAAACTTCATGTTACAAATTTGCAAGGTAAAAACCCCACAAATTTACAAGAAAAAAAGTGAACTTAAAAGAAAAAAAGGCACAAATTAACAAAAGTCACAAATGTGAGTCACATATTTATGATATAAAATCACTCATTTACAAAAAAGACAAATTGCAAATTTACACAAAGATTTGTGAGGTAAAAACAATCTGTTGCAAATTTACAAGAAAAGATTGCTTTTCCTTCCACTCATTTTCCGTTCAATTGGTAAAACCAGCTGATGTACTTACGCGTCCTGCTCCTTGACAGTCCTGACCAGGCTGGAGTAGAGCTGCTGTTCGGCTCTCAGCGCTTTATTCAGTGACTCGTGCTCCTGCTGCAGGGTGATGAGGTTGGACAGGGCCTGAAGGCAAAACACAAACTGTTTTAGCAGCACAGCAATGAGCCTGTTGATATGGTCACAATAATCTGACAACTAGTTATAATCAGATTAATCAGATTTGACGTGTTTACATGCACTTTAGTAATCAGTCAATAGTTGGATTTCTTCCCATAGGGATGTGGTGTAACTACTCAAACTTCCTGTTGTTTTCAACACTTCCTGTCAATTTTCAACATAGCTGGCATACAGTATTTACACATGAGCAGGTGTTAAAAAAACAACAAAAGAAATCACATTACAGATCACATGACTGTACTACAAATTGTATCAGATCAGATAGCTATTTACAGCAGGTTCAATACCTACTTTTGCAACTTTTTTCTTGTAAATTAGTGTCTATTTTCACATACAACTGCAAGTTTTTTTCTTATAATTTGCAGCTTTTTTTTTCTGTAAATGACTTTTCCATATAAAACTTTTTTCTCGTGTGTTTGCAACATTTTTTTTCTTTTTTTATGTAAAGTTGCAACTTTCTTCCTCAGTTTTTTTCTTGCAAATATCAAGATCAGATAGTTATTTAGAACAGTATCAATACCAACTTTTCTCATACATATGCAATTTTTTTCTTATAAATTTGCAACTTTTTCATGAAAATCTGCAGCCTTTTTTCTTATAAGAAAGACTTTTTCATCAACTTTTTACCTCATGAGTTTGCAACATTTTAGTGTCTGTCTTCATGTAAATTTGAAAGTTTTTCATGAAAATTTTCAACCTTTTGCTCACAGATTTGCAACTTTTTGTTCCAAATGTTTTGTTTTGTTGCAACTTCTTTTCTTGTAAATTAGTCTTTTTTCACATTTGCCACTTTTTCTTAGAAATCTCTAAATTTTTCTTATAAATTTGCAACTTTTTCATGTAAATTTGCAACTTTTTTGTAAATTGGTGACTTTTTCATGTACATTTGCAAATTTTTTCATGAATTTGCAACAATTTTTGTCTTTTTTCCATTTAAATTTGCAACTTTTTTCTTGTAAATTAGTGACTTTTTCCTCTAAGTTTTCAACTTTTTTGCAAGGTTTACATGCACTTGAATTAAACCAATTATTAGGCAATAAAACAGCTGTGCTTTTCTGATTTCTCATAATCTGATAATGGTCTTTATCTGATAAAGAAAATCAGATTGTTCTATTTTAGTTAACCTCAACAATCTGATTATAATGGGTTTATTAGTGTACATGTAAACATAGCCAATGAGAAATAGATGCCATTTCTGGTTAGAAAAAGTGTGAAGTTACTATATTTACATCCTGCTGACTATCTCCCCCAATCATGGTTGTCTCTCTCTGAGGGAGCCCAGGTAGTGATCTCTCTATGCCAGAGACAATGACACGATCCTGGTTACAATCAACTCCGCTGTCATCCCTCTGACCAAGACGATGGTGGAGAACCTGATTAAAAAAGTCATAAGTGGAGGAGAGATCTTAAGACTGCGGAACAAGAGACCACAAAGTTTAAATCATAAGAAAATCTTGATAAAGAAGGTTAGTTCTGTGTGTCCTTCACTGAGCGTGGTGGGGTCCTTACACTGATGATCTCATCCTTGGTCTTCAGGGTGGCAGTCAGGGAGTCAATGTTAGCATCCTGACCTTCAGTTCGACCCTCCAGCTCAGACACCAACGACTGAAGGTTGGCCAAGGAAATCTGAAATAAGGAAGTTGAATATAGAACTTTTTAAGACCTTTTCTAAGGTCAATCAGTCAAATTTAAGACCGTACATTTGGTAAATGGCAAAAAGTAATTATCAGAATGATGAAGCTGTTTCACAGAGTTGAAATTCCGGTCATCAAAATTTGCAATTCCCCAAGATTGATGCTAAAAATTACGGTATTCAAGTAAAATATCTGACATTAGTCTGTACATTCACAGCCAAAAGATGCAACTTAAAATGTCACAAATTTACAATAAAAATGTTGCAAATTTATGAGAAAAAGATGCAAGTTTCTAAGAAAAAACTTACAAATTTCTGAGAAAAAAGTAGCAACTTCATGAGGGGGAAAAAAAGCTTAAAAAGTACAAGACAAACATTGCAAATTTATCAGAATAAAGTAGCAAATTCAATTTTTAATTTCAAATTTTACCCAAAAAGTTGCAATTTTAAAAAAAAAGTAGCAAATGTACGAAAAAAAAGAAGCAAATGCACAAAAAAACATTACAAAAGTCACAAATTTAATAGACAAAAAGGTTGTAGATTTATAGGCAAAATGGCTACAAATTTATCTGAAAAAGTTGCAGATTTACCCCCCAAAATGGCTAATTTCTAATAAGAAAAGTAGTAACTTCATGAGAAACAAGCTGAAAAAGTACAAGAAAAAAGTTGTAAATTTATGAAGAAAGTAACAGATGTACAAGACAAAAGAAGCAAAAGTATGGGAAGAATGCTGAAAATTTACCAGAATAAAGTTGCAAAAAGATGCATATTTACCAGAAAAGGAAAAGTTTTTTTTTTTTAAGAAAGTAGCAAATGAATCAGAAAATAACAAGCAACAAAAATGCTGGAAATGTACCTAAATAAAGCTGCAAATTTACTGGAAAAAGGTTGAATATTTACGAGCAAAACAGCTACAAATTTGTCAAAAACACTGCAGATTTATGAAGCAGTAAATACACAAAAAATGTTACAAATTTACCTGAAAAAGTAGCCAATTTGTAAGCAAAAAAGATGCAAATTTATGTGCAAAAATTTACAAATTTACCTGAATAAAACTGCAAAAATTACTAGAAAAATGTTTCAAATTTATGAGCAAAATAGCTACAAATTTACCAGAAGAGTTCCAAATTTATTTAAAAATGTATGAGAAAAAAAATAGCAAAACTACAAGAAAGAAGTCACAATCTGAAGAAAAAAAAAGTTGTGAATTTACAATAAAACTCTGCCAGTTTACAAAAAACAAAAACAGCAAATTTACTTAAAGTAAAAACATTTTAAAAAGTACAAATGTCACAAATGTACCAAAAATGTTGCATTTGTTGCTGGTTTTGGTTCTGTTCATTTAAGTTGCTGTTACATTAAAACGCAAAAATGTCAAGTTTTCATTCACAAAATCTAATACAGGGATTTCACCCAGCAAAACAGGAAAACAGCTGTCATCGTTATATCTGTGCAAAGCCTTAAATAGTCACACTTCAGACTTTAAGGATCTGCAGACACCCATATTTCTGTTCACCGACCTTCAGTTCATTTTCCCTCTTCAGTGCTTTGTTCAGCGCTTCGGTTTTCTGGGCTAACTCCTTCTTCAGGACCACCACGGTTTTCTTGGAGAGTGGAATGTTCTCCTGATTGTCTTCACTGTTCCTCCTGGACAGTTCGGCTTCAGCGCAGACAAAAGAGAGTGAGACGATGTGGAGCAGAAATTGAAGGATTTGAAGGTCTAGCCAGAGGCCTCACCTTCCCTCTCGTCCAGCTTCTCCTGCATGATCTGGATGGTCTGTCTCAGCTCCAGCACGTGAGCCGGCTCCTCTTTCTGCCTCATCTCTGCCAGGAACTGATCCCTTTCCTGACCACGCTGCAGAAGCTGCTGCAGATTTGAAAATGAGACGAGTTGGCAAACAACTACAACAACATACAGCTGAGATTTGAAGGTCCCATATTGCGCAAAAGGTGCTTTTGGTATGACTTGCGATATTCATGAGAAAAGAAGTCACTAATCTACCTGAAAAAAGTTACAAATTTAAGACAACAAAAGCTGAAAATTTCTAAGAGTTGCAGATGAGAAGGAAAAAAATGCTATTTAACATTGCAAATTTCTATGAAAAAGTCACAAATTTACAAGAAAAAAAGTCTCTAGTTTACAAGAAAGTTCCAAATTATGACAGACAAGGCACCAGTTTGTGAGAAAAAATTGCAAATTATGAGGAAAAAGGTGACACATTAATGGGGAAACCTGCAGATGACGAGAAAAAAGTTGCTTATTCATGGCAAAAAGGTTTCAAGTCTTTACATGAAAACTTTACAAATTTACATTAAAAACAGACACTAATTTATCAAAAAATCTACATATTTACATGAAAAAAGCTGCAAATAATGTGAAAAATGTGAATTGACATGAAAAAAGTTGCAAATTTATGTGAAAAAGTTGTGACTTTACGGAGAAAATTTGTACATTTACGTGGAAAAAAGTTATGAATTTACATGATAAAAGCTGCAAAATTATGTGAAAAATGTCAATTTATATGGAGAAAATTGAGAATTTAAGTGAAAAATGTGAATTTATGTGAAAAAATTGCAAATTTACATAAAAAGTTGCAAATCTTAATTTTAAAAAACTCAAAAGTTAAAAAAGTTGCTAATTTACCAGAAAAAAAGGTTAAAACATAGCCACGAGTTTTTTACTGTATATATTTCACTCGTATTTAGTTAAACTCATCAACAAATTAGCAGATTGCACTTCCTGGGCTTTATGACATCACAAACCAGCAAGCCCCACCCTTCAGTTCCCTGACCATCTACTTTACTTGTGATTGGCCAATTCAAAACACCTTGACCAATCAGATTAGAAGCTCATGAATACTAATGAAAATGGACAGTTTCAGACAGAACTATGAAGATGGCTTTTCAATCAAAGACTTTTTCTCTAAATTATTTTTTTCTGTTCTTGTCTTGTTATGTTTTTGTGCTTATACTGATTTTATATATGGTGTTATGCTAATATGTCTTAAAAATAATTATAACAAAAAAACAACACAAATCCATCCATCCATCCATCTTCTTCTGCTTAATCCTTAAAATGCAAAATAGTGGACCTTTAAAATGAATTAAATACTGTGACACAAATCACAGAGCGCCTGTCTAATCTCTTCAGCAGTTTTGCTTTCATCTTCTTGTCAGGCTTCTCTAAGTGGTGCACATTTCACAGCTGAACAAACCATGAAGAATCCCCAAAGGATCTTACGTTAATGAGGCTGTCTTTTTCTGCGAGCAGCGCTTTAAGCTCTGCAGTCTCTAAATAACCCTCCTGGGCCGTTGACGAGCTTTGCTTCACAGCGGTGGCGAGCTGCTGCTGCCTGTCGGCGAGCTGCTTCCTCAGGTCCTGGATCTCCTGCGTGCGCTCAGACAGCATGCGGTTGTAGTGCTCGGCAGACTCCTGGAGAGATCGTACAGTAACAGTAATGAGTGTTTGTGATGTTTGGCAACATGAAACACTGGCTAAAATATTCACTTTTGAGCTGCCTAAATAACATTTCACTTTCCTTTGATTTCCATATACACCCCACTTACGTTAAAAGGTTCCATTATTTATACTTTAGACAAAGTTTCATCCATCTAGGGCTTGACATAAACTTTTGCTTTCTCATAGCAAAGGGATCAACAACTTCTACTATAGAAAGATCAGTTTAAGCTTCTTTTTTAAGCAAAAACACAGCCCAAACCAATCATTACCTCCGCTGAGGAGGTAACATTTTCTTGTTGGCTTGTTGGTCTGTTTGTTAGCAGGATTACATAAAAACTGCTGGATGGATTGTGATGAACGCTTCTGCAGCGGTGGCCCTTGGGCTACAGATGGAACCCATTAAATTTTGGAGGTGATCCAGATCAGGATGCAGATTCTAGATCACTTATGCACTTTCTTTAACACTGCAAGATGGGGCCTTGGTGGAGGTATGCGCTTCTATTAGAGCTCTAGTTTGACAGTAGAATGAAGGTAGAACAGCTCTAATGCTTTTTGGCTCTATATTGCTGAGCTGCAGTCCACTAACACTGAGCTGCAGTCCATTAATGCGTTCCATTAACATCTCAACAACCTTCCATGGCCTTTTCAAACTTTAAGGAGATGCGGGCCTGATCGCCCGCAGATAAAAGTGCATTTCTCTGCTGTATCAAGTTTCAAGTCCTCACATCACTGATGTCACCTGAACACATGCGAGCCTGGAAGCTGGTGATGCTGGCTGCTACTGATTAGCAGTGTTGGGAGTAATGCGTTATTGTAACACCACTACTTTTACAGTAACGTGCTGTGTAACGAAATTACCGTTTAAAAATTCACTAATGCTTTACAATAACTAAATTACTAAAATTTGATCAGATGCGTTACTCATTTTATTAATATGGATAGATATTTTTAGCACAAATAAATACAAACTGACCCTATGTAGCTGAAGCAGCCGTCATTCAACGTAACCTGTTGCAACGAGCCTCCTCATTACTGAGTGGAGGAAAAGATGAAGCTACTTTGTTTTTGTGGAAATAGATTATTTTTCCTTTGTCGCAGTTAAGGACAAAGCATATTGGTGGGTTGCAAGCTAAAGTGCTGGTTGAGACCTACTGCAATCTTCAGAAGTGCTTGAAACAGCAACAAAGCTCTGATAAAGTTAGTGCTAAGTAACAGCTAGCTATGCTAACAACACCGCAAAGTGGATCTACTGTATTCTGAACAGCCATGGCTGGATTTCAAGCACATTTAAGCATCTGGACAGTTTGTGACCCAGCAAGAATTAAACCGACTGATTGCCAGATACATTGTTATAGAATGAAGATGTGATAACAGTCACTCTCCATCAGACAGGAGAGACTGTGATCCTCTGAAGTTAAAACACATTTACTTGCTACCTGGATAAAGATTATTCAAAAATAGATTTTGATCTTCAAAAGGAATTTGAGGGACTGCATCATGCCTGTCACAGCAGACATTTAGACTGTGGATAATGGACATTTTCTTTGGATCACTGCACATTAGATTAAATCCATAATATAAAGGTAAGATAAACATGGACAGCTTTACGCAGTGTTGCCAACTCACTCTTTTGGAGTGATTCTCACTCTTTCCCTCTCTCTCACTCCACAAACCCCATTTCTCACTCCAAAATGAGGAAATTACTGGTAATATCATGTTGATTTTCTTCAGATTTTTCCCACAATAAGAGCTCTCAAGGCAGGACAAAGCTGACTGAACATGTTCTAAAAGCTCTATCTGAAACAGTCTGTTTTCAGCCTGACATTAATAAATCTGTAATGTAATCCATTAATTAAATTATCTTGTTGTGTGCAAGATGATTTAAGAATGCATTTAAAAATAACGTGAAAGTTACTTTTCCAAGTAACTAGCTACTTTAATCATGCAGTAATTGGTAAGTAACTCAGTTACTTTTGAAAACAAGTAACTAGTAACTGTAATTTGTTACTATTTTTTAGTAACTTGCCCAACACTGCTAATTAGAGTCTCACTGGCATTTTTACAAGTCTTTTATCACCCATGTCAAACTCAGCAGATCAATGGCTGATTGGAATACACCCATCTCTATTGTTCAATGGTTGCTGCTCTCTGTCCTCTGGTTGTAAAAGGCACCAAACATTTCACATAATTACCGTAATTTTTTTCATATTGGCACTGACTACTTTCATATTTACGATACACAGTGTGTGTGTCCCCCCAGCGACACACAACGCAAGATGTTTTTTATGGAGGGCAGTCATGGAAAAAAGAGGAGCAAATGTATACGTTAATGCAGGACGACTTGGGAACCAGGATGCACGAATGAGCACAGAACGGAGCTGAACAGGGAGACTGCCCCACGCTGAACCCTGAGGTGGCCAATGACCTATGTCCTTGCAGGGTCATTTAGCCCACTTCAAGCAGCGCGGGTAACCTTATTCAGACAACAGAAGGAGCCCAGATCATACTGGGTTTGCCTGGATTGCCGGGGTACTCTGAAAGAGGCTTTATAATGGCCTGACAGCATTCATATTATAACAATTAAATGGCCTGTCAGCATTCGTATTAAATTAGTTTTTAATTCTTACATTAGCAACATTTATACCTGTAAATTAACTTTAAGTTAAAAATGATTTTTATTCTGTTTTACTTTTTTCTTGCAATTTTCCCCTCAAAAAAAATCTAACTTTTTTTCAGCATAAATTTCCTATTTTTCCTCACAAATGTTACTTTTTTCAATAAATTCAATTTTTTTTAACTCAAATTTGTGATTTACTTTCAGAAAATTTGCATCTTATTTGTATTTTAATCACATGTGTGCATCCTTATCTTTGCAGATTTGCATGAAGAGTAGAGTGGTGTGCTCTTAAGTTTTAAATGAAATGGGTATATGAAAGATGAAAATTAATAAAATATGAATGAAAAAAAATTGATTTATTTTTCCTTTGCAAAAACTATATAACAGATTCTGTCACCTGCCAAAGCCATTGCTCTACAGGGCACTGGTGAATTCTGTTTTTTATTTTTTTTCACAAATAAGCTGCTTTCAATACAGCTGACCTTGAGTAGCTGGTCCTTGCTGCGAACTGTAGCCAACAGCCCTTCCACAGCACTTTCATTGTCAGCGACAAGTCTCTCTCTGGCCTTCACGGCCTCAGCCAGCATAGCCTCTGTGACCTTTAACCTCTGGCCCATCTGTTCAGCGAGGTCACGTGCTTGACTCTGAGACTGGTTCAGAACTGATTCAGCCATTTCCTACAAATAAAATGTAGACAATAACAGAATTAGAAGTAGTGTGGATGAGCATGGCTGAAAACATAGCAGACGCTAACCTCCATGTCCTTTGTCTTGCCCTCCAGGGAGAGCTGCAGCTGGTTGATGATGGAGTCCTTCTCCCTCAGCGATCTGTTCAGGTTGTCTTCCACATCTTGCTTGGCTCTCTGCAAGTTCTTCAGAGTGTTTGCGAGATGCTGCAACTCTGCGTCCTTCTCCTTGATCATTCCATCAAAATTCTGTAAGCGGCAAAGTTGACAGGGTGTATCAAGCTCAAACCTAAAGATGTCAGTTTCAGACAGTGTGTACTTACATTAATGGTTTCCTCGTTATGAGAGAGCAGGTTATTGAGCCTCTCCAAGTCTCTCTCCTTTTCCCTCAGTGACAGCTGCAGCTGGTGAATCTCATTGTCTTTCTCTTCAATGATGGCAAATTTCTCATCCAGTGCTTCCTACAAGACAACAAACAAGGGCGTGAAAATCCGACCACAGACAGAGTGGTGAGACGAGTGCAGAGACGGAACACTCACTTCCAGCGCCTTCTCCTTTTCCCTTAACCTTTGCCGCAGTTTGGAGACCATACTGTCGCTGCCTCCTGGACTTTTGCTTTGCTCAAAGTCTCTGACCATGTTCATGTACTCCTGAAAAAAAAGCATGTCATATGTGTGCACCAGCTTTGGTGAAACCTCCATTTTTCCTTTTAGATTTTATCCAAATAAAAGCTTGTGTACATGAGTTATAATGATAGGTAAAAATGTTTGCATTCATTGGGGATGTGTCACCTGTAGCTGCTGCTCTTTATCAGCCAGGTTAGACGTGAGCCGCTGGATTGTGACCTCGTGGGTCTGGAGCTTTCTCCTCGTTTGATCCAGCAGCTCTTGATACTGCTGCTCCAGAGTGCTCTCCCTATCCCCAAACTCACCACTCAGCTTTTTGAGCTGGTTGTTTAGATCCTGGAGGAGGAAATAACACTGTTTTAGTTCTGAGGAAAATAATACATTTTAGTCAGACATCCTTGTGTAATCTTACATTCAGGGCTTTGTCGCCTTTCTTCTTCTGCTGTTGCAGGTCATCCAGTTCCACCTCGAGCTGCTCTTTTCCTTGCTGCAAATCGGCCAGGTCCTGCTCCTTCCTGTCCAATGCTCGCTGTAGTTTTTGGGCTTCGAGCACCTTGGTGTGGTGGTCCCCCTGGAGCTGGGCCAGCTCTGTTTGCGTTTCCATTAATAGGCTTTGGTGTTCCTCTGCTCCCTACATGGAGCAAGAATTAAATTTCAACATTCATTAGTAACTCCTAAACAACATAGTGTTTGAATGTATACTAATGTAGAAGAAAAACAGCGAGAATGTGTGGCTCTCTGCTAAGTGAAAAATGCAGATGACTTGCCTGGTACTTCTGCAGTTGTGCTTTATGTGCCGTCTCTCGAGCTTTGGCCAAAGCATCATCTCTGTCTTCTATTTCATGGCAAAGCTCTGCAATCTGTGCAACACACAAAGACAGTATATTGGGGTTAATCTTTGCATAAAGTATTAAGTAGTAGGGATGGGATAATTAACACATTAACTTTTTCAATTAATGTGGGTCAATTAATGCATTAAAAAAAAACTGAGGCTGTCAGGTCACTCCCTGAGATGGTGTCGGCAGTGGTGACTGGTTTGCTTGCGTCTGTAGCTAGCTCAGCTTAAAATAAAGAGCAGGCCTTGTTTTTCAAGGTTTACATTTAAAGTTTACACAACACTAAATTGATTTTCCGGCACCCAGGGTGACCTCATCCGGTGTACACACCCCACTTAAAGCACACAAACACACACGAGTGTGCGCGCACACACACACACCTGTCCTGGTGTCATTGATTGGGGCAGCTTGCTCAAAAGTATTAAAAAAGGGAGTGCTTCTGTCAGAGCGAGCAAAGAAAAACGCACACTCCAATATAAAGTGAATAGAAGTGCTAACTCACCATTAAGGTCAGGAGCTCAGAAAATCTATTAAGAATTGCTTCATTTGTTCTTTTAAGGGTTAAGATAATTATGAAAATTACCTTAAGAAGAAGCACTGACTTCCTCTTCAATCATTTCAAAATAAAACAGGAAATGTGACAATATAAAAAATAGTAGTTTTGCTGAGAAATTGACTCCCTCTTTATAATGATTAATATTCCAAATTGCTATCATAAATTGTAACAAAATTTTTATTATATACAGTACATTATACACATTCATGATTATCAAGTGTTTTATGTTGTTTAGTGAATGAAAATGCAATTGAAAGTTGCGACAGTGTACTTTTTTTTTTTCCACTGAGTCTTTTACACAAGTTTAACAATTGCAACTAATTGTAGAAAAAAAAGACTGTCAGTAAATTCAATCATCTTACCTCTTTTTCCTTTTCTCTGAGGACCTGAGTGAGTCCCTGGATCATTTTATCTCGCTTCAAAGCATTTTTCTTCTCAGAGTTGAGCTCGTTCTCCTTCTCTTCCAACTTCACTGTAAGAGTCTTTTTGCATAAAGGTGATGAGCAGCCTATTAGCCTAGACAGAAAATAATCAAAAAGGGCATAATGAGTCATGAACACGTACCTTATTCTGGTTCTGGGAATCCTCCAGTGATTTTGTGAGATTCTCAAAGGTGTTCTTAGTTTGGCTGAGTTCTTCATTCAGCCGTTTATTCATCGACTCCAACTGATTCATGTCTCTCTTCTTCTTAGCAAATCAAAGAAACAAGACAGATTAAATAAGCTAAATGAAGTATCAATGCAACAAAGATACTGTCCGTTTTAGCTCATCACCAGACCTACAGTGGTTTGCCCAGTTAGTGTTATCCTAATGAACTACCTTCAGTCTGACAGGGGTGTATTCATCATCAAATTCCTCTGCAAGGTCATGCAGAGACTTCAACTCTGCCTCCCTCTGTCTGTTCTTGGATCGGGTGTTTAGAGGGATGACACCTAACCGCTTCAGGACGGGGATGTGACTTCCTGCAGGTGTGGACATTTGCTGCTTGGAGATGCAGCGCAGGAGCTGGATCAGGTCAGAGATTACAGAAGGCTGACTTGAGGAGCTTTGAAGCAGTGCTCTGGGCTGAATGTTTCCTCCTGGGTCATTGGAGATTCCATGTCCTGCAAAAAACACCTTGGCCTCTCGCAGTTTTCGCTTCAGTGGCGGGTCATCTGATGGAAGGTCTCGATTCAGTGACTGCAGGGATGTGGAGCGGCCTTTGAATCCAGATCTAGGCAGTGCTCCCTTACGCTGGACCAGGTCGAAGTACATGCTCTGAGAACGGCGGCGTGTGCCTCGGAGGCCAGAACTCTTCACGTAGCCATCCAGCCCTGCTCCTGAACCCAGCCTGCTGCCCCTAAGGCTCGAGCGCGCAGGGATTCCACCTTTACTAGAAATCCTATCCAGACTCACACACCTTCTCATACGATTCTCTGTGTGACCACCTTCACTGAATTGTGGAATTTCGTTGGTGAGCTGGCACACTGCCTCGTCATCGAGACTCCCCACCACCAATGACTGGAGCGCAACCTTGGAGCACGAGCCTTCTCTCTCGCTGCTCACCGGGTTGTTTTTGTTGTAGATGTGGACGATGCACTGGACCAGGTGTTCCTTCTCTGCCTGAAGCTTTTGCACCTGACTGCTGTGTTCTTCCTGCAGTTTGTTGATGTTAATGTCAAACTGCACCACCTTCTCCAGCTGGAACACGCATTTCCCGCAGAGGAACTCCCCGCGGCCGTCGCGGGTCACCTCCCTGCCCAGCACGTGAGAGAGAACCACCTGTAGCTTCCTCTTCCCTGATGAGCTGAAGATCCAGCGACACTGGCTCCCCACCAAACGAACACCGCATATGCGACATGGGTCCTTCATGGCACCTGTATAGAGTTTCACGCTTACAGACTCTAATAAATCTCACTAAACCACCAACTCTCCAGTGACTTAATAGCCATTAGCTTGCCAGTGAGAACAGCCATCTATCACTTTCTCTCGCTGCACTAGCAACCGACATCCAGGGGAAAATGACTGAACGCAAAGTGCTGTAAGCACTAAGCTGCTTTAATCCCTGCTCCCGCCTCTATTTCATTCTCCCCCATGCATTCAATCAGATAAAATCCTCTAGGAGCACTGCAGTGATTTGTGTTGCAGCCAATGCTGGACTGTCTTTCTAGAAAGTCCCCTCTAAAATGCATTAAAACAGGCATAAAGTACAAAAGGGAGCTTCATGGAAGTGGATGTGGACAGTATATTTTAAAAAATCTGCATCACATTTGAGATTACAGGAGCTGCTATATGACGTTCCATTACACCTGGAGAGGACATTCAAAGTCTTTTAAACATGTCTTACGGACACATTTTCTAAAAAAAAAAAAAAAAAAATGCATTGCGCGGCACTTTCAGTATTCAGATGACTTACAAAGATTTTTACAAACATTCACAAACTAAGCCATTTTTTTTATTGTAATAGGATGGATGAACAAAAATAACGCTCTGAGGACAAGTCTCCAGACAACACGGTAATCTAGACTTAACCTCACGACCTGTTTCCTGATGCCAAGGCCTGACGAGGAAATATGGACACCGGCCAACGTTTGCTCTGAGTGCCAACAGCACTGTACTTTATGTAACAGCCTGCTTAATATCTCGATTTCATGTCTTTCTAAGGTAAATGCAACAAAATATTGATAGATTAAAATTTTATCATCAGTGACCAAATTTTAATATCAAAAATATGCGATGCTTTTAGAATTTGTATAGGCTGAAGACACATATCAAAGGACTTAAAAAAATACAACAAAAAACAACCACAATACAAGTCTGACTAATAGTTAAAGAGCAATTATTACCTCCGCCAAGGGAGGAGGTAATGTTTTTGCCAGCGTTGGTTGGTTTGTCTGTCTGTCTGTTAGCAACATAACTCCAAACGTTATGAATGGATTTTGAGGAAATTTTCAGGAAAGGTTTGTAATGGCATGGGGAACAGATGATTAGATTTTGGTGGTGATCTGGATCACAATCTGGACCCGGGAATTTTTTGAAAATTATTTTATATATTAATATTGTGCTTTTCATGTACTTCCCCTTTAAGACGTGTCTGCGGAGTTACGTGCGTGGCCACGCACCTCCACAGCCCAGAAGCAGTGCACTCTTACCACCAAACACTGCAGAAAAAGCAAAACGGCTTGGAATGAAAAGGAATGTGGTCTCCATCCACATAGTATGTGATGGTTGACATTAATTCATCTGAAGATGCTAACAAAAAGCAAGAAAAGTGTGCGGTTTAAGACAGGGTTTGGAGTGCGTGCGGACGTAACGCTGTCCGGCAGATAAGGATGCTGTCACCAGCCACATGATCCACACGGTATGTAAACACAGTAAACTTCAGCAGTGGACAATATTTAATTTTTTTTGTTTGTGAAATCATAATAGGCCTGTTCTATTATGTTTGTTTACTACGCACCACAGTGATATGATACTGCACTGTTCTGTAATATTGCTTAATAATTATGAACCTTGTCAGTAAACTGTAAGGGAGAAGCAAGGAGTTAGAAAAAAACGAAGATCGATCTGAAAGATTGAATAAACTGATGCCAATTTAAGGTTGAATTGCCCAGCCCCAATATATGGTCAATACAATTATGACAGTCTTGTTATTATCCATCCATCCATCCATCCATCTTCTACCGCTTTTCCGGAGGTCCGGGTCGCGGAGGCAGCAGTTCAAGCAGAGAAGCCCAGACTTCCCTCTCCCCAGCCACCTGCTCCAGCTCTTCAGAGGGGATACCAAGGCGTTCCCAGACTAGCTGGGAGACATAGTCTCTCCACCGAGTCCTGGGTCTGCCCCGGGGTCTCCTCCCAGTGGGACGTGCCTGAAACACCTCAAGTGGGAGGCGTCCAGGAGGCATCCTAATCAGATGCCCATACCACCTCAACTGACTCCTTTCAATGTGGAGGAGCAGCGGTTCTACTCTGAGCCTCTCCCGGATGACTGAGCTCCTCACCCTATCTCTGAGGGTGAGTCCAGCAATCCTACGGAGAAAGCTCATTTCAGCCGCTTGTATCCGCGATCTCGTTCTTTCGGTCATTACCCAAAGCTCGTGACCATAGGTGAGAGTAGGAACGTAGATTGACTGGTAAATCGACAGCTTTGCCTTAGAACTAAGCTCCCTCTTCACCACAACAGACCGGTACAACGTCCGCATCACTGCAGATGCTGCTCCAATCCGTCTGTCGATCTCTCGCTCCATTTTCCCCTCACTCGTGAACAAGACCCCAAGATACTTAAACTCCTCCACTTGGGGCAGGAGCCTGTCCCCAACCCGGAGAGGACAATCCACCTTTTTCCGGCTGAGGACCATGGACTCGGACTTGGAGGTGCTGATTCTCATCCCAGCCGCTTCACACTCAGCGGCAAACCGTCCCAGCAAGAGCTGTAGGTCATTGCTGGATGAAGCCAACAGGACAACATCATCTGCAAACAACAGAGATGAGATCCTGTGGTCACCAAGCATGACACCCTCCATTCCCTGGCTGCGCCTAGAAATCCTGTCCATAAAAATTATGAACAGGACCGGTGACAAAGGGCAGCCCTGGCGGAGTCCAACTCTCACTGGGAATGACTCCGACCGAGTGTTGGCAATGCGAACTAAACTCTCACAACGGTCGTACAGAGACCGAATAGCTCGTAACAACAAGCCCGATACCCCATACTCCCGAAGCACCCCCCACAAAAATCCACGAGGGACGCGGTCAAATGCCTTCTCCAAGTCCACAAAACACATGTAAACTGGTTGGGCAAACTCCCACGAACCCTCAAGAATTCTCGAGAGGGTAAAGAGCTGGTCCGATGTGCCACGGCCAGGACGAAAACCACATTGCTCCTCCTGAATCCGAGGTTCGACCAACGGCCGGACTCTCCTCTCCAGTACCTTGGCATAGACCTTCCCAGGGAGGCTGAGGAGTGTGATCCCTCTAAAGTTGGAGCACACCCTCCGGTCCCCTTTTTTGAAGAGAGGAACCACCACCCCGGTTTGCCATGCCAAAGGCACTGCCCCCGACCTCCACGCAATGTTGCAGAGGCGTGTCAACCATGACAACCCAACAACATCCAGGGCCTTGAGGTACTCGGGGCGAATCTCGTCCACCCCCGGGGCCCGGCCACCAAGGAGATTTTTAACCACCTTGGCGACCTCAGCCCCTGTGATAGGCGAGTCATCCCCCTCGTCCCCAAACCCTGCTTCCTCTGTGGAAGGCGTATCAGTGGGATTGAGGAGATCCTCGAAGTATTCCTTCCACCGCCCGACGATATCCCCAGTTGAAGTCAACAGTGTCCCATCCGCACCATACACAGTGTGGACGGGGAGCTGCTTTCCCCTCCTGAGCCGCCGAACAGTTTGCCAGAATCTCTTTGAAGCCTTCGGTCTTGTTATTATAATGTAGTCATATAATATACTCATTTTATTTTACTCAGGGACAAGTTATAGTCACCCAGTGAATTGCCATTCTTCTTGCTTCCTCTAGTCTGAACTGCTTTAACTGTCCTAGTTGCTTTTAATGTGTATTTATTAGTATTAAGATGTGTTAATACCTTTATTAGTACAGTATTAGTATTGATGTGTATTTATTACCTTGGCTATCGTTGCGGACAGCAGAGTAAGAATTTCATTGCTCAAGAAATGCTGCATTTCTTAACTGTGCACATGATAATAAAGCCTCTGAATCCTTGAATATTGTTTTTGCTGCCATTTGTCTGTTAGCAGGATCACGCAAAAACTCCTAGATGGATTTGGATGACATTTCCACCAAAGGTGGCCCTTGGCCCAAAGATGAACTCATTACATGTTGGAGGTGATCTGTGAGTGCATACCTCCGCCAAGGCCCTATCTTGCAATGTATAGATGGATGGCGGTATGGATGGACAAAGGGACGGGGAGGACAAAGGGAGGGACGGAGCTTTAGTAGAGGTATGCGCTCTCTTGAGTGTCCTCTAGTTTATTACAAAATTGCTCCAGAGGTTTACAAAAATCTATTTCCTAAAAAAAAAAAAAAAAAAAAAAAAAAAGGTACTTTAATCTATTACGTACTGCTGATAAAGCAAATGTAAAACCAAATTTGTGATCTTATTTAAAGGTCCCATATTGTCCAAAATTGTGCATTCATGGTTTTGAACCTGAGGCATCACACTCCTCAGCTTCCCTGGGAAAGTCAATGCCAAGGTACTGGAAAGGAGAGTCCGGCCTTTGGTCGAACCTTGGATTCAAGAGGAGCAATGTGGTTTTCGTCCTGGTGGTGGCACATCGGACCAACTCTCTACCCTCTTGGGAATCCTCGAGGGTTCATGGGAGTTTGTCCAACCAGTTTACATCTGCTTTGTGGACTTGGAGAAGGCATTTGACCGCGTCCCTCGTAGTTTTTTGTGTGTGGGGGGGGCGTGCTTTGTGAGTATGGGGGATCGGGCTTGTTGTTATGAGCTATTTGGTCTCTGTACGAGCGTTGTGAGAGTTTGGTTTGTATTGCCAACACTCGGTCGGACTCATTCCCAGTGAGACTTGGACTCCGCCAGGGCTGCCCTTTGTCACCAATCCTATTCATAATTTTTATGGACAGGATTTCTAGGCGCAGCCAGGGAACGGAGGGTGTCATGCTTGGTGACCACAGGATCTTATCTCTGTTGTTTGCAGATGATGATGTCCTGTTGGCTTCATCCAGCAATGACCTACAGGTCTTACTGGGATGGTTTGCCGCCAAGTGTGAAGCGGCTGGGATGAGAATCAGTACCTCCAAGTCCGAGTCCATGGTCCTCAGCTGGAAAAAGGTGGATTGTCCTCTCCGGGTTGGGGACAAGCTCCTGCCCCAAGTGGAGGAGTTTAAGTATCTTGGGGTCTTATTCACAAGTGAGGGGAGAATGGAATGAGAGATTGACAGACGGATCAGAGAAGCATCTGCAGTGATGTGGACGTTGTACCGGTCTGTTGTGGTGAAGAGGGAGCTGAGCTCTAAAGCAAAGCTCTCGATTTACGGGTCAATCTCCCTCACCTATGGTTATGAGCTTTGGGTAATGACCAGAAGAATGAGATCATGGATACAAGTGGCTGAAATGAGCTTTCTTTGTAGGATTGCTGGACTCACCCTTCGAGATAGGGTGAGGAGCTCAGTCATCTGGGAGAGGCTCAGAGTAGAACCGCTGCTCCTCCACACTGAAAGAAGCCAGCTGAGGTGGTATGGGCATCTGATCAGGATGCCTCCTGGACGCCTCCCACTTGAGGTGTTTTGGGCACGTCCCTCTGGGAGGAGACCCCGGGGCAGACCCAGGACTCGCTGGAGAGACTATGTCTCCCAACTGGTCTGGGAACACCTTGGTATCCTCTCTGAAGAGCTGGAGCAGGTGGCTGGGGAGACGGAAGTCTGGGCTTCTCTGCTTGAGCTGCTGCCTCCGTGACCCGGACCTCCGGAAAGCGGTAGAAGATGGATGGATGGTTTTGAACTTTGTAGAATATGTCCATAAGTCACCTGTATATTGTTAAAATATTAAAATGCTCACTTCACAAAGAAATACACACACTTCCTTTAATTCTTCTTCTTTTAGATTTGATTGGCGGTTGGCAACCAGCTTACAGGTGCATTACCGCCACTGACTTGATTATCATCACTCTATATCTTTGTATAAGAAGTTCTGAACAACTCCATATGTGTGAAAAAATTATCCGTCCTGATGTCTAAATCTGGAATGGAATCTGCTATGATGTACTCCTACTTCAAAGGAATGACGTCTTCTTCTTTTAGAATTGATTGGCGGTTGGCAACCAGCTTACAGGTGCATTACCGCCACGTACTTCACTCTACCTGGTCAGGAGCTGTAGTCCTTACCGCCACGTACTTCACTCAGTAAACATCACTCTATGTATCCCACTGCCCTTAATTAGTTAATCTCTTATAGAATTGAGCAGACTGCACTTCCTGGTTTTTATGACATCACAAACCAACAAGCGTCCTCATTTGTGATTCGCCCACCAAAAAGATGTAATTTACCCAATGAGATTAGGAGCTTATAAGTATTTATGAGCAGTTTTAAGCCTTTCTGTTATTATGTAGTAACATAATAACATAACATCAATTTTACTATAGCAAAATCCAATCTTTCTGAAGTATGGCAAAAAAAAAAAAATCAAAGTGATAACTCTAAGAAAAGAACAATGGATCGGATTATTTTACACCAGCCATAGTGGCATTTAATAATGGGATAAAAAAAGGTTTTAAAACATTATTCATTAAACATTTTATGCAATTCTTAACACTTTTGTCTATTTTTATTAAATAGAAAACCTGCTGCAAAATAGTCATATCCTATCTGCTTCTGATGATATTGCTTGACAAAAATACAAAACATGTCCAAAAGATATAGAGTTGAGGGAAAATGTCTCACTGGTCACTCAGTAGCACCGCTGCACAGCAGCAGTTCACGCAGATTTAAAGAGGAAACATCCACACGCACCATCAAAAAGACTTAGAAAGTATCTAAATAACACTGACCTGATGGTCCGGCGCCGTTTTGTCCCTCTCTCTTAGCTCATTCCTCAGAGCCTGCGAAGGGTAAGAAATATGAAATTAGTACAAGTAAATATAGCTGTAAATCAAGGGGGAAAATACTGAAGAGAGAATTGTTCCCCAGTAAGCCTTCTATATCATGTTACATACATAATGCATTTTAGCAGCAATGCTAAATGGAAAAAAGTACATTTGCAACTTTTCTCATAAATATGCAACTTTTTTGTAAATTCGAAACCTCCTTTCTCAAAAATTTGCACCTTTTCTCCCTCATAAACTTGCAAAAAAAATTTTGTGAAATCTGTAGCATTTCTCATAAATTTGCATTTTTTTCATAAACTTGTAACTTTTTTGGACTTTTTTTTTCTTGTAAATTTGCTACATTTTCTCATAAATTTGCATTTTTCTTTCTCATAAACATGCAACTTTTTTTTTTTATAAATTTGACTTATTTTCTTATAAATGTGCATCTTTCATAAGTGTGACTTTTTTTTTGCAAATTTGCAACATTCATATGGATGCTGATTAATTTTTTTTATTCTATGTAACAGTTGAAGCTGCCTGATCAGGATGGATGTGCCTGAATTTCCCTCTTGGATTAATAAAGTATAACAAACTAACAAACACTTTTTTTTTTGCTCGTCTAGACAACAGGGGTGGGGGAAATAATAATTTTTCCAACGCATCATGATGCAGACACAAACAATTCTGAACTGATGCGCCAAATGTCAAGATTCTGCCTCTTAAATATTAATTAATAACATATAATTTATTTTGGTGGAACAAAAAAGCGGAACTCTTAAATGTGGAAGTTTGCACCCACCCGGACAACCTTGGCACAGCACATCACAGAGATGTCCGTGGAACCCGGCACAAACTCCTCATTTTCATTACAAGTCTAATATTTATAAGTTGGGTTTCTGAATTTTTTTTTTTCAGCGCAACAGAGGTGAAGTAGTTACAAGCAAAATTTGAATTCTCACCTCAAGTTCCACATCTTTCTTGGCTAGGACATCAGAGAGCTTTTTAACAGTATCGGCCGCTGCTGCATCTGCCTGTTGGTTTTCGCCGTTTCTCTGCTGGATCACAGCTTCCTGGTTTCGCACAGTAATCTTCAGCTGCTCAATGATTCTGCAAAAAGAAATATAGTGTGGAAGTGTCTTGGAAAGGTATTCTTCTAAAAAAAAAAAAAAATCTTGAGGTGTCTACATACTGCTGCAGATCTTGGGCAGGGGTGGGTACAGGAGTGCAGGAGCTCAGTGGAGTGAGGGCTTGGAGCTGCTTCTCAATATTTATGTTCTTCACCTTTTCCTGCTCGGCAATGGCCGCCATCCTCTCTACCTCTTCTTCAGCTGCTCGCAGACCCTTAAATGAATGACAAACACATGTTGAAATAACTACCAAAACGCAAGTGACAGCAGTTCAAACTATCTAAAGACTAACTTGACATCGAATATCATCTCCAGCAGCCCAGCACTGCGAAACTTACCTGCTCTAGGTCAGCTATCCTCTGATTAAAAGCATCTCTCAGGGCAGCCATCTCCCTCTGAGCCTGCTCTCTTACACGCTGAGGATCTCCTGATTCATGACCTGCTAGACTCTCCAATGCTTTGCTGAAAAACATTCACAGATGAAATTAGCTGAATTTACTTAGACATATTCCACTTCCAGAACCCCCATGATAGTTTGCTGCAATCTGACGTCTTATGAGAGCAAACATGTGACTGTAGCAAGAGAGCAGTACGTACGATGCAGAGACGAGTAGCTCTTGTTTTTCAGCCAACTCTCTCTTCATAGACTCCAACTCCACCTTCAGCTCAATGTTCTATAAAGAGAAAGCACATTAGATAAACAATTGAGACACCCACAAAAATGCTCACAATGTTTTCATGTTAACATCTTGTTCCAATAACTGGATAACTAAAAAAGCAGACCTAAAACAACCAGTTTTAATGGAAATCAATTATTTCCACGATTAATTAATTGCTAGTTGATTTTGAAGTCTTATATGCCGTCATTTTTATTGCATTATCTTGCAAATATAATTGTCTGCAACCTTGAAAATTATGCTTATATAGTCTGTAATGCATTTTTTACATTTATTTTTGGGCATTTTTGCCATTATTGGACAGAAAGAGACAGGAAATGGGGTGAGCAGGAGAGAGCCACACACAAAAGATCGCTCTGGCTGGAAACTGAACCAGGGATCAATGCTTCTGAGCAACGTGCTCTTGTGGTAAGCATCAAAACCGTTAGGCTACCGGAACACCCCAATGCCAAATTTTTGAGGCATGTCACAAGGCTATACGCCCTTCATTTGTGGAGCACTGAGCTGCAGTTAACACCCAGTTTTTGACATTTAAGGAGGATACTCGTATATAGCAGCACAGTAGATCAGTGTTTAACACTGCTGCTTCACAGCAAGAGTATCTGGGGTTGAGCCTAGGTTTGAACAAGGGTCAAGCCCTTCTGTGTGGAGTTTGCATGTTGAGTGGGTTTGTTCCGTTCCCTCCCACAGTCCAAACATGTGCTCCACAGCAGCAGCTGCTCCAGTTCTGTCACAATAAGAAAGCTGCATCACACCAATGGGTGTACAAATAAATCGCCAATCACAGCCTGTTGGTCTGATGCTGTCAAAAGGAAAATGTCACTTTTTTCTCTTCCGTTAAGTGGATATATACAGTAAATTAGGTAATATAAACATGTTGCCTCTACTGGGAGTAAGGAATATACAGTCTTCACTGTGTGCATAAATATAACATTTTTAAATGGCACTCAATTTGTCAAAATAATGCAAACCAGACCATTAATGGGGGAAAAGCTCATTTCAGCCTGATGAACACACCCTGAGGCCTTAGTTTCTCTTTAAATGTACAGATATATATTGTCTAGGCCTACACAAAGTTGAAATATCACATATTCGTAGCTTGTGACCTTTGATCTTGACCTGGATGCAGACCCAAGTGAGGACCGCGTGAGTGTTGGATGAGCATCCAGGCAGTTCCCTCGGCTAAACAGTGATTTATTTGTCTTCACCGGAAAGAGTGTGAAAAAAAAAAAAAGAGACCAACTGATTCCTGTGTGCTTGCATCATTCCCTAAAACAACAGAAACAATAAAAAGACAGCAGTGCTCTCCTAGGGTTGTACGTTTGAGATTCTGGTTCAATAAAAACCAGCTGGTATTTGCCGCTTTAACTCTGTGATCTCATTTAGTACCACCAGGAAACAGTGAGTCAACATTAAACCCTGGAGCTGTCTCAGATAAACCTAAGTCCCACAGATAAATGCACATTTTGAACACCGAACGAAATACACCACCGTTTTGAAGATGTCCTCAGTGGAGTCGTCGCATTTCTGTTGCATGCGCTCCTCCATGAAGTAAATGCGCAGCTTCAGGTTAAAGTTCTCTTTCTTCAGAGCTGTGATTTGCTGGATTAAAAAAAAAAGGACAGAATAACTCATAACTGCACTTGTCTGAAAAGGCAGAAAGGGACCGTTTGTGCGGTTATTTTTGAAATGAACAGAAGCGTTCATGGCCGTGTGTGTGTGAAGTAGACTGTGCATCATTGTGCTCAGGGCAGCGTACATCTGGTATTGGGGGGGGGGGGGGGGGGAGGTGTTGGGTAGGCTATCAAAGGGAGGAGGTAGGAGTCCGAACCCTGCCGTAAACCTCTAATCATGCAGCCAGACATGCAGGCAGCACAAGCCGAAAATCTTTGCTGGTGCATTCCAATCAAATGCTGAAACAGAGGCTTCAATCGACTTAAACCTTTCTTCTTCTCCTCCTCCACATAAAATCACTTCATCTCCATAAATGGTCAATGCAGTGTGATTTTGGGCAGACTGAGGATGAGGTTAGCATCCTTTTTTGCTGTGGCTGTGCACCTCGTGCATACAGAGAGGCTTAGAGTTTCAATTAACAACAACTGCATAAGTGACAGCACGATTAACTACTTGTTAAACATTTGTTACGTATGGATCTTTAGGGTCAAAACGAGACACTCACATTCTCATAGTCCTTCATGGTGAGGGCTTTGATAGGGGACATCTTGTCAGGAAAGGATGGAGCTGTGTGGAACAAGAAAGGCACGAGTTACAACTTTATTATGAATTCTATGGTAGATGGCGTTCACTTATATAGCGCATTTTACTCATCTCTGGATGACCAAAGCGCTTTACAGATCCTGCTATCCACCCATTCACGCACACATTCACACGCTGATGGAGGCGGTGCTGCCATACACAGGCGCTGGCCTGACCCACCAGGAGCAACTGGGGGTTCAGTGTCTTGCTCAAGGACACTTCGACTTGCAGGCTGCAGACAGAGTGGGAATCGAACCCCTGACCGTCCGATCAGTAGCCGGCCACACTACACCTGCGCCACAGTCGCTAACATCATTTTCAATTCAGAAGATGCTCGCAGTTAAAACTTAAGCATCTTTTTTTTTCCTCTTGTGGGCCACAGCGGAGAAATCAGAAGTGAAACGTGTTCCTGAGCTCTGCCCTGTTCAGACATGCTGAAAGCGGCCCACAGCTGATCACGTAACACTAGCCAACGACACCGTTTCACCGCGTTAACTCCTGATTCATCGTTTGCTGTGGCTTGACAGGAAGAGCCTCATCATCAACCTCCAATTCTGCAGTGTAAGATGTTTCTTTGTGGATAAAATTTCTGTCTAGTTCTTCTTATCCTTGCTTCCAGTAGGGGTTTGTCTTTAAATCCTCACTCACAAAAATACACCGTTTATGTTAAGTGAACCTCAATAATTATTCAAAATAAAATCCCTTCAATTTAACCCTAATTAAAAGAATTACCCCTTTAGGAAATTCACATTAAGAATATTCTCACTTCTTTTTGCCTCACTTTTAAGGGTTTCTTTTATTTAATAAACTAACTGGTGCTTTTTTGTTGTTTATATTACTTTTTGTTTGATTTATTCATGTTGTATGGAAGTCAAAAGCATCATTTGATGCTATAATCTTTTTTTTTTATCAGTTTTCTTGCAAAATAAATTCATGCATTACTACAAGACAGCCACTATTTTTGACATGATGGAGATAAATTCATGTGTTATCACAGGATAATGACTCATGACCTTGGAAACAGAACAAAAACGGTAGTAGTGACACTGAACACTATTCATGATCAGAAGATTAAATTAATGTATTATTGCAAGATTTTTTTCTTCCCTTTATTTTTTTCCTCGTTTTGTTCCCTCACCCCCTTTTTCTTCTTTTCCCCCCTTTCTTGTTCCTTTTTTCCCTTCTTATTACCACAGGATAATGACTGGTTCTGAAGTGATCTCAGGATAAATTAACTTGTTATCACAGAATAACAACTCATGATCTCAAGGAACAAACAAACAAACAAACAAAAAAAAACAGTAGGAACCAGGACCAGTTTTGATTTCCATCAAAAAACATCAGAAAAACATTAAAAAAAAACCCCAACAACTGTTCATTATAAAAGGAATGCATTGTCTCAGAACATTTTCTCTCCAGAATACTGATGCAACAATCATCAGCACTGACAAAAGTAAATGTCTTGTTATCTGCAGGCACTGTAGGCTAATCCTAGTTAACATGGCCAGTGCTGACGCTCGGGTAACATATGAGGCACCCGGGACTTACAAAGGCTCTTTGATCAGAACTGGAAGTGGACTGATCCACTGTTAAGTCAACAGAAATATGCGGTGAAACACGAACCTATAAGCTACTTGCAAAACATCTGGAGTAGGTAAAGCAACATCTGGATGAGCCAGACTCATTGCTGAAACAACTACTGGTTTGTAGACGTAAAGACGAAGTTAAAATTTGTCATTAACATATGTTAAAATAAATCTGCACATAAATATGTAAAGATGTTTACTAGATTCTTTTATAATCTAAAATCCATTGACCAATCCTGCAGGTAAGCAGATTTTTTTGAAAAGATAAAGAGGAAAGGCTTCTGCCAAAATGCAACATAATTACCATTTTTGCAATTTTTGCATGAGACTGCTTGAAAATCTAACTAGAATGAAATCTCCAAAATACCGATTACTATCTCAAAAAGCCAAGTCAGCAACCAACCATCGGGTTTCCATATTGTATAACCAAAATTATATTGCTGGGGGTGGGGGAGAACTCCAGAAGCCAGGAAATAAAATATAACCAGTCATGATTTAAACATAATTTAAACCAAATGATCCGTGAACATAACCTAAACATAGATCTAACAGATCTGTTAATCAGTTCAGTTCTTTAATTTTTTTTTTTTGGGGGGGGGGGCATTTGCAGGTTGTGACACATGATATAACTTATTAACATTTGAAGAACATTGACAAGGAAAATGAAGTGCCTGAGGTACTACAAAAAAGGGGCATTTTTATTTTTATTTTTTTTGCATATTAAAATATTTGTTCTTAAGTTTTCACTTTTGCAGAGCTGTCCAATAACTGTCTTTTTTTTATGCTTCACAACAAAGATGCTGGCCCAAATCTATAAATCAGCTGTTTACTAGCTTGGGTGTACAGGTATAGGCTTGCATTTAATTTTCACATGCAACAAAAACATGACAAAGATTTAGAAACGGGATTAGCTTACTATCATCAACCAGCTCATCACAGACCCTCATCACAGCTTTAAAGACATATGGTAGGAGGCCACAGCGACGATTCAGCAGCAGCATTAATTAATACACTTGGGAGACAGACACCCGAATAAGAAAAGGCTTACTGTACCTGACATGCCGTCTGTGGAGTATTCTCCAGCATCTATGGAGTCTGGCAGTCTGCAGCTGAGGACAAAATTGCTTGTTAGTGATAAAATCTACTTGCTTTGAATATTTGAGGAAAAATGTGGCATTGACCTTTTTCCACCACATTTTTTTTAAATAAAAAAGCACAGAATACATGTTTTTTTCATAACTGCAGGAGCCAAAGCAAGCTCTACTTTCTGCTCTGGCTGAATGTACACACAGACACACTGATTATTACGGTTTTTGAGAAACACAAATGCGTGCGCGGGGTTCATATTACTCACGGTGGCCAGTTCCACCGAGCCCTACGGACACTCCATAAATAGCTTAAGAATCACTCTGCTTCATTTACATCCACTCTGGCAGAGCCTCCTTTCAGTGTGTGTGTGTGCAGGGCCATGTGCCAGTGGCAGCCAAGCTCTCATATTCAGACAGACAGAGGTGGGGGGGGGGGGGGGGGGCAAACCAGTGGACGGAGATGGCTTTCATTGGTAAACAAGCGGAGTACTGTGGCATCACTCACAGACACTACAAGGCACTAAACATCAACAACACAAATATCTGGAACCAGGCGTCCACTGCCACAAAACAACCCAGCATGCTAATAGCTAATAGCTTGCACGAACTAAAACAAGAACAATCTACTGTTATTCTTCTGCTTCTAGGTACAATAACATCAAAACTTACTTCCTCCCATAACTCCCTCATCATTTATAGCACAGCTCTTCTGCTTCTCCGGTATAACTCTACAGTTCCAGCATGAAAGAGGAACACCTTTTTTACGATACAATTTGATTTTGTTTTCACAAAGTGGTCAATAACAAGTCTTGGGTGGGGGGTGGGTGGGAGTACATTTCTTCTGGCCCCCTAAAGAAATCTATCTGTAATTCTGACTTTCCCCCAATCTTCATAAAATTGTGACTTTTTACCATCTTGCAAATCAGCAACTTCTTCATTTTTCTGCATGCATGCTATGTTTCTTTTAAATTTTAAGTTACAGAATTGTTTCAATTTGAAAAAGAGAGATAATACAAATGAATGCCCGACCCCTGGCTTTATTCATTACTCTTTCGTTTTCCCTCAATAAGACTGAATTGAACACCCCTAGCATAGTACTAAACAAGTCAAATGCAAAAAGAACCACTTATTCCAGCCTGAGGAACACACCACAAGGTCAATAAGAGCATTAGCTTCACTCTATATACAGTATGTACACCTATAGAGCATTTGTTCGCTCAGAGGTAAAATGACCATACTCGCAGCGTGTGTCCTTTGACTATGACTCAACCTGAGTTTGGGCAATTGCCTTGGAGAAGCGGTATTCGAGTTCAGAGTTCAGAGTCCTGACAGCCTGGTGAACAAAGCTGCTTAGCAGCCTTGTGGCGCGGGCCCGGAGGCTCTGGTACCTTTTCCAGAGGGCAGGGGGCTGAAGGGGGAGTATGAGGGGTGGGAGGTGTCGCCTGCAACGTTGATGGCTCTGTGGGTGAGGCAGGTGTGGTAGATGTCCGAGAGGGGGGCAGAGGGGCACCGATGATCTTGCTGGCTGCTTTCACTGCGTGTTGTAGTGTCTTCCGGCAGGAGGCGGTGCAGCTTATGTACCACACCGTGATGCAGCTAGTGAGGATGCTCTCAATGGTGCCCCGGTAGAATAAGCACATGCTGGGGGGTAGGACTCGTGCTCTCCTCAGTTTACAGAGGAAATAGAGGCAAGTTTGAGCATTCTTGGTTAGTGATGTGGTGTTGTTGGACCAGGAGAGGACCTCAAAGATGTGCACCACCAGGAACTTGGTGCTGCTCACCCTCTCCACAGCTGCTCCATTGATGATCAGAGGGGGATGCTGTGTGTGTCCTCTCCTAAAGTCGACCACAATCTCCTTGGTTTTTCCCACGTTCAGGAAGAGATGTGGATATGATGTGGTTGGTGCTGTAGGCTGGTATTTTTTTTTTTTTTTTTTTTTGTTACTTATTTGTACCCGTAGGTAGACTTGGTTTGCAGTCTGGTGACAAGCCACCGGCTGATGGTATGCAGTCATGGGTCAGCAGGGTGAAGAGCAGAGGGCTGAGCACGCACCCTTGTGGGGCCCCTGTGCTCAGTGTCATGGTCTTGAAGGTGTTGCTGCCGACCCACACGTTCTGTGGCCTCCCTGTGAGAAAGTCCAGCACCCAGTTACAGAGAGAGGTTTTCAGTCCCAAGCGTCTGAGTTTTTGTATTAGGTGCTGGGGGATGACTATGTTGAATGCTGAACTGAAGTCCAAGAACAGCATTCGCACATAGGAGTTGTTTGAGTCCAGGTGGGTGAGGGCTGGATGGAGAGCAGCAGCGACGGCATGTTCTGTGGATCTGTTTGACCTGTATGCAAACTGAGATGGGTTGTGGGAGGGAGGGAGGGTGGACTTGATGTTCTGCATGACCAGCCGCTCGAAGCACTTCATTATGATGGAGGTCAGTGCTACGGGCCGGTAATTGTTGTAGCTGGATGGAATGGGCTTCTTTGGGACTGGTATTATGGTAGCAGTTTTGAAACACATGGGGAGAACAGTCTGACTCAGGGAGATATTGAAGATGTCAGCCAGGACATTCTTGAGCTCCTCTGCACAGTCCTTCAGAACGTGACTTGGTATGTTATCTGGTCCAGCTGCCTTGCGTGGGTTGATCCTGCAGAGGGTCCTCTTCACGCTAGCCAGATCCAGACTTATAGCCTGCTTGTCTGGGGGAGGAGTGGTCTTCTGTGCTAATATGCTGTTTTGTGCTTCAAAGCCGCCAAAGGAGTCATTTAAGTTGTTAAGCAGTGTGATGTCACTCGCACAGGTCTGAGGTGGAGGTTTATAGTTGATGAGGGTCTGTATGCCACGCCAGAGAGAACGTGCATCTCTGGTGTTGCTGAAGTGGCTGGATATTTTCTTGCTGTACTGTTGTTTTGCCTCCTTGATACCACGGGACAGGTTGCCCCTAGCTGTTGTTAGTCCTGCAGTGTTGCCTGCCCTCAGGAGCCCGTGGACCTCTGCTGTCATCCATGGCTTCTGGTTGGCACAAACAGTGATGGTTTTGCAGTGAGTGACATCATCAATGCATTTAGCTATGTACGCTACAACAACCTCAGTGTACTCCTCTATGTTTGTGTGTCCATTGTGAGTGGCTGCATGCTTGAAAGTGTTCCAGTCTGTAGTAAATAAGGACTTTTTAAGAATCTGTGGACAGTCAGCTTTAAGTAATAATCTGACATTGTTAACCAGATCAGTACAAGCAGTAAGTGTTTTGTTACTTTAAGGCAGGGGTGTCCAATCTTGTGCTATGGAGGGCCAAGACCCTGCAGGCTTTACCTCCAACCAGTGTCAATAGCAGATTTCATTGAATTTCTTCCCACTGATTGCTGATGAGTGAAAACACCTGCTGAAGAGACTGGGTGGAAGAGAAAACCTGCAGGGTCTTGGCCCTCCATGGCACATAATTGGACACCCCTGCTTTAAAGAATATATAGTTACCCACAGAAACATGACTCTTTAATTTTTGGACTTCCACGGACAAGCGATGACCACAATGAATCGTGACTGTAAACCTCCCAGCCAACATCAACACTGGATAAATGCAGTGATGCACTGATTACCCAGATGCTGCAGAAATGTGGAAAAATCATGACAAACCATCCAGCAGCTGTTAATGACAGCCGTAGGTAGATGAAGCAAATAACGGAACTGCCTAGAAACTGTTGTCAAGTGCTTCATGTCACCTTTCTAACAACCCATGTGGCTTATAATAAACTTATATGGCTGCTGAAACTGTACTGTTTCCAAACAATCTGGCTCAGTTTCTGTCCTTCACTAGAGTCCCCAGGCCTCCGGGGACACTTGATATTCTTTCTATAAATATACTGTTCGTAGCTTCAAGACTATCACATTGCAAACACAATGACAGGGCTCTTTTCTCATCTTTGTGTTGAAGCTGTATAACCTGGTGATTATAGTCATTTAAAGAAGACACAACACCAATTAATAAATTCATAAGCAGACTGATTTTTACAAGAGCCATACACAGAAAACACAATTCGGCATCTGGAAAGTATTTCTTCCCTTTAGAATAGACTTCATTGTCATTGTACATCTGCACAGTACAACGAAATTGTGGATGCAATAAAGTAAGAGAGAAGGATTAGATAAAATACAGTTACAGAACACACAATTAAACACACGACTGAAATAAAAATAGCTCAGGATTATGAAAATATACGCAGGTATGGTAGTGGTTTTATGAAGGATGAAAAAAAATTACTGCAACAGTAAGTCAACTGACAGGAAATTCGTCGGCCTCGGTCGGTCTATGATGACCATGGAAGAGAATGACCGACGGAGGCAGACGAATTTCCTGTCAGTTGACTTACTGTTGCAGTAATTTTTTTTTCATCCTTCATAAAACCACTTACCAACAGTAAGTCAACTGACAGGAAATTAATCCACAGCCAATTACCTCTGCCAACGAGGGAATGTGATCAGGCGATTTCTTTGTTCATCTACCCATCTGTGTGCAGGATTACACAAAAACTACTGCACAGATTTTGATGAAATTTTTTTTTTATCAGCGGTGGCTCTTGGGCTAAGGATGAGTTCATTAGATTTTGAAAGTGATCTGAGAGCACATACCTCTGCCAAGGCCCTATCTCCTAATGTTAAGGAAAGAGAAAAGTTGATCCACAGGGGTTAAAGCAAAAAAACCTTGAGCCTGAACATTTTTCTGGGGGCAGGGTCACAGGGGTGGAGACGTACACGCACACACACACACACACACTGGATATAAAAAGTTTACACACCCCTGCTCAAATGTCAGGTTTTTATGATGTAAAAAAATGAGACCAAGATAAATCATTTCAAAACTTTTTCCACCATTAATGTGACCTATAACCTGCACAACTCAATTGAAAAACTAGAAAAGCACTCGGAGAGCGCAGACCTCCGCCAAGCGCCACAGTTCCCCCCCATACAGTGTTTGTGTGTACGTTTTCAGATTCCTTGACCATGAAAACATATGACTAGCAATTGGATTCACAATGATAGGATTAGTGGTTCAGTAGTAAAAGCATTACCTCCTTGGCGGAGGTAATAAACTGAAGTGTTGGTGTTGTGTCCATGTCCTCCATCTGCAAAGTCCCAGGCTGCGAGCGTTTTCATAGATCACTGAAAGCAGCACTGAGGGTTTCACTGACGGATGCAAATTGGGTAGACAGGTTGCTGTGGGTTTTATATTGGGGTTGCGCTCCGCGGCAAAAGAGGATTTGGAAGCTTCCCCGGCAGAGAGCTTGTTTTTGCACAGCCCCTATGGCTGGCCGGGGAATTTCTGCCAAATAATCCCACGCCGGACAGCTGCCCGTCTCAGCTTTTGCAGGGTAGCGCAAACACAGGCACGCTGCCGGGCCCTGCCCACCACTGTTTTCCGCGTGCTTTTGTGCCTAAAACTTTGAAGAACGCGGAGTTTGTGTTCGTCACACACGACGACCAGCGCCCTCCATTGGCCCTGCACACATGTTGAAAATGGCCGTATCTCACAATGTTAAAGAATCGTTTAAAAAATTCCTGTATCCAGACGGTGATCCGGATCATGGCCAAAATTTAATCAGTTCTTCCTTGTACCATTTCCAACAACGCCTGAAAGTTTCATCGAAATCTGTCCAAAACTTTTTGAGTTATCTTGCTAACCAACAGACAGACAAACAGACAAACAAACAAACAGACAGACAGACAAACGCTGGCAAAAACATAACCTCCTGGCCTGCGGCCTGGCGGAGGTAACAAACTGAAATCTTTTAAGGGGAAAACACACCCTATTATAACGGGATGTGGCTGTGTTCAGAATTAATCAATCACATTCAAACTCATGTTAAATGGGAGTCAGCACACACCTGCCACCATTTAAAGTGCATCTGATTAACCCCAAATAAAGTTCAGCTGTTCTAGTCGGGTTTTCCTGACGTTTCTGTAGTCACATCTTACAGCAAAAGCCATGGTCCGCAGAGAGCTTCCAAAGCATCAGAGGGATCTCACTGTTCAAAGGTATCAGTCAGGAGAAGGGTACAAAAGAATTTCCAAGGCATTAAATATACCATGGAACACAGTGAAGACAGTCATCATCAAGTGGAGAAAATATGGCACAACAGTGATTACCAAGAACTAGATAACCCTCCAAATTTGATGAAAAGACAAGAAGAAAACTGGTCAGGGAGGCTGCCAGCAACATTGAAGGAGCCGCAGGAATTTCTGGCAAGTACTGGCTGCTTGGTACATGCGACAACAATTTCTCGTCTAGGGTGGCAAGATGGAAGCCTTATCTTACGAAGAAAAACATCCAAGCCCAGCTAAATTGTGCAAAAACACATTTGAAATCTCCCAAACATGTGGGAAAATGTGTTATGGTCCGGTGAAACCAAGGTTGAACTTTTTGGCCATAAATCCAAAAGGTATATTTGGCGCAAACCCAACACTGTTCATCACCAAAAGAACACCATACCTACATTAAAGCATGGTGGTGGAAGCATCATGCTTTAGGGCTGTTTTTCTTCAGTTGGAACGGGGGCCTTGGTCAAGGTGGAGGGAATTATGAACAGTTCCAAATACCAGTCAGTGTTGGCACAAAACCTTCAGGCTTCTGCTAACAAACTATGCAGAACTGACTGTTATAGTTTGAACATTATTCATCCACCATTGTAGATAGCTTGGACAAAAAGTGTTTCTGCATACAAAAATAGGAAGTAAATTTCCCCACAGGAAAAAAAAGTACACACTGGAAATCCGGCATGGTGCCAGAAAACTTTAAGCCCTGGATCCAGAATCCGTATCCTGACCGGATTACCTCCAAAATCCAACAGGTTCATCCGTAACCCAAGGGTCACCTTGGCTGAAAATTTAATTTAAAAAAAAAAAAAAAATGTGTCCAGTAGTATTTGCTACTAACAAACAGATAAACAGAAATGCATACAGACCTTGGCAAAGGTATGAACTCTCTGGTTGCCCTCTAGTTTTATCATCGACTAATCCACCCTTTCCAACTTACAAGAGAAAAAAATTTCTGAGGAAAACCCCCCCCAGAAATTTCAGAGGAAAACATGGCAAATTTTTGAGAAAATAAAATCACAAATTTCCTAACAAAATTTTTTTGCGATTAAAAAAAAATAAATAAATCAACAACTTACACAAAAAAGCCACAAACTTATCACTGGGGTATAAAAAGAAATCACAAATTTCAGAAGAAAACAGTTTTAAATTTATAGGACAAGAACAAGTAGAAAATTTTAGAGAAAAAGAGTTGAAAATTTACAAGAAAGAAAGTTATAATTTACAAGAAAACGCTCCAAAAATGTTACATACTCATTAGCAAAAAAAAAATCAACTACTTCTGAGCAAAAGGTTGCAAATTTTGAGAAAAGCATCACAAACACACATGAAAAAAGTCACAAACTTGATGAAAGAAGCCCACAAATTTCTGAGGAAAAAAATACAGATGTTCAAAAGATTAGTTGAATAATCTGAAAACTCACTGGCAGATTTTTTGTAGCAAAAAAGAAAAACACACAAGTAGTAGCAGTGTCAATAAAAATACATAGAATATGAGCAGTGGGAGGGCATTAAAAAAAAAGTCAAAAATCAGTTAAAAAAAAAAGGTTTTGCATGCCAAGCTACCCCTGCTTCCTGAGTTATTAATGGATAAAACACTAAATCCAAAGCTGTGGTACTTATAACACACTTTATAAACACTCAGTTTTTACTGAAACTCCTTTATCTGACTAGCACTGCTTTTAGTGTTCG
The DNA here is from genome assembly GCA_020510985.1 of Pholidichthys leucotaenia. Classification (NCBI taxonomy): domain Eukaryota; kingdom Metazoa; phylum Chordata; class Actinopteri; order Cichliformes; family Pholidichthyidae; genus Pholidichthys; species Pholidichthys leucotaenia. The sequence continues at coordinate 42,022,756 of CM035850.1, forward strand.
AGTTGCAATAACCCTTTCGCTGCCCTGTGGAAACATCATGAAACAGCAACTTCCTCTTTTTCTTTCTACTTTGCTCAGCTGCTCCTCACAAACATGACGGCCACCAAGCTCACAATACCACCTACAGTAGCTGAAAACAAGTCCGATTTTTAAATGAAAAGAGCAGGGGTGAGTCGGGTTTCAGAAGAAGCCAATGAGTAATTTACAAACACAACACCTCTCAGCTAACATCTTGTATTACTGAGGACACGCTTACCACCTGGATGATCACAGCTGGGCTAGGTATGTTTTCAAAGGAAATTAACATCTACAGTATCCTCCCACCTACAACAGCCACAATGAAAGCACACTTGACCTACCACAATCACTTCGTACTCTCATGTCATGGAAGGCAGGCGAAAGAGAACAAAACTAGCAAAGCCAAAATACACATATTCATGTGTTGACTCCCATCTTTTAGAGGAAGGGTGCCGGGAGACGAAGCAGCTGCGGTCTGAACCCTGCAGCCGCACATAATTTCCGCTTTGTTTGGCTGTGTAAGTGACAGCTCAACATGCCATCCTCCCAATCGGAGCCTTATCACAGCAGCAGCCAGCTAACTGATTATTGTGTGTTATAATTGATGTAGAGAAACTGAAGGATTTATAACCAGTGCACATGTGCTTTACTCAAGGACTGGCCATTCTATTCTTTTATTTATCACTGGATCAGAAAAGTGAAACTTGCAAAGAATGAAGCAATTAAAAAAAAAAAAAAAACGAAATGTCGAGCACATTACCATTTAAATGTGTTTACATGTGAGGTTTTTATTCACACAACACAAGCTGAAATCAGTTTTATAAAGGTTTTCTAAGACATACGGTAGTATTGCAATTACACACCCCAAACAGAAGAGCAACCGCTACATCAAGAAATGAAACTATAACTCGTGAAGCCCGAAGAAAAAAAAAAAAAGCCATACCAGTTATGTTACAAATGTAACTGTTTATTACTGGTAATACACAGTAACTCAATACTGCAACGTTACATATCTAGAATAAGAAGAAAAACAAAACACCTCGAGCGCTTCTGGTAACTAAGTAACACTGCTTTTGGATTATCTTAAACAGCGATGCTAGCCGTTAGCTCGCTAGCCTTGGCTTATTGTTTTTACCTTCCGTTAATGTCAACGGGCAATGTCGGATCGTCCCCCGTGACGGAATCCATAACGGCGGCTTGCTTACTTGCGGTTCTCGCTGGGATATTATGCCATTTTATTGTCTAGAATTCAAAAAGCTGGACAGAATTCAAACTAGTCCAGACTACCGCCATCATGATATGGTAAACGTCACCATGGGGCACGTTGGAAACTTGTGGTGCATTTGATGACAATAGGGAATTTTAACGAAATGGCTTTTGAAACGAATACTAGGTGACGTGAGCATAAACATTTACACTTTCATTTTGTATATACGCATTGATATATTTGGCTTTGAGGGCTTCAGTCCCAGTCCGGTCTATTATTCATTTACAACATTTTTAGTTGGACCGTTTGTGTTTATGAGTTGAACGCGGGGATTTTGGAGCATCAGTAAAGGCAGCACAAACCTGGGTGGATTTTGGAACAAGACGATTGGCCAAAGCAAACATGTAAGGAGGTTCAAAGAAGCTCAAAAATACCTGTTGATAGTTATCTGTGGAGTTTCCTGTCGATCTGAAGCTGTTTTTATACCAGATATGTTTTATCGTCATATTGACATATTGCAAAACAAAAAGTTGCAAATGTACAAGAAAATTGTTTCGAATTTATCACAAAAATGTAAATTTATTGCAAAAGTTGCAATTTATTTTAAGAAGTTCTACATTTATTAAAAAAACACAATTTACAAAACTTTAAAAACCGGACACTTGCAAATTTATGAGAAAAAAGTTACAAATTGAAGAAAAATAATTATTACTTCCACCAAGGAGGTTGTGTGTTTGTTAGCAGGATTACAGGAGAACTACTTGATTTTAATGACATTTTCCACAGAGCTGGACCTTGGGCTGTGGATGAACATGAACCCATTAGATCTTGGAGAGGATCCCTTCTTGGCGGAAGTATGCGCTCTCTGACTGCCCTTATGGCGTCTGCGTCTTTCATTCAAAGTCATGGTGAAGAGGAGTGTGCGCGTTGCATGACGGTATAATCACCACTGATTATAACATTCACTAAAACCAGTTTAGAGTAATCACCATGCGCAGTGCATTTTATATCCAAAATGGCTAAAGTGGGGAAAAAAAAAAAACTTTGGGTAAACGACTGCTGTGGATGAAGCCATCTAGAGAACAACGGCGACATCGTGTGGTTTTACTGTTAAATTCAACACAGACCAATGTTTTCAAGATAACTACCACATGGCATAGATGGGACAAGCGTTTTGTATTTCCCGCTTAGTACATCATCAGAATAGGTTTAAAGTGTTAACTTTGGGCACAAGGAGTCCAAAAATAGTACACTGCCAATTTTTTTTCCAGCCTTGATAAGTATTTTCTAAAATTAAGGTCAAGTTAAAGAGATAAAAGAACGCAGGCCTATCTATACCAAACAAAGCAGATTGACAAATTTGTGCCTTTCCCAAAAAAGGATTTCTGTTCAAGAAACAACAACTGGTCAAACCAAAAGAACCAAAAGTATTATATTTACCATTTGATCGTGGAGGTCTGAAATGTCCAAATTTTATGTTGTATTATTGGTCGGCACAACTGAGGTCTATGACATATTATTTTTCATCAGATGATCTCCCTCACTGGACTGAAATGGAATCATACAATTTACCTTTACCTCTTCCCATATTCATATACTCAGATTCGGCAAAAAAAAAATTACAAAAACAAGTTAAAAATCCATTTGTAAAGCATATGATCAAAATATGGTGTGAAGCTAAAAACTATTTAAAAGAACCACAGTTATTGTCACAATTTAGTCCAATATGGGGTAATCAATATTTTAAACCAGGGAGAGCGGACGCTGTATTTAAAGTATGGAATTTAAAAGGGATACAAAAGATTCAGGATTTATATTTGCCATGTGCAGATAACATAATGTCTTTTGAAGAGCTGAGGATCAACTTTAATCTCAATAGAACACATTTTTTTAAATATCTTCAACTTAGAAACTTTATTCGATCAAATCAAAATAAAGCTCTCACTCGACCTATTTATTCATCCTTGGAAAAAATGATGATGAAAGATAGTAAAAGAAAGGGTATTATTTCAGAGTTTTATAACTCATTGACACTATCTTCAAGTGAAAATTCACTGAAAAGATTAAACTACTGGAAAGAAGATCTGCAAACTGAAATTTCAGAGGAACAATGGGAATTGGCTTGTACAGAAGCTCAGACCAAATCAATAAATGTACGCCTTAAATTGATACATTTCAAATGGTTAATGCGGATGTATGTTACACCGGAGGAGTTAAATAGATATAACAAGAATATACCAGATACATGCACAAAATGCATGGAAAGTAAAGGAACCCTATTTCATTGTTTATGGGAATGTAGATTAATAAGAATGTTTTGGGAAGAGGTGAGGGTAACAATTGAAAAAAATAATCTCAAAACAAATCATATTGAATCCTAAACTGTTTTTGTTGGGTCTGTACCCAGAAAAGCATAATTTTAATAAAAGTGAAAGAACATTCATAGACCTCAGTTTGCTTAATGCCAAAAAATGTATTGCACTATTATGGAAAAGACTCATAGACCAGATGTGACTCAGTGGTTAAGACAGATGTTAACAAACCTTCCATTAGAAAGAATAACATATATACTGAAATCAAAGGAAATTGTGTTTGAGAATATATGGAGACCTTTTATTGATTATGTAAAAAATTTAAACATAACTCTTGAAGAAGAAGGTGAATGATGTGTGTGGACCTTGTAAATTCCAAACTGGTGAACATAATATGTATACTAATGTATTGGATTGTCTAGACTAAACAGAGGAGCATTGTTGAAGACTTGATTTTGTTGGTGGTTGTTGGTGTTTTTAGTGCATTTTTTTTTTTTGTAGTACTTTAGTGTTAGTGTTTGATTGTTTGTATCATGTTTGTTTTAAAAAAAAAAAAAGGTTCAATAAAGATATTGTGGAAAAAAAAAAAAAGAACCAAAAGTAAACAGATTAATCTAAAACAGAAATGAGATTATTTGGACAGAAGATTAAGATGCACCAGAATAATGGTGGAGATAAGACTATAGGGGAGAGGAAGAAAGGCCCATAATCCCAAGTAGGAGATAATCTGATAAACACTGTGGGGGCAGTGCTGCATGTCTGGCAGCCAGTAGACCTTTTTCAGTGGCATGTAATGATGGTCGTGTAGAGGGTGAAAGGGAATGTCTGTGGGGGGAAAGGGGGAGGGGTGAAAAACACTGTCTGCTCCGCTCCAAGTTCCAACATGTGACGGCCATGGTTCGTGGGCGCACGGGGTCCAGTGCGCGTCGTGCATAATGGAACAAACTGTGGAGAGCGTGAAAGGATGAGGCTGAGTTTATTTCTCAATTCAGGTTTATTGACGAATCTCCAACATGCTCCAAACAGAAAAGAGAAAGCATCCCCCCACATCTGTCCCTTTTATACCCCAGGACATCAAAGTACAGAGTCACATTGTCTTTTAATCCCAAGACACAATACATCTTCCTCCAGGTCTTCTCCCCTCCACCTAAAGCCACTGGTGGTCAGGAAATCCCTCAAGGCCATCTCTTTGCATAACAAAGATCACATATCGCATCCTCCTGTTATCCCTAGGAGACTCAGTCCTATTGTTCATTCTGAGACGTGAAGCAACAGTAATATACATATGAAGCCTATGAAACCCACATATGTGTCCCACAAAACCAGTGATCGGCCGGCTTTAGGGAGTGAGGTGCAGGAAAAACGATGTGTGGGGGGGGGGGTGGATGGGAATAAGTGAGTGCTGGCCCGGGACGTCAAAAGTGTCTGGGCTACGCAAAAATTGTGTGTGGATCCGCCATGGTGAGGGACTTTCCCGGTAAACCTGGCGGTGAGCCACAGTTGCTCTGACTCCTCTTGCAGCTCAGTCCTGCTAGGATGTGGGGAAGGCGAACGGCCAAATTCCCCAAGGATGCGTAGCGGCTGTGAAAAAAAAAAAATGAAGCTGTGTGAGGGACTTGGTTGTTTGGCTTTAGGTGCGAAAGCAGCCCTAAAGTCATCGGGGAAAGCAATCAGGTAAATTCCCGTTGTGCGCTGTGGCTGAGAAACTAACTAACTAACTAACTAACCTGCACTTATATAGCGCTTTTCTAGTCACAAAGACTACTCAAAGCGCTTTAGACCCATACAAAGTCCCGTGTGCGGGCTGCATGTCTGCTTCAGGTGCATGAGCAGCCCTAAAGGTTCTGAGGATGGCGATCAGCCGTGTTTCTCGGGCATGTGCAGCGGTGGAGGATGATGTATAAGTCTGTGGAGCCGGTTTGTCCCTGGTGCGTGGTGCACGCCTGGCGCAGTGACCACATAGCTGGAAGTTGCGCTGTCCTCGTAATCCTGCGGTGTGTGCGCGGGGCTTCAGTGCGCAGAAAGTCCGCTGTCGGGAGGTGAGTCAGGGTCGGGGAGCTTGATGGAAATCAATGCAGACAGCGCCAATGATCTTTCCCGTTCAGGCTGTTTCTGTGCGTTGCTCGTGTCGCTGATCCTCGTGCGTCGTGGTCCCAGCGCCGCGCTCTCCGTCCGGCCCTGGAGGCCGCCATCGTGGAGAGAGGATAAGGCGCGTGCACTCCAGTGTGGATGTGAAGGATGTAGGTGATCCCTGGTCTCTGGAATCCACAGCGCGGTGAAAGGGAGCAGACGGTCATCCCACGTCAGATCACCATGTGGTGTGCGGCGTAAGGGAGAGACAGTTCATCTCCGTCAGGTCACCAATGTGGAGAAAAAGGAATCCACAGCATGGTGAAAGGGAGAGATAGTCCATTTCACGTCAGGTCACCAATGTAGAGGGTGTAAGGGAAGGATGTGGTGGCGAGGCACGAGCGTAGATCGACACAGGTTCTTTATTGACCCTCTAACATAAATACAGCCGGTGGACCCCAGCATTGCCTGCCGGGGCCGGGTGTCTAGTAGGAGAGTCCTCTCAACTCTCTCTGCATTCTGCTTAAATAGCCCCAATGGTATGCACAAAGAGCTGGGCTAGTGCATTATGCTTGTGTGTGACACATTAACACAACACTTGCTACCTTTCTGACCATACATTCACCCCCCCTGCCCTCATTGTCTGTCAAGTTACTCCTTGGGGGGCTACCCCCTTCAGTCGATTGTTCTGCCCCTCTTCCTGCTTCTGGGTGTGAGAGAAATGTCCACCCGCTGTGTCTAGTGTCACCACAGTCGCAGAATAGATTCTGTGACGTTGTGAGGGTTCACACAAGATAGGAGAGATGACTGTGGTGAACAGGCTTTATTTATACACACCCACTCAACACAGAACGGAGGGGAGGTCATTCACACAGACCCCCATCTCACTTATGGTGACACAAACACATGATCAATCACAACGCTAACTGGTCTTATAACACTGCTGTGTCATTATAACACAGTTATAATGACACAGCAATAACACTTAGAACACATGAATAATAACACTCTTTGAATCCTCCACAGCCCAAGCATGCCGGGAGAATCCCCGCCCCCTTAACACAGGCCCGACGTTACACTGTCCCCCCATGACTGGTTTCTGTCCCCAGAATAATAAAGTCCAGCTCAAAAGTCCAGCACGAATCCGTGTCGGGGCGGCCACCGACGTCGGCGACCAGTACGTACAGGCCCGCTAGTATCCATCTGTGCCTCGGCCGGAGTATCTGGTCGGGATGAAGGCCCCGGCTCGACCACCCGCGGGGCAGATTGCTGGTACGGGGCAAGACGGTCACGGTGGAGTACCACGACCCGGTCTCTTTTCTGCAGCGTCACCCTGTACACTACATCCGACAGTCGCTGTAGGACCTCACACGGTCCCGACCAATGGCTTGCCAGTTTTGGTGACAGTCCCCTTTTTCGCTCCGGGCAGAAAACCCAGACTTGATCTCCTGGTGCAAAGTCCCTCCCCTGGCAGCGGGAGTCATATGCCCGCTTCTGCCGGCTCCCCACCGCTGCCAGGGCCTCCTGAGCCAGTCCATGCACCGTGTGGAGATGTTCTTTCAAGTAAAACAAATAATCTAACCCTGGTTTGCCCTCTACCTCTGGCTCCGGGGGGTGGGGGGGTGGGGGGGAGGCGAACACCAAATCCACTGGTGTGCGCAGCTCGCGTCCAAACATCAGCACTGCAGGAGTGCACCAGGTGGATTCCTGGGCTGCCTTCCAGTACGCCCACAGAACAAAGGGCAGATGCAGGTCCCAGTCTCGCTGTCGCTGGTTCACTAGGACAGCGAGCTGGGTGGTAAGGGTCCAGTTGAACAGTTCGACCAGGCCGTCGCTCTGTGGATGCAGTGGAGTGGTCCGGGTCTTCCGGATGCCCAGCAGCCTGCAGACCTCCCCAAAGACCTCTGCCTCAAAGTCCCATCCCTGATCACTGTGCAACTCCTCCGGTGTGCCAAACTGACAAAACATCTCGTTCACCAGTTTTGATGCTGTGGTGGTGGCGCTCTGATCAGGGACCGCGTATGCCTCTGGCCATTTGGTGAAGTAATCCATTGCGACCAGCACGTAGCGGTTCCCCCGGTCCGTGGTCGGGAAAGGGCCCAGAATGTCCACTCCTACCCGCTCCATCAGTGCTCCCACCCGGTACTGCTGCAAGGGGGTGTGGGATTGCTGAGTCGGCCCTTTCTGAGCCGTGCAGGTGTCACAGTGATGGACATGGAGCTCTACATCCTGGCGACATCCGGGTCAGTAGAACTTGGCCCGAAGACGCTGCAGAGTCTTCGTCACCCCAAAGTGGCCCGCCCCCACCGCCCTGTGGACCAGCTGGAGTACGTTGGGCCGGAGCCACCGGGGAACCAGCAGCTGCCAGACGTGACGCTGCCCAGCTGGAGACTGCCACTGCCGATACACAACACCCTCGTGACACCGGAGATTGGCCCACTGGGAGTGTAGGGCCTTGGTCTCTGGGTCCAGCACAGACACAGCCTCCCAGACGGGCTGCTGGCCCATGTCCAACCACTGCCGAACCCAGGAGACGACCAGATCTCTATCCTTCTCACTCTGCAGCTGCTGCGTGCCGAGGGCCTCTGTGATGGCAACTGCCTGCTCTCCGTGTTCTCCCTCCTGGGATAACACCGCCCCGATGCCCTGGTTGCTGGTGTCCGTGTCTACAATGAAAGGGCGGTTCGGGTCGGGATACTGCAGCACGGGGGGTCCGATGAGCGCTGAGCGAAACCGGGAAAAAGCAGCAGCACAGCTCTCACTCCACTGAAACGCACGGCCCTTCTGTGTCAGCTGATGCAGCGGGCTGGCGATGGTGGCGAAGTCTTTCACAAATCTCCTATAATAGGAGGCCAGTCTGAGAAAACTCCGTAGCTCTTCCACATCCCGCGGCACTGGACAGTTTTTCACCGCTGCCACTTCCTCTGGATCGGTGACGACTCCCGCTGCGCTGACGATGTGGCCCAGGAAGGTGATCTCCCACCGGAATAAGTGACATTTCCGTGGGTGTAGCAGCAGCCCGGCCTGTCAGATAGTGTCCAATACCTACTGGAGGGTGGACAGGACGCCGTCAAAGTCACTTGCCTGAACCAGCAGATCATCCAGGTAAACAATGCAGCGGCTCCAGGGCACATGAGCCAACACCCACTCCATCAGACGTTCAAAGGCGGCCGGGGCATTGCAAAGTCCAAACGGCATCACCTTGAACTGATATAGTCCCTGCCCGATGGAGAAAGCTGTTTTCTGGAGGGCCTCAGGTGACAGCTCTACCTGCCAATAGCTGCTGCGGAGGTCCAGCGAGCTGAACCAGCTGGAGCCGGTGATGTAATCCAGTGCGTCATTGATGGGGGTAGGAATCCTTGCGGGTGACGTCATTCAGGCACCGGTAATCCACACAGAACCGCCATGAACCGTCCTTCTTCCCAACCAGAACCACCGGTGCCGCCCAGGGGCTGCTGGAGGGCTCAATAACATCTGCCTCCAGCATTTCCCGTATTTTTTTGTTCTGCCACCATCCGCCTTGAAAAAGGCAGACGGTGGGGGTGGAGCCGGATCGGCCTGGCCCCACCAGTGTCGATCCCTTGTTGCACCAAGCTGGTTCGGGTGCACTCCTCATCCTTGGCAGCGAAGACGTCAATGTAGCAGTCCAACAGCTCCCGCAGCTGGCGTCTCTGTCCCGATTCCAGTCCACTGCATCTCTGCTGGAACAATTCCTCGACTGCCTGCTGTGTTTCTGCTGACACATTGACCCGCTCCGCTGTGGCCCTCCCCCTTGCTGTCTCTTGGTGATTGCACTCCCTCTGCTTGTGCTGGTGGTGCCGTTGTGTTCAGTTCTTGCGGTGATCCGCCCGGTTCGGTCCGTCCTGGTGGCTCCTCGATCACGCAGGCCCTGGGGTTCCTCCTCTGGGTCCCTCTGCAGAGCATGATGATCTGAGCCCCCAGCAGGAGGGACAATCTGGCGGTGTCAATTTTTGCACCCCATGCTGCAAACAGATCGAGTCCAATAATGCAGGGGTCTTGAATGTCAGCCAGTCAGAACGGATGGTTTGTGTTCTGGCCGGCCACCCCCACCACAAGAACTCGCCTCCTTCCCAGTCTGGTGTGCTCACTGGTGGCTGTGGTGATGCAGCGTCTGGTGGGTTCCCACCCCTGTGGTTCTGCCTCGTCCGTACCTGGCAGCACCCCGGGTCAGACCAGGGAGATGGTAGAACCAGTGTCGATCGGGGCCCAGATTGGCATGTTGTCCAGGCTGCACTGTAGGTACATCCCTGGCGAGCATCCAATTCGGCCCACACGTGGTGACAGTTCATCGGGGAAAACGTCTGTGAGATGCGGCAGGTCCCCGTCCATGCCACCTCGCTCTAGTTTAACGTTGGCGAGGGGCCGGTTTGTTGCGGGGGTGGGTGCCGGGCAGTACTGCGCGATGTGTCCTGGTTCCCCACAGCGGAAGCACCCTTCCTCGTGCCGCCATGGCTGTCTTCTCCTTGGTCGCGCTGCTGTGGTCCGGTGCGGTTCCCCCTCCTCCTCCTCGCTCTCAGCCCTGGCCTGGAAGGCTCTCTCCCTCGGTGCCGACGCATCAGCTGCACAATCCATTAGTGGTCCCACCCGCTCCGCTTCTGCCACAGCTGTCTCCCAGCTGCTCGCAGCTTGAATCCAGATGTGGCTCTGGAGCTGGGCCGGGCAGAGCCCCCGGATGAAGTTCTGGAGATCGAGCTTCTCCACTGCCCCCGGCTACTATGTCAGCAGCCGTATGTCTGCTGTGTAGGCTCCCAGGCTCTCTCGGCTGCCTCGCCGGCAGTTGGCCAGCTGTTCCTGGGTGTGCTCAGCATTGGCCGCTCCCCCAAACCACCTCCGGAGCGCTCCTTGTTGCGCTGGCCAGCTGCGATGTTCCTCGGGCCGGAGATCAGACAGCGTGCGGAGAGCCCTTTCCTCCAGGGCCAGTGCGACCTGCACGGCGGTCTCTTCGGGTGGCCAGCCGTTCAGTGCAGCAGCCAGCATGACCTGGACCAGATAGTTGTCCAGCAGGGTTTCGCCGTTAAAGCAGGGAAGTTTGGCCCGCTGGCAGATTGGTGGGACGGTCGCCTCTTGGTCGATCGGCGCCCCTGGTCGCAGGGGAATTGCCGGCCCATAGCGGGGCTGATCTGCTCTGCTTAGCCTGCCCTGCCTTGAGAAAGGCAGAAGGCGGGGTATGCTGGTCCTGTCGGATCCGCTGCTCCATTCATCCCGGCGAGCAACTCCGGGGGTCGGTGTACCAGCTCTGTCGTCCATCCCCAGCTGAGCGATGAGCCGGTCCAGCTGCTGAATCTCTGTTCTGATTCTGGCTTCCATCTGCTCCATATCCCACTCCTGACGCCAGTGTGACATTGTGAGGGTTCACACAAGAAAGGCGAGATGACTGTGGCGAAACAGGCTTTATTTATACACACCCGCTCAACACAGAACGGAGGGGAGGTCATTCACACAGACCCCCGTCTCACTTATGGTGGCACAAACACATGATCAATCACAACGCTAACTGGTCTTATAACACCAGTAACACACTTAGAACACACGAATAATAACACTCTTTGAATCCTCCGTGCCGCAAGCATGCCGGGAAAATTCCCGCCCCCTTAACACAGCCCCAACGTTACAATTCTTTCTGCCCAGAAGTAAAAACAATATTTGGAAGGAGAAACACTCAGCATTTATTGATATCCACATTTTACCTGTAAATCATTTGTACTGTTTGCACAGAGAAATCACTTTATTTGAAATTATACTCATATTTTTGCCTGTGAAAATTCAGTGAACATGAAGTCTCTCAAGTCCTTCTATGTCAAATCCAGTGTTGTAAGGTGGAGAATTTGCTTAAATCATCTCACTGAACATGACTATAACTACATTAGGCATGCACGTGCACAAACAGGGCCCAGGTGATGCTGGAGTTATCCCTTTGTCACTCCTTTGCTGTTAACCTAACCAAACTGAGCATTTAGCACCATCTAGTGGTGGAAAAAGTCAACTAGTTTTTATACTGTGGTACCCAGGTTGTTTAGATAAGTTTGCAAAAAAATTGCAACAATTAATAGTTTTACAAAAGGTATTGTGATACTAATGTGTTAGGGGTGGGTAGGTGGGGGGAATTGATACAGCGTAATATCGCGGTATTCTGTGGTGGCAATACTGTATTGATTCAGAGACACCAGTATTGTGATGCTTTATTTACCAGACCGTGATGAAGTACTTCATTCAATCCTGATTAAATCACAGACAGTGACACCTTGACCTTAAGCACAACCTAGATGCAGACCCACTTGAGGATCATTATGCATGAGTTTGCTGAACATTGGGGAAATTGCCTAGGAGGAGTAACGATTTCATGAAATTGTAAATGCCCAGCTCTCCTGACCTTTGAAGACAACCTTGAGCTCAGCCTGGATCCAGACCTACCTGAGGATCCTTGTGAGTCTGGTATCAAGGCAATTGCTTAGGTGGAGATTTTTTTCTGAAATCCCAGAAGTGCCAAGATCACCTGATCATTCTTTCACTGTGACCTTGCCCTTGACCGCAACCTGGATGCGTAAAGACCAATTGACTTTTCCCACCATTAGATGGTGCTAAATGCTTTCTGTCTCGTTAGGTCAGCACACCCAAGGAGTGACTCCCGAGATATAGGTGGGAGTTGAACAGGACAAAGAACTGGATGGGAAATAGCGATATATGATATCGCAATACGCAGCATATCACAAGACCGTGAAAATATCTTATCATAGAGCCCATGTACTGTGATAATATCGTATAGTGTGGCCGCTGGTGATTCCCATCCCTACTAGTGTTTCTGAATCGATACAGTATTGCCACTGCAAAATACTGCCTTATTAGATCCCCCCCACCCAAGAAGTGACCCTTCTATCCACACTTTGAACCATCAGCATGGATAATAACAATTCTTTAGAATACTGTCAGCATCAGTATCAAGTAAAAATCCACACACAAATTGAAGGTATTTATTGAACAATGAACATTGAACAATGAGTAAAGAACTAGCAGAGAGAGGATGGACGCGTCAGATGTGGTCTCATTTGGAGTCTGAAGACATGTTGCATTTGGCTGATATTTTCCTTGGCAACAGAAAAAATGCCTTTCCAAGTTCTGTGTAAAGTTGTGAGGTATTCTTAGCTTGTCTGAACATCTGCAAAAGGTTTACTTTAAAAAAAAAAGAAAAGAAAAAGAAATTCACATATTTGCATAATTCTTTAAAAACAGTTGATGTATAAGACAATCCTGCTACAGTACATGGCTGATTATCAAAGAGGAAAAAAGAAAACAGCATGACGAAAACTAAAAAATAAAAGAAATTTGCTCTCCATTGCTCCAAATTTACACATTTAAGAAAAATATATAAAATCCAAGACCACTTGGGATAACTGACTTATAAAGTTGTCAAAGAGAGTAGACAACAGAAACGTTAACAGAAACGTGCTGAGTCAGCAACCACATTAACATTAAATAACATTAAATTAGCAACTGGGGACCCACTGTATACAGTAATGTTTACACAATTATACACACTTGTGTCCAGCTACAAGAAAGAAATGCTTTTATTTCATTAAAACTAGTTGGTTTCTTAAAAAACAAACAAACAAAAAAAAATGTATTCTTAAAAATATTCCAAACACAATAATTTATGTTGGACTCAAAAGCAAGAATCTGTTTTTAGTTTAGATGGTTGTATCTAAAAGATTTGCCTTGGTAAAAGCATCATTTTGAACAAAAAACATATGAGGGGCCTACCGTGTGAACCATTGGTAATATTTCATATCGACTTATTTGTCTAAGTGAGCATATGCTATAAAAATCAAGATATTTTGGCAAAAGTGGTGTAATTGCAGCACCGTGATTAGCACCTCAGACACTTAGCACCATGCTTCAGAGGGAGTATAGAATAGCCCCTGAAGGCTCGATTTTGAAATCCTGTACCCTCTCTTCTTCATGTTGTGGCTCAGTTATCCCCCCAAAATTTGACCGTACCTGCTGTAATTGAGGTGAAATTGATACCATGTACCGTGTGATGCATTCTAAACAACAATGCCAACCCCTCCTTTTAAATAAGTAAACAAGCAACTGAGTAATTTCCCACTCCACAGTTATAGAGAGTTTCATAAACAGAACTCAAGTCTATCATCTCCATATAATTCTCCCTAATCATCAGTGGCATCTGGATTAATAATAAGTGACTGATACTCTCCATGTGGATGTCTGTGGCTTCTGAAGTCCTTTACTGATCACTGATTAGGTGCTGTTGGGTGTTCCACACTGTAAAATCCAATTGGTTAACCTTACTTAGAGAAAGTATGCAAACTGATTGCCTTAAAAAAAACAAAGTACAGTGGAAAAGACAATGTGGGCCCTATTACGACAATCTAAAGGGTGCATTTGTGCTACGCTTCATGATTTGTTAGTTTATGTCAGTTTTCATGCTTTGCGTCACGCCATATAATCACCTGTAGACTGTGCGCCCACTTTACGCTGCAAGGAGGGGACTCTTAAAAGAGGTGTGGCATCGGCGCATTAGTATTTTGGTGCATTTCCTTTCAATGTGTTTTTGAGCAGCAAAAAGCAGGTCTATAGTCAGTATATCATTCTCAATCGATAATTTAAATGGTGCATTTAAAAGTTGTTGACGCTCTCCACTGAGCCTCAGCTGGTGTGGCCATTGTGACTGATTCTGGACAGACCGGTGGCCGGAGGCTCAATGGCCAGTGTGGATCTTGCAAATGGAAACAGAGGATACGATGTCTAAAACCTGTGGTGGGATGGGAATGTCACTCTGAAGATTTCAAAACTACAAGCCCCTCTGCTATGACAAAGTATTCTGTCCATAATGCCCTCTACATAATCTATCATATCTGTGTCCACAGTCATCTCCTTTGATCTTGGGTCCCATTGTTCGCACGCATGCCTATCCTGTCTTGGTAAATGAAAAACACACACTAAGCTACTGTTTTTCTGTTAAATGTGTTAATCTGAGGACAGTTAAATACAAACTATCCACATATACACTACAATATATTCCAAATCATTTGAAGAAACAGTAGACAGTAGTTTTTCCATTGCACAGAGAAAAAAACTGCATGGGCTTACGAAATTATTCAGTGGCTCCTCCTCTTGGCACTGAACCTTCAAACCCATTCATGTCTGTGTGTTGCACAAAAGAGCAGAACGAGTCACATAGGCATCCATGCCCGCTACGTTAAACCTACATTAATTTAAATTCAACTCAATTGTTCAGTCATATCCTCCTCATCCTCTTTCATAAAATAACTGACTGGGCATTGACTGTAATTAATGCCTGGCTTAATATCAAGCAGCGCAACAATCACACACATTTTCTCTTCGGTCATGGACACGTCCATGGGCCACAACCGATCTTCTCTCTGAGGTAAACATACCATTATGATCACAGTTAACCTTAGATCACGAGCCACCATCTACCCGAAGCATCTGGTTTTAAGGCGCCAGAGATCCGCCCTCGCCCCTTCTCCTATTAGTAAAAGCAGTTCCGCCGGGCTTAGAGACTAAACCACACGGGCAGGCTAGGAGTTGGACTTAGTTGTCAGAGGCTTTTCGAGACGCACGCCATAAAGAGCATTTTATGAGCACTGGGAGCTTAACCCCAGTGCCGCTCCTGGCTATGACAACCTTGGAACCAGATCATGCACCCGTGTATTAAAGGGAAGAGCAGGAGAGCTCCTGATTGGATTATTGCATGTTACACCCATGACACGGCTCTATATAATTAGGAGAGTGCCAGCCAGCCCCTCTGTGCTTTTTGCTGGTGCAAAGACCATTTACCCATTGCTATGATAACAAATTGAACCTAGGCAAACCCATAAATGCGCCCTGTGCCTTAGACAATAGACTGTGGACTAGATCATCATAATATGGCCCAGTGTATTTCAAGACAATTGGTTGGCAAGCTTTTTGTAAGTAGTGCTAACTATTTGGGTGTTTACAGTGCATATTCAGTAAAAAAATGTAATACCCCCTATTGGAGTAAATACAAATGTGACTTCTGCTCAATTTAAGCAAACAAGTCTTCCTCTGGATTGATTCACCTATGCAGGATCATGAGGAGACGTGCACCATAGAAATGCAAACAAAAATGGCACCCCTGAAAAAAAAGAAAAAATATCCTTCCATGAACATTTAAAATACGAAATTATCTTCTCGCGTTCTATTGCACTTAAAGATTATTTCTTTACATAAGATATACAGATATAAAAGTTAATAATAATAAGCATATATATATATAAATATGTACATTTAATGGATCCAAATTACTTAATTATTCTCTTTTGACAAAAATTAATTCCTGGTATTTAAAAACAAAAATTACACACAGTATACAGACTGTATACAAAAATAAGTTACTATAGTGTCCTCTGATTAACTTGGCCTTGGTCTCCCATCACTTAGCAATGTTCTGGTGAGATTGTGTGCAGGCATACATGAGGAGATCCTTCTTTAAGAGCCACAAGAAGCCTTTGCCATATTGAGAAGATATTAGTGCAAAAGCGGCCCCGCTCCTCCTCCTCCTCCTCCTCCTCAGCTCCCTCTGCATCCTCCCTTTCTGTCTGCAGTCCAATGGGAGTTTGTCAGAGTGGAGCAGGATCTGTTAGCGGTGGGTAGGAAGGGGGGTAGCTTCTTCTTGCTCGGACAGGCGTTTGGCCCGGGCTTGGAGGAGAGGACGCCGCTTTGAGCTCCACATCTGCGTAAATGTGTCTCACAGGGGGGTGGCTATATCCAGCCCTCCGTACTGGGAAGATTCACAGGAAGCAAACGGGGCCTACTTCTAGGTGGTAATGTGAGCCGAGACTGGTTTTTGGGAGGTTGAGGATGTCGACCACAGGGAGCAGGGTGGGGTCCAGGGAGTGGAACATAAAATGGGTTTGGTGCCAGCGGCCGTCTTTTATCTGAAAGACCAAGAATATCTCAGTTAGGCTTTTTTTTTCTGTAAAGTGATCCAGTAAAGTAGAGGCATCTGGTCCCTACCCAGCAGGAATCCTCCAAGACATCTGGCTCCAGCTCGCCTCCCACCTCGAAAACCTCCCCAGTCCAGGCCTTGAATCTCACAGAGTCCCAGGAAACTGGCTGATTCTCAGAGGACCTCCAGATCGGGACGTTCAGGCAGTGGATGATGATGTGCTGCACGGCCTCGGAGCACAGCAGGTGCAAGAAGTTCATCTGGACACGGCCAACGCTGATTGTGGGCTGCGGAAATGGAGGTTCAGTTAAAATATTGGTTCAAATAAATGTGTTTTCACAAGATATTTCCTTTGTGTCACTGTTGCAAATTAAATACCTTTGTTACCGTTACTGGTTTCAGGCAAGTCTGTCCTCCTCCAGTAAAGTTGCAGGTGACTTCTATCATGTCTGATGCACATCCCAGGTTGGGGTCAATCCAGTAAGTCCCTAAATATGCAATTACATTTGGGATCATTAGTATATTTAAAGTGACACTCCTGCAAAAAGCGAGTTTTTTTTTCTTGTTAACATGTCTGTAACATGTTTTTTAACATGTTTTTATGACATGTTTTTTATGACTTACAAGAAGTAAGTAAGAAGAAGTAATAAGAAATCGCTCAAATGTCTCATATCTCTGCTTTTTTTGCTGTGAAGTTTCACTTAAGCCCCGCCCCCTGCAAAAAGGCGAGTTGAGACGGAATGTTTTTGGTACGTAACTATTTGTGATGCTGGCACGTGGGTAGTGTTGAGCCAATCAGGGCTCTCTGGCCTAACTGACATTATCCTCCAGGCTAGTTAGCACTTTTTAACAAACTGCTTTAGAAACGAGCCAAATTAAGATGGCTTTTACCATTAAACTGTTTTTAAGGACCGATGCAGTTTCAGTCATTATCCTGGGCCACCATGCATACAACTGGACATGTCCTTCAACTGGTAAGTCTTTTTATCACAAGATTTATTCTGATAATGTAGCGCTAGCTACTATTAGCCTCGTGGTATGTGGTTGGGCCTAGTAATCACCAATTCTGGCACTTTTTTGGGGGTGTGTGTGTGAAAAGATTCTGAAATGAAACTGTAAGACAATGAAAGTTTTTTTTGTAGAAAAAATGGCATCAAATACCATTTTAGACAATGTAGAATTGTCTTTATAGGGGATTTATGTCCACCGGAGTGCATCTTCCACTGTAAAATGAAAAAAACAAACAAAAAAACCCCACCATAAACACCTCCTTACCATCATTTAGCTTCCGTTCACAGCTGTGCAAATCCCTGCAGATGCGGGCGGGATTGTCTCGAGTGCCCAGTGGGTTCTTCAGGCTCTGGATCAGGTTACTGAGGTAGTGGAGGGTCTTGAAGATCTCTGCACCCTGGTCCAACATCGGCAGGTCCATCACTGGCTTATTCTGGAGGGCAGGTCAATAAAAGACTCAGTTGGGTTTGCAACTGACCAGTGGAGTACTTGCACTGAGACTTCCGTGTTATAGCTCTACTACGTTGCATTTTCTATGTTCCACACTCACTGTGAATGAGAACAGTTTTGAGTTTACATAAACATCAGTAGCATCTATGCCAACATCTAACAAACTGGATCAGTGTAAATTTGTGAAAATGTAAATATCTGTCATAAAACTCTGATGCCAAGCAAACTGGGGCACTTCCTAAATCTGACACAGACGTGACTTGAGAATACAGACGGGATACAGAGCAGTCGGATTATGCAGAACAAGCTATAAGGTTTTGACTTCAGAAATGCTGAAGTCAAATTTCACTCACCTCAGTCCTGAGTGCCATGGGTGAATCCAGAAACAGAAGACCATCGTCTTTCTACAGAAAATTAACAAAATGATCTTCTGAATGATCCAAAGTAGCATATTCAACATCTTTAGACATGAACTGGATGTAAGAAAACTAAAAAATAACAACAAACATGACTTACAAATGATGGCGGGACAGCTGGAGGGCCCTGTACAGGAAATACAGAAATTAGTGAGATAATGAACCTGCAATTTTAAAAATGCATTTGACTAAAACCTGCAATGGAGGAAAGCTTACTGGACGTCCAGGGGGTCCACGAGGCCCAGGGGAACCCTGATGCCAAAAAAAAAAAAAAAATGGTTGTAATATAACTTAATGTTGCAAATCAATTGTCTGCAATACTAGTTAATTAGTTAACAGTGATTAATCAGAGAGGGGAAACTGGGGGGTAGAGAGCAGAGTGAGCATGCATGTGCACAACATACATAATTTTTTTTTTCCAACACACACTTTTGCACCTCAGAATAAGTTTTCGAACATACTTGGTCTGGTTGCCATGGCAATCAGCCTTGACACCACCTTGACAGTGCTGCCTTGAGGGCTCTTATTTTGTAAACATCTGAAGGAAGTCAACATGATATTGGCATATTGTCAACATGATATTTTCCTTATTTTGGAGTGGTAAATAAGATTTATGATGTGAGACAGAGGGTAAAAGAGTGAGAGATGGCAACGCTGGTGTAGTGCTGCTAACTGTATACAGCATCCTAGCTAAATGGACACAGTAGCTACGTTCTGATCCACAGTGTACTTCAACGATACTCCCTGCTCCCTTCTCAGGGAATAACAGTTAAGGTAATTACCCTGCACAAAATTTCTCCATTTGAAACACCCTGCAACCATCGCCTCCCTCCTCCATAAGTTACCACGGTAACAATGGACACGTACCAACACCACTGTGGACATTTTATACTTCTTCAATAAAATATTAATATAAATATATTTTCACCACTATCAGTTGATATAAACAGTAACCAAAGTTAGTTTAGCTTGTTAATAATGTTAGCAACAACAGTTTATTTTACCCATATTTGAGGTGCAATGACTTATGGGTAATCTTCTTGTCAACTTCCGGTGAAGTGATGTACAGTTGTTCACGTCTTCCTTGCTCAGTTCCCTTTGAAATGAACATCTTTCACTCCCTTCGGTTTGGAATCTCACTTAATATGGCGGAATACCCTTTGCAGTCCACTCTGAAGTACACTATAGGGTGTTCGAACGTACTGTGATGGGTTGCGGGAGTGCGTGTGGAAAAGAAGCAGTCCACAAAGCGCTGGGAAATCACACTGCACGTTTTTAATAAAGAAAAACTGTATACAGACCAGCTGTAGAGCCACTGACGTATCACACATGCACTCAGCCTTTCACAGAGCTGGACTGCCGTCGCAGACAAAAAGAGGATTAATAAGAGTCCTGCAGCTTAGACAACGGCATACGTGCGTATCGTTAAACTCCTTCCCATCGAAGAATCAGTGTCGGGGCGCGCTCCCACGACGTCACAAGAAGGCGATGGAGACAGAGTGCCGAATCTCAATTTCCTCCCTAAACCCTCAAGCCCTGAGCCCTTGTAGACTTAGATGGCTGCCATCAGTAGTGCTCAAGTGTGCGAGTTTGCAAGGGCATGAAGTGGCTCAAAATGGCAAAAATGAGACACACTTCACTTTACCTTGGCAACACTAGAAGTTGTTTTAAATGAACTTCGCTGAAAGAATTAGGAAACAAAAATAGTGAATATATAAATCATCACTAAAAATAGGACAGAATAAAAAAGCTGATTAAAGACAAAACTAAAACTGAAACAAACAGCGGTGTATTAACAAAGGATAAAAAAAATGATCCTGAAAGTTCAGGTGTGTGTCCAGTGTCTCTATAACTTTTGGTTTTTCAGTCTGTGTAACTGTTTAAAATAAAATCCCAGTTTTGTTTTAAATTGTTGCATTCTTGTTCATTTTTTGCATCTACATTTAGGAATATTTTCTTGTTGAAATAAAGAGGTTCAAACAATGTTTTTTTTTTAATTTTCAGTGTTACAGAGTTTTAATAAAAATATATATTTTCAACCCATTTATTTGAACCATACTTTTAATTTCTGTGAAATTAAAACACGTGACTGGCTATTGTGGGTCTCAGACTTTTGGTTTTAAACATATTACTTTCTTCAGGAATGATCTGAATTAAATATGCTGCAGCCTCTTGTAATTAATTAAATTGTGGGGGACACAAGAGGACATGGAACTCCACCCAGGACAGGGGGTTGGTGGGGGAGAAGGTAGTCAGAAATGGTAATCGCTGGACACATGTGCCACGCAGCAAGCCACGAGTCTACTCCAAGCCTGTTAGCCCAAGGAAAATATGACACTCTCAAGCGGATGCTGTTGCACCGTTATACCCTTTCGGATGGGGAGAGGGCAGAAAGGCTCCTCACATGCTTGGAGTTAGGGGACAGATCGGCTGTGGAACTTATGGAGAGCATGCTTGCGCTAATGGGTAAAGACGACGGATTTTTCCTGTTTACCCACCTCTTCCTCAGGAACCGACCAGCTACAGTGCGGGCGATCCTCGCTAACTCGCTGCTGCTGGCAGCCAGGAGCTACCGCTGGCAGAAGAGGCAGACCGAATCATGCTGGCAAACAAGGCTCTCAGCGTGCACGCAGTGACACTGGGATCTCCAGAGGAATCCAGCGAGGTCGAGGAGCCGATGGCAGAGGCGGGGACGGCCACCCGAAGACACAGGACTGGGATGCTGTGTTTTTATCACCGCTGTTTTGGCAAGGAAGCGCAATGTTTTCTGCCTCTGTGCCACTTCAAGAAAACCGGGAAACGAGACAGCCAGCGGTCGGTAGCAGCTACGACCACTGGCGACAGGGAGAAGCTGCTTTTCATCATGGACACACGTTCTGGGAGATGTTTTCTGGTGGACTCCGGCTCCCAGAAGAGCCTCATTTTGCCAGTCAGCGCGGACTGGTTGGCCGAAGGCAGCGGCCCAGCTTTTACGACCGCCAACGGATCCCACATCAGGATGTTTGGAGCAAGGACGGTGATTGTGTGTTTACACGGACGCAATTACCAGTGGGACTTTGTGGTAGCTGCATGTTCGGTCCTCATCTTAGGTGCTGATTTTCTGTGTGCTCACGGATTGCTTGTTGATGTTGCAAACAGATGCTTAGTGAACGCTGTTTCATTTTCCTTCTTGGCCTGCACAGCTTGGGGTGTTGGGCCACCAACACACACTAATGTTCTAGCTCCAGGGGGTAAGTACCAGTGTTTGCTTTCCGAGTTCCCAGCACTCACGGTTCCCACCTTTTCCGCTGTGGTAACCAAGCACGGGGTCGAACATTTTATCACAACGAAAGGTCCACCTGTGTTCGCGCACCCTCGCCACCTGGACGCAGCTAAACTATCCAGTGCACAAAGAATTTGCTAACTTAGAGTGATTGGGCATCGTTAGGCGCTCCAACTGCACTTGGGCATCTCCGCTGCACATGGTGCCCAAGGCCGATGGGTCGTGGCGGTCGTGCGTCAATTTCCGATGGTTGAACAACGCCACGGAACATGACCGGTATCCCATCCCGCATATCCAGGATTTTTCCATGCATCTGGCCGGGACGCACATTTTTTCAAAAGTGGATCTGGTCCGCAGGTACCACCAGGTCCCGGTTCGTGCAGAGGATGTTCCTAAAACGGCGGTAATAACTCCTTTTGGCCTTTTTGAGTTTTTACGCATGTCGTTCGGGTTAAAAGGCGCAGCACAAACCTTTCAAAGAATGATGGATGTGGTGCTCCGTGACCTGCTGTTCATTTTTGCCTACTTGGATGACATTTTGGTGGCTAGCGCATCAGAGGAGGAGCACCTTGCCCACCTCAAACAAGTTTTCCAACGGTTGGAAGCGCACAGGCTTATTGTTAACCCAGCAAAGTGCCAGTTCGGGCTGCCAGTGATTGATTTTTTGGGCCACCGCATCCCGCCAGATGGTGTGATCCCGCTGAAGGATAAAGTGTGCACAGTGTTGGATTTTCTGCATCCACAGACCATGAGGGCACTGCAGGAATTTTGGGGGATGGTCGATTTTTAAAACAGTTTTCTCCCCCGGGCAGCACAGCTGCTGCAACCGCTGTACGGCACGCTCAAAAAAAGAAGCCAGCGGATAGCATCGACTGGACCCCCGAGTGGGCCCAGGCTTTCACAAACGCCAAAATAGCGCTCGCTAACGTGGCTCTGCTGGCCCATCCAACCCTGTCAGTGCGGATAGCGCTCACCAAGACGTGTCTGACGTTGCGATAGGGGCAGTAGTGGAGCAGTACGTCTCCGGTTCGTGGCAGCCACTCGCGTTTTTCAGCCGTACTTTGCGCGACAACGAGTGTAAATACAGCACATTTGACTGGGAGTTGTTGGCCCTCCACCTGGCTATGCATCATTTCCAGTTTTGGGTCAAGGGCCATGAGTTCACCACATTTGTTGATCACAAACCACTAATGTATGCAATGTCCAAAGTCACGGAGCTCTGGTCGGACTGGCAGCAACGGCACTTGGTCACAATCTCTGAGTTCACTACCGACATTCAACACGTAGCCGGTAAGCTTAATGTTGTGGCCGACTGCCTGTCATGCGCGTTAGTCTCCCTGGTCTACATGGGGATAGATTTTTCCACTATGGCCACCGACTAAACCGGGGACGCAGACATTTGCACGCTCCAGTCCGCAGCTACTGGATTAAAACTGGAGAGCAGGGTGGTACAAGAAGGGTGCCCCCCCTTGCTCTGCAACGTCTCCACCGGCTGTCCCCACCCAGTTGTTCCAAGCTCTTGGCGCCGCCACGTTTTTGAATCCGTCCACTCCCCTTCACATACCAGCGTGCGCGGCTCGGTTAAACTGGTGGGGGTCCAAATTTGTCTGGCTTTGCCTATGAAGGGATGTGAAAGAATGGGCTGCAGCGTGCTTCATGTGCCAGCGAGCTAAAGTGCACAAGCACACCAAAGCCCCCCTCGAGCTGTTTCAGATTCCAGCCAGGAGGTTCAACCACATACACGTGGATTTAGTGGGCCCCCTCCCGCCGTCGCAGGGGTTCACACACCTTTTAACAATCGTGGACCGCACTACGCGTTGGTCGGAGGTGGTTCCACTGAGTTCCACCACGTCTGCCGAGGTAGCCCGCACGTTCTTGTCAGCTTGGGTCGCACGGTTCGGATCCCCGTCGGACATCACTTCCGACAGGGATCCGCAATTTGTTTCGGAGCTTTGGTCCGTGATGGCCAATAGTCTGGGGGTCAAAATCCACTGCAACACCGCATACAATTCACAGGCTAACGGTCTGTGCGAGCATTTTCACAGGTCACTTAAGGCAGCACTTAGGGCCTCGCTGACGGATACAAATTGGGCCAACCGCCTGCCTTGGGTTCTACTGGGGCTGTGCTCCGCACCTAAGGAAGATTTGGCAGCTTTGCCGACAGAACTCGTTTTTTTTCTCAGCCGTTGCGGATCCCGGGAAAATTTTTGCCCGAGAGCACTGGGCTCGGGACTGTCCCACCCGCGCACCTTTTTTTCAGTGCAGGGGCTACCAGCGTTTCAGGCCTGGCGCACCATCGTTTTCCCTGCACTTTTGTTCCAAAGTGCTTAAAGAACGCCAAATTCATTTTCGTCAGGCACGATGCTCATAGAACACCGCTGCGGCCACCGTACGATGGCCCATTTAGAGTGTTGGAAACTGGGAAGAAGCATTTTGTGTTAGAGTTGGGGGGGGGGGGCGTAAGGAAACCGTCTGCATAGACAGGCTGAAGCCCGCTTATGTGTTGGCAGATGAACAGGTGATGTTGGCTCAAGCTCCCCCGCGTGGGCGACTGCCTACAGCGGCTCCGCAGGTTTGTGTTTCCACAGCAGAAAGGGGTTTGCACGGAACTAACCCTTTTTCCTCCCCACGCTTTCCCCCTCCAGAGACTGACCTCCCTTTCCACTCACCTCGACAAGGAGTTTTGACCGGCCCGGCGGCTCCATGCTACAGCCGCTATGGGCGCTTGCTCAAGCCCAAAAGTCCAGAGGGATAGGACCCCTTCTGGGTGTTCTTGGGGGGGGAGCGCTGTGTGGGGGACACAAGAGGACATGGCACTCCACCCAGGACAGGGGGCTCATGGGGGAGAAGGTAGTCAGAAATGGTAATGGGGAAAAGGCGAGAAGAGCCAGCTAAGGGCACCAGAGCTCTAGGGGGTATAAAGCCAAAGAAAGATGTGCCTTCCGCCCCCACTGTGCCAGGTTCACACCTGAGGACACAGGGGTGCAAATGTATTGTATCAAGACCTGCTCTGTGACAGTATGTTAATGTGTATGTGGATGTGTGTGCATGTTTCACAGCTTGTATATTAATGTGTTTACCCTGGGTGCCGAAGGCGGGAATAAAGTGTATAAGAGTTCGCTCTGGCACTCAGATTGAGTCTGTTATGTTTGATGGAGGAGAATAAAGTTGGTGTTGTCAGCTCGTGGTCTCGGCTGATTCCTTCCTCCACAAAATCATCTTTTTTTTTAAACTGCACCCCCCCACACACACACACCACCCTAAATTATTTAAACTACTAAATTGAGTGCAATTCAGCATAAACTCAATCTTTATTTCATGAATTTTTATTTTGACAAAGATTCATGTCAAGGCAGTATGTTTTTTTGTGGGGTGGAGCAGGGTGGTCAGTGATGAACAGGTGACCAATCGGGAGCTTTATGCTGAGAAACCCCAGCATGGCGCTCTGACCTGTGGGTAATTCCCTTACCTTAAGTCAGCATAGCATGCTGACAGAGAAAGGGGTCATTTAAGGGCTCAAAAAGTCAGTAAGTGATCAGTTAGCCACTTCCTGATTTCAGACTGGGACAGCCCTAAACCCTCAGTCATTTAACGGGAACGCGCCTAAAGTCAGCGAGTCTGCAAAGGGAGGAGAATGTGATTCGGCCACAGTAATGCAATTTCACCTGTTACAGTACCTAGCACTCCAGCTAACTGTACACAGTATCCTAGCCTAAAATGTTTTACTGTTGCCTAATTTTAGTAATCCAGAGGGAGATATTCCAAAAAATACAATAAACATACTAAAGATTAATAAAATATACTAATAAATTTGCATTTTTTTCCCTGTAAATTCTCATTTTTTCTCATATATTTTAATATTTTTTCCTCATAGATATGCATTTTTTTTTCTTTTTTTAAACTTTTTTTTAAAAAATAATTGTGATTTTTTTTGGGCTACTTGTTTGGATTTTTCTACAGAGACGGCTACAGAGACAAAGATGGAGACGGCTATGAGCACCAGAGAACCCAATATCACATATCTTTTCCGGTAAAGTGCGCATGCCATTCGTCGCAACCTCCAAGGCTAGTAGCTGGGAACTAGCCTACTTACTGTTGCGTAATGATACTAGTCAGAACAACAGAAGATTAAATAAACAAATAAATCTCATAATGTGTTGTCAGTTATTACTGCCACTTATACACCGTGTTGTTGAAACTATTGCACAAAAGCAATATTACACCTGAGGTCATGTAGTATGACGAATATACCACTGCACTGTTATATTCATTGATGCTGTACTCCTTCTTATGTAATAATTTCATAAATATAAATGCAAGCATACCTTTGGTCCTTGTAATCCCTGTTATAAAAAAAAATAAACATTTTCAGTCTGGGTACAGTCTTCAGCTTCTTCAAATTTTAACACAGCACTGTAGACGAAAAGCAAAGGAAAAATCAAGAACACTCACAGTCTCACCACGATTTCCCTTCACTCCCCGAGGACCCTGCGAAGAGGAGCACCGAGACCAATCAGTTAACTGAAGAACGGCAGCTTAGACAAATGTCAAACCCCAACTCGTGAATAAGATATAATATTAACAGTAATACATACAGGATTTCCACTGGGGCCGATAATTCCCACAGGGCCGACAACTCCTCGTCTTCCCTGAAACAGAAACAAAAAAGTGTACCAGAGTATTTCTTTAACGTTATCACTGTATTAGTCATTCGTCTTCTTACCATTGTGCCCTGTGGCCCCTTTGGTCCCCGTATGCCCCTAGGCCCAAAGTCTCCTGGAGGCCCCTGAAATCAGTAGGGATAAAATTTATACTCAACAATACACACTTTGTCAGATCTGTAAAACAAGTTTTCCTCCTTTACTCCTGTCTTAATTTATCTCTAACTTGTAACAGAATGTTGGCCATCCTCTGACTGGTTCCACAATGAAAACAGTGTTTCCAGCTGTCCTAACAAATTCTAGCTTTGACTATTGTGTAGTGATTTTTACTGTCACACAACCAAGACGCAGATGGAATGAGTTTTTTCGCTCCACATTCAGATGCAGAACATGGATGCAGTGCAGTAAACGCGTTTCTAAAGTGGACAGTTGAGCGGGACTCTGAGTGGGAAGTGCAGTTAAATTTTGTTGACTTTCTTCAAAGGCTTGTTTCTAAACTGGAGCTCATAATTTGAGGGAACAGTCTGTAATCATTACAGAAGAACCTGGTGTGTGTTCTAAATCCGTCTCACTGGCAGCATTCATTCATTATCTGTATGTGCTCAGGTAGTAGTTTGTGTAGTTGGAATGTTATTTTTGACAATATTTCATTAAAGTTGATGCCAGTGTTTTCTCATCACTGGCTTTTCATCAAATGGTCTGAGCAAGGGGTCACCAACCTCTAAAATTCAGAGATATTTAGCAAATCTGTCCAAAAAAGAGCCTTAAAAATAAAGTGTTCTGTCATCACTAGTAATAAAACAGTTTTTTCCTTATTAAATATATCTTAAAATGTTACATTTTACTTGTGAATTTGCAAATTTATGCTTGCAAATGATCCCGTTTTAATTGGTGACTTTGTTCCCATTAATTTGTTTTTTTCTTGCAATTTTTTTTCTCCTGAATTTGGTACTTTTTAATAAATGCAAACTGGTGACTTTATTCTTGAAAATGTGTGGCTGTTTTTCCTTGTTTATGATAAATTTGGGACTTTTTTATAATTTTGTGATTTTCTTGTAAGTTGTCTACTTTTTTGTTAGAAATATTTAGCAAAAGTTTAAACAGCCTAGCCACAACTTGTAAACTAGAATTAAACCAAAAAAAAAAAAAAGAAAGAAAGAAAAGAACTCACACTCGGTCACATCATGCTTTAATATTAAATCCACATCTGACATCACTCTATTTATCCAAATAGGCATTTCTAATATATTTAAATTACTTTATCTTCTCACATGTGCTGCACACCTACAAGCTGCTTTGCAACCCACTTCCTAACCAACCTCCCCCTCATGCTGTGTCTGAATTTACTGATGTCCTATTTGGCAGCTGTCCTACAGAAACTGTCTTGTGGTTGTTTTTACTAGCAGTTATTATGGCCTATATGTACATATTTAACATCAAGTGATGTCTAGTGGCTGTATAAATAATGACATGAAGCAGCATGACAGAGGGTCATAGAGGGACTCTGCATTAAGCTAGATCCTCACCTTTTCCTAATAATAACCATTTCCCTAAGCTTCACCAAGTTTTTTTTAATATTAAAACTGGGAGTGACTTGAGAACAAGGACGTGAACGTAAACGTCAATTTGAAACCAGACCGTCGATGATGGAGTAGCTCATTCCGGCCTGATGAAGTCACCCCGAGTGCGCTCAGATCTGCTGACTCTTGACCTTGAGCCCAACCTAGATGCAGACCCACGTGCATGAGTTTGCCGAACATTAGGACAATTGCCTAGGAGGAATAATGATTTTTGAGCAATCATAAATATCCAGATCTCATGACCTTTGACAATGACCTTGACCTCATCCTGGATGCAGCCTAACTTGAGGATCATTGTGTGTGAATTTGTTGAGAATTAAGGCAGCTGCCTAGGAGGAGTAAGAATTTTCATAGAATCATAAGTGCTGAGATCTCCTGACCTTTGACCTTCAGCACAACTTGGATGCAGACCCACCTGAGGATCATTGTGAGTTTTTTGACTATCTGAGCAAATGCCTAGGAGGAGTAGTGATTCCCTTGAAATACGGACAGATGGACGGACTGACGCCGCGCCATCACATGAGCTCCTTTTGGCATCGCCTGAATAAGTTAAAAAGGCAAGAACGGGAGGCAAACTTTTACTGCAGCTTGGAAGTTATGTTTTTAGTTCTTTCCCACCTCATCGCCAGGATTCAAGTGAATTTCACACCATGAAATGCGGTGATGTCACTGTCTTCAACACTGTACATATGGTCCTAATTGTAGATTTGGAAGACAACATATTTTTAGTATTAGTAGGAGGATTTGTCACATATTTGTTGTCTTTCACTTACTCTGCTCCAAAAAAAGTCATACTGTCAAATTAATGGTCTTTCTTCTTAAGTGGTGTTGAGTTTGTTTGTTTTTTTAATTTCATTTTGGAACTCGTGAAGAGTTCAAATGCCAAATCTTTTTATCTAACCTTTTCTAACATTTTTGTTTGCCTTCCACCACCTGGTTTCAATTTATCCTATAAACTTGAAGCTTAACAGTTTTGGTTGCATATTATATCTTCTTCTTCTTTCAGTTGCTCCCTTTAGGGGTCACCACAGTGGATCATCTGCCTCCATCTCACCCTATCCCTTGCATCTTCCTCTGTAATCCTACCCCTCTCCATGTCCTCCTTCACAACATCCATGAATCTAATCTGTGGTCTTCCTCTTTTCCTCCTGCCTGGCAGCTCCATCTTCAGCATCCTTTGTCCAGTATGTCCACTATGCCTCCTCTGCACATGTCCAAACCATCTCAGCCTTGCTTCCTTTATCTTGTCTCGAAACCGCTCAACCCGAGCTGTCCCTTTGATACATTCATGTCTAACCTTATCCTCCTAGTCACTCCCAATGAGAATCGTAGCATCTTCATCTCTGCCACCTCCAGCTCCACCTCCTGTCTTTTTGTCAGTGCCATCGCCTCCAAACCATACATCATAGCAGGTCTCACTACCATCTTGTAAATCTTCCCTTTTACTCTAGCTGCAACCCTTCTCTCACAAATCACCCCGACACTTGTCTCCACTCACTCCACCCTGCCTGCACTCTCTTCTTCACCTCTCTTGGAATTTTCCAATGCATTGGATGGTTGACCCCAGGTATTAAAACTCATCTACCTTCACTACCTCTACTCCTTGCATCTTCACTGTTACACCTACCTCCCTCTCATTCACACACACATTCCGTCTTGCTTTGACTGACTTTCATTCCTCTTCTCTCCAGTGCATACCTCCACCTCTCCAGGTTCTCTTCCACCTGCTCACTACTCTCACTAGAGATCACAGTGTTGTCTGCAATAATCATAGTCCACGGATACTGTTGTTGTGTACTGTATATTTCTCATAATGAAACCAGTGTTGTTTAGCTACACACTGACTGGTATAATTTTTAATATGTATGGCCGGACACCAAAAGCGCAGTACATTTTAACTCAGCTGTGTAGACAATGTTTGAACATACCCTTGGTCCAAAAACTCCCAGGATTCCTGGAAAACCTGGCTCTCCTGTGTCACCCTGGATGAAAATTTAGGCAGGAATAAATATATAGAGTACATAAGCATATATAAAGACTTTCAGACCTATTGGTATGTCACTACCAATGTCACATGTATTGTCTCTGTTGTACTCACAGGTTGTCCTTTAGGACCTTTGTCCCCTTGTGGTCCAGGGAGACCCATTCCACCTTTGAAGCCTCTTTTTCCTGGAGGTCCACTCTGTCCTCGGAGACCCCGCTCACCCTGGATGGATGTGAATCTCATCGTTATAAAGAATGCCATACCAACAGGGCTTGGCACTGGTCCACCAGCCAAGTGCCTGCTGAATTCATCTGTGGCTTGGACTCAGTTACTATTACTAGTCGCATTGACAGGTAGGATGTGCTGTTAAATTCTCTCCACAGAAGACAGCTCGATTAATGGACCCATTGCCTTTATAAGAAGTAAGTTATTTATTTATGATAAAGTCACCAATTTATTAGAAAAAGTCACAAATTTACTGTAAATAAGAGGCAAACACAAATTTTCAAGAATGAAGTCTCACATTTTCAATTAAGCTGAAATTTTATAACAAAAAAGAGTATACAATACAAAAGCAACAAACATGAGAAAACAAACTGCAAATTGCAACCAGTCCATCAGTGATGGAACAGTTCATGATGAAATCACCCTGAGAGTGCTCCGGTGTCCTGACCTTTGACCATGAACTTGACCTTAAGCTCAATCTAGATTTGAGGATCACTGGCTGTGAGTTTGTTGAGAATCGGGGCAATTGCTTAGGAGGAGTAGCAAGTTTTGTGAAATCACATAAGGACCCTGATCTCCTGACCTTTGACCAAGACCTTGGGCACAACTTGGATGCAGGCCTACCTGAGGATCATTGTGTGTCAGTTCATTGACCACTGGGCCAATTGTCTAGTAGGAATAGCAATTCCTGTGAAATGTGGACGGATGGACTGACGACGAACGCTATGCCATCACATTCCCTCCTTTTGGCTTTGCAGCAATGTACTAAAAATGCAAGTTTAATATTCAATGTTGCAAATTTTAGGACAAAAGGTTTGAAGTAAAAGCACAAATTTGCAAGAAAAAAGTCCTACCAGAGGCACATGAAAGAAGCTGTAACTTTATGAGAAAAAAAGTTTCAAATTTACAGGAAAAGGTTGTACATTTACAAGTCAAATTTATGATGCTAAAAACTAATTTATGGGTAAAAGAAGCAATACAATTCTGAGAATAAAGTTGTAAATATCAGATAAAAAGCTTACTCAATACTAAGGCTTACCAGTTTTTTTTTCTTGTAACTAATAATAATAATATTTTAATGGCAAATATGTTTTGTGGTACCATGCAGATTTTTTTTTGGTTCTTTACATGCAGACAGTCTGGCTAATAACACTGCTGCCAATATACAGTAGAGTGCTCCACAAAGCAAGAACATCAGAACAGTTTTTTTACCTTAAAAAAAAGACCCCCCCCAAAAAAACCCAAAACAAAACAAAAACAAACAAACAAACAGGCTTCATCTTACCTTTGATCCAATTACACCTTGGTCTCCAGGGAGTCCTGGAACACCAGGTTTACCACGTGAGCCAGCTTTACCAGGAAGCCCCGCCTCTCCATCATCGCCGTGTTCTCCCTGGATATATAAAGAGGTGAATATTATTTCCTTAAAGTTAAAATAAACAAGGTTTCTCCACATTCCTTTTCTAGAAAGAAAACTGAATGTGAAGTCAATTTTTCAGCTCGTGAAGTTGGGCTAACTCCTACATAAACAAAATAAAAATCAAAGATGGCTGCCCCCATCTGCCGCACATCAGTATGTCTTTTCCAGTTAGTCATATACACACACGACTTCCCAACTTCTATCTATGAATGTGCTGCTATGGTGTTTTAATACTAAAATTACCATGTACTGGGTTGTTTTCAGTGGGTGTTGCCAACAGCGGCTAGCAAGAGTTTTCTCACTTCTTGTGCTGGAATGCATCAACTTGGACATTACATTATTCTACACATCCTGTCTTTGAACTCAGTCAGGAAAGGAATGCACAATGCTCTGCTCCAATTTTTTTGTGCAGAACAGTGTTTTTGTAGGTTTTAACCTTAATGAAATCTGTTCATGGGTCATGTGTATATCTTTAAAACACTAAAATCTCACTTCACAAAGAAATATACACTGCCTTTTTTTTTTAGTTAAACCCTTAAAGAAACAAGCAGATTACACTTCCTGGGTTAGATGACATCACAAATCAGTTCTCTAAAACCACTTTCAAACTGCAGACTGAAAAGACCACCCAGGATACGTAGGTTATTAGCACAAACATACTGTATGTCATAATGGCTCACAATAGGTGAGTCTGGAAACTGATCAAACAAATGAAGTTGTTGCACAAACAGGACAAAAATACAATTTAAAGAGCAAATGAAAACTGAATGATTAAGATTCCTTTGCTCATCTTACCGGCATGCCTTTACTGCCGTCTTTTCCTGGGACTCCATCTGCGCCGGGGACACCCTCCTGCCCTTCTGGGCCCACTACACCTCTGGGACCTGGAGGACCACCTCTACCCTAAAGACAAAAGCTGGCTTATTAGACAACTAGACGGTGCTAGATTGAATGCTAGATTCTACTCCCCCGCCCCCCCCCCCCCATGCTTTAGAGTTTTTGCATTTCTGGTAACCATGTGAAAATGCAAATGTCCAAATTAATCGCTTCAGGTATTTAATGGACTTTAACCTGACATCCAGAAGTAGGTAGAGAAGCAAGAAATTGTAATCATTTAAGTACATGTCAGAGTAATCACCAAAAAAAGAAGGTAAGCTGACTGAAATAGTGACTTTACTCTCCCCAAATTGTGCGGTTTTCCTCCTAAATTTTTGTGACTCTTTTCTCATACTTTTTCTTGTAAATTCCCTACTTTTGCTGGTTAAACTTTCTCTCAAAAACAACAACGAAAAAATGCAGCTTTTTTCCCTCATAAAGTAAGCTTTCCCTTCATAAATTTGTGACCTTTTCTTATAAATTTCAGAATTTTTTTCCTCACAAAATTATGTGTTTTTTTTTCTCAGAAATTTGAGATTTTTTTTCTTTTTTTGACTTTGTGATAAATTTCACATAAATTTACATCTTTCTATTCCCAAATTTGCAGCTGTAGCTGCAAAAATACCAAGGAGGTATTTTAAAGGTCCCATTCAATAAAAAACATTGGGTATTCATGGCTTTTAAAAACCTTATAAAATACTTTCTTGGGTCATGTGATTACATGAAACATTTTAAATCCCCTTTTTACTTAGAAATAATTATTATATTGTGGGGCCATGGTGTGGGACTTCTCCACCCAGAGAAGAAGGCAACTGGGGAAGGGGGGAACAATGGACCGAAAGAGGAGGTGTCACCAAGGGGTATCAGACGGTAGCACATAGTAAGGACTATGCCCCCCCGCCCCGGGGGAGAGGAGTAAATGCCGGAGCCGCTGGAAGAAGAAGGGTGTGAGAGTGGCGCTGGCGTGATGTCATGTTAATGTGCCACACAGGCTTTGTTCTAAACACAATGTATGATGGTCGGAAGTTCCGGGTCTCAATGCATGGCATTAAAGACATAAAAGAGGAATGCACAGAGACCCGGGGGTGCTTTTACTGTACTGTATGTTGGAGATGGAATAAAGTTTCTGTGTCGTCCAGCTCGTTGCTTTGCCTGCCTCCTTTCTCCACAATATACTGGAGTATCGATACACTGGCAGAAGCTAGCTATTCTAGCTCTTTTCCCTATGTCAAAAAATGTAAACCCACCTTTAACTTACTGCCCATCATTATGTTTTTGGCTGCGATATCAATCCAGTCCATGCCTACTGCCATATACAAATATCATGTATTATTGTGTGATGAGGGTGGTGGCTCCACCTTTCCGGTTCTGCCGCCACCCTGGGTATAAAAGGCCGATGTGGAAGAGGCACGGTCTCTTTTGACCTTCGCCTCTGCCTGTATGGGAGCGCCTAGTGTCTGTGAGTCACACACTAAAGTTCAGTTCTACTGCACCTTCGGCCTCGTCATTGGTTTACACATTATGGAAATAACATTTGGCGACAAGGATAAAAGTAAGGATAAGGGTATTTCGGGCATTTGGCCATTTCTGGAGCTTCCTGGTGAGCTGCCGGTGCCATGGAAGAGGTGGTTTGCTCCATTCGAGAATTATCTGGTGGCATTGAACCTCGGTGAGTTGGAGAAATTGTGTGGACAAGCAATACTGGTCCATAATCTCGGCATGGAGGGACAGTGCATTCTTAGCACACTGGGAGTGAGCGACAGTTTTGAGGACGTGGTTGGGCTAATGACACGCTACTTTCGCACCCCGGAAAACGTCATAGTCCGGAGGATCCAATTCCAACAGCGCCGCCAGCGGGCTGGAGAGTCAGTGCAGCGGTATGTTGCTGACCTGCACCAACTGGCTGGGGGTTGCCAGTTTGGGACCTTAGAGGAAGAAATGGTCTGCAATCAGTTGGCGGAGCACACGTTGTGTGCAGCTGCGCGGTCAAGACTCCTTACCCATTCCAGTGAGCTGATGTTGGCCAAAGCGGTGGAGATAGCCCAACAGTTCGAAGCAGCGGATAAACTGTCACGGGACCTTGGTAAGAGAACAGCGTTGGGGCAACCTGACTCACAATCAGCCGCGCAGGCTGTAGACCCGGATAGCGATGACAGTGTGGAAGACAAAGAAAAATACGCTACAGCTATAAAAATTAGGTCTGCCCCAGGGTCGCCAAAGTGTTTTGGCTGCGGGTCTACCAAGCACCGGTACAAGACAAGAGAGTGTCCAGCTAAAGGAAAACGCTGTGGCAAGTGTGGGCTCCTACATCATTTCGCCAGGGTCTGTAAAAAGTTTGAGTGAGGGGAGCGACGACGTGAAGTGGATTCCCCCGCCACGACTCCTATGGTTATTCACACTGTATCCCCAAGCACAGAAGGCCGTACATATCTAACAGTTACGTTGGACGGCGAGGACGTGCCGTTGTTGGTGGACACGGGTGCAGTGAGATCTATGTTGAACTGGTCTACTGTGAAGAGTTATTTCCCCTACCATCGTGTGAGAGGTCTGTCGACGCAATTTCGTGGGTATGGCGTAACAGGCTGTCCATCGTGGGTTCGCTGGAGCTGACGGCGATGTACAAGACAGTGGTGATGTCCAATATACAGTTCGTGATGACCGTGAGTGGGTCGAATGTGATGGGCTGCGATCTGTTTTATGGACTGGGCTTCTCAATCACCAACAGCTGCAGAGAGGAATGGTCGGGCTGTGGTTTGTGGGACTGGCCGGTTCCGCGAGTGGTCGACGATGCGGTTTGGGACGATACATGGCCTAGTATTCTGGGAGATGGACAGGACAATTTCCACCCAGGACCATCAGGGCAGGGTTCCGGTGCCACGGCCCACGTTACCCTAGGTGAGGGAACTGGGTGGCATGGTGGAACGCCCATAATGGCGGGTGAGGCTGTGAAGATAACCCCCTCTGCTTCCAGGGTTTGGCTTGGAGATACTGAGAAGCATGGGGCTGCTACGGCTACGCCAGTGTTCATAATGAAAGACAGTGAGGCAGGACCGGCTGGCACAGAGAACAGATGTGCCACACAGGTACACTGCAGGCCGAGTCGGGCTTCGCGGAGGGTAGCAAGTGTGGCGCTGCCTGGTGAGGAGGCCCGATAGAAACATCATGGACATGGGAAGTCGAGGCGAGCTCCTTTAAGAGTTGGTGACGTGGTTCGACCCAGGGAGGAGGCTCGGCTGAGAGGTGCCCACGGAAAGAGGAAGCGACGTGAGGACCAGGGGCGGCTGAAGGTGATGGCTGTTCAGGAGGACGGATACCTTCGGCTGTCAGATGACTCATGGAGACACCCCAATGAGCTGCGGCGCATTATCGAGGAGAAGGAGGTGTCGGGACCCCACTGTGGCTCATCTCCAGGGACAAAGAGACAAAAGAGCTCTGGGCGGGACCCGCCAGACGAGTCCCCCAGGGGGTGGCTCTCCATCAAGACTGTACGGTAGCAAGGGGCGATGGGTTGGGCTAAATGTGAATTGCCCGGGCTACATAATTGACATGTTTTTCATAATGGACTGCTATAATAAGTGCCCATGTGAAAAAAAAAATACCCATGTCATGTGTGTGTCACCATATTTAGGGGTGTGTATTACTGTGGGGTCTGCCCGGGTTGGGGTGGTATAGTTGGGGATGTTATAGCAGTGTATGAAGGTGCATGCTGACTGGCTGTGTGTGTTTACTATATTGAATTTTTCTTTTTTCTTGTTATGTATATAAGTTCATGGGATTATTTTGTATTATAATAGGAACACGGCAAATTTTATTTCACAGACTTTTATTATCAGAGATGGCAGAATAATTCGTCTGGCCGTGTGGAGGCGGGACGGCAGTCCACCTGGCCCCCTCTAGTTTTAGTTGTTTGTGTGTATGGCTAGGTCTGTTTTATTTGTTGTCAGAGCGTGACTCGGGTATTAAATTTGGGAGGGCCTAATTAGTGTGCATGTGTTTTGGACTTTTCTAAAGGGGGGTGTTATATATACAAATATCATGTATTATTGTGTGATGAGGGTGGTGGCTCCACCTTTCTGGTTCTGCTGCCACCCTGGGTATAAAAGGCCGATGCGGAAGAGGCGCGGTCTCTTTTGACCTTCGCCTCTGCTTGTACGGGAGCGCCTAGTGTCTGTGAGTCACCAATAAAGTTGAGTTCTATTGCACCTCCGACCTCGTCATTGGTTTACAGATTATGGACATAACACCTACAATCTCATACAAGACAGGGATCTTCACTGTTGGCATTCAAACTAAAAATAACAACAAAGATTGGACAGTAAAAAAGGAAAGTATAAAAATAGTTAATTTTCCACTTATGTGGAGTTTTTTTTTTAAAATAAACACAGCAGGTTATCAGTTAACTTCAAGAAGGCTCCTGTTCCACCATGTCTCCACCTGTGCTATGGGGAACAGGCTCATCAGGCTGGAGCCTTCACTGCGAGCCAGGGATTAGCAGGGCCTGTTTGCATCGTAACTGATATCAGTGCGAATGGCTTGACTAAAATGAAGTTTGTGTTTCATTGTGATGCTTCTTACAGATGTGACTGTCTCCACACTGCTGAACTGTTCTTCAGACCCACAACCCGTAACTAAATATTTTATTGTTATATTTTATTCTATTGTTAGCCTAGCATAGCTATGCTGTTGAAATAAGGGAATAAGTGTGTACTTTGCTATTTATGATTGAACTGGTGCCGGTTTCATTTTTTCTGCTGGATTTGCTGCTGTCCTGGTTTTTGTACAAATCCAAGTTGTGGTGAGAGGGGAGAGTAGCAGGTTAGCCGGTAGCGATAACTTAGCAAATCAGATAAATCAGATAAATGGCTGTATTGTGAATGTTAATGAGCAGGCAGAAAATGGAGTGTTTGAGAATGAAGGACACAGGAACCATTTTCATTGAGCAATAAAACAACACAGCAATGGTTTGTGTCCTTTAAAACTACATCTATATACCACTGTCAAAACTTAAAACATCACTGGAAATTGCAATACAGTAAATGGGACCTTTATTAATGTGGTACTCAGTATCCATATGTAAACTCTGATATGAAGGAACAGTAAACAGTAATAAATATTTCCTGAGCCAGAATAGAAGAACAATGATTTTAACACTGATTTCAATAAAATAAAATTACAAACTCATTAAAATGACTAGTTTGTGCCAAACTGAGAAGACTGCAGGTAGTAGTTCTGTAAAATTAAATCCAGCGGGTGTTTCCAGTTGTGGGAATGCAGCTGATTTGGACCGCAATGACATTAAAATTCCAAATGGATATTTTCCACCTTTATCAGGAATTCATGTGAGAAGACAGCTTCGCTAATAAAGCAGTTGTGGGCGTCAAGAAAATCAGTGACTTACCTCTGGTCCTTTGGTTCCTTTTTGTCCTGATTGACCCTTTTTGCCTTTCTGACCCTAAATAGAGACAAAAGTTTTAAACATATAATAGCTAATACATTCATATATAGAACCATTATATCATTGCATCACTTTAGGGTAGATTAATTGCTACTTTTGCCAGAAATTATTGTGCTTTTATGGGTTAAACAACAATCAAGTATCGAACATGACTTGCTTTATGTTTTCAGAAGAAGTCAAAGCGATAATAGTAAAAGCAGATAGACCAGATGACTATGCAGAATGACACGTTTCAAATGTTTCATAAATACAGTATTTAAGGTTATAACTGGCAGTAGTAAAAATAATTGTAATTATCAGTTTTAGTGTATTATAGACCATGGATGTACCTGTAAAATTTTGCACCGATACAGTTAGCAATACTGATGTTTAACCTCTTGCACTCCATTGTACCGCGGGCGGGCAAGTCTCTGCGTCCCAGAGCGCACAAGGGCGCTCTCGTGCGTCCTCGAGCGCACGAGGGCGCAGGAGAGCGCACTGAAAAAAAAAAAGAAAAGTCCTTCCACTACAGACACAGCCGCGAACAGATTGGATATGATTGACCTCTCATTCGACTAATAAGAGCCTTGAATTGGGTTTCTGAAACCTTGAAGAACCAATGACTGAAAACCTAGCAAGAAGGACCCGCCTACCAACGCTGTGAATGCAGTGAGCCAATTGAAGCAGAGAAGTTCGCGAGCTGTTTTTTTTTAAGGCTGGGTGAAGACTGACTGCTGCAGCAGATCAAAAAAGGACCCGCAGGAAGAACCGTCACAGACCCAGCAGCACGGAGACCACCCACAAATGCAACCTGTGTGACAGCGACTGCCATTCGCGCATCGGCATGTTCAGCCACAGGCGGTGCTTATTTTGTTTTTGTTCCAGCAGAGTAGACGTTATGATTTTCTTCCATGGTCATCATAGACCGACGAAGGCCGACGACGAAGGCTGAGTGACACACATGCGTTCGCCAGTCTTTTTTTAATTACTACTGTTATTTGTTTTGAAAAATCATTCGCCAAAAACCGCAATCATGGAAGCACAAAACCGCAATAATGGAATTATGTTTTGATCGGGTCGCGAGACCAGAACCACGAGCGGACCAGCGTCGCGTTCGTCTGACAATGAGGAAGAGAAGTTCGCCAGGACACTGCTGTGAAGAGGTAAGGTGTTATAAGCTAAATTATTCTTTATCCCTGAAAATTGTAATCCAAAATGACTTTTGATCGATCGGTAAACTACAACTGTGCAGCGCACGAAGTCTGAAGTTCGTGCACCGCGGTACACGGGTCGTTCGCCGCGTCCAGACCGTGAACGCCACCCCCCCCGCTATTCTTCTGTAGCGAGGGGGGGGGGAGCCGCGGTGACTGTGCCGCTGTCGCCACATGGCCACATGAGGCTAATCCGTCATGTAGTGATGGCCGATGTCCATCCTCTGTAGCGACGGGGGGGGGGACAACCTCCCCTCCCACACACACACACAGACACAGCCCTGAGTGTCACCTTTCATTAGAGCCCAAAATGAAGCTTCTACATTGAGTCATTCAAAAGTTACAGACGTTTTTCCAAACTGTGCCATTTGGCACAATTTGGCACAGTTCCAAAACGCCTGGGAACAACCTGAGGAAAAAGCTGCATAATATATTCATTCTTTGTGGTATTGTTACAAAATTTGGACCTCAGCTGGATAACACTTGGTTCTACATTTCTGTTGCATTTTCCAGCCCGTATCTGAAGCTGTGTGTTATTTGCAAGCATTTGTATCCAAAAAAACACCCAGGCCAAATTTATTTTCTTCAAGTTCACTATGTTTAGATGACTGTAACTCAGTGGCCGGAGCACTTAGAGAGCTTATAACTGTTTTGCCAAAAAATTCAAAGTGTTTTCTTTTAAATGAGACCAACCCCATGAAGATGCTGCAAAGGGTTGAAGAACAGCTTTGGATTTAATTTGGGCACGTTATTTTTTGGCGTTTTCAGGGAAATTGACCGGAGTGCAAGGGGTTAAAATGATGTTAGCCAAGAGCACATACTGATCGTTTCTTTTGCTGTTATCTATTCCAGTGATTTTCAACTATTGTGTCTGGTGCACCGTGAAAAATGGTCTGGTTCAGGAGGGTTGTCTGGTTTCACTTGATTGGTCCAAAACAAAAAATACTGGTCTTTTTTTAAACCAATTAGGTGGTGTTGGACAGTTCTCCCTGAAGTGGACAATTTTTCCGGCATATCTGGGGTCCCTAGGTTTTGCTGTTGACATTCACTGATTATTCCACCTTTTATGCCAAGGAAACATTGTTTCCTTATAAAATACAAAGAACTGGGACACACCAAATAAGCATCCGGAGTGGTGGCCTAGTTGGTAGAGCATCCGCCCCACAACCAGGAGGCCGGGGTTCAAACCCCAGCCAGATCATACCAAAGACCAGGTAAAAATGGTACTTTCTGCCTTCTAGCTTGGTGCTCAGCATAATAGAATGGGGAAAGGAAAGTTAACACACAGAGCTACCAGAGGACTGACCCCCCCCCCCCCCCCACTGTAGCTTTCACTACTTGAAACGGAGATAGGTGCCAGCATGGGAATAACTTAACTCATTCATTTATATTAATAATAATGGATTAGATTTATATTGTGCTTTCTATATCAAGTGACATCTCAAAGCGCTTACACTGAGTCCATTATTCATTCACTCCAGACAGACATTGATAGTGGTAAGCTACTTCTGTAGCCACAGCTGCCCTGGGGCAGACTGACGGAAACATGGCTGCCAATCTGTGCCAAAGGCTTCTCCGACCATTTGTATACATTCATACCCAGTGTCATGGACATTGGAGGCAAGGTGGGTAATGTGTCTTGCCTAGGGACACAACAACAGGATGACTGAGGAGAGCGGGATTCAAACCGCCAACCCTCTGGTTATTGGACGACCCGCTCTACCTCCTGAGCCACTGTAAATTCACTAGTGCAGTTTGTGTTGTATGCAAATAATCAGTCATATACTGCTTTTCATTACCTTTTAATGACTATCCTGGCTTAATTACTGAGAAGAAAGACCAAAAATGCCAAGAAACGTAAGCACCATACATTGGTGAAGTAACAGAACTGCAGGCTACAAATAGTCACAACCAGTAATTGGTGTGCCCCCCCCTTTGCATTGATTACGGAAGTAATACGCCTCCTCGTGGACAGGCACAACCTCCGGACGTCAGCCTGTGGGATGGCTGCCCACTCTTCAGCCAGTGCTGCCTGTAGTTGCTGCCGAGTCTGTGGAGGAGAATTACGCTGTCGCACTCCACAGGTTTTCTATGGGGGGTTGAGATCAGGGCTCATTGCTGGCCATTCCAGAGCCATCACATCATTGTCACCCAGAAACTGGGTGCACACACGGGCAACATGTGGGTGAGCATTGTCATGCTGGAATACAGCTTCTGGACCAATGGTTTGGAGCATAAGAAGGACAGCTGGTTGCAGGATTTCATCACAATATCCGACAGCATTAAGATTTTCATTGAGAAATTGGAGGTCAGTTCAATGATTGGCTGACACCCCTGCCCACACCATGATGCCACGCCATCTGTTTACCTGGTGAACACAGAGGGGAGCATAACATTTAATCCGACGATGGTAGACTCGCTCCCGTCCATCAGCTCTGAAGCACTGAAACTTCTTTTCATCAGAAAAAAGAATAGTGCTCCACCTCTGGAGTGTCCACCGACAATGGCCATTACACCAGTTCCCACCAGTTCATGCGAGCCCAGTGACGACCCGCAGTCAGCACAGCACCAGCGTATGGTCTTCTGGTTCTGATTCCATCATGCCTCAATCAATTTCCTATTGTCTTTGGATGTACTGGCCTGTTGTGTGTGCCAATAGTCACTGCAGCTGTAACAGTGGTGGGTCGGAACCTGTTCCAGAGGTGCTGGAGGCGGATATGTCTGTCCTGGTTTCTGGTCGTTATACGTGGTTGACCAGGTCTCGGATGGTCAGCTGTTGTTCCTCTGGCCAAATAACGCTGGTACAAGCGCACTGTTGTGGCGTGATGGACAACTTGTCTGGTGGTCTGACCTGCCAACAGCATTCACATGCCGCAATCCCAGTCAGGTTGACCCAGTCGTGGCATTCTCACAGATGACATTTTCTCCAAATTTCTGGTGCCTTTTTATAGGGCTGGGTGTGTTCGACAAAGGAGTAGTCATTTGGGATTAGTTGGATAAAGGCATTGTGACTTCTTCCTAAAACATGTGTTTTGAGACACAGGGCTACTCACAATAATCACTCAGGCGTGACCCAATCCCACATGTTGGGAATTATCATAAAGGCAACCCTACATGCATTTGTACAACTAGTTTTCTTAATAGAGAAAAGCTCTTCCCAAATTGGGACAAAAATAGAGTGGTGCATTATTAAATCCCTTGAGTGCATATCACAGCATTAACAAGCCCACACCAAACCTTATT
Source organism: Pholidichthys leucotaenia (assembly GCA_020510985.1). Taxonomy (NCBI): domain Eukaryota; kingdom Metazoa; phylum Chordata; class Actinopteri; order Cichliformes; family Pholidichthyidae; genus Pholidichthys; species Pholidichthys leucotaenia. Next base: position 42,065,105 of record CM035850.1, read on the forward strand.
TTCTAAACATGCACACAGATTGGGGCTCTGTCACATCCTTACTTGATCTCCTTTGGCCCCTTTGGGTCCTTGAACCCCCCGAGGTCCTGGATGTCCCTGAAAGTTAAATTTAAGTGTATGAAAGACAACCTCGTGTGTGAGTGTGTTTTTTTTTTTTGTAAATGTAATGACCGGCTTGTGCGAGGAAATCAGTCATGTTCTCACTCACTGGTTGTCCTGGAACTCCTGGTCTACCACGCTCTCCGTCCACCCCAATCTGACCCTAAAGTCAGTGACAGAATATTATCTCAACAAACTCAAAGTGCTTTAAAATGAAATGGATGTGGCGTGACGTTACTTACGTTGTATCCTGGGTCTCCTGGTTCACCCCTCTCTCCTCTGTCACCTGGAGGTCCCTGATAAAACAAGAGACAAATGAGTTAACTGCTAATTAACTTCTTCCAACCTTTAAGGTGCTTTCAGACCAAATTTTTCATATGGCGCGATTACATGTAAAGTCAATGTAAAATCCTAGCCAGTTGCAGAAGGGTGGGGTTGCCTTCATAACTTCTGCAGCTGCTTTCTAACTGCTATGGAAATCCCCAAAACCCCATCAGGTTTAAGTTTTAATCTGGCGGGGCACAAAGCTGGAAAAATGTCACTGCCTCTTCCAGAAACTGCACCTGGATGACAGTTGTTTACAGTGCTAGCTTGCTAGCCTTCGTTAACACATCTGTTGCAGGAGTATGTGGGTGAACGGACTACAGACAGCTGCAGGGCTCCCGGTCCATCTGTCTGCAGGTGAGTGGTAGTCTCATTTCAAACTAGTTTACTCTCCAGTGTTGATACTTTTACTCCAGTGACGGCAGAATCTCAAGGCTGATTGGCTATTGTGACCAACTCATTCGGAAACAAATTTGTGTGTTTACATTGACTTATATAATCGCACCACTTGAAAAAATCTGCTCCACATTTGGTCTGAACACACCTTTAGAAAGAAAAAAAAAAGAAGTAAGTGAGGTGTGCCTTACAATGTCACCTTGAGCACCTGGGGGACCCTCTACCTTCCCATCATCTCCATGCTCGCCCTGTAGGCAAATAGAGGAAAGTACACATTTCGATTATATCCCCGTTAGACGAACATGGCTGATACATCCAAGCTTTGACACCACCAACATGTTACCTATCTTGCTTATTCTGGGATTTACTCTGGAAGCGTTAAAAATACTGGGGACACAAAGTGAACAAGGTGTACCTTTTCACCTTTTGGTCCTGGAGGCCCCATGGGCCCTTGTGGTCCCTGGTGACCCTGCAAAGAGACACAATTATTCAATGCGTAAACCAGATAAGCATAAATGTATCACTTAATAGTGGCCACTTTTAACAAGGAAACCTTACCCCATAACCGGGAATGCCAGGTTCCCCCTGCTGACCCGTTCGACCAGGCGCTCCCTGAAGAGAACACATGTTGTCTTCAGCTTCACCATGTAATAACAATTATGACAGTACGTAAAGCACAAGGTATACATGTTATTCCTCTGTACCGCATATCCAGTAGTTCCTCTGGACCCCTTTGGCCCAACAAAACCTGGTGGTCCAGTCTTCCCCATTGGCCCAGTCTCTCCAAGGTGACCCATATTTCCTTTGGCACCCTAAAGAAGGAACATTACACACCACATGATGGTACAGAATACTTCATGTCATTGGACCTCATGCAAGAACATGTTAATTTGCAATTTAATTTAATTTGTAATTTGTTCTTGTGCATGGGTTCCATAGGCACCCATACACAACAATGGCAAATTATTTGCATTTTTTGGACCAATTAACAAGTGAAATTAGACAATTTTCCACAGAAACATGAACACACCAGGGCACCCTGGTTGAAAAACATTGCACTAGAGACTAGATTAACATGTTCTTTACAAAATGGCATTGCTATCCGATTAAACTGATTAGGATACCACATAACCAGTAGGCGATTTGTAACTGTTTAACAAGGGGGATGGGTGTATTGTAAACTAGGTACAAATTTGTAAGAATAAAGTTGCAAAGATATGCTACAAGTTGCCTATTACAAATTTTAAAAGTCACACATTACAATTTAATTGCACGTAATAAAAATGTAACCAGAATCCAGATGAGCATTGCAAATTTGCAAGAAAAAAGCTAACAATTTACAGGAAAAAAAAAATGCAAGTTTAAGAGAAAAAAGTCACAAATTTTTGAGGAAAAAGTTGTAAATCTACCAGAAAAAAGTTGAAAATCTACAAGAAAACCCCCCCCCCTGCAAATTTCTGAGAAAAAAGTGAAAATTTTTTGAAAAAAAGCTGCACTTTTTTCCTGAAAAAGCCACATATGTATGAGAAAAGTTTGCAAATTTTTGAGAAAAAAGTCACAATTTTTTTTTTTAGAAAAAAACTTGCAAATCTACTAGAAAAAAGTTGAAAATTTAAAGGAAAAAAATTACACATTTATGAGAAAAAAGTTGCAAATTCATGAGAAAACCCCCCCAAATTGATGAGGTTAAAAGGTTGCAGATTTATGAGGAAAAAGTTTAAATTTTAAGGGAAAAAAAGATGCAAATTTATGACAAAAAACTCATAAATTTGAGAAAAAAGTTGCAAATCTACAAGAAAAAAATTGCAGATTTATCCCCCCTCACCCCCCCAAAAAAACACCTACTGCTTTTAACTATATTTAAAACTATAATTTGAATCAAAGTATAAAATTGTGTAAACTAAGTTGACAGGGTTTTCAGTCTTAAAATTGATTAATATGAAAGAAATATAGAGACATTTAGTGAAAACTATGGTTAGAATAACAGCAAACTATTATCACATGAGTCTTATAACTGCCGTCATCCACTCATAAAGATTATTGTACCAATGCAAAATGTCACTGCATAGTACCAAGCATTTTTTCTGAACTCCAATACAACGACAACTACAAGTGTCAATACAAAACTTGGTGCAGGAATAATATATACAACGATCTACACATGCATTCATTTTGAGGTAAAAAGGTCAAAATTTCAAGGTCACAGGGTCACCAAGTGTCTATTTTCTGTACTCTAAAACAAGGACAACTGCAGATATCAAGACCAAACTTGGCACCAGAATAGTACATGCACAGTTCTAGACATGTTCGTTTGAGATGAAAAGGTCAAAGGTCAAGGTCGCAAAGCCAACGTGGGGTCTGCATTCACTGAGTGGAGTTGAAGCTAACATTAGCAATCAGGCTAAGCAATCAACCAATGATGGCTGGAGACTCAGTGATTCAAACTGGGGCTCTTAGTCTTGCACTAAACTGTGTTGGAATCTTGGGACCAATAGAAAACAGTGTAGCAGTCTAATAGCAGCAACATTTTATAAAATCGAAGCAAGGAAAAATAAAAATGCACATACGACACACGCTGTTAGGAAACATGGTTGTTACCGCAAATTCCACAAACATACGTACTGTTGACTGTGCATACTACTAATCTCTGTACTAACTTTAAATCTTAAGCAGATTCAACAGAAAAATACAACTGTGTGCTCTGTCAAATGAATACAATATTATATAATTACTCTACCTTTAGTCCTAGTTTTCCCCGCTCTCCGACTTTGCCAGGCTTCCCTTCTGGGCCCTGAAATGAAGAAGGGGCAAACATGAAGACGTTTGAAAGCCGTTAATCTCCAGCTCTGGTGAGTGTAGGTATTTTATCAGAGAAACAGGCGACTCACCCGTACACCAGGGAGTCCAGCACTTCCAGGTGGACCCTCCTTTCCCTTTAATCCAGCTTCACCTTTTTCTCCTTTGTCACCCTCCTGACCCATGTCACCCTTTTCACCCTGAAAACACATGAAAAAGAACTTTTAATAGTCTCTACAAAAAGAAAGCATATTTTTGTTTGGCGTCTCTGCAATGTTTCACCTTGGCTCCATCGGGACCAGCTGGACCTGCTTCTCCCTCTAGGCCTGGCTCTCCCTGCACACACAGAAATACATGGGTTAAGTGAACAGTTACTCCATCTGTTGGGAATGATAAATATTTAATACGTTAATTCTGGCAAAAGTACCCGCTGTCCGATTAATCCCTGCTCTCCGATGTTCCCAGCAGGTCCAATGGCTCCCTGAAACACATGCCAAAATATTAAACTTTGATCTGATGATAACTTAAATGCACTTTATCAAGCTAAAAGCTAGAACAATATTATTGTGTTACCTTCTCCCCTGGCTCGCCTTGCAGTCCTGGCTCACCCATTTTGCCAGGAGGACCCTTAAAACACAGAAGTTGGAGATAAAAAAAAATGATGAATAAGGGAAAGAAGACAGTTCTATCATTACAGGATTATTTCTATCAGAAATGTATTGATCCACTGGGAAAACATGAACACTGTGCCTTTATACATATGGAACATGCATGGATGCACATGCTTAAAGGAGTTGTCTGTAGCTTTTTTTAACTTTAACCTCTTGCACTCCGGTGTACCACGGGTGGGCATGTCTCTGCATCCTAGAGCGCACGAGGGCGCTCTTGTGCGCTCTAGGACGCATGATGTAGATGGTGATGTAGGTGGTGATGGCGTCCAAGCGCGCACTGAAAATAAAAGCTGCAGACACAGCCGCGAACAGATTAGTTCATCTGATTGACCTCTCATTCGACTAATAAGAGCCTTGAATTGGGTTTCTGAAACCTTGAAGAACCAATGACTGAAAACCTAGCCAGAAGGACCCGCCTACCAAGGCTGTGAATGCAGTGAGCCAATTGAAGCAGAGAAGTTCGCGAGCTGTTTTTTTTAAGGCTGGATGAAGACTGACTGCTGGAGCGGATCAAAAAAGGACCCGCAGGAAGAACCCCACAGACCCAGCAGCACGGAGACCATCCACAAATGCAACCTGTGTGACAGGGAGTGCCATTTGCGCATGTTCGGCCACAGGCGGTGCTTATTTTGTTTTGGTTCCAGCAGAGTAGACGTTATGATTTCTTCCATGGCCATAGACCGACGGAGGCTGACGACGAAGGCTGAGTGACACACATGCCTTCGCCAGTCTTTTTTTAATTACTACTGTTATTTGTTTTGAAAAATCGTTCACCAAAAACCGCAATCATGGAAGCACAAAACCGCAATAATGGAATTATGTTTTGATCGGGTCGCGAGACCAGAACCACGAGCGGACCAGCGTCGCGTTCGTCTGACAATGGGGAAGAGAAGTTCGCCAGGACGCTGCTGTGAAGAGGTAAGGTGTTATAAGCTAAATTATTCTTTATTCCTGACTATTCTTCTGTAGCGAGGGGGGGGGGGCGGGAAGCCGCGGTGACTGAGCTGCTGTCCCACATCCCACATGAGGCTAATCCGTCATGTAGCAATGGCCGATGTCCATCCTCTGTAGCGAGGGGGGGGGACACCCCCCCCACACACACACAGACACAGCTCTGAGTGTGACCTTTCATTAGAGCCCAAAGTGAAGGTTCTACATTGAAGCATTCAAAAGTTACAGACGTTTTTCCAAACTGTGCCATTTGGCACAATTTGGCACAGTTCCAAAATGCCTGGGAACAGCCTGAGGAAAAAGCTGTGTAATATATTCATTTTTTGTGGTATTGTTACAAAATTTGGACCTCAGCTGGATAACACTTGGTTCTACATTTTTGTTGCATTTTCCAGCTCAGATCTGAAACTGTGTGTTATTTGCAAGCATTTGTATCCAAAAAAACACCCAGGCCAAATTTATTTTCTTCAAGTTCACTATGTTTAGATGACTGTAACTCAGTGGCCGGAGTACTTAGAGAGATTATGACTGTTTTGTCAAAAAATTCAAAGTGTTTTCTTTTAAATGAGACCAACCCCATGAAGATGCTGTAAAGGATTGAAGAACAGCTTTCGATTTACTTTGGGCACATTATTTTTTGGCGTTTTTAGGAAAATTGACCGGAGTGCAAGGGGTTAAAATATTCACAAATTGCCTATAAGTATAATTAGAGTGCTTGGAAGCAACAATTATGATGTTATACCAATGCATTACAGAAATCTCTGCTGTTTTTATAATTAGGGCTAGTTCAGTTGTCTTGTACTACCACTATTTCATCTGTAGGGTGCCACAGGCCTCAGAAGACTTCAAAGTGACTGCAGATGCCCTTGTTTGGCACAGTGCTGCCACCTTGTGTTGATAGTTGGAATTGATTGAAAACTATAAATAGCTCCTTTAAGCTTTAAGCACATGAGTGTGTTTGTAAAGTCTCACCATTTGACCAATTTCTCCTAACAGTCCCACAGTTCCAGGTGGGCCAAGTGTCCCCTATGAATGACAAAACATGTACCTAAATTAAAAATCTGATTCGTCAGTACTCCGTCCTTTGTTGTGTTCCAAAAATTGAATCAATAAAGCTCAAAGGAAAAGTTGTGAGCCAGTTTTAGCAGTCAAATCGAGCCATGATGTACACATTTTTTTTCATTTGAAGCAGCTGGTGAAGGTTAAACCCATCCTTTCAAGACAGCACTCTGAAACAGTAATCCATGCCTTCATTACATTGCGACTGGATTACTGTAATGCACTTTATTTTGGAGTCAACCAGTCTTCCCTCACATCTCCAGTTGGTTCAAAATGCCACTGCACATCTATTAACTGGAACAATTAAGAGGAAGCACATGACACCAATTTTAGCCTCCCTTCGCTGGCTGCCTGTACACTTTAGGGTTCATTTTAAAATTCTTTTATTTTTTTGTTTTTAAATCATTAAATGGCCTTGCCCCGCCTTATGTCTAAACTGCTTCACCCTTACAACCCTGCTCGGTCTCTCAGGTCAGCTGATCAGCTGCTCCTGGAGATACCAAAATCAAAGAGGAAGCTCAGAGGGGACAGAGCTTTTTCTGTTGCTGCTCCTAAATTATGGAATAATCTGTCTTTGGCCATCAGACGGGTCTCTTCACTGTCCATTTTCAAAACTCATCTTAAAACCCGGGCGGCGCGGTGGAAGAGTGGTTAGCACTGCGGCAGCACAGCAACCCACCCTTGGCCGGGGGATCCTGGGTTCGATCCCAGCCCCCGACCAACAGTGATCTGTGTGGAGTTTACATGTTCTCCCCGTGTCTGCGTGGGTTTACTCCGGGATTTCTCCGGTTTCCTCCCACATGCCAAAAACATGCAAGTTAGGTTAATTGGCATCAGACTGGGGATTCTAAATTGTCCTTAGGTCTGACTGTGAGAGTGAATGGTTGTCTGTCTCTCTGTGTTATCCCTGCGATGGACTGGCGATCTGTCCAGGGTGGACCCTGCCTCTCGCCCAAAGATGCTGGGATAGGCTCCAGCCCCCCGTGACCCGAAAAGGATCAAGCGGAAGAAGATGGATCTTAAAACCCATTTTTATTCTTTGGCTTTTGACCCAGTTTGACACACTGATTTTACTTGTTTTTGTTGCTTTTATTGTATGACTACTGATTTATTTGTGCTGTTTAGTATATTTTAGCTGTATTTTATTTTTATGTCTTATGTTTTTACATTTTATTTATCGTTGTTGTACAGTACTTTGTATCAGCTGTCGTTTATAAATAAAGGTGGATTGGATTGGACATCCAAAACAAACTTGTGGTCCATTTAAGCAGCAGAATTCCCCCCATGTTGGTGCAGTTGCTGCTCTGCCTCCCATTTAAAGGAGATATCTGTAAAATAATAGATATAATAAACCAGAAAACTAACTATGAGGTGTCACCAGAGACTAATTAAACACTTAAGTTGAAAAAGTGACTTCTCCAACAATAGTCGGCATATTTATTTCTGTAAAGTTCACAATTCATTCAGTTTTGTGTTGGCTTGACTGCTCCCCAGAACCAGGTGCCAGATAAGACATGGGCAGCAACAGAATGGGACCAAAGATAATTTTTGCCCAACCGTAAAGGAGTAACGTGCCGTACAGGAGTCATCATCAATTCCCAGTGTGTGCGATATCTCCCATTTGCCCTGTCTTCAACTTGGGAAACTGTTTGACTCAAGAGAAGAGGAGGGACAGCCCTTTCCATTGTTTTATGCTAAGTGTGATGATTACATAATTTTTATTAAAGGTACAGTGTGTAAAATTTTTGGTATTCAGAATTCTGAAATGAATAGGAAATGTTTTCATTGTTATATAATCATTTTAGTTTTTTTTTCATTTTCTGTACCTCAATATAGTTGTTTTATACACAGGAAGGGGGTCCTTTTCCATGTAGGCGGCCATCTTGGACCACCATAATGTCCTTTCAAGTTTTTATGTCAAACTTAAATTGTACAAATGGCTTCTGCAGGTTCTCCTATATGCTTTGGAAGAGGGTGATGACTGATAAAATGTGAACTGCTTGCATTTTGGAATCTGGCTGCTAGAAAGCATTGACTATTACCCACTGTACCTTTAAACCCCTCCACCACCCCAGCATCGACCTTTACGTTTCAGGGAGCATCATCCCCAAATACTGCATGCATTTATTCACAGAGAACGATGAACTGGATTCAAGATCCTCAATGCTAATATATTTATTTTATTAAACAATTTCAAATGTGGGCTGTCTGTCAGAAATAAGTAATCTCCTGCTAATGCTGATTATATCTGTGCCAATGGTGGATAAAGCAGTATGCCATCTGTAGTCAATTTGGTTCTGAGTGCTATGACTAAGCTTCTAAAAACTGAAGCTCCACTATGAATACTTCCATTCACTTTCTTAACCACTAATCCAATTTAGCTTACAGGAAGCGGGAGGGTATCCCATTTGAAATGGGGCAGGAAGTTGGGTACATTCTGGACAATTCAATTCAACTTTATTCACAACAACAGTATCCCATAGCATGTTAAATTATAAGCTAAAGACCCTCCAATCTTAGAAAGAGAACTGCTGACAACAATATGAGCAAGCACTTGGTAAGCGTGGGGGTAAAACTTTTTAACAAGAAGTAACCTCCAGCAGAACCAGGCTCAGGGAGGGGCAGTCATCTGCTGCCACATCAGAGAGACAAACAAGCCCCCTTAAACACATTCTCACCCATCATCACAGTCCAAACCAACATGTCAAATAACATGAAAGGTTAGGATATTGAGCCCCGTTTACTGAACAGGAAACTGGGGAATAACAGCTTCTGAGTCCATCCCATTGATGAAAACAAGTATGGAACCAGTTTGTCTGTCTAAAACTGCCGAAGCCTTCTTTTTCAGGAAGAAAAGAGAATGTCCAGGGGTCCTCGGGGAAATTATCTAATTTCACTTCTTCATTGGTCTGAAAATTAGCTAATAATTTACCGTTGTTGTGCATGGGTGCCTGTAGTGGCTCTTCCATGTCACCAGGTGGCAGTATGAACACAATAATAACTGCTACTGTCATCTTGTTCTTCCTCTTCTTTTCATGTGCTTTATGGAGGTTAATGACCTTGTTAAGATGTGCTAGATGTTGTGGTGACTAGATGAAAAACAGTGATGGATAAATATTCAACGAAGAAAGATTCAGACTCTGAACTGGGACCTGGACAAAATTTTGACCCAGGTGAAAGGCTGAGCAGTTGTCAAAAGAAAGCTAAGACCGTAAAGACAAGGCAGTACAACAAAAGTTACCTTTCCTTTGGATACGCTTCCACAACAGAATTTAACACCAAGATCGTTATGCTTGGTGTGCAGGGGAAAGCTATTCAACAGTGGCAAGGTTTCATGCAAGCTTAAATGTCATTTAGAAACAAAACACCCATCACTTCAAGATAAGAACATGGACTATTTTGCTCATCTCTGTGAGCACACGGGCAAACAGGTAACTTTCATGAGGAAAAACACGAAAGTGTTTGAGAAAGCTCTCAAAGCTAGCTACATAGTAGCCAAACTCGAAACAAAGCCACACACTGTGGCAGAGACTCCCGCCTTGCAAAGCTGTTGTGAATGAGATGCTCAGCCCTGTTGCAGTTAAAGAAGCAGCTAAAGTCCCTCTTTCAGATAACAGAATTGCCAGACTTAACCATGACATGTCTGCAGATATTGGAGAAGATTACATTGTATCTTTATGAATCTATGTGGACAAGCACAACTCTTGGCCATTGCACATTTTGTGGATTGAGATGCCATCACAGAAAATTTCCTATTGTGCAAAGAATTACCACAACAAACAACAGAAGAGAAAATTTTTCAGGTCACATCTTCAACAAGGAGGACATCAGTGGGAAAACTGCACAAGTGTTTGAACTGATGGAGCAGCTTTGTGTTCATCTAAAAAGGCCCAAGTTTCACAATGAGTGAGTATAAATTAACTACAAGACTAAATTGTCATTGCAAATGCTGTAGTGTGTCATTTTGTAACATTTTTGTTTGGTGGGGTTCCCCAAGATTTTTTTTCAATGTAAAAAGGGTTTGTTGACTCAAAAAAGGTTGAAAAACATTGTGCTGAACTAACCTGGAGATGCAACATGACACCTCTTTTATTCATTTACAGATGCATCTCAGTAAATTAGAATATAAATATGAATAAAATAAATTAGAATATCATCGGTAAGTTTATTTCAGTAATTCAATAAAATATATATGAGTGTTATTTTTTGAATTGAATTACTTAAACAAATCAACTTTTTCAGTGACATTCTAAGTTATGGAGATGCACCTGTACATCTTCTCTGTGCCTCTAAAAAGAAATAACGATAATAAAATCATAATAGTGCTAGCAAATCTTTGACAGCAAAGGCAACCATTGCATCTATTCTGGCAATAGTCACCTTTCCTGCATGTTCTGTAATGCAGTATTCTAGTAAAGAATCTCCCAGTGTGCTTGCAGTTCAGTTTTCTACCTCTACACAGCAGATATGCGAAGACAGACAATTCTCTGGCTACACTGGAGGAAATATTTAATATAGGCAAATAGAGGTTTAATAAGCTTGAAACTGTTTCTCATAAACTACCTCCTGGCTGTTATTACTCTGTGGCTGGGCACAGTGAACCAGGTTGATGTTCAGTGCCAAAGTGAATTTAATAAAGCTGTTTGGAAAGGGGAGATGGGAAGTTTATTGAGCCGGAAAGAGAAAACTGAAAAAAGGAGACAAAAACAGTGAAGGGGCGAGACTGATGATGATGATGTCCAAAGAGTGGCGGTGCAAATAGAAAAGTCACATACCGGCTCGCCTGCTATTCCCTTGTCACCTGGAGGTCCTGAAGGCCCTTGGACACCCTGGAGATGACAAAATCAGTGAGGTCAGAAGATCCTTAAATAATGATACACAGCACTTGTCATTAATTAGCCACTGCGACTTGTAGTTTTTCAAAGTTTCTAGCCTAGTTTTTAGTTGGGAAGTTACAACTTGTGTCATTCAAGTAATCACAAGCACATAAAAATGTACTGAGCTAAAAGTGTCAGCAGGTATTCATGGGAGTTGTAGTTTTGCATCAGGGGTATGCAGGCAGTGGCTTCCTAAAAAGATTTAAAGAAATCTCTTAAGGAAAAAAAAACATTTATTTATAAGAAAATTTGCAAATGTAGAAAGAATCTTACAAATGTTAGAGGCAAAACCTTACAATTTAAAAAAATACATTAGATTTAAACAAAAAAGGCTCAAATTGTGTGGAAGTTTTGCAAAGCTAAGTTATAGTCACATCTTGTAGAGATGGGGGGAAAAAGTCAATACAGCATAGTACTGCAATAGTATACATTGACGATATTGTATCAATTCAGAGACACTAGTATTGCGATATTTTAATAAAAGTATTAGTACATGTCGCAAATACAAACTCAGCTTTTTGGGTACCAGAGGGTCAGTACAGCAAAGGAGTGACTTGGAGAGCCAGCCAGGATTTGGACAAGACAAAGATCAGGATGGGAAATCGTAATATCTAATACTGCAGTACTCACTAAAGTCTGTGATGATATCGTATCAGAATAATATTGCATCGAGAGAACTGCAGCCACATTCACTCCATTCACAGACATCATAGCCTCAAACTGTTTGATGAAGAATCCAACCTACAATCCTTCTCAGAAATGACTGTAGTGAATGAGACTGCAGTTTACTTTGTGACCACATGGTGTCACTAAAACCCACTTTCCCAAAAGTCCAGACAGCGCCTTCAATTAACATACAGAACAGGTGATTTAATAATGTTTTTCTTTTACTTTGTGCCATATATGCTACACATTCAGAATAACCAAAATACCAATATGCATGACAATGAAGCAATATAACGGCATTACACTTCAGACAGAGTGAATTGCATGGAAGGGGCTTTCAATCTTTTTTAGTTTGAATGCATTATCATTTCATTACTTCACAATGAGTTAGCAGTTTTGCTGTTGAGGCCCTAACCTCTGCGATTGATACTTTTAATCATAGAATAATAAAGCTGAAATATCATGCCTGTCTGCAGCTATAGTGAGTACAATGGACTTACAGGAAAGCCTTTAGGCCCAGTTTCACCTGGATCTCCCATCTTTCCCTGTGAGAAGTTCACAAAAGAAGCAAGGCAGAAGGAAATGTCATGAGAACTCCAAAATGCATCAGCAGATACAATAACACGTTCTTTTTACGTGCATATTTCCACCCAATTTATTATTTATACATCTTTCCACTGTATATCACATTCACTTCCCTCTGTCTGACTCAATACACCAACCCCTTATTTCATAAACCATTTGACTAAATAGAGAGCCATGAAATTAGCAGCAACAGACGCCAAAATATTTTTGGATGCAGAGTTTTATAAGTTAAACTGCAGAACAAATAAATCATTCCCCTGTTTCCTGTGGATCTCCCCTCTGCTGGTATTATGAAGGTCTTCTAAATCACGCACGTCTTACCCCTCTAGAGGAACATTTGCATCAAACTATATATGAGCGGAAGGAGTGGTAGAGTAGAAAAGGTACTCTGGAGCTTTACCTGTGGCCCGGGGAAACCTAACTTTCCTGGAGGACCATCGGGACCCTGAAGAGCAAAAGAAGCACGCGAGATTACTTCATTTTCCTACATGTGCAGCAAGCTCTTTTTGGTTTATTGTGTGTTTAATTGGGCGGATATTTCATTTTACTGTTGGGGGTCAATAAATGGAACATTTTTTGAAGAGTAACTATTGATGGGGACACTATGAATTATAATAGTCAGGGCTGTTTCTATTTTGGGGGGCCTATGCAAGATTGTGGTTATGGGCCCATGGTTTTGTAATGGAGGAAGAGTTCAAACCATTTAAAATGGGAAAAAAACCTCTCCTCTGTCAATAAAAATATTACAAAATAAACTTGGGTCATCTAGATGAACAGGAAGAAATATGAAGATGATATGACATGAACCATGCAAATTTACTAGAAAAAAGTAGAAAATTTACAAGAAAATAATCAAATTTATCATGGAAAAAGAAAAATAATAAGGAAAAAAGTTGCAAATCTGTAGGAACAAAGACAAATTAATAAAGAAAAAATATGAAAATTTACAAAAATAAAGTAGCAATTTTATGAGAAAAAGGTAGCAAATTTATGATAAAAAAGCTGCAAATTTCTAAAAAAAAAGTCATAAAATTATGAGAAAAGGTTGAAAGTTTCCAAGAAAAAAAGTCACAAATTTACATGGAAAAAATAATAAATGCATAGGGAAAAAAGCTGCAAATTTATGATTAAAAAAGTCACAAAATTACAAGAAAAAAGTTGAAATTGTACATGAAAAATAAATTTGAGGTAAACAGTAGCAAATTTATGAGAAAAAAGTTGAACATTTATGAGCAAAAGGAGCAAATTTATGAGAAAAAAGTAACAAGTTTATAAAGAAGCTACAAATTTACGAGAAAAAAGTTTAAAATTTATGAGCAAAAGGAGCAAATTTATGAGAAAAAAGTAACAAGTTTATAAAGAAGCTACAAATTTACGAGAAAAAAGTTGAAAATTTACAAGAAAAAATTAGCAATTTTATGAGAAAAAATAGCAAGTTTATAAAAAGTAGCAAATTTATGGAAAAAAGCAGCAAGCTGGTGAGAAAAAGTAACAAGTTTATAAAAAAGCTACAAATTTACGAGAAAAAGGTTGAAAATTTCTAAGAAAAAATTAGCAATTTTATGAGAAAAAAATTGCAAGTTTATAAAAAGCAAATTTATGGAAAAAAGCAGCAAGTTAGTGAGAAAAAAATGTAACAAGTTTATTAAAAAAAATTGCAAATGTACCTGAAAAAATGGCAAATTGATGATTTTTAAAAATATTTACCTTAACATCAGTGCTTCAAATGCATGTTTTTCAGTCGTGTGACATGATACAGAAAGGTTTATGATGATACTGGGGGAAGGGGGGGTTCTCTCTTTTTTCCAGGTAGGGGTGGACATGGCCCCCTCCCCACTCCTTGATTTAAACCTGTGTTGAATGAAATATTTCCGCTCCATTGGGATTTTAAATCCCAGCATCCTTACCTCCTTGCCCTCTGGCCCCGCCTCTCCTGTTGGACCGTCAGGCCCTCTCGCTCCCTGAAACACAAGACAGTTGCCACTTCACCAAAAGAGGTCACTGTAACACAGCCAAAAAGCCCTGACACACTGTAAACGGTTACTACTGTGTGGTGCACTGATACAGGAGGCGGATTAAGGGTACCAATAAATCACAAGTAGGCTAAACTGCGAAATAAGTATTGCTGCATGCGCACAACCGATTGCAGATTACCCACAGAGCATCACATTTGTTGCTTTAACCCGAGATTTAAGATTTAAAGCCCTGGCAGGCGCATATACAGTGGGGTAAAAAAGTATTTACTCGGCCACCAATTGTGCAAGTTCTCCAACTTAAAAGATGAGAGAGGTCTCCAATTTTCATCATAGGCATACCTCAACTATGAGAGACAAAATGAGAAAAAAAATCCAGAAAATCACATTGAAGGATTTTTAAAGAATTTATTTGCAAATTATGGTGGAAAATAAGTATTTGGTCAATAACAAAAGTTCATCTCAATACTTTGTTATATACCCTTTGTTGGCAATGACAGAGGTCAAACGCTTTCTGTAAGTCTTCACAAGGTTTTCACACACTGTTGCTGGTATTTTGGCCCATTCCTCCATGCAGATCTCCTCTAGAGCAGTGATGTTTTGGGGCTGTCGCTGGGCAACACGGACTTTCAACTCCCTCCAAAGATTTTCTATGGGGTTGAGATCTGGAGACTGGCTAGGCCACTCCAGGACCTTGAAATGCTTCTTACGAAGCCACTCTTTCATTGCCCGGGTGGTGTGCTTGGGATCATTGTCATGCTGAAAGACCCAGCCACGTTTCATCTTCAATGCCCTTGCTGATGGAAGGAGGTTTTCACTCAAAATCTCACGATACATGGCCCCATTCATTCTTTCCTTTACACGGATCAGTCATCCTGGTCCCTTTGCAGAAAAACAGCCCCAAAGCATGATGTTTCCACCCCCATGCTTCACAGTAGGTATGGTGTTCTTTGGATGCAACTCAGCATTCTTTCTCCTCCAAACACGACAAGTTGAGTTTTTACCAAAATGTTCTATTTTGGTTTCATCTGACCATATGACATTGTCCCAATCCTCTTCTGGATCATCCAAATGCTCTCCAGCAAACTTCAGAGGGGCCTGGACATGTACTGGCTTAAGCAGGGGGACACGTCTGGCACTGCAGGATTTGAGTCCCTGGCGGCGTAGTGTGTTACTGATGGTAGCCTTTGTTTTTTTTTTTTCCACAATATCTTTATTGAACCTTTTTTTTTTTTAACAAACATGATACAAACAATCAAACACTAACACTAAAGTACTACAAAAAAAAAAAATGCACTAAAAACACCAACAACCACCAACAAAATCAAATCTTCAACAATGCTCCTCTGTTTAGTCTAGACAATCCAATACATAAGTATACATATTATGTTCACCAGTTTGGAATTTACAAGGTCCACACACATCATTCACCTTCTTCTTCAAGAGTTATGTTTAAATTTTTTACATAATCAATAAAAGGTCTCCATATATTCTCAAACACAATTTCCTTTGATTTCAGTATATATGTTATTCTTTCTAATGGAAGGTTTGTTAACATCTGTCTTAACCACTGAGTCACATCTGGTCTATGAGTCTTTTTCCATAATAGTGCAATACATTTTTTGGCATTAAGCAAACTGAGGTCTATGAATGTTCTTTCACTTTTATTAAAATTATGCTTTTCTGGGTACAGACCCAACAAAAACAGTTTAGGATTCAATATGATTTGTTTTGAGATTATTTTTTCAATTGTTACCCTCACCTCTTCCCAAAACATTCTTATTAATCTACATTCCCATAAACAATGAAATAGGGTTCCTTTACTTTCCATGCATTTTGTGCATGTATCTGGTATATTTTTGTTATATCTATTTAACTCCTCCGGTGTAACATACATCCGCATTAACCATTTGAAATGTATCAATTTAAGGCGTACATTTATTGATTTGGTTTGAGCTTCTGTACAAGCCAATTCCCATTGTTCCTCTGAAATTTCAGTTTGCAGATCTTCTTTCCAGTAGTTTAATCTTTTCAGTGAATTTTCACTTGAAGATAGTGTCAATGAGTTATAAAACTCTGAAATAATACCCTTTCTTTTACTATCTTTCATCATCATTTTTTCCAAGGATGAATAAATAGGTCGAGTGAGAGTTTTATTTTGATTTGATCGAATAAAGTTTCTAAGTTGAAGATATTTAAAAAAATGTGTTCTATTGAGATTAAATTTGATCCTCAGCTCTTCAAAAGACATTATGTTATCTGCACTTGGCAAATATAAATCCTGAATCTTTTGTATCCCTTTTAAATTCCATACTTTAAATACAGCGTCCGCTCTCCCTGGTTTAAAATATTGATTACCCCATATTGGACTAAATTGTGACAATAACTGTGGTTCTTTTAAATAGTTTTTAGCTTCACACCATATTTTGATCATATGCTTTACAAATGGATTTTTAACTTGTTTTTGTAATTTTTTTGCCGAATCTGAGCATATGAATATGGGAAGAGGTAAAGGTAAATTGTATGATTCCATTTCAGTCCAGTGAGGGAGATCATTTGATGAAAAATAATATGTCATAGACCTCAGTTGTGCCGACCAATAATACAACATAAAATTTGGACATTTCAGACCTCCAGGATCAAATGGTAAATATAATAAAGACAAACGTAATCTAGCCCTCCTGTTGTTCCATATAAATTCCACTAACTTTTTTTTTATTCTTGAGAATAGATCTAAAGGTGGTGATAAGGGAATGTATTGAAATAAATAAAGTATTTTAGGTAAAATATTACTTTTAAGTATATTGATTCTCCCGATCATCGACATTGGTAGTGACATCCATCTCTGAGTTAACTCATTGATATCTGACATTAAGGCTTCATAGTTGACACTGGCGACTGATTCTAGCTTAGGCACAATTTGGATTCCTAAATATTTAAACTGATTTACAACATTGAATTGATTTACCTCAGGGGCTGGGTAATTTCTCTGGGTCTCATTTAGCATTAATATTGAAGATTTAGTTTTATTTATTTTATATCCTGATATTTCCCCAAAATTCTTTATTAAATTCAACAAGGTTGGAATTGATTTTTTTAGATTCGACATAAACAAAATTATGTCATCGGCGTACAGGGAGATTTTATGTTCTGTTGGTCCAACTTTAATTCCATATATTTGTGAATGTAAACGTATCGCTATCGCTAAAGGTTCAATTGCCATAGTAAACAGTAAAGGTGAAAGTGGACAGCCTTGTCGACATCCTCTATTGATTTTTATTGGTTTTGAAATATTGTTATTTGTTAGGATTTCTGCTGTAGCATTATTGTATATTATTTGAACCCATTTTATGAAATTATTTCCAAGTCCAAACCTTTGTAGGACTTCAAAAAGAAAGGGCCATTCAACTCTATCAAAGGCCTTTTCGGCGTCCAGTGATAGGAGAGCTGTATCCGGTGCTTCTTTATTAAAATAAATAATATTAAATAGTCTTCTTACATTATGGAAGCCTTGTCTACCCTTTATAAAGCCATTCTGATCTCGATTAATAATATTTGGTAAAATTTCTTGTATTCGTCTTGCTAAAATTTTACAGATTATCTTAAGGTCGGCGTTTAATAGGCTTATTGGTCTCATATTTTCACATTTATTAGAGGGCTTACCTGGTTTTGGCAGCAGTATAATTAAGGCATTATTTATGTATGGTGGTAAATTATTATTTTGAAATGCTTCTAAAACCATTTCCAAAAAAGGTTTTATTAATTTATTCTTAAATTTTTTTTATAAAGGTCAACTGGAAGACCATCTGGTCCTGCACTTTTTCCTGATTTCATATTATCAATGGCTAGCCCAACTTCTTCTTGACTAATTTTAGACTCCAATATCTCCCTGTTTTCATTTGGAATACACGGTATAGATAGTTCGTTCAAAAACCCATTTAGTTTTGTTAAATCAGGTTCATTTTTGGTATCATATAATTTTTCATAGTAATCTCTAAAGGTTCTATTAATTTCCAAAGGATCTATAACTACCTGTCCATTACTTATAATACTGGTAATTGGTGTTTTAATTTCTAATTGTTTAATCTGCCATGCTAATAATTTTCCTGATTTTTCACCTTGTTCATAAAAAGATTGTTTCAATCTTAGAAGACTCGAGGCAGCTCTATTCGCTGATTTTTTGTCGTATTCAGCTCTCAAAATCAGTAATTCATTCTCCAACCTTGGGTCACTTCCTGCATACACTTTTTCCTGAAGACTTTTTATTTTATGTTCCAATTTAGCTCTCTCCTCTCGAGTCTTCTTAGATTTTGATCCTGTATAACTAATAATATGTCCCCTAATAAAAGCTTTGAAAGCCTCCCACTTTACACATGCTGATGTTTGTGTAGTATTGATGTCAAAGAACTCGTCTATCTGTTTTTCTATATACTTGACATATTCCTCATCCTGAAGCCATTTATGCTGAAATTGCCATCTACCTGATTCCTTTGTCAATTTTTTATCTACATATATTAGACAACAGGGTGCATGATCAGAGATCACGATGTTATCATAAAAGCAGTTTTGAATCTTGGACCTTAATTCTGTGGAAATCAAAAAATAATCAATACGTGAGAATGTCTTGTAGGTACTGGAATAACAAGAATAGGCTTTAACTTGTGGTTTCATTTCTCTCCATATATCTAACAATCTCAATTCTTTCATAAAATGATTAATAGTCATCCTACATCCAATGTGCGTACAATCCAGTCCTGTTGATCTATCTATACCTGGATTCAATGTACAATTAAAATCCCCTGCTATTATATGTTGCCCTGTAAGTGATGATAAGATAAGAAATAAATTAGCAAAGAACTTCTGATCATCTATATTGGGACCATATAAGTTCACAAGATTTATATTTTCTAATAACAAAGAACCTTGAATGATTACATATCTTCCAAATTTGTCTCCAATTACATTTTTCACTTGAAAAGGAACTGATTTATGTATGAGAGTCATAACTCCCCTGGCTCGGGATGAAAATGAAGAGGTGAATACACTTCCTTGCCATCTACTCCTAATTCTTTTAACATCCTCCTCTATTAGATGAGTTTCTTGTAAAAACACAATTTTTGAACCCATGTCTTTTATTTTATTCATAACTTGTTTAAGTTTTTTTAAATTTTGTAGACCTCTGCAATTCCATGAAGTTAAATTAAGATTAACACTTTGGTTTATGATCAATAGGGTTTGGGATTACCTTGCAGTGTAAACATGCTCATACAGAGAAGCAAAAACATGAGTGGTTGAACATTCATCCTACAAACTACACACAAACAAATTTCCCCTTCCCACACTTGTGGCAAACCCCCCAAAATCAAAAGAAAAATTCCGTCTCCCGATATAGCCATCGACCGCTCCACACCCACGGGGAACAGCCTAAGCCACTCCTTCTTCATCCTCCCAATCGCCCTAACTCTACTGCTTTTAATGACGTAACATTAACTCTCCTCTGTAGTTTTCCAACTTAACTCCAAAATTTTTAACAACTTTGTACATCATAGTTTTTTTTGTTTGTTTTGTTTTTGTTTTGTTTTTTTAATATATAATACAATCTATATTTTGTAAACTTACTATTTACTTCAAGTCAGTCAGATGCCTGTGCAAATGCTTAATTATTCTACCTTATATTTTGTTCATGCTTAGCTCCCACCAGTCTCTTCTTCTTCTTTGATCTTCTTGATGAACTCCTGCGCCTCCTCTGGGGTCTTGAAGATGTGGGTTCTGCCCTCATACGTGGTCAACAGTCTCGCAGGATAGATTACACCATGACGAATCCCAAGGTTGCGCAGCTCCTTACGTATGGGATCAAACTGCTTCCTCAATTGCTGGATTCCTGTGGCCAAATCTGGGTAGAACCGCACCTGCTGGTCCTGGTGTTTAATCTCTCCTTTAGCTCGTGCAGCGTTGAAGATCTTCATCCTGTCTCTGTTGCTAAGAAACTTCATAATTAAGGTCCTCGGCGGTCCCTTATCTCTCCGTGGGCCAATACGATGTGCTTTTTCCAGAACCACTGCTGATTGCAATTCCTCGCTGCCCAGCACCTCCGGAATCCACTTTTCCAGAAAGGAACATACGTCCCGACCTTCTGATTCCTCTGGAAGACCCACCAGCCTCAAGTTATTCTGTCTCGACCGAGATTCCAAATCCAAAATATTATTTTCCAGAGATTTATTTTTTTTTCCCAAAGTGCGCACCTTTAATTGAAGACGGGTGACGTCATCTTCAGCACTAGCGAGACGGAGCTCCATCTGCGCCGTTCGTTCTACACAGTCACCCAATTCCTTTCTTATTCCTTCCAACGCTGTCATAATCCCATCAAATCTAGAGGAAAAGTCCGCTCTCATTGAACTCATGGCAGCCATCAGCGCATCTGCGCCTCCCCCCGCAGACATCGCACCGTTGCCAGCCTCCTCCGCCATATATGGAGTTTTATTTGCTGCGTCACAGACCTGAAAGTCCGTTAATTTGGACTGTTTCGGCGGCTCGCTTTTTCCTTTGCCTGGTTTTCCAGCCTTAGGCTTCGCCGACATATCCTCGCCCAGACGCTGGGATACGTTCTGTCCCAAATGAGAGAGTTATTTGCCAATTTTTTTTCTCCAGGAGCAGAGCCGAGCGAGACACGTCCGTCCTACGTGGCAGCCATAACCGGAAGTCGATGGTAGCCTTTGTTACTTTGGTCCCAGCTCTCTGCAGGTCATTCACTAGGTCCCCCCGTGTGGTTCTGGGATTTTTGCTCACCGTTCTCGTGATCATTTTGACCCCACGGGGTGAGATCTTGCATGGAGCCCCAGATCGAGGGAGATTATCAGTGGTCTTGTATGTCTTCCATTTTCTAATAATTGCTCCCACAGTTGATTTCTTCGCACCAAGCTGCTTACATATTGCAGATTCAGTCTTCCCAGCCTGGTGCAGGTCTACAATTTTGTTTCTGGTGTCCTTTGACAGCTCTTTGGTCTTGGCCATAGTGGAGTTTGGAGTCTGACTGTTTGAGGTTGTGGACAGGTGTCTTTTATACTGGTAACAAGTTCAAACAGGTGCCATTAATACAGGTAACGAGTGGAGGACAGAGGAGCCTCTTAAAGAAGTTGTTACAGGTCTGTGAGAGCCAGAAATCTTGCTTGTTTGTAGGTGACCAAATACTTATTTTCCACCATAATTTGCAATTAAATTCTTTAAAAATCAAACAATGTGATTTTCTGGATTTTTTTTTCTCATTTTGTCTCTCATAGTTGAGGTATACCTATGATAAAAATTGGAGACCTCTCTCATCTTTTAAGTGGGAGAACGTCCACAATTGGTGGCTGACTAAATACTTTTTTTGCCCCACTGTACATACTGTTCACACACAGAGCCAAAACAGTTGCACTGTTTAGATTGCAAGAGTGCAACAGTCAAATAAAATCAATCTAAAGTGCTTTAAAGGCCAGTGAGCAGCCGCAGTAAATCAAAGTCGGGCAGTGGACCAGTATCTATTATAACATCTGCTTTGCACCTGCTTCTAAATGACGTTTTTATCTGCACTCTGGAGAACACTATCTGATACCCAGAGGAGGGTAATAACTGTTACATCTACTCAAATACACATAATCAATTAACTGTTTCATGAAATTGTACTTTACTGAGTAGTTCTGTTGCAGAATTTCCCTCTTACTTCAGTTTGTTTATGAAGAAAAACCTACACTTTTATTCAAGTACATTTGGTTACATTCTCTGAGTTACTTTCAAATCCAATGATGTGAACATTTTGAAATTATGAAAAACATTTGGAAATGTGGTTGTTTTAGTGAATTAATAATTTTATTTCTTTGCAATTAGAATTGAAATCATCTGCCCTGGCTCTGCTACAAAGGAAGCAGAATTTTGTGTGGGGAAAAAGTGACAATCATAAAAGTCAGAAATTTTAAGAAAGAAGGTGGTAAATTTATTCTAATAAAGTCACAGATTTATCAGAAAAAGGTTTGAAATTTATTATAAAAAGAGCCTTACAAGGAAAAAGTTGCAAATTTATTTAAAGAAAAAAGAAGTTGCAAATTTACTTTTAAAAAGTTACAAATTTACAAAAGTACATTTTAAGCATTTAAGAGAAAATCGTCAAAAATTGGCAAGAGTAAAGTTGCAAATTTATAATGAAAAAAAAAAAAAAGCTAAATTCCAAATAAAAAGTGCCAAAATGACTTCCGGTTATGGCTGCCACGTAGGACGGACGTGTCTCGCTCTGCTCTGCTCCTGGAAAAAAAAAAAAAATCGGCAAATAACTCTCTCATTTGGGACAGAACGTATCCCAGCATTTGGGCGAAGATATGTCGGCGAAGCCTAAGGCTGGAAAACCAGGAAAAGGAAAAAGCGAGCCGCCGAAACAGTCCAAATTAACGGACTTTCAGGTCTGTGACGCAGTAAACAAAACTCCATATATGGCGGAGGAGGCTGGCAACGCTGCGATATCTGCGGGGAATGGCGCAGATGCGCTGATGGCTGCCATGAGTTCAATGAGAGCGGACTTTTCCTCTAGATTTGATGGGATTATGACAGCGTTGGAAGGAATAAGAAAGGAATTGGGTGACTGTGTAGAACGAACGGCGCAGATGGAGCTCCGTCTCGCTAGTGCTGAAGATGACGTCACCCGTCTTCAATTAAAGGTGCGCACTTTGGAAAAAAAAAATAAATCTCTGGAAGATAATATTTTGGATTTGGAATCTCGGTCGAGACAGAATAATTTGAGGCTGGTGGGTCTTCCAGAGGAATCAGAAGGTCGGGACGTATGTTCCTTTCTGGAAAAGTGGATTCCGGAGGTGCTGGGCAGCGAGGAGTTGCAATCAGCAGTGGTTCTGGAAAAAGCACATCGTATTGGCCCACGGAGAGATAAGGGACCGCCGAGGACCTTAATTATGAAGTTTCTTAGCAACAGAGACAGGATGAAGATCTTCAACGCTGCACGTGCTAAAGGAGAGATTAAACACCAGGACCAGCAGGTGCGGTTCTACCCAGATTTGGCCACAGGAATCCAGCAATTGAGGAAGCAGTTTGATCCCGTACGTAAGGAGCTGCGCAACCTTGGGATTCGTCATGGTGTAATCTATCCTGCGAGACTGCTGACCACGTATGAGGGCAGAACCCACATCTTCAAGACCCCAGAGGAGGCGCAGGAGTTCATCAAGAAGATCAAAGAAGAAGAAGAGACTGGTGGGAGCTAAGCATGAACAAAATATAAGGTAGAATAATTAAGCATTTGCACAGGCATCTGACTGACTTGAAGTAAATAGTAAGTTTACAAAATATAGATTGTATTATATATTAAAAAAACAAAACAAAAACAAAACAAACAAACAAAAAAAAACTATGATGTACAAAGTTGTTAAAAATTTTGGAGTTAAGTTGGAAAACTACAGAGGAGAGTTAATGTTACGTCATTAAAAGCAGTAGAGTTAGGGTGATTGGGAGGATGAAGAAGGAGTGGCTTAGGCTGTTCCCCGTGGGTGTGGAACGGTCGATGGCTATATCGGGAGACAGAATTTTTCTTTTGATTTTGGGGGGTTTGCCACAAGTGTGGGAAGGGGAAATTTGTTTGTGTGTAGTTTGTAGGATGAATGTTCAACCACTCATGTTTTTGCTTCTCTGTATGAGCATGTTTACACTGCAAGGTAATCCCAAACTCTCTATTGATCATGGACCAAAGTGTTAATCTTAATTTAACTTCATGGAATTGTAGAGGTCTACAAAATTTAAAAAAACTTAAACAAGTTATGAATAAAATAAAGGACATGGGTTCAAGAATTGTGTTTTTACAAGAAACTCATCTGATAGAGGAGGATGTTAAAAGAATTAGGAGTAGATGGCAGGGAAGTGTATTCACCTCTTCATTTTCATCCCGAGCCAGGGGAGTTATGACTCTCATACATAAATCAGTTCCTTTTCAAGTGAAAAATGTAATTGGAGACAAATTTGGAAGATATGTAATCATTCAAGGTTCTTTGCTATTAGAAAATATAAATCTTGTGAACTTATATGGTCCCAATGTAGATGATCAGAAGTTCTTTGCTAATTTATTTCTCATCTTATCATCACTTACAGGGCAACATATAATAGCAGGGGATTTTAATTGTACATTGAATCCAGGTGTGGATAGATCAACAGGACTGGATTGTACGCACATTGGATGTAGGATGACTATTAATCATTTTATGAAAGAATTGAGATTGTTAGATATATGGAGAGAAATGAAACCACAAGTTAAAGCCTATTCTTGTTATTCCAGTACCTACAAGACATTCTCACATATTGATTATTTTTTGATTTCCACAGAATTAAGGTCCAAGATTCAAAACTGCTTTTATGATAACATCGTGATCTCTGATCATGCACCCTGTTGTCTAATATATGTAGATAAAAAATTGACAAAGGAATCAGGTAGATGGCAATTTCAGCATAAATGGCTTCAGGATGAGGAATTTGTCAAGTATATAGAAAAACAGATAGACGAGTTCTTTGACATCAATACTACACAAACATCAGCATGTGTAAAGTGGGAGGCTTTCAAAGCTTTTATTAGGGGACATATTATTAGTTATACAGGATCAAAATCTAAGAAGACTCGAGAGGAGAGAGCTAAATTGGAACATAAAATAAAAAGTCTTCAGGAAAAAGTGTATGCAGGAAGTGACCCAAGGTTGGAGAATGAATTACTGATTTTGAGAGCTGAATACGACAAAAAATCAGCGAATAGAGCTGCCTCGAGTCTTCTAAGATTGAAACAATCTTTTTATGAACAAGGTGAAAAATCAGGAAAATTATTAGCATGGCAGATTAAACA
Organism: Pholidichthys leucotaenia; assembly: GCA_020510985.1. Classification (NCBI taxonomy): domain Eukaryota; kingdom Metazoa; phylum Chordata; class Actinopteri; order Cichliformes; family Pholidichthyidae; genus Pholidichthys; species Pholidichthys leucotaenia. The sequence continues at coordinate 42,090,357 of CM035850.1, forward strand.
ATTGGAAATTAAAACACCAATTACCAGTATTATAAGTAAGGGACAGGTAGTTATAGATCCTTTAGAAATTAATAGAGCCTTTAGAGATTACTATGAAAAATTATATGATACCAAAAATGAACCTGATTTAACAAAACTAAATGGGTTTTTGAACGAACTATCTATACCGTGTATACCAAATGAAAACAGGGAGATATTGGAGTCTAAAATTAGTCAAGAAGAAGTTGGGCTAGCCATTGATAATATGAAATCAGGAAAAAGTGCAGGACCAGATGGTCTTCCAGTTGACCTTTATAAAAAATTTAAGAATAAATTAATAAAACCTTTTTTGGAAATGGTTTTAGAAGCATTTCAAAATAATAATTTACCATCATACATAAATAATGCCTTAATTATACTGCTGCCAAAACCAGGTAAGCCCTCTAATAAATGTGAAAATATGAGACCAATAAGCCTATTAAACGCCGACCTTAAGATAATCTGTAAAATTTTAGCAAGACGAATACAAGAAACTTTACCAAATATTATTAATCGAGATCAGAATGGCTTTATAAAGGGTAGACAAGGCTTCCATAATGTAAGAAGACTATTTAATATTATTTATTTTAATAAAGAAGCACCGGATACAGCTCTCCTATCATTGGACGCCGAAAAGGCCTTTGATAGAGTTGAATGGCCCTTTCTTTTTGAAGTCCTACAAAGGTTTGGACTTGGAAATAATTTCATAAAATGGGTTCAAATAATATACAATAATGCTACAGCAGAAATCCTAACAAATAACAATATTTCAAAACCAATAAAAATCAATAGAGGATGTCGACAAGGCTGTCCACTTTCACCTTTACTGTTTACTATGGCAATTGAACCTTTAGCGATAGCGATACGTTTACATTCACAAATATATGGAATTAAAGTTGGACCAACAGAACATAAAATCTCCCTGTACGCCGATGATATAATTTTGTTTATGTCGAATCTAAAAAAATCAATTCCAACCTTGTTGAATTTAATAAAGAATTTTGGGGAAATATCAGGATATAAAATAAATAAAACTAAATCTTCAATATTAATGCTAAATGAGACCCAGAGAAATTACCCAGCCCCTGAGGCAAATCAATTCAATGTTGTAAATCAGTTTAAATATTTAGGAATCCAAATTATGCCTAAGCTAGAATCAGTCGCCAGCGTCAACTATGAAGCCTTAATGTCAGATATCAATGAGTTAACTCAGAGATGGATGTCACTACCAATGTCGATGATCGGGAGAATCAATATACTTAAAAGTAATATTTTACCTAAAATACTTTATTTATTTCAATACATTCCCTTATCACCACCTTTAGATCTATTCTCAAGAATAAAAAAAAAGTTAGTGGAATTTATATGGAACAACAGGAGGGCTAGATTACGTCTGTCTTTATTATATTTACCATTTGATCGTGGAGGTCTGAAATGTCCAAATTTTATGTTGTATTATCGGTCGGCACAACTGAGGTCTATGACATATTATTTTTCATCAAATGATCTCCCTCACTGGACTGAAATGGAATCATACAATTTACCTTTACCTCTTCCCATATTCATATACTCAGATTCGGCAAAAAAATTACAAAAACAAGTTAAAAATCCATTTGTAAAGCATATGATCAAAATATGGTGTGAAGCTAAAAACTATTTAAAAGAACCACAGTTATTGTCACAATTTAGTCCAATATGGGGTAATCAATATTTTAAACCAGGGAGAGCGGACGCTGTATTTAAAGTATGGAATTTAAAAGGGATACAAAAGATTCAGGATTTATATTTGCCATGTGCAGACAACATAATGTCTTTTGAAGAGCTGAGGATCAAATTTAATCTCAATAGAACACATTTTTTTAAATATCTTCAACTTAGAAACTTTATTCGATCAAATCAAAATAAAGCTCTCACTCGACCTATTTATTCATCCTTGGAAAAAATGATGATGAAAGATAGTAAAAGAAAGGGTATTATTTCAGAGTTTTATAACTCATTGACACTATCTTCAAGTGAAAATTCACTGAAAAGATTAAACTACTGGAAAGAAGATCTGCAAACTGAAATTTCAGAGGAACAATGGGAATTGGCTTGTACAGAAGCTCAAACCAAATCAATAAATGTACGCCTTAAATTGATACATTTCAAATGGTTAATGCGGATGTATGTTACACCGGAGGAGTTAAATAGATATAACAAAAATATACCAGATACATGCACAAAATGCATGGAAAGTAAAGGAACCCTATTTCATTGTTTATGGGAATGTAGATTAATAAGAATGTTTTGGGAAGAGGTGAGGGTAACAATTGAAAAAATAATCTCAAAACAAATCATACTGAATCCTAAACTGTTTTTGTTGGGTCTGTACCCAGAAAAGCATAATTTTAATAAAAGTGAAAGAACATTCATAGACCTCAGTTTGCTTAATGCCAAAAAATGTATTGCACTATTATGGAAAAAGACTCATAGACCAGATGTGACTCAGTGGTTAAGACAGATGTTAACAAACCTTCCATTAGAAAGAATAACATATATACTGAAATCAAAGGAAATTGTGTTTGAGAATATATGGAGACCTTTTATTGATTATGTAAAAAATTTAAACATAACTCTTGAAGAAGAAGGTGAATGATGTGTGTGGACCTTGTAAATTCCAAACTGGTGAACATAATATGTATACTTATGTATTGGATTGTCTAGACTAAACAGAGGAGCATTGTTGAAGACTTGATTTTGTTGGTGGTTGTTGGTGTTTTTAGTGCATTTTTTTTTTTTTGTAGTACTTTAGCGTTAGTGTTTGATTGTTTGTATCATGTTTGTTAAAAAAAAAAAAAAAAAGGTTCAATAAAGATATTGTGGGAAAAAAAAAGTGCCAAAATACATGAGGGAAAATTTTGCAAGTTTTATGGGAAACAGCCAAAATATGAGTAAACAGTTGGAAATTTACGTGAAGAAGTCAAAAATCTCTCAAAAACACTGCAAATTTATGAGAAAACAAATACCAAATTTATCAGAAGATTTACTTGAAATCTACAACGGTGCACATGGATAGTTTGGCATACACTGTACTTAGTATATTCTATTTAAAAAATTTAAGAGAAAAACATTTTTTAAAAATTTGTTAAAGTTTCAAATTTAAAAGAAAAAAAGCTTCAAAATTCCAAAAAGTGGTGAGTATACAAAGGGAAAAACTGCAAATTTATGAGAAAAGTAGCAAAGTTATGAGTGAAAAGCAGCAAATGTGTGTGAAAAAGTCACAAATTCATCAGAAAAATAAATGCTTATGTGAAAAAAATCCCAAATTTATGATAAAATTTACCTGAAAAAAGTTGCAAGTTTACACATGTACACATGGATAGTTTAACATGCATCTATTACATTTTATTTTAAGCATTTAAGAGAAAAATCATCAAATCATCATTTATGAGAAAAAAGATGCAAAATTCCTAATAAAAGGTGACAAATACACAAGGGGAAAAAAATAAATTTATGAGAAATGTAGCCAAAATGAGCATTTACTCACATTTTGGCTATCAAAAACTTGCAAATTTATAAGAAAAAGCAGCAGTTTTATATTAAAAAGACAAACTTATGAAAAAAATCTAAGTAATTATTCTCTACATATTTGTTTGATTAATAGAAGGAATATATCTGATTAACAGGCATGTGCACAGATAGATCACAGGTGGTGCTAATTTTCTAAATTATAGAAAATTTACAGATCTAATTTATAGATTTAAATTTCCCCCACAGAGACACCAATCAACTGCTTTTTTAATGCCTAATAATTATATTTTGGCATCCAATTAAGTGTGTGGGACCAGCACATGAGCCCCGCCTGGGAGGAAAAGGTTGAAAAGGAAAGAGTTGCAAAGTTTAATCAAAAAGCCCCAAATTTATCACAAAAAGCAGCAAATATGCAGAAAAAAGACATAACATTTACACAAAAAATTTACTAGAAAGAATTTGCTAAATCATTAGAATAAAGCCTCAAAAGTACAAGGAAAATGTCACAAAAAAGCCAAGAAAAAAACTGCAATTCGTGAGAAAAGGAGTTACTATGGCGGGTGATAAAATAAAGGCAGCGATGAGAAGGTTTTAAGTAGGTTTATTAAATCATACCGCCATCATAGGAACACCACCCCAGCCCTTGGGTAAGCGGGCTGGTGTGTGTCCTCCGGCTCTCAGCAGAGAGACACAGGATGTGTGTGTCGGCAGCAGTAGTCGAAGAGTGAGAGAGTGAGTATGGATTTCAGTGAGCTTATATACCCAGTCATAGACAATACATGAAAGGCATGGTATCATCAAAGAGACTGCAGACAGGCATGAGACATTTGCATTTGAGAGACACAGTAAGGACAGGATGCATGAACACAATGCATGAATGGCACATTAACATCACAGTAGTGAAACAATGCATGAATGGCACATCACAGCAGTGAAGCGGAAAAAGCCAGAAGTAGCGGGCTGTCTGTAGACATTAATACACACATTGCCGTGCCTGTCCCTAGTCTGTTGTGGGGGTTATCCCAAACCGCCACATTACTAATTTATGATAAATAAGATGCAGTTTTATATTGTAAAACGGTACAAAATTATCTAAATAATGTTTGTAATCGACGAGGGGAAATTAGTAAATATACAAAAAAGGTAAAAAAAAAAAGAAAGAAAAAAATATGATAAAAGATTTTCAAGATATGGAGAGAAAATTTTTATTCAGATTTTTTTTGTCATGTAAATAAATAATGATGAAGACCTTTGTGTGAGTTGATAATTTTGTAGAATTCTATAAGGTATTAAACATCTCCATGGATGTATAGGTATTAAAATAGAATACATATACCAAGTAAGTACAGTAAAAATTTGTGCTACTGTATGTGCGGTATTTAGGAGTGCAATTTCTAGCGGCTCTACACACCTTTGCTAATATGGAGGACATGCCCACTGACACTGACGTGACAGCTGAGCAGTCGCTCGAGGGAATAAGTGATTTTCTCAGGATGATTAAAACTTGTAAAGTCGAAATCAAATATAACATGACACAGCCACAAAGGAGGGCTTGTTGTTGGGAGTGATTGATGACTGGGCACAGTGGGAGCTCGGCCCACGGGGAACGCCGCTAGCCCAAGTGCTATAAGCCTATTATACTTGGAGCTGGATGAGCACCACTCATTAACATTCCTGTCTGGGGTACCTGCTACCCACTGCTTGTGTTTATATAGCCTAATAAGCTGAAGTGTAAGGGGAACTATTTTATCCTGCTCTGCCATTGAAAAACACTCAAATATTGTGCCTCGGCGTTAATTAATTGCATCAAGTTACATTAATTAGCGCCAGTGCACGACCCCTTTTAAACAAAGGGACAAAAGAACAGTGGAAGCATGAACTGAAAACAATAAACATCTATTTAAACCCGATCTGAAGTAACTACACACTGCAGAGGGGGAGGGAAGATTAGAAGAATTAGAAGAATATGCTCTTCAATATGGAAAACATTAGCGAAGGATTTGTGCGCTAAAATGCCACAAGGAGTTATTAGATACAAAGCAGGATTGGTTAGACTGGTGATTCCATCCGCAAGTTTGAGTCAGCGAGTTTAAAAATTCTTCGTATAAGCCAATAAAGCACAGCCAGAGAAAGCAGAGACAGCAGCAGCACAAACTTCCAACAATCTGATTAAAACATGCAGTTTTATCTCTATTTCAGATTCCACAATATGTCCATGTTAGAAAACAGGGCAGTGGCATATCTGAGCAGAGCCAGATGTTACACTTCTTTCAATATTAAGAGCCTGCGCTCCATCTACAGTACTGTTCACACTTAGACTCTCTATTTAGTCACAATCCAGCTATTTAAACTGGAAAAAAAGACCTGTGTGCACACGTCAAAGTCACACAAACTTCGTCTCGTTTGCACGGGACAATGGTGCTGCACCCAAGGTGTGAAAAATTGCTGTTGTAATTATGCCAGGCCAGTAGGTGGTAGTGCGACTTTTTTTTAAAGAGCACCACATACTACTTCCCATCAATTGTTGATAGTGTCAGGGGAGCTCGTGCTGAACATTTAACTGAACCAGGTGACTCCAAAATATGCAAAAACAAACAAAAAAATTATACAACAGCTAGTTCTGACCAAGTGATTTGATTGGCTAACAGGAATTCCAGGTGGTACTATATCCCCTGATACCACACTTGGACATTTCACTGGATATGTATCCAGAAGCGCCATGTACTGGCAGGCAGCGCAGGCAAATGCTTGGGGCCCTAGGTTAGAAGGGGGGCCCCAGAGGGCTGACCAACTTTGGATCACTACAGCAGTGACAATGTGGAGAGTCTGCAATGACAGTGGTAGGCCGACACAGAACTCCCTAAAGGAGCCCCACTCCCACCTTGAACTGTCGCAAGTACCGGTGCGCATCTTGTGTAAACAAACAAGTGATAGTGGCTGTATCAAAATGAAGCACAGTTATTTGTCTGGCAGGGACAAAAGAAAGAAGAAAAAAGAGGAAGAGGAGAAAACAAAGTAAGACAGTGGTAAGTAGCGCAAATAATACAGTAGCTAATTTACTGTAGCTCTGAGGAACTGTGTGTCCTGCCTCTGTTGGTCCTAATGTGACCGTGCTGGGTACCTGTGGTTGTGGTAAGGACATCCAGGCACTCAATATGTGTCTAAATTTAACATTTTTTGTTAGTGTCATATTATTCATTAAATAATGGTGATGAACGTCGGATGGAGGGGCTTCCTTTGAATTTTTGCCTAAGGCCCCAAGGGACTCTAGAATCGTCTCTGTAGGCATTACTCTGCTTCAGGTGTTCTATTAACTTAAGTTAATGGTGTGCAGTGAATCTTTTTTCCATAATGGGGAGCTGTTTAACAGGAGACAGGCTTCACAGACAGGATGTGTCCATTTGTTTTCTTCCCTCCCATTTTTTCATTTATGCTAACAGATAGCCCACCATCTGAGTTGCCATGCAGGTCTTTTAAAGCCTCACAGCATAATGTCTCCCTCTCACTACTTCCCCAAGATGCCAAGAAAAAGCCAGGACAGTGAATGCAAAATGAAAGCAGAGATACTGGTGGCTACACTAAAAAGGCTCCACACCAACTACTGCTCAGACAGTTTGTTGCAAACGTCAGGTCCTTTAACCAACAAGCTGGATGAGCTGAGGTTGGATTTATCATATCGAGTTCCATATTGTATTTTAACTGGACAGTAAAAAATGACTCTCGCACATTCACACTTTCAAGTACTTAATTAGAAATGCTTTATGACAATGACCCCGATTACATGGTCACAATAAACCGACTACTGGGAATAAACCGGTAATGGCAATAATCAATTTTGTTGCATTTCCATTCACTGAATAAACTGATTATTGGAGAGTAAACCACTTGAGTTAATGACCCCAGTTACATGGCCTTTGTCGGATTATTCTGTTTATATGGCCACTTGAATAATCAGATAACTCCGGAAGTCCAGCCAAACTGGTTTATTCGTGTGCATGTAAACATGGTCATTGACTTGCGAGGCAGTAGTCGGACTGTCCTGTGTCCGCCCCATCACTTGAACTGCTGACTGAACAATCGCCTCACTCCTGTTACTATGGAAGGCCATCCTGTTCAAAAACACACGTAAAGAATGCGTACATCCATCCATCAATTTAAAAACAAAAATAAGCTACAAATTATAGTTCTGCTGCTTGTTATTAGACCACAAAGTATTAACTCTGTGTGGTGAAATGAAATATTTCTACCTATGTGTATAAACTTGATTATCTGATAATATGAGTTTTGTTAAGCAAGAGAAAAAGGATCCAAACGCCCGCCGGTATGTGTGCCTTGCTGTGCCCGCCAACTCTGCAGTGCTGCCAAAGTGACCAAACATGTCAGCATTGTGTACGCATTGCACCGTAGCTTGTGCACAAGCGCACCCATCCATCTGACAGCGTGCCAAAAAGTGAAGGACCAGATGAACCATACAGAACACAGAGGTGAGGTCACGAAAAACATGCCATCACACCCCTGTACACAGGTCCAGTGCTACAAGCAAACGTTGCTGTTTCTCCCACCAGCTCAAACCACCATGCTGTGTCGTGGCTGAATGAGCAGTCTGGTTGTTATGGAAGTTATTTTCAGTTATAAAGCCAAGAGCATTTTCCTCTAATTTGAGAGCAGAGGCTTCCCCCCAAGAATGTTTTATTCACTCAGTTTCTCCCATGGCAGGGACAGTTTGGTGACCTCGATCCCTCTCAGCATGCACTATACACAAATAAGGATGGGACCGGGAGGGGCGGGGAAGGGGGTGTACCCAAACCTGGAAAAAAGAGAGAATTGCCCCCCCCCCAACTCCCACATCATCACAATCCCGTCTATATTATGCTACACAACTGAATAAAATACATTTGAAGGACCAATGCTAAGCATAAATGCATTTTTCTTTAAAATTTGCAGCTTTTCTCATAAATTTTTAACTTTTTCCTCATTAATTTACTACATTTATTTGTAAATTTACAACTTTGCTCTTGTTAATTAACTACTTTTTGCATCTTTAATTTGAAACTTTTTCTTGTAAATTTTTGACTTTTGTGACCGGTAGATCTAGTGATATTGAAAGATGTAAAAGTAGATCTTAAGTGTAAAAAGGCTGGCCACCTCTGCTCTAGTGTATATGCACTGAATATGAATAAATGAATGTTGATTCTCTTATGAAAATATAAGTAAAACCAAATTTTAAAGAACATTCAGTGCACTAAATATACATTGCAATATGTATCATATATTGCAACATAGAGAAATTATATCGCAATACATTTTTTTAAAAGCTATATTGCCCAGTCCTACTTGAGCTACAGTCACAAAGATTCTTACAAACAATGGGTTTGTAAGAATCTCCCAGTTCCTATGAATTCTGGAGTTCGTAGACATTCGTGGAGGGGGGCATAGTTTTTTACAGCTGCTGTTCAATTCACAAGAGCAACCTGAGGCATTCTTGAGAAATGAAGTGTTTTTCTATCATATGATGGCCTTAGAGTTCTTACGTTCTTTATAAGAGTGCCCTGGGATCTTCTTAGGGCATACTTACTGCCATCTTAGGAATATTTTTGTGCAGCTCACGGCACTCTCAAGTCGTTGGTAGGAAGATCTTATAGCTTTTGACATATTTTGTTGGCACAATTGTCGCACGAATGACATACCGCCTTACACATGTTGTACGAATATCTGTACGAACGGGGATTCGTACACCGTTTCCTACGACCATTGTAAGGGACCCTAAAGAACAACTTAAGGTGTTCTTGAGGCATGCTTATGGCCAACTTCTTGCGTAGTTCTTAGGTTGTTCCTACAGCATTCGTACTGCTGCCGTACGACGAAGGGTTTTTGTGGGGCGTTCGTAGAAATCTTGGGCAAAACCATCAACCTGGTCATGAAGTAATGAACAGTCTATGAATGCTGGGTACTCCTATGGCCACTTTAAAAAGGCCATACGAAATGGTCCAAAAATCATTCGTACGGTGTTCACAGCCATTCGTAAGGGTATTTGTGACCATAGCTTTAGTATAACAACATAAACAAAAATCATATTCTGTTGTCCCTTATTACTATCAATTTATAAATTTTGTTTGTGGAACTGTTGTATAAAAGCAATATGACACTTCTAGGTTATACAATATCATGAATTTGCCATTGCTGTGAGGTCTTCAGCCCTACGCTATTGATTATAATTACCATAGTGCTATTTTCACTGATACCACACTTCCTGTTATATGATATTGCTAGATTCAATAATCTTTTCCCTTTCTAGCTGGGATATGCTAATGCCTCGAGTTGGTGAGATAACCTGAGTAAAGTTGGCTCAGCCATTTTCTAGAAGCAATGAAAAAATGTCATTAGTTAGTACTAGTCTTACGCCGAGTTGAGTTGAGAAAAAAAAATTGTTAGTATGACATTGCTGTTGATTTGTGCTTCTTTTTGCCCTCTGAGTGACCTGTATTATAATTGTTAACATCTCAAAAATGGAGACAGCACAAGCAATAGTTTTAAAGCACAATTCAGCACAAACGTAGAACTAACTCAGCTGGTGGCTTTTGTACAGTATGTTTGTGGTAAGATTACAGCTGCTAAGTGAGTCTGTACGAGAACAAACTACATGTCTCCTGGCTCACCACAGACACAGGTTTCTAACCCTGGAAGACATGTAGCAGCAGGCAGATTTATTGGCCGAGGAAGCTGCTGACATTAGTATTAACCAAAAACACAACTTCAGACAATAGAGTGTTCAGGTCAACCACAGCCAAGGCTCATATCCCTGAGATGGATCAAAAGAAAAAAGCCAGCACTACGTTATCCAACTTTCCAGCTGGCTCAGTGGTCTGCAGCAATAAAAGTCGTTTATCTACAGACCATTACAGTAAAGGAGCAGAAGCACAGGTAGAGCTTTTGCTCAAAACTGCCTATCAAAAGAGACCACAAACATTAACACAGGCTTCATTAACTTAACTTAAAAGTCACCATTTTTGGCACCAAGTTCACTTTAAATGCACCTGAATACCCATGGTGAAATTGGATTTTAAGAATTTAATCACTTTGTGGTATTCCAAAGGTCACATTTTATGAGCAACATTACTTAGGTGAAAGAAATTTCTCTTCATGCTTTTTACCCTGATACTATCATATCCGGCTCTAGGGAGCCGGGCAATCAGAGCCAGGGACAAGCCAGTGAGTCGTGATATTTTATTCAGGGAAAAGGGGAAGGGATGAGGAGAGCACAGATACTCATGCAGACGTACACTCACAGGTTGCACAGCGCAGAGGTAAGCAGCTCGTACCGGACGTGGGGGTAACAAGACGTACATACTCACAGCGGGATACAAACACAGGAATGCTGCAAGAGGAGTATAAGCTGACACCAGACGAAGGGGCTTCAGCTTAGCAATGTGTTTATGTCGCAGACCCGAGTCATCGAGGCTGCTCCTATTTATCCTCATTGGCAGCGCCCCAGCTGATGAAGACTAATTGGCCCCAGCCGTCCATAATGCTGCCAGCTGGGGGCCAGCTGAGACGCTGCTCAATGGGAAGCAGGGATGAGGGAAAACATGGGCTGAGTGCCGAGACGGCATCTCAACCCATGGTGACAGATACAGTTTCAGCTGTTACAATTTTCCAGGTTATATAAAGCTGTATACTGTTTCATTTCTAATGAGATTGGAAAGGTGTAACTTGACATATCTTAGTATTGTTATGGGCAGAGTTTGGTAATTTTCTTATATTATGAATGTCCTTTAGTATATTTTCACAGATTGTATTCCAACAGCTATAAGATACTATATTATTTTGGATTTAACAGGGTAAAAGCAGGGTTTAAATAATTCTACAGGCCAAAACGACAAAGCTAGTGTGGTTCACAAATAGCCACTAGATGCTAAAACAACAAGAAATCTCTGCAGTGCTTGTGGGTGAAATTCTAGTACTAAGATGCACGATACCGGAGTGGTGGTTGAGTGGTACAACACCTGCCCTACAGCTGGAAAGTTGTACGCTTACACCCCAGCTAAATCATACCAAAGACAAGATCAAAATGGTACTTTCTGCCTTCTAGCTTGATGTGTGGCATAATAGAATTGAGGAGGAAAGTTCACACACACAGCTATGGATAATATAGGCTAATAGAAAGAGAGATAGTGCCACTCCTATACATCACATGGTATCACACATAGGGGCAGATTTACTAATGTGCTGCGCCATCGCAAAACCCTGTTTTGGCGTTAAAAAACTACTGTTGAGATTTATTAAAGGGTGCAGGCAAAATCTGAGGTGGAAATGCGTGGACTATGTTAATTTTGCACCTGGCCTCATTGCATACAGTATGTATTTGTGGGAGCTGTCATGTCAAAGTGCAAAATTTGAGGGAGGGGAGTATTTAAATGACTGGCACAAGGTGATTTACTAAAGTTTGTGGTCATTCTCCTGCTAAATGCGCCAGGATTTAATGCCCCAAAAAAGCTTGTCTTAATTCATCTGCGCCTGGCATGATAGCGATCGTTGGTGCCAGGAGGAGACACTGGCAAGAACCAAGGGTGCGTGGCCAATGAGAGAGAAGCTTCTCTTTGCCCGTGACTTTATTTAGCATGATAGAAGAACAGATTATATGAATATCAACGGTCTCACAGAGATCGGTGTTATGCTGAACTGGACATCAGCCGGCAAGTTTTTTTTTTTAAATTTCATTAGTTTATACTGTATATAGCCTACTACATGAATTTGCATCCATAAAATAGGATACAATAGGAGCCCTTATACCTGCAGTGGACATACAGATGTGTCAGCCGATAATGACTCTTTTTTTCTTTTCTGCGGTGGTTAGACTGTGATCTGGAGTTTCCCTCAGCTCCCCCTTGCTCTTGAAGCAAAATCTTCCATATTGTCAGTTTTCTTCATTTTTTTTCTCTATTCATATTTCTATATTTACAGTGTTTCTTTTTGCTGAACATAAAACGGTAATTCAGTTCCCTCTTCTCTCTATTTCTCTCTCCCAATTCAGGATACATAATACAGGAGGAAAACAACAATGACAATTATTAACAAAAAGAGAGCATAGATCCATAGAAACATTCCCCGAAACTGCAACACTGTAACTCAATGGCATTTATAAAAAGTTATGAACTGGGAGACCTGTAGATTTTGTTAAAACAAAGTTATTCCCTGTCACGAGCTGAGCTCTGGAAGTTCTGCCAGACTCAGTCTCATGGCTTTTCCCCTATATATGTATATATATATATATATATAGTGGGGCAAAAAAGTATTTAGTCAGCCACCAATTGTGCAAGTTCTCCCACTTAAAAGATGAGAGAGGTCTCCAATTTTCATCATAGGTATACCTCAACTATGAGAGACAAAATGAGAAAAAAAAAATCCAGAAAATCACACTGAAGGATTTTTAATGAATTAATTGGTAAATTCCTCGGTAAAGTAAGTATTTGGTCACCTACAAACAAGCAAGATTTCTGGCTCTCACAGACCTGTAACTTCTTCTTTAAGAGGCTCCTCTGTCCTCCACTCATTACCTGTATTAATGGCACCTGTTTGAACTCGTTATCAGTATAAAAGACACCTGTCCACAACCTCAAACAGTCAGACTCCAAACTCCACTATGGCTAAGACCAAAGAGCTATCAAAGGACACCAGAAACAAAATTGTAGACCTGCACCAGGCTGGGAAGACTGAATCTGCAATAGGTAAGAAGCTTGGTGCGAAGAAATCAACTGTGGGAGCAATTATTAGAAAATGGAAGACATACAAGACCACTGATAATCTCCCTCCATCTGGGGCTCCACGCAAGATCTCACCCCGTGAGGTCAAAATGATCACAAGAACGGTGAGCAAAAATCCCAGAACCACACAGGGGGACCTAGTGAATGACCTGCAGAGAGCTGGGACCAAAGTAACAAAGGCTACATCAGTAACACACTATGCCGCCAGGGACTCAAATCCTGCAGTGCCAGACGTGTCCCCCTGCTTAAGCCAGTACATGTCCAGGCCCGTCTGAAGTTTGCTAGACAGCATTTGGATGATCCAGAAGAGGATTGGGAGAATGTCATATGGTCAGATGAAACCAAAATAGAACTTTTTGGTAAAAACTCAATTTGTCGTGTTTGGAGGAGAAAGAACACCATACCTACTGTGAAGCATGGGGGTGGAAACATCATACTTTGGGGCTGTTTTTCTGCAAAGGGATCAGGACGACTGATCCGTGTAAAGGAAAGAATGAATGGGGCCATGGATCGTGAGATTTTGAGTGAAAACCTCCTTCCATCAGCAAGGGCATTGAAGATGAAACGTGGCTGGGTCTTTCAGCATGACAATGATCCCAAACACACCGCCCGGGCAACGAAAGAGTGGCTTCGTAAGAAGCATTTCAAGGTCCTGAAGTGGCCTAGCCAGTCTCCAGATCTCAACCCCATAGAAAATCTTTGGAGGGAGTTGAAAGTCTGTGTTGCCCAGCGACAGCCCCAAAACATCACTGCTCTAGAGGAGATCTGCATGGAGGAATGGGCCAAAATACCAGCAACAGTGTGTGAAAACCTTGTGAAGACTTACAGAAAACATTTGACCTCTGTCATTGCCAACAAAGGGTATATAACAAAGTATTGAGATGAACTTTTGTTATTGACCAAATACTTATTTTACCGAGGAATTTACCAATTAATTCATTAAAAATCCTTCAATGTGATTTTCTAGATTTTTTTTTTCTCATTTTGTCTCTCATAGTTGAGGTATACCGATGATGAAAATTGGAGACCTCTCTCATCTTTTAAGTGGGAGAACTTGCACAATTGGTGGCTGACTAAATACTTTTTTCCCCCACTGTATATATGTTGTATATTTGTTGCATTTTGTGCCTTTTGAGTTTTAATACTGTTTTCTATTTTTCTGTTTACGCTCATTTTTTTGTTACGCTCATGTTTCAATTTGTAATTATTTATTAGTCTGTTTTTGATGATGTTTAATCCTCATATTTGTCTTTCGATGTTCTTTCTCTGGGTTGACAGCTGTCAGGCGGCGTTTCTGGTTTGGTGCTCTGTGTGGGCGTCGCCCTGTCAGCTGTCAAGTCCAGCCGCTCCTCCCTCATCTCTTCCAGCTGATCCCAATCTTCATTCATTGTTACCTTTTGCCCGCTCATGTGAACCCACACCTGTAACCACTTACGTATATGGTTTTGACCCTATTTAAGGAGAGTTATTTTATTCCCATTTGCCACTGCATTGACTCAAGTGTATCTACTAGCCTCTCTTCGTCTCCACCAGAGCCTATTTCTGCTCTGGCATGCTATTCTTGTAAGTTTTCTCCCTTGTTGTTATTTTGTATTTTGAGCACCTTGTTGAACTTTACGTTTGTTGTTTGTTTCTTCAATAAATTGGCCAAGCTCACAGTTCAGAGTGTGGGTCTCATCTTCTTGCCCCGAAGGGCCCTCATGACATTCACATAATAAAACCCCAGAGTCTCCATCAGACTATGATGGTTCTAGTGTTAATAAAATAAACACGTTGGTCAAATAATCAATTTATTCATGAGTAGTCCTTAATTTATACATATTAAACAAAGGAGTCTGCCATGTGAAATGAAAATCAAAATTCTGATATATGACGAATAAATATAAACTATTTTACTGGGGCTTGCACTTAAACAAAAGCTTAAAAAAAAGCTTTAAAAAACTATTATGCTCCACCAAACTGGCTGTGCCTTTGTTGATGACCTGCTTCCTTGGGTGTGCCGGTGTGCAATTTTGTGTGTTTTTTGGTGGATGGGTGGGCATTATTGAAATGAAGTGACTGCATCTGTGTTCATAATTTTGTGTGTTGATAGTAGATCACTGGCACTACCTTTTAGTGATGTCTCCTATTTCTTGATATTGTGGAAAATACCCTGAACAGTCAAAACGGGTTCTTGGAGAAAACATCTAGATAAAGGCTGTGTTTTTTTTTTTTTTAAAGAATCTAGTGTTCTGATCCCTCCAGTGGGTTCACCACCTGCAGGAGGGATCATGGGGGTCCGGTGCTATGTGGATTAGGTGGCGGTCAAAGGCGGAGACCTTGGCGGACTGATCCCAAGCTTTCTAAACTGGCTTTTGGTACGTGGAATGTCACCTCTCTGGTGGGGAAGGAGCCTGAGCTGGTGTACGAGGTTGAGCGATACCGGCTAGATATAGTCGGCCTCACCTCAACACACAGCTCCGGTTCCGGAACCAGTCTCCTGGAGAGGGGCTGGAGCTTGGCCTTTTCTGGAGTTGCCCCGGGCGAGAGGCGACGAGCAGGGGTGGGTATTCTTGTATCGCCCCACCTTGCTGCCTCTATATTGGAGTTTTCCCCGGTGGACAAAAGGGTTGCTTCCCTGCGCCTTCGGGTTGGGAAACGGGTCCTGATCATCATTTGTGCCTATGCACCAAATGATGTTTCAGAGTACCCACCCTTTTTGGAGTCTGTGACTGGGGTGCTGGAGGGTGCTCCTCCTGGAGACTCCATTGTCCTACTGGGGGACTTCAATGCGCACGTGGGCAACGACAGTGAAACCTGGAGGGGGGTGATTGGGAGGAACGGCCTGCCCGATCTGAACCTGAGTGGTGTTCAGTTATTGGACTTCTGTGCTAACCACAGTCTGTCCATAACGAACACCATGTTCAAGCATAAGGGTGTCCATATGTGCACCTGGCACCAGGACACCCTAGGTCGCAGGTCGATGATCGATTTTGTTATCGTATCATCAGACCTGCCACCGTATGTCTTGGACACCCGAGTAAAGAGAGGTGCAGCGCTGTCAACTGATCACCACCTGGTGGTGAGTTGGATCCGATGGCAGGGGAGGAAGCCATTCAGACCTGGTAGACCCAAACGTATAGTGAGGGTGTGCTGGGAGCGTCTGGCTGAGGCCCCTGTCCGGGAGGTCTTCAACTCCCACCTCCGGAAGAACTTCAACCACATTCCGAGGGAGTCTGGAGACATGGAGTCTGAATGGGCCATGTTCTCCACCTCTGTTGTTGAAGTGGCGGCTCAGAGCTGCGGCCACAAGGTGGTCGGTGCATCTCGTGGTGGCACCCCCGAACCAAGTGGTGGACACCAGTGGTGAGGGGGGCCATTAAGCTGAAGAAGGAGTCCTATCAAGCTTGGTTGGCTTGTGGGACTCCCGAAGCAGCTGAGGTGTACCGGCAGGCCAAGCGGAGTGCAGCTCGGGTGGTTGCTGAAGCAAAAACCCGGGTATGGGAGGAGTTCGGTGAGGCCATGGAACAAGACTTTCGGTCGGCTTCAAAGAGATTCTGGCAAACTGTTCGGCGGCTCAGGAGGGGAAAGCAGCTCCCCGTCCACACTGTGTATGGTGCGGATGGGACACTGTTGACTTCAACTGGGGATATCGTTGGGCGGTGGAAGGAATACTTCGAGGATCTCCTCAATCCCACTGATACGCCTTCCACAGAGGAAGCAGGGTTTGGGGACGAGGGGGATGACTCGCCTATCACAGGGGCTGAGGTCGCCAAGGTGGTTAAAAATCTCCTTGGTGGCCGGGCCCCGGGGGTGGACGAGATTCGCCCTGAGTACCTCAAGGCCCTGGATGTTGTTGGGTTGTCATGGTTGACACGCCTCTGCAACATTGCGTGGAGGTCGGGGGCAGTGCCTTTGGCATGGCAAACTGGGGTGGTGGTTCCTCTCTTCAAAAAAGGGGACCGGAGGGTGTGCTCCAACTTTAGAGGGATCACACTCCTCAGCCTCCCTGGGAAGGTTTATGCCAAGGTACTGGAGAGGAGAGTCCGGCCGTTGGTCGAACCTCGGATTCAGGAGGAGCAATGTGGTTTTCGTCCTGGCCGTGGCACATCGGACCAGCTCTTTACCCTCTCGAGAATTCTTGAGGGTTCGTGGGAGTTTGCCCAACCAGTTTACATGTGTGTTGTGGACTTGGAGAAGGCGTTTGACCGCGGGCTGCACGGTGGCGCAGTGGTTTAGCACTGTGACAGCACAGTTTTACCCTCGGCCGGGGGATCGCGGGGATCATGAGATCGTGGGTTCGATCCCAGCCCCCGACCAACAGTGAGCTGTGTGGAGTTTGCATGTTCTCCCCGTGTTGCGCGGGTTTACTCCGGGATTTCTCCGGTTTCCTCCCGCACACCAAAAACATGTAGGTTTAGGGCGCTCGCGCACGCAGCGACCAGCAGCCAGTGGCTTGTCACCAGACTGCAAACCAAGTCTACCTACGGGTACAAATAAGTAACAAAAAAAAAAAAAAAAAAGTCCCTCGTGGATTTTTGTGGGGGGTGCTTTGGGAGTATGGGGTATCGGGCTTGTTGTTACGAGCTATTCGGTCTCTGTACGACCGTTGTGAGAGTTTGGTTCGTATTGCCAACTCTCGGTCGGAGTCATTCCCAGTGAGAGTTGGACTCCGCCAGGGCTGCCCTTTGTCACCGATCCTGTTCATAATTTTTATGGACAGGATTTCTAGGCGCAGCCAGGGAATGGAGGGTGTCATGCTTGGTGACCACAGGATCTCATCTCTGTTGTTTGCAGATGATGTTGTCCTGTTGGCTTCATCCAGCAATGACCTACAGCTCTTGCTGGGACGGTTTGCCGCTGAGTGCGAAGCGGCTGGAATGAGAATCAGCACCTCCAAGTCCGAGTCCATGGTCCTCAGCCGGAAAAAGGTGGATTGTCCTCTCCGGGTTGGGGACAGGCTACTGCCCCAAGTGGAGGAGTTTAAATATCTTGGGGTCTTGTTCATGAGTGAGGGGAAAATGGAGCGAGAGATCGACAGACGGATTGGAGCAGCATCTGCAGTGATGCGGACGTTGTACCGGTCTGTTGTGGTGAAGAGGGAGCTTAGTTCTAAGGCAAAGCTGTCGATTTACCAGTCAATCTATGTTCCTACTCTCACCTATGGTCACGAGCTTTGGGTAATGACCGAAAGAACGAGATCGCGGATACAAGCGGCTGAAATGAGCTTTCTCCGTAGGATTGCTGGACTCACCCTCAGAGATAGGGTGAGGAGCTCAGTTATCCGGGAGAGGCTCAGAGTAGAACCGCTGCTCCTCCACATTGAAAGGAGTCAGTTGAGGTGGTATGGGCATCTGATTAGGATGCCTCCTGGACGCCTCCCACTTGAGGTGTTTCAGGCACGTCCCACTGGGAGGAGACCCCGGGGCAGACCCAGGACTCGGTGGAGAGACTATGTCTCCCAGCTGGTCTGGGAACGCCTTGGTATTCCCTCTGAAGAGCTGGAGCAGGTGGCTGGGGAGAGGGAAGTCTGGGCTTCTCTGCTTGAACTGCTGACTCCGCGACCCGGACCTCCGGAAAAGCAGTAGAAGATGGATGGATGGATGGATAGTGTTCTGATATTTTTTTCAATAATCATGTGACCAATAGATGCATTTCAGAAGGTTAAACACTATTTTTTCAGTCAGTGACCCCTTTAACTATGGACATCATGTAAGTCTACAGTCTGCAATTGATTTTTGGGAATGATATGCGATCGCTCTCCCAGGCAAGCCTTAGTAAATCCTCATGACCGTTGTGGTGATTTGGCACTATATGAATAAATAAAGTTGATTTACATAAGTCCTGTCTCCTCAAAAATCATGAAAGTCATCAACACACAGACTCGCCCAGAAGCAAGGTAACATTTTCCAACCACATCAGCAGATATGCACCAACGCTGGGTGCTTCCTAAATGTTTCACTGTATGGAATAAACACAACTTTTTTTTAATTTTACATCCTCGGAGCTCTTCCAGCCGTTATAATGAGCTGTGACTTCTGAGGAGGAGGAAACAGACTCCTCAACTTTGAACCTGCACATATATAGTGTGAAATGCAAGCATCTCATGACATCATTTCAGAGGCAGCCACATATCACTTCATTATGTTCCCCCACGTAATGTTTTCCAACAGATGAGGAACACCAGTAGCTCCTACAAACAAAAATCAGTGTGCATCAGAGGCCACGTACCTGAGTGAAGTTTGTTCAGCCACTTTCTTGAAGTAATGACATAAAAACTGTATATAACATTGGTTAGTACCACGATGGTGCTAAAAAAATGTAATTTGTACTGGCTCAGTTTTTGAGATAAAACAGCTCCTCCACTAATTGTGATTTAAATGAAAACAGTAAATGGTTAATGGTTAGTGCTACATTTGTGCTGATGTGTGGTATTAAAAGAAGCATTTGTGCAAATTGGTAAGGATAAAGTTGTTAATTTCTTTTCCAAGTAACTGTTTGGATGGCTACTCTTACTAGTACTGGAGTAAATAATTTCATTAGGTAGCACTATCATAATACTCTTAACACCATTTTTTGGACCTTCACTCCTTCTGCATGCTTTCAGTTTGAAATTTAAATACTGAAATGTTCAGCTCATTGAGTACTTCTGGTGTTGATATGTTTTCAACATGAAATATTTACATTTTTGATGGTTAAAAAAATATAATGGATTTAAGTAGAAAAGTTTTACAAATCCGCTTTCTTCTCCTTCAGCTATTAAGGCCATTTTAGGACTTAACCTAGCATTTTTAAGCTTTGAGTTTTTATTTCACATTTTTAAGTTAATATACTTTAGCAATAAAGCAGAAATAGCCTAAAGTTAAACAAATTTATGCCATTTTACCATTTAAGTCTGCATTTTTTAAAGGTTTAAATATATTTGGTATTTTTAAGATTTTTTTTCAAATGCAAGTTATTTCAGCTTTTAAGATAATATTGTTCAAGATTAGACCCTTTCAGATTTTAAGTTTGCAATTTTTAATTTTTTAAAAATTTATATTTAGCATTTTTAAGATAACTTTATTTAACTTGAAGTAATTTCTGCTTTTATACACACTTTCAATTTAAGGGTATTTTAGCATTTAAGATAGTATTTTTAAACTTTTAATCTGATTTTTCATTTTTAAACCAATATTCTTCAACTTCAAATTATTCCTATTTTATTGCTAATTTGAACAAATTTATGACATGTTACCATTTAAGCTAACATTTATTTATTTTTTTTAGATTTAAACACATTTGGCATTTTTAGGCTAACTCTTCAAATGTAATTTACTGTATTTCAGCTTTTAAGTTAATATTGTTCAAGATTAGGCCTTTTCAGATTTTAACTTTACAATTTTTTCATTTCTTAAGCTTATATTTTGAATTTTTTAGCTAAATGCTTTTAAATTTAACCTATCTCTGGTTTTATATATATTTTTCAAGTTTAGGTTAATTTAGCATTTTAGTTAGCATTTTTAAACTTTCATTTACCATTTTCAAATTAACATTCATCAAGGTTATTTCTCAGGTTATTTCTGCTTTTTGTTAATGTTGAGCAAATTTACATCACCTTATTTTTTAAGCTAGCATTGTTTTAAAGAGTTTTGTCACCCTTTCAGCTGAAATATTTCAGCTTATTCAGCTTGAGCATTCACATTGTATTTCAAATGTAAAATGTACTTGTTATAACTGTAAATGTCTCAAAAACAGAGACAATACAAACAATATTTTTTCAGCACAAATGTAGCACTAACCAGTAGTACTGTTGGGGTTTTTTTTCATTATTTTAAGAAAGTCCCTCAGCCAACTTCACTCAGGTACAGAGGCTGTGTTAGACTTTCTCATTATTTATCATTCTGACAGTGTCATAATCTATCACTGTCATTTCAATTTTTATATAATAACACAGCAAAAAGCTTTTGTTTGCATGCACATGTTCAGTTTTATTCAGTGCATGTTTGTACTTCATTCTCCACTACATCAGCCCCCGTTTTTTTTTTTTTTTCACCACTTTAATCAACAGCATTACAACTGTTTGGCTGTTTAAAGAAAGTTTTCAGGTGCAGGTGCTTTTACTTTTTTGCAGTTGTAGCGCAGTCGAGACTGTGCATAGCTGCACACAGATGGAGAAATGTGAACTGTCACAAAGACTTACCACACTACAATATAAGGAAAGATAGTTCGCTACTGAATATGTGCTATAAAGTGGACAGATTGGAATTACAAGAAAAAGTTACAATAGATCACCCTTAGTGTAATCTGTCAAGATGAAAGACAGCCTTCAGATTTTTCTGTCACTGCTACAAAAAAAAATCTGTCAGTGACAGACAATTTTCACTTAACACAATCTCTGCTCAGGTTGTATACCTTACAGCCAAACAATTCTTTGCCAAATTTATCATCTGTTCTTAATGAAGGGAACTACGACACGGCTGAAGAGCTCTCAAACTTACCCGCAAACCTTTAGGTCCTCTGGTACCGGTTGGCCCTGTCGTTCCAGGAGGGCCCTTAAGAACAAAGACAAAAAAGGGGGGGGGGATAAAGAGGAAAAGGACGGGTGGGAGAGATAAAACAAAGGTTTACACTGATAGACCACAGAGCCCCCCCCCCCGCCCCCCCCGGCTATTGACCCTGTAGAAAGGCCTGACCTCAGGAACACACTATGGGGTTTGTTGTTAGATCTGTCACTCACACCAATTAAAGGGTCTGCTCTGGAATCCAGTCCTGCTGCACCCCAAAGCCCCGTATTTATGTTTGTTTTGGTGGCTCAGTGGCCCCCAACTTCAACCAATGCTCAGCCCCACTTTCTGTCAAACCTTTTTGTGGCAAAGACACAGCAAAGGGGGGAAACGGGAGGGCAGAGGGAGGCTTCTAATTGGTTATAGGTGTTAGGATTCTGACTGACAGAGGGGGCAATGCAAGTTCAGCGGGAGGCTGCCAGGTCTCATGATGCTCAGAGAAACGTATGCTGCCGACTTGGGGTTAATAGCACACCAAAAATAACATCTACATCTGCTAAAAAGAGAAAGGTGCTCATGCTAACTGTGTCTTTGAGGGCTGCTTCTAGCTTTTTGGAGGCCCTGTGCAAGACTGTGTTTGTGGACACTCATTTTTAGAAAGGAGAAGAGTTCAAATCCTTTAAAATTAAAAACTAGCAAATTCATGAGAAAAGGCAGCAAATCTACTAGAAAAAAGCTATGAATTTCCATCCATCCATCCATCTTCTACCGCTTTTCCGGAGGTCCGGGTCGCGGAGGCAGCAGTTCAAGCAGAGAAGCCCAGACTTCCCTCTCCCCAGCCACCTGCTCCAGCTCTTCAGAGGGGATACCAAGGCGTTCCCAGACTAGCTGGGAGACATAGTCTCTCCACCGAGTCCTGGGTCTGCCCCGGGGTCTCCTCCCAGTGGGACGTGCCTGAAACACCTCAAGTGGGAGGCGTCCAGGAGGCATCCTAATCAGATGCCCATACCACCTCAACTGACTCCTTTCAATGTGGAGGAGCAGCGGTTCTACTCTGAGCCTCTCCCGGATGACTGAGCTCCTCACCCTATCTCTGAGGGTGAGTCCAGCAATCCTACGGAGAAAGCTCATTTCAGCCGCTTGTATCCGCGATCTCGTTCTTTCGGTCATTACCCAAAGCTCGTGACCATAGGTGAGAGTAGGAACGTAGATTGACTGGTAAATCGACAGCTTTGCCTTAGAACTAAGCTCGCTCTTCACCACAACAGACCGGTACAACGTCCGCATCACTGCAGATGCTGCTCCAATCCGTCTGTCGATCTCTCGCTCCATTTTCCCCTCACTCGTGAACAAGACCCCAAGATACTTAAACTCCTCCACTTGGGGCAGGAGCCTGTCCCCAACCCGGAGAGGACAATCCACCTTTTTCCGGCTGAGGACCATGGACTCGGACTTGGAGGTGCTGATTCTCATCCCAGCCGCTTCACACTCAGCGGCAAACCGTCCCAGCAAGAGCTGTAGGTCATTGCTGGATGAAGCCAACAGGACAACATCATCTGCAAACAACAGAGATGAGATCCTGTGGTCACCAAGCATGACACCCTCCATTCCCTGGCTGCGCCTAGAAATCCTGTCCATAAAAATTATGAACAGGACCGGTGACAAAGGGCAGCCCTGGCGGAGTCCAACTCTCACTGGGAATGACTCCGACCGAGTGTTGGCAATGCGAACTAAACTCTCACAACGGTCGTACAGAGACCGAATAGCTCGTAACAACAAGCCCGATACCCCATACTCCCGAAGCACCCCCCACAAAAATCCACGAGGGACGCGGTCAAATGCCTTCTCCAAGTCCACAAAACACATGTAAACTGGTTGGGCAAACTCCCACGAACCCTCAAGAATTCTCGAGAGGGTAAAGAGCTGGTCCGATGTGCCACGGCCAGGACGAAAACCACATTGCTCCTCCTGAATCCGAGGTTCGACCAACGGCCGGACTCTCCTCTCCAATACCTTGGCATAGACCTTCCCAGGGAGGCTGAGGAGTGTGATCCCTCTAAAGTTGGAGCACACCCTCCGGTCCCCTTTTTTGAAGAGAGGAACCACCACCCCGGTTTGCCATGCCAAAGGCACTGCCCCCGACCTCCACGCAATGTTGCAGAGGCGTGTCAACCATGACAACCCAACAACATCCAGGGCCTTGAGGTACTCGGGGCGAATCTCGTCCACCCCCGGGGCCCGGCCACCAAGGAGATTTTTAACCACCTTGGCGACCTCAGCCCCTGCGATAGGCGAGTCATCCCCCTCGTCCCCAAACCCTGCTTCCTCTGTGGAAGGCGTATCAGTGGGATTGAGGAGATCCTCGAAGTATTCCTTCCACCGCCCGACGATATCCCCAGTTGAAGTCAACAGTGTCCCATCCGCACCATACACAGTGTGGACGGGGAGCTGCTTTCCCCTCCTGAGCCGCCGAACAGTTTGCCAGAATCTCTTTGAAGCCGACCGAAAGTCTTGTTCCATGGCCTCACCGAACTCCTCCCATACCCGGGTTTTTGCTTCAGCAACCACCCGAGCTGCACTCCGCTTGGCCTGCCGGTACACCTCAGCTGCTTCGGGAGTCCCACAAGCCAACCAAGCTTGATAGGACTCCTTCTTCAGCTTAATGGCCCCCCTCACCACTGGTGTCCACCACTTGGTTCGGGGGTTGCCACCACGAGATGCACCGACCACCTTGCGGCCGCAGCTCTGGGCTGCCGCTTCAACAACAGAGGTGGAGAACATGGCCCATTCAGACTCCATGTCTCCAGACTCCCTCGGAATGTGGTTGAAGTTCTTCCGGAGGTGGGAGTTGAAGACCTCCCGGACAGGGGCCTCAGCCAGACGCTCCCAGCACACCCTCACTATACGTTTGGGTCTACCAGGTCTGAATGGCTTCCTCCCCTGCCATCGGATCCAACTCACCACCAGGTGGTGATCAGTTGACAGCTCTGCACCTCTCTTTACTCGGGTGTCCAAGACATACGGTCGCAGGTCTGATGATACGATAACAAAATCGATCATCGACCTGCGGCCTAGGGTGTCCTGGTGCCAGGTGCACATATGGACACCCTTATGCTTGAACATGGTGTTCGTTATAGACAGACTGTGGTTAGCACAGAAGTCCAATAACTGAACACCACTCGGGTTCAGATCGGGCAGGCCGTTCCTCCCAATCACCCCCCTCCAGGTTTCACTGTCGTTGCCCACGTGCGCATTGAAGTCCCCCAGTAGGACAATGGAGTCTCCAGGAGGAGCACCCTCCAGCACCCCAGTCACAGACTCCAAAAAGGGTGGGTACTCTGAAACATCATTTGGTGCATAGGCACAAATGATGGTCAGGACCCGTTTCCCAACCCGAAGGCGCAGGGAAGCAACCCTTTCGTCCACCGGGGAAAACTCCAATATAGAGGCAGCAAGGTGGGGCGATACAAGAATACCCACCCCTGCTCGTCGCCTCTCGCCCGGGGCAACTCCAGAAAAGGCCAAGCTCCAGCCCCTCTCCAGGAGACTGGTTCCGGAACCGGAGCTGTGTGTTGAGGTGAGGCCAACTATATCTAGCCGGTATCGCTCAATCTCGTACACCAGCTCAGGCTCCTTCCCCACCAGAGAGGTGACATTCCACGTACCAAAAGCCAGTTTAGAAAGCTTGGGATCAGTCCGCCAAGGTCTCCGCCTTTGACTGCCACCTAATCCACATAGCACCGGACTTCCATGATCCCTCCTGCAGGTGGTGAACCTACTGGAGGGCGGACCCATGTAACTCCTTCGGGCTGAGCCCGGCCGGGTCCCATGGGTGGAAACCCGGCCACCAGACGCTAGCCTTCGAGCCCCTCCCCCAGGCCTGGCTCCAGGGTGGGGCCCCGGTAACCCCATACCGGGCGGGGTACACTGAATCCTTGATATACAATTTATCATGAGAGTCTGTTGGATCGTTCTTCGTCTGGCCCTTCACCCAGGACCAGTTTGTCTTGGGAGACCCTATCAGAGGCAAATTGCCCCGGACAACATAGCTCCTGGGATCACTGGGGCACGCAAACCCCCCCACCACGATAAGGTGACGATCCATGAGGGGGCTATGAATTTATGAGAGAAAAGCCACAAATTCATGAGAAAAAGCAGGAAATTTACCAGAAAAAAAGTCACAAATTTATGAGAAAAAAGTTAGGGTGAACCTGTAGCTTGAGGGCCCCCTAGTGGCTGAGGGAGTATCTAGCATTTGCATACTCTGCTTTACAGCCAGGAACGGCTCTAGTGTCATTTGTTATTGTTGTTTCCTATTTTTCTATGCCTCCAGCATAGGAGTCTATGCGTTAAGTAGTCATCATTCATTACAAGTAGGTAACAATTCATTAAAAAAAAAAAAAAATCAAAAACATGAAAAGAATTATGACTTACTGGTCTTCCTGGTGGTCCACTTGGTCCAGTCTCACCTGGTGCCCCTGGGTGACCCTATAATACATACACAGACAAGCACAGATACAATAGATTACAATTGTGGCATATTTTCTTGTAAATAACACAAGGCTACGATACAGTACATTTGCATTAAAGCAGCGTCAAAGCAGTAAAATTCTGAGCATTCAGAGGTGTTGACCTAAACATACAAACTTACTCTAAACTCTCTAAATTGGACTGAATTTTCAAAAGCGATAAATTTGCTTTTCTTTCTCACACATGTCCACACTTAACTGCAGCTTGAATATACATCTGCAGAAATACTGTGTACAATGGAAGGTATGTTTAATGTAAAGATCAGAGACTAACTGGAAAGAGAACAGCAGACAGCACAAGGTGATGATTTTATACAGGAAAAAATACCACTTTTGGCTGGGCTTCTCTTTTTTTTCTATTGGCTCCCCCTTTATTATGCCAGGCCATTTGTAAAAGCATAACTATATAATGGGATCACTTTGGTCAGACTACTCTGAACAGCTGAGCTCAATAAAATCTATCCACTATGCAAACCTATAGCACAGTAGGCGGCTCTGATGTCATGGGGAATAAAACAAAGATGAATACAGTAAGAGCTCTCTGTTAGCAGCAAAGGATGTCTGCTCGTCACTATGTATGATGCAGTCTTTTCCAGAGGGTCTGTTTCTGCTTTGTAGCTGGAGGACTGGGCCAACAGAGAACTTCCTTGTGTGTGTGTGTGTTGTGACAGGGTTCTTAGAGAAACCCAAGTGGCTGTCAGACAGCAGGAAACCACTCTGCTTTACATTAAATGCTTTATGTGCATTGGAACTATCTTCTTCATTTGCTGTTAAAGATGCTCTGATTGTCTTTATTGACTGACAATCATTTTTCTATCAATATGATGACGATGATGACTAAATGCATATATCCCCTCCAGCTGCTCCCCTTTCACAATGAGCCACATGCATGTCCTGCACCACCCTCACATACTTCTCTGCCACTAATGACTTGCTCATACAGTGCTTTAAAAACATACTAAGTTAATGAGTCCTGTCTTCTGTTCTCGAAATGCAAAATAAACACACCCTGACTTCTTCCTTACTTATGATTGGCCCATTAAAAAAAAACTACCCAATCAGATTATGGTCTTATTAATATTAATGAGCAAGCTAAAACACTGAAGTGACACTGCCACAAATCTTTTTTTTTTCTTGTTAACATGTCTGTAACATGTTTTTATCAGGACCCAAGAGTTGTCTTTGGCCTAACTGAAGTTAGCCTCCAGGGCCAGTTAGCATTTTTGGACAGCTGCTTTGAAAACTTGACCCAAATTAAGATGGGTTTTACCATTAAACTGCTTTTAAGGACCGATGCAGTTTCAGTCATTGTCCTCGCCATATCCTTCAACTGGCAAGTCTTTTTTTCACAGGATTTATTCTGTTTAATGTAGTGCTGGCTACCATTGGCCTTGTGAGATGTGAATGGGCCTATTCACAGATCCTGGCATTTGAAGTTGGAGGAAAAGTGAAAAGATCTTGACATGAAACTGTAAGACAATGAAAGTTTATTTGTAGAAAAAAGGGCATAAGATACCCTTTTAGACAATGCAGATTTGTTTTTATAGGGGATATACAGTATATCCACCAGAGTCCGTCTTTAAAGACAGCTGTAAACCCACACTGGAAATGTTAAATTTATATGTCCTTGAGGATGTCCAAACTTAAAATTAATCTCAAAAAATGCACAATATGGGACCTTTAGGTGAACTGGACTAGTATCGTCAAACCACACTACACCTTCTTATTTTTTTTCTTTGAAGAATACTTTCAAAGATGCAGATATTTAATGAAACACCCATTTATGAAACACTCTATAAACAGGCTGAGACTCCTAAGTACAATTTCAAAAATCGGAAATGAAGAAAGATCATCTGGCTGTCTCAGTAATAAGAGAAAACACTGGCACTACTTCAGAGTTTAAAGATAATGAATAAATGAATTTTTTTTTTTTTTTTGTTACTTATTTGTACCTGTAGGTAGATTTGGTTTGCAGTCTGGTGACAAGCCACTGGCTGCTGGTCGCTGCGTGCGCGAGCGCCCTAAACCTACATGTTTTTGGTATGCGGGAGGAAACCGGAGAAATCCCGGAGTAAACCCACGCAACACGGGGAGAACATGCAAACTCCACACAGCTCACTGTTGGTCGGGGGCTGGGATCGAACCCACGATCTCATGATCCCCGCGATCCCCTGGCCGAGGGTAAACTGTGCTGCCACAGTGCTAAACCACTGCGCCACCGTGCATGAATGTATGGACACTTAAATTTTAGAGGCCTTCACTCCATTCCCACGTCAGCATTATTACTGGTACTGAATCTGAAGACAGTCCTTCAAAGAAATTAATGGAGACAATGGGAATATAATTCATATATATGTCTTTCTGTTAGTGCTACTATTAGCTATCCCTCCTCCAACAGTCACTCAGGAAGTTCAACTGGTAGGGAGATCTGGTTTCTCCTTTTTTTGCCTCTGTCATCTCTTGTTTTCAGCCTGGGGGTCTCTCGAGGGTCCTTTCCAACATCTGTTGCACATTGGCCCCCAAGGTAGAAGCTGGTCGGACAGTGGGAGCCGGCCTCTGCATTTCAGCAAGGCCAAGGCCACACCTGGGCCCCCGGAAGTAGGAGCCAGTTGAATGGTGGAGCCGGTCTCTTCTCCACAGTAAGCCTGCCTGCTGATGGGTGCCCATTCTGCTCTGCTTGTTGGAGGTTGCAAAGGAACCACAGCAGACTCACCGGCTGGGAGGGGAGACCCTTGGCCATTAAAAGGCGACAGAAAAGTGCATGGTCCGGGCCCTCTGCAGACAGATACTTTTGCAGTTAACATGGACTGCACTACTGCTAGAGAACTGAAAGATGGAAAAGGAGGCCATGATGGTCGGTGTTCTTTTTTAGTTGGAGAATGGAGTAGTAGTAGGACATCTAGTGGTGAAGAAAAATCCTGAGTTTTCCTTTAATTAATCTCTGGTAACTCCTCATGGCTATTTTTATGGTTTATTACACCTGTTTTCTACTACTACTACTTTGCTATAATATGGCAGGACAGAAAATACAGAACTTTAGGCATTTAGTTCTGAAGAAATTAACAGCTGGGAAAGAAAAAAAAAACCTTTGCAAAATCAACTACAGGGTTTCTTGCTGTGGCTTATATTCTGTGTGTTTACTAGATAATGGTAGAGAAAAGTCTTTTCAAGTTTGTCTATTAAAGGTTCCCTATTCTTGCAATGTATTAAGAAATAATACATTAATTTGTATCTGCTTATTTTAGCATTGATGTTTAAGAGGTATCAGCAGTTTCAGTGATATCAAAGGGATTCTTTGGGATTATTTCTTCCTTTGTTTGAAGCACTGTCTCCTGTTTTTCTTCACTGGAGTTCTCCTGCCAAGTGCCAAACCGCTGCTTAGAAAACATCCTCTTAAATTGTCCTGAGGGTGTCATGCTTCTTTGCCACTTTGACATAATCTTGTGGTATTGGCAAAACCCTATGCACACACACATGCACACACACACACACGTGCGGACACACACACACACGCACACACACACACAAATTCCCATGAGAATAACAAAGCTTAGTTTAAATTGACTATTTCTTGTCTTCTTGTTCTTTTTTGGCTGCTCCCTTTAGGGGTCGCCACAGCGGATCATCTGCCTCCACTGCATCTTCCTCTGTAACATCAACCCTCTCCATGTCCTCCTTCACCACATCCATGAATCTTCTCTGTGGTCTTCCTCTTTTCCTCCTGCCCGGCAGCTCCATCTTCAGCATCTTTTGTCCAATATATCCACTATCCCTCCTCTGCATATGTCCAAACCATTTCAGCCTTGCCTCTTACTTTGTCTCCAAACCGCTCAACTTGAGCTGTCCCTCTGTCTAATCCTGAATCTTAACATCTTCAACTCTGCCACCTCCAGCTCCACCTCCATTTTTTTCGTCAGTGCCACCATCTCCAAACCATACATCATAGCAGGTCTCACTGCTGTTTTGTAAACCTTCCCTTTCACTCTCGCTCCAATCCTTCTGTCGTAAATCCTCCATGACACTCATCCCCACCCACTCCACCCTACCTGCACTCTCTTCTTCACCTCTCACACATTTTTCAATGCTTTGGTTGGTTGATCCCAGGTGTTCACTGGAAACTCATCTACCTTCACTACCGCTACTCCTTGTATCTTCATAATTACACCTGCCTCCTTCTCATTCACACACATGTATTCTGACTTTAATTGTTCTTCTCTCCAGAGCATACCTCCACCTCTTCAGGTTCTCCTCCACCTGCTCCCTACTCTTCTTACAGATTACAATGTCATCTGCAAACATCATGGTCCACGAAGAATCCTGCCTAACCTCGTCTGTCATCCTGTCCATCACATGGAGAACAGGAAGGGGCTCAGAGCCAATCCCTGATGTAATCCCACTCCCACCTTGAATCCATCTGTCACTCCTACAGCACACATGTCCTACACCATCCCCACATACTTCTCTGCCACTCCTGATTTCCTCATACAGTATCACACTACCTCTCTTGGAACACTCTTTCTTGTGAAAAAAAAATCGCCAGAAAAGTGTATGCTCATATTTGAACTCTGCATCAAACTAGATTCCCTGCATGCTTGTCTTTTAGGTCACATCTTACTGTTGAACCCTTTTCTCCAGGTGGTCCGGGAACGCCCATCTCCCCTCGATCGCCCTAAAATTGGACAAGAACAACATTCACCCTTCAGAGTCACCTTGTGAGGAAATCTTAAGGTAAATTTATGGATGGAACAAGGCTATTCTTGCCTTCTCTCCTGCCAGTCCCACCTCTCCCACAGGTCCTATAAAGCCCACCAAGCCCTGAAAAACAGAATGCCAACAGTGAATGAATTAATGGACACATGGATCGGGTACAAAGGAGGTTTGTGAAGATGCGATTAAGCCAGGGTTTCTTACTCTTTCACCCATGGGTCCAACTTTTCCTGTGATCCCGGGCTCTCCCTGCATTGACAAACACACCATCATTCACAGGCTCTCAATAACGAATCCATCCAAGAATAAATTGGGAGTGAGTGTGTAATAATTCACCGTGACTCCCTTTGCCCCGACCTTCCCAGGAAACCCTTTTCTCCCCATTCTACCCTGAAAAAATAAAATAAATAAAAAAACAGTGAATACCAGCCATTCAAGCCATTCACTTATACAGTATGCATCGTTAACATTCACGACAACCCCTCAGTGAGTGTAAAGGATCTGCTTCCTGTGAGGTGACAGTTTGAAGAGAGGAGTGGGAAGCAGTTGGAGGCATACATGAGCAATGGGGTGTACCGGCCATGGTGACAGTACATACTGGCAGGCAGCACTTAGGGGCTGTAATGTTCCTACTAAGGTTCTAGGTGCAGGAATGTACGTTTGTTTTGCTTTTGCATTTTAAAGGGCCCACATTGTGCAAAATGGGGTTTTTGTGGGTGTCAACCTTTAAAATACAAACATGGGTCACATGTATGCTGTTAAACTATTAAAATGCTCCCTTTACAGAGAAATGCATATACTGCCTTTATTTAGTCAAGCTCTTAAAAAAAAAAACAAGGAGATGGCACTTCCTGCATTTTATGAGGTCACAAGCCAAGAAGTCCTGTTATCAGTTCTCTACATTAGCAAAACAAATGCACCCCGACTGCCTCAATACTTGTGATTGACTGACTCAGCCAACATTTACCCAATCAGATTAGAGCCTTATTAATCTTAATGAGCAGGATGAAAACTGTTTCAAACAGCTGTTATGATGAGCTTCCTGATTTCTTATATTTCTGAATATTTGTCACACTTAAATGTTTCAGATCAAACAAATTTTAATATTAGACAAAGATAACCAGAGTAAACACAAAATGCAGTTTTTAAATGCTGATTTCATTTATTATGGGGAAAAAAAAGCTATCCACACCTACTTGGCTCTACGTGAAAAACTGATTGGCCCCTAAACCTAATAACTGGTTGTGCCACCCTTCACGGCAACCACTGCAGTCAAGCATTTGCGATGACTGACAATGAGTCTTTTACATCACTGTTGAGGAATTTTGGCCCACTCTTCTTTGTAGAATTGTTTTAATTAAACTACATTGACTCTAGCTTGAGCTTGAAGTCAAAACCTGACATTCTCCTGCAGGATTTTCTGGGAGAGAGCGGAACTTATGGCTCCATCAATTATGGCAAGTCGTCCAGGTCCTGAAGCAGCAAAGCAGCCCCAGACCATCACACTGCCACTCCCATGTTTAACTATTGATGTGATAGTGTTTTTATAAAATGCTGTACTAGCTTTATGCCAGATGTAAGAGGATGTTACAGCCTTCCATAAAGTTCAACTGTTGTCTCATCAGTCCACAGAATATTTTCCCAAAAGTCTTGGGGATCATAAAGATGCTTTTTGGCCAATGTGAGACGAGCTTTTGTGTTCTTTTTGGTCAGCAGCGGTTTTTGCCTTGGAATTCTCCCATGGATGCCATTTTTGCCCAATCTCTTTCTTATTGTTACATTATGGACCAGTGTTCAAACTGAGGCAAATGAGGCCTGCAGTTCTTTAGCTGTTGTTCTGGGTTTTTGTTTTTCATCTGTTCTTGAATTTCTTTAGATCGTGGTGCAGCAACCAATAATGTAATATCTGCCCATAATGTAATGCCTGCTAATAATGTAATAATTTTGGCCCTTTTAAATGTAATAAAACCAATAATGTAACAAGCTGCCAATAAAGTAATAAAATTTTTGAGCCAATAATGTAATAACATTTTGCAAATAATGTAATAAGTTACTACATTATTGGCTGGTTATTATGTTATTGGCCTAACTTAAAATGGCCAAAATTATTATGCTATTGGCAGGAATTACATTATTGGTAGATATTACATTATTGGTTGTACTCTGCCTCTCGCCCTAAGATGCTGGGATAGGCTCCAGCCCCCCCGCGACCCGAAAAGGATTAAGCAGAAGAAGATGGATGGATGGATGGTTGCTACACACAGCATGATGTGTTGCTTTTTGTGATCTTTCAGCCTACTTCACTGTGTCAGACAGGTTCTATTCCTTTACCATTCTTGCCAATTTCCAGCCAATGTGAAATGTTCTGTGGGTGTAAAACTAGAATTTTAAGAGGCTAAGAAAGAAGATCTTTCATTATTCACATTACACATTGCTGTCTGTCACACAGATAAGATGAAAACATTGTATGGCTGGATTAGAAAAATGAATCTAGATATTTTCTTGTAACTAAAATGTGGTGATTCACTGCATCAAAAGTTTTTTTTTTTAGGTCCAGTAAAACAGTTCCCGCAACCCAACATTGATCTATTGACTTTTTTAAAATTTGTTCAGTCAAGTGGGAGTTCGCACTCTCAGCTGAATAATTTGGTCAGAAGCCATAGAGAGGATGTAAGTAATTAGACTCCATATACTCCAATAACTGTGTAGCAACAATTTATTTTCTAAAACTTTGGAGAAAATTGGTAATATACTAACAGACACATACCTGATTTACAGCTCAAGATTTAAACCCCTTACCATTCCAGCCAGTATCCAGCCAATGTAAAATGTCCCACGGGCAGGACACCGGAATGGTAAGAGGATCTATTTAAGTGATTTCTTGATTCAACAGGTCTGGCAGTAATCAGGCCAAAAATGTGGTTAATCACAGTTAATTCATGATATAACAGAAGAGGGATAGTTACATTTTCACACAGAACCAGGTAAGTTTGGATAGCTTTTTTTCCCCTTCATAAATGAAATCCTTATTTAAAAACTGTATTTTGTATTTACTCAGGTTATCTTTGTCTTATATTGAAACTTGTTTGATGATCTGAAACATTGAAGTGTGACAAATATGCAAAAATATAAGAAATCAGAAGAGAACAAGTACGTGTTTTTTTCACAGCACTGTAAAACCAGCACAGAAATAAGTTTTTAGTCTTTTAAAACAACATATCTGTGAACTTGAGGATGTAAGCATTTAAAATTAACCCCTAAAAAAATGCACAATATGGGACCTTTAAGCCAGCAGCAGCACTGTCAAATCAGAGATCTTCAGCCCAAACTCATAAATTGAGTCACTCAACAGTTTCAAAGTTCTAATCTCATGTAGGCATATATTTTTTTTAATACAAAATTATATTGGGGGGGGGGGTGCTGAAAAGATCACAATGGTCAAATTTGATCAAATGTGGTTTATTTTTCAACATAGTCTCCCCTTCGGTCCACACAATTCTTCCACTGTGTCCACACTGATTTTAAAATCTGGTTAGAAATGTTTCTGACATTATAATAACTTACTTTCACAAAACTTTCTACATTTTTGGTCATTTTAGCTAATTTAGGATCGTATATCACTGAGATCACTGTGGATATCATTCTTCTATTTGGGCTAAATTGCAAATTAATGAGAAAAAAGTAGCACAATTAAAAATAATAATAATACCTGATATAATATATATATATATATATTATATCAGGTATATGATATATATACTGTATATATTTTTTGTTACTTATTTGTACCCGTAGGTAGATATGGTTTGCAGTCTGGTGACAAGCCACCGGTTGCCGCGTGCGTGAGCGCCCTAAACCTACATGTTTTTGGTATGCGGGAGGAAACCGGAGAAATCCCGGAGTAAACCCACGCAACACAGGGAGAACATGCAAACTCCACACAGCTCACTGTTGGTCGGGGGCTGGGATCGAACCCACGATCTCATGATCCCCGCGATCCCCCGGCCGAGGGTAAACTGTGCTGCCACTGTGCTAAACCACTGTGCCACCGTGCAGCCATATATATATATATATATATATATATATATATAAAATACCTGAAATTTTTGAGAAAACAGAATAAACTCTCAAATATACATGAAAGAAATAGCAAACTTATGAGAAAAACACAAATTTATGAAAAAAAGATAGCAAATTTGTGAACCAAATCTAACAAATTAACGTAAAAAAAGTGCATTATCAAAAGACTCGTAAATTTATGAGAATAATGTTGGAGTTAGATGAGAAAATCATTCATAATTTATTAGTAAAATTTAGCAAATTTAGCTAAAGAAGTCGTGATAAAAAATCTGAAATTTATGAGAAAAGTAATAAAGGAAAACTAATACAGTCTCAAATGTATCAGAAAAGTCAAAGTAATTCAAAAACTTTCACATTTAGCTGGAAAAAACCCACAAATTTATGTGAAAAAAACCTTTCAAAAAGTTGTCATTCATGAGAAAAAAGGTCCTAAATGCCTGAGAAAAAAGATGAAAATATATAAGAAAAGAGTCAAAATTAGGAGGAAAAAAATGTCTTTACTCACTACTTAAGTAACTTTTGTAGATACTTTGACTCTTACTCAAGTAACTTTTTTGGCAACTAGTCTTACTTATATTTGGAAACTTAATATCATAAGGTAATGCTGCTTGAATGCATTTCTGGATACTCTGTCCTCTGCTAATCTAATAGACAGTAGATTAGATAATGAGAATATCTGCTTTTTTAAAACGTGAGATAAAGATAAAGGGAGGATGTGAAGCTAAACGACAGCTAGCTGATGAGGTGAAAGAGAGGGAGGACCTATGGCAACTGGCAGAGGTCAATAACCGCTCTTCAAAGAGTCGTAGACCACTTCCCCTCAGTTAGAGGATAAAATGGGATCAGAGAATGGGACAGAGGAGCGGGTGGGCGGTGGGTGAGTGCGGCTGGAGTGAGAGTGAAAGAGCACAGAGGAGTGGAAAGCCAAATAAGACAAAGAAAAACAGTTGGTATCTGGGATAATGATTATATGTAAGCATGAAAGAACATCTATAATTCAAATGATCGGTTTTCTTTACTTTTCAAAAGAGCATTTGAGGAATAAAGTCAGCAAATCTTGTATTTCTGCAGTGGCCCTTCGCCATCTCCTAGCACTTTATAGCGGCCATAAATCTTTCCTCATATAAACACTGAGATGGCAGTTATCACCCCCTGCTGGCCCAGGTCAGGGCGTGCGTTTAGGAGTTCAGACGATCATCCAGTGCAAACCGTAACAACCGCTATAACAATCTAAGCATGCTTCCACTTATCCTGGCCAAGGCAAATCCATCATGGCAGGTTATTTTATCCCTTTAGCTGCATTTCTGCAAAGTCTCACTGCCCTACAACAATTTTTGGGATGCATAATTAACGCTATGCAATGAAATTATACTGCCAGCAATACAGTGCTGAAAATAGAAGTGCATGATTGATATGATATAGTGAAAGCCACATTTCAGAAGCCTGACCTTCTGAAGATGCTTGGGATCCTCAAATCCTCATTTAACATGTGAACAGGTTTAATGTGATTCAGCAGTTTTCTTTAAACTAAAGGCCCTGTCACACCTTGACGATGTAGGCAGCATTTGCCAAACGTATAAAAATTGGTCTAAAATGCTGGCATATGCTGAAATTTTCACTTCTGGCCGTATGCATTGTGTATCCATAACGAGTTGGACGTATACATAATGTATTAGTAACTTATATAGAACATCTCGATAAACTATAAATAACTTATACGAATGCTTAGTGTGTTGCCGGTGTTCACAACTTAGGCCAAACCATAGTCTAACTTACACATAACTTATCCTAACTTGTGCATAGCGCAGTCATGCCAAACTGCTGTTGCCTCCCGGTCCATGAACCCTAGGTGTGCGAGAGATCATCTCTGTTCAACTGAAATGATTCTCCCGTCCAAAGACCATCGCATGGCGGGGCATGACCAACCTGGCAGAGCTGTCAAATCTGTCAGGTTGGTTACGCCTAAAACAGCTGATGTGACACGCCAGGAACGTCAGATGACAGCTGTCACAACCTGGCTCAAAGGCACGTGAACTAATGGTGATAAAAAAAAGTTTATTTTCAATAAAATGAAAAAAAAAACCCCAACCCAAAATAATGCATGGACTGTGCTTTTGCCAGGAGCCACAGCCAAGGGACAGCAAAGTGGGATTTATCGTGGAAAACAGCTGAGCTCTGTGATTCGGGTGATCAGCTGATTGGATCCTCCTCCAGTGTTCTGACATTTTAGCATATCAGAACAACACTGGACAGCTGATGGTACAGACTGCAGTCAAAAATAAAAAAAAACATGGGAAGGAGGGATAAACAGCTATTTGGATCTTCGTAATATCCTGTAGCTTGAAAGTGTTTAAGTTGGCTCGGACACATCCCCGACAGTTCCCGTTATACAAACAAGTACATGTGTTTAGCTCTGTGTGTGTGTGTGTACTTGTATATGCGCTGCAGGCAGCACCTGTGCCGATCAGAACAGATGGTTCCTCCTGTGAATCAATGATGCAAATACACCATTATAGGGTAACTGTAAGTTAGAAGTAAGTTACACATGGGTTCAAAGAGCGTTATTCATATGTTAAAAATAAGTTTTGGGTACGCTAGACATTTATCTCGATGTATTTCGACTTATAAGTAATTTATGAGTCGCTTACAAGTAACATGTGTGAACGAACGCATAACTTCCCTACAACTTATGCTCTGCATGCAGGACGTTTTAGTCATACGCTGGATAAGTTGGAAAATATTCAGAGGAGCTCGCCATACAACGACGTACAGTGGTGTGAAAAAGTGTTTGCACCTTCATGATTTCTCATTTTTTTGTATGTTTGTCACACTTAATGTTTCAGATCATCAAACAAATTTAAATATTAGGCAAAGATAACACAAGTAAACACAAAATGCAGTTTTTAAATGAAGGTGTTCATTATTAAGGGAAAAAAACTCCACACCTACATGGCCCTGTGTGAAAAAGTGATTGCCCCCTGAACCTAATAACTGGTTGGGCCACTCTTAGCAGCACCAACTGCAATCAAGCGTTTGCAATAACTGGCAATGAGCCTTTTACAGCACTGTGAAGGAATTTTGGCCCACTCATCTTTGCAGAATTGTTGTAATTCAGCCACATCGGAGGATTTTCGAGCATGAACTGCCTTTTTAACCCTCTGAGTGTGTGAATTTGCATGCCCCTCGTGGCAGAGCACGGCGCTGCGCCTGTCATCTCACTCTGACATGATCGGCTCCATTCAGGAATTGTACTGATTTGTACTGATCTGCCAGTTTCAGAAGGTGGCAGACATCCATTGGAGGACTCAATGGATGACACATAATACACCAAAGAAGAAGAACTCCTCATTTCCTTTTCCTGTTTTTAGCATTTTAGCCCAGAAAGCAAATATGGCTGCGATCGCTCATCGTCACCATCACTTAGTCAGCTTTGTATACGGAAATTAGCTGCGGGATACAAGCGAAATGTATGTGGGATAATCATAAGACTTTGTAGATGTGGTAGACAGCGTAAATGACCGACAGAACATAAAATAACGACCATGATGGGTGAAAACGCAGCGACCACGGCAGCGAGCAAGTCCCCTTAGAAGCTGTTAAGTGAGGAATTTCTGTGTTTTCTTTAATATTGTACTGATTTCTTGTTCATATACTTTGAAGATAAGATGATGAGGTACCTCTGTACAAAAAACAGTGTCAAAAGACTGAACCATTTTTTGTGTAAATAAGCCCAAAGTCCAGTTTTGACTGAGTTATGGAATTTAAAGAGGAGCCGCGACATGCAAATTATATGCATAAATTTATTCCTATCTGAAACTTTGGATCATATTTTACATCTTTCTAATAGACAGTAAGCCATTATCTCTTACCACTTTCAAGTTATAGCTTTGGAAATCTGAACTATTTTATTGACAAAAAACATTTACCACACTTGACCACTATTAATCACCCATATTGTCATTCAACTGTACAACCAATCATGTACAGTAGAACGAGATTGTGTTTTACCTATCTACTGTGTTACTCACACACACCCCAAGTGCAGAATCAGAGGGCCGCTGCCACAAATTTCCCTCCTCCATTCCATTATTGCTGAGCACCAAGCTGGACGGCAGGAAGTTCCACTTTTATATGGTCTTTGGCATGACCCATCCGGGATTTGAACCCCTGCCTCCCGGGTGTGGGGTGGATGCTCTACCAACTGAGCCACCACTCCACCACTAAGGGTTATGTCGCAATTCGGCGACAGACACACTCAAAGAGTTAAGGTCATGCCGCAGCATCTCAATCGGATTCAGGTCAGAACTTTGACTAGGCCACTCCAAAGTCTTCGTTTTGTTTTTCTTAAGCCATTCAGAGGTGGACTTGCTGATGTGTTTTGGATCATTGTCCTGCTGCAGAACCCAAGTGCGCTTCAGCTTGAGGTCACCGCCATGATGCCGAGCGCAGGTCTGTGCTGCGCTTGGGTCTTTTTGGTTTCTGCTCTTTTCCTGTATATGTATTGTTCTTGATTTTCATTCATGATGGTTTGGGCTTTTATTTTGACAGCACCATTATGCTGTTTCCTATGGTCAAATCTGTTCATGGATTGTCCCAGCTGTTTTTGTTATTTCTGCTTGTGTTCTCATTTATACATCCCCACCTGATTCTGATTTTGGTTGTTTCCTCATTACTATTTAAGCTCGCTCGCGGGGTTTATTCCTTGCAGCGACCTCGTCTTTTGCAGACAGGAATTCCCAGGTCTGATTCCTATGTTAGTCTCTGTTTTATACTCTGCCTCATCAGTTTAATAGTAAGTAACCTTTCATGGTTTTCCTTTGTTACATTTTTCTGTAGTCACCCTTTGTGGTCTATGTTAATTGCCTTTTTGTAAATCGCCCTTCGTGGCTAGTATTTGTGTTTCCCCTTAATAAATGTGCAAACTCACAGCAGGCGACTGGTGCCTTATTTCTGCCCAGAAAGGGGCCAATTATGACAGTAACGAATAGGTGGCTGGACATTCTCCTTCAGGATTTTTTGGTAGACAGCAGAATTCATGATTCCATTTACCACAGCAAATCTTCCAGGTCCTGAAGCAGCAAAACAGCCCCAGACCACCACACTACCACCACCATATTTTACTGTTGGTATGATGTTCCTTTTCTGAAATGCTGTGTTACTTTTACGCCGGATGTAATGGGACACACACCTTCCAAAAAGTTCAACTTTTGTCTCGTCAGTCCACAGAATATTTTCCCAAAAGTCTTGGGGATCATCAAGATGTTTTCTGGCAAAAGTCAGACCAACCTTTATGTTCTTTTTGCTCAGCAGTGGTTTTCGTCTTGGAGCTCTGCCATGCAGGCCATTTTTGCCCAGTCTCTTTCTTATGGTGGAGTCATGAACACTGACCTTAACTGAGGCAAGTGAGGCCTGCAGTTCTTTGGATGTTGTTGTGGGGTCTTTTGTGACCCCTTGGATGAGTTGTCGCTGTGCTCTTGGAGTAATTTTGGTCGGCTGGTCACTCCTGGGAAGGTTCACCACTGTTCCATGTTTTCGCCATTTGTGGATAATGGCTCTCACTGTGGTTCGCCGGAGTCCCAAAGCTTTAGAAATAGCTTTATAACCTTTTCCAGACTGATAGATCTCAATTAGTTTGTTTCTCATTTGTTCCTGAATTTCTTTGGACCCTAGCATGATGTCTAGCTTTTGAGGATCTTTTCGTCTACTTCACTTTGTCAGACAGGTCCTGTTTTAAGTGATTTCTTGATTGGAAACAGGTGTGGCAGTAATCAGGCCTGGGTGTGGCTACAGAAATTGAACTCAGCTTTCCAAAGATGTGATAAACCACAGTTAATTTATGTTTTAATGGGGGAGGGGGGCAATCACTTTTTCACACAAGACCATGTAAGTTTGGATTTTTTTTTTTACCCTTAGTAATAAACACCTTCATTTACAAACTGCATTTTGTGTTTACTTTTGTTATCTTTGGCTAATATTTAAATTTGTTTGATGATCTGAAACATTTAAGTGTGACAAACACAAAAAAAAAGAGAAATCAGGAAGGGGGCAAACACTTTTTCATCATCATCATCATCATCATAGCAGTCTGTCGCGGGCGACAATGACTGTTTCATTTAGGTCTGGTCAGATTCCTCTCCGCAGCTTTGTCCCCCGCCCTCTGCTACTTCAGCATTATTCAGCATGCTCTTAACTTATACAAAACTTACACATAACTTATTTGACGTATGCCAGTGTATTCTCCAATTTTTTCATACGTTTGGGATACGCTGCTCAAATTGTCAAGGTGTGACAGGGGCTTAAGTGAGAGGTCTACAACTTGAACCTCCAGTGACACTTTTTAATTTCTTTTTAGTGCACACCGAGTGGCTTCCCACACACAAATTTACTTAAAAAAGTTCTGAATTTATGAGTGAAAGTCACAAATTCAAAAGTAAAAGGTCACCAATTTTAAGAGTAAACAAACCTGAAAATTTAAGATGAAAAAAGGTTTCGTTAGGGTCAGCCTTTTTCTCAGTGCCTCTCTATAATAGACTGGTTTTGATTTTACTTTGGTGGTGACTGGAATAATACCACCCTCCCAGCTTCATCTACACCCATTTTAACAACAGTGGGAGGCTCCACATGAACATCCAACCCCACACTGACAGTGTTACTATGGCTGCTAGTCTTCTATGGAGTTAGCTTGGCAACCACAGTTTATAATGCTATTTTCTTTAAATTCTAGTGACCACATTACACATCCCTGCTCCCACCTGGTTCATTAACCACCGTTGACCAACCAACAGTTTATTACCTCTGCCAAGGAGATTATGTTTGTCTGTTTGTCTGTTAGCAGGATTACACAAAAACTACTGGAGAGATTTGGATGAAATTTTCACCAAAGGTGGCCCTTGGCTTAAGGCTGAACCCATTAGATTTTGGTGATGATCCCAGAGTGCATACCTCCGCCAAGGCCCTTGTTTGTATTTGTGCAGCAGGATTACACAATAACTACTGGATAGTGTTAGATTAAATTATCACCAGAGGTGGTCCTGAGGCTACAGATGAATTCATTATATTTTGAAGGTGATCCATGAGTGCATACCTCCATCAAGGCCCTATCTTGCAAAGTACAGAGGGACGACGGCACAGCAGAGGTATACACTCTCTGAATGATTTTCTAGTTTTGTTATGTTTTGGATGTAATAGGATTGGACGGCTAGCATCTTGGTTAGCTGGCTGAGGTCAGGCTGACTACCGCCTTGGAAATCACTTTGGTGGAGGGTGGGTGATACATTAGCCTGCCTCTGACTAGCAGAGTTAGCCCTCACAGATTTTTTGTTATTTCTCCGTTTCTGTATGCCAGGGACTGGTCATATCCTTTTTACCACTCAAATACTTTATTTGGGCTTTGACATAATAGCATTCAGCTTTTAGTTATGTTAGTTAGCTCAGTCTAGACCTTGCCATCTGGAGCCAACAGCTAACCAGCTAACATTAGCCTCAAAATGGTGACTGCCCCACCTCAACCAGGGTTGGGTGAACTGGGTGCCATGAGCATTTAATGAAATATGCGATAAAATGAGACATTCTATGGAAGCCTGTTAAAATGGGTTAAAAATGGTGCTGAAATGATTAAAGGCTGAGACATTTTGAGCAAAGCATGCCACAGACATTTCATTAAGACTTATAGAAACTGTGCCAACGTGGAAAAAAGTACATCATATGTCCCCTTTAATGCACAAAAAGGATACTTCTGCTTTGAATTGAAAAGATAAACATAAAAACTTATATAAGTAAAACATGTACAGATTTTTCCTTAAGACAAAAAATGGACACATAATATCATAAACAAACTTAATTTAAGAGACGTTTTGGTCTGGATTCCTGGCATCATTTCTGTTTTCTTTCTTTTCACAGACCAATCCATACCAAGCGTTTATATAATAACCTACCTCAAGTCCTGCTGGGCCTGGTGGGCCAATCGGACCCTCATCTCCCTGGAAACACATGACATTGATCTCAGTATGTTTCATGTTTGGGGACCCGAAGTGTCCCTCAGCAAAGAAAAGCCTCAAAAAGCCATAAAACCTTAAGGGCCTTTCTGGTGCTTTTTGGGGTCATTTTTATGTGGGCGGTGTCTGGTAATCCTACCTCCAAGCCAGGCACCCCCCGCGGGCCCGGTAAACCTCTGGCCCCGGGTTTTCCCTGAGTGGGTAGAAGGCAGTAAAAGTCAATCTGAGGTGTAATGGCAAAAGCAATATATACACACATAGGCAACAGTAGACAAATGGCTAAAACAGAATATTAAAAAAAAGAAATTCTGATTTTTATACTGTGCAGATGCATAGAAAAAGCATAGATTTATCAGGAAAAAAGTTGCAAATTTCACACTACCTGGTAGACTAATTAGTCATGGGAATGTTTTACCCACCTTTGGTCCTTCAAGGCCGTTTTCACCCGGTGGTCCCATGTCGCCAGGGAACCCCTTTTAGTGATTAGCAAATCATTTTTAAAAAATTATAATTTTTGTGAAAATCATAACAATATTGATTTCATTACAGTAAAAACATTGAAGGAAAAAAGAAACCACCTCAGGCCCTGGAGGTCCAGGTGTGCCAGTAGGGCCTATCTCTCCCGTCTTGCCCTGTAAAAAAGGCAAATATAAACTATAATACTTGCAATAAATAAACAAACCACTCAGTCAATGACAGTGTAGCCTGATGAAATCACCCCAAGAGTGCCGAGATACCCTGGCCTTTGATCCTGACCTTGAGCACAACCCACACGCAGACCCACCTTTGGATCACTGTACATGACTTTGGTGAGCATTGCAGAAGTGACCTAGGAGGAGTAGTGATTCTTCCTAAATCACATAAGTGCCCAGATCTCCTGACCACTGACCTTGACCTTCAGCCCAACCTGTGATGGTGCAGACCCACTTGAAGGTCATTGTGCATGAGCTTGTTGAACATGAGGCAATTGCCAAGGAGGAGTAGCGATTTTTCTGAAATTACATAAACTACCAGATCTCCAGTCATTTGGCCTTGACACTGACCTTGAGCACAACCTGAATGCAGATGCTCCTGAAGATCATTGTGTGCGAGTCTGATGAGCATGGAGGCAATTGCCTAGGAGGAGTAGAGAGTTTTCTGAAATCACATAAGTGCCTCGATCTTCTGATCTTTGGCCTTGAGCAC
This sequence comes from Pholidichthys leucotaenia, assembly GCA_020510985.1. Taxonomy (NCBI): domain Eukaryota; kingdom Metazoa; phylum Chordata; class Actinopteri; order Cichliformes; family Pholidichthyidae; genus Pholidichthys; species Pholidichthys leucotaenia. The sequence continues at coordinate 42,134,606 of CM035850.1, forward strand.
AATCTGAATACAGACCCTCCAGAGCATTATTGTCTGTGAGTCTGGTAAGCATTGGGGACATTGCCTAGGAGGAGTTACGATTTTTTTGAAATCACATAAGATACTAGACTGGTGACTGGACTCATGACCTTGACCTTGAGCACAACCTGGATGAAGACCCGCATCAATATCTTTGTGCATAAGTTTGTTAAGAATCAGGGTAACTGCCTAGGAGGAATAGTGATATGCAAGTGTCCAGATCCCCCACTTTTTGACTTTGACCTTCAGTACAACCTGCATGCAGACCCACCTGATGATCCTTGTGAGTGAGTTTGGTGAGCATTGCGGTAATTGCTTAGGAGGATTAGTGATTTCGGTGAAATATAGTTGGCTGGACAGATGCAGTGCCATTGCATTAGCTCCTTTCAATTTTACCGGAATGAGCTAATAAAACCTGTATAAATGCACCAGCATTATTTTTTTGACAAGTCGTCACTCAAGAGACCAATGTCGTCCTGGAGTCTTTATTGAATGTCCGACAATCTCATGATAACCTGACATAATTTGATCTGGATTACGAATGTGCTTACAAGACATTTAAAAATATCCTCCTACTCCCGAGTTAACAATTCAGAATTTAAAGAAAGGCAAAAACTAACCGGTGGACCTGGTTTCCCACGGATGCCTGGTAAACCCGGAGCCCCCTGGACGCCCTATCCAAGACAAACGACACATCAAACAGAGAGACAGTCAGCCAAAGCCAGAACCTTGATTTCTTTTTCTAAAGCCACAAACATTAGACATGCATGACTATTCTCAGGATTATGCTATCCCATGGGGGCATTTTGTGTCATGATGAGCTGGAACTGGCTTAAACACAGGGACAAAAGTGGAGGATTAATATGAGAATTTCGATAAGCTGAAGAGCAGAGAACTGGCTACTGAAACAAAGATATGATACATTCGTACTGTGGGAGACATGCAAGGCAGGAACTGATGAATTTAGATTAAATGGAGTTAAAAGGACCAGAAGGTATTTATGACATATACAAATGTAGTCCACAGGGGGGTCTACCTTGTCTCCTTGGAACCCAATCTCCCCTTGCTCTCCAGGAATCCCGATTTCACCCTGTAAAGGAGAAGACAAACACACATGGAAGATGGATAAGGTATGGAAAGAAAAAAAGAAAATGAATGGAACATGTGAGGAGGGTTAATGTCCCACTTTGCTTTTTCAACAGGCAATACTAATTAGCAGCTTGCACTTCAAGAATATTCACACATAATGAATGTAGCTCACAAAGATAGCCAAGTTTTTCATGTGGTGTCTATCTTGTGAAAGGCATTGATAACAATTGCTCCATTATGTTACACCACATGTTTAACAGGCTAAGCCAGTTTTGAACAAATTTGCAATTTCAGAGTCGTTAGGAAGTCATTACAACTCTTGACATCTGGTAATTTGTGCATTTATCTCTTTCAGGATTGATTAACTAATTATAAAGTGGCACAGCTTTATCAGCAGAACACAGACTTCCAAGATTTTACTGATGGTTTTAAATTAGGCTAATTCCTAAAGGTACAGCATAAAGCTTTTAGAAAATGGTGCCACTAAAAGTGATTTCAAAAAGCTCTCTATCATACCTTAAATTTTAGCTATTATTACATATCTATACTTCAAATGCGACACCTTTATGGACCTTGGTAACTCAGGATTTAATGACACCTTGTGGTCATTAAGTGAACTCTTGCCTCAAGGCCTAGTTCAGACTGCTTATTTTTTGCCTTTCACGGTGTCACTATGTTAGACTTGTGATATAAATTGCTTTCTCAGTAATTGTGAGATAACGTCTGCAAATGATTTGTTTGACTGTACTAGTACTTATGGGTGAACGCACTGTACTGAATCACGAAAATGCACATCCAACAGCACGGTAGAGCTGCTGCTTCCTAATCTTGTATATTTCACTGACTGACAGCTCTTCTTGCCCATCTACAGCCTTCTATAGCCGCGCAAACCCGGAGCTGCTTTTTGCTGGATGACTAGTTGGGTGCAGCATATTAAAAGGATCCAACACTGTCACTTCAACAGCAAACTTTCTCCCATATCTTTAAAATGAAGCAGTGGAAAGTGAGTCTGAAAACATTTTAACTAAGAAATATGTATTTTAGTTGCTGAATCGGTCTTTATTTGACACACACATCAGATTGTTTAAAAGTTTTTAGTATGTTCAATCAAACAGCAGCCAAAAACACGCCACCCGTGACATGCCCATAATGTACTGTAAAGCGTTTCACATAGACAATGAATGGGAAGTGGAGTGGAGAAATCACGAATCAGGAGACACATACTGACTACGTACTAGTGAATATACTGGGCAGTGAACGAACCCTGCCCACTTTGTTCAGCTGCCTGTCAGCTCAGTGAATGTACTAGTACACTATGAATGAAACCCGTCTACTCCATTCAGCTGTGTCTTTCAGTTCAGTGAGTGGTAGGCAGTTGGCGCTCCAGTACAGTACTGAGTGATTCAATAAACAAACATTTTGAATGATTCTTTTAAGCAAACAAACTGAACGTGTATGTTTTAGTGAACTGTGGAGCCCATCTAGGGGTGGGCAATATGGCCTAAAAATGATATCACAATATTTCTGTGAATTTTCATGATAACAATACCTCACCGTGCTGTTACAGTGCCACAATCTTGCTTGGGCCCTCAGGTCAGCTGATCAGCTGCTCCTGGACATTCCTAAGTCCAAGTGAAAACTTCGAGGGGACAGGGCTTTTTCTGGACCGGAGTGGTGGCCTAGTTGATACAGCATCCACCCCACAATTGGGAGGTTGGGGTTCAAGTCCCGGCTGGGTCATACCAAAGACCATATAAAAGTTGTACTTCCTACCTTCTAGTTTGGTGCTCAGCATAATAGAAGGAGAAGTTGTTTGTGGCAGTGCCTTGCATGGCAGCAACCCCTCTGATTCTACATGTGATTAACACTGTAGACAGGAGAAGTGTACAGCAGGGAAAATAAGTATTGAACACGTCAACTTTTTTCTCATTAAACATATTTCTGATGTTGCCATTGACCTGAGATTTTCACCAGATATCAGTAACAACCCAAGTAATACATACAGTCATGTGAAAAAAATTGGACACCCCTTTAAATAGTCAATTCTTTAAGAAATGTTCACATATCTATGTCTAACCTCGTTTTTGTTTTTATTTGCATTTCTTTAACATTTATTTAAGCCATTTTAAGTGGGAAGGAATATGGGGGTGTCCTAAAAAAGATGGGGAGTGTCCTAATTAATTAACTGTTTAGTTGTATTACATGAATCTCCCAGTATTTTTAACATTGATATTAAATATCCATATGTCCAAATGTGTAAAAAAAAAAACCACACAGGCTTATACAGGTTGTCCTAATTTTTTCACGATTGTACATACAAAGAAATCAAGGCAACTGTGTTCACAAAACAAGTTATATTTAATAAAGTGGAATGACACAGGGAATAAGTACTGAGCACACGAAGAAAAATAAGTGCAAAAAGGCATAGAAAGCCAAGAAACCAGCTGAAATCCATCAGAATTTAGGAAGCCATCCCATCCCCCATCAGTGCAAATTAATTTCTGCTGGTTAAATCCTGATTTATAGTCTTTAAAAAGGTCTGTGAATACCAGATTGTCACACCACAATGAACTCATGATGGGTAGAAGCAAGGACCTCTAGACCTTCGCAACCTTATTGTTGCAAAATGCAAAATATAATGATGGCATTGGTTACAAGTGCATTTCTAAACTGCTTAACGTTCCAGTGAGTACTGTTGGAGCCATCATTCGGAAGTGGAAAGAACATCATTTTACCATAAACCAGTCACGACCAGGAGCTCCTTAGAAGATTTCTGACAGAGGAGTCAAAAGAATTATCAGAAGAGTTATCCAAGAGCCAAAGACCACTCGAGGAGAGCTCCAAAAAGACATGGAATAAGCAGGTACTGCTTAAGTAATGCACTCAGCCAACATGGGCTCTATGCCCACTCACCTCGCAAGACTCCATCGCTGAAGGAAAAGTATGTTGAAGATCATTTAAAGTTTGCCGCACAACATTTGGGCAAGCCAGTAAAATACTGGGAGAATATAGTCTGGTCAGATGAGACCAAAATTGAACTTTTTGGATGCCACAACACACAGCATGTTTGGAGGAGAAATGGCATTGCACATCCCATCATGGTGTGGGGGTGTTTATCAGCACATGGTACAGGCAGACTTCATATAATTGAAGGAAAGATGAATGGACAAATGTACAGTGACATCCTTGATAAGAACCTGTTGCCATCTGCCAAGATGCTGAAGATGAAATGAGGGTGGACACTTCACTAAGACAATGATCCCAAACACACAGTCAAGGAAACTCTCAACTGGCTCCAGAGAAGAAAAATAAAGCTGCTAGAATGGCTCAGTCAGTCACCTGACCTGAATCCAATTGAAAATGTATGGAACGAACTGAAGATCAGAGTTCATAGAAGACACCCATGGAACCTTCAAGATTTCAAGACAGTTTGTGTGGAAGAATGGGCTAAAATCACTCCTGAGCAATGCCTGCACCTAGTTTCTCCATACAGGAAGCGTTTGGAAGCTTTCTGCACCTCTTTTTCTTCATGTGCTCAATACTTATTCCCTTTGCCATTCCACTTTATTAAATATAACTTGTTTTGTGAACACAGTTGCCTTGATTTCTTTGTATGCATGGATTACTTGGGTTGTTACTGACATCTGGTGAAAATCTCAGGTCAATCGCTCCATCAGAAATATGTTTAATGAGAAAAATGTTGACGTGTTCAATACTTATTTTCCCCACTATAATTTTGTCCCACTGTACATGATTGGCTGCATGTACTGAATGACAATAGAGTTGGCTTCTTCTTCTTCTGTCATTGCCCCAAGGTTGTGGAATGATCTACTTTTGCACATTAGACAAGTGTGTTCTCTGTCCATTTCTAAAATCTATCTTAAAATCCACTTTTATTCCCTGGCCTTTAATCCCGTATAAGACATTGATTGATTTTATTTAAAGTCATTGCTTTTAGCCGTTTACGAACTTGATTTTAGTTATTTTTATATTTTTATGTGTTGATTTTGTGTTTTAAGTTAGTGTTTTATTACTTCGATGTATAAAACTTTGTTCTCAGCTTTTGTTGTTTTAAGGTGCTTTATAAATAAAGTTGATTGATTGATATTTTTCATGATATTATAGAATACAAGGTTTTTTCTTTTAAATTTATGTGAAAAGGACAGTTTCACAGGCCAGTGTTATTTACCTTCAACATATTCAGGAAAAACGAAACAAAAACTCTTATTTCTCCAGTTTATAAACAGCAGCTCAGATTTAGTTTAAAATATTTTTGTTCTGTATCAAATATTACAAGAAAATAATATGAACTGTTACATATTAAGTACACACAGATGTCACGGTTTTATGCTGAATCACTTTACCTGCATTGCAACTCTCCTTGCTGGGGCTTTTTGAACTGAATGGATGGGGGCTTTTTTCCCTCTTCAGGGTGGTGAATAAAATCAAGACGAAGCAGCCAAAATGCAACGAAAATACAACTACAGACACTTCAAGCTGCACAATGTCAGACGTTAACACTGCTCATGTTTGTTTTGCCGTTTCTATAGTAACACATACTGTAACTTCCGTTGGCAGCGTAACTGTGTGAGGTTGTCACGCAGCAGACCCCAAATATCACGATATTCATTTTTACACCGGTATCAAAATTTATACCAGTATTATCATGAACGATACTATACGGCACACCCCTAATCCCATCACTACTACATAATGGTTTTCTGCAACAAAACTGAATCATTATGTGGCTGAATTCACGTAGTCTGAACCTGGCCTAAGACCATGCCTTTCTCCTTTTCAGATATCGGACTCTGAACTGCAACCCTTCTCAGAAACGAATGAATGACTCCAGTTCAATTTGTAACATCAAGGTGTCTCTGATACACAAGTTTCCAAAAGGTCCATATGGTACATTTAAAATGCACTTAAATCTTCTAGCACTGAGAGATTATTTTATTACTGGACATGTTTAGTGCTTTAATAGTCTTTTATCAATCCAGTGGGCAATTGTGGTTCATCCTATGTGGTTCATCTGTGTTCCTTTCAGAGATCTTTTACACAGAAGCCATTTTGGCACGAAATAGTAGATAAACATGAACAGTACTAATGGCAGTAATGAAGGCTGTGTCCTACACATGGGTGCAGAACTTTAATTAATGTGAATTGTAACATTTGTGTTCGCTTACAATACATATCTGTCAAAGTAGCTTCTGTAAAAGAGTTTTTTCTTAGATAAAAAAAGGTTACACTGGAAGGACTTATGCTCAAGGGAACCTGTAAAAACTCAGCATCAAACAGTCATCATAAGCTTGTGTGAGTCAAAGATGGGACCTAATGAAAGCATGCTCTTGGACCACATAAATGTACAGAGATGGCTACAGTGGGATGCAAAGGACTACATATCCAGCACATGCTGCTCAAACACAGTCCAATAACAGGAATATTCAGATCACCTTATCACCTTTCAGTCCTGGTTCGCCTGGATTTCCGGGCACCCCCTGCAGAAAGCACCAACACACTGTTAGTAAGGCCTCCCCAATGCTGCATCTTTACCCTATTTTACCCCCTAGAGAACAATGTGTTTTTTTACAAAGTAGTAGAGGTGGGAGTCACCAGTGGCTCCACAATACAATATTATCACTATACTTGGACAACGATACAATATGACAATCTTGCGATACAATTAGTATTGCCATATCATATATTATTATTTCTTATTCCCATTTTTCTTGTTCAACTCCCGGTTAGTCTGGTACCCAAATAGCTAAGTTTGTATTTGTGACCACTAAGAATACATTTTAATAAAATATTGCAATACTGCTTATACTTTTTCTCACACCCCTACAGAGTAGCATTTTCTGAATGAGTTAATCAGCATCCGACCAAACTTTTGAATTAAGTAGCTCAGTCCAGCCTGATGAACACACCACAAAGTCACAAAGAACCTTCATTTCTATACATGTACAAGGGCTGCTCAATAAAGACTTCCCCTGACCCCCTTCTGGTCATTGTAGGAGGCTGAAATTGCACATGTACGTATAATAACACCGATCTTTATAGGTCAAGTGGTAATATGTAGCCATGAACTACTAAGAGTTTCTTTTCTACAGGTGCTAAGGTGGAGTAAGGTGTGATAATGGAGCCAGCTGAACGCAGAGCGGTCATTAGGTTCCTGTACTTGAAAAGCTGCACACCACGGAAGACTTTTGATGAGATGAAAGAGACTTATGGGGAGGATGCCCCATCGTATGGCCTGGTCAAGCACTGGCATTGATGTTCAAGTGTGGTAGGACATCAGTGGAAACGGCACCCATTCCCAGCCGACCACGGTGCGCCATTGATGAAGACACCATCCAGCAATTAGGGGTCACCATTTTGGAGGATCCCCGCATAACTGTTTGCCAACTAGCCCAAGATGTTAAGATCAGTGTGGGGTCTGTGGAAAAAAAAAGTCATCCATGACCATATGCACATGAAGAGGTTGTCTGCACAATGGATTCCCCAGTTGCTCACACCTTTCCAGAAGCAGGAACGAATCACATGCTCCCAGGCTCTTTTGTGACAAGAAAACCAGGAGGACTTTTTCGACAAACTAATAATGCAAGACAAAACATGGGTCCATCACTATGATCCAGAGACCAAACCCCAGTCCAAGCAATGGAAGCATTATGACCCACCACCTCTAAAGAAGGCATGTGTCCAACCCTTGGAGGGCACAGTTGTGCTCATGTTTGTTTGGGACAAGCATGGAGGTTTGATGATTGATTTTCTGGCAAAGGACACCACAATTACCGGGAATTACTGTGCTTCACTGCTGCAGAAATGGTGGAAGGCCATCAAAACCAAGAGGTGCAGCATGCTGACCAAAAGTGTCTGCCTCCTGCAAGACAGCTCCCCAGTTCACAACTCACATGTTGCCCAGGCGGAAGCAAGGTCCTGTGGCGATGAACTCCTTCCTCAGCCCCCTTATGTTTCCAGCCTTGCACAATCTGACTTCCACCTCTTTCCAATCATGATGCTGTTTTTGAAAGGCAAGCACTTCCAACACAATGCAATGCTGATTTCGAGTTCAAGTCGTGGCTTCTGACACAACCTGCAGACATCTACAGGGGAGGTCTCCACAGCTGCATAAAGTGATGAGAGAAATATGGGACCCTTGGTGGCACCTCTGTAGAGGAAGACTTATAACTGTACCAAGTTATTTCCTGCCAATTCATGGGAAATGAGTCAGGGGAAATCTCTGATGAGCAGCCCTCATGTATAGCCTAGGCCTGCTCAAAGATGACTTGGAGTTCTTTTTCTTGTCTTTGACCTTGAGCCCAACATGGATACAGACTCATCATTGTGTGTGAGTTTGTTGAGTATCCGAGCAGTTCTCTAGGAGTAGTATCCATTTCCATACATAGCACAAGAATGCCCAGATCTCCTGAAGTTTGACTTTGACTTTACCCTTGAGCACAACATATTGCAGACTCACCTGATGATCACTGTGTGTTAGTTTGTTGAGCATTCAGACATTGCCTAGGAGCACTAACTATATCCCACCAACCTAAGCAAACAGTAATTTGCGGATCACAAGTGTCCCCTTTGCCCATCCCCAGAAGACCTGAAACACATCCTGGTTGTCTACAAGACAAACTTGACACAAAGTTGTTAGACCTGGCTCCATAATCAAGTTTTAAAGTGTCTAGCAGCAGCTCTGGAAGCAAGACGGATTTCCATCAGCGCTCTTCCTCCACAATCTGTCCACTCTGAGCCTGGTAAAGTTTTTGAAGGGGCAACCATTGTGCCAACTGCACCACTGAAGCTAGAGAGCAGACAGCTGAAAGGGGTCAGGGACTGGAGACTATTGGAAGACCTAGGATAAAGGTTCTCTTTTCCACCCAAAATCACCACCACTAACCTAAGACCAGACTCTGTGCTCTGGTGCTGCTCTATTCTTTGCACATTTTACATCACAGATCTCACTCTACCCTGGGAGGATGCATTAGAGGAAGTCTACAAGTGTAAATGTCTGAAATACCTGGCATTTAATGATGAACAATGTGGCTGGAAACCACGGCTCATCCAGTGGAAGTTGTAGGTGAAGAGGTAGAGGTGTAGGGGTTTTTTTTTTTTTTTTTTAGGCAAATCAACCACTAGGCTGCTTAAGAAGATTGGGGTCCAAGGACAGGCCCATATGACAAGCCACTAAAGACATCTCCAGCTCTGCTAAACAGGCAAGTCAGTAGATCCGGATAAGGAGAACAGAAAACTTCTGGACTCCCAAGTAATATTAATGGCAGAACAGTCAGAAGGGGTGAAAGCGGGGGGGGGGGGGACATGGGATGCCCATGGGATGGGTGCTTGGGTGCAAGCACTATGTACTTCCCAATGCATCTCGTTTCCTCTTAGGGTGCTTTCACACCTAAATTTGTTTACTTTGGTCTGAATCAGTTGATAAGTTTGTTACTTTGTATAATTTTCTCCGTTCGGTTCCCTTTCACACAGGCAAAAATTCAAGTGAACCAAACTGCGTCACATTAAATCCCACAAGACTCATGTCAGAACATTTTCTGTTCTTATTGGTCAGATTTTTTTTGCTGCAAGAACAGGAAATGTAAATACAGGAAGTAAGATGACTACTCTGCATTTATGCATTTCTGGGTAGAAAATAATACAAATCGTAGCATAATCTATGGGGGGGTTTCATCGTCCTGGTTATCGTTTATTACATTACGTGCCTATACCACTTTCAGCAAATCATACAGTTTGAAAATGAAGCGCGGTTATGGATGGAAAATGACATGTTAATGTTCATTAATCCTCTAGAACCATGACATGCTCAGCCACAGATATTTTCAAAGATCCATCAGGTATGTACAGTGGCATAAAATGTTTTATCGTTTGCAGTTGGTCCTGTTTTAGTGCGGTCGCTTTCTCACCTGGAGGACTGCACCTGAGTGCGATTATCGTGCTCTCACTAGACAAAATGTAGCCCTACTACACTACTGGAGAAAACAAACTTGAGTTCGACTGACACGAACTGAAGCCTGTAGGTGTGAAAGCACCCTTAAATGCGATGTAGACCCACCTGAGGATTATTGTGTGTGAGTTTGCTGAGCATCCAGACAGTTGCCTAGGAGTAATGACTTTCATGAATTGTGAACAGACAGATGGGCGATGGACACAGCACCATGGCGTTAGTTTGTTTCACCTTCACCGCAACAAGCTAAAAGATGAAAAGGCAGTCAAACCTCTATTTGTTGGGCTGCACGGTGGCGCAGTGGTTAGCACTGCGGCAGCACAGTTTACCCTTGGCCGGGGGATCGTGGGGATCGTGGGTTCGATCCCAGCCCCCGACCAACAGTGATCTGTGTGGAGTTTGCATGTTCTCCCCGTGTTGTGTGGGTTTACTCCGGGATTTCTCCGGTTTCCTCCCACATGCCAAAAACATGCATGTTAGGTTAATTGGCTGTTCTAAATTGTCCCTAGATATCTGTTTCCTATAGGCCCTTAGAATAGAGGGTTAGTATTAATGAAAAAGCGCTTTGAGTGGTCTTTGTGACTAGAAAAGCGCTATATAAGTGTAGGTTAGTTAGTAGTTAGTTAGTTAGTTGTGTGTATTGGCGAGATTACCTTCAGGCCATTGGGTCCTGGAGGCCCCATCTGTCCCACAGGTCCCATATCACCCTGATGAAAGGGGAGGAGATAAACAGGAAACATATTCATACTCAGTGATATCACATGCAGAAAGTACAGATAAACACATGGCCCCATCTCTACGTATTCTTCCAACAGACACACATATAAGTGCAGCCATCTTACTTTGGGATTCATTAGAAATTGAAGCACTGTCTGATTTCCAGATTTACTGTCACATGACACACAGTAGAAAACAATCCGATGTTTTTGGATGGCGTGATGGATCTTAGGAAGCCAAAATTCTGCTTCATCTGAAGTCTGAATCAAAGGGTGGTCTTGGCTCAGTCTTTTTGTTTTACATTTGTGAACAGTGTAAAATTGGCACGTTAGAGAGGATATTAAAGACTAGTATAAGCCACAAAAATGTCTCTTTAAACAAGTCGTGCAATTTGAGAGTTTAAAGGAAGGACGCTTCTTCTTCCACAACAGGGAAAATCTAATTAAATCTAATCTGAAGTCATAAGGAAGATTTGATTCGGCTACATAGCTCCGTTCTGTTCAGGTGGGTCCCTTCACACTTAACTCTGCGTATTAAATACACATTTTCCGCTCACAAATCACAAGAAGTGCATGGAGAAACACAATATTCACTTTAATTTAATTGAATTTTGTTTTTTGGAAGTCTTATTGCCAGCAGCAGCTTCAACAAGATCAATTCCTGGCCAACAATGACCTTCCTCACCTCTGTCTGTGATAAAGTATGAGGAAATGGTTTGTGTCATTTGGCTGATATTTTATCATTTGTGCATTCTTTGTCCAGACTCCATGGGGTCACATATTTATGTAAAGTACCTTTAGCCAATCTTTAACATTTCTCATCTATAACAAATAACTGAGCCTAAATCAGAGGTTGGTGACCTCTAATATGGACATTTACCAATTTTGGCAAAAGAAAGAAATCTGAAATGAACAGGTCATGGGGGAAGGGCTAGAGAAAGAGCAGTCTAACAGACTCATATGTAGGGTTGGGCAATTATCCAAAACCGATGTTTGGGACGTAAAACCTTGCTCATGTTGGGTTTTTTTTTCCCGGTTGTCCCCTCTCCCTGTTGCATGCATGTGTATATGAGAGCTTTCATGTCCTGCCCCGTGTAACTCTGCAACCCAGAAGCAGTGCAGTCAGCGCTGCTCAGAAGCAGCAGAGCATGGTGGAAAAATTCAAATGGCTTATACTGAAAAGAAAAGCAGTGTCTGTCCACATATTGTGGTTGATCCTTGGTTTTGTCTGGGGATGCTGGGAAGGAGTGAGTGCGGTTTGCTTAAGCTGGCACTGGGGTGCGCAGAGGCTGGATCGCTGTTGGCCGCAGTCCGTGTCGGCTCGGCCATTGTGCAGCAGCGATGGATGGCGGGGTGGACAAGCTGGGGCAGTATTTATGAGCCCGATCAGAGACTCGTGATCACTATGTGGTGGCGGCATGGTCGTGGCTGCGTGGAGGGCTCCCTCTCAACAGGTATGTAAATACAGTCGTGTGAAAAAATTAGGATACCCTGTATAAGCCTGTGTGTTTTTTTTTTTTTTTTACATATTTGGACATTTAATATCAGTGTTTAAAATACTGGGAGATTCATGTAATACAACTAAAACAATTAAAAATGAATTAAAGACTTTTTCCAAATTTTCTGTAAAATATTATTCTAAACAAATAGTGAGGAATAAATTAGGACACCCCTCATCTTTTTTAGGACACCCCACCTTCATTCCCACTTAAAATGGCTAAAATAAATGTTAAAAAATGCAAATAAAAACAAAAACAAGGTTAGACATAGATATGTGAACATTTCTTAATAAAGAACTGAATATTTAATGGGGTATCCTAATTTTTTCACATGACTGTACTTCTGCACCGGATGGTGTTTGGTTTGGTTGCATGTGTGTGGAATGACCAAAGTCCACTCCAAATCACTGAAACATGCCACTTTGAAAGTTGAGCACAAAAAAAACCTTGATATATTGGTTGACAAGAAATCTAGACAGAAAATTAAAGCAGCACTAAGTAACTTTCTTGTTCAGGGTAGGAATGCTTATGGCTGCGTGTCCACCAAATGCTTTTTTTGTTGCCCGACTGCCCTGAGCATTTTTTTTTCTGCGTTAGTGAGCAGCGCTTTGGGGGGGGAAAAAAAAGTCTGTGCCCTGTATCCCAGCAACAGCTTGTCACTCTCAGCTCACCACTCCCGCTTTTCCTATTGTCAGGCTTTCTACAGATTTTTTAATAGCAGTCTCTAATTAACAATGGACAGGAATCGTTTTCTTGCAGCTCTGGATGTAAAATATGATGACACGGAAAGCAGGAGTCTGAGTACAGACTGGCGTCCTATGTCCCGCCCACGCAGCAGTTCTGATTGGCTGCTTAAGGCCTGACACTGACGAGTTCAGCTGCAGTCTCTGAAAAGTTGAACTTTTTTCAACTCTGAGCGCCCTGAGTGCTGCAACAAAAAACGGCCACCCCAGAGAGCGTTTCAGCACCGTGGGCGCTCAGCGCTGTAAATGCTGGACTACATACAGAATGAATGGAAAATAGCCGCCCAGAGTGGAAAAAACGCATTTGGTGGACATGCAGCCTATAGTACTACAACTATGGTGACTATGACCACAGCCCCAACAGCCATTCACAAGGTGGGGAGTTGTTGGTGGCTAAAGTTGTGCCCTGTTGTTGTGCCTGATAACCCCACCATCCCACTAACATTAAACTGAATGCTTTCATAAACAGCTCTACTATACAGGTCATTCTTATAGAGATGTGATTCTGTCATTGAGCTATATGCCATCTTTATAATGCCCATCATGGTTTATTCAGCCAGTTTCTTTTCCTCAAGTGTGATGCAGTAATATCAGCATCAGCTCCGACATTTAATTTTCTTCATCTGGGTGTGTCGCGTCGCCACAGGAAATGATAGCTTTCCCTACCTCTCACATAAAAAGTAAGGCTCGGAATGAGATGTCTCTATTTTGGACTGGGAGTAATGACAGTACATTTTACTGAAACTGCTGAGTATCATGGCAAATTAGAAACTGAGTAGGTGAGATAAGATGTTATCTTGCAGGCACACTCATGTACCCAGGCACCGGCGATACAAAGTAGTTCAGGTTTCACGACTTTACAGTCCATTTAAAGGCAACGGCTGTCCAGACAAGCCCATTCACAAAAAGAAAAAAAAAATGGAGTTTTTATAGGGATTTCTAGAAACAAATTCACAGATTTGCATATATCTGTGTATGTATAGAGTATAACAGGGAATAAGAAGAGGTTTATATGGGCAAGTGTTTGTGTATATAAGAATATTTACCATCCTAAATACAAAGACATAAGAAAAACAGGGTTACACAGAGATGCACAAGGCGGGATTTCCTGGTGCATTTTAAGGAGTTCTGAAGATGTTAGCTTGATCCGTAGCAAATATGTGTCACATGTACTAAACATGTGCCTCCAAGGACTGCAGTACTGGAATTAATGGTTAGTTTGTTAATATCTCAGGTCTACAATTGAATGTTCAAATGCTGTCACATCTTTGTTGATGGTGTTCCAGTACAACATGCCAGAAAACCCTGCCTGTCTTGTTAGCCATAGTTAGCATGCATTTATTTGCCTATGAAAACATGTAGCGACATGTTCAGAGATAGAAGTTGGGTAGTACTGTGTGTATGACTGAATAGAAGTGACATATAATGCGGACGTGCTAATAACTCATACATTTTTCACTACTGTTGATGCATGGTGCAGGAGGCAGCCATCTTGGATTCTTATCTGAGGCATATAGAGGTATGCATGACTTTTTGACTGGAAGTTTAGACAGGAATGCTTCAAAATCCGACTTACAGCAAGAAAAGGAACACTGGCTAAAGCAGAAATGTTTGTACAACTGAAGAAGCCCTTCCAGCTTTTTCCATTTTAGCAAAAATTATACTCGCAACAGGTATGGTGTACTCCCAGTGGTACTGGAGTACAGGGGGGCACTCCTGAAGACCTTCTACAACTCTGTGGTAGCACTGGCCATCATGTATGGAGTGGTCTGCTGGAGCAGCAGCATTACAGCTGCTGACAGGAAGAGACTAAGCAGGCTAATTAAGAAGGCCAGCTCTGTTCTAGGGCGCCGCCTTGACCCAGTGGAGGTGATTGGAAACAGGAGGATGGTGGCTAAGCTATCAACTCTAATGGAGTCTAAGTCTCACCCCATGTGGGACACACGAGCTCGTTTAGCGACAGGCTGCTCTATCCAAAGTGCATGAGGGAGAGGTTTCACAGGTCTTTCCTACCTGTTGCTGTCAGACTTTACAATCTGCACTGCTCATAGAGAATGTATATAACACTAATACTTTGCAGAAATAAGGAACATTTCTTTCCTGGACACCGCTAATGTCATTATTACTGAAGGTTGCAACAACTCTGTACTCATTCAACTGTAAAAAATACTGTTAATATACTGTATATATATTTTGGAATAATTTAATTCAGGTGCTTACTAGTGTTGTAAATACAATTTTTTTTATCTTATTTTTAACTGCAAAAACTGTTTTACTTTTTTAAACTTCTTGCACTGTGTATATACTGTTTTTGTCATATTTTATTATTTATTTTTGCTCTGAGTGCTACTATTCTTTTGCTGCTGCAACACTCTAATTTCCCCATTGTGGGACTAATAAAGGATTATCTTATCTTATCTTATCTTGGTGACATACTGACAGGTTTAACCACTGCAAAAATGGTGTCTATTGCAAAACATCCTTTTGTATCAGATGGGTGCCAGAGAAAATTATGAGGTAAAAGCACAGCCTATAAAAACAATCTGAATACTGTTTATATCAATATGGACTTGTGCAATTGGCTTGAAAATTACAGCAGGTTTCACAATAATTTAAAAACATTTTGCTGTCCATTGCAGGGTTACATAAAAACAGTCATACTCTTATCTTTTGTGTCGTGTATTTCTAGAGTGGTTAAGACACTTTCTCCTCTTTAACATCTGCCTGCCTTCACCCACAGCTAAAGCCCGGCAGTCCCCAGAGAAGGGTGTCTGTATATTTAGAGCTTCGCATAGTGCCGCTAGCGTGTACTTTACATTTTACCAACGGATACGCTGGATACAGAGGACCCAGGGCTCAAAGCAGAGCTGTAATCAGAGCCCCCCCCAATTACAGGCCTGCTGCCACCACCGCTGGCCGAGAATAGGTCAGGAGGAGTGGCGGTGGCGGGCAAAGACGGGACACGACAAGAGAAAGCCAGAGAGACATTATAATCAGACACAATTATGCGGCTGACAGGCTGGGCAGGCATGGAGGGCAAGGTGATGGGTGGGTGGGTGGTCTCCTCAAAAAATAGTTAAGAAGAAATTAAGAAGCGTGATTATGAAATTGTTCCTGCCAAACATGTCTCCACAATGAAAACAGAAAAGTTAAATGACTTTTTTTTTCCTTTTTTTTTTTTGCAATCAAGCAAGCAAACTTAGTTTCATTTCAACATCTCTAACAACAATCTGATGGAATAAGTGTTTAAAAATGACGAAAGCGCAAAATCTTTTACTCACAATAAGTCCAGGAACTCCATTTGGACCGGGGGCTCCCATCTCACCCTGGTCAGAGAGGAGGAGAGAGAGCCAGTCAGATGAAGGGAGAGGCGAGAGGAGCAAGTTTCATGGGTTATTGGCTCTTTTTTTAAACAAACAAGCTCAAGAGAGTGGCTCAGTGTTCATGGTGACTTATGAGAAGGGGGCTGTGTGCATGTATTTGTGTGTGGGTCCCAGGTAAAGGTGAAGAGGGGGATGTGTGGCTTTTTTTGAAAACGCTGCTTCGTTCCAGGAAAGAATGTGGGACACAACTTTTGTACAGTATTTGCAGATCCCATCCTTGTAATTGTGATCCACCTTGATATTTCTCTATGATGCCAGCAAAATATTCAAGCTGTTTAAAATAGTTCTTCCTTTTTCTTAAGGATAACAAGAGCACTCTGAGGCAAGTGCAATATCCCCTGCCTCCGTTTTCTTTGAAGATCCCAATACTTACTGACAGAGCAGTTTTCAACTTTTCAATATAATTACAGTGGCAGAACCAAATTATGATAAGACCATCATCCACGAATATACAACAAAGTATACAACGCATAGCTGTAGGGCAGGATCCCTAGGTGAACCTGTGTAGCACGTTTGGTGTCCCTAGAGGGCTTTACACGTTCTATAGTAAGAGAGCTTCGGGAGTGCTAACCTTGACCTTTGACCTTTTGACCCCAAACCTGTAGTCAGAGGTCATGGTCTCAGAGTGAACCTGTAGCCAAGTTTGGTGACCCTAGCGTTCTTTGTTGTTGAAATAGTTTATAAGCTATTTTGATGTTGACCTATGACCTTGCGATCCCAAAACCATAGTCACACTTCAGGGTCACAGGGAGAACCTGTGTACCAAGTTTGGTGACCCTGATTTTACTCATTGTACAGTAATAAGGCATAGGGAATGTTAACCTTTACCTTGGACCTTTTGACCCCAAACCAATAGTCTGAGGTCTTTATCCCAAGGTGAACCTGTGTACTAGATTTGGTGGCCCGAGCTTTACTCGTTTTATAGTAATAGTGCAAATGGAATGCTAACTTTGACCTTTGACCCCAAACCCATAATCAGAGGTCACGATCTTAAGGTGAATGTGTGTACCAGGTTTGGTTGCCCTAGCTTTACCCATTGTATAGTAATAAGGCATAAGGAATGTTAACCTTGACCTTCTGACCCTAAACCCATAGTCAGAGATCAGGATCCCAAGATGAACCTGTGTACCAGGTTTGGTGGCCCTAGCTTTACTCATTATACAGTAATAAGGCATAAGGAATGTTAACTTTGACCTTTGACTTTTTGACCCCAAACCCACAGTCAGAGGTCAGGATCCCAGGGTGAACCTGTGTAGCAAGTCTGGTGACCCTAGCTTTCTTTGCTGTTGAGATATAGTTTCTAAGCCATTTTGATGTTGACCTTTGATCTTGCGATCCATAGTCCAGAGTCACACTTGAGGATCACAGGGTGAATGTGTGTACCAAGTTTGGCGACCCTAGCTTTACTCATTGTACAGTAATAAGGCATAGGGAATGTTAATGTTAACCTCTGACCTTTTGATCCCAAACCCATAGTTAGAGGTTAGGATCCCAAGGCGAACCTGTGTACCAGGTTTGGTGGCCCTAGTTTTACTCATTTACAGTATTTGTAAATGTAGTATTTACCATTTACCATAGTGCAACTGCACTATGTTGCACTATCAGTTGCACTATCGTCGGAGGCCGACGATAGTGCAACTGCAATGTTAACTTTGAACTTTGACCTTTGGCCCCTTGACCCCAAACCCATAGTTTAGTGAGGGTGTAAATCATCCAAGATGTGTATTAGATACAACTACTGTATTGATTTGAAAAGCCTACATCATTTCTTTTAGTAGTTATTGTGTTTAGAAGATTTAGGGAAAATCTGACCTCTGACCGCAAGGTCATCCAGTCAGAGTCAAATTGCAATATGCACATCATTGGAGTACATCAAACCATGGTACCAAGTTTCAAAACAATTGGAACAAAACTGTAGGCAGAGTTGATTTCACAGAAGTGGGACAGACGAACGGATGGACGGACTGACCCATAACATAATCCCCCTTTGGTCTTCGCCCAAAGGGGATAAAAATGGTTAAACAATTCAGTGCATTCAATTTTTCAAATATGTATAGGTCCCAATCGATCGATCGATAGATAGAAAGATGTACTTTATTGATTCCAAACTGGGAAATTACAGATGGAAGACAGTGCCTTTATGGGTTTTCATATTCTATATTTCCAGGATCCTCTTATAAAAGAGATCCTTGTTCTCAATGAGGTTTTTTTCCTCCTCCTGGTAAAATAAAGGTTAAAATAAAAGTAAAACAATAAGGCTTTTTAAAGTCATATTAATACAATGGCAGAAGCTAGTACAGCTTTTTGAGCTATCTTACAGTGCATCACTAAAAGAAAACTCTGCCTTAAATAACGCCCCCATCATTGTGCTGCTGGTTGTGATATCAGTCTATAGTCCATGGCCAGAGATGATCTGTCAGTGGCCTGTTCGCATCAGTGCTAACAATATCATGGCAGCATGGTGGTGTAGTGGTCAGCACTACTGGCTCACAGTAAGAAGGTTGTGGGTTTGAATCTACCAGACAGCAGGGCTTAACTGTGTGGAGTTTGCATGTTCCTGCCATGCCCCCAAGATGTGAATGGTGAAGGGATTGGCACTGTACCGTGGATGCCCTTGAATTTTCCTCTATTAATATATAACAAACAACCAATCATTACCAGCTAGACAAAGGCAGAAAAAAATGCATTCTGCTGGGGACAGAATGGTTCAGTATCCACCTCCGTAGAGTTATTTTGTGATACAAAGAGCGGTTCTGAAGAAAGAAAATAAGGCGTTGTTGGTCAGCAAACACCAAAGTACAGTAGCTCCTGTTCCTGCTGCACCACTGATCCAATAAAACATCATCATCTTCACATCACTGCTTCTTGCCCCCAGAGTACTAGCCACATCAGACCAGCAAACCTCTACTCAGATATAAAGACCAGAGCTAACAGCTTAACTAAAATAAAATTTGGGTTTTCTATCTATGACTGTATTGGTGGCAGTTTTATTTTATTTTTTTTATTGTTAGGATTGCTGCTGTCTTCCTTTTTGTACAAATGCCAGCCATGGTAAGACAGTCCACTGTCCTATAACTTAGCAGCTACTGTTAGCAATTAGCATCAAACTAGCAGGTAGTCGTTTCTTTAGAATGACAAGAGGACACAGGAGTTGTTTTTAATGGGTTGTAAAACAACACAGGAATTATATTTTCTCTTTAAAACTACATACATTTAGGTTCATATATATTTGGACACTAACACAAAGTTTGCTATTATTTGTTATTTACCAAAACATTTTCAAGATACAGTTCTATACAGTAGTGTGAAAAAGTGTTTGCCCCCTTCCTGATTTCTCATTTTTTTTGTATGTTTGTCACACTTAAATGTTTGAGATTGTGGCGGGTTGACTCAACCCCCCCACAACACACAGGACAGTCAGCTCTTTTCTCTTGGTTTTCCCCGCTGCACTACTGAGATGTAATGTGCCATTCATGTGTTGTGATGCAATGTGCCATGCATGTATCGTGATGTAATGTGCCATTCATGTATAGTGTTCATGCGTCCTGTCCTTGCTGTGACCTAGAGACAGTTCAATATGTAGATGTGCCTTGTAACCTCTTTGTTCCGCAAGCTGAGCAGAGGCTACATCTGCCTATTGTTATGTAGGTCTTACAAATGCAAATGTCTCATGCCTGTTCTGCAGTCCCTTTGATCAGACCAACTGCTGTGAATCTGCTTTGATGTATTGTTTGAGTTGGGTACAAATACTGCACAGGTTCTGTAACTCACTCTCTCTTTGACTCACTTCAACTGCTGCTGCAGACACGCACTTTGTGTCTCTTCTCTGAGAGCCTGAGGATCCCGCTCCAGCCTGCACACACTTGGGCCGGAGTGGGGATCCCGTGACGGCGGTATGATAATAAACTCTACTTAAAACCTTCAACAACGCCGCTTTATTTCATGCCGCTGCACTGGTGACCCAACGCTGAAACGAACACGCTGCTGGCGAACGCAGCACCCGGCCGGAATTCTCCGACGACAAGCGAACGCAACAGCCCCCTTCTGCTTCAGGGAGATTTCGACGCAGAGTTTCCAGGTGAAACTCTCCGGAGACCACCCACGACCGGGAAAGCCGCAGCAAACTTCATGGTGAGATCTGCACGCCTAGATCGGCACATCCACGCTGGACCAGCCGCGCTCGCAGCTCCTCCACATCGAGAGCGCATGTACCTCGTCCTTTCTCCGCGACGGCGACTCCCATGGCCGACGGAGCACACGTGGACCTGAACGCACCATGACCGAGCAAGTGACAAGAGCGTCTACTTCCCTTCACCGCTCCAACACATTGAACAGGGATGATTAAGCTCCCTGACCCTGTCTCCTCTCCAGCTGGCCCAACAACGCACGGAGAGTTACGCGGACGGCGCACCACGCACGGGATGCATATGGCTCTACAGACCCCCATCCTCCTTCGCCGCTGCACACAGAGCCTTCAGAGCTGCCCTCACACCTGAAGCACGCACGCAGCATGCAGGAAAGATTTGTCAATGGTCTCGGCCACGGCGCACATGGGGAATTCAGCGGTTTTGCGGTTCCCGACGGCTTTTAAGGTTGTGCCCGCACCTAAAGTCAACACGCCAGTTCCCCTACTTTTATGTTTCTCTTACAGCTGCTCCAGCTTTTCTTCACGGCCACTATTAATCCTTGCAGGACTTAATCGCGGGAGGAGCCAGTGACTAATTTTTCTTCTTGTGGACCTCTGCACGTTCAACGGGACAGCCCCTCGACGTCGCGGAGCAGCAAGCAATTTTTGCGTGGCTCGGACGATTTCACTGCCCCTGCCGGCACACACTACCCCTCCCCTCCCTCCACCTCCGCCTGCAGCGAGCTTCTCCCACAGCTCGCTCCCATAGATGGATTATCGAGGTCACGGCCCCTTGCCGTGCCCTCTGGGGGGGAGCGTGTGTGGCGGGTTGACTCAACCCCCCCACAACACACAGGAGAGTCAGCTCTTTTCTCTTGGTTTTCCCTGCTGCACTACTGAGATGTAATGTGCCATTCATGTGTTGTGATGCGATGTGCCCTGCATGTATTGTGATGCAATGTGCCATGCATGTATCGTGACGTAATGTGCCATTCATGTATAGTGTTCATGCGTCCTGTCCTTGCTGTGACCTAGAGACAGTTCAATATGTAGATGTGCCTTGTAACCTCTTTGTTCCGCAAGCTGAGCAGAGGCTGCATCTGCCTATTGTTATGTAGGTCTTACAAATGCAAATGTCTCATGCCTGTTCTGCAGTCCCTTTGATCAGACCAACTGCTGTGAATCTGCTTTGATGTATTGTTTGAGTTGGGTACAAATACTGCACAGGTTCTGTAACTCACTCTCTCTCTGACTCACTTCAACTGCTGCTGCAGACACGCACTTTGTGTCTCTTCTCTGAGAGCCTGAGGATCCCGCTCCAGCCTGCACACACTTGGGCCGGAGCGGGGATCCTGTGACGGTGGTGTGATTTAATAAACTCTACTTAACCACTTGCACTCCGGGCAATTTTCCTAAAAATGCCAAAAAATAACGTGCCCAAAGTAAATCGAAAGCTGTTCTTCAACCCTTTGCAGCATCTTCATGGGGTTGGTCTCATTTAAAAGAAAACACTTTGAATTTTTTGGCAAAAAAACCCATAATCTCTCTACGTGCTCCGGCCACTGAGTTACAGTCATCTAAACATACTGAACTTGAAGAAAAAAAATTTGGACACAGTGTTTTTTTGGATACAAATGCTTGTAAATAACACACAGCTGTCCGATCCGGCTGGAAAATGCAACAGAAATGTAGAACCAAGTGTTATCCAGCTGAGATCCAAATTTGGTAACAATACCACAAAAAATGAATATTTTACACAGCTTTGTTCTCAGGCTGTTCCCAGGCGTTTTGGAACTGTGCCAAATGGCACAGTTTGGAAAAACGTCTAACTTTTGAATGATTCAATGTAGAAGCTTCATTTTAGGCTCAAAGGAAAGGTTACACTCAGGGCTGTGTCTGTGTGTGTGTGTGGGGGGGGGGTCGTTCCCCCCCCCCTCCGCTATCAAGGACAGAGTTCGGCCCTCGCTACATGACAGATTACACTCGTTGCATGTTTCCACAGCAACGCTGTCACAGCGGCTCCCCCCCCCTCGCTACTGTGTGTGTGTGTGTGGGGGGGGGGGTTGTCCCCCCCGCCCCGCTCACTACAGAGGATGGACTTTAGCCATCGCTACACAACGGATTAGCCTTATGTGGTGATGTAGGACAGCAGTGCAGTCACCGCGGCCCCCCCCCCCCCCCTTGCTGCAGAAGAATAGCGGGGGTGGGGGGGCGTTCACAGCCTGTACACTGCGAGCAACCCCTTGTACTGCGGTGCACGAACTTCAGACTTCGTGAACCGCACAGCTGTAATTTACTGATCGGTCAAAAGTCATTTTGGATTACAATTTTCAGGAATAGAGAATAATTTAGCTTATAACACCTTACCTCTTCACAGCGGAGTCTTGGCGAAATTGTCTTCCTCATTGTCAGACGAACGCGACGCTGGTCCGCTCTGGTTCTGGTCTCGCGACTCGATCAAAACATAATTCCATTATTGCAGTTTTGTGCTTCCATGATTGCGGTTTTTGGCGAACGATTTTTCAAAACAAATAACAGTAGTAATTAAAAAAAGACTGGCGAAGGCGTGTGTTTCACTCAGCCTTCGTCGTCAGCCTCCGTCGGTCTATAATGACCATGGAAGAAATCATAACGTCTACTCTGCTGGAACCAATACAAAATAAGCACCGCCTGTGGCCGAACATGCCGATCCACGAATGGCACTCCCTGTCACGCAGGTTGCATTTGTGGATGGTCTCCATGCTGCTGGGTCTGTGGAGCTCTTCCTGTGTCCTTTTTTGATCCGCTGCAGCAGCCAGTCTTCACCCAGCCTTAAAAAAAAAACAGCTCACGAACTTCTCTGCTTCAATTGGCTCACTGCATTCAAAGCGTTGGGAGGCGGGTCCTCCTTCCTAGGTTTTCATTCATTGGCTCTTCAAGGTTTCAGAAACCCAATTCAAGGCTCTTATTAGTCGAATGAGAGGTCAATCAGATGAACTAATCTGTTCGCGGCTGTGTTTGCAGATTTTTTTTTCAGTGGCGCTTGGAAGCCACACCACCTACACCACCACCATCAATATCCTTATCATGCGTCATGCGCACGAGGGCGCACGAGTGCGCTCTCGTGCGCCCTAGGACGCAGAGACTTGCCCGCCCGCGGAACAACGG
The DNA here is from genome assembly GCA_020510985.1 of Pholidichthys leucotaenia. NCBI lineage: Eukaryota > Metazoa > Chordata > Actinopteri > Cichliformes > Pholidichthyidae > Pholidichthys > Pholidichthys leucotaenia. Next base: position 42,158,292 of record CM035850.1, read on the forward strand.
AGTGCAAGTGGTTAAAACCTTCAACAACGCCGCTTTATTTCATGCCGCCGCAGAGATCATCAAATTTAAAGATTAGGCAAAGATAACACAAGTAAACACAACATGCAGTTTTTAAATGAAGGTGTTTATTATTACGGGAAAAAAAATCCACACCTACATGGCCCTGTGTGAAAAAGTGATTGCCCTGTGGGTGACCCCCACAACAGACTGGGACAAGCAGAGCGCTCAGCTGGAGCAATTGGCAGAACAATGAGATGTGTGTATTGATATCAATAGGCAGCCTCCCTTTGTCTAGCTTTTTCCTGCCAGTAATCTTCCTATTGTTATGGGTGACTCTCAAATGCAAATGTCCATGCCTACTGCTGTGAATGCATTGTCTGTAGTGGGGTATTTAAACTGCATCGCTCTGTAACTCTTTCTCTCTCTGACGACTGCTCAACTGACCACACGATTGCCTGAGAGCCTGAGAGCTCGCTCCGGCATGCCGCTACACGGCGCTAGGGTGAGTTCTGTGATGGTGGTATGATTAATAAACTCCCTCAAAAACTCTCAGTTCGCTGCTTATTATTTCATGCCGCCACAGCCCCCTAAACCTAATAACTGGTTGGGCCACCCTTAGCAGCAACAACTGCAATCAAGCATTTGCGATAAATGGTAATGAAGGGTAATGGGCTGCACGGTGGCGCAGTGGTTTAGCACTGTGGCAGCACAGTTTTACCCTCGGCCGGGGGATCGCGGGGATCATGAGATCGTGGGTTTGATCCCTGCCCCCGACCAACAGTGAGCTGTGTGGAGTTTGCATGTTCTCCCCGTGTTGCGTGGGTTTACTCCGGGATTTCTCCGGTTTCCTCCCGCATACCAAAAACATGTAGGTTTAGGGCGCTCGCGCACGCAGCGACCAGCAGCCGGTGGCTTGTCACCAGACTGCAAACCAAGTCTACCTACGGGTACAAATAAGTAACAAAAAAAAAAAAAAAGAGTCTTTTACAGCGCTGTGGAGGAATTTTGGCCCACTCATCTTTGCAGAATTGTTGTAATTCTGCCATATTGGAGGGTTTTGGAGCATGAACCGCCTTTTTAAGGTCATGCCACAGCATCCCAATCGGATTCAGATCAGGACTTTGACTAGGCCACTCCAAAGTCTTCATTTTGTTTTTCTTAAGCCATTCAGAGGTGGACGTGCTGCTGTGTTTTGTATCATTGTCCTGCTGCAGAACCCAAGTGCACTTCAGCTTGAGGTCACGAACAGATGGCCGGACATTCTCCTTCAGGATTTTTTGGTAGACAGCAGAAGTCATGGTTCTATTTACCATAATAAGTCTTCCAGGTCCTGAAGCAGCAAAACAGCCCCAGACCATCACATTGCCACCACCATATTTTACTGTTGGTATGATGTTCCTTTTCTGAAATGCTGTGTCACTATTACGCCGGATGTAATGGGACACACACCTTCCAAAAAGTTCAACTTTTGTCTCATCATTCCACAGAGTATTTTCCCAAAAGTCTTGGGGATCATCAAGATGTTTTCTGGCAAAACTGAGACGAGCCTTTATGTTCTTTTTGCTCAGCAGTGGTTTTCGTCTAGGAACTCTGCCATGCAGGCCATTTTTGCCCAGTCTTTCTTATGGTGGAGTCATGAACACTGAACTTAACTGAGGAAAGTGAGGACTGCATTTCTTTGGATGTTGTTGTGGGGTCTTTTGTGACCTCTTGGATGAGTCGTCGCTGCCCTCTTGGTGTAATTTTGGTTGGCTGGCCACTCCTGGGAAGATTCACCACTGTTCCATGTTTTCGCCATTTGTGGATAATGGCTCTCACTGTGGTTCACTGGAGTCCGAAAGCTTTAGAAATGGCTTTACAACCTTTTCCAGACTGATAGATCTCAATTAGTTTGTTTCTCATTTGTTCCTGAATTTCTTTGGATCGTAGCATGATGTTTACCTTTTGAGGATCTTTTCATCTACTTTACATTGTCAGGTAGGTCCTGTTTAAGTGATTTCTTGATTGAGAACAGGTGTGGCAGTAATAAGGCCTGGGTGTGGCTAGAGAAATTGAACTCAGCTTTCCAAAGATGTGATAAACCACAGTTAATTTATGTTTTAATGGGGGGGGGGGCAATCACTTTTTCACACAGGGCCATGTAGGTTTGGATTTTTTTTACCCTTAATAATAAAACACCTTCATTTAAAAACTGCATTTTGTGTTTACTTATGTTATCCTTGTCTAATATTTAAATTTGTTTGATGATCTGAAACATTTAAGTGTGACAAACATACAAAAAAAAAAAAAATGAGAAACCAGGAAGGGGTAAACACTTTTTCACACCACTGTAATCAACATGGGCTCAAAGAACAGACTCTCTCCTTTAATTTGAGGGTATTCACATGCAAATTGGAGTTACGGTTTAGGAATTGCAATGGTTTTTAAACAAAAACTTATCAATTCAGGGGCTCTAAAGTACTTGGACAATTGACTGCAATTGATGCATAGGCTATTCCATCCTTAATCCATCATCAATCAAGCAGGTAAAAGGTCTGGAGTTGATTGCAGTTCTGACATTTGCATTTTTTTTTAAATTTAACCTTTATTTATACAGGAAAGGTCCATAGAAGTGCAACCTTTCTTTTTCAAGGACGCCCTACTCACATTCACACAGTTACACATTCACACCTGGAAGCAGCCCAGTACAGCCCCAGACTGACTTGTGGCCCCTGAGGAGCTCCACTGGAGCAGTTCGGATTAAGGGCCTTGCTCAAGGGCATCACAGTGAGGTTAACACTGTCATCTGTCCTACCCAGATCTGATCCTGCCAGTCCAGGGATTGAACCAGCAACCTTCCAGTCACCAGTCCACATCCCTAACCATTAGGCCACCCCTGCCCTGAAAGTTTGCCCAGCATTAGGAAGCTGTTGCTTTTAACCCACAACATGTGATCAAAGGAACTCCCAATGGAAGTTAAACAGATCATCCTTAGACTGAAAAAAGAAGAAATCCATCAAAGAGATAGTGGAAATGTTAGGAGGGACATAATCAATAGAAAAACCCCTTCACAACATCCACCCAAGTGAAAAACACTCTCCAGGAAGTAGGTGTAACAGTATCTAAGTCTACCATAAAGAGAAGCATTCACAAGAGCAAATACAGAGGCTTCACCACAAGGTGCAAATTACTAATCAGTCTCAAAATAGAAAGGCCAGATTAGACTCTGCCAAAACACGTCTAAAGAAGCTGCCCAGTTCTGGAACAGCATTCTTTGGACAGATGAAACCAAATACAACTTGTTCCAGAATGATGACAGGAAGAAAGTACGGAGAAGTCTTGAAACAGATCATGATCCAAAGCACACCACATCATCTGTGAAACATAGTGGAGGCAGTGTGATGCATGGGCATGCATAGCTTCCAATGGCAGTGGGTCATTAGTATTTATCGATGATGTGACAGAAGGCAGAAGCCACCAGATAAATTCTGAAGCATAAGGATATACTGTCTGCTCAGATTCAGCCAAATGCAGCAAAGTTGATTGGATGGAACTTCACAGTACTGATGGACAATGACCTAAAATGTACTGTGAAAGCAACCCAGGAGTTTTTTTTAAGGCAAAGAAGTGGAATATTCAGTAATGGTCAAGTCAGTCACCAGAGCTCAACCCGATCAAGCATGCATTTCACCTCCTTAAGACAAAACTTAAGGCAGAAAGACCCACAAACAAGCAACAGCTGAAGACAGCTGTAGTAAAGGCCTGACAAAGCATCACAAAGTAAGAAACCCAGCATCTGGTGATGTCCATGGGTTCCAGACTTCAGGCAGTCATTGCCTGCAAAGGCTTCTCAACAAACCATTAAAAATGAATGTTATATTTATAGTAATGTTAATTTGTTCAATTTATTTTGAGACCCTGAAATGAGGAGATTTTGTATAAAAATGCTTGCAGTTCCTAAACTGTAACTCCAATTTGGATGTTAATCATCATCATCATCATCATAGCAGTCTGTCAGGGGTGACAATGACTGTTTCATTTAGGCCTGATCAGATTCCTCCACGCAGCTCTGTCCTTCGCCTTCCACTGCCAGGAACTCCTGACCTTGTTAACCCGGGCGACGTCCAAGCTGGTATGAGTTGCCCTCTGACTGACCATTTCATGAAACTGCTTGCAAAGTATTTGAGTACCGCTAGCTTTTGCTGGACTAGCGGCACATTCTTGGCAGATAGCGGTATTATCAGTGGCAAGGACAGGCTAAGACAAACTGACTCCAGTATCTGTTGCAGTGGCTGACCAGATGATAGGTTTGTTTATCTCTGCTCTTTGTATCGTGCATGTCATGATGCACCGACTGGCAAAAGTCCACCACAGACCTTGCCACAGATATGCTTATTTGCCAGGATGTCCAGTCTCACCCCGTGTAACTGGGAGTTGTCCACCACAGACCTGTGACAGATATTGTTATTAGTTCTGCCAGGATGCCCAGTTTCACCCTCCACACCCTCAGAAGGGCGGGGATAAGATAAGATAAGATAAGATAAGATAAGCCTTTATTAGTCCCACAACGGGGAAATTCCAGGATTGCAACAGCACAGGGATAGCAACACTCAGAGCAACAATCAGAAGGCAAGAAAAAAAACAAGCAAGCAAGAGCAGCTAATAAACATATGTACGTATTACTATAAAATATATATATATACACACACACACAGACACACAGTGCAGAGCATTGTAGCTGGATGGAATAAATATATGAATATATGAACACACAGTGCAGAGCATTGTAGCTAGATGGAATAAATATGTAAATATATAAACACCCACAGTACGGAGCATTGCAGCTAGGTGGAATAAATATGCAAGTATATAAACACACACAGTGCGGAGCAATGTAGCTAGATGGAATAATATGTAGATATATACACTCATCGGCCACTTTATTAGGTACACCATGCTAGTAACGGGTTGGACCCCCTTTTGCCTTCAGAACTGCCTCAGTTCTTCGTGGCATAGATTCAACAAGGTGGTGGAAGCATTCCTCAGAGAGTTTGGTCCATATTGACATGATGGCATCACACAGTTGGCGCAGATTTGTCGGCTGCACATCCATGATGCGAATCTCCCGTTCCACCACATCCCAAAGATGCTCTATTGGATTGAGATCTGGTGACTGTGGAGGCCATTTGAGTACAGTGAACTCATTGTCATGTTCAAGAAACCAGTCTGAGATGATTCCAGCTTTATGACATGGCGCATTATCCTGCTGAAAGTAGCCATCAGAAGTTGGGTACATTGTGGTCATAAAGGGATGGACATGGTCAGCAACAATACTCAGGTAGGCTGTAGCGTTGCAACGATGCTCAATTGGTACCAAGGGGCCCAAAGAGTGCCAAGAAAATATTCCCCACACCATTACACCACCACCACCAGCCTGAACCATTGATACAAGGCAGGATGGATCCATGCTTTCATGTTGTTGACGCCAAATTCTGACCCTACCATCCGAATGTCGCAGCAGAAATCGAGACTCATCAGACCAGGCAACGTTTTTCCAATCTTCTATTGTCCAATTTCGATGAGCTTGTGCAAATTGTAGCCTCAGTTTCCTGTTCTTAGCTGAAAGGAGTGGCACCCGGCGTGGTCTTCTGCTGCTGTAGCCCATCTGCCTCAAAGTTCGACGTACTGTGCGTTCAGAGATGCTCTTCTGCCTACCTTGGTTGTAACGGGTGGTTATTTGAGTCACTGTTGCCTTTCTATCAGCTCGAACCAGTCTGGCCATTCTCCTCTGACCTCTGGCATCAACAAGGCATTTCCGCCCACAGAACTGCCGCTCACTGGATATTTTTTCTTTTTCGGACCATTCTCTGTAAACCCTAGAGATGGTTGTGCGTGAAAATCCCAGTAGATCAGCAGTTTCTGAAATACTCAGACCAGCCCTTCTGGCACCAACAACCATGCCACGTTCAAAGTCACTCAAATCACCTTTCTTCCCCATACTGATGCTCGGTTTGAACTGCAGGAGATTGTCTTGACCATGTCTACATGCCTAAATGCACTGAGTTGCCGCCATGTGATTGGCTGATTAGAAATTAAGTGTTAACGAGCAGTTGGACAGGTGTACCTAATAAAGTGGCCGGTGAGTGTAAATATATAAACACACCCAGTGCTGAGCATTGTAGCTAGATGGAATAAATATGCAAATATATAAACACACACAGTGCAGAGCATTGTTGCTAGATGGAATGAAACAGCATAACCGTCTACTTAGTTATCCTACATGGTATGATTATGTGCCCATACATATTCTCACCCTCCATAGCGACCGGTATGTTCCTAGTTGTATGCCGGAGGGGACCATTGTGTAAGTCTATTGCATCTTTTGCATTCAAAAAACTATTAGTTTGTTACGTCTTTTTGCTATCTCTGCGAGCAGCCCTGCTTAGGTTGTACAGTCTGACAGCCGTTGGTAGGAAGGACCTACGAAACCTCTCGGTTGTGCACCTGGGATGATGTAGTCTGCTGCTAAATGAGCTCCTCAGTGCATTCAGTATGTCCTGCATAGGGTGGAACTCGGACTCCAGCAGAGATGACAGTTTAGCCACCGTCCTTCTCTCTCCTATCTCCTCCATCGGATCAAGGCGCTGCCCCAGGACAGAGCTAGCTTTCTTAATCAGTTTGTTCAGTCTCTTCCTATCGGCTGCAGTAATGCCACTGCCCCAGCAGACCACTCCAAAAGTGATGGCTGATGCCACCACCGTGTCATAGAATGACTTCAGCAGCGCCCCTTGTACACCAAAAGACCTGAGTCTCCTCAGCAGGAACAGCCTGCGCTGTCCCTTCTTGTAGAGTGCATCAGTATTGTGTGACCAGTCTAGTTTATTGTTCAGATGAATACCCAGGTACTTATAGGATGTCACCATCTCGATGTCTGTTCCCTGTATATTTACTGGTACTGTGAGGGGCTGCCCATGCCTGCGGCAGTCCACCACCAGCTCCTTAGTTTTCCTCGCGTTGATCTGGAGGCAGTTCCGATGGCACCAGTCCACGAAGTCCTGGATAAGCCCTCTGTACCCAGCTTCATCTCCATTGGAGATGAGGCCAACGATCGCAGAGTCATCAGAGAACTTCTGTAGATGGCAGTGTGTTGTGTTGTGTGAGAAGTCCGCAGTATAAAGAGTGAACAGGAAGGGAGCCAGCACCGTTCCCTGGGGGGCCCCCGTGCTACTGATGATCGTGTCGGACACACAGTCCCGGGTTCTCACAAACTGAGGCCGGTTCGTGAGGTAGTCCAGGATCCATGATGACAGGTGCTGGTCCACCCCTGCGCGCAGCAGCTTGTCCTTCAGGATCATCGGTTGGATGGTGTTGAAAGCACTGGAGAAGTCAAAGAACATGATCCTCACCATATTCCCGGGCTTCTCCAGGTGGGACAGAGAACGGTGAAGGAGGAAGATCACCGCATCCTCCACCCCAATGCCATGCTGGTAGGCGAACTGGAGTGGATCCATCGCTGGTTCCACCAGGGGGCGGAGGTGAGCAAGGAGCAGTCTCTCCAGGATGCCGGTTGAGTTGCCGGTGGCCCGACCTATGAGACAGGTAGTACCGGTTTTCATGGTTATCCGGTAGCAAGCAAACCAATGCCTGACCTGACCTCAAATTAAAGCTGAGAGTCTGCACTTTAAGGCCATATTGTTTATATAAAATGTATCTTGAATATATTTTGTTAACCTCTTGCACTCCGGTGTACTGCGAGCGGACACGTTTCTGCATCCTAGAGCGCACGAGGGCGCACGAGGGCGCTGCGTCCTAGAGCCCACTGAAAAAAAAAGCTGCATTTCCGTTCTTCCACTACAGACACAGCCGCGAACAGAAAGCCAAAGGAGTGCTTTGATTGGTTTAGATGCGATTGACCTCTCAATTGACTAATAAGAGCCTTGAATTGGGTTTCTGAAACCTTGAAGAACCAATGACTGAAAACCTAGCAAGAAGGACCCGCCTACCAACGGCTGCGAATACAGCCAGCCAATTGAAGCACAGAAGTTCGAAAGCTGTTTTGTGTAAGGCTGGGTGACACACAGGCGTTCGCCAGTCTTTTTTTCTTACTACTGTTCTTATTTGTTTTGAAAAAATCGTTCACCAAAACCGCAATCATGGAAGCGCAAAACCGCAATAATGGAATTATGGTTTGACCGGGTCGCGTGACCAGAACCACAAGTCTGTAACAAGCGGACCAGCGTCATGTTCGTCTGACAATGAGGAAGAGAAGTTCGCCAGCTACACTGCTGTTGTGGACAGGTAAGTGTTATAAGCTAAATTATTCTTTATCCCTGAAAATTGTAATCCAAATGACTTTTGACCGATCAGTAAATTACAACTGTGCGTTATCGCAACATGACGGACCCGGACCGCTCCAGTCCGGGTCCGTCATGTTGCGAACGGCCCCCCCGTCATGTTGTGAATGCCCCCCCCCCCGCTACTCTTCTGTCGCGGATTGCAGATATATTGCAGATATTTTAGTCCAACTGTGCGTAGTAGACCGCGGCGCACCGTCACCGCTTTCCGTCATGTAGCGATGGGCGATGTCCGTCCTCTGTAGCGGGGGGTGGGGGTGGGAGTTGTTATTTTCTACATTACAAATATTTTAGTATAATTTTTAGTGCACTGTAGGTTATTTTTTCTTGTAAAAAAAAAGCCACACATTTTTTACGTGGCATGCTTCTTTGTGTGTGGGGGCTTGTTTGTTCATTCATTCATTCATGAATGAATAAACAACCCCCCCCCACACACACACACAGCCCTTCACCTTTCATTAGAGCCCAAGATGAAGCTTCTATATTGAATCATTCAAAAGTTACAGACGTTTTTCCAAACTGTGCCATTTGGCACAATTTGGCACAGTTCAAAAACGCCTGGGAACAACCTAAGAAAAAAGCTGTGTAATACATTCATTTTTTGTGGTATTGTTACAAAATTTTGACCTCAGCTGGATAACACTTGGTTCTACATTTCTGTTGCATTTTCCAGCCCGGATCTGAAGCTGTGTGTTATTTGCAAGCATTTGTATCCAAAAAAACACCCAGGCGAAATTTATTTTCTTCAAGTTCAGTATGTTTAGATGACTGTTACTCAGTGGCAGGAGCACTTAGAGAGATTATGACTGTTTTGTCAAAAATTCAAAGTGTTTTCTTTTAAATGAGACCAACCCCATGAAGATGCTGCAAAGGGTTGAAGAACAGCTTCTGATTTACTTTGGGTACATTATTTTTTGGCGTTTTTAGGGAAATTGACCAGAGTGCAAGGGGTTAAATAGCTAAAATAAAACTTTTGTCACTGTTCCAAATATATACTGTATATATATGGATCTAACTGTATGTATATTCTTAGGGATGTCTACAATAATCCCTTTGCTTCACAGATACTTTATTTTGTAGTAAATACAAATGTTTTCCTATTAACATGCAAGGCTATGATAGAAAACATGGTACAAGATGCCCTATATCCCAATACAAGCAGCAGATTTACTGCTCTGTGTTAAAGATTTATGAATAAACCAGACCGTCAATGACGGAGTAGCTCATTCCGGCCTGACGAAATCACCCGGGGGTGCTCAGATCTTCTGAACATTGACCTTAACCTTAAGCACAGTCTAGGTAAAGACCAATCTAGGATGCACATAAAGTCAAGGTCAGTGGCCTAGGAGAAATAACATTTTTGGGGAAATCATAAATGCACAGATCTTCTGGCCTTTGACAATGACATTCATCCCAACCTGGATGCAGACCTGAGAGTCACTGTGAATGAGTTTCACACATATTGAGGTAATTGCATAGGAGGAGTAGTGATTTTTCTAAAATCTTGTAAGTGCCCAGAGCTCCTGACCTTTGACCTTGGATTGACAACATGGATGCAGACCCACCTGAGGATCATTATGAGTGAGTTTGGTGAGCAACAGGGCTAATGCCTAGGGGGAGTAGCAATTCCTGTGAAATGTGGATGGATGGACAGAAGGACAGACAGACAGACAGACTTACAATGGATACCACGTCATTGCATTAGCTCCTTTTGGCTTGCTAACCCTAACCCTCTCGGCTTTGCCGAAATTAGCTAAAAACTATTTCAAATTTATTTTGTACTTTTGCAGAGTCAAATGCATGAGACCCTCTTTTCACTCATGTAGAGACAACAAAATGTGGGGAAAAATATGATAACTCTATGACAGCATATTTCATTAAACAAGGGTGATCATTTAACAGGAAAATGAGCTCATTTCTCAAGAAAAACAGGATAAGAGGAAGAGTTTATTAGGAGTTTAGTAGCTCACTCTGAGACGCAACTATCAGAAAAGTCCATAAAGGTGAGAAAAGTGTTTCCTAAAATATGAATGCACTTTGTGTTTATTACAGACTCTGACATCTGCCAGGAGGAAGTTGCTGATGTGTTTCACTCTAACTGATGAAGTGTAACATCTGGTAAAATGTCCCAAAAACAGTGAAAATGCTCCATTTCAGTCAATTTAATGTCTTTCATATGGACATGCTCTGGGCATTATTTAGTAACCATCGTTACTAATGAGCCATTACTCAAAATGACTTCATTTACTATTCTTGGATATCAGTTCCTGTATGTGCATGCTGGTTTCATATTTACAGATGTGAATATTGAAAATAAGAGCCAACTAAAGTGATCTACAACAGAAGACTGCATGCTATGAAATTAAATACTCCAGTGATGCTTGTTCAAAGGAAATTTAAATGAAACAGAAAGGACTGATGGATGATTTAACCACCAGCATCACCAAAATGTCACAGCACTAAAACACCAGGGGAGTATGGGAGCATATGTGTACATGTTTGTGCACGTGTGGGATGGAAATCACTGCTCTCTGTTTGCGTGCATAAGCGTGTGGACGGGCTCCACGTTAAGGTGTGTGAATGTGTCACATACTGGCTCTCCATCTGGTCCAGGTGGTCCTCTCTCCCCAAAGTCCCCCGGAAACCCCTGAGGACAAAGAGACGAAACGTAAATTGTATTCACTGCAGGACACTTTTCATTCTTATTCAAGTACGTGCATGGGTGGATATTCCATTTCACTGTTGGGGAGGGGGCAATAAAAGGAAAATTTTCTCAAGAGTAAATATTGAGGGGGATGCTTTAAGTATTATTCTAGTCAGGGCCGTTTCTAGCTTTTTGCAAGATTGTGTTTGGGAGCTGATGTCTTTGGAATGCTGAAAAATCTGTTAAAATAGAAAAAAAAATAATAATAATATACAATTACATAACAAAATTAGGTCATTGTCTAGAAGAACATGAAAAAATTAAATCATTACATAGAATAACTAGAGGGCACTCAGAGAGCGCATACCTCTGCCAAGGCCCTATCTCACAATCTTAAAGAAAGTGACCACTTCTTATCCCTTCAACTCCATCCCCCATTACCCCTTTCAGGGCCAGTAAAAATAAGACAACTTAAATAAAGTATTAAAGTTATTATACAGCAAGAGGACCCTATAAATACTATTTATATGCAGTATATATCAAATATGAGCAGTAGAAAAGCAGAAAATAGAAAAAGTTGCAAATTGACAAGTTGCAAATTTATTAGCAAAATGTTGCAAATTCAAGAGAAAAATGTTGCAAATTCACAAGAAAAAGTTGTAAATTTACAAAAAAGTTGCATATTTATGAGGAAAAATATGCAAATTCACCAGAAAAAAGTAGCAAAAAAGCTATAAATTTATGACAAAAAAGCTGCAAATTTACAAGGTAGCAAATTTGTAGAAAAAGATATAAATGAAGAGTTAAAATTCTGCATTTATGTTTACATCGGTGCTTCAAAATCTTATTCAGTTATGTAACATGATACAGAAAGGCTCAGTGGTGTGTTGGCCAAGTGGTAGAGCATCCACTGAGGCACAACCCCACAGCCGGGAGGTTGTGGGTTCAAGCCCTGGGTCATACCAAAGACCATATAAAAATGGTACTTCCCGCCTTCTAGCTTGGTGCTCAGCATATTAAAATGGGGAAAGGAAAAGTTGTTTGTGGTGGTGTCTTGCAAGGCAGCAGCCCCTCTGACTCTAGATATGATTTAACATTGTAGATAGGAGAAATGTAATTTTGTTCTACTGTACATGATTGGCTGTATGGATTGAATGACAAAGTTGGCTTCTTCTTCTTCTTGTTCATTATGTCAATATATGGTCTTGAGGACAAAAATTAGCAGCTAGTATAATCCAGACATTGTTATACAGCAGCAAGTTTCAACATAATTGTGATTATTGTGCAAACACTGACATAATAATACATTTACATGAGAGGAAACTGTGTTTATGCATTTATGGGCCTTCAGCCCACCAAAGCAAACTCAGAGTAGATCATTATTCTTTAACCACAGAGTAAAATTTGCAGTTTAAGTTTTCAGAAACACCACCGTTATCCAGCCTAAAATGGTACTACCGTTAATAGAGTAGCAATTATTACAATTTCACAAAGTCAAATATAACATTAAACATAAAGGCTTTTAAAATATGTGCAAAACAAGCATAATGCCATACTTAAATGCATGAAATCCAGCAGCTGCCAGGTGTGGGTATTGCCTGTTGTTGTACTATCTTAAGGAGACTGTGCCAAGTAATTATTCTGTCCATTTAGCAGTAAAAGTCAAGCTAATCTGAGCTCTACTGAGTTAACAGCGGCGCACACAAGAAACCCCACATCTGCACAAGGCAATGCACTTTAAGCCAAGACCATTCAGACGCTCATAATAGCTAGGTTCTGCTATTCTGGCCCCAGCACATTGTTTCAAAATGCTAATTATGGCTACCTCCAGAAAATGTCAGTTATTTCTGTAAAAGCACAGATTAGCTAGATATACAGCATTTTGATTTATGTCAAAAACTCGAAGCAGGCCTCTTTTGCACAAGACAACACAGTTGCCAGAGATCTTAATAAAAAGCCTGACATACTTTTCACTCCCCTCTCCTGCTTCCATCACTTCAGAGATCTGTAGTTGAAGCTAATGTTAGATGGCTAGCTCAAATTGTCAGACACAGCCTGAGCTTACTAACATAAAATCGGCTATATGTGGCAGGGTAAAAATCTCAGCTAAAGCATTATCGGACAGGCTTGTATAGTTTGAGTGGTCAGTAGGGTATGATCCACCCTGGGGTAGGCCTATAATAAGCACAGGTAGTATCTCACTGGGCTGGGAGAGCTCCTGACTTGGAGATCAAAAAAAAAAAAACAGGGAAAAATATGCGAATCAGCACAATTTTCACTTGGATCACACTGACCTGGCACACACGGCAAAAAAAATGAAATGTTAAAATATATTAAATCAAGGATAAAATGCTTGTTTTTTGTTTGACATGTTTTTCTTGCTGGGCAGTCTTCTGTAAGAAAATTTTACTTGTTAATTTGTTAATATTAACAATTTTTTACTTGTTTTAAGCAATTTAATCTTGTTTTAAGTAAAATTTACTGCCAATGGAACAAGAAAATTTCACTTATGAAACTGCTTAAAACAAGTATACTTTTTGCCAGGATATTTTTACATGTTTTAAGCAATTTGATAAGTAAAACAAGGACTATAACAAGTACAATTTTCTTATAGAAAACTGCACAACAAGAAGAAATATCCTGTCAGACAAAAAAACAAGCAAATAAAGGCTTAAGATATTTTATCTTACTAAGATTTCATTTTTTGCAGCCCATTTGTGTATGCCAGACGAATATTCTACGAATATCACAGAAATTCCTGATGAATTTTGGGGCAAAATTTGCCATGCATGTGTTGCACAACAAAATTGTGCATTTTTTTGCACTTACCAGTGTCCCGCGACCTCCCCGCAAATCCCGTACAACACTTACGTGGCAGTTATCCGTGACAATTGCCAAATTGAGACCACATCTCCCTATTCGAGCAGTCATTTTGTAATCAGACGTCAAGCGAGATCGATCGCAGAGAAGAAGCGCAGAGACTGCTGGATGAGGAGGCTGCCTCAGAGTCCTCCGCATCAGATGCAGCGGCCCCCTATCCCTAGTCTTGCCTTTCTTGCTCTTGGTTGGCATGGTGACACTGTTGGTCGCAGCTGCGCCAATATGTGCTAGAAAACGACCGGGTCATTTGCGCCTGTCTCGCATGCAGAATATCTTTTCCTTTTTGTCTCCAATCAGTCATAGTTTAGTTTCATAGGTCCCCAACCCCTTACAAAGTTGTCTAATTTCTCTCGCACCTTCTGACTCATGGAAATAAAATTGAGAAGGGTTGGAAGAGAAGTGTCAAGACACCTGCGATGACTCGGCGACAATTTGGTGAGGAAACTTTTTGAACATGATGAAAATTCCTGTGACAAGAGAGCAAAGCCTGTGACTCACAAGAGGAAATTGCGAAGCACCTTTGGAGACATTTTGGAAACTCCCTCACGAAAACCGTTCTCCAACTAGTTGCAAGCTGTCGCAGCCCGATGAGATACTACCTAAAGGTTTTTCAGAGGTTTTTGCATTGACACCCAAATTCATGCACAAGAACACACATCCCCTTTAAGGAGATTTAATTGTAAAGAATGAGAAAAGGTTATTTTTCCCTAAAGCTCCTTCCCCCTCTCCCTTTAGGTGCTATGCTCAGACCTGCTCTGTGGTACAAATTGTGCACAGTGGGGGAAGCACAAGTGTAGTGGAAATCTATGGAGCATGACAGTGACCCAAAGGATGAATCATAAAGCTATCACCGCTGCAGAACAGACTGTGGATAAATGTGGAAAATGCAGCTTACTTAGTGCAGATACTAAAGAAGCCTTTGAAGAGAGTCACATGCCAGCAAAAAAGGATCAAACAGCAGCAGTTCCCGCTGAAAGATTCAGAGCTGATGTGAAAGAACTGCAATGAATGAGCCTGCCGAAGATGAACCACCAAAAGACAAACACGGGTGCAGACCGACACTGTATGCAAAAAAAAGGAGAACTGCTGGCAATGCACTTCGGAAAGTTTTTATAGTCTCCACTCTTTTAGATATATCTTACTGTGTCTGTGTGAGCTTCCATGACAGAGTACAAGCCCTGTGGTGATGGCCGTTAAAATGTCTGGCACAGGTCACACATTTCTTATACACTTTCTCCTCTGTCAGAGTAAAGAGGGATGAGCTGTTGGGGATCTTCTTATTAACTCTCCAAGCTCTCCATTTTCCATGCAGCAGCACAGAAATCAGATGACAATGATGAGATGCTAGCACTTTTCTGTTGTCTTCAGGAGAAAAGACGACCTGCAGATTTGTTGGGATAATCACCTGCAGGTCCTACTTCAATAAGCAGAACACACACATGTAACACAGGGATCTAATACAACACTAAACATTCGTCCGCAGCTACTTCCTAAACATTGGCCTAATTACTAGACAGGCCTCACAGCTAAAATCCTCACAGTAAGCGGACGCTGACTTGCGTGTGTTCAGACATTTTGGCC
Organism: Pholidichthys leucotaenia; assembly: GCA_020510985.1. Lineage (NCBI taxonomy): Eukaryota > Metazoa > Chordata > Actinopteri > Cichliformes > Pholidichthyidae > Pholidichthys > Pholidichthys leucotaenia. The sequence goes on from CM035850.1 coordinate 42,173,730, forward strand.
TACAAATTCTTTATTTACTGAAAAGCCAATAAGCAACAGCTGCAAAATGATCTCAGCGGTGTGTTTCGGGGGTTACACACTCCTTCTAAAACACTCTGTCAAAGTGACTTTGAACACTATATCTGACACACACAATCACTTCCTTCCAACTGGCTTGGCTCCATGCTGGGGGAGGGGGGGGCTTTACTCTAACCTAACAAAAGCCTTTTTCTTGTTGCATCCAAGACCCCAACATGCGACTGGTGGGACTCCGCTCCATTCTGGCTACAGTTAACCCTTCCAATAGCTATGGAAACACTGAGCTTGCTCAAACAATGACGTAAATGCAGACCTTATAAATTTTCACATGTGCAAGTGTTGGAGTCCTCAGAGCAAAGATCCAAAACTTCACTAAATATGAATTTATGTTACTGGCTCAGAGGTTGCCCCCCCCCCACCACCACCAAGAAAGGATGATTAATATAACGTACAACTATTAGTGCACATACATAAACATATACTGTAGGTGGTTAAAGGGGTAAAATGACTTCAGGAAATGATATTTACCTTTACTGTATATTCCTATTCTAACTTATTTAGAATTTCTTTAGCTGGTGAAGATCATATAATGCAGAGACAGTAGGGACTCTGGAGGAGGCTACCTATCATTTTATACATTCCACAGATATTTTAATACTATTAAAAAAAAGCATGACCACAAATGTAATGTCACTGTGCAGCCTTAGGGGAAAAACACTATGACATAAAAGTTTCCTAGTATAAAGATGTAAGGGAATCTCAAGCTAAACTGGAACCGAGTTCTGGCCATGAAAGTTTTTGGGAGAAGAACAGAGGATGCAGAGCACAGAATCTCTGATGTGGAAGATTGGGCACCTTAGATAAGGACGTGATTGAGACACAACAGTACAAAGACGGGTTCACCTCAACACCCAAGACTCTTACTGCTGGCGTGCCTCCGGGAAGTGTACTTGAGCCCCTGCTGTTTCTCATGTACACTGATGACTTGATTTCTTATGTTGAAAATGATCTCCTCCTCTTCACTGATGACTCAACACTTCATGTTGTCAATAAAACCCCCCATGTTAAAACCATCAATGCTGAGAACTTACAGTGGGACTTGAATAAAACTGAAAAATGGGCATCAGATTGGTGCATCACATTCAGTGCAATCAAAATGGAGGAGATGATAATTTGCAGGAAACAGGACCAGAACCACCCTCCTCTCTACTTTAAAAACAAAGAGCATTGCTCTCCTGGGTGTAACTGTCACTACTACACTGACCTGGGCTCAACACATCACAAATCTCACCCAAAAAGTTGCAAAGAGGCTTTACATATTAAGCCGTTCAAGAAACCTTCTTCCAACCAAATCAAGAGTTACCATCTACAAGGCTTATATAAGACCCTTAATGGAGTACGCTAGTCCAATATGGTGTGGTGGAGGTACCACTGTACTTGGATTGTTGGACAGACCTCAGAAGAAAGCCCTCCACTTACTGAAAATAGAAGAACCTATTAAAGCTGGAATATACCAAGTGGAGCACCAAAGGAATGTCTCAACTTTTTGCACCTTTTATCGACACTTCTTAAAATCTTCTATTGACCTGTCAGCAATTGTTCCCTCATTATCATTATTGTACAACCAGATCCTCTGCAGTTGCTCATTCCTACACTGTTACCTTGGTTAAGTCTCACACAAACCTCCACCAGTCTTCCTACATACCAAGGACATGTTGGCTGTGCAACTCTCTTCCCGAAATCATTTTCTCTTCTATTCCCAGTATGGACAAATTTAAGCATTCTGTTAATGCATATTAATCACCAGATTTTAAGAGCTGATTTTTATGTGTGTTCTTTTAATTTTTACTCTCAGCTGAAATGATACAATGAATATTTTGGACCACTTTTCATCAGCACTAATGTCACAATCAGGTCCATCAATACTTAATTTAAAAAAAAAGAAGATCTCAGGTCTGCTGAAGCAAACCAAAAGGGTGATAAGTGAAAAGAATTTTTTGAGATATGGATACCAAAGACTCAGATTCTTAAAGCCAAAAGCTGTCCCACAGTTCAGATGGAGTCTGTAGTGACCGAAAATCATTTATATCCTCCTTCAAAACAACACGGATAAGTGGTTGATCATTCGCCATCTCCTGGGGTGGAAAAAAAAAAGTAACACAAAGTCATTCCGGTCACTGGGAATTCCTTACAGGATGATCTTTCTTGCAGTCCTGGATTTTATGCATAATGGAGTTTATCTCTTTAAAAGTAGTGCAGAGGCACAGGGTTATGTGGAAGGGATGAGAAAAGGCATTTTGCCCTGTGCGTTTTGGCACAATATTGCCCGGTGCAAGAGATCTGTACCAATCTGATGCTTTGCAAGAGCACTCTGAGGCAAGTGCAATATCCCCTGCTTCTGTACATGAAGATCCCAATATGTCATTGAAGGAGAGCAGTTTTCAACTTTTCCATGTAATTATTGGGGCAAAACCAAATTATGATAAGCCTATCATCCATGAATATACAACAAAAATAGTTGTGTACAACCCATAGTTGTTGATCAGGATCCCATGGTGAACCTGTGTAGCAAGTTTGGTGACCCTAGCTTTACTTGTTCGATAGTAATGGTGTAAATGAATGCTAAGATTGATCTTTTGACCCAAGCCTACAGTCAGTCAGGGTGTACAGTGCCTCCCGAAAGTATACACAGTGCTTTTTTGAGATTTTTGCCAATTTATTAAAAATAAAAAACTAAGAAATCACATGTACATACTGTAAGTATTCACAGCCTTTGCCATGAAGCTCAGAATTGAGCTCAGTTGTATCCTGTTTCCACTCATCATCCTTGAGATGTTTCTACAGCTTAATTGGAGTCCACCTGTAAATCCAGTTGATTAGACATGATTTGGAAAGGCACACACCTGTGTGTGGTCCCACAGTTGACAATGCATGTCAGAGCACAAACCAAGCATGAAGTCAAAGGAATTGCCTGTAGACCTCTGAGACAGGATTGTCTTGAGGCACAAATCTGGGGAAGGGTACAGAAAAATTTCTGCTGCTTTGAAAGTCCCAATGAGCACAGTGGCGTCCATCATCCCTAAATGGGAGAAGTTCGGAACCACCAGGAGTCTTCCTAGAGCTGGTTGGCCGTCTAACCTGAGTGATCGGGGGAGAAGGGCCTTAGTCAGGGAGGTGACCAAGAACCTGATGGTCACTCTGTCAGAGCTCCACTGTTCCTCTGTGGAGAGAGGAGAAACTTCCAGAAAGACAACCATTTCTGCAACAATCCTCCAATCAGGCCTGTATGGTAGAGGGCTAGACGGAAGCCACTCCATAGTAAAAGGTACATGGCAGCCTGCCTGGAGTTTACCAAAAGGCACCTGAAGGACTCTCAGACCATGAGAGACAAAATTCTTTGGTCTGATGAGACAATGATTGAACTCTTTGGTGTGAATGCCAGGTGTCATGTTTGGAGGAAACCAGGCACCGCTCATCACCAGGCCAATACCATCCCTACAGTGAAGCATGGTGGTGGCAGCATCATGCTGTGGGGATGTTTTTCAGCAGCAGGAACTGGGAGACTAGTCACGATAGCGGGAAAGATGAATGCAGCAATGTACAGAGGCATCCTGGATGAAAACATGCTCCAGAGCTCTCTTGACCGCAGACTGGGGCGACGGTTCATCTTTCAGCAGGACAACGGCCCTAAGCACATAGCCAAGATATCAAAGGAGTGGCTTCAGGACTACTCTGTGAATATCCTTGAGTGGTCCAGCCACAGTCCAGACTTCAATCCAATTGAACATCTCTGGAGAGATCTGAAAATGGCTGTGCACCGATGCTTCCCATCTAACCTGATGGAGCTTTTTTTTTTTTTTTTTTTTTTTGTTACTTATTTGTACCTGTAGGTAGATTTGGTTTGCAGTCTGGTGACAAGCCACTGGCTGCCGGTCGCTGCGTGCGCGAGCGCCCTAAACCTACATGTTTTTGGTATGCGGGAGGAAACCGGAGAAATCCCGGAGTAAACCCACGCAACACGGGGAGAACATGCAAACTCCACACAGCTCACTGTTGGTCGGGGGCTGGGATCGAACCCACGATCTCATGATCCCCGCAATCCCCCGGCCGAGGGTAAAACTGTGCTGCCACAGTGCTAAACCACTGCGCCACCGTGCAGCCCACTTGAGAGCTTGAGAGGTATTGCAAAGAGGAGTGGACGAAACTGCCCAAAAATAGGTGTGCCAAGCTTGTGGCATCATCATCATCATCATCATAATCCTCATCATCATCATCATCCGTATTTATTTTTGACAGGACACAATTAATCCCTCAGTTGGGGTGGGTCCTGTTTGACTGCACTTCTCAGAGTCCCACTCCAGTGGTTCCTGTCCACTGGTTCAAACTGGGCCAGTTGTAGCTTGACCCGGTCCATACGGACACCCTCTAGCCATGTCTTCTTTGGTCTTCCTCTTCCTTGACCTCTGCTGCTACCAGGATAGACCTCAATGACCTTCTTAATCCGGCCAACCCTCCTCTCCACATGGCCAAACCAACGCAAACAGCGTGTGCGGAGCATATCCTCGAAGTCATCCAGCTGCAGCCTAACCAGGAGTGCTTGCGAGCTGACCTCATCCTCAGTGGAGACACCATCATATTCAAAAAGACTTGAGGCTGTAATTGCTGCCAAAGGTGGATCACTAAAGTATTGAGCAAAGGCTGTGAATACTTATTTACATGTGATTTCTTAGTTTTTTATTTTTAATAAATTTGAAAAAATCTCATACTTTTTTCATGTTGTCATTATGGGGTATCATGTAGGATTTTGAGGAAAAAATGAATTTAATCCTTTTTTCATCCATCTTCTTCCGCTTAATCCTTTTCGGGTCGCGGGGGGGCTGGAGCCTATCCCAGCATCTTTGGGCGAGAGGCAGGGTACACCCTGGACAGATCGCCAGTCCATTGCAGGGCCAACACAGAGAGATGGACAACCATTCACTCTCACAGTCATACCTAAGGACAATTTAGAATCCCCAGTTTGATGCCACTAACTTGCATGTTTTTGGCATGTGGGAGGAAACCGGAGAAATCCCGGAGTAAACCCACACAGATCACTGTTGGTCAGGGGCTGGGATCGAACCCAGGATCCCCCGGCCAAGGGTGAGTTGCTGTGCTGCCGCAGTGCTAACCACTCCGCCACTGTGCTACCCTTATGAATTTAAAATGAATGAATTTAATCCATTTTGGAAATGGATTAAAATGTGGAAAAAGTGAAGCGCTGTGAATACTTTCCAGATGCACTGTAAGTTGTCTATTTGTCTTCGATTCCGCTATGGTCTCGATTTGAAAAGCCTACATCATTCCTTTCAGTAGTTATCATGTTTACAAGATTTAGGGAAAAATTGACCTCTGACCTTGACCTCAAGGTCTATAATTCCTGCCAAAATAATCTGATTGGCGCCAAATTGCAATGTGTGCGTCATCAGTGTATATCAAATCCTGGTACCGAGTTTCAAAACAATCGGAACAAATCTGTATAAGGAGTTGATTTCACAAAAGTGGGACAGATGGATGGACAGACTGCCCCATAACATAATTCCCCTTCGGCCTTGAATCAGTGGGGAACAAAACGACAAAATGGACAGCATTTATTCAAACAATCATCAAAGTCAAACAATACAGATTTAGATTACAACCCTCAGCTGGTCAAACCAACGGTGTTGTGCAGCACTAATCTCCACAACATGGTCCTTTTGCATATATAGTGACTTTTGAGGTTGCCACACACACTATTTTATTATTTTTCACTTCCCTTATAATAATGTCATTTTCTACTTCGGAAGCATTTCTCTTTTTGACATCTTATGTTCCTCTGCGTCGTAAATGCTGAAGGCAAGGGGTGGGCGTGGTATGGAAATTACAGTCATTTCCATCCACCAGATTTATCAGTGAGTGAACAGTGTAAGATGAGATTGGCCAGATATGCGTGGTTTCATAAATAACTTTTCGTATAATCATATCTTCACCCAAATGTGCACTGATTTCTACACACTTTTGATAAATGATGGCCATTAAGTGTAGCCACAATCTGCGCATATCTAAAACCTTGATAATACTTTTGGGGTTGAAAAGCTAAATTTCTTTTGCTGCTGTATATGTAATTAACTGTAACAGTAGACTTATTAGATGTGTTTTCATGTCTTTGGCACATGTAATCAGTCACAGAGTGTGCCTCCATTTCCCAAACATGGCAATTCAAAGGTCCTCGACAACAGATGATGTCAGCACTTCTAGCACAGATCATCACACTTTGAATCAAAGATTATCTGCAAAGTATGTTGAGACAAAACTTTACCGGCCTACCCATCTTGCCCCTCTTCCCTGGTTCGCCGGGCATGCCCTAAAAATCCAAACAAATGAGAGCGGGTGAAGGAAAACAGAGCACAGAGGGTAGAGAAGACAGAAAAACAGAGAAGAAAGAGAAAGTCAGACATTATGTAAAAACCATATCAAAACCAAAACATAACATTGTTGAGCAGAACCGATTCAAGACTAAAACACACGATTAAAAAGCCATAGGCTGTAAGCCTCTCTCATCTCTTGATTGAACAGATGTGAGGAGCAGCTAATATTTTTCCAGCCATTTATATCTAAAATAAACACAAATTTCTCTAGGGAAATGGAAGTAGACGCCATATTTTGATATGGACGGCTAACGTATGAGCTGTGTCACTGTCTGGTGATGGAGGGGTACTGATTACAGCCTTTCTTGTGTTGATGCTGATGAGTAGGAAACTCACTCCATGTTTAACAGGGATGTACAGAAGGAGTGGGGGTCATGATGAGTTCTGGCAGTTCAAAGACTCTGAAAGTCTGTGTGTGGGGGTGGGTGGGAGGGGGGCTTTTATCATATGAGTCATCGACACTCCCACACAGCTTTGTGCAGCAGTATTTTGGACAGCTGGGGACCACTTCCCCGCATCATAGCAACAGCAAGACAGCTGAACGAGACTGCTGAAGAGGCACTGTTGCCATCTCATAGGGCCATTAGCTGGAATCACTTTGCCTTTTTGCAATCACTGACAAAATATCCACTTGGGATGACTCACTCTTTCGCCATCGGGCCCAGGCAGGCCAAAAAGGCCGGGGATTCCAATGAAACCCTGCAGGAGAGGAGAGGAGAGAGGTTGAATATAAGTGTTTAGGTGTCACAAAAAGCAGGGGGAGAGAAGCATTCCCGTCGGCTCTAAGGGTGGGTTTTCAGTGCCTGGCGGTCTAGTACAGGGCGGGTCGTCCATGAAGAACCAAGCCATGAGGCAAGTGTATATGCCCATGGACTGCATGGTGCTGGCTTCCACGATGTAGTCCAAGGGCACATACCCTCACGCCAGGGATCTCTGCAGATAGCCAGGACATCATCATCATCATCATCATCATCATCATCATCACACTGGGGCTGTCAGACACAACACAGAGGACGACAAGCACAAAACACACTGGGGGAACAATTGAGATGTTAGAGGCAAGCATCATTTGAGGAAGTTTACACAATGTGGAGTGTGCCGCAGAAGAGAAGGCAGGACGTGTAGAAAGGTGGCTCAGACAGACAGAGATGTAAGGGTGTGTGTGTGTGTGTGTGTGTGTGTGTGTGTGTGTGGAGGGGCTAGAATGCCTCCTTAAGACAACAGGGCCTCATACGGAGCTTAAACAGGAAATTCCAGCTGGTGGGGGCAGGAGCACTGGAGCAGCCGTGGGGAGCTGATAAAGAACCGTTATTGGAACGCGACATAAAAATCAGTTTGCATCCATGAGCGCCTGTTTCTTTGTTTGTGTACCTAAAGGGCGTGTGCTTGTGTGTGGCGGCTTATCAACAGCCAGTCTTTCACCAAGTGTCTGCACACGGGAGCACAGTGTTTACATTACAGGCAAAGGCACCCTAAGTTTAGCCCGCTAATAATAGAGGCATGCGTGTGTGTTCACGTGTGCTCCTGGGGAACATGCGTGCATGCATGCATCAGGATGTTGTGGCATACGTGCGTGCTCCGGTGCAACAACAGGCCACATTAGACATTTTTCAATGTGCTTTTTTTCCCTGTGAATATTTTAGTGTTGGGCTGACAGTGCTGCCTTTGTGATTCCACTGAAGTATTGGTGTTAGTCATTTAGACAGATGAGATTAGACACGAAAAGCGCACTTTTTAGGGAAGAAGTCCTTACCCGCACGCCCTTAGGCCCCACTGGTCCTATAGGCCCTGGCAAACCCTGAAAAAAAAAAAAGTAAATCGCAACTAAATTTTACATGCACCACACTTACTAAGGTATGTTTGAAGTGTGTCAGGCAAGAATCTGCAGCATAATCATAATAATATTTACATTGTGTGACGAAATAGAGTCAGAAAGGCTGAATGGTACTTTGTTGGTGAATGCACATTAGTGTAGGGCTGTCCCAAATTCAAAGTTTTGAGGCGCTGAATATTCAAGAGCAGTCCAGAGCAAATATCTGAATATTCTGTCGTCTTTCTTCTCCCTCAGTAGACTGCAACAGCATCAATGTCCCATTAGAAATGTGGCTTTTCCTTATAAACCTGGATTTTTTTTCATGTACATTTATAACTTTTTTTCATAAATGTGTATCTTTTCTTGAACATTTTACACATTTTTTTCCCCTTATACCCCGTTTACACAGGGGTGGAGACTGTTGAGAGAATGGCCAGATCTCTCAAAAATCTGTCATTGAGCACCAGCAATTGCCAAGATTTCTCAAGGATCTCTCAAACATTTGCATAGAAATGGCTTTTTTGAGGCTTTAGGAGATCGTTGAGAGATCGGGACCATTTTTGTTCACTCAATGGTCACCCAATGATCTCTCTGCTGTGTAAATGGGCCCTTACAAATGTATTTTCCCCCTAAATTTACAACCATTGTCTTAAATTTTGAACATTTTTCTCTTAGTTTTACAATTTTTGTCATATGGGGGGGGGGGCTGAAAAGTTCATAGGCTGAAAAGTTTATAGTGGTCAAATTTGACCAAATGTGTTTTATTTTTCAACACAGTCTCCTCTTTGGTCCACACACTTCTTCCATTGGTGTTGCAGTGCTTGGATCCCTGTGGTTGAAAAATAAACCACATTTGGTCAAATTTGACCACTATGAACTTTTCAGCCTATGAACTTTTCAGCCCCCCTAATAAATTTTAGTCGTTTTTCCATATATATTTGCAAATATTTGCATGCATATCTTTTTACTTTTTTGGTAAATTTTGTGACATTATCACAGTTTGTACTATTTTTTCTTGTAAATTTGTGAGATTTTTTAAACTAAATTGTACAGCTGGAATAATTAATGCATTAACTTTTTTGATTTATGTGTTAATTATCTCCCATTAAGAGAAAAAGTTAATGTGGTTAAAAAACTGATGCTGTCAAGTCACTCCCTGGGGTGGTGTTGGCAGTGGTGACTGATTTGTCTCCACAGCTGGCCCAGCTTAAAAAAAGAGCAGGTCTTGTTTTTCAGGGTTTAAAACTGATCCTCTGGTACTCAAGGTGACCTTATTTTGTACACATAAAATATATATATTAAAATCTAGTCCCTTTTTTTACGTGTGGATGGGTTGAAAATCGAATATGAGTGTAATGGACAAATATCAAGATAATCTGATATATGGGTGCAGCCTTACATAACAGCACTTATTTCTGTACAATAAAATATAATACATAGCCACGATGTACATATGCAACACATGCGTCATTGCACATGCACTCTTTATAATGTTAGCCCAATCCTATTCCTTCACACTACAGCTCCTCTATTCAGTACTTAAGCAAATATTTTCTCAAAGCCTTCTGCTCAACATAACCTAATTTCACTTGGTCCCCTGCTCTCACTATGACCTCGACTACAACTGTACCAGTCACAGCAGAGGATTTACTGCACCTGCCTGCCAGGATAACCTTTGGCACCTGGGCTTCCGACTGGACCATGCTCCCCCTGCAAGAAAGAGAGAAAGGGGAAAATAAGAGAGAGAGAGAGACAGAGGGTGATTGATCAACATCACAACAGTACAAATACACATAGAGAGAGGTCACTGTCTTTAGTGAAGAATGCACAGTAGACGGGGTAAAATGCAGCGATATATTAGACACGTAATATTGATGTGAAAATGCTAGCTGTGCAACTCCTCCCATGGCATTCCTTCAAATGCTAGTTCATCAGAGGCAGAGTCATTTCTGGCCGCCTCAGTCACTAGAGCAGGGATGTCAAACTCATTTCATTCCAGGCCAAGACCCTGCAGATTTTACCTCCACCCAATGTCTTCCACGGGTGATTTAACGAGAATTTCTTCCCAGTGATTGCTGATTAGCAAAAACACCTGCTGAAGAGACTGGGTGGAAGTAATATTTCAAGGTCTTGGCCCGAAATGGACTGAGTTTGACATCTATGCACTAGAGGGACCCCAAGCTACAAGTTCACACTTAACACTTTTTGAGGGGAAAATTAAAATTCTCTCTCTCTCTCTCACTATCTCTAGGTGCCATGCCTAAAGGCGTGGGAGATTATGATCCGATATTTGTCTCTGTCCCTCACAATCTGCAGGAAGCTGGATGATGTTCCTTACAACCAGCTGTTCAGGCCATCGATGAGTTTCTCTCTCCGTCTGCCTCTGCTCCGTTTTCTGCAGATCTTTCCAGCAGTAAGAAGGTGCTCTAACTTTTCTCTCCTCATGACATGCCCACAGAATGATGGTTGCCGTCGCCTGACATCATGGTAAAGCATTCTCTTCTGTCCTGCTCTTCTCAGTACTTCTTTGATGGTTACTCTCTAAATGTAAGCTATTCTTTGCGTCTTCCTGAGGCACCACATTTCTGCTGCACTGATGATATTCCAAGCTGTTGTGTTGAGGGTCCAAGCTTTGCTGCCATATTTCATGATGACAATGATATAACAATCCATTACTCTTTTTCTGGGCTTGACTGAGAGATGAGGGTTGGTAAGGATCTTTGACAGGACCATGAAAGCTTTCTTCGCCTGGGCTATTCTGATCCTAATCTCTTTGATGGATTTTCCATCACTGCTAATGGTAAAATTACCTCCAACTTTTTTTTCCTCATACTCTAAATGTGTGTTTTTTTAAATTGTAAATTTGCCTTTTTTTAACCTCTGCCAAGGAGGAAATGTTTCCATGTTGGTTAGTTTGATGAAATTTTCACCATAGCCTTTGAGTTAGGTCGGTGTGTAGCTGAGTCTTTATCTTTAATGTAAGTTAACTTCTTCAAAATTATTTATTGTAAACTAATATTAACTAGTACATGCCAGTAGAAAGCAAGTATTCTTGTCTGAAAATGGGTTTTAATTAGGGTTTACAGGCCCAAATGTAGGCTGTGTTTGAAAGAGGAATACAAAGAGGTGTAGCCTATAGGCAATCACATGTTAGACTTTGACAAATATGAAAGGGACTGAACAGCACTAAGATTTATTTGATTGTGTTAATTACAGAATTATTGAAAATGAATGGGACATCCAATATTAGCGACTGTTTTGGAACCCTTGTTTATTTTTTGTCAGATCACTTATTTGTCTGATCTTTTATCACTTACATATTGTAGGTGTTGTATCTTGCACTTTGGGGAATGGGAGTTGTTCAGTCATCATTATAATTCTTTAAGTTTTTATGTGTAGTTTATAGTCTATCATCAACAAACTCATGCAGTACTATAACAGGACACGTTTACAAATATTTGAGACCCATTGTAGTGCATCCTTTTATATTTTAGGAATATTACAAGTATAAAACACCAAACATTATTATACACAGCAAAATGACCTATCTGGCTGCAAGTGTTGCATCAGTATTGCCCATTTGTCAGTAAATAATTAAATAAAAAAATGTTTATTTCATTATTTGAGTGTTTTTGTGTCCAGTTTGGTGACGGTCATTGTTAAGTCAAATCATGCATGTGGCCGCATATGATATGCAGTTGATCTGGGCATTATGCTCCACAATCATGGTGGTATTATTACTAACTTTTAATGTTTAGATAGCTGTGTGAGCACCCCGAGAGGAGTGCCATCGATGATGGCGAGTCGTGGTCTTGCAAAGGGACTCCCGTCTATCACTGACTGGGTGGGCTGAGCTTGCTTCAATGCAAAAGACCGCATTCCACCTGCTGCTTCTCCAACACCGGTGTTGGAGAAGGCAGACCCCGGGTCCCTGCTGACATTGCCCGAATTATCCTTTAGACGTACGCAATCACGGCAACATTACAGTATAATTTTTTAAGCATTACATCTTCCCTATTCTTTCTTTCTTGTCAAATTTGTCGCTTTTCCCTTCCTTTTTTGGTTGCGAAGTGCTGTGGTGACTGACTGGTCATGATGCCGCGTATTATCCAATCAGCATGGTCAAGATGTCGCATATTATCCAATCAGCATGGTCATGACGCCATGTATTATCCAATCAGCATGGCCGTGATGCCGCGTATTATCCAATCAGCACGGAGTCAATCTGACACCCTGCATAAACTGAAGGGCATGAAGAGACAGAGTGGTGACAGAGTGGTGGCTAAACTTTTATTGATAAACATTGCATATTTTGACTGAGGGACTCCATACCTGGGGATGCACACCCTCGTAACCTCAGCAAAGCACTTCTAAAATCTGAAGCCAGTCTGACAAATGGTTCAAGAGATATGCGTGGAACAGACAGGCAAACAGACACACACACAGACAGAGCTTCTTTGCATTTATAGATAGATATTAATAATTTAGCTCATTTTGAGTCAGTGGAACAAATTTATAATTTAGAGGTTCCGGATTGTTCTTGTTGCTAGTGGGTCATTAATTGGTGGGCACAGGAGATGAGCACATTGCATGTGCAGGGTTTTCCCCGCAAAATCTGCATGGATCCTGCACAGACAGGACGAGAGAGTGTGCTGCTTCTGTATGTATCCCACTGATTGATGCCTGTCTTTTACAGAATAAAGTGCCAGCTGTGAATCCACTGCTGAAGTTTTTTTTATTATTTATTTAACTTTTATTTTACCAGTTACCAGTTATTTTATTTAACTTTTATTATTTATTTAACTTTTATTTTACCAGGACTGAGGTAAGGACCTGTTTTACAATGGTACCATGGCCAAGATGGCAGCACTTATAAAAACAACCAATTACAAAACAAAGTTACACTGCCTGGCCAAAAAAGTCACCACCATCAGAAAAAAAGGCTTCAATTTGCTAGGGCAGGGTTTCCTCTGGTAACATTTCTGGGTGGCGGCCCGCCTTGCCAGAAAAATTACCGCTGCGCTAATGAGGAGATATGAATTTAAGAAAAATATATGAAGCAATGACTTTCCGCAAGCGTGCACACAACAACATGCGTGGCCGTCATCTGCGCAGAGTTTAGAAGCACCCGCCCATGCGAGCTTTCCAGTCAGGCAGAGTCTCTTGCTAGCGTGACTGTCTGAGAGAAACATGAGTTTATTAAAGCACTTTAAACGTGGAAAAAATCAGAAGAGGTATGTAAGCAAAGGAGGCATTTATCATGGTTTTAACCTGCTGGGAACAGGAGCAATAATGGAAGAGTCGCTTAGCTAAGAGACGTGGTTAGAATTCATATTGCAGCTGGCTTCATATGAAGGGAAAGGCAAGGGGGGCTGATGAATTGTTGAAGATGTATTTCACCAGCCACTACAATATTAACTTATGTTCCCTATTATGTACCTGGCAAGTTAAGATGACTGCAATTCACTAAGTCAATGACGTTAATCTGTCAGCAGCCTTCAGACAAACTAAACGTGCCAACATTTGGATTTCAAAATAAGGGAGGTTTTTCCTGCTGTCTGCGTGGTGGTGAGATTTCTAAAAAAAAAACCAGACAAACTATAAATATAAAGAAATACTATAACAGAAATAACGGCATGCTTGGTCATTTAAGTTAATTTATTTCTTTAAATATAATTTTAATAATTGTATTTCTTTGAATTCAGAGTTAAAGTTATTGTTTTGTTCTGGCTCTACAAAATTATGGTCAAAAGTTTAAATTGTATGAGGAAAAAAGGTAAAAAATTTACCACATTCTGTTTCAAATTTATAAGAAAAACAGTAATTTTATAATAATCTGCCTTTGTCCATCAGACAGGCCTCTTCACTGTCCAATTTTAAAACTCCTCTTAAAACCCATTTTTATTCTCTGGCTTTTGACCCAGTTTGAGACATTGATTTTATTTATTACCTCCGCCAGGCCGAAAAGGCCAGGAGGAGGTTATGTTTTTGCCAGGGTTTGTGTGTTTGTCTGTTTGTCTGTTGGTTAGCAAGATAACTCAAAAAGTCTTGGACGGATTTGCATGAAACTTTCAGGCGTTGTTGGAAATGGTACAAGGAAGAACTGATTAAATTTTGGGGGTGATCCGGTTCACCGTCTGGATACAGGAATTTTTTTAAAGCATTTTTCAACACTGTGACATAGGGCCATTTTCAACATGTGCGCAGGCGCAATGGAGGGCGCTGGGCGTCGTGTCTGACCAACACAAACTCCGCCTTCTTCAACGTTTTAGCCACAAAAGCACGCGGAAAACACTGCTGGCCTGGGCCCGCCAGCGTGCCTGTTTTTGCGCCACGCTGCAAAACCTGACACGGCCACCTGTCCGCCGCCCCATTATTTGCCAAAAATTCCCCGCCCAGCTATAGGCGCTGCGTAAAAACGACCTCTCTGCCGGGGAAGACTCTAAATTCTGTTTTGCCGCGGAGCGCAACCCCAATATAATATAAAACCCACGGCAACCTGTCTAACCAATCTGCATCCGTCAGTGGAGGAGATGGACACACCAACACTTCAGTTTATTACCTCCGCCAAGGAGGCAATGCTTTTACAACCGTAAAACGGGGCTATAAGGGACGGCGGGGTAATATGGGACACTTTTCTAAATGTAATTCTGCTTTTTTAATTTTGCTTCCGCCTAGATTTGATGAAGGATTCATGGATATTTGACAATAACAACACAACTCAGCGTCCTGCTCAAAATAAAAAAAGCAGAATTACATTTAAAACATTTCCCACAAAAGTGTCCCTTATTAACCCGCCGTCCCTTATAGCCCCGTTTTACACTACTGAACCACTAATCCTATCACTATCACATTGATTGTCATTCATTAATTGTCTGTTTATTGCACTGTCCATGTCAAATAAACAAATAATCATTGTGAATCCAATTGCTACTCATATCTTTTCATGCTCAGGGAATCTGAAAACGTACACACAAACACTCTATGGGGGGAACTGTGCCGCTTGGCGGAGGTCTGCGCTCTCCGAGTGCTTTTCTAGTTCTTATTGTCTCTATTGTATGACTATTGTGTTGTTTGTTTTTTTTGTCCTTAAGCTGTATTTTATTGATTTTATATTTTATTTGTCATTGATGTACAGCATTTTGTGTCAACTGTCATTTTTAAAAAGCTTTATAAATAAAGTTGGACTGGATTAAAAAAAGATAAAAAATTAGCCATAAAATAATCCACATTTATAATAATCTCAAATGTACAAGAAAAGTCACAATTTTACAAAAGAAAATTACAAATTTGAGGAAAAGTGTTGCAAATTTAGATAAATTTACAGAGAAAAGTAGAAAACTATACAAAAATTGTTATCCATTTTTGAGAAAAACCTTAAACCTGCAAGACTGAAGTCATTACTCAAGTTTTTAAGTAGGTGCTCTTTGTACCTTTAACTCAACTAGAAATTTTTGGTTGTCTACTTTTTATTATTAATTTCATAGCACTGGCTGCACGGTGGCGCAGTGGTTTAGCACTGTGGCAGCACAGTTTTACCCTCGGCCGGGGGATCGTGGGGATCATGAGATCATGGGTTCGATCCCAGCCCCCGACCAACAGTGAGCTGTGTGGAGTTTGCATGTTCTCCCCGTGTTGCGTGGGTTTACTCCGGGATTTCTCCGGTTTCCTCCCGCATACCAAAAACATGTAGGTTTAGGGCGCTCGCGCATGCAGCGACCGGCAGCCGGTGGCTTGTCACCAGACTGCAAACCAAATCTACCTACGGTACAAATAAAAAACAAAAAAAAAATAGCACTGCTTTTACATGAGTAGAATTTCTGGCTACTATACCCATCTCTGATCATATAATTTAAGTATGAATGAGTAAATTACTATTATGAATGTTTTTTTCCCTTCCCTTTCCCTTCCTTTTCACCGGAGTGGTGGCTCAGTTGGTAGAGCATCCGCCCCACACCCGGGAGGCAGGGGTTCAAATCCCGGCCGGGTCATGCCGAAGACCATATAAAGTGGAACTTCCTGCTGTCCAGCTTGGTGCTCAGCAATAATGGAATGGAGGAGGGAAATTTGTGGCGGCGCCTTGCATGGCAGCGGCCCTCTGATTCTACACTTGGGGTGTGTGTGATTAACACAGTAGATAGGTAAAACACAATCTCGTTCTACTGTACATGATTGGTTGTACAGTTGAATGACAATAAGGGGGTGGTTTAATTTTTTTTTTCCACAATATCTTTATTGAACCTTTTTTTTTTTTTTTTAACAAACATGATACAAACAATCAAACACTAACACTAAAGTACTACAAAAAAAAAAAATGCACTAAAAACACCAACAACCACCAACAAAATCAAATCTTCAACAATGCTCCTCTGTTTAGTCTAGTCAATCCAATACATAAGTATACATATTATGTTCACCAGTTTGGAATTTACAAGGTCCACACACATCATTCACCTTCTTCTTCAAGAGTTATGTTTAAATTTTTTACATAATCAATAAAAGGTCTCCATATATTCTCAAACACAATTTCCTTTGATTTTAGTATATATGTTATTCTTTCTAATGGAAGGTTTGTTAACATCTGTCTTAACCACTGAGTCACATCTGGTCTATGAGTCTTTTTCCATAATAGTGCAATACATTTTTTGGCATTAAGCAAACTGAGGTCTATGAATGTTCTTTCACTTTTATTAAAATTATGCTTTTCTGGGTACAGACCCAACAAAAACAGTTTAGGATTCAATATGATTTGTTTTGAGATTATTTTTTCAATTGTTACCCTCACCTCTTCCCAAAACATTCTTATTAATCTACATTCCCATAAACAATGAAATAGGGTTCCTTTACTTTCCATGCATTTTGTGCATGTATCTGGTATATTTTTGTTATATCTATTTAACTCCTCCGGTGTAACATACATCTGCATTAACCATTTGAAATGTATCAATTTAAGGCGTGCATTTATTGATTTGGTTTGAGCTTCTGTACAAGCCAATTCCCATTGTTCCTCTGAAATTTCAATTTGCAGATCTTCTTTCCAGTAGTTTAATCTTTTCAGTGAATTTTCACTTGAAGATAGTGTCAGTGAGTTATAAAACTCTGAAATAATACCCTTTCTTTTACTATCTTTCATCATCATTTTTTCCAAGGATGAATAAATAGGTCGAGTGAGAGCTTTATTTTGATTTGATCGAATAAAGTTTCTAAGTTGAAGAGATTTAAAAAAATGTGTTCTATTGAGATTAAATTTGATCCTCAGCTCTTCAAAAGACATTATGTTGTCTGCACATGGCAAATATAAATCCTGAATCTTTTGTATCCCTTTTAAATTCCATACTTTAAATACAGCGTCCGCTCTCCCTGGTTTAAAATATTGATTACCCCATATTGGACTAAATTGTGACAATAACTGTGGTTCTTTTAAATAGTTTTTAGCTTCACACCATATTTTGATCATATGCTTTACAAATGGATTTTTAACTTGTTTTTGTAATTTTTTTGCCGAATCTGAGTATATGAATATGGGAAGAGGTAAAGGTAAATTGTATGATTCCATTTCAGTCCAGTGAGGGAGATCATTTGATGAAAAATAATATGTCATAGACCTCAGTTGTGCCGACCAATAATACAACATAAAATTTGGACATTTCAGACCTCCACGATCAAATGGTAAATATAATAAAGACAAACGTAATCTAGCCCTCCTGTTGTTCCATATAAATTCCACTAACTTTTTTTTTATTCTTGAGAATAGATCTAAAGGTGGTGATAAGGGAATGTATTGAAATAAATAAAGTATTTTAGGTAAAATATTACTTTTAAGTGTATTGATTCTCCCGATCATCGACATTGGTAGTGACATCCATCTCTGAGTTAACTCATTGATATCTGACATTAAGGCTTCATAGTTGACACTGGCGACTGATTCTAGCTTAGGCATAATTTGGATTCCTAAATATTTAAACTGATTTACAACATTGAATTGATTTACCTCAGGGGCTGGGTAATTTCTCTGGGTCTCATTTAGCATTAATATTGAAGATTTAGTTTTATTTATTTTATATCCTGATATTTCCCCAAAATTCTTTATTAAATTCAACAAGGTTGGAATTGATTTTTTTAGATTCGACATAAACAAAATTATGTCATCGGCGTACAGGGAGATTTTATGTTCTGTTGGTCCAACTTTAATTCCATATATTTGTGAATGTAAACGTATCGCTATCGCTAAAGGTTCAATTGCCATAGTAAACAGTAAAGGTGAAAGTGGACAGCCTTGTCGACATCCTCTATTGATTTTTATTGGTTTTGAAATATTGTTATTTGTTAGGATTTCTGCTGTAGCATTATTGTATATTATTTGAACCCATTTTATGAAATTATTTCCAAGTCCAAACCTTTGTAGGACTTCAAAAAGAAAGGGCCATTCAACTCTATCAAAGGCCTTTTCGGCGTCCAATGATAGGAGAGCTGTATCCGGTGCTTCTTTATTAAAATAAATAATATTAAATAGTCTTCTTACATTATGGAAGCCTTGTCTACCCTTTATAAAGCCATTCTGATCTCGATTAATAATATTTGGTAAAATTTCTTGTATTCGTCTTGCTAAAATTTTACAGATTATCTTAAGGTCGGCGTTTAATAGGCTTATTGGTCTCATATTTTCACATTTATTAGAGGGCTTACCTGGTTTTGGCAGCAGTATAATTAAGGCATTATTTATGTATGATGGTAAATTATTATTTTGAAATGCTTCTAAAACCATTTCCAAAAAAGGTTTTATTAATTTATTCTTAAATTTTTTATAAAGGTCAACTGGAAGACCATCTGGTCCTGCACTTTTTCCTGATTTCATATTATCAATGGCTAGCCCAACTTCTTCTTGACTAATTTTAGACTCCAATATCTCCCTGTTTTCATTTGGAATACACGGTATAGATAGTTCGTTCAAAAACCCATTTAGTTTTGTTAAATCAGGTTCATTTTTGGTATCATATAATTTTTCATAGTAATCTCTAAAGGCTCTATTAATTTCTAAAGGATCTATAACTACCTGTCCATTACTTATAATACTGGTAATTGGTGTTTTAATTTCTAATTGTTTAATCTGCCATGCTAATAATTTTCCTGATTTTTCACCTTGTTCATAAAAAGATTGTTTCAATCTTAGAAGACTCGAGGCAGCTCTATTCGCTGATTTTTTGTCGTATTCAGCTCTCAAAATCAGTAATTCATTCTCCAACCTTGGGTCACTTCCTGCATACACTTTTTCCTGAAGATTTTTTATTTTATGTTCCAATTTAGCTCTCTCCTCTCGAGTCTTCTTAGATTTTGATCCTGTATAACTAATAATATGTCCCCTAATAAAAGCTTTGAAAGCCTCCCACTTTACACATGCTGATGTTTGTGTAGTATTGATGTCAAAGAACTCGTCTATCTGTTTTTCTATATACTTGACAAATTCCTCATCCTGAAGCCATTTATGCTGAAATTGCCATCTACCTGATTCCTTTGTCAATTTTTTATCTACATATATTAGACAACAGGGTGCATGATCAGAGATCACGATGTTATCATAAAAGCAGTTTTGAATCTTGGACCTTAATTCTGTGGAAATCAAAAAATAATCAATACGTGAGAATGTCTTGTAGGTACTGGAATAACAAGAATAGGCTTTAACTTGTGGTTTCATTTCTCTCCATATATCTAACAATCTCAATTCTTTCATAAAATGATTAATAGTCATCCTACATCCAATGTGCGTACAATCCAGTCCTGTTGATCTATCCACACCTGGATTCAATGTACAATTAAAATCCCCTGCTATTATATGTTGCCCTGTAAGTGATGATAAGATGAGAAATAAATTAGCAAAGAACTTCTGATCATCTATATTGGGACCATATAAGTTCACAAGATTTATATTTTCTAATAGCAAAGAACCTTGAATGATTACATATCTTCCAAATTTGTCTCCAATTACATTTTTCACTTGAAAAGGAACTGATTTATGTATGAGAGTCATAACTCCCCTGGCTCGGGATGAAAATGAAGAGGTGAATACACTTCCCTGCCATCTACTCCTAATTCTTTTAACATCCTCCTCTATCAGATGAGTTTCTTGTAAAAACACAATTCTTGAACCCATGTCCTTTATTTTATTCATAACTTGTTTAAGTTTTTTTAAATTTTGTAGACCTCTGCAATTCCATGAAGTTAAATTAAGGTTAACACTTTGGTCCATGATCAATAGAGAGTTTGGGATTACCTTGCAGTGTAAACATGCTCATACAGAGAAGCAAAAACATGAGTGGTTGAACATTCATCCTACAAACTACACACAAACAAATTTCCCCTTCCCACACTTGTGGCAAACCCCCCAAAATCAAAAGAAAAATTCTGTCTCCCGATATAGCCATCGACCGTTCCACACCCACGGGGAACAGCCTAAGCCACTCCTTCTTCATCCTCCCAATCACCTTAACTCTACTGCTTTTAATGACGTAGCATTAACTCTCCTCTGTAGTTTTCCAACTTAACTCCAAAATTTTTAACAACTTTGTACATCATAGTTTTTTTTTTTGTTTTGTTTTTGTTTTGTTTTTTAATATATAATACAATCTATATTTTGTAAACTTACTATTTACTTCAAGTCAGTCAGATGCCTGTGCAAATGCTTAATTATTCTACCTTATATTTTGTTCATGCTTAGCTCCCACCAGTCTCTTCTTCTTCTTTGATCTTCTTGATGAACTCCTGCGCCTCCTCTGGGGTCTTGAAGATGTGGGTTCTGCCCTCATACGTGGTCAGCAGTCTCGCAGGATAGATTACACCATGACGAATCCCAAGGTTGCGCAGCTCCTTACGTATGGGATCAAACTGCTTCCTCAATTGCTGGATTCCTGTGGCCAAATCTGGGTAGAACCGCACCTGCTGGTCCTGGTGTTTAATCTCTCCTTTAGCACGTGCAGCGTTGAAGATCTTCATCCTGTCTCTGTTGCTAAGAAACTTCATAATTAAGGTCCTCGGCGGTCCCTTATCTCTCCGTGGGCCAATACGATGCGCTTTTGCCAGAACCACTGCTGATTGCAACTCCTCGCTGCCCAGCACCTCCGGAATCCACTTTTCCAGAAAGGAACATACGTCCCGACCTTCTGATTCCTCTGGAAGACCCACCAGCCTCAAATTATTCTGTCTCGACCGAGATTCCAAATCCAAAATATTATCTTCCAGAGATTTATTTTTTTTTTTCCAAAGTGCGCACCTTTAATTGAAGACGGGTGACGTCATCTTCAGCACTAGTGAGACGGAGCTCCATCTGCGCCGTTCGTTCTACACAGTCACCCAATTCCTTTCTTATTCCTTCCAGCGCTGTCATAATCCCATCAAATCTAGAGGAAAAGTCCGCTCTCATTGAACTCATGGCAGCCATCAGCGCATCTGCGCCATTCCCCGCAGAAATCGCACCGCCGCCAGCCTCCTCCGCCATATATGGAGCCTTGTTTGCTGCGTCACAGACCTGAAAGTCCGTTAATTTGGACTGTTTCGGCGGCTCGCTTTTTCCTTTTCCTGGTTTTCCAGCCTTAGGCTTCGCCGACATATCCTCGCCCAAATGCTGGGATACGTTCTGTCCCAAATGAGAGAGTTATTTGCCGATTTTTTTCTCCAGGAGCAGAGCAGAGCGAGACACGTCCGTCCTACGTGGCAGCCATAACCGGAAGAAAGGGGGTGGTTTAATTTAATTTAATTTCCTACTCTTCATCAATGGAAAAAATAGAAACACTAGAATAACTAGAAAAGCACTCGGAGAGTGCAGACCTCCGCCAAGCGCCACAGTTCCCCCCATACAGTGTTTGTGCATACGTTTTCAGATTCCTTGACCATGAAAATATATGACTAGCAATTGGATTCACAATGATAGGATTAGTGGTTCAGTAGTTATTGACGAAAATGGCATTTTCTGTACTGGCGGTTTAGCGCCACAGTTCTCCCCATAGAGTGTTTGTGTGTACGTTTTCAGATCCCTTAACCATGAAACATATGACTAGCAATTGGATTCACAATGATAGGATTAGTGGTTCAGTAGTTATTGACGAAAATGGCATTTTGCGTAATGGCGGTTTTCTTGTGGACGGTGATCCGGATCACCACCAAAATGTAATCATCTGTAGGATACCCCATTTCTGACAATCTGTGAAAATTTCATGAAAATCCGTCCATAACTTTTTGAGTTATCTTGCTAACAATCAAACAAACAGACAGACAGACAGACAAACAGACAGACAGACAAACCAACGCCAATGAAAACATAACCTCCTTGGCGGAGGTAAAAATACAAAAAAATACACATTTTGGTTATTTATGTAAACCATGAAAAAAAATCCTGCAGGACAAAACATGACACTTGGTATTTTCTAACCTGTTTGTATACCACCATAGACAGAGAGAGAACCTGAATTAGACAGCGCCAGAGAGGGCAAGATGAGACAGAAGAGAGGAGCCAAGAAGAGGAAAGTGTTCAGGCAGAGGGTCCAGGAGAGGTGAGAGCAGAGGAAGGAGATAAGGATGACACCACAAAAAAAGTCTAAACACAGGAAATCTGGGTGGGACCCCAAATGGCCGAATATTTCAATATTCAAGCCTTGGTTGTACAATACTTCAAATGGTAAGTTCCATTATGCAATATTACTGTGCAAAATTTTAAAAACATAAAATAAATACTGTAAAATTAACATATTCTGATTACAATCGTGTCATGTGTTTTCTGCCCCCTCCTCCCGCCAAGATCTTTAAGTCAGAGGAAACACTGCAAGGGAGCAAAAAGATTGGACTCTGGAGGAATGGAAGAAGGTCATGTGGTCTGATGAGTCCAGATTTACCCTGTTCCAGAGTGATGGGTGCATCAGGGTAAGAAGAGAGGCGGATGAAGTGATGCCTAGTGCCTACCATACAAGCATGTGGGGGCAGTGCTATGATCAGGGGGTGCTGCAGTTAGTCAGGTCTAGGTTCAGCAACATTATGTGCCCAAAGAATGAGGTCAGCTGACTACCTGAATATACACTGCCTGGCCAAAAAAAAAAAGTCACACTAATGTTTCGTTGGACCACCTTTAACTCTGATTACAACACGCATTCATTGTGGCATCGTTTCGATAAGCTTCCGTAATGTCACCACATTTATTTCCATCCAGAGTTGCATTAATTTTTCGCCAAGATCTTGTATTGATGATGGGAGAGTCGGACCACTGCACAAAGTCTTCTCAAGCACATCCCAAAGATTCTCAACAGGGTTAAGGTCTGGACTCTGTGGTGGCCAATCCATGTGTGAAAATGATGTCTCATGTTCCCTGAATCACTCTTTCACAATTCAAGCCCAGTGAATCCTGGCATTGTTACCTTGGAATACGCCCGTGCCATCAAGGGGGAAAAAATTCATTGATGGAATAACCTGGTCATTCAGCATATTCAGGTAGTCAGATGACCTCATTCTTTGGGCACATGATGTTGCTGAACCTAGAGCTGACCAATGGGAGGCTCTTACCTAACATTTGCTTAGTTAAATCCAGGTGGTGACTTTTTTTGGGCCGGGCAGTGTATTTTCCTACACAATGCAGACAACAGTTTCAAGACCGCTACAAGCGCAACAAAGGGGAGACTCCTGAGATCTAGCCGGGAGTTGAACAAGACAAAAATCTGAAGGGGAAATCACAATATATCATATCGCAATACTCAGCATATTGCAAGATCGTGATGATATCGTATTGTGTCCTGAATATTGTGATTATATCATATCGTGGGGCATCTAGTGATTTCCACCCCTACTGAAAATTATTTCTAAATAAAAATAAATCCTGGATCAACTCTAAAATTTAATTAGTTCTAAGTTGGGACAAGATGCGGATTATAACAGAATTTTTACAACTCTATCTGCCAAAATGACAGTGTAGCGCAAAATATTGGTAAAATATTTTTTAATGCAAATCTGTCCATAAGTTTCTCCGTAGTCCTCTTAGGAGACAAACAAACATGCTAACGGCAACAAAAACAAAACCTCACTGGTGGAGGAAAAGTAAGCGTTTTTAAACTTTATTTATCAACTGTTATTACTTATCACAATTTTACAAAAGCACCCATTTTAAAAACATCAGCATTTTACTTCTGAAAGATACAACATAATCAGATCTAGATTAACTGCTGCGATTTTAAATCCATTAGATTGAATTCTGAAGTGTGTCTACGTAGCTGTCAGAAAGCAAAAAAGCACACAAAGCCAGAGGTTGCCCCCACAAACTGGAGTGCTCACGTATAACTTCCTTTGACACACTCTGGACGTGCAGCCGTGCTCGCTTTCCTGCCATTCCCTCTCTTGGATAAATATAGTGCACAATGCTGCCAGTTAAAAGTCCAGAAAGAATTTGGCAGAGCGAAGCTTGGACCCTTTAACCATCCACCAGCGAGGAGGGGCTGCGAACACGGTCCGCCGTGTGTTACAGTAACAAACGCTCATCAACACTTCACTGTACGCACACCAGCTGGCCTTCACTCTAAAAAGCTGGAGAGCCCAGGATGCCAAACAGTTGTGCATGTTACTAACTCAGTCAGTGTGGTGTTATGGTGAATTAAACTCAAGGCTGGGGCATGGACTTCGTCATCATCAGCCACAGCTGTGTGAGAAACAAGGGGGCGTCTGAGGATGGACAAAATGGTGAAAAGTTCTCTTTGGAGTGTGGGAACTCCCTACGCTGATGACATCATTCTGTCCTGAGGATAGGAACTTACATAAAAGTGAGTGACAGTGAGGAGAAAGTTCCACTTTGCTTTTCATGACTAAGGTCTTTCCTTAATAGTATGACCCAGCCCGACACAAGACTGGGTGTTTTATCCTTAAAATAGCCTTGGCCTGGACGAGAACACCAAAGTCATGTCTTTACAAAGTTAAAGGAAAGAGAAACTAACTACAGAAATCAAATAAACGTCTGATAGTAACACCACATCACTTTTTAAAAGGCAGTGACAAGCACAAAGGGAAATTTTCTCCAAAAAGCTGCAGCGTGTGTCACTGTTGATCTAGTTGGCTTCACGCTGCTTCTCTTCTCTCTATTTTCTCTCTATTTGGCAATGCTTTCTGATATCCTGGAGAGCATTGCTTTAGCACAGGGCTTTGGCCAGATGTCTGTTCTCACCGCTGGTTTATAATGGCCTAATCAAAAGTGGCTGCCCCCACAGGCATGCTCAGAGTGCACAGACACTTGCACAGACAATGAAAGATTGAATACCTAGATCTTAGCAAAGATTTGGGTTTTAAAGGGCCCGTATTTCATTTGTAAGGTTTAACCTAGAAAACACAGTCATGGGTCATGTGCATACCATTAAAAACGCAAAAAATGCCCACTTCAGTTAAGCAATATTACATGTGAGGGAATGTGGTACCAATGCAGCACTGTGGTGATTTGGTCGTTAGCCCTGTGCCGCACACTGGGCCTACGACCCTCGCACACATTTGACGGCTTTATTGTCATTTTAGACATGCGGTACATTTAACAAAATCTGAAACTCACAGCAATCATCGTTTATATAACCCGAGTCCACTGGTCCAGTCTCTTTAATTAAGCACCTTGCTCGCTAGTTAGCTTGCTAGCTATCTTTGCTACCTAGCTTACTTTCTCTCTGCTGCCTTCTTATCACCATCTCCAGATTAAGTGTAGAGTCAGAAACGCGCGTAACATTCACAAGGCTTCTGATAAAACTGCACAGCATGAGGTTTTAATCTAAACTTTGGGGTATTTCATTTAAAAAGTAAAAAGCTAACCAGGTTAACGATTAGCATGAACTCAGAACAGAACAGAACAGCGCAATTTAAGGATTGTAAAGGTTGTGTCTTTTCAAATAGCACCTCACTGTGGAAAATATGGTACACAACACAGCATTATAACTCTCACATATTATAAAAGGCACAGAAACTTACTGTAACTAAAGATTATTAATACGTTGCCAAAGCCGTTATACATATTTAGTGGTTTATACCTGGTGAAATCTCTGTGGTTATCGAGGGATATAGTAACTCCTACAGTCCTTACTGTCCAATGAAACTGCTCTGTCAGAACTGTTATATAAATATACCATATACGCACTGCTTTTATTTAGTTGAGCTCTTTAAAAAACTTCCTGCTTTTTATGACATCACAAAAAATAAGCCCCACTTTAATTTTTTCTATGTTAGCAAAAACAAAACAAAACAAAACAAAAAAAAAAATCACCCTAACTGCATCCTTAATTACAACTGGCTCACTGAAAAAACTTTACCCAATCAGATTAGGAGCTCATTAATATTAATGAGCAGGCTAAACACTGACAGAACTTTGCAGACAGCTTTTATGAGGTGCTGTATCTTTAAAACTACATATATGTTCTTGAGGATGGAAATGCACAGCATGGGACCTTTAAAGGTGAACTTGACAATATTTTCATGAAAACAAACATTTTTAAAGAATAAGACAACGACAAAATGTTTAGAAAGGTGCAGAATTAAAGTGGTTATATTCTTCAAAAAATAATATATTGATGACAATTTTTTTTAATGGAAATAGTCATAGTATTTACTGTACATCAGAGCAGTTGGATGATGGGACTCTTGTGGCTGGTAACATATATAAACAAACACTAGATAGGGCATGACTAACATTTTCCTGGCAAACGGAGGCACCATATTCTGTAGGTAATTATAATGGTTGACAGCACCTGCAGCAGTGTGATAACAGGATACTAGGGTGGGACTCACCGGAGACCAGCACAATACAATACTACCATGATACTTGGGCCACAATGCAGCACAATCACTATCTTGCGATACGCTGAGTATTGTGATATCATATATTGTGATTTCCAGTCCCAATCTTTGTTTTGTTCAATTCCAAGATCTCGACGAGTAACTCCTTTGCTGTGCTAACCTAACCAGACAGTGAACATTTACCACCATCTAGTGGACCAAAAAGCACTGGTGCCTAAATAGGTAAGTTTGTGTTTGCACCATTTATTAATGATAATAAAGTACCACGATACTAGTGTGTCTGAATTGATACAGTATCACCACCACAAAGTATTGCAATACTATGATGCATCGATTTAATAACAATTAATTGCATCCGTGTGTGTGTGTGTGAGCGACAGAGTTAATCGCACGAAGCATGTTTAACACGATTATTCTGCCACTGACAACATATGGGCGAGAGGGAACAGTTGAGTTAATCTTGTGTCATGTAACTAAACGCGATTTAAATGCAATAACACGATTAAAACAGGCACCACTAGTGTTTACATAGATCTATGGCCGGTAAGGATGTCAGAGCCAGTCACAGCCAATAGCATAACTGGGTTGATGTGATCTTCCTCTACCAACCAGTTGGAACAAGAGTAAATGCGACATCTACTGGCCAGGTGGTCAGAATGTTTTCATTATCACCTTTAAGAAATACAAATAAGGGAAGGACTATGTGAATTGACATGAGTAAAGTCTATAATAAGGGCATGAAAGGAAGATAATGCAGTACATATTAGGAGAACCACTGTAAAGACACATGATGTAAAAACTGGCACTTTGTGTAAACGTGGGTGGAAAAATTGAGAAAGATACTTACAAGCTCTCCGGGGAGCCCGGCTGGACCAGGGTACCCCTTCTGTCCCTACAGAGACAAAAATGAGAAAAGGTAACCATCAATATGACACAATCGGAAAAGCAAAAATGGAAGAAAGCACACCAAATATCCTCGTAGTGAGGAACAACCTGACACAAGCTTCACCCTCAGTGTGTAGGAATGACAAGTGGAGTCAAATGTTAACACTAATAGCAGCAACAGACAAATTCAGTGCCATATGCAAGGCATCAATCTACCCTCCTGTTGAGGGATCAGACTTTCCACTGGCTGTGTTCACAGAGTAATGATGCATTGCCAGGATCGTGGCATGTTGAGAATATAAATGCCTTCCTGTTTGAGTCAGATAGCGAAGCCCTCCCACTGTATGCAGGCCAGACTGCAACGCTGAAGACAGCCTGACTTAGTGCTTTTTCTGCAGCTTTTGCTGACTGCAGCAGGCCGGACCTCCGACAATGACAGGAGAAAAATTAAATCAAAGGTGGGAAGACATGTCTCCTTCGACCACGGTTTGGTAGAGAGAGAGAGAGAGAGAGAGAGAGAGAGAGAGAGAGAGAGAGAGACAGAGAGAGAGAGAGAGAGAGAGAGAGAGAAGAGAAGAGAAGAGAAGAGAAGAGAAGAGAAGAGAAAAAAGCAAAGTAAAAACAGACGGGTGAAGAAAGGAAAGACTCCTGTTGTCCCGTTTTCCTAAACCACAGCTCTACAGAACCAAGCCAAGAATCCCAGAGTTCCTGTAAACTATCCTTTAGTACTGTCGTCTGAAGGAGAAGCAGCATCCCTCAACCCATCATGTTACACAATCATAGATTCGCAGCTTCATAGCAACACTTCAAACTGACTTTCTCTGCCTTGAATCCCATGTGCAGCAACTGTGTGCAGAATACCTATTTCTGTTCTCTTTGATTATTGTTGTGTTTTGTTTTGTTTTGTTTAGGAAAAACCGAGACTATCGCCGCACATCATCTGGTGCAGATCACCAAAACACCAATAGCAGGAGACGCTTGGGTCAAAGGATGAAAATAACACGCAGGTGCTGAAAAACGGCTGTCACAACAGGGCAACACAAGCAGGAAGGGGTTTATGTTTTCCATATTCTGGTCAAACGCTTACTGGTAACAAGACTAGAAAGAGCATAGACGGGTGCACTTGCTGGCACGCTTGACTGAAACAATTTGACTGAAACAATTAGAAATAGAAGTATTAGTTGAGACATGACAATAATTTGTTACTTCCACCAGAGAAGTTTGGCTGTGTTAAACATTAAAAATGTCATTTTTAATGACATTTATAGGATCATGAGCAATGTATTAGATTTTTGGGGTGATCTGACTCACGATCAGCCTTTAGGAAATTTTTAAAGATTCTAAAGGGGTGAATGGATGCACTGCCTTGTTGTTGTTTTGATGGTCTCCAGCAGAGGGCGTAGCATGCTAGTAGCCAACAGGCTGTTAAGAAAGATTAAAATATGAGGGAGAAAATTAGCTGCCTATTTAATGTACTGTTTTGAACTGTCTGACAATCATCTACTTGTACATGAATGTCAGCAGTTTGGCTGCTGGCTAGGTGTTCGCTTTCATTTCTTTTTCCATCCATGTATCGAGCAAATCTGTGGAGGTATGGAGATGTTTAGGAGAGATGGCAGTGGACTTTTTAACCAGATTTTTTAACACAATCTTGGAGAGTGAGAGGATGCGTGAGGAGTGGAGAGGAAGTGTTGTGGTACCGATTTTTAAGAGCAAGGGTGATGCTTAAACCTGTAGTAACTACAGAGGAATAAAGTTGATCAGCCACACTGTGAAGATATGAAAGAGTTGTTGTAGCCAGGTTAAGAGGAGAGGTGACAATCAGTGAGCAGCAGTATGGTTTCATGCCAAGAAAGAGTACTACAGATGCACTGTTTGCTTTAAGAGTGTTGATGGAGAAGTATAGAGAAGGTCAGAAGGAGTTGCAGTGTCTTTGTGGATCTAGAGAAAGCATATAGTGCCAAGAGAGAAAGTGTGGTACTGTATGAGAAAGTCAGGATGTGGCACAGAAGTACGCAAGGGTGGTGCAGGACATGTATGAGGACAGTGAGATGGTGGTGAAGTGTGCTGTAGGAGTGACGGATGAATTCGAGGTGGGGGTGGGGTTACATCGGGGATCAGCTCTGAGGTCCCTTGTTGTTTGCCTTGGTGATGGACAGGCTGACAGATGAGGTCAGGCAGGAGACCATGATGTTTGCGGGATCTGTAGTGAGAGTAGGGACCAGGTGGAAGAAAACCTGGAGAGGTGGAGGTATGCACTGGCACAAAGAGTAATGAAAGTCAGTAGAAGCAAGACAGAATACATGTGTGTGAATGAGAAGGAAGCAGGTGTAATGGTGAAGATGCAAGGAGCAGAAGTAGTGAAAGGTAGATGAGTTTAAATACCTGGGGTCAACCATCCAATGCAGTGGACAATGCACAAGAGAGGTGAAGAAGAGAGTGCAGGCAGGGTGGAGTGGGTGGACAGAAAGGAAAGCAGCTAGAGTGAAAGGGAAGATTTACAAGATGGTAGTGAGACCTGCTATGGTGCATGGCTTGGAGACAGTGGCGCTGGCAAAAAGACAGGAAGCGGAGCTGGAGGTGGCAGAGTTGAAGATGCTAAGATACTATGTTCATCTCTGATATACAGTCTGTGGAACAAACATGTTTTTAGGAGACGTAGTGACCTAAAACTTTTCTCGGTATCACACATGGACACCAGGATACATGTAGCTCCTTATAGCTCATCTTACAACACGGCTTCCTTATAGTACAAACATGTGCGGTGGCTTATGTTCCCAGGCTATACTGTGGTGCCCACTTACTATCCCCCCCCCCTCCCCAACCCAAGCCTACACATGTGCACACACGCTGCGGGTTCTGGGTATTAACCAAAGCCTCTCAACCTCATCTAGACCATCTCAGGTCCTTATCTCGCTCGCTAATGAGCCTGACCATTCCCACCAGACTGCCCGTGTTTACAATGCCACTTGTTTAACAAGCATATGTGTTCAATCAGATAAACCCAGCAGAAATGCGTCTCATTCCCCGCTCAATCCCTCCTATACCGCTAATCTGAGGAGTGCCCCGGAGGGAAAGCTCAGAGTATTTTGACAGAAACAAAAAAAAGACAAATTATATCTAATGGTGACACGTAATTCCCCCGGGTTAACTCTGCGGGTGTAAAAATGAGTACAGACCTCGTGTATGGTAACAACCCCGCACAACAAAAACGAAGCGTCTTCCATTGTACGGCACCCTCTGAGCAGCGCTGTACCACTCACCTCATTAATGTCTGCTTTCATCTCTGCAAAATCGCTCTGCAGAAGGCCAGGCGATTACTCTGAGCAATCATCTGGCTCCATGCATATGTTGCATGTACAGAACAATATAAAAGCCCCGCAAGCGGATGTCTGGCAGGGGCAGACGAAACAAACATCTGGACAAGCCTATACTGTATCTAGACAATTTGGCTGCAATCTACCCAGTGTGGAAAAGAGGGGCATGCAGCATCACTATTAAACTACGACTGGGAGACAAAGCAATGATCTGTTGCACGACTTGCGAAACATGCAAAGAGATGATGGTTGATTTGAATTCTCCCGTAATTGCAATGATGATGAGCTTGTGGATTTGCAGAAGCTAAATGGACAGAGTTTAGTTTGGAATGGGTTTCAGACAGATTAATGTCATACAACGAACTGTCATGCATAAATAAAGTAAACCAGTGTGATTAATACACTGTCTAGCCCTCGCATGGAAACTACGGCGTACGCATCTACCTTGCATTCACAGGATGCTTTTGTTAGGCAGAACTGTGGTTTGGAGGCCGTTTGAAAGAAAAATCGTTGTATACAATCAAACCTAATAGCAAACAGCAGCTGCACTGTCCAGTATAAGGATTAAATTGCAGAATATTTACACACGCGGGAACACATTTGCTCACAGCGCTGTATGGAAACTTGTCTTTGCTAAAGTACTTCACTATAACACCATCATATGGGTTTAAATGGCACATATGTGAAAAGCACATGTACATGCAGACTTCCTGTAAACAAGAACCCAGCTCAATGTCCCTCAAGACAGCTTTGTTTTATGAGCCTATGTGAGTGTTTATGGAATTGTCCAGCAGTTTGTTGACAATATAACTAACTCAATTCTGACCCAATAAGACTCCTGTAGTCTACTGAAAATGTCAGCACTTGCATCTCTTTTTATTGATTAGCTGCATTTTTATGATTAAGGGCCCCATTACACAACATGAAGATCAAAAAATGGCCCAATCTCTCAATGATCTCCGTGCTGTGTAAAGGGGCCCTTACTGATCTCGCAGCCATCTGTACCTTCAGAGTGGAGACATCATTGAAAGACTACTGGGAGATCACTGAAAGATCACTGGGAGATTAATGAGATCTTTGAGCACTCTGACCACTCAATAATCTCATCAATCTCCCAATGAACTCTCAGAGATCTTTCAATAATCTTCAATGATCTCTCAACAATCTCCACCCCTGTGTAAAGGGTGTATTAGGCTATGTGTCCACAGAAAGCATTTTTTTCTCCACTGGGAGCCTCTATTTTCTGTTCATTTTCTATGTAGTCGAGCACTTAAAGCCTTCAATGCCATTAGTGCAAAAATGCTCTTGGTGGTCAGTGGTTTTTGTCACTGTGCCCAGAGTTGAAAAAAGTTCAACTTGTGGAGCATTGCAGCGGCACACCTCTCTAACCAACCAATCTGAGTTAGACTAAAGGATACCATGATCAATTTTTGAAGGCAAGAGCTTGGAGGGATGTGTGCTCTGTTCTAAGTCTGTTGTGGTATTCCACAGCAAACAGTCTCCATGCAAAACAACAAAGTGCCAAGCTCAAGCTGCTGCTAGGAGCGCTCTGAAAAAAGGTCTCAGTGCTTGCAGTGGAAAAAATGCTGTCTGTGGACACAGCCTCATAGAGTCACTGAACACTGTTTCCAGCATGCTTTTGCAAAACTGGGAAGTATAATGGGATGGCATGATGGAGATTCTCGTTTTCGTTGAGTTGGCTTGACACTAGGCTAAAGCTAAAAACTGGACTATCAATGACGGCGTCACCATATGACGAAGTCACTCATTGCAGCTGGATATACGCCCTACAGTTAAAAAAGAGCCTTGCATATATAGGCTGGAAAGTTGAAATGGAATGACATACACATAACCTGGGTCCTTTAACCTGGGGAGCACGGTGGTACAGTGGTTAGCACTGTTGCTTCACAGCTAGAAGGTTCCAGGTTCGAATCCCCAGGCAGGCGGGGGTGGGGACCTTTCTGTGTGGAGTTTACATGTTCTCCCTGCGCTGTATAGGTTTACTCTGGATGCTCAGGTTTCCCTCCACAGTCCAAAGACATGCACGTTAGGTTAATTGGTGATTCCAAATTGTTCCCAAGTATCTGTCTCTGATTGGCCCTTAGAATAGAGGGTTGGTATAGCTACTAGTGAAGTTCTTTGACACTAGAAACAAGTGTTATATTAGTACAGGTCCTAATGTAGACCCACCTGATGATCCTTGTGCGCGAGTTTTGTGAGCATCCGGGCAGTACGTAGAGATTCTGGTAACTGAAGCAGCATTATCACATGAGTTCTTTTCATTTGAGCTGGAGTGAGCTAAAAACTATAGAAGAAAGTGATTGGCAACTAATTGAAGTGTACTTAAATCAAAAATGCTGAAAATATTTCTCAACTTTTTTTTTTCATAAATTTGCTACTTTTGTAAAGCTGCAACAATTTGCTTTTACATTTTCATCTTCTCATAAAGTGGTAACTTTTTTCTTGTAAATTAACAACTTCTCTTACAGATTTGCAACTTTTTTCATAAAACTGAGAATTTGCAGCTGCTTTTTCATATATTTTCTACTGTTTTCCTTGTAACTTTACAACTTTTTTAAAATAAAGTTGCTACTTTTTTTTCCACAAATTTTTGAGTTTTTCTCTTAAATTTTTTACTTTTTTCTCATAAATTTGCAACTTATTTTCTTGTACATTTGCTCATCTTACAAATTTCTAACTTTTTTCCATTTTAAATTTTCAGCTTTTTTTCTTGTAAATTTCCTACTTTTTTCCTATAGATATGCAGCTTTTTCTCATAAAAAGTGAATTTTTTTCCTGATAAATTTGCAGCTATTTTCTTGTAAATTTAGGTCTTATTTTATTGAAAAATCTTTTTCTTGTAGATTTTCTGCTTTTGCTTGTAACTGTACATTTTTTTACATAAATTTACTAGTTTTTACAATTTTTTTTTTCAGAAATTTGCTACTTTTTCCTCAGAAATTTGCATTTTTTGTGAATGTTTTTTTTTTTAACCCCTTGCACTCTGGTCAATTTCCCTAAAAACGCCAAAAAATAACGTACCCAAAGTAAATCAAAAGCTGTTCTTCAACCCTTTGCAGCATCTTCATGGGGTTGGTCTCATTTAAAAGAAAACACTTTGAATTTTTTGGCAAAACAGTCATAATCTCTCTAAGTGCTCCGGCCACTGAGTAACAGTCATCTAAACATACTGAACTTGAAGAAAATAAATTTCGCCTGGGTGTTTTTTTGGATACAAATGCTTGCAAATAACACGCAGCTTCAGATCCGGGCTGGAAAATGCAACAGAAATGTAGAACCAAGTGTTATCCAGCTGAGGTCAAAATTTTGTAACAATACCACAAAAAATGAATATATTACACAGCTTTTTTCTTAGGTTGTTCCCAGGCATTTTTGAACTGTGCCAAATGGCACAGTTTGGAAAAACGTCCATAACTTTTGAATGACTCAAAATATAGAAGCTTCATCTTGGGCTCTAAAGAAAGGTGACACTCAGGGCTCTGTGTGTGTGTGTGTGTGTGTGTGTGTGTGTGTGTGTGTGTGTGTTGTCCCCCCCCCCCCACTACAGAGGATGGACATCGCCCGGTGTGCCGCAGTCACGGTGCGCTGCGGTCTACTACGCACAGTTGTAATTTACCGACCAGTCAAAAGTCATTTTTGATTACAATTTTCAGGGATAAAGAATAATTTAGCTTATAACACTTACCTGTTCACAACAGCAGCGTAGCTGGCGAACTTCTCTTCCTCATTGTCAGATGAACATCAAGCTGGTCTGCTTGTTACGGACTCGTGGTTCTGGTCACGCGACCCGGTCAAACCATAATTCCATTATTGCGGTTTTGCGCTTCCATGATTGCGGTTTTGGCTAACGGTTTTTCAAAACAAATAACAGTAGTAAGAAAAAAAGACTGGCGAACGCGTGTGTGTCACCCAGCCTTTGTCGTCGGCCTCTGTCGGTCTATGATGACCATGGAAGAGAATCCTAAACGTCTTCTCTGCTGGGACAGCACCGCCTGTGGCTGAACAGGCCGATGCGCGAATGGCAGTCCCTGTCACACAGGTCGCACTTGTGGGTGGTCTCCGTGCTGCTGGGTCTGTGGCGGTTCTTCCTGCGGGTCCTTTTTTCATCTGCTGCAGCAGTCAGTCTCTCTTCACCCAGCCTTACATAAAACAGCTTTCGAACTTCTGTATTTCAATTGGCTGGCTGTATTCGCAGCCGTTGGTAGGTGGGTCCTTCTTGCTAGGTTTTCAGTCATTGGTTCTTCAAGGTTTCAGAAACCCAATTCAAGGCTCTTATTAGTCAAATGAGAGGTCAATCACATCTAAACCAATCAAAGCACTCCTTTGGCTTTCTGTTCACGGCTGTGTCTGTAGTGGAAGAACGGAAATGCAGCTTTTTTTTTTCAGTGTGCTCTAGGATGCAGCGCCCTCGTGCGCCCTCGTGCGCTCTAGGACGCAGAGACGTGCCCGCCCGCGGTACACCGGAGTGCAAGAGGTTAACTTTTTCTTTAAAATTTTTCACATTTGCAATTATTTTCTTGTATATTTGCAACTTTTGTCTTGCAAATTTGCATCTTTTTTCATCATAAACTTACAACTTTTTTCTTCCAAAATTTTTACTTATTTTATGGTAAATTTGCAATGTTCATATGGATGTTGAATAATTTTTTATTTTTTCCTGTTTGTGCAGACAATGACCCAAGTTTATTTCTTAATGATTTTGTTGGGAGGGGGACATCTTTATTTTTTCAATTTTAAAGGTTTTGAAGTCTTCACATCACAAAAACTTTGCCCCCCCCCCAAACACAATCTTGTACAGGGTCCCCCAAAAGCCAGAAGCGGCCCTGAGTACTGATGTGTTCAGATGAGAATGTGTATTTAAAACCTCACAATTAAAAGTTACAGCGCTAGACAGCGTGTCCTGGCATCTCAGTGACAGAGAAAAACATGGCTAGTGTGAAAGACAGATGTAGAAAAGACAGATCAGCAGAAAGGTGAGCCATGTGGATCTGTGACTGAGGTTTGGTCCCCTCTTGCTGACCCTGCCTCGCCATACTGAAAAGCCATCGCTGTCTGCTCGCTAGAACAAACGCTGTACAGAGCGGAACAAGCTTGGCCCTCCCGACAGTGTAAAATCACACTCTTACTATCACGCCACTGCTTTCTCCATTAAAAAAAAGTTTTCCATCAAAAACCAGCAGTCAAATTCCAGAATTCCCGGCTGAAACGACAGGGCAAAGGATGATTTAGAAAAGCGTGTGCATGTGCGCGTGTGTGAGATGGAGAAGGTAGAGGGGAAAATATGGAGAACAGAGGAAAACCTGTTGTTGCTTTTTTCCTAAACCACAGAAATCTAAGCACACGAGCGAGTTGAGGGACGTATGCATAGGAAGAAACGGCGCATATGCGCTGTTTCAGGGTGGCCTGCGAGTGAAACGCTACACCGCTAAACGTCACTGTTCCTTTTTAGTGTTGCGATGATTTTCTAAAAGGCCTCGGTTTGTGCATCGGGACAGGACATGTCTGGGAGTTTCCACCTTAATGCAGAATAAAAAAGTCTGTTTGGGACTTCTGTAGTGCAGCTTAGAGGCTGACTCACACGTCTGTCCAGAGACATTTCTGCCTATAAAGCAGAGTACGCAAATGCTGTCAGCTCCTTCAGCCACTAGGCCACCCCCCCCAATTAATAAGTTCACTTTGGGGAGGGTGAGAAATAAAATTATCTTCTATTTTTTCTTTTAAATTCTCTACTTTTTTCTTTACCTTACAACTTTTTTCTTGCAAATTTTCTGCTTTTGTCTCCTAAAATTGCAACTTTTTCTTGTAAATTTGTGACCTTTTACTTATTTTGCTCCTTTTTCTCTGGTAAATTTAGTATTTTTGTTCTAGTAAATTAGCCACTTTTTAAAATAAATTTACTACCCTTTTTCTTGCAAATTTTCAGTTTTCTTCTCCCCAAATTTGCAATTCTTTCCAATTCCTTGCACATTTGTGATTTTTTTCCTCATAAGTTTTTCCACTTTTTTCTTGTACATGATTTTTTTCTCATAAAGTTGCAAATTTTTTTCTAATGAATTTGCTACTTTTTTTTTGTAAATTTGCAACTTGTTTCTTATAAATTTTCTACTTTTGTAAATTTTCAGATTTATTTGCATAAATTAGCATTTTCATTCAGATAAATTTGTAGCATTTTTCCTCATAAATTCTAAATGTACTACTTTCTTCCTTATAAATTTGCTATTTTTTTTCCTCGTAATTTTGCTACTTTTGTTCTTGTAAATTTGTTACCTTTTTTCTTGCAGAATTGCTACTTTTTTTGTAAATTTTTAAACTTTTTTTCTTGTAAATTTGTAGCCTTTATATGGATGCTGGTTAAATTTCTGTTCTGTGCAATGGCCTCACTTTTGGATGCTCATCTGACAGTGGTCTTGACATTGAGGTACAACAACCAGTTCTTGTCCTGTGTTTACTGCAGAATAGAGTAATGGAAGCGAGTTAATGAGCTTATTTAAGTTTGTGTACGGAAAGGAAGTGGACTCCTTGCAGTTAATTTAACAAGTTTCCTTACAGTCACCCTGCCTGTGGTTCGCTGACCGATACCTGAGGCCTGCTCTGATGATGTCAGCATGTATGTGTGTGTGGGTATGTTGATGTGGTTACCGTGGCTACAGGCTATGATGTTGTTATGATAAGTCAGACTATATCATGCCCTTGGGCTTTATTAAGATAGTTAAGTCAGCGTCTGAACGGCTCATCATGGTGCTGAAAAACTGACAGGATAAATACCGGAGCAGAGGCGGGGGAAATATTCAGAAGTTATACTTAAAGGAACTTAAAGCAGGATTAAGTTATGATATCAATTACTCAAGTATAAGTTAGAGTAGCCATCAAAGAAATCCCTTGAGTGAGAAGGTGTCTACTGAAAAAGTTACTTGAGTGAGTGAATATTAATAATGACTTTATTCTTTCCCATTTATGTTTTTTCTCATAAATTTATGGCTCTTTTCTCATTATAAACATTATTATTATATATGTACATTATTAACATTTTCCCTGATAAACATAGGAATAAATGCACATTTTTAGTTTTGCGATAAATATGGGACTTTTTTTTACACAAATTTTCAACTTTTTTCATGTAAAATTGTGACTTTTTGTTATGAATTTGCAACTTTTTACTTGTACATGTGCACTTATTTGTAACTGTTTTTCTTATGCAACAATTTGTATTTTTTTTCTGAAGGATATGTGACATTTTTCTTTTTAATTCATTACCATTTTTCTCATAAATTGTGAGTTTTTTTACTCATGTATTTATGACATTATTCTAAATTAACTTTTCTTCTATAAATTTGTAACTTTTTACTCATAAATTTACAATTTCTACTCATGACTTTGCAACTTTTTTCTTGTACATGTGCAATCTTATTTGTAAACCTTTTTCTTAAAAATTTGGAACAATTTGTGACATTTTTCTTATAAATGTTAAGATTTTTAAATAAATTGCAATTTTTTGGTTAATGTATGACTTTACTTTTTTTTTCTTATACATTAGCTGTTGCTGTGTGATAAATTAGCAACGTTTCCTAGTAAATGTGAGACATTCCTATTGTCATTTCTAAAGTTCTTCTAAAATGTGACATTTTTCTTTCAAATTCATTACCATTTTTTCTCATAAATTTGTGATTTTTTCCCCTCATACATTTATGACTTTATTTTAACAAATTAACTTTTTTTTTTTTTAAAAAAGTGTAACTTTTCACTCATAAATTTACAATTTCTATTCATGACTTTGTAACTTTTTTCTTGTACATGTGCAGTCTAATTTGTAAACTTTTTACTCTCAACAATCTGTGGTTTTCCTCAAGTTTATTTTCTTTGTATAAAATATATATTTTTTGATTGAAGTATGGCTTTCTTCTAATAAATAAATTTTTTTTAGTTACTTTTTAATACAAATTTGCTTGGCAACCTTTGTGTAAATTTGTGACTTTTTTCTTATAAATGAGCATTTTTTTCTTCTATATTTGTAGCTTTTTTATTCATATATTTGCAAGTTATTTCTTGCAAATGAGGCTTTACTTTTGCAAAATTTTTCTGAAAGATTTGTGACATTTGACTGTTTTTCTCACAAATGTCTGACTTTTCAAACATATTTACATTTTTTCTTATCAGTTTGTAACCTTTTTCTTGTACATTTGCAGGTTTTAATTTGTAAATATCCATTTTTTTCTTGTACATTTGCTATTTTTTTTCCTCATAAATTTGCTACTCTTGCTCTGGTAAATATAAACTTTTCTGTAAATTTTCAGCCTTTTTCTTGTAAATGTGCATTTTTTTTCTGGTAAATTTGTGACTTTTTTCCTCATAAATATGCTAATTTTTTTTCTACCAAAATTTACGACATTTTCTTGGAAAACTCCACCTTTTTCCTCTTAAATTCACTACTTTTCTCTCTAAAGATTTATTACTTTTTCCTATAAATTTTTGACATTTCTTGTAAAGGTGTGCCTTTTTCCTCACAAACCTGTTTCTCATAAATTTGATACTTAAAAAAAAAATTTTCTCACAAATTTCAACTTTTTCTTCATTTTTTGTCACCTTTTTTTGCGACTTCACTCTCAACAATTTATAATGTTTTTTTCCTAAGTTACCAACATGTGAGTTTTTCCAGGGCAGTAGACCAAAGATTTAAGTTCTAATTAAAGGAAAAACTTGGCTTGCACCCAGATCAAATCAATGAAATAACAAATAACTCAATGCGTATTAACAGATATAACTGAGTAAAATTACAAGTTTTTCTTTATGAATGTACTCAAGTATGACAATCCTGCAATAAAGGTACTCGGTAAAGTACAATTCTAAGAAAACGTAACTTGAGTGAATGTAACTAGTTACTAGCGACCTCTTCACAGGGCATACTGTACATATACAGTATGTAGGTATAAATATCTGCTTTTTTTTGGTTTGGAAGAAATCTTAAAGTGTTTCCACCAGCTTTACTTTTTTCCATTCTGGATGAGTGTGTGAATAAGAGAGGCAGATACAAATGGGTCTGGACTCACACAGTACACACAAAGACAGACGTGCTCCTAACAAAAGCCATATGTTGAGCCTGAAGTAGTCACACTCTTGTTACAGAGTTCTCCTGCTCTGAAAGAAGGTGAGTACAAGCAGAAGTGCTTTACACCTCTGCTGAAATGCATACAGTGTACCCGCTGTATTCAATTATACAGCCAGTTCTTTCTGTTTGCAGCTGTTGCGATGGATGTAGATGGGGCTGTCCGCTAATTAGAAATGTCATACTGAGCCCCCTCCCCACTTTTTTTATAACCTACATATGGGTAGGAAATTACAGTATGTATTAACCAGAGTGTGTTTGAGCTAGGGCTGTGCATCCATTAAAAAATGTACACTGATTAACTGTACATTTTTCTATAATTATTTGTGACTAATTGCTAAACTTGCATAAAAGAAAAATCAATGACAAATTATACTTTACCAATTTTTAATTGCATTTTCATTCACTGAACATATCTGTGATCCTCATATTCAACAAAAATACTGCTAAAGCAACACAAAACACTTGATAATCACGAATGTATAGTCAATGAAAATGTATGGTCAATTTGTGATAGCAATGTGTAGTATTCTTTTTCAGTTCATTGTAAAGAGGGAGTCAATTCTTCTGCAAAACTACTATTTTTAATATCGTCATATTTTCTGTTTTATTTTTTCTTTAATCAGAGAGGAAATCAGTGCTCCTACTTAACCCTTTGACATCCTTCTGTTTATGGAAATAAAAAGCACCTTCACCGTCTATGTCGCAGTGCTGCGCCTGTCATGTGACATGTCATGTGATGTCATAAAACCCCCCATTTGTACTAAGTATTGCACCTCACAAGGTGGCAGACACATATAACTTACTGCTCTTGCCTTGGAGGACCAATGGCCCCCATATAACCCAACCCCCGCCCCCCCACTTCTGGCCACCAGAGAAGAAGAGTTTGTAAACAAATGTTGATCAATCGCAAGACGGATTGCAAGACAGATTGCAAGATGGAGGAGGCATTTGCTCCCAAATTTGCCAAATATGATTCTAAAAAGAGATTATTTCACTTATGAAGGTAAATATCTACATTTTATTATATGAGAGGGTGGGTGAAGCTGGTTTTTTTCCCACAATATCTTTATTGAACCTTTTTTT
This sequence comes from Pholidichthys leucotaenia, assembly GCA_020510985.1. Taxonomy (NCBI): domain Eukaryota; kingdom Metazoa; phylum Chordata; class Actinopteri; order Cichliformes; family Pholidichthyidae; genus Pholidichthys; species Pholidichthys leucotaenia. The sequence goes on from CM035850.1 coordinate 42,215,199, forward strand.
TTTTTTAACAAACATGATACAAACAATCAAACACTAACGCTAAAGTACTACAAAAAAAAAAAAAATGCACTAAAAACACCAACAACCACCAACAAAATCAAATCTTCAACAATGCTCCTCTGTTTAGTCTAGACAATCCAATACATAAGTATACATACTATGTTCACCAGTTTGGAATTTACAAGGTCCACACACATCATTCACCTTCTTCTTCAAGAGTTATGTTTAAATTTTTTACATAATCAATAAAAGGTCTCCATATATTCTCAAACACAATTTCCTTTGATTTCAGTATATATGTTATTCTTTCTAATGGAAGGTTTGTTAACATCTGTCTTAACCACTGAGTCACATCTGGTCTATGAGTCTTTTTCCATAATAGTGCAATACATTTTTTGGCATTAAGCAAACTGAGGTCTATGAATGTTCTTTCACTTTTATTAAAATTATGCTTTTCTGGGTACAGACCCAACAAAAACAGTTTAGGATTCAGTATGATTTGTTTTGAGATTATTTTTTCAATTGTTACCCTCACCTCTTCCCAAAACATTCTTATTAATCTACATTCCCATAAACAATGAAATAGGGTTCCTTTACTTTCCATGCATTTTGTGCATGTATCTGGTATATTTTTGTTATATCTATTTAACTCCTCCGGTGTAACATACATCCGCATTAACCATTTGAAATGTATCAATTTAAGGCGTGCATTTATTGATTTGGTTTGAGCTTCTGTACAAGCCAATTCCCATTGTTCCTCCGAAATTTCAATTTGCAGATCTTCTTTCCAGTAGTTTAATCTTTTCAGTGAATTTTCACTTGAAGATAGTGTCAATGAGTTATAAAACTCTGAAATAATACCCTTTCTTTTACTATCTTTCATCATCATTTTTTCCAAGGATGAATAAATAGGTCGAGTGAGAGCTTTATTTTGATTTGATCGAATAAAGTTTCTAAGTTGAAGATATTTAAAAAAATGTGTTCTATTGAGATTAAATTTGATCCTCAGCTCTTCAAAAGACATTATGTTGTCTGCACATGGCAAATATAAATCCTGAATCTTTTGTATCCCTTTTAAATTCCATACTTTAAATACAGCGTCCGCTCTCCCTGGTTTAAAATATTGATTACCCCATATTGGACTAAATTGTGACAATAACTGTGGTTCTTTTAAATAGTTTTTAGCTTCACACCATATTTTGATCATATGCTTTACAAATGGATTTTTAACTTGTTTTTGTAATTTTTTTGCCGAATCTGAGTATATGAATATGGGAAGAGGTAAAGGTAAATTGTATGATTCCATTTCAGTCCAGTGAGGGAGATCATTTGATGAAAAATAATATGTCATAGACCTCAGTTGTGCCGACCAATAATACAACATAAAATTTGGACATTTCAGACCTCCACGATCAAATGGTAAATATAATAAAGACAGACGTAATCTAGCCCTCCTGTTGTTCCATATAAATTCCACTAACTTTTTTTTTATTCTTGAGAATAGATCTAAAGGTGGTGATAAGGGAATGTATTGAAATAAATAAAGTATTTTAGGTAAAATATTACTTTTAAGTATATTGATTCTCCCGATCATCGACATTGGTAGTGACATCCATCTCTGAGTTAACTCATTGATATCTGACATTAAGGCTTCATAGTTGACGCTGGCGACTGATTCTAGCTTAGGCATAATTTGGATTCCTAAATATTTAAACTGATTTACAACATTGAATTGATTTGCCTCAGGGGCTGGGTAATTTCTCTGGGTCTCATTTAGCATTAATATTGAAGATTTAGTTTTATTTATTTTATATCCTGATATTTCCCCAAAATTCTTTATTAAATTCAACAAGGTTGGAATTGATTTTTTTAGATTCGACATAAACAAAATTATATCATCGGCGTACAGGGAGATTTTATGTTCTGTTGGCCCAACTTTAATTCCATATATTTGTGAATGTAAACGTATCGCTATCGCTAAAGGTTCAATTGCCATAGTAAACAGTAAAGGTGAAAGTGGACAGCCTTGTCGACATCCTCTATTGATTTTTATTGGTTTTGAAATATTGTTATTTGTTAGGATTTCTGCTGTAGCATTATTGTATATTATTTGAACCCATTTTATGAAATTATTTCCAAGTCCAAACCTTTGTAGGACTTCAAAAAGAAAGGGCCATTCAACTCTATCAAAGGCCTTTTCGGCGTCCAATGATAGGAGAGCTGTATCCGGTGCTTCTTTATTAAAATAAATAATATTAAATAGTCTTCTTACATTATGGAAGCCTTGTCTACCCTTTATAAAGCCATTCTGATCTCGATTAATAATATTTGGTAAAATTTCTTGTATTCGTCTTGCTAAAATTTTACAGATTATCTTAAGGTCGGCGTTTAATAGGCTTATTGGTCTCATATTTTCACATTTATTAGAGGGCTTACCTGGTTTTGGCAGCAGTATAATTAAGGCATTATTTATGTATGATGGTAAATTATTATTTTAAAATGCTTCTAAAACCATTTCCAAAAAAGTGGGTGAAGCTGGTTGATTTGCATCTGCCATCGACCCCCAGCGCCATGTGACTGGACAGAACAATCGCACTGGTTCCCGGTCATCATATGAGATAAATTGCGGTGGAATAAAAGCGAAATTGTGGTGGAATAATCATAACAGTTTCTGGATGTGGGAGAGAAAGCGAAAATGACCGAGAGAAGACAAAATAGTGACGAAAATGATGACCAGGATGGACGAAAATGGATGGAGTGCGCCGCCTGGTCAGCAGTGAGTGATAAATTTCTTTGTTTACACTGTAACTGATTTTCTGGTTCATATACTTTAAAGATAAGATAACAAAATGCCCAAAACAACAAACGGTGACAAAAAACAAAACCATCCTTTGTGTAAATATGTCCAAAGTCCGCTTTTGACTGAAAGCTATGTAATTCGATATGGCTGCTGTGGCATTATTCAAATTAGATGCATAAATTTGCTCCTATCTCAAACTTTGGATCACATTCTACATCTTTCTAATTGACAGTAAGCCATTATCTCTTACCATTTTCAAGTTATAGCTTTGGAAATCTCTGACATCTGAACTGAATATTTTCTTGAAAAAATCTTGACCACCAGAGGGAGAGGAGGAAACGGTGCAATGGAGCGCCATAGGCAGTCATTGGGCTAAGATAACTTTCCTAATTATCTCTTTACCCTTAAAAGCACAAACAAACCTATTCTTAATTGATTTCCAGAGCTCCTGATGTCAATTCAAAGGATTCAAGGATTCAAAGACTTTATTATCATGTGCACAGTTAAGAAATGCAGCATTTCCTGAGCAATGAAATTCTTACTCTGCTCTCCGAACAAATGCCAAGGTAACTAAATACACATCAATACTAATAAAGGTAATAAACACACCTTAATATGAAATACTAATAAATACACATTAAAAGCAATTAGGACAGTTAAAGCAGTTAAAACTAGAGGAAACAAGAAGAATGAAAATTGAAAATTTGCTCGATGACTATAAAATGACCCTGAGCAAGTAAAAATTCACTGAATGGGTATGACTTGCTTCTGATAATATCCAATAGACTGTACAATGGTAATTTTAATATCTGAGATGATATGAACCTGAGATGTCATGAGACTATGTACAATGTGCAAATAAGCAATGTACAAATTAGCACCCAATGTGAGAATTCCTCTGTGTAAAGCCGTGTGCCCTGATAATACTCAGTAGACTGTACAATGAAAATTTAACAGCAGAGATGATATGGACATGAGACGGTGTGAAACTATGTACAATGTGCAAATGAACAACGTGTAAATTTAGCATCCAGTGTGTGAATTCCTATTTGCAAAGCTGTGTCCGGAATTGTGTTATTTGTTCAGGAGTCTGATGGCAGTGGGAAAGAAGGGGTTATTTAGTCTGGATGTCCTGCATTTCACACTTCTGTACCTTCAGCTTGAGGGTAGAAGTGTGAACATTCTGTGTTGGGGAGGGTGGGGTCCTGGAGGATGGAGGCAGCTCTCCTTTGGACTCTGCAGTGATAGATGCTCTGCAGAGAGGGGAGTGGAGTTATGATGATCTTCTCCGCTGTCTTCACCACTCTCTGCAGGCGTTTGTGGTCCAAAGCAATAGTGCTGCCATACCACGCAGTGATGTAGTTGGTCAAGATGCTCTCGATGATGCAGCTGTAGAAGTTGTTGAGGATCTTGGGGGACATGCCAAACTTCCTCAGCCTCCTCAGAAAATACAGCCGCTGTTGAGCTCTCTTAACCAGCTCTGTGGTGTTAAGTGCCCACGTAAGGTCCTCGCTGATGTGGATACACAGGTATTTAAAACTGAGCACCCTCTCCACCTCAACCTCTCAGATGAACAGCGGCCGATGAGGTCTCCTCCCCTTCCTCAAGGCCACTATCATCTCCTTCGTCTTGTCCGTGTTGAGGGTGAGGTTGTTGTCCTCACACCATGACACCAGGCTGTCCACCTCCCAACTTCATCACCACCATTGATGTGTCCTGTCACTGCTATGTCATCCACAAACTTTAAGATGACATTGTCCTTGTGGGAGGTGACACAGTCATGGGTGAAGAGGCTGTAGTGGATGGGGCTGAGAACACAACCCTGTGGGACACCTGTGTTTGTGATGATGCTGGTTGAGGTCCTGTTACCCATCCTGACAGACTGAGGCTTGCCAGTCAGAAAGTCCAGTAGCCAGTCACAGAGGGTGGGGTGCAGGCTAAGACAGTTTGTCGGTGAGTTTGTGGGGGATGACCGTGTTGAAGGCGGAGCTGTAGTTGACAAAGAGCATCCTGATGTAGGAGTCTTTATCTTCCAGGTAGAGAGAGAATAATGGAGTGCAGCAGCAATGGCATCTGAGGTGGACCTGTTGGGCCGGTAGGCGTACTGCAGGGGGTCCAGGGTATCTGGTATGCTGTCCTGAATGAGGGCCAGCACCACTCTCTCAAAACACTTCATGATGATTGGAGTGAGTGCTACTGGCCTGTAATCTTTCATGCAGGTCGGCGGGCTCTTTTTGGGGAGGGGGACGATGGTTGTGCTTTTGAAGCAGGAGGGGACTATGTTCTGGTTGAGGGAGAGGTTAAAGATGGATGCGAGAACATCAGTCAGCTCGGCAGCGCATGCTCTGAGACCCCACCCAGGGATGTTGTCTGGCCCTGCTGCCTTGCAGGGGTTAATATTCCTCAGTGCTTTGTTTACCTGGCCTGATGAGACTTTTGATGGAGGGGGAGGGTGTGTGTGTGTGTGTGTGTGTGTGTGTGTCTCCTCTCTGCATTGTAGCTGGAGGTCTCTAAGTGGGTGTAAAAGATGTTGAGATCATCCGGCAGGCCGTCTGTGGGGCTAGTGGTGTTGCTGGTGGTTCTGTTGTAGTCTCAGATGTGCTGCAGGCCTTGCCACAAGTGCCCAGGGTCAGGAGTGGAGTAGAGGCTGTCCAGCTTTACTCTGTACTGCCTTTTGGCTGTTGTTATAGCCTTCTTCAGTCCATACTTTGCAGCTTTGTACTCAGCCTCATTGCCTGATTTAAATGCAAGACAGCGAGCACACAGCATCTGACATACCTGACTGTTTATCCAGGGCTTCTGGTTGGGGAACTTTCTGACTTGTATGGTGGGTACGATGGTATCAACACAAGTACTAATGTACCCAGTCACAGTCTTTGTCTGTAGGCTGGGTACATTAAATCACCCTTTACTGTCATTCAACCATACAACCAATCATGTACAGTAGAACGAAATTGTGTTTTTCCTATCTACAGTGTTAATCACACACACCCCAAGTGTAGAATCAGAGGGCCGCTGCCACGCAAGGCGCCGCCACAGATTTCCCTCCTCCATTCCATTATTGCTGAGCACCAAGCTGGACGGCAGGAAGTTCTGCTTTTATATGGTCTTCGGCATGACCCGGCCAGGATTTGAACCCCTGCCTCCCGGGTGTGGGGCGGATGCTCTACCAACTGAGCCACCACTCCGGTGGCTGAACAGGGAGGATGAACAGGGAGATGTGATCTGAGTGTCCGAAGTGGGGGTGGGGTGCCGCTCTGTATGCACCATGTATGTTTGTGTAAAAGCACTGCCTTTTACTAAAGAGTGGCTTCCGTTTGGCCACTCTACCATACAGGCCTGATTGATGGATTGTTGCAGAGATGGTTGTCCTTCTGGAAGGTTCTCCTCCCTTCACAGAGGAACGCTGGAGTTCTGACAGAGTGACCATCAGGTTCTTGGTCACCTCCCTGATGAAGGCCCTTCTCCCCCAGTCGCTCAGTTTAGACAGCCGGCCAGCTCTAGGAAGAGTCCTGGTGGTTCCGAACTTCTTCCATTTATGGATGATGGAGGCCACTGTGCTCACTGGGACCTTCAAAGGAGCAGAAATTTTTCTGTACCTTTCCCCAGATTTGTGCCTCAAGACAATCCTGTTTTGGAGATCTACAGACAATTCCTTTGACTTCATGCTTGGTTTGTGCTTTGACCTGCATTGTCAACTGTAGGACCTTATATAGACAGGTGTGTGCCTTTCCAAATCATGTCCAATCAACTGAATTTACCACATGTGGACTCCAATTAAGCTGTAGAAAGATCTCAAGGATGATGAGTGGAAACAGGATGCACCTGAGCTCAATTTTGAGCTTCATGGCAAAGGCTGTGAATACTTATGCAGATGTGATTTCTTAGTTTTTTATTTTTAATAAATTTTCAAAAATCTAAAAAAAACCCAACTTTTTTTCATGTTGTCATTATGGGGTATTGTGTGTAGAATTTTGAGGAAAAAAAATGAATTTAATCCCTTTTTGGAATCAGGCTGTAACATAACAATGTGGAAAAAGTGAAGCGCTGTGAATACTTTCTGGATGCACCGTACTAAACTTTCTCAATAACATATTGGCTTGGGCATACAATTTATGGCACTGCCTGTAGATATCTCTGTCAGATATCGCTGTTTTTCTCCGCTAACTCTGACAGAAAGCCAGGGACAGAAAGCCCTAATCAATGATGCTAGGTCAGGTGTGTGTCTATGTGGGCATGTGTGCATGCATTGAGTGGGGTGTGTGTGCAGGATGAAGTCACCATGAGTACCGGAAGATCAGGTTAGTGTGGAGTAAATTCAAATGCTTGAAAAACAAGACCTACTCTTCTTTTAAGCTGAGTCAGCTGCTGAGACACATCCATCATCACTGTTGACATCACCTCAGTGAGTGACCTGACAGCATCAGATTAAAAAAAATACATTAACTGGCCCACAGTAATTGAAAAAGTAAATGTGCTTCTTATCCCAGCCCTATGTTTTAGCCTTTCCTGCGTTTGAATGCAGCATCCTTGGAAAACACTGCTATCAAAGACAGGGCCATTTCTAGATTTTGAGGGGCCCTGTGCAAGATTATGTTTAAGGACTCTAAAACTGGGAGAGAAAAAAAATTCCACTCCCAACAAAAAACATCCAGAAAATAAATCTACTTTTTTTGTCTTGATGAACAGAAAAATTACACCATTACATAGAATTGAAATGCAACCAGCATCCATATGAATATTGCAAACTTATAAGAAAAAAAGTTTTAAAAAATTACTAGAAAAAGTTGCAATGGCCCCTGTGGATTTAACAATAAGTCAATCAATAAACAGTTTTTTTAAATCTACAAAAACTAACAAATTCAGGAGTAAAAAATTGCAATTTTGCAAAGAAAACGCTCAAATTTATGTGAAAAAAATTCCCAAACTTAAGCAAAAAAGTGTCAAATATATATATATAAAAAGGAAAGTTACAAATTCACAAATAAACTCACAAAATTGCCAGGAAAAAAATGCAAGAAAAAAGTCTTAAATTTATTGGGAAAATCACAAACTTGTAGGAAAAAAATGTAAATTTACACTAAACAGCATCACAATTTTGTAAGACAAAATATCTCAAATTTACTGGAAAACAGTGTCATAATTTAAAATAAAAAAAAAAATCCTCTATCACTAGTCGATACTGGCTTTTTATGCTGACTTTTTTAAACCACTATGTTAATGCTCATATAGGTTTTGTGGCTCATTGCATTTAGTTTTTAGACAAAAATTGTGTAAAATTGTTCTTTGTGTAGTACAGGTTACCGACAACTGGTAAAAATGTATTCATACAGTATCTGTAAGTTCAGTTGTAGTACTGTATAAGTAATATTACTTCAGTGGGTTTAATCAGTTTAATTTAAAGGTTCCATTCACAAAAACATGGTGTCTGTGGGTTTTAATCTTGGGCCCAGAGTGTGAGCCCTTGGCGATAGCTTCAGTGCTAACAGTGCTACCATGGCATTAGCTTACCAAACTTGGTTAATATTGTTATTTTCTTTAAAATTCAGTCACCCTAACAGACTTCCCTGTTCCCACCTGGTTCACTAATACACAGTCAATAAAACATCTCCCTCTTTCTGGCTTATTTTGTTATAAGATAAGATAAGATAAGATAAGCCTTTATTAGTCCCACAATTCCAGGATTGCAACAGCACAGGGATAGCAACACTCAGAGCAACAATCAGAAGGCAAGAAAAAAACAAGCAAGCAAGAGCGGCTAATATACATATGTACATATTACTATAAAATAAATATATACACACACACACACAGACACACAGTGCAGAGCATTGTAGCTGGATGGAATAAATATGTAAATATATAAACACCCACAGTACGGAGCATTGCATTATATTTTCATCTAACTGAATTCAAGCTCTTCTCAGCTGCGAGAGGCTAATAGGGCAGCCCGCCGCTGTTGAGTGTTATTTCTAAAATATTCCATCCACCCCCAATGGAATCTTTGTTCATCTACAAACACTTGCCCATACACTATATTGTTCTTTGATGAGATTTTAGCTTATTTTACTATAGTTTATTATACTCTGACCATGACGAAAGGCGGCTAGCTGCCATTAGCCGTCACCCATTCACTCATATGTGATTGTTTCTTTGCTTACTGTACTCCAGGGACTGGTCCTATCCTTTGACCACTGAAACCACATATCTCTGTCTACCAGTGACAGTTTATTTCATTCATTAAGACAGATTTATGTTAGTTGGCTAAGGCTGTGTTAGCAACTGGAGCTAGGAGCTAGCCAGCTAAGATTAGCATTATGGCATCAACAACTGACATTAAGTGACAAAAGAGGGAGGGTTAGCTGGGGCTCATGAACATTTAAGGAAACATACACTGAAACGAGTCGTTCTGAGTAAGGCTGCAAAAGATGATTCACAATGACACTGCAATAATTAAATAATTAGTTAATTATTGCAGCATCAATTATTGAACCTTTAATTATAATTAAAGGTGTTTTGGCCAAAGCATGTCACAGACATTTCATTAAAACCTGTGGCAGCTGTCTAGAATATTTTCTGCCTTTCATTTGTTACTGATATTAACATATTTATGCTACTTTTTCGAGGCATCAATATTTGTGAATTACTTTCAGCTACATGTATCACTATATTATTACTGACTTTTATGGCAATTTCAAGCATTGGCTTAACACTCAGAAATACACATTTCAGACTCTCAGCCTTTTCTTGAGACAGTGGTGTCTACTTGAAACTCTGTGCTGCTTTTTCCTGCCCACCCTCATCAGTCAGTCCTGTTTTTTTTTTTTTTACTCCTTACACCTGAAGTTAAACAGTCAACACCGGTAATTTTCTCTTTGAGTGCATGATCCTCATCCTCTTTGTTCTGGTGACTAAAACCTCTGCCTTCATCGGGTCATGGCAACCTTCCAGTCAACACTGAGAAATCTCTGCACAGACAGACGGGAAAAGAAAGCACAGACTAATCTAGACGCAGGTCGGTCTTACCTTTCGACCTGACTGGCCGGTCACCCCGACTGGGCCGATAATCCCCGAGTCTCCCTGGAACATAAAACATAAAGAACATAAAGCAAAGATGTTGAGAATGTCGCTTTGCTCAAATAGGCATCACAAAAGTGTTTGTTACAAACTAATGCTCAGAAAATCGTAAAACAGGAGACATATAATACCTTCTCTCCCTTAGGTGCTGGTCCAGGTGAGATGCCAGGGTCTCCTTTTTTCCCCTGAGAAACAGAAAAGAGAAAAAGTGGCTTTGAGTGCAAAATAACTCACTTTACACAGTGATTCTGAGCCATGTAAGCAAAGGTGGGTAGTATCTAGTTACAGTTGGCCAATTGCAGATATTCAAGTAAGTTTTTCACTAAATTGTACTTTGCCGAGTACTTTAATTGCAGGATACTTTTTACTCTTACTTGAGTACATTTATGAATAAAAACCTGTACTTTCACTGAAGTACTTTTGGTTGGACTCGCTCTTGCTTTATTACCATTTCTATATATGACTGGTATAACATAAGACAGCACATGTGACTATATTTTAGTCTAGTGCACCTAAGAGAAAAAAGTTGCAAACTGCAAATTTACAATTAAAAACACTGCAAATCTACAAGAAAAAAGTTATACATTTATGAGGGAAAAGTCACATAGTTACAAGAAAGAAGCTGCAAATTTAAGAGTAAAACGTTGCAAATTTGCATGACAAATGCCACAAATGAACCATTAAATGTTGCAAAATTTTCATAAATGCACATCTGTGGCAAAATTCTCAAAATATGTCACAAATTTATAGGAAAAAAACTCATTATAAATACTTGTGCCATTCTTGAGTATTTAAAATCATGAGGTAATGCTAAAAAAAGTAGCAAAACAAATTTACAAGAACGAAAAGCAAAACTTCATAAGAATAAAGTGTCAAATGCACAAGTAGGAAGTCAGAAACTTACAAGGAAAAAGCAAATATAGCAAAAAGTCACAAATTAATGAATGAAAAAGATTTACGATGAAACCTTTGCAAATTTTATGCAAAAAAAGCTTAAATTTTGCAAGTAAAAAATTGTAAATTTACAAAAAAAAAATAAAGTCAAACTTCTGAAAACCTCAAATTAATGAGAAAGGAATCTTAAATTTATGAGAAAAAGAACTCTTAAAAATACAAAAGTCCCAAATTTATAAGTGATAAAGAGCTAATTTATGAAAAAAGTAACAAATTTCAAAATAAAAGGTGAAAATTTACACAAATGTTTCAAAAAGTCACAAAATTTCTGAAAAGCAATACATTTAAGAAAAACTAAAAGAATAAAATAAAAGTAAAGTCTTTACTCCAGTAACTTTTTGGGTAGATACTCTTACATTGTGATTTCCTGGTGACTACGCACACTTATACTTCAGTACTTCATTTCCTAAGGTAACACTACATTTACTTAAGTGCATGCACACACCAAGCTTCACTGTCAGCAGGTAACAATAATGCAGCTTCAGCACATCAAAGCCGTGGATCGGAAATTGCTCCGAGTGCCGGTGACTCCGTCTCTTCCCCCTCGGGACCCCTGCCATTTACAACTTTGTTTCATTTATTAACGATGAAAGGGCAAAAGATTGTGGTGCGCCCTCCAACATCAAACACTCCGTAATCTGTCTTTCAGCACACTTGCCAGGAAGTAGAAATCTGCCCCGCACCAGGCTGCAGAAGGGTTTATTCACATGTTTACTGCTGATCTTTTTGTTGCCCATCCATGCATTTTTGTTTGTGTGGATTTTTTTTTTTTTTTTTCAGGCCAAAAGGCTAAGTTATTCATTAACCAAATTTTCTTTTTTGGACCTGCAGCTCTTGCATTCTGTCCATGCATAAAGCCAAGGTGGGCTACTAAGTTATTCTCTTACTTTATCTTAAGTGCTTAATCCTCATTTCTAATCGTGTCCCTCCCAGTCACTCCCAATGAGAATTTTAGCATCTTCAACTGCACCATACCCGTCTGTCTGTCTTTCTCCAAGCCATACATCATAGCAGGTCTCTCATCTCCACCCCTTCCACTCTGCCTGCACTCTCTTCTTCACCTCTCTTATGCACATTCCATTGCATTAGATGGCTGACCCCAGGTATTTAAACTCATCTGCTTTCTCTACCTCTACTCCTTGCATCTTCACCATTACACCTGCCTCCCTCTCATTCACACGCACACATTCTGTCTTGCTTCCACTGACTTTTACGCCTCTTCTCCCCTGAGCATATCTCCACCTCTCCAGGTTCTCTTCCACCTGCTCCCTACTCTCACTATAGATCACAATGTCTCCACAAACATCATGGTCCACGGAGACTCCTGCCTGACCTTGTCTGTCAGCCTTTCATTTACCATGGTAAAAAAAAAAGTGGCTAAGAGCCCCTGTCACTCTTGATAAATAATGGTTTGCATGTATACAGCACCTTTCAAGATACCCAAAGCGCTTTACAGTGAGGCCATTATTCATTCAGTCAACTCAATGGTAGTGGTAAGCTACTGCTGTAGCCACAGCTGTCCTGGGACAGACTGATGGAAACGTGGTTGCCAATCTGCACCAATGGGCTCTCCGACCACTACCGAACATTTATACACATTCATACTCAGTGTCATGGACACTGGAGGCAAGGTGGGTAAAGTGTTTTGCCCACCAACACAACGGTAGGATGGCTGGGGAGAGCAGGATTCGAACTGCCAACCCTCTGGTTACTGGACGACCCGCTCTACCTTCTGAGCCATTGCCGCCCCAAACATTTCCTTTCTTTGTTCCATTTTTGTGGAGCACCAAGCTGGATGGCAGAAAGTTCCATTTTGATATGGTCTTTGGCATGACCCAGCTGGGACTTGAACCCCGACTTCCTGGCTGTGGGGCAGATGCTCTACCTCTAGGCCACCACTCTGTAAATGTAAATATCCTGCACCATCCTCAGATACTTCTCCACCACGCTCAACTTCCTCATACAATACCACAGTTCCTACCTTGGCGCCATATCATATGCTTTATCTACAGTAGACCTACAAAACACAGTACAACTCTTCAAACAATTGTCAGAAATATAATCAGAAAACAGAAAAGTATGAAATTCAAAAAGCGACGGTGCTCTTTAATCTCTAATTTCTGAAGACAAGCAGCTGTTGAGAAATCAATGTGAAGCTAAACAGCTGCTGGTGGTGTAAAATGTTTAAAAATAGATCTAACAGCCCAAAATAGATGCATTATCGTTGCATCAATGCTTTTAAAAAGGGAGGAATAATATAAAACTCCCATAAGGTTGGGAATAGCTGTCACTGATGGAAGGCATTTTTCATAACACATTAAAAAATGGGTATTGCTCCTGACTGGGAAGCCTCAGAACACACTGTGAGGGGTCAAAGGTGTTGGACAAGTCGTACATCAGTTCAATCACATGGGGGATTCTGAGGATTTGTCTGTGGCAGGGACTCTCCCTGGAGTGCTGATAAATCATTTTGAGCCTCATGGTGTCATGGTACCCTTTTTCTCTTTTTCAGATGTGGGGAGAGTAGGTAGAAAAAAAGTGAAAGGGGTATTACCCCATGAAATTCTCTACAAAGAAGAAAACTTACTTAGCGCGTGCATGGCATGTCATTCCATGTTTTAGGGGTTATCTAAAATGTTACAACAATGAATTATCATGTTAAACGTCTTGTGCACTTACACTGGTGAGATTTTTTTTTCTTTTTGAGACATGTACTTTTGATGATCTAGTTTCTGATTTATTTTATTGGTCATATTTTAGAGGAAGCGCATGTCCACGAGACAGTAGGAGTATCCCTCTGTAAGCGTATAAAACCACATAACGACAGTGCTACTACGGAGTTAGCACAGAGGTCCAACTGGACTTATTATGGCTCTTCTATGCAAACTCTAGATCCCCTCGTAGACATCCGTGTTCCACACTGGTTCATGAAATCACAGTCGAAAATATGCAAGGTGTCCCAATGGTTTGCAGGTAGCTAGCATTAGCTTAACTGACCGATGGCAGATGGTGTAATTTTCGATATCATTTACTCACTCCACTAAACATCTGTGATCCCAGGGAAATCATCTACCAACACTTGACCATATATCTCATTCCTATACTTTATTTGAGCTTATTTTATTGTAGCTTATTATAAACTGGGAGTGGTTAGCTACCTTTAGCAGAATTAACTATTCAGTCCTTCAGGGTTGTTTCTGGGCTTACTCCAACCCAGGGACTGACTGGTAATATACTGTGAAACTAATCAGTCCACGTCTCTATTTAGGAGTTTACAGTCATCTAATACTTCAGCTGAGGTCAGTCACTTTCAACCATGTGCTGTGAAAGATTGTCAGGTGTGCCGTGGGAAATTGTCTAATTTCACTTAATTGGTCCAAAATAATTTGCCATTGTGCATCTGTGGTTGCAATATCAGTAGGTGGCAGTATGAATGCATTCTTCTCTGTCTTCTTCATGGTTATTTTAAACGGGAGCTCTAATTCAGTGTTACGTTACGAACTTGTTACCTATGAGAGGTGGCGGTGACAAGATGAAAAACGGCAATGGAGAAATATTTCAAGAGGAAAGACACGGTATGTTATGTTGGTACATAGATAAGGTAAGTTCAGACCAAATGAGAAGCAAAAATTTGCTGTCAGAGTTGAGCTCAACAAGCAAAAATTCACCTTTGCAACTTCTGCAGCCTCTTTGTACCTGCCATGGAAATACCCACCCAAAAAACCCAAAACAAAAAAAAAACGCTGTCACGTCTGTGTTCACAACATTATCTGAGGGGCACACAGTTGGGGAAAATGTCACTGCCTCATCCAGAAACTACATCTTGATGTTGGCTGTTTTCAGCATTAAACAAGCGGAACAGTGTCCAGTTTCATGAGCTACTAGCCTTCATTGGCAGATTGGTAGCAGGATATCACAGCTGGATACCTACAGACACTCTGTCTCATCTGCAGAGATTCAGTCCATCTGTCTCTGGTGAGTGGCGGTCTCATTTTCAAACCAATGTATTCTCCATTGTTGATACTCACTCCCGGTAATGGCTGAATCTCAACAATGGTTGACTATTGTAACCAGGCATCAAGCAAAGTTTTCACCTAAGTTGAACAAAATCCAACAAGCGAATTTGTGTGTTTTCATGTCGACGTGACATGTAATCATGCCGTGTTTCACGCTGAGTGAGAATAAACAAGTTACAAGACTAAATTGTCATTACATGTGCTCTAATAGGATAAAATGTGTCATTCTGTAACATTTTAGGTTGGTGTTGTGCTGCAGGATTTTTTCAATGTAAAAAAAATGTGCCATGGCTCAAAAAAGGCTGAAAAACTTTGGCTTAGGCCATACTAGCTACTGGAGCAATGAGCCAACCAGCTAACATTAACCACATAGTGGCGTCCATCAGCCACAGAGATCAGCATTGACAAAAGAGAGAGGGTAGGGTCAGAGTGGTGTAGGTGGCTTGAATTGTGGCTCATTAACATTTAAAGAAAATAAACAAAAACACCAGGTTGTGACGAGGACTCCTTAAACTGGGTGTAAAATGGCACTGCAATAAATGAACCATGATGCATTTTGACCAAAGCATGTCACAGACATTTCATTAACACCTCTGGGAACCCGTCAACATGTGGGAAAAAGGCATGCCATGAACATTTTAAGTAAGACTAACAAAAATCTACTGACTGAGTAAAAACTTTGCTTTTTTTCATGTAGATTTACAACTTTTTATTTGTAAATTTGAAACTTTTTCTTGAAAATTTGTGACTTTGCTTGTGATAATTGATGAGTGTTTCCTCTTAAATGTGTTAAATTTGAGGAAAATAAAATATAAACTGTCCACATGTGCCCAGAATAGAAACAATCTGGTATCACGGCACTGGGTGTCTCTTGTATGTATAGGGGATGTTTAAATAGATAAATCCTACATCCAGCACTTAATATTATAGCACACGTTAATGTGATCCAGTTCTTCTGAATCAAGTGTCTCAGTGGCTCTGCTGTGAACTTGGACTGCCCTCATTCTTCAGCCATAAAACCCCATTAACCCTACAAATCTCTATGGAGTCCAACTGATAAAGAAAAACTCTACGTCAAATGTCCTCATACAGTGATGAGGCACGCTACTTTCCACCAAATTAGCAACTGATTAATGAGGAGCCACCTAAATGGCTGCTAGGTTTTTGGGGGTGGGGGGGACAAACAACAAAGGCTGGTGTGTAGTGTGATGAATCAGATTATGAGTGTGTTACCTTAAGCCCAGGTGGACCAGGTGGACCAGGTTTTCCATGTGGACCAGGAGAGCCCTGTGTGGAAAAAAAGGGTGGAAGGGGACGTAATTAGCAGGTGATCAAGACCTCGGAGAAGCTAATGTGTGAATGTGAGCGTAGATGGTCTGTTTAGGTAAAGGTAAAGGCTTTCTGGGGAACCTCAAACTCCATACTAATGTAACTAGAGACGCAGATGCTACGGGCCCCCATCAGCCACTGGGGCCCCCCAAGATACAAGTTCACCCTTGACATTTTTGGTGGAAGAATTAAAATTATCTTCAGCTTTTTTTTTTCTTATAAATCTGCAACTTTTTTCTTGTAATTTTTTATTGCAAGTTTGAGAAACTTTTTTTTTTGTAAATTTCCAAGTTTTCTCTTGTAAATTTTAAAACCTTTTTTCTCATAAATTTGGCTTTTTGCAAATTTGCAACTTTTTTCTCATAAATTTTCCAACTTGTAAATTTCTGACTTTTCCTATAAATTTGCTAATTTATAGATTTTTTATTTTTGCAATTTTTTCATCATAAATTTGTGACCTTTTTGAAAATTTGTATTTTCCCCCTCAAACTTGTGACTTTTTTTCTCATAAATTTTCAACTTTGTTTTATAAAATTGGAACATTTTTTTCTCATAATTTTTTTTACTTTTCTCTTGTAAATTTGTGGGTTTGTTCTTGTCAATTTTCAGCTTTTTTCCCTCAGAAATTTGTGACTTTTTTTCTTGTAAAGTTGCAACTTTTTTCTTGTAATTTTTTTATTGCAAGTTTGAGAAACTTTTCTTGTAAATTTCCAAGTTTTCTCTTGTAAATTTTTAAAAAAAATTTCTCACAAATTTGTGGCTTTTTACAAATTTGCAACCTTGTCATGATTTTTGCAACTTTTTTCTCAAATTTTCCAACTTGTAAATTTCTGACTTTTCCTATAAATTTTCTACTTTATTGATTGTTTTTATTTTTGCAATTTTTTTCATCATAAATTTGTGACTTTTTTCCTTATAAATTTGCATTTTTTTCTCATAAATTTGTGGCTTTTTTCTTGTACATTTTCAAAAATCTTCCTCACACATTTTTTTTTACATTTTTCTTATAAATTCACTACTTTTTAATTAATATTTGCAACTTTTACGTTGTAAATTTTCAACTTCATTTTTTTATGTTTTTGACTTTTTGTTGTAAATTTTCAATTTTTTCTGGTAAATTTGCAATGCTCATATGGATAATAGTTATAGTTTTAGTTTATGTAATGCTTTAATTTTTTTCTAATAATCTAGACAATGACCCAAGTTTATCTTTTTTAATTATTTTTTCCATTTCAAAGGGTTTGAAGTCTTTACCATTACAAAAATACCCCACCCCACCCCCCCCAAAAAAGTCCAGAAATGATCCTCATTGTAAGTGTGTGTACACTGAGGTATTCGGGGTTGGGGGGTTGGGGGGGTGGAACCTTGTGGAAAACGGGGCTCTCTGAAGCTGCTTTACCAAATGGATGTGGTTTTATTTTTTTTTACTTCAGACTCCAGCACCCCCACTCTCACGCCACCAAGCAAACGCAAACAAACCCTCATTTGCCAGGCATGTTAATGAGTAATGCAAATCATCCCACTTTTTTAAAATAACATTTTGAATTCGTACACCTCTGTTCACACCACCAATGGGCTGAAGAAATAAGCGCAAACAAAACAAAGGCAGAACTACTGGAAATGCAAAACCCTCTCACTGTGTCCAGCAACCCCACAGGGAAGTTTTAGCGGGAAAAAGAAGCTTGAAACCACAGAGTGAATATACACAAGTTCCTTGGTTTGAATAGTCTACAGAAGAACATTCATTCATCTGTCTGACTGTCTGCCTTCTCTTCTCTTTAGTCCTGCAGTGGCACCCTAGGGCCCTAACCCACCACCAATCTCGGGTCAAGAACTCCTTTGGAAAAATAAAAGAGCACTACTTCCTGAAGAGCTGGGTCAGTGGGTTTTTGTTGAGGTGAGTCAAAACAAACGAGAAAGCTATTATATAAGGGATCTGGCCTGCAACGCTTGAAAACCAACATCAGCTCAGAGCTCGATCAACAACCGTCTACTATTCCACATGGGGGGAAAACTTGTTTATGGTTTGGGTCGGGTGCCACAACTGTACAAAAGTTGCAGAAAAGTTAAAAAGCAGACGTACTGGTTGAAAGCAAACATCACAACAGGAATTCATGTTGCTGTAACTGATCTTCCCATCAACGGGTGGTTTGATGACAGTCGGTTTCACATGAGGCAGACTAAAGGCTTTTTCACACCAAGCAGGGTTTTTTTTTTTATGCAAAACAAATGGAAATTCATCTGAACAGATTTGGTGAGGTCTTAACACGTGCACACTGCTGTGGAATATTCTTGGGGGTGAAAAAAAAAATCAGAGATCCTCTGTTTCAGTGTCTGCAGCCGATTCCAGGAGCCTCTGAACCCCAGTAATGAGGTTGAAATGATGTCTTGTTCAGCACAACATATCGTATGGTGTTTTATGTGTAATTTATAGCGTACCGTGTTATTTTGGGTCAGCACTGACAATTTTGTTAGCTAAATGAGAGTCAAAGCTGACCCAAAATGATATAATACTCCATAATTTGCAAATTAACCACCACAGTGATATGCTTTGCTAGAACACAGTTAATGTGGAGTCATTTTGATGTCATTACTGGAATTTCAGAGGCTCCTGGAATAAGCTGTAAGCACCGCAACTACAACATAACCATGAGGTTAGGCTACAATAATGGTAACTGATATTTGCTGGTACAGAAAGAAGATAACATTTACCATGACAGCTAGCATAAACATCAAATCTTACATTCATAAGGAAATAGCGCGCCTAAGTCACGCCCCCTCTACTTCCGCATATGGGACCTTAAATCAAAAATTCTCCATTGAAATGAAGGGCAAGAACAAAATTATCTTTTGATCCTGACCGAATTTTGCTATGAGTTACACATATGATGTTTTTCAATTTAAAAGATAATTTTCCATGTCAATAACGGTGTAGGCTGTTGTCTAACTGTTAAGGTATAAGGTTATGAAAATACGTAAATTAAAAACTACAAACACAGATGGACAGAGCTTACGTCATCTTTTCAAAGCATGCCCAGGGTGAAGTAACTATCTTACTTATATTACTGGATCGGCCGCAGCTCTCACAATACAAAACAATACATTTGTGCTGTTTTTCTCCACTTTGGATTCTTCGTTCATCGGTCAGGAAATGGGAGGTGATGCTTTCGCAATCTCCCGCCATGCTCGTGTTCAGTGATGTGGGACAGGGGCATAAATCCCAGGGGGGACGCAGGGGTCATGTCTCCCCTTTCCATAAAGTTGTCCCCCCCAAAAATGACATTGAAAACACAAACATTTTTTATGTGAATAGCATAGTAATGTTCATTGAAGGTTCAATACAAGTGGTGCGACTTAAAAACACATTGTTTGACATTGATAACTATTGAAAGATTAGAACCCCCCCTCCCCACCCCCATCCTCACAGTGGTTTAGTCCAATCTGTTTCGCCCCCACAGGCGGGGCTGCTGCGGCTCCAACACACACGCAGACAGAGAGGCAGCTCAAGCAGAGAGCGGTTCGGAGTGAGTAAGTGCACTGAAAGCTTTATGTGTGAACGGTTAAGTTATTTATCAGTCCATGTTTTCAACAATCATATACAGAACATGGAAAGAGATATTTCATCTCATTTGTCCAAAGTCTTGTTGAGAGGAGTTTTAGTGCACTGCGCAGACTTAAGAGTTGGCTTCGGGCTACTATGGTCCAAGACAGACTGAACAATGTGGTTGTCTGTAATGTCCATAAGGAGAGACTAGACAAACTGGATATAAAAATGATCTGCCAGGAGTTTGTTGGATCCAGTGACACTAGAAGAAAAACATGTGGTTCTTTTGTTTAGAGAGATGGAGACCAGCTTGTTGTGACATGGTGTTCCAAAGAGTGTGAAAGACCGTTCCCCCCTCCGTTAGAGCCAAAGAGTGTATTTGCTTCAAGACACTTGGCCCATTTCCTGTACAATTGCTACTATACAAAAAAGAGCCAAATAAATAAGTAAAATGTTGCAAATGTAATAAAAATGCATGGATGACCCTTTAGATAGTTAGGAGGATGTGTTTATGTCATGAATCACCCGTGAAACGGGCGAAAGTAGGACACCAAACACTCTCTGTGAGTTCACACATTTATTAACATAAAAACAGACAAGAACCTTAACATACAAAAACTAAATCACAAAGTGCAAGTACAAAGACAAATGCTGGAGGAGAGTGGGGCTCAACGTCCAGGGGGACGGAAGCCAGGGAACGCCTGGCCAGGGGTGGAATCCAGCCGGAGCTCTCCCGAAGGCAGTGGGGCTCACGGCTGGAAATAAGAGGCAAACATACCTGGACAGAGCTCTACTACTCTTCTCAATAGCTGGACCCAAACACACTCAGGACAAACTGCTCTGCTCCCGAGGATGGGTACATGTGGTAGAAGGACACGACAAACCCCAAAGGTTTGCCGTGCCCTTATATGCAGTACATAATCAGTCACAGGTGTGGACGCATGAGTGGAAAAAAATAACAGAATGAATAACAGGTGTGCAGCTCCGACCAGTTTGACAACAGGAAGCTGCACAGCTCTGTCAAAATAAAACATAACCGGAACCACAACAACACAACCCCAACATGTGACCATAACTACAAACACACAATGACAATAACTGAACAAAATAACAATGGAACAGACAGAAAAAGACTGAACTAAGCTAAAGACTGGGCACGGCACCCACCCGTGCCCCAGGATCATGACAGTTTAAGTGCACATTCCCTCATTGCAGACACAAACTGTTTTCTTATCTGGCATCAGCAATGATGAAAAATCATCAGGATAAAAAAAAGGAGTGGGACAATTCTGTTTATATTGTAAATAATACATTTTGTATGATAGAGTAATATTTTCAGCATTTTTCGCTGTAGAAAAGTGGTTCAAATACACTGTTGCCCATAAAGTTAGTGTATTTTTGTTC
Source organism: Pholidichthys leucotaenia (assembly GCA_020510985.1). Taxonomy (NCBI): domain Eukaryota; kingdom Metazoa; phylum Chordata; class Actinopteri; order Cichliformes; family Pholidichthyidae; genus Pholidichthys; species Pholidichthys leucotaenia. The sequence goes on from CM035850.1 coordinate 42,236,323, forward strand.
ATTTTTTTCTAGATTTTGCTGCCAATTGTGTTTGTTTTCTTTGCTTATTTTGTTCATTTTGATGCATTTTTGTCTATATTTGTTCATTTCTTCAGTCATGAGTCTTTTTGCCTCCACAAAAAGAAACATACAGTATCTCACAAAAGTGAGTACACCCCTGACATTTTCGTGAATATTTTATTATATCTTTTCATGGGACAACACTGAAGATATGACATTTTGATACAATGTAAAGTACACAGTGTACAGCTTGTATAACGATGTAAATTTGCTGTCCCCTCAAAATAACTCAACATACAGCCATTAATGTCTAAACCACTGGCAACAAAAGTGAGTACACCCCTAAGTGAAAATGTCCAAATTGTGCCCAATTAGCCATTTTCCCTCCCCAGTGTCATGTGACTCGTTAGTGTTACAAGGTCTCAGGTGTGAATGGGGAGCAGGTGTGTTAAATTTGGTGTTATCGCTCTCACACTCTCTCATACTGGAAGTTCAACATGGCATCTCATAGCAAAGAACTCTCTGAGGATCTGAAAAAAAAAAGAGGCTATAAGAAGATTGCTAACACCCTGAAACTGAGCTGCAGCATAGTGGCCAAGACCATACAGTAGTTTAACAAGACAGGTTCCACTCAGAACAGGCCTCGCAATGGTCGACCAAAGAAGTTGAGTGCACGTGCTCAGCGTCATATTCAGAGATTGTCTTTTGAAAATAGACAAATGAGTGCTGTCAGCATTGCTGCAGAGGTTGAAGGGGTGAGGGGTCAGCCTGTCAGTACTCAGACCATATGGCGCATACTGCATCAAATTGGTCTGCATGGCTGTTGTCCCAGAAGGAAACCCCTTTTAAAGATGATGCACAAGAAAGCCCACAAACAGTTTACTGAAGACAAGCAGACTAAGGACAGGGACTAGTGGAACCATGTCCTGTGGTCTGATGAGACCAAGATAAACTTATTTGGTTCAGATGGTGTGAAGCGTGTGTGGCGGCAACCAGGTGAGGAGTACAAAGACAAGTGTGTCTTGCCTACAGTCAAGCATGGTCGTGGGAGTGTCATGGTTTGGGGCTGCATGAGTGCTGCTGGCACTGGGGAGCTACAGTTTATTGAATGCCAACATGTACTGTGACATACTGAAGCAGAGAATGATCCCCTCCCTTTGGAAACTGGGCTGTAGGGCAGTATTCCAACATGATAACAACCCCAAACACGCCTCCAAGATGACCACTGCCTTGCTAAAGAAATTGAGGGTAAAGGTGATGGACTGGCCAAGCAGGTCTCCAGATCTAAACCCTATTGATTATCTGTGGCGGCATAACTCAAAGCAAAGGTGGAGGAGCGCAAGGTCTCTAACATCCACCAGCTACGTGATGTTGTCATGGTGGAGTGAAAGAGGATTCCAGCGGCAACCTGTGAAGCTCTCGTGAACTCCATGCCCAAGAGAGCTAAGGCAGTGCTGGAAAATAATGGTGGCCACACAAAATATTGATACTTTGGGCACAATTTGGACATTTTCACTTAGGGGTGTATTCACTTTTGTTGCCAGCGGTTTAGACATTAATGGCTGTGTGTTGAGTTATTTTGAGGGGACAGCAAATTTACACTGTTATACAAGCTGCACACTGACTACTTTACATTGTGTCAAAGGTTCTTCTCTTCAGTGCTGTCAAATGAAAAGATATAATAAAATGTTTACAAAAATGTGAGGGGTGTACTCACTTTTGTGAGGTACTGCAAGTAATAATGGATGGGTCTTAATCATGATTACTGTAAATTAATCCACAGTATCACGATGATTAATCTGATTAAACATTTTTATTGTTTGACAGCCCTTGTTTTAAGACATTGAGATCTTGTTTTGTTGTTGCTTGTTAATAAATACATATTTTTGAAGAATAGTTTGATGTAGTTTAGTTATTCATTAAGGTATTTCTTCTAGTTTTAGAACTTATTTTGAGCTTTAAATTCTTGTAAAGCTGCTGTGGTGGAGATCAGACCAGTGTTCATGGTGAGCAAAGACATTCTGTTAGATCATATATGGTGTAATTGACGTCGACCACCCAATACAACTTTTGGTATTGCTGGTTGATCATGTAAAAAGCTGTAGACAGGTAGGATATAGACTAATAAGGAACAATGACATAATTATCTAATATCATTATATAAGACATTTGAGAACATATCAGACAACACAGCAAAAATGGCATTTTTTTATGTCCCCCTCAAAAATTATGCTCTCAAATTTTCCTGTTCCTTGTCCCCCCCAACAGTGAAATGGGATTTTCGCCCCTGATGTGGGCTGATGGGAGTCGCTGTCCACTAATCGTTGAAACAAAAACTAAATATTACTCTGTTTTTATACAACAGCCGACATCTTTAATTACGTGGAAAATTCTCTTTTAAATTGACAAACATCATATGGGTAAGTCGTGGCAAAATTCGAGCGGGATCAAAAGACAATTTCGCTCTTGCCATTCAGTTCAATGGAGAATTTTTTTCGATTTAAGGTCCCATATGCGGAAGTAGAGGGGGTGTGACTTGGGCTCTCTATTAAAACACTTTGTAATATCATTTACTTCAGTCATGGCATGTTAGCGGAATGGCTAAACATTAGCTAAGAAACTGAATGCTAGCTAAGAAGCTAACATGACTACAAGAACTTCAAACATTGCCAACATCAATCAAAAACATTGCTTGAAGTGGCATTAAAATGGACCTATGCACACAAGAGTTTTCACACCAAAACAGTTGACATACAGAAATAATCAGATTAGAGTTTTTCTGCACTGCATTTTCACATTGCAGTAGTGTGAAGCAGCTTTAACTCATAAAGGAACAAAAAAGTCCATACGTATGCACCAAATTGTTGATTAACTCAGAATATTCATTTATTTTTTTCTTCACTGCTTAATCCTTTTAGGGTTGCGGGGGCGGGGGGGGGGGGCAGCCTATCCCAGCATCTTTGGGCAAGAGGTGGGGTATAATTTAGAATCCCTAGTTAGTGCCAATTAACCTAAACTCTTTGGATTGTGGGAGGAAACCGGAGTTATCCAGCAAAAACCCATGCAGACATGGAGTGAACATGCAGACTCCACACAGAAAGATTGCTGCTGTTCAGGTCTTGGGTTCAAACCCACAACTGTCTTGCTGTGAGGCGACAGCGCTAACCACTGCTCCACTGACCTGACCATAGAATACTCGGTACACGGAATACTCTGCATTTACAATTAGACAAATAGTACACTAATTGCATTCACAAATATAAAATTCTTCATGATACAACAGGGCTGGGGGGGGGGGGGGTGTAACCTTAAATCAGCATCACGATTAATTAATTTACTTTCGTTTTGGTTTTTGCATCTGTTTTTTAATTCTAAATTTTATTCATCTACTCATTTATTTTGGGAGGTATAAAGAGGTGTGCCAACAAATAACTTCATTTATCAGATTTTTTTTTATTAACATTATTGCTTTAGTTCTTTACATTGCTTCAACTGATTTTCTTCAAGTCTAGCATTTGTGTTTGTTTTCATCAGGATAAACCTGAAGGAAAAACGAGGTGAGCAAAACAGCAGCTGCTGTTGCTTTTTGCATGAAGAAACTCACTGAATACATTAAATATCAGCTTGTACCAGATCATCCATCCATCCATTTTCAGCCGCTTTTCCAGAGGTCCGGGTCGCAGAGGCAGCAGCTCAAGCAGAGAAGCCCAGACTTCCCTCTTCCCAGCCACCTGCTCCAGCTCTTCAAAGAGGATACCAAGACGTTCCCAGACCAGCTGAGACACGTAGGGTGTTTTCACACCTATATTTGTTTAATTTGGTCCGAATCAGTTGACAAGTTTGTTACTTTGTATCATTTTCTCCTTGGTTCGGTCTCCTTTCACACAGGCAAAAATTCAAGCAGACCAAATTGTGTCACGTTAAATCGATAGCTTTGCTTTAGAGCTCAGCTCCCTCTTCACCACAACAGACCGGTACAACGTCTGCATCACTGCAGATCCTGCTCCAATACGTCTGTCAATCTCTTGCTCCATTCTCCCCTCACTCGTGAATAAGACCCTGAGATACTTAAACTCCTCCACTTGGGGCAGGAGCAATAGTATTTCATACTGAATTTAAGAAATTCTACATACTACTGTATGTAAGGGGATTGGGCATGAACACACACACAGAGCGGGGAAACGCATTAATAGTCAGACAAACTAAAATAAAATGATGTTGGTTTCTTAGATATGAACGTTCATTTTGATTATTCTTTAGTTGATCGCTCAGCCCCAATACGTGTCCAAAACACTTTGATTCCAAGGATTCTTCAGCTTTTTTAGCACTCGCCTCTGCTCCTCCTACACTCTTCCCCTTTCATTTTCGGTCTGTATACAGCTGGCATTCCTCGAGAGCTGGTCTGTCCAGACAGCGCTACGGGTCCCCTGTTGTGTCCCACATAAACTTAAACAAACAAGACATGCTCGAATTACACGATTCAAAATTAACCCGGTGGTTCACCGCAGGCTGGGCAGTACACTGGTAGGCATGGGCTGGCACTGCGCTCTTGCCCGTACGTTGTGTCCCCTTTTCTATCACAACAGGTGTCTAATTAGAGAAGACCAGGGTGTGGTGCATATAAGCTGCAGAGGACTATCGAATAAAAAAACCCCACGGACCTCTGAACAGTGACGCAGGGCGTTACCGTGGTTCCTGTGGTCATAGCGCTGCTAGCGCTGTGCAATTTACACTGAGATAAAATGGTGAAAACCAAAAGAAATGATAGCTTCTAATATTATATTATATGGTAGCATGTACTCTGTGGTATAGAAAACCTCTGTGCCTAAATCTACTAAATTTCCAATAAATATTCCATGTATATATGTTGCATGACATCACCCCCCCAGCTTCCCATACACAGAATACATAGACGAGCCCTTTTAATGGACCGTGCAGTAAACATGGTCTTTCAACAACAGCTCGTAAAAGATACTTTAAAAGCATACAGTCGCCATATTAAAGATAAAAGAGATCCTGTATGATGTTGTGCCAAACAAGAGCTGATGGGGCAGTGTCTGATTAGCCAACATTAGATCAAGAGAGCATGTGAAATTATGTGTCCTTATAATTAAAGATCCCAGTAAAGGCACACGCAGAAACACAATTTTGCCTTGAAGGAATTGGGAAATATTTCACTCTTTGTTAAAATCTTATGAGCATGCCTTGCCTTGCTTTGTGAAAAATGTGGAATTTGCAGCCTAATGCCACATAAGTTACAGTAAAACAGAAGAAAACAGAAGCAGACGGAGAATTAATTGCTTCAAAAGCCAAAGTTTTTAGAGCCAAATACATCATGCCGAGACTAGAATATAAGGGAGGAAAAAAAGAAACAATAAGTAATCCAGAGCATTATTTTGGCATTTACAGTAATAACAGTAATAGCTCATAATAAAAATGACAAGTCGAGAATTATGATGGAAACCCTTTATGCCAAAACATTAAAAATCTGCCATTAAAAAATGCACTGAAGTGCCGAAAATGGTGAGTGAGAGACAGTCCTGGAGCTTATTACAGAAATGTTCCTGGGGAGAGACCCATACACACAGCTTACTCCAGGGCAGCCCTTTTCATCCGACTCACACCAAAATCTCTGCCAGATGAACAAAACAATCTCTATATTAACGCTGTCTGAGCGATGCGATTTCAGCTGCATCTGGACTACTTTCAGCTTACCATTAATATTCATTGACTCATTGTATTAGCTAACACAAATGGTTTCTCTGTAAATCTAGTAGCCATTTCAACTATTACCATTTCAGATTTGGAGCTGATATTTTCAGCTTTTTGTTGTTCAGCTGTTTATGTTTATCTACAAATGCCATTTCTTATCCAAACTACACGGATCAGGCATAACATTATGACCACCTGTCTAATATTGTGTTGGTCCCTTTTTGCTGCCAAACTAGCCCTGACCCGTCAGTACATGGACACCACTAGACCCCTGAAGGTGTGCTGAGGTATCTGGCACCGAGATGTACTGTACACCCTTTGCGGAAACTGTATTCCCTGATGGCTGTGGTCTCTTTCAGCAGGTAATGTGTGGCGCTACACAGCAAAAATGTTTCAGGAATGGTTTGAGGGGCACAATGACGAGTTTGAGGTGTTGACTTGGCCTCCAAATTCCCCAGATCTCAGTCCAATCAAGCATCTGTGGCATGTGTTGGACAAGCAAATCTAATGAAGGCCCACCTCGCTACTTAAAGGACTTAAAGGATCTGCTGCTAACATCTCTGTGCCAGATACCACAACACAACTTCAGGGGCCTAGTGGAGTCCATGCCTCGATGGGTCAGGGCTGTTTTGGCAGCAACAGAGGGACCAACACAATATTAGGCAGGTGGTCATAATGTTATGCCTGATCAGTGTATGTAGTGCCCTTTTTTTATATTTGACCTTTTAGTCATATGGGGTGGGGGGGGGCATTGAGAGGCAACTTCTCTTTCTCAAAGACACCCTGTTCAAGTAAACGGCCTTGCTCAAGGGCACCATAGTGGGGTTAATGAAGGTGGGACAAACACCGTTTTGTCATCTGTTCCACCCAGATCTGATCCTGCCAGTCCAGGGTTTGAACCGGCGACCCTCCAGCCACCAGTTCACATCCCTAACCATTAGACCAATACTGCCCTACCTTGTGCAACAATACATCATCAGTAGGGTAAAACTAACCTGTCTCATGCCAGTATAAACCCAGCTCACGTTCCCCATTAGTGGGTGGGTGAACATTTCTGCGTCACAATAATAGGAAGGGTCGACATCGAAGGATCACAAAGCGACGTCGCTACGAACGCTTGGCCGCTATTCCTGTGGTAACTTTTCTGACACCTCCTGCTTAAAACCCAAAAAGTCAGAAGGATCGTGAGGTCCCGCTTTCACGGTCTGTACTCCTACTGAAAATCAAGATCAAATGAGCTTTTGCCCTTCTGCTCCAAAGGAGGTTTCTGTCCTCCCTGAGCTTGCCTTAAGGACACCTGCATTACAATTCGACAGGTGTACCGCCCCAGTTAAACCCCCCACCTGCCACTGTCCCTGGAGAAGCTCTGTGTTTCTGTCTGAGTTATCTGTAGTGCAACATGGAAAAATTGCAATCTGATTTGAAAAAAGATACTATTTTCCATCTGATTTATTTTCTAAAAGAATGATCTATGAAATGCATTTCTGCTACTGTTTGGATTTAAGCAGCTGCAGTATTTAGGTCTGAGTTCCATTAGAATACTTGTTTGTGTAATAATCGTAAAGCCATATATTGTAGTTTTCAAACATTTGACGTCAAATTGAAAGTATTTCGGTGTTTAGTGTTTATGAATTCACTCCAGTCAGGAGATAAATGCGTCAAAAGTTTAAGTGGCACACACAGTGGTATTTTCTATGGAATTCCAGTCAGTGATGATGATGGTCTAAGTTATAAATTGACATTTTTTCCAGATTCACTGTTGAATATTGTCTGAATAGAGTTCAGCTCATTGTCATAGTGATATCATCTATCCTCTTGAAAAGTATTTTTACACAGCACGGAGATCGTTGGGCGACCACTGACAGATCAAAAATTGGCCCAACGCCTCAACAATCTCTAAAAGCCTCAAAAAAGCCATTTCTGTGTAGATGTTTGAGGATCCTTATGTGTTTTGAACTGAGTCAAAACTTTGAAGAGACCGTGGAGATCACTGGAAGATCACTGAGAGATCATTGAGAGATCTTGGCAATCGCCAGGCACTCACTGAAAGAACGTTGAGAGATCTGGCCTTTTATTTTTTTCAACGATCTCCGTCTCTCTTAATGATCTCCAGCCCTGTAAAAAGGTGGTCTTAAAAAAAAACCCAAATGGCTTATTTAGTGATCTTAGGGCTCACTCATATAGACCTCTATGTGTGAATACATACAGACCCAAGTGGTAAGCAGGTGTAGGCAAGTGAAAAAATGTCAATCTATTTTTTTTCTGTCTGTCTACACCCACAAACTACTTAGGTCTGCTTGTGCTACACTTCCCTATGCTTGCATTTACACATAACCACTTCAACCCACCTGCATCCTGCCTGCATTGCAAGTGGATAGAGGTATTTACAGGTGCAGTTTATGTGATTGAGCCTCAATAATTTCAACATTTCTATACTAGCACACACTTTACGCCTCATTTCTGGGACTTGTTTTTGATAGGAATGCAAAAATATAATGGCTCAATAACAGCATAGGCATTTATCAAATGCATTTATTAATGTAGGTGATATTTACCGTGCATAAAAGACAAGGTATTTTTCTCTCATGTTTTTTATTGTTGTTTTTAGATGGATAAATGCTTCAAAAAATTGGTGGAAATAGGAATAAATTACATTAAGCTAAATTTAAAAACACTTTGCTCGTGACCAAATATCAATATGTCCCAGCAGCAACTTTTGACATTATTTCATTGAGGGTGTTCCGTTTCTGTCTAAGTTTGAAAGCCATCGAATAAAATGATGTCACATCGGAGTCTACCGCATCCTCCATGATGAGCTGTGGTAGATGGGCAGCTTATTCAGCCGTCGCATCCTCCCAAAACTGAACGCTTCAGGCACTCCTTTGTGCTCTCTGCCATTAGATTGCATAATAGCCAGAGCTGCAGCCTGACACAGCACTGTTATTATTATTAATATTATTATTATTAGTACGATAACACCTGAATTTCCCCTATGGGGAGCAATAAAGGATTATCTTATTCCATAAAAACAACCTGGAAAACAAAACCTTTCTTTGTTTTCAGGCTAATTTTCTGTAAAATGTAATTCTAAACAAATAGTGAGGAATAAATTAGGATACCCCCCCCCCCATCTTTTTTAGGACACCCCCACATTCACTCCCACTTACAATGGCTAAAATAAATTTTAAAAAATGCAAATAAAAACAAAAACAAGGTTAGACATAGATATGTGAACATTTCTTAATAAAGAACTGACTATTTAAAGGGGTGTCCAAATTTTTTCACATGGCTGTAAGTGCTAATAAATACCACATAGCAGTCATCTTACTTTTGTAACTTGGTTAGGGCTTTTCTTGCCAAACTTCACAACCTGAAAAATTGATTTCACTGTAGGGGCACAGCTCTAAATCCAGCCTGCACTGAAAATAAACACAGTATTATCCACAGCAGGATTTATTTAGCCGTCTTTTTTTTTCCTAATCCAAATATGTTATGTGTATGAAGGCAAACAAATCTACAAATAAAACCCAACACATGCTAATTACTGCAGCTTGGTTGTATAACAGCCCATCTGGAAGTGAATTCAAGCACGGCGAGGGAGATTTGTTTAGTGACAGAGCAGTAGTTTCCACAGGAGACACATGAGGAAAGATGGGTGACCTACCCATACAAAGACCCCTTTGACCCAGCAGGGTCCACCCAAATATCCGCAGTTGGTTTTATAAAGTTAAAGGCCATCGCACTGAAGATGCACCCACCACGCCTCCTAACACCCTCCTACCACGATCGTCAATATACACCTGCAAACACACACAAAAAAAAAAAAAAAAAGCAAAGCCTGGCTATTAAAGGATAATATCCGTTGCCATAGTGACGGCATCTCACACTCACATGTGCAAGATCAGAGGTTAAGGTTCATGGGTGGTGCTTCTTTGGCTCAATGGTGCTCTCTGTGTCACCGGACAGGCCTCCAGTAATCCCAGGCTACAAGAAGTTCATTCAGGTTAAAAAAAAAAAAAAAAGAGCTGCAGCAGAACCCCGTGAGCATAAAAATCTGTTCACATATGAGACGAACTGCTCATAACTAAATCACGCTTTGCCACCTGTGAGCCTACAGCCCAAACAACCTGCAGCGTGAATTCAAATACGGAGCTAATTTCGTCAGCGATCAGCAAGGGGATTTCTCCTCCAAAATTGAAATCCCAAACTCATCTGTCTGAGAATGGAGACGGCATGTTTGCACGTATGCATGTATGCACACAAGCACACTTATGGCAGCAGTAATTAAACTTGATAAATGCTTTTGTTTACAGCTAAGCCCCATAATCGCTCTGACTTTTTATATAGGCTGCTCCTAAACACAACCGTGTAGTGTACAATAAGTGTGTGCGACGCAATGCTATGTCGGGCTGGTGCTGTAGCGTGTGTGTGCACTTGTGGGTTACACAAAACAACTGTGAGGTTAGAGTGTTTGCAAGTGACCCCTGTTAAAGTGGGATGATAACCTCTCAAGTGCATTTAGATTGAAAAGCTTTATTTTTGTTGTTTGCGCTGTGCAAACCAACCACTTTCTCTGACAATACCAAAGGCAGTTCAACAGCTTGGTCTGCTGTCAATAACAGAGGCCATGGTTAAGGCCAAGGATATATATCAATATGAAGTGATGGGAAAGAATGAGATGAGCTGAAATTTTTCACAGAAAGTAAAAAGGCAAAACATTAAAAATGTCTGATTGTAATTCTCAATACTAAAGCGTCACCAGTTCACCCCGGACAGAGATTTTTGTAGCTTCCCTTGGAGATTTCTGAAGCACTTTTGGAGAGAGTGACTTAATTGTTCACAAGATTTATGCTTTGAGGATTTGATTTGCATAATAAAAAATCTCACCAATCAAACTCTTGTTTATTCCTGCACTGAAGATGAATGTGATGAAGATGAATGTGAATGAAGAGCTTTAATCAAACTCCTCCTTCTGCTTCTAAGACCGCATGAATTGCAGACTTTGGTTTAACGGTGCTCTACTTTACCTTGTTTTTATTAGTGTATTACTTTGTTATAACACTTGGTAAAATGCCAGGTTTTTGTGATGCTAAAAAAATGAGAGCCCAAGAAATCATATCCAAACTTTTCTCACTTTAATGTGAGCTATAACCTGTACAAACAAATCTGTTGGGGAAAGAATATAGTTAAAAAGTACAATCAACTGGTTGCGTAAGTGTGCACACCGTTATATTTGAACCACCTTTTGATGCTAGTTATTGACATGCCAAAAACATGCCAACATGTGGATTTAAAGACCAAAATTTTAAGGTCAACTTCAAAGAATTCTCTCTTGCACCCAGATCACACGGAACGGTGAATGCTGATGAACGTGGCAATTTTGGGGTTTCATTGGGGTTCGTAAAATTTGGCCGAACGGTTCACAAACAGTTTTTCTTGTCGCCAAAAAATTCTGAACATGCTCAAAATGTTTTTGCAAATGTATTTTTCCACAAACGTTTGCAAAAGAGTTGTAAGCGTTTGCAAACGATTCCAAACACACTTGTAAACGGTTGTAACATGTGTGGTTAAAGCTCTTTTTGGTTCGCCAAGTAGTGAATGCTAGCACCTATTTAAGAACCTTTCTGACAAAACTGTTGGCAAACTGTTTAGCAACCTTTTACGAGCCCTGACGAAATCCAAAAAGCGAAACATTTGTGGATGTTCCCCGGCATTCGCCGCTCCGTGAGATACTAGCTTGATTTTCGTCAACATTGATCAGAAAAGTTGGCGAATCCAAAAATCGCTATGTTCGTCAGCATTCGCCACTCTTTGAGATGCCACCCTGCATGACTAAAACTTTTACAGGAGTGTGGTTTAAGTTCCAATTTGTCAAAATTGACAAACTGTTGATGCAGCAAGACTCTCATTCCCGAAAAAAGAAAAAATGTAATTTTGCTTTCTTATCAGCATTATACACTGAAACATAAAATATTAACAATATGGAAGTTTGGAAATAGAAATCTTCTTTTAGGCCAGGTTATAGGCAGTTACCAGTTTATTTATTATCACTTACAGTATATGCTGATGACATCCAAATGTACATATCTATTAAGCCTCATGAGATGAGAAATTTAGTGATTTTAAATGATTCTCTTAATGCAATTAAAGAGTGGATGACAAACAATTTTCTGGAGATTCATTCTGATGAAACAGACATGCTGATATTTGCTCCTGAGACAGTTGCTGCTGCAGTCAGAGAGAAGTTCAGAGTTGTACAGTCATCCATAAAAAGACACTGTTGTTCGTTCCACTTAAGAAACATAACTAAACTCAAGCCAGGCTGGACTTAATTTGGCTTGATAAGCACTTTACAAATAATAAGTATTACTTACACTTACTATGACTTCTTATCCCTTACTGAACTTTCAAAATAAAAGACAACATAAATACCTGAGCTGCTGATTTAAAGTGACACACTGCCAAAAATCACGTTTTTTTTTTTCTTGTTAACATGTTTGTAACATGTTTTTTTATGATTTACAAGACATATCAAGAGCAAAATCATTCAAATATGCCATGTCTGTGTTTTTATGCTTTAAAGTTTCAGTTAAGCCCCGCCCCCTGAAAAAAATGGTGAGTTTAGACGGCGTGTTTTTGGTGATGCAAATATAGCAGGTCCATAGTGTTGAGCCAGTCAGGACTCTCTGGCCTCACTGAAATTAGCCTGCAGGATGAGTTAGCACTTCTGGACAGCTGCTTTGAAAACTTGGGTCAAATTTAGATGGGTTTTACGATGTCTTTTAAGGACATATGCAGCTTCACATATTATCCTTGGCCACGATACATACACCTGGGCATGTCCTTCAACTGGTAAGTCTTTTTATCACAGGATTTATTATGTTTAATGCAGTGCTAGCCACTATCAGCCTTGTGAGATGTGGGTGGGCATATTCACAGATCCTGACATTTGAAGGAGGAAAAGTGAAAAGATTTTGACACAAAACTGTAAGACAATGAAAGTTTTTTCTGTAGAAAAAAGGGCATAAGATACCATAGTAGATTTGTTTTAAAGGGGATTTATATCCACCAGAGTGCGTCTTTACAGATTCACTCTCAAGCGCTCCTGTTCAGATAGAGTGATGATATAGAGTGAAGTACGTGGCGGTAATGCACCTGTAAGCTGGTTGCCAACCGCCAATCAAATCTAAAAGAAGAAGAAGATTCATGCTCGAATATATTATCTACAAAAGGAGGGCAATGAGTTTGGGAACAGCTTTTTTTTTATGCTAAGTTCCGCAAATGTTTATGTTTCAAAGAACCAATTTTTGGGAAAAAGCTTAAAACCCAAAGAAAAAAAACCATATTGGGTTTTTGTTGAGTAAGCTAACATTTGGTTTGCCTTGGGGGAAAAAAAGCCTCTTCACTGTGTCACTCTAACCACACTGGTAACCGGGACAAAAAAATCAAGCCAAAACATAAATCAAGGACAGAAAAGGGAATTCCTTAAAGAAGACCCTTGAACAAGGCCATATCTATTAAACTGTCTTGGAAAAAGGAGGCCTTTCATTAGCCCAAAATGGGATTCCTATGAAGTGTGGATGCGGCCTGCTGGAACAGCTCAGCCAGGAGCAGAAACTCCAGCGGAGCTATGTGTTCCCTCTCTGTTTACAGTGCTTTTATTAGGCATCCTGTGGCACAGGCAGCCCTTTGAAAGGCCGTCTTTATAGGAGCTTTCCTGTTTATGCTCAGGGGTGGGAGGTCAGTGCTCGCATCCCCGTGCTGAATATGCCTTCATAGGAAAACTTTGTCTGTGTGACGGGAGGGATTTAAAGGGATGTCGGAGAGAGCGGCTTGGCAGGTTGTTACTGAAACAGCAGAAAACTGTCCAGGGCTATTTCTGTATGGTTTGAGCACGCTGTTGTTTCCGTGGATGTCTGCCTGTCCGCCTTTTGGGGTCAATTTTCTGCCGAGGAGGTTACTATGAACGCTTGTGTTTGAGCTTTTTGGTGAAAGAATAAGAAACACCAACTGCCACAAACACTCAAATACTCATCCTAAATATAACAAAGATGTCTACTGGCATGTTTGATCAGAAAAAAAAAGTCAATCATTTCACACCGGAGGCTTACCCGAGGACCCCTCTTTCCTGGCAGGCCCAGCTTCCCCGGAGGTCCTGGCAGTCCCTGGAGAGATATTATTAAGAGTGTTGATATATTAACATGCAAAAGGCTACTACTGAAAATATTTTATTTCATCATATAAAGTAACACAGAAAGGTTTATGATGATAATGGGGGGTTATTTATATAGAATATACAAAATTTATACAGTTTTTATATATTTCTTGTCACTGTTGGGGGAGAAAGTGAACAGAACATTTTCTCAAGGGTGAATATTGATGGGGAAACTATAAGTATTATTGTTTTTGGAATGGAGAAGAGCCCAAGGCCTTTAAAATAATTTTTAAAAAAAATCTCTCTCCCCTCCCAACAAAAATATTTATAAAATAAAACTGGGTCATTGTTCAGATGAACAGGGAAAAAATTAAGCCATTACATCACTCTATATATAATTCAAGAAATCTCTGTCTGCCACGATGTGACGATGTCCCGATGTCCCGATCATAGACTATGTGTGGCCATGGTAACCATGTCAAAGATCAAAGGCAGGCATCATCACGATCACAGGACTCCCTACAAAGATCATAGGACACACTATGTCACGATCATAGGACTCGCTAAAAGATCATAGGACTCGCTATGACATCATCAAACATCAAAGGCAGGCATCACGCGTGATCATAGGACTCACTATGACATCATCAAAGATCATAGGACTCGCTATGTCACAATCATAGGACTCGCTAAAAGATCATAGGGATGATCAAAGGACTCGATATGACATCAAAGATCATAGGACTCTATGACATCATCAAAGATCAAAGGCAGGCATCACTGAACGAGTGGTGACATGCTTGCTTACACCTGCTTTCTACGGGCATGCAGAAATACTTGTTAATACTTGGTTTCTATGGGCATGCATAGGTATGTACTAGTAGAATAAAAAATTAAACAGCATCCATAGGAACATTACAAATTTACAACAAAAAGCTGAAACTTCACAAGAAAAATGTCTATTATAGAAGAAAACAGCCACAAATTTTGAAAAAATACTTATTTATGAGAAAAAAGTCTCAATTTTACAAGAAAAAAGTAAACATTTTTTAAAAAAGAAATTACTTTAAAAAAGTCACAAATTTATGAGAAAAGAAACTCTCAAATTTGATATTAAAAAAGTTACAAATACGGGGGGAGCTGAAAAGTTAATAGTGGTCAGATTTGATCAAATGTAGTTTATTTTTCAACCGCAGGGATCCAAGTGCTGCAACACCGATGGAAGAAGTGTGTGGACCGAAGGGGAGACGATGTTGAAAAATAAACCATCATCATCATAGCAGTCTGTCACCACTACAATGACTGTTTCATTTAGGTCTGATCAGATTCCTCCACGCAGCTCTGACCTTAGCCTTCCACTGTCAGGAACTCCTGTCTATATCCAACTTCTTCAAGTTTCTTTTTACAGTGTCTTTAAATCTGAGCCTTGGTCTACCCTGATTGCGTTTGCCATCATATAACTGTGAGTAGAGTAACTGCTGAGGGAGACGCTGGTGGTCCATCCTCTCAACATATCCAAACCATCTCAGGTTCATCTGTATTAGCATGTCCTCCATTGATGGTAGACCAGCTCGTTTCAACACTTCTGTGTTGGTTATCTTGTCTTTCCATGAGATCTTCATTATGGCTCGAAGGTGTCTCATCATGTACGTGTGGAGTTTCTTTACTTGCACTCTGTAGACAGTCCAAGTTTCAGCACCGTACAATAGAGTAGCCAGTACTGTCGCTCTATACACTTTGCATTTCACACGGATAGACACATGTCGATTGTTCCACAGTCTCTCCCTCAAGTTTCCAAACACAGCACTCGCTCTTCCCATTCTGAGAGATAGTTCATCCTCCAGCCTAGCATTCTCTGCAACAGTCCTCCCTAAATACTTGAAAGTCTTGCACTTGACTAGTGGCTCTGTACCAATGCTGATTTCTTCTGGAAGTGATGTTGATAACTGGAACTTTGGTGGTTGATAAAGGCACTCTGTCTTCTTGATGTTGATTTTGAGGCTGAATTGGCTAGCTGCTCTTGCAAATTTCTCCACTAAAGATTGGATATCTTCCGCACTGTGTGCAACTAGAGCACCGTCGTCGGCAAAGAGCATTTCTCTTACTACCTTTATCGATGTCTTACTCTTGGCTTTAAACTGTGCCACACTGAACAAGTCTGCTTCTTTCCTTGTTTGAATGTATACTCCTTCTGAACTGTCTTTGAAGGCCACCTCAAGCATGGCTGCCAGATATAGTGAGAAGAGTGTAGGCGCCAGGACACACCCTTGTTTCATCCCATTGCTTACTGAAAAGTCTTTAGATACTGAACCACTCATTGCCACATTTGCTTGCATACCTGTATGGAGTGCCTCAGTCAGGCTGACAAACTTCTCTGTACAGCCATATTTCTTGAGTACCTGCCAAAGCCCTTGTCACGAAACAGTATCGAAGGCTTTACTGAAGTCTATGAAGACTACATAAAGCGGCATGTTCTGTTCGATACACTTTTTTTGAACCTGTTTCAAGCAGAAAATCATGTCCATTGTGCTTCTTCCACTTCTAAAGCCACACTGGGTTTCCAGTAGTACATTCCGCGAGATGTGTTCATTGAGTCTGTTCAGTAGTACACGTGAGAGAATCTTACCAACAGTGGCTAGCAGTGATATACCTTGGTAATTTCCACAATCTTTCCTGTCACCTTTCTTGAACAAAGGCACAATACTTGCATCCTTCCAGTCTTGAGGTACTTTCTGGGCATCTCATATCTCTTGGATGAGCTTGTGCAGGCAGTTGCTCAGCTGAACACCACCAAATTTCCGCACTTCTGCTGGAATTCCATCCCTTCCTGGAGCTTTACCATCCTGTGTTGTCCTGATAGCTGCCATTAGTTCATCAAGATTTGGTGGTTCATCCAGACTTGATACAGCTGGTCACTGCACTAGAGCTTCTTTAGCCTCTTCAGTGAGATATCCAGTGTTGTTTAGTAGTTGGTCAAAGTGGTCTGCAAATCTGTCCAGGATCGTGTCTTTCTCCCGCAAAACCGTTTCACCATCCATAGCCTTTAGTTGGATCAATCCTCTTGGTTTAGGGCTGTAGATTTCTCTCAAACCTGTGAAGAATGTTTTCATGTCCTTCCTGTCTGCTGCAGTTTGAAGTTCCTCTGCTTTTTTATCCCACCAGTTAGACTTCATCTCTCTGGTGTACTTCTGTAGCTCACTCTGAGCCTTTGAGTATTTCTTCTTCTTCGACCTTGTGTTACACTGTAGGTTTTCCTGCCAAGCTGTATTCCTCGCTTCAAGTAGTTTCTTCAGATGTTCATCATGCTCATCAAACCAATCTTGATGTTTCCTCTCAGGGTGGCCTAATACATCACTCGCAGTCTGATACACCATATCCTTCAGTATTGCCCATTTCTCTTCTATGTCATTCTCTGAGTTGTTGCTGTCCCAGTCTTTCAAGTTTTCATCCATTTCCTGTGTAAGTTCTTCCTGCTTCTTTTGGCCTTTCAGTGCACTAGTGTTTAGCTTCCGTGGTGGTTTCGCACCCGTCCTGCAGAGCTGTTTTCATCTGCAAATCCTTAATCTAGATCTCAGCATAACATGATCAGTACCACAGTCTGCACCTCTCATTGCTCTGGTGTCCAATACATCCCTTATGTCTCTCTGCCTTATTACAATGTAGTCTAACAAGTGCTAGTGCTTGGATCTTGGGTGCATCCATGTCTTCTTGTGTGTGTCCTTGTGCTTAAATAGAGTGTTGGTTATCACAAGGTTGTACTCTGAGCATAGTGCAAGTAGAGGTTCTCTGTTAGCATTGCACTTGCCTACTCCATGACTGCCCAGCACTCCTTTACATTTCTCAGTGTCCGAACCAACTCTGGCATTAAAATCTCCAACGAGTATCAGCCTGTCATCAGTCAGTACACGCCTGATAGTCTCACGTAAATCACTGTAGAACTCTTCCTTCGCCTCTTCTGTGTTGGTCATTGTTGGGGCATATACACTGATGAGTGTGGCATACATCTTCCGTTGTAGTGGGAGTCTCATAGTCATTATCCTGTCATTGATTGGCACCGGTTCCTCATCAAGCATTGCTGCTATCTCCTTTCTAACTGCAAAGCCCACTCCTGCTTCCCTCCTTTCTTGAGTTGATTTCCCACTCCAAAAGAAGATGTACCCATGGTCTTCCAAGCTGTCACATCCAGGCAATCTTGTTTCACTCAGTGCA
The DNA here is from genome assembly GCA_020510985.1 of Pholidichthys leucotaenia. Lineage (NCBI taxonomy): Eukaryota > Metazoa > Chordata > Actinopteri > Cichliformes > Pholidichthyidae > Pholidichthys > Pholidichthys leucotaenia. The sequence goes on from CM035850.1 coordinate 42,254,399, forward strand.
GCTATGTCTACACTGTACCTGTTCATTTCCAGGCCACAAGCGCAGTCTGTCTTTCTGGGCGCTGTGATGTTGTTCTGTCCAACAGAGTGCGCACATTCCATTCTGCTACACACAAGGCTGCTGTTTTCCTCTTGTTTTGTCTTCCTGCTCCTAGCTTACTTTTCACTGCCTGTTGGAGTGTGAACAGATCAGTGGTCAAATTTGACCACTAGGAACTTTTCAGCCCCCCTCGTATACTACAAAAGCACATATTTATGGGAAAACCTTAACATTTGCAAGAAAAAAATTCCAGATTTACTGGAAAAAAGTCACAAGTTTAATAGGAAAAAAGTAACAAATTTACAAGAAAAAAGTTCCAAATTTAATAGAAAAAAGTCACAAATTTAATAGGAAAGAAGTCATAAATTTACTAGAAAAATGTTCCAAATTTACAAGAAAAAAGTTACAAATTTATAGAAAAAAAATTACAAATTTTATAGCAAAGTCATTAATTTACTTGAAAAATTTTGTAAATTTCCGAAAAAACATTTTTCAGGTTTACTAGAAAAAAGCTCCAAATTTACTACAAGTCCCAAATTTACAAGAAAAAAATTGCAAATTTATGAGAAAGTCGCAAATTTAATGGAAAAATGTTGAAAATTTACAAGAAAAATGTTGCAAATTTATTAGAAAAAAAACCCCTGCAAATTTTATAGAAAAAAGTCATAAATTTACTAGACAAATTTTGCAAATTTACTAAAAACATTTTTCAGATTTACTAGAAAAAGGTTCCAAATTTACTACAAAAGTTGCAAATTTACAACGAAAATTTAGCAAATTTATGAGAAAGTCACAAATTTAAGGAAAAATCACTCGCTATGTTACGAGAAAAAAGTCACATAAAAGAAAAAAATCACAGATTTAATGGAAAAAAGCCATAGAGTTACAAGAAAAAAGATGCAATTTTAATAGAAAAATGTTAGAAAGTTACTAGAAGATTTTGCACATTTACAGAAAACATTTTTCAGATTTACTAGAAAAATGTTCCAAATTTACTACAAAACAAACCACAGATTTATGAGAAAAATGTTGCAAACCTATGAGGAAAAAGTCACAAATTTAATGGAAAATATTGCAAATCTATGAGAAAAAATTCACAAATTTATGAAAAAAAGTCACAAATTAATAAGAAAAATGTTGCAAATTTACAAGATAAAAGCCAAAAATCTAATGGAAAAAAGCCACAGATGTACTTGGAAAAAGGTCACAAGCTTTTCAGAAAAATGTTGCGATTTTTTTTTTATTTACTCTTATCATTTATACTTCAAATGCATTTTATTCAGTTATATAACATGATAGATCTTTATGTTGATATCAGGGGAAGGGGGTCAGTTAGGAAGGACATGCACCCCATCCCCACCTTGATTTACACCAATGCCTTTTCCTTCTGAAGTAACTCCATCTCAATGCAGAAGAGACTTGGCTTACATCCACCAAGGAGCACCAGGCCGGCATGACAGGAAACTGTAGAAACGCTAGAATAACAGGTGGTTTCCTGTGCCGCTCAATGCCCCCTGTGTGAGTCTTTATCGGGCTCGTGCTCATTTGTTTTCTTTTAATCAAAAAAAGAGGAAAAGGAGAAGTGAAGAAAAACAGATCGGCAGTGGCTGTTTTTGGCTGTAAAGACCAGCGGGCTCCTGGACTCAGATATGAATTACTCAAGTATAAGTAAGAGTAGTCAAAGAAATTAGTACAGTAACAAGAAAGTATCTACGTACTTAAAAAGTGTGAGTTGTGAATTATGACTTTATGCTTCCTTATTTGTGAGTTCTTTTCTTTTAAAGGGGTCACTGATAGTTTAGATTAGATTTCACATTTTAACAGCTCACACATGTCTTAATGAAGTGTCTGTGACACATTTTGGTCAAATTTTCTTTAATTATTCAATGATTGCCTTCAACTCCGCCTTCTCTGTTACATCACTATTGCTAAAATTAGCTGGCTAGCTCGGATCCGGATCTCGGATTAAATTTGTCTCAAAGAAAGAATGAAATAATGCATCACTGGTGAACAGGGTGTGTGTGGTTTCAGTGGTCGATAGAAAATTGTCACAATCTGAGCACGGGGGGATTTCACCGTGCTCTGTCTCTTTGCCTTTTGTTTTTCCTTATTTGTATAATGTTGTATTTTGGAGTTCTATGCCTGTTATGCTATCTCTAGTTTGTTTTCACATATTCGGTATTGCTTCTTTGTATGATTTATTTTCCTGTTTATGGTCGGTGTAGTTTTGTTATTTACATATTTGGGTTTATTTGTCATTTGTTTCCACTTTATTTTTGCCAGTGTCTTCTCTTTCTTTCTCTCTCGGGGGGTTGCAGTTGTCAGGGGCACTGCCAGGTTGTGGGTGGTGCTCCTGTCAAACTGTCAACCCCGTCTCCTCTCCTCATGACTCACAGCTGATTGCCATTTTCTCCCCAACCCGCTCATGTGATTCACACCGGTTACTATTTGTGTTTAATTGTTTCTGGCCCTATTTAAGGGCAATTATTCCTTTCTTGTTTGCTGGTGTCTTGTATGAAGCATCGCTGTTCCAGAACCCTGTCCCCATTCTGGCTTTTCCTTTGTTTCCGTGTTCTCTGCTATGCTCGTAAGTTCTGCTTTATGCACCTTTTGGATTTTTGTGTTTGTACACTGTTTGGATTTTTGTTTTTTTGTTAATAAATTTCACAAACTGCAGTCCAGCGCGTGGGTTTCTCCTCTCTGCTCCGAGGGGCAATTCATGACAGAAGACACCAGGCAGTAAGAGACCCAGCAGCTGCAGTTCGTAGTTTTTCTTGTTTTTTCACCTGGGGTTGAGTCATGTCTCTCACCCCGGATTTTTCAATTCCTGGTCTGAGCAAAGTGAAGTGGTGGGTGGACTGTGTGTGTCCAGGAGTACATTCTGTCACAGGCTCGTGCCTTCCATACTCCCGAGGCAGCCCGAGAGTGTCTGAATGACGCGGCGCAGGTACTCGAGGCATGCCCCAACCTGTGGGACCACCCAGAGCTCGCAGACCTACTTCTCTCCATAACCGCCCCACCATCCATGAGTCACAGGCTGGGGGAAATCACACCGATGTCTGTGCCTGCGCCGATGAAGAGCAAGCGCTTGCGCACTCAGAAGCCTTCAGCCTCTCGCCGGTCAGCAATGGCAGCGCCGCCTCTTCCTCCCAAACACTGGCCCGCTACATCGGCCAAGGAGCTGGAGGAGCACAGGCAGGTTATTTTAGCAGAGACGGAGCTTTTATTGGAATATAAGCCACGGCTCCTCCTGGATCTCGCCCAGGAACTGAAAGAAGTCTCACTGGGTCCTCTTCCACCTCTCCAGGAGCTGACGTCTCCGCCTCCCGCTCCCCGCTTTTGCCCAGGGAAATCTCGCTGGGGGAACACCTCCACCTCTCAGGCAGCAGTTTCTCCCTCACCGAGGCAGAAGACTCCCGCAGCAGTGCTCTCTTTGTGTTTTTCTTTCTCTCTCAGGGGGTTGCAGTTGTCAGGGGCACTGCCATGTTGTGGGCGGTGCTCCTGTCAAACTGTCAACCTCAACTCCTGCTTTATGCACTTTTTGGATTTTTGTGTTTGAACACTGTTTGGATTTTTGTTTTTTTGTTAATAAATTTCACGAACTGCAGTCCAGCACGTGGGTCTCTCCTCTCTGCCTCGAGGGGCAATTCATGACAGAAATGACCAGTCTCTGGAGTACAATAAGCACAAAAACACTGATGAATGAGCCAAGACTAGAGGCTAAACTGCTAGCTTCAGCTAGCCGCCTTGGTGGTGCTAATGATGTAGCATCACAGTGAAAATACTAGAAAAGCACTCGGAGAGCGCAGACCTCCGCCAAGCGCCACAATTCCCCCCATACAGTGTTTGTGTGTACGTTTTCAGATTCCTTGAGCATGTAAACATATGAGTAGCAATTGGATTGACAATGATTCTTTGTTTATTTGACAGGGACAGTGCAATAAACAAACAATTAATCAATGACAATCAATCTGATAGTGATAGGATTAGTGGTTCAGTAGTAAAAGCATTGCCTCCTTGGCGGAGGTAATAAACTGAAGTGTTGCTGTTGTGTCCATCTCCTCCACTGACAGATGCAAATTGGGTAGACAGGTTGCCGTGGGTTTTATATTATATTATTTTGGGGTTGCGCGGTCCGCGGCAAACGAGAATTTAGAAGCTTCGCCGGCAGAGAGCTCGTTTTTGCGCAGCGCCTATGGCTGGCCGGTGAATTTCTGCGAAATGCGCAGCTCCTATGGCTGGCCGGGGAATTTCTGCCAAAGAGTCCGTCGGCGGAGAGCTGGCCGTGTGAGGTATTGCAGTTGCGCGCAAACACAGGCACGCTGACGGGCCCAGGCCAGCAGTGTTTTCCACGTGCTTTTGTGCCTAAAACGTTGAAGAACGCAGAGTTTGTGTTGCAGACACGACGGCCAGCGCCCTCCATTGCGCCTGCGCACATGTTGAAAATGGCCCTATGTCACAGTGTTGAAAAAATGCTTTAAAAAATTCCTGTATCCAGACGGTGAACCGGATCACCCCCAAAATTTAATCAGTTCTTCCTTGTACCATTTCCAACAAGGCCTGAAAGTTTCATGGAAATCCGTCCAAGACTTTTTGAGTTATCTTGCTAACCAACAGACAGACAGACAGACAAACACACAGACAAACCCTGGCAAAAACATTACCTCCTCCTGGCCTTTTCGGCCTGGCGGAGGTAATAACAAAATAAGTCAGAATGATATATTATTGACTATAGATTAGTGAAGCAGGTGGAAACAGTGATGCTTATTAGGGTGACTGAAATCTAAAGAAAATAACAATATAAACACCAGCTTCCAAGAGCTACTGTTAGCTCTTAAGGTAACGCCTTTGGCTCCCTACCCATCTACATGACAGCTAGGCTGGCCAATAATAGAGCAGCGGGCAAGTATCAAGACTAGTGACGTTTACCTTTTAGTGACATCTCCAGGGCTTGACAGTAACACCCGCACACCCGGTGTTAATGTCAAGCCCACCGATGGCAGGTAAGGCAGCCGCTCTCACTAACCACTTTGGCAGATTGAGGTTTTCTCAAGGAACATCTAAATAATAAGCCTATTGTAGTGTGAGACAATAAAACGACAACTCCCATAAGCACTATCTGTGCGCGCACACACACACACACACATGCACACGCACACACACACACACAGTGCATTCTTATTGGTCCACTGTTGCCGTGGGTGTGGTCTGGTTCAATTTCCAGCATGGTACACAGGACTGCTCCAGGCTGGGGTACAGAAGAAACCGCGGACGCTGTACTCTGCAGGTCTGTTCATTTTGTGGCCAGAAATGGCAACAAACTGACAGCAAGCAGAGCCAGCAGAACACACCTGTCCCCGCTCTCAGCAATCAGATCACCAGGGGAATTCCACCTGATCCGCCTTTGTTCCAGCGTGAGTAGTTAATAAACTGCGCTCTCCCCCCACATTAGCTCCTATCTCTGTGGTTAAATATGATTATTTTTAGAGCAAGAAGCTCCCGTTTACTGTCCAGTATGACAGAGAGAAAAAGTGACTAAACTTTGATATGTTGCTGTAAAAAGCAAATGAAGCTTCTTCTGAGGTGAACTTTTGTTTATCTGTTATTATCTATGATATCTGTGATATGCAACTTTTCCATGGAAGTAAAACCTCTAATTATGTATTTTTAATGTGCTGGTGCAGGGGTGTCAAACATGTGGCCCAAGGGCCAACAACGGCCCGCCAGGGGGTCCAAGATTTCCTCTGAATTTACAGCTTTCTTTCTAGTAAATTTCTGACTTTTCTACTGATTAGAATTGTTCATGTAAATTTGAGACATTTTTTTCCTTAAGATGAGGCTTTTTTCTCACCAGTTTTCTTTTTCTTATTTTTTCTGGTGAAAACAGTTAGTGTCCATTTAGATTAAATCCATCAGAAACTACTGATGACGTTGTGCAGCCCTTAACGGGTGTCCCAAATCATAGGGGTCCTTTTCAATGTCTATCAAGGGTCAAAGGGTAGGAGTAGGCAAAGGGGGAAGGGAAAGGGATACACGGTGCGCATGGTGCACGGTGGCGCAGTGGTTAGCACCGCGGCAGCACAGTTTACCCTCGGCCGGGGATCGCGGGGATCGTGAGATCGTGGGTTCGATCCCTGCCCCCGGCCAACAGTGATCTGTGTGGAGTTTGCATGTTCTCCCCGTGTTTGCGTGGGTTTACTCCGGGATTTCTCCGGTTTCCTCCCACATGCCAAAAACATGCAGGTTAGGGAGTTAAGGGGCGCTTGCGCACGCAGCGACCGGCAGCTGGTGGCTTGTCACCGGACTGCAGAACAAATCTACCTACGGGTACAAAATAAGTCCAAAAAAAAAAAAAAATGAGAATTGGGATGGACACCAAATGTACCTGTACTTTACTCTCATATTGCAAATATTTTTCTAGACTCTTTTACAGCATTTACAGCTGTTAATAAATAATTTAACAGTGTTTCTCTTGCTATTTTTATGTATGTATGAGGGTCATTTACATTTAAAATGATTGTAAATTTAGTTCAAATAAATTTTAGCATGTGATACTCAAATTTGATCATATTAAACATAATTTTCCAACTACAAAATTGTGGCTAGTGAAAAGGCTGAGTGGCTAGTAACTTTGGAAAATCACTAGCCACTAGGGGTGTAATGGTACTTGTATTCAGATTCAAATTTTTCGGTACGCCACCCACGGTACGGTACACACGCGAACTGAGGTATGACACGGACTATACTGAGTAACGGACAGAAAGTGTAACTGTCATTTGACCAGAGTGGTGGCCTAAAGGTAGAGCATCTGCCCCACAACTGGGAGGTCGGGGTTCAAGTCCCGGCTGGGTCATGCCAAAGATCATATAAAAGTGGAACTTCCTGCCATCCAGCTTGGTGCTCAGCAAAAATGGAATGGAGGAGGGAAATGTGGGCGGCAGTGACTCAGGAGGTAGAGCGGGTTGTCTAATAACTGGAGGATTGGTGGTTTGAATCCCACTCTCCCCAGTCTTCCTGCCATTGTGTCCCTGGGCAAGACACTCTACCCACCTTGCCTCCAGTGTCCATGACACTGGGTATGAATGTGTATATATGTTCGGTAGTGGTCGGAGAGGCTGTTGGCGCGGATTAGCTGCCATGTTTCCATCAGTCAGCCCCAGGGAAGCTGTGGCTACAGTAGTAGCTTAACACTACCACTGTCTGTGGAGTGAATGAATAATGTATCCATTGTAAAGCGTCTTTGAGTGTCTATGAAAAAGCACTATATAAATCTGATGCATTATTATTATTATTATTATTATTATCATATCAAGCCCCCTCCTCCTCTCCATTTCTCCATCGCTGGCCGCCTGTCAGCGGACCTCTGCAGTGCTCCGCCTCGGTGAAGAATGACTGAAATTGGGCTACTTCTAAACACAACACCGGAAAGGTTAGCGAGTTTTTATCGAGTAAAGTTAGCATTTCTTATTTTCAATGAGCGACTGTCTCAGCTTTAGAAAACTGAACCTCTTACAATTCTGGTGTTCCGCCCATGGGGTATTTTACATTGGCTGGACATTGGCAGGAATGATAACTATTAGCGTGTGCTGACATTACCTGTCGGACAATAATCTCTCTTGGATGATGTTTGCTGACAGCTGAGCTGTTTCAGTTCGGCTGGTAATGTGTTAACTGCAGTACTCGTCGGCCTCCGTTGGTCTATGATGACCATGGAAGAGAATCCTAGATGTCTACTCTGCTGGAACAGCACCGCCTGTGGCTGAACAGGCCGATGCGTGAATGGCAGTCCCTGTCACACAGGTCGCACTTGTGGATGGTCTCCGTGCTGCTGGGTCTGTGGCGGTTCTTCCTGCGGGTCCTTTTTTCATCTGCTGCAGCAGTCAGTTTCTCTTCACCCGCCTTGAGCTGTCTGGTCAGGGTGCCTCTCCATTTGGAGCGGTCCGTTGCGAGATCCTCCCAGCGCTCTGTGTTGATCTCCAGGGCCTTCATATCTCTCTTGCAGAGGTCTCTGAAGCGCAGCTGTGGGTGGCCAGCGTCTCTCCTGCCCGTCGCCAGTTCTCCGTAGAGGGCGTCTTTGGGGATTCTGCCATCCTCCATACGGTGAACATGGCCTAGCCATTGGAGCCTGCACTGCCTGAGTAGAGTGAACATGGAGGGAAGGCCGGCGCGAGACAGAACTTCTGTGTTGGGCACTTTGTCCTGCCAGGATATGTCCAGGATGCGGCGAATGCAGCGCAAGTGGAAGGAGTTCAGTCTCTTTTCCTGCCGGGCATATGTTGTCCACGTCTCACTCCCATAGAGCACTGTGCTGATGATGCAGGCGTTGTACACTGCCATCTTCGTCTTGACAGAGAGTTTGGGATTCTCCCACACTCGTGTGGTGAGGTGAGCGAGTGTGGAGGCTGATTTTCCAATCCTCTTGTCGATCTCTGTATCAAGGGAGAGGTTGCTGCTGATTGTGGACCCCAGGTACGTGAACTGATTCATGACCTCCAGTTCGTAGTCGTCGATGGTGAAGGTTGGTGGTGCTTCCGTGCCTTGCACCAAGACGTTAGTCTTCTTCAGGCTGATGGTAAGCCCGAAGTCCATGCATGCCTGGGAGAAGCGGTCCATCAGGGTCTGAAGCTCCTGCTGTGTGTGGGTCGCGACTGCAGCGTCGTCTGCGAACAGCATATCTCTGATTAGAGCCTCACGTACTTTGGTTTTGGCTTTCAGGCAGGCGAGGTTGAAAAGCCTGCCATCAGATCTTGTATGCAGGTAGATTCCCTCTGTTGCTGGGCTGAATGCATGCCTCAGGAGCATAGCAAAGAAAATCCCAAAGAGGGTTGGCGCAAGTACACAGCCCTGTTTCACTCCGCTGTGTATATTGAATGGCTCTGAGACGTTGCCGTCGTACTGCACCATCCCCTGCATGTTGGTGTGAAACGATTCGATGAGGCTTTGCAACTTTAGTGGGCATCCTATCTTTGGCAGGATTTTGAAAAGGCCCTCTCTGCTGACCAGATCGAACGCTTTGGTGAGGTCGATGAAGGCGACGTACAGGGGCATGTTCTGTTCTCTGCACTTCTCCTGGAGTTGGTGGATGGAGAATATCATGTCCACCGTCGATCGCCCAGCGCAGAAGCCACACTGAGACTCGGAGTAGACACGTTCGGCAAGCTTCTGTAGACGAACGAGGACAACTCGTGCGTAGACTTTGCCAACAATGCAGTAAACTGCAGTAAATGAGTGAATTACATGAGTAGCTTACTCTTTTTCATCCTCTCTATTATTGTCGCGGTAGTAAGCCCTCATTCTGAACATTAGTGCATCTCGGTAAATTAGAATACCATGATTTGTAATTTAATTTTAAAAAAAAGCTAACCATAATCATCACAAATAAATTAAAACAGCTTAAATATTTCACTGCATGTGTAGTGAAAACTCACATTCCTCTACTGTAACTTAAAGCATTTGTAAATTGTTATTTTGGACTGGAAAAAGTTATTTTAATTTTCATCTGAAGCCTAATAATTAAACTTTTAAACTTCTAGACTCAGCAAGGTTTCAAACAGGATGGACTAGTTTGTTATTTTCTTTTTGACTTTAATGGAGTTTAATATTATTACTCCAGTTTGTTTTGAACAGTAGAGTTAAAACAGCACTGTATGGTGCAGTAGAAGCCGATATTTGAGTTTTATTTCTTTAGTTTTTGGGTTAAAAGACCGAACTTTAATGTCTGTTATCTAATCGTGTTGCTACAAACACTTTTGATTAAGCTGTTAAGTTCAAGTTTCCAACTCATGTTTCATGGGTCATTATTTTATTTAGCTATGGGAACTTTTTATAATAGGCTGTCCAAACTTCTATCGCTGCACTTGTCTGCATCATTCATTTCAAAAAAGAGAATTTATTTATTGTATACATTTTTATTTTATTTATTTGAGAATATTTTATTTATTGAAGAATTTACTGTTGGCAGTTTGCAGGTTTTTTGTCAGTAAAGCTGTTCCCGCTTATACAAAAGATAAGCAGTTTTATGTTTAGCATTTTGTTTCCTTGCTGTACCGAAAATTAACCGAACTGTGACCTTAAAAGCAAGGTACGTTCCGAACTGTGAATTTAGGCTTATTGTTACACTCCCTACTAGCCACAGTGGCCGATAAGCAAAACAGTTAATGTCAAGCCCTGGACATCTCCCATTTCTTGACGTATAGGCAAGTACCCAGAAGAGTGGAAACAGCTTCTTGGTGTGAAAAACAATACAAAGACTACATGATTTTTAAGAGAAATTTTTTTATATATTATTTTGATAATCACGTAACCAAAAGATGCATTTCAGAAGGTTCAAACCTACAAAAACACAAAATTTCAGTCAATGGTTCATTTAACTGTACTACTTTTTTCCTCATAAATTTGAGATTTTCGTACTACTTTGGTACTATTTCCATTTAAATATGGGTCTTTTTCCCCTCATACGTTTACAATTTTGTCACCAGTTCATGGGAAAAAGAAGTAAATTCACAACAAAAATGTCTCAAATTTATGGGAAAAAATATGACAAATTTATGGGGAGAAAGGTCACAAATGTAGAAGAAAAAGCTTACAATTTTTGAAAAAAAAAATTAAAAGAAAAAGTAGTAAATTTAAGCGAAACTAGCCTTAAATTAAAAGAAAAATCTAGCCATTTCGTCACTACTCAAACTTCATTAGAACATAACTCTGCATTTACTTGACTACAATTTCTGACTACTCTGCCCAACTCTGCCTGTGAACTTTAAGAAACAAAGGACTACTTCCAAAATAATTCAAACACACCCTGAATCTAAAGGTTATTATACTCATAACCACAACCTGTATACCATGCATCTGCTCTGAAGCTTTTAACCACCACCACCATCCCTTCCTGGATGACCTCCACAGTTGAGACCACCCTTATTGTTGCAGGTGTTCTGCTCGATGGTGGCCTGAAGACCTGTCGACATCAGCGTGCACTACTGTCTGTTTTCACACTCCAACCCCTGCTGCAGCCTTCCTTCCTTTACATTTGTTTGTTTACTCCGACTAGATTTTCCTCTTAACATATGCCCATCTTGAACCATTTTTCCGTTTTTTTATATAACTATTAGCATTTGTCAAACATAGTACTACACTATGATGGCTATAGCTAGTAGGTGATTTATTATTTTTTAACAAGGCAGATGGTGGAGGGAGGTATTCATAAATTTAGCATAAGGTATCATAAATTAAAATTAAGTACAAATTTGCAAGAATAAAGGTGCAAAAATAATATGCAAAAATTCAGATGTTTTACCTTATAAAAAGTTACGTATTTTTAAGGCAAAAGTTACAAATTTATGAGAAAAAAGTTGCAAATTTAAGAAGAAAAAAACACCAACTCACAAGAAAAAAGTCATAAATTGGTGGGAAAAATATTGTAAATTTGCAAGAAAAAAAGTCATAAATTCAGGAGAAAACTGTTAGAAAACTGAAATTACATGGAAAAAAGTCACAAACTTACAAGGCAAAAGCTGAAAAATTTCAAGGAAAAGTGTGGCAAAATTTCATGAAAAATGTTGCAAATTTGAGATGAGAGATGAGATGAGATTCAACTTTATTGTCATTACACATGTATAATTTTTTTGCCATTTTACTGGCAAAAAAATTTACAATAGCCGCAAAATTTCACAAAAAGGCACCCAATTTACAAGAAAAAATTTGCAAATTTATGGGAATAAAGTGGTAAAATATGAAGAAAAAGTTGTAAAACTACAAGAAAAAAGAAATTAATATGAAAAAAATTGTTCATTTATGAAAAAATAAGTCACAATTTTACAAGAAAAAAATGAGCAAATATACAGAGAAAAATTAAGCAAAATTTTCAGGAAAAAATGTGAAGAAAAATAGCAAAATTATGAGGTAAAGTGTAAAATTTAAGAGAAATCTTTGCAAATTTACAAGCAAAAGTGGCAGAAATATGGGAAAACAGCAAAATTACATGAAAAAATGCAAATTTATGAGATTAAAATTAGCAAAATTCTGAGGGGAAAAACCTGCTAATTTATGAGAAAATAAAACAAGAAGAAAAGGTATAAATTTACGAGGAAAAAAGCAGCAAAGCTATGAGAAAAATTTGTGAGGATTTTCTTTACACTTCATAACATTTTACTGGCAAATTTATGGCTTTTCTAATGAAGGTGGCACTTTTTGGTTATGAATTTGCCACTTTTTGTGACAAATTTCTTCCCCCTTTTTCTGCATACAAAATATAATGTAACTTTTTTGTCATTGGCTGTGATGATTCTGTCCCCATCCAGAGTTTCTGAGCCCAAGGTATTAGTTTCAGCGCTAACAGTGCTACTATGGAGTTAGCTTACCAAACGTGGTTTATATTGTCATTTTCTTTAAATTAATGAATACACAGTTGATAATAGCTCATGCATCACTCTGGCATATTTTATTTTCACTGTGATGGCAAATGAACCGTTAGCATTAGCACGGCTAGGCATCTGGCATCTATCTGCCTATCATTAGCTTAACTGTCTGATTGTGACCTGTTCTGATCACTATTTTTTTTTTACAAATTTGATCCACCCCCAATGGAATCCTTGTTCATTTACCAACCACTCATAAGACGAGCTGTGACCCAAAAATGATGACGGTAAAATTGTAGCTTGGGGGCCCCTAGTGGCTGAGGAGGCCTGTAGCATTTGTGTACTCTGCTGTAAAGCCAGAAACAGCTCTGTATGTGTATCAGGCTCTGCTGCGCAGAATAGAGGGGGGCAGTGCACGTGGTCTGTGTGCTAAAATAAAATTCAAACTATTTGTGGAAGAAGAATCCTGAGTGGGTTCATCTGGGGTCTGCCATCTCTACACAGACAGACATGTGTGCATTTAATACACCACCACACAGGTGCACACAGGCAGTTGCAATAAATTATCAATTCTGCATCTTTCTACCTAATAGTTAAACAGCCTTTCAGTGACAACCCTGCCAACACACACATTTTCTTGCAATTTAATACCAAGCAAGATTTAGAGTACTTCTGGGCCATCTTTTTTATAGTTTGGCATGGTTGAATGTACAAAAATGGATTTGTATTAATAGCAGTCCTGTTTGGTCACAAGCAGGGCTTTAACATTAGCAGCCAAATATTGATGGAATTCATCTGTGGCCTGTAATTCAGCTGGTCTTACTAGCCATTTTGGCAGGTGGCATACTCTGTTTTACAGCCTCTGCAAAGGTCAACTGAAGTAATAAACCCAATGTATTTATGAGGAAAAAGTAGTATTTTTATGATAAAATCACCAGTTTATTAGGAAATAATCACAAACTTACCATAGAAAGATGCAAACAAAAATCCCTCAGTTATGCATGAATAAAGTTGGAACTGTATTATAAAGAAAATGTAAATTTCACAAGTTCATTATAAGCAAGTCACAAATTTTTTTTGCAAATTTATGTAAAAAAAACCCTGGAAATTTGTGACAAAAGTTTGAAATTTATGATTAAAAAATAAGCAGTTTACAGATTCCATATTTTGTATTTTCCTGAGATTAATTTTAAGTTTTAATATCCTCAAGAAACTACATATCCTATAGATGTAGTTTTAAAGACCAAAATACAATTTCTGTGTTGTTTTACAGTTCAGAACTCCTTATAAGAACTCCTTATACAAAGATATAGAGTGATGATAATCAAGTCATTGGTGGTAATGCACCTGTAAGCTGGTTGCCAACCACCAATCAAATCTAAAAGAAGAAGAAGAAGCTCCTCAAAAAAGGTGTCTGTGAGAATCCATCTGAAACAGTCAATTTTCAGCATCCACATTAAAATTAATGAGCCCCTAATCTGATTGAGTAATGATTTTTGAAAGGGTTAATCACAAGTAAGGAGGCATTCAGGAAGTATTTGTTTTAACCTTTTAACTGGCCAGATTTCATGGACAGGTCGTGCACCCCTAGTGGCACAGCGCAGCAACTGCGCCTGTCAACTGAATCTGTCATCCCCAGCTGTACTGAGGATTTGTACTGATCTGCCAGTTCAGAAAGTGGCAGACACACGTTGGAAGAATCATGGCTTACATGGAATACACCAAAGAAGAAGAAATCCTTATTATTCTTCCTTTTCCTGCTTTGAGCTTACAAGACCAATATAGCCGCCATGCTTCGTCATGCATTGTCAGATAAAACTGCATTGCACACGAAAAATAGCCACAGAAAACAAACGAAATTGACATGGGATAATCATATGAGTTTGTAGATGTGGTGGAGAGCGTAAATGACCGACAGAACGCAAAATAACGACCACGATGGACGAAAACGGACCGATCACGCCAGCGAGCGGTGAGTGACGAATTTCTTTGTTTCTTTACATTGTACTGATTTTCTGGTTCATATACGTTGAAGATAAGATAATAGCATACCCCTGTAGAAAAAATGGTGTCAAAAAAACAGAACCATTATTTGTGTAAATATGTCCAAAGTCCACTTTTGACTGAGTTATGTCATTTGATATACCAGCCGCATCATTTTGCAAATTGGATGCGTAAATTTATTCCTATCTCAAACTATGGATCATATTCTACATCTTTCTAATTGACAGTAAGCAATTATCTCTTGCAACTTTCAAGTTACAGCCTTGGAAATCTGAACTATTTTATTGACAAAAAATCTTTACCACTCTTGACCACTACGGGCTATGTTGCCAAACGGTGCCTGGGCCAGTTAGAGGGTTTTAATAACGTAGAGAACTAAAGGTATTTGTGATATCATACAACCCAGGAAGTGCAATCTGCTTGTTTCTTTAAAAAGAAAAAAAAAAACAGATTTGCAAGAAAAAAAGTTGCAAATTAACAAATAAAACCTCCAAAATTTATATGTAGAATGCTGCAAATTTAAGGAAGAAAACTTGCTCAAATAATGCTGATTGTTGCAATATGAATGCTGTTATTGCTCCTGTACAGAGCACAATGAAATTTAGAGCTGTTCCATCTTCATTTTAACGTCAAATCTTTTCTGTCACTTTATGAAGAATTAGTTCTCAAAAATTACTCAGAATAGACCTGTCTATCCTAGCAGTTTGCCCTGGCTAGTGAAAGGACTAATAACTTTGGAAAACTACTAGGGTATGCTCAGAGGCATTGCATGCCAGCAGGCAAGGCAGGCAAATGCTTGGGCCGAAGGCTGACCAGCTTTGATTCACTACAGCAGTGACAATGTGAAGCGTTTGCAATGGCAGTGGTAGGCCAGCACAGAACTTCCTAAAGGGGCCTGACCACCACCTCTCACTCTTGCAAGTACTGGTGCGTGTCTTATGTAAACAAACCACTGACAGCGGCTGTATCAAAATGAAGCAAAGCTATCTGTCTGGCAGTGACAAAAGAAAAAAAAAGAAAAAAGGGGAATAGGAGAAAAGAAAGCAAGACAGTGGTAAGTAGTGCAAATAATACAGTAGTTAATTTAGCTCAGAGCAGCTTAGTTTGTCCTGCCTTTGCTTCTTCTGATGTGACTGTGTTGAATACCTGGGTTAACGCTGGTTGGAGGGGCCCCCTGTGAATTTTTGCCAAGGGCCCCAAGAGACTCTAGAATCCCCTCCAGCTATGCTATTTGAGGCAGCATCCAGTCCAGTGCTAGTTACTGTGGGAGAGGAGAACTCCTGTGCAGGTGGACTTTGGGCTGTTATAACCCACTAAAATAAAGGAAAAACCCCATAAAGCATAATATGGGCTCTTTAAGATCAAACTGATCAGTAAATTTGAGCTGCAAGCCATAAACAGAAAGAAACAGATTTTTAGACACAACTGTGATGCGCTCTGTCACAGTGTTCCCACTTTTAGCGACACACTCAAACCCAGGCCTACATTTGCGCCTGTATTAGGAAGCCGAATGTTTGCTGACTGCTTTGACCCTTGACCTTGTTTTAAAATGGGGCCGCGTGACCTCCACTAGAAAACCCTGACAGAGGAATCTGGTACGGAGGCGGCAAGGCGTCAGACCCGACACGTCACACTCAATTTGGAAGGTTCGGCTCACAGATGAAGGAGGAAGGAAGACATAAATATGGCGGGAATTCTAACCTGTGTGGGAAAGGTGAAGGTGCCACATTAACCTACATGTCCCTGTGGTCCCAGTGTGGTGGCTGTGTGTGGCTGCTAACAAAGACCAGTATAGACTGGGATGAGTCCAGTGCAGGGGTCAGACACCTCTGCTACAGAAACGGGCAGTTTTAGCAAGGTTAGGCCACATAAAATCTGCATGGAGCCACAAGACACGTCTGAGCCTTAAAATGACCACAAAACAGCCAAGATCGAGAAAAAAATGTTAGTAGTTCTTTTCTCTACATGTGACAGCTTTTCTCATGAATTTGCCACTTTTCTTATAAATTGGCAACTTTTTCAGGTAAGTCAGTCTTTTCTCTTTTAAAACTTTCAACTTGATGGGATAAAACAAAATCATCTTTTTCCTCATAAATTTGGAAATGTTTACTGTACCTCATACATTTACACATTTTTTCATGTAAAACAGTCCCTCCAGGATTTCGCAATGCTGTGATCGCACCAATTCACACAAAATCAGCCAATCAGCGCAACTATTGTGCGACCTTGCAACTTTGTGCAATCACCGCAACTTTGGCCAATCTCACCAATCAAATTTGTCTCTAACTGGCGCTGAAATGCTCAGTCTAACCAATTAAATGCATCGCTGCACAGCATTCACTTCCGTGTTTACAGTGAGTAGTGAGTTTATAGTTTACAGTGAGTAACGGAACACATCAGCAAACAGAGTGTGTGCTTTAAAAAAAACATTCACCCGCGAGGTTTTCAACACCGTCCCTTCCTCCGTCTCCACCAGCCTGCCGGTGGACGTCTCACCACGTCTCCACCTTGACCGCTTGTACGAAGCGTTGGGTTTGTGTTGAAAAACATGCGCCTGCCCCAGAAGTACCCCATCGCGGGAGCGCGCGTGAGGACAGTACACTACACTACAGCCAGTGTTTGAACATTTATACATGTTTAGAGGTAAAATCATTACTACATCTGGTCAGTGAGCTTTAAAACTGTGAATCTCCGGTCTGGACGGACAAATGCACCCACCCATCCCCCCTCGCCGTCCTACTGTAAATGAAAGATGCGTGTGTGTGAAGACTGACATGCAGCAGACAGACAGGTAGGCATGGAAAGAGAGAGAATATTCTCTGTAGTTTTTTTTTTTTTTCAGAAAAACACAGACTCCAGTAGCCAATACAGTGCAACAGAATAAACTATATATTTTTTCCTCTCCGCTCAGTACCGAGCGGTTGGGAATCATAGGGAGTTTTGAAATGAAGGTGTTGCCAATAATTTCCAAATCTATACTCTTTAACATGCATTCAATGCAATTTAGCTGTTGTAATGGATATTGTGTTAATGTTTGTATTTACTGTTGCACAAGAATTTTTCTGTATAGCAGAAGTTTCTGCTTAATTTACAAATCACTATAATAGGAAATTTTTGACAATCCTGTGCTTTTCTTGCATTGATATATAGAATATCACTGCAGTAAACTGGAAAAAAGCATCTGCTTTAAAATTTGGAATTCTTCCCACAATTTTTAGAGCAAAAAACACTCTAAAAACATTGCAACTTTTATTGCAACTTTTTAAAAAGCTCCCACGAATTCAGGCTTTTTAGCCAGCAACAATCATAAAAACATCCCGCAAAATCTTGCAGGGACTGGTAAAATATCCAACTTGCAAATTTATAACTATTCTTTTAAATTACAGTTTTATGCTTATTAATTTCCAGCTTAACCTGTTGAACTCTGTTCAACTTCCCTAAAAATGCCTAAAAATAACATGGCCAAAGTAAATCAAAAGCTGTTCTTCAACCCTTTGCAGCATCTTCATGGGGTTGGTCTCATTTAAAAGAAAACACTCTGAATTTTTTGGCAAAACAGTCATAATCTCTCTAAGTGCTCCTGCCACTGAGTAACAAGAAAGTTCGCCTGGGTGTTTTTTTTAGATACAAATGCTTGCAAATAACATACAGCTGTCAGATACTGGCTGGATAACACAACAGACATGTAGAACCAAGTGTTTTCAAGCTCAGGTCAAAATTTTGTAAAAATACCACAAAAAATGAATATATTACACAGCTTTTTTCTCAGGTTGTAACAAGGCTGTGTCTGTACTGGAAGACCGGAAATACAGCTTTTTTTTTCAGTGCGCACTGAGACGCACTAAGATGCAGAGACGTGACCGCCCGTGGAATTCACAGAGTTCAAGGGGTTAATTCATGTACTGCAAGTTTTAATTCATGACTGTGCAAACATTCCTGCAAAATTAACTACTTTTTGCTTATAAATTTGTCATTTTATTCTTTAAAATTTGTGGGATTCTTCTCTTAAGTCTCAAGATTTTTTTCTTATAAACTGTATACTTTTGTTGTAAATTTTTCCCCGTTTGTTTTTTTCAAAGGAAATATGGGGAAAGAACCGCATGTGGCAGCAGGTGACAGACCTCTCCTCTAAGGGTGCTTTCACACCTAAATTCATTTGCCATCCATCTTATACCGCTTTTCCGGAGGTCCAGGTCGCGGAGGCAGCAGTTCAAGCAGAGAAGCCCAGACTTCCCTCTCCCCAGCCACCTGCTCCAGCTCTTCAGAGAGGATACCAAGGCGTTCCCAGACCAGCTGGGAGACATAGTCTCTCCAGCGAGTCCCGGGTCTGCCCTGGGGTCTCCTCCCAGTGGGATGTGCTCGAAACACCACGAGTGGGAGGTGTCCAGGAGGCATCCTGATCAGATGCCCAAACCACCTCAACTGGCTCCTTTCAATGTGGAGGAACAGCGGTTCCACTCTGAGCCTCCCCCGGATGACTGAGCTCCCCACCCTATCTCTGAGGGTGAGTCCAGCAATCCTACAAAGAAAGCTCAATTCAGCCACTTGTATCTGCGATCTCGTTCTTTTGGTCATTACCCAAAGCTCATGACCATAGGTAAGGGCAGGAACGTAGATTGACCAGTAAATCGACAGCTTTTCCTTAGAGCTCAGCTCCCTCTTCACCACAACAGACCGGTACAATGCCCGCATCACTGCAGATGCTACTCCGATCTGTCTGTCAATCTCTCACTCCATGCTCCCCTCACTTGTGAATATGACCCCAAGACACTTAAACTCCTCCACTTGGGGCAAGAGCTTGTCCCCAACCAGGAGAGGACAATTCACCTTTTTCCGGCTAAGGACCATAGACTCGGACTTGGAGGTGCTGATTCTCATCCCAGCTGCTTCACACTCAGCGGCAAACCGTCCCAGTAAGACCTGTAGGTCATTGCTGGATGAATCCAGCAGGACAACATCATCTGCAAACAACAGAGATGAGATCCTGTGGTCACCAAGCATGACACCCTCCGTTCCCTGGCTGTGCCTAGAAATCCTGTCCATAAAAATTATGAACAGGATCGGTGACAAAGGACAGCCCTGGCGGAGTCCAGCTCTCACTGGGAATGAGTCTGACTGAGGGTTGGCAATACGAACCAAACTCTCACAACACTTGTACAGATACCGAATAGCTCATAACAACAAGCCCGATACCCCATACTCCTGAAGCACCCCCCACAAATAACCATGAGAGACGCGGTCGAATGCCTTCTCCAAGTCCACAAAACACATGTAAACTGGTTGGACAAACTCCCACGAACCCTCGAGGATTCTTGAGAGGGTAAAGAGCTGGTCCAATGTGCCACGGCCAGGTTTGACTAATGGCCGGACTCTCCTCTCCAGTACCTTGGCATAAACCTTCCCAGGGAGGCTGAGGAGTGTGATCCCTTTAAAGTTAGAGCACACCCTCCAGTCCCCTTTTTTGAAGAGAGGAACCACCACCCCGGTTTGACATGCCAAAGGCACTGCCCCCGACCTCCACACAATGTTGCAGAGGTGTGTCAACCATGACAGCTCTACAACATCCAGGGCCTTGAGGTAATCAGGGCGAATCTTGTCTACGCCCGGGGCCCAGCCACCAAAGAGATTTTTAACCACCTTGGCGACCTCAGCCCCTGTGATAGGTGAGTCTTCCCCCTTGCCCACAAGCCCTGCTTCATCTGTGGAGGGCGTATCAGTAGGATTGAGGAGATCCTCGAAGTATTCCTTCCACCGCCCAACAATATCCCCAGTATAAGTCAGCAGTGCCCCATCCGCACCATACACAGTGTGGACAGGGAGCTGCTTCCCCCTCCTGAGCCACCGGACAGTTTGCCAGAATCTCTTCGAGGCTGACCAAAAGTCTTGTTCTATGGCCTCACCGAATTCCTCCCATGCTCGAGTTTTTGCTTCAGCAACCACCTGAGCTGCACTCCGCTTGGCCTGCTGGTACACCTCAGCTGCTTCGGGAGTCCCACAAGCCAGCCAAGCTTGATAGGACTCCTTCTTCAGCTTGATGGCCCCCCTCACCACTGGTGTCCACCACTTGGTTCGGGGGTTGCCACCACGAGATGCCCCAACGACCTTGCGGCTGCAGCTCTGGGCAGCCGCTTCAACAACAGAGGTGGAGAACATGGCTCATTCAGACTCCATGTCTCCAGACTCCCTCAGAATGTGGTTGAAGTTCTTCCGGAGGTGGGAGTTGAAGACCTCCCGGACAAGGACCTCAGCCAGACATTTCCAGCACACCCTCACTATACGTTTGGATCTAGCAGGTCTGAATGGCATCCTCCCCTGCCATCGGATCCAACTCGCCACCAGGTGGTGATCAGCTGACAGCTCTGCACTTCTCTTTACCTGAGTGTCCAAGACATACGGTCGCAGGTCTGATGACACGATAACAAAATCGATCATCGACCTGCGACCTAGGGTGTCCTGGTGCCAGGTGCACATATGGACACCCTTATGCTTGAACATGGTGTTCGTTATGGACAAACTGTGGTTAGCACAGAAGTCCAATAATTGAACACCACTCGGGTTCAGATTGGGCAGGCTGTTCCTCCCAATCACCCCCCTCCAGGTTTCACTGTCGTTGCCCACGTGTGCATTGAAGTCCCCCAGTAGGACAATGAAGTCTGCAAGAGGAGCACTCTCCAGCACCCCAGTCATAGACTCCAAGAAGGGTGGGTACTCTGAACCATTATTTGGTGCATAGGCACAAATGATGGTCAGGACCTGTTTCCCAACCCGAAGGCACAGGGAAATAACCCTTTCGTCCACCGGGGAAAACTCCAATATAGAGGCAGCAAGTTGGGGGGATACAAGAATACCCACCCCTGCTCGTTGCCTCTCGCCCAGGGCAACTCCAGAGTAGGCTAAGCTCAAGCCCCTCTCTAGGAGACTGGTTCCGGAACCAGAGCTGTGTGTTGGGGTGAGGCCGACTATATCTAGCCGGTATCTCTCAACCTCATGCATCAGCTCAGGCTCCTTCCCCACCAGAGAGGTGACACTCCATGTCCCAAAGGCCAGTTTAGGAAGCCTGGGATTAGACCGCCAAGGTCTCCGCCTTTGACCACCATCTGATCCACATAGCACCGGATCCCCATGGTCCCTCCTGCAGGTGGTGAGCCCACTGGAGGGCGGACCCATGTAACTCCTTCGGGCTGAGCCCGGCCGGGTCCCATGGGTGGAAACCCGGCCACCAGACGCTAGCCATCGAGCCCCTTTGGTCCAAATCAGTTGATAAGTTTGTTACTTTGTATCATTTTCTCCTTGGTTCGGTTCCCTTTCACACAGGCAAAAATTCGAGTGGACCAAACTGCGTCACGTTAAATCCTGCAAGACTTGCGTCAGGATGTTCTCTATTCTTATTGGTCAGATTTTTTTGCCGCAAGAACAGGAAAGGTTAATACAGGAAGTAGGATGACTACTGTGCATTTATGCATTTCTGAGGAGAAAATATTACAAATCATAGCATAATCTACAGGGGGGGTGTCATCACCCTGGTTATCGTTCATTCCATTACACGCATATACCACTTTTGGCAAACTGTACATTTGAAAATGAAGCACGGCTACGGCTGGAAATAGCATGTTAACGTTCATTAATCCTCCAGAACCGTGACATGCTCAGTCACAGATATTTTTCAAGATCCATCAGGTGCGTACAGTGGCATAAAATGATTTACCGTTTGCCGCTGGTCCTGTTTTAATGTGGATCCTTTCTCACCTGCAAGACCGCACCCGAGTTCACCATTTGATTCGAATCGAGACCACCTCTTTCAGGAGGTCTCGGTATGGTAGGTTTAGTGCGCACCTGAGTGTGATTACTGTGTTCTCACCAGACAGAACGAACCATACTAACAGAGAAAATTAACTCAAGTTCGACTGAAACGAACTAAATTCTGTAGGTGTAAAAGTACCCTACCAGAAAGTTTTATGCACTTTGTTATTTGTGGAACCTCCCCACTTACACCTGCCATTGTAAAGAGCAGGGACATTTCTTGCTTGTCTTTAAGCTCCAGTAGGTAAAACCAGAAAAAACTGTCTCACATTACAGCTTCCTCTACCTTCCCAGTCCTACCCCGCCCCCCCCCCCCAAAAAAAAAAAAATTACACATCTACGAGGTGTGTTGGCTTCTGTAGAGCAGCCATTAACAAAGTCTATGGTGCCAAGACCTGTGACTGGACAAAGAAACCCTCAAAGATGTCAAAGTTTCTGCAGGTTGTACAGAGCCCAGAGGAAATGCTGTGGTGTAGTTGTCCTGCCAGACCACTTGCAATACAAAGTGCTGTAAGACAATAATTGATTTATACTCACATTTTTACAAAATTATCATGCCTACTGCAGCTTTAATAGTGCAAATTCTTCAGTAATGAAATACCATTCCTGTGTCTTTTGCACACAATCTCACAAGCCAAGATGTTCAACAGAAGTTCTTACCGGTGGGCCAGCATCTCCTTTCTGTCCCCTAGGTCCCGTCAGAATTGAGAACTGTGTAGGTGGCACGTCCCAGCTCTGGAAGCCGTCTGTAGCAGGTGGCGTGACCGTGATATATGAAGGCCTGGTAGGTCGTGGGGTGGCTGGAGGCTTGATAATTTTGGTTTGTTTTGGTGGCTTGGTAGTTGCTTTAGAGACTGGCTTAGAGGGTTTAGAAGTTATAGTTTTGGAAGGTGGTGGTTTTGAAGGACTAACTTTGGTCACTGGTGGTTTAGAAGGAACAACTTTGACAGAATTTGATTTGGATTTGGGTGGTGTGTGTTTGGACGGAGTGGCTTTGGGTGACGTAACTTTAGGCTTGGGAGATGCTTTCTTTGCTGTGGTGGGTTGTGGTTTCTTTGCAACTGCACCTTGGTCTTTTAAAGGAGGGTCAGGGTTTGTCTTGGAAGGTTTGGTGCCGTTAATGGCTGGTAGAGAAAGTTTCTTCATGTTGTCTGTTTTTGGAGCAGTCTTTTTCTGATTGTTTTGAGGAGTGGGCTTAGACAGAGTGGGCTTAGGAGGAGTGGGCTTAGACAGAGTGGGTTTAGAGGGTTTCTGATTGGAAATTTTCAAAATGGGGGATTTTGGGGTTGGTGGCTTTGTGGGTGGTGCTGTCCTGAGTGGTGCAGTGACAGTTCTGGTCCAGGTCCTGGGTGGTGGAGAGGTTAAACTAAGGTGGGGTGTGACTGGTATCACAGTTACCAACAGAGGTGTAGGAATGGTCCCAAGATTTGGCTTTTGCGTTTGGGGTGAGGCCACGTGTCTGACAGCCGAAGCAGCAGCAGCAACACTCCTGGCAAGGCT
Organism: Pholidichthys leucotaenia; assembly: GCA_020510985.1. Lineage (NCBI taxonomy): Eukaryota > Metazoa > Chordata > Actinopteri > Cichliformes > Pholidichthyidae > Pholidichthys > Pholidichthys leucotaenia. Next base: position 42,278,095 of record CM035850.1, read on the forward strand.
CAACCCCGTAGACTTTCTGGCAGTTACTGGGCCACCACGTTTTGGGGTGGCAGCAGTAGTTGTGATGTTTGTGTCTCGTGGTAGGAAAGGCAGCAGCGGAAGAAGGTTAGGCCTGTATGTGTCTGCTTCCCTGCACTGTTTCTTAATGTACCTGCAATAGTTGTGAGCTGCCTGTGCAGAAGGTACCAGGTCAAACTGGCAGATGGCTCCTTCAAAGTGTGCCAAAGCTTGCTGCTGGCTAGCCCGCCCCAGCAGGAAGGAGCCACGGAGCTCAGAGGAAAGCTCCTCCACACTATCCCACCCAAAGTCTTCATGGACACTCTGCTCTCCGCAGGAGGCATATAGAGTCACTTTCTGCCCATTAATTCCCACCGCCAGCTGGTGCCACTGGCCGTCATGGGGCTCATAGGGCAGCGCCGCTGAGGTGTTTGGTCCTGTGTGCAGGACCAGCTTGCCCGGTACAAGCTGCAGACCAAGAAGGAGCTTCTTGCGGTCTGAGAGGAGGGAGAAGAGGAAGGCACTGTTGACCCGATGTGAGCGTACACTCAGGACCAGTGTAAGGTTGGCCCAGAAGGTTGGAGGCAGGATGGAGCGCAGTGGAGCCTCGATGTGCGCCCGCTGGTTGAGGATGATCCCCGATCTGAATGGAATGACCCCTGCTGGCACAGTGTGTGACGGCCTCTCTGGCTTAAGCCCCAGTTTCTGGAGAATGTCCACATCTGGAAAGAAGGAAGAATGTTGTTAGATGCAAAAAAGCCCATCATAGAGTTGTTCAATAATCAATCAATCATGTACAAAGCACCTTACAACACTTAAAAAGTGAACAAAGTGCTTCACAGTAAAAGCAAATAAAATAACTTAAAAACATGAAGCAAATACAAAAGCACAAAGTAAGGCACTTAAAAAACAAAATGTCACAGCACTACTAGATATTAAAAGCTTTTTTGAAATAAATAAGTTTTAGATTTAAAAAGACCAGGTCAGTAATAGTGTGAATATCAGAGGGGAGCTTGTTCCAAACACTATGTGCTGCTACAAGGAAAGCTCGATCACCCCAGTGTTTGCACCTTGACCTCGGGACTTCCAATAAAAGTTGGTCAGATGATCTTGAAACCCTGTTATGCTTCCTAATTGTTAACAACTCAGATAAATAAGGGGGAACAAGACCATTAAGAGCTTTAAAAACAAACATTATAAGTTTAAAATAATTTCTAAAACAAACAGGACGCCAATGAAGAGAAAAAAGTATGGGGGTAATATGCACATTTAGAAGTGCTTGTTAAAAGGCGAGTAGCAGCATTTTGTACAAGCTGCTGATGATTAAAAAATGACTATAAAACACCATAATAAAGTACATTGCAATAGTCTAGTCTTGAGCTAATAAAAGCATGAACAGCCAGCGTGACTTTAAAAAAAGTTTAACGTTAGATGAAAGGCGCATTTCGAAAAAACTCGTCTTAACTACTGACTCTATTTGCTTATTGAATTTAAGGCCACTGACAAAAATCACCCCTACATTTTAACAGTCTTTGCAAGTTCATGAGATGGCAGAGCAAGGCTGAATTTGTCTGTGTCACCAAACATAATGAACTCAGTTTTTTTGTCATTAAGATGGAGGAAATTTTGTGAAAGCCATCGCTTAGCATCATCAATACAGTTAAACAAACATTTTTGTGCATTAGTACATTCTGGCTTCATGAGTAGTTGGATTTGAAGATCGTCAGCATAGCAATGAAAAGATAGCTTATGTTTATTTATCATCGAGCCAAGTGGAAACATATATAATGAAAACAGCATAGAACCAGGAATAGAGCTTTGTGGCACTCCACAGGACAGAGAAGCACTGGAGGAAGATGGGTCACCAATCATGACAGAAAAACTTCTGTTTGTCGGGTGGGAAGTGAACCAGTTCAGTGCAGTGCCCCGGATGAAGACTGAGTGATCCATTATCAAAGGCCGCAGTGAGGTCTAGCGTACAATAATATTAATCCTTTTAGGATCGGACAGATATGTTTTATCTTTTTGTAATATGGAAGACACTGGTCAACACCAAATTTATTGTCAAAGTTTTTTTTTAGCTGTTTTTGGACAATTTTGATGTGCTGGATGCAAAAATCACATTGGTTTTGCTCAATCAGGTCAACTTTTTGAATTATGACCACATGTTGTTTTATACGTTTTTGTTTACATTTATGGGTATTTTTGCTTTATATGATGCAAAATTCTTTTTTATGTCTTGAAATTCTCTGAATTTTGAACAATGATGACGTAACATTCAATTTACATGCACAGTACTAAGTAAGTATATAAGTTTTTACTTAGCACCTGATCAAGAGAAACGGATGTCATTTTCAGATTCAGCGGTGCAAAATTGTCTTAAATCAGATGAAAAAACAGACAACTTACAAAAAAATTATTTTCGTAACCCTGTGTTATCCTTAAGATCTAATCTGTTATGTTAGTATTTCGTCATTCGTGTTTTGCGGTATATTCTGCAGATAGGATTTCTTTTCTCTACAAATTCTGTACATGGGGTGACAATATCTCTAACCACAGCAAGACAAGACATATGACACTGAAAAGAATGGATGATAAGACAACTTCCTAACAATTTCTATGTGGTCAAAAGAGATGGATGGATGGCTGAATGGATGGATGGATGGATGGATGTATAAAGCAATTAAATCACTTTTGTCACTCGTGACAGGCATGGCAGCTTCATGATCATACATCATGTGAAGATGAAGAGATGGTGAAAAAAGAAATTAAAAACAACAATGGCCTCTATGGGTCACAAACATCTCTATTCTTCAAATGCCCCATGTTGAGAAAACTTTAGCCAGAACAAATTTATGTCCAGCAGGCTCACTCTCAGGATTATAATGGTGGAGTATGGTGTCACAATAATTGGTTGTTTTTGGCTCTTTGAGTGGAGAGAGGGTAAAAGAAAGACTCACTGTGGCAGTTGTTTCAAATGTCAAATGTTGGATTTTTGAGATGCTTTTAACAGCTTCAAGTACTGCATACCTAATAGTTGGCAAAAAAAAAAAGTCTGCCCCCAATGCAAAGCCTCAATACCTCAGAATAACATGGCCAGATTTCAACACATTTATTGTATTCTGATCTGTGCAATTAATTTAGCATTCCACTCAAGATAGCCAAGGCTTAAATAACCATTACAGAGAACATAGAATCAGGTTAGAGAACAAAATCCTTTCTTAGAAGCCACCTTGCTGAAACACTTTGGAACAAGTGAAAGAGACATAATTTGCTAGCAAATATGTGGGGGACAAGGGGTAAAGTACAAATATTAATACTCTGTTCAGTTAGGCACATGACCTAGAAATAATTGCTTCATTGGTATTAAAGGTCCAATTCACGGCACTTTTTACACATATTGACAGTCTCCACAAGTCTTAATGAAATGTCTGTGACATACTTTGGCCAAATTGCCTTTAATTAATTAATGCAGCATCATTGTGAATCATCTTTTGCAGCCTTCCACAGACCATCTCATATCAGTGCAAATCTCTTAAATGTCCCCAGTGCCATCCCCACCCCTCACCCCCTTCGTCACTTAGGATGTTGCTAATGTTAGCTGGCTAGCTCCTAGCGTGAGTAGCCTAATACAGCCTGAGCCAACTAACGTAAATTTGCCTAAAAGAATGAATGAAATAAAGTATCACTTGTGGACAGGAGTGTGTGGTTTTAGTAGTCTATAATACATGACTGTTTCCTGGAATACAATAAGGACAGAAAAAATGAGCGACTGGGAAACTGCTAACTGCTAATGGCTGCTAGCCACCTGTGGTCCCAGTCTAAGTATAATAAATAAGCTAAAATAACATCAAAGAATGATGTACAGTATATGGTCAAGTGTTGGTAGATGACTGGCTGCAATCAGACAGTTAAGCTAATGGATAGGTAGACATGCTAACGGTTCAGCTACCACAGTGTTGCCAACGCCTCAATGAGGAAAGTAGCTATTGCTCTGAGTGCTGCTATCCCTTTGCTGCTGTAATTCTGGAATTTCCCCATTGTGGGACTAATAAAGGCTTATCTTATCTTATTGGCTGTCCTAAAGGTTGCTAGAAGTTGCTAATTGACATCATCGCCTAATTCGCATAATATGCCATGCACATGGAATAACGCAGTGGGAAAGACAAAAAGTGAGTAAAACACAATCTGAATATGTTTAGAACTACAAATGAACGTCCTTCTGTTGATTCTTTTTTTTTTTTTTTAAATGTCACAATTCAAACTCTCCTCCTTTATCTGGGCTTGGGCCCAGCAAAAGTGGCCCAAAAGAGACAAGGTTTTTAAGTTCTTTTTAAAGATGCACTCTGGTGGCAATCCCCTAAAAAAAACAAATCTACATAGTGTAAAATGGTATCTTATATGTTTTTTCTACAAACAAAACCTTTCCTGTCAAAATCTTTTCACCCCCCCCCCCAAACTTCAAACACCAGAATCAGTGACTAGGCCCAATCCATATACTACAAGGCTAATAGTGACTAGCACTACATTAAACAGCATCATTCCTTTGATAAAAAGACTTACCAGTTGAAGGGCAAAGGGCATGCCCAGTGGCCCAGGTTAATGACGGAAACTGCATGAGTCCTTAAAAGCAGTTTAATGGCAAGACTCATCTTAATTTGGGTCAAGTTTTCAAAACAGCTAGCCCCAAAATGCTAACTGGCTAGAGGCTAATTTCAGTTAGGCCAGAGAGTCCTGATTGGCTCAACACTACTCATGTGCCAGTGGCTGTACATATCTACGTCACCAACAACGCTTCATTCAACTCTCCTTTTTTGAGGGGGCGGCGCTTAGGTGAAACTTAAAGCAAAAAAAAAAATGGACATTTGAGTGATTTTGCGCTTGACGTCTTCTAAGTCATAAAAAAAACATATTATAGACATGTTAACAAGAAATAAAAACTTGATTTTTAGCAGAGTGTCACTTCAAAGAAAATTTTGCATTCACATTCGGGATCAGCGGCTGTCATTTGCTGTCATTGCTGTCATTTGCAATTTGGATGCAAAGGGGTGAGCATCTCCTGCACTAACTGCAGCAGGGATGGACTGCTGTGTGAGGACTGGGCTGCCTGCGAGTGCTTTGCAGGTGCTGATACGTGCTTTCACATTAGAGTCTCCAAAGGTCTCCAGTAACACCAGAAAAAGCTACTAGACTTGTCACTAGTCGCTTTTTGAAAGAGTGGCTAGAGGGGTCTGAATACTCGCTAAATATAGCGACAAAGTCACTAAGTTGCCAACACCGATTGACCACCACAATGAAGATATAACAAAATTAGCCAGAATGACGCAAGATATATTACCGAGTGTGGATTAGTGAACCAGGTGGGATCAGGGATGTCTATTAGGGTGACCGAAATTTAAAGAAACTAACAGCATAAACCGTGTTTGTTAAGCTAACCCCATAACAGCACTGTTAGCTGTGAAGCTAATGCCTTGGGCTCACAAACTCTGGGCAGGGACTGAATCATCACAGGCAATACCACGGTGATGGGTTTAAACTGAAGACTGGATTATTGCTTATTGACGTAGGGAAGAAGAAAGAAACCCGCAAGAGTAAAATCAGCTTCTGCATATTCTGTCTAAATGTTAAAATATAATTATTTCTAAGTGAAGAGAGATTTTAGTATTTTAAAACCCACAAACAGACCACGTTGCAGTGAATGGGACCTTTAAGGTACCGTATCTTTAAGGCTGTCAGGGACCACTGAAACCAGAAGGCATTGGTGTCGTTTTGCATGGCTCGTCCTCCCTACTCTCTGTCCTTCCCATCAGTGGTTGGTAATTTGAAAACATGGCCACTTCAACCACAAGCGAGTACAACATCTCCTGGCTTGGAGGCTGAAACAGAGTTTCCAGCGCTTTCAGCCAGCTTTGACTCTCTGATCAGCATTTTAGTCTCCGCAGCTCCCATTCCCTCCGTGACCTGTGAACTCAGACCCAGGCCCCTCACCATCTTTATTGTCCGTGGGTCCACTCTGACCTGTGGCTGCTGGGCCTTATCTAATGGGGACATGAACAGGAGCACGTCTTTGATGCGATGCTGATGAGATGACAGAGTGAAGAGGATGAGGAGAAAGCCAGATGGGATGAACGGCCGCTATGTTGGTAAGTCCCACGGAGTAATGACTTGAATAAAATGCCTGTCTTTCAATAAAGAATGACTTGCTTTATAAAACGTCAGACTTGGGAAATAAATATCTGTCTGGAAAATTTCACAGAATTTGGTCCTGCAGTAGTACTGGAAGTTCAATGGAAATTAGACCCAAGGGTGGAAGCAGATATGAACTCTCCTGCAATATGTTCCCATGTGTACTATGCCAAACAAAAACCTCAGCTAAACTGTTGGGTCCTACTGTAGAACAGTATTCAGCAGATTGTGAGTCAGACTTCATAAGGCCTAATGTTCAAACAGGGCCACTTCTGCCTTTAAAGCAGAGTACACAGATACTCCAGGCCTCCTACAGCCACTAGAGGGCTCCAAACTACAAGTTCACCCTCAACATGTTTTGAAGGGGAGAATTAAACATATCTACAACATTTTTTCTTATAAACTGGCAACTGCTACTTTTTGGTGAATTTGTGATTTTTTTCCTCTTAAATTTGTAATTTTGTAAATTTGCAACTTTTTCCTTGTAAATTTGTGACTTTTTTTCTCAGAACTTTAAACTTTTTTCTCATAAATTGATGACTTTTTTGTTCATAAATATGTGACCTTTTTATGACTTTTCCTTGTAAATTTGCAGTTTTTCTATAGTAAATTTGCTACTTTTTTCTTATAAATTTGTGACTTTTACCTCGTAAATTTGTAACTTTTCTTGTAAATTTGTGACTTTTTTACTCATAAAATTGCAGCTTTTTCTCGTAAAGATGTAATTTTTCTCCATCCATCCATCCATCCATCCTCTACCGCTTTTCCAGAGGTCCGGGTCACGGAGGCAGCAGTTCAAGCAGAGAAGCCCAGACCTCCCTCTCCCCAGCTACCTGCTCCAGCTCTCCAGAGAGGATACCAAGGCGTTCCCAGACCAGCTGGGAGTCATAGTCTCTCCAGCGAGTCCTGGGTCTGCCCTGGGGTCTCCTTCCAGAGGGACGTGCCCGAAACACTTCAAGTGGGAGGCGTCCAGGAGGCATCCTGATCAGATGCCCATACCACCTCAACTAACTCCTTTCAGTGTGGAGGAGCAGCGGTTCCACTCTGAGCCTCTCCCGAATGACTGAGCTCCTCACTCTATGTCTGAGGGTGAGTCCAGCAATCCTACAAAGAAAGCTCATTTCAGCCACTTGTATCCGCAATCTCGTTCTTTCGGTCATTACCCAAAGCTCACGACCATAGGTGAGGGTAGGAACGTAGACTGACTGGTAAATCGACAGCTTTGCCTTAGAGCTCAGCTCCCTCTTCACCACAATAGACCGGTACAACGTCCGCATCACCGCAGATGCTGCTCCGATTCATGTGTCAATCTCTCGCTCTATTCTCCCCTCACTCGTGAATAAGACCCCAAGATACTTAAACTCCTCCACTTGGGGCAGGAACCTGTCCCCAAACCGGAGAGGACAATCCACCTTTTTCCGGCTGAGGACCATGGACTCGGACTTGGAGGTGCTGATTCTCATCCCAGCCGCTTCACACTTGGCGGCAAACCGTCCCAGTAAGACCTGTAGGTCATTGCTGGATGAAGCCAGCAGGACAACATCATCTGCAAACAACAGAGATGAGATCCCGTGGTCACCAGGCATGACACCCTCTGTTCCCTGGCTGCGCCTAGAAATCCTGTCCATAAAAATTATGAACAGGATCAGTGACAAAGGGCAGCCCTGGCGGAGTAACTTTTCTCTTAAATCTTAAATCACAAATTTATGGGTAAAAGTCAAAAATGTGTGACTTTTTTACTCATAAAATTGTGACTTTTCCTTGTAAATTTGCATTTTTTTAATCATAAATTTGTGTTGTTTTTTTTAAAATATTACAACTTTTTTTCATAAATTTGCTTTTTCCTTGTAAATATGCAACTTTTTTCTCCCTAAATTTGTAACTTTTTCCCCATAGATTTGTGACTTTTTTCTTCATAAATTTGCTATTTTTTCCTAAATAATTTGCAACCATTTTTTCCTCATAAATTTGCACCTTTTTTCTTATAAATTTGCAACTTTTTCTCAAAAATTTGTAACTTTTCCTCTTAAATGTGCAGCCTTTTTCCTTCTAAATTTGTAAGTTTCATCTCAGGGATTTGTGACCTTTTCTTGTAAATCTGTGACTTTTTTCCTCAAATTTGCAACATTTTTTCCTCTTAAATTTGTGAATTTTTTTTCCTTATAAATTTGCAACATTTTTCTCATAAATTCATTACATTTTTTTCCCTCATACATTTGCTACTTCTTTTTCATAAATTTGACTTTTTTCTTTTTTATTTGCTACATTTTTCATTGTGCATTTGTGACTTTTTCCTCGTAAATTTTTTGACTTTTTCCTGTAAATTAACTACTCTTTTCTTTGCAAATTTGTGACATTTTATTGTAAATTTGCAAAAAAAGGAATGCTGTTTAAATGTTTATTCTATGTAATGATTTCTTTTTTCTGTTCATCTAGACAATGACATAAGTATATTTTTTATTTTTTTTTCTTTGTAGGTGAGAGATTTTTTTTCACCCTTATTTTAAAGAATTTGAACTCATCTCCATTGCAAAAACATAGACCCCCAAACATAATCTTGCATAGGGCTCCTAAAAAGTTAGAACTGGTCCTGATTACTATCAACATCATCACCTAGCTGTCCGACTCGGGTTGTGGCTTGGGTTAGCATTTGCAATCGTATTGATGCCACACTCTTGAGGATTATTTTAACAAGTAATTGCTGATAAAAAGCTTCTAATCAGGCCACATACCCTAACCTTTGCAAACTGGACTCAAAATTGGACATATAAACACCCAGCATTGAGCGATACATTATACTGTAAATTGAGATCCGTCTTTATGGTCTTTCCTTGCTCTGTACATCTTTACAACTTCCCCTTGAAGTTATAAAGACAAAACATTTGGGCTTTATAAAAAAAAGAAACACAACCTCCAGAGGGTCTACAGTAGGATATACCCTGTGTGGTCTCTACTGCAGTAAAGACAGTAAGACTTGGCAGGCTGTTCATTATCTGTATCTGTTCTGTACATTAATTTCTGTCTCTTATGTCTTTACTTAAAGTACGTACATGCAACTTGTATTATTTCTGGGGCATAAATTAACCATGTGATACTCTAAGTATCTGAGCAGCCGTATGTTTAACACATGGCCGGAGTTCAGCACTCTGAGCCAAAACGCTTAAGTAGGACAGGGAGAAAGGACAAGGCTCTTCACACTGTAACTGTATCCCTTGTAGAGGATGAAGTCACTGATTCTCACTCATTAACTCACTCTGGCTGGCTTGTGTGAGTCCACAGTGATCCATTTATAGTATTTCTTAACCACCGTTAACAGCATTATAGTATAAATGTTCTCACAGTATTGGATTTAGAATAAGCACTTTTAAACAGTGAATGCATGAAAGCAAAAATCTGGGAGTTTGTCTCATCATCAGGGCTTAGATCAAAGACAAAATATGGTCTAAGCTTTTCCATTCAGTGTTTTTAGCACTTTGATTTTCTTGAAAGAGTAAAGCTGGTATCTCACGGAATGCTGCATGCTGACGAACGTTGTGATGTTTGGATTCGCCAATTTTTCTGACGAATGTTAGCAAAAATCAGAGTTCGCCTCTGTCATAAGTGACATTTAGCAACATTTAGCGACAATTAGCAATATTTGCACAAATGTTTGAGAAAGTGTATGCGAAAGACAGTTGGCGAACATTAGCGACTGTTAGCAAATGTAAGTGACGGTTTTTGCAACAATTAGCAACTATTTGCCGCTCTTTTATCACTGTTTGGGAACATTTGGGACCTTTTGTCAATTCCAGGTGAGATACCAGGCGAATCTTTGATACAACCCTTTAAAAATGGTGAACAAACCCTCCCTAGCATTCAGGTTTCAAGGGTTCATAAAGGTTCTTAAAGTGTTGGTAGTGTTCACTACTTGGTGAACCAAAAAGAACTTTATCCCATGTCTCACAGAGCAGCAAATGCTGGCAAAAATAGTGATTTTTTTTGTTTTTGTTTTGTCAGGGTACGTAAAAGGTTGCCAAACAGTTCGCAAACAGTTTTTAAGGTCCCAAACACTTTTTTTTTTGTCGCCAAAAATGAATGTTTGCAAACAGTTGTAAAACATTTGCAAATGGTTCTAACGTGTGTCGCTAATGTTCTTTTTGGCTCGCCAAGTAGTGAACACTAGCAACTGTTTAAGACCATCCATCCATCCATCCATCTTCTACCGCTTTTCCGGAGGTCCGGGTCGCGGAGGCAGCAGTTCAAGCAGAGAAGCCCAGACTTCCCTCTCCCCAGCCACCTGCTCCAGCTCTTCAGAGGGGATACCAAGGCGTTCCCAGACTAGCTGGAAGACATAGTCTCTCCACCGAGTCCTGGGTCTGCCCCGGGGTCTCCTCCCAGTGGGACGTGCCTGAAACACCTCAAGTGGGAGGCGTCCAGGAGGCATCCTAATCAGATGCCCATACCACCTCAACTGACTCCTTTCAATGTGGAGGAGCAGCGGTTCTACTCTGAGCCTCTCCCGGATGACTGAGCTCCTCACCCTATCTCTGAGGGTGAGTCCAGCAATCCTACGGAGAAAGCTCATTTCAGCCGCTTGTATCCGCGATCTCGTTCTTTCGGTCATTACCCAAAGCTCGTGACCATAGGTGAGAGTAGGAACGTAGATTGACTGGTAAATCGACAGCTTTGCCTTAGAACTAAGCTCCCTCTTCACCACAACAGACCGGTACAACGTCCGCATCACTGCAGATGCTGCTCCAATCCGTCTGTCGATCTCTCGCTCCATTTTCCCCTCACTCGTGAACAAGACCCCAAGATACTTAAACTCCTCCACTTGGGGCAGGAGCCTGTCCCCAACCCGGAGAGGACAATCCACCTTTTTCCGGCTGAGGACCATGGACTCGGACTTGGAGGTGCTGATTCTCATCCCAGCCGCTTCACACTCAGCGGCAAACCGTCCCAGCAAGAGCTGTAGGTCATTGCTGGATGAAGCCAACAGGACAACATCATCTGCAAACAACAGAGATGAGATCCTGTGGTCACCAAGCATGACACCCTCCATTCCCTGGCTGCGCCTAGAAATCCTGTCCATAAAAATTATGAACAGGACCGGTGACAAAGGGCAGCCCTGGCGGAGTCCAACTCTCACTGGGAATGACTCCGACCGAGTGTTGGCAATGCGAACTAAACTCTCACAACGGTCGTACAGAGACCGAATAGCTCGTAACAACAAGCCCGATACCCCATACTCCCGAAGCACCCCCCACAAAAATCCACGAGGGACGCGGTCAAATGCCTTCTCCAAGTCCACAAAACACATGTAAACTGGTTGGGCAAACTCCCACGAACCCTCAAGAATTCTCGAGAGGGTAAAGAGCTGGTCCGATGTGCCACGGCCAGGACGAAAACCACATTGCTCCTCCTGAATCCGAGGTTCGACCAACGGCCGGACTCTCCTCTCCAATACCTTGGCATAGACCTTCCCAGGGAGGCTGAGGAGTGTGATCCCTCTAAAGTTGGAGCACACCCTCCGGTCCCCTTTTTTGAAGAGAGGAACCACCACCCCGGTTTGCCATGCCAAAGGCACTGCCCCCGACCTCCACGCAATGTTGCAGAGGCGTGTCAACCATGACAACCCAACAACATCCAGGGCCTTGAGGTACTCGGGGCGAATCTCGTCCACCCCCGGGGCCCGGCCACCAAGGAGATTTTTAACCACCTTGGCGACCTCAGCCCCTGTGATAGGCGAGTCATCCCCCTCGTCCCCAAACCCTGCTTCCTCTGTGGAAGGCGTATCAGTGGGATTGAGGAGATCCTCGAAGTATTCCTTCCACCGCCCGACGATATCCCCAGTTGAAGTCAACAGTGTCCCATCCGCACCATACACAGTGTGGACGGGGAGCTGCTTTCCCCTCCTGAGCCGCCGAACAGTTTGCCAGAATCTCTTTGAAGCCGACCGAAAGTCTTGTTCCATGGCCTCACCGAACTCCTCCCATACCCGGGTTTTTGCTTCAGCAACCACCCGAGCTGCACTCCGCTTGGCCTGCCGGTACACCTCAGCTGCTTCGGGAGTCCCACAAGCCAACCAAGCTTGATAGGACTCCTTCTTCAGCTTAATGGCCCCCCTCACCACTGGTGTCCACCACTTGGTTCGGGGGTTGCCACCACGAGATGCACCGACCACCTTGCGGCCGCAGCTCTGGGCTGCCGCTTCAACAACAGAGGTGGAGAACATGGCCCATTCAGACTCCATGTCTCCAGACTCCCTCGGAATGTGGTTGAAGTTCTTCCGGAGGTGGGAGTTGAAGACCTCCCGGACAGGGGCCTCAGCCAGACGCTCCCAGCACACCCTCACTATACGTTTGGGTCTACCAGGTCTGAATGGCTTCCTCCCCTGCCATCGGATCCAACTCACCACCAGGTGGTGATCAGTTGACAGCTCTGCACCTCTCTTTACTCGGGTGTCCAAGACATACGGTCGCAGGTCTGATGATACGATAACAAAATCGATCATCGACCTGCGGCCTAGGGTGTCCTGGTGCCAGGTGCACATATGGACACCCTTATGCTTGAACATGGTGTTCGTTATAGACAGACTGTGGTTAGCACAGAAGTCCAATAACTGAACACCACTCGGGTTCAGATCGGGCAGGCCGTTCCTCCCAATCACCCCCCTCCAGGTTTCACTGTCGTTGCCCACGTGCGCATTGAAGTCTCCCAGTAGGACAATGGAGTCTCCAGGAGGAGCACCCTCCAGCACCCCAGTCACAGACTCCAAAAAGGGTGGGTACTCTGAAACATCATTTGGTGCATAGGCACAAATGATGGTCAGGACCCGTTTCCCAACCCGAAGGCGCAGGGAAGCAACCCTTTCGTCCACCGGGGAAAACTCCAATATAGAGGCAGCAAGGTGGGGCGATACAAGAATACCTACCCCTGCTCGTCGCCTCTCGCCCGGGGCAACTCCAGAAAGCCTGAAGGAGTTACATGGGTCCGCCCTCCAGTAGGTTCACCACCTGCAGGAGGGATCATGGAAGTCCGGTGCTATGTGGATTAGGTGGCAGTCAAAGGCGGAGACCTTGGCGGACTGATCCCAAGCTTTCTAAACTGTTTAAGACCCTTTGTGGCAAAACAGTCGGTGAACTTAAAAACTATGTGTGTGTAGAAGCATGCTCAAATAATGAGGCTGAGTTTCAGTCATAAAACCAGCTTTATTTGACAGAACGCAGCTTCTAGCATTCTCAAAGCAGGAAAGAGAAAGAATCATACTTCAACCCCCTTTTATACATTTCCAGCATCAGAATTCAAGCCACATGGTGTCTTCAGTCAACATACAGTTACAAAGCATCCCTTTGAAGCTTCACCATTGTCTCTCATTTCTTGATGAACCGGAATACCCTCCGGGGCGTCTTCTGTGGGACAAAGAGACAAATCTCACACTTCCTTGTTACCTCCTGTAGATTCGAGTCCTTAGTCCTTGCAGACGTGACACCCCGCAATACACATTCAGTCCTGTCTCTGTGGCAGCGTGAGCCCACAATGTGTGTCGGCCACACTACCCCCCCCCCCCCACACGTCTAGTAAGGCAAAATCTAAATGGCATAACAAAAAGAAAAACACAAAGCACTCCATACATCGCTAATCAATCCACCAACTGCCTAGGTTTTAATCTTCTGCCGAATCTGCTGCAACCTGGCTTGGCTGCACCTGCAACATCTCTCTGCACCTGTGGATTAAAGCCGTTAGCACCTCTCTGTGAAGACTTTGGAGAATGTCCCCTCTGCAGCCTGCCCCGGCGGGGGGGCCTCGCGAGCTGCACCTCCTCGTCAGCCAGAACAAAAGCGGGTTTGAGTCTGTTAATGCAAATCAGCTCCCGTCTGCCCCCTAAATCTAGCAGAAAATGCTTCTGCCCGGTCTCCAGCACTCGAAACGGTCCGTCGTAAAACGGCCGCAAACTTGGACGCTGGGCGTCATGTTTAACAAAAACAAACTCTGCATTTTTTAAAGCTTTGGGCACAAAAACGTGTGGGAAACTGTGATGGATTGGGCCAGGAAGTGTGTTTGCTCCTGAGCCGCTCTGCCACGGCTGAGCGGGGGGGCCACTAGGTGCGGGATTATCAGGAAGAAATTCCCCGGGCAAACGAAGCGGTTGGGCGAAAACTAATTCAGCCGGGGAAGCGTGCAAATCTTCCTTAGGTGCAGAACGCAACCCTAATAACACCCATGGAAGTTTGTCTACCCAATTTGTATCCGTTAGCGACGCTCTGAGGGCTGCTTTCAATGACCTGTGAAAGCGTTCGCATAAACCATTAGCCTGGGGGTTATACGCGGTGGTGCGATGAATCTTCACCCCCAAGCTGCGGGCCGTCGATGACCACAGCTCGGAAATAAATTGGGGACCTCTGTCGGACGTTATGTCCGACGGTACACCAAAACGCGCAACCCATGCTGCTAAAAATGCTCGCGCAACTTCTTCCGCTGTGGTTGATGCCAGAGGAACCGCCTCTGGCCAGCGCGTGGTGCGGTCTACCATCGTCAAAAGGTGTGTGTGCCCGTGTGATAACGGAAGCGGCCCGACCAGGTCAATATGCACGTGATCAAAACGCTTAGCGGGGATGTGGAAAGGTTCTAACGGGGCCTTAGTGTGTCTGTGTATTTTAGCTCGCTGACACGCTACGCAGGCTGCTGCCCATTCCTTGACCTGTTTGCGCAACCCGGGCCAAACAAATTTCTCCCCCACCAACTTAATCGATGCGCGCACCCCCGGGTGCGCGAGAGAATGGACCAGGTCAAAAACACGGCGACGCCACGCGGTTGGCACCACAGGGCGGGGCCGTCCCGTGGAGACATCGCAGATTAGCGGGGGCATACCGTTTTGTTGCACCCTGTGCTCCAGCCTTAACCCTGTTGGTCCAGACTGGAGCGCGCGCACGTCCGCGTCGTTAACCTGCTCCGCAGCCATAGCTGCATAATCTAACCCAACACAGACTGGGGCTGCGCGCGCTCCCGCGTCGCTGCCCGGGCCCGCGGCCATGGCTACAGAGTCTGCCCCTATGGGGCTTGGCGGTGCTACTGCACGCGAGAGGCAGTCTGCCACAACATTGTGTTTACCCGCGACATGCTGAATATCAGTAGTGAACTCCAATATTGCGGCTAGTTGCCTTTGTTGCCGGCCTGACCAGGGTTCTGAAATTTTGGCCATCGCAAACGTTAGCGGTTTATGATCCACAAAAGCGGTGAAACGTCGCCCCTCTAACCAGAACTGAAAATGACGGATGGCCAAGTGTAGGGCCAAAAGCTCCCTGTCAAACGCGCTGTATTTCCGTTCACTATCGCGCAAGGTCCTGCTGAAAAGCGCGAGGGGTTGCCAGGTACCTGCCACAAACTGTTCAACTACCGCCCCCACCGCTACATCGGAAGCGTCAGTGGTGAGCGCCATGCGGGCCGTTGGAACTGGGTGCGCTAACAAAACTGCGTTTGCCAGGGCTGATTTGACCTGGGCAAAAGCGCGCTCCCGCTCCGGAGACCATTCAACTTTATTTGCGGGCTTTTGTTTTTTTAACGCGGTGTACAATGGCTGCATGAGTCGTGCTGCGCTTGGGAGGAAACGGTTGTAAAAATTAACCATCCCTAGAAACTCCTGAAGCGCCTTGACCGTTTGAGGTTGCGGAAAATCCGTTATGGCACGCACTTTATTTGGAAGGGGAACTGCTCCCTCTGCCGAAACGCGATGTCCCAAAAAATCAATCTGCGCCACCCCAAACTGACACTTCGCTGGGTTAACTATTAACCCGTGCTCTGCCAACCTCTGGAAAACTGCTGTGAGGTGTTTTTCATGTTCGCCTTCGGACGCGCTGGCTACCAAAATATCGTCCAAATAAACGAACACGAAAGGCAGGTCGCGTAAAACTGCATCCATCATGCGTTGGAAAGTCTGCGCGGCCCCCTTGAGGCCAAAAGGCATGCGCAAGAACTCAAAAAGGCCGAAAGGCGTTATGACCGCTGTTTTGGGTACATCCTGCGCGCGCACTGGCACCTGGTGATAACCGCGCACCAAGTCTATTTTAGAAAAAATGCGCGCCCCCGCCAAATGGACAGAAAAATCCTGAATGTGCGGAATCGGGTAGCGGTCATGAGCTGAAACGTTGTTCAACCTGCGGAAATCACCGCAAGGTCGCCACGAGCCGTCAGCTTTTGGGACCATGTGTAACGGCGAAGCCCAAGAGCTCTTGGAACGTCTAACAATGCCCAGTTTTTCCAGATTAGTGAACTCCTCGCGCGCGATGGCCAGTTTAGCTGGGTCCAAGCGCCGAGCCTTTGCAAACACTGGAGGGCCTGTGGTCGTTATGAAATGTTCTACCCCATGTTTGGCCACCGTTGCTGAAAACGTGGGGACTGTGAGTGCTGGAAACTGAGCAAGCAGAGTGTGAAACTTACCACCCGCAGCTGAGACGCTGGCATGTGCAGTTGGCGGGGCCACCCGAGCTGTGCAGGGAATAGAATGAAAGGACAGTGCATTAATCAGACGTCTATTAGCAAGGTCAACCAATAAACCATGTGAGCACAAAAAATCAGCCCCTAACATGTTGAAACTGACTGCTGCTACAATAAATGTCCACTCAAATGAACGGCCCTGTAAGGACAGAAGCATGGTCCTCTCACCAAACGTTTTAATCGTGGAGCCGTTCGCTGCTGACACTGACACCCAGGGGGCTTTAGAAGGCGACAGCCGTTCCGCGTAGGTGGGTGTGACGAAACTCAGCTGAGAGCCCGTGTCCACGAGGAACTGTTTCCCCGAGCGTGCATCCGTCAGGTAAAGCAGCCTGTTCTCGTTGCCGAGGGTCGCAGCTGCTACCGGCCCTCGGTCTTGGCGTTTCCCTGGCGCTTAAAATTGCACGGTGGGACGCACCTGTGCGCTCTCTCTGCAAAACGGCGGTGGTAGAAGCACGAGCCGTTCTCCGCTCCGCGTCGTCTGGCTCCTGTCGCCGCCGTCGGTGGTGCGTCTGGCGCCGCGGCCGCTGTACCCGCACTGTGTCCGGACGCCGTTCCTGGACTGGCCGCCGCGGCCGAGACTGCGTTCCGCTTGTGGGCGTCGACCAACCTCTGCGCCTCCTTGCTCAACCCATGGTAGTCTCGCTTGGCCAATCAGGGTGACTCTGCCAGGGCCACTCTCACTGCTGGTGGTAGGGTTCGAAGGAAAAGGTGGGCGAAAATGAATTCGCCATCCTCAGAGGCTTTGAGCTGCAGCATCTTCACCATCAGGTCCGCAGGTCTATCGTTTTCGGCCTCCGTCAGCGCCAGGAGCCCCTCTGCTCGTTGTTGGACTGAGGGGGTGAAATGGCTGATCAGCGCGTCCTTCAATGCGTTGTACTTGTCGCTGTCTGGTGGATGATTAACCAGATCTTCCACTCTCTGGACCGTGTTGCTGTCCAGCTTCGCTACCACGTGGTAGAATCTTGTGTCATCGTTGGAGATTCTCCGGAGGTTGAACTGCGCCTCGATTGCGCTAAACCATGAGCGCGGGCTGTGCTGCCAGAAATCGGGCAGCCGGATCGTGGAGGCGGCCATCAGGCTGGCTTCCACAGAGCCCCGCTCGGGAGAATTCTGTCTGCTCATTCTCCGTCGTAGGTCACCAGTGTAGAAGCATGCTCAAATAATGAGGCTGAGTTTCAGTCATAAAACCAGCTTTATTTGACAGAACGCAGCTTCTAGCATTCTCAAAGCAGGAAAGAGAAAGAATCATACTTCAACCCCCTTTTATACATTTCCAGCATCAGAATTCAAGCCACATGGTGTCTTCAGTCAACATACAGTTACAAAGCATCCCTTTGAAGCTTCACCATTGTCTCTCATTTCTTGATGAACCGGAATACCCTCCGGGGCGTCTTCTGTGGGACAAAGAGACAAATCTCACACTTCCTTGTTACCTCCTGTAGATTCGAGTCCTTAGTCCTTGCAGACGTGACACCCCGCAATACACATTCAGTCCTGTCTCTGTGGCAGCGTGAGCCCACAATGTGTGTCGGCCACATGTGAACTGTTTTTCCACCTTTTACAAACCCTGACAAAACCTCCAAACTGCAGCATTCTTGAACATTCCTCAGCAGTCACTTCTCCACAAGACACTAGCTTGATCTTCACCAACATTCATCAGAAAAGTTGGCAAATCCATAAGTTGCCACGTTCATCAACACTCGCCACTCTGAGATACTACCCTTAGCAGCACATGTTGCAGCTGTTTGCAAATGCTTTCAGCTATTTTGCAATCATTAGCAACTGTTTGTGGGAAAAGAATAAAGAAAGAAAAACTGTCTGTGACCTTAAAAACTGTTTGCCAACTGTTTTGCAACTTTTTACGAACCCTGATGAAACCCAAACATTGCTATGTTTGCCAGCATTCACCACACCATGAGAGAGATGGATGAAGGAGTGATCATGAACAAGGAAGTCCCGAGGATTAGCAAGGCAGAAGTGAGGGCAGCTTTGAAGAGGATGAAGAATAGAAAGGCGGTTGGTCCAGATGACAGACCTGTGGAGGTATGGAGATGTTTAGGAGAGATGGTAGTGGACTTTTTAGCCAGATTGTTTAACACAATCTTGGAGAATAAGAGGATTCCTGATGAGTGGAGAAGTGTTTTGGTAGCAATTTTCAAGAACAAAGGTGATGCTCAGAGCTGTAGTAACTACAGAGGCATAAAGTTGATCAGTCACATTATGAAGAAATGGAAAGAGCTGTTGAAGCCATGTTAAGAGGAGAGGTGACAGTCAGTGAGCAACAGTATGGTTTCATGCCAAGAAAGAGTACTACAGATGAAATGTTTGCTCTAAGACTACGGGGGACTACAGATGCAAATTAGCAGTATTGCTAAATCTGGCATGCATACATTTGTATTAATGTTCACTAGTATGCAATGTCCCTTTCAAATAAACATTAAACTTAAACTTAAGAATGCTGATAGAGAAATATAGAGAAGGTCAGAAGGAGGTGCACTGTGTCTTTGTGGATCTAGAGAAAGCACATGATAGGGTGCCAAGAGAGTAAGTGTGGTACTGTATGAGAAAGTCAGGAATGGCAGAGAAGTATGTGAGGGTGGTGCAGGACATGTATGAGGACAGCGAGACGGTGGTGAGGTGTGCTGTAGGAGTGACAGATGGATTCAAGGTTAGGGTGGGGTTACATCAGGGATCGACTCTGAGCCCCTTCTTGTTTCCCATGGTGATGGGCAGGCTGACAGATGAGGTCAGGCAGGAGTCTCCGTGGACCATGATGTTTGCAGACGACATTGTGATCTGCAGTGAGAGTAGGGAGCAGGTGGAAGAGAACCTGGAGAGGTGGAGGTATGTTCTGGAGAGAAGAGGAATGAAAGTCAGTAGAAGCTAGACAGAATACATGAGTGTGAATGAGAGGGAGACAGGTGCAATGGTGAAGATGGAAGGAGTAGCGGTAGTGAAAGTAGATGAGTTTAATTACCTGGGGTCAACCATCCAAAGCAATGGAAAATGCACAAGAGAGGTGAAGAAGAGAGTGCAGGCAGGGCGGAGTGGGTGGAGACAAGTGTCAGGGGTGATCTGTGACCGAAGGGTAGCAGCAAGAGTGAAAGGGAAGATTTACAAGACGGTAGTGAGACCTGCTATGATGTATGGTTTGGAGACGGTGGCGCTGACAAAAAGACAGAGGGTGGAGCTGGAGGTAGCAGAGTTGAAGATGCTAAGATTTTCATTGGGAGTGACTAGGAGGGACAAGATTAGAAATGAATATATCAGAGGGACAGCTCAGGTTGAGCGGTTTGGAGACAAAGTAAGAGAGGCAAGGCTGAGATGGTTTGGACATGTGCAGAGGAGGGATAGTGAATATACTGAACAAAGGATGTTGAAGATGGAGCTGCCAGGCAGGAGGAAAAGAGGAAGACCACAGAAGATTCATGGATGTAGTAGTGAAGGAAGACATGGAGAAGGTTGGTGTGACAGAAGAAGAAGCAAGGGACAGGGTGAGATGGAGGAAGATGATCTACCACCACTGTTATTAATGTCAAGACAGACAACATTCCAATGCATTATTTTTAGTGTAAAATTAGCTCAAGGTACAATTTTGCAAATTACTACTGCTTTTATCACATAATAAAAGTCTTGGGCATCAATAATCAGCATTTTTTTAAAAAGTTGTTGGCTGAGGCCTTTCAAGACTGATGCTGTAGCATCCACCCTTTCTTGATGGGACGATCATCAGAAGCTCTTTCCTTATTGGGCATGACAATGGTGCTACAGTGTAATGAGCAGATGTCTTCACCGAGAAACTTTGACAGGATTTTATGGCAGCTTGGTTGTCCCAACAGGAGGGCAGTATATCTGCTTGATATTTCTCCAAAGGCCTGGGGGGGGGGGGGGGGGGTTACATAAGCGAGCACAAACATTTCTACAGCTCCTGTAATTTAAAAATATCCCCGCTAGATCTTTTGAGAAGTAAAAAAATGTAGATGGGAGCTGTCCCTCAGCTTACATCATGGAACGATGACTGTGTAAAAGCCCATATATACAGTACGTGTGTGTGTGTGTGTACACAATGAACTGAAATGGAATTTGGCTTTGTCAGCCATGACTTTTCAGTCACTGCTCCGTCAGGTCCATTCAACTCTGTATGCTGTCAGTATCAATCATGATGACTGCAGAGGAGGAGGGGCGCAATTCACTGGACTGTATCGATAACTTCTCATCTGTGGAAACTTAAACGGCACAGTGGCTCAAAGAACCAGCAGCCCTAAAAGAGCCCAGAAATCTTAACGACGGAACACAGCGTTGTGCAAAAGACTGCAAACGATGACAACCCAACCTACAAACCTGCGCGTACTACTGTAGATCACCAAGGTGAGACTACGTTTCTAAGATTAACAGTCAGGTTTTAATCTGTGAGCAGATCGTCCCCCCCTCTGCTCACTCAACTTAGCTTACTCAACACCTGTTGCCATGGCAATGGTTGGCCCAATTCTCATAGCAATGTGTTTACGTGCCTGGGCTATGACCAAACAGGCAAAGAATAACTCCCAAGTCTCCCCACTGCTACAACAAGTTTTATATTTCATTTTTTTCTCCAACAAACTGGTGAATTTTCAGCACAGGCAAAAGAGGTGTCAGAGTGACGTTAATGGGGATGAGGGGAGAGGTCTTACCTTCAGAGTGTACTTGTGCAATTCCCAGGTAACAAGTACAGTATAGAACGGTGCAGAGCAATAGGGCTCTCCTGGGGGAAGAGAAGACCAGACCATCAGCAGGAGGAAACACAGTTCTAAAACAGCAGCAGCAACTAGATTCACCAGTAGTTTTAGTTTTACTGCAGCAATAGATACATACAGTGAAAAAAAGGCTGCACTGTGTTGTACAGTTACATAATAATACTGCTCATTTGCAATTATCCAGTCATTATATTTGTACCATTTCTCACTGAACAATATACTTTAAATTAGGGCTGGGGACATAAACATGTTAACTTTTTCAATTAATGTTGGACAATTAACACATTTTTTTTTAATTGACATGGTCAGGTGACTCCCTGAGGTGGTGTCAGCAATGGTGGCTGGTTTGTCTCAGCAGCTGGCTCAGCTTAAAACAAGAGTATGTTTTGTTTTTCAATGTTTAGATTCACACCACAATAAACTGATCCTGTGTCTACAAACCCCACTAAAAGCAACACTATTAGAATAATGTTTCCAAAATTATTTTGATGGTACACCAACGTATGACCAAGTGAATGTCAGTTTCTCCATAGCCTGAGTGGGCCTGCATTGCCTGCAACAGTTCTGTTCTTGGTAGGAACACTGAAAAGACTACAACTATGGTGAGGATGACCCCTTAACAGCCAATCACATGGCACAACTCTACTGGATATTATCAGAGGTGAGTCATACTCATTCAGTGAATTTTTACTTACTCAGGGTCATGTTATAGTCATCCAGTGAATTTTCAATTTTCATTCTTCTTGTTTCCTCTAGTTTTAACTGCTTTAACTGTCCTAATTGCTTTTAATGTGTATTTATTAGTATTAGTATTTAGTATTAAGGTGTGTTTATTACCTTTATTAGTATTGATGTGTATTTATTACCTTGGCATTCCTTCAGAGAGCAAAGTAAGAATTTCATTGCTCAGGAAATGTTTCATTTCTTAACTGTACACATGATAATAAAGCCTTTGAATCTTGAATCTTGAATCAACTGTAGCCAGCAAAAACTAAGGACCCTGTGATTAACTGTTGGGACTGAAGCCATAGTTGTAGTCTTTTCAGTGTTCTTACCTGAAACAAAAAGAAGGCGTAATGCTGCTTTGAAGTATGCACATGTACAATCATTGATTTATTGATTACGGCAGCTCACTCAAAAGTATGAAAAGGAGACTTTCCTTCAGAATGAGAAGAAGAAAACACACACTCCAATATTTTTTTTGATTTTGTATACTTTATTGATCCCCAGAGGGGAAATTGAGGGCATCCACCTGGATGGATGAAGCAGCCACAGTACGGCGCTATCCCTTAACCATTCACACACACATTCACACCTAGGGCCACTTTAGAGTCTCCAATTAACCTAACCTGCATGTTTTTGGCCTGTGGGAGGAAACCGGACAAATCCCGGAGTAAACCCACGCAAACACGGGGAGAACATGCAAACTCCACACAGATCACTGTTGGTCAGGGGCTGGGATCGAACCAGGGATCCCATGGCCAAGGGTGAGTTGCTGTGCTGCTGCAGTGCTAACCACTGCTCCACCGCACCGCCGAAGCTTCCAACTCATCATTAAGATCAGAAGCTCTGGATACCAATTTAGAATTCCATCATCTGTTCTTTTAAGGGTTGAAGCACTGACTTCCTCTTTGATCGTTTCAAAATAAAACAGGAATTATGACAACAACATTACAAATGGTAGTTTTGTAGAGAAATCGACTCCTTTATAACGAACTGTGAAAGAACATTACAAATTGCTATCATACTGTACATTCATGATTATCTATGTTTTATGTTGCTCTCGCAGTATTGTTGTTGAATATAAAGGTCACAGGTGTGGTCTATATTAATCATATATTCCATAACCAACATATGTTCAAGCATGTGAGAGTGTTTGGTGATTACATATGTAAGGCGACTTCACACCTCAGAACAGGACAAAGAGTCTCAACCGCCAGTGAAGATTAAAGAGATCCAAGGCACTGCGGTGGAGACCGGATGGGTTGCCCTGACCCCCCAGGGCCAGGAGGAGGAGTACGAAGACAATGGGGGGATTAAGATAATGAGGGATGTCAGCTTTTGATATGCATGTCTTTTGTTATGTGCGAGTATAAGTTCGTAGAGCCGAAGGTGTTCGCTCTCTTACTTCTTCTGCTGGTGCACCAAGATGAGACATGTTAGAGGAGCTGATAATAAACTTTGGTTTATGAATCATATCGCCTCGTTATTTCAAGCTCCTCTACACTGGTGACCCTGACGTGAGAATGGACCAGAGGCGTTCCCCCGCGATCGACTCATCTGTGGCGACCCAGGCAGACGCCGGCGCCCATGCAGACAGGGGAACAGATGGACGACGTTCCCCCACGGCAGAAGTGATAGAGAGGGCTCAACCGAGCACCAGCGCCGCGGAAAGAGCCGAAGCAAGGCACTCTCACCCTGCGGACACATCAGTGATGGTCCACACAAACACCGTCACCGTCAACCTGCCGGACTTCTGGCAGGAAGACCCCGCCTCGTGGTTTCAGCAAGCTGAAGCCCAGTTTGCACTTGCGGGCATCACGGCTGACGATAGTTCTATCACATCGTCGCCAAACTCAACGCCGCCACTTCGAGATGTGCGCAGAGCATAATCCAACGGCCGCCAGCCCAGGACAAATATGAAGAACTGAAAGCGACCATCGTGACAAATTACGTCCCCTCAGCCGAGGAGAGAGCCGAGAGGATCCTGGCGGTCTACGGCCACAGAGGAGGCAGACCCAAGGTCCTCATGGAGGACTTACTGCAACTTAAAGAAGAGGACAATGACAACTTCCTCTTCCATTTCATATTCCTCAATACGCTGCCGCCACACATGAGAGGGACGCTGGCCAACATGCGATGCAGCACCCAGCAAGACTTCCGCACGCTAGCTCACGAAGCTCAACGGCTCGTCAACGCCTGCAAGGAGCAGACACCCACAGCAGCATCCGCAGACCTCAACGCTGATGTCCGGAGCCACGAGGAGCCACAAATCACCGAGCAGAATCAGCCCGCGGTGACAGCAACACGGCCAGGACGCAACAGACGGAGCGACGTTTGTTATTACCACCACCGCTTCGCCGAGAAGGCTTACAAATGCGTTCCCCCCTGCAAATTCACAATTTCGGGAAAACGCCGAAGCCAAGAGCCGTTAACAGCGGCGGTTCTTGGCGAAAAAAGCAAGCTTTTATATGTGACGGACGGACACACCGGCAAGCGGTTCCTTATCGACACGGGAGCTCAACTAAGTTTTGTCATGCCCTCCCAAGCAGACCGGGCCATGGGCCCCCGGGGCAATGGAGCGGTGGCAGCCAACGGCTCCACCATCGACACTTTTGGCGAAAAGAGCCTGCACCTCTGCATCCACGGCCGCAACTACAGATGGACATTTGTTGTAGCGGTGGTGAGTTTTAACTTGTTGGGCGCAGATTTTTTGTGTGCACATGGGTTATTAGTTGATCTAGCGAACAGGCGCTTGGTTAATGCACTGTCCTTTGCTTCTATTCCCTGCTCAGCTCGACTTTCTCCACCACCCGTGCAGGCTAGCGTCACCACAGCAGGAGATAAGTTTGATCAACTCCTTACCCAATTTCCAGCACTCACAATTCCCAAATTCTCAGCCACAGTGGCTAGACACGGGGTCGAACACTTTATTCCCACAACGGGCCCACCCGTTTTCGCCAAAGCTCGGCGCTTAGACGCGACCAAGCTCGCCATAGCTCGGGACGAGTTCACCACCCTTGAAAAATTAGGCATTATCAGACGCTCGAAAAGCCCCTGGGCGTCACCACTTCACATGGTCCCGAAATCCGACGGTTCTTGGAGGCCGTGCGGCGATTACCGCAGATTAAACAATGCGACAGCGCATGACCGCTACCCAATTCCTCACATTCAAGATTTTTCACTACATCTGGCGGGTGCGCGCATTTTTTCAAAAATAGACCTGGTCCGCGGTTATCATCAAGTCCCAGTTCGAGCAGAGGACATTCCTAAAACAGCTGTAATAACCCCCTTCGGTCTTTTTGAATTTTTGCGGATGCCTTTCGGCCTCAAAGGCGCTGCTCAAACCTTTCAGCGGATGATGGACGCGGTATTACGCAACCTCCCTTTCGTGTTTGTCTACCTTGACGATATGCTGGTAGCCAGCTCGTCTGAGGAAGAACACGAGCAGCATCTCACTATGGTTTTTCAGAGACTAGAAGAGCACGGGTTAATAATCAATCCAGCCAAATGCAAATTCGGCGTGTCACAAATTGATTTTTTAGGACACACAGTTTCTCCGAAGGGGGCAGTCCCACTTCCAGACAAAGTTCACGCAGTAAAAAGTTTCCCACGGCCACAAACGGTCATATCGCTGCAGGAATTTTTGGGCATGGTTAATTTTTACAACCGCTTCCTCCCCCACGCAGCTCAGCTCATGCAGCCCCTATATGACGCGCTCAGAAAACAAAAACCTTCCAACGCGGTCGAATGGACCCCGGCGCGCGAATGCGCCTTCGCGGAAGTAAAAAGCGCCCTAGCTAATGCCACATTGTTGGTTCACCCCGATCCCTCAGCCCGCATTGCGCTAACCACAGACGCTTCAGACCTAGCCATAGGGGCAGTTGTAGAACAACACGTCGGCGGAATCTGGCAACCTTTGGCATTCTTCAGCAAATCGCTAAACCAAACTGAGCGTAAATACAGCACTTTTGACAGAGAGCTACTAGCGCTCCATTTATCCATCCGCCACTTCCAGTTTTGGTTAGAGGGGCGGCGTTTTACGGCTTTTGTAGACCACAAACCGCTCACCTTTGCTATGGATAAAATTTCCGAACCGTGGTCAGGCAGGCAACAAAGACAGCTAGCTGCGATTTCAGAGTTCACCACAGACATTCGACATGTGGCAGGCAAACTTAACGTGGTAGCAGACTGCCTCTCTCGCGCTGTGACATCGCCAGAGCGCGAGGAGACAGATTATACTACCTCAGCCGCGGAACTCTTCACCAACGCGGACACATACGCAGCCCCAATCCATGCAGGGATAGATTATGCAGCCATGGCAGAGGAGCAAAGTAGTGACGCGGACGTGCGCGCACTCCTGTCTGGACCAACAGGGTTAAGGCTGGAGAAAAGGGGTCTACGCGACGGTGTGCCCCCCCTAATATGCGACATCTCAACCGGCCAACCTCGCCCGTTAGTTCCAGCTGCATGGCGCCGCCGTATTTTCGACTCGATTCACTCCCTCGCGCACCCAGGTGTGCGCGCTTCAGTTAAAATGGTCGCCGAAAAGTTTGTGTGGCCTGGCCTGCGCAAAAACGTAAAAGAATGGGCAAAGACTTGCATTTCTTGTCAGCGCGCCAAAGTACACAAACACACAAAAGCCCCTCTGGAGTCTTTTAGAATCCCTGCTAGAAGGTTCGACCACGTTCATGTCGACCTCGTGGGGCCACTTCCTTCTCACTTACGCCTCCCAAAGAGAGCAGACGCTTTTTTCTTCTCTCCAGCTCTGACTTTTCATCTCCTTCCTCCTCTAACTAACTGGATCCCAGCTTGCTATCGTCTGTCTGCGTGTCTCTACTGCTGATTATCGAACGAAATTATGGATTTAATAAGCTGGGCTTTGAACGCAATTGACACTATTTTTTCAACGAGGAAAAGTGCCCCGGGGGAGGTTGTTTGCCCCGCAGGAACGGCTGCTGTGGGCTATTTGAGGGACACAAGTAATTGGAAACTCTTGTGCCTGTCTGATCTTTCCATCGAAGATGTCGAAGATTTGTACGTCTTCGTAGTAATGGTCATCGGGATTGTTCTGATTGGATCTGGGATTGTCCTGGTGTACCGTAAATTGATGAAGATGGACATAGCCTATCAAAATGCTGGCCAGGCGAGGCTTAACCATCAAATTGAAAAAATGGAGAGGACTCTGACAGCGGCAAATGGAGAACTGTCTAGGAAAATGGATTACATCATGATCACGCTGAGAGCCGTCCATGAAGGATTCAACGTCCAGCACTGAAGGATTAAAGTACTGAATCTTTAAGAGAATATAAAGTTTCTTTCTCTGGGATCAGTACTATTCAACTCATCTGACCCCCTCACACAAGTCCTCCAGATTATCTGCAGTTTTTTGTTTCCAAAACATTTGAGCTGCATTGACTCTACAGACAGTCAGCTGCATGGCTCAAGGACAAATGCCAGCAGCTAAGACAAAACATCTCCTGCCAAAGAGACTTTGTTGTTCTTAACTGATACAACACCTACACTCAACACTACACCCACACTGACTCAAAAACTGATGAAAAAGATCACTCACTCACTGCTCTCTTTGTGTCCTTGTGTACATTCTTGTCTGCTAACTGTGCATTGAGGGCTTTTTTTCTTGTAATCATAATATTGATCATATATGACCGGTATTCTGACAATCAATGGTTTTTTGCTCTTTCCTATTGTGTTATCCTTTTCCTCCCTATGCATCCTGTACCCATCTGATGATAGGCGCGTTTTTCAGATGCTGCCGCGTCACCGGAAATGCAGGTCGTTTTCTGTGTCAAGTCAAATCCCTCGTATGTTATCAGTTGTTTACTGTTAATGTACTTGGCAATAAATCTTTTCTGAGTTCTGAGTTCTGAGTTCCTCCCAAGGTTTCACACACCTGTTAACAATGATAGACCGCACCACGCGCTGGCCAGAGGCAGTCCCTCTGGCGTCAACCACAGCGGAGGAAGTCGCTCGCGTTTTTTTGACAAACTGGGTGGCACGTTTCGGCGTCCCATCGGACATCACGTCCGATAGGGGGCCTCAATTTGTCTCGGAGCTTTGGTCAGCCATGTCCAGCAGCTTAGGGGCAACAATTCACCGCACCACCGCTTATCACCCTCAGGCTAATGGGTTATGGGAGCGTTTTCACATTTCTTTAAAGGCCGCCCTCAGAGCCTCACTAACGGATACAAATTGGGTAAATAAACTTCCCTGGGTTTTATTGGGGTTGCGTGCTGCGCCCAAAGAGGATCTAGACGCCTCTCCAGCAGAATTAGTTTTTGCACAACCTCTCAGGCTCCCAGGTGAATTTTTACCAGAGAACCCAGAGCCAGGGCATTTTCCAGCCCAGAGGTTTTTAGGCAGCAACGGACCGGACTCTCTCCCCGGGCCGGCACATCACTCTTTTCCACGGGTTTTTGTCCCCCAAGCTTTGAAAAACGCTGAATTTGTTTTTGTTAGGCATGAAGCTTTAAAACCAACTTTCCGCCCACCATACGATGGGCCATTCAGAGTGCTGGAACCTGGTGATAAACACTTTGTGCTTGATTTTGGGGATAGAAAAGAAACAGTCAGCATTGACAGACTTAAACCTGCCTTCTTGTTGAGAGACGAGCCTGCACGGTTGGCGAGAGCACCTCGGCGGGGTAGACCCCCCAAGAGAAAAGACTCAGCCCCCCTGCAGGGAACAAATAATCACTCTCCTTCCCAAGCTGCAGATTCCTTACAGGAAGGTCCCAGCAGGACGCCCAAGCGGACCCACAGCAGATTCGGGAGAAGATTGAAACCCAGACGGCACAGAGACTGATGCAAACTACTCAACAGTTGTTCACTAATTGTGCTGTAACAGTTTAGGACTGACTTGTGATTTTACTATGCTGTTATGATTACCACTGAACTCTCTTAGGAGCATGGCTGCTGGAAAGTTTCTTCTGTGGCAAGAGGTGTAGCAGTTAGTATGTCATAGTAATTATCTTAAACTGTGAATTTTTCTATTGTCCTTTTCTTAGTCGTTTGGGGGGGGCTGTGGTCTATATTAATCATATATTCCATAACCAACATATGTTCAAGCATGTGAGTGTTTGGTGATTACATATGTAAGGCGACTTCACACCTCAGAACAGGACAAAGAGTCTCAACCGCCAGTGAAGATTAAAGAGATCCAAGGCACTGCGGTGGAGACCGGATGGGTTGCCCTGACCCCCCAGGGCCAGGAGGAGGAGTACGAAGACAATGGGGGGATTAAGATAATGAGGGATGTCAGCTTTTGATATGCATGTCTTTTGTTATGTGCGAGTATAAGTTCGTAGAGCCGAAGGTGTTCGCTCTCTTACTTCTTCTGCTGCTGCACCTAGATGAGACTTGTTAGAGGAGCTGATAATAAACTTTGGTTTATGAATCACATCGCCTCGTTATTTCAAGCTCCTCTACACAGGTATATTTTATGAAAAAAATGCAATTACAAATTGCTTAAAACACTTTTTTCCATTGTTTCTTCATTGTAGTTATGCCTCGATGAAACGGAGAGGCATACAGTAATCAGTTAATGCATATGTGTGTAGATGTATCTGTCTGTCCACCTCTCTGTTTCAGCTCGCCTGGTCAAAATTATGTGGAACTAGAGACTTGTATTATTGTATCGCCATATTTTCTCGACTTTTAATTTGTCAGAATTGCGAGATAAGCCTTTGTTTTTGAAATAAACACAAATTTAACTCACCTTTAATGTCAATGAAGCTGGGGCAAAAGGTATTGTAATAACTATGTCGGGCCACTAGAGGCAGCAGTGTGACTTTTTTACAGCACAACACAGCACTTTTTTTACAGCACGTGGAGCTGAGCTGATATAAAATAGCGGTTACTGAAGAAAAACCCACGTATTCAGAAACTACACCATTTATTCATCACCGATTGTTTTCACACTGGTTTTGCTGTTTAGTTTTGCAGAGGAAGGACGAGGTAAAACTCGTTAAAAACTCCCAAGTCCCAACATTTTGTAGACATCCTTGCACCCATGCACAACAACAGCAAATTATTTGCAAATCTTTGGACCAATTAAGAAGTGAAATACAAAATTTACCACAGAAACCTGAACATTCCAGAAGCCCCAGGTTGGAGACCCCTGCCCTACAGTAAGTTTGCCAATGAGTCCAAAAGGAGGAAACGAATACAGTCAATTGTTAGATGCTTTGATGGTAACCAGCAGAAGCTGCAGTCTACTGACAGCTAGTACGCTGCTAGTAGAAATTCACATATGAAGGAGAAAGTTAGCTGCCTTGGTGGACATTTGCACACTCGTTCTAGTAGCAATTTATCTACAACCGCCTCTCCTTGAACATGGTACAATGCTAAAAGACTTAAGATTTTAAAGTTAACACAGACATGTTTTCATGGTCCAGCAGCCCTAGTGGTTCAGCAGTAGGTGGATTTCTGATTTCCTTGTCACCAGGAAGTCATGTATGCAGCTACACTGGGACTAAAGGGTGCTATAGCCCCGTCACACAACGGCATAGACCCTGCTAAGCCTCCCCAGACTGATAGTTTTCCTTTCATTCATAATTTTCTAGCCTCTTATTGGTGCCATGCCTTCAAGAAACAATAAATAAAATCTAAACTGGAGGACTTTGGCATCAAGTTTAGGGCATGGCTGTCTTCTATGATGGGACTGATGCAGCAGCTTCTGCTTCCTCAATTCCAGTGAACAGATGATAATACTCTACTTACAACAGGTATCGTCTTCCTGTTTTGTCAATGAAAATGTGAATTTCTATAGCACAGACACATTGGTCTGGTATAGAACATTAAGAGTAAAAGCAAAGTTTGAAAACTTTGTGAATACGCTTAAATATTGTTTCAAAAAGAGCTTTCAAAATGTGACTGTAAATATGGAGGACCAGGAAAACTTTTCAGTGATGCCTTTTAACAAACACACTAATGATGAGCACATGCTTTGTGACTCATTGCAAGTCTTGGTGATAATTTTGTTTCTTTTACCAGAAGATTAATGAAATAATCATTAGGGTATGCATAATATTTTTCTATAATTAATTACAATTTATTGCTGAACTTGCCTGAAAAAAATCGATGGAAAAAAGTATACTTTAGCAGCTTTTGATTGCATTTTATTCATTGAATATACTTGTGACCCTCATATTCAACAAAAATACTGTTAGAGCAGGGGTTCCCAATTAGTTTTCCAGCTGCCATTGCTATTTTTGTTGTCCCGTTTCTTCTTTTATTTTGAAATGGTCAGAGAGGAAGTCAGCACTTCAACTTAAGATAATCTTCCTAATTTTCTTAGCACATGAAAGTACAAACAAATGGAGCAATTCTCCATCGACTTCCAGAGAACATGCAATAATTCTCACTTTAACCATGAGTTTGAGGCTTTTATTCATTTTATATATAAGAGTGAGTAGCCTGCTAGAGTTGTTTTCCTCTACTCTGACAAACTCTACCTCCTCATATACTCTTAAGTGAGCACAGTCAATCAATAAGCTCTACATCAAGTGGGTGTAATTGAAGCGGTTTGTGTACGGAGGATGATGTAGCGCACTTCAGGTGGCCTGAGTGCCAGAGGATTTAGTGTTTTGATAAAACTTGCAAATTTAAACTCTGAAAAACGAAACTTGCTCTTTCTTTTAGCTGAGCAAGCTGCTGAGACAAACTAGTCACCACTGCCAACACTAACTCGGAAGAGGCCTCACACCGACAATTATTTTGATGTGGTAAATGGCCCACATTAATCCAAAAAGTTAAATTAAATGTCACAGCCCTATTAACCACTAAAATAAGTCTTATACTTGGGTATAATATAATATACAGCTCTGGAAAAAAATCAGAGACAAAAGAGACCACAGCAAAACTATCACTTTATCTTGTTTTACTATTTATACATAAGTATTTGAGTAAAATGAACAATTTTGTTTTATTCTCTAACCTACTGCAAACAACTCACCCAATTTCCAAGTCAAAACATTGTCATTTAGAGCATTTATTTACAGAAAATGACAACTGGCCAAAACAACAAAAAAAGATGTTGCTTTTAGTTGTGATTTTTGATGTGCTTTTAGATCAAATAATGCAAAGAAAACAAGTTCATGGTCATCTTTATATAATGCAGCCTCAAAAATCTGTATTTGTGGAATAACTCTGACTTTTATTCACAGTTTTCATGCGTCTTACCACGCTTAGATGATCACCTAATCAGTACCTCCTTAAGTAGACTGAGGTGTCCTTGTGTTGGAATTCAACATACACTCAGACTGAATGGCTTCCATACATGTAGAGACGGTAATTCAAGAAAGATTTTGTTGTGGTCTCATTTTTTTGCAGAGCTGTATAAGCATTCCATTTTCACTGTAATAAAGCCTCAAGACTTTATATACAGTCACGGTTTAAAATAATGATTCTATTAACATGCCTTCAGTTTTCAACAATTTAATGTCCACATAAATCTTAGAAAACCCAGCCAGCATGTCCATGCGGGCCCCACTATGGGTTAAATTTGGCCTGTTTTTTGGGTTCCGTGTAGGTTTCCATGTTGGTCCACATGGATTTTACCTGTGGCACAGGTAAGCAGGTAATCTGATTACCCGCTTTTGCCTCACGTGTGCTCAGTGCAGGTGAGCAGGTTTCAGTAACACTGGCAGGTGAAGTCCATGTGGGCAAACACGGATGGGACCAACATTGAAACTGGAGGCAAACCCACATGGGACCCATAAGACAGCCCAGACTTAAAGGTATACATAGTGTGTAAAATTCTTGGTAATCAGAAATCTGAAATTTAATGCAGCATAAATTAGTCTTTGTTTTGTTTTCATTGCTATATAATCATTTTTCAGTAAAAGTTGTGGTTCGTGTACCTTAAGATAAGATTTTTTAACACACAAGATGAGGGCCCTTCTCTATGGAGGCGGCCATCTTGGACCATGAAAATGTCTTTCCAAGTTTTTGTATCAAACTTCAATTACGCAAATGATTTCTGCAAGATTTCCTATATGCTTATGAAGAAAGTGATGATTGATAAAATGAGAATAGTTTACATTTTTAAATCTGGCTGCTAGTTTGTGCTGAATATTGCACACTGCACTGTTAACCTATGGGCCCATATGAACATGCTAGCATACATACGCTTAACTACTGCATAAGGTTTTAACTCCTATCAATATCAAGAATTGGAATAACAAGCATTTTTCTCTGGGAGGATACAGCACTGCATCTCTCTCCATCAGCAGTGACAAAACTGTTGAAATTAGAAAAACTGTGCCATGTGTGTTAACAGACCGCAGAAAAATCCAGAGATTAACTAACAATATCAACACAGATTCAAACAGAAACCATATGCTTGCAACCGGGCCATCGGAGCATTCTGCTAAAGCACTCAGAACACCCCTCTGTATCTCTCTCCCAAGTTGTGGTTTGTGAGCCGAAAATACTACAGTAGACTTATCCTCCCGAAGCCAACATGCAGCAAAAACAAAACCTGTCTCCCTCGGCACCCTCACCGCGTGCCCAGGTGTGCGGCACGACTTCGACAGGCTAACCGGACGCTCAGTGGGGGGGGGGGGGGAACCGGGACCTGGTGACAGGCAGGGGAGCCACTGTTTACCGCTGGAGGCCGTCCAGGCACACATGGTCTCACACACACACCACATATCAGAGGAGGAAATGTGTATAGCAGCTGTGGCTGGTGGTCCACAGATAATTAGGTAAACAGGGATGAAGGTTCCAAAATACAGTGAATGACCGCGCTTTCACATGCAGGGGATGAGTCTGCGTCCTTCAAACATAATTCTACACCAGTGGCTCCCTCGCCAACTGCAGTCGAGGTGATTATAATCTCTGCGCCTGTGGGAAGGTGTGCTTACATGTATGTCTGTGGCGTCTATGTCTACGCCTGGGTGCTAATAAAGCTTCATCACAATCATCCCCCACACACAGCTGGCTATAGTTGCTCAGAGAGAGAGAGACGCAGAGCTTATTACAGTGTGATTCAGTGTCTTATCAGCTGGGAAGAGAGACCTGTTTTCTGAAAATGACTCATGAAGGCTGATATATTTTTTTTCCTCATTCTATTCCATCTGTTCCTTTTGACTTTTCCCACCAAAAAAAGTTCCTCAGTAGCTTGTTTGGATTTTCATTAATGTGTTTCCGAGCGTATCTGACAGGCTTTTGGGGTGGTTTTGTATCCAGCCCATATTTAAATCAGAAAGACAGACAGTTGGTGCGCTGACCCCCGTCTGCTGTGGTTTTCATACCGCAACAGTAAGCTATGACATGACATCCCCCCCCTCCCTCCAGGGAGTCTCTGCAAAGCTGAGTGGACAGAAAATACAGCTCGTCCCAAGTCATCCACTACACCAGTCGGTCTTACTTATTTTCTGTGCCTTGAGCCCCTTGGACTCGCATTTCAAAGCCTTCTGATACCATCTTTCTTTTCCTTCAGCTGATCTAAAGAGCGTGGACCCCTCATATCTATTTTGCCATCTAACAACGAGGAAGAAAATTCTGACCCCCCCCCCCCCAACCTGGAAAAAATGAGAATCCCCTCCTTCCCAAAAAATCATCATAAACCTTTAATATCATGTTATATAATACTTTGAAGCACAAATGCTTCAAAGTTTCAACTTTTTTAATCAAATTTTGACCTTTTTCTTGTAAATTTGCAGCCTTTTTCTCATAAATTTATTTTTTGTTGCAAAGTTGCAACTTTTTTTAATCAAATTGTGACTTTTTTCTTGTAAATTTGCTAATTTTCCCACATGAATTTGCATTTTTTTTCTTGTAAATTCACAATTTTTTCATCTTAAATCTGCACCTTTTTTGTTGGTATTTTGTGACTTTTTCTTTTAAATTTGCAACACTCATATGAATGCTGGTTCACTTTTTATTCTATGTAATGCCTTAAATTTTCTTTTTTTTCATCTAGACAATGACTTAAGTTTGTTTTTATAAAGTTTTTGTTTTAAAAGGTTGGAACTCTTCCCTACAAAAATAGGTTCCCCTAAACACAATCTTGCATAAGGCCCCAACTACCTATAGATTCCAGTTTGTTCATGTTAATAATGAGTTTTCTTCCAACTCAAAGCTCAGTCAGGGAGTTCCACAGGGATCTGTGCTAGGCCCTATTCTTTTTAGTTTATATATGCTTCTGCTAGGCAACATTATTAGAAAGCACTGCATACATTTTCATTGTTATGTAGATGACACACAATGGGCTGCACGGTGGCGCAGTGGTTAGCACCGCGGCAGCACAGTTTACCCTCGGCCGGGGGATCGCGGGGATCGTGGGTTCGATCCCTGCCCCCGGCCAACAGTGATCTGTGTGGAGTTTGCATGTTCTCCCCGTGTTTGCGTGGGTTTACTCCGGGATTTCTCCGGTTTCCTCCCACATGCCAAAAACATGCAGGTTAGGGAGTTAAGGGGCGCATGCGCACGCAGTGACCGGCAGCTGGTGGCTTGTCACCGGATGCAGAACAAATCTACCTACGGGTACAAAATAAGTCCCCCCCAAAAAATTGTACTTGTCAGTGAAGTCAGATGACAATAATTAATTTTGCTCTGAACATACCTTTTGGAATTATGGCCAAAAAGTTCAACCTTGGTTTCATCGGCCCATAACACATTTTTCCACATGCGTTTGGGAGATTTCAAATGCATTTCTACAAAATGTAGCCGGGCTTGGATGTTTTTCTTCATAAGAGTGTCCTCCTCAAACTTTACTCTGGAGAAAATATTCTGTTTATTGACTCTCCCCCCCCCCCCAAACAGTGACATGAAATATCAGCCCATGGAACTGATGGGGAGCGAGACAAAGCTACAATGTCCATCCTTCCAAACACCTACAGCTTGGTTTCAGTTTTTTTCCTCAAAGTTCTGACTCCTCATCAATTCCCTGAAAGGAGTTCCCAAAGGTGATCCTCCCCCTCCTACCCCTGAGCACATACCCTCCACTCCCTCCCCAACCCCAATGCAAGTACACACACATACAAGAACAAAATGGAAAATTCCTGTGGATGAGCTGGCTAAGGAGGAGGTGAGTGTGAAGATGAGTGGTGGTAGCCTATACACTTCCATGTCCATCACCAGATCTCCCTGCTCTCACGCTCGCTTCAGGATGTTTCCTTATGACAAACTGCCCAGATGATTGACATTTTAATCCTGTTCCAGACTAGTGAGGATGAGAAGCTGGGGGTTGCTGTAGTGACTGATATTTGGGGGGAAGAACAGCCTTTTTTTTTTTTTTTAACTTTCTGAACTCAGAATGAGCCAACAGTAATTGCCTGGTACAAGCAAAGAGGGAGGCATAGAGGGCGACACCGTGCGGATGAAGCAGTGAATTATAATTTTATTCATGCAGGTAACCTGTTTTATCACGATGAATGAAAGTCACTCCGCTTAACGCCATATAGGCTAGAGAAGTGATGGAGAGCTTTTCTTTTTACCTTAAAGTAAACCGATGTGAGGCTGCGCTTTGGTCATATAAACTGTCACAATCTGGCTAACTTGTTTTCTTCCAGTTTCCCAAAACGAGCGCACAACATCACGACTGCATCTGCAACTAAGCCTGGTATTCACTGTGCCACACACTGAGGAATCACCCTACGGGTTACAATTACGCATGCGTAAACAAATGAATGACCTGGCTTCTTAAAGAGTTGTTTGAGCAACACAAGGCTGCAGCTTGCAAGCTCATGCAAAATAAATAAAAGTTTCAAATCAAAATGACATTTCTGCCTTTTTTTTAAAAAAAGTGTTTGTGAAGCTGTGCGCTGTAAACGCTTCCATAAAACACACAGTAACAAAAGTTATATCAGCTGTAAATGTTTTATTTAAATTTAAAATATATATATATATAAGGTAAAGGTGCTAATCATTCACTAACAACTTCTACGTTAGTTTGGAAAACCTCCACTGAAGCTGGGCATTCCTCCTACCTTTAAATCCTTTCGGCTATACTGCGTAAAATGTGCGTAAAACGGAATAAAAACGCCAAGAACGCGCTGACAAAATCCCAACAGGCGATCGATGATGATGTCATGAAACTTTATAGGTCTGAATAATTGCCTGATTTTACTCGGTTTGTCAGATGAGTCAGTTTAGGTAAGCACTACACGGCCAGGTTGCTGCGGGCACCGTACACTTAAATGAACCCTGCTTAGAGCATCACAGCCTGTCTTTAAAAAAAAACACGAGATTTAATGTGCGCTATTTTGTTTGTCTTTTTGGTTCACGTTAATTAAAGTATTTAAAATGTATAAATGAAGGAAAACTAATTACAAATGATGACCCGCAGTCCCAGCGGGGCTCAGTGGTCCCCATGTGGACACCATTCATGGACCAAAGCCAGCTGGAACATCACCATTACGCGCACGAAGCAACACGTTAATCATCTCCGTGGCACGCATAAAATGCAAAATAAACTCCACTTACTTTGTGTCTAGATGAGAGGTTCTGCAATCTCTCCTTCGGGTGCCTAAATTCATTTGTATTCATTTGTCCTGGCAGTCAAAAACCTGATCCTTTAATCACAGCGTGACTCCTTCGCGAGGGGGGCAAGAGACGCACCGGGTCGCCGTTTTACGCATTTGACAAGCCGGACACGGAGCTGCGGAGGAAGAAACTCATGTTGAACTGCCTGTCAAGCCCGACATAAATTCCTCCTGACAGGCTGCGCTGACGGAGGGTTTTCCCTGTGCCGATATTCCCTTGTGTTTCATTCATTTATGCCGATCCAGATTGAAGGGGGACGCGCAGCCCGGAAAGAAAGCTGGGCTCGTTTTTGGAAGAGGAGGTTTTACGGAGTCAGAAGAGCTGGACTCATCCCCTTTCCTTTTTAAATGGGCTTTCTGTGGGTAAAGCGATGGCAAATGCGCCGCACGGCCAGGTGTCAAGTTACAAACCCAGCGGTTGCATCGAGCAACTACACGCCTTCTCCAGGGGGTGGCCACATGGAGTTTGTACACCCCCCCCCCACCCCCACCACCAAAAAAAAAAATCCCGGGACCGGATAATCATATGAATGGAGCAGAGTGACAACGATTCCACACTCATGTGATTCTCCTTAATTTACACCCCCCCCCCACACACACACACATACACACAAAATGGTATCAGTTGGGCTGATCTTGCCAATTTTGAAGCCACATCTTCTGATTTTCCCAAGATAACTGATGTGCAAGAATTTAAGAGAAAACCAAAATCTCACGACTGCACTCTTGGGGGGGGGGGGGGTAACTGGCACACACATAGAATATTAATTTGAAGATTCTCAGGATAGACCTCTGTGGAATTTTAACTGAGATTTTTGCACAAAAATAACCATAATTTAAAGCTTAATCTCCAGATGCAACTGGATCAGCTAAGCTTCTATTATCTTAACAGGAGTCATGGCCTGGTGAAGGATGGGCTCGACTTAAAGAGCCCCCACACCCAGATGGACCAGTGATTATCACGTGACATCTGTATGAGGCGTTTCAGTGACTTACAGACATATGTGACATGATTTTATGAGATCCTTAAAAGAATGGTTTGAAAGAAATTAGTTCTTGGAAATATGATGGAGTGTTTTTTAAAGTGGGTTTATCAGCGTAGATGATGGTGCATTCTTTTTCTGTCTGAGGTTGAAAATGACATCACGTCAGAGTCTACAGCATTCCACAACAACAACAACCAAAAAACATGATCATTTTCTAGTGTGTTTGGGCAAATTTAACTGAAATACATCATTTGTGTGATCTAACCCAATGTAAAAACCATTTTAACTTTTGAGTTATAATAAATCCAGGTCTGAGTCCACGGTGCTCAGCTGGAAAAGGGTGGATTGTCCTCTCTGGGTTGGGCATGAGGTCCTGCCCCAAGTGGAGGAGTTCAAGTATCTTGGGGTCTTATTCATAAGTGAAGGGAAAATGGAGAGGGAGATTGACAGAATCGGAGCAGCATCTGCAGTGATGCTGACATTGTACTGGTCTGATATGGTGAGGAGGGAGCTGAGCCCTACAGCAAAGCTGTCAGTTTACTGGTCAATCTACGTTCCTACACTCACCTATGTTCATGAACTTTGTGAAATGACCGAAAAAACGAGATTGCAGATACAAGTGGATGAAATGAGCTTTCTCCATGGGGGGGTTGGACTCACCCTTAGATTGGGTGAAGAGCTCAGTTATCCGGGAGAGGCTTAGAGTATAGAACCGCTGCTCCTCCACATCAAAAGGAGCAAGATGAGGTTGTTTGTGCATCTAATTAGAATGCCTCCTGGACGCCTTCCACTCGAGGTGTTTTGGGCATGTCCCACTGGGAGAAGACCCCGGGGCAGGCCCAGGACACACTGGAGAGACTGCTTCTCCCGGCTGGCCTGGGAACGCCTTGGTATCCCATCTGAAGAGCTGGAGGAAGAGGCTGGGGAGAGAGGGAAGTCTGGGCTTCTCTGCTTGGACTGCTGCTTCCATGACCCAGATCCCTGGAAAAGTGGTAGAAGATGGATGGATGGATGGAGTTATAATTTCTTCCAAAAGCAAGTTGTGGATCGGACTGCCAAGGTCTTTGCCTTTGACTGACACCCAGTCCATATAGCACTGGACTCCCATGATCCCTCCTGCAGGTGGTGAGCCAAATGGAGGGTGGATCCATGTGGTTTGTTTGGGTTGAGCCCAGCTGGGCCCCATGAACAGAAACCCGGACACCAGGCATGTAGCTCCAAGGTGGGACCCCGGTAACTCCATATTGGAAGGGGAGGGGGAAAGGTATGTGCACACCAAATCCTTGATTTTTTTTTTTTTAACTATCATTGGAATCCATTAGACAGCTCTTAGTCTGGCCCTTCACCCAAGA
The DNA here is from genome assembly GCA_020510985.1 of Pholidichthys leucotaenia. Classification (NCBI taxonomy): domain Eukaryota; kingdom Metazoa; phylum Chordata; class Actinopteri; order Cichliformes; family Pholidichthyidae; genus Pholidichthys; species Pholidichthys leucotaenia. The sequence goes on from CM035850.1 coordinate 42,318,054, forward strand.
CTGGTTTATCGTGGGAGACCCTACCAGAGACAAATTGCCCCCAACAACATAGTGTAGCTCCTGGAATCACTGTCATGCAAACCGCCTTCTGCAGGGTGAGTAGACTCGCCCAAAGAGATAGGGTGAGGAGGCCAGTCATCTGGGACAGGATCAGAGTAGAGCTGCTGTTCCTCCACAGCAAAAGGAGCCAGTTGAGGTGGTTTGGACATCTGCTCAAGATGCCTCCTGACCACCTCCCACATGAGATGTTTTGGGCAGGTCTCACTGGGAGGAGACCCCGGGGCAGACTTAAGACACGCTAGAGAGACTATGTCTTCCAGTTGGCCCGGAAACGCCTTTGTATCATCTCTCAAGGGCTGGAGGAGGAGACTAGGGAGAGGGAGGTCTGGGCTTCGCTGCTTAGACTACTGGCTACACGACCCAGACCCCCGGGTAAGCGGTAGATGATGGATGGATGGATGGATGAACTTATAATTTACTCTTCACATAAGTTGACTTTTCCCTTTTGTTTCACTGTATAAAGTGGGGGAATCCTATAGGCAGTTAGCCATTAGCTACTGCTAGCAAGGTCCACTGAACACAACACAGTATGTGGTAATTTGTGTATAAAACAGAAGTGCTTATAAATAGTACATTCTACACTAGGGATGGAAGGTTTTGAATAGTTTGCATTATGCTGGGAAAAAAAAATCCTCACAATGAGAACTAGTCATGTCATGGCAACAATAAATTGTAATTATCATGATGTCTGTCCCATGAGAGTATGAATAAATGCAGAATTTGTGTTTAATTGGAAGTGTGAACTTTTTGAGCACAGTTGCACTATTTTTATATAATTAAAGTAGTTTGATGATGGATAAGCCTTATATTTAGAGCAATGTTTATGTATGCAGCATTCACAGTCAAAAAGATAGTGCTGAATAATACTATTTTTAAGTTGCCATTGATATTGTTATAATAAATACTAACATTTTAAACCCTTATCACCCATCCCTATTATACACTGCTCTTGATGTGTCGAGGCCTTTCTGGCTTTTTAAAAAAGACAGAAGCAGTGCAGAGAGACAGAAAATTGGGGTGAAAAGCAGGGTGAGAGACACACAAGAAAGATCAATTGAAGAGTTTGTTTGCAAAAACCGATAAACGCCACTTCCAAGAAAATTTCCCTTTGTACAACAAACAACTGTTCACATTACCTACTTATAGAAGTTCAAAATGTTTTGTTTTTTTTTCTAAAAATCTGCTATATCCGCTGTTATATACACTACGAAGTTGTTTTTTTTTTTTTTTTTCCCCCAAAGCCGATAAACGCCGGGACCCTGTTTTTACAAAACCAGATAACTCCACACACGGCAAATCAGCGCTTGGTATTTCGGTGACGTGACTCAACGGTGCAGCGAGGATCAGCCAATCACATGTCTAGCTGCTGAGACCAGCCAATCATGTGTCTATCTGCTTTGGCAGCGTTCTGCAGAGACCCCTACTTGGGTCTGCTCGCTTTGCGTGATTTCCCTGGCAGTTTTTGTTACAATTTTGTTGCATTTTATGTCAAATATGGATAATTTTGATGAAGCAGATGAACCAATGATGCGTTCACCAGACAAACTAGCATGGTTTTCGGGACGTGTCTGTTTTTGCAAAAGTATGTGTTGTGGACTTAACTGTTTTTGCGGTCATCCATCCATCTTCTTCTGCTTAATCCTTTTCGGGTTGCGGGGTGGGGGGGGGGGGGCTGGAGCCTATCCCAGCATCTTTGGGCGAGAGGCAGGGTACACCCTGGACAGATCGCCAGTCCATCGCAGGGCCAACACAGAGAGACAGACAACCATTCATTCTCACAGTCATACCTAAGGTCATAAATTGCCAAAAAAATAACAATGAGTTGAAGTTCAATTTTTGGCTTTATTATGTCTGAGATACTCATATTTCAAGTGACCATGTCTTAGAAGCTGAACTGGAAATGCTAACACATATAAACCAACAGATGAATCATCAGATGATGACCAACTGATCATCGGTAGCACGGGGGCCCCCCAGGGAACGGTTTTGGCTCCCTTCCTGTTCACCCTTTATACTGCGGACTTCTCACACAACACAACACACTGCCATCTACAGAAGTTCTCTGATGACTCTGCGATTGTTGGCCTCATCTCCAATGGAGATGAAGCTGAGTACAGAGGGCTTATCCAGGACTTTGTGGACTGGTGCCATCGGAACTGCCTCCAGATCAACGCGAGGAAAACTAAGGAGCTGGTGGTGGACTGCCGCAGGCAAGGACAACCCCTCACAGCACCAGTAAATATACAGGGAACAGACATCGAGATGGTGACATCCTATAAGTACCTGGGTGTTCATCTGAACAATAAACTAGACTGGTCACACAATACTGACGCACTCTACAAGAAGGGACAGCGCAGGCTGTTCCTACTGAGGAGACTCAGGTCTTTTGGTGTACAAGGGGCGCTGCTGAAGACATTCTATGACACGGTGGTGGCATCAGCCATCACTTTTGGAGTGGTCTGCTGGGGCAGTGGCATTATCTCAGCCGATAGGAAGAGACTGAACAAACTGATCAAGAAAGCTAGCTCTGTCCTGGGGCAGCGCCTTGACCCAGTGGAGGAGATAGGAGAGAGAAGGACGGTGGCTAAACTGTCATCTCTGCTGGAGTCCGAGTTCCACCCTATGCAGGACATACTGAATGCACTGAGGAGCTCATTTAGCAGCAGACTACATCATCCCAGGTGCACAACTGAGAGGTTTTGCAGGTCCTTCCTACCAACGGCTGTCAGACTGTACAACCTAAGCAGGGCTGCTCGCAGAGATAGCAAAAAGACGTGACAACCTAATAGTTTTGAATGCAAAAGACGCAATAGACTTATACAATGGTCCCCTCCGGCATACAACTAGGAAAATACCGGTCGCTACGGAGGGTGAGAATATGTATGGGTACATAATCATACCATGTAGGATAACTAAGTAGACGGTTGTGCTGTTTCATCCCATCTAGCTACAATGCTCCGCACTGTGTGTTTATATACTCATATATTTATTCCATCCAGCTACAATGCTCTACACTGTGTTATATATATATATATATATATATATATATATTTATATGTACATATGTATACTTGCTGCTCTTGTTTCTTTTTTTTCTCTTGCCTTCTGATTGTTGCTCTGAGTGTTGCTATCCCTGTGCTGTTGCAATCCTGGAATTTCCCCATTGTGGGACTAATAAAGGCTTATCTTATCTTATCTTATGAAAAGGTGGTTTTTCCTCATTTTGAACACAACTGGACTTATCTGTTCTTGCAAAAGAACTCATCAGTTTGAACCAGGGATCTCTTCAGATCAACATGCTCATGTGGAATGTGTCCTCAACCGCTAGGCCTCTGGTGTTCATTATTAGTTAAACTGTTTTTAAAGGTGTTTTTGTTCTCTGATGCATACCTGAAACAAAAACGTACACACCTGGGACTCATTTCCACATTTTAGATGATTTTCCAAATACAGAGTCGTTTTAGCTGCCCTACATTAACTGTAAATACATCAAATAAGTTTTTTTCTATTAGAAAAACACTGAATTAAACTAAATTTGGATGAATGTAGCCAAAGTACACCTTAAATTGTTATCACAGCAAACTATTCATTCAGTATACATGCTGCAACATCAGCGGATAAACAAGCTGGGAAGGCTTGAGAGCGACTTTGGTCCATTAGAGCTCGCTCTTGGAGTTGACCTGCCAAAGGCCTTTAGCACTGAAAGGTTGCCTTGATGACGCTCTACAGGCAGGGGCTGGCTGCATGTGTCAGCTGTGACAATCTCTCCTCATCTCGGCTTCGAACTGGTGGTCAGCCTGCCTCAGGCATGGGTGCTAATGGACACAAGTCATTAACATCCCCTTTACAGTCCTCTTCACACACTCTGAGCCTTGTGTTTCAGCGCCGGGTGCCACCCGACCCTCCCATGCACTTCCAACGGGGGAGCAGCAACTCTGCCCCCTTCTTCCAAATTACAAACTCCATGCTTGCTAGCGCGCTCGCTGCCACCCCTTAAAGCTGCTTAATTATGGTCATTGGCACCAAGTCTGAAAGCTCCCTTTATCCCCCCCACGCTCCAGAAATAGGTCCCAGTGAAGCACACAAGCAGCCCAGATCAAACGCTCCCCATAGGGAAGGGGTCATTACTGGTACGCAGGGCGGACACAACCCAATGGGTGCCGGGGCCACGCCTTGAGCCCAAATTGCAGCCTGAGCCTAGTGAGGACACAAGACGGTTCTTTGATGCACGGCAAGAGTAACGGCAACACAGGCTATTTGGATATCAACGGTTTACAGTGAGCCATGTACTGTACTTACATACAAACAACCAATACAGTGTTTTACAGACTAAAAGCTAAGAAAATTGGGCGCTTGGGGGCCTGGTTGGGTGTTCATATGTTTCTCATGATTTATATTTATTCCAGTGATGCTGCTGTTTTACATAAATCACATGTGTATGGTTGTTTCTCATGTAATACAAAACATGTCTGATTAATGGTTATACATGGAGGGATTTCTTCTCAAAACACATTAAAGGTCCCATTTACTGCACTTTTTCCACATGATTACAGATCACCCAGGTCTTAATGAAATGTCTGTGACATGCTTTGTGAATCATCTTTTGCAGCATTCCTCAGAATGGTTCGTTTTAGTGCATGTCTCTTCAAATGCCCAAGAGCCTCAGTTCACCCTGTCACTACAAGATCAGCACCTGGAAGCGTGATTAGTACTCTGCATGAAAGACATTGGTAGACAGAATATTGATCAAAAGTATACATTTGTGTATTGAAGATGTGACCAAGTAGTTAATTAAAATCTGCAGGTTATTCAAAACCATATCTATTCATTTGCCCCCTCATGGATCGTCACCTTATCGTGGTGGGGGGGTTTGCGTGCCCCAGTGATCCCAGGAGCTATGTTGTCCGGGGCAATTTGCCTCTGATAGGGTCTCCCAAGACAAACTGGTCCTGGGTGAAGGGCCAGACGAAGAACGATCCAACAGACTCTCATGATAAATTGTATATCAAGGATTCAGTGTACCCCGCCCGGTATGGGGTTACCGGGGCCCCACCCTGGAGCCAGGCCTGGGGGAGGGGCTCGAAGGCTAGCGTCTGGTGGCCGGGTTTCCACCCATGGGACCCGGCCGGGCTCAGCCCGAAGGAGTTACATGGGTCCGCCCTCCAGTAGGTTCACCACCTGCAGGAGGGATCATGGAAGTCCGGTGCTATGTGGATTAGGTGGCAGTCAAAGGCGGAGACCTTGGCGGACTGATCCCAAGCTTTCTAAACTGGCTTTTGGTACGTGGAATGTCACCTCTCTGGTGGGGAAGGAGCCTGAGCTGGTGTACGAGATTGAGCGATACCGGCTAGATATAGTCGGCCTCACCTCAACACACAGCTCCGGTTCCGGAACCAGTCTCCTGGAGAGGGGCTGGAGCTTGGCCTTTTCTGGAGTTGCCCCGGGCGAGAGGCGACGAGCAGGGGTAGGTATTCTTGTATCACCCCACCTTGCTGCCTCTATATTGGAGTTTTCCCCGGTGGACGAAAGGGTTGCTTCCCTGCGCCTTCGGGTTGGGAAACGGGTCCTGACCATCATTTGTGCCTATGCACCAAATGATGTTTCAGAGTACCCACCCTTTTTGGAGTCTGTGACTGGGGTGCTGGAGGGTGCTCCTCCTGGAGACTCCATTGTCCTACTGGGGGACTTCAATGCGCACGTGGGCAACGACAGTGAAACCTGGAGGGGGGTGATTGGGAGGAACGGCCTGCCCGATCTGAACCCGAGTGGTGTTCAGTTATTGGACTTCTGTGCTAACCACAGTCTGTCTATAACGAACACCATGTTCAAGCATAAGGGTGTCCATATGTGCACCTGGCACCAGGACACCCTAGGCCGCAGGTCGATGATCGATTTTGTTATCGTATCATCAGACCTGCGACCGTATGTCTTGGACACCCGAGTAAAGAGAGGTGCAGAGCTGTCAACTGATCACCACCTGGTGGTGAGTTGGATCCGATGGCAGGGGAGGAAGCCATTCAGACCTGGTAGACCCAAACGTATAGTGAGGGTGTGCTGGGAGCGTCTGGCTGAGGCCCCTGTCCGGGAGGTCTTCAACTCCCACCTCCGGAAGAACTTCAACCACATTCCGAGGGAGTCTGGAGACATGGAGTCTGAATGGGCCATGTTCTCCACCTCTGTTGTTGAAGCGGCAGCCCAGAGCTGCGGCCGCAAGGTGGTCGGTGCATCTCGTGGTGGCAACCCCCGAACCAAGTGGTGGACACCAGTGGTGAGGGGGGCCATTAAGCTGAAGAAGGAGTCCTATCAAGCTTGGTTGGCTTGTGGGACTCCCGAAGCAGCTGAGGTGTACCGGCAGGCCAAGCGGAGTGCAGCTCGGGTGGTTGCTGAAGCAAAAACCCGGGTATGGGAGGAGTTCGGTGAGGCCATGGAACAAGACTTTCGGTCGGCTTCAAAGAGATTCTGGCAAACTGTTCGGCGGCTCAGGAGGGGAAAGCAGCTCCCCGTCCACACTGTGTATGGTGCGGATGGGACACTGTTGACTTCAACTGGGGATATCGTCGGGCGGTGGAAGGAATACTTCGAGGATCTCCTCAATCCCACTGATACGCCTTCCACAGAGGAAGCAGGGTTTGGGGACGAGGGGGATGACTCGCCTATCACAGGGGCTGAGGTCGCCAAGGTGGTTAAAAATCTCCTTGGTGGCCGGGCCCCGGGGGTGGACGAGATTCGCCCCGAGTACCTCAAGGCCCTGGATGTTGTTGGGTTGTCATGGTTGACACGCCTCTGCAACATTGCGTGGAGGTCGGGGGCAGTGCCTTTGGCATGGCAAACCGGGGTGGTGGTTCCTCTCTTCAAAAAAGGGGACCGGAGGGTGTGCTCCAACTTTAGAGGGATCACACTCCTCAGCCTCCCTGGGAAGGTCTATGCCAAGGTACTGGAGAGGAGAGTCCGGCCGTTGGTCGAACCTCGGATTCAGGAGGAGCAATGTGGTTTTCGTCCTGGCCGTGGCACATCGGACCAGCTCTTTACCCTCTCGAGAATTCTTGAGGGTTCGTGGGAGTTTGCCCAACCAGTTTACATGTGTTTTGTGGACTTGGAGAAGGCATTTGACCGCGTCCCTCGTGGATTTTTGTGGGGGGTGCTTCGGGAGTATGGGGTATCGGGCTTGTTGTTACGAGCTATTCGGTCTCTGTACGACCGTTGTGAGAGTTTAGTTCGCATTGCCAACACTCGGTCGGAGTCATTCCCAGTGAGAGTTGGACTCCGCCAGGGCTGCCCTTTGTCACCGGTCCTGTTCATAATTTTTATGGACAGGATTTCTAGGCGCAGCCAGGGAATGGAGGGTGTCATGCTTGGTGACCACAGGATCTCATCTCTGTTGTTTGCAGATGATGTTGTCCTGTTGGCTTCATCCAGCAATGACCTACAGCTCTTGCTGGGACGGTTTGCCGCTGAGTGTGAAGCGGCTGGGATGAGAATCAGCACCTCCAAGTCCGAGTCCATGGTCCTCAGCCGGAAAAAGGTGGATTGTCCTCTCCGGGTTGGGGACAGGCTCCTGCCCCAAGTGGAGGAGTTTAAGTATCTTGGGGTCTTGTTCACGAGTGAGGGGAAAATGGAGCGAGAGATCGACAGACGGATTGGAGCAGCATCTGCAGTGATGCGGACGTTGTACCGGTCTGTTGTGGTGAAGAGGGAGCTTAGTTCTAAGGCAAAGCTGTCGATTTACCAGTCAATCTACGTTCCTACTCTCACCTATGGTCACGAGCTTTGGGTAATGACCGAAAGAACGAGATCGCGGATACAAGCGGCTGAAATGAGCTTTCTCCGTAGGATTGCTGGACTCACCCTCAGAGATAGGGTGAGGAGCTCAGTCATCCGGGAGAGGCTCAGAGTAGAACCGCTGCTCCTCCACATTGAAAGGAGTCAGTTGAGGTGGCATGGGCATCTGATTAGGATGCCTCCTGGACGCCTCCCACTTGAGGTGTTTCAGGCACGTCCCACTGGGAGGAGACCCCGGGGCAGACCCAGGACTCGGTGGAGAGACTATGTCTCCCAGCTAGTCTGGGAACGCCTTGGTATCCCCTCTGAAGAGCTGGAGCAGGTGGCTGGGGAGAGGGAAGTCTGGGCTTCTCTGCTTGAACTGCTGCCTCCGCGACCCGGACCTCCGGAAAAGCGGTAGAAGATGGATGGATGGATGGATGGATGGATCTATTCATTTGTAAATTGAATTAAATTCTCATGATGTAAACGTGCTGCACATGCATGAGTGTCAGGCTGTGACGTAGTTTTGTGCTTGCAGGGTACCGATCTTGTAGCGACAACCTCACCCTCTCTTTTTCCACACTTAGGATGTTACTGATGTTAGTTCGCTAGCTCCTAGCTTGGGTAGTTAACACAGACTGAGGCAATTAACACAAACTCATTTTAAAGAATGAATAAAATAAAGCATCACTGGTGGACAGGGGTGTGTGGTTTCAGTGGTCGACAGCACATGACTGGTCCCCAGAGTACAATAAGCACAGACCAGTCCAGGACACAGTCCAAGGATGGATTATTTTTTTTCACACATAAGGAGTTGTTCAGAACTCCTTATATAAAGATATAGAGTGATGATAATCAAGTCAGTGGCAGTAATGCACCTGTAAGCTGGTTGCCAACCACCAATCAAATCTAAAAGAAGAAGAAGAAGAAACACTTGCTAATGAGCAGTGTTGGGGCAGTACTGTAATGCCACTACTTTTGTAGTAAGGTGCTGTGTAACAAAATTACTTCTTAAAAATTCAGTAATGCATTACAGTTACTGAAATTTGATCAGATGCATTACTTGGTACTCATTTTATTAATATGGATAGATATTTTTAGCGCAAATAAATGAATGTACAAACTGATCCTACCGTAGCTGACACAGCCGTCAGTCGATGTGACCTGTTGCAAGTCTTCACTGCTGAGCAGAGGAAAAGATGAAGCTACTTTGTTTTTGTGGAAATAGACTACTTTTCCTTTGTCGCGGTTAAGGACAAAAGCATATTGGTGGGTTAGAAGCTAAGTGCCAGTTGAGACCTACTGCGATCTTCAGAAGAGCTTGAAAACAGCAACAAAGCTCCGACAAAGCTAGTGCTTTGCTATGCTAACATCACCGTGTTTTGTTTTTGTGGAAATAGATTATTTTTCTTTTGTCACAGTTAAGGACAAAAGCATATTGGTGGTTTGCAAGCAGAGTGCCTGTTGAGACCTTCAGAAGCACTTGAAAACAGCAACAAAGCTCCGACAAAGAAAGCTAGTGCTGTGCTATGTTAACAACACCGTGTTGTGGATCTACACTATCTGAACAGCCACGGCTGGATGTAAAGTGGAAATACTCTTGTCTCCACACCCACAGCTGGATTTCAAGCACAGGTATGCATCTAGACAGTTTGTGACCCAGACCCTGAACTGTGATCCAAGGAAATTAAAATACATTTACTTGCTACCTGGATAAATATTATTAAAAAATGGAGTTTGGGGGACTTCCGGGAAGATGGCGGAGAGACATAACACTTAAACAAAGAGCTCTCCCTAGCCGGATTAAAAATCATCGGTAAATGGCCAACTCGACATAAACGAATCAATAAACTAAGGGATGAAAACACGAAGGAACCGGGCACAAGGACAAAAACAGGGTAAAATTGAAGAATTCCTCTCCAACAACGCAGGAAAAACCGCTGTACGCAAAGCCCAAAAAAACGAGATGTCCACAGCAGAGAAAATGGAGGACACCAGACTCGACAACATGAACGCTGGCATCGCCAGTTTGGGTGAAGAGTTGAGAGAATTCAAGCGACAGCTACAACAGGATTTAGCGGCTCTTAAGGAGGAACTGAAAAAAGAAATTAAGGAGGAAATCATGGACCTCCGAAGAGAAATGGAGCGTAAATTAACGGAAAACATGGAGGAGCTGCGCTCCCAGCGGGCGTGTATGACAGAAGCGCAGACCCGAATTTCGGAACTAGAAGATTGGAAAAGCGAGGCAAACGAACAACTACAGACCCTGACGACGCAAACGCAGAGGATGCAGGAGAAAATAAACGACTTGGAGAGCAGATCCCGACGAAGCAATATGCGCATCTTTGGAATTCCGGAGGGCATTGAAGGCAACTCGATGACAAAATTCATGGATCAGTTCTTAAAAAAAGAACTGGAAATACCCGGAGAAACGGATCTGCAGATTCAACGGGCGCACAGAACACCGGCACAGAACCCGAAAACAAACTCTCCACCCAGGTCAGTTGTGGTAAACTTTGTGAAATATGACATAAAGGAAAGAATCCTGACGCAAGCATGGAAAAAAAAGATACGAATCGGCGACAAACAGGTATTTTTTGACCATGACTACCCGACAGAAATCGTGCAGCAGCGGAAGAAATATGCCAATATTAAAAAAACGCTGAAAGAGAAAAAAATTAGATTCCAAACGCCGCTAACGAAAATGAGGATTCATTGGGAGGAAGGCACAAGAACCTACAACACGGCCGAAGAGGCAGCGCGGGATATGATGGAGCGGGGCCTTGAGGTGAGCGTGCCGAAGGAGACGGCTGGAGCAGCGGCGGCCCTGAACGCACCACGACAGACGGAGTGGAGACGAGTGAGCGGCGGAAGAAGGGGGAGAGACGTAGAGCAGCGGGCCCAGGACAAGCTACAAGGCTTTCAACTGAAAGCCTAGATCATAACAAAGATTAAGAAAGGCACAGAAGAAATGAAGGCCAAGAAGACAAGGTAAAAGAGAAACAGACGGCTAGGAGAGGTTTAAGTGATATTTGTTGGACATTTCTAGACTTATGACTATTACTTTGATAGTAATTAGAAGTCTAGGGAGGGCCCTTCACTCTGTGAAGACAAACCCCCCACCCACCAACAGGGACCAGTGGGCAGAAGAAAGGCCCAAAGTACGGAGGTCGAGTTTTTTTAATGTGTTTTTATATAAATATGTGTTATTTTTGTTGTTAAAGGGGCTAGGAGCACAAGTTAAAAAAATGGAAAAACATGAATATGGGTAAAAATCTTAAGATAATGACACTAAACGTGAATGGTCTGAACTCACCTGTTAAAAGGGAAAGAATAATAAGAAAATTCAAGAAGGAAAAAGCTGAAATTATATTTATGCAAGAGACACATTTGAGCAAGGCAGAACATGTGAAACTAAAGAGATTTGGCTATAAGAACTCCTACTACAGTTCATTTAAGGGAGGAGCAAAAAGGGGGGTTATGATACTAATCTCAAATAAAATACAATTTGAAAGTGAACAGGAAATCCAGGATAAAGAAGGCAGGTATGTAATAATAAAGGGAAGAATAGATGGTATGCAGATCACATTAGTGAACATCTATGCCCCACCAGAAAGTGACAAGGGTTTTTTTCAACATCTGTTTGATCTCATAGCAACACACAGTGAAGGAGTCCTAATTTGTGGAGGAGACTTAAATGCTGTCATGGATCATGAAGTTGACACAACAAGTGTTAAGAAGACAAAAAAACATGTAACAAAGTTCATAAGAACCTCACTGGCAGAAATGGGTATGGTAGACATATGGAGGGACCTACACCCACTCGAAAAAGACTATACACATTATTCAGCAGCCCATAAAGTACACTCTAGAATAGATTACTTCCTTATGAATGAAGGTGACAGACACAGGGTGAGAAATTGTTGGATTGGAGGGGCAGAAATATCAGATCATAATCCTATATACATGGAAATATATTTAAACAATAGAAAACGACAAACAACATGGAAACTTAACGTAGGACTGTTAAATGATGAGAAAATGAAAGAAAGAATAAAAATAAACATAAACGAATATATCCAAGAGAATGACAATGAAGAAGTGGACCCAACAATACTATGGGACGCACTAAAAGCCGTGTTAAGGGGTAAATTAATTGTTGAAACAGGAAAAGCAAATAAGACTAAACTGGAAGCGTATGAACAAAGATGTGAGAGACTGAGGGAATTAGAACGTAAACATCAAAGCACAAATGATCCAAAAATATATCAAGAAATTAAAGAAGAAAAAACAAAGATAAAAGAAACACAAATGGATGAAATTGAAAGGAAAAATAGATATCTAAAGCAAAAATATTATGAAACGGGGCCAAAAGCCACAAAACTGCTGGCAAAACGGTTAAGAAAACAACAAACAATGAATAATGTATACAAGATTAAAGACCCCACCACAAATAAAACCACAGTTAACCCAGAAAACATCGAAGAAATTTTCCATAATTTCTACCAAGAACTATACTCGCAACCTGAAGAAACAAATACTAAAGATATCAAAAAATTTCTAGACACATTGGACTTGCCATCAATAGGAAATCAACAAAATGAAAAACTAACAGCAGAAATAACAACACAAGAGATCAGAGATGTGATTAAGTCACTTAAAAACGGTAAATCACCAGGTAGTGATGGATACCCATCTGAGTTTTATAAACTGTTTATAGAAGAACTCACGCCACAACTCCTAAAGTCATTTAATTGGACGCTGAACAACAACAAAATACCTCCATCATGGAACGAAGCTATCATTTCAGTTATTTTAAAGCCAGGGAAAGATAAAGAACAATGCGGAAACTATAGACCAATCTCTTTATTAAATGTAGATTATAAAATATACACAACAATTATATGTAAACGAATAAAGACATTCTTGACGGAATTGATAGAAGATGATCAAACTGGATTCATAGAGGGACGCCAAACACATGACAATATCAGGAGAACAATACATATAATTAACCAAATACATAAAGAAAAGAAAAGCGCAGTAATAATGAGTTTAGACGCAGAAAAAGCATTTGACAGGGTTAACTGGAAATTCCTATATAGTGTACTGGAGCGCTTTGGATTTAACGAAAAATCAGTACAATGCATAAGGACGCTATATCAAGAACCTGTGGCAAGAATCAAGATAAACGGTAGCTTAACAGACAAAGTAAATATACAAAGATCAACTAGGCAGGGATGCTGCTTATCGCCCACCTTGTTTGCTCTGTTCATAGAACCATTGGCTCAAGCGATACGACAAAATAAGAAATTAAAAGGTGTAACAATAAAGGGGGCGGAACACAAGATTGGGCTATTTGCAGACGATATTATAGTTTACCTTGAACAACCAGATAAATCAATAATGGAAATGATGAACTTGATAGAAAATTTTGGAAAATTATCAGGATACAAGATAAACATAACAAAAACACAAATACTGACATTCCACTATAACCCTCTAAACCAGATAACTGATAAGATCAAACTAAACTGGAAGCAAAAAGAAATAAAATACCTTGGAGTGAACATACCTAAAGACCTAAGCAAAATATATAAAGCAAACTATGATAGGTTGGAACAAGAAATAAAAAAAGATATTGATAGATGGTCAATCTTAAATATGGATCTGAATTCAAAAATTGAGACAGTCAAAATCAGCATACAACCTAGATTACTTTACCTCTTCCAGGCTCTACCAACAGAGATTCCAGATGCCCAATTCTCAAAGTGGGACAGGATGATATCGAGATTTGTTTGGGGAGGTAAAAAACCAAGAGTGAAATATAAAACCCTCCAATTACCAAAAGAGAAAGGAGGCATGGGCCTACCGAGTCTAAAGGAATATTACTACTCAGCACAAATAAGATATATCATATGTTGGTGCGACGAGGGATATGAGGCAAAATGGAAAGAAATGGAAAAGGAAATTGAGGGACTCCCAGTACAAAGCATAATAGGGGATAAAGATGCATATAAGCAAATCAAACAAATAGACCCAATCACTAAATTTACTTTAGAACTGTGGTATAAAATAGTACAAAAATATAATATAAGGGAAGACATAAAACTATTGAAATGGGTAGCATTTGACAGTCAGTTTGAACCGGCAAAACAAGATAGGGGATACAAAAATCTGGTGAACAAGGGAATCACAGCATGGGGCAATATCGGAAAAAAAGATCTCGGGAGCTTTGTAAATATCAGGAGAAAATTTAAATTAGAAAGATCGGAATTTTTCAGATATCTGCAGATGAGAGACTATTATATAAAGAAGATTAGGCATAACCTCCAAACAGATGTGAACGAGATTATACAACTTATTTTAAGCTCATATGCAGGAAATAAAATAAGAATTATTTCAAAACTATATCAGAAACTTATGACAAACAATCATACAAGTAACTATATAAAGGAGAAATGGGAGAAAGAGCTCAATTTAAACATAACAGAAGAAAGCTGGCAGGAAATATGGAAAACACAACACACATCAACAAATTCAAGGGCATGGAGGGAATTTGGATGGAAAAACCTGATTCGCTTTTTCATTACACCACAGATTCAAGGAAAATATTCAAATACCCAATCTTTATGCTGGAGGGGATGTGGGGCTCAAAATGCAGACCACTCACATATGTTTTGGAAATGCTACAAAATATCATCATTTTGGAAATCTATGCATGTGACAATACAGAGGATATTAGGATATAATATACCAATGAACTGTAACCTGATGTACTTATGTGATCTTAAAAAAGACAGTGTTATACAGGCTGAGGACAGATATCTAGTTAAAATCTTGTTGATTGCATGTAAAAAAACTATCACAAAAAAATGGCGATCAGAAGTTCTTCCTGACCAAGAACAATGGACTGACATTGTTGAGGACATACGTATGATGGAAAAACTAACATATCGACGAAGAATGCAAGAAGGAATATGGGAGAAAAAATGGCGGAAATGGACACACTACAAAGTGCAACAACGAGGCAGAAATTGAAAGAATAACCAAAGACACTGAAAAAACCAGAAGAATTAAGAGATGGAAACTAAAAACTTGATGCTCCAACATTTGTCCCCCCCCCTTTTATTTTTTATTTTTATTTTGTTTATTTTTTTTTATTTTTCCCTACCCTAACCCCTTTGTTTTTTAAATGTAGAATGTGATCTGAATGCATTATATATGATGAAAAATGAATAAAAATCTAAGTTACAAAAAAAAAATGGAGTTTGATCCCCAAAAGGAATTTGAGGGACTGGATCATGTCTCTGTCACAGCAAACATTTGGACTGTGGATAATGGACGTTTTCTTTGGCTCACTACACATCGGATTAATTCAATATCATAAAGATAAAATAAACATGGACCGCTTTATGCAGTGTTGCCAACTCTCACTCTTTTCCCCTCCCTGTCAATCCACAAACCCTATTTCTCACTCCAAAATGAGGAAATTATTGGCAGTATCTTGTTGATTTTCTTCAGATTTTTCCAACAATAAGAGCTCTCAAGGCAGGATAAAGTAGACTGAACATGTTCTAAATGCTGTCTGAAACAGTCCGTTTTCAGCCTGACATTAATAAGTCTGTAATGTAATCCATTAATTACGCTGGCTTGCTAAGTATGCAAGATGATTTAAGTATGCATTTAAAAGTAACGTGAAAGTTACTTTTCCAAGTAACTAGTTACTTTAATCATGCAGTAATTTAAAGTAACTCAATTACTTTTGAAAAGAAGTAATTAGTAACTGTAATTAGTTACTATTTTTTAGTAACTTGCCCAACACTGCTAATGAGTGAATGGGAAACTGCTAACGGCCACTAACCACCTTTGGCCTTAGTCTTAGTATAAGTATAAGAAATGAGCTAAAAAAAAATATCAGAATGACGTATATGGTCAAGTGTTGGTAGATGACCAAGGATTCCAATGGGGGGATAGAATTGGTAGTTTATAGCAATGTCAACTGGTCATGATCAGACAGTTAAAGATGCACTGCGGTGGATATAAATCCCCTATAAAAAAAATCTCCATTGACTTAACCTCTTGCACTCCGTTGTTCCGCGGGCGGGCAAGTCTCTGCGTCCTAGGGCGCACGATCCTTATCATGACGCATGATAAGGATATTGATGGTGGTGGTGTAGGTGGTGTGGCCTCCAAGCGCCACTGAAAAAAAAAGCTGCAAACACAGCCGCGAACAGATTAGTTCATCTGATTGACCTCTCATTCGACTAATAAGAGCCTTGAATTGGGTTTCTGAAACCTTGAAGAGCCAATGAATGAAAACCTAGGAAGGAGGACCCGCCTCCCAACGCTTTGAATGCAGTGAGCCAATTGAAGCAGAGAAGTTCGTGAGCTGTTTTTTTTTAAGACTGAGTGAAGACTGGCTGCTGCAGCGGATCAAAAAAGGACACAGGAAGAGCCCCACAGACCCAGCAGCATGGAGACCATCCACAAATGCAACCTGTGTGACAGGGAGTGCCATTCGTGGATCGGCATGTTCGGCCACAGGCAGTGCTTATTTTGTATTGGTTCCAGCAGAGTAGACGTTATGATTTCTTCCATGGTCATTATAGACCGACGGAGGCTGACAACGAAGGCTGAGTGACACACACGCCTTCGCCAGTCTTTTTTTAATTACTACTGTTATTTGTTTTGAAAAATCGTTCGCCAAAAACCGCAATCATGGAAGCACAAAACCGCAATAATGGAATTATGTTTTGATCGAGTCGCGAGACCAGAACCAGAGCGGACCAGCGTCGCGTTCTTCTGACAATGAGGAAGACAAGTTCGCCAAGACTCCGCTGTGAAGAGGTAAGGTGTTATAAGCTAAATTATTCTCTATCCCTGAAAATTGTAATCCAAAATGACTTTTGACCGATCAGTAAATTACAGCTGTGCGGTTCACGAAGTCTGAAGTTCGTGCACTGCGGTACAAGGGGTTGCTCGCAGTGTACAGGCTGTGAACACCCCCCCACCCCCGCTATTCTTCTGCAGCGAGGGGGGGGGAGCCGCGGTGATTGCACTGCTGTCCTACATCACCACATAAGGCTAATCCGTTGTGTAGCGATGGCTGAAGTCCATCCTCTGTAGCGAGCGGGGGGGGGGACAACCCCCCCACACACACACACAGTAGCGAGGGGGGGGGGAGCCGCTGTGACAGCGTTGCTGTGGAAACATGCAACGAGTGTAATCTGTCATGTAGCGAGGGCCGAACTCTGTCCTTGGTAGCGGGGGGGGGGGCAACCACCCCCCACACACACACACACAGACACAGCCCTGAGTGTGACCTTTCCTTTGAGCCTAAAATGAAGCTTCTACATTGAATTATTCAAAAGTTACAGACGTTTTTCCAAACTGTGCCATTTGGCACAATTTGGCACAGTTCCAAAACGCCTGGGAACAACCTGAGAACAAAGCTGTGTAAAATATTCATTTTTTGTGGTATTGTTACCAAATTTGGACCTCAGCTAGATAACACTTGGATCTACATTTCTGTTGCATTTTCCAGCCGGATCGGACAGCTGTGTGTTATTTGCAAGCATTTGTATCCAAAAAAACACCGTGTCCAAATTTTTTTTCTTCAAGTTCAGTATGTTTAGATGACTGTAACTCAGTGGCCGGAGCACGTAGAGAGATTATGTTTTTTTTTGCCAAAAAATTCAAAGTGTTTTCTTTTAAATGAGACCAACCCCATGAAGATGCTGCAAAGGGTTGAAGAACAGCTTTCGATTTACTTTGGGCACATTATTTTTTGGTATTTTTAGGAAAATTGCCCGGAGTGCAAGAGGTTAAATGATATCTTCAGGGATGGTAACAGGAAATTCTGATTTCAGCTGAAATCTAATTTGGTCGATTGACTTATGGGGGGGCCAGGGGGGCACAGCCCCCCTGAAGCTGAGAAGTTTTCAGTAAAACAGAAGTAATTTAGACTGAAAAAAATGATTAAAAAAAATGAAATACTAGACTTAGATAAATCATTAAATTTAATGAAAAGTTAACTTACTTTTTCTTCAATGTTGTCTCACTGTCTTTAGTCCAACATATTTAACAGTTCTATAAGAGTTTATTACACTAATTACACTATTTACACTGGTCACCAAGTCACTTCTAATGATACATGTTTCTTCACTTTTGATGCATGGTCTGACAGCGCCACACATCCACGCGATCCATAGTTAATCAAGTCTTTACAATACACACACAAAAAGCTTTTCCGGCCACGTCTGGTTTCTTCAGAAATTGTCCGAGTGTTTCTGTTACCTCGTCGAACTTTGAGCCAATTTTCACCTTTACCGTCACTTTTCTCTCAAGCCAATTCCATCGGAACTTATTTTTGACACTTTTGTCTATTTCTAGCACTGATGACTCCTGATCCTTCGATAAAAATCTCATAATTCTGCTGAAAACGATACCGAAAGCTCAGAATTCCAACACGAACACGCCGCCATGAATTTTTGACAAAGCATACAATGAGCCATTTGATTGGTCCAATCGTTTGCAACTATCCAATCGCAGGGCCGTTTACAATACAGCAGTAGCTTGAGTACAAAACATCTGGGTTATCGCGGGAGACTTGACTTGGGGAAATGCCGAGCGCTTATGTAATGGTGTTGATTTTCGCTAAAATCGGTGACAATAAGGTACCTTACCCCCCCCCTAAAATTTTCTCAATGGATTTAAACGATTCACAGAAATGATCAATTTAAAAATAAATCGGCGGAAATCCGTGGAAAATTGCCATCCCTGTATCTTGTGCCCTTTTTTTCTACAAAAAAAAAGAAAAGAAAAGAACATTCATTGTCTCACAATTTCGTGTCAAAATCTTTTCACTTTACGCCCTCCTTCAAACACCAGGATCTGTGAATAGGCCCACCCACATCCCGCAAGGCTAATGATGGCTAGCGCTACATTAAATTGAATAAATCCTCTGATTAAAAAGACGTACTGGTTTTAGGACATGCCCAGTTGTATGCAGTGGCCCAGGATAATGACTAAAATTGCATCTGTCCTTAAAAGCAGTTTAATGGTAAAACCCATCTTAATTTGGGTCAAGTTTTCAAAGCAAAATGCTAATTGGCCATGGCAGCTAACTTCAGTCAGGCCAGAGACAGTTCTTCCATCCTGACTGGCTCAACACTACAGACCTGTTATAGTTACATCACCAAAAATGCTCCGTCTAAACTCACCTTTTTACAAGGAGAGGAGCTTAACTGAAATTTCACAGCAAAAAAACACAGGCATGACACATTTGAGTGAGTTCACTCTTAATATATCTTGTAAGTCATAAAAAACATGCTACAGACATGTTAATGAGAAAAAAAAAGATTTTTTTTTGTGGATTGTCACTTTAAGCCAATGACAGTTACTGACTCCTACCATCTGGCCAAGCTAATGCTAATGGTTCATTTACTATCATTAAATCACCCTTTATTGTCATTCAACTGTACAACCAATCATGCACAGTAGAACGAGATTGTGTTTTACCTATCTACTGTGTTAATCACACACACCCCAAGTGTAGAATCAGAGGGCCGCTGCCATGCAAGGCGCCACCACAAATTTCCCTCCTCCATTCCATTATTGCTGAGCACCAAGCTGGACGGCAGGAAGTTCCACTTTTATATGGTCTTCGGCATGACCCGGCCGGGATTTGAACCCCTGCCTCCCGGGTGTGGGGCGGATGCTCTACCAACTGAGCCACCACTCCGGTATCATGATAAAAATATAACAAAATAAACCCAAATTACACAAGATGCATTACTGACTATGGATTAATGAACTGGGTGGGAACAGGGATGTTTATTAGGGTGACTAGGATTTTAAAAAATAACAATATAATCCGTGCTTGGTAAGCTAACTTTAGAATAGCACTGTTAGCTCTGACGCTAACGCCTTGGGTTAGAAACTCGGAGTGGGGCCTGAATCATTACTGACAATAGCATGGTGATGGACTGTAACTGAAGACTGGATCATCTGTTAGTGACCAGTAGCTTCTGCCCATTCTGCTGAAATGTTAAAAAAAAAAAAAATTGTAAGTGAAGAGAGATTTTAATATTTTTACTGTAGTCATATGACCAAAGAAAGCATTTCAGATGGTTAAACCCACAAATACACCATTCAGACCTTTAAGCTATTAAATGCACTTGTTTTCAGAGTATGCAAATGTCACCCAACAAATAATTAGCTTGTGCAGACAGTTCTTTCTGTCTAGGTGTGTTTTCATGACAGGGCTTCTGGAGGTGGTGTCGTCGGAACGGACAGTGCTGTCTCTCTCAGCTGAACACAAGAAGACCGTTCATACAGGAATGTACTACACTGTGTATGTATGTGGAGTGTCTGTGGTCTGTGTTTTCCCCCTTACAGGTGGTTCTGTCCACTTGTTTGTGTTCCTGGTTCTGTCTCCTTCCTGTGTAGGCATGGTTTGAGGATGGTGGTGAGCAGTCGGGGAAGCTCCTGTTCCCATTTTGGAGCGTCTCTCTTTGTCCCTTTTGTCTCTCCTCATTAATCTGTCATTATCTACTTACTGAAAGTCATCGGTCTTCTTCACTTTTGTCTTCTAAATAACGTCCCCCTTTCCCTTCGCTCTCCTCAGTCTGTGCCACTTTTCCTCGCTCCCCCGTCAGTCTTTCACCACAAGCATTTCTAGCCTTGGCACACGGCGGTAGACAGCCACCCTGAAAACAGTGCCACAACCATAATGAGCATGTTGAGTTCTCATAATAACACCAGAATAACCTGCCGGGGGAGAGGAGCTCTTCAGGGGGGCAGGCTCTTGGACCTGGCCGGCCTGGAGGGTTAGCACAAACAGAACAGCACTTGTTGAAGTGAAAAATATGGATTTACTTTTCCTTCGCCACTATATTCCATTTTTGCTTTGATTTCTGCAGAGTCTGCAAGTTTCCTACTGTAGTTTGTGTTCAGAGTTCACACACTGTAAGATGTTGAAGAACTGGAGGGTGGAGGTCACGGGGGTTTGCTTAATGCCTAATGCAGAGTTGTCTTCGGAAGAGTTGGGGAGTGAACTTTATCTTGGTAGAGATAAGATTTAGTACCACATACAGCATGACCTCACCCATATTTTACCAGACTCTTGATGAGGAAAGGCAAATATGAAATCCAAAACTCCAAAATGTTATGCAAATATACATTGCCTTGTACAGAAGACTAAAGAAAGGCTGAGATTTCAGATTTGTGAGACTTGATTTTTGTGTATGTGAAATATTTCTTGCTGCATTTTTAGGGCCCGAGCAACTGACACCGTCAGTGGGCGAGAGCCCTATTGTTTTCGCTATGTCTAATTTAATTTCTCTACTGAAACACATTTATTTGAGGTACGGTACTGAACGTTGACAAAATGGGGATTTTTTTTTTTTTTTTGCACACACCTAAGACCCGGTGAAAAATTTTATAAACTGGAAAAAATATGTGCCCCCCAATCCCCAATTTTTGTGGGTGGGGCCAAACATACAAAGTCTATGGAGACCGGGCCCCAGTGGCGTAGCCAGGAATTTGTGAAGGGGGGGCTGAACCCCAACCACCACCACCATTCTGAATGCCTGGGACGTTCGCCCAGGGCGAAGCTTTAGCTTCAGCCCCCTGTCAACTACAGATTTCTTAACATTTTCAATGAAAAACTACTCAAAACCTGCTCTTTATTTAAATTTTTCTTTTCTTTTTTCTCCCTTTTCTTCTTCTTTTTTTTTGGGGGGGGGGGCTGCAGCGGATGGCTGAAGAGGACAAGCCTCTTCCCCATCAGCCCTTTATACCCCGGGTGACGGCAGAACTGGAAAGGTGGGCCGTCACCCCCCATTACACCCAGGTACAGCCAGTATCATATTTGATACATATCATTCCCCACCTTCCCACCCCATAGAAGAATGCAACTCACACTGATTAGGCCCTCCCAAATTTAGATCCCGACTCACACACTAATAACACATAATATACAGTATACATATAGGCCTATCCAAAATCACAAAATAATTAAACTAGAGGGGGCCAGGTAGACTGCTGACCCACCTCAACACGGCTAGGCAGGTTATTAAGCCGCCTTAATCACCATAGAGTCCATAAAAAAATAAAAATAAAACAGCCGTGCTCCTAAAATTAAAATAATCCCAGAACCAATTTATAATACCAGTATACCACTGGGTAATTGGGTAACAGGGTAACGCCCACTAACACCTGCGCTCGCCAGATTTTTTTGTGTGTAACCCTACTAACCCTCACTCACCCTACTCACTTTAGGTGTAGTACCCTTTTTGGTAGTATTGTGTTATGGCAATGTAGTTAACTTTTCTACCTGGGCAGAGGGATAACTGGGCCAGGTCAGACCGACTCTGGGTTCGTAGGAGCCTGTGGGGTGCAACAACAGATGACACTGACACACGGTGTATGGAACTTGCAACTATGTATATTATTTACAAATATGAACACATAAATAAATACACAGCGCAATAAAAGAAAGCACAATCCATAAACTCCAACTTATATTTACAAAATTCACAGTCCTGTTGTTTCAGTTCCAGGTGACCAGTGGGGTCACCTCTAGCAGTTCCTAGGATTCGGGCTTCGGCTCGCCATCCAGATCTGGAGAATCCACAGTCTTGAGAATCCAGCACCAAAAAAAACCTGACCTATAAAATAGGTCAGAACACAATGAGCTTATTCTACAATCTAAGTCAAGTGCATTGGAAAGCACTTGACAACAGAAAAAAAACAAAACAGAAAAGTGTGCTAGCACAACAATTTATCACAAATTGACACACTAAACACACATAAATCACAGGTACATCATTCACTATTGAATAACAATTAAGGGCAAGGGAAATGGGACCATTCCTAACCGTCACAGCTCTGAAAAATGCCCTTTTCTGATGAAAAAAGCTAGCCGAAATTAGCATCGGCGATTAGCATGCTAAGCTAGCGATTAGCATTCCCATATACAGTGATCCCTCACTTATCGCGGTTAATGGGTTCCAGAACCGACCGCGAAAAGTGAAAAACCGCGAAGTAGCGTCACCCCTAATGACGTCATCCATAAATAATACGTACGTTCATTCTCTCACTCTCTCTCTCTCTCATATGATACGTGTGTGTGTGTGTGTACGTGTACATACATACGTAGATGTAAATAAAGTGTACATAAATATGTTTTTAGAACTCTTTTATTCTTATAACAAGATACGTAACTCAAGATGAAGATGATTTACTTCACAGGTTAATGAGAGCTTTACTGCTCCTCAGGTGACGCCTCATCGTCAGGTGCTAGAAGCGCAGGATCATCGAGGGCAGCTTCCGATAGAGCTGGAGAAGCTGCAGGAAGCGGCGTAGTGGCTCGACGGGAAGACTATTTCGCACAAAATGGCACAAGAGAACAGCGAAAAGTTCCACGCGGCGAGACTACGTAACACGAGCGATAAAGAGCAATGAATGCGGTCTTTCTTCCCTTCATGGGCGCTCGGCAGGGAGAGGAGGTGGGTGAAACGTCTCGGCCAATCAGCTTGCGGGGTGAAACGTCTCGGCCAATCAGCTTGCGAGATATCCGAGCCGAGCCAACACGACAACAGCGAACAGAGAGGTGGATTTTTTGAGTTGTGCGGCGCTCCGTGTTGATACCTGATGGTCTAATGTAGTCTCCCTGCCTTCTGCTAGCGCCCGCCCATTATTTCTCAATTTTGAATTTTTGATGAATATTTTTGAAAAATCCGCGATGCACTGAGGGCGCGAAAGGTGAAGCGCGAAGTAGCGAGGGATCACTGTACAATGAATGGATAGCACTCACCATGCTAAGTGGCTCGTGCGTCAGGGGTTCTCGCGCTCAACGGCGTTGACAGCCTTTGTATCCCAATCTTAAAATTTAATAAATGGGGCGTTAGAATTTGCTAATACAGCAATGTCTCATTGCTGGTGTTAATTTAGGCTTACCAATCTTGAATTTTCTCCAAGGCAAAGACTGTTATCAGCACGCTAGCACACCATCTCTGTGAGTGATCGTCTCTCTCGGTCGGTGCCTTCCGCTGTGTCTAAGAGCGTTCTGTGGATTACGCACAGACCGAGGGAGAGAGTGCGTGACCCCATTGGCTGGCGTGACCCAGCAACGGCGCAGCCATTGGTTGCTCAAAATACCAACATACATACCAGGAACCTCACCAGAAGATTCTAGAAAATGTTCCTAACCATCTACGAATACACATCTATCTAAATATTCATACTCAAATCATCCATTCCCATTGTGAAATGGACGCTTTTCTTTTTAAAAGCGGCATCAATATTTATAATTTAATTCACATTAAACTATCTACAGTGATCCCTCACTTATCGCGGTTAATGGGTTCCAGAACCGACCGCGAAAAGTGAAAAACCGCGAAGTAGCGTCACCCCTAATGACGCCATCCATAAATAATACGTACGTTCATTCTCCCACTCTCTCTCTCTCATATGATACGTGTGTGTGTGTACGTGTACATACATACGTAGATGTAAACAAAGTGTACATAAATATGTTTTTAGAACTCTTATTCTTATAACAAGATACGTAACTCAAGATGAAAATGATTTACTGCACAGGTTAATGAGAGCTTTACTGCTCCTCAGGTGACGCCTCATCGTGAGGTGCTGGAGGCTCAGGATCATCGAGGGCAGCTTCCGATAGAGCTGAAGCTGCAGGAGGCGGCGTAGTGGCTCGACGGGAAGACTATTTCGCACAAAATGGCACAAGAGAACAGCAAAAAGTTCCACGCGGCGAGACTAAGTAACATGAGCGATAAAAAGCAATGAATGCGGTCTTCCTTCCCTTCATGGGTGCTTGGCAGGGAGAGGAGGTGGGTGAAACGTCTCGGCCAATCAGCTTGCGGGGTGAAACCTCTCGGCCAATCAGCTTGCGAGATTTCCGAGCCGAGCAAACACGAGAACAGCGAACAGAGAGTTGTGCTGCTCTCCGTGTTGACACCTGATGGTCTAATGTAGTCTCCCTGCCTTCTGCTAGCGCCCGCCCATTATTTCTCAATTTTGAATTTTTGATGAATATTTTTGAAAAATCCGCGATGCACTGAGGGCGCGAAAGGTGAAGCGCGAAGTAGCGAGGGATCACTGTACTCCCATTGTGGAATGAATGTCCCCCCTTCTTCTTAAAGCGGTAGACATTCATAATTCCATCCACGTTTTTAACACTGGGTTACAAATTTATACACAAATAACAGTTTAAATTCACACCAAACAGTCGACATGTACATTTACATTCTCGTTGTTAGCCCCCAACCCAACACACCCACCCCATAACTTGGGTACTTCACAATAATAACATGCAACCAATTGCAACAAAATAAACAGTGTTGAGGACCTTTTTTTTTTAAAACAGGGCAAACACACAACGGTTCCATGTAAAACATGTCAACTATGTGACTATGGGCAATAAAGCATAATAATATCATAACCATCACATTTTAGTAGCCACCCCCCTAGTAACCATACAGTCCCAGTGGAAAGCCCACCCCCTGGATTACCGTCTAGCGGATCCCTCCCCGAATGCCTTCGCCTCTTCGTGTCCGGGGAAGAGCCATGTCGGCGTTTCCTCACATCCATTCACTGTAGCTCGTCAGGGTGTCTCCACAATATATCGGGCAGTCCCAAGTATCCGTCCTCCTGGGCCGCCACCACTCGAAGCCACCCCTGGCCATCTCACCGCTCTCTTTTCTTGTGGACGCCCCTCAGCTGAGCTTATACCCTGGGCCGGACCTCATTACCGATGTGCAGAGGAGCTCGATTGAGCTTCAGCAGTCCACCATGTTGTAACCGGGCTCCTGCCCTGGATCGAACATTGCCACTGACCTGATCCGGAGTCTTCCCGGGACTCCAGTGTCGCTGCCTGGCACGTCTTGGAATTGCACCTATCGGTCTCGCCCTGCTCTCTTTCATTTCCAACGCTGGCACAGCCCTCGCGGCTCCTCCAGCCGTCCCGGGCATCCCGCTGTGCCATCCAGTTCCCACATCCAGGGCAACTTGGACACTGGCATCGGAACCCTCCCAAGATGGCGCTCCATGGTGCTGGGCTTGCACCCCTCCCATAACACCAGGCCAGTCACTGTCCCAAACCGCGTCATCCTCCACATGCGGGAACAGACTCCTCACAGTGGGCCAGTTCAACAGGGATATCGCTGATCCCGTGTCTACCAACAACAGCACTTCCATGCCGTCCAGCAAAACATTGCAGTAAATCCGCCCATCTGTGCTCAGAGAGAAGATATGAACAACCGTAGGAGTCGCTGCGGGGAAATCCATCTTCTGTCTTTGGTCCCCTGGCTTAAAAATCCTGAAGACCCTGGCAAAATGATGCAGTAGACCGCGCTTGCCACAGCATTCGCCCTTCGCCGGACACTCTCTTGCTTTGTACCGGTGCCTGGTGGACCCACAGCCATAACATCTTGGCATTCCCGGGGCAGACCTAATTCCTACAGCGGCGGCACATTCCTCTTCATCCACGCCATCTTTGCTGTCCGAGTCTACAGCCAGCGCCTTCAAACATGGTTCCTTGCTCCTCGACGTGCTTCTCTCACGGAGGTCTTTCAATAAATTTTCCACTGCCTCAAACTGCTGCGCTAGCTCAATAGCTGTGGCCAACGTCAGTTCACCTGGGTAGGTCAGGAGCCTCAAACGTGCCGCAGAACAACGGGTGTGCTCGGCCAGTTGATCACAGACCATCTCTTCCTCCAGGGCTCCAAATTGGCATTTCCCCGCCAGCTGATGCAGGTCTGCAACATGGAGCTGTACCGACTCTCCCGTCCGCTGGTGGCGCTGCCTAAACAGCATCCTCCGGACTATGACGTATTCCGGGGCGCGGAAGTAGCGCGCCATTAACTCCACCACGTTTTCAAAACTATCAGCCTCTCCTAGCGTGCCAAAGATCCTTTGACCCTCCATACCAAGACTATGAACCAGCATTGCTCTCGCATGCAAATTCTTGAGCTCACCAAGGTTAAGAGCCACCAGAAAATTCTGGAAAGCCGCATACCACTTAGCCCAGGGGACCAGCGGCTCACCCGTAACCTCGAAAAACATCCGAAAATCACAAACAGCTCGCTCCATACCTTTTACCTTGTCGCCAAATGTTATGTCCATAACTTGGTAGTCAAGGAGGAGGCTCAGGTTGCAATTGAATGTAATGTTTATTATATAACAGGACCAGACAATAGGTGCTCCGTACAGCCAAGGGGTTGACAGTAAAAGAGGACAAGCCTCTTCCGCATCAGCCCCTTTATACCCCGGGTGACGGCGGAACCGGAAAGGTGGGCTGTCACCCCCACTACACCCAGGTACACCCAGTATCATATTTGATACATAACTGTCATGAACGTGCCCCTCTGGGGCAAAAAACAAGTCCACACACAGGACTGTAGTGTGACATTTTATTAACAAAAAGACAAACAGTGCATGATATACAAAAAATGCAAAATAAGGAAAACTTACAGACAAGCACTCTGGAGCCGAAATCACCTCGCAAGTGCAGGCAGGAGAAAACTGAAGAAAGTCCAGTACATCCAAGTGTGACTGCTGCAAAAAAACAATGAGCTGGCAGTGTTTAAATAACAGACAATCAAATGAGGCACAAGTGCAGGGAGCAGAATGAGCAAGTGACCTGATTAATCAATAACATGCAGCTGAGCTGGCAGAGTGACGGCCTGGGTAGTAAGTGAGTGTGACTGGCAAGAGGGAAGGGCTTAGAAACAACAAACCAAAATATACCCACAGAACCATCCATCCATCCATCTTCTACCGCTTTTCTGGAGGTCCGGGTCGCGGAGGCAGCAGTTCAAGCAGAGAAGCCCAGACTTCCCTCTCCCCAGCCACCTGCTCCAGCTCTTCAGAGAGGATACCAAGGTGTTCCCAGACCAGCTGGGAGACATAGTCTCTCCAGCGAGTCCTGGGTCTGCCCCGGGGTCTCCTCCCAGTGGGACGTGCCTGAAACACCTCAAGTGGGAGGCGTCCAGGAGGCATCCTAATCAGATGCCCATACCACCTCAACTGACTCCTTTCAATGTGGAGGAGCAGCGGTTCTACTCTGAGCCTCTCCCGGATGACTGAGCTCCTCACCCTATCTCTAAGGGTGAGTCCAGCAATCCTACGGCGAAAGCTCATTTCAGCCGCTTATATCCGCAATCTCGTTCTTTCGGTCATTACCCAAAGCTCATGACCATAGGTGAGAGTAGGAACGTAGATTGACTGGTAAATCGACAGCTTTGCCTTACAACTAAGCTCCCTCTTTACCACAACAGACTGGCACAACGTCCGCATCACTGCAGATGCTGCTCCAACTACCCACAGAACTACCAACATAATGATAATGGACAGAAAAACACTCAAGACAACAAAAGGAAGTCTGAGCACTGAGAACAATGCTCAGACACATGACACACATCAGTATATACGCAGTGGAGGCATTTATGGTGGTTTTAACCCACTGGCAACTGGAACAACAATGAGTCGCTTAGCTAACAGGTCTGGCTAGGCTTCATTGCAGGGAAAGGCAAGAGTGACTGATGAATCGCTGAGGATTTACTAAACCAGCTACTACAATATTAACTAATAACTTATGTTCATTATTATGTACCTGGCAAGTTAAGATGACTGAAATTCACAACGTCAATGACTTTAATCCATCAGCAGCCTTCAGAGAAACTAAATGTGCCAACATTTGTATTTCAAAATAAGGGAGGTTTTTCCTGCTGTCTGGTTGGTGAGGAGATTTCTAAAAAACTATAAATATATAGAAATATTATAATAGAAATAACTGCATCTTTCGTCATTTAAGTTAATTTATTTCTTTAAATATAATTTTACTAATTATGTTTCTTTGAATTCGGAGTTAAAATTATTGTTCTTTTCTGGCTCTACAAAATTATGGCCAAAAGTTTAAATTGTATGAGGAAAAAAGTAAAAATTTTGCCACGTTCTGTTTCAAATTTATTTTTTTTAAAAAGCAATTTTATAATAGTCTGCCTTCGTCCATCAGACAGGCCTCTTCACTGTCCAGTTTTAAACTCCTCTTAAAACCCATTTTTATTCTCTGGCTTTTGACCCAGTTTGAGACAATGACCATGTTTGCATGTACACAAATAAACCGGTTATGATTGGATTTCTGGAATTATCTGATTATTCAAGTGGCCATGTAAACAGAATAATCTGATAAAGGGCATGTAACTGCTGTCATTAACTCAAATGGTTTGCCCGCCAATAATCAGTTTATTCAGTGCATGTAACACGAGAAAACTGATTATTGCCAGTTTATTCTCAGTAATCGGTTTATCTTGACCATGTAACCGGGGTCATTATTGATTTTATTTGTTCTTATTGTCTCTATTGTATGACTATTGTTTTGTTTATGCTGTTTTGTACTTTAGCTGTATTTTATTGTTTTTATATTTTATTTATCGTTAATGTACATCACTTTGTGTCAACTGTTGTCATTTTTAAATAGCTTTATAAATAAAGTTGGATTGGATTTAAAAAGGATAAAAAATTAGCCATAAAATAATCTACAAATTTATAATAGTCTCAAATGTACAAGAAAAGTCATAATTTTACAGGAGAAAATTACAAATTTGAGGAAAATGGTTGCAAATTTAGATAAATTTACAGAGAAAAGTAGAAAACTATTCAATTCAATTCAACTTTATTTATATAGCGCCATTTCACAACAACAGTCATCTCATAGCACTATCAACTGTAGGGGGAACCCCCACAGTTGCAGAAAGACCCCAGCAATCAGGCAATCCCCTGAGGAAAAACTCCCTTTTAACAGGAAGAAACCTCCAGCAGAACCAGGCTCAGGGAGGGGCAGTCATCTGCTGCAACTGGCTGGGGGGTGAGGGGATAGAGAAGAAGAAAAGAACAGACATGTAGAGAGCAAACAGCACAAAGGGGACTCAATCTATGGGAGAGAACAAACAAATGTTAATGACCAGCAAAAAAAATATTTCATGGAGAGTGAGAAAAGGAGTGAGGCCCAGTGCATTACTGGAGGTCCCCCGGCTGACTAAACCTATTAGCAGCATAACTAAGGGAGGGTTCAGAAACACATGATCCCTCCCTAATTGTAGGCTATATCAAAAAGGTAGGTTTTCGCCCTATTCTTAAAAACAGAGATCGAGTCTGACTCCCGAATCCAGATTGGCAGCTGATTCCACAGGAGAGGAGCTTGATAACTGAAGGCTCTGCCTCCCATTGTACTTTTGGAGATTCTAGGTATTACAAGTAATCCTGCATTTTGGGAGCGTAGTGCTCTGTTAGGATAATACGGTAGTATCAGATCTTTTAAATAAAAAGGAGCCTGATTGTTTAGAGCTTTGTAAGTAAGAAGAAGGATTTTAAACTTAATTCTAAACTCTATGGGAAGCCAATGAAGGGAGGCCAGAACCGGAGAGATATGATCTCTTTCTAGTACCTGTTAAAACTCTTGCTGCAGCATTTTGGATCAGCTGAAGACTTTTTAACGATGTTTTAGGACAGCCTGATAATAAAGAATTACAATAATCTAATCTCGAGCTAACAAAAGCGTGGATCAGTTTCTCAGCATCACTCTGAGACAAGATGCTCCTAATCTTGGCAATATTACGCAAATGATAGAAGGCAGTCTTAGAAACAAATTTAATATGTGAATTGAAGGACAAATCCTGATCAAAAATAACTCCAAGGTTCCTCACAGAGCTATTAAGAGAAAGAGTAACCGCATCCAAACTGAAAGTTTGATTTGGAAAGGAATTTCTAAGGTTTTTTGGACCAACAAGAATGACTTCAGTCTTATCTGAATTTAATAGCAGGAAATTACAAGTCATCCAAGCTTTGATTTCCTTAAGACAGGCTTCTAACTTGGCTAATTGATTACTATCATCTGGCTTCATTGACAGGTATAATTGTGTGTCATCAGCATAATAATGAAAATGTATACAGTGCTTTCTAATAATGTTGCCTAACGGAAGCATATATAAACTAAAAAGAGTAGGGCCTAGCACAGATCCCTGTGGAACTCCATGACTAAGCTTTGAGTTGAAAGAAAACTCATTATTTACATGAACAAACTGGAACCTATCAGATAAATAAGATCTAAACCACTGCAACGAAGTTCCATTAAGTCCAACATAGTGTTCTAATCTATCAAGTAGAATATTATGATCGATAGTATCAAAAGCTGCACTAAGGTCTAAAAGGACAAGTACAGAAACTAGTCCATTAACAGATGCAATGAGGAGGTCGTTAGTGACCTTCGCTAAGGCTGTTTCAGTACTATGATGGATTCTAAACCCAGATTGAAACTCTTCAAGTAAACTATTTCCCTGCAGGTGGTCAAATAATTGCGTAGCAACAACTCTTTCTAAGATTTTTGAAATGAAAGGGAGATTAGAGATTGGTCTATAGTTAGCTAAAGCTCCTGGATCTAGCGTTGGCTTTTTGAGTAAGGGTTTAATTACAGCCGTTTTAAAAGCCTGCGGCACATGGCCTAAAGTTAATGAAGAATTGATTATATGAAGAATAAGGCTACCAATAAGTGGGAAGACTTCTTTAAATAACCTGGCAGGAATAGGGTCTAAAAGACAAGTTGAAGGTTTGGATGAGGAAACTATTTTGTCTAACTCACAAAGGTCGATTGGAGTAAACTCATCAAGACAGACATCAATAGAAGGAGTTGTAGTAGTTACAGTATTTAAGTTAACTGTGGGAAGAATCTGATTGATTTTATCTCTGAAGGATGAAATTTTATTATTGAAAAAGTTCATAAAGTCCTGACTAGTAAGCTCTAAGGGAATGCTAGGATTGACAGAGTCCTGACTCTTTGTCAACCTGGCTACAGTACTGAAAAGAAACCTGGGATTATTTTTGTTCTCTTCTATTAATGCAGAGTAATAACTCGTTCTAGCTTTTCTAAGAGATTTTTTATAAATTAAAAGATGATTTCTCCAAGCTAAATAGATTTCATCTAAATTAGTGGAGTGCCATTTTCTTTCTAACTGACGAGTCTTCTGTTTTAAGCTACGAGTTTCTGTGTTGAACCAAGGAGTTAGAAATCTCTGATTTGACTTTTCTTTTTTAAGGGGGCCACCAAGTCTAGAGTCTGATGCAGAGAAGCTGAAACACTATCCACCATGTTATCAATTACAGAAGGAGCAAGCTGTCTATAGCTTATTTCCGTTGTGTTGACACATGGCATAGAGGAAACAATCTGCATAAATTTGGTAACAGCATCATCTGAGAGGCATCTACTGTAATATTATTTTTCTTTAGGAGCCAAATAGTCAGAAATAGTAAAATCAAAGGTTAACAGACAATGGTCTGACAGTACAGGGTTATGAGGAGACACTACAAGACTATAAGAAAATTGTTTTAAATTTTGGAGAAAAACCTCAAACCTTGAAGACTGAAGTCATTACTCAAGTTTTTAAGTCGGTGCTCTTTGTACCCTTAACTCAACTAGAAATTTTTGGTTGTCTACTTTTAATTATTAATTTCATAGCACTGGTTTTACACAAGTAGAATTTCTGGCTACTATACCCACCTCTGATCATATAATTTAAGTATGCATGAGTAAATTACTATTATGAATGTTTATTTTTCCCTTCCCTTTCCTACTCTTTGTCAATGGAAAAAAAGAAACACTAGAATAAAAATACAAAAAATACACATTTTTGTTATTTATGTCAACCATGAAAAAAAAAAAATCCTGCAGGACAAAACATGACACTTGATATTTTCTAACCTGTTTGTATACCACCATAGACAGAGAGAGAACCTGAATTAGACAGGAGTCAGAGAGGGAAAGATGAGACAGAAGAGAGGAGCCAAGGAGAGGAAAGTGCTCAGGCAGAGGGTCCGGGAGAGGTGAGAGCAGAAGGAGGAGAGAAGGATGACACTAATAAATAGTCCAAACACAGGACATCTGGGTGGGACCCCAACTGGCCCAATATGCCAACATTCAAGCCTTGGTTGTATAATACGTCAAATGGTGAGTTCCGCCTTTCACCCAAAGATGCTGGGATAGGCTCCAGTCCCCCTGCGACCAGAAAAGGATTAAGCGGAAGAAGATGGATGGATGGATAAATGGATGGATGGTGAATTCCATTATGCAATATTACTGTGCAAATTTAAAAAAAAAGAAACAATGTAAAATTAACATATTCCGGTTACAATCATGTCATGTGTTTTCTGCCCCACCCCCCCGAAAAATATGTTGCCACCGCGCCAAGGTCTTTAAGCCAGAGGAAACACTGGATTTAGGGACTATTTTTTCCTCAGCTGTGCAAAACAACTGGTCAAACAAACAAATCATAATATTTTGTCCAGTATTGCTGTCAATTAATAAATTTTGCTTGCCGGAACTGTTGTATAAAAGCAATATTACACTTAACGTCATTACGGTATCATGATTATACTAACTACGGCTGTGATACTCTTAATTAAGCCGCATCAGAGCCGCAGTTACTATAATCATGATACCGTAATGACATGGAGTGTAATATTGCTTAAATAAATGTCTCACAAAAGCTCAAAGGTGTGGCCACGGCGCAATGGCAAAGCTTGACTCCGCCCCTTACAACATCAGACAGCTGTAACTCAAGCTAAAGTTGTCCTATTTCCACCAAAGTTTGTATGATCGATATTCGTCCCACCCCGAATGCGTCTATATAAAAATAATTGACAAAAGTTATAGCGCCACCTAGTGGTTAAAGGAAGACTTGCTGAAAACTGTTTTATTTATTACTCAATCACCGCTTGCCAGAATGACGTGAAATTTTAGGAAGTTTATCAGACCACATGGATTATCATAAGTGCACATCAACTTTAGCATTGCTTCACTGTTGTTACCATGGAAATGCCCTCATTGTCATTCAATCCGTGACCTTGTTGGGAGGGTTGGGAAGGTTCTGGAGTCACAAAATCTAGAACATATGTCGAGGTGACTGTCATCTGTAGTTCTATATGGGTCAGCAACACATAACTGATATTTAAGTGTTGCCATGGGACATGGCGAAAGTTGACTCCTTGCCATGGAACATCGGACAGTTATAACTTGGACAAACTTTGTCCAATTTTCACCAAATTTTCAACAATAGATATTAGTCCCACCCTGAACACTCCTATATAAAAATAGTTAACAAAAGTTTTAGCACCACCTAGTGGTTACAACAATGGACACTTGTAACTTGGACAAACTTTGTCCGATTTTCACCAAATTTTCTATGATGGATATTAGTCCCACCCTGGACACTCCTATATAAAAATAATTAACAGAAGTTATAGCACCACCTAGTGGTTAAAGTAAGAAATGCTGAAAAGTGTTTTTTTTTCCTATCATCGTGTGCAAAAATGACATGAAGGAATGACTAGGACTCTGACAGCACATGTACATAGTACAGAACTGTTTCTATGGCGACCAGCATACTTTGATTGCATCCTCACTATGCAAAACAAAAGAGTTACAGCTCAGACAATCCTTGTCTGATTTGGACCAAACTTTGCACAGTGCATACTAATCCCACTCTGAACACGTCTATATATCAATATTCAAAAAAATGTCACAGCATCACCTAGTGCTGACATGAATGTTAACTTTTGCTCAAAGACCAGTACCGGTAGTCAGAATGACATGACATTTTCAGAGGTTTCTCAGAGTGCACTGGATTACCCTCAGTGGAAGTCACATTTGTCTTGCGATCAGAGTTGCCATCGAAACCCACTCCTCTCCATGCAATCCGTTTTTTTACTTTGGAGGGTTGGGAAAGTCCGAGGGTCATGAAATGTGGAACATAAGTCAAGGTGACTCTCTTCTGTAGTCCTATATGGGTCTGCAACACGTACCTAATATGTAAGTGTTGCCACGGCCACATGCTGAAGTTTCCCTCCTCGCAATACGTCGGACAATAGTAACTTGGACAAACTTTGTCCGATTTTTACTCGTAATTCCTACAATGGATATTAGTCCCGCCCCGTATGCTCCTACATACAAATGATTGACAAAAGTTATAGCACCACCTATTGCTTATGGGAAGTACTGCGCCAAATGGTTTACTTTATTATTCACGCAGCGCTTGCCACGATGATGGAAAATTTTCTGAGCCAGCCAGGTCCGACTGGTGGCAGGGTCAGCGGGCATGTGGGGACTTGCTTACAGCTGCTTGCAGCTTTAATTATGTTTGTATTCATAAAAAGGTATTGTCTGTTGTAAGAAATACACTGTGGTTGATGTGGTTATCACATTTGAAAGTCCTGATTTTAGCATGGGGATCCACAGTTTACTAAAACGTACCATGTCACTTTCGGTTTGTTTGCTAAAAAGATCTGTTTGAAATATTTGTACACAGAATCACTCAGTGCTGTACTGTAGACCCAAATGCTTACTAGTGATGTAACATTCATTAACAATTTGTTCAAATGTACTAGTTTTTATGGATGAACGTACTGTACTGAATCACTTACCAGAACTGTACTGGAAGCCAGGGATCACCAGTTGGATCACTCGTCTAGGCAGCAAACGAGCTCCGCTTGATCCTTTCAGTTGACTCTCATGAATTCGTGAGACCCTAGTTTGATTGGGTGGCCTGAAAATGCTGCGTTGAAATGCAGAATTTTCTGGTAGAGCTCACAGACTGGCTTTCTAGATCTCATGTAAAATGACACAAAGCTGATCAAAATACAGATAGGTGCTCTTGATTATGACAGAATTTGAAATTAATACTCAAAAATGAAATAAATGGGACCTTTAAATCACACAGTGTTAATCTCTCTGGACCACTGTAGAGACAGACTGAAAGTGAGGCCAAGTTTGGGTGTATTTTATATCTGCACTCTAGCTTAGTATGTTGCAGATAGGATGGGGCTCCTGTGGCTACATAAAATCTTGGATCTGTAGAAGTCTCTGGGTAATTTCAGTCACCTCTGGATAGTTCCAAAGGCTGGGATCCCTGTCCATAATTTTCATCGCCGCGTCCCAAGCCCGTCGAACTGCCTCGGGGAAACAGGGCTCCAGTATCCACAAAAGAATGTCTTCCAGGACGCACAGCACACGTGTATGATCGTAATATATATATTATATTAGTATGGCGGTGCCCTAGGCTAGGGAGGGGTGATGCCCTGCCTTTGGGGGGGTGGAGTCACCTGTGGTATATAAGCCGGTAGCAGGAGACATACTGTCTCTTCGCTGTGGCTCCTGTACTCATAGTAGGGACTCCCCGTGTGTACATAGTTCTTGTTATAATAAACTTCATAAACACCACCTCGCCTCCTCATTATTTGGACACAACAGCATGCAGCTCCTTATCCTCGAGGTAGTCCATGGCGCTTCAGTTCAGGTGGGTGGAATAAACACAAAAAATGCAAAAAAGCAATGCCTGGGTGAAACCCGCTAAATCTTCTTTTGGCTGGATTATTCTGTCATGATTCGCCTCTAATGAGGCAAGGAGAGGAACAGATTCACGAGCTGGGTTCACCACAGACACATTTATTAACATTAAGTCCCAAAGATAGTGTAGACATGCAAAAACGCTGAGAGACAAACTTACAGAGCGACAATGACGAGACGTGGTGGAGAATCACACTGAAGAGGAAACTACAGCAAGGAAGGCCACGGCGTAACGTGGCCAGCGAGAACATATAAGCAAACACAATAATCCAGCAGTGAGTGAATAACAACAAGCAGGCTAAATACACAGATTAATGGTTCAGTGATAAGATGCACCTGAGCGAGGAGGTGGGACGAGTAATCAAGGAACAGGGATCAGCTGTCAAGGTTTGACAGGAGAAGGGGGTGTGGCTGACAGCAGACAGGAGACAACAAGGCCAAAGCCCCTGACTGCTGTCAGTCACAAAATAAATACAAACAAAGCCAAAAACAGACTAAAGAATAACTACCAATAACTCAAGAAATAATAAAATAACCAAAAATATGAACAGACAAATAAGAGTACCAAAATACAACAGAACATGGACGCACCAGTAAAAATAATGGCAAGACCATATGGATCTCAAAAGGTAACATGAAACACAGATAACAAAAAAACAGGAAGACGCCATGAAGCCGGGCTTGGGAGGAGCCCAAGCCTGGTTCATGACAAGAATGATGCAAAATATATTATCAACTGTAGATAAGTGAACAAGGTGGAAACAAGGATGTCTGTTAAGTTGACTGAAATCTAAAGAAAATAACAATACAAATTGCGGTTGGTAAGCTAACTCCCTAGTAACACCATAGTCAATAGCATGGTGATAGGTTGTAAAAAAAAAATAGATCTGGAAGAGCAAAACCATCTTCTGCTCACTCTACCGAAATGTTTGCACTGTGGGGGTACAGTATGGGCGTTTGCTCACACACAGAAGGCAGGGGGAAGGGGAGAATAATGGACTCAAGGAGGAAGTGCCACCGGGGGGTATCAAATGGGACTGTTGAGACTACGTGCACCCCTGGGGAGAGGAGTAAATGCCAGTGAGAAGAAGTGTGTTTGTGCAGAACCCCGTGTGTATTATGTTAATGTGCTGCATTTCTCTTTGTTTACAAAACAGTGTATGAGGGTCGGAAGCTCTGGGTCTCTACATATGGAAATAAAAGTATAAAAGAGGAATGTACAGAGACCCAGGTAGCGCAGTAGCTCAGCAGAGCTCAGAAGCGTGTTTGCTGTTATACTGGAGAAATAATAAAGCCTTGTGTCATCCAGCTTGTTGCCTCGTCCTACTCCTTTTTCTCCACAGCACCATATTTAAATGAATGAGACCAAAAAAGTCATTACTTTTGAGTGCTCAGCTAAAATGTAAGTCAAATATGTACCCTATGCACTTTTCAAAAATTAAAAAAAAAAATCCTTTATTTGCTAGTATAAATGCTGTGGGTGCAGTTTAGTTATTTATTTGTTCTTTTAGCCATGGATGAACTTTAGAAAGTCCCTTTTCTTTCAAAATAAAAAACATAACATTTGTATTAAATTCCTAATCCCCTTCATTTTTGTTTAGATCCAAGAAATAAATGTCTTATAATAATGACATATTGTAATAGAACAGTTGGATCATATGCAATATAGCTTTTGTGACTGATTATGTGTGTGTAAGAGAAACTGGCTCAATTATGCTGTGAAATTCCAACTTTTAAACCCCTCTCCTCTATAAATAGAAGACCCTGGCATCATGCACACTTGGAGGGGCCCTCACTTTAAATTCAAGGCAAGCTCTTATTCAGTTCGTCCTGTAACAAAATCCCAGTTTGCAATTCATCTTCTGATTAAATCCAGCTTCAATTTCCGATTCAGTGCTTATCATCTGTAAAACAGAGCCATAATTCATTCTTATTCTGAACACAAGGCTCTGCATTGAATTTGGATTGGGCCACTAGAGACCAGGGTAGCCTAAGTAGAAACAGCAGGTCCGCGTGAAACCTGCTCTCCCTGGCAGAAAATCAGTGACCAGATTCCAGTGATGCCTTCGGTAAAAGAACTTCATTATGCTCTCAGAATATGAACTTGACAAATATTTGGCTTGGTCATTATGATGCTTTACCCACTCCCCCTGTGGATCCATGTCCGACACCAGGCTCAGTGTTTCTGCATCCCAGCAAAGGCTCACCATTTCCACAATCAGCCTGTCCAGATTTCTCTACTGACACCAATCCAATGAGGAACAGGAGAAACTAGTTTTATTTTGGATTCATATTCGGTAAAATATTGTATATACAGCACTGTGGTAGTCTTGAGTTTAGCTGGGTGGGGGTGTGGGCGGTGATGTGGGGAAACATCTTCACTCCCCTTCCCAAATGACGTCATTAGATGCTACATTAATTTTTAAATGAAAATGCATTTATTTTCAAAGGTTAGATTGAGTGGCTGA
Organism: Pholidichthys leucotaenia; assembly: GCA_020510985.1. NCBI lineage: Eukaryota > Metazoa > Chordata > Actinopteri > Cichliformes > Pholidichthyidae > Pholidichthys > Pholidichthys leucotaenia. Next base: position 42,356,766 of record CM035850.1, read on the forward strand.
TGTTAGGGCTGAGCAATTAACCGAAATAAAGCCAAAACTGACGTTATGGGGTGTAAAACCAACACAGTCTTGCTCATGATGGTTTTTTCCCTCTTGATATTGTGTGCATGTGTATAGAGAGCTTTTCATGCACTGTCCCTTTAAGATGTGCTTGCAGAAGCAGCGCATTTAGCACTGTTCCAAAACAAGAAATGCGGTATCCTGTATGTGACGAATGACTCTTAATTTCATCTGAAGATGCCAAGAAAAAACGACCAAAGTGCACCTGCAAACTAACAGATGTCTGAAGCTAAGATGCTGTTAGCATCTGATGGCCATCCACGTGATCTCAACCATTTCTTGGTCAGGATGGACGACAAAATGGACAAGTCAACGCTGCTGCCGCCAGTCACGTGACCAAGAAACGGTATATAAACACACAGACTTCTGCACTGGACAATGTTTAGTTTGTGTGTGAAATAACAATTGTCAGATTCTTTATTATATTATGCTCATTTATTCCCACACCACAGTGATATTATACCACACTTTTGTGTAAAATTGCTTAATTACGAGCCCTTCCCAAATGACGTCATTAGATGCTATATTAATTTTTAAATGAAAATGAGCCCTGTCAGTGAACTATAATGGAGAAGAAAGGAGGAAAAAATCTAAAAAACAAACAAAACAAAACTAATGTGAAATGGTCAATTGACTATGATTCTAATTAAAGGCAAATTGCCCAGCCCTGGGTGACGTCATGTATTTTCTCCAGTCTGTGCACCATCAACTCAATCTAACCAAAGGTACTATAAATAGCATGCTTTCCCACTCATATAAATGTGCCCCCTCATGGATCGTCACCTTATCGTGGTGAGAGGTTTGCGTGCCCCAGGGATCCCAGGAGCTATGTTGTCCAGGGCAATTTGCCTCTGATAGGGTCACCCAAGACAAACTGGTCCTGGGTGAAGGGCCAGACGAAGAACAATCCAACAGACTCATGATAAATTCTAGATCAAGGATTCAGTGTACCCCGCCCGGTATGGGGTTACCGGGGCCCCACCCTGGAGCCAGGCCTGGGGGAGGGGCTCGATGGCTAGCGTCTGGTGGCCGGGTTTCCACCCATGGGACCCCGCCGGGCTCAACCCGAAGGAGTTACATGGGTCCGCCCTCCAGTGGGCTCACCACCTGCAGGAGGGATCATGGGGGTCCGGTGCTATGTGGATTAGGTGGTGGTCAAAGGCGGAGACCTTGGTGGACTGATCCCAAGCTTTCTAAACTGGCTTTTGGTACATGGAATGTCACCTCTCTGGTGGGGAAGGAACCTGAGCTGGTGTACGAGGTTGAGAGATACCGGCTAGATATAGTCGGCCTCACCTCAACACACAGCTCCGGTTCAGGAACCAGTCTCCTGGAGAGGGGCTGGAGCTTGGCCTTCTCTGGAGTTTCCCCAGGCAAGAGGCGATGAGCAGGGGTGGGAATTCTTGTATCCCCCCACCTTGCTGCCTCTATATTGGAGTTTTCCCCGGTGGACGAAAGGGTTGCTTCCCTGCGCCTTTGGGTTGGGAAACGGGTCCTGACCATCATTTGTGTCTATGCACCAAATGTTTCAGAGTACCCACCCTTTTTGGAGTCTCTGACTGGGGTGCTGGAGGGTGCTCCTCTTGGAGACTCCATTGTCCTACTGGGGGACTTCAATGCGCACGTGGGCAACGAGAGTGAAACCTGGAGGGGGGTGATTGGGAAGAACTGCCTGCCCGATCTGAACCCGAGTGGTGTTCAGTTACTGGACTTCTGTGCTAACCACAGTTTGTCCATAATGAACACCATGTTCAAGCATAAGGGTGTCCATATGTGCACCTGGCACCAGGACACCCTAGGTCACAGGTCAATGATCGATTTTGTTATCATGTCATCAGACCTGCAACCATATGTCTTGGACACTCGGGTAAAGAGAGGTGCAGAGCTGTCAACTGATCACCACCTGGTGGTGAGTTGGATCTGATGGCAGGGGAGGATGCCATTCAGACCTGGTAGACCCAAATGTATAGTGAGGGTGTGCTGGGAAAGTCTGACTGAGGCCCCTGTCTGGGAGGTCTTCAACTCCCACCTCCGGAAGAACTTCAACCACATTCTGAGGGAGTCTGGAGACATGGAGTCTGAATGGGCCATGTTCTCCACCTCTATTGTTGAAGCGGCGGCTCAAAGCTGTGGCCGCAAGGTGGTCGGTGCATCTCGTGGTGGCAACCCCCGAACCAAGTGGTGGACACCAGTGGTGAGGGGGGCCATTAAGTTGAAGGAGGAGTCCTATCAAGCTTGGTTGGCTTGTGGGACTCCCGAAGCAGCTGAGGTGTACCGGCAGGCCAAGTTGAGTGCAGCTCGGGTGGTTGCTGAAGCAAAAACCCGGGTATGGGAGGAGTTCAGTGAGGCCATGAAACAAGACTTTCGGTCGGCCTCGAAGAGATTCTGGCAAACTGTCCGGCGGCTCAGGAGGGGGAAGCAGCTCCCTGTCCACACTGTGTATGGTGCAGATGGGGCGCTGTTGACTTCGACTGGGGATATTGTCGGGCGGTGGAAGGAATACTTCAAGGATCTCCTCAATCCCACTGACACGCCTTCCACAGAGGAAGCATGGCTTGTGGACGAGGGGGAAAACTTGCCTATCACAGGGGCTGAGGTCGCCAAGGTGGTTAAAAATCTCCTTGGTGGCCGGGCCCCGGGGGTGGACAAGATTCACCCTGAGTACCTCAAGGCCCTGGATGTTGTAGGGCTGTCATGGTTGATACGCCTCTGCAACATTGCGTGGAGGTCGGGGGCAGTGCTTTTGGCATGGCAAACCGCGGTGGTGGTTCCTCTCTTCAAAAAAGGGGACCGGAGGGTGCGCTCCAACTTTAGAGGAATCACACTCCTCAGCCTCCCTGGGAAGGTCTATGCCAAGGTACTGGAGAGGAGAGTCTGGCCGTTGGTCGAACCTCGGATTCAGGAGGAGCAATGTGGTTTTCGTCCTGGCCGTGGCACATCAGACCAGCTCTTTACTCTCTCGAGAATTCTCGAGGGTTCGTAGGAGTTTGCCCAACCAGTTTATATGTGTTTTGTGGACTTGGAGAAGGCATTCGTCCACGTCCCTTGTGGTTTTTTGTGGGGGGTGCTTCGGGAGTATGGGGTTATCGGGCTTGTCGTTACGAGCTAGTCGGTCTCTGTACAACTGTTGTGAGAGTATGGTTCGTAATGCCAACACTCGGTCGGACTCATTCCCAGTGAGAGTTGGACTCCACCAGGGCTGCCCTTTGTCACCGATCCTGTTCATAATTTTTATGGACAGGATTTCTAGGTGCAGCCAGGGAATGGAGGGTGTCATGCCTGGTGACCACAGGATCTCATCTCTGTTGTTTGCAGATGATGTTGTCCTGTTGGCTTCATCCAGCAATGACCTACAGTTCTTACTGGGACGGTTTGCCACTGAGTGTGAAGCGGCTGGGATGAGAATCAGCACCTCCAAGTTCGAGTCCATGGTCCTCAGCCGGAAAAATGTGGATTGTCCTCTCTGGGTTGGGGACAGGCTCCTGCCCCAAGTGGAGGAGTTTAAGAATCTTGGAGTCTTATTCACGAGTGAGGGGAGAATGGAGCGAGAGATTGACAGACGGATCGGAGCAGCATCTGCAGTGATGCGGACGTTGTACCGGTCTGTTGTGGTGATGAGGGAGCTGAGTTCTAAGGCAAAGCTGTCGATTTACCAGTCAATCTACATTCCTACCCTCACCTATGGTCATGAGCTTTGGATAATGACCGAAAGAATGAGCTCGTGGATACAAATGGCTGAAATGAGCTTTGTCCCTAGGATTCCTGGACCCACCCTTAAAGCTATGGTGAGGAGCTCAGTCATCCAGGAGAGGCTCAGAGTAGAACCGCTGCTCCTCCATATCGAAAGGAGCCAGTTGAGGTGGTTTGGGCATCTGATCAGGATGGCTCCTGGATGCCTCCCACTTGAGGTGTTTTGGGCACGTCCAACTGGGAGGAGACCCCGGGGCAGACCCAGGACTCCCTGGAGAGACTATGTCTCCCAGCTGGCCTGAGAACGTCTTGGTATCCTCTCTGAAGAGCTGGAGCAGGTGGCCGGGGAGAAGAAAATTTGGGCTTCTCTGCTTGAGCTGCTGCCTCTGTGACCTGGACCTCCGGAAAAGCGGTAGAAAATGGATGGATGGATGAATGGATGATTGATGGAGTTTAGGATAACTTTATCCTTCATCTTTGCTAGATAACAACAAAAAGTTATGTTAAAAAAGTGTGTACCTGTGTCTACCTTCTGCCTGCTTTCTAAACTGTCCTGTAAAGCCAAACTGTTGAAGCCCAGTGGCTGTGCCTGGGAATCACTTTCAGATGGTCCTGATAGTAGGATATTATCCGACTCACTGTGACTGCACTGGCTGCAGGAAATTGGAGAATTTTCTTATAGACACTAGAGCAATGGGGCCATATAACCTTGTGTCCTGTCCACTCCAGCAGGAATAACCGTCTTCTGGGCCCTGATTAGCATGGCCAAACTGCACAACCCTTCTTATTAAACAGTAAAAGTTGGAGCCTGGTATCCTTACACAGCAATATGCGGCTTACAGTACCCTTCTTAGCCTAAAGTACTGGACTTTTCAGTAATGACATCTATCATATCAGGATTTGCAGATAAGAAGAGGGTAGTATTTTTTCCCCCAATCTGCCACTGGAAGAAAAATGTTTCCTGTTGCAAAACAACCCCTTAGGTTAAACTTGCACATTGGCTGCAGCAATTGTACTTCATATAAATGTATCAAATCCATTTATCAAAACCTCCGGGCAAAGTGAAAGATTGAGCAGATTTAGGATCTGTCAGTCCAACTTGAATCCTGTTGGCAGGGAGGTCACGGAGCCTTTAGACTACTGAGTTGCCCCAGGTGTGTGAACTGTCTCCTCGGCTGATTGACTTGTGCTCAACTTTGTCACGAACTGCAGAGTGTGTAGCTCTAAAACCTTGAAGGTAACTGACCTAACACCACTGCCAACCCAAAACCATTTTCCCCTGTTTGAAACAATTTTCTATATGCCCCCTACTGGTTACCTTTCCCTGTGTCGGTGACCCTATCTCTACCTCCTGCCTCTCATATGTCATAGGAAGAAGCCAAGTTTGGAGGGGAAAAGCAGATCCTTTCCTTAAGTCCACCAAAACTTTTGCTGCAAAAACCCTCAGGACTATACAATAAACATTTCATTTCCTCTGGTAAGCAATAGGAAGGCTTATATGATGTAAAAGAGCAGAAATAGCTGCTGAAAAAAATGGTTGTCATTCTGTGTTTCTTGGGGTAGATTCTTTCCTGTCATTTGAAGAGCTGGATCTCTGAAGAATTCAGTTTTTTAATTGAAGAGGGATTCAGTATAGAAAAAGCCCTATTTGAACTAGAGATGGGGAAAAAAAACTCTTGACATGCATTATTCAAGTAGAGGTAAAAGGGGAAAAATAATATTTTTGCTACTTCACAATGAATAGAATTTATTCTTACTAGGTATGACCAGTATGCTTGTGTAACCCATTTGTGGGACAGATAATATATTTAAGTAATGAACCAGTGTCTATGCTCATAGGAGGGGTAGAAGAATGAATGAGCAGACAAATGACTGGAGTCACCAGGAAGTTGAACATAAACATGTATTCAGTTCAAATAATAAAAAACATGAGCATTTCAGAATAAATTCTTACAAGAATGAACAAATGTCATTTTGAACCAATTTTTTCTAAAATAAAATAAAAGTCCGTGCACAGTTTTCTGGTGTTTCCTTCAATTAGTCAGTCGTTTTCTACTATGAGTAAAGGTCAGGTTGTCATGTACGCCCCTTTGGGGCAGAGGAGACGACCCAGGCACTGAATTGTAATTGTGACATTTATTAACAAAAATAACAAAGTCCAAAAATAGTGCAGACAATACAAAAATGCAAAACAAGAATAACTTACAGAAATGAGCTCTCCAGAGCCGGCCTAGCTCTGGAGGAGATGGGAGGGTGATCAGAGTACTGATCAGGGGAAAAATGTTCACAGGATGTCCAAAGAAGAACCAATATTGCCGTAATGACACAATGAGTTGGCATGCTTAAATGCATGCTTAAATACGAGGGGACGAATGAGTTGCAGGTGTGAGCCGCTGAGCGAACAGGTGACCTAACTGGGCCAACTGCTCACAGCTGAGATGACCAGGAGCAGACTGTGAGCAGTTAGTGGGAGTGTCTGGGAAAGGGGAGGCTCAAAAGACAACAAACCAAAATATATACAGAAACTAACAAGATCAAACTAACAGACAAACAATACTAGAAATAAATTAAAAGTCTGAGCTCTGTGAAAACACACGCTCAGACACATGACACAGGTGTTCAGTTAGAGCTCTTTATAATCAAGTCACAAGTCTGTTGCAATCCTACCCCACTGGTGCACCTGTGGGGATGAAGAGGTGGATGGGATCTTCCTCCAGATACATCTTGGGTCAAAACCTCCAAGGGAAAAGGAGGTGGTCGTCTCAAGGGGGGCCCGCCATCTCCCCCGTCGAAAAGAACTCAGGTTTCAGTTCTCTATCACAGTGTTCAGGGCCTCTTTAAAAAACCTAGCCTGTATGAAACAAGCTATTACTATAGAGATCCTCACACATACTCACTTTATGGCCATATAAATATATCAAAAATCTCAAATAAACAGTAATACTTTCATTACAAAATAACAATGAATTTCTCTGCATCTTGTACATTCAGTATTGTAGAGTTTTTAACCCTTTTTATATAATTTTAACATTAACCATGAACTATGATTGATTTTCTTTTATGTGTAATTCAATTTAACCATGAATTGACAGTTTACATTCATAAGCAATGCTTTACTGTATATACGTCACACTCAGAGCCCGATTAAGGAGGTTGTGGGCTCCTGGGCTACAGCAATTTTTGGGGCCCTCCCACATATTTATGGGAGTATGATATGCAAAATGGCCATGATTACATGCACAGTAATAACCGTTTATAATCGATTTCTGGAGTTATCTGATTATTAAAGTAGTCATGTGAAAACAATAATAATAAATAAAAAGGCAATTATTGTGCTACATGAAGTGAAATTACATTAACATAGTTTATTGTTCAATAATCCATTTATTCAGTGCATGTAAACATGCCAAATCCGATTACTATTATCTGATTATTCCTAGTTATCGGATTATTGTGGCCATGTAGCTGGGGTCACTGAGGGATCAGCTTGACCTTCAAGGTCCTAAATTACTAAGGCAGTGGCTATGGCAGAGGCGGACTTACCATTAGGCAAAGGTAGGCGGTTGCCTTAGGCCCCGACCTACTAGGGGCCCCGATCTACTAGAAGCCCCATATTGTTTTTAAATGTTTAGCATATTTTTTTTTATTTTATTTTTTTATTTTACCTTTATTTAACCAGGAAAAAAACCCCGTTGAGATTAAAAACCTCTTTTTCAAGGGAGTCCTGGCCAAGAGGCAGCAAAAAAATCAAAATACACTTACAATGACATACAAATCAGATAAAACAGTTACAAATTAGTGAGGCCGTCTCAAGTGTTCTCAATCTGGTTTTAAAGTCGTTCAATGAAACAAGTTCCGTTAGTTTTCATAACATCACGTTATATTTAACGTGATGTCTGACAAAATATAGAAACACGGGTATTTATAACACCACCATATCAAATCACGAACATAATGTCCTCCTGTCACGAGCTTTCACTGTGCTCATGCTCTTAATTTATTTCTGAGTATTTCCTGCATTTTTCCAGTGTTGTGTGTTTTCTTCCTGTGTGTTGGTTTAGGATGGGTTCTTAGTTGTCAGTTTTTCTGTTATGTATTCATGTCCTTATTATTATTAGAGCCTGAGCCACTGACAACGTTAGTCGGCAAAAGCCCTATTGTATCTGCTTCGTTTATTTATTTTTCGTTATTTTTCCACCTAAATGATCTCATTTTTCACCCTCTGAACGTTAACCAAAACGCGATTTTTTTTTGGCAAACCCCTCAGACCCAGCAAAAAATTCGATAAACTGGAAAACATACACTACCGTTCAAAAGTTTGGGGTCACTTAGAAATTTCCTTATTTTTGAAAGAAAAGCACTGTTTTTTTCAATGAAGATAACTTTAAACTAATCAGAAATACACTCTATACATTGCTAATGTGGTAAATGACTATTCTAGCTGCAAATGTCTGGTTTTTGGTGCAATATCTACATAGGTGTATAGAGGCCCATTTCTAGCAACCATCACTCCAGTGTTCTAATGGTACAATGTGTTTGCTCATTGCGTCAGAAGGCTAATGGATGATTAGAAAACCCTTGTGCAATCATGTTAGCACAGCTGAAAACAGTTTAGCTGGTTAGAGAAGCTATAAAACTGACCTTCCTTTGAGCAGGTTGAGTATCTGGAGCATCACATTTGTGGGGTCGATTAAACGCTCAAAATGGCCAGAAAAAGAGAACTTTCATGTGAAACTCGACAGTCTATTCTTGTTCTTAGAAATGAAGGCTATTCCATGCGAGAAATTGCCAAGAAACTGAAGATTTCCTACAACGGTGTGTACTACTCCCTTCAGAGAACAGCACAAACAGTCTCTAACCAGAGTAGAAAGAGAAGTGGGAGGCCCTGCTGCACAACTGAGCAAGAAGATAAGTACATTAGAGTTTCTAGTTTGAGAAATAGACGCTTCACGGGTCCTCAACTGGCAGCTTCATTAAATAGTACTCGCAAAACGCCAGTGTCAACATCTACAGTGAAGAGACGACTCCGGGATGCTGGCCTTCAGGGCAGAGTGGCAAAGAAAAAGCCATATCTGAGACTGGCCAATAAAAGAAAAAGATTAATATGGGCAAAAGAACACAGACATTGGACAGAGGAAGATTGGAAAAAAGTTTTATGGACGGACGAATCAAAGTTTGAGGTGTCTGGATCACACAGAAGAACATTTGTGAGACGCAGAACAACTGAAAAGATGCTGGAAGAGTGCCTGACGCCATCTGTCAAGCAAGGTGGGGGTAATGTGATGGTCTGGGGTTGCTTTGGTGCTGGTAAGGTGGGAGATTTGTTCAGGGTAAAAGGGATTTTGAGTAAGGAAGGCTATCACTCCATTTTGCAACGCCATGCCATACCCTGTGGACAGTGCTTGATTGGAGCCAATTTCATCCTACAACAGGACAATGACCCAAAGCACACCTCCAAATTGTGCAAGAACTATTTAGAGAAGAAGCAGGCAGCTGGTATTCTATCTGTAATGGAGTGGCCAGCGCAGTCACCAGATCTAAACCCCATTGAGCTGTTGTGGGAGCAGCTTGACCGTATGGTATGCAAGAAGTGCCCATCCAGCCAATCCAACTTGTGGGAGGGGCTTCTAGAAGCGTGGGGTGAAATTTCTCCAGATTACCTCAACAAATTAACAGCTAGAATGCCAAAGGTCTGCAATGCTGTAATTGCTGCAAATGGAGGATTCTTTGACGAAAGCAAAGTTTGAAGGAAAAAATTATTATTTCAAATACAAATCATTATTTCTAACCTTGTCAATGTCTTGACTATATTTTCTATTCATTTTACAACTCATGGTGGTAAATAAAAGTGTGACTTTTCATGGAAAACACAAAATTGTCTAGTTGACCCCAAACTTTTGAACGGTAGTGTATGTGCCCCCCCCCACCCCTCATTTTTGTGGGTGGGGCCAAACGTACAAGGTCTATGGAGACTGGAGACCATAAACTTTGCCGTAGAGACATAAAATTTGGGTGAGGTGTGCATCACCTCAAGATATGCAAAAAACATCATTATGGCCCATACCCACCGCTAACAGGAAGGCCACCATCTTGCCTCAAAGTCGCCCCACCTCCAATTCGGAAAAAAAAAAATAAAAAAAAAATCACACCTCGCATTTGAACGCACTAGTCCTAGGGACCTGCTCCGATTGAGCTCATTTTTACATGGCGGCATCTATAGGCATTGGCCATTAAAAATTGTACAAATTAAGTCAAAATCTCAAAAGGCGTGGCCACGGCGAAATTTGACTCCTCCCCTTACAACTTCAACCACCTGTAACTCGGGCAAAACCTGTCCGATGTGCACCAAACTTTCTATTATTGAAAATAGTCCCACCCCGAACACAACTACATCAAAATTCCTGACAAAAGTTATAGTGCCACATAGTGGTTAACGAAAGAATTGCTGAAAACGGTTTTATTTATTACTCATGCGTGGCTGGCCAGAATGAGGTGAAATTTTCTGAGATTCATCAGAACACAGCGATGATCATAACTGAACATCAACATTAGCATGACATCAAATGTGCTACCATGGACACGCCCTCCTCGCCATTCAATCCTTGAGCTTATGGGGAGGGGTGGGAAGGTCTTGGAGTTACAAATTTTTGAACATATGTTGAGGTCACTGTCATATATAGTCCATTTTGGTTTGACAACCCATAACTTACAGGGAAGTGTTGCATCGCAACATGGCAACGGTTGACTACTCGCCATGAAATTTTGGAAAGTTGTATCTTGGACAAACTTTGTCTGATTTTCACCAAATTTTCGACAATGGTTAATAGTCTCACCCTGAACACTCCTATATAAAATTGAAAAGTTTTAGCGCTGCCTAGTGGTAACAACATTGGATCCTTGTAAATTGGACAAACTTTGTACGATTTGCACCAAATTTTATACGATCAATATTCTCCCTTCCCCAAACTTGTCTACATACAAATAATAAACAAAATTCATTGGGCGCAATGGCGAAGTTTGACTCGTGGCCTGTGAAGGGCCCTCTCAAAATCAGCAATACTATGTTATTTTGATTTCAGTATCTGGACCTTACCTGTTGGCTCCCGCTCTCCTGCACCGGAACACCTGAGAAAATCAAAATAATAATAATAAAAATAATAGTTGGTACAGCAGTTCTATATCAGTATTCTAAGACTGTTTCAGCAAAATCTCAACTTCATAGTAAAATGCATAAAATTAAAGCATCAAATAAGTAAATAAATGTGTGAAATTACCAGGGTGACTAGCAGGGGGGCGTACAGAGGCTTGGACAGGTGCAGGTAAAGGTAGGACATTCCTCAGCTGGGGGAAAGTCATTTTAATGTCCTCATCCGTTTGCAGCAGGTTCAGGAAACGTCTAGAAATGTCTTCTCCTTTGTTTAGGATCTTGTCCAACAACTTAACAACGTGCCCCTTCGCGTCTTCTTTGCTGATGTCTCTCAGATTGTTGTACTCTCTGTCAGTAATCAGCCTGTTCTCATGAACCTTGTTGAGGATCAACCTGTAGTCTGCAGATAAAATACTGAGGATTTTTGTTTTGTTGCTCTTCAGCGCAGCAGACATGATGAAAAAACTGCGAGAGAGGAAAAGTAAAATGCAAGAACACTGTCAGTTTACAGCAAACTGCTTGATGGCAAAAATGCGGAGAACCAAATATAACACGATGCACTACATGATTATAATTTTGTTACCAGATGAGCACAAAGTTCTTGCTTCAAACTACCTGGATATTTTTCCTCAGGGAAAATGGTGCAAGATTCAAAACTCCACAGCAGGAGAACCGAAACCTTGAAAAGGAGGGAACACGGAAGTCTGTGAACAGTCGTTCCAGATGCCTGCTTGAGTCTGCTTTTTTATTAATATAGTCTACATTCTTGCAAGTGTACTAATTAAGGCAAATGTTAGAGTGTAATCTGTGACGATTTCATGCAGTTCAAAAAAGTAGAAAAAAAGTGTCTGTTACTAACAAAAATAGCAGTTCTCTGACCAGGAATCGAACACTGGCCGCAACAGTGAAAACGCCGAATCCTAACTGTAACACCCACTAACACCTACTCACTTTAGGTGTAGTACCCTTTTTGGTTCTACTTGGGCTAAAGGGATAATTGGGCCAGATCAGACCGATTACAGGTTCGTAGGAGCCTGGAGGGCGTAACAACAGAAAACACTTACACACGGTGTATGAACTTGCAACTATGTATATTATTGTGACGTTTGCAAGGTTCACACAAAGACAATGGAGCAGATGGTTGTGATCAACGGGATTTATTTTACACACCCCGACCCCCAACCTACTTCTGAGCACAGAGAGGAGGGGAGGTCATTCTCCCAGACCCCTGTTTGAATCATGGTTACACACACATGATACATCTTGCCCTAATCCTGCTAAACACTGCTGGGTCATTATAACGCAGTTATAATGACACAGCAGTATAACTCAGTAATAACACATTTAATACACACACAGAGTAACGTTTTCAACTGGCAAAGCATGCTGGGAAATCCCTGCCCCCCTTAACATGGCCCCGACGTTACATTATTTTACATATATGTATTATTTACAGATATGTACATTTTAACAAAAAAACCCCACTTGTCTCAATAATAAGAAAAATTAAAATAAAATACCCCAAATTATATTTACAGTATATACAGTTTGTGGTATCAGTCCAGGTGACTAGCTGGGTCACTTCTACCAGTCACTAGGATTCGGGCTTCGGCTCGCCATCCAGATCTGGAGATTCACGGTTTTCTGGTCCAACCAGTCCAAACAAAAAAAAAAACAACCAAAACCTGACCTATAAGATAGGTCAGAACACTAAATATAAGCTATTGTTCTATAACTTTTTACAAAATATTTCCAGGTTGTACAACAATAATAATTTTAAACATCTTTAAATCACAGGTTCAACATTCACCATATAATAACAGTCAATGGCAAGGGAATTGGGACCTTTGCTAACCGTTACAGCTCTAAAAAATGCTTTTTTCCGATGAAAAACTAGCCGAAAATTAGCATCGGCGGTTAGCATTATAAGCTAGCGATTAGCATTCCCATACACAATAATGGCACTTACCAAGCTAAGTGACACGTGCGTCAATGGAGTTCCCGCGCTCAAATTTAACAAACGGGACGTTAGAATTTGCTAATACAGCAATGTCTCATTGCAGGTGTTTGTTCAGGCTTACCAATCTCAAATTTTGTCCAAGGCAAAGACTGCTATCAGCACGCTAGCTCACCGTCTCCGTAAAAGAAACACGCTGTCTTGTAGTGATGTGCGAATCGATCCTGAAATATCGATACCTCCGATACCGGATCTTTATACTCTAAAATCGATACTCAAATCAAAATATCGATACTTTTGATAAGTCATTTGAGGTAAGGTATAAGATAAGATAAGCCTTTATTAGTCCCACAATGGGGAAATTCCAGGATTGCAACAGCACAGGGATAGCAACACTCAGAGCAACAATCAGAAGGCAAGGGAAAAACAAGAGCAGCGAGTATACATATATATATATATATATATATATATATATATATATATATATATATATATATATATATATACTGTATAAATATATATATCCTTAACAGAAACATGGTGAAAAGTAACTAAACTATTGAGATGCTGTCTAAGTGACACGTGGTTGGTGGGACTACTTTTTCTTCCGCCTGGGTAAGTGCGTCATGTGTTTTTTTTAGATTTAAAAGACGTATTAGGTGTAGTCGCAAAAAATATCGGTATCGGTATCGGTATCACCAGCCTGAATTTTACTCAGTATCGGATCGGAAAGGAAATCAGTGGTATCGAACATCACTACTCTCTCGGTCGATGTCTGCTGCCACTGGGCAAAATTCCAATTTAGCCCCACCTCCTATGTAACCCCCAACTGAAAAGGTAAATATAAGAGTCAAATTACGCTTGCGCTGACTACACAGGCCTTACCCCCTGAAATCTCATTGGTCCCTTCTTCTTCTTCTTCTGTTTTCGGCGGGGGCACACAACGTAAAGGCGCATTACCGCCATCCAGCGTTGGAGTGTGGACCAGACATTGTACCCCAAACACCCTCCAATAAAAAACAAAAAAACAAAAACAAAACTATATTCAATTAATTAAACCTGTATCTTTAAGGTAAACCAACAACTTTCTTACCCCAACCCCCACCATCATGCTTAAGTTAGCATCACCCACCCCTAATTCTCTAATTCCCTCCACTAATCTGTCTCTCTCCTGGGTATACTTCTGGCAGTGGAAAATGACATGCTCCACACTTTCTTCCTCTTTCTCACAATAATCGCACATCCCTGTCAGGTGCTTACCTACCAAATGCAAGTTTTGTTTAACCTAGTGTGTCCCATCCTTAGCCTAGATAAAATATTCTCTTCCTTTGTATTTCTTGTCCCCATCCTGCCCTTCACTCCAACCGCACTCTGGATAGCATACAAATGTCGCCCTGTTTCCCCTGTGTCCCACCTATGCTGCCACTCCTGCCTAATATACTCTTTAATCAGCGTTTTTGCCTCAGATTTACTCAATGAAATATCCCACACCTCCCAGTGCCCCAGAGCCTGTTTAGCCAATTTATCTGCGGCCTCGTTGCCCTTTACCCCCCTGTGAGCTGGAATCCACATAAACACCACAGCCACCCCTTTGTTTCTGAGTCTATACAAAGTCTCATATATCTCATAGACCAAGTCCTGTCTGCTATCAGATGACCCTGATTTTATTGACAGCAAGGCTGCACTGGAATCCGAACAAAGGACAAAATCCTTGATCGTCAGTTCCTCAATCCTCTGCAATGCAGTCACCAAAGCCAACATTTCGACTGTATATACAGACAGATGGGAAGATGTTCTTCTGTTAACAGATATTTTCAAGGCAGGAATATGGAAAGCAAACCCAGTGCAGCCCGTGTCAGGATCCTTTGATCCATCCGTGAATACTGGGGTAAGGGAGTGATATATTGTTCCCAACCGATCCTCTACTAAAACTGCAGTGTTTCCAAATTCTCTGCCCCCTTGCATCTTTTCCAAAAAATACAAATCAACAGACACTGGATAGAAAAACCATGGAGGAGTGACTGGCAAAGGAACTGATGGAATATATGTTCTATCACATAGCTTCATATCCCTGACTACTCTCCCAGCGTAAAATGCAAAATTCTCCCTTTTAACTCTTTACCCCTCCCAACAAGGCAACAACACTCTGACTGTAGGGTGTTTCTCTTGAGTGTGCCCCTGCAGATTGACCCAATAGCTCATCATCATCTGTTTATCCCTGATATTTAATGGCATTTCCCCCATTTCCACCTGGAGAGCAGCAACAGGAGTTGTTTTAAAGGCCCCACAGCAGATCCTCAGTGCTTGGGCCTGGATGACATCTAACTTGCTCAACGTGGTTTTGGAAGCAGATCCATATACAATACACCCATAATCCAATACAGACGTAATTAACGCAACATAAATGTTTTCATAGCCGTTCTACTAGCACCCCACTCAGTCCCTGTCAAACACCTCATCACATTCAGTACCTTTTTGCACTTAACTGACACCTTCTGAATATACTCCCTCCAAGTTAGATTAACATCAAACCAGACACCCAGAAACCTGAAAACTTTGACTTGTTCTAATTCCTGAGCATACAATGTTAACTGGGCATCAGCTACCCTTTTCCTTGTGAATACTACTACCTTTGTTTTCTCAACAGAGAATTTAAATCCCCAGGAATATGACCACCCCTCCACTGCACTTATTGCTTCTTGTATTTTCCCTCTTATATACTTAAAATTACTCCCTCTTTTCCATAATGCCCCATCATCAGCAAATAAAGAACGGCCAATATCGTTGTTCACAACAGAAAAAACATCATTTATCATAATAGAAAAAAGTACTGGGCTTATAACACTACCCTGGGGGGTGCCATTTTCCACCAAGTACCTATCTGACAAGGCTCTGCCCACTCTAACTTGAATGTGCCTATTAAACAAAAAATCTTTTATCCAGTTAAATGTTCTCCCACAGATTCCTATCATACTTAGCTTTATCATTAGCCCCTCCTTCCACAACATGTCATATGCCTTTTCCACGTCAAAGAACACTGCAATTATCGACTCTCTGTTTACTTGAGCCTTCCGTACCTCTGTCTCCAAACACACAACAGGATCCATAGTTCCCCTTCCTTTTCTAAATCCACTCTGATGTGGTGACAAAATTCCCCTACTTTCAAGATAGAAAGCAATTCTATCTGTAATCATTCTCTCCATTATTTTTCCCTAATGCGATGTTAGAGCTATAGGCCTGTAGCTCGCTGGGTCTGAGGGATCCTTTCCAGGTTTTCTTATAGGAACAATCACTGCCTCTTTCCATGCAGTTGGGAGCTTTCCCTTTTCCCACACTTTGTTGTAGATTTCCAATAGCTTCCTCCTTGCCAAAGTCCCTAAGTGTTTCACCATGATGTAACAGACATTGTCTTTCCCAGGGGATATTAATCCTGATTTGTTTACTGCTCTTTCCATTTCATCTAGAGTGAAAGGAGAATCCAAAGAGCTACTAAAGTCACACCTTTCCTCTAAAACCCCAGGGTGTGCTAAACTCGTCCTACTTCTTCCTCTTTTACCTTCTTCAGTCAAATTGCTTGAGCTATGAATTTGAGTCAGGCTCTTTGCTATCATTGTTTCTTTTTCCTCATCAGTTATTGCAATCTCTCCCCCACTTTTTAGTATTGGATACTGCCATTCCCTCCTGACTCCCCTCATAGCCTTGATCATGCTCCACACATCTCCCACGGCTGTTGATCTACCTACAGTGCTACAGTATCTCTGCCAGCTTTCTCTCTTGGCCCTCCGGATAGTTTTCCTGGCTTTTGCTAGTGCTCTCTTATAATTAATCAAGTTTTGCCAATTATGAGTTCTCCTTAGGACCTTAAGTATCTTATTCCTCTCTTTAATAGCTCTAGTGCACTCCTCTGTCCACCAAGGCACTGCTTTCTTTAACCTTTTCCCTTTACTTTTAGAGATTGACTGGTTGGCTGCTTCCAGAAAAATAGTTTTAATACTTTTCTCCATACTTTCAATGTCTTCACTGACCTCTACTAGGGGAAGGTCTCTCTCACAAATAAACTTAAATAACTTCCAATTAGCAGTGCTAAAAATCCACCTCCCTTTTTTGTGACCACTTACCCTATTCGCTGAAATGAAAAGATTACAATACACTGGAAAATGATCACTTCCCACCGAAGACTCCTCTAAAACCTCCCACTCACACACACTTGCAATATTATTAGTCACCAACGTTAAGTCAAGAACTGAACCACTCCCCGTATGTACATCAATTCTAGTTGCTCTACCATCGTTTAAACACTAGATTCTTCTCTTCCAAGAGTTCTTCAATAATCTCACCATTTATGTCTGTATGATTTGCCCCCCATAACACATTATGGGCATTAAAGTCCCCACAAACTACCACCCTGCTCCCATCTATCCCCTCCATCTGAGATAATTGACTCAATATCAACCTCTCACAAGGATTGTACAAATTAACAACTACTAATTCCCCCTCTTTAGTCCAAATTTCAACTACCACGTATTCCAGTTCAGCCCCTTTACCTATCTCTCTAAACTGAATTCCCTCCCTCACAAATGTTGCACACCCACCTCCCATTCCCTCCTTTCTATCATTCCGAATAGAAACATATCCCACTATTTTAAAATCCAGATTGGGTTTCAACTACGTCTCCTGAACACAAATAACATCTGGTTTGTCTGAAAGTTCCTCAATATATCTTTTGAATTCCTGTCCATTTGCCAACAAACTTCTTGCATTCCATTGAATCAATATGACCATCCTCACAATTCCTATCCAGATGATGCTTGGTCCTGACTTGTCTGGCTTTTAAGCCTACTCCTCACCTCCTCCCAAGTTAAACCACTGTAACCAAGATGATTAGCTGCTGCTTTCACTATTATTTGAATTCTTTCAGTTTTAGACTTGACTTCCATTGTGGCATTCACAACTCCTGCTATAAAAATAACCAGTCTCTTCAGATCAACCTGGATTTCCCCATTCCGTACCAGTTCTCTTTCCCCTACAGGCAGCCTCCCCCCAGTCCTTTGCCCATTCCCTCCTCCCTGGTCCATCCTTTTCACTGCTTCGGCATAAGAAACTTTATTCTGTACTCTGACTCGCTGAATTTCCCTTTCTCTCATCATTCTTTCACAGCCTCCATAGGCCACACTATGACTCCCGCCACAATTACAACACTTTGGCGTTTCTTGCTCACATTCTCCATACTGGTGGTTGCCCCCACACCTTGCACACCTTCTTCTCCATCTACAAGTATTAGCTATATGTCCAAACCTTTGGCAGTTATAACACCGAATTGGATTAGGAACAAATTCTCTTACCCCATACCTCAAAAAGCCCAAATTTACATTTTTTGGGAGCACTTCTCCTTCAAACTCAATCACCACACCCTCTTGATCCAAGATGGTGCCCACAGTGGTCGCCATGGTGCTTCGCTGCGCTTTTTTTTGTTTGTTTTTGTTCGTCAGTTGTGTGTCTGCCTGCTCTTACACCCGTGAAGAGCTACTAAATATCAGGACTTTCACTCCCACGGACCTACTCCCAGTTTTTTTTGGCTCTTGCCGCCGATCTGGTTCACTTTTTAGCCCAAAAAGTGAGACGTCGAAAGAGAGGAAGACGAGTGGGCGCCCTCGTGTGGCTTTGCAGGAGAGGCACGCGCACGGCCTTGCCTGGGATCTTTCTGTCCAACGTCAATTCTCTTTATAACAAAGTAGATGAACTGAGACTGCTGATGCGATTTAAGGACCTCTCCACCTCGCGTGCCCTCTGCTTTACTGAGACCTGGCTCAAGGAAAAGACACCGGACAGCGCGCTCCTCCTCGAGGGATTTCAGCTGTTTCGTGCAGACCGCGACACGGGGCTCTCCGGCAAGACCACAGGCAGAGGAGTCTGCTTCTACATCAACAGCAGCTGGTGCTCCGATGTAACTGTGATCTCCCAACACTGTTCTCCCGCTCTGGAATATTTATTCATCAACTGCAAGCCATTTTATTCCCTGCGTGAGTTTGCTTCATTCATCCTGGCTGCTGTTTACGTCCCGCCCGACGCGGACGTGCGTGAGGCTCAGCGTGCGCTCGCGGATCACATTCAGCAAGCGGAGCGGACTTTCCCGGACTCTCTGGTTATTGTGGTTGGCGACTTTAACCAGAGCAACCTGAGCCACGAACTGCCCCGGTACAAACAGTTTATTAAATGCCCCACCAGAGGAGAGAACACGCTGGATCACTGTTACACTACAGTTAAGGACGCGTATCGCACTGTTCTCCGCGCTGCGCTTGGACTATCTGATCACGTGATGGTCCACCTGATTCCCACATACAGACAGAGACTGAAGCTCACAAAACCTGTTGTGAGCACTACGAGGAAATGGACCAGTGAAGCTGTGGAGGAGCTGAGCAAAAACTGACTGGGACATGTTTAAAGGAGCCACGGATGATCTGGATGAGTACATGGACACTGTGACCTCATATATCCACTTTTGTGAGGAGAGCATTCTTCCATCGCGCACCAGGGTGAGTTACTCCAACGACAAGCCCTGGCTCACAGCTAAGCTCAGACAGATCAGGAAGAAGAAGGAAGCAGCGTTGAAAAGTGGAGACCGGGACTGCTACAGGGAGGTCAAATACCGGTTTAGCAGAGAGCTGAGGAGAGCTAAATCTGTGTATTCTGAGAGACTCCAGCACCAGTTCACTGCTAACGACTCTGCTTCTGTGTGGAGAGGACTAAGGCAAATCACCAACTATCGGCCTCAGGCTTCTAAGGGACAGGATGACAAAGCCCTTTGTCAAAGACTGTCCCAACACTATGCCCGTTTTGACACCTCGTCAGCTGTGTCCAACTCCCCCCCTCCCCCCAGCGCCACTGCCTGCATGGTCCCCACTTCATCAAAGGCACCCCCCCTCCTCTCCCCCTGCCCTTGCCATCAGTGAGCAGGACGTGCACAGACAGTTCTTCAGACTGAACCCGCGCAAGGCCCCCGGTCCGGACGGCGTGTCTCCCTCCACCCTGAGACACTGTGCGGAGGAGCTGACTCCTGTCTTCACAGACATTTTTAACACCTCCCTGAAGTCATGCCACGTGCCGGCCTGCCTCAAAACCTCTACCATCGTCCCTGTCCCCAAGAAGCCACGGATCACTGGACTTAACGACTACAGACATGTAGCGCTCACCTCTGTAGTCATGAAGTCCTTTGAGCGCCTGGTCCTGCCCCACCTCAAGACCATCACCACTCCCCTCCCGGACCCGCTGCAGTTTGCCTACAGAGCCAACAGGTCTGTGGACGGCACAGTCAATCTGGCCCTCCACTCCATCCTGCAGCACCTGGACTCCCCGGGAACCTACGTCAGGATCTTGTTTGTGGACTTCAGCTCTGCATTCAATACCATCCGCCCCACTCTGCTCCAGGACAAGCTGTCCCTGCTCAACGTGCCTGACTCCCTCTGCAGGTGGATCACCGACTTCCTGACGGACCGGAGGCAGCATGTGCGGCTGGGAAAGACTGTCTCAGACTCTGTTAGCATCAGCACCGGATCACCCCAGGGCTGTGTATTTCCCCCCCTGCTCTTCTCCCTGTACACCAACTCCTGCACCTCCAGCCACCAGTCTGTCAAGCTGATCAAGTTTGCGGACGACACCACCCTCATCGGGCTCATCTCCAACGGCGATGAGTCCGTCTACAGGAGAGAGGTGGCCCAGCTGGCGTCCTGGTGCAGCCACAACAACCTGCAGCTGAACGCTTTGAAGACAGTGGAGATGATCGTGGACTTCAGAAAAGTCACAGCCCCTCTGCCCCCCTTACCCTCACAGACTCTCCCATCACCACTGTGGATTCCTTCCGTTTCCTGGGCACCACCATCACCCGGGACCTCAAGTGGGAGCCGACCATCAGCTCCCTCATCAAAAAGGCCCAGCAGAGGATGTTCTTCCTGCGGCAGCTGAGGAAGCTCAAGCTACCCACCAAGATGTTGGTGCAGTTCTACACAGCCATCATCGAGTCCATCCTCACCACCTCCATCACCGTGTGGTACGCAGGAGCCACCGCCAGGGACAGACTAAGACAGCAGCGCGTTGTGCGCGCTGCTGAGAAGGTGATCGGCTGCAAGCTCCCATCCCTCCAGGACCTGTACATCTCCAGGACCTGGAGGCGTGCAGGTTGGATCATAGCCGACCCTTCACACCCTGGACATGTACTGTTTGCCCCCCTCCCCTCAGGCAGAAGACTTCGGTCCATTCAGACTAAAACCTCCCACTACATGAACAGCTTCTTCCCCTCTGCCATCAGACTGCTGAACACTAAGTGACTTATTAGACTCTCGTGCACTACGTACAGCAGCTCAACCGGACTCATGACAATTATCACTGTTTTCTTTTTGCACTACTGACTGCACTATGTGGAACTCCACAATCTGCTGCTTGTTAATATATTTAAAAATTGCATAGATTAGTATTACTTATTCATATTCTACCTTTTATTGCATGCATAGTTTTTTATTTTTATCTTTAGTGCTACTCCATGTTTAATGTTGCAGCATTGCACCGAGACAAATTCCTAGTTTGTGTACTACATGAACAATGGCAATAAATCTGATTCTGATTCTGAGTGTCTCTCCTCTGTCCTTCCCGAGTGGCCTGTAGTCTACGAGCTGCTTTTACTATCCCCCCTTTTAAATTAGCTTTAATTTCTTCCATTGTGACTCCTATTGGCACCCCCCAAATTACACCCTTGTTCCACTTTGATCCGTTATCAATAAAGCTTGTACTTTTCACTTTGAACCGCCCAACCTCCCTCATTTTGTCAGCTCTTTCCCTTTGCTCCTCATTCCTACATACAATCAGCAGATTTCCATCCCTCAGCACCTTTGCCATAAGTATATCTCCAACCTGGTTTTTCAATATTGTTAATTTAACTGGGCTCATTGTAGATATCCCCTTTTCATCCTCGAACCTTACAATAATTTTGAATTCGGCTCCTTCCTGCCCTCCTCCCTCCGCACCACCACCACTTCCACTACTTCTAGCCTTCTTTGCATTATTTTCAGGAAAGTTATTCTCCCTTTTCTCTCTCCCTTTCCCGCTTCCCTGCCCAGTATCCATACTGTCTTCACTATCCCACAAATCAGAATCTCCCCAGTCTGGCCCATTCACAACGCCGCTGCGCCGACCCGCCACACCTTCCTTTACCACGCATCTCCTCCTCATTTTCCCATGCCCGCAAACTCCAGCCCCGTCACCCGACCTCCTTGCCAAGCCAACCGACAAATTTCTCTGACCCTCTCTCGGAGATCTAACCATCCGACACTGTGGACCAAAAAATTTCAAGTCTCAGTACTGTTCGAAAACTGCCGACAAAGAGTGTCTTAGAGCGCTGTGTCAACCTCATTGGCCCCTTTGTAATCACCCTTCATTTAATAGCCAATTTGAAATGTTTCACAAAAAAAAGGAAACATCTATCAACCAATCATCATTGCTCTGGTGATTTGCTGATTTAAACAACATGGCTGCGGAGTACAAGGCGCCAGCATGATGGGGACCTGCGATTGCTGTGGGAGGCACAAACCCATACATAAGTTCGTTTGCGTCAATCACACTACAATGATAAGTCCCCAATTAAAATGACTGTGTCATCTGCATGTTTGCAAAGTTTTTTCTATTTTTTCTAGCATGTAAATCTGTTTGATTTTAAACTGCAGCTGTGACTCTGAATAAAGATTGTACAAAGCACTAGCTTAGCTACCTTTGTCATAACCCTAATAAATAGTGGCGGCTCTGAAAAACTACTATCACTAACATTAACAGAAGGTCTTACTGAAAATAAGCTGGGGTTTTCTCACTTTCAGCATCCGTAATTAGGTACCGTATGTTTGAAAAAGTATTAAACTCACATATGAAAATGTATTTTCTTAAATGACGACAGAAGGTGTATACAAATAAAGATGCATTTTCTCAATAACACTAACATTATGCTGAGCCAAGGTGTGAATTTAAAAAGAAGCGTAGTCAACAGAGGTGCTGTAGCACATTAAATCTAATTCGATAAAGAAAGCATATACACAAATTAATATTCAGGTTCAGGTTACTTTATTTGTACCCGTAGGCTGATTTGTTTTGCAGTCAGGTGACATCCATTTTTACAAACCACAATTACATTCAACATG
The DNA here is from genome assembly GCA_020510985.1 of Pholidichthys leucotaenia. Lineage (NCBI taxonomy): Eukaryota > Metazoa > Chordata > Actinopteri > Cichliformes > Pholidichthyidae > Pholidichthys > Pholidichthys leucotaenia. Next base: position 42,379,795 of record CM035850.1, read on the forward strand.
AACACAAACACAGGCAGGCACACATGAAGCTGACTATAAACATAATATTTGCTGATGCTGAATTTTCTGATTTTACAGAACTCACATTAAAAATTCACTAATGATGCACTCATTTCATGTAACAATTTATTACTATATAAAAAAGAACATGTCTATGCACTACAAATCAATAAAATGAAGTTACTCAGAATATCACATTTACTTAAGTAAACATACAGCTTTGTCTTCATACAAGTAATCAACAAACAGTAAAAAAGCTTAAAGTACTAAAAGTACAAATAAAGAACAGCAATAAACCGCTTGAACACTTATCTAAAGGAATGGGTCATATGCAGTGCTATATGGGTTGACTCCTTGCCATGGAGCATCTTGTATTAATTGGTAAAAAAAAAAAATATAAACAATCATTTCTTCACTTACCATGTGCTCCTTGATCTTTAATCACACCTCACTACAGTCAATTAAATGGTGTATTAACATGTAAAGTTAAACAAAGTTACTCTGTCTACTGATGTGATAAAATATTTTCCGTGATTTTTAAGTTTTGCTGCATTGAAAGTAAAGCTGTGACATGTGATTGCCAGACAGCGTTATTTTGCTATGAAAATTATGATAGCATCACCCAAAAATTATTTTCCAATGCATTTCCTGTAGACTGCTTTTCTCTTTTCTTGTACTTTGCCTCCCTCTTGTGGTTGTATATCCTAACTGCACCCCTTTGACAAAACATTTCACTGCATGAAGTCAACCAGAGCCACATTTTATTTATTGGCTTGCTTTTAAATGTGCACTTGGCACATGACAAAGGCATATTAAAATTGCATAAAAACACAATAACAGTGCTGTGGTTCAACAGAACTTTTAGAAATATTTTCCCTCTTTAACAACAAATAGAATGCAAAAAACTAAATTCTGTAAATAACCATTTTGGTCACATCTTACTCAGGCATATGTCAAAGTGCATAAAAACTCAGTGTGCACTGTTAGTGGCATAAACATTTCTTTCCCTTTTGAAATAAAATATAGTACATCACAAAGTGCATTTAGCTGAAGAAAAAAAGATCTGTCAAACACTTCAGTGCACAACCCCCCCCCAAGAATACATTGATAACATTACTAAACACTGCACATTGACTATTGTTCTTTGTTTTGCTTTAAATCACCACGTGTGAGTAGGAACCTCTTTTTTAACTACACATTCCATTACACATATCAAACAAAAATTTCTAGGAGAGCTAAGGATGCAAAAGGCACCCACTTAAAAGACTAACGACTTCAGTCTTGAAGATTTGAGTTTTTTCCTCCAAAAATTATAACAGTGTTCTTGTAGATCTGAAACAGATTGTATAAGGGAAAAAGTCAAAATATTATTACCATTTACACTTTTGACCATAATTTTGCAGAGCAACAACAGAACAATAACTCCCTCTGGAATGGTCATGCTACTTGTATCAACACGCCCAGTCACGTGCCCGTAGCAAGCAACGCCTCTTTATGTTGGTCATATCATGTGACTTCTCCGATGGAAAAAGTGCATCCATCGCATCAGTAATCACAGTATTGAAGCGGAGAGGGGACGGAGGGAGAGGAGGTGCCTGTATAAAAACAAAAAACAAAAAACAAGGTACATATTTAATCAAAACATTAAATATTATTTCACAGGCTGATCACCTCCATGCCACGCCACATTGATACAGTAATTAATCCAAAATTTACCCCGACCAAGTATTGAGTGTGTACATGGGTATACTTTTCAACCAGCCAACATTTCTATTAAAAAACTATTTTTTTACATAATTTTATGTAATATTCTAATATTTTTGAGAATACTGACAATCCTACATTGGTTCTCTATGGGGTTTAGGTCAGAAGAGTTCTTCTTTGCTGACCTTCACGCAACCTGTAGAGAAAAATAAGAGCAGTTAATTACAGACGTGGACAAAATTGTTGGTGTCCCTCTGTTAATGAAAGGAAAAGCTCACAATGGTCACAGAAATAACTTGAATCTGACAAAAGTGGTAATAAACAAAAATTATATGACAATTATCCAATGAAAATCAGACAATGCTTTTGAATTGTGGTTCAACAGAATTATTTTAAAAACCAAACTCATGAAACAGGCCTGGACAAAAATGATGGTACCCCTAGAAAAAATTGAAAATAATTTGACCATAGGGACATGTTCAACCAAGATGTGTCCTCTAATTAACATCACAGGTGTCTACAAACTTGTAATCAGTCAGTCGGCCTATTTAAAGGGTGACAAGTAGTCACTGTGCTGTTTGGTGACATGGTGTGTACCACACGAAACATGGACCAGAGGAAGCAAAGGAGAGAGTTGTCTCAGGAGATTAGAAAGAAAATTATAGACAAGCATGTTAAAGGTAAAGGCTATAAGACCATCTCCAAGCAGCTTGATGTTCCTGTGACTACAGTTCAGTTTCAGATTACTTTATTTGTACCCGTAGGTAGATTTGTTTTGCAGTTTGGTGACATCCATATTTACAAGCCACAAATTACATTCAAAGCCACAAATTACACATATTATTCAGAAATTTAAGATCCACGGGACTGTAGTCAACCTCCCTGGATGTGGCCGCAGGAGGAGACAGATAATACGAATGGTAACAAAAGAGCCCACAACAACCTCTAACCACATTAATGGTGAACTCCAAGGTCAAGGTACATCAGTGTCAGATCGCACCATCTGTCATTGTTTGAGCCAAAGTGGACTTCATGGGAGACGACCAAGGAGGACACCACTGTTGAAAACAAATCATAATAAAAAAGCCAGACTGGAATTTGCCAAATTGCATGTTGACAAGCCACAAAGCTTCTGGGAGAATGTCCTATGGACAGACGAGACAAAACTGGAACTTTTTGGCAAGGCATATCAGCTCTATGTTCACAGACACAAAAATGAAGCATACCAAGAAAAGAACACTGTCCCTACAGTGAAACATGGAGGAGGTTCTGTTATGTTCTGGGGCTGCTTTGCTGCATCTGGCACAGGGTATCTGGAATCTGTGCAGGGTGTAGCGGGTTACAATGAAATCTCAAGACTATCAAGGTATTCTAGAGAGAAATGAGCTGCCCAGTGTCAGACAGCTTGGTCTCAGTCGCAGGTCATGGGTCTTGCAACAGGATAATGACCCAAAACACACAGCTAAAAACACCCAAGAATGGCTAAGAGCGAAACATTGGACTATTCTAAAGTGGCCTTCTATGAGCCCTGATCTAAATCCTATTGAACATCTGTGGAAGGAGCTGAAACATGCCGCCTGGAGAAGGCACCCTTCAAACCTGAGACAACTGGAGCAGTTTGCTCATGAGGAGTGGGCCAAAATACCTGCTGAGAGGTGCAGAAGTCTCATTGACAGTTACAGAAATCATTTGATTGCAGTGATTGCCTCAAAAGGTTGTGCAACAAAATATTAAGTTAAGGGTACCATTATTTTTGTCCAGGCCCGTTTCATGAGTTTGTTTTTTAAAATAATTCTGTTAAACCACAATTCAAAAGTATTGTCTGATTTTCAGTTGTTAATTTTCATAGAATTTTTATTTAAGATAAGATAAGATAAGATAAGCCTTTATTAGTCCCACAATGGGGAAATTCCAGGATTGCAACAGCATAGGGATAGCAACACTCAGAGCAACAATCAGAAGGCAAGAAAAAACAACATCTAGTAAACATATGTCCATATTACTATAAATGTATATATATAGACACAGTGCAGAGCATTATGGCTGGTGAATGTGCAGCAGAAAGTCTAAGCTCTCTCTCCGCGGATGCAGCGGGCCAGCTGGAAGTCTTTGGGCATGATGGTGACCCCCTTAGCGAAGAAGAGACCCACCAGGTGGGCCTCGCTGGTCTCCTGCAGAGCCATGACGGCGAAGCTCAGGAAACGCAGGACGGTCTTGAAGTCCTGAGCGATCTCCCTCACCAGGCGCTGGACGGGTAGCTTACGGATGAGCAGCTCCGTGGATTTCTGGTAGCGACGGATCTCTCTCAGAGCCACGGGCCTGTGACGGCGAGGCCTCTTCAATCTGCCGGTGGCCAGAGCGCCTCTCCGAGCAGCCCTGGTGGCTAGCTGTCTCCTGGGGGGCTTCTTCCTCCAGTAGATTTTACGGGCGGTCTGCTTGGTTCTTGCCATCGCTCTTTATTATTCTGTCTTATATTTCTTTCACGCCGCCTAAACCCCAGCCCGGCACCCGCGTCCTTTTCGCTACAGCTCCCGGTATTTATTGACCATTGTGGGTTTTTCTTTCATTAACAGAGGGGTACCAACAATTTTGTCCAAGTCTGTATATCTCAAAAAATTAGAATATCATGAAAAAGTTCAATATTTTTGGTCTCTCATTTCAGAAAGTGAAACCCATGTATTATATAGATTCATTACACAGCGAATGATATATTTCAAGTGTTTATTTATTTTAATTTTGATGATTATGGCTTACAACTCATGAAACAAAGGTCAAACATGCTAATGCTAACGGGCTAGATGCGAACGTTAGCTAAAATGCTAATCTCAAGGTAAACAAATTTAGCAATGTTTTCTCACACAACTTCTAACAAAATAAACGTAACACTTATATCTAACGGTTAACATGCAAAATGTTAAGTTCATACCAACATACAGGCTGTGCTTGACTCAGGACTGCGGACCTACAACAGAATTGTCATAAATATTACATTTAAGTGGAGTCACTGCTAGTTAGTTCAGCTACAAACTGACGAGCTAACAAAGGTTGATAAATGTAATACAGATAATTACCAGATGTGGTCTATATTAATCATATATCCCATAACCTACATATGTATAAGCATGTGAGAATGTTTGGTGATTACATATGTAAAGCGACTTCACACCTCAGAACAGGACAAAAGGTCTCAACCGCCAGTGAAGATCAAAGAGCATCCGAGGCACTGCGGTGGAGACCAGATAGGTCGCCCTGACCTCCCAGGGCCAGGTGGAGGGGTACCAAGACAAAGGAGGGGGATTAAGATAATGAGGGATGTCAGCTTTGATATGCATGTCTTTTGTATGTGTGAGTATAAGTACGTAGAGCCGAATGTGTTCGCTCTCTTACTTCTTCTGCTGCTGCACTAGATGAGACTTGTTAGAGGAGCGAAGCTGATAATAAACTTTGGTTTATAAGTCACATCGCCTCGTTATTCCAAGCTCTTCTACACTGGTGACCCTGACGCGAGGATGGAACAGAGACGTTCTCCCACGATTGACTCATCAGAGGCGACCCAGGCAGACGCTGGCGCCCATGCAGACAGGGGAACAGATGGACAACGTTCCCCCATGGTAGAAGCTACAGAGAGGGCTCAACCGAGCACCAGCTCCGCCGCGAGAGCCGAAGGAAGGCGCTCTCACCCTGCGGACACATCAGGGACGGCCCACACAAGCGCCGTCACCGTCAAGCTGCCGGACTTCTGGCAGGAAGACCCGAGCTCGTGGTTTCAGCAAGCTGAGGCTCAGTTTGCACTGGCGGGCATAACGGCAGACGACACAAAATTTTATCGCCAAACTCGACGCTGCCACTTCGAGATGTGCGCGGAGTATAATCCAGCGGCCGCCTGCCCAGGACAAATATAGAGAACTGAAGGCGACCATCGTCAAGAATTTCGTCCCCTCAGCCGAGGAGAGAGCAGAGAGGATCCTGGCGATCTACGGCCACAGAGGATGCAGACCCAAGGCCCTCATGGAGGACATGCTGCAGCTCAAAGAAGAGGACAATGACAACTTCCTCTTCCAATTTATATTCCTCAGTACGCTGCCGCCACACATGAGAGGGACGCTTGCCAACATGCGATGCAGCACCCAGCAAGACTTCCGCACGCTGGCTCGCGAAGCGCAGCGACTCGTCAACGCCTACAGGGAACAGACACCCACAGCAGCATCCGCAGGCCTCAACGCCGATGTCCGGAGCCACGGGGAGCCACAAACCACTGAGCAGAATCCGCCCGCCATGGCAGCGACACGGCCAAGACGTAACAGACGGAGCGACGTCTGTTATTACCACCACCGCTTCGCTGAGAAGGCTTACAAATGCCTTCCCCCCTGCAAATTCACGATTTCGGAAAAACGCCTAAGCCGAGAACCTTTAACAGCGGCAGTTCTCGGCGAAAAAAGCAAGCTTCTATATGTGACGGACGGACACACCGGCAAACAGTTCCTCATTGACACGGGAGCTCAACTGAGTTTTATCATGCCCTCCCAAGCAGACCGGGCCATGGGCCCCGGGGGCAACTGAGCGATGGCAGCCAACGGCTCCATCATCGACACTTACGGCTGAAAGGAGCCTGCCCCTCTGCATCCATGGCCAGCAACTACAGATGGACATTTGTTGTAGCGGCGGTGAGTTTTAACTTGTTGGGCGCAGACTTTTTGTGTGCACATGGGTTATTGTCGATCTAGCGAACAGACGCTTGGTTAATGCACTGTCATTTTCTTCTATTCCCTGCTCAGCTCGAGTTTCTCCACCACCCGTGCAGGCCAACGTCATTACAGCAGGAGGTAAGTTTGATCAACTCCTCACCCAATTTCCAGCACTCACAGTTCCCAAATTCTCAGCTACAGTGGCTAAGCACGGGGTCGAACACTTTATTCCCACAACGGGCCCACCCGTATTCGCCAAAGCTCGGCGCTTAGACGCGACCAAGCTCGCCATAGCTCGGGACGAGTTTACCACCCTTGAAAAACTAGGCATTATCAGGCGCTCAAAAAGCCCCTGGGCGTCACCGCTTCACATGGTCCCGAAATCCGACGGTTCTTGGAGACCGTGCGACGATTACCGCAGATTAAACAATGCGACAGCGCATGACCGCTACCCAATTCCTCACATCCAAGATTTTTCACTACATCTGGCGGGTGCGTGCATTTTTTCTAAAATAGACCTGGTCCGCGGCTATCACCAAGTCCCCGTTCGAGCGGAAGACATTCCTAAAACTGCTGTAATAACCCCCTTCAGTCTTTTCGAATTTTTGCGGATGCCTTTTGGCCTCAAAGGCGCGGCTCAAACCTTTCAGCGGATGACGGACGCGGTATTACGCGACCTCCCCTTCGTGTTCGTCTACCTCGACGATATGCTGGTAGCCAGCTCGTCTGAGGAAGAACACGAACAGCATCTCACTATGGTTTTTCAGAGACTAGAAGAGCACGGGTTAATAATCAATCCAGCCAAATGCAAATTCGGCGTGTCACAAATTGATTTTTTGGGGCACAGAGTTTCACCGAAGGGGGCAGTCCCACTGTCAGACAAAGTTTGCGCAGTAAAAAATTTTCCACGGCCACAAACGGTCAAATCGCTGCAAGAATTCTTGGGAATGGTTAATTTTTACAACCGTTTCCTCCCCCGCGCAGCTCAACTCATGCAGCCCCTGTATGACGTGTTCAGAAAACAAAAGCCTTCCAACACGGTCGAATGGACCCCGGAGCGCGAACGCGCCTTCGCGGAAGTAAAAAGTGCTCTAGCTAACGCCACACTGTTGGTTCACCCCGATCCCTCGGCCCGCATTGCGCTAACCACAGACGCTTCAGACCTGGCCATAGGGGCAGTTATGGAACAACACGTTGGCAGAACCTGGCAACCTTTGGCATTTTTCAGCAAATCGTTAAACCAAACTGAGCGTAAATACAGCACTTTTGACAGGGAGCTGCTAGCGCTTCATTTATCCATCCGCCACTTCCAGTTCTGGTTAGAAGGGCGGCGTTTCACGGCTTTTGTAGACCACAAACTGCTCACCTTTGCGATGGCTAAAATTTCAGAACCATGGTCAGGCAGGCAACAAAGACAGCAATTTCAGAGTTCACCACAGACATTCGACATGTGGCAGGCAAACTTAACGTGGTAGCAGACTGCCTCTCTCGCGCTGTGACATCGCCAGAGCGAGAGGAGGACAGATTATACTACCTCAGCCGCAGAACTCTTCGCCAACGCGGACACATACGCAGCCCCAATCCACGTAGGGATAGATTACACAGCCATGGCAGAGGAGCAAAGTAGTGACGCGGACGTGCGCGCACTCCTGTCTGGACCAACAGGGTTAAGGTTGGAGGAAAGGGGTTTACGCGACGGTGTGCCCCCCCAATATGCGACATCTCAACCGGCCGACCTCGCCCGGTAGTCCCAGCTGCATGGCGCCGCCGTGTTTTCGACTCAATTCACTCCCTCGCGCACCCGGGTGTGCGCGCTTCGGTTAAAATGGTCGCCGAAAAGTTTGTGTTGCCGGGCCTGCGCAAAAACGTAAAAGAATGGACAAAGACTTGCATTTCTTGTCAGCGCGCCAAAATACACAAACACACAAAAGCCCCTCTAGAGCCTTTTCGGATCCCAGCTAAAAGGTTCGACCACGTTCATGTCGACCTCGTGGGACCTCTACCTTCCTCCCAAGGTTTCACACATCTGTTAACAATGATAGATCGTACTACGCGCTGGCCTGAGGCGGTCCCTCTGGCGTCAACCACAGCGGAGGAAGTCGCTCGCGTTTTTTTGACAAACTGGGTGGCACGCTTCGGTGTCCCATCGGACATCACGTCCGATAGGGGGCCTCAATTTGTCTCGGAGCTTTGGTCAGCAGCTTAGGAGCAACAATTCACCGCACCACTGCTTATCACCCTCAGGCTAATGGGTTATGCGAGCATTTTCACAGATCTTTAAAGGCCGCTCTCAGAGCCTCGCTAACGGATACAAATTGGGTAAATAAACTTCCCTGGGTTTTATTGGGGTTGCGTGCTGTGCCTAAAGAGGATCTAGACGCCTCCTCAGCAGAATTAGTTTTTGCACAACCTCTCAGGCTCCCAGGTGAATTTTTACCAGAGAACCCAGAGCCAGGGCATCTTCCAGCCCCGAGTTTTTTAGGCAGCAACGGCCCTAACACTCTCCCCGGGCCGGCACATCATTCTTTTCCACGGGTTTTTGTCCCCCAAGCTTTAAAAAACGCCGAATTCGTTTTTGTTAGGCATGAAGCTTTAAAACCAACCTTCCACCCACCATACGATGGACCATTCAGAGTGCTGGAACCTGGTGATAAGCATTTTGTGCTTGATTTAGGGGACAGAAAAGAAACAGTCAGCATTGACAGACTTAAACCTGCCTTCTTGTTGAGAGACGAGCCTGCACGGTTGGCGAGAGCACCTCGGCGGGGTAGACCCCCCAAGAGAAAAGACTCAGCCCCCCTGCAGGGAACGAATAATCACTCTCCTCCCCAAGCTGCAGATTCCTTACAGGAAGGTCCCACCAGGACGCCCAAGCGGACCCACAGCAGATTCGGGAGAAGACTTAAACCCAGACGGCACAGGGACTGATGCAAACTACTCAAAAGTTGTTCACTAATTGTGCTGTAACAGTTTAAGACTGACTTGTGATATTTACTATGCTGTTATGTTTACCACTGAATTCTCTACAGGAGCATAGCTGCTGGAAAGTTTCTTCCTTGTCAAGAGGTGTAACAGTTAGTATGTCATAATGATTATCTTAAACTGTGAATTTTTCTATTGTCCTTTTCTTAGTCGTTTGGGGGGGGGGGCTGTGGTCAATATTAATCATATATCCCATAACCTACATATGTATAAGCATGTGAGAATGTTTGTGATTACATATGTAAAGCGACTTCACACCTCAGAACAGGACAAAAGGTCTCAACCGCCAGTGAAGATCAAAGAGCATCTGAGGCACTGCGGTGGAGACCAGATAGGTCGCCCTGACCTCCCAGGGCCAGGTGGAGGGGTACCAAGACAAAGGAGGGGGATTAAGATAATGAGGGATGTCAGCTTTGATATGCATGTCTTTTGTATATGTGAGTATAAGTATGTAGTGCCGAATGTGTTCGCTCTCTTACTTCTTCTGCTGCTGCACTAGATGAGACTTGTTAGAGGAGCAAAGCTGATAATAAACTTTGGTTTATAAGTCACATCGCCTCGTTATTCCAAGCTCTTCTACACCGGACTCCTTAAACGTAGCCGCAGTTCTCAGTGATTAAGAATAAAGCTGTTTTTGGATGGTAATACAGGTTTGGAATAATAAAACCAGTAGTTTTAAAGAGATTAAAAAAAAGTCTTCCATCAGCATTTTTTGTGCACTGCTTTACTTCTTCTTCTTCTATTGCATTACTTCTATTGCATTGTGCCTATGCACCAAATGATGTTTCAGAGTACCCACCCTTTTTGGAGTCTGTGTCTGGGGTGCTGGACGGTGCTCCTCTTGGAGACTCCATTGGCCTACTGGGGGACATCAATGCGCACGTGGGCAACGACAGTGAAACCTGGAGGGGGGTGATTGGGAAGAACTGCCTGCCCGATCTGAACCCGAGTGGTGTTCAGTTATTGGACTTCTGTGCTAACCACAGTTTGTCCATAACGAACACCATGTTCAAGCATAAGGGTGTCCATATGTGCACCTGGCACCAGGACACCCTAGGTCGCAGGTCAATGATCGATTTTGTTATCGTATCATCAGACCTGCGACCGTATGTCTTGGACACCCGAGTAAAGAGAGGTGCAGAGCTGTCAACTGATCACCACCTGGTGGTGAGTTGGATCCGATGGCAGGGGAGGAAGCCATTCAGACCTGGTAGACCCAAACGTATAGTGAGGGTGTGCTGGGAGCGTCTGGCTGAGGCCCCTGTCCGGGAGGTCTTCAACTCCCACCTCCGGAAGAACTTCAACCACATTCCGAGGGAGTCTGGAGACATGGTATCTGAATGGGCCATGTTCTCCACCTCTGTTGTTGAAGCGGTAGCCCAGAGCTGCGGCCGTAAGGTGGTTGGTGCATCTCGTGGTGGCAACCCCCGAACGAAGTGGTGGACACCAGTGGTGAGGGGGGCCATTAAGCTGAAGAAGGAGTCCTATCAAGCTTGGCTGGCTTGTGGGACTCCCGAAGCTGCTGAGGTGTACCAGCAGGCCAAGCGGAGTGCAACTCGGGTGGTTGCTGAAGCAAAAACCCGGGTATGGGAGAAGTTCGGTGAGGCCATGGAACAAGACTTTCGGTTGGCCTCAAAGAGATTCTGGCAAACTGTCCGGCGGCTCAGGAGGGGAAAGCAGCTCCCCGTCCACACTGTGTATGGTGCGGATGGGACACTGTTGACTTCGACTGGGGATATCGTCGGGCGGTGGAAGGAATACTTCGAGGATCTCCTCAATCCCACTGATACGCCTTCCACAGAGGAAGCAGGGTTTGGAGACGAGGGGGATAACTCGCCTATCACGGGGGCTGAGGTCACCAAGGTGGTTAAAAATCTCCTTGGTGGCCGGGCCCCGGGGGTGGACGAGATTCGCCCTGAGTACCTCAAGGCCCTGGATGTTGTTGGGCTGTCATGGTTGACACGCCTCTGCAACATTGCGTGGAGGTTGGGGGCAGTGCCTTTGGCATGGCAAAACGGGGTGGTGGTTCCTCTCTTCAAAAAAAGGGGACCGGAGGGTGTTCTCCAACTTTAGAGGGATCACACTCCTCAGCCTCCCTGGGAAGGTCTATGCCAAGGTACTGGAGAGGAGAGTCCGGCCATTGGTCGAACCTCAGATTCAGGAGGAGCAATGTGGTTTTCGTCCTGGCCGTGGCACATCGGACCAGCTCTTTACCCTCTCGAGAATTCTTGAGGGTTTGTGGGAGTTTGCCCAACCAGTTTACATGCGTTTTGTGGACTTGGAGAAGGCATTTGACCGCGTCCCTCGTGGATTTTTGTGGGGGGTGCTTTGGGAGTATGGAGTATCGGGCTTGTTGTTACGAGCTATTCGGTCTCTGTACGACCGTTGTGAGAGTTTGGTTCGTATTGCCAACACTCGGTCGGAGTCATTCCCAGTGAGAGTTGGACTCCGCCAGGGCTGCCCTTTGTCACCGATCCTGTTCATAATTTTTATGGACAGGATTTCGAGGCGCAGCCAGGGAATGGAGGGTGTCATGCTTGGTGACCACAGGATCTCATCTCTGTTGTTTGCAGATGATGTTGTCCTGTTGGCTTCATCCAGCAATGACCTACAGCTTTTGCTGGGACGGTTTTCCGCTGAGTGTGAAGCGGCTGGGATGAGAATCAGCACCTCCAAGTCCGAGTCCATGGTCCTCAGCCGGAAAAAGGTGGATTGTCCTCTCTGGGTTGGGGACAGGCTCCTGCCCCAAGTGGAGGAGTTTAAATATCTTGGAGTCTTGTTCACAAGTGAGGGGAAAATGGAGCGAGAGATCGACAGACGGATTGGAGCAGCATCTGCAGTGATGCGGACGTTGTACCGGTCTGTTGTGGTGAAGAGGGAGCTGAGTTCTGAAGCAAAGCTGTCGATTTACCAGTCAATCTACGTTCCTACTCTCACCTATGGTCACGAGCTTTGGGTAATGACCGAAAGAACGAGATCGCGGATACAAGTGGCTGAAATGAGCTTTCTCCATAGGATTTCTGGACTCACCCTCAGAGATAGGGTGAGGAGCTCAGTCATCTGGGAGAGGCTCAGAGTAGAACCGCTGCTCCTCCACATTGAAAGGAGTCAGTTGAGGTGGTATGGGCATCTGATTAGGATGCCTCCTGGACGCCTCCCACTTGAGGTGTTTCAGGCACGTCCCACTGGGAGGAGACCCCAGGGCAGACCCAGGACTCGGTGGAGAGACTATGTCTCCCAGCTGGTCTGGGAACGCCTTGGTATCCTCTCTGAAGAGCTGGAGCAGGTGGCGGGGGAGAGGGAAGTCTGGGCTTCTCTGCTTGAACTGCTGCCTCTGTGACCCGGACCTCCGGAAAAGGGGTAGAAGATGGATGGATGGATGGATGGATTTAGTAGAAAAGCCTTTGTTGGTAATAACAGCTCCAGAGGCCTCCTGCATGGAGAAACTAGGCTTTACTCAGGAGTGATTTTAGCCCATTCTTCCACACAAACTCTCAAATCTTGAAGGTTCTGTTCTATGAATTCTGATCTTCAGTTTGTTCCATACATTTTCAATTAGATTCGGGTCAGGTGACTAACTTGGCCATTCTAGCAGCTTTACTTTCCTTCTCTGGAGCCGGTTGAGAGTTTCATTGGCTGTGTGTTTGGGATCATTGTCTTGCTGAAATGCCTACCCTCGTTTCATCTTCAACATCTTGGCAGATGGCAACAGGTTCTTATCAAGGATGTCTCTGTTTATCTTTCCTTCAATTATACAAAGTCTGCCTGTACCATGTGCTGAAAAACACCCCCACACCATGATGGGATGTGCAGTGCCATTTCTCCTCCAAACATGCTGTGTGTTGTGGCATCAAGAAAGTTCAATTTGGTCTTATCTGACCAGACTATATTCTCCCAGTATTTTACTGGCTTGCCTAAATGTTGTGCAGCAAACTTTAAATGAACTTCAACATGCTTTTTCTTCAGCAATGAAATGTTGCGAGGTGAGCAAGCATAGAGCCCATGTAGGTTGAGTGCATTACTTATTGTTTTCTTTGAAACAGTAGTACCTGCTAACTCCAGGTCTTTCTGGAGCTCTCCACGAGTGGTCTTTGGCTCTTGGATAACTCTTCTAATAATTTGTTTGACTCCTCTGTCAGAAGTCTTGTGAGGAGCTCCTGGTCATGGCCGGTTTATGGTAAAATGATGTTCTTTCCACTTCTGGATGATGGCTCCAACAGGACTCACTGGAACATTCAGTAGTTTAAAAATGCACCTGTAACCACTGCCATCATTATGTTTTGCAACAATAAGGTTGCAAAGGTCTTTGCTTCTACCCATCACAAGTTCTTTGTGGTGTGACAATCCGATATTCACAGACCTTTTTAAAGACTATCAGTCAGAACTTAACCAGCTGAAATTAATTTGCACTGATGGGGGACGGGATGACTTCCTAAATTCTGATGGATTTCAGCTGGTTTCTTGGCTTTCTATGCCTTTTTGCCCCTTTTTCTTCATGTGTTCAATACTTACAGTATTCCCTGTGACATTCCACTTTATTAAATATAACTTGTTTTGTGAACACAGTTGCCTTGATTTCTCTGTATGTATGGATTAGTTGGGTTATTACTGATATCTGGTGAAAATCTCACAGTCTCAGCTGTCTGATGGAAAATGACTGTTATCACATCTTCATTCTGTAACAACTTATTTGGCAATCTGTCTTTTTAATTCTATGTCGGTGTTAATTTTATGTCACCCTGGGTGAACACTCCTCATCAAAGAGATACAATATGGATTGTGGTGTTCCTCAAGGTTCAATTTTAGGGCCAATTCTTTTTAATTTGTTCATGCTGCCACTAGGCAATGTCGTCAGGAGACACAGAATTAGTTTCCACAGTTATGCTGATGATACCCAGCTTGACATTTCCGTGTCTCCTGATGACCCAGCACCAGTTGATGTCCTTTTTAACTGTATTTTAGACATTAAGTCCTGGATGGCAGAAATTTTTTTACAGCTCAACCAGGGCAAAACTGAAGTTTTAGTTATCTGTCCTGAAGCTCAGAGAGAGAAATTTTTCCCAAAATTACAAACATTGTGTTATGATCGGGTGAGGGCACTCCCCCCTCCTGTCCTGTGGGAGGGTCCCCGGCTTCGCTGGTAACCAAGACACCTGTGTGAGTTGACGCACCTGCTGTCCCCTCGCTGCCAGCGTTTAAAAGGATCAGTCTGTGAACGCTCCAGTGCTGGCTCGTTGGGTATACTGCCAATCAAATATTTAAGTAAGTAAAGTATTCAGTGTTTTTTGGAATCCAGAGAATTTACTGTCTTTTCCTTTCTCATTCTCAGGTTGCTGCCATCTCTGTGGTGTGTCCCCAGGGGTTTTGTTGTGCGCTCACCTGCACCATCATCTTCATTGGCTTGATCCCTGTTCACCTACTCCACCCGGTCAAACTTCCACCTGCTCGTCTTTTCTGCAGCACCTGCTTCCATTCATCTTAGCCATCCTGGGTTCCTCATTGGGCTCTCTGCTCCCAGTCGTAAGCGTTTCCAAAAATCATTATTATCTGTCTCCCTCCTCGCTCTAATCTGTTCTAATTTCTTCCATTACAGGCTGGGCGCTCTTCTGGCGAGCGAGGTTTTTCCGTTACGTTTGCTGCATTCCTTTTCAAATAAAATTGTGTTTAAACTTTGCTTCTCGGCATTGTGTGTGTTCTCTGGTGTAACACTTTGCACGTGGGCTGATTGTGTTAGTAAATCATGACACATTGTCTCTTATCCCATCAAAACAACTTAAAAACCTGGGCGTTATTTTTGATCCTGAGCTTAGTTTTATTCCGCATGCTAATAATATTTTAAATCTTGGATTTTATCACCTAAAGAATATAGCCAGAGTCCGCCCGTTTCTCTCTCGAGAAAACATAGAGACACTAATGCATGCTTTTACTGTATTTCCAGTCATACTGATTATTGCAGTGCTCTCCTTTTTGGTCTTCCTAAAAAGACAATCAGTAACTTACAACTATTACAGAATTCAGCAGCCCATGTGCTGATGAAGACCAGAAAGAGATTTTATATTATGCCAGTTTTAGAATCGCTGCATTGGCTCTCTGTGAGTTATAGAATTGATTTTAAAGTTCTTTTATTAGTTTATAAAACTCTTAATGGTCTTGGTCCTTCTTATTTATTTGATCTGCTTTTACCATACTGTCCCTCACGGACCCTGAGGTCCTCTGGTACTGGCCTTTAAATGATACCTAAAATTAGGACAGAAACCCACGGTGAGGCATCGTTCGAGTTTTTCGGCCCACGTCTGTGGAACAGCCTGCCAGAGGACCTCAGGGCTGCAGAAAGCGTTAATATTTTTAAAAGGAGGCTCAAGACCCATCTTTTCAGTTTAGCTATTAACTAATTTTATCATTCATGTTTGTTTACTTAATTTGCTATTTTATTTATTTATATATCTTTATATTTTTTAGATTACTTCAATTCAGTTTGCATTACTATAGATAGATAAATAGATGTACTTTATTGATCCCAAACTGGGAAATTACAGTGTAACAGCAGCATGACAGTTGACAACCAAACCACAGAAACACACACATGACAGACAAAGGGATTACCCATGGAAAGTAAAAACTAATGCGTATATATATATATATATATATATATATATATATATATATATATATATATATATATATATATATATATATATATATATATATATATTCCTTTAATCATTTTATTCTCTTTTTGTTTATTTTTATTCATGACCTTACTCTGCTTCTTATTGTATTGTATTCTGTTTTATCTTTTGTTATTTTTAGCCCTAGTGTTTCCTCACTGGGGGGCTCTCGGCACTTGGAGCTGTAATTGGCATTGGTGGTGGGGATGCTGCTGTGGTGGTGACCCTGGCTTGGTGGGATGGGGGAGTCCAGTCACAGCCTGTTGGTTGTGGTGTGGACTCCTCTGCCAGGGTCGGGGTGGCCCCTGTGGCAGTGTCTCTGCAGCTGTTGGCTGAGACCAGCTACTGGTGCTGACGGTCCCCCTATGATGGCATTTCCTCACTCAGGTCCTCAGAGCTCAGCCATGTTTTAACTATGCCTATTATTACTTGGTGGGAGGGGGGGTGTAACAGGGTGGGAGGAGGTGGGCTTTGGGGTGGGTTGGGGGTCACGTGGATGGATGTCTTGGATGAGAGTGGGGACGCGGGGCAGGGCTTGGGAGGGCTCTCTTTGTCTTTTTATTGTTTTGTTTGTGTTTTATCTGGAATTGTTTTTAACTGTGAAGCACTTTGAGCTGCACTTTGTTGTATGAAAGGTCTTATATAAATAAATAAAGTTTAAGTTTTAAGTTTAAAATGTGTGGAAATAAAGCCTGAGGGGTATCATTCCAGTGTGCTCTCATTCTCATGTCACAACTAGAGGGAAATCAGACTGGGAAATCAGAACTCGACTCACTGAATGAGACCTAATGAGACCAAAGCAGACCATAACAAAGTCAGTTTCTCAATTGATAGCCATTCAAGACACTCAAATTCATGTACAAAAGCAGAGAAAATATACAATTTCATCATATGTCCCAATTGTATAGTTTTTTGATTCAGTTGAAGGGGATTTTAAAAAAAGTGTTTCTGAAACTAGACCTCCGCACAGAGCTAAGCCACACATCCCATAATGGTGGGAATGATGACTGCAATGATTTTGATGTCTATACTTTCAGAAGGGTCATTTTGATGGGAGAAACTTTGCCTCATGCTTTTACTCTTATTTGTCTTTCATCATCTTGACGCCAGATCCTCTGTAAATTTAGTTTGAGAATATTAAGGTCCCATAAATTTCTCTGCTTGATGTTAATGATCATAAATTGTGACTGTCAGCATATATTTAAAACCCAGAGGGAATAGATGTATGTTTTCATCAAAATCTGCAATGCACACTGTGGTGTAACCACAAGTTTGGGTTGGCATCAGCGTGGTGACGTAGCTGTTTGATGACGTCACCACGCCAAGGATATATAATGTGAGGGTCGGCCATCTTATGGTCTCTCTCTTTCTGTCTTGGCTCCGCCTCCCGTAGCAGACACCAAGTTGTAAGTTTATACTGTTTGTAATAAAGTTTGTGTTCCAAGCAAGCACTACTCTCCGTTGGTCAATCCGAGTTTCCAGACATAACATTTGGCGACAAGAGTACACCATGGAAGCGTGCTTGAGGCCACTACAACCATTTCTGAAGAATCCCGGTGAGCCACCTGTACCGTGGCTGCGCTGGCTCGATGCTTTTGAGACTTACTGTATGTGGTGGCATTGGACTTGGGCAACCTGGACAAGGTACGGAAGCGAGCTCTACTGATTCACAATCTGGGCATAGAAGGCCAACGTATTTTCCACACACTAGGACCAACGGAGTTGTTTGCTGATTCAGTCGAGCTGGTAGCTAGCTACTTCGCTACACCCGACAACGTGTTGGCGCGGTGCATTAGGTTTTGCCAACAACAACAAAAGCCTGGAGAGACAACACAACAATTCATCGCGGACCTTCGCAACCTAGCTAGCATGTGCAGATTTGGTCTGTTGGAGGACGAAATGGTGCGGGACCAGCTGGCCGAGCACACTAGCAACCCGCGGCTGTGGACAAAGATGCTAATGGCACCAAACGACATGACGCTAGCTAACACCATTGAGCTAGCATTCCAGCTGGAGTCTGCCAACAGGTTAGCATCAGAGCTAGGTGTGCAGCAATAACAATAACAGCTGAGCCACACACCGCTTGCATACGCGGTAAGGACAGAAGAACCCAGTGACAAGGCAGAAGGGGTCGAGGTAAACACTGCGAATCAGAAGAACGCCACAGGGTGCTTCTCATGCGTCAACTGTAGTTCCCCAATGTACTGAGAGAGAGCACGTTTTTGCCCACCAAGGGGACAGTGATGTAAGCAATGTGGAAAATTCAACAACTTCACCAAAGTCTGCTGGTCAGCACTACCACTGAACCCACTGGCCAACTCAAGTCACTCGCCCGCAACGACCATTCACACAATTCAGGGCATCCACCTGGATGGATGAAGCAGCCACGGTACGGCGCTATCCCTTCACCATTCACACACACATTCACACCTAGGGCTACTTTAGAGTCTCCAATTAACCTAACCTGCATGTTTTTGGCCTGTGGGAGGAAACCGGAGAAATCCCAGAGTAAACCCACGTAGACACAGGGAGAACATGCAAACTCCACACAGATCACTGTTGGTCAGGGGCTGGGATCGAACCAAGGATCCCATGGCCAAGTGTGAGTTGCTGTGCTGCCACAGTGCTAACCACTGCTCCACCGCACTGCCCAAGATCGCTGTGCATCTGGGACAAGCCACCATTCGGATGGCAGATGGATCAAGATGGCGAGCCAGCTGTCTGCGGAAGGTGAGAGCAGCTGCCGCGGATCAAGACGCAACATTGGAGCCGACCCAGCTGGTGTGGGATCCTGGCTGGGACATTGTTGATGAACGTGTCGTGGCTCCAGCGGGATGCCGCTCAGGCCTGCTGCAGCTGGCACCACCAGGGGCATGCCCACCACGAGTCTGACTCAGGGGCCCTCCGACTGAATTGCCTTCCTCAAGAAAAGAAGGACTGTGTTTAGCTAAGGGTGCAGCTGCCAACATGGTGGCAAAATAATCCACTCAGCCGCACTGAGCCATACAGTAGTCCACCCGCTGGCCCTAGCTAGTTTGGGGGTTCATTATGTACCAAATTGGGGAGGGTAAATTTGGATATATGTGTTTTCTGTTTTTTCCAAGGGGGTGGGTGTGATGTAACCACAAGTTTGGGTTGGCATCGGTGTGGTGACGTAGCTGTTTGGCGATGTCACCACACCTAGGATATATAATGTGAGGGTCGGCCATCTTATGGTCTCTCTTCCTCTCTTGGCTCAGCCTCCCGTAGCAGACAATAAGTTGTAATTTTATACTGTTTGTAATAAAGTTCGTGTTCCAAGCAAGCACCACTCTCCGTTGGTCATTCCCGATTCCCAGACATAACAGATATGTTAGAGGCGATTTTGGGATTTGATCAAATAAAATTTCTGTAAACAATAAGCAGGTATTTTTTTTTTTGTGGACTGTTTGCCTGCTCATTCAACACTAGCAAAAAATTTTCGAGGTTAGTGTTATGTCTGGAAACCCAGAATGACCAATGGAGAGGGGAGCTGTGCTGGAACTCGAACTTTATTACAACACTTGTTAATAATACAACAATGGTTTGGTATATATGAACTCTAGGCTGCTATGAGTTGGGAGAGAGGCCTGAGATGGCCAACTCTCCCCATCCGGCTGCGTTATCACGCTGGTGCCTATTAACCCTTTCATAACATTCACTCCCCCTTGGAAAAACACAGAACACACTCTAACTAACCCTCCCCAATTTGGTATCACATCAAACCAAACTAGCTAGGGCTAGCAGGTGGACCACCACGTAGCCCAGTGCGACTGAATGGATTATTCTGCCACTCTTAGCTGGCAGCTGTGCCCCTAGCTAAACAGTCCTTTCTTTCTTACTCTCTACCATGGGGAAGGCAGTTCTGTTGGAGGGGCCTTGTAGCAAGCCCATGGTGAACGCGCCCCTGGAGGCACCAGTTTCAGCAGGCCCGGGTGCCATCCCTCTGGAGCTACGGCACTCTCGTCAATAATGTCCCAGCCTGGATCCCACTCTGCATGAGCCGACTCCCGTGAAGCCTCGTCCTCCGGAGCTGTCACTCGAACTCCACAGAGATGACTGGTGTACCACACCGAACCATCGGTCAGCTGAAAAGTTGCTGGTCCCAGCTGCACAGCAATCCTCATAGGCGTCAGTGGTGCTGGGGGCTGCGATGTAGTTAACTGCAGGCCTGGTTGCTTGATTTTTCGAACCCGAACCCAATCCAGTACCTCAAGTGGCATTCTGTCCGGCTGCACGTGTCGTTGTGGTCGCGGTGATGTAGCATCCACATTCATCGTGGGGCGCCCATCAGGTTGCAATGGTTCCGCCATTGTCTGGTGCAGTCCCTGGAGGCCGATGCTGGTCATGGATCCGGAAGAAATCTGGTACCTCTGATGTGTCCTGCACGATCCAGGACTCTTCATCCAGCGGCTCAGCTGCAGCTCCTGTAGACTGGTGCTGCATGATGATTCGGAAGCAGTCCGGTTCCTTCTGTCTTTTACCTGCGGCTGGTTGTTGTGATGTGCCACTATCATTGTTGCTCGGATCTACACTGGATTGTTGTGTCCCGGGATCCTTGGTGTGTGTGGGCTTCCTCTTCTGCAACTCTGCAGCGGCTTCCGCAGGCTCATGCTGGACGAGGATCTGAGGCGAGTCCGGCTGCTGTCCCCTGTCTGGGCAGCATTCCTCCTGTGCGCACGGGATGGCTGTGCTCCCGTCATCATCATCCTGTTGTCTTCCATCTCACTCATCATTGTCATCGGGGTGTGTTGTGTCCCAACCATCGTAGTCAGTCAGGTGGAGTCTATTGCTATCGCAGATGGAGAAACCCAGTTTGTGGAAAAGGGCACGCCCTATTATGTTGTCTCCATGTGTGGTCACTTGAAAAACAAAGTCAGTAACTACTCTTGACGTGTACCAGACAGTTAGCATGATGGTCCCTCCGTTGCTAACTCTGTAGCCACCATACCCGTACAGCTCTGCTGGGTTTTTCCCAATCGGGTGGTTGGGGAAGAACTTCTTCACCGTGGCCCAATTTAACATCGACCTCATTGCAGCGGTGTTGAACAGGAGCGGCAAAGTAACGTTGTCCATCTCCACCATGCTGAATGCATACGTCGCACTCCCGGGCCTTACTGTATGGATGGTCGTCGTGGGTGGGTGGCATTGTTTGGCTAGTGGGCTTGGTGGTGTCGTCAACTGGCAAACTTTGGCAAAGTGATTAAACTTTCCGCACTTCTTGCATCGTTGCCCCCTTGCCGGGCAAAAAAAGTGCTCTCTCCCGGTGCGTTGGGGAACCACAGCTGCCGCACGTGGAGTATTCTGTAGCAGTTCTCCGGTCCACGGTGTTCGCTTCGAACTCTTCTGCCATGTCACTGGGTTCTTCCATGCTCACTGTGTATGTCAGCAGTGTCCAGCTTGGCTGCCACTGCTGCTGTTGAACACCTAGCTCCAATGCTATCCTGTCGGCGGACTCTAGCTGGAATGCTAGCTCGATAGTGTTAGCTAGCATCATGTCGTTTGGTGCCGTTAGCATCTTTGTCTGCATCCGCGGGTTGCTAGTGTGCTTGGCCAGCTGTTCCCACACCATTTCATCTTCCAATAAACCAAATCTGCACACGCTAGCTAGGTGATGAAGGTCTGCGACGAATTGTTGTGTCGTTTCACCAATTCTGTCGCCGTTGGTGGAATCTAATGTGCCGCCCCAACACGTTGTCAGGTGTAGTGAAATAGCTAGCTAGCAGTTCCACAGCATCAGCTAATGAGTCTGTTGGTCCTAGCATGTGGAAAATGCATTGTACTTCTATGCCCAGGTTGTCAACATGCAACATGCTCGCTTCCGTACCTTGTCCAATTTGCCCAGGTCCAACGCCGACACATACGTCTCGAAAGCATTGAGCCAGTGTGGCCAAGGAACGGATGGCTCATTCGGGTGTTCCATAAACGGTGTTAGTGACCTCAGGCATGCCTCCATGGTTTTACTCTCATTGCCAAATGTTATGTCTGGAAACCCAGAATGGCCAACGGAGAGCAGAGCTGTGCTGGAACTCAAATTTTATTACAACACTTGTTAATAATACAACACTGATTTGGTATATCTGAACTCTAGGTGGCTATGAGTCGAGAGAGGCCTAAGATGGTGGACTCTCCCCATTTATTAGCTGGCGTGATGAGGGTCACCATCCGGCTGCGTCATCACGCTGGTGCCTATTAACCCTTTCATAACAGTTAGTAAAAACTATCATGATTTCTAAATAATAAATTCAAGCATCAGTATAAACTAGAAATTCTAAGTAATTTTCTAATTAAGTACGCATTTTACTCAAGTGACATATGAATTGTGTGGAGATGCTAAAATTTATATAGTGTGGAGAAAGTGTTCGCTCTCCATGGCATGTCAGGATCACCAGTGTGGAGAAAGGGACAGGCAAGGCAACGAGCTGAATGACACAAGGCTTTATTCTTTCTCCAACAACATAACAGCAAACAGTGGAACAGCGCTCCAGCGCTAACAGGTCTCCGTGCATTCCCCTTTTATATCTTTATTCCCATGCATGGAGACCTGGAACTTCCAACCATCATACATTGTTGTTTAACAAAGGAATTTGTGGCACATTTAACATAACATACACCGGCGCCGCTTTCACACCATTCTTCTCTGAGCGGCCACAGCGGCTCTTACTCTCCCTGGGGGGTGCATAGCCCTAACACCCCTGTCTGATACCCCCCGATGACACCTCCTCATTCGGTCCATTGTCCTCCTGTTTCCTCCTGCCTTTCTGGGTGGAGAAAACCCCCACACCGTGCCCGCACAATAGCTTGATTCGTCGTATTTATGTATTTTTGTAAAATGTATATAGACAAAAATATTAAGTAAATTTTAATCTTAACAGTGAACATGCTCCTACAAGAAAGCACCCATTGAGTTGACTTCAAAGAATCTCCCAACATGCTCTGGAGCAGTCTGTTTTAAACTTAAATGTTTAACTTATAATTGTGATCTGCTTTAGCATACATATTGTTTTGCTGCAGTTTTATTGGTTTTCAACATTCTGCTTGCTTTGCGATTTTCTTATTAATATGCTGTGTCACAACTCGCTCTCGCCCGTCATCAGTTCCAGCGGCGCGCACACCTGCGTCTCATCAGCCGAGGACTATTTAACCCGATCTGCCTACAGCCTCAGTCTGGAGCCGTCTGCTCGTCTACGCTCCCAAACTCCAGCTCATGACCGTCTCTCCCCGGCCTGCGCCATCCTTCACCCAGCACGTAAGCTGTTCGTTTCCTTACCTGCTCTTCAGTCTTTCCCCTGTGCACAGGTGGATCCTCCAGGCGGCGGATTTCCTCATCCTCGCCTCAATCTCCGCAGCTCTCTCCTCTCCTCGCCGAGTGCACACCGGAGCACTGTCTCCCAGGCAGAAGTCCTGCGTCAGCCAACGCCAGCCACTACAACACCTGCACGTAAGCAGTACACTGAATGTTAACCCCACGGGGAGTGTGACTGTCTTTAACCTGCATCTCTGTTCTGCCCATAGGGTTGCCTGGCTGCACGGTGAACCGTTCCGCTCTCGGCGCTTTCTGTTCACCATCAATCCATCCACATCCCTCACACACGCATCCAAACACCCACTGTTGTTGAATAAAGCTTTGAATCTAACTCGAGCCTGTGTGCGTGTTCCCTGAGCCCAATATCATGTCATGCTGTACCAAAGGTGAACTTACCTGTTACCTCTATTAATTCCTATGGGATTTAAAAACAGTGTTTGTGTGTTGTTGTTAAAACAACAGTACATAATTTTCCTGTTCCTGATAAGGACACTAATTTGATTGCATATGGTATGAGTCCCAGTAACAGTGCATTAGTGATGGGATCCACAGTTCAGTTGAAATGTATATGTATACTGAGTCACTTACAGTTTGTTCACTAAAAAGATCCGTTCTAAATATTCATACACTGAATCTATCAGTGCTGTACTGGAGCTCCAAGTGCCTACCACTCACTGAACTGAGTCTGCTGAAAGGAGTTGCTAGAGCTCATTCACTGCCTATTTGGGTGATTCAGCTGGTAGTCCCTGGCTTCCAGTGCAATTCTGGTAAGTGATTCAGTACAGTACGTTCACCTTTAAAAAGTAGTACAGTACATTCAAACAAATGATTTGTGGACATTACAGCACTACTTGTTCAGTTTTGTTTGTACACTGAAATATTTGTTCACCGAATCATTCAGTGCTGTACTGGAGCTCCAACTGAACTGAAAAATGTGACTGAATTGAGCAGGTGGGCATTGTTCGTAGTGTACTACATTCACTAAACTGAGAGGTGGCTGAATGGAGCCGGCAGGGTTCATTTGCTGCTCAGTGCATTTACCCCTGTACTAGTACGTACTCAGTATGTGTCTAATGATTCCCAGTTTCTCTGCTCCCATTTCCATTCATTGTCTATGTGAAAACCTTCACAGCGCTTTATGGGCATGTTGTGACACTTTTTGGCTGTTGCTGAATGAACTACAAACTTTAAAATGAGGAGATGTGTGTATCAAATAAAAACAGATTCAGCAGCTAAACAACATACAGAGGGGCAGCATGGTGGAACAGTGGTTAGCACTGATGCCTAACAGCTAGACGATTCCAGGTTCGAATTCCCAGGCTGGCAGGGGTAGGAAACTTTCTGTGTGGAGTTTGCATGTTCTCCCTGTGCTGCGTGGGCTTACTCCTGGAGCTCCGGCTTCCTCCCACAATCCAAAGACATGCATGTTAGGTTAATTGGCCATTCTAAATTGTCCCTAGGTATCTGTCTCCTATAGGCCCTTAGAATAAAGGGTTAGTACTAGTGAAGTGCTTTGAGTGGTCTTTGAGACTAGAAAAGCGCTATATAAGTACAAGTCCCTTATTTCTCGCCTCATATGTTTTCAGACTCACTTTCCACTGCTCCTTTTTCAAAGATACAGGAGAAAATTACTGCTGAGCACCATGTTAGATCCCTTTAATCTCCTGCTGTAATACAGCTGCTGTACCCTCCTTCGGTGGACGAGTTGTTCACTGAATGTGGATCCAACATGTCATTGGAGCCACATTTTTGTAAGCGATTCAGTACAGTATGTTCACCCATAAATACTAGTATATTTGCACGAATCCTTTGCAACCCTTATATCACTTCTCAACACTAGATCAGAGGGTGAAGTGCACTGCCTAAAGTCATGCTCTATGATTGGCTGTTGGGACTCAGGCTGTAAAACAGGCCAGTTGTAGTCTTTTCAGTGTTCAGATTGGGAAAAGCAAAGTTAGTGCTGTTGCAGACAATGTGGACTTGCTCAGGCTATAGTAGAAGTGATGTTCATCTGGTCAAAGATTGGTGTACCATCAAAATGATTTCTAAACATTAATTTTAAGGTGAGTTAGGTTTCACTGTGCAGACTGGTGGATGTGGTGCATAAGGATCAACTAGAGAGGGTGTTACAGTAAATGTAATCTTCCTTGGTACCTTGAAATTTATATGTTTGGTGGAAAACAAATTGTTTGAAATCAGTAAAATTCATCCAGTGTCTGAGCAGTGCTTTCATGAAACATTAAGGATTTTTAGCAGACCAACTATCAACTCCCTGTCTATCTCTCAGACTAACACTTGGCCCTTTTGCTCTCTTCTCAAAGGACCAGACTGCCTATTATTCTAACAGATTGTTACACCAAGCACACGTTACCATTTCCTCCCTAGTCAAAATAAATACTAGCAATGATAATACTTGGGTTTTAGTGTGTGTACCTGCAGTGTATTTAAGCATAAAAAACAGACATCTTCTGTACTGCTGTGGAGCGGGTGGATGACGAGGAGAATAAAATGTTTCCATCAGACTGTATATGCTTATTTTTCTCTGGACGAATAAGCAGCTCTGACCCCTTAATTTTTTATAGTTTCTAATCTGAGAGCTGAACCTTTTCCTTTAGGAGCTCTCTGCTCAGATCTCTGTGGTCTGGTTGTTGAATTATGTCACCTCCATGTCCTTGTTGAATTATGTTTTCCCTAGTTTACATAATCATTTGAGCCAGGGTAAAGGCGTGGTTGAAGCGATGATATGCTGGCTGGTCAGATGGTTTATATATTCTGCTCAGTCTAATACTCACTATCTCAACAACAATTATATGGACTGCAGTAAAGCTTTAAACACTTTTGGGGTTTCTTGATTTTTCTCCTATTACTCAAGGTGCCCATTGTGAGATTTGAAAAAAATTACTTTGATAGGGTGTCACATAGCTTGAACTGAAATGAAAGAGTCACTTTCCCCAGCAAATCCTTTAACTAATACATAAAAATATGTTGCGTGTTCCCAACCTATGAATATGGCCATGTTCACCATGTCAAAAATGGTGGTTTGAAGCATTTTCCCACTTCAGTACTCTCTAAATGCACATAAGGAGGTCAGGTGGGTGTGACAGACAGTAATAAAAGCAGTTCTCCTACCCTACAGTCCCTCGTGTCTAGCTTCTTTGTCAGTGCGTTCTACATTAACTTTCAGGAGCTGCATCGCTCCAGCCCGGAGCCACCGCGGGTGCTGCATTGCTCCAGCCCGGAGCCACCATGTCCCAATCCGGGACCACCGAGGGTGCTGCTGACCAGACCAAGGCTGTCGTGGGTCCTCCCCCTCCTTCGTCAGGCACTGTCGTGATCCCCTTTCTCCTCTGCCAGACACCGTCGTGGTTTCCCCTCCTTCTCCGCCAGATGCTGTCGAGGTTCCCCCTCTGCTGCCAGACGCCATCATGGTTCCCCCTCCAGTACCAGACGCCGTCCTGGTTCCTCGAGCTCATCCTGCTGGGCGGCCTCCCCCTAGGCCACCCTCGCTGTTCGGGTGGCTGAAAAACCCTGGTCGACCACCTGACGGACTGAGCCGTTGGGTTGGGTGGCCCATGTTCTCCGGCAGGCCACCTGACTTGTTCCACCTTGCTGTCTGCCAGGCCTGGGACTTTGGGCGCCCACCTGAACCTTCCAGCTAAGCCTATGATTTTTGACTGGTGTGGATCCTGAGCAGGATTTTGGTTCGTTCCCTCGTAGCCTGTTTCCCCATCACCCATCCTGGGTGGGTTATTGTTGTACCCTGCTAGGGGGGACAGGCTTTTTCCTTTTCTTTTGGTGTTACCTTGGGGTGTCTGGGTTCCACCCTTTGGGGGGGGGGGAGCTCTGTCACGAACTGAGTTCCTGATGTTCTGCCAGACTCAAGTCTCGTGGCTCTTTCTTTGTATTTATATACTGTATATTCATCGTATTTTGTGCCTTTGAGTTTCAGTACTACTTTCCATTTTTCTGTTTAGGCTCCAGTTTTGTTTCATGTCTATTTGTAATGATTTATCAGTCTGCATTGATTATGTTTGTTATATTTATTCTGTGGTGTTTTTCTCTGGGTTGACAGCTGTCAGGCGATACTTCTGGGTTTGTGCTCTAAAGGGGGCGTCGTCTGTCAAGCTGTCAGTCCAGCCGCTCCTCCCTCACCTCTCCCAGCTGATGTGAACCCACACCTGTCACTTGTTATGTAATGGTTTTGATCCCTATTTTTGATCCCTTTTTTGATCCCTATTTAAGGGAGGTTTTCATTTTCATTGCTGCCTAGTCTTACCATTCCTGTTCTGTTCTGGCGCACCTCTCCCGTAAGTTCATTCCATCGTTGTTATTTTATTATTTGAACACCTTGTTGCACTGTATGTTTGCCATTTTTGTTAATAAAGCTCACAAGCTCACAGTTCAGCACCTGGGTCTTGTATCTTTGCCCCGAAGGGGCATTCATGACAGAAAAGGCCTTTGATAGGATTGAGTGGCCTTATCTCCTAGGTGTCCTCTCAAAATTCAGTCTTGGTGACAACTTTATTAGGTGGATATCTCTGCTATATGCTGCCCCCCGTGCCTCTGTTATTACAAACGGCCTGAGGTCCTCCACATTCCCAGTGAGACGCAGCTCTAGACAGGGCTTCCCAGTCTCACCACTTCTGTTTGCCCTTGCTATGGAGCCCTAAGTGGAGGCCATTAGATGTGATTCCTTGGCAACAGGCATAGATGTGGGTTCTGCAAACCATAAAATTTCCCTTTATTGTGATGATGTCCTCCTCTATCCAAGTAACCCAGAAATCTTCTATTACAAGAGTTGTTAAAATAATTAATTCTTTTGCCCATTTCTCAGGTTACAAGATTAACTACTCTAAATCTGAAGCCATGCCCTTTGCCGCTCAGGTATCTTGGTCTCCACTATGCTCTACCCCCTTTTGCTGGTCCCCATCAGGTTTTGTTTATCTGGGCATACACTTTACTCCCTCTCTTTCTGGCCTATACAAAGCCAATTTTGTCCCTGCAATTTGTAGAATCAAGGAGGACTTGGCCTTGCCACTATCTCTCTTAGGAAGGGTCAAGCTTGTCAAAATGGTTATACTTCCACGGTTATTGTATCCCTTCCAGATGATCCCAGCTCTCTTAACAAGAAAATCACTTGCTACTCTTAACAGCTCCTTAACATATTTTCTGTGGAGGAACAAGTGAGCCAGGTTAAAACTCAGTGTATTACAGCACCCACTGGATGAAGGAGGCCTGGCGGTGCCAGATTTTAGGCGCTATCAAATTGCTTCCCTCTCTATTTACATTTGGCACTGGTTTAAAAATGACCTGACATCCACCTGGCTTAATATAGAGATGGCTCAGGTGGCCCCTATTCCTCTTAGCCACATATTATATGCATTTAAGAAATGGGTTTGTCTCAAATCAAAGGAGAATTTTATTCTACGGAATACTTTAAAAGTTTGGAGGATGGTGAAGAAGCTTGGAAATCAGGATGGCTCCTTTCCCCTCCTCACACCTATTTACAGTATTTAAACCCTGATTTTCCCCCTGGTCTGACCGACCAAGCCTTCTCCTTGTGGTTTGATTGGGGCGTAAAAACTGTAGGTGACTTGATGACAGAGGGCACTCTGCTGTCTTTCAAGCAGCTCAGAGAGAAATCCTCCCACAGAATAACTTTTTGAGGTATCTGCAAATCTGTAGTTTTATTTCCTCATCCATTAAGCTGGACCCTATTGGGTTCTCTCTTTCACCTATGGAGGAGGTGATTCAGAAATCAGACATTAGAAGACTAATCATTAGCTTTTACAAGACCCTCTCAGTCCCATCCAGTGATTGCACAGCTCATGTCAGATCTCTTTGGGAAGTGGATTTTGGGGAATCATTCTCACCTGATATATGGGATGAGGTGCGGTCAGGTAGTGCAAATTACCTATTTACTAACAAAGCTAGAGAGTTACATTTCAAGATCATATACAGGTTCCATATCACTCCAGTGAAACGCAATAAGTTTAACCGTCTATTCTCAAAATTTTGCAATAAGTGTAAGATTTCTGAAGGTTCATATTTTCACTGTTTATTTGAATGTCCTCTTATTAATGACTTCTGGGTAAAAATTTGTAAAGAAATTGATATTATATTCAAGAAAAAACTAGCCCTCACTCCTCTCAGCTGCATTCTAGGAGTAAATCCTACCCCACTGAATCTCCGCTCCTCTGCACTCAAACTGTTGCAGGTGCTTCTCTTTAGTGCAAGAAGATGCATTCTTCTTTTATGAACCTCAGACTCTGTTCCTACAGTTACACATTGGTATGCTATTAGCTTCTGGCTCAAAGACAAACTTTTTCATTTTTTTGATATATGGGACCCCTTTTTGAACTATATAGGAGGAGATGGAGCCCAGGCCCTCCGGAGTGGCCTCTATGGTCTTGCATGGACTGAAATGTGAAAGTGCATTTCCAAATAGAGCACCATTATTTCCGACTGTGCTCAAAATATGCAAATCTTCTGCTTCTGACAAATTTGCATTGTTGTATTTATTATTCATGTATTTCCCCTTTTTTCCCCCCCTTGTGTGGAGACGGGGCGATGGGGTGGGAGTTTGGGGGTTGAAAAAGAGGGCTCTCTTCGTTATTTCTTGTTGTTTGCTATTTTGTACTGCTTGTGACGCTCAAAAGCTCAATAAACATATTTATTAAAAAAAGAAGGATGTTCCACATTATTAAGCATACCACAGGTTTCAAGCAATATGGGAAAGAAAAAGGATTTCTCTGCTGCCGAAAAGTGTCAAATAAAGCAATGCCTTGGACAAGGTATAAAAAGATCAGATATTTCATGAAAACTTAAGTGTGATCGTTGCACTGTGAAGAAATTTGTGGCTGATTCAAAGCACAGACAGGTTCGTGCAGATAAAGGCATAATGAGACTGGTCGATGCCACCGAGTGGACCAGTTAGTATAGCAACCATCTGGCTACGGCCAAGACGGATAATTTTTTTCCACACAAAGAGTTGTTGAGAACTCCTTATAAGAACTCCTTATACAAAGATAGAGAGTGATGATAATCAAGTCAGTGGCGGTAATGCACCTGTGGGCTGGTTGCCAACAGCCAATCAAATCTAAAAGAAGAAGGAAGGTTTCTGCCAGACAAATTCATTGGATTAAGAGAGCAGCTGCTAAAATGCCATTACAAAGCAGCAAACAGGTATTTGAAGCTGCTGGTGCCTCTGGAGTCCTATGAACCTCAAGGTGTAGGATCCTCCAGAGGCTTGCAGTTGTGCATAAACCTACTATTCGGCCACCCCTAACCAATCCTTACAAGTAGAAACGGTTGCAGTGGGCCCAGAAATACATAAAGACTAATTTTCAAACAGTCTTGTTTACTCACGAGTGCCGTACAAGCCTAGATGGTCCAGATGGATGGAGTAGTGGATGGTTGGTGGATGGCCACCATGTCCCAACAAGGTTGCGACATCAGCAAGGAAGTGGCGGAGTCATGTTTTGGGCCGGAATCATGGAGAGATAGCTGGTAGGCCCCTTTAGGGTCCCTGAAGGTGTAAAAATGACCTCGGCAAAGTATATAGAGTTTCTGATTGACCACTTTCTTCCATGGTCCAAAAAGAAGAACCGTGCCTTCCATACCAAATTATCTTCATGCATGACAATGCATCATCTCATGCTGCAAAGAATACCTCTGTGTCATTGGTTGCTGTGGGCATAAAAGGAGAGAAACTCATGGTGTGGCCCCATCCTTCCCTGACCTCAACCCTATTGAGAACCTTTGGAACATCCTTAAGCAAAAGATCTATGAGGGTGGGAGACAGTTCACATCAAAACAGCAGCTGTGGGAGGCTATTCTGACATTTTGCAAAGAAATTCAAGCAGAAACTCTCCAAAAACTCACAAGTTCAATGGATGCAAGAATTGTGAAGGTTATATCAAAGAAGGGGTCCTATGTTAACATGTAACTTGACCTGTTTGTCATGGCTGGCCCTCACAAGCCGTCATAAGACATCACTCAGCCAGTGAGCTTGCACAGTTTTATTAAAGGAAAGGAAAAAGACACAAAATAACGAGCCACGGGGGGCTAAAACACACTACAATGAGAACTCAGGCTATGACAAAGGAGAACAGGTTCACAATGGAATAAACTTACGAACGCAGAAGACGAGTAGTCAACGTCTGAACCGAGGGATGCTCAATACGTCAGACAATGGGAAGTATCTGATGAGACTGCCACACATTTCGCTCTCGGCTGCCCTCTTAAGTAGAGAGCCGCTGATGAGGCGAAATACGGCTCAGCTGTCAGCTCTGACAGCTGGAATCCCCTCTGAGCGCTGTCACAATAAAAGCTCGGAGAGCCAAAAGGGGCAGACACACATTAGCTGGGAGAAAATAATGCATGGCCCGAGCACAGACAAGATCGGCGCTCGAACCATGACACTGTTAATATGTTTTTGATTGAAATAGCTTTTGATTTCAGTAAATATGACCTCCTAATGCTGCAAATTCAACAAATGAACATTTTCAGTTCTTTACAACCAATAAAATGTTTTGAAACTCTGCGGTGCATAATAATTTGGAACAGTGCATTTTGAGTTTTATTTTTATTTTTGCAAAAAAATAGTTATCATTGGGAGGTTTGTTCAATGAAATTTGGATTATGCTCTAACGGTTGATGACTTGAAAATTGTACTGACTGCTATTTAAGATAAGATAAGATAAGCCTTTATTTGTCCCACAATGGGGAAATTCCAGGATTGCAACAACACAGGGATAGCAACACTCAGAGCAACAATCAAGAAGACAAGAAAAACAAGAGCAGCGAATATACATATGTACATATAAATATATAAATATATAAACACACAGTGCGGAGCATTGTAGCTAGATGGAATAAATATATAAATATATATACACACAGTGCGGAGCATTGTAGCAAGATGGAATAAACAGCATAACCGTCTACTTAGTTATCCTACATAGTATGATTATGTACCCATACATATTGTCACCCTCTGTAGCAACCGATATTGTCCTAGTTGTATACTGGAGGGGACCATTGTGTAAGTCTATTGCGTCTTTTGCATTCAATACTGTTAGGTCGCCAAGTCTTTTTGCTATCTCTGCGAGCAGCCCTGCTTAGGTTATACAGTCTGACAGCCGTAGGTAGGAAGGACCTGCGAAACCTCTCGGTTGCGCACCTAGGGTGAGGTAGTCTGCTGCTAAATGAGCTCCTCAGTGCGTTCAGTATGTCCTGCATAGGGTGGGACTCGGACTCTAGCAGAGATGACAGTTTAGCCACCATCCTTCTCTCTCCTATCTCATCCACTGGGTCAAGGCGCTGCCCCAGGACAGAGCTAGCTTTCTTGATCAGTTTGTTCAGTCTCTTCCTATCGGCTGCTGTAATGCCACTGTCCCAGCAGACCACTCCAAAAGTGATGGCTGATGCCACCACCGTGTTGTAGAATGTCTTCAGCAGCGCCCCTTGTACACCAAAAGACCTGAGTCTCCTCAGCAGGAACAGCCTGCGCTGTCCCTTCTTGTAGAGTGCATCGGTATTGTGTGACCAGTCTAGTTTATTGTTCAGATGAACACCCAGGTACTTATAGGATGTCACCATCTCAATGTCTGTTCCCTGTATGTTTACTGGTGCTGTGAGGGGTTGTCCTTGCCTGTGGCAGTCCACCACCAGCTCCTTAGTTTTCCTCGCGTTGATCTGGAGGCAGTTCTGATGGCACCAGTCCACGAAGTCCTGGATAAGTCCTCTGTACTCAGCTTCATCTCCGTTGGAGATGAGGCCGATGATCGCAGAGTCGTCAGAGAACTTCTGTAGATGGCAGTGTGTTGTGTTGTGTGAGAAGTCCGCAGTATAAAGGGTGAACAGGAAGGGAGCCAAAACCGTTCCCTGGGGGGCCCCCGTGCTACCGATGATCGTGTCGGACACGCAGTCCCGGGTTCTCACAAACTGTGGCCGATTAGTGAGGTAGTCCAGGATCCATGATGACAGGTGGTGGTCCACCCCTGCGCACAGCAGCTTGTCCTTCAGGATCATCGGTTGGATGGTGTTGAAAGCACTGGAGAAGTCAAAGAACATGATCCTCACCGCATTCCCGGGCTTTTCCAGGTGGGACAGAAAACGGTGAAGGAGGAAGATCACTGCATCCTCCACCCCAGTGCCATGCTGGTAGGCGAACTGGAGTGGATCCATCGCTGGTCCCACCAGGGGGCGGAGATGAGCAAGGAGCAGTCTCTCCAGGGTCTTCATCATGTGGGACATCAGGGCCACTGGTCTGTAGCTGTTCCGGTCTTTGGGGTGGGAAGTCTTTGGTACAGGTACCACACAAGATGTTTTCCACAACTGTGCTACCCTCCCCAGCTTCAGGCTCAGGTTGAAGATGAGCTCCACAATCCCACACAGCTGGTCTGCACAGGACTTGAGGAGCTTTGCGCTGATGCCGTCCGGTCCCAACGCCTTCCCCGCCTTGATTTTCCTCAGCTCCGTCCTCACCTGGGTCTTAGTGAGGGTCATGTTGGGGGGTTGGGGATTTCGGAAAATCAAAGAGAAATATTAATAATTAGGAACACGGTGTATATTAATATGGCGCTTTTCATGTACTGCCCATTTAAGACGTGTCCACTAAGTTACATGCATGGCCACACCATAGTGCCACACGCCTCAGCATCCTGGAAGCCAAACACTTTAGAAAAAGTATTAGGGGGCGTGTCCGCCAAACTAATTTTCTCTGCTGTGGGCGACTATTTTCTGTTCATTCTCTAGGTAGTCCAGCGTTCAGCGCTGAAACGCTTTGAGCGGTGGCTGCTTTTTGTCGTGGTGCTCAGGGCTGAAAAAAGTTCAACTTTTCAGACTACTGTACAGCTGCGCTCGTCAATGTCAGACCTTTCTAAGCAGCCAGTCAGAATTAAAGAAGGGTGGGACATAGAATACCAGTACAGGAAGACAAGAACAGTAGGTAACGGTGGAGGAGATGGAGGTTGAACTTTGCTGCATCAAACAACCCAGTACTCTTTGATCTGACACTAAAAGGATATCATGATCAAAATTTGAAAGAAAACGCTTGGAGGAACATGTCTGTATCTGTCGGCGTGCCAGGTGAGCTTTTATGCCTTTGTCATGGTCATATTTCTTACAAGTTGATTGCGGTAGATAACATGGATACTATGTGAATTTGTAGTTGATAACTGCAAAAAAATGGAATGATACCACACTGTTGTGTAATATTGCTTAATAATTATGAACCTCATCAGTAAACTGTAAGGGAGAAGAGAGGAGAAAAACAAAACGAAAACCGACCTGAAAGATTCAATAAACCATGATGTTGATTTAAGGTGGAATTGCCCAGCCCCAATGTACGCTCAATACAATTATGACAGCCTTATTATTATTATTATCATGTAGTCATATAATGCATTCATATTGTTTTTGCTGTCATTTGTCTGTTAATAATAATAATAATAATAATAATAATAATAATGGATTGCATTTATATAGCGCTTTTCATTCAAATTTTCAGGAAAGCTGTGTAATGGCACACTGAACAGATCTTAGATTTTGGTGATGATCTCAAAATGCATACCTTTGCCAAGGCTCTTACCTTCTCACAGAGTGTTAGCAACAATACTCCAAAACTGCTGGATGGATTTGGATGAAATTTTCACCGGAGATGGTTCTTGGGCTACAGACGAATCCATTACACTTTGGTGATGATTTGAGAATGCATACCTCAGCCAAAGCTCTTATCTTTCACAGTGTGTTAGCAACAATACTCCAAAACTAATGGGCAGACTTTGAAACAGTTTTCACCAGAAGTGACTGTTGGCCTACACACAAACCCATTACATTTTGGAGGTGATCCATGAGGGACAGAAGGAGCCTTGACGGAGGTCTGCGCTATCTGGGTGCTTTCTAGCTCTTGATTTGTTTTCCCTTTAGCTTGATCAGATTTGCATGTCACAATAGTTCATCTTTGTTATGATCTGGGCATGGTCAGGAACCATGCCCACGCTTTATGTTAATTTTGGTTTCACTGTTTGTCCCTGTTGTTTCGTATTACTTTCGCCAAGGAGGTAATGTAATTGGGGTGGGTGGTTTGTCTGTCTGTCTGTTAGCAGGATTACACAAAAACTACTGGATGGATTTTGGTGACGATTTCACCAGAGGTAGCCCTTGGGCCAAGGATGAACCCATTACATTTTGGTAAGTTTTTTTCTGAAACTTTGGAGAAAATTGGTAATATAGTAACAGGCACAGACTTGATTTACAACTCGAAATTTAAATCCCTTACCATTCCAACCAGTGTCCAGCCAATGTAAAACGTCACATGGGGAGGACACCAGAATGGTACTGGGTTCATTCTACACCTCTGCTGTCCGCATCTGCTCGATCGCAAAGCTTGTGTGACAAAAATTACATCATTGTCTCCAGTCCACTAGGTTCCCCAGCCCCGTCCGTGGCTGACCGCATGCAGCCCAAATTTTGTGACTGTGTTGTCTGGGCACATTGACTGCACATGTACAAGATTGAATCTCCCATTCAAGAGGTGGCACTCTGACACAGCATACAAAATCAAAGTAAATGAGGAAGAGGAAGATGAGAATAAACATATATGAATCCTTTTGTAGCAACCGCTTGAGTGGAGAAGAGCACTGAAAAATGGTAATTCCTCCTCTTCCTTGAAACAATGCCATTGTTATTGCTACAAAAAAAATGTGCGTCGCTCTTGTATTTCTTCACTTTTATATAGCTGGCGAACAAACTGCTATGTTAGTGCCTTTGTGCTACATATAGGGCTGTGGTGAAACTACAAATGACGGTTATGCGCATGCATCTAACTAACTAACTAACTAACCTGCACTTATATAGCGCTTTTCTAGTCACAAAGACCACTCAAAGCGCTTTCATTAATACTAACCCTCTATTCTAAGGGCCTATAGGAAACAGATATCTAGGGACAATTTAGAACAGCCAATTAACCTAACATGCATGTTTTTGGCATGTGGGAGGAAACCGGAGAAATCCCGGAGTAAACCCATGCAACACGGGGAGAACATGCAAACTCCACACAGATCACTGTTGGTCGGGGGCTGGGATCGAACCCACGATCCCACGATCCCCACAATCCCCCGGCCAAGGGTAAACTGTGCTGCCGCAGTGCTAACCACTGCGCCACCGTGCGCCACCGTACTAAGCCAAGCATCAACCGCTTGGCTTAGTAGATGAGAAAAATGAAGTATATACACAACCGTGTATGCACCGGCCTTGTTCAAAGCGGACCCACATCTCAGCGCACCAGAGCGGATGTGTAGCATGAACAAGGCTTTAGGGCATTTTCACACCTTAAAGTCTGGACCAAGGTAAATGTTTTTGTTCCATTGTCTACATTTGGTCCGGCTAGGTTTGGGTTCACATTGCTCCTTATCCAGGTGAAACAACTTTATGTGGTGCACCCACGTCCTCTTGTCATGACATTGTTTGTGTTGTTAGCATGGACCCTTAGTTAGCAAATATGCTACTCACACTTCAAGGTAAATCTGTAACCACACTTTATGTGTAAGCTGGGGAAGACTCCATCACATTCAGAGATGAACTAGTTTCATGAGGCTAGAACATTACCCAGGTCTTCATTATGAAGGAAGTTCATCCTTCTCATCGGTCCTCCAATTCCTCCAATTTTTCATATACTCTGTCTTATCCTCTCCAAAAATATCTGGCAAGTTTCTACATTTTTAATGATTTTTTTAAATTGATTATGCCACTCATGGACCATATTTCAGTTAAAAACTGTGTCTTCCCCTCTCAGAGTACTCCCACGGCTCATTTTTCCTCTTTTCAGCTGCCATGTCTTCCTGCATTTGGTCTGAAAGTCCGAACCTTTCTGAAAATTGCTTTCACACAGTTTGATCCAGGCTAAGACAATCTATTTTTGGTCTGTGCCATGGTTCGTTGGAGGTTTCATACCTAAAATTTTGGTCTGGATCAAACTGAACTGGGGATGGAATTCCAGGCTCCCGAGCATGCCGCTTGCCAGCCGCCTTCATCATCATCATCATCATCATCTAGGTTCCCCACACCATGTTCGTCAGAGCAGACCGCTCCACCCGGGCCGTCAGAGCAGTTTGCTCCACCTTGGCTGGCTGGGGTTGCCACTCTTCAGCTGCAGTTGGCCCCTACGCCAAAGGCCCCTCAAGTACTATCTTCAAAGCAAAAAACTCCCATGTTGTTATTTTCATCTTCGGAGCAGGAAGCTCCTGTGTTGTTATCTTTGGAGCAGAAAGCTCCTGTGTGGTTATCCTTAAAGCAAAAAGCTTCTTTGTTGTTATTTTCAGAACAAAAGGCTCCTATGTTATTTTCAGAGCAAAATGCTCCCATGATGTTATTTTCAGAGCAAAATGCCTGTGTTATTTTCAGAGCAAAATGCTTCCATGATGCTATTTTCAGAGTAAAAAGCTTCTATGCAGTCATTTTCAGAGCAAAAGGCTCCCATATTGTTATCTTCAGAGCAAAGGACTCCCACTGTGTTCTTCCATCAGGTGGCTTATGGACTATGGCAGGCCACCCGACGCACTGCGTTCATCCATCAGGACATCATGGACTCTGGGCGACCCCCCAACCCACCCTGCTCCTCCATCTGGTGGCCTTTGGTAGGGCACCCGACACACCATGTTTCTCTGTCTGCTGGTCCATGGACTTTGGTAGGCCACCAGAAGCACCAGATTCCTCCTGGTGGTGGTCTTGGGACTTTGGCCGACCACCTGATAAACATTTTTCTGTTGTATTGGTGTCCTTCTTTTGCCTCGCTGTGCCTTTGTCCCCCTTCTCCCGCCCAAATGGGGTGTTCTTTGTTTTATTTTTTGGACGTTTGGAACTGCCTTTAAGGATGGGGGGGGGGGGGGGGGGGGGTTCATGGTCTGGACATTTTGTCCACACCTTCTGTTGTGTTTGAAATGTTTGCATGATTCTGGCATCATTAGTTGGGTTTTTTGGGTTTGCCACTGTTTGCATTTAGTTATCGTTTCCCTGTTTTCCTTAGCTTTAGCTCGGCTTTTATTTTGAAAGAGTTTTGTTTTTCCTGTTTGGCCATTTCTTTCCCATACATTACCATTTAGTTAATTATTGTTCTTAGCTGTGTTTGGGTTGATTGATTTTTGCGTCCCTATATATACCCACAGTTTTCATTTCCCTTTGTGGCATCATTACAGGATTTACCCTTCGGTTCCTCTTCACGTTAACTGTCATCATTGTATGTAAGTTTTCTCAGCCGCAAAGGCCTTTTGTGTCTTCACAGCCCCTGTGCTGCATTTATTTTGTATTTAATAAATCGCTCATACAACTAAAGCTGTACTCGCCTTAAGGAGTTATCCTTCCTGCTCACCGAAGGTTGTTCCTTGACACTGGACTAGAGCTTCTTCAATTTAGATATCATTGTCTTACAGGTGCTTTTACTACTTTCTTTTTTCATTTACCCAGTGGTGTCCATCCTGGAGCTACTTTTGAAATACTCTATCCACTCTCAGTGCATGCCCAAGTCATCTTTAATGTCCGCATATACATTTTTATGGATTTCAGACAATATAATCTCACAATTCTGAGGTTATATGAGGGGGAGCTGAAAAGTTCATAGGCTCAAAAGTTCATAGTTGTCAAATTTGGCCAAATGTGATTTATTTTTCAACATAGTGTCCCCTTCGGTCCACACACTTCTTCCACCGGTGTTGCAGTGCTTGGATCACTGCGGTTGAAAAATAAACCACATTTGGTCAAATTTGGCCACTATGAACTTTTCAGCCTATGAACTTTTCTTCAGCTCCCCCTCGTATTATATAGAATGACTAGATCTATTATCTATTTCTATTCAGATATGTCTATGTACTTTATATAAAAAGAACAATTATGGGATAATGATAAAAATAGATATGATTAAAGATGAGTTACAACAACAATTGAGCTAATTTGTAATGCATATTTCACATAAAGCCCAATAACGTAATGGCTGTTGCTCTCTGAAAAACATTTTGATATTAAAAGACAATCCAACTAAACCTGTAAACCCACATTCTGGTAAAACACTGAATGAATTATGACTCAGTAAGCATTAAAAATGGGCATTGTTAAAATTCAGTATTAAAACAGATGCAAGTTTAAGGGTGAGAAGTACTTCATCTAATAAACATTTAGGAAATATTTACAACACAGTATGAATAACTGCCTTTATTCGACACAAAGAAGGTGCTTGTTCCATAACTTCACTGTAAATGGAAATGATTTTACTGCATATTTTCCCCCATCGTGCATCATATTTTCTTTTTCTGCTGGTTTTCCACTCTCTCCTCCAGTGAAAAATACATGAGAAGATTTATGCCGGTCCCCAAGATGGCCAAGATTGATTTCTTTAATTGTAAGATATGTCATTAAGCATGAGCAATAAAATACATTACTAGATGCATCAGATTTTGTTTTAATAATGGGTAATGCTGTGCCTCATAAATTGATGCACAGTTTCATTTTATTATCAGACGTACTTTGTGCACTTCAGTGATATGCAGTGATATGAAACGCATCATTTATAATCAGGACTGACCTTCAGTTGAACAGATAACATTAACCATTTACTCATCCTCTGCTCTGGAATAACTCTAAGATTTTTGCATCTGATTTTTCAAACTGACTCTTTTGGCTTCTAAAGGAAAGACTTGGCAACCGTACTGTGGATTAATGCTGGATTTAGTACAAACACTGGAAGCAAGATGAATCCTTAATGTTGGTGATCCTTTGATTTTTTAGCAGCATGACTAATAGGTCATAGTTTTCACACATTCTGCAGAGTACTTTTACAGCAACCAGATGCCCAAGCAAATTAATAGCAATTCTTTAAAATCTAGTTCCGAAATATATTCTTATGGTTTTAGAGCTCCAGAGCCACATGAAGTTCATTTTTGTTGTTTAGTGTTAATAAGTAGCAACCAGCTTGCAATAGAAATTGGCACTGAGAATTGAAATAAGAGATGAATATAGCAGCCATGATGTTTTCCATTGGTTTAAGGAGTGTACGGGGGGTGGGGGGTATATGAGGGGGGCTGAAAAGTTCATAGGCTGAAACGTTCATAGTGGTCAAATTTGATCAAATGTGGTTTATTTTTAAACATAGTCTCCCCTTTGGTCCACACACTTCTTCCATCGGTGTTGCAGCGCTTGGATCCCTGCGGTTCAAAAATAAACCACTGTCAGAAAGACTGGGGGAGGGGCGGAACTATCCATCCATCCATCCATCTTCTTCCGCTTAATCCTTTTCGGGTCGCGGGGGAGCTGGAGCCTATCCCAGCATCTACGGGCAAGAGGCAGGGCACACCCTGGACAGATCGCCAGTCCATCGCAGGGCGGGGCAGAACTATTGTTCGGATTTTCTGTTCCTACCAGTTCCCTTGTGACTGATACACTGCTGCTGCACTAGTGTTTGTGGTTGAGTGTGCGTTCATGACAGTAAAGTGAGTATTATTGTGGATGCTATGCACATTAATGCACCAAATGAGTGCCTTTAGATCACCTTAGAAGTGTTTGTATTGTGAGTTTATCCTGGTGAAGTTGTAAGTTGAAATGCACAGTGTAAATTGTTAGCTTATGTTAGTTGCTATGCTAAGCTGGCTGTGCTAACTATGGATAGTTACCTTTGGAGTTGCATGGTAGCCCTTAGCTAATGCGTAGTATGTTGTAGCATGTTCTGTGTATTTGTTTATGCCGTTGTACTGACAGCTATGATATGTTTTAGTGAATTTGTGTACTATGAGACATACTTCTGTGTGCTAATTCTGTCCTCTCTCCCTCGCTTCTCTCCCCTAGAAAGCACACATGCCACACACACCTCACCACACAGTAGACACGTTCGTCCACACCACCTGTACCTCCATGCCCTCTCCCATGGCTGCATGCATAGTATGGACTCATGTACCATATTCGGCGCTGTAATACCCTGTTGGTCTGTTACCTGCCAGTTGTGATTCTGTTTAATAAAGTGGATTAAAGTGAAACTCCAGCTCTGATTCTCTGACCAGAATCTACTGTCCATGTTGGCCACTTCAGCCAGATGAAACATTATCCGTAGTTGAGTGAGGAAAACTGCAACACATTTTTTGGTCCTTCGAGCCGGATTGAACCAACATTAATACAACATGGATAATGCAGTAATAGGCACCAAGGAAGCATATGACAGACCCCAGAGAATAAGCTGCCCCCCCCCCATCTAACAGACTATGAAGTTGGTTACCACCCCCCAGGAACACAACCTCCCAACAGCTTCTACCCGCACCAAAGAAAGGCAGAGAAGCAACTCGAAGAAATCCTCCAGCCATACATCCAGCCATAGTTCGCCATCCGGCAGGCAGACCCTCCATTCCATGGGGTGTTATCCAACTGATGTTGTTTCTCCTATTCAGACTGCAATACTGGAGGAAACCATTAAACAGCATGAAATAGAGAATATTCGCCAACAACTGGAAGAGGATTCACTAGCAGACTTAGAATACTGAGAGTTGCAGGCACAGGTGAGAGCAGCACAGCAAGCCCAGGAGGCACTCCAAACCAAAGAGGCGCTAACTAAACGGCTGGGGGTGCAGCACCGCCTGAAACAGGCTGGGACTGATCTGCAGTTAGCTAAGCTAGTCATGTCCATGCTCACAGCTGACACTGTCACAGGCAATCCTGAGCCCCCGTCATCTCCAGAGAGTTTCGTACACCCAGCCATTCAGCCTCCTGCCTGTAACCCTTGCCTTATGTTAATTAGGTAAGGGAAATAATTAAGTGTAGACCAGTTGCTAGGTTCGTAAGGGTTACAATAGGGAATTAGAGTGAGTGTGGAATGAAATAGCTGGAGGCAAGAAATGAGCAATTCATATCTGTTATTAATAAAGATAAAGGGAGCAAAATATACAAA
Organism: Pholidichthys leucotaenia; assembly: GCA_020510985.1. NCBI lineage: Eukaryota > Metazoa > Chordata > Actinopteri > Cichliformes > Pholidichthyidae > Pholidichthys > Pholidichthys leucotaenia. The sequence goes on from CM035850.1 coordinate 42,422,083, forward strand.
CAATGTACAAATATACAAATAACAACGGCCGGCATGAAATAAAACCCCAAAAATATCCTACTGAGCTCAGTGTTTGTTTGTTTGTTTGGTTTAGCCGTTTGACCAGTCAAGATATCTTGTATCTCCAGCTCAGGTTTCTTTTCGTCTTTTAAAGTGGCAGCTTGAGTTGTTACCACTTCAATGTTGTGCACTGGAGAGAGGAGGGATGTCCTTCAATTGAGACCTTGGTCAGACCTCTGTTCAATCTCGGTTCAATCTCAGGTCAGGCTCGCCATCTCCATTCGGAGAAAATCCAGGATCCAGAAGGTTTTTGGTCAGCAACCAAAAAAAACCTAGCCAAGATGAGGTATCAGTGTGAATACAGCAAAGGACACAGCCACAATGCCCCTCACGCTCGTGCTCCCGTCAACAAGAAGAGGTATCTGTGTGAATCAGACCGCTTCACAACCTCTCTCGTCCGCGCTCATATCGTGAAAGACTGAATTCCGAGTGCGTGCTTGCTGCCTCTACTCGGAAGGCGGGGCTAATATCGCTCTTAACGAATGGAAAGACCCAGATCACCCAACGTGACCATGAACCAGAAATTCAAAAGTTGGATGACGAGGATCGCATTTCCTCTTCCCCAAGATAGTCGGTTTTCAAAATAAAATCACACACTTTCATTAATACAAATGAAATCTGAGAAAAAGGGTCATTTTCTCAGCTGGGTTACACACTCCCCCGCTAAATATCATGCACGTCCCGTTGCATGTGTAACCAAGACTGTCCATCGTCAGTATTTAGAAACTCTGAGAACGCTGTATTCAAACCTTGGAAAAGGGACTTAACAACAGTCACTAGAGGATTTCCTAATTCAGGATACTCTAGTCTTTTTGGGAGTTGTCTGATTCTTTCAGATCGTCGTATTGGTTGAATTGCAATGTGATCATTTTTGTCCATTTCATCAGGCAAATCATTCGATTGGTGTTCTTGCCCCTCGTCTGAATTGTCAGAAGGTTCCTCTAGTATTGTTGCTGTTTCATTTTCCACAGGCGAATTATAGAAAGGTTCAATCTCAGTTGCATTATGCTCCCTATCCGGTTCTGCATTGGCAGTGGTCTCAGGTAAATCACAACCAGGTGGGTTTGTCATTTCCGGTGTTTGCAAAGGTTTTGGATAATCATGTACAGTAGTAAATCTGGTTATCTCTCCACATGGAGAATCCTCAACCCACGAATCAAAAATTCATTTTCAATTTCGGTTAACTCTTCGTGATCATTGTTCTCTGCAACAGTTGTTTGGTGTGTCTTAGGGCAGTGAATAGGCTCTGGTTCAGGTGTTTCTGCTGTGGCAACAGGGAGGAAACTACAGGGAAGCAAAAGGTCTCTGTAAAGTTCTTGAGGGACCTTGCTTTGACTCGGGCTTAACCGTGTAAACGGGTAAATTACCTGCACGTTTGACTACCACATGAATATCGGCCTCCCATTTATCAGCAAGCTTATTTTTTCCACGCAGTCTCACATTTCTAACTAAAACCCTATCCCCAGGTTCAAGTTCAGAAACAGTGATTTTGTGGTCAAACCTGGCCTTGTTCTTGTCTGCAATCTTTTGTGCATTTTATGAAGCTAACTTGTAGCTTTCTTCGAGCCTTTTCTTGAGATTTTCAACGTATTGCAAGTGAGTAACTTCCTGATCTTTGTTGAGAGGAAGTCCGAATGCTAGATCAACTGCCAATCTGGGTTTTCTACCAAACATTAATTCGTAGGGAGTAAACCCGGTTACATCACTGCGTGTGCAGTTGTATGCATGTACTAACGGTATAACATAGTCTTTCCAGTGGGACTTTTGTTTGGACTCAAGCATTCCTAACATACTCAGTAGCGTTCGGTTGAACCTTTCAGTAGGGTTACCCCTGGGGTGGTATGGGGTTGTTCTTATTTTCTTTATGCCTGAGATCTCACAAAGGTCTTTTATTAGTTTTGCCTCAAAATCAGGACCCTGATCGCTGTGCAGGCGCTCAGGTATACCGTAGTGAATGATGAATTGATCCCACAAGCACCTGGCAACCGTTTTGGACCTTTGATTTGAGGTAGGCAACGCAAGGGCAAATTTAGTAAAATGATCAGTTATTACGAGAATATTGCTGGTATTGCTACTGTCTGGTTCCAGACTGAGGAAGTCCATGCAGACTAGCTCTAAAGGTTGTGTGGTGGTTATGTTGACCAGGCTAGCTGCTTTTTCAGGAGGACTCTTCCTTCGTATGCACCGATCACATGTTTTTACTTTTTGCTCGACATCTGTTGTCATACGTGGCCAATAGAATCGTGTTCGGACCAGATCAAGGGTTCTGTCAATACCTAAGTGGCCCATGTCATTGTGCAGACTTTGGAGTACGGGAGCTCTGAGCTCCTCGGGAAGAAGGAGCTAGTGGGTCACTTGGTCTCCAATTTGTCTTTTTCTGTACAACACTTCATTGTACATCTCCAACCTATGGAGTTCTCTGAGTAAAAGAGGGAGATCTGGGAGTTCTTCTCTAGCAGTCGGTGGGGGTGTTTGGCCACGTTCGATTTGTTCAATAACTTGTCTGAGTGTCGAGTCCGCTCTTTGTTTGTCTTTGATATCTGTTTGAGACAAGATAGGGATAGTGGGTAAGCCATTGTCTTGCTCCAAGACATACAAGTCTGGGATTGCATCAGCTGAGATGGTAAGTGATTCCACAAGTGTAACACCACTATCCTGATTGTCATCATGAATTTTAACAAGGTGGTTTTGACAAATGGCTTGAACAGCTTCATCATTTACAATCTCTGTGGTGTCACTGTCACCTAGGTGGCGCTCTACAAAGCGGCTTACACGCTCCTGCTCTTTCCTGGACTGGACATCGTCAACGAGTTCACCATGAGGACGTCTAGACAACCCATCTGCATCTAGGTTTTTCTTGCCTGCTCTATACTGTAACTTAAAGTTGTAGTTAGACAGAGCTGCAAGCCACCTGTAGCTTGTGGTGTCTAATTTAGCAGAGGTCAATATGTAGGTGAGTGGGTTACTATCTGTAACTACCATGAACTGACCACCATACAAATAGTCGTGAAACTTTTCAGTCACTGACCATTTTAGAGCTAAGAACTCTAGCTTGTGAGCTGGATAACGTGCTTCGCTCCTTGATAACCCGCGACTGGCAAAAGCTATGGCCCTAAGCTGACAGTCCTGCTCCTGATAGAGTGCTGCCCCTAAGCCAGTGGTACTAGCATCGGTATGGAGTACGTAAGGCAGCTTCGGGTCTGCAAAGCCTAAGATAGGAGCTGATGTTAACTTTTCGATGATGGAGTCAAAAGCTTTTTGACAGTCTGTAGTCCATCGACTCTCAAATGGCAGTTTGGGATCAAAGTAGGTTTGGTCAGTGACTTTGGATTTTGACTTTTTGTTGAGTGGCGGGTAACTGCGTGTGAGGTCGTTAAGAGGGCGTACTATAGACGAGTACCCTTCAATGAAGCGTCTGTAGTACCCTGAGAACCCTAAAAAGGATCTCAGTTCCGTGAGATTCTTAGGCTGTGGCCAAGTCTTAAGGGCCTGAATCTTTTTGGGATCTGTCTCGACACCGCTTTCGAAGACTATATGACCTAGGTACCGGACTGTTGTTTGAAAAAATTTACATTTTTCTGGCGATAACTTTAACCCGTACTCTTTAAGATGATGGAGTACCCGCATGAGTCGCCGTTCATGTTCTTCCAAACTATTTGAAAAGATGATGAGGTCATCTAGAAAGACTAGCACCTCATTTAAGTTCATGTCACCGACACAGTGCTCCATGAGCAGCTGAAAGGTGCTTGGGGCGTTGGTTATGCCCTGCGGCATGCGGTTGAACTCCCAGAATCCAAGAGGTGTTACAAAAGCAGTCTTTTCTTTGTCTGCTTCTTCTACCTCAATCTGGTAATATCCAGACTTAAGATCGAGGACTGTAAACCACTTGGATCCTGTGAGCGCCGAGAACGTCTCCTCTAGATTTGGGAGAGCGTAAGAGTCCTTTCTTGTTTGCAAATTTGAGTTTGCGAAAGTCTATACATAGACGCACATCATTGTTTCGCTTCCTCACCACAACAATGGGGGACGAGTAGGGAGACTGGGACTCTCTTATCACACCTGCAGCGAGCAGCTCTTGAAGGTGTTTACGCACTGCCTCAAGGTCTTGGGGGTGTATAGGGCGTGCACGGTGCTTAAAGGGAGTCGGATCATGAAGACTGATGGAGTGTTTCACTTTGCTCGTACACCCAAAGTCCAAATCATGGAAAGCAAATACTTCCGGGATGTCATTTAGTTGTTTGGTTATTCGCTCTTTCCACTCTTGTGGAATTGGTGAGTCACCAAAGTTGAAACTCAGTTGTGTCTTGTTTGTGGCCGACTCATTTGCACTGACGACATTGTGCTGGGACAGGATACAATGGAAAGCTCCAAGTTCTGCGATGACACACGTGGACGGCATTGTGACATCTTGCTCTGTTTCGTTCGTAATCATTACAGGCACTTTGTGTGGAGCTCGGGACGGAAGTGTTACCAGGCAAGTTTTAACACAAAGGCCACCCGACAAGGAAGACTGAGAGGGGTGTTCCACTATAGCACAGGTGTCTGAGGTACAGTGAACGTTGGCAGACCCCTCTAAAACTACAGTTTTACCTGCTGGAATTACAGCTGGGGCTTTGCTTGACAAGGTAACTAATCCAATGTTCCCATCTTTGTTCTTTGTATATCTTAGTTCGAGGGTTTTCAACAGTGTCCTAAAACCATAAGAGCTAGGTAAGTAATCAGGAGTCTTCATGTCTAAATACTTTCCATAAAGAACATCAAGTGTGTTTGTTCCCACTAACACTGGTGTCTGACTATTAGGATTGGCATCTGGAACAACGAGAGCTAAGGTTGGTATGTCAATCTCTGTGCATAAGAAGTCTTTTGGAAAGGTGATACACATCTCTATATAACCTAAATAGGGAACGGGCTGACCTGCAGCACCCTCTACTTCTAAAAGGTCATAGAGTGGTTTAAGGCTTTGATCGGGAAAGTCCTGTTTGTAAAACGACTCGGTGACTGTAGTCACTTGTGACCCTGAGTCAAGAAGACAATGCACATTAACATCAGAAATGCTAACTACAGCTGTGCATTGGAGCCAACTAACCCTTTTGGTAGACTATACTTAGGTGGGTTAGTAACAGATTGCTTAAGGCTAGCGCGTTGCTTGTACTTAGGGGGACGTGAGTGTCTGGCTACAGTCTCCATTTGCCCCGTAATAGAGACTGTTCCTAGTTTAACCGGTCTTTATTAGCTGTGGGATTTTCAGACCCCCATCTCTTTTGTTTCTCTTTAAACAGCTTACGCTTTTCGGTAACTAAAGCTGGGTTTGGTTCGTTTTCGCAGCTCGGCTTGATGTGGCCATCCTCTCCACATTGGTCCACGGTTTGGGTGAGGCACTTCGAGTTCTGACCGTTTGTTCTGTGGGTTCCTTTGTCACTTTATTCGGCTTTCGTTTCTCTTTTGGCTTTGTACTGGGTGTACTTTTTGAGTTTTGAGCTTTTGGTTTTGCAGTTAGTTTTGCTAGTTGATTTTGAATTTCTGCAACTTGTTTTGAGAGTTCTTGAATTGAGTTTACCGTGATTTTGTCCTCATTTTCATCTGAACTACATTGCACAGTTTGCACGTGGGTTGTCACTTTTTGTTTTGAACTGCTCAAATGTTGTCTCATTCGCAAGGCTTTGGCAACATTTTGGTCTTCTTCAGTACGTAGCAAGTGAAGCAAATCAGGAAAAGTTGGGGGATTTGTTCATTTTTGTTTTAACTGGAGTGCAGTTAAAAGGGAATCATCCCAACAACCTCGACAAAACTGTGTGACAAGCAGCCTGTCAAAATCCTGGCTTGAAGCACCACCACGCTTCACAGTGTGAGTCAAAGCTACTTGAAGACGTTGTAGATATGATAAGGGTTTCTCACCTGTGTTTTGGAAGGTGTCAATAAACTTGGCGTAAAGCTCTCCGCCATCTTGAACCGTACCATAAGCAGACTCTAACAGCTGAAGATATTCTGATGGTGAGCTGTTGGGGTTCAAGTACTTAACTACATCAGCTGCTGGGGGTAAAAGAGACTCAATGATCTTTCGGGATTGTTGCAATTTGGACATAGCAGGATCAGTCAAGATTAATTCTACACTGGAGCGCCAAGTATCATAATCTAGCTCATAAGTTGGTCGGAGGTCTTTGCCAGAAAAAGCTCTGAGTTTTTGTGAAAACGACTGCACGGAAAAATCCTCTTTTTTTTTTACAATGTGCTCGACTACCACACGTTGCACTTCTGGGGGATTTGAATCATGTGCACGAATGGTGGGCATACTTCGAGCTGGGGTGCTCGCAGTGTGATTTGACTCAGAAATCTGTGACATCCTGTCTTTCAGGACATCTGCAAAATCTCTGCCACTCATCTTCGCTAGGTTTTTAATATCAGTGCGATGTAACTTGATCATCTTATCAAGTTGCTCATCTCCAGCGATTTCACTCACTGTCACTGCATTTGGAATTTTCACAGATTCACGCTCAACAATATCCATTTTGGGTACGTTATAGGCTTGAAATAACGTAAGGGAGAGAAAAAAAAGGGCTCCTGGCTGGTCGCCACTTCTTATTGTAACCCTTGCCTTATGTTAATTAGGTAAGGGAAATAATTAAGTGTAGACCAGTTGCTAGGTTTGTAAGGGTTACAATAGGGAATTAGAGTGAGTGTGAAATGAAATAGCTGGAGGCAAGAAATGAGCAATTCATATCTGTTATTAATAAAGATAAAGGGAGCAAAATATACAAACAATGTACATACAAATATAACAATGGCCGGCATGAAATAAAACCCCAAAAATGTCCTACTGAGCTCAGTGTTTGTTTGTTTGTTTGGTTTAGCCGTTTGACCAGTCAAGATATCTTGTATCTCCGGCTCAGGTTTCTTTTCCTCTTTTAAAGCGGCAGCTTGAGTTGTTACTACTTCAATGTTGTGCACTGGAGAGAGGAGGGATGTCCTTCAATTGAGACCTTGGTCAGACCTCTGTTCAATCTCGGGTCAGGCTCGCCATCTCCATTCGGAGAAAATCCAGGATCCAGAAGGTTTTTGGTCGGCAACCAAAAAAAACCTAGCCAAGATGAGGTATCAGTGTGAATACAGCAAAGGACACAGCCACAATGCCCCTCACGCTCGTGCTCCCGTCAACAAGAAGAGGTATCTGTGTGAATCAGACCGCTTCACAACCTCTTTTGTCCGCGCTCATATCGTGAAAGACTGAATTCCGAGTGCGCGCTTGCTGCCTCTACTCGGAAGGCGGGGCTAATATCGCTCTTAACGAATGGAAAGACCCAGATCACCCAACGTGACCATGAACCAGAAATTCAAAAGTTGGATGACGAGGATTGCACTTCCTCTTCCCCAAGATAGTCGGTTTTCAAAATAAAATCACACACTTTCATGAACACAAATGAAATCTGAGAAAAAGGGTCATTTTCTCAGCTGGGTTACATGCCACAACAATATTATACACCGGCTCTAATATACAGCCCCCAGTCTCCTCAGTAACACCAACTCCTGTACCCCCCGACTGTAGCATCAACCGCTGCCACTAGCCCAATAGGGCAAAGCCCCCTTGCAGTAGCAGCCCTCTCAACGGCTAGCCAAGGGTCATTGCTGGTGCAAGTTCCACCTTTTGCGTCAGCATCGTCACCACCTCCTGCAGCGCTACATCAAATGGTGCCCCCTACAGACCCAGCTTCATTGCCAACTCCTACTACACCTCACCCAGTAGTAATGCCTACTACTCTCATCATATCACAACCTTCAAGCCCTCCTGCAGTGCAGCCTCCTACTCCGGCATCACTGCCTTCATTCACAGTGCGACAATCAGTAGTTCATCCATCCACATCTAACCAAGGCCAGCTCCCTTTGCATCCTACAACATGACAGGCTTCCTCAACACAACCAGTACTATTCCAGCCCTCATCAGCCACTCACCTGGGGCCCATAATGACACGCCATTCCCCGTACTCTTCAGGCCTTCCCAGAGGCACCTGCTCCCCATCCTGGTCCTCCACCACAACTCGGAGCAGAACTGTTCATTGCCTCCGTCTATGGCATCCCACAGTCCTCACTGCCAATATTCAAGAGTGGACGTGAGAGTGACTTTGCCCTCCTTAAAATGGCCCTGAACAATTTACTGAATAGCCACAGCCATCTCAGTGAGCAGTACAAATACCAAGTGTTGCTCATCCACCTGAAGACACCTAGTGCCCTACAGCTAGCAAAGGCTTGCATGCACCATTCTCACCACTACACCACAGCACTACAGACTTTGCAGGGAAAATATGGCCAACCACGTCAGCTGGTTAACCCTTTAACTGCCCAACTGCGTTTAACTGCGTTGCCCGAGGTGCCATTTGGCGCCTGGGGAAACACAAGGCAACTCAAGGCCCCCCCCCTAGTGGTCAAGAGAGGTAAAAAAAATTTCTCAATAAAATAGTTCAGATTTCTAAGGCTATAACTTGAAAGTTACAAGAGATAATGGCTTACTGTCAATTAGAAAGATGTAGAATATGATCCAAAGTTTCAGATAGGAATAAATTTACGCATCTAATTTGCATAATGTCGCGGCAGCTATATAAATTACATAACTCAGCCAAAAGTGGACTTGGGACACATTTACATAAAGAATGGTCCGATTTTTTTGACGCCGATTTGTCTACATGGATATGTTTTTATCTAATCTTCAAAGTATATGAACCAGAAAATCAATAAAATGTCAAAAAAAAACCCCATATATTTCTCTTACCTGTTGTCGGGGGGGGGGGGGCTTGCCCGCCCACGTGACCGGTCCGTTTTCGTCCATTGTAGTCAATGTTTGTGTGTTTGCTCAGCCATTTACACTGTGTACCACATCTACAAACTCTTATGATTACCCCACGTGAATTTCGTTTGTATTACACAGCTATTTTTCTTGTAAAATGCAGTTTTCCTGTAAGAATGCATGACGATCGTGAGCGCCGCCATCTAGCTCAGTTTTTCATCCATCGTGGTCAATGTATCGTGTTTACTTAGTAATTTGCACCCGTGTACCACATCTACAAACTCTTATGATTATCCCACGTGAATTTTGTTTGTATTACATGGCTATTTTTCCCGTTTCATGCAGTTTCAGTCATCATCGCGACAGCGATGACCAAGCATGGTGGCATACACATTGGTGTGTGAGCTCAAAGCGGAAAAAGGAAGAATAATGAGGATTTCTTCTTTGCTATATTCCATGTCAGCCATGATTCCTTCAGCGCGTGTCTGCCACCTTCTAAACTGTCAGATCAATAGAGATTAGTACAAATTCTCAGTATAGCCGGGGGTTGTCAATAAGTTGACATGTGCAGTTGCTGCACTGTGCCACTGGGGGCGTGCGACCCGTACATTTAATCTGGGCAGTTAAAGGGTTAAAAAGGGTGTTCTGACCTCACAGGGTGCCTATGATGTGTGTATGACATCATCGAAGGAGTTGTTCAAAGGAGTTGTTCAGAACTCTTTATGGTCATGTGACATCATAGGAACACAGTGTGCACCTGTGATGTCGTAGCTATGAACGCCCACAGCTCCCCTATGGATCCCCTATGGACGTTCATTAAAGATTTCCACTCCCAAACTTCCGCATGTGCTCTGTCTATGTGCCGTCATATAGACATCATATCTTTATGACTGCATCGCGAGTCCTATGATGCCTGATGTCCTATAAATGTTACACACACAGACACAGAGATTTCTCGCATCTCCTCAGTCTCAGCTTCTCTGTGCCTTGCATGGAATTCCATGCAATTCACTGTCCCTGGCCAGCCGACTTCCGCATCTCCTCTGTCTCAGCTTGTCTGTGCCTTTCCTGGTGTGCAGCATTTTGCGAACATCTCGGATTTCAAGTGACTCGGCACATGCTGGCGTACTACCACATGTTTTCTGTCTGTTTGTGCATCCCTTGTGTGTCATACCCTATGCTGGTGAAGGGTGTGGATCATGAAAATAGATCTGAGCAAAAAAGAGGCTTTTGGGCATGGACTCAATGTACGTATATGACATCATAAAGACATGAAGGCAGCCTTGATGTATATGACAAAGATGTTAGGACGGCCTATGATGACATCATAAAGACATGTTGCCTGATGTCACTGTATATGACATAAAGACATGAAGGTAGGACAACCTATGATGACATCATAAAGACATGTTGGCCTATGATGACATCATAAAGACAGGTTGCCTGATGTCACTGTATATGACATCATAAAGTCAGGCTTGTCACTATAAAAGTACAGTCATTAAAAATGAAGTATGTATACAAGAAGGAAGCTGTTTTACAAGATGATGCTGTGACAAGGCAGATTGGGGAAAATTTAGGCAATACTGTGTTCAATCGTGTCATTTGGTAACATTAGAAGGTGGCATAGAAGAGTGTTCAAGTCAGGTAACTAATCATATTCTGAATGCTGCAATAGCAAGTATACCTAAGAAAACAACACAGGGTAGGAAGAAGGTTGTACCCTGGTGGAATGACGAATGTAGTATTGCAATAAAAGCGAAACAAGGCATTCAGAGAGCTGAGGAAGAATATGACTAGTGAAAACTTAATAGAGTATAAAAAGAAAAGGGCAGTAGCTCGAAGGATTATTAAAAACAGGAAAAGGTCAACATGGAGAGAATTTTGTTCCACCCTTGGTAGGAAAACAGAACTAGGTGATGTCTGGGGAATGTTTAAAAAAATGAGTGGGAAAAGGGTATCAGTTAAAATTCCAGCTTTAGTGGATGGGGACAAGATGGCTGTATCAGACAAAGAAAAGGCAGAAGTCCTAGGTAGAGCATTTGCAGCAGTGCATAGAGGAGACCATCTTGGTGAGAGTCAGACAGCAAAGGCAGCATAAACTCAGAGAAAATGCAAACTTAAAAAATGAAGTGAAAGAGGACATGACTGTGTTAGACCTCGAGCTCACAATGTCAGAGCTTAAGAGAGCTTTTTTATTTTTATTTTAACCTTTATTTAACCAGGAAAATCCCATTGAGATTAAAAACCTCTTTTTCAAGGGAGTCCTGGCCAAGAGGCAGCAAAAAAACACAATTACACTTACAATGACATACAAATCATATAAAACAGTTACAAATAAGTGAGGCCGTCTCAAGTGTTCTCAATCTGGATTTAAAGTCTCAGTCTGGATTTAAAGTTCTCAGTCTGAATTTAAAGCTTTGCAGGATAAGATCAGTTAAGCTATGCTATGTTCCGGCAGTTGCCTATGCAATCAATGCAACTGGTGCTGAAACTGTTTAACAGGATATGGAAGGAGGGGGTTATCCCAAGTGGGTGGAAAAAGGCTGTAATTTTACCATTTAATAAGCCAGGGAAAGATCCAGCTCATCCAGGCAACTACAGGCCAATAGCATTAACGTCACATTTAGGGAAATGGATGTAGAAGGTGTTAGTTTACAGACTCTCATATGTACTAGAGCAAAAACGATTAATAAACGACTATCAGAATGGTTTTAGAAGAGGAAGATCCACGGTGGATGCTCTAGTTAGGGTAAGTGATGATATTGAAAAGACTCAGAATGAAAGAAGTAATGGTTATAGTTTATCTGGATATTGAAAAGGCTTATGACTCACTGTGGAGGGATGGACTTCTTATGAAATTGAATAAAATGGGCATTGGTGGTAGGATGTATAATTGGATAATGGATTTTTTTTAACACACAGGACAGTTAGGGTTAAAGTAGGATCGGAAGTTTGTAATGACTTTGAAATAGAAAATGGTGTTCCTCAGGGGAGTGTGATAAGCTCTGTTTTATTCCAATATAATGATTAATGACTTGTTTGAGGATCAAGAGGGATCCATCAAAACAGCACTATATGCAGATGATGGAGCCATATGGACGAGGGGAAGAAATGAGAAATTTGTGTTCAAAAACATCAGGAAAGCAATGGGGAAAGTGGAAAAGTATTCATATGGCTGGGGATTTAAATTTTCAAACAGTAAAACCTCCTATATGACTTTCACAAAAAAAACGCAGAACTGGTACAGAACCATCCATCCATCCATCCATCCATCTTCTTTTGCTTAATCCTTTTCGGGTTGCGGGGGGGCTGGAGCCTATCCCAGCATCTCTGGGCGAAAGGCAGGGTACCTTTCGATTAACATTATATAATCAACCAATAGAGAAAATAAGTTCAAACATCTAGGACTGTGGTTTGATAGTGCATACACATGGAGAGTTCATGTTGAAAATCTGGAGACAAAGTGCAAAAAAGTCAATCTCATAAAAACTGTAGCTGGACATGACTGGGGTGCAGATAAACAGGCATTAATTGACATTTACAGAGCACTAATGCGATCGACAATAGACTACAGATGCATGATTTATGGAGCAGCGGCAAAGAGGTCTCTGGAAAAAATAGACAGAATGCAGCATAGAGTGCTTCGCCTGTGCATTGGAGCCGTCAAAACAACACCAAACAATGCAGTTTTAATAGAAGCAGGAGAAATGCCAATGGATTTGAGAAGAGATAAACTCGCATTATCATACTGGGTCAAGCTGAAAGGAAGTGACAAAGCAAATGTTTCAAAAACAAGACTGCTGGGAGTACTCTAATTTCCAGGGACATGGGTTTGGGTGGACAATTGAAAGAAGGATCAGAATGTATGGGCTGCACACTATTGCTATAGCTAACACTCGTCCAGTGAGTAATGTTCCCCCTCGGCTGTTTCCAGGAATAGAAGTAGATGCTAGTCTGCTAATGAGGAAAAAGGATTGGCATATGAGTGAAGTTGGTGTTAAAACAAGCATTTACCTCAGGAACAATTACTATAACTTCTTACAGCTCTATACTGACAGTTTAAAGAATAAAGAGGGCTCTGTTGGAATTGGGAGTATACATCCCAGAGTTTAAAGTGACCATCGCAAAAAGACTCTCCAACAATTCATCCGTGTTTACAGCAGAGATGGTGGCAATAATTATTGCTTTGCAGTGGGTGGAGGAGGTCAGACCGGACCGGGTGGTGGTGTGCACAGATTCACTTGCAGCTTTAAAGACCATACAGACAGTAAAATCTACAAGGGAAGACTTGGTGATTGAGCTATATCACAGTTTATACACAGGGGTGGTGGAGAAGTTCAGTTTTGTTGGGTTCCTGCACATGAGGGGTTGAAAAGGAATGACTGTGCAGACAAATTAGCAAAAAGCGCTCTTGGAAAAGAAATAACTATACCATCGTCTCTTGGAAAAGGTGAAGGGAAAGCAGTAATCAAGAAAAAGGAACTGAGCTATGGCAAAAAAGATGGGATGAAGATCATAAAAGATCGTATTACAAAATACAAAAATCTATTGCAATAAAGAATTTCATAACAACCAAAAGGAGGGAAGACATTATGGCAAGACTCAGATTGGATCACACAGGTTTAAAGAGCACTTTATTCACCATGGGGAAAAGTGAAAGTGACAAATGTAGAGAATGTGGAGTAAAAGAAAATGTCCAGCACATCTTATTACACTGTATAAAAGTTGGGGTTTGGGGGAGTTCGGTCTCTTTTTTGCTGTTGAGAGCATGCTGGAGATGTGAGATCGTCAATAAACCTGAATTGAGAGAATAATTCAGCCTCTTCATTTCACGCTCTCCACATTGGTGACCTAAGACGTGCAATGACCAGAGACGATTCCCCCGAACCAGACTCGTCAGGGACCGCTCGAGCAAGCGCGGTCTCGGTCAAGCTACCAGAGTTCTGGCAGGACAACCCAGACTCGTGGTTCCTCCTGGCCGAAGCCCAGTTCGCACTCGGGGGAATAACAGCAGATGACACAAAATTCTACCACGTCATCACCAAGCTCGACAACCGCACAGCTCGACACGTGCAGAGCCTGGTGCAGCAACCGCCCGCTGGCGACAAATACAGCGGGCTGAAAGCTGCCCTCATCCAGTGTTTCACGCCCTCAGCCGAGGAGAGAGCTAGGAGGCTTCTAGCTCTACACGACTTGGGAGGACGCAAGCCGGTCGACCTGATGGAGGACATGCTGCAGCTGAGAGGCACAGACAACGATGATTTCCTCTTCACGCACATCTTCCTGAGAACCCTTCCATCGCAGACGAGGGCGACCCTGGCAGGCACTCATTTCGTGACCCAGCGGGACTTCTGCGCGCTGGCCTGAGAAGCGCAGCGGCTCCTCGACTCCAGCGAGGAGCATGCGGCCACCGCAGCAGCGGCAGACCTTGGCGCGGCGACTGGGAGCAGCGGTGGGCCAGAGGCGGTGAAATCGATCCCACCAACAATGGCAGCAGCAAGGTCCCGACGCAGCGGAGGAGACGACTGCTGCTTCTACCATCGGCGTTTCGCAGAGAGGGCGTGCAAGTGTGTACCGCCGTGCCAGTTCAAGAGCTTAGCAGCATCGGCCCTCAGCGAGCGAAACAAGCTGCTCTACCTCACGGATGCGCGCTCTGGGCGGCACTTCCTTGTGGACACGGGCACCCAAGTGAGTTTCATCACCCCAACCTACGCTGACTGGCTGGCGGGTCCCCGTGGTGACGGGGCGACAGCGGCGAACGGCTCGAGCATTAAGACCTTCGGTGAAAGGACTCAGCTTCTGTCCTTGCACGGCCGCACTTATGGACTTTTATTATAGCGGCGGTGAGTTTCAACATGTTAGGCGCTGATTTTCTGTGCTCACATGGGTTGTTAGTTGATCTTGCCAATAGGCGCCTGGTTAATGCACTCTCCTTTTATTCCATTCCTTGTGCAGCTTGAGTGTCCCCGCCACCAGCACAGACCAACGTCGCCACAGCAGGCGGTAAGTTTCACACACTCCTCACCCAGTTTCCAGCACTCACAATTCCCACCTTTTCAGCAACAGTTGCGAAACACGGGGTGGAGCACTTTATCACCACAACTGGCCCCCCCGTCTTCGCGAAAGCTCGGCGCTTGGATGCAGCTAAACTGTCCATAGCGTGCGAGGAGTTCGCCAACCTGGAAAGGCTGGGCATCATCCGCCGTTCAAACAGCCCATGGGCCTCCCCAATGTATATGGTCCCTAAAGCTGACGGCTCGTGGAGACCTTGCAGTGATTTCCGCAGGTTAAACAATGCCACAGCGCACGACCGCTACCCAGTCCCACACATTCAGGATTTTTCGGTGCATCTGGCGGGGGCGCGCATTTTTTCTAAAATAGACTTGGTCCGCGGTTATCATCAAGTCCCAGTGCGCACTGAGGATATTCCCAAAACAGCGGTGATAACCCCGTTTGGACTTTTTGAGTTTTTACGCATGCCGTTTGGCCTCAAAGGCGCCGCGCAAACCTTCCAACGCATGATGGATGCCGTGTTACGCGATCTCCCTTTTGTGTTCGTCTACCTGGACGACATTTTGGTCGCCAGCACATCCAAAGAGGAACACGAAAAACACCTCACAGCAGTTTTTCGGAGGTTGGGAGAGCACGGGTTAATAATCAGTCCAGCTAAGTGCCAGTTCGGGGTGGCACAGATCGATTTTTTGGGGCACCGTGTCTCCCCAGAAGGGGCGGTTCCGCTACCGGACAAGGTGCGCGCAGTGGCAGATTTTCCCCGGCCACAAACGGTCAAAGCATTACAGGAGCTTTTGGGAATGGTGAATTTTTATAACCGTTTCCTCCCCCACGCAGCGCAGCTCATGCAACCACTATATGCCGCGCTTAAAAAGCAAAAACCCTCCAATGCAATCGAATGGTCCCCGGAGCGGGAGTGCGCATTCGCGGAGGTAAAAAAAAGCCCTGGCAGACGCTGCGTTGTTAGCTCATCCAGACCCAATGGCCCGCATAGCGCTCACCACTGATGCGTCAGATTTGGCCATAGGGGCGGTTGTGGAGCAGCACCTTGCCGGGGTTTGGCAGCCGCTGGCCTTTTTCAGCAGATCCTTGCGCGAAGCCGAGCAAAAATACAGCGCGTTTGACAGGGAGCTGTTAGCGCTCCACTTAGTCATTCGCCACTTCCAATTCTGGCTGGAAGGTCGGCGTTTCACCGCGTTTGTCGACCACAAACCGCTCACTTTTGCGATGGCCAAAATTTCGGAACCTTGGTCGGGCCGGCAGCAGAGGCAGCTGGCCGCAGTTTCGGAATTTACTACTGATATTCAACACGTAGCGGGTAAACTCAATGTAGTGGCAGACTGCCTCTCTCGCGCGGTAACAGCACCAGTCCGCGCAGAGGTAGATTATACCACCGCAGCCGCAGAGCAAAATAGCAGCGCGGAAGCGCACGTGGCCCCACTTCACATGGGGATAGATTATGCGGCCGTGGCAGCGGATCAGGGTAGAGATGCGGACGTGTGCGCGCTCCAGTCTGGACCAACAGGGTTAAGGCTGGGGAGCAGGAGCTTGCAAAATGGTATGCCCCCCCTAATCTGCGATGTCTCTACCGGGCAACCGCGCCCGGTGGTGCCGGCCGCTTGGCGCCACCACGTTTTTGACTCGGTCTACTCCCTGGCACACCCGGGGGTGTGCGCGTCTGTGAAAATGGTAGCAGAAAAGTTTGTTTGGCCGAGCCTGCGCAAGCACGTGAAAGAGTGGGCAAGAGCCTGCATGGCTTGCCAGCGGGCCAAAATTCACAAGCACACAAAAGCCCCCTTAGAGCCGTTTCACATCCCGGCCAAGAGATTTGATCATGTACATGTCGACCTCGTGGGCCCCCTACCGTCGTCGCAGGGGTTCACACATCTTTTGACAATGGTGGACCGAACCACGCGTTGGCCGGAAGTGGTCCCACTGGCATCGACCATGGCTGCAGAGGTGGCCCGCGCATTTTTGACGGCTTGGATAGCGCGTTTCGGGGTTCCGTCGGATATTACGTCCAACAGGGGACCTCAATTTGTGTCTGAGCTTTGGTCAGCAATGGCCCACAGCTTGGGTGCGACAATTCACCGCACTACCGCTTACCACCCCCAGGCTAATGGTTTATGCAAGCGTTTTCATAGATCATTGAAGGCAGCCCTCAGAGCGTCGCTTACGGATGGAAATTGGGTAAACAGACTACCATGGGTTTTATTGGGGTTGCGTTCTGCGCCTAAAGAGGACTTAAAGGCCTCCCCAGCGGAGTTGGTTTTTGCGCAGCCTCTTCGGCTGCCAGGCGAGTTTCTGCCAGATCATCCGGCGCCAGGGCGTCCCCCGGCTCAGTGGTCACTGATCGGCACGGGAGCGGACATGCTTCCGGGCCCCGTTCATCACACTTTTCCACGTGTTTTTGTTCCCAAATCTTTAAAAAATGCCGAATTTGTTTTTGTCAGGCACGAGGCTCTGCGCCCAGCCCTGCGCCCACCTTACGATGGCCCATATAGAGTGCTGGATACAGGTGATAAGCATTTTGTGCTAGATTTGGGGGACAGAAGGGAAACAATTAGTATAGACAGACTAAAGCCTGCTTTTGTGATGAACGACGAGTCTGTACCGGTGGCGAGGGCTCCTCAACGTGGCATACCCCCCAAGAAGCATGTCCTGGGGCCCCCGCAGGGATCAAATAACGGTTCTCATCCTCAGTTAACAGATTCACTGCAAGATGGCGCCACAGGGGCTGTGAAGCCCGCTTACAGCAAGTTTGGAAGACGTTTGAAGCCCAGACGGCGTATGGACTAATGTGTGGTTTTATCATGTTGTGTGGATTATGCTGTATTGTTTCATTCTTCGACGTTTGGGGGGGGGGGGTTATGTGGCTCACATATTTTGACTGCATATGCATAGCACAGTGAGTGAGATGCTTAGGACTGCATGTGTATTTTGTGACCTCACGTCTTTGAAGGAACAATACGTCTGGACCTCCTGGGGATAGCAGCAGGAGGTGGAGGTGCCTTTGGCGAGGACTCTGAGAGGACTTCCTGACCTCCTGGGGTCAGATGGAGGACGAAGGGACTTGGGGGGAGAATTATTGTCGATGGGGGGGTTTGATGACAACGTGATTCTGTTCTTTGATGTCCCAGGTATAAAAGTGGGGGTTTGGGGGAGTTCGGTCTCTTTTTTGCTGTTGAGAGCATGCTGGAGATGTGAGATCGTCAATAAACCTGAATTGAGAGAATAATTCAGCCTCTTCATTTCACGCTCTCCACACTTGTGTTCTGAGCGTTATTGTTGTACCATTATAATTGTGTTATAAGTCCGGTTGTGACAGTGTTGTTTTCCCTGTGTGTGAGAAATTACGTGTCTGTGTCACCCTTAGTGAGATGAGTCTGTGGGAATGACCTCCCCTCTGTTCTGTGTGGTTAGTCAGAGTTGAAATAAATGCCTGTTACGTTCCAAACCCTCTTTCGTTATTGTGTGAACCCTTGAAATGTCACACTGGTGTCAGAAGTGGGATTTCGAGAGATGGAAGCGAAGATTAAGGCAGAGATTCAATAGCTTGAGTGGCTCATTGCCCAGATGGAGATGAAAGCAGAGCAGACACGCCAGCCTCCAGAGCTGCTCGCCACAAAGGATGGAGAAGTGGACCGGATGGAGCAAGCGCATTCTGTTTTCTGCCTTTTTCAAGGCAGGACAGGGAGCGCCAATGGGGGAACTACGAGCCAGTGATTCCACTGCAGCCGAGGGCAGTGATTGACATGAAGGCGACTGTCCCACTGATCCGCCAACCAGCCAACCTTTCCCGCTTTGGTGGCAAAACCTCGCTGGATGACTATTTGGTCCAGGTTGGCCGTGACGCTGAACGGCTGGACACCTGAAGAGGCAGCTGTGCATTTCACGCTGGCTCTAAAGGGTGGCGCTCTCTGTATGCTGTCCGATTTCTGGCCTGAGGAACGTCACAGCTGGCCAGTGTTACAAGGAGTGCTTCGGGGGCAGTTCAGGAGGGTGGCCCACGCTGGCCATGCCCAGGAACAGCTGGGCAGCCACCAGCGAGGTGACCGATAGAGTCAGGGAGCCTATGCAGCAGATGCACGGCTGCTAATACAGCGCAGCTACCCGGACTTTGAGTTGGAGGCGGTGAAGAAGCTCGCCCTTCAGAACTTCATCCTGGGGCTCCGCCGGGTCCAGCTCTGAGAACACATCCGGATTCACACCATGAGCAACTGGGAGATGGCCGTGGCAGAAGTCGAGCGGGTGAGGCCAATGCTGGAGTATGCAGCTGACATGTCATCATCACGGTAGAGAGCTTTCCAGGTCATGGCTGAGAGTGAGGACGAAGAGGAGCTGTGCCAGGCCACAGCTGCACGGCCGGCAAGAGTACGACAGCAGCACGAGGAGGTGTGCTTCCGCTGCGGGGAACCAGGTCACATCGCGTGCTACTGCCCTGCACCCACCCCCTGACAACCCACCTCCTCACCAGTGTTAAACTAGAGCGAAGTGGCACAGACAGGGACCTGCCGCTTCTCACAGACATTTTCCCCGATGAACTATCACCACATCTGGTCCGACTTGGACACTCACCAGGGCTGTACCTGCAGTGCAGCCTGGACAGCACGCCCACCTGGGCTCTGATCAACACCAGTTCCACCATCTCCCTGGTCTGACCCGGGGCGGTGCCCAGTACAGATAAACTTGGACCGCAGGGGTGGGAACCCACCAGGGGCTGCATCACCACAGCCACCGGTGAATGCGCCAGATTGGGAGGGCAACAAGTCCTTGTTGTGGGAGTGGCCGGTCAGAACACAAACCACCCATTCTGGCTGGCTGACATTCAAAACCCCTGCATCACTGGACTAGATCTGCTTGCAGCATGGTGTGCAAAGATCGGCACTGCCAGCTCTTCTCTCCTCCTGGGGGCTCAGACCATCATGCTCTGCGACAAGAGCCAGACG
Organism: Pholidichthys leucotaenia; assembly: GCA_020510985.1. Lineage (NCBI taxonomy): Eukaryota > Metazoa > Chordata > Actinopteri > Cichliformes > Pholidichthyidae > Pholidichthys > Pholidichthys leucotaenia. Next base: position 42,441,880 of record CM035850.1, read on the forward strand.
AGGAACCAGGGGGCCAATGCGATCGAGGGGTCGTCAGCGCAGACCAAGCTGAGGGGATTGCCACCAGAGCAACCACAGCACCGCCAGTGTGAGCGGAGGGATTGTCATCTTTGCCAGATACAGCAGGGGGGTGGCACCAGCGGAACGAATTGCCATGTCATCGGAAACCCAACAGGCAGTCGAGGACCTGTTTCAGCGGAGGTGCAGAGGATTAGAGTTGGGACAGAGATGCCAGCTGCGGGAGTTGCTGGAAAGCTATGTCAACATCTTCGGTGCCAGGGATGAAGTAGGGGTGGGAATCGCGAGGAACCTCACGATTCAGTTTGGATCACAATTCCTGGGTCACGATTTGATCCTATCACGATTCAACGATAATCACGATATCGCGATAATCGAGTATCACGATCCCATATATTTCAAATTTTTTCACCTTATTCAACCTCAAATCATGTCCCAAAGTAAAACTGTTGGCTTCTGTTTCATATAATAAAGTATTTTCAGGGCTTCATTTTCCATGAAGATACGTATTTGCACACAGGGAGGGCGGTGGATGGTGCGGTGTTGTTTGGAATAGACTCCCGTTCCAGCTACTTTATTTGACTCCGTGGAGCCTTTTAAAAAGCATCTGAAAGCGTTTTTGTTTAAGGAGGCTTTCCGCTGAGTTTCAGATGCTTTTTAATGGTAAGTTTGATATTTTTAAACTATTTTAATCCCGTGTTTTAACTTGTTTTTGTATTTTTAAAATTACTTTTATCTATTAACTTCCTTTTATTCCATTTTATTGTGCAGCGTTCTGTGACTATATGTCTGTAAAAAACGCTTCATAAATAAACTTTACTCACTTGATGCTCGGAGAAAAAGTTCTATGCCGGTGTCTCTTTAGCTTAGCCATTGCTAACGCTGCTCCAAGACGAGTATTGGCCGCGATGTAACCCTCGAACATGGCCAGCCAGTTCGGCCACAGGTTTGCTGGCTCTCCTGGATATTCCAGAAATGGTAACAGTGGTGAAGGTAGCCCATACACCCCCATAGTTTCTCGTCATCGCCAAAATGTTATGTCTGTAATAATGGTCGGAGTCAGTCTTATGCCATGCAGCGAATTGGCTTTATTAAGAAACACAGTCAAATATATACAGGTGCTGCAGCCCGCCTGATGTCACCACCAGGGCGGCTACAGCAAGCCCTAAGGGACAAGCACACACACACACACAACAGTCGCACACCACAGTATGTGGTTGGGCCTAGCAACCACTGATTCTGCCATTTGAGGGGGGAGCGGGTGAAGTGAAAAGAATTTTTTATGTCTTTGGGACATTCTCAAACATTGGCTATGTTTTATTGTTATTTTGAGATAGTTTTTCACCTTTCTAATTTTTTCTTGTACTTGGAGAGTTTTTCCACAAAATTTTTGAACTTTAAGAAAATGTGAAGCTTTTCTTCACTAATGAATTTTCTTTTGAATTTCTGACTTTCGTGCAATAAATTGACAATTTTTTTCTTCCACCTTTGCAACTTTGTCAATATTTTTTCTCATGTAGCTCCATTGACTTTTGTTTTCCTGAAAAAAAAGGACTTTTTCTTGTGAATGTGTTTTTTTTCTTTGTAATCTTGTGATGTTTTCTCAAAATTGTGTAACTTTTTTCTCACAAAATTAGTCCTTTTTTCGAAAAAAAAAAATTCTGTGTTTTCTTATATGTTTCTGGTGACATTGTACATATGTGACTTTTTCCTCATAAATATGCAACTTTTCTCATGAATTTGTGACTTGTCTTATAAATTCACATTTATTTTCTTATAATTTTGCTGTTGTTTCAGGTTAGACCAGCAAGTTCCTCAAAATGCTTGTGCACACCCCTACTTGTATGTGTGGAAAAAAGTGGAAATTTGTATACTGATCCAGATCTGGCCCCACATCCAATGGACTCATCCTTGGGCCTCTGATAAAAAAAATTTCACCAAATCTGGTGCAGTAGTTTTAGCATAACCTGCTTATAGACAAATTGACAAAATGGCAGCAATCCCAGTACCTTCTTGGCAGAGGAAGAAACAACTTCCTTTTACTGTACAGCTTTTTAGACATAACATTCATCATAAACTTTCTATCGTAGCCTTGGGACATTTCAAGATTTGTCATAAGTTGGAGTGGGGATTATAAACTATCTATGGTTAACTAGTGAATTGGACTTTATGTGATAGCAGTGTCCGCACTAATGACAGACGGAGTGACTCTCCTCAAACAAACCATCTCTCTCAGAGCTCATAACTGGCTTTGTGTTGAACTGGACTCCCACCTTACACGGAGCCATGCTAATCTGCGGCTCAGGCGCACGTGACTGACTGCTGCTGGACTGACTTATACTTAGGTTGAATACAGTCTCTATGTGCCTCTGTTATTTCTGTGGGTGGGAGGGAGCCAGTGAGAGAGACAGGCTACCCCAGTGCCGTTTTCCAGGCGCAATCAGCGGATGCCGGCCCTCTTAGAGCGCAGGAGGCCGTGAAACGCTTAGAGCTCCTTGCGTGTTCAAGTAAATGCTTTCATTTCATCTGGGGCCCCTCCAAGGGTCAATACACTGTTACATCACAAAAGCTGGATTCAGGGGTAGTTGCTTGGAAATCTGGAGGAGTAGAAGAAGAGGACAGCGCTGCCTCAAATGTCATCTTTCGCACTTTTATGTTTTATCGTTTCTTTGTTATTCTTGCCCCTCTAATCTATCCATTACCCCCTTTCTAATTAAGCGCCCTTTCTTTCATTTTGAAATGCCCCCTTCTTTTGCTCATACTAATTTTGCCTGTGTTGTTCCACTCCTCCTTTCCTGTCTTCTCATTTTTAGCACAACACACCCTTTCACTGTTTCTCTCTGTCTTCCAATTTTTTCCTGGACGCAGGTAAATGAGGGCTCTCTGTGGGACTTAGGTGACCGTGGCCACTGACCACACACACACACACACACACACACAAACATGCGCGTGCGCGCACACACACACACACACACACACACACACACCACATTGTAAAAATGCATAAACTTTTAGGGAGAGATGGAAGGGTATAGAAGGAATAAGATGTCTGTCTTTTTATGACCAAGAAGCACAGGAAATCTGACTTGGACATGCCTGAATCCTATTTGAACACTTTATTTAGGATGATTAAAACAAAAAGAAACTCAATTTATTTTCTTTGTCCTTAAATGCACAGTGGACTGTTTTGAGTGTTGAACAATGCTACAGCCCAATACTACCTCTGGTGGTTGTATGTGCACAAAGCAGGCTGCAGCATTGGTCAGTTCATTCAATGAATGAATTTCAGGTAATACTATAGACAATAAGGATTGTTGTACATAATATTTCTACAAATTATTTTAAAATGTTTTTTGACTTGTATTTCATTGCAGACAATGTATATATTTTATGTTCTGATTGGTTAGCTTCATTTCATTTGTTAATATGCATCTGTTCCTTCATTTCAGGCCTGCAACACATTCCAAAAAAGTTTAGATGGGGGCAATTTAGGGCTAGCAATGAGGTTTAAATAAATAAGTGATTTCAAACAGGCAATGCCAACAGGTCATTGTAATAATGAAAAAGCGCTATCCACGAAAGCCTGAGACTTCAAGGAGCAAAGATGGGCAGAAGATCTCCAGTTTGTCACCAAATGAGTGAGAAATGAATTGAAATGTTAAACCAGATCATCAATAACGGAATGGCTCATTCTGACCTGATGAAACCACCCTGATAGCACTCAGATCTCCTGATCTTTGACCCTGAACTTGACCTTAAGCACAACCTGGATGCAAAACTACCTGAGGATGACTGTGAGTGAGTTTGGCATCAGAGGAAGATACCAGATATCCTGACTGTTGACCTTGACAGTGAGCACAGCCTGGGTGCAAACCCACTTGGATTCATTGTGCATGACTTTGGCAAATTTTGTTGCATTTGCCTATAGGAGTAGTATTGATTACACTGTAAAAATAACTAGGATTATTCTACTTAAAAAAGTTAGTGCTCAGGCTGCCTTAAAATTTTAAGTTGACTGAACTTGAGTTTATCGATGTTTTATGTGTCTTTACCACTTATCTTCTCAAGTTCAGTCAATTTAAAATTTTAACACAGCCCAAACACTAACTTTTTTAAGTTGAGACAACTTTTTTTTACAGTATATTGTGAATTCCCTGTTTCTCGAATCAAGTAAGCCCTCTGCAATCATATTCAACTGTACCAGCCCCCTCTTCAGGATATCCACTGGACCAACTCACCCGTTATTAATTCCCGAAGTCCTCCAATCATCTGCAAGTCAGGATTCATCTCCAGTCATTGAATCATATTCCTACCTGTCTGAATATCCCGTCACTTACCTGATGTACTCGCCTCCCTACAGGAGTGTTCCCGCAGCTTGGCCTGAATTCTCACAAGCAGTTGCTCCAGCAACAAAAGCAAAACCTTGCCTCTGTATCCTGGTCTCCGTGCCTGTTGTCTGCTATTGGGTCCTTATTTGCATGATAACGTCATAATCCCGCGATCACCTTTTTTATGGAGAGGGTTTGTTACCGAAAGACTAATAGTAAAGAGATACAGAGAAAATTAGTAGCATGCAACAGGATACTATATTTGTATCTGAGTATATACAATAATTAAATTTATATATATGTTTGCAAACCCAATCTTTAGCTATCCTCGACTCTGTATTTTTAGTCTCAGCAGCCAGGCTGAGGCCACTGTCATTTCCCAACAAAGATTCTGCAGTCCTGTTTCATGAAGCCTCCTGGTTTAAACCACCACACTTGTCCCAGTAAACCAAACCCTAATGACAGGCTTGTCTAAAGCTGGAGATCTGTAAAAGGCCTCTGGGTACTTCTATTTGTCTATTTCCTATATCTTCAGTGTGCTTTTTAACATTTCTGGTTTTCGCTTCCGGTTATGGGATAAAATGTTATTACACTGTAAAAAAAAAAAAAAAAAAAAAGAACATTTGTTCTTTGCTTTTTTCTAGTTCCAGCAACTGAAATAGAAGATAAGTGTGCAGTGTATAAATTTTGATTCGACTTCTTCCTCCTCCGCAAGGCAGGCAGGATGCAAGCTGGAGTAAAATCCCAGAGGGGCAGCATTTCCCCCCCTCCCTCTCTATTTTGAATGGGGCCTTTCTACAAAACTCATTAATATCATACTACAGTCACACCTATATTCGCTGGCTGAACTTCCTCCTGAAATCCAAACAGGTCAGTGGGAGACAGATGGACTTTTGAGAATTCTCCGTGTTTGCTTCCCACTGGAACAGCAGGTCTGTGTAGAGCCGGGCTTCTGCTTTATGAAGGGCCCTCACTAAGGCATCACTGTGACTGGTTTCACTGAAAGCATCCATCAAAAGGCTTCATTTAACTAGAGATGAAAGGTGAGCCTTTTAACTCCTTCCTCTACCCCGCACCTGGCCTGTTGACGCTCTCATCTGTTTACATTCAGATGCATAAACATCGACAGCACCTATGAGGCTCCTTCCTTCACATCCTTTTATCTTTTATGCATGAAATCCTACATGATGAAAAAATATGGCCGCCTCGCTGCGTCAAATGCTTGTTCTGTCCAGGGTCCCGCTCACGATGAGACGTGCTTGTATGTAGGAAACAGCCGCAGCATTCCTCTAATTTGCTCAGTTCCTGTGGGTTCTGGTTATAGAAGACACCGAAGAAATATATGACCACTATGTTGACAATGTAGTGAAAACCAGAGAGGTCTAAACTTACGAGGGTGTATGAAACCCGACATGTCATTGATCAGATGCAGCTTTAGAACACAGCCATGTTTTACAGCCACAGGCACTTTCTACAAAGAAAAAAATGGCCATAAAAAAAGACTGGTGTAATTTCCACTTTTGATGCTTTTGTTACGTGTGATGCATTACTGCCTTTGCTACATATTTAAGCAATTTTACACAGAGAGTGATATATTTCAAGCATTTATTTCTTTTAATGTTGATTATGGCTTACAGCTAATGAAAACCCAAAATTCAGTTTCTCAAAGAAATTAGAATATTACAAAAAAAAAGTGGATTTTTAACAGAAATGTTGGCGAACTGAAAAGTATGTCCATGTACACACTCAATACTTGATTGGGGCTCCTTTTGCATTAACTACTGAATCAGTGCGGAATGTTATGGAGGCGATCACCCTGTGGTACTACTGAGGTGTTATGGAAGCCCAGGTTGCTTTGATAGCAGCCTTCACCTCGTCTGCGTTGTTGGGTCTGGTATTTCTCATCTTCCTCTTGACAACACACCATAGATTCTCTATGGGGTTTAGGTCAGGAGAGTTTCCTGGCCAATCAAGCACAGTGCTACTATGGTCATCAAACCAGGTTTTGGTACTTTTGGCAGTATTGGCAGGTGCCAAGTCCTGCTGGAAGATGAAATAAGCATCTCCATAAAGCTTGTCAGCAGAGGGAAGCATGAAGTGCTCTAAAATTTCCTGGTTGACAGCTACACTGACTTTGGACTTGATAAAACACAGTGGACCAACACCAGCAGATGACATCGCTCCCCAAATCATCACTGACTGTGGAAACTTCACAGTGGACCTCAAGCAACTTGGATTCTGTGTCTCTCCACCCTTCCTCCAGACTCTGGGACCTTGATTTCCAAATAACAGGACTTGGCACCTGATTTAGGGAGCCATGTCACCTTGCCGCATCCACACCAGAACACACATACACACTCACTGTTTGTTCATTAATGCCAAATCTGAGTCTGCAATTAAAATAAGAATATGGATGGAATAAAATACTACTAAGTTTATCATCATATTATAATTAAAATGATGACATTATAACTGTTAAAATTTGCTTCAGAAAAAAACCCCAAAAAACTCTCTTCATTAAAAAAACAACCAGAAAATCCCACCATATGCCGTTTCCTCATGAACTCCTGAGCTCCGGAGCTGTGCAAACAATGTGCTTCTCATGACAGACCTCCTTTTTCCTAATCAAAAGAGCATGGTCATAAAATGCACTATAACAGCGATGCACCTGAGACTGTGGAACTAATAAAACCACTGGCGTAAGGCGAGAAGTCTGGTGCAAGACACACTAATGACCATCAAAATACAGCCCTATATGTGCTTGTTTTTCATCTGACAAGGTATTTTTTTTTTCTTGTTGTGCATTTTTCTGTAAGAAAATTTTGATTTGCTATAAGATGTTTTTACTTATTTTAAGCAATTTAATTTTGTTTCAAGAAAAATTTTCTGTCCATGCAGCAAGAAAATTTTGCTTAACAAGTTGCTTAAAACAAGTATAAAGGAATTTTTTTCTGCACAAAAAAAAAAATCTTGTCAGCAGTGTTGGGAGTAATGTGCTGTGTAACGAAATTGCTGTTTAAAAATTCAGTAATGCATTACAGTTATTGAAAATTGATCAGATACGTTACTCATTTTATTAATATGGATGGATATTTTTAGCGCAAATAAATACAAACTGACCCTACGTAGCTAATGCAGACGTCAGTCAATGTGACCTGTTGCAAAGAGCCTGTTCACCACTGAGCGGAGGAAAATATGAAGCTGCTTTGTTTTTGTGGAAATAGATTATTTTTCCTTTGTCGCAGTTAAGGACAAAAGCATATTGGTGGGTTGTGTAATGTTGTTCATCATATTAATAAGACGTATTATTGTGTGATATGGGTGGTGGCTCCACTTTTCCGGTTCTGCCGCCACCCTGGGTATAAAAGGCTGATGCAGAAACGACACGGTCTCTTTTGACCTCACCTCTGCCTAGACGGGAGCGCCTTTGTATCACTGTGAGTCATAATAAAGTCACGTTCTATTGCACCTCTGGCCTCGTTATTGGAGTATTGGTTATGGACATAACAGGTTGCAAGCTAAAGTGCCGTGTGAGACCAACTGAAATCTTCAGAAGCGCTTGAGAACAGCAACAGGCTCCGACAAAGCTAGTGCTAAGTAACAGCTAGCTATGCTAACAACTAACACCATGTTAGTGGATCTATTGTATTCTCAACAGCCACGGCTGTATGTAAAGTGGAAATACTCGTGTCTGAACACCCACGGCTGGATTTCAAGCACAGGTATGCATCTGGACAGTTTGTGACCCAGCAAGAATTAAATTGACTGATTGCCAGATACGTTGTTACAGAATGAAGATCTGATAGCAGTCATTTTCCTTTAGACAGCTGAGACTGTGATCCACTAAAGTTAAAACGTATTTATTTGCTTACCTGGATAAAGAGTATTCAAAAATAGATTTGATCTCCAAAAGGAATTTAAGGGACTGGATCATGTCTCTGTCACAACAGACATTTGGGCTGTAGATAATGGACATTTTCTTTGGATCACTGCACACTGGATTATATCCATAACATAAAGGTAAGATAAAACATTGACAGCTTTATGCAGTATTGCCAACTCACTCTTTTGGAGTGATTCTCGCTCTTTTTCCCTCTCTCTCACTCCACAAACCCTATTTCTCACTCCAAAATGAGGAAATTACTGGCAATTTTGTGTTGATTTTCTTCAGATTTTTCCCACAGTAAGAGCTCTCAAGGCAGGATAAAGCAGACTGAACATGTTTTAAAAGCTCTATCTGAAAGTCTGTTTTCAGCCTGACATTAATAAGCCTGTAACATAATTCATTAATTAAATTATCTTGCTATGAGTGCAAGATGATTTAAGTAAGCATTTAAAAGTAACGTGAAAGTTACTTTTCCAAGTAACTAGTTACTTTACTCATGCAGTAATTGGTAAGTAACTCAGTTACTTTTGAAAAGAAGTAACTATTAACTATAATTAGTTACTATTTTTTAGCAACTTGCCCAACACTGCTTGTCACACAAAAAACAAACATACATAGCTTTGATTTAAGATGCTTCATCTCACTAAGATTTAATTTTTTGCAGTGTAAAAACGGTTTCTTGGAGAGAAAAGCAAGATAAAGACTATGTTTTTTTTTTTTTTAAGAGAAGTGAGTGTTTTGACATTGTTTTGACAATGACATCACCAGCAGCGCCTTTCCAGAAGGTTAAAACCTTACTAAACCCACAAATTTTTAAGTCAATGACCCCTTTAAGATTCACAACATAGCATTATAATTCTCATATCACATTTTATAAGAAGCCACCAATAGTTACTCAACTTAAATTTTATTAGAGCTCAGATAAGTGGACTGATATCCGATGAAATCTCTGAGTGCTGAACGTCTTTTTTTCAGCATTTGTGCGCTGCGCTCTGGGAAAAAAAAAAAGTATGTGCCCTGTATCGCAGCAACAGCTTGTCACTCACAGCTCAGCACTTCCGCTTTTCCTATGGTCAGACTTTCTACTTATTTTTTAATAGCAGTCTCTAAATAACAATGGACAGGAAACATATTCTGGCATTGGTAGCAGCTGTGGACGCAAAATATGATGACATGGTCAACAGGAGTCTGAATACAGACTGTACCAGTGTCCTATGTCCCACCCTTCCTTATTCTGATTGGCTGCTTAGAAAGGTCTGACATTGACAAACTCAGCTGCAGTCTGAAAAGTTGAACTTTTTTTGCCCTGAGCGCTGCGACAAAAAGCGGCCACCGCCGAGAGCATTTCAGCGCCGAGGGCGCTCAGCGCTGTAGACACTGGACTACATAGAGAATGAACAGAAAATAGTGGTGGACACGCAGCCTGAATGATCAGCTTCTCCTACCAGTACGGGGAGCATATGTGCTTGCTGAGGTGTGCCATCTTCAGCATGCCATGCCCCTCCAGACTCTGAGGAGTCTGGAGGTACCTGGTATTAATAATAGAGAATGATGGAAAGAACTCTGAGATTTCATCAATCTAAGTTTGATGCAGGCTGCTTTGTAACTAAAGGGTTAGCATTATTTCAACTGGAGTAAAACATTCCCAGCTGCTGATGAGTATAATTTTACATAACTTTAGCTAAGTTGTGAGAGTAATTAAAACCCAAATGATTTGACAGTAAATCATTCATGCAGGATGGAGGCACATGCTTATGCTCATGGATTTTTAAATTCATACAGAAAACGGTCCACAAACTAAGGCTTTAAAAGTGTTAAGAATCTAACAGTCACAGGAGGCTTTCTATACAGTCCTAATGAGATTGTACAGTATATCAATTATACAGCAGTCACCAGATTACGTGTTAAATTTTCCAGGATGTTAAAGCAAACTTTCTCCATCAGACAAGCAGGGGCACTTTTCCAGTATTCCAATATAAGGTGGGGCTGTGCGATATGACCAAAATTTCAAATCACAATAGCAGTAATCTTTATTTGACGATAACGATATTGTTACGTTTCCAGGGTTCACACAATAATGAAAGAGGATTTGGAACGAGCAGGCATTTATTTCTTCACTGTCTCATTATACAGAACAGAGGGGGGGTCATTCACACATACCCTCACCTCACTCAGGGTGACACAGACACAATCTTTCACAGGCAGGAAAAACAACATTACCACAATCTGACTTATACCAGTTATAACACTACAACAATAATGCTAAAACCACAAGAATTACAACAGTCTTTGAATCCTCCATAGTGCAAAGCATGCCGGGAGAATCCCCTGCCTCTTATCACAGCCCCGACGTTACACTGTCCCCCCTAGACTGGTTTCTGTCCCCAGAATAATAAGTCCAACAAAAAAAGTCCAATATGAACCTATCCAGGTGTTGGGGTGCCTGCTGGCATCGGCAGCTGGTGAACACAGGCCCATTAGTGTCTATTTAAGCCTCAACTGGGGTCTCCGATCGGGAAGGAGCCTCTGGCTCAGCCACCCGCAGGGCAGCTGGCTGGTACGGGGTGAGGCGGTCGTGGTGAAGCACCACCACCCGGTTCCTCTTCTGCAGCCTCACCCTGTACAATACATCCAACAGTCTCTGTAGGACCATGCACAGTCCCGACCAGTGGCTCGCCAGCTTTGGTGACTGTCCCTTTTTCTGCTCTGGGCAGAGGACCCAGACTTGGTCCCTGGGTGCAAAGTCTCTCCCCTGGCAGCGGGAGTTGTACGTTCGCTTCTGTTGACGCCCCGCCGCTACCAGGGCCTCCCGAGCCAGTTCATGCATCGTGTGAAGACATTCTCTTAAGCAAAACAAATAACCCAACCCAGGTTTGCCCTCCACCTCTGGCTTTGGGAGAGGGCCGGACACCAAATCCACTGAGGTGCGCAGCTCATGTCCAAACGTCAGTGCTGCAGGAGTGCACCGGGTGGATTCTTGAAGTGCTGTCCGGTATATACCACAGAACCAGGAGCAGATGCAGGTCCCAGTCTCACTGTCGCTGGTCCACTAGGATGGCGACCTGAATGGTCAGGGTCCGGTTAAAGCGTTCAACCAGGCTGTCACTCTGTGGGTGCAGCGGAGTGGTCCGGGTCTTCCAGATGCCCAGCCACCTGCAGACCTCCCCGAAGACCTCTGCCTCAAAGTTCCATTCCTGGTTGCTATGCAGCTCCTCTGGGGCGCTGAACAAGCAAAACATGTCATCCACCAGCTTTGATGCTGTGGTGGCGGCGCTCTGATCAGGGACTGCGTACGCCTCTGGCCTTTGGTGAAATAATCCATTGCGACCAGAACGTAGCGGTTCCCCTATCCTGAAGAGGGCCCAGAATGTCCACTCCCACATGCTCCGTGGGCGCCCCTACCTGGTACTGCTGCAAGGAGGCGTGGGATTGCTGAGTTGGCTCTTTCTGAGCCGTGCAGGTCTCACAGCAGTGGACATGGAGCTCCACGTCCTGACGACACCCCGGCCAATAGAACTAGGCCCCAAGACACAGCAGGGTCTTTGTCACCCCGAAGTAGCCCACCCCCACCGACCTGTGGACCAACTGGAGCAGCTTGGGGCAAAGCTGTCAGGGAACCAACAACTTCCAGACGTGATGCTGGCCAGCTGGAGACTGCCACTGCCAATAGACAACAGCCTCATGGCAGCAGAGGTTGGACCACTGGGAATGTAGGGCCTTGGTCTCTGGGTCCAGTGCAGACACAGCTTCACAGGCGGGCTGCTGGCCCTTGTCCAGCTACTGCCAGACCCGGGAGATGACAGAATCTCCATCCTGCTCACTCCAAAGCTGCTGCGTGCCGAGGGCTTCTGTGACATCATTGCTGGGGAGAGCTGGCTGATTATCTGAGGAGGAGCTGTGAGCCACTGCGCTATCCCCAGCGGCAGCAGTCTGGAGAGCAGCAGCCTGTAAGACTGCTGGGTCACGATCCTCTGCCCGCTGGCAGTGCCGACAGGCCTCCACAGCACAGGGGCGCAGGGACAGCACGTCAGTGTAGGCATGGAGGTGGCCTGCTTGATGCAAAATCATAATCCTGCAGTGCCTCCAGCTATCTCGCTAACTGTCCATCCGGCTCTCTAAAGTTCAGTAGCCAGGTCAGGGAAGCATGGTCCATCCTGAGCTGAAACCTCCCCCCATAAATGTATGGGTGGAAATGGCGAAGCCCTTGGATTACTGCCAGCAGTTCTCGGTGGTGATACAATAATTCCTCTCGGCTCTGCTGACAGTGCGGCTGAGAAAAGCAACCGTCTGCTCTCCGTGTTCTTCCTCTTGGGATACCACCGCCCCAATGCCCTGGTTGCTGGTGTCTGTGTCCACAATGAAGGGGCGGTTCGGGTCGGGATACTGCAGCACGGGGGCTCTGATGAGTGCAGAATGAAGCCGGGAAAAAGAAGCTGCACAGTCCTCACTCCACTCGAATGTGCGGCCCTTCTGTGTCAGCTGATGCAGCGGGCTGGTGATGGTGGCGAAATCTTCACAAACCTCCTATAATACCTCCTACATCCCGCGGAACCAGCCAGTTTCTCACCGCTGCCACCTTCTCTGGGTGGGTGGCAACTTCCACAGCCCTGACGATGTGGCCCAGGAAGGTGGTTTCTTGCCAAAACAGGTGCCACTTCCAAGGGTGCAGCTGCAGCCCGGCCCAGCGGACAGCGTCCAACACTTCCCAGAGGCTGGACAGGGCACCACCAAAAATCAGCTGCATGAACCAGCAGGTCGTTGAGATAAATGATGCAGCGGCTCTGGGGACGTGAGCCAGTACCCACTCCATCAGGCATTCAAAGGTGGCTGGGGCATTGCAAAGTCCAAACGGCATCACCTTGAACTGCCACAGTCCCTTCCCAGTGATTGCTTTCTGCTGCCGGAGTGGTGGCCTAGAGGTAGAGCATCCGGCCACAACCAGGAGGTCGGGGTTCAAGTCCGGGCTGGGTCATGCCAAAGACCATATAAAAAGGGAACTTCCTGCCGTCCAGCTTGGTGCTCAGCAAAAATGGAACAAAAGGAGGGAAATGTGGGCAACAGCGGCTCAGGAGGTAGAGCAGGTTGTCCAATAACCATCCAGCCACCTTGCCTGCAGTGTCCATAACACTGGGTATGAATGTGTATAAATGTTCGGTAGTGGTCAGAGAGGTTGTTGGCATGGATTGGCAGCCACATTTCCTTCAGTCTGCCCCAGGGTAGCTGTGGCTACAGTCGTAGCTTACCACTACCAATGTCTGTCTGGAGTGAATGAATAATGGACTCACTGTAAGTACTTTGAGATGTCACTTGACAGGTAAAGCACCATATAAAGCACATCTATTATTATTATTATGATTATTATTATTATTTTCTGGCAGGCCTCTGGTGACCGTTCCTCCTGCCAGTAGTTGCTGCGGAGGTCGAGTGAGCTGAACCAGCTGGAGCCAGTGATGTAATCCAGCACGTTATCAATGTGGGGCAGAGGGTAGGAGTCCTTACGTGTGACATCATTCAGGCGCCAATAGTCCATACAGAACCGACCTTCTTCTTGACCAGAACCACTGGCACCACCCAAGGGCTGCTGGAGGGTTCAATGACATCCACCTCCAGCATTTCCTGAATCTTTTGCTCTGCCGCCGCCCACCATGAAAAAGGCAGATGGCGGGGATGGAGCTGGATTAGCCTGGTCTCACCCGTGTCGATCTGGTGCTGCACCAAACTGGTTCAGGTGCATGCTTCATCCCTGGCGGTGAAGACGTCAATGTAGCAGTCCAGCAGCTCCCGCAGCTGGTATCTCTGTCCTGACTGTAATCCTCTGCAGCTCCACTGGAACAGCTCCTCGACCACCTGCTGGATTTCCAATGATATGGCAATTCATTCTGCTGGCAGCCCCCCCGCTGCTGTCTCTGATGGCAATGATGATCCCTCCACTCACGGTGGTGGTGCTGCAGCGGTTGGCTCTGGTGGCAATCCCCTCAGCTCAGCCTGCGCTGATGGCCCCTTGATCGCGCCCGGCCCCCGGTTCCTCGTCTGGCTCTTGCCACAGAGCATGATGGTCTTAGCCCCCAGGAGGAGAGAACAGCTGGCGGTATTGATCTTTACATCCCATGCTGCGAGCAGATCTAGTCCAATGATGCAGAGGTCTTGGATGTCAGCCAGCCAGAATGGGTGGTTTGTGTTCTGACCGGCCGCTCCCACAACATGGACTCATCGCCCTCCCAGTCTGGCACACTCACCGGTGGCTGTGGGGATGCAGCACCTGGTGGGTTCCCACCCCTGTGGTCTGAGTTTATCTGTATCGGGCAGCGCCCCAGGTCGGACCAGGGAGATGGTGGAACTGGTATCGATCAGGGCCCGGATTGGTGTGCTGTCCAGGCTGCACTGCAGGTACAGTCCTGGAGAGTGTACAAGTTGCCCCAGACGTGGTGATAGTTCATTGGGGAAAATGTCTGTGAGAGGCAACAGGTCCCCGTCTGTGCCACCTTGCTCTAGTTTAATGCTGGCAAAGGGGCAGGTTGTTGCAGGGTAAGTGCAGGGCAGTAGTGTGCAACGTGACCTGGCTCTCCACAGTGGAAGCATCCCTTCTCGCGCTGCCGTCATACTCTCGCCAGCCATGTAGCTGTGGTCTGGTGCAGTTCCTCCTTGTCCTCGCTCTCAGCTGTGGCCTGGAAAGCTCTCTGCCTTGGCGATGACATGTCAGCCGTGTACTCCAGCATCAGCTCCAGTCGCTCCACTTCTGCCACGGCTGTCTCTCAGCTGCTCACAGCGTGAATCCGAATGTTTTCTCAGAGCCGGGCCAGGCAGAGCCCCCGGATGAAGTTCTGAAGGGCGAGCTTCTTCACCACCTCCAGCTCGAAATCCGGTTTGCTGTGCTGTGTCAGCAGCCGTTCATCTGCTGCATAAGCCTCCAGGGTTTCTCGGTCGCCTCACTGGCCAGTTGTTGTTGGGCATGGTCAGCATGGATCACCCTCCCGAACTGCCTCCAAAGCGCTCCCTGTAGTGCTTGCCAGCTGTGATGTTCTTCAGGCCGGAGATTGGACACTGTGCAGAGAGCTCCGCCCTCCAGAGCCAGTGCAACCTGCACAGTTGTCTCTTCAGGTGTCCAGCCATTCAGCGCAGTGGCCAGTTGAACCTGGACCAGATAGTCGTCCAGCGAGGTTTCACCACCAAAGAAGGGAAGCTTGGCCGGTTGGCGAGTTGGTGAGATGGTCGCCTCCGTGTTGATCACTGCCCTCGGCTGCAGTGGAATTGCTGGCTCGTGGTTCCCCCGCTGGTGCTCCCCGTCTTGCCTTGAAAAAGGCAGAAAACGGGATGCGCTTCTCTGTCCAGTCTGCTTCCCCATCCTTCGTGGAGAGCAGCTCTGGGGGCTGGCGTGTCTGCTCTGCTGTCCATCTCCATCTGGGCGATGAGCTGCTCAAGCTTTCAAAGCTCTGCCTTGATCCTCGCTTCCATCTCACAAAATCCCACTCCTGACACCAGTGTGACGTTTCCACGGTTCAGACAATAATGACAGAGGATTTGGTATGAGCAGGCATTTATTTCTTCACTGACTCATTACACAGAACAGAGGGGAGGTCATTCACACACACCCTCGCCTCACTCAGGGTGACAGACACATAATCTATCACATGCAGGGAAAACAACACTCAGACTTATACCACAGTTATAGCACCACAACAATAACGCTAAAACCACAAGAGTTATAATAGTCTTTGAATCCCCCGCGGCGCAAAGCATGCTGGGAGAATCCCCTGCCCCTTGTCACAGCCCTGACATTACACTGTATATCACAATATACACTACCGTTCAAACGTTTGGGGTCACTTAGAAATTTCCTTATTTTTGAAAGAAAAGCACTGTTTTTTTCAATGAAGGTAACTTTAAACTAATCAGAAATACACTCTAATATACATTGCTAATGTGGTAAATGACTATTCTAGCTGCAAATGTCTGGTTTTTGGTGCAATATCTACATAGGTGTATAGAGGCCCATTTCCAGCAACTATCACTCCAGTGTTCTAATGGTACAATGTGTTTGCTCATTGCGTCAGAAGGCTAATGGATGATTAGAAAACCCTTGTGCAATCATGTTAGCACAGCTGAAAACAGTTTAGCTGGTTAGAGAAGCTATAAAACTGACCTTCCTTTGAGCAGGTTGAGTATCTGGAAAAAATTATTATTTCAAATACAAATCATTATTTCTAACCCTGTCAATATCTTGACTATATTTTCTATTCATTTTACAACTCATGGTGGTAAATAAGTGTTACTTTTCATGGGAAACACAAAATAATTGTCTGGATGACCCCAAACTTTTGAACGGTAGTGTACATTTTCCGTAAATTCTATCCACCTTATTCCTAGCCCCCATGATGCCTTGGTGAATTGTGTGTGCAACTTCCGGTACTAATTTAGAATGTGGAGTTGTCATGGAAACAGGACGCTTTTCCTTGTTAAAAAACAATGACTTTGGCATCAAAAATGTGGGAACACAGCCTTTTGCACCTCAAAAATAATAATATAATCATGCCACTTCCCAAGACTATGGAGGGGTAGGAAGATGACCTCAAAAAGTGGCCTCGCAGACAGTAGCTCCGTTAGTTAGCTCCGCTGCTAAAATGCTAAAATAATGAAAATGCTAAAATGCTAATGAAAAATATTTAAAAATTTTAGAAGCTAAAAGTGTAATTCAAGTTTCTGCATTCGATCAATTAGATTTTAGATTTTCTGCTTAAATCCACTACTTTGGCTAGTGATATAAATGTGTATGGGACATTTAGAACTGCTAAAAGCTGCCTCTTTAATCTTTAGAGTAAATCGTTAAAACATTCATCTAAATCTAACACAAGGCAAAGTGATCACTGCATGCTCAATATAACCTGAGGATACTGTATATTGCTCAATATAACCTCAATATAAGGATTCACTGCTCGATATAACCTGATATGATCAAATAAATCTGTGCTGCATCAGATCTGTCATGAGATTTGAGCACGCATGATCATGTTCAGATTGATAAATACCGAACTTTGCATTGAATTGGTGTAAGACCATTTTCCTGTTCGATAAATCAGGACCATTGTTTTCAAGTTATAAGGGGGCTGCAGCCCCCCCCCCCAAAAAAAAGAAGAAAAAAGGGAGAAAAAAAGAAAAGAAAAATGTAAATAAAGAGCAGGTTTCGAGGAGTTTGCATTGAAAATGTTAAGAAATCTGTAGTCGACAGGGGGCTGTAGTTGACAGGGGGCTAAAGCTAAAGCTTTGCCCCGAGCAAACAGGCGTTTAGAATGGTGGTGGTGATTGGGGTTCAGTCCCCCCCCCCCCTTCACAAATTCCTGGCTACGCCACTGTAATCTGTATTTATGGTAATACATAGCTGAGTATATTGTCCACTCAGGTTAAGTGCCAGTGGATACTAATATACTGTTCAATACAATAATCTTTAACCTGCCATCAGAATTTACATATTAAAATGAAAAGAATTTTAGAAATACTGTATATAGCCAGTGCATTGATGTGGCCCAGCTTTGCCCCCAGACAACTCCAGGATACTTTGCTGAACAAGTCACGAGCAGCTGCCATCATGCATTTGTGAAAAAGGTCATGGCGTGTGGATAAAATAAATAACAGGACAGTCCAAAATTTCTAAAAAGAAAAAAAATCATTATAAATCTGGATAGTGACAAATGTCACTTTCAAAAAAGCATACTGTGAATTAAGGGTTAATCACAGGTAGCGGTGTGATGACACAGCCGACTGGTGC
The DNA here is from genome assembly GCA_020510985.1 of Pholidichthys leucotaenia. Lineage (NCBI taxonomy): Eukaryota > Metazoa > Chordata > Actinopteri > Cichliformes > Pholidichthyidae > Pholidichthys > Pholidichthys leucotaenia. Next base: position 42,459,872 of record CM035850.1, read on the forward strand.
CGTCATCACAGCAGCCCATATAAGGCAAGAGCCGCCGTCTTAGGTCCTCTTTCCCGGCTGGCTCAGCAATAGACAGCAGATCTGTACTGTATGTTATTACTTGATGTAATAAAGTTTGTGTTCACAACAGCCCCACTCTGTGCGTTACTCCGGGTTTCCAGACATAACATTGGCGACGAGAGTTAAACCATGGAGGCGTGCGCGAGGCCACCATGACCGTTTCAGGAAAACCCCGGTGAGCCACTCGTCCCGTGGGCACGCTGGTTTGACGCTTTCACCACCTGCTTATCAGCATTTGGCCCGGATAAGATGAACGAGGTACGGAAGACAGCTCTACTGCATTACTATCTGGGCGTGGAGGGCGCTCGTTTTTACGACGCGATAAGACCACCAGTTTGGCGTGTCGCACTCTTGTGCCCCCATGAGGTGGGAGGCTCCACAGATCCCACAGATGTATGGCTGCTACCTTGGCTCCCTTGCAAAAGAGATTTCTGATCTCAATGGAACCTCCTGGTTAAATAAAGGTATACTAAATAAATAAAATCCAAACCATATACATGGATGATATCCAGTATATTGGCCTGTCAGCAATAGTGATGGAGATTTTTTTTTCCCCTCTTAAATATGAACTTTAAATTAGTGACTTTATCGTGAATTTGCAACTTATTAACTCATTGTATTTTGTACTTTTAAACAATACCACAGTAAGCCACTGATTATAGGCAAAAGAGCTGTGCAGCTCTGGAGCTGCAGGTTACTGGCCCCTCAATTAGACTGTAAAGGCAACTTTGACACTGGCTAAGCTAGTAGAGCAACTTGTTTACTGAATACAGCAATGGCTTCTTCATATACAGTTTCTACATCACATCTGTCAAATCAAAATAGAGTGCCCCAATTACTCCTGCTCTCCTGTTCGGTGTGGGTCCAGTGTGCCTCTCACAACTACATATAGGATTTAGGTAATTGGCTGACAAAATGCACAACTGCTAGTTTCGTGTGTATGTATAGTAATTTTGTGGCTTGCCGTGATATTGTTTATGGCTGTTTGTGTCCACAAAAAGGCCACAAGGGGTCAATCAGATGAAGGCGTTTAATCCAGGGTCTAGGAGTTAATTCCTTTTTTATTAGCCATTACTTTGCTCACGTTTCACAGCTATCATTAATTTGCAAATGACAGACTAACCCTGAGTGTGTTTATGGCGAGGCTGTGGACCACATACTGTAAGTAAAATGCTATAGTCCTCTCTATTTGTGTTTTGCTAGGTGTTTACTGCATGTAACACTATAAATGTTTTGCAGGTATAGCATTTTTGGGATCATAATGTCACAAACTTACTAGAAAAAAGTCACAGATTCATGAGAAAAAAGTTGCAAATTCACAAGAAAATCAGGATATATAATGTAATATTAGGAGGAAGACAACAACAAAATTTGAAAAAGCACAGACTGTGAAAACATCCTTGGAAATTGAAACACTCCTTATATGGATATAATTTCTCACATGGTCACAGCCGTGATCAGCTCTGTTCTAAATGACAGCAGGTGGCAATCCAAGGAATAAATGCTCTGAAATCATCTGTGTTTTATTTTAATACATTTCAGACTTCAGAAAACATAAAACACACATATTTAGTCACATTTAGCCCAGTCGTGGACTGGGAGGCATGTAGATTTTGTTCAGACAAAGTTTATTCACGTAATAAAACCCCAAACTATCAGTCAGACCATCTAGTGATTCGTGTTCACTACTGTTGAACCAAAAGAACTGTAGCGACATATGTTACAACCATTTACAAACGCAACTATTTTGCAAATGCTTGCAACTGTTTACGGAAAAATACATTTGCCCAAAAAAATTTGAACATGTTCAAATGTTTTTGCCAACAAGAAAAACTGTTTGGGACCTTAAATCCTGTTTGCAGCCTGTTTGGCAACCTTTTACAATCTCTTGACGAACCCTGACAAAACCCCAAAATCGCCAGGTTTGCCAGCATTCGTGGCTCCATGAGATTGAGGGGTCACTGATCTTCCAGTCAACTCCACGGTCTCCACAGCTGAGAGATTGCTTTGGACAGGGTCAAAACAATCACTCAACTGTGGAGACCGTGAAGATGACTGTGGAGACCGTGGAGATCACTGAAAGAACACAGAGTTCTAGGTGATCACTGAGAGAACATTGAAAGATCATTGACAGATCTGAGCCATTTTTTCTCATCTATCAATGATCTCTCAATGATCTCCACCCCTGTGTAAATGGAGTAGGAGAGCGCTGTAAAATTCTGACTGCCAAATTCTAAGTCGATCTGTCCTGATCTCTCAGCGATCTCTCAATAATCTTTCAAAGACCTATATTAATCACCATGAAAATCTTACAACAATCTTCCAAACATTTGTACAGTTGGAGATTGCTGAGAGATCAGGTCAATTTTTGAGCTCTCAGTGGTCTCCCAACAATCTCTGTGCTGTCTAAAGGGGCCTTTACTTTTTACTACTTTAGTTTTAGGTAAATTTGGTCACCTTTCTCAAGTTTCTACTGTGAGTAGAATAAACATTTTCAGTCAGTCAACTTCTTTGGTGATCAGCCCATTTAGGCTTATCTACCATGGCAAAATGCAGACAAATACATGAACGGGGATTTTCTTCTTCTTGATCAAATTTATTGTAAATCTGTTTTTTTTTTTTTTTAATTGCAAAACTGGTTGGTAACTAATTGCAGTAAGAGGTTTGTCATCCCAACCAGTTTTGCAATAAAAGTATTGTAGTTCTGGTGCTTTATTACAAAGTGACATTCACCCAGTCAAAGGTTGATTTATCATTAAAATGATTTCATAAACATTATAATGTGCCCCCCATGGATCTCCACCTTATCGTGGTGGGGGGTTTGCGTGCCCTAGTGATCCCAGGAGCTACACACGTGGACAAAATTGTTGGTACCCCTCTGTTAATGAAAGAAAAACCCACAATGGTCACAGAAATAATTTGAATCTGACAAAAGTGGTAATAAATAAAAATTCTATGAAAATTAACCAGTGAAAATCAGGCAATACTTTTGAATTGTGGTTCAACAGAATTATTTTAAAAAAAAATACAAACTCATACAACAGGCCTGGACAAAAATGATGGTACCCTTAACTTAATATTTTGTTGCACAACCTTTTGAGGCAATTACTGCAATCAAACGATTTCTGTAACTGTCAATGAGGCTTCTGCACCTCTCAGCAGGTATTTTGGCCCACTCCTCATGAGCAAACTGCTCCAGTTGTCTCAGGTTTGAAGGGTGCCTTCTCCAGACGGCATGTTTCAGCTCCTTCCACAGATGTTCAATAGGATTTAGATCAGGGCTCATAGAAGGCCACTTTAAAAATAGTCCAATGTTTCGCTCTTAGCCATTCTTGGGTGGTTTTAGCTGTGTGTTTTGGGTCATTATCCTGTTGCAAGACCTATGACCTGCGACTGAGACCAAGCTGTCTGAGACTGGGCAGCACATTTCTCTCTAGAATACTTTGATAGTCTTGAGATTTCATTGTATCCTGCACAGATTCAAGACACCCTGTGCCAAATGCAGCAAAGCAGCCCCAGAACATAACAGAACCTCCTCCATGTTTCACAGTAGGGACAGTGTTCTTTTCTTGGTATGCTTCATTTTTGCGTCTGTGAACATAGAGCTGATGTGCCTTGCCAAAAAATTCCAGTTTTGTCTCGTCTGTCCATTGGACATTCTCCCAGAAGCTTTGTGGCTTGTCAACATGCAGTTTGGCAAATTCCAGTCTGGCTTTTTTATGATTTGTTTTCAACAGTGGTGTCCTCCTTGGTCGTCTCCCATGAAGTCCACTTTGGCTTAAACAATGACGGATGGTGTGATCTGACACTGATGTACCTTGACCTTGGAGTTCACCATGAATGTGTTTAGAGGTTGTTCTGGGCTCTTTTGTTACCATTCATATTATCCGTCTCCTCCTGCAGCCACGTCCAGGGAGGTTAGCTACAGTCCCATGGCTCTTAAATTTCTGAATAATATGTGCAACTGTAGTCACAGGAACATCAAGCTGCTTGGACATGGTCTTATAGCCTTTACCTTTAACATGCATGTCTATAATTTTCTTTCTAATCTCCTGAGACAACTCTCTTCTTTGCTTCCTCTGGTCCATGTTTAGTGTGGTACACACCATGTCACCAAACAGCACAGTGACTACTTGTCACCCTTTAAATAGGCCGACTGACTGATTACAAGTTTGTAGACACCTGTGATGTTAATTAGAGGACACATCTTGGTTGAACATGTCTCTATGGTCACATTACTTTCAATCTTTTCTAGGGGTACCATCATTTTTGTCCAGGCCTGTTTCATGAGTTTGTTTTTTAAAGTAATTCTGTTGAACCACAATTCAAAAGCATTGTCTGATTTTCATTGGTTAATTTTCATAGACTTTATTTATTACCACTTTTTTCAGATTCAAGTTATTTCTGTGACCATTGTGGGTTTTTCTTTCATTAACAGAGGGGTACCAACAATTTTGTCCACGGCTGTTGTCTGGGGCAATTTACTTCTGATAGAGTCTCGCAAGAAAAACTGGTCCTGAGTGAAGGGCCAGACTAAAAGCGATCCAATATACTCCCATGCTGAATAAACAATCAAGGATTCAGTGCACCCCACCCAGTATGGGGTTACTGGGGTCCCGCCCTGGAGCCAGGCCTAGGGGAGGGGCTGAATGGCTAGCATCTGATGGCTGGGTTTCTGCCCATGGGACCTGGCCAGGCTCACCCCAAAGGAGTTTTATGGGTCTCCCCTTCAGTGGGCTCACCACCTACAGGAGGGACCATGGAGGTCCAGTGCAATGTGGATCAGGTGACGGTCGAAGGCATAGACCTTGGTGGTCTGATCCCCGGCTTTTGAAACTGGCTTTTGGGACGTGGAATGTCAACCACTCTGGTGGGGAAGGAGCCTGAGCTGGTGCACGAGGTTGAGAGATACTGGCTAGATATAGATAGGCTCACCTCAATGCACAGCTCTGGTTCTGGAACCAGTCTCCTGGAGAGGGTCTGGAGCTTGGCCTACTCTGGAGTTGCCCCAGGTGAGAGGCAACAAGCAGGTGTGGGTATTCTTGTGTCCCCCCGCCTTGCTGCCTCGACATTGGAGTTCTCCCCAGTGGACAAAAGGGTTGTTTCCCTGTGCCTTCATGCTGGGAAACAGGTCCTGACCATCATTTTTGCCCATGCACCAAATGGGGGTTCAGAGTACCCACCCTTTTTTTAGTCTCTGACTGGGGTGCTGGAGAGTGTTCCTCTTGGAGACTCCATTGTCCTACTGGGGACTTCAGTGCACATGTGGGCAATGACAGTGAAACCTGGAGGGGCGTGATTGGGAGGAACGGCCTGCTCAATCTGAACCCGAGTTGTGTTCAGTTATTGGACTTCTGTGTCAACCACAGTTTGTCCATAATGAACACCATGCTCAAGCATAAGGGTGTCCATGTGTGCACCTGGCACCCTAGGTCACAGGTCGATGATTGATTTTGTTATTGTGTCATCAGATCTGCGACCACATGTCTTGAACACTCAGGTAAAGAGAGGTGCAGAGCTGTCAACTCATCACCACGTGGTGATGAGTTGGATCCAATGGCAGGAGTGGATGCCACTCAGACCTGGTAGACCTAAACGTATAGTGAGGGTATGCTGGGAACCTTTGGCTGAGGCCCCTGTCCGAGAAGTCTTCAACTCCCACCTCCAGAAGAACTTCGATCACATTCTGAGGGAGTCTGGAGACAGAGTCTGAATGGGCCATGTTCTCCACCTCCATTGTTGAAGCAGCTGTCCAGAGCTGTGGCCGCAAGGTTGCTGGTGCATCTCGTGGTGGCAACCCCCAATCCAAGTGGTGGACACCAGGGGTGAGGGGGGCCATCAAGCTGAAGGAGTCCTATTGAGCTTGCTTGGCTTGTGGGACTCCCGAAGCAGCTGAGGTGTACTGACAGGCCAAGCGTAGTGCAGCTCGGGTGGTTGCTGAAGCAAAAACTCAGGTGTCGGAAGAGTTCGGGGAGGCCTTGGAACAAGACTTTCGGTTGGCCTTGAAGAGATTCTGGCAAACTGTCCGGCGGCTTAGGAGGGGGAAGCGACTCCCTGTTCACACTGTGTATGGTGCAGATGGGGCATTGCTGACTTTGACTGGGGACATCGTCAGGCAGTGGAGGGAATGCTTCGAAGAGCTCCTCAATCCCACTGACACGCCTTCCACAGAGGAAGCAGGGCTTGAGAACGAGTGGGATGACTCACCCATCACAGAGGCTGAGGTCAATGAAATGGTTAAAAAACTCTTTGCTGGCCGGGTCACAGGGGTGGACTAGATTCGCCCTGAGTACCTTAAAGTTCTGGATGTTGTAGGGCTGTCATGGTTGACATGCCTCTGCAACATTGTGTGGAGGTCGGGGACAGTGCCTTTGGCATGGCAAACTGGGATGGTGGTTCCTCTCTTTAAGAAGGGGGCCGTAGGGTGTGTTCCAACTTTAGGGGGATCACACTTCTCAGCTTTTCTGGGAAGGTCTATGCCAGAGTACTGGAGAGGAGAGTCCGACCGCGAGTCAAACCTCGGATCCAGGAGTAGCAATGTGTTTTTTGTCCTGGTCGTGACACATTGGGCCAACTCTTTACCCTCTCAAGAAAGCTCAAGGGTTCATGGGAGTATGCCCAACCAGTCCACATGTGTTTTGTGGACTTAGAGAAAGCATTCAACCACTTCCCTCGTGGTCTCTTGTGGGGGTGCTGTGGGAGTATGGGGTATCGGGCTTGTTGTTATGAGCTATCCGGTCCCTATACAACCATTGCAAGAGTTTGGTTTGTATTGCCAACACTCAGCTGGACTCACTTCCAGTGAGAGTTGGACTCTACCAGGGCTGCCCTTTGTCACAGATCCTATTCATAATTTTTATGGACAGGATTTCTAGGCACAGCCAAGGAACAGAGGGTGTCATGTTTGGTGACCACAGGATCTCATCTCTGCTGTTTGCAAATGATGTCGCCATGTTGGCTTTATCCGGCAATGACCTACAGGTCTTACTGGGACGGTTTGCTACTGAGTGTGAAGTGGCTGGGATGAGAATCAGCACCTCCAAGTCCGACTCTATGGTCCTCAGCCGGAAAAGGGTGGATTGCCCTCTCAGAGTTGGGGACAAGCTTCTGCCCCAAGTGGAGGAGTTTAAGTAACTCGGGGTCTCATTCATGAGTGAGGGGAGAATGGAGCAAGAGATTGACAGACGGATCGGAGCAGCATCTACAGTGACGCAGATGTTGTACTGGTCTGTTGTGGTGAAGAGGGAGCTGAGCTCTTGGTCAAAGCTGTCGATTTACCAATCAGTCTACGTTCCTACCCTCACCTATGGTCATGAGCCCTAAAATGGGCTTTCTCCGTAGGATTGCTGGACTCACCTTTAGAGAAAGGGTGAGGAGCTCAGTCATCCGGGAGAGGCTCAGAGTAGAACCGCTGCTCCTCCACATTGAAAGGAGCCAGTTGAGGTGGTTTAGGCATCTGATCAGGATGCCTCCTATACACCTCCCACTTGAGGTGTTTTGTGCACGTCCCACTGGGAAGAGACCCCGGGACAGACCCAGGACACGCTGGAGGGACTACGTCTCCCAGTTGGTTTGGGAACACCTTGGTATCCTCTCTGAAGAGCTGGAGCAGGTGGCCGAGGAGAGGGAAGTCTGGGCTTCTCTGCTTGAGCTGCTGCCTCTGTGACCCGGGCCTCCGGAAAAGCTGTAGAAAATTGATGATGGATGGATGGACATTATAATGTGAAAATATTACATAGTGTTGCGTTGAGATACAAGCAAACTTTGTCTGGCCATCCTGACACTTATCCACCCACTCTTTGTGTTTTGTTATGTAAGGGTTATAACTGCTCTGATGTTGGTATATTGGCTGGAATGTGAAATATAAAAGGAACGGGAAAGGAAAAGTGTTCTTGAGCCTGGCCTGTCATTTCACTTGTGAGGAAAACACTTCTAAGTTTTATGAAAGCAGACATCCAAAAGACAGCAGGGAAAGTGAGAAAACATATTTCACGATTAAAAGAGGAAAGTGGAACCATAATTAGAGGGTGTGCATAATACAATGATATAAAATAAAAAAAAGAAAGAATGAAAACTGGGACCTGAGTGGAGCTGTAACTGGACAGACCGAGTCAGAGCTGTCATTCCAGAGTAGTTCCTTCTCCATTTTAGAATGAGACAACAGACTTAGTTCCTTTTTTTCCCTTTAAATTGTTGCCATTCACTGAAAATTGCACTAAAAATAAGTGTAGCTCAACGAAGTCTCAGTAAAAGAAAATTACAAACTTAAAACAAAATTCAAGCTGAGAATAGGGATCTGCCATATAAAAACTATTATAAAATATAACATACAGATTTAAAAGACATCAATAAAACCAACTAGCTGGCAGAAGCTACCAATCTCAGTGCTGTGAAACTTGCCTGCTGCTGCTCACAGTTTGAAGGCAGCCAAGTGCAGATTGTCTCAAATATGAGTGGCTGAAACAAAACCCCCATTCAGGTCAGATTAGGATCAACTTCTGGAGGAGTACAATGGAACCACTAATAAAGGGTAGCTAGAAGGCAACTAAAGTCATTATTACCCACTTAATATAAATCTGCAATTTTTCATAAACATTATAATGTTAACGGAAACAGTTGCATTTATGGTTTGATTGAGTTCAACAAGAAGGTTATTTTATGGGACCTAGAAATAGCTTAGTGCAAATGCAGAAATCCCCCCCCCACACACACACACACACACACACACACACAGAGGTGGAGATCGTTGAGAGATTGTTGAGTGATAAAATGACTAGATCTCTCAACAAACTCTCAACGATCCGTTAAGGAGCGCTGAACAATCTCATCGATCTCCCAATGATCTCTCAGCGATCTTTCAAAGAACTCTATTGGTCTTTCATCAGATGTTCAACGATCTCTCACTGATCTCTTTGGGGTTCTTTGAAAGATTGCTAAGAGATCATTGAAAATTGCTGAGAGATCTTTGGGAGATCGATGAGATAATTGAGCAGTCGAGGAGCACTCAACGATCTCATTGATCTCAGTTTTGGTCTCTCAATGGTCACCCAACAATCTCCATCTGTGTAAAGAGGCCCTTACACCCTCTATTTACAGTATAAGAATAAATAATTTAATCTTCACCTCATTTGTCAGACACAAGTGGAATATATAACCAGTAAGACTTGGCTGAAATGTTCATACTAAAAGTAGATGCCACATTTAAAGATACAACTAACTGTTAAGTGACACAAAAATACTCCTCACATACTCTGAGCCCTTTTTACTGCTGCAAAAGGAAGTACACCCCTGGCTATAACCAAACCGAACTTGTTGAGGCCACTGCATCCAAAGAAAACTGATGAGGGTAAATCAAGGATGAAGTAGAAAACCTAAGCGTTTGCACAAAAAAATAGACCAAATCTGTGGTCAGTGTACAATTAGATCTGAAAACCGCAACCACAAGTGTTAGAGTAGAAATACAAATCCTGTATACAGGCTCGCAGGCAGCTATCTTTGGCCTGTCATCGATTTGGGACACTGATAACCAGTCAGTGCCTGTGGGGAGGTAGCTGTAATGAGATGTGTTGGCTTTATTGGGAAGCCCGGCTTTTATAATGACTGTTATTACACACGCTGAGCCTCCTTATAAAACACTTGCACACATGTTTGGTCTCACTCTTTCACCCTTTCTTGGCCAGTTTAACAATGGTAATTACAAAGCAGGAACACTGTGAATTAAAAAAAAAAATATTTCAAATATTTTGACACACTGCTTGTAAGGGGTAAAGGAGAATTCACATGGTTATCTAGAATTTAGAAAAATCCAGTAGATTCTTAGAATTTGCAAATTTTTACCATCGATTCATTAGAAATTACAGTGGGGAGGCACAGCCTCTTAGCTGACCTCGGTCAAGGTGCCTTTCAACTGGTCCGAGACAGCTGAACGGGCCTTCTCTAAACTGAAGGGCCTATTTTCCAACACTCCCATCTTGGCCCAGGTCGACACTCAGCTCCAATTCATTGTAGAGGTGAACCCTTCTGATTCAGGGGTGGGCACTGTCCTCTCGCAGCACTTGACCTCCAATCAGAAGCGCCACCCATGCACGTATTTCTCTCGTTGGCTCATGCCGGCCGAGAGGAACTACAACATAGAGGACCGAGAGCTCTTGGCCATTAAATTGGCTCTGGAGGAGTGGAGGCACTGGCTGGAGGGAGCGGTTTATCCTATCGTTGTGTGGACCGACCATAAAAATTTAGAGTATCTTTGGTTGGCCCACCGATGAAGTGCCCAGCAGGCCCGTTGGGCCTTATTCTTTATTAGATTTAATCTTACCATCACCTACTGTATAGACCGGGCTCCCGCAATAACAAACCTGACGCTCTCTCCTGCCAGTTTACCACTGACCACTCAACCCCTTCCTCCCTCCCCCAACCCACTGTGCCCTCCTTATGTATCTTAGGTGCCCTTACCTGGGAGATCGAGCAGAGGGTCCGACAGGCCCAGGCCACTGAACCCAAACCCGAGGGATGACCTGAGGATCGGCTGTTTGTCCTGGCCGGCCTCCGCAGCAATGTTATCAGGTGGGGTCATACAAGTCATTTTGCCTGCCACCCAGGGGTTTCCCAGACCATCAACCTCATCCAACGGGTGTTCTGGTGGCCCACGCTGTGGACAGACATCCGGGATTATGTCAAAGCTTGTCAAGTATGTACCAGAAACAAATCTGACTCTTCCCCTCCCACCGGGCTGCTTCATCCCCTCCCGGTTCCCAGCCGCCCCTGGTCACACATAGCCCTGGACTTTGTCACTGGACTTCCCCCCTCAAATGGTAATACAGTCATCCTCACTATTGTCGACCGCTTTTCTAAGGCCATCCATTTAGTACCCCTCCCCAAATTGCCCTCCGCCTCAGAGATTGCCAGTCTTTTCACGATCCATGTCATCTGCCTTCATGGCATTCCCCTGGACATTGTGACCGGGGGCCACAATTTACATCTCAAGTGTGGAAGTCTTTTTGTCGTTCTTTGGGCATCACGGTCAGCCTGTCACCTGGATGCCACCCTCAGTGCAATGGGCAGGCTGAGCGCACAAACCAATCCCTGGAGGCTGCCCTCAGATGTGTGGCATCCTGCAACCCATCTACTTGGAGCACTCATCTGACCTGGGTGGAGTACGCTCACAACGCTGCAGTCTCGTTGGCTACCGGATTAACACCCTTCGAGGCATGCATGGGGTACACCCCTTCCCTGTTGCCCATGACGGAGAGGGAGGTTGCTGTGCCATCTGTGGGGGCCCATGCTCACCGTTGTCACCGTCTGTGGAGGGCCACCCGTGCTGCACTTCTTCGCTCCACTGAACGGAACCGGCAGTACACAGACCGCAGGCAGGTTCCAGTGCCCAGATATACGGTTGGGCAGAAAGTGTGGCTGTCGGCGGACCAGATGCCTCTGAAGATGGAATCTCATAAGCTGTCTGTCACCTCGCTTCCTGGGGCCGTTTTCCATCTCCAGAATTATCAGTGACATGACAGTCCACCTGGAGCTTCTGCCAACTCTCCGTATTCACCCGATCTTCCATGTATCCAAGATCAAGCCCCTCTCCGCCAGTCCTCTGTCCCCCACCGAAGCTTCCTCCTCCTCCTCGGGTCCTTGACGGCCAGACCAACTACACCGTTCAGAGAGGTGGGCACTGTTATGATCGGGTGAGCGTGCTCCCCCTCCCTTCCTGCGGGAGGTTCCCCGGCTCCACAGGTAATCAATACACCTGCGTGAGTGGACGCATCTGCTGTCTCTTCACTGCCAGCACTTAAAAGGACCAGTTTGTGAACGTTCCAGTGCAGGCTCGTTGGGTATACTGCCATAAGAAAATAAAGTAAGTGAAGCCTTAATTGTCAAGGAACCCAGATATTAATCTCTCTCTATTTTACCTTCTCAGGTTGCTACCATCTCTGCAGTGTGTCCCCGGGGTTGGTTGTGCACTCACCTGCTCCGTCATTATCATCATCTCTCCAGATCGCCTACTCCACCTGATCAAACATTTCCCCAGCCCTACTCATCCGCAGCTTCCTCTCCAAATCATCTTTGCCATACTGGGTTCCTCCGTCGGGCTCTCTGCTCCCATTCGCAAGAATCTTCCTATTATTCATTATTCTCTGCCTCCCTCCTCGTACTAACCTGCTCTCGTCTCCCTCCTTACAAGCTGGGTTCTCCTCTGGCGAGTGAGGTGTTTTTCCCACTAATCCTGCATTCACTCCTTTCAATAAAATTGTTTAAACTTTGCCTCTCTGCCTTGTGTGCATTTCCTGGTGTAGCATCTTGCACATGAGCTGATATTTCTTGTAATCATGACAAAATAGTTGCCCAATCACTGTACTTGAGTGTTGCTAGCTAACAAACAGCATAATATAGAGTAGAACAGCTTTATTGTCATTTTACAATATTCTACAAAATCTTATATTGTCTAATTTCACTTTTTAACTGGCCCCAAAAAATTCAAATAATTTGCCATTATTTTGCATGGGTTCTGTAGGCAGCTATGCTCCAAGCACAACAATTGCAAACTGTTTTCAATTTTTGGACCAATTAAGCAGTGAAATAAGAAAATTTCCCACAGAAACCCAAACATTGCAGAGTACCTGTTATGTCTGGAAAACTGGAAGGAACCAACAGAGAGCAGTGTTTGCTGAGAACACAAACCTTATTACATATTGTGCAGATTAACAGGATACAGGCTGTTGTCTGGAGGCTGTGCTCCAAAGAGTGGCTGCAAAATAGCCGTCCCTCACATTTATATGTTCGGTGCGATAATGTTACCAAGCGGCCGCATCACCACGCTGATGCCAATCAAACTTATAGTTTTCTTACACCACATTCACCCCCCCCCCTTGGAAAACAGAAAAACACACATATGCAAATTGACCCTCCCCAATTTGTTACAGTAAAGAACCCAGAACTAGCTAGGGCCAGCGGGTAGACTACCGCATGGCCCAGCGAGGCTGAGTGGTTTATTATGCCACTATTCTCTGGCAGCTGCACCCCTAGCTAAACAGTCCTTTTGTTGAGGAAGGCAGTTCAGTTCAAGGGGCCCTGAGGCAAACCCGTGGTGGATGCACCCCTGGAGGTACGGAGGCCCGGGGACCGGGTTCATCTTCTTCGAAACCCCAGTCTGGGTCCCACACCATGCGAGTCGGCTCCCGCATAGCCATGTCCTCTGAAGCAGCTGCTCAAACTCGGCGAAGGCAGTTGGCGTGCTATACCAAACCATCTGCGAGCTGAAAGGTCGCTGGCCCCAGCTGCGCGGTGATCTTGATGGATGCCAGTAGTGGTGGAGATGGTGTTGAGGCCAACTGCGGGTCTGGGCATTTGGATCTGCGGACCCAAACCCAGTCCAACACCATAAGTGGCACTCTGTTCGGCTGCACTCTGCATTGTGGTTGTGATGGTGTGTCTCTCACGTCTGCTGTGGGGTGCCCACCAGATTGTGGTTGTTCTGCCATGTCCTGTTGAGCCACGGACTCTTCATTCTGCGGCTCAGCGGCAGTTCCTGGTGGCTGATGCCGATCATGGATTTGTAAGGCATCCGCTGGCTCTACTGCCTTTTGTTGGATCATGGACTCTTCATCCTGCAGCTCAGTGGTGGCTCCTGGAGGCTGATGCTGGCCGTGGATTTGGAAGTAGTCCAACCTCTTCTCCCCCTCTCCTGGGAAGTCTGGTCATGGCGATGTGTTGCTGTCCCCGTTGGTAGAACCTGTGCTGGGTTGTTGTGTCCCGGAGTTCTTGATAGACAGGGGCTCCCTCTCCTGCAGCTCTGCAGTGGCTCCTGGAGGCTTACGCTGGGCGATGATCTGAGGCAAGTCCGGTCGCTGCCCTTTCTCCGGGCGGTGCTCCTCCTGTGAGCACGGGACAGCTGTACCCTTGTCATCGTCATCTGGGTGTGTTGCATCCCACTCATCACTGGTCAAACGGAGTCCATTACTGTTGCGGATGGAGAAGCCCAGTTGATAAAACAGGTCACATCCTCATATGGTGTCTCCATGTGTAACCACTTGAAAAACAAAATCAGTAATGACTCTTGGCGCGTAGTGGACCGTTAGTGTGATGGTTCCTACATTGCTGGCCCGGTACTACCATACCTGTACAGCTCCACTGGCTTTTTACTGATCGGGTGGTCGGGGAAGAACTTCTTCACAGTGACCCAGTTCAACATCGATCTCACCGCGGCGGTGTCAAGCAGGAGCGGCAAGCTGACCTCGTCCAGCCCTACCATACAGAATGCGTATGCTGCACCTCTGGAACTCACTGTGTGGATGGTAGTTGTGGGTGAGTGACTTGAACTGACCAGCAGGCTCGGCGGTGATGCTGACTGGCAAACCTTGGCAAAGTGGTTGAATTTGCCGCATCGTTTACATCATTGCTCTCGCTTGGTGTGTCGGAGAGCCACAGTTGCCACATGAGAAGTACCTCGTAGAGTTCTTCTGATCTGCGGTGTTTACCTCAGCCTCTTCTGCTGTCTCACTGGGTCCTTCTGTGGTTACCGTGTGTACTAGCGGTGTGTGGCTTGGCTGCTGTTGTTGCTGCTGCACACCTAGCTCCAATGCTAACCTGTTGGCAGACTCTAGTTGGAATGCCAGCTTGATGGTCTTGGCTAGCGTCATGTTGTTTGGCGCCGTTAGCATCTTCGCCCACAGCCGCGGGTTGCTAGTGTGCTTGACCAACTGGTCCCGCACCATTTTGTCCTCCAACAAACCAAATGTGCACATGCTCGCTAGGTGGCGAATGTCGGCAACGAATTGTTGTGTCATCTTTGTGGTCTTCTGTCGCCATTGGTGAAGCCTAATGAGCCACACCAACACGTTGTCGGATGTGGCAAAGTAGCTAGCTAGCAGCTTGACTCAACAAACGTTTCTGTTGGTCCTAGCACGTAGAAAATACGTTGGTCTTCTGTACCCAGATAGTGAACCAGTAGAGCTTTTTTCCATACCTTGTCTAACTCGTCCAGGCCCAACGCCGATATGTAGATGGTGAAGAAACTGTACCAGTGTGGCCACGATATGGATGGCTCACCAGGGGTTGCCAGAAGTGGCTGTAGTGGCCTCAAAATGTTATGTCTGGAAAACTGGGGAAGAAACCGACAGAGAGCGGCGTTTGCTGAAAATACAGACTATTACATATTGTGCAGATTAACAGGATACAGGACAGCACAGTGGCGGAGTGGTTAGCACTGCGGCAGCACAGCAACTCCTGGGTTCGATCCCAGCCCCCAACCAACAGTGATCTGTGTGGAGTTTGCATGTTCTCCCCGTGTCTGCGTGGGTTTACTCTGGGATTTCTCCGGTTTCCTCCCCCATGCCAAAAACATGCAAGTTAGGTTAACTGGCATCAACTGGGGATTCTAAATTGTCCTTAGGTATGACTGTGAGAGTGAATGGTTGTCTGTCTCTCTGTGTTGGCCCTGCGATGGACTGGCGATCTGTCCAGAGTGTACCCTGCCTCGCGTCCAAAAACGATGCTGGGATAGGCTCCAGCCCCGCCGCGACCTGGAAAGGATTAAGCGGAAGAAGATGGATGGATGGATAACAGGATACAGGCTGTTGTCGGGAGGCTGAGTGCCAAAGAGAGATTAAAGAGAGGCTGCAAAATGACTGTCCCTCACATTTTTATGTTTGGCACAATGACGTCACCAAACGGCCACGTCACCACGCTGACGCCAACCAAGCTTGTGGTTTTCTTACGCCACACTGGTTGACAAATACTGCCATACCAACCAACCAAAGTACTGTGAAATAAAACCAAACATGCAAGACAAACACAGGCCAGGAACAACAGACAAGGATTAAAATGCAAAGAGGGCAAAAGATACAACTAGAAAAGCACTCAGAGAGCGCATATGTCTGCCAAGGCTCCTTCAGTCCCTCATGGATCACCTCCAAAATTAATGGATTTTGTTTTGGAGTATTCTTGCTAACAGTGTGAGAAGGTAAGAGCCTTGGTGGAGGTATGCATTCTGGGATCATCACCAAAATGTTATGGTTTCCTCTCTATCCCAAGGACCACCGCTGGTGAAAATTTCATCCAAATCCATGTAGTAGTTCTTGTGTAGTCCTGCTGCACAAATACAAACAAGGTCCTTAGTGGAGGTATGCACTCTCAGATCATCACCAAAATTTAATGAGTTCATCCTTGGCCCAAGGGCTTCCTCTGGTGAAAATGTCATCGAAATCCATCCAGTAGTTTTTGCATAATCCCGCTAAAAGACGGATGGACGGACGGACGGACGGACAGACAAACCATCCTGATTACATAACCTCCTTGGCAGAGGTAAATATACATAAGAACATTTAAAATCACAACTAACATCTCACCCTGGGTCAAAGGCCAGGGAGTGAAAGTGCACTTTTAAAGGAGATTTAAAAACATCAAGTGAAGGAGGCTGTTTGACATACACTGGCAACTCAGTCCAGTTTTAGTGCTGAAACTGAGAAAACTCAGGTCAGTTCTAAGTTTGTGGCACCTCTCAGACGAGAAGAAGCATCTGGTCTGCTGACCTGAGAGAACCAGTGGGAATATACGTTCAGATTATAATTCTCACTTTATAAGAAAAAAAGAAAAGTGAAAAAGAAGTGAATGCCAGCTACTAAAAAGAATTATGATTGGAACAACTGTGAAGCAGACATATGGACTTACGTATTATGTTAAACATCTGAGTATGATTACAGTGAGAATTCCCACTCATGGAATGGCGATTGTGCAATCGGATTGCTTGGTGGGAACTAACTATTCAAATAATTACAGTTAAGATTTGGAAAAAATAAACATTTAACGATATGTACAATTAGTAGTCTTGAAATTTGTAAAACATAAATATAATACTCTAAAATAGTACAAGTGGTGAGCGGCTGAAAGAGAACAGTGGAGCAACAAAGTGTTACCAGATGTCTTCATCATCTGACAGAGAACATTTGTGAGTAACTAAAGGGGAAGATTCTGCATTGCCTAGCCAGGGCACATCAACATATACAGGCCTCTAATAACATGTGATCTGATATGCTCCATTACCAACCTGAGTCTACACCCACCGCTGATCCTGACAGCAACTGACTGAGGATCCCTTTGATAAATCAGTCAGTGCACTGACAAGGCTGACAGGCCCAGCCCATTACAGCCAGCAGCAGCAGTAGCAATTATGAAAGATTTATTTTTGAACTGACAAACCGAAAGAAGTACATATCTATGGGAAATGAGGCAAATCACGAGCTAATCACCCCAAAAAATAAAAAAGGGACAGAGCCCGGTGTTGCATCATCTCATCTTTTTTAGCTGTAACATTTCACAGTCTAAAGAGACTAATTGTTTTACTTTTTAAAGGTTTAAAAAAATTCTTAAAAGTACTAAACATGTCATGAACCGAGTGCTAGAGTTTTCTGCCAGACTCGGTTTCATGACTTCATCTGACATTATTCATCAGTTGCATTTTATGCCTTTTGGGTTTATGTGTTTTTGTGTTGCTTGCCATTTTTCTGTTAGTGTCATATTTTTATTCTGCATTTATTTTTATTTAGTTTGTTATTTCATTCTGTTTCCTTTGCTGTTGACAGCTGTCAGAGGCGTGAAGCTTGTGTGGGTGTGCCCTGCCAGCTGTCAGTTGGGTTTGCCTCCCTCTCACGGTCACAGCTGATTCCAATTATGCATCTTTGCTTTCTCCTGCCCGTTCAGGTACCCGCACCTGTTGTCTATTATATGTATAGGTTTGATCCATATATAAGGGCCTTATTTTTAGTTGGTCTTTGCCACTGGATTGTTTTTCTCCTTGTCTCCGCCAGAGCCCAGCCTTGCTCTGGCGCGTATTTCTCAAAGTAAGTTTTTTCTCACTCATTGTTCTTTGTGTTCTAAACGATCTGTTGAATTTTGTGTTAGTTGTTTTCTGTTAATAAATAATCCAAACTCACAGTTGGCATGTGGGTCTGTCTTTCTGCCCTGGAGAGGCCAGTTCCTGACAATACAACTTGCAAACTCAGGTCTTAATGATACCTTGTGGTCACAATGTGAACTGTGGGTTGGATTATCTGAATTTTCAAATGTCCCCTATACTGTATATATTTATAGGCCTCAGACAATCTCAGTCTCAGGTCTAGATTACAGTTTACCTGCTAGATTTGATTTCTTAATGAAAAAAGTTAAAGAAAAAAATGTAACATTTGACAAAGTCTTGGATCGAGACAGTGCATAAAGAACATCTGGGCACACGAGCAAACCAGAAAACAAGCAAAAAACCAATGTCACCCATCCTTGAGGTCTACTGTACACTACAAACCACAAACTGGTGAAATACTGCTGGACAGACAGGGTGAAAGACAGCATGCTTTATAAAGAACCCAAGTCATGCTCCCTCTACTTCCGCATTGGGACCTTAAATCGGAAAAAATCTCCATAGAAGTGAATGGCAAGAGAGAAATTATCTTTCAGTCCAGATTGAATTTTGCCACAAGTTACACATATGTTGTTTATCACTTTAAAAGATAATTTTCAATGCAATTAAAGTTGTCGGTTGCCGTATAATAAAAGAGTAATATTCAGTTTTTATGAAACCGCTTAATGGACTACATTTCCTTGTCTAGGACTATATGGCTGTGATGACTTTGGACTTTACAAAACACAGTGGACCTACACCAGCAGACGACATGGCTCCCCAAATCAGGAGCCAAGTCCTGTCATTTGGAAGTCAAGGCCCCAGAGTCTGGAGGAAGAGTGGAGAGGCACAGAATCCAAGTTGCTTGAGGTCCAGTGTGAAGTTTTCTGAGTCAGTGATGATTTGGTGTCATGTGTCTGAGCGTGTATACTGAGTTCAAACACTCACATAATTCTAGTTCTGTTTGTTTGTCATCAGTATTATTTTGTGGTCTGTTTTGTTTATTTTCTGGTTTGTGACAGTCTTTCCCCTTTTCCTCCAGACACTCCCCACCAGCTGCCCTCTGTCTTCTGCCATCTCAGCTGGGGGCAGTTGATTTGATTAGGTTGCCGGCTCGCTCTGCCTGCCCGCACCTGCGCCTCATTAAACTGTATTATATGTCAGAACTACTGATTCACTGTTTGAGTGTGGCTGAAGTGTCTCCAATCATCTCCTCTCTACACGTTGGCAGCCTCTGAAGTTTTTTCTTCTCCTGAGTGTGTCTTGCTTTGAGGCACCTGTGTAAGTTTTCCTTGTTTGCAGTTTTGTATAGTGGGCACCTTTTGACATTTGCGTTGCTTTTGTTAATAAATGTCTTTAACACAACGCTGCATATGGATCTGTCCTCTCTGCGCCTCATAAAGGCACGCATGACATTTGAGATCAATGTCATCTGCTGGTGTTGGTCCACTGTGTTTTTTCAAGTCCAAAGTCAGCATAACAGTCTACCAGGAAATTTTAGAGCACTTCATGCTTCCCTCTGCTGACAAGCTTTATGGAGATGCTAATTCCATTTTCCAGCAGGACTTGGCACTCCACACTGCCAAAAGTACAAATACCTGCTTTATTGACCATAGTCTTACCTAAACCCCATAGTCTCTCATCTTCCTCTTTGTGAAGAGGAAGATGAGAGACACCTGACCCAACAATGCAGATGAGCAAAAGACCTGTCAAAGCAACCTGGGCTCCCATAACACTTCAGAAGTTCTACAGGCTGATCGCCTCCATGCCACACTGCATTGTTGTAGTAATTCATCAGAATGAGATTTATTGCCATTGTTCACGTAGTACACAAACTAGGAATTTGTCTCGGTGCAATACTGCAACATTAAACATGGAGTAGCACTAAAGATAAAAATAAAAAACTATGCATGCAATAAAAGGTAGAATATGAATAAGTAATACAATTCATGCAAAACGAGCCCCAGCCAAGTACTGAGTGTGTATATGGACATATTTTTCAGTAAGCCAACATTTCTATTAAAAATTTTTTTTCTTATTGGTCTTATGTAATATTCTAATTTTCTGAGATACTGAATCTTTGGTTTTCAATAGCTGTAAACAATCATCAAAATTAAAAGAAACACTTGAAATATATCATTCTATGTGCAATGAATCTATATGAGTTTCACTTTTTGAATTGGATTGCTGAAATAATTTAACTTTATGATGACATTCTAATTTTTTAAGATGCACCTGTATGTGTGCTACCAACTGTATAATTTTACATATGTGTTACGATTTCCTGCCTATTTGAGGCAAGAAGAATTAAACCCACGAGCAGGAGAGAGTTAAGTGTTCATTACAGAAAACATGGAAAAACAGTACAAACAAACAATAAATGGTTGCACTGGACCAACAGGGAAAAACTTCCAGGACGTGCAACAGAATACAAGTGAGAACCGTAAAAGGGGAAAAACTGTCCCAAGGTGCAACAGGCGGAACTGCAGTGGGGGGAGCAAAAGAGATTGCCCAGAGCAGCCTCCAGACGGAACTGGCAGACAGGGGTGAGGCAAACAGTACTCACAGGCTGGAGCAGTCCAACTATGTCCGTGAAGGATCCGCAGTGCAGAGGAGGAAAACAAAACACAGAAGACTCATGCAGAGTGATGCGGTACCACGAAGAGCAGGCAGGGCATCTAGTCATGCATAACATCCAAACGAACAGGACAAGCAACAGTAATCCGGCAATGCCCAACAGCGAACCCAGATCTTAAGTCATGCAGCTACTAATGGCCTGAGTGCATGCCGGTGTGAGGAGAGAGTGAGTGCTAGGGTGTGTGAGTGATGACAGGTGCGTGTGTGGATGTCTGAGCATGTGAGTAAGAATGAGTGAGTGAGAGCACATAGGAATGGATGTGTGTGGAGTGAGTGAGTGCAAAAGTGTTGAATGAATGCAGGTGTGGACAATTGCATGTGTGTGTATGTGTGGAAAGAGTGCAACCGGTGATGACAAACAGCTGGTAGGTGTTGGCAGGGAGAGGGAGGCGTGGCCATCAGCCAGCAGGAGCCAAGGACCCAAGGCTCCTAAAGAGCTGCCAGCTGAAAATTAAGGAAACAATCATTCAGGGAGAAAATACAGCCACAAGCCATGGAACAGGGTTGGAGGCGTCCAACCAAGTTCATGACACATATGTATACAACTGTTTTAGTTAGTTGCTAGTGATTTTTTACCAAAATAATTTATTCAACATCATATGTACACATAAAAGGTTTTTTTTTGTATCAAGATATACAGTATATCAAGTATTGAGATACTGTCATAAACCTCCGTGTGCCATAACATGGCGCACGAGAGAGAGAATGAAACCCAATAACAGGAGTAGAGGCTTCTCTACTCGTGTGGCTTCCGGTTCCGGCGGCACACAAGTTGGCTGCCTTTTGCAACAGTGGCTCAATTCTGAGTCTTTTTATCTTCCTTCTTCTTTCTGATCCGGTGATAACTTTCTGATCCGGCACACCTTTCACTCTATATATATCACGGACACACAGATCACCCCAAAGGTCTCCCGAGTTGGCGGACGGAGCCTCTGTTTACAGCAGGAGATGATACAGCAGGGAAGAGCTAGCTAGCACTCAACCGCCACCCGGTGCTAACGGAGAAACTCGACATACCGGGAGAACTGAAGCGAAAATGATGCGGGTGCCGGGCTGGAGTTTAGGCAGCGTGCAAGAAATATAAGACAGAATAATAAAGAGCGATGGCAAGAACCAAGCAGACCACCCGTAAATCTACTGGAGGAAAAGCCCCCAGGAAGCAGCTGGCCACCAAGGCTGCTCGGAAAAGCGCTCCAGCCACCGGCGGAGTGAAGAAGCCTCACCGTTACAGGCCCAGTACCGTGGCTCTGAGAGAGATCCGTCGCTACCAGAAATCCACGGAGCTGCTCATCCGTAAGCTGCCCTTCCAGTGCCTGGTGAGGGAGACTGCTCAGGACTTCAAGACCGACCTGCGCTTCCAGAGCTCCGCCGTCATGGCTCTTCAGGAGACCAGCGAGGCCTACCTGGTGGGTCTCTTCGAGGACACCAACCTGTGCGTCATCCACGCCAAGAGGGTCATCATCATGCCCAAAGACATCCAGCTGGCCCGCCGCATCCGCGGAGAGAGAGCTTAGACTTTCTGCTGCACATCCACCAACTACAATGCTCCGCACTGTGTGTCTATATATATATATATATATATATATATATTAATATGTACATATGTATACTAGCTGCTCTTGTTTTTTTCTTGCCTTCTCATTGTTGCTCTGAGTGTTGCTATCCCTGTGCTCTTGCAATCCTGGAATTTCCCCATTGTGGGACTAATAAAGGCTTATCTTATCTTATCTTATCTTAGAGTGTGACAGGTTTATTTTAGTTCACCCAAAATAACAAGTCCAATAAACACAGAATGCAGTTCAGGTCCACACAATACAGAATAATGCAATGATAGGATTGACCACCAAAAATACAGGGCTCCAGCCAAATGCTCGACAGCCTGGTGAATACAGAGCCTTGGGTGCTGCAGGACTGCTTAGCGAATGAAACAGGAAGGCAAACAGCCAAGTGCTGCAGGTTCCTAGCACAGGAGAAAAGGTGAAAACACTTACAGGACTGGAGCTATCCGGAGCTAACCGTGCAGTCTGGAAGATGAGGTTGAGATGCAGAGCCAGTCAAACACACATGAGACGAACAGATGAGATGTGACGGGCTGGAGTTTAACGCAGGGAGTGAAGCAATATATGGGGAGTACAAACTGCCGCGTACAGAGGCGAATGCCCTGACAATCTCTTTCCTCTGACGCACTCAACACATACTCCAGGAGCTAACGAGGAAAGAGATTGCTGGTGTGCGAATGTGTGGGCCGAACTGATTAACACCAGGTGTGTGTGAGTGTGTGAAATGAGAATGAATGGAGCGAGTGCATGTGTGTGTGCGTGTGAGTGTGTGTATGTGTGTGAACACCAGACAGTGCAGCTGACGGAGTTTGACAGGAGGAGGGGCCGTGCCCGAGCTGTCAGAAGGAAATTAGGTCAGAGCATAACCATGAGTCAGAATCGGGTTTGGCCTCTAAACCCCGATTCATGACAGATACTGAATAATTACTGTATATCGATATGATTTTTGTCCAGGACCTTGCAGAGATCATTTGGAGGGCAGGGGCTCAACTTTCAAAAAAGGGGCACATGGAACAAGATTTATTAACAATAGACAGGTGCATCTCAATAAATTAGAATGTCATTGAAAAGTAAATTTATTTCAGTCCTTCAATTCAAAAAGTGAAACTCATATATTACATAGATTCTTTACACACACTGATATATTTTAAACATTTATTTTTATTTTGATGATTATAGCTTACAAGTAATGAAAACCCAAAATTAATTAAAAAAAAGAATATTACATAAGATTAATTTTTTTAATGTATTTTTAATAGAAATGTTGGCTTGCTGGAAAGTATGTCCATGTACACACTCAATACTTGGTCAGGGCTCCTTTTGTGTGAATTACTGCATCAGTGTGGCATGGTCGTGGAGGCGATCAGCCTGTGGTACTGCTGAGGTGTTATGGAAGGCCAGGTTGCTTCCCAAATAAGTCCTGTCATGAGGAAATCAAGGTCCCAGAGTCTGGAGAAAGAGTGGAGAGGCACAGAACAGAAGTTGCTTGAGGCCCAGTATGAAGTTTCCACAGCCAGTGATGATTTGGGGATCCATGTCATCTGCTGGTGTTGGTCCACTGTGTTTTATCAAGTGCAGTCAGTGCAGCCATTTACCAGGAAATGTTAGAGCACTTCATGCTTCCCTCTGCTGACAAGCTTCATGGAGGCGCTGAATTCATTCTCCAGCAGGACTTGCTCACATTGCCAAAAATACCAAAACCATGGTATCACTGTGCTTGATTGTCCAGCAAACTCTCCTGACCTAAACCCCATAGAGAATATATGTAGTTTTGTCAAAAGGAAGATGAGAGACACCAGACCCAACAGTGTAGATGAGCTGAAGGAGTTCACGACTGACATCCAACATGTAACCGGTAAATTGAACATTGTGGCAGACTGCTTGTCATGCACGCTGGTCTCTCTGGTATACATGGGCTTTGATTTTTATGCAATAGCTGCTGACCAAACCGGGGACGCAGACATTTGCGCGCTCCAGTCCGCAGCTACTGGATTAAAACTTGAGAGCAGGGTGGAACAAGAAGGGTGCCCCCCTGCTCTGTGACATCTCCACCGGCCGCACCCGCCCCGTGGTTCCAAATTCCTGGTGCCACTGCGTTTTTGAGTCCGTCCACTCCCTTTCACATCCCAGCATGCGAGCCTCAGTTAAACTAGTGGGGTTCAAATTAGTTTGGTCTCACTTACGCAGGGATGTGAAAGAATGGGCTGCAGCATGTGTTGCGTGCCAACGGGCTAAGGTGTTCGCGCGCTGTCAGTACATGGACGAGGTTAAGTTGGCCACCGCGCATGAAGAGTTCGCTAACTTAGAGCAACTGGGCATCGTTAGGTACTCCAACAGCCCGTGGGCATCTCCGCTACACATGGTGCCTAAGGCCAGTGGGTTGTGCTGCAATTTCCTGCACTTGAACAATGCCACGGAACACGATCGGTATCCCATCCCGCACATCCAGGATTTTTCCGTGCATCTGGGCGGGACGCATGTTTTTTCAAAAGTGGACCTGGTTCAGGGTTACCACCAAATCCCGGTGCGCATGGAGGATGTTCCCAAAACAGCGGTAATAACTCCTTTTGGCCTTTTCGAGTTTT
This sequence comes from Pholidichthys leucotaenia, assembly GCA_020510985.1. NCBI lineage: Eukaryota > Metazoa > Chordata > Actinopteri > Cichliformes > Pholidichthyidae > Pholidichthys > Pholidichthys leucotaenia. The sequence continues at coordinate 42,484,600 of CM035850.1, forward strand.
TACGCATGCCGTTCTAGTTAAAGGGTGTGGTGCAAACCTTCCAAAGAATGATAGACGCAGTGCTCTGTGCCTTTCGTTTTTGTCAACTTAGACGACATTTTGGTGGCTAGCGCGTCCGAGGAGGAGCACCTCACCCATCTCAAGCTAGTTTTCCAGAGGTTGGAAGCACACGGGCTTATCGTTAACCCGGCGAAGTGCCAGTTCGGTGTGCCAGTGATTGGTTTTTTTTTGGGTCACTGCATTTTGCCGGAGGGAGCAATTCCGCTGCATGATTAAATGCGTGCCATGTCAGATTTTTCGTGTCTGCAGACCGTGAGGGCCCTGCAGGAATGTGTCCTGTTATATTGCATGAGTGTATTGACGATAAACAGAGGAAATTCAATATTACACTGAACTCATCACTGAACAGTGATATAAACTAAAACAATTATGTTGATGACTGAACAACTCCCATTCCCCAAAGTGTAAGCTACACTACTATGAATATTGTGGCGGATGAGATAAGGGTACCCAGACATTTACATGAGAGTCACACATATCAATAGCAGGATTACTGGCAGGAAGGAGAGGCTGCCTATTGATATCAGTCCATACATCTCACTGTTCTGCTAATTGCTTCAGCTGAGCGCTCTGCTTGTCCATAGGCTGTGGGGGTCGCCCACACTACTCCCCCCCAGAGGGCTCAGCAGGGGGCTGAGGCCTCAATCGTCCGGCTTTGGTAGTGAGCTGCGGGAAAAGCTTTGTGCAGGCAGAGGTGGAGGGAGGGGGGGTGGGGGTAGCAAGTGCCGGCCCGGGACGGCGAAGTTGTCTGGGCCGCGCAAAAATTGCATGTGGATCCACGATGTTGAGGGGTTGTCCCGTTGAACGTGGCGGAGATCCACAGCGGCTGTGAGAAGAAAAATTTGTCTCTGACTCCTCTCGCGGCTATGAAGAAAAACAGGAGCTGAAGCTGTGTGAGGGACTTGGCGTGTTGGCTTTAGGTGCGGGCGCAGCCCTAAAACCCTCGGGGACAGCTGATGGCTGAATTCCCATTTTGCGCCGTGGCTGAGACCCATACAAAGTCCTGTGTGCTGCGTGTCTGCTTCAGGTGTGTGAGCAGCCCTGAAGGGTCCGAGGATGGCGGTCGGCCGTGTTTCTCGGGCGTGTGCAGCGGCGGAGGACGATGGCGGTCTGTGGAGCCGGTATTGTCCCGTGCGTGGTGCGCTGTCCTCGTAACCCCCCGGTGTGCGTGCGGGGGTTCGGTGCATGGGTGGTCCGCTGTTGAGAGGTGGGTCAGGGTCAGGGAGCTTGATGGAGATCAGCGTCGTCGGCGCCAATGGTTCTCCCTGTCCTGGCTGTTGCTTTCGTTCACCCGTGCCGGGTCATGGTGCGTTCTGGTCCATGCTGCGTTCTCCGTCTGGCCCTGGAGGTCGCCGTCGTGGAGAGGAGGCGAGGTGCGTGCACGCTCGTGTGGGTGCGGAGGAGTGGTGAGAGGGAGTGGACGCTCTTTGTCCCTCGGCCGGTCCCAGCGTGGATGTCCAGATCTCAGGTGAGGGTCACACCATGACGCTTTCTGCAGCTCTCCCGGTCGTGGATGATCTCCGAGGGAGTTCGCCTGGTGTCGGTTCTGCGTCGAGGTCTCCCGTGTGTCAGAAGAGAGGGCAGTCCATTTGCGACAGGCAGCTGCGTTCATTCGTCGTCAGCGTGTTCTTGTATTCGGGGTCACCAGTGTGGCGGATGGAATAAAAGAACCCAAGTGAGGAGGCACGAAATAAGTGCAGGCAGGACACGGCGAACTGAAGTTTAAAAGGGTGTTTTATTCATCCACCATCACGAGACTCACTCCAGCGCTGTGGAAGCGCGCGGGAGCAAGCCCTGCATCTCTAGTCAGCAAACAGGCAATGCAAGTGATCAAAAAGCAGTAAGAGAGTGTGAGCAAGCGATATTCAGTTCACTTATATACCCAGCTAGGCAATGCATGCATGGCACATTAGCATCACAGTACAGCTGGAATGCATGGGACATTTACATGAGAGTCACACATATCAATAGCAGGATTACTGGCAGGAAGGAGAGGCTGCCTATTGATATCAGTCCATACATCTCACTGTTCTGCTAATTGCTCCAGCTGAGCGCTCTGCTTGTCCGTAGGCTGTGGGCGACCCCCACAGCCTACGGACAAGGAGCACCTCACCCATCTCAAGCTAGTTTTCCAGAGGTTGGAAGCACACGGGCTTATCGTTAACCCGGCGAAGTGCCAGTTCGGTGTGCCAGTGATTGGTTTTTTTTTTGGGTCACTGCATTTTGCCGGAGGGCGCAATTCCGCTGCATGATTAAATTTGCGCCATGTCGGATTTTTCGTGTCTGCAGACCGTGAGGGCCCTGCAGGAATGTGTCCTGTTATAGTATTGCATGAGTTTATTGACGATAAACAGAAGAAATTCAATATTACACTGAACTCATCACTGAACAGTGATATAAACTAAAACAATTATATTGATGACTAAACAGCTCCCATTCCCCAAAGTGTAAGATACACTATTATGAATATAAATGATAAAAGATCACACAAAAAACTGATCTGACAAACAAATAAACAAGGGATCTGAAACAGTTGCTAATATTGGATGTCCTATTCATTTTCAGTGTTTAGGTATTATGTAATTAATATTCAGACAGTCAAATAAATCTTAGTGCCATTTATTCCGTTTTATATTTGTCAGACACGTGACTGCCTACATATAGGCTGCACCTCTTTGTATTCCATATTCAAACACAGCCTACATTTGGTCCTGTAAAGCCTCATTGGGATACTGTACCTGTTTCAGACAGGAATACTTGCATTTTACGGGCATGTTTATGCCCGTAAGTTTATATCTTAATATTCAATTACTGCAACCCTTATTCAAACAAAATGGAACATCCTGTAATCTTACACAAGGTATCCACACTAAACGACCGTGGAGTCTTACATCAGACTATATTTCACAATAATAATTATCTAATAAAAATGCAACATGGAATCTATCATCATCATACTACAGTGTATCCACAAAGTGAAAACTAGTATGTATGTTTACTCTGTGTGGGTGTGTGTGTGTGTGTGTGTGTGTGTGTGTGACGCAACCGAGGGTCAACCCTGAGTTGTTGTAAAACTCTTCATAATAATAACTTTCGGTGGCCATGTCCCGAAAAATGTCTATGACAACACTTGAATGTTGGTTGTTATGCATCTTCTCTCTTACAAATTAAATTCAGACAGACCCAATGCTATTCAACATTTTGCACAGTAATCATAAGAGCCAAGGCTGACATCATAAATCTGAATACGGATTACCTGGCTGCTGCAGGCGCAGTCGACTGGCCCCCGCTCAGCACCTGCTGTGGCGCAAAGGAGCAGTCCATAGAGCAGTCACCACCTGCGCTGCGGCATTGCTTTCAGGTACACTCAGAAATCTGATGTTTGATAAACATACAGTACATTATAATGTATGTTTATCAAACATGCATTACTTACTATTAAACATACAAATAATTATTATTACTTAATAATTATTAAGTAATAAAACAAAGTTTCATGCCAAAGGCTGAATCTGGGGCTTTTGGGGGTGGGAAGGTGGGATGGATGATACTGAATTCAGTATATTTAGATCTCTGCCTCTAATTATGCTGAATGTTGAAAATTTAAATGGCCAGTCAAAAGAGCACTTTGGACAGTAAAGTGAAAGGGGCAGGTGCTCAAGCCCCCATGCCCCCTTCCCTGCACGTGTATGTTTTAGACCCAAATCGCCCAGCCAATCTGCAACACCGTAGCTGTATAGTTATGGCTCCATTCTCCTTCCAGGCTCTGCTGCTCAGCCTTAATTGTGCCACATATAGGCAATCCCAAAAGGATTGTGAGAAGCCTGGTTTTCACAGGCCAGATTGTCAGTAGAGAGAATTGTGCACTGTCATAGCTGCCTCTTTCCCTGATAGTTGGCTACATATATTTTCCTTCAGTTGTATGTTGCCATGTCTTTATGTGACAGTCCTTGTTTCCCACACTGTAAAGTTTTAATAGGATGGTGTGGGGGGATGGTGTGGGGATTCTCCACCCAGAGAAAGCAGCTGGGATAAGGGGGAACAATGGACCGGAGGAGGAAGTGCCACTGGGGGGTCTCAAACGGGACAGTATGGACTATTCACCCCCCCAGGGAGAGGAGGAACCACCATAGCTGCTGGAAGAGAGAAAGGTGTGAGAGCGGCGCTGGCGTTATGATGTTAATGTGCCACACGGGTCTTTGTTCTAAATAACAATGTATTATGATCGGAAGTTCCGGGTCTCAATGCATGGTATTAAAGATATAAAAGAGGAATGCACAGAGACCCGGGGATCTTTTGCTGTACTGTATGTTGGAGAAAGAATAAAGTGTCTGTGTCGTTCAACTCGTTGCCTCGCCTGCTTCCTTTCTCCACATTGGTGACCCCAAGACGTGCCACGGAAAGCAAGCTGAGCACAGCCCCGGAGACTATCTGGAGGGAGAGCACCAGCGCCGCGTGCACTGGCTCAGTCAAGCTCCCACATTTCTGGCTTCACAACCCGACCGCATGGTTTTTGCACATAGAAGCCCAGTTTGCACTCTGTGGGATAACAATGGACGATACCAAGTATTACTACATGATCGCTGTGCTGGATGCACGCACCACGCAGCAGGCGACGAGCCTGCTCCAGGAGCCTCCGGCCCAGGGGAAATATGAAGCGCTCAAGAGGATGCTACTCCAGTGCTATACCCTTTCTGACAGTGAGAGAGCAGAGAGACTCCTAATGCGTTGGGAGTTAGGTGACAGATCAGCAGTGGAGCTCATGGAGAGCATGTTGGCGCTGAGGGGGAGAACGATGAATCTTTCCTGTTCGCCCACTTGTTCCTCAGGAACCTACCGGCTACGGTGAGGGCAATCCTGGCCAACTCGCTGCTGCTGGTTGCCAAAGACTTCCGCGCCCTGGCACAGGGAGCGAACCGCATCATTTTGGTGACCAGAACTCTCAGCGTGCAGGCAGTGGCACCAGCATCCATGACGGACTCCAGTGAGGTTGACGAGCCGTTGGTGGTAGCCGAGACGGACACCAGGAGATAAAGGAATGGGGTGATCTGTTTTTATCATCGCCATAGGTCGTTTAAAGCAGTGCTTAGAGCTTTGATCACGGACACAAATTGGGTCGACCGTCTGCCCTGGGTTCTTTTAGGGTTGCACTCTGCACCTAAGGAGGATTTGGCAGCCTCCCTGGCAGAACTCATTTTTTCTCAGCTGCTGCGGATCCCCGGAGAGTTTTTACCAGAAAACATCGCACCTGAGGCTGATCCGCCCACGCAATTTTTGCACAGTACGGAGACTTTTATCGTACCAGGCCTGGCCCACCATTGTTTTCCTCACTCCTTCGTCCCAAAAAGCTTGCAGAATGCCAGTTTTGTTTTTGTCAGGCACGATGCACACTGGACCCCGCTGCGCCCACCGTACGATGGACTGTTCAGGGTGTTGGAACCTGGGGCGAAGCATTTTGTGTTAGACTTGGGGGGTCGTAGGGAGACCGTCTGCATTGACAGGCTAAATCCCGCTTTTGTGTTGGCAGATGAGCAGGTGGTGTTGGCCCAAGCTCCCCGGCGCAGACGCCCACTGTTGGTGGCTCTGCAAGTTGGTGATCCCTCGGCAGGGACCTGCGCTCACGAATACGCTAATGTGTTTCCCCCTCTCCCTTTTTCCCTCCACAGACTGACATGACCTCCTGTACACCTCGCCAGCAGGGCAGTTTGACTGGATCGGCGACCCCCCGCTGCAGCTGCTATGGGCGCCAGCTCAAATCCAAAGGACGGCGGAGGGGGGGGGGGGGGAACTAGTGACCTTTCTGGGTGTTCAGGGGAGGAGGCTGTGTGGAGGCATGGTGTGGGACTTCTTCACCCCGAGAAAACAGCTGGGATAAGGAACAATGGACCAGAGGAGGAAGTGCCACCAGGGGGTCTTAAACGGGACAGTATGGACTATGCACCCCCCAGGGAGAGGAGGAACCGCCGGAGCCTCTGGAAGAGAGAAGGGTGTGAGAGCAGCGCCGGCGTTATCATGTTAATGTGCCACACAGGTCTTTGTTCTAAATAACATTGTATTATGGTCGGAAGTTCCAGGTCTCAGTGCATGGTATTAAAGATATAAAAGAGGAATGCACTGAGACCCGGGAGATCTTTTGCTGTACTGTATGTTGGAGAAAGCATAAAGTTTCTGTGTCGTCTAGCTCATTGCCTTGCCTGCTTCCTTTCTCTACAATGGTAACTTACACCCAATAAAAGTTTGTTAGTTATTTGTAATAAAAATTAGTTGATATGTTCATCTGTGGTCATGCACTTCTCTAGCTGTCACATAGAGAGGTATACTGAAGTCGTTCATGTTCAATACACTAAATGTCATCCAGATGGAGTAGTTTCAAGACGTTGGGCAAATGCTATAGAATGCATAATTAAAAATGTAAAAAAAAAAAAAAAAAAAATCTGGGAACAGCTGCATGGAGAACTCAAGACTTCAGGTTTGGCAAAGTTACCAAAACCTCAACGGAAAGATTATGCAGTTTACAAAAAGGGAAAGCAATAGAAACCACAAATGTCGTCAAAAGAAGGGTTTATCCTTGAGGTTGCTTCTTCTACGTAAATGAACGTGGGCGGCGGGGCCACATGAATACTGAGACTCAGCTCTGATCATATTAAAAAAAATAGTTCAGTAATCTATAAGAATTATACATTCATGTTGGAAAATATTTACTATAGCTCATCTCTGGTATGACACATGATCATGCAAAATTTACAAACATTTCTTTCATCTGATGACCTGAATCAGTGGCCATGACTGAGATTTCTGTGGTCCGCATGTAAACTGACTAAAACACACATCTTTGGCTTGATGAATCCCTTAGCACGGAGATGCATCTGTGTGAGGAGAAGCATTCATTAGAACACACCACCCACAAGCAACCTCACATTAACAACCTCTGCTGCCTGTATTCTGAGTGTGTGCCTGTATGTGGTTTAGGGGGTATGTCGGCTTTCCCTCTCCGCTCTCCCTGTTTCCACTTTCTTTTGGAAAAATCCAACCAAGCCTCAACAGTTTTTGATCCAGCAGTTTATGTTGATGGCTTTGTAGGGAGTAACTACACAAATAACTCACAAATGTTCTTTGGCAAAAGTTTTAAACAAGTTCCTCGGTAGCAAAGAGACGTGTTTGGGCTTAAGACTATCTATCTCCCTCTTCATTTTTTAGAGGATGTAGTGAAGTAGAAGCCATTTGGGACCTAATCCAACCTGTCCTCCAACTCACATGCCTACTGTTGCTGTAAGTCTCTGTCCTCTGGAAACTACACAGAAATATGTTTCAAAAGCCCTAAAATCCGAATAATGTAGGCTTGTTTTGGGTACTGAAAAATGCTTCCATGCAGTAGCTGTAGTGGGAAAAAATCAATATACTGTAGTGTAATATTGCAGTCCCGTAGGGATTCAGAGGCACCAGTATCATGATACTTAAAATTATTTATAAATGTTGCTAATACAAACTTACTTATTTAGGTATCAGAGTAATAAAAACTAGCCCACTAGATGATGCAAATGCTGACTGTCTCATCTGGTATCACTCAAGTGAGTAGGATTGTTTCCTATTCAGTATGTACTCGAAGGTGGCTAACAAGGCCAATCTTCGATGTACAAGCCCTTTGACATATTGGGCATTTTGTAGTATCCAGCGGAAGAAAGGAGCCTGTGCTGTCTTCATGCGCTTTCCTTTTTCGTCTTTTCCTGACGGCGTCCCAGGGTAGAATTGCTTCCTAATGGCTGGTTCCTTCAGCAACTGTACCCCTCCACATCGGCCTAGATTTTCCCAGTCGTCTACATCAATACCGCATCTCTTGAGATTACCCTTGAGATTGTTTTTGAATCACTTGCATTGGCCGCCCTGCATCCATTCCCTAAGATATAGCTGGGAATAAAGAAGTTGCTTGGAGAAGTGATGATTAGGCATGTGTACTATATGCCATATCCAACGCAGTTGATTGCGGACAATCGTCTTGATACTTGTACAACTGGCTTCCTCCAAGATACTCACATTCATTCATTTATCTCACCAGCTGAGGCCTAAGATCTTTCAGAGGCAGCACTGGTTATACTGTTCAAGACACTTCAGATGGCGTCTGTAGGTCGTCTAGGTCTCGCTTGCATATAGCAGCGTAGGGATAATGATGGTTTTATAGGCAAGGATCTTGGTATCTGAACAAAGGTTCTTATTTTTCAAACTCATTTCCTGAGACGTCTGAAGGTACCACCGGCACAGCTGGGTCGATGCTTCACTTCCATGTTGATATCAGCGGTCACAGAGAAGTGACTTCCAAGGTATGGGAAATGCGGAACATTTTCCAGAACTGTGTCATTAATTTGTTGTCGAAGGTCTTCCTTAGCTACCTTTGGGAGCGGTTGAAACAGTACTTTGGTCTTCTTGATGTTTAACTTAAGGCCAAGATTCTCATAGGCTTCTGTGAAAATGGTCTGGAGATCTTCAGCAGAAAGAGCACACACAGTGTTGTCATCGGCATACTGGGGTTCTATCACAGAGGTTATAGAGACCTTGGTCTTCACTTTCAGTCCACTAGAGTGAAACAGCTTTCTGTCCATTCTGTCTATTTAGGTTAGCACAGCACGGGAGTGACCCCTGAGATCTAGCTGGGATTTGAACATCAAGATTGGGATAGGAAATTGCAATATATGATATTGCAATATTTGGCACATTGCAAGATTGTGATAATATCACATCATGGCCCAAGTATCAGGATAATATCATATCATAGGGCCTCCAGTGTGTCATGTAGGCTGCGTAATTGTGCAGCACACAAGTGAATTGATACGAGCCCAAAGTGCAAGTGAAGTAAACATATTTATTAACAAAGGAAACACAACACAAAATGTCCAAAGAATACAGTCCAAAAATAAGTTTTGGGACCCAAACTCTTTATTTTGTATATAAATGACATATGCCAAGTATCAAAAATTCTGAAATTTATTTTGTTTGCAGATGACACAAATATCCTTTGCACTGGTGAGAATTTGCCGCAGGTTTTAGAGGTGGTCACAACTGAAATGAAAACGTTAACGCAGTGGTTCAACAAAAATAAATTATCTCTAAATCTGAAAAAAAACAAAGATTATGTTGTTTAGAAATTATAAAATAAATCATGAAATAATGGTAACGATAGATGATACCAGAATAGAAACAGTACAGGAAAATAAGTTTCTGGGGGTGACGCTAGACAATAAAATCTGCTGGAAACCTCACATCAGTCACATCCAGGCCGAGTTGGCAAAATGTATAGGCATACTGGGGAAGACAAGACACATCTTGGACTATAAATCATTGTTCTTACTGTACAATTCACTGTTTCTACCTTATCTTAACTACTGTGTAGAAGTCTGGGGAAACACCTACAAGACCAACCTACAGTCAATATGCACATTACAAAAAAGAGCTATAAGGAAAATAAATAATGTAGGATATAGAGACCATACCAATTCGTTGTTTTTAAAGTCACATGTCATAAAGTTCATTGATTTAGTTAAATTTAAGACAGCACAAGTCATGTACAGGGCAATTAATAATCAACTCCCAACTAATATACAAAAAATATTTAAAAAAAAGTGACAATGATTATAATTTGAGAGGAGACTTAAACTTTACAAAACCCAAGATATGAACAACCAAGAAAAGTATGTGCACATCTGTCTGTGGGGTGGATTTGTGGAACAGTCTGGAGCCGGAACTGAAACTATGTACAAACAGAAATCAATTCAAAAAGAGGTATGAAGGGTAAGAAGGGTAGTATTTATATGTACGATTCACTATGCTCACTCTGGGACACTATGGGACACTATGGAATGGTGGGTGGGACAGTACTGTGTATATCTGTGTTGTTTGAGGCTGGTTTTGATGTATGGACATCAATGTATGTTAGGATGGATGGGTGTTAATGTTGATATGTACAAAATACAGTTAATTGTTTACTTGGGGTCTTAAATGTGGTAATTTGTATATAATTCACATGGGTGTATTTATGGAAAAGAGGAGATGGAATTAATAAGTGTTCACTTCTTCCTTCTCCCTTTCGAACACTGTATACTGTTACTTTATTGCATTTGTCATTTGTTTTGTTTTTGTTTTACTTTTTTGTTCGAAATAAAGTATCTATCTATCTAAGTAAGATGAGATGACCGGCTACAAACTCTATTGGCAAGCCCTGTGGGCTCCCAGACGGAACTGGGCAGCGGAGAGGAAGGGCTAATAATAATACAGAGAAGACTTGTATGAGGGTTGGAGCACCTCTGTGCTCTGGAAACAACAACGCCATCAAAGTCCAAAAGAGGAGAAACCAATCTTAGAGTGAGCCAGAACATCGAATGAAGACTGACGCCGACACCACGAGTGCTTCCATTGCCACACATAAATACCCCCATAGACTAATGAGCGGCAAGTGGAAACAGGTACATGGTGACAGCCAGTAAGTGAGTGGATGAGTGAGAATGTGTGTGTGTGTGTGTGCATGTATGTGTGTGCATAAGTAAGTGAGAATGAATATAGGTGTGTGTGCATGCATGTGTATGTATGGAAACACAAGAGATGATGGCAAATAGTTGGTGAGTGCCTGGCAGGTGGGGGGGGGGGGGCTGGCTGTAGACTGGCAGGGAGCCAGACTCAGAGACTCTAATGACCTGCCAGCTGGGAATAATTAACAACAAACAGGAAACTACAGCCACAGATCATAGAACAGGGTTGGAACATCAACCCCGTTCATGACACAGCGATTCCCACGCCTTCCATGGAGGTGACCTGTGATCAAGCCCAACTGCAAAGTTTCACTTTTGCTTTACTTCCATATTAATTTCTTTTACTTAATAATGTATTTTTTCCACATTTGTAATATTACAGTTATAGTTATGGTTTGCTAATAAAAACTATAAAAAGGTTAAAAGATTAAGGGTGGGGGTCAGATAAGGGTGAGCAGCTAAACCTCACATATTAAAATGTTCATTCTCATTTTTGCTCTCCGTCTCCTTACTGCATGTAGTTATTTTGAGAACCACTAGAGGCCACTGTTTCCTTTTTTCAATTATTTGTTTTATTGATTGATGCTCATTTGACAGTTCAAAATCATTAATATTATATAATAGAGAAAATAATATAAAAATAGAGAAAATAATATATTAGGTTTGCTAGTTAACAAGCAGTGTAATGGACCTCTTGCACAATGTAGAGTAACGTACTTCTGCATTCTAGTCTGCCCGCATTTCCGGTTGCGCTTCCATTATATTTTCCCATTCCCTGTTGTCTCGTCAATAAATCAGTTTTATCACTTTCACTTCTCATTGTATACTGGAAATAGTGTAGGGGCAGATAGTTTTTTCTTTATAAAGTTTGTGGTTCACATTTTGATCATTTTTGTAACCATACTGAGCCATTTAATAGTTCCTCAGTTAGTTTTGCAGCTAGCAGCTATCGTGTGGTGCCGGCAAATATAGTGGGATTTGGCTGTGACCGGAAGTGAGTTGTGGGCAGTCCAGAATGCGGAAGTATGTCACTCTACATTGTGCAACAATTCCATATATATGCAGATATACATATATATGCTCTTCTTCTTCTTCTTCTTCTTCTTCTTCTTCTTCTTCATCGTCTACAAACATCATGGTCCACAGAGGCTCCTGCGTGACTTCATCTGCCAGCCTGTCCATCACCATGGCAAACAAGAAGGGGCTCAGAGCCGATCCCTGATGTAACCCCACCACCACCTTTAACTAATCTGTCACTCCTACACCACACCTCAATATGTATAAACATGCATAATGCATAAAATTGTCAATAAAACATAGCAACAACAAAATTTTGTGTAATAAATAAACACATGAATAAATACATTAATAAACATTAAAAAACAAAATAGGAACTTAATTTCACTTTTGCCTCAGTTTGCCAACACTTTAGAGCTAGATCCAGATTTTTATTTAGATCCACATCATAATCTGTCAAAAACCTTTTCTTGCATTAAAGAAAACGGGGGTGGGGGGGTGATTCCTGGCTCTGCCCTTAGATTCAGATCTCCCAGAATTGAGTGGGCTCTTCGATTCCTTCAAATATTTTTTAAATTAGGTCGGTAGATTTTGCATAACTCTTCTAGCAGACAAGGGGACAGACAGATAGGCAAATAGACAAAAACCACTGAAAATATAATCCCTATGGGGGAGGTAATAATTTACAGACAGAATATATTTATGTATTTGACATGGACAGTTTACCTTTACCTAAATGGTGAAGTTAGGAAAAGCCAAAGATTTGAATACCACATTTTAAAACTGGATATCAATATAATGACTGAACATCTGAATAATCAAATATTTGGTACAGCCCTAATGGATATCACATATTTTGAGGTTTGGGGGTCTCACATAGACACACATAGTCTCACATTGACTGTAATGTGTATATGTTTTGATATTTATGGTTTCTTGTTGCTGTTTTGGTGCCTCGCAAAACAATCATGATATAAGAATTGTTGATGTGGCCGTAACTACAATCCAAAGCATCATGAGACATGGGTGTTAAGGAACAGAGCAGCAGAGAAGCCAGAAATCCTGTGGTGCTAAATGTATGGATGAAACGTGTTGATGCTTATTAATCCCAATAAATCCTGGAGAGCGATCTGGGTTTAAGATGGTGGTATGCCAGTCAAAATTGTTGCTATGACTGGTCAACCACTAGAATTATTGTAGACATGCTGAGATGTTGTTCTTTGAGTGCTTTGGTCTGATAAAAGGAGACAGACAAACAGGGAAACTTTGTAGACACAGTGGAACTTTGCCAAGGTGGACTGGGGTGTAGCAGTGTGAACTACTGGCATTTTAAAAAAAGAAAAGAAAAGAAGGTTGTGGAACACTCAAACATTTTTGTTTGGTCAGTCTGTGGTGTGGGGACAGAGCCAAACCCATCTTTTTGTGGAATTTAGAAAGAGACTCAGCAGTATGAGCAAAAAAGAGAGGTAGGAAAAACCTTAAAAGGAAGTGAGAGATGCAAATTTCCTGTTTAGCTAACTGCTGTGAAGACATTTTGTGTCAAACTAATTAAGGCACTATTGTGTGAGATCATTCATTAATGATTATATAGAGTCTAATACAATGTTTTTCATTCATGTGGGGTCACCACAGCATATCATCACCTGATACTATGATGATCCGCATGTCGATTTAGCAAGGATTTTTACGCTGGATGCTTTTCCTGATGCAATCCTCCCCATTTATCCAGGTTTGGGATCGGCACAGGGAGTACACTGGCTTGTAATAATAATAATGGATTAGATTTTTATATGGCGCTTTACATGTGAAGTGATATCTCAAAGCGCTTACAGTGAGTCTATTGTTCACTCACTCCAGACAGACATTGATAGTAGTAAACTACTTCTATAGCCACAGCTTCCCTGGGACAGACTGACAGAAACGTGGGTGCCAATCCATACCAATGACCTCTCCGAACACTACCAAACATTTATACATATTCACACCCAGTGTCATGGACACTGGAGGCAAAGTGTCTTGCCTTGGGACACAGCAGCAGGATGACTGGGGAGAGAGGGATTTGAACCCAACCTTCCGGTAATTGGACAACCCACTCTACCTCATGAGCCATTGCTGCCCCTTGTGCTCCCTCTGTGGCTGGGTAACCAACTTTCCTTCCCCCATTCTATTATGCTGAGCACCAAGCTAGAAGGCGGGAAGTACCATTTTTATTTGATCTTTGACATGACCCAACCTGGGCTTGAACCCACGACCTTCTGGTTGTTGGGTTGGATGCTCTACCACTAGGCTACCACTCAGGGGCTGTAGGAAATTGTCTAATTTTACTTAATTGGTCCAAAAATTGCAAATAATTTCAATTAACTTCCATGTCCATGGGTGGCAGTATGAATACCATCTTTCTTCTTTTCCTTCTTGATGAAAAATTCATCCCATAGAGAGGTGGGACCACCCCCACAATATTTGAAGCCGTTCTGCACATGCTGTGGACACTGTCCCTGTCAAATAAACTAATCTACTACTACCCCCCCGCCCCCCCCAAAAAATGCCACGTGTGGGCCCACAACACCATCTGGAGGGACACACCAGCCATAAAAAGGTCACCACCTCCTCCAGAAACTGCATCCCGATGTTGGCTGCCCTCAGGACCAAAAAAGCGGTGGTCAGTGAGACTGCCCAGGGGTGGGTGGGCGGATCCCATCCACCCCTGGGAAGTTTTATTTTCAAACTAATTTATTTTCCTGGTAACAGCAAAATATTGACGCTAATGTGTATGTAATTGTGCCACATTTCACAGTGAGTATAAACAAATTACAACGCAAATGCAGCAGAACCACTCGTGGCTGAGTTTCCTGACAGTGTAAATAGAATATAAATAGAAAACGGAATTTCAAAGCTCCGGTGTGGGAGCATTTTGGAATGAAGCCAAATGAGTGAGAAGAGCCCAGTAATGTCAATGAGTCGGTGTGTGGCCTGTATTTCATTCATATTTAAAAACAGTTGCAAAAAAAAAGAAAAAAGGGAAAAAAGAAGAAAAAAGAAAACAGTTGTAACGAAAACTGAAAAATGCATTAAAAACAACCATCCCACTCAATTTTTCGAAGTGGGAACAGACATGCAAAGCCCTTCATTTCCCCACAGTCTTATATAAAGGAGCCTTTGACCAGCAATGCAGATATAAACATGACAGTGATAAATGAAAAATTTACTATTAAAAATTTACTGTCTGCCAAAATTTGTAATTGTTACAGGCCTAATTACAAGACTAAATTGTTAATACATATGGTGGAAAGGGCTACAATGTGTCATTTTATAATATTTTGGATTGGTGGGGTGCCGCAAGACTTTTTGAATGTTCAAGAAGAGGGCCATGGCTCAACAAAGGTTGAAAAACACAGGTCTAATAAGGGATTGGTGATAATGCTCCTACATTCTAGCCCCAAGAAAATGGATGATCATTATTATTTCCCTGTTTACCCAGGAGTCTTTTGCGGGTTACTCAGGGGTCTGTAACCATGGCTTTAGAGCCACATGTAACCATTGCCTATAACCAGTGGCTCCCTGCGGTTTTGACAAAAACCAAAACTCACAAATGTAATAAAATTTACAAAGTTAAAAGAAAAAAGTTCAAAATGTATGAGAAAATGCTCAAATTTATTAGGAAGGTTGCTGCAGTCGTGATGGTTTTACTTGGGTAACATGGAGACCTGAAGGCAGGGCTTGGTGATTTGTGGTGTCATAAAACCCAAGAAGTCCACTTCTATTGTTTATTTAGGAGTTTATCTAAAAAAAGGCAGTGTGTATTTCATAATGTAAGTGAATGTTTTAAATATTTTAACTGTGAACATATGACTCATGGATGTATTTTAAGGTTAAAAACCCCCAAAAACACCCTTTTCAGAATTCATGAAAGAAAAGGAATTCTTACTTCTTCAGCTGAAATCAGATTTACACTCCAATTTTATTTACACGTATTGGACACAGTGGACATCCTGCATATTACAGTTTTGAAAACTATATGCACAACTTAAAAACCACAAAAAAATGCCTATTGTTAACTAATTTAATTAACCATAAAATTCCTATCCTCCATGGGAGTTCATGAAGGGCAGATTATCCAGGTATGTGCGGATCTTGCAAACCACCAGGCCATAGTAGGTGTGTAATGCTGAACACCGTCCATCTTTGTGTCCCAGGTCTGCCCACATTCTGTACAGCTCATCGCTCCCCATTCCTGCTGAGCTGAACATATGCTGGTAACAACAGGCGTTATAGCGGATGTGTTTCTTCCCGGAGAACCTGGCACTGTGGGTTGGTGCTACACCGGCCTTCTGAGCGCAAAGGCCCACAAACACATCGGCTGGTACGGGAGCACGGACTGCTGTGGATGCTACATACACTTTTCTGACCACATCCTGAGACAAGACATAAGCTGCTCCATCACAGTATTCAGGCAAGTACTTGTCGGGGTAAAGAACAGGGGAAAGGTAGCCGGGACTGTTGGGGTTCCTGTCAGGGTACTCTCTTTGAATCACCCTGCCTAGATAGAGGTCTTCAGGGTGCCTGTGTAACCCGAGTAAGTAGCTTCCAATAGCAGGGAGGTTCACAAACACGGAGTCCTTGGTTAGTAGAACAAAGCGTGCCAGCGGGCAGAAAGTGATCACCCAGCGGAGAGCCAGGACTGTCCTCTCTGTTGGGCCAAGGAGGATGGAGTCAGATGCAGCTTGGCCTTGGACCAGGTCCCCGTAATGCTCAGACTCTCTCATGAGGGCCTCTTGCACAGAAGAAGTTTGAGTTGATCCTAAGAAGAAAAGTGTCCGCACCGGAAACCCCTGGATGAGCGTTTGGTTGGCCCACGTCTTCCTGACTGCATCCCTTTGAGTGGTATTGACAGGAGAACTGAAGACTAGCGTGAGGAGGAAGAGGTCGTCATTTGTGCAGGCATCGGGGTTGGTGATGGGGTAGGCCTGCGACACGTTCTCCCTGATGGTGCTCAGGTCGAGCTTCCTGGCTTTCTCCCTGACTCTAACAACTGTGCCATCTATGTAAACTCCAGGCGTGGGCTGCAGGAGGTACTCCTCAACGAAATCCGCACCAAACAACAAGCAGTGGAAGAGCAGCACATTGAAGAGGAGGAAGCGCCACTGGTGGGTACGCAGCTTGCACAACCAGCACTGGAGTGGCAGATAAGAAGTGGCAGTACAAATCATGATAAAGGTTACTATAAACTGAATTTATAATCAAATATATACAGTAAAAGCTCCAAAGCATCAACTATGTACCTGCATGGCACCTGCTTCCAATGCGTGTCGTCTTTCCGTTTATTAGCTGCAGACGACCTCCCTGTGTGGGTGGCTTTTCAACAATGCTCGTTGACAGACGGGGTTTCTCCTTTCACGAAACTGTAGCGGAGGTGTAACCCAGCACCACAACCCTAAAGACAGTTCCTCATTAGAAGGACTCTATCTGGCATCAGCTATGATTAATTAATGACGCCTAGAAGGAAAAGAATCAGAACACGACAACGTTACATGTACCTCTGCTCTCTGAAATCTGTCTTCATGTGTTTTAAAAAATTACATAGATGTAATAATATTGAAATATTTGTTTGTTTTAAGATTTCCACTGCTTAGCTTGAGATGCCTCCTATTACATTTATCAGTTTTCAAGTTTATATGTTGCATTTGTGCAAGTTGTCTACTCCTATGATGTTATTAAGAATGCAACTTTATGGAAAGATAGAAAATCACATTTGAGCAGAATAAATAGTAAAACTGTTTATAGAAATTGAATGATAAAAGAATGCATTTTGTGGTTGCCCCATCACCACCACAGAGATATTGTGGTTTGTTATTCGAGACAATAAATCCAACTGTAGCACTGCCAGGTTTTTTTTAAACATGTGTGAAATAACTTCACGATGTTTATACAAGGGCAGACTATGTAAACTGAAAAAGTTTTTTTTTTTTTCTCTTAAAGGTGGGACTTCCTCAGGTAAGAAATCTTTACAAACAGTGCCTCACTGTGGAAATTAAGGTATTCAACACAGTATTACAATTTAAGTTAATTGACAGTAAATTAGTGTTAGTAATTAACGGTTACATGAACACCTTTGAAGCGGAGTGATACATAGCCAGTAAAACGTTGGAGTGCAATTATCACGGATTTTAGTAACACCTGGAATCCCTATTGTCCAATCAAGTTGCTCAGTCAGAACTAACTGTTGTATAAGATCTTTTAAATGGGGGGGGGGGGGGTCATTTAGAACTTTGTAAGTGAGTAGAAGGATTTTAAATGTAACCCTAGATTATACAGGAGGCAAATGAAGAGGGGTCAAAATTTATTGCCATGTTGTTTTATGTGCAAATTACTATGTTTTGGGTCAGCATTGGCTCTCAGGTTAGCTTAAAGCGAGTTAGGCATACTAAAATGTACTGTAGGTCCACACCATAAGCCACATCAATTTGAATGTACAGTATTTATCTAAAAGTCAGAGCCACTGTACTATTTCTGCATTAATTACAGAAGACAGGCTTAATGTTTCAAATCAAAGGAGCCACGGGAGGAGGGAGGTTGTGATGGAAGGGATCACAGTTCTGCTAGCAACTGAGGCCATGAGGATTAAACCCTGAAATCAATCAACATCCATTCCACTCAGCGGTAAGCCAGCAAAATTTTCCCCGTTGGTCAGATGTCATAAAGACTTTATTCTTCTGAGCTGTGGCCCAATGTAGAGTGACAGAAAGCTTTGCTGACACAGTGGAAGCTGGCCAAGTCGCTGGAGAGCGTGTAAGTCTTTGAACTGCTGACAATCAGAGAACCAGGGAGGGTCTGGAAACCCACTCTTTCATAGGCTTCTTATCATCGGGTTAGCAACATATTCATAAAGCACTGCTGCAGGCCAAAATTGTAGAGGTCCTTGTTGAATGCAAACACGCTTAAATGGACATAAACTGTTTAAAAACATGCTTTACCTTGAATAAGCAGGTGTGTCCACATTTTTGACAGCTACTGTATGTGTGGCAGTAAATAATATAAAGGTACTAGCCATAAGAGCTAAACAATAAGAGGGAAAAAAACACAAAATAACAAAGAATGGAATTTTAAAATGATTTAAACAGGGGTCACATGTCTCCTACACTGGGGCTACGAGGACTGTTCATTAAAGATTTCCCCTAACCCACTTCTGGTTATTGTAGGAGACTGAAATTGCACACGTATAATAATATATATCTATATAGATCACTTGGTAATTTGCAGCTCTGAACTCCTAAGAAGCATGGGTCCATCACTGTGAGCCAGAGACTAAAGTACAGTGGAAGCAATGGAAGCATCATAACTTACCACCTTCGAAGAAGGTATGTGTCCAACCCTGAGCGGGCAAGGTCATGCTCGGTCTTTTTGGACCAGCATGGAGTGTTGATAATGGATTTCGTGGCAGCATAGTGGAGCAGTAGTTAGCACTATTGCCTCACAGTAAGAAGGTCATGGGTTTGAATCCACCAACCTGTGTAGTGTTTGCATGTTCTCCCCATGGTTGCGTGTGTTTCCTCCGGGTGCTTTGGTTTCCAAAAACATTCACATTGTCAATTGGAGACTCCAGCATGGATCTAGGTGTGAATGGTGAAGAGACTGGCGCCACACTGTGGCTGCCTCATCCAGCTGATTGGATGTCCTTGAATTTCCCTCTGGTATTAATAAAGTATACCAAAAAGGGTAACAATTACCGGGAAGTACTATGCTTCATTGCTGCAGAAATTGCAGAAGGCAATCAAAACCCAGAGATGTGGCATGCTGACCAAAGGTCCTCCTCCTGCAAGACTATGCCCCCCCTCCCCACCCCCCTTCATAACTCCCATGTTGCCCAGACAAAAGCACGTTCCTCTGGTTATGACATCCTTTGTCACCCCCTCTACTCTCCCGATCTAACTCCCACCTCTTTCCAACCATGAAGTCATTTTTGAAGGACAAGCACTTCCAAGACAATGAAATGCTGAGTACTTTCATGTTTTGAAGGAAAAAACTTCACATTTATGACAAAAAAGGTGCAATTTTATGGGGCAAAAGTCATAAAATTATGAGGGAAAGAGTTGCAAAATTACAAGGAAAAAAATAGCAAATTTATGAGAAAAAAGTTGCAAATTTGCAAGAAAAAAGTCACAAATTTACGACAAAGTAGCAATTTTATGTGGAAAAAGTCACAAAATTATGACAAAAAAGTTGCACATTAACAAGAAAAAAGTCAAATTTATGAGGAAAAAATGCATTTGCAACAAAAAAAATCACAGATCTTGGCCGCAAATTTATGAAGAAAAGGTAGCAAATTGATGTGGAAAAAGTCATAAAATTATTTTTTTTTAAAAGCTGCAAATTTGCAATAAAAGTCAAATTTATGACAAAAAGTAACAAATTTATGTGAAAAAGTCTTACAATTATCAGAAAAAGTTGCAAATTTACAAGAAAAAATCCATAAGGAAAGGAAAAAGTTGCAAATTTTCAAGAAAAAGTAGCAAATTTATGTGGAAAAAGTCATAAAATTATGAGGAAAAAGCTGCAAATTTACAAGAATAAAGTCGAATTTATAACAAAAAGTAGAAAATTCATGGGAAAGAGTCAAAATTATGAGAAAAAGTTGCAAATTTGTAAAAAAGTCAAGACATTCATGAGGCAAAAGTCATCAGGGTGAACTTGTGGCGTGGACGCCCTCTAGTGGCTAAGAGCGGGACGTTCAGCCGTTGTACTACGCAAAAAAAAAAAAGAAGAAGAACCGTCTCCTCCTCTGTCCAGGTGGGGGCGGTAATGAACCACATTGGTGAACGTTAAACCTAAGTGAAGAAGACTGGAACGGAAAAAACGAATAAACGAATCCGCCGGTAACCGAGAGAAGAAGAAGAAAATAAAACGATGGCCGCCTCCATAGAGGGCTTACTCCGGGAGATCGTGGGTGTAGAAAACCCGTTAGAAGAGCTTCAGAGTTTAAAAACAGCGCTGTTGTCCATTCCGGTCAGTGCTCTGAGGGAGTCCGTCAGCGGGCAGCGGCTAGATGTCATCTTCTCTCTGCTCAACTCTAACGACAGGTCTGTCTGGTCTGCTCTCCTATCCGAACTGCTGAGTCAGGGACAGTGTTATTTAAAACAACAACAACAACAACGTGTAAATATTAGAGCAGGATATTTAAACAGTTTGTTCATCTGATTTTAAAAGGCCTTTTGAGGCTGCTGTGTGATTTCAGGTTAGCTAGTTTGTTGCAAGCTGTTTTTTTTTTTCCTTGTAAGATTGCCAGTTTCCATGTAAATTTGTGAATCTAGTCTTGTAAACTTAACGGTTTTTCTTGCATTTTTTTTTCTTAAATTTAAATTTGACTTTTATTTGCACATTTCCATCTTTTTGTCTTGAGTATTTAGGACTTTGTAATGTAAATTTATAACTTTGTAAAATATTTGTAAAGTTCAATATTTCTTGTATTCTTTTTTTTAATGAGAAAATTCTTAATGGGAAATTTGCATTTTTTTAATTTGAATTTGACTTTAGCCTTGTAAATTTAACTGTTCTTGTACATTTGTGTGTTGGGGGGTCATCAGTGTGTAACTTTTTTTTTTACTTGCACATTTAAGTCTTTGCCTTAAAAATGTGTTTTAATGTAAGTTTGTGAATTTAATCTAATAAATGTGAATTTTTTATCTTGTATTTATCTACATAAATGTATAAGTTCTTTTACTTGCAAGTTTGTAACTTTATTCTTGTAAACGTTTTTCTTGCAATTTCTTTCTCTTAAATTTCTGACTTCATTTACTTGCATATGTGCATCTTTTTGCCTTGAAAATTTCATATTTTTCCCCTTGAAAAATAACCTTTTTCTTGTAAATATTTTTTCATTGTTCACTTGCAGATGTGAATTTATTTAAGCATACACATTTGCATCTTTTTGGCTTGTTTCTTGTTTTGAAAATTTTTTTCATATAAATTTGTAATTTTTATCTTGTAATTTAATATTTTTCTTGGAATTTGTGACTTATACATTTAAAATTGTTCATTTTTTTTGTAAATATACATTTTCCCCGTCTATTTGCAGCTTTTTCATGTAAATTGGTGATTTTTTTTTTTTTTTTTAAAGTTACTAAATTTGACTTTTTTTTTTTTTTTTTCTTACAAGTTTGTCCTTGTTCTGGGACAGCAGTGGCTTAATCAATCAATCAAACTTTATTTGTATAGCACTTTTTAAACATTAGCTGCTGCGCAAAATGCTTTACATAGATGAAAACAGTAGACACATTTACATATTTTACATGATACATCCCCACCCCTTCCAACCCTCCCATAAACATACCCACAAACACAACACACACAGGCGCATACATCACCCCCTGCTCTCTTACACACATATAAAATAAGAGACATTGCTCGGCACCGAGGCACCACATGAAGGAACAACCATCCTGTGGAGCCCCCCACGCCAGGAGACCACACAGCCCGTAACCACAGAAGGCGCCACAAAGGCCGCCCCAACCAGGACAGGCTGGGGCCCGCACCACAGCTGTAGGCAGTGGTGTAAAGCCCCCACCCACCCATGAGACCAACACCCCTGCAGATGGGCCAGGCAGCATCCGGCATGAGGGGCCCCACTCAGGAGATAGAGCTGGTTGTCGGTTTGATTTGAATTTTGGCGCTTTGCTGACTGAATAATTTACCTGTTATTGTTACTGTCAATACTGACAAAAAGTTAAACGTGTAATTAACACAATTGCTTTAGTCTATAAACCACCTGTGCACAGCAATTTTTGACATACTATGATCACAGGGAGCAGGTCGAGCTATGTGTGGACATCCTGGAACGCCTCCTGATGGCCCTCAGCCCTGTGCATCTGGTCCAGAACTACAGAGTGGAGCTGCAGGGGGGTCTGACTCATCCTAATGAAACTGTTAAGATTCTGGCCTTGACACAGGCAGGCTCCTCGCACATCTAAACACAGCAAAACTGACCCCCTAAACATTTTTATTAAATTGGTCTTCTTTCTTTTTGCAGATTGGTAGAGTGGTGGAGCACCCGGACGCCGTCACTGAAATCCTCAACAACAATGAAGTCCTGCAAGCGGTGATCCACTGCATCGGAGAGGAGAAGATGGCGGTGGCAAAGCAGGTGTTCAACAGACCTCTGAATCTCCATCGATGTTGTTTATTCAAGGTGCTGAGTAACTGTTTTATTTCCTAGGCAATCCAATGTCTGTCCAAACTGAGCCATTCCAAGCCCGGATTAGACAAATTATTCCAGAGTGACCTGCTGCAGGTTATGAAGGACGTGATGGCCACTAGTGACATTATTAGGTACAGAATATATGAGGTGAGTTCAGATTAGCTTCCCTTTGGCTTATTAGTAAGAGTGAGAACAGTTGCTGAAGTCCCTGTCATATTACCAGCTAATAATATGAACAATGATAACAACTTCTAATTTAACTTTTTTTGTCGGGGGGGGGGGCATACACTACTCACAGAAAGTTGGGGATATTCGGCTTTTGGGTGAAATTTCAGGTTGAACCTAAAATGCACTATAACCTTTACAGGTAAACTTAATCTGACCTTATCTAACCTTTTGAATGCACATGTCCCAACTGTTCAGTGTTTTAATACTTTTTGCATAACTTGCTGTTCTTTAACAAGGTGCTTACCGGCAAAATTCACAACAGGTGTTTGAGCCATGAATCGACCAATAAATTTTCTGGTTCAACTAGACCTGGTATTTAAACAGTCCTCTTCATCATGCTGTTCACATTTTGACATCATGAGACAAAGACGACACCTAACAATTGGATCAACAGTACCTCACCATTGCGAGACATCAAACAGGATGTTCTCAGAGGGAAGTGGCCACTGAGCTTAGAGTGTCATCAGCAGGTTGCAACAGAGATACAGAGGGACTGGAGGAGTCACAGAAAAGCATAGAAATGGACGTCCTTTGGCCACATCCCACGCTGATGACCGCTTCATTGTGAACAGTGTCCTGCAGAACCGGATGATGAATGCCACTCAACTCCAGGCACATTTATTGGAGGTGAGAGGCACTCAAGTGTCATGTCAGACCATTCTAAACCGTTACATCAGCGTGGTCTGCATGCTAGACGACCTACGAGGGTACCTGCTCACACCACCAGGCACAGGCGTCATCGTCTTGCAGGGGCCAGGGAGCATTTACATCTGACAAGGGACCAGTGGGCCTCAGTGCTGTTCTTTGATGAAAGTTGATTCACGTTGAGCAGAAATGATGGCCACTAACAATGTTGGAGACATCAGGGAAAGGGCTATGCATCAGCCACTGTTGTCACCAGACAAGCCTTTAGTGGTGACGGTGTTACAGTCTGGGTAGGTGTGTCTAGTCAATACAGAACTGCCCTACACCTTGTGAATGGTACAGTGACAAGCCGTTACTACCTGAATAACATCATTAATCCAGTCATTGTGTCCCTGCATGAACAACACAGGCCCAATTTCATCTTCATGGATGACAGTGCTCCAGCTCACCGAGGCTGCATCATTAGGGAATGGCTGCTGGAGGCTGGGGTACCTCAAATGGAGTGGCCTGCACTTTTTCCAGACCTGAATCCTATAGAAAACCTATGGGATCAGCTGAGTGGCTGTGTACAGTCTCGTAACCCTGCACCCCACAACCTCAATGACCTGAGGGCCCCCCTTCAAGTAGAGTGGAATGTCATGCCTCAGCAGACAATAAGTCGACTTGTGAACAGCATGAGACATCGTTGTCAAGAAGTAATTGATGCTCAAGGGCACATGACAAGTTATTGAGACGTTGACATTTTTTGTTGTGGTATACCCACCACTGTTGTTGGCTTTTGCTTCAATAAATTGTTTGAAATGAGGAAATCTCCATTGCATACTTCTACTTAAATGCCCTACTTTCATGATATAACTTCACTGTAGTGTGAACTTTTTACATTTTCCATAAATTTTACCTGGAAGCCAAATATCCCTAACTTTTTGTGAGTAGTGTATAATGAAATGTTCACTTTTTTTAGTCCCTTTGTACATGGATTTGAAATTGCTTCCAATAGAAAAACTCTTAAGTAAACACAACCCTCTGACTTTGTTAGACTCTACCTCGGTCTCATTCAGTGAGCTGTTCAGGTTTGCTTTGGGTTCTGCTGTGACAACTGGAGCTCATTTGAATGATACGCCACCTTCCCATCTTTATCTCTGCTTATGTTCACGGTGGGAGCAGAGTTGCTCCCGTGACCGTCTGAGGTCGCACGCTGACGGCACAGCTTGCCTAGTTGGCACCCGTGGATTATTTTAATACTCTCTATATATATTCTTCTCACCCCGCTAGACATCTGTGTTTCCATCTGGTTCACTAATCCACACTATATCGTGACTCTCATTTCCAGGTGTAGTTCTGATCAGTTTTGTCCAATAAAGCCCAGAAATCACACCAACAGACAGGGTAGTGGAGTGAGCCTAGCTGAGTTACCTTACTTGGCTACCAGTTGTGGTTCATGACATAATAACTCATCAGCTCCATCCAACATTCCCAATCCCAGGTAGATCATTTTCTAGCACTTGTCTATTTCATTCCTAACCATTATTTTTGATTATTTTGCTATAGCTTCTTATACTCTGGCCGGGACAGCTTCTCCAACACTTGCAGTTAGCCACAGCTAACACAGTTAGCTATTCACTCATTTAGGCTAGCTTCTGTGCTTATTATACCCCAGAGACTGGTCCTGTCATACTGGCCACTCAAACCACACACCCTTTTCCCCGATGATGTATTATTTGGACTTCTGCTCCCTCACATGAGGCCAATTTTGCAGTAGTTAGCTCAGGCTGTGTCTGACAACTGGAGCTAGCAAGTTAACGTTAGCCTCAACTACGGGTCTCGGAAGCGATGAAAATAGAGGGCGCGGTGCACCGCACTTCATTAACCTTTAAAGAAGCAAGCACTGAAATGGGTCGTTGTGAAGAAGTGGTGTTTAGTACTTAATCCCTGAGGTATTTTGACCAAAGTATGTCACAGACATTTCAGTAAGACCTCTGGGAACTGTGTCAACATGTAGGGGAAAAAAGCTGCCCACGTCCCCTTTAAGTTGTTACAGCGAAGCAGATCTTTCCCATAACTGATAATAGCTGTAATGAAAACACAAGACGCTGCATGTCTTTATGTTGAGGATCTACAGAAATTTTGATCTGTTCTTTGTGTCCACAGCTGGTGGTGGAAATCTCCTCCTTTTCTCCCATTTCTCTCGGCTACTGTGCCAACAGCAGCCTCATTTCCCAGCTGCTCAGTGAGCTGACAGGAGATGATGTGCTGGTCAGGTAGTCCCTCTCATCACTATGATGTGTGAAAGCATCATTTAGTAGCTGCAGTAGCCTTACCATTTTAACGCATCTTATTATTCTTGTCTTATCCTGTTAATTTGAGTTTTTGCCGGCATGTTTCTTTGTTCCACCAGGGCCACAGCTATAGAGATGGTGACCACTCTGGCACACAGCCAGCATGGTCGGCAGTATTTGGCCCAGCAGGGTATAATGGATAAGATCTCCAACATGATCAGAGGAGCAGAGACCGATCCTTTCGCCTCCCTTTATCTCCCGGGTAAGTCTGTTTAGAGACAGGAGAAAAAAAAACAAAAAAAACAGAATGCTCCAAGACTGTCCATAAATTAAAAACGGTTCACTTTGCTCAGTACCAGTTGCAGGAGATGAAAATTTGAGTTTTCGAGTAATCAAAATCAATTTGATGGGCTTAAATAGCAAGAAATTAGCCACACAAACCACCAGTGTTGATGCAGTTAAGTCACTACCAACGAAAAAGCACCTGATCAAACCCAAGCCTTTTCCCCAAATAATCACAAAGTGCAACACCTGTGGAAGTAGCCATGCAGCTAAAAGAGAGAAATGCCCAGTCTTCGGTCAACAATGCCACAATTGTAAAAAGCTAAATCATTACAAAAAGTGCTGCAAATCTAAACTGCAAAGCCCAAATAATGCACATAGGAAAACTCACAATCAGTGCATGAAGTGACGTTGGATCAGCCAGCATCATTTGACGATGAGACATTTTATGTGGACGGTGTTGCTATTGACTGTGTAAAATCTCAAACTAATGAGCAAGACGAAGGATTTGTCACGCTCCACATAAATGGCAAACCCACCGAAATGAAGGTCAGCACAGGAGCAAAATGCAATGTGAGGCCAAAAAAATACCTTCAGGTATGTAACCAATGATGAACAACCTGTAGAACCAAAGAAAGATGCAAACCTTGTCGCTTATGGTGGTACGAAGATCAAAACCATCGGTACAGTTACAATGTCATGCTTTTTAAAGGGCCAACCTCACAACCTGCTTTTCTTCATAGTGGGCAGAGACGTGCAACCATTATTAGGACTCAGAGCATGTGTGAACATGGGACTTGTAAAAATGAGTGCAGACGCCCACCAAGTTACAATGGATGGTGATGCAGACTTTAGCACACAAGTTCTCACACAATACAAGGACCTGTTTAGGAACGAGCTTGGTGAACTCCCAGTCACATACTCCATGACGCTCGATCCCAGCGTATGGCCTGTGATCTGCCCAGCCCATCGCATTTCCGTTGCAACGCAAGATAAAGTTAAAGTAGAGCTCGAACGCTTGCAGAACATAGGTGTCATAATGCCAGTCGCTGAGCCTACAGATTGGGTTTCTTCTATGGTGGTAGCTCACAAGAAAGACAAATCTGAAATCAGACTTTGCATCAACCCAAAACACCTTAACACAGCACTGAAAAGGCCCCATCACGCCATGCGCAGTGTGGAAGAGGTTGCTGCACAGATGTCGGGAGCGACAATCTTCTCTGTGCTAGATGCAAAAAACTCCTTCTGGCAGATACCTCTTGACAGAAAATCCTCAATGTTGACAACATTCAGCACACCTTTCAGGCGCTACAGGCTCCTACGGATGCCCTTTGGAATCAACTCGGCTAGCGAAGTATTCCAACGCACTATGGAACAGCTGTTTGCCCGTTATCCATGTTCAGTCATTGTTGATGACGTCATTGTTGGAGGCAGAGGAACAGCTGAATACGATGCCAACTTGAAGAGAGTCCTGGAAAGAGTGAGGGAGATCAATCTCAAATTAAATCCAGACAAGTGCAAATTTCGTCTCAACCAAGTCAGTTATGTCGGACACATCTTCACAAGTGGGGATCTAAAAGCTGACCCCACCAAAACTGCAGCAATTAACGACATGCCAGTTCCCACAGACGTTACATCACTACAGTGCTTCTTAGGTATGGTTAACTACCTTGGCAAATGCATCCCAAACCTGAGTGACATTGCAGCGCCACTGAGAAAGCTAACTCACAAGGAGACGGCGTGGTGCTGGTTTCAACAACACCAAGTCGCATTCGATCGCCTCAAATCATGCCTGTCAAGTCCACCAATGTTGGCATACTACATTGTCAAGGAGCCAGTCACGCTCACCTGCAGTGCATCATGCCACGGACTTGGAGCTGCATGTATGTAAAATGGCAAACCAATAGCCTTCGTATCACACACACTCAGACACGTTATGCCCAAATAGAGAAGGAACTCCTATCTGTCGTGTCTGCCTGCACAAAGTTTAAGGACTGTGTTTATGGAAAACCCACAATCGTGAAAACTGACCACCAACCTCTGGTAACTATCCTAAAAAAGCCCATTCACACAGCCCCTGCACGACTCCAGAGGATGCTGCTGCACCTACAGAGCTATGACAACAACTTGGTGTACAACAAAAGGAAACATAAATCTAGCAGATACACTCTCAAGGGCTCCAAACACACAGATCTCCCCCAGCCCTGCTGAAAGTGACACATTTGAAGTTATGTCAGTGAGTTGCATCTCCACAGTCCGCCTGGAAGAGTTAAAGAGAGCACACTGCAGAGGATGAGATGCTACAAACCCTCATAACAGTCATTCAAAAAGGATGGCCAATCAAGATGAATCAGGTCCAACCTGCCATTAGACCCTTCTTCCCATACAGAGACGAGCTCACCATGGAGGGTGGGATTGTCATGAAAGGCCATAAAACGGTCATCCCTCAGTCCCTGCACAGAGAGTATATAAACATTGTACACAAAGGCTACCCAGGTGTTGAAGCAACTAAGCGCAGAGCTAGAGGCATCATATTCTGGCCAACAGTGTCACATGACCTCACCAAAGAGTTAATCACGTGCACAACGTGCAAAAGCACCAAATGTCACCAGCAAAGAGAACCC
Organism: Pholidichthys leucotaenia; assembly: GCA_020510985.1. Classification (NCBI taxonomy): domain Eukaryota; kingdom Metazoa; phylum Chordata; class Actinopteri; order Cichliformes; family Pholidichthyidae; genus Pholidichthys; species Pholidichthys leucotaenia. Next base: position 42,513,434 of record CM035850.1, read on the forward strand.
CTTAAACTGTACCCAGTCCCAGACCTCCCACGGTCCATAGTGGCCACAGACATTTTTGAATGGCATGGAAAACACTACCAAGTGCTGGTGGATTTGTACTCTGGTTGATTCGAGATCGATCATCTCCGTGACCTGACGTCATCATCTGTGCTCTCCAAACTAAAATGACACTTTTCAGTCCATGGCACACCACACACCCTCATCTCTGATGATGCTAGGCAATACACCAGTCAGCATTTCAAAGACTTTGCCAAACACTGGGATTTTGTTCATTCAACCAGCAGCCCTGAGTTTCCCCAATCAAATGGACTTGCAGAGAGAGCAGTCCGCAGTGCTAAACAACTAATGGAAAAGTCACACAGAGATGGAACTGACATTTTTCTCAACCTCCTGAACCTCAGAAACACCCCCCATGATTCAACGTTGGGCTCTCCTGCTGAACGTCTAATGTCGCGCCAAACGCGCGCAGCCATTCCAGTAAGCACAAAGCTGGTGCAATCATCTCCACGTCCCACTCAGCTAATCATCACCCTGCTTCTTAAAAAGAGACTCACCCTAAAGCACAGTTATGATGGGTCAAGTTGACCATTAAACCCAATAGCCGAGGGTCAAGTGGTCCGACTGCAGACCCCCAAAGGATACGACCAGCTTGGAACTGTGAATGAGACTAGAAAAGAGCCACGCTCTTACGTCATCCAATCCAGTGGGAAACCATACAGAAGAAATCGCCGTCATATCATTCCTGTTGCAGGGCCACAGTCCAAGCTCCATACAGAGGATGAAGACCCCCACGGCACAAACCCCTTCACAGCGGACGGTGTTCCCCACATTCCCCAAATGGCAGAGCCAAACACCATACAACCACAACATACCTCCCATCCCCAACCAGTGCCTACAGACCATTTTCCCACTGAAAAAAACCCTGCACAGTACATGACACACTCAGGTTGTGTTTACAGACCAACCCCAAATATGTACAGTGAAATCGATGTGCTTAATTTCTGTACATCACTTGGTTTAGTTAATGGCATGTTTCAGAATGTAATGCTCAGTGAGTTTTGCATTATGTTCTTTGTTAATGCACATATGTATGATGGAGTGCAAAAGTGATGTCAGCTATCCTGATTTGCTTAAATAATTTTGAGCTTAACCAGATATATTTCTTGTTACATTGTATGAACATCGAGACATAACGTGTCAAGAGAAAACATGCTTAATAATGTTAAGATTAGTTAAGTATCGTTTTGCTTTACATATGAAGCATCAGCTAAAGGGAAAGGATGTAGATCATTTAGTAAATGATCCTGCTTTATCCTAGACAGCCGCCATAGTCGTAGTTCTGTACACAGACGGCTTGCACTTGCGCAGTCTAGTTCTTCTTCAGCCATGCTGCAGATTGTGTCCTCCTGCTGTATGCCTGTCCATGCTCCTGCCACTTGATAAAATAAAGCAAACAGTTCATTCAAAGTAAGTGTGATCCTTGACTCACATACCCGGTGACAAGTCACTACAAGGCTCATTTGCATAGAGCAGGGGTGTCAAACTCATTTTAGCTCGGGGGCCACATACCGCTAGATTTAATGTCAAGTGGGCCGGACTAGCAAAATAATACTAAAACAACCTAATGGAAACTCCAGATTTAGTACAAAAAAGTACAGGTACATTGTGAAATGTTTACATTTATTGAACCATTGATCTTTTACAAAGCATGAAGAACCTTAATGAGTTGGAGTAATGATCCCAGTTACATGGCATTTATCGGCGTATTCTGTTTACATTGCCACTTGAATAATCAAATAGCTGCAGAAATCCAGTCATAACCGGCTTATTGGTGTGCATGTAAACATGGTAACAGCCCTTTAAGACTATTCACAAGTTGGACAGAACATCATATAATCTTCACAATTCAACCTTGAAGAACCAAATCAAGTATTTTTTTTGGCAGATAAAATGTTTGAATCCAAATTGGGAGCCTGAATGAATTTTTGGCAGATGAAGCATCCATTTTATGGATTCTACTTACAGTATATAATTATAGGAGGTAAATGATGCACAAACACTAGTATTCATGGGAAAGAAAAGTTTTATTGACTTTCACATCATTATACACGGATTTTGTTAATTTGAGCACACTTTTCTTAACAAATAAGGAAAAACATTAAAAGCTGCTACAGGATAAAATGTCACATCTGATTATTCTAACACAAAAACCATGGGGTTAAAATTAAGACGAATCCCTCACCACATTAAATATTCACAGACATGCCTTTGCTAATTGCGTGGACAAAAAGTTTTGTCCGCTTTGCTCAAAAGCAGCTGTTGGCCTCAGAATCAGAAGAGAAACGAGCGAAGAGCGCTCCCGCAGAGAGCCGATCAGTTTCTGGTGGCCCATCACTTTTTGGCAAGACTTGTTTTAAACATGTTCAAAAAATTTTGTGACAAAAAGAACTGGTTCCAAAACATCCCGCAAAAGGCAGTGAACTGACGTCCCCCTTCCCGCCTGGCTGTGAGACACGGGGATAAATATATTTTTAAAGAAGTGTTAATACAGTATATATCGTGCCATTTCAGTGTGTGCTGATCGGGAATCTATAAAAAAGACTTGTTGCATATTTTTAGCGATGGACAAGAAGGGATAATAACAAGGGTAGATGGGAAAGGTTTGCACTGGAGTCTTTCTGAAGGAAATCCTGCCCTCCCTACCTGCTGCATAACAGACTCCCTCAGTGGTAATTGGGGCTCACTTTTGTGTCTGCTACTCTTGTGCAACCCCAAATGGACAAATTGGGAATAGCAGTTATTTTATTGAAAAAGTGCTGCTCAGGTATTCTGTTATTTAATTTTCACACTTTGCAAAATCATGCCGCAGGCTGATTTGGACTCACTGGCGGGCCAGATTTGGCCCGCGGGCTGTATGTTTGACACCCTTGGCATAGAGCAAATGGAGAGAGAACAAAATGAAAAGTGGTGCTAAAGATTGTGTGACAGTATTTCTTTTTTTTTTATTTTTGCGCATTCCCCCCTTCCCAAGAGTTCCAGTGCTTTTTCAGGAACCATTTCAGAGGGACTGTAAAAGTACTGGAACCTTGCAATGACGTTTGTATCAATGTTGCGCTTCAACTATGCATCCACATTACAAAGAGAACAGCCATAACAGTCAGTGCTCAATCTAAAACAAAAAAAGTCTCCTGAGTGCCAGTGCTTCCGATTCCAGGGTTCAGTGAGGCACACACACAATTTCTCTGATCAGCTCTACTAAGGAGCACCAAATTGTCTGTGAAGGGGGGGAAAAAAACATCTGACTTATTAAATTATTATTTTATTTTTTTAAGGTTTGGTGAAGTTCTTCGGGAACCTGACCATCATGGACAGCCCACAGCAGGTCTGTGAAACCTACCCAGCCTTCCAGAAGAAGGTGTTCGAGATGGCTTTGGATCCGGATCCCGTGATGATCGGGGTGGCCCTGGACACTCTGGGATTGCTTGGGTCTAATGTGGAAGGGAAGCAGGTCCTGGAGAAAACAGGTTTGTTGGCCGTTTTTGCAGAGCTAGAGCAGATTTGGAATTGTTAGGAAGTTTTTACGTTGAATGTAATGACGGTAAACATAAGGTCATGTCTGAGTTGACCAAGTTTGAAATTAAGTGAGCATGTTTGTGTGGTTGAGTGTTAGAAAATAATACGAAAGGTTAAAAATTTATGGATGAATTTGAATGAAATTGTCAGGGCATGCTGGAAGTTTACCAAAGACCAGTTGATTTCATTTGGGGGTGGATCAGGATCATCAGTTCCAGGAATTGTTGTATGATTTTATTTATGGGATTTTGTAATGAGATTTTTTAAAGTTTAATGCTTTATCTCTGTTTAATCCTTACTCGGTGTTTATCCTTGTCTGTAGAATTATAACTATCATATGATGTTCAGGCAAAACTAATTACCTGTACTGGATAAGTGGGAAGGCATGATGACCTTCTCTGAGACTGACTCCAACTGATCTGTGACAGTCTTTAGTTTATCTGAATAAGGTCAGAGGGAAGTCAGTTTATAAAAACGGGTCACATTGTTAGGATTTTGATCTTTCTTTTACTGCTGTTTGCTCTTCTCTGCAGAGATGATAAACTCAAAAAGCCAGTTCTGGTGTACATAGTCTTTATTTCAGTCTTCAACGCAGAGAAGGTGGATAAAAGAACACTCACTCTGTTATCATAGTAACATAATTTAAAAACAAAACTTATTGGCATAGTGCTGTTAGGAGAGACAGGCAGTTAGGAGAAACTAAAATAGAGGGAGAAAATTAGCTCTGTGTGTGTTTTCAGGAGAAAATTTCAAGACCGTTTTGTTGAGAATGAGCCAGGTTGCCAGTTCTGGAAGTACAGGGCTCAGAGTTCGCAGCCTGGACGCCATATCACAACTCCTCAGCCTTCAGGTATTTGTGTTTCTCATTTAAAAAAAAATAAAAATAAATAAATCCAGTATTGAGGCTTTACCAAACAACATTTTTCTCTTTAAACATTACAGCCAGAGCAGCAGACAGAAGACCTGTTGGCCCTCACAGAGTCCTGGTTCCACCTTTTGTCCAACCAGCCCATCGACATGATCCGCAACATCAGCACTCAGCCGTTTCCAGAACTGCACTGTGGGGCTTTGCGGATATTCTCTGTAAGAGCTAATCTCTGTCGTTGTGTTACTGACCTTCTATCTGTGTCTGATGAGGCAAAATTAAAACTGTTACACAAATCTGTTAAAAAAAAAAAAATATATATATCTTGTGTGTATTTTCCAGGCCATCGCCACTCAGCCATGGGGTCAGAAGCTGATGATTGGCACTCCAGGGTTCATGGAGTTCGTTCTGGATCGCTCAACAGGTCAGACAAAGGAGGCCAAAGATGCCAAGTTTGAGCTAGTGGGGTCGCTGGTGTCTTCGTCGACAGCTGCAGAGATACTGGGCAGCCAGCATTACATCCGCCTAAAGACTTACCTCAGAGAAGGACCATACTACATTTCATCTGTGGCCTTGGTCGGCACAGAAGGAGCAGACTGATTCCAATAAATGTACTTTTTCTTATTCCACTCTCCTCTTGTTAATGCTTAAGTAATGGGTAAGGGCCTCAATCGGCTAACTGTGGGTTAACATGTTGTAGTAACCTCAAAGGAAAAGGGATCCATCAAAGGAGGGTAAGAAATAAACTGTGGTTTTTAATTAATTCCTTGTATCAACACGAGGTGGCAGCACTGTGCCAAAAAAGGGTCTGGGTGAATAACTTAAAAAAAAAAGGTACTCATGACTCCCTCTGCAGGTGAAACAGTGGTATTACAGGATGTTGGGTAAATTGTTGTTCAACACCTGAACTATCTGAACATTTTAAAGCAGAAAATTACAAATAGCTCCTTGAAGCCTGCATCAGTTTTTCTCTCAACTTTTCTGATTAATCTTCACCTGTAGCCAATTAGTTTAACTTTATTTTAACTGCTTCCTTTTTGTTTGTTTAATAAGGGTTCAACATTGTAAGTCATGCTTTTGTCACTAAAATTTAATTCAAAACAAGGAAAATTAAAAGTTAAAATAATTGCTATTGACTAAAGTTTGATCAATGCATATTTCAAAACATTAATGGGTTTAAAAGAAAACATCCAGTGTAGTTCAGGTAGAAATGGTTAAATAGGTCTTTTTCAATGCAATGTGGGCATTTGGGATTATAGAGGCTTCACAGTTGGCTAAAACTGCAATACACCTGGATTAGGTGGCTAGTTAAAGCTAGCAGTTTAGTCACTCATTCACAAACGTTTCTGTGCTTGCTGTTCTCTAGGGACTGGTGATATCCTATCGACCACTGAAACCATACACCCTTGTCCATCAATGATGCTTTATTTTATTCATTCTTGAGGACAAATTTAGGTTGGTTGGCTCAGACTCGCTACCCAAGCTAGGAGCTGGCCAGCTAAAAATGGCAAAAGTGATGTAAAAGGGAGGATTTTGTTAAATATGGCTCTTAGGAATTTAAAGTGACATGCACTGAAATGAGCCATTCTGAGTAAGGCTGCAAAAGATGATTCACAATGATGTTGCAATAATTAAAGGCGAAGTATGTCACAAACATTTCATTAAGACCTGTGGGAGCTGGCGAAATGTGGGAAAAGTGCAGCGAATCAGATCTGTTTGCTGTGATCCAGTGGTCTTTTAAAATCTCCACTACAGGGCAGAAGTTCAGTTATGGCTTCCTTTTCTGCAGCAATCTTTACCAGTTTTAAAGGTGAAATATCTGCCTTATTCCTGGGGGTGCCACTGTAGGAACGATTATGGGCGGAGCTTCCGGTTTTGGCTGACCTAGTGTTAAATCAGTAAGAGTGGAGTAGCAGGGGCATTTAAAATAGCGTTTTAAGAGTTTTTCAAACTCCTTTTAATGTATAGTCCACATACGTGTTTTGCACTCGAGTGGCAGCTAATTTCAGCACTTGTAGTTTTTGTATTTTTGAATGTTTTTGCGTAGTTCTGGTACTGGCTGCTGTTCGTGGTGTGAGGTTCCTCACAGATAAGCACAACTAAATTTGTGGCTTCAACAGCAATGAGTAGATCATGCACTGAAAGTTAAAGGATTGTTCGTGTGATCGGTGGTACAGACACCAAGACAAGAGCCAGGTATGTTTTCACTTGTATGAATGTCACAGATCTGACATTTTACCCCAAATTTAAAACGCCCAGGCACAGTGTTGTGGTTCTTTGTGGCTCTGACTAGACCCTACGTCTGCTCTGAGGTAAATATGAATATGTCCAACATATTTTAACAAAATGCAGCCGACTTTATTGCGGTAGAGACACTGATATATCTCAGAGCTTTTATTTGTTTACAGCATTAGCATGTTAGCAGCGGAGCTAACTAACGGAGCTACTGGCCACTTTTTAAGGTCATCTCATCCCTCCATAGTCGTGGGATGTGGTATGATTATATTACTGTTTCTGAGGTACAAAAGGCTGTGTTCTTGCATTTTTGATGCCAAAGTCCTTGTTTTTTAACAAGGAAAAGTGTCACGTTTATGTGAAAATACGTTCTAAACTAGTACCGGAAGTTGCTACCATAATTCACGTAAGGCATCATGGGGCCTAGGAATAAGGTGGATAGAAGATTTTCATGAAAACAAAGATTTTTTTTTTTTTTTTAATACATCATTAAAGCGTTTAGAAACGTGTACAATGTAGGTCTTAATGTTCTTCTAAAAATTAGTATATTGATGAAAAATTTTTTTTGTAATTTTTGCCAGGTCGACAATAATATTTACATCCAGCAGCTGGCATAGGACAAACACGGAAGTCCAGTGAAGATGTCACAGCCAATAGCATTGCTACCTTGATGTTATGTCATGTCTCCTTTTGGGTTGTTAGGTTGCCAGGTAGTGAATTATTCAGCTAAATACCTGAGTCTCGAGACAAACGTGAGTTTCCCTGTCATTCTCAAGTATGGCATGACAAAGGAGCAGGATAAATATGGGTTCTGCTTTTGATGGCTAATGTCTGCTGAAGAGTCTCAAAGGGCTGAAAAGTCATGCAGAGGTGACCTTTTTTCTTCTGACAGGTAAGCTAACCAGTGCTAGCTATGATGCTAACTAGCTCATTCATCTTCTGCTGCTAATCTGGTGGTTAGGGGCATGGGGGGGAGTCTTAAGTCTATGTAACCAACTAAATTTTATTTCTGGCATGTTTACAATAATTGAGTATATAATAATATCAGCCAATATATGGCTTTGAATAGACCCAACTAACTGCTCCTTACCAAGCTGACATGTATGACAGGTTCATGATATGATCAACATTTGCATCTACGAATGTAACAGCACATACTAATTGTGCAGCAGTCATGTTTTACATAAAAAAAAATTTTAATTATCAACTTTGATGTGTAGCTGCTCAGTCTAATAATTTGGTGTACAGTGAAAAAAGTTGGTTGTTTATTGTTGTTACAGATTAAGATAATAATGTAAAACTTTATTGATCACCATGGTGGAAACTGAGGGTTTAAGTTGTAATAGTAGAATAAACAGGTCTCAATTTATTTTCTTACTGTTACTGCACAGCATTAGCCACGGGATTTCTTGAGTCCCTGAAGTAGCTGTAATTATGTATGTAGAAATTTATGTCAGATTTTTGACAATCAAGTAATAAACCATAACATTTTTTCACCCTCTGTAAGGACTTCCTCCATCATGAGGTGAATAAGCACAGATGGGTGTTTGGACAATGCCATCATGATGCAGCAGAGAAAAGCTCCACCAAACAGTGACTAGAGGGTCAACAGCTTCTGAAGCCCTCACTGATGTGATGGACCAGTGGGGGTTTAGGACAGAACAATAATATGTGACCTTTAGGTGAGTATGATGTATAGTTTTACATGTAAAAAGTCAATAAAAGGACTTTAATATGACTGTGTTCTCATAGATCAACATTTAAAAACCACATTCTGATGTCAGCAGAAGCTTCTCCACCTCACCTGTGTATGAGGCCTGGACTCGATTAGAGCTCAGGACAGCAACCACCAGAGGGATCGTCCAGTGAGAAAGACACTCGGCAGCACACCAGTGTAAGTTCTGTCTTATCAAAACATTTTACACACAGTAATGTATAAAGCCAAATCCTTTATTTTGAATGTTTAAATGTGTTTGAGATTTTTTTTAACTGTTTTTGAAATGTTGTGTTTTGTTTTGTTTTTTTTTTTTAAATATTTAGTGAGTAACCTGGTCAAACCAATCATATTTATGGATTATTTTGCCAAAAGTAGATGCAACAGATATTTGTTTCTTTTTTTGAATAACTTCTCAAGACAATCAAGATTTGCCAGCTAAAATGTCTTGGACTTTTCATTTTTTATTAAAACCACAACCTGCCTATGCACTTGGTGTTCCAAGAATGTGGAATTAGAAAAAATGTTGTTCCTCTTCTTTAATCAGGTCCAGTCTTGCAGCAGGAATGAATATACAACAGAGCCATCCATCCATCTTCTATGGCTTTTCTGGCAGTCAAGGTTGTGGAGAGAGCAGTCTAATCAGAGAAGCCTAGACTTCCCTCTCCCCAACCACCTCCTCCAGCTCTTCAGAGAGGACACAAAGACGTTCTCAGACCAGCTGGGAGACAGTCTAACATGTCCTGGGTCTGCCCCGGGGTCTCTTCCCTCCTCCCACAACACACACATAAAAAGTAATTTCATTTCTGTACCTGGACTTTCCTTCACCTACAGTATATTGTCATTCACATTATGTAGACCAAGCAAACTCTTTGCAGCACCGCTGTAGTCCTAAAACTGTCTAGTAGTTCACATACTGTCATTTTAATGCTTTTAGTCTGTGATGATACCTTCTTAGAGACTGTCCTTTTTTACATCAACAAATTGTACCTGACTATAGTAACAAAGGTCAACATTGACTATGGGGACAACAAAAGCTTTCCAGTGTGTCCTAATCCTGATTTAATTCATTTCTCTATTGCTCTCCCAGGTCTGACCCATGGACCCTGCATCTGGACTGTTTAATTTTAATAAATATTTCCCCTAAATAAATTCCTGTTTGTTATATGTTGACTGACTTGATTTGAGGTTGATTTTCTTTTACATTCTAGTCATCCACCTCCAAAAGTTGAATATTGTGAATTTCTTTTTAGAAATAGCTCAAATCTAAAAAGTAAAACTTTCATATTTTACAGTAATCCCATATAAATTTAGCCATTTTAAGATTTTTTTTGTTTGAAATTTGGATGAATATGTCTGAGCTATTTGATATACTGTAGATCTGAATAGTGATGTGCTCATTTTTGGAGATGCAGTTCTGTTTTTACACAATGTTATTTGAAAAAAGATTATTTTTCCACCATAAATTATTTCCAACTTCACTAAGGATTATTGATTACAACGTTATGTATATATCTAATATGTACAGTTGTGGAGGAAAAAGGTCAGGCGAGGGACGCACCGTGACTCGTTCTGAGGCTTCCCGACCGGGTCACCTCCGGGGTGTTCGCCTGGTGTTCCATTCTTCGTCAAGGGTCACCAGAGTGGAGGAACAAAATAAGTTCAGGCGAGACACAGCGAGCTGAAGGTTTAAGAGTTTTATTCCTCCATCATCATGAGATACACAGCAGCACTGTGTGCTGTGTGTGCACTGTTGTCTGAGTGCGCTAGTGAGGCATGTAAAGTCAGCTCTTTTATACAGACAAGAGAGAATGCATGGCACATTTACATATTGATATACATATCAGACAATACATATCAATTGCGTGATTAACTGGCGCCAGACTCCTCTCCTTACTCCGGGGATGAATAACAATAGGACAAGAGAGAATGCATGGCACATTTACATATTGATATCAGTCCATACATATCAATCGCGTGATTAACTGGTTATCCCCCGAGGGGCTCTCTGTCCGTATGCAAATTGTCCTGCTTCATTCCCTAGCTGAGTGTTATGAATGTCCAAGTAGATTGTGGTGGGTCACCACACAGTGTATTTTAGGTTCTTGTTTATGACTACATTATAAAAAAGGTTGAAAACACTTTAGTTTTGCAGAGGTGAGGTAAACCATTACTTTGTGAATCTGTCACACTGAATAAACAATAGATTTCATCTCCTACAGTAACTGAAAGGGCACAAATGAATTCAGGCATCCAACGTTTCTCAACATTTATTTATATATTCTAAAACAATAAAAACAAAACACATTTACAACCTAAAATTAACTGGAACTTAAATAACTGCTGGAGCTTAATAACAACTGGTTGTTGTTTTTTTGTTGTTGTTTGCTTGTTTGTTTTTTTTTAAGCATGCATAGCTAAAACAAATGAACTTAAACAGACCATAAGTGTGATTCAGCATATTTACAAAAACCACAGAACAACTAACAGCAGTCATAGTACTTATAATCTGATCTAAAGTGTTGTCATAATTTCATAGTCAAAACTAGAGAGCTATCCAGTTTGATCATAGCTGTGCTACATTAGCATTACTGTCAATAACACTATACCATATAGTTATTTAAAAAATGTTTACAGGAGATGCCCATTACAGAGGATTGTTAAATAAATGATTCTATACCACAAGAGTCCTCGCTTGACATGCTGTCTGGCTCATAATAACCAAAAGTCTGAGATGTTAGCAGTCTGCAGTACATTGATGTTGACTTCCAGGAAGTTCTGTTTATCTCTCTACCTGGCAACCAGTACAAGATTATAGTGAGTCAACAGTGTGTGCGACACCTACTGGCCAGGAGGTCAGAATCCTTTACATTGCATTTTCATTGCATAATATACAGTATGTATAATGATAACCCCCAGACCACATTTTCTTTAAATAAATCACCCCCCCCCCCAAAAAAAAAAAGAAGTTTGGAACCACTAATTATTCCTCAATGTGTAATTATTTAAAATATTTTAAGAAAAATACTTTAAATACCTTTCAACAAACTAAATAAATCAAATATTTACAAAACCAACCCAAAAATCATGAGAACAAGTGATATGTTGCTGTTTTACATTTCCTCTTGGTTTCTGTTTTCTTTTTTTTTTTTTAAATAATTGAGCTCTAAACTGCACGTTGTTCAGCAGAGGGGTCAACCTCGGGGTCGGCACAGTGGCTGCAGACAGCAGATGGAGACCATGGTGGCACAGGAGGACACCTCCAAACTTTGACTTCAGTACAGCAGCTTTTATACAAGACTTTTATACAAGTCCTCATCAGTCGGAGTAAAAACATAAGCTTCTTGGTGTAAGTGGAGTGTGCAACATTACTGTTTTAGCTTATCCTTACTTAAATACAGCCATTCAGTCATGATGAATGTTATACAGATGGAAAGACTCAGGTATATAAGAAACAACTCACTGCAAAAATTCTTTGATATTTGGGGTCCCTTTATCACTCACTTTGATAATTGCAAGGCGTAAAGGTTTGAGTTAAGTCAATGTTAATGAATGGGCACCTATGGCCACCTGGTGACAACAGTGTGACATTGGCAGATTTACTATATATACATGTAATTTGTATATGTGTATGTGTGTGTATATATATACATATGTGTAATTTTTTTTCTCTGTTACTGGTTTTATGTGTCTGTTTATGTTTTTGTGTGTTTATACATGAGCCTGTTAAAATGTGTCAATAAAAAATATTATGGAAAAAGAAAAAAAAAATACAGCCATTCAGTCATCATCGATGCTACATCAGGGGAGTTTCTATCACATTTTTCACAAACATTAAGACTCAAGGATGTTCTTTTTTTATTAAGTGACTTGTGACCTGAAATCTATTCCACTTCCATGAATGCCTTGAGAGAATATCTAAGCCTGTTATTGCACTGAATTGTTAAATTGTATTTACCTTGGCTTTCTCTAGTCATTGCTCCAAGGCTAGGACTCTCTTAATTTAGAACTGACATTGAAATGGTAGTGAACTGAAAAAGATGTGGCTTTTTTTTAAAAACTGTGTGCAGAAATGCCTTTTTTTCCACACAAAAGATTTCTCACTTTTGAGCTGACCCAAAGTGACCTTGTCTTAATTCATATACTGTGAATAGAAAAAAAAAAAATCAAATACCTGGAAGGGCTGACGTGATCCAAAACAATCTTAGGGTGTTTTTCATGCATGAAAGTCTGTATCAGTGTTCATGTTTTTGTTACATTGTCTGCATTTGGTTTGGTTAGGTTTGATTTCACCCTGTTCCTTTTCCACCCAAACTAAAAAAACTTAGCGTGATGTGTCTCCATCTTGTTGTCATGACAACATTTGTGTTGTTAGCGTAGACCGGTAGCTAGCAAACATGCTACTCACCCTCCGAGGTGTTTTGTGCAGCTCTTGGACACATCGGTAGCTGCACTTTAAATTCAAACTCGGGAAGATTCCATCACGTGTTGGTGAAGGACGTTTGTCCTTCTCATCAGCCACGGTGATTTTCAGGCTCTATCTCATCCTCTATAAAAACATGTGATAAGTTTCTGCATTATTATTATTATTTTTTTAGGTGTGGTGAGATGTGAACGTGCTTCTTAGCGTGCCTGGACAATATTCTAGACTCACTAAACTAGTTCACTGACAAATTTAATGGAGTCTTCCCCAGTTTTAGCCAAAAGCGCAGTTTGATTTATGTAATTATGTAATGTAATAATTTATGTAATTGAGTGGTCTTTGTGACTAGAAAAGCGCTATATAAGTGCAGGTTAGTTAGTTAGTTAGTTAGTAATATTATAACTAATGTTATAGGAACTACCATTCTATTAGATGCTGAACTTTGTTGGGGAAGTTTGTAAAAGTTGATACATGTTTAAAAAAATATCAAATAAAATTTATGGGAATTGCTTTTTGTGTAGCTAAGAAATGTATAACAGTAACATGGAAATCTGACTCTTCTCACTGAAAGATGATTTTCTGAAATAAACGGTTGTATTTCTTTAGAAAAAAAATATACATAATCTTAAAAAAAGACAGGATACTTTTCTAAAAAAAAAAAAATTGGCAAGCTTATTTAATATAAATTGATTACAATATAGAGATGTGATCTCTTTTAATTTGTCTTTTATGTTTTTGGAAACAATCTATTGCATCTTCATGATGTCTGAATTTTGCGCTGATCTTTTTTTTTTCCTTCTGTCTGTGTGAGTAATTGTATTTTGCAAAATGGCTTTAATAACTTTTTTAAGTAACTTTTTGGTGACTGCTCTTACATTTCAGTAACTATCATAAGTACATAGAACTACTGTTATGTGAGTACAATTTCTTTATTTTCTACCAACCTCTGCTTTACATTTAAAAGAAGAAGGTTATTACTTCACTTCCATCGTTAGGTTGTGAGGTTTAGATATGCTTCCTTTAGTAAAAGCTGTTTTAGAACCAATGTGACAAGCAAGAGATGGGAAAGCAACTTTTTTTCTCCTTTTAATTAGAACTTAAACTCTTGACTGTGAGCGCTAACACTGCAGGGGCTGGCCAACTTGCCAGTCTGAAGGCCAGAGCTGGCGGCTGACAGCAGTACGGAAATTCAGGTCACCTTGAACTGACCCACAGGTGTTCTGAAAGAGGGAAAACGCACTTCTTCGAGTCTACATTCTCCTCTCATTTCATGTTCGACAGCCACATTTTCTGCAAGTTCTGTGAAATAGGCAACTGCGTCCTGCACCAGTTGCCCTAGACTGTGAGCTGATAGGTGTATGTTACCGTGCAGGTCAAGCATGTAGCACTATGCGCAAATACTCACGCGTTATTAAACCTTTACACATTTCTCTAGGTGGAATCCCTGTTTTCACAGATGTGCCTTTTCTCCTTGCCAACATCACTTCAGTGAGAATGACAGCTTAAAACTCCTCTACAGCCTCATGTCACTGCAGTCCCAGTGAATCATATCACCTCACCCACGTTTTCACCATACTTGTTCCAGCTTGCGTCATCAGATAAACAAAGAAATATATAATTTAAAAAAAAAAAACATCTAGTCAGTCAATTTTTTTTTCTGTACATCTGATCTTCAGTCCTTTCTTCTGGCACTTCCAAGAGTGTTGCGGTAATGGCTTGAATTTCTCACTGCGTCTCATATTATTTAGCATTTATCATTAGTAACCCTCACCTGATGATGATGATGAATAGAATGAAAGGACTGAGAGGCGTATCAAAGCATCCTATAAATAAGCTTTATATTTTTAAACATGTGCGTGTCTGCCGATCTCAGGATGTGAGGCATGTTAATCGTGGCAAAGCTGATGACCTCTGACTCGTCCCCTGCTTTCCGGTGGAGAGTACAGGGCTCCTGGGAAACACTGAGAGCAGGTGCTGCACAAGCTGGAATTAAAATATGGCATTTACATTTTTGTAAGATAGAAAACTGTTGAATTTTTAAAAAAAAAAATCAATAAAGACCACTTTAAGTTGGCCTTTAAACCGCTTACTTCAGGGATGTCAAACTCGATCCATTCTGGGCCAAGACCCTGCATATTTTACTTCCAACCATCATCTTCAGCGTGTGTTTTTGCTAATCAGCAATCAGTGGGAAGAAATTCAGTTAAATCACCTGTGGAAGACACTGGGTGGAGGTAAAACCTGCAGGATCTTGGCCCAGAATGGAATGAGTTTGACACCCCTGGCTTACTTAAAGGTTTCATTCACTCAAGCATGGTGTGCTTGTGGGTTTTAACCTTCTGAAATACTTTCTTTAGGTCATATAACCACGGTAAAAATATTAAAATCGCTCTTCATTTAGAAATAATCCTATTTTAACATTTCAGCAGAATCCAGTTTTGCTCTTCTGTGATCTTTTTCTGTACGTCACTGACAAATGAGCCGGTCTTCAGTTTCAATCCAACACCTTTGCTGTGATGATCCCGTCCCTGCCCAGATGGTGAGCTCAAGGCATTACCTTCAGAGCTGACAGTGCTACTAGGGAGTTAGCTTGCCAAGTGCAGTAAAGTTATTTTCTTTAGATTTCAGTAACCTTAACAGACATCCCTGTTTCCACCGGGTTCCCTAACCCACAGTCAATAATATATCTTGCGTCATTCTGGCTTATTTTGTCATATTTTTACTGTGATGCTACACTGAACTGTTCGCATTAGCTTGGTCTCTCTAACACCATTAGAGCTCACCTCAGTGGTGAAAGGCTGACAGACTGGCCTCCTGACGTTAGTTTAACTGATCCGGTCGGTTTTGATTGCTATTTTCTATTCACCCCCACTGGAGTCCTTGTTTATCTACCAACACTTGACCATATATGTTATTAATGGACATTATTTTAGTTTATTTTACCATTGTTTGTTATCTCTAACCCGGACGAAAAGTGACTAGCTGACTCTAGCATTTTAGCTATTCACTCATTTGCAAATATGTCTCCAGGGACTGGTCATATCCTACTGAGCACTGAAACCACAAGCCCCTGTCAACCGCTGAAGCTTTATTTCATTCATTCTTCATGACAAATTTATGTTAGTTGGCTCAGGTTCCCTACTAGAGCTAGGAACTAGCCAGCTAAGATTAGCAATAATGAACAAAGAGGCAGGGTGAAGATAACTGCAGCTCATTAGCATTTAAAGAGGCATGCACTAAAATAAGCTGTTCTCTAGAAGGCTCAGATGATTTATAATAATGCTACAATAATTAAAGGTAATTTGACCAAAATATGTCACAAACATTTCAATAAGACCTGTGGGAACTGTCAGCATGTGGAAAAAGTGCAGTGAATGGGATCTTTAAACTGTTTCCATGGTGAACATACATGTATAATAGTATAAAAAATATGTCCAACCCTTGACAAATAGCATATTCTGGTGATTTTGTTAAACTGGCATATTTCATCAATTACAGTAAGTGTGCAGGGCCTTGTTTTTCAACCAGGGGTCCTAAGACCCCAGGGGGTCCTTGAGAGAATGTTCAGGGCTCCTGAGGAAATTGCCTAATTTCACTTCTTAATTGGTCCAAAAAATTGCAAATAATTTGATGGTGTTGTGTATAGGTGCCTGTAGTGGCTTTTCCACATCAGTAGGTGGCAGTATGAATGCAATAAGAATGGCTACTGCCTTCTTCTTCTTCTTCTTCATGTGTTTTAAGGACATTAATGACCTTGATAAGATGTGCTAGAGGTCGTGGTGACTAGATGAAAAACAGAGATGGATAAATGTTTAAAGAGGAAAGATTCAGACTCTGAACTAGGCTCTGTACTGATGAAGCAGCCATCATGGTCGTGCGCATGAAAGGCTTTTTGCATCGCAAGGCAGTCTTTGCCAAAACTTTAAACTCTGTAAAGACCTCTGAAAAGCCACATATTTACATTTTTATGTGAGTTAATGGGAGTGGCGTATAAAACCTTTTTGCACCATAGGTTGGGGTGCTGTGGCTGCGGTGGTTAGCGTGGCTCTGTGTGTCAGGGTTGCGGGGCCAGTGGGGGAGTGGTGGCGGTTCAGCGGGTGGGGGTCTCCCGGGGACTGGCGGGGGGGGGGGGGCTCGGGGAGTGGGGATGGACTCGAGTGGGGGGGGGGGGTGGCTGCGGACTTGCAGTGCGTGCAGTGGAGTTGGGGAGGATGCTCTGGTCTTGAAGGAAAGTGGTTTTGTCTTGTTTGTGGTGGATGTGGTGGACTGCGCTGCGCCGACTTCCAGGAGGACAGAGAGGATCAGGATCATTGTGAAGGCAGTGGGGAGGTGTCTTGGCACTGGGGGGCTGTGGTGGGAGGCAGTTGGGGACTTGTTGGGTGGGGGACCTTTGAGTTTGGGGACATTGTGGGCTGGTGGATCAACCGCCGATCAAGTCTAAAAGAATAATAATAATAATGAGATGAGATGCAGATACAGACTACAGCTAGAAGAAGAAGAATGAGATGAGACGCAGATACAAGATTAAAAAAGAAGAATGTCACAAAGCTATGAGGAAAACATCATAAAGCTATGAGGAAAATGTCACAAAAGCTATGAGGAAAACGTCACAAAGCTTTGAGGAATACGTCACAAAGCTCTGAGGTAAATGTCACAAAGCGATGAAGAAAACATCACAAAGTTATGAGAAAAACAGACATATACGGGGTGTGTGGCGGTGATGCACCTGTGGGCTGGTTGCCAACCGCCAATCAGGCCTAGAAGAAGAAGAAGTTGTTCAGAACTCCTTATACAAAGATATAGAGTGATGATAAGTCAGTGGCTGTAATGCATCTGTAAGCTGGTTGCCAACCGCCAATCAAATCTAAAAGAAGAAGGAGTGAGGTCCAATGGTTGTCGTGCAACAAAGTGCTGGCCCACATGCATGAGCCGGGAGATACATTTCAGCATCTGAATGAACTGAAGACACAGTTAACCAGGGACTACAGCTCCTGACCAGATAGAGTGATGATACAGAGTGAAGTACGTGGTGGTAATGCACCTGTAAGATGGTTGCCAACCGCCAATTAAATCTAAAAGAAGAAGAAGAAGATAGTTAACCAGGGTTGGGCTCAAATGACATAATGTTACACACTCTTGTACAGTAGGTAGCTGTATGCACCTTTCAGTTGCTTGCTATCCACCAGTAACCGAGAGAAGAAGAAGAAGACATACGACTGAGGTAAGAGTTGGTACAGAGTACTCCAAAATATATCAAGTGGTACTCCCCAAGGCAGCGTGTGTAGCCCTGTTCTGTTTAATATTATGATTAATGATATTTTTGAAGGAATCGATAGGGGAATAGGGAAGGCCGTGTATGCTCTAAAAGTCACAAAGTATGGCCAGAAGTTAGAGCAAGTAAAGGTAGTTTGGTATTTAGGTGTGTTATTTGATGAAAAACTAACCTGGAAGCAGCATATTGAAAAAACTAAAGGAAAATGTAAGAAAATAAATAATATTTTGAGATGTCTGGCAGGACAGGACTGGGGGGCCTCTAGGGCCTCTCTGTTGAGGGTATATCGAGGACTAATGAGAGCAACACTAGACTATGGATGTGTTGCGTTCATGTCGGCTGCTGATTGTCACCTGAACCCACTGGACATAGAGCAGACAAAGGGTCTTAGGATATGTTGTGGTGCATTTAAAACTTCTCCAGTATCAGCGATCCAAGTAGAAACAGGTGAAATGCCCTTAAGGTTAAGAAGAACCAAATTAATGCTGGCATACTGGATCAACTTGGAAGAGGCATAAGAGGTCACATCCTGCAAAAGCTATTCCTAATGATTGCTGGGAACACAATGAGCCCAACATTAGCTTTGGATGGATAAGTGATGCCATTGCTGAGCAGGCAGGATTAAAACATGTAGATTTTAGACCAGGAACGTAGATTGACTGATCTACGTTCCTACTCTCACCTATGGTCACGAGCTTTGGGTAATGACCGAAAGAACGAGATCGCGGATACAAGCGGCTGAAATGAGCTTTCTCCGTAGGATTGCTGGACTCACCCTCAGAGATAGGGTGAGGAGCTCAGTCATCCGGGAGAGGCTCAGAGTAGAACCGCTGCTCCTCCACATTGAAAGGAGTCAGTTGAGGTGGTATGGGCATCTGATTAGGATGCCTCCTGGACGTCTCCCACTTGAGGTGTTTCAGGCACGTTCCACTGGGAGGAGACCCCGGGGCAGACCCAGGACTCGGTGGAGAGACTATGTCTCCCAGCTAGTCTGGGAACGCCTTGGTATCCCCTCTGAAGAGCTGGAGCAGGTGGCTGGGGAGAGGGAAGTCTGGGCTTCTCTGCTTGAACTGCTGCCTCCGCGACCCGGACCTCCGGAAAAGCGGTAGAAGATGGATGGATGGATGGATGGATTTTAGACCAATGGTCCTGTGGTCTGTTATTCCTCCATGGCTGTTTAAGATACCACTAGTAGAGTTTGAAATACAACAAATGAGGAGGCAACATAAGCAATCAGCAACAGATTATATAGTGCATAAATGAATCGGTGAATTCAAAAAGGGCCCAAGTCCACACTTTTTCAAAGAGGACTTGGGCCCCTTTTGAATTCACCGATTCAAATATACTGAACAGAACTTCAGAAACATGCTGATAGCATTTACTGATGGTTCCAAGGACACCTACAAATGGTCGTAGTGGAGCTGCGGTATACATTCCTCAGTATAAAATATCTATCAATAAAAGAACCAGCAATCACTTATCAGTATACACAGTTGAGCTAGTTGCCATTATATTAGCTCTACAGTGGTTGGGGATAAATTATAGGAATAATGCAGTCATTAATTCAGATAGTTGGGCAGCTCTCAACAGTGTTCAGTCACTGCAGTCGTGTAGGCAGGACCTAATTGTAGAACTCCACTCCTTAATTTACAACCTCTACAGCAAAGGCCAGTCAGTAAGCTTTCTTTGGGTTCCAGCCCATGTTGGAATAGAGGGTAATGAAGATGCGGACTTATTAGCAAAACAATTATTTAAATTTGAGGCAGTGGATCTGGACATCTCACTCAGTAAGGCAGAAGGCAAATCAATAATTAACAAGTATATAGTGGAAAAGTGGCAAGAATATTGGGACTCAATAGATACAGGAAGATTTCTTTATGACACTCAAAAGCGGGTGGTCTCTGGAATAGGAGTTGGCAGAAACAGGAAAGAAGAGACACTCATCACCGGATTAAGAATAGGACATACTACTTGGAGCCAGACGCTACATAGAATAGGTAAACACCCAACTGGCAGCTGCGCACATTGTGGTTCTCTGGAAACAGTTCAGCACGTTTTGTTGGAATGTCAGGGATACCAGGAACAAAGGAAACATCTGATTGCAGTAATGGAAAGGGCTAATTTAAGTTTTGGTTTGGAAAACATGTTAGGAACACTCAGTCAAAGAAATATATGTAGCTCTACTTAGATATTTAAGTGCAACTGGATTAATCAAAAGAATTTAGGTTTTTTTTTTTTTTTTTCTGCCATTCTCTTGTCCACGCTCCAACTCGGTGGGTGGCGATGGTGCACCTGTGGGCTGGTTGCCGGCCGGCAATCTTCTTCTTCTTTTAGATTTAATTGGCAGTTGGCAACCAGTTACAGGTGCATTACCACCACATACTTCACTCTATATCATCACTCTATCTGGTCAGGAGCTGTAGTCCTTCTATCATCATTGTTATGTCCAATCAAACCTAAACTGTATCTTCAGACATCACTCTTCTTCATCTCCTCATACTTCACTCCATATCATCACTCTATCTGGTCAGGAGCTGTAGTCCTCTCATCATTGCTGTGTCCAATCAAACCACAACTCTATCTTTAGACATCACTCTTCTTCGTCTCCTCGTACTTCACTCTATATCATCACTCTACACATCTTGGCCGTGGCGGAGGGGCAGTTCCGCCACCGCCAGATACTTCAATCTTTAATCTTCCCGGCCAGCAATCGGATCTAGAAGAAAAAGAAGAAGAAGAAGAGTGATATAAGCAGTGACGCGGGTGACGACAACAAAACCTGGATGAATCCCGAATCTTGGTCAAAACGTCACAAAGCTATGAGGAAGATGTCACAAAGCTACGAGGATTATGTCAGAAAGCTATGAGGAAAACGTCAAAAAGCTATGAGAAAAACGTCACAGAGCGATAAGAGGAAAATGTCACAAAGCTATGAATAAGAAGTCACAGAGCTATGAGGAAAACATAGGTCAGTGGCGGTAATGCGCCTTACCTGGTTGCCAACCGCCAATCAAATCTAACAGAAGAAGAAGAAGAAGAACTGAAGACAAATACAAGGCAAAGATGAAACCTGCTCACCAAGCACTGACATAATAAATGGATTCAATTCAAAGATACACCTCTGGCAACAACATCTGGAAAGTGCCAACCTTGACATGTTCCTGCCAGGTTATCAGTTTTCACACTGAGTGAGTATAAAGTAATTACAAGACTAAATTGTCATTATATATGCTGTAGGGCTGCAGCTAACGACTATTTTATGGCTCAGGTAATCACTAACTCTAATCGAAGATTACTCGAGTAATCTGATACATTTCTTAAAGAAACTTGCATTGACCAACATTTGTGGAACTTTCTTTCCTAAAGAGCAGTAGTAATTGTACCAAATACTTAATAAAACAGGTACACATTTATTGCAATGCTTATCGCAATGTTTATTGCATAGAACGCAACTTTAAATGGTATGTTACGCCATAAAGTTCCTTTCACTAGCCGTTAGCATCCGCTAGCAGATGCCATTAGCATCTGGATGTTAATGGTGGTGGCTATACTGTATGTTCTTTGGCCATATAAGCATAATTAGTGTAGCTTGACTACATTCTATTCATCTTAATTTTAAATCTCAATCACGTACCTTGTCTCGGGTGTGCTGGCTGTGCATGATGTGGGATGCTTTCTGTCAAGACACTGTAACAGCCAACGTTGTAGCATGCTAGCTCGCCGCTCAGCTTTACCATATGCACACTGCACAACGTTTTCCTTCAATTTAAGCTTGAAATGATTCCAGACTTGAGATACTTTTATCATTTTTTCAAAATTTTCTTCTTCTTTGCCAGCTCGTCACTCTGCCACTCTGTCATGGTGCCTTTAAACAAATCTGCGTTTTGTTTAGGTAGTGTAACCACAAGAAGGTCATATAGACCGGAAGTGCTACATTAAACGACACACCAACACATAAATTTTGGATTGAGAATTTTTTGTAACCGAATTATTCGAATTATTCGAGTAATCGTTGCAGTGTGGAGTGTATAATGATGAGGCAGGTTTTATCTCAAGGCAGTTTATTACACGCTCCAACATGAGCAAAGTAGAAAAGAGAACATCACAGAAACAACTCGTCCCTTATATACGGGACTCTCACAGCTCACAAGTCACATTGCATTATAATCACCAGTAACAATGCCTTTCCTCTCAAATCCCATAGCATCCCCCTCACAGTCTTCGGCCTACAAAGGAATCTCCAAGCCGTCTCTCGGCACACAAAGAATCCCCCCAAGCAGTCTCTGCATACCAAAGGTTACCCTTTCACAGTATCCTGTTATCTCCAAGGAAACTGTACCTTGTTCTTATCTAATATGTGAGGCCTTATGCAAAGCATTAAATAAGTCACACGAGTGGCTACAGCAGCCCTAATATGCTGTAATAGGTCACAATGTGTCGTTTTGCAACATTTTTGGTTGGTGGGGTTCCCTAAGATTTTTTTCAATGTAAAAAGGGGTCCTTGGCTCAAAAAAGGTTGAAAAACACTGGTGTATGGTGTCCAGACCTTTGCACTTTTACTTTTATTTAAACTGA
Source organism: Pholidichthys leucotaenia (assembly GCA_020510985.1). Lineage (NCBI taxonomy): Eukaryota > Metazoa > Chordata > Actinopteri > Cichliformes > Pholidichthyidae > Pholidichthys > Pholidichthys leucotaenia. Next base: position 42,536,091 of record CM035850.1, read on the forward strand.
TAAAATGTAACTGCATTAATGTTTGTTGGCAATATTGTGTTTTTATATCATATGACTACCTTCTGTTTACATGTTCAAAATAAACTGAACAAGCACAACAAAACAAAATAAAGAAATCACCAATCATGGCAGACATTGGCTTTCATAGAAACATTGCTTTTAGCTGAGTCTTTTCGCAGTATTTGGAATCTGAATGGGGGAACATTTCTAACGCAGCTCACAATTCCGGTACATTTTGTGTCCAAGTGTTAACTTCTGTGTTTATTCTCCAAACTGACCTAGCTGATCTCTTGTGCTGTCGTCCAAATGTTCTGGCTCCCATCTCAACTGAAACATTTTCCCTCCCCAGTCGGGGGGGGGTCTCTGAGGAGACTCGGAGGCTCCAACAGATGGTGCTAATCTCGTCAGGAGTTGCGCGATAATTCAGCAGTTTTGCCAAAACTGCCGTTAGGTGTACCACTACCTCAGGAAAGGAGAGTTGTCATGTTCTGTGCTGCGGATCCCACCAACACTCCACACTTTTATCTGCATCCCTCGTCAAGTTCTGCCATCTGAAAGAGTTCATCTGGCAGCTGTCACTTTGCTGCAGTGGCTGTTTGCGTGGGCTGCCACACTAACTCACCTCCAAAATGCACCTGAATAGGTGAGCGGGGCGCACGGCAGGGAGAGACACTAGGAAAAAAAAATATATATCACTTTTTAAAAAAAAAAAAAAAAAAGCCTCACTCTCCGTGAGAGTCCTCTCCTTTCCATCACATCACCCTCCGATGCAATTAGCCCAGGGAGACTCCACGCCGACCACAGCAGAGCGCCAGTCCGACGGCAGCGCCGGATCTCCGGCCAAAATGTGCAGTGAATGCTACGTGAATCAGTCATTCGTGAACGACGATGGGACCGTGAACGTCCACAAGCCACGGTAAGACAGACGGAAAACGCGTAGCATCAGCAGGAGAAGTTTTGGCACTGCATGCACTTGGAGGATGGAACATGGTTATGTCTCAAGTTACCATAGAAATAGACAGTTGAATGCAGGAGGAGGGTTTAATGCAAAAAAAAAAAAAAAAAAAAGAAAATATGTTGTTGTGCAGCAGTGCTTCCATGCATGCACTGTCTGCTCATCTGCTGCTGTCATCACTGCTGTGTGTGCAGCTGTTCACCTGTGGACAGCCGCAACTTTCAGTGTAAATACATGACTGCGTTACTGCTCACAATTACTGCAACAATCCCATTCACTTGTGCTGCAGTGCATTAGTCACTGTATTTGTGTTTTTACTTTGGAATATAGTACATGTCAGTAAACTTCGCATGCACCAGGTTTGATTTCCCTTTCCCTCGTTTTCTTCTCCTTATCTAAGTGGGCCTCTTTTGCCGCTGGTTTTGTTTTTGGGTGGACAGAATATTCTGATCACTGTTGGAACTTTTTTCATGTCATGGAAAAAATGACATCTTGTAAATTTGGGTCATTTTTGTCACGATTTATTTTTCGGCAAAGTGCCCCATGTAAATCACTTTTTTTTTTATCTTGAATTTGCAATTTTTGTCATGTACTGGGGTCTTTTTCTAATATGGTGGTATTCAAAAATTTGGCCACCCTGCATATTTTTTTAATTGAGAAGATGTAAGCACAGTCTCTCTAGGATATGGGAAAAATTATGGTATTATTACCAGCAATCATTAATACATATCAAGGATGTGCACAGGTATGGGCTATTGTTGCCTGGGCAACAGCCCATTTGCTTTATTTGCCTGACCTGCCCCTCCAGAGGATAATAATAATAATAATAATAATAATAATAATAGTTTTGGACCAAATCAAGATTAATTGTGTTTAATCACGGCTAGTCACAATTAACTTCACCTGGGCCAAATTAATCGTGTTATCTCACATTAGATTAATCATGATTTATACCATTAATCATGATCTGTGTGCCCAAACTAAATAATATTTTTTTTAAAAAGTGTTCTAACTTTTATCCACAAATGGGTCACTTAGTAAATTTTACCTTTTTTTTTTGTTTTTGCTTCTCATGTAACTGTGAGATGTTATTCTTATAATCACACTACATTATAGTAATTCTGGAACTTAATTGTAAATTTGTGACTTTTTTCACTGAAATTTGCATGTTTTTAAATTAGAGGGTTTTGTTTCCTCGTGAATTTGAAATTGCTATGTGATTTTGTAATGTTCTCATAAATTGGCTAAATCCTTTTGCCATGTTACATTTTTTTTAAAGATTTGTGACTTTACATAAATTCACATTTTTTTCTTTCAAATGTGCCACTTGTCCCTTGTGTCTTTTCCCTAATTCTTTTTTAAAGTAAGTTTTTTTTTCTTTTGAGTGTTGTTTTCTCAAAAACTATAACTTTTTTCATTAGTTTAGTGTATTTTAGAATACAATTTTTCTTTTCTGTTACATTTTCAGTGATTGTTAAGTTACTGAAGTGTTATTGAGGTAGTATGGGCATCTGATCAGGATGCCTCCTGGACGCCCCCCACTTGAGGTGTTTCGGGCATGTTCCATTGGGAGGAGATGCTGAGGCAGACCCAGGACTCGCCGGAGAGACTACGTCTCCCAGCTGGCCTGGGAACGTCTTGGTATCCTCTCTGAAGAGCTGGAGCAGGTAGCTGGGGAGAGGGAAGTCTGGGCTTCTCTGGTTGAGCTGCTGCCTCTGTGAGCCGGACCTCCAGAAAAGCTGTAGAAAATGGATGTATGGATGGTTGGGTTATTGAACATATGTGCGTCTTTTCCACATAAATTTGAAGGTTTTTATGAATTTGTGACTTTTGTCTTATAAATTCACACTGTTTTCCCTTGTAATGTTGCCCTTGTTTCAGGTTAGACCAACAGCCTCTCAAAATGTCTGTGCGCATCCTTGATACATATTATATATATATATATATATATAATATAAAAAGTCTACACACCCCTGTTCAAATGCCAGGTGTTTCTGAAGTAAAAAAATGAGACCAAGATAAATCATTTCAAAACTTTTTCCACCATGAATGTGACTTATAACCTGTACAACCCATTTGAAAGACAAACTGAAATCTTTTAAGGTAAAGAATAAAAAACTTACAATAACCTGTTTGTATAAATATGCACACCCTTAAACTAATACTTTGTTGCAACACCTTTGGCTTTTATTACAGCACTCAATCTTTTTGGGTAGGAGTCTGTTAGCGTGGCACATCTTGATGTGGCAATATTTGCCCACTTTTCTTTGCAAAAACGTTCCAAATCTGTCAGATTGTGAGGGCATCTCCTGTGCACAGCCCTCTTCAGATCACTTCACAGATGTTCAGTCAGATTCAGGTCTGGACTTTGGCTGAGCCATTCCAAAACCTTAATCTTCTTTTGGTGAAGCCATTCTTTTGTTGATTTGGATGTCTGCTTTGGATCATTGTCGTGGTGAAAGATGAAGTTCTTCTTCATCTTCAGCTTTCTAACAGAAGATGAAGATGGTTTTGTGCCAACACTGACTGGTATTTGGAACTGATCATAATTCCCTCCACCTTAACCAAGGCCCCAGTTCCAACTGAAGAAAAACCGCCCCAAAGCATGATGCTTCCACCACCATGCTTCACTGTAGGTATGATGTTCTTTTGGTGATGAGCAGTGTTGTGTTTGCGCCAAATATACCTTTTGGAATTATGGCCAGAAAGTTCAATCTTGGTTTCATAGGACCATAACACATTTTCCCACATGCATTTGGGAGATTTCAAATGTGTTTTTGGAAAATGTACACAGGCTTGGATGTTTTTCTTCATAAGATAAGGCATCTTGCCACCCTACCCCATAGCCCAGACACATGAAGAAGACGGGAGATTGTTGTCACATATACTAAACAGCCAGTACTTGCCAGAAATTCCTGCAGCTCCTTCAATGTTGCTGTCGGCCTCTTGGCAGCTTCCCTGACCAGTTTTCTTCTCGTCTTTTCATCAATTATGGAGGGACGTCCAGTTCTTGGTAATGCCACTGTTGTGCCATATTTTCTGCACTTGATTATGATTGTCTTCACTGTGTTCCATGGTATTTTTAATGCCTTGGAAATTCTTTTGTACCCTTCTCCTGACTGATACCTTTGAACAATAAGATCCCTCTGATGCTTTGGAAGCTCTCTGTGGACCATGGCTTGTGCTGTAAGATGTGACTACAAAAATGTCAGGAAAAGCCTACTAGAACAGCTGAACTTTATTTGGGATTAATCAGAAGCACTTTAAATGGTGGCAGGTGTGTGCTGACTCTCATTTAACCCCTTGCACTCTGGTCAGTTTCCCTAAAAACGCCAAAAAATAACATACCCAAAGTAAATCAAAAGCTGTTCTTCAACCCTTTGCAGCATCTTCATGGGGTTGGTCTCATTTAAAAGACAACACTTTGAATTTTTTGGCAAACCAGTCATAATCTCTCTAAGTGCTCCTGCCACTGAGTAACAGTCATCTAAACATACTGAATCTGAAGAAAATAAAGTTCGCCTGGGTGTTTTTTTAGATACAAATGCTTGCAAATAACACACAGCTGTCAGATACTGGCTGGAAAATGCAACAGAAATGTAGAACCAAGTGTTATCAAGCTGAGGTCAAAATTTTGTAACAATACCACAAAAAATGAATATATTACACAGCTTTTTTTTCTCAGGTTGTTCCCAGGTGTTTTTGAACTGTGCCAAATGGCACAGTTTGGAAAAACGTCTATAACTTTTGAATGCTTCAACATAGAAGCTTCATCTTGGGCTCTAATGAAAGATGACACTCAGGGCTGTGTGTGTGTGTGGGGGGGGGGGGTTGTTTATTCATTCATGAATGAATGAATGAACAAACAAGCCCCCCACACACAGAGAAGCATGCCACGTAAAAAATGTGTGGCCTTTTTTTTACAAGAAAAAATAACCTACAGTGCAATAAAAATTATACTAAAATATCTGCAATGTAGAGGATAACAACTCCCCCCCCCTCGCTACAGAGGAGCTCGGCGCACAAAAAACGGTCTGTCAACGGTCCGTCATGTGGCCATGACGCACCATTGTAATTACCGATCGGTCAAAAGTCATTTTTATTACTATTTTCATTGATAAAGAATAATTTAGCTTATAACACTTACCTGTCCACAACAGCAGTGTCGTTGGCGAACATCTGTTCCTCATTGTCAGACGAACATGAAGCTGGTCCGCTTGTTATGGACTCGTGGTTCTGGTCACGCGACCCGGTCAAACCATCTCCGCTTCCACGATTGCTGTTTTGGCAAACGATTTTTCAAAACAAATAAGAACAGTAGTAATAAAAAAAGACTGGCTAACGCTACCGTTACACACAGGTCTCAATGTGTGTCACCCAGTGGCTTAGACAAAACAGATTTTACGCACGGGACGCACGCGTTTCAATCGTCAAACTTCTCTGCTTCAATTGGCTCGTTGTATTCGCGGTCGTTGGTAGGCAGGTCCTTCTTGCTAGGTTTTCAGTCATTGGTTCTTCAAGGTTTCAGAAACCCAATTCAAGGCTCTTATTAGTCGAATGAGAGGTCAATCAAATCTAAACCAATCAAAACACTCCTTTGGCTTTCTGTTCGCGGCTGTGTCTGTACTGGAAGAACGGAAATGCAGCTTTTTTTTTTTCAGTGCACACTGAGACACACAGTGCGCACTGAGACGCACTAGGACGCAGAGACGTGACCGCCCGTGGTATCCCGGAGTGCAACAGATTAACATGCGTTTGAATGTGATTGGTTAATTCTGAACACAGCCACATCCCCAGTTATAACAGGGTGTGCATATTTATGCATCCAGGTTATTGTCAATTTTTAATTACTTACTTTTCCCCTAAAAAGATTCCAGTTTGTTTTTCAATTGGATTGTACAAATTATAGGTTACATTAATTGTGAAAAAAGTTTTGAAATGATGTATCTTGGTCTCATTTTTTTTACATCACAAAAACCTGGCATTTGAACAGGGGTGTGTAGACTTTTTATATCCACTGTGTGTGTGTATATGTGTGTGTGTGCGTGCGCGAGTGTGTAAGTATTGAACACGTCAACATTTTTCTCATTAAACATATTTCTGATGGAGCCAATGACCTGACATTTTCACCAGATATCAGTAACAACCCAAGTAATCCATAAATACAAAGAAATCAAGGCAATTGTGTTCACAAAACAAGTTATATTTAATAAAGTGGAATGACACAGGAAATAAGTATTGAACACACTTGGTGAAATTCATTTAATATTTAGTAGAAATGCCTTTGTTGGTAATAACAGCTTCCAGACACCTCCTGTATGGAGAAACTAGGCACAGGCATTGGTCAAGAGTGATCTTAGCCCTTTCTTCCACACAAACTGTCTTCAAATCTTGAAGGTTCCATGGGTGTTTTCTATGAACTCTGATCTTTAGTTTGTTCCATAGATTTTGAATTGGATTCAGGTCAGGTGACTGACTGAGCCATTCTAGCCACTTTATTTTCCTTCTCTGGAGCTGGTTGAGAGTTTCCTTGGCTGTGTGTTTGAAGAGCTCGTGGTCGTGGCCGGTTTATGGTAAAATGATGTTCTTTCCACTTCCGAGTGCTGGCTCTAACAGTGCTCATTGGAACATTCAGCAGTTTAGAAATGCACCTGTAACCAGTGTCATCATTATGTTTTACAACAATAAGGTTGTGAAGGTCTAGAGAGAGCTCTTTGCTTCTAACCATCATGAGTTTGTTGTGGTGTGACAATCTGATACAGTGATCCCTCGCTACTTCGCGCTTCACCTTTTGCGCCCTCAGTGCATCGCGGATTTTTCAAAAATATTCATCAAAAATTCAAAATTGAGAAATAATGGGCGGGCGCTAGCAGAAGGCAGGGAGACTACATTAGACCATCAGGTATCAACACTGAGAGCCCCACCTCTCTGTTCGCTGTTCTCGTGTTGGCTCGGCTCGGGAATCTCGCAAGCTGATTGGCCGAGACGTTTCACCCCGCAAGCTGATTGGCCGAGACGTTTCACCCAGCTTCTGTCCCTGCCGAGCGCCAATGCATCGAAGGAAGACCGCATTCATTGCTCTTTATCGCTCGTGTTGCTTAGTCAAGCCGCGTGGAACTTTTTGCTGTTCTCTTGTGCCATTTTGTGCGAAATAGTCTTCCCGTCGAGCCACTACGCCGCCTCCTGCAGCTTCTCCAGCTCTATCGGAAGCTGCCCTTGACGATCCTGCGCTTCTAGCACCTGACGATGAGGCGTCACCTGAGGAGCAGTAAAGCTTTCATTAACCTGTGCAGTAAATAATCTTCATCTTGAGTTACGTATCTTGTTATAAGAATAAAAGAGTTCTAAAAACATATTTATGTACACTTTATTTACATCTACGTATGTATGTACACTTACACACACACACACACACGTATCACACGAGAGAGAGAGTGAGAGAATGAACGTACGTATTATTTATGGGTGACGTCATTAGGGGTGACGCTACTTCGCGGTTTTTCACTTTTCGCGGTCGGTTCTGGAACCCATTAACCGCGATAAGTGAGGGATCACTGTATTAACAAACCTTTCTAAAGGCTATCAGTCAGGACTTAACCAGCTGAAATTAATTTGCACTGATGTTGACAGACAGACAGACAGACAGACAGACAGATAGATAGATAGATAGATAGATAGATAGATAGATAGATCGATCCCAAACTGGGAAATTACAGTGTAACAGCAGCATGACAGTAGATGACCAAAATGACAGAAACACACACAGCATAATAGAAAAAGGAATTACCCAGGGAAAGTAAAACTGCCTAGATAACTTTATATACATCGCAGATGAATAGATGATGATCCCTATAGATACATTAATCGTACTCATTGTACAATGCAGGGCTATCGGGCGCAAGGTGCAATGTGAGGTACCAATTAGACTGCAAGGTGCAGTATGGCAGCATTGTTATGACCAGAATTCAACATTAGAGTGAGTTATTGTACTTTGAAATGGCATGTGGCAGGAAAGATTTCCTGTACTTGACCATTTGGCAGAGAAGATATAGCAGTCTGCTGGAGAAAGTGCTCTGCTGTCTGTCCAGTGTGTGGCAGAGGGGGTGATTAGGATTGTCCATGATGAATAACAGTTTGTTCAGTGTCCTCCTCTCCACTACATTCTCAAAAGTCTCCAGCCTGAGACCAATTACAGAGCCAGCTTTCTTGATAATCTTATCAAATCTGTTGGTGTCGTTGGCTCTGATACTGCTACCCCAACAGACAGCAGCAAACAAGATGGCACTGGCAACAACGGCCTGGTAGAAAAGCTCCAGCATCTTGTTGCACATGTTGAAAGATCTCAGCTACCTCAGAAAGTAGAGTCTGCTCATCCCCTTCTTGTACACAGCATCGGTGTTACAGTATCTCACAAAAGTGAGTACACCCCTCACATTTTTGCAAATATTTTATTATAGGTTTTCATGGGACAACACTGAAGATATGACACTTTGATACAATGTAAAGTAGTCAGTGTACAGCTTGTATAACAGTGTAAATTTGCTGTCCCCTCAACATAACTCAGGACACAGCCATTAATGTCTAAACCGCTGGCAACAAAAGTGAGTGCAACCCTAAGTGAAAATGTCCAAATTGTGCCCAGTTAACCATTTTCCCTCCCTGGTGTCATGTGAGTCGTTAGTGTTACAAGGTCTCAGGTGTGAATGGGGAGCAGGTGTTTTAAATTTGGTATTATCACTCTCACACTCTCTCATACTGGTCACTGGAAGTTCAACATGGCACCTCATGGCAAAGAACTCTCTGAGAATCTGAAAAAATGAATTGTTGCTCTACATAAAGATGGCATAGGCTATAAGATTGCCAACACCCTGAAACTGAGCTGCAGCACGGTGGCCAAGACCGTACAGTGGTTTAACAGGACAGGTGCCACTCAGAACAGGCCTCGCTATGGTCAACCAAAGAAGTTGAGTGCACGTGCTCAGCGTCGTATTCAGAGGTTTGTCTTTTGAAGATAGATGTATGAGTGCTGCCAGCATTGCTGCAGAGGTTGAAGGGGTGGGGGGTCAGCCTGTCAACGCTCAGACCGTACGCCGCACACTGTATGAAATTGGACTGCATGGCTGTCGTCCCAGAAGGAAGCCCCTTTTAAAGATGATGCACAAGAAAGCCCGCAAACAGTTTGCTGAAGACAAGCAGACTAAGGACATGGATTATTGGAACCATGTCTTGTGGTCTGATATCATCAACATAAACGTATTTGGTTCAGATGGTGTGAAGTGTGTATGGCGGCAACCAGGTGAGGAGTACAAAGACAAGTGTGTCTTGCCTACAGTCAAGCATGATGGTGGGAGTGTCATGGTTTGGGGCTGCATGAGTGCTGCCGGCACTGGGGAGCTACAGTTCATTGAGGGAACCATGAATGCCAACATGTACTGTGACATACTGAAGCAGAATATGATCCCCTCCCTTCAGAAACTGGGCCGCAGGGCAATATTCCAACATGATAACGACCACAAACACACCTCCAAGATGACCACTGACTTGCTAAAGAAACTGAGGGTAAAGGTGATGGACTGGCCAAGCATGTCTCCAGACCTAAACCCTATTGAGCATCTGTGGGGCATCCTCAAATGGAAGGTGGAGGAGCGCAAGTTCTCTAACATCCACCAGCTCCGTGATGTCATCATGGAGGAGTGGAAGAAGATTCCAGTAGCAACCTGTGAAGCTCTAGTGAACTCCATGACCAAGAGAGTTAAGGCAGTACTGGAAAATAATAGTGGCCACACAAAATATTGACACTTTGGGCACAATTTGGACATTTTCATTTAGGGGTGTACTCACTTTTGTTGCCAGCGGTTTAGACATTAATGGCTGTGTGTTGAGTTGTTTTGAGGGGACAGCCAATTTACACTGTTATACAAGCTGTACACTGACTACTTTACATTGTACCAATGTGTCATATCTTCAGTGTTGTCCCATGAAACGATAAAATAAAATATTGACAAAAATGTGAGGGGTGTACTCACTTTTGTGAGATACTGTAGATTTCCAGTCCAGTCCATTGCTAATCACGACACCCAGGTATTTGTAGTCCTCCACTACCTCCCCCCCCCCCCCAATCCGCAATGGCTGTGAAGGCATCCTTGTCTTCCTGAAGTCAATCACCATCTCTCTGGTCTTGATGATGTTCAGCCTCAGGTGATTCTCCCCTCCTCTCCCCCTCTTATACACCCAATAACAGCCGAGTCATCAGAGAATTTCTGCAGATGGCATGACTCGGTGTTGTACTGAAAGTTGGTGGTGTATGAGGTGAAGAGAAAAGGAGAAAGCACAATTCCCTGTGGAGCTCCTGTATCACTAACTACCATATCAGACAAGACACTGCCCAGCCGGACAAACTGTGGCCTGCCTGTCAGGTAGTCAGTAATCCAGATGATCACAGAGCTGTCAACCCCCATCACCCGCAGCTTCTCACCCAGCAGCAGTGGCTCAGTGGTGTTAAATGCACTGGAGAAATCAAAGAATGTGATTCTCACAGTGTCTTCTCCTCCATCCAGGTGCAAATGGGCTCATTGCAGCAGATAGATAACAGCGTCTTCAACTCCTAAATGGGGCTGATGTGCAAACCGCAGAGGGTCCAGCCATGTCTTCACCTGCGGCCTCAGGTGAGCTAAGACCAGTCTCTCCAGGACCTTCATCACATGAGATGTGAGGACAACTGCTTGATAGTCATTCAGGTCCAATGGAGATGACTTCTTGGGGACAGAAACCAGGCAGGACGTCTTCCACAGCACCGGTACCCTCTCCAGACTCAGGCTGAGGCTGCACATGTGTTTCAGTGCCGGAGCTAGCTGGTTGGCAAAGGTCCTCAGGATCCTGGTGGAGATGCCATCAAGGCCCGCCGCCTTCCACTGACAGAGTCCAGCTGTTTCTTAACCTGGTCTATAGTCACAGTGATGTGGGGACTGGTGCTGATATCCTCAGAGGAGGGTGAGGGGAGTGAGGGGGGAGAGAGAGAGGGGTGCTGCACAGGAGGGTGAGGAGGGAGGGGTGGGGGGGGGTCTGGCTGCATTGTGGGGGTCACAGACAATGAATTGAACCTATTAAAAAAAACAGATTCAGCTCATCAGCTCTCTCTAGACTCCTCGATGTCTGACTGTCTCTCCCCTTACACCCAGTGATTTGTTTTCTTCCCGTCCCCACATCCTTTGTATTGCTCTGCTGGAGTTTATCCTCCAACTTCCTCCTATAATTGTCTTTATACCTCCTCAGCATCTCTCTTAGTTCACGTTGCACTCTCCTCAGTTCCTCCCTGTCTCCAGACCTAAAAGCCCGCTTCTTCTTGTTAAGAAGTGCGTTCAGGTCACTGGTGATTCATGGTTTGTTGTTGGAGAAACAGCACATGGTCTGAGCTGGCAGGGTTGTGTTTTCACAGAATCTGATGTATTCTGTGATGCAGTCGGTCATATTGTCGATGTCCACCCCATATGGTTCACAGAGTACGTCCCAGTCCATCATCTTGAAGCAGTCCTGTCATGCATCAATAGCCTCCTGTTTCCACCTCCACACAGTCCATGTGTAAGCAGGCTGCCTTTGCACAAGGGGAACATACTTGAGGGATAACAGAATCAGGTTGTGATCTGATCTGCCAAGGGGGGTAGAGCTGTGATACTGAATGCATCTCTGACATTGGCATACAGTAGATCCAGTGTTTTATTTTCTCTGGTGGGACAGTCAACAAGTAAGTTTTGAAAGCTGGGGATCAGACCACGAAGGTCTCTGCCTTCGCCTGCCCCTTGATCTACATAGCACCGAACCCCCATGGTCCCTCCTGCAGGTGGTGAGCCCACTGGAGGGCGGACCCATGTAACTCCTTCGGGCTGAGCCCAGCCAGGTCACATGGGCAGAAACCTGGCCACCAGGCGTTAGCCATCGAGCCCCTCCCCCAGACCTGGCTCCAGGGCAGGGCCCTGAATCCTTGATTTTTTGTTCATCATGGGAGTCTATTGGATCACTCTTAGTCTTAGTCTTAGTCTTAGTCACCCGGGAGAGGCTCAGAGTAAAACCGTTGCTTCTCCACATCGAAATGAGCCAGTTGAGGTGGTTTGGACATCTGATCAGGATGCCTCCTGAACGCCTCCCACTTGAGGTATTTCAGGCACATCCAACGGGGAGGAGACCCCGGGGCAGACTCAAGACATGCTGGAGAGACTACGTCTCCCAGCTGGCCTGGGAACGTCTTGGTATCCTATCTGAAGAGCTGGAGCAGGTGGCCGGGGAGAGGGAAGTCTAGGCTTCTCTGCTTGAGCTGCTGCCTCCATGATCCGGACCTCCGGAAAAGCGGTATAAAATGGATGGATGGATGGATGGATGGACAGTCAACAAACTGGTGGAAGTTTGGTAGAGTTTTGCCCAGTGAGACATGATTAAAATCACCTGTGATGGCCCACCACGGATAGGATGACTTTCTAAATTCTGATGGATTTCAGCTGGTTTCTTGGCTTCCTATGACTTTTTGTACCTTTTTCTTCATGTGTTCAATACTTAGTCCCTGTGTCATTCCCCTTTATTACATGTAACTTGTTTTGTGAGCTTTGATTTCTTTGTATGTATGGATTACTTGGGTTGTTACTGATATCTGGTAAAAATCTCAGGTCAGTGGCTCCATCAGAAATATGTTTAATGAGAAAAATGTTAACGTGTTCAATACTTATTTTCCCCGCTCTGTGTGTGTGTGTGTGTGTGCACCCTACAAACTTAATGAAATACAACCATTTTAAAAATGACCAAAATATGCATCATATGCAGTATTTGTCTGAAAATTTTCAAATTTGTCAGTTTTTCCCCCAAAATTTACAGCTTTTCTGGTAAATTTAGAGATGAATTTGTAATTTACCTTTATTAATATCAAGTGGTAGGAGGTTAAAAAAAATCAAAACTGAATACACTGTGAAGACCGCTATCTGGATAAATATTAGGGATGCACCGATATATCAGCTGACCATCAGTATCTGCCGATAGTCACGTGGTTGACTGCCATCAGCTCAATGCCAAAAAAAAAAAAAAAAGATTTTTATTGATTGTACTTGCTGATAGATTAACCTCATGACATTCGCAAGCAGTCGCCAGAAGCCCGACATGTACCCTATGTGTATCCTATGCAGTGTTTTTGCTACTGCACAGTGAAGTGTAGTAAACCCGTTTTGGGGTTGGTAGCCATGCCGTACATCATTTGAAAGCTTAGAATATCATCTATTTGGTTATTAAAATGGATTTGAGATACAGTCACAACAGCAAAAGTAAATAGTGCCTCAAATGAGCTAGCACAAAGACGCAACATAACAGCAGCTCACCCATCAAGCGTTCTTGAATTCCCAAAATTAATAAAATTAAAACAAATCCAGTCCTGCTTCATTGCCACAGGTCCAATAGAGCAATTTGAATTAGATTTATTCTCCTTCCACATTATTTCACAGAGAAAAATTCATAAATTTGCCAGTTTGTTTGAAACCCAGCTGATTAATGGAAGGATAGGCTGATAGCAGTGATTCACCAATCCTTGCATTCCCAGAATTAATGAAAATCAAAAAAAAAAAAAAAAATCCATTCCTGTTTCATTGGCACAGGCAATGGCAGTTTCAGATATGGGCCACATGGGTGGTTGCCCAGGGCAGCATCCACTCTTATAGGTTTATTAACAGTTTTTACTTTGTAAGCTGTAACAAGCTAAATAGAAATACTGCATAGGAAAAGCATTTCAATAAAGTAGTTTTTTGAAGTTAATGTATTTTTGCAAGACAATTTAATAAGCATTCTCAATATTCATTACAAGTGGAGTGAAACATTTCAAACTGTTCTGATTTAATATTGATGATTATGATTATAGTTTTTAAATTTAAATTATAAGCCATGATATTGATTGATTGATGAAGAACCTCTTATCTGGGCTTGCGGTCATCAGTATTAACCACACCACTGCTGATCAACTTTCATATGATGATGTCATTGACAATTTTGTATCAAGGAAAACAAGAAAGGTCAGTCTTTAAATTGAAGTTGTTGTTGGTGGTGGTGGTGGTGGGGGGGCAGGGAGACAATCCGCCCAGGGCATCACACAAACCAGGACCACCCCCGGGCACAGGCCAATAGATCCATTCGAATAAGATTTATTCTCCATCTACATGATTATGGAAATATTTGTCCATGAATTTGTTGCTTTGTTTGAAAGAAGTCAGCTAAACTTCCAGTAATCTGTGTGGTTAACTGCATAAAAACTACATTTCCCATAGAGCTAGTGGCAAACAAAGCTGAAAAAGACTCATGTAGCTCTCAGCTTTTCACTGAGGAAACTGTGATTTTTCACAGAAATGGTCTTTGTCATGTAGAATAGAATAGAATAGAATAGCGTTTTATTGTCATTGCACAACACCAGCACAATGAAATTAAGGTGCATCTCAGTCTCTGGTTAATATCATACACACTCGCATCCATATTAAATAGATAAAAATAATAACGTAGTAAAAATAAAATAAATATGCAATAAAATAAGGTAACAATAGAATAAAAATTCAGGTTACATATATGTACACTGTATATAAAATATACAGTAAAAAGGGCAACAGTGAAATAAGGCCCAAATTATTTGCATAAATGTAATATTGCACTAAAAGTAATACATTCTTGCATAGTAAATAACTGTAGGATTTTATGGAATTTTATGAAAAAGTCATTACAGTTTATGCATATTTAATGTCCTAATGGCCCAGGGAAAGAAGCTATTTGACACCCTGGCTGTGTGGGCTTTGATCGACCTGTATCATCTACCACAAGGGAGCAGGCTGAATGGGTGGTGGGCTGGATGGAAGGGTTCGGACAGGATAGCTTTGGCTCTTCTGAGGCAACAGGAGGTGGCGATCTCCTCCAGCTGGGGGAGGGGGCAGCCAATAAAAGGTTATAAATAATAAAAGTTGTATGAGGCATTGGTATGATTGAATTAGGGCTTTCAAATATGGTGTGATAAAGGGATGAATTACTTTAATAGTTCAGCTTTTTATGATAATGCATATACGTATTTATTTATTTCCCTGCCATGAAGGAGGGCACTACCAGCCGACAGTTATTTTTAATTATCAATACTGACATTGGCCCAAAATTTCACAGTCGGTGCATCCCTATTAAATATTTGAGTATAGCCTAGTAAATGGGTGCATTTAACAAAATTATATACTTAATTAATTATGCAATAATTTTAATAAGCCTGATGCAAGATTTCACCAAACTGTCAGGCGGCAACGAATGCTGTTTTTTTTTTTCTTTTTTCTGGATGATGCACCCTGCACTTTGAAGGAACTGCCAACATCACCCATGTTCACACCAAACAACGTACACTTCATCTGAATCACTAAATACTGTACATGAGTCATATTTAATCAAAGGGTGCGTTATCTTAATTGCTGAACTTCTGTCTTCATCCAGCACAAACACTCAGCCATGCTTTGACAGTTGGATACATTGGAGCATTAATCGATCCATCCATGTCACTCTGACGTTTCTAATTCATCTCATTTCTTCAAGCGACTGACATCAGTTCATCTTCCCACATCTTCCTCTTCTCCCAGGGCCAAAGGTAACATCCCACTGTGCTGCATTAAACTGTGCATGTGACTCGGGCTCTCAGGCTGTGCATAAGGGAGGCGTCTCAGTCGTTCAGAAAAACACAACATTAAGTTTTTATATCAAAGGGGTGCTGTTCGATGACTGGGATTAGGATCATGTATGCGCTTTATGCTGCAGCCTGTTGAAACTAGTGGTGGAAAATTAGAGTGCAGTGATGTAAAAATACTGGTAAATTACTTAAAATTTAAAATCTTGCTTTGCCCATGCCATAGTGACTCAGAGATGATAAATTAGAATTTAAAAAGAAAGCATTTTTTCCACCATTAGTTGAAACCTTTCTTCATCAAACTGAATGCCTCAGATTAATCAGACTGTAGATTTGATTTTTGGCACCCTAATATTATTGGCTAAAGAAAAGCCTGCAAAGTTACTGCATATAGCCTATGTATTAATATAGTCACCATAAAGTCCAAATGTTATCTCTTCTATTGCCTCAACACCAGTGCTTTTCAACTGGGGGTCCCTGGAATGTTTAGGTTTTCATGGGAAATCTAACACTTCCTAATTGGGCCCAAAAAATTGAAATAATTTGTCATTGTCGTGCATGGGTGCATTGGTGCCTCAAGAACCCATACGCAACAACAGCAAATAATTTGCAGTTTTTTGGACATGATTAAAAAGTGCTACTAGAAGATTTCCCATGGAAACCTGAATGTTCCAGGAACCCCTGG
Organism: Pholidichthys leucotaenia; assembly: GCA_020510985.1. NCBI lineage: Eukaryota > Metazoa > Chordata > Actinopteri > Cichliformes > Pholidichthyidae > Pholidichthys > Pholidichthys leucotaenia. The sequence goes on from CM035850.1 coordinate 42,552,393, forward strand.
TTGAAAAACACTGCTGCACATACGCATGCTAGTTTCTGCTTTATGCTTAAATCATCACAAGTAGTGATGTTATGATGCCTTTTGCCCCTGCCCAGTACCGATTCCGATACCTGAATTTGCATATCGGCTGATGCTGAGTACCGATCCGATACCAATGCATTAAGAAGATAAACTGTTTTATTTATTTATTTTATCCTGTCCTGCAGCTTGGCATGCAGAGCAAATATCTGCTTGTCTTATTGTGCCAAACAGATTTACTTTGCCAAAAGGCGCTCTGTTCATAATTAATATATTTATATATATAAAAGAGATTCTGCAGTGTGGATGTATGTATGTATGTGGCAACTTTGTCCCCCTGCTAACTCAGAGGCCACTTGACTGCAGGCTCTCATCTCTTGCATGGTGATGTCACAGTACCTAAAGAGTGGACTTGACATGGTCTCACTGACCGCTTGACCGTAAGGTCAAAGGTGACTTTTTTAAACCGACCTTTACCAGTGGAGGTGTACGCTGGCGGAGGAATCAAGTGCACCTATCACGGTCGGTGGAGTTTAAGATCTGCAGGTGTCTCTCCACAATACAGGTGTTGTGCACTGGCAGGGAGATGGAGGTACAGGTTACTGCTGGGTGCTAGGACACCTAAACTATATTTGCATTTACCTATATTCACTTTTATTTACTTTAATTTACTCACAAGTGTACACCGGGAATAAAATCGAGTGCACCCTGACCAAAATGGGTTTCTGCTGTGTTCAAATCATGTCTCTGTTTGCTAAATAAACAAGAGCAGAGAGTAATTTTTCATGCGATCACTGCAACAGAAAAAAAAAAAGATGGCAAAATGGTATGTACACACACAGCTGCTGTAATCTAAAAATGATGTAACTATTGGGGTTACAAAGTTCTGTCTCTGCTAACTTCCTCAATATTGTCTTGAATTCCTTGTTTATCCTACTTGCTTTTGAAGTATGGGAAATGTGATGGACACAAATAATGTATGAATTATGGATTTAAAAATGTTTGTAAAAAAGCACCCAGGAAGATGCCTTTTTATGAAGCTCCATCCATCTATCCACCAAAACCTTTCAAATGAACCCCCAAAAAACTTCCCTTCCAACCAAAACATTGCAAAATAAAATTGGATCATTGTCCAGATCAGCAGAAAAAACAAACCATCACAGAAAACAAACATTTAACTAGACAAAAGTTGGCAAGTTTGAGAAAGTTTTTACTTTACAAGAAAAAAAAGCTAATTAGAGAAAAAAATGCAAGGTTATGAGAAAAATTTCAACTCTATAAGAAAGGCTGCAAAAGTACAAGAAATTGAAATTTGTGGAAAAAATGTTGCAAAGTTATTTCCCCATTTAAGTGGGGAAAAAGTCAAATTTCTGAAAGAAAAGCAGCAAATTTAAAAGAAACAAGCAGCAAATTTCAAAAAATAAATAAATTTCAATTAAGTTAAACAGCAGTCAAAATGAAAGGACATACAACAGTAAAACACTATATCATGACTGGAGAATAAAATAATGCATTCAGTAATGAGGTAAATAAATGTCAATTATGTGTTTAAAGCCTACATACTATTATCAGCCCATGGTGCATTTTGTGCTATATAAAACTAATATGAAAACATTAATACATGTTTAATGCTTTATATACCCTTGACAACGTAGGAAGACTGGAGCAATAACCGTCCTTGAATGCTACACAAAAACAATGCATTACAGACATTTGGAAACATCAGCTTTTTATAAGTCGCGCTGCCAAACTCTAGCCTTTATAAATATTACACACGACATTATGTAATGCTGACAATGTTGCAGGTAGGGTGCTTTCTGGGAAAGGGGCCAATTATATGGAAGACCATCCTATTCAAAACATTGCCACGATGTGTAGTTTCTGGAGAGGTGCACGTCAGGTCAATATCCATCCATCCATCCATCCATCCATCTATCCGTCCATCCATCCATCCATCTTCTTCCACTTAATCCTTTTTGGGTCGCGGGGGGGCTAGAGCCTATCCCAGTATCTTTGGGCGAGAGGCAGGGTACACCCTGGACAGATCGCCAGTCCATCGCAGGGCCAACACAGAGAGACAGACAACCATTCACTCTCACAGTCATACCTAAGGACAATTTAGAATCCCCAGTTTGATGCCAATTAACCTAACCTGCATGTTTTTGGCATGTGGGAGGAAACCGGAGAAATCCCGGAGTAAACCCACGCAGACACGGGGAGAACATGCAAACTCCACACAGATCACTGTTGGTCAGGGGCTGGGATCGAACCCAGGATTCCCCGGCCAAGAGTGAGTTGCTGTGCTGCCGCAGTGCTAACCATTTTGAAAAATGAATTTTTAAATAGATCACTACATAAACAGCCGTGCAAGAACAATTTAAAAACTCTTGTGTTAATAAATCTAGTCTCACAAAAATGTGTATAGGTTGCATGCTTACCCACCCTTAAAGAATGTGTAATATACACAGAAAAGTGGCTTATTTGGTGTATATGGCACATTTTGTAAGTATGGGTAAAGCGCCTTCTAGTGGACGAGAAAATAATTACAGTGAAGGAAAGTACCACAAACAATGGGAAGTAGTAGAAACCATGCCTTTTTTTGATTAAAAACAACTACAGCTGACACAAAGTGCTGTACATCAAGGATAAATAAAATGTAAAATATATCCATCCATCCATCCATCCATCTTCTACCGCCTTTCCGGAAGTTCGGGTTGCGGAGGCAGCAGTTCAAACAGAGAAGCCCAGACTTCCCTCTCCCATGTAAAATATAGTAGAAACATATGTTTTTATGGTTTATGTTTCTATTATGTAAAATATAATAGAAGCATAAAACATAAAAACAAATAAAAACAATAAAATACCACTAAAAAGTACAAAATGAGACAGGTTCAAACAAAAGTCATGCTGTAAAAACAAGTAAAATCAATGTCTCATGCTGGGTTGAAAGCCAAGGAGTAAAAACGTGTTTTAAGATGAGTTTTAAAAATGGACAGTGAAGGGGCCTGTCTCATGGGCAAGGGGAGACTTCCATAGTTCAGAACAGCAACAGAAAAAGCTCTGTCCCCTCTGAGCTTCCACTTAGATTTCATTACCTCTTGGAGCAGCTGATCAGCTGACCTGAGAGACCAAGCAGAGGTGTAAGGATGAAGCAACTCAGAGAGGTGAGGCGGTGCAAGGCCTTTTATTGATATAAAAACAATTAAAAGAATTTTAAAGTGAGCCCTAAAGTGCACAGGCAGCCAGTGGAGGGAGGCCAGAATGGGTGTAATGTGCTCCCTCTTACTGTATGTGTTCCAGTTAAAAGATGTGCAAAAACCAAACCAATTACAGTAATTAGTGCTCCTCACTTTGGAATCAGATGGGATAGCCTTCCACCACCACCCCACCCACCTCACAGTCTCACTACTGGTACGCGTCCACTGGACCTATTGTTTCTCTGCTTCCTATTCAGTGTCTTCATTATATGAAATGCACTGCAAAGCGTTTGGCTGTGGTGTGCGATTCGTGCTGTGGTGGGTTGAGTTGCCCTTACTTGTCATTTGCATAAAGTAGGATTTTTTTTTTTTTAACTTTATGCAAATATGCTTCAGCATGCAAAATAGGTTGGTGGCAGTGGTGTTGTGCTCAATGTTTAAACCAGCGGCTTTTGATATCAAATAACAACAGATTCATTACCTGCACCCTTTTCTCCCACATCAAAAATAGTGAATTCATAAGAGGAAAAAACTCTCCTATCACTAGCAGGTGACTCTGCGCAGATTTGGTCTTGATCAAAACTTGCTTAAAATCTCTTTCTAAAGTAGCTGGTGGCGGTTGTCCTTGATCCTACACTAAATGCCCACTGCAGAAACTGGTAAAAATCTGATTAATGTGTCCCTGTTTGAGGTCTTTGAGAATGCAGAGTCCTTCATTCTCACAAATGTTGCTGAGAGGCAGTATACGCTTCCTCTGTAATTTGGGTTTCATTATTCTTTAATTAGTAGTTTATGCTCTGTGGTGGTTTGTTTTAAAGAGATCAGAGAATGTTTACTTGCCCTTCACCATGTTGTCTGTGATGTGAAATCTGGTAGTAGACTGCACACGGCTGGATGCATCGACCAATCAAATGTAGGCTCAGTGCTCCCAGCAGCAGAACCAATGAGATTCCTTCCCCTGGGGAAGGGATCTGTACTTATATAGCACTTTTTCTAGTTTCAAAGACCACTCAAAGCGCTTCACTAGTACTAACCCTCTACCCTAAGGAGAAATAGACACCTAGGGACAATTTAGAATCACCAGTTAACCTAACATCCACGTCTTTGGATTGTGGGAGGAAACCAGAGAACCCGGAGTAAACCCACGCAGCACAGGGAGAACATGGAAACTCCACACAGAAAGGTCCCTACCCCTGCCAGTTTGGGAATTTGAACCTGGAACGTTCTAGCTGTTAGACAGCAGTGCAACCACTGTACCACTGTGCAGGAATCAGTCATCTGCTGTCACTCATACCTGCACTCAATGTATCCCCTAATGTCATTTTTTCCATTAAACAAACAAACAAAAAACAAAGCAGATCAGTGGACATGTGTCATTAGGTTGACAAAAAAGTGAAGGTAGGACACATCATGTGTAATGGCTACGCATTGAAGGGAGAAAATGTGACAGTTACACAGTGTCCTGCAGTGGACTGATGTCAGTTACGCACTTGGGCATCGGATTGGTTTTAAAGAAGAAGAATTGCTTTTCGGTAGTTCACTTTAGTCGGCTTATTTAGGTGTCTGGGAAGTGGCTAAGCACTATTTATGAGCTAAAAAGTGATGTGGTATCGGATCTGGTATACTCAGCGATACTTAGACCTGCATTTTTTTGGCAGTATCGTAGGCATTTCCAACACTGGTATCAGAATCGGAACAACTCTAATCACAAGTAGCTGCATTTTATTCCTTTAGAGAAATAGTCACTATGCATGATACTGACATAAACTATTTTAGCCCACTACTCCTCTTTGTTTAAAACTGCTCAACATGTCAGTATATTTTTTTCCTATTTTCAAAAAAAAAAACTTGTGCACATTCCTATAAGTCTGTCTCCTGCACCTTTCCATCCCATGTGATTCCTCTTCTTCTCCTCATGCACCTTCCTTTTTAACACTCCGTGTTCACATGTACTCAACTTCACTTCTTCTTCTTCTTCTTCTTCTTCTTCTTCTTCTTCTTCTTCTTCTTCTTCTTCTTCTTCTTCTTCTTCTTCTTCTTCTTCTTCTTCTTCTTCTTCTTCTTCTTCTTCTTCTTCTTCTTCTTCTTCTTCTTCTTCTTCACTACGGCTCCTCTCCTTTCTCATCTCCAGCTCATCTCCCGCACCTGTCCAGGCCAAGAGCAGCACCAGCAACACCGGGGTCATCTTAGACATCTCCACCCTGAAGATGGAGCAGCTGGAGAGTGAGGTGCCTCCGCTGCCGCCACGCTTCCGCTTCAGAGACCTGCTGCTCGGGGACCAGAGCTTCCCCAATGATGACAGGTAGGCAGCGGCCTGGGCGTGAGGAGAAATTGTTACTCATGCAGAGAAAGCTGAGAAATGCGGTTTTGGCATGGTCACGCAGACACTTTGGATGAACATTAAAGATCGTTGATTTGAGGCGTCATGAAGACTGGAGAGCCTGTAAATTTGTGGGAGGGATATTGGCTCTCTATTGTCTGTGAAACTGGCCAAAAAAAGAGAGAGAAAAGTGAACAATACAGTATATATAGATATCCTATAAAAGTCAATCATCCCCTTAGATGTTTTCACCCTTTGTTGCTTTTAAAACCTGAATTATGATCAATATAATTTGGCTTTTTTGGCAAAAAGTAACAAAAAAGAACCTCCTTAGTATCAAATGTCTATAAAATTATTCCATTTAGATAAAATATATAATGTATAATAAGTGATTGCATAAATATTCAACCCTATTAGTTTGAGTGCGTTAGTCTGTTTGGATAGGATTCATTCAGGCTTACACATCTGAGCACTGCAAAACTGCTGAACCTTTGTCAGGCTGCACAGTGATTTGTTGTGAGCAGCCCTTTTCAAGCGCAGGGACAAATTTTCTGAGGTTTGGGCTTTGACTTGGCCACTTCTGAACATTCACCTTAATGTCTACAAAACAGCCAGCTTGTCCATGTGGGCCCCACCGTAGGTTAAATCTGCGCTGTCTTATGAGTTTGTCCCAGGTTTCCATATTGGTCTCGTCCATGTTTGTCTGCTTGGACTTTGTCTGTGGCACAGGTAAGCAAGTAATCTGCCTACTCGCCTTTACCCCATCTGGGCCCCACATCAGTCTATAAATGCAAGGAATCTCTGTCTGTGTCTGTGGGTGTGTGTGTCTGTTCCACGCATATCTCTCAAACCGTTCGTCGGACTGACCTCAGATTTTATAAGAGCTTTGCTGAGGTTACGAGGGTGTGCATCCCTGAGTATGGAGTTGCTCAGTCAAAATGTGTAATTTTTATCAATGAAAGTTTAGCCACCGCTCCGTTTCCTCATGCTCTGGCTTCTGGAAGCGTGGGCGGGGTTTCAGATTGACTCTGTACTGATTGGATAATGTGCGGCATCATGACCAGTCACCACAGCGCTCCATGAACAAAACAAGAAAGTGAAAAGCGACAAATCTGGCCAGAAAAATATAATACTGAAGATTTAATGCTTAAAAAATTATACTATAATGTTGCCATGATTGCCTGAAAAAAGCGCTTTTTACTCATCTCTGGATGACCAAAGCGCGTTACAGATCCTGCTATCCACCCATTCACACACACATTCACACACTGACGGGGGGAGAGCTGCCATGCACCGGCGCTGACCTGACCCACCAGGAGCAACTGGTGACTGATAATGGTGACTGAACGACTCCCATTCCCCAAAGTGCAAGATACAACACTTATGAATATAAGTCATAAAAGATTACAAAAATAAACTGACAAACAAATAAACAAGGGTTCTTAAACAGTTGCTAATACTGGATGTCCCATTCATTTTCAATAATGAGGTATTCTGTAATTAATATTCACACAATCAAATAAATGGCGTTCACTCCCTTTTATATTTGTCAAAGTCTAACGTGATTGCCTGCAGTGGATGTAAAAAGTCTACACACCCCTGTTCAAATACCAGGTTTTTGTGATGTAAAAAAATGAGACCAAGAAATCATTTCAAAACTTTTTCCACCATTAATGTGACCTATAACCTGCTCCCAAAAACCTGGCATTTGAACAGGGGTGTGTAGACTTTTTATATCCACTGTACATATAGGCTACACCACTTTGCATTCCACTTTCAAACACACCCTATATTTGGGCCTGTAAAGCCTAATTGGGCTACCTGTTTCAGACAAGAATACTTGCTTTCTACAAGCAATGCACTAGTGGGTTTAATGCGAGTGAGGAGGTTTCAGTAACACTGGCGCCATATGTGAAGTCCGTGTCGGCAAACACAGATGGGACCAACATGGAAACTGCAGACAAACAGATATGGACCCAAAGGCAGCCCAAATTTAACCTATAATGGGGCCCACATGGACATGCTGGCTGGGAGGTCTTGCTCTTGCAGGAAAATAAATTTTCTCTGAATTTAACGTTTTCCTGCAGACTGAATCACATTCCCCCCCCCCCCCCGATTTCTGTATATTTTGCAGCATTCATTTTACCCTCTACTAACTAACTAACTAACTAACCTGCACTTATATAGCGCTTTTCTAGTCACAAAGACCACTCAAAGCGCTTTCATTAATACTAACCCTCTATTCTAAGGGCCTATAGGAAACAGATATCTAGGGACCTTTAAAATCATTCCAGGGCCCACTCCTGACAAGAAACCTCACAGTATGATGCTGCCCCCTCCATGCTTCACAGTGGGGATGGTGTGTCTGTGGTGATGTGCAGTGCTTAGTGTCTGCCTAACATCATCTAGACCAGTGTTTTTCAGCCAGAGTTCCCTGAAACATTCAGGTTTCTGTGAGAAATTGTCTAATTTCACTTCTCAATTGGTCAAAAAAATTGAAAATATTTTTTTTTTTCGTTGTGCAAGGGTTCTATAAGCACAAATGCACTCATGCACAACAATGGCAGAATTTTTATAAAATAAGAAAATTAAATACTACTGCATTTTTAAAAAAAAAAAAATGTGAATATCGTAGGTCATGCTTGGGCACATCATACTTGGAGGAGACCCGGGGGTAAACCCAGAAAAAGCACTAGAAAGACAATTAATGAACTCCTTAAGTTGTAAGCAAAACCTGATAGTGTTCCTTAGTTTTGGGGTCAGCTCCTTGCATACTTTTTTTTCGCTGTTTTAGAGCACACAATGGCACAATAAGGACCCCGGTCAAAAACTGCACCCCTAGAACACCTCAGTATGTCCTTCCAGTGCGCTTAAAAGTGTGTTTCACCATTGCGCACTGCACCTTTTCATATTCTACAAATCTCATATTAGTTGTAATGACTCTTGTCCTGCCCAAAGCTGCTGCTCACCTGCAAGCTGCTTTGCAACCCACCACAGCTTCTTCTAGTGACCTAATCTGTTTTATCGGTAACATATGCAATTGTGCATATCAAGCAAGATGACAAAATGAAGGCCAATTTAAATTTTGAATTGATATTTAAACTGGTAATGATGTTTCCATTGTTATATGTAAACACTGTTAGATCCAGTTCTTCAATATGTGGCCTTCCGGAAAAAATCTGTTGCTTGCTCTTGCTTTAAAGCATAAGCAATATATTTTATAAAAAGAACAGTGATTTGAGCTTGTCACATCTCTGCTGTCACCTCCTGTTGTTGTTGTGTTGATAAATACTGTTGTTTGGCTTAATACCCTACTTGAACTCTCCCATTTGCTCCATTTGATGGTGTTACAAATTTACAGTACAGTTATTGCTCTTGGAGTGTTTACCATTGTTTACCCACCCTGCAGAGGAAGGATACAAAAGTGCAGTTTGTAGTGTAATTGTTTCTGTCGTAAGTGCTGTTTTTCTGTGAGTTTGACTCAAGCCAGGAAAACATGTTGGGTGCTGTCCGTGGTGCTGAATGAGACAGGAGTTCCTACAGTATTTGTGCCTATTTGTGAAGTATTTGTAGATTAAAGAAGTTTGACTCAAAGTGCATCTTTCAGCAGCAAGATTGTGACCCAGTTCACAAGCAGAATTCCAAATGAGATCTCTGTGTAATCTACCTTGCCTCTGTACCTTCAGCTTTACAACGCTGTGCTGCAGCTGAGCTGGATAGACATGATCAGTGGATTTTTTTCCCCCTTTCTTTTCAGTTTTGTGAGATCTGCTTCGTCTGTTTTCATGCTGACACCCAAAACAAGCCTCTGCCAGGATTTAAAAATGTAACGCAATGACTCGCCAAAAAAATAAAAGGATCTTCTTTGATGTTACCATTCTGAAGAGCGCTGCCATTCTAAGACAGTTAGTTATGCAATAAGCATTTGTTTTTCTTCAAGATATTTGCTTGTTCCATTCCTCTAAATGGAGCTCTGGGGAGCGGCGATCACATGTAATTTTAGCCGTGATTACAACAGCAGCAAGCCTTTCAGACTGCAGTGCTGTTTGTGTTATTTTTCACATCTATTTTATTTGATTAGGAAAAACAAAATGCACTGCCAAATGCTTTTAGTCAAGGATGACCTTTTCTCCAGCTGTCTCTGCAGCAGTTGCTGTTTTCTTCTCAGCAAACCTGCCAACATTTCCAGCTCATATTTAGGCATCATTTCTCTGTCCATTTGTCCCTGGAATCATGGGTGTATCATAAAAAAATTCTATGTTACATAACTGAAAAAATGCATTTGAAGTGCCAACAATGAACATAAATCTCCCCCTGAAAATTTTCTTATGAATTTGCAACATTTTCCTCAGAGTTGTGACTTTTTTCCTGTCAATTTGCACCTTTTTCGCTTGTAAATATAAACCTTTTTGCTTGTGAAATTGCATTGTTTTTCAAAAAAATGTGCCACTTTTTCATAAATTAGCAACTTTTTCCCCTCTTAATTTGCTTCTTTTTCTAGTAAATTTGCAACTTTTTCCCCTCATAAATTTATTACTTTTTCCCCTGTAAATTTGCAATTTCCGTCATGAATTGCCCCCCAGGGCAGAGAGGAGAGACCCACGCGCAGGACTGCAGTTTGTGAATTTATTAAGAAAAACAAAACACAATATCCAAAACCGTGCTCAATACTAAATCCAAAAGACAAGCAAAGAAAATTTACAATTTACCACACCAGAAGAAGGGCTGGGTTCTGGTGGAGATGAGGGCTGAGAACTTAAGACTCCGGCAAGGAGGAATGAACATAACAGCCCTTAAATACAGCTAAACACAAATGAAACAAATGATGACAGGTGCGACTCACATGAGCGGGCTGGGGAGAAAATGACAATCAGCTGTGAGTCATGAGGAGACGGAGCTGACAGTTTGACAGGAGCACCACCCACCACCAGGGAAAAACCCGGAAGTGCTACTGACAACTGCAACTCCTAAGGGAGAAAGAAAAGAGGAACATAAGCATAAACTGAACATAAACAGGAAAATAAATCATACAAAGAAACAAACTAAAAAACATAGCAGGCATAGAATTCCAAAATGCAAAATTATACCAATAAGGAAAAACCAGAAGGCAAATAACTCAGAATACATTATACAAATAAGGAAAAACAAAAAGCAAAGAAACAGAGCACAGTGAAATCCCCCTGTGCACAGATCATGACAGAGCCCCCCCCCCCCTCCCCAAGGGGTGGTTACCAGACACCCCGAGCAACATCAACAGAAAAACAAGGGCCCACCCTCACTAAGAACCCACCCCACCAAAAGACAAGAAAACAACCCCACCCCGGGTGGGAGGAGGGGGACCCAGGCACGGAGAGACCGAAACAAACCAGAGAAAATAATACTCCCATGACTCACACCTCAGCAAAACCCAAACTAGGAGAAAAAAAAAAACGCTCAAGCTCCACACCAGACAAAAATCAGGGACGAAGGCTCCCAAGACCAAGGAGCTAGGCATTTCCGGTGGCCGGCCGAAGTCCCAAGCCTGGCAGATGGCAAGGTGGTCAGAGCTGGGTGGCCTACCGGACAATATGGGCCACCCAACCCAACAGCACAGTCTGTCAGGCGGTCGGCCAGAGTTCTTTAACCACCAGCACAGAAAAGGTGGACCGGGGGCAGCTGTCCAACTGGGACGACCAGAGATGAAGAGGATGGAGGAATAGGGGGAACCTTGACGACATCAAACGGAGGAGAGGGGGAACCATGATGACATCGGGCAGAGGAGAGGGGAACCACAATGGCATCTGGCAGAGGAGGGGGGAACCACGACAGTGTCTGGCAGAGGAGGAGGGAACCACGACGGTGGCTCTGGGCTGGAGCAGAGTTGCACCCGTGGTGGCTTCGGGCTGTAGCAGAGTTGCACCCGCGGTGCGGTGGCTCCGGGCTGAAGCAGAGTTGCACCCGTGGTGGACCCGGACTGGAGCAGAGTTGCACCCACGGTGGCTCCGGGCTGGAGCAGAGTTGCACCCGCAGTGGCTCCGGGCGGGAGCAGAGTTGCACCCACGGTGGCTCCGGGCTGGAGTAGAGCTGCATCCGCGGTGGCTCCGGACTGGGGTACAGTTGCACCCTGGGTGGACCCGGACTAGGCCGGAGCTGCACCCTTGATGGCCCCAGGCTGGGATAGAGCACCCGCAACTACCTCAATTGATGGGGAAGCAGCACCCTTGGAGGCCCTGAGCTGGGGCGGAGCACCCGCAAAGACCTAAGCCGGAGGGGGAGCAGCACCCACGGAGGTCCCGGGCTGGGATGGAGTACCCGCGACGATCTCAATTGATATATATTATATTTTATATTCTAGTAGGAGCTCCGTCTCCGCTAACTGGACCTCCCTGCGCTCCTCCAGCTCCTCGGCCGATGGTGTGGGCCACAGTTCATTAGGAGAAGGTGGGGCTGCTGTGTCGGGGCCAGACGGTGTCCATTCGGGACCTCCGGGGACTGTTGAAGATGTAGGTTCCGGATGGGACGAGTGAGTCTTTCGCGCCCAGGTGCGCTTCTTCTTGTGCCCTGGTGGCACTGAAGGGGGGTCCCTCGCCAGGCTACAGAGTTTGCGCTGTGCGTTGATCACCAAGGCGAGGAAAACTGTGAGACCTGAGTAGCTCCAAAGACTGGGATGTGTCTCGATCACCCAGGGCGGGCCGTCCACAAACCCCCAAGCCTCCTCAGGCGAACTGAAGAAATGCAACATCTCGCCTTCCAGTCTGAAAAAGTTAGCCACCGATCGTTCCACCTGGCACTCTACCACCAATCAAGCCATTCAGTTCTTTGAAGACTGCCACATGCATGCCAGGGAGGATTGCCAACGCCACACGCAGCAACTCAACCCTTGACCCGGAGATGGTATTCCTTGTCCAACCGGTGGGCGGAGGTGTGCCTCTGCGAGTGGTCTACCCAGTTATCAACGCAGCCATCAGCAACATCCCCAATACAGATGACGTAGGGTAGCAGAGAAGATGTCGTCATCGCATAAGCAATGGACAACCAAAGATGAGTGTAAATTTGCTACTTTTTTTAATGAGCAGTTTTTTCCTTCATAATCTTGTGACTTTTTTCTTGTACATTTACATATACAGTGGATATAAAAAAAGTCTGTTCAAATGCCAGGTTTTTGTGATGTAAAAAACCCCAAGATAAACCAAATCAATCAAAAGACCAAGATAAATCATTTCAAAACTTTTTCCACCATTAATGTGACCTATAGCCTGCACAACCCAATTGTAAAACAAACTGAAATCTTTTAAGGGGAAAAATAAAAAAAACTTACAATAACCTGCTTGCATAAATATGCACACCCTCTTATAACTGGGAATGTGGCTGTGTTCAGAATTAACCAATCACATTGAAACTCATGTTAAATGGGAGTCAGCACACACCTGCCACCCTTTGAAGTGCCTCTGATTAACCCCAAATAAAGTTCAGCTGTTCTAGTAGGCTTTTCCTGACATTTTTGTAGTCACATTTTACAGCACAAGCCACGGTCTGCAGAGAGCTTCCAAAGCATCCAAGGGATCTCATTGTTTGAAGATATCAGTCAGGAGAAGGGTACAAAAGAATTTCCAAGGCATTAAATATACCATGGAACACAATGAAGACAGTCATCATCAAGTGGAGAAAATATGGTCTAACAGTGACATTACCAAGAACTGGACGTCCCTTCAAAATAGATGAAAAGATAAGAAGAAAACTGGTCAGGGAGGCTGCCAAAAGGCCATCAGCAACAGGAGTTGAAGGAGCTGCAGGAATTTCTGGCAAGTACTGGCTGTTTAGTACATGTGACAACAATCTCCTGTCTTCTTCATATGTCTGGGCTATGGAGTAAGGTGGCAAGATGGAAGCCTTATCTTACAGAGAAAAACATCCAAGCCATTTTAAATCTCCCAAATGCATGTGGGAAAATGTGTTATGGTCCGATGAAACCAAGGTTGAACGTTTTGGGAATAATTCCAAAAGGTATATTTGGTGCAAACACAACACTGCTCATCCCCAAAAGAACACCATATCTACGGTGAAGCATGGTGGTGGCACATCATGATTTGGGGCTGTTTTTCTTCAGCTGGAACTGGGGCCTTAGTCAAGGTGGAGGGAATTATGAACAGTTCTGAATACCAGTCAGTGCCGGCACAAAACCTTCAGGCTTCTGCTAGAAAGCTGAAGAAGAGCTTCATCTTTCAGCACACCAATGATCCAAAGCATACATCCAAATCAACAAAAGAATGGCTTCACCAGAAGAAGATTAAGGTTTTGGAATGGCCCAGCCAGAGTCCAGACCTGAATCCAATCGAACATCTGTGGGGTGATCTGAAGAAGGCTGTGCACAGGAGATGCCCTCACAATCTGACATATTTGGAACGTTTTTGCAAAGAAGAATGGGCAAATACTGCCACATCAAGATGTGCCACACTGATAGACTCCTACCCAAAAAGATTGAGTGCTGTAATAAAAGCCAAAGGTGCTGCAACAAAGATTTTATTTTTTAATTTAACCTTTATTTTTACAGGGTAGTTCCACTGAGAGCCATCCTCTCTTTTTCAAGGACACCCTGTTCACACTCACACAGTTACATATTCACACCTGGAAGCTGCCCAGTACAACCACATACTGACCTGTGGCCACTGAGCAGCTCTACTGGAGCAGTTGGGGTTAAGGGCCTTGCTGAAGGGCACCACAGTGGGGTTAAGGAGGGTGGGGCAAACACTGCTATTAGTTTAAGGGTGTGCATATTTATGCAAGCAGGTTATTGTAAGTTTTTATTTTTCCCCTTAAAAGATTTCAGTTTGTTTTTCCAATAGGGTTGTATAGGTTATAGGTCACAGAGAAATGATTTATCTTGGTTTCATTTTTTTACATCACAAAAAGCTATCATTTGAACAGGGGTTTGTAGACTTTTTGTATCCACTGTATATGGATGCAGGTTATTTTTTTATTCTGTAATGATTACATTTTTTTTCTGTTCATCAAGAAAATGACCAAATTAAATTTTTTTTATCAGATGTGAGGACTTTTTAAAATTGTTTATTGTAAAGGGTTTGAACTCTTCCCTGTTCCAAAAACATGGCCCCCAAACACAACCTTGCATAGGCCCCCCGAAAAAGCTAGAAACAGCCCTGACCGCAATAATACCTATAGTGTCACCCTCAATATTTACTTGTGAGAAAATGTTTTTGTTTATTGTCCCCCCCAACAGCGAAATGAAATATCCACCCATGCCTGCCAACCATTATCCCTAATGTCCAGGGATCAATCAACACACAGCGGTCTTTTTTCTTAATACAGGGATGCACAAGAAATGACAAACATACACATACGGGACTGCATTTTTTTTTCCTTTCAGTCCTCATCTTCATGGACTATAAATACAGAAACATGTCACGTATTTTACAAGCAGAATTTACAGTATGTCTGGCTGTCTGCATATAGCTTGAAAAAGTCACATTGAGTGGTTGCACCACCGTGGGCAAATGGGTGGGTTCAAGTGGGCTGGCCTCTTCCCATGTTTTCAAATGCACTGACTCACAGGAGCGGGTCATCTATAAAACAGCGCTTCAGACTTTTCAGATTTAGAGGAGATAAAAAGCTGGGAGGATAAAAGAGAAACAGACAGAAAGAGATCATTCCTCTTGCTCCCCCCACTTTCTGTTTCTCTTCTAATCTAAAGGATGGAGTGTTGGTGGCAGTACTTTATAATGCAGCCTGCAAATTACAGGGTAATGATATGGTAAGTGCCAGGATAAAAAATAGGGGGAAAAACAGTTTAAACAGGACAAGTAAGGGGTAGGTACACAGGCCGCATCATGCACTGACTTTCATCTGACATAATTACCCTTTAAGTACAGGTCAAAACAGGAAAAAAAACATTTAAAACCTATTTCACCTTGTTTTTATCCTGTTTTATCCCATTTCCTTAATTTTTTCCCTGTTTTTTCCAGTATGTTCCATTTTTTCCTGTACTTACCCTATTCTTCGCCCCACTTTTTTCCCCACCATTTACACTGTGCTTTCCTTGTTGCCTCCCCCTTTTCTCCAGGGTTTACATTAAACTTAGTCTATTTTTTCCTGTACTCACCCTGGCCTCCCTTTTTTCCTAGTATTTACCCTGTACTTTCCCTGCTGTTTCCCTGTACTTGTCATAGATTGCCCCTCTGGGCAGAGAGAGACAGTACTTACCCTGTTGCCTCCCCATTTTTTCCCAATCTTTACCCTGCACTTACCCTGTTTTTCCCCTGTACTTACCCGGTTCCTGTCACCCGTTTCCCAGTGTGTACTCTGTACTTCTTCGGCTCCTTCCAACCTTTTCCCCCCAATGTTTACCCATTACTTATATTTTTCCAGTAGCATAACTGTCAGATGAAAAAATTCCAGTCACAATAAAGTTTTTTCATATTGATCAATATCAATATATATTGTGATATGAATCAAATCACTATTTCTGTCAAGCTTAAAGGTTCCTTTTTACTCCTAAGTGAGATGTGAAACTATAACAAGATTCATTTTAAATATTTATTTTCTGTCAGATGTTTAACCTGACAAATGTAGTGCAGAACATTATACAACTGTATTTCAATTAATTATAAAACATAAAATAATGAATATTTTATAATATTCTGCTCATCAACTTGCCGATAGCTGAGTGAAGTACATGCCCAAAGCACTGCAGCCATGTCCACTTGTTTAGTGATGTGGCCTTCACTACATTTGTCCCACTGTCTGTTGTGATGCAGAAGACAAGTCTGCACGCAGTCTCCAGGATGCAAGTGCTTCGGTCAGTCCTAAAGCAAAGACTTCACCTGTATGGTCTTCAGGAAAGTTTGAAGAAATTTGCTTTTCAAATTCCAATCTTGATCAGTGAAGTGGGCAGTGAGGCTCATGTATGGTTCAGATGTGCAACTTGACCACAAATGTGACGTAGTAGCACAGTATGGCAGACTTTGCAGCTCATTTTCAACAGTTTTGCTACATTCCGTGTACAGCTGCGGAAGTGCTGTCTGGGAGAAATATTTACAGCCAGGGAGTTGGTAACGAGGGTCAATTACTTTAATCAGCCACTTAAATCCAACATTCTATGTGCTCAACAGGATGGCACTGCTTCAGATGGTAAAAAAAAAGATTTGTAGTGTTACCTGATTTTGTGGAAACATGCTTGACAGTCTGCAGTGCACGCTACGCTGCTTCTTGTCAGACCTGTCAGATGAATAGTCAAAATATCGCCACATTACTGAATTCTTCGGATCATTTTCAACAATCTCCTCGTCTATTGAGCATTGGGTGGCGTCCGTTTTGGTATCTTCTTTGGTAACGCTGTCACTGGACTTTTCATTATTGTTTTCTGTCATCTCCTACATGGCTGTGCTAACCCATACATTAGCAGGTGTGATAGGTTAAGCCCTGGCTACGTGCTGGTCATATGCGCCTATGCACACTATTGTGTCCGTCCATTGAACGTGACTTCCAGCCACGTGATTGGTTTGGTGCGGTGTATTCTCATTTTCATTGGCTTTTCGTGTTGCCTGTCAAAACATGGAACGGATGACTTCTATCGAAGTTCTATCGAAAATGCTTTATGTCTCTATCGAGGAAAAGTTATTTCACGATAATTATCATTACTGTTTTATCGCCCAGCCCTAAGCGTAATTAAATCAGATGAAAATTGAGATGTTTCCCTGATTTTTAATCCTTTTTCCCAGTACTTACCTGCTCTTTTGCTGTTTTTTCCCATACGTAAAGCATAAGTTGTCACCACACGGTTTGATGAGACTGGACCCAATTGCTGGACGTAAGTTTTTAAACAATTTACTTGAGCTGGTCACCCAGACACAACTCGAGGGCTTAACAGAAATTAATTACTGCTGCTCAGAAGCAGCAACAAAAAACAAGGCAAAAACAGACTGGATAAGCCAGGATACAGATCAGGCTGAAGCGTGTAATCATGCCGACATGACTAGACAAAACGGAGCGTGTTGTTCACGCAGCATGACTAAAGAACCTGAGCTGAACAGAAGTGGAACAAAACTTAAATACTCAAGGGCACAGTCAAAACAACCCAGCACAGGTGGGGAAACCAATAATGACAGACGACTGGCACATGAGGCAAACGGGGCCACACACACACAACCACAAACAGAGGGAGACACAGAACATGAGCAGGGGATCAGGGGAGACAAGACCATGACAATCATAATGTGGATAGTGACCAAACTAACGCCTTGATCATAATGATAATGATAATAATACTAATTACGGGACTAAGAACAGAATCAAGAAACCAACAAAGGCTGTGGATTGAGTCCATGCTCAAAAGAAACACACTATGAATCAAGATGAAGACATGAGACCCAACCCACACTCTGATATAAGTGTGTCAGATGAAAGTTGATGTAAAACAGCCCATGCTTTTGTACTAATTCTTCATTTACCCAGTTTTTTCTATTGTTTTCCAGTATTTACCCTGATTTTTCCCTGTTTTTATTTCCTGTACTTACCCATTTTTTCTCCCTTTTCCTCTACTTACCTTGTACTTGTCCTTATCCCCCATACTTATAGCGTAATTATTTATCGAATAAAAGTTAAGACATAATACATTCATGCTGATGTACTTACCCCTTACTTGCCCTGTTTTTTACCAATTTTTTTCACAGTTCCTCCCTGCCTTTTCTCCCTTTTTTCCTGGTATTTAGCCAGTTTTAGTCTTTCCCCAATTTTAACATGTTTTTACTCTGTTTTATCCATTTTTTTTGCAGCACTTGCCCTGATTTTTTTCCTCCTTTATCTGTTACTTGCCCTGTTCTTTCCCTGTTTTCCCCCAATAGCATAATTATGTCAGATGAAAGATGAGCGATAATATAGCCTATGCTTTACTTACCCCTTTTTAACCCTGTTTTTGACATGGTTAGTGACCCAAGAGACAGACGCTGACACGAGTTGACAACAGACAATTATCTTTTATTAATAAAGTGTGAGTGTAGTGTGTGAATGGATGAGTGTGTGGTTGTCTGGTCACTGGAGATGAGCACGTCTTGTGGCAACCTGGCAACCCTGGAACATACAAGCACAAATGGTTACTGCTGCTCATTAGCGTTAAGAGACTTTGTGCTGGTGATGCTTACTTGCAGGTCCCACAGTGTAAGTTTTGCTGGCTCCTTGTGTCCGTGAGTTGTGGTGCTCGTGGTGCCCGGCGAAGCGGGGGTGAGGAGGAACTCCAAGGTGGAGGGGATAGTGCCCCGTCGGCTGATGAGGATTGTCCGCCGCCTGGGAGGTCCACCTGTGCACAGGGGAGAGAACTAACAGAGGTTGAGTGCTGGGATTGCTTACTTGGCTTGGCTTGGCTTGGCGTGCGCTTCTTGACTTGTGGTCGAGATCTCGGCGCATTACGTGGTAAGGTTGACAGACGACTCCGTGCCGAGGAGTCCGCGGGTCGAGCTTTTAAAGCCTGCTGATTGCCACCTGCTGGAGTGAGCGCAGCTGAGGATGATGATAATGATGACGGCCTAGCGGCCATCATGACAGTTTTATCTGTTTTGTTCCAGTACTTACCCCGATTGTTTCCCTGTTTTTTTCTGTACCTACTCATTTTTTCTTCCATCTTTTTCCTCTGCTTACTCTGTACTTACCCCTTTTTCTGTACCTATAGTGTAATTATGTCAAATGAAAGTTAAGGCACAATCAGGAGTGGCTCGTGGGACATCTGTTGTGCCGAGTTCAACTCGCTTGCCAAGAATAAGCGACTTTCACATCTCGGCTCGCGCAAAGCATCATGGGAACGTGGCTACCAAACATGCTCTATCGATACATTTAGTTTATGGAAAGTTCCTGATCTACAAGTATATTGTATGCATAGGGGTCTTCTCGGTTGTACCTGCAAACGCAAGGATGAACTAGTTGCGCTTGCATTCACGGCCACGTTGCAGAAATTGGCCAAAATGGCCCCCTGTATGTACGCTGACATAGCAGATTTTTTGTTGTCAAAGGAACAAGCACCCTTACTTGCGAGACTCTGAAACGACTACAAAGAAGGTAAGCGAGTGGTTTGACAGCTCAGCTTTGATCCCACTGAGGAGGCAAATTACTCGTGAACAGACGCACACACCTCTACTTGCGAGGACCCCTAGTCTTTAGCTCCACAGATATTAAATGCGGCTCTTGCAAAGCCTGAAGAAAGCATCACTACGCTGACCAACACGCTATTCAAGACAACACTACACCAGCCTCACACCAGCCTCACTCAGCATGATAAAATCTGACCAAGAAAAGTTGACGACACATCCCTACTCCAGCACCAACAACAAACAGCACCAAATGGGACACAAAAATGCCAAAATAATTAAATCAAATGAAAAGAAATGTATTACGATGTGTGACAAGCATTTGTAAAATTGTCCCTTTTATTCCTTGATGTCACTTGGTCCTGTTAAGAGATGTAGGGCTGTGCGATATGACGATATATATCGGCTGACGATATAAAAATGTCTATCATTTCATAGAATACTCTATCATTTATATTGTATTTAAAATGCACATACTGTAGTGTAGTTATTTATAATGTAATTTGAGGCACAGGGTGGTGGCTTTGCCTCCTGGTCATGCCACTGCCCGTGACTATAAAAGGGCTGTAGGCAAGGGGGAGGGGCCGGGGAATGAGGACTCTTTGCCACCCTCCGCCTGGCGGTTGTGTGTTGCACCTGTGCCTCTTCAATAAACGTGTGTTCGGTTCTACACTTGGCCTCGTCCTTTGCTCCATATCAGACATAACACATACCCCGTTTATTCAGTAAAGCTCCTACCTCGCCACTACTTGTCAGCACCCCATCTCTTTCCCGCAGTGCACGACTGCACGCAGCGGAACAGGTGTGGTGGTTGGCTAGGCTTCAGTCCCATGGTTGCTAATGCTAGCTCCAAACTAGCGGTTCAGATAGCTGTTACTCCTGTTTGCCAGAGATGTGGGACTGTTTTCCATTGTGCTGCGTCAGAGAGGATAGTTCGCTAACCTTGTTTTAATAGGAGGTAAGTGTGGCACACATATTGTGGATGCTCTGACTGCATATGTATAGCACAGTGATTGAGATGCTTAAGACTGCATATGTATTTTGTAACCTCACGTCTTAGAAGGAACAATAAGTCTGGACCTTCTGGGGATAACAGTAGGAGGTGGAGGTACCTTTAGCAATGACTCTGAAAGGACTTCCTGACCTCCTGGGGTCAGGTGGAGGAAGAAGAGGCCCGGGGGAGAGGTATTGTCGATGGGGGGTTTAGTGACAATGTGATTCTGTACTTTGATGTCCCAGGTATAAAAGTGGGGGATTGGAGTAGTTCGCTCTCTTTTCCTGTTTGAGAGATGGTTGGAGATGTGAGATGATCAATAAATCTGAATTGAGAAATAAATTCAGCCTCTTCATTTCACGCTCTCCACATTGGTGACCTGAAGACGTACAATGACCAGAGACAGTTCCCCTGAGCCAGACTCGCCAGGGACCGCTAGAGCAAGCGCGGTCTCAGTCAAGCTTCCAGAGTTCTGGCAGGACAACCCAGACTCGTGGTTCCTCCTGGCCGAAGCCCAGTTCGCACTTGGGGGAATAACAGCAGATGACACAAAATTCTACCATGTCATCGCCAAACTCGACAACCGCACAGCCCGACACGTGCGGAGCCTGGTGCAGCATCCGCCCGCTGGCGACAAATACAGCGGGTTGAAAGCTGCCCTCATCCAGCGTTTCACGCCCTCAGCCAAGGAGAGAGCTAAGAAGCTCCTAGCTCTGCACGACTTGGGAGGACGCACGCCTGTCGACCTGATGGAAGACATGCTGCAGCTGAGAGGCTCAGACAACGACGATTTCCTCTTCACGCAGACCTTCCTGAGAACCCTACCATCGCAGACGAGGGTGACCCTGGCAGGATCTTATTTTGTGACCCAGCGGGACTTCCGCGCGCTGGCCCAGGAGGCGCAGCAGATCCTCAACTCCAGCGAGGAGCACACGGCCACCGCAGCAGCGGCAGATCTCGGCGCGGCGACCGGGAGCAGCGGGGGGCCAGAGGCAACGGAGGCGATCCCACCAACAATGGCAGCAGCGAAGTCCCGACGCAGCGGAGGAAACGACTTCTGCTTTTACCATCGTCGTTTCGCAGAGAGGGCGCGCAAGTGTGTACCGCCGTGCCAGTTCAAGAGCTCGGGAAACGCCAGGACCGGGAGTCGCTAGCAGCGGCGACACTCGGCGAACGGAACAAGCTGCTCTACCTGACGGATGTGCGCTCTGGGAGGCACTTCCTCGTGGACACGGGCGCCCAAGTGAGTTTCATCACCCCAACCTACGCTGACTGGCTGGCAGGCCCCCGTGGTGACGGAGCAACAGCGGCGAACGGCTTGAGCATTAAGACCTTCAGTGAAAGGACTCTGCTTCTGTCCCTGCACGGCCGCACATATGAATGGACTTTTATTATAGCGGCGGTGAGTTTCAACATGTTAGGTGCCGATTTTCTGTGCTCACATGGGTTGTTAGTTGATCTTTCCAATAGACGCCTAGTTAATGCACTTTCCTTTTACTCCATTCCTTGTGCAGCTCGAGTGTCCCCGCCACCAGCACAGACCAACGTCACCACAGCAGGCGGTAAGTTTCACACACTCCTCACTCAGTTTCCAGCACTCACAGTTCCCACTTTTTCGGCAACAGTTGCGAAACACGGGGTGGAGCACTTTATCACTACCACTGGCCCCCCCGTCTTTGCGAAAGCTCGGCGTTTGGATGCAGCTAAACTGTCCATAGTGAGCGAGGAGTTTGCCAACCTGGAAAGGTTAGGCATCATCCGGCGTTCAAAGAGCCCATGGGCCTCCCCACTGCATATGGTCCCTAAAGCTGACGGCTCGTGGAGACCTTGCGGTGATTTCCGCAGGTTGAACAACGCCACAGCACATGACCGCTACCCAATCCCACATATTCAGGATTTTTCGGTGCATCTGGCGGGGGCGCGCATTTTTTCTAAAATAGACTTGGTCCACGGTTATCATCAAGTCCCAGTGCGCGCTGAGGACATCCCCAAAACAGCGGTGATAACTCCGTTTGGACTTTTTGAGTTTTTACGCATGCCGTTTGGGCTTAAAGGTGCTGTGCAAACCTTCCAGCGCATGATGGATGCGGTGTTGCGCGATCTCCCTTTTGTGTTCGTCTACCTGGACGACATTTTGGTAGCCAGCGCGTCCGAAGTAGAACACGAAAAACACCTCACGGAAGTTTTCCGGAGGTTGGGAGAGCACAGGTTAATAATCAACCCAGCTAAGTGCCAGTTCGGGGTGGCGCAGATCGATTTTTTGGGGCACCGCGTCTCCCCAGAGGGGGCAGTTCTGCTACCGGACAAAGTGCGCGCAGTGGCAGATTTTCCCCAGCCACAAACGGTCAAAGCACTACAGGAGTTTTTGGGAATGGTGAATTTTTATAACCGTTTCCTCCCCCGCGCAGCGCAGCTCATGCAACCATTATATGCCGCGCTTAAAAAGCAAAAACCCTCCAGTGCAATCGAGTGGTCCCCGGAGCGGGAGCGCGCATTCGCGGAGGTAAAAAAAGCCCTTGCAGACGCTGCGTTGTTGGCTCATCCAGTCCCAACGGCCCGCATAGCGCTCACCACTGATGCGTCAGACGTGGCCATAGGGGCGGTAGGGGAGCAGCACGTGGCCAGGGTTTGGCAGCCGCTGGCCTTTTTCAGCAGGTCCTTGCGTGAGGCCGAGCGAAAATACAGCGTGTTTGACAGGGAGCTGTTAGCGCTTCACTTAGCCATTCGCCACTTCCAATTCTGGCTAGAAGGTCGGCGTTTCACCGCGTTTGTCGACCACAAACCACTCACTTTTGCGATGGCCCAAATTTCAGAACCATGGTCGGGCCGGCAGCAGAGGCAGCTGGTCGCAATTTCGGAATTTACTACTGATATTCAACACGTAGCGGGTAAACTCAATGTAGTGGCAGACTGCCTCTCTCGCGCGATAACCGCACCAGTCCGCGCAGAGGTAGATTATACTACCGCAGCCACTGACCAAAATAACAGCGCGGAAGCGCACGCGGCCCCAGTTCATGTGGGAATAGACTATGCAGCCATGGCAGCGGATCAGGGTAGCGATGCGGACGTATGCACGCTCCAGTCTGGACCAACAGGGTTAAGGCTGGAGAACAGGAGGCTGCAAAATGGTATGCCCCCCCCGCCCTAATCTGCGATGTCTCTACTGGACGACTGCGTCCAGTAGTGCCGGCCGCATGGCGCCGCTGCATTTTTGACTCGATTCACTCCCTGGCACACCCAGGGGTGCGCGCGTCTGTGAAAATGGTAGCAGAAAAGTTTGTTTGGCCGGGCCTGCGCAAGCATGTTAAAGAGTGGGCACGAGCCTGTATGGCTTGCCAGCGGGCCAAAATACACAAGCACACAAAAGCCCCCTTAGAGCCGTTTCACATCCCGGCCAAGAGGTTTGATCATGTGGATGTCGACCTCGTAGGCCCCCTACCATCATCGCAGGGGTACACACACCTTTTGACAATGGTGGATCGAACCACGCGTTGGCCGGAAGTGGTCCCACTGGCATCAACCACAGCTGCAGAGGTGGCCCGCGCGTTTTTAACGGCTTGGGTAGCGCGTTTCGGGGTTCCGTCGGATATTACGTCCGACAAGGGACCTCAATTTGTGTCTGAGCTTTGGTCAGCGATGGCCCACAGCTTAGGTGTGACAGTTCACCGCACTACCGCTTACCACCCCCAGGCTAATGGTTTATGCGAGCGGTTTTATAGATCATTGAAGGCAGCCCTCAGAGCATCGCTTACGGATGCAAATTGGGTAAACAGACTACCATGGGTTTTATTAGGGTTGCGTTCTGCACCTAAAGAGGACTTAAAAGCCTCCCCAGCAGAGTTGGTTTTTGCACAACCTCTCCGGCTGCCAGGAGAGTTTCTGCCAGATAATCCGGCGCCAGGGTGTTTCCCTGCTCAGTGGTCACTGATCGACACGGGAGCAGACATGCTTCCGGGCCCCGTTCACCACACCTTTCCGCGTGTTTTTGTGCCCAAATCTTTAAAAAATGCAGAGTTTGTTTTTGTCAGGCACGAGGCTCAGCGCCCAGCCCTGCGTCCACCCTACGATGGCCCATATAGAGTGCTGGAAACAGGTAATAAGCATTTTGTGCTAGATTTGGGGGACAGGAGGGAAACAATTAGTATAGACAGACTTAAGCCTGCTTTTGTGATGGCCGACGAGACTGCGCGAGTGGCGAGGGCTCCTCGACATGGCAGACCCCCCAGGGAGCATGCCCCAGACCCCCCGCAGGGATCAACTAACAGTTCTCATCCTCAGATAGCAGATTCACTGCAGGATGGTGCCGCAGGAGCTGCGAAGCCCGCCTACAGCAAGTTTGGAAGACGGTTGAAGCCCAGACAGCATATGGACTGATGTCGTGGTTTTATTATGTTGTGTGGACTATGTTGTATTGTTTCATCTTCGACGTTTGGGGGGGGGGGGTTATGTGGCACACATATTGTGGATGCTCTGACTGCATATGTATAGCACAGTGATTGAGATGCTTAAGACTGCATATGTATTTTGTAACCTCACGTCTTAGAAGGAACAATAAGTCTGGACCTCCTGGGGATAACAGTAGGAGGTGGAGGTACCTTTAGCAATGACTCTGAAAGGATTTCCTGACCTCCTGGGGTCAGGTGGAGGAAGAAGAGGCCTGGGGGAGAGGTATTGTCGATGGGGGTTTAGTGACAATGTGATTCTGTACTTTGATGTCCCAGGTATAAAAGTGGGGGATTGGAGTAGTTCGCTCTCTTTTCCTGTTTGAGAGATGGTTGGAGATGTGAGATGATCAATAAATCTGAATTGAGAAATAAATTCAGCCTCTTCATTTCACGCTCTCCACAGTAAGTAACATTAACACCATGTCTAATTATAAAATGTTAAATGACGATTCTAAGTAGTACTAACTGGAAACATGTAGCAGACCATCGTTTTTTTGGTTTAAATTACTGCTGAGTATCTTAGTTTTGTCTGAATTTTTTTTTATTAAAGGTACAAAAATGTATGATGGTGGCATGCAAAATAAATAAATACATTAAAATGGGTCAGAGGAGCTACTGTACTTTTTATTCATATATGATAGAGAAGAAAAACCTGAAATTTATGAGAATCAAGTCTCAAATGCACATTACAAAACTATTATATAACACTGCAAAATTATAAGGGAAAACGGTACATGTAAAAAAAAAAAGAGATGGTCCTTTTTATATGATTATCCAAACTGTAGAATTTACAGAAAATGTATATTGTGATATATATCGCTATCGTGATATAAGATGACTTACTGTATATTGTGGTTTGAATTTTTTGCCATATTGTAGAGCCCTAATTTAATGCATTATTTAGGAGTTGTGTGTCTTGTTAGATTCTACAAGAATGGCTGTTTGTCATTAAATATTAACATAAAAATTATTTAACTGATTTTTGGGGGGGCACTTGGTGGGCTTTTGGCATCCCATAAAAATGATTTCATTCATTACTTGGGCCTTTGGGATCCTGTCTGGTCCCGTTCAGTGCTTTTTGTTATTTAGTCAAACTGCACATAAATGGAAAATATTTTCCACAATCATATAAAGAGTTGAAAGTAAAACAGCATACAGGCATAGATGCATACAGGAGAGAAATCGATTTTAACTCACCATTTACCATGTCTTTACATGGATCTGGATAAATTCTTTATGTCATCAAATCCAGTAATTCAGTAGTTGCAAAATGCAAGGCCAAGGCTAACATTGCTAAGCAGGTTAGCAACTCCACTCGTCCAGGTATCGTGAGCGCGATCTTGCTGCATCCTGACTTCTTTATATTGTCCAGTTTAGGGGAAGGCCTTGGACTATTTTTAGCTGGTGTTCAAAATGTAGTTTTGTGGAGAATGTGTGGAAGGATGAGACTGAGTTTATTCCTCAGGTTCAGCTTTATTCACAATCACATCTCCAACATTCAAAAGCAGAAAAAGAGGATGAATTTTCTCACATCTGTCCCTTTTATACCCGGGACATCAAACCTACAGTCACATGGTGTTTAATCAAACATACAGTCACATGGTACTTAATCCCAGTCACAATGTGACTTCCCCCAATCTTAACACCATCTACCCCCTAGTCTCCTGTGGTCTGGAAATCTCTCAAGGTCATCTCCTTGAAACAAAAGGCCAAATCTCACTCTCTCCTGTTACCTCTAGGAGGCTCAGTCCCTTTGTTCCCATGAGACGTGAAGCACACAATAAACATACAGTGATATATCTGTGGAGCATATGAAACCAACATATGTGCCCCACATGACCCCCCCCCCCCCAAACGTCTAAGATGGAACAATCATAACTAAAGATGCATGTCATAATAAAATCACTACATATCAGTCCACCTGCCGCTTAGGCCGTAGTCTTCTGCCGTATTTGCTGTAAGCCGGCTTTACTGCCCCCGCAGTGTCCTCCTGCTGTGGGGCTGCTGCCTGTGGATTAGAACTGTTAGTCAATCTCTGGGGGTGTTCTGGGGAATGCTCTCTAGGGGGTCTGCCGCGCCGGGGAGCCCTCGCCAACTGCACAGGTTCGTCAGCCATCACAAAAGCAGGTTTGAGCCTGTTTATGCCAATTGTCTCCTTTCTGCCCCCCAAATCTAGCAAAAAATGCTTATCTCCTGCTTCCAGCACTCTGAACTGTCCATCATAAGGCGGCCGCAAGTTTGGGCGATGGGCATCATGTCTGACAAAAACAAACTCCGCATTTTTTAAAGCTTTAGGCACAAAAACGCGCGGGAAGCTGTGATGAACTGGGCCAGGAAGCGTGCTCGCTCCCGTGTCGCTCTGCAACAGCTGAGCGGGGGGGCACTCTGGCGCAGGATTATCCGGGAGAAACTCCCCGGGCAGCCGGAGTGGCTGCGCAAAAACTAACTCAGCTGGGGAGGCTTTTAAATCCTCTTTAGGTGCAGAACACAACCCCAATAAAACCCATTGTAGCCTGTCCACCCAATTTGTATCCGTGAGCGACGCTCTGAGGGCTGCTTTCAATGACCTGTGGAAACGTTCGCATAAACCATTAGCCTGTGGGTTGTACGCGGTAGTGCGGTGGATCGTTACCCCCAGGCTGCGGGCCATCGCTGACCAAAGCTCGGAAACAAATTGAGGACCTCTGTCGGACGTAATGTCCGACGGAACTCCGAAACGCGCTACCCATGCTGTTAAAAACGTGTGCGCCACCTCCTCGGCTGTGGTTGATGCCAGTGGGACCACTTCCGGCCAACGCGTGGTGCGGTCGACCATTGTCAGAAGGTGTGTGCACCCCTGTGACGGCGGGAGGGGGCCTACGAGGTCGACATACACATGATCGAACCGCTTAGCCGCGATGTGAAAAGGCTCCAAGGGAGCTCTCGTGTGTTTGTGTATTTTGGCCCGCTGACAAGTGACGCAGACTGCTGCCCACTCCTTGACTTGCTTGCGCAGGTTCGGCCATACAAATTTCTCTCCTACCATTTTGACCGACGCGCGCACTCCCGGGTGCGCCAGAGAATGGATCGAGTCAAAAACGCGGCGGTGCCACGCGGCTGGCACCACCAGATGCGGTCGTCCCGTGGAGACATCGCAGATTAGGGGGGGCATACCATCTTGCAGCACCCTGTTCTCCAGCCTTAACCCTGTTGGTCCAGACTGGAGCGCGCGCACATCCGCGTTGCTAACCTGCTCCGTGGCCATGGCTGCATAATCTATACCCACGTGGACCAGGGTCGCGCGCGCTTCCGCGTCGCTACCCTGCTCCGCGGCCATGGCTGCAGAGTCTGCCCCCACGGGGCCTGGAGCCGCCACAGCACGTGAGAGGCAGTCTGCCACTACATTATATTTACCCGCTACATGTTGAATATCAGTAGTAAACTCCGATATCACGGCCAGCTGTCTCTGCTGCCGGCCCGACCAAGGTTCTGAAATCTTGGCCATCGCGAAAGTCAGCGGTTTGTGGTCCACGAATGCGGTGAAACGGCGTCCTTCCAGCCAGAACTGGAAGTGGCGGATGGCCAAGTGTAGAGCTAACAACTCCCTGTCGAACGCGCTGTATTTTCGCTCGCTATCGCGCAAGGTTTTGCTGAAAAACGCGAGCGGTTGCCAGGCTCCAGCCACATACTGTTCAACGACCGCCCCATGGCTACATCTGACGCGTCAGTAGTGAGCGCCTTGCGGGCCGTTGGAACTGGGTGTGCCAACAACGCAGCGTTTGTCAGGGCTGATTTGACTTGAGAGAATGCGCGCTCCCGCTCGGGAGACCATTCGATTTTATTTGTGGGTTTTTGCTTTTTTAGTGCAGCATACAATGGTTGCATGAGCTGCGCTGCGCGGGGGAGGAAACGGTTATAAAAATTAACCATTCCCAAAAACTCCTGTAACGCTTTGACCGTTTGTGGTTGGGGAAAATTTGTTATTGCGCGCATTCTATCGGGCAGAGGGACCGCTCCTTCTGGGGAGACGCGATCCCCCAAAAAATCATTCTGCGCCACCCCGAACTGACACTTCGCTGGGTTGATTATTAACCCGTGCTCTGCCAACCTCCGGAAAACTGCCGTGAGGTGGCTTTCGTGTTCGTCTTCAGAAGTGCTGGCTACCAATATGTCATCCAGGTAGACGAACACGAAAGGGAGATCGCGTAGGACCACGTCCATCATACGTTGGAACGTCTGCGCCGCGCCCTTAAGCCCAAACGGCATGCGTAAAAACTCAAAAAGCCGGAAAGGAGTTATTACCGCTGTTTTGGGTATGTCCTCAGCGCGCACTGGAACCTGGTGGTAACCGCGTACCAAGTCTATTTTAGAAAAAATGCGCGCCCCCGCCAAATGAAACGAAAAATCTTGGATGTGCGGGATCGGGTAGCGGTCGTGCGCTGTGGCATTATTCAACCTGCGGAAATCACCGCAAGGTCGCCACGAGCCATCAGCCTTTGGGACCATGTGCAGCGGTGAAGCCCATGGGCTCTTCGAACGCCTGATGATGCCCAGTCTTTCCAGGTTGGCGAACTCCTCGCGCGCTATGGTCAGTTTAGCTGAGTCCAAGCGCCGAGCTTTTGCAAAAACGGGTGGGCCGGTGGTAGTAATAAAATGTTCCACCCCATGTTTAGCCACTGTCGCCAAAAACGTTGGGACTGTGAGTGCTGGAAACTGAGTGAGGAGTGTGTGGAACTTACCACCTACAGCTGTGACGTTGGCTTGTGCAGTTGGCGGGGCCACTCGAGCTGTGCAGGGAACAGAGTGAAAGGAGAGTGCATTAACCAGACGTCTGTTAGCAAGATCAACCAATAAACCATGTGAGCACAAAAAATCAGCCCCTAACATGTTGAAATTGACTGCCGCTACAACAAAAGTCCACTCAAATGCACGGCCCTGCAAAGACAGAAGCAGAGTCCTCTCACCAAAGGTCTTAATCGCTGAGCCGTTCGCTGCTGTCACCCGGGGACCGCTGGAAGGTGCCAGCCGGTCCGCGTAGGTAGGCGTGATGAAGCTCAGCTGGGAGCCCGTGTCCATGAGGAAATGCCTCCCCGGGCGTGCATCCTTTAGGTGGAGCAGCTTGTTCTCCACCCCGAGGGCCGCAGCTGCTACCGACCCCTGGTCTTGGCGTTTCCCGAGCGCTTGAAATTGCACGGTGGAATGCACTTGTGCGCCCTCTCTGCAAAGCGGCGATGGTAGAAGCACAGGACGTTGTCCGCTCTGTGTCGCCTGGCCCTCGCTGCTGCCGTCGTCGGTGAGTCTGGTGCTGCAGCCTCAGGCCCCATGCCGTCTCCGGACGTTGCGCCTAGCGCTGCTGCCGCGGCCGAAGCCGCGCTCCGTTTGTGGGCATCGACGAGTCGTTGCGCTTCTTGGCTCAGCTCGTGGTAGTCTCGTCGGGCCAGCAGAGGCGAACCGGCCAGGGTCATTCTCACCGCTGGCGGTAGGGTCCTGAGGAAAAGGTGGGTGAAGATGAAGCTGTCATCTTCGGAGTCTCTCAACCTCAGCATTTTCCCCATCAGGTCTGCGGGTCTGTCGTTCTCAAACTCCGTCAATGCCAGGAGCCCCTCTGCTCGCTGTTGCACCGAGGGGGTGAAGTGGCTGATAAGCGCAGCCTTCAATGCGCTGAACTTGTCGCTGTCCGGCGGGTGGTTGACCAGGTTCTCCACCCTCTGGACTGTGTGGTTGTCCAGCTTTGCCACCACATGATAGAACTTGGTGTCGTCTCTCGAGATTCTCCGGAGGTTGAACTGCGCCTCGACCGCGCTAAACCAGGAGCGCGGACTATTCTGCCAGAAGTCCGGCAGCTGGAACGTGGCTGCATTCGTCAGGCTGGCTTCTGACGAGTCCCGCTCGGGAGAATTACTTCTGCTCATGCTTCGTCGTGAGGTCACCAGTGTGGAGAATGTGTGGAAGGATGAGACTGAGTTTATTCCTCAGGTTCAGCTTTATTCACAATCACATCTCCAACATTCAAAAGCAGAAAAAGAGGATGAATTTTTTCACATCTGTCCCTTTTATACCCGGGACATCAAACCTACAGTCACATGGTGTTTAATCAAACATACAGTCACATGGTACTTAATCCCAGTCACAATGTGACTTCCCCCGATCTTAACACCATCTACCCCCTAGTCTCCTGTGGTCAGGAGATCTCTTAAGGCCATCTCCTTGAAACAAAAAGCCAAATCTCACACTCTCCTGTTACCTCTAGGAGGCTCAGTCCCTTTGTTCCCATGAGACGTGAAGCACACAATAAACATACAGTGATATATCTGTGGAGCATATGAAACCAACATATGTGCCCCACAGTTTCCTAAACTTGTTAGCAAGTAAATACTGCTAGATATCCCGTCCATGCACACCGGTAGTCTTCAGCGCATTGAAATGCATTGATATGGTCACACGGTGACATTGTCAAAAGACTGACTGTGATTGGTTAGAGGCTCGCCTCCTTCATTTTTTCTTTCAGTGCAAGGAGATAGTGAATTTTCCATAGCAACACATATAAACTGATTTCTGATTAACTAAATAATTTCAGAAAATATGCTTGCCTCCTTACATTTTACATAGCAAAAAAAAAAACAAAAAAAAACCTAATTTCTGATTGGCTGATTAATGTTCCCACAGTGGCAAGCCCATTTTTTTTCCTCCTGTGGACTTCTTACAGGATTCTGACTACATGTTACACAATAATATACATATGATATAAAATACATTTATTATCACAATGTTTGAATCATTTCTTCTCAAATTTTTGAGGAAGCTCCGCCTCCCTTGCCTTCTCCTACAAGCCACCACTGGGCACAATACAGCCAATTCCCTTGTACTTACCCCATCCTGTTTTTACCCAGTTTTTACCTGCTCTTTCTCTTTTTTCCCCCTGGTATTCAGCCTTATTTTTTGAGTTAGTATACCTGTAAATTGTGGGGTGCAATACAAAGTTCTACCTTGTCTTTTGTGATGTAAAACTCCACCTTATGAGCCAAAGCAGGAACGATTCTAGGATCAGAGCTTTAGGGGTGCTGAGCACCCAATGAGTTCCACCACACACCCACCCTTTTACCCACACACACATCCCAACACCCCCACACACATGCGCACACACACATTATTTTGTTAGTGTTATCATCTTTCATACATCTCCTCCCTGGCTTCTAGTTCGCGAACATGGTACGTGATGATACATAAAACAGTGACAGCTTGGATTTAATATTTTGCTTATACCAAAACGACAACAGCTTCTTTCTCTCGAATTCAAACAGTGCACAGAGGTTGATTGACAATGCAACCGTTAAAGAAAAATGTCTGCTGCTAGCTGTCTTAGCCAGGGCTGGACTGGGACAAAAAAATGGTCCCTAGCATTTTTAGGCGAATTTGTTAAGTAGCACCATTCAACCATCACAACCATGGTCTAACAGAGGTCAGAATTATCCCACTGTTGTCCTTAGCAAGTCAATCCCTATGGTTTTGGAGAAAGAAAGAAAGAAAGAAAGTTCCTTCATTATCTATTTTGCATAAATGTTTTGCCATAATTTTAAAGTCTCAAAATTTTCCAAAGGTGCAAAACTTTGAGAAAAAGCTACACAATTACAAGAAAAAACCCCCATCACAAACATATATACAATAAAAGCTTCAAATTTATTAGAATAACATAACAAATTTATAGGGACAATTGCCCATTTATTTAAAATATGTACTAAATTCAGGAGAGAAAAAAATGCAAAATTACAAGAAAAACAACCTTGAATTTTAAACATAAAAGTTTCAAATGCGTGGCAAAAGTTGCAAAATTATGAGGAAAATATTCACATACATCATCATCATCATCATAGTTTTAGTTCTCTGCATTTATAGCTTCTATTTTCACACTTCTGTTTCAACCTTCAACACAATGGATATCTTCAAAGGAATTAAACTATGAAAGCACTATCATCATCATAGCAGTCTGTTGCGGGCGACAATGACTGTTTCATTTAGGTCTGATCAGATTCCTCCACGCAGCTCTGTCCTTCGCCCTCCACTGCCAGGAACTCCTGACTTTTTTAACCCAGGCGACGTCTGAGCCGGTATGAGTTGCTTTCTGACTGACCAGTTCATGAAACTGCTTGCAAAGTATTTGAGTACCGCTAGCTTTTGCTGGACTAGCGGCACATTCTTGGCAGATAGTGATATTATCAGTGGCAAGAACAGGCCAAGACGAAGTGACTCCAGTATCTGTTGCAGTGACTGACCAGATAATAGGTTTGTTTATCTCTGCTCTTTGTGTAGTGCATGTCACGATGCACTTACTGACAAAAGTCCACCACAGACCGTGCGACAGATGTGCTTATCTGCCAGGATGTCCAGTCTCACCCTGTGTAACTGGGAGTGGTCCACCACAGACCTGTGACAGATATTGTTTTTAGTTCTGCCAAAACTAAACTGGATGCCCAGTTTCACCCTCCACACCCTCGGAAGGGTGGAGATACCAGTTGAGTCGCCGATGGCCCGGCCCATGAGACAGGTAGTACCGGTTTTCATGGTTATCTGGTAGCAAGCAAACCAATGCCTGACCTGACATGAAATTCACATACAGTATCTCACAAAAGTGAACACAGCCCTCACATTTTTGTAAATATTTTATTATATCTTTTCATGGGACAACACTGAAGATATGACACTTTGATACAATGTTGTCATGAACCAAGCCAGTGTTTTCCTTAGGCTCGGTTCTGGCCATTCTCTGGGGCTCAGGTATTGGGTTATTTATGTATTGTGTCTTCTTTTGAATTCTTGTTGTTTTTATGTTTTTGTCCTTTCCTTTTCCATGCCTGTAGCCACCGTTCTGGCCATGTGTCTTCTTTTGAGTTCTTGTTGTTTTTATGTTTTTGTCCTTTCCTTTTCCATGCCTGTAGCCACCGTTCTGGCCATGTGTCTTCTTTTGAGTTCTTGTTGTTTTCATGTTTTTGTCCTTTCTTTTCCATGTCTGTAGCCACCGTTCTGGCCAGCGGCTATTAGGCAGCTTCTTTGACCTACTTTCATGTAGGCGTTGTCTAACATTTGCCGGTCCGACCACGCCCCCTCTCCTCTGACAGCCAGCTGATTCTACTCCGATGATTGTCATCCCCACGCCTTGCCCAGGTGTACTCAATTGGCAGAACCAGCAATGCTTGCACTTAAGCGATGATTGCCAGTCAAGCATTGCTGGTCCATTGAATGATCTATTGTATGTACATAGTTGTGTTTGCTGTGTGCAACGGAGGGTTAGCCACTTCCACTTTAGCTGTGGATTCTGCTACGTCCTGTGAGTGATGTCGACTCTGGGACGCTGTCATGGTTGATTACTCCTTCTTTTGTGTTTGCCGGGCGAAGCCGGCCTGGGAACGTCCATAAGTAAGTGTATTTTTGTACGTCCTCACCCTTTTGGAACTGTGTGTCTTTATGTCAATAAATGTGTGGTGGTGTTAACCCTGCGCGTAAATCCAGCCATCCTTTCCCTCCTCTGTGTGCTGCACAAAAGCGCACGAGGAGGTTCATAACACAATGTAAAGTAGTCAGTGTACAGCTTGCATAACAGTGTAAATTTGCTACCCCTCAAAATAATCCAACACACAGCCATTAATGTCTACCGCTGGCAACAAAAGTGAGTATACCCCTAGGTGAAAATGTCCAAACTGTGCCCAATTAGATATTTTCCCTCCCCAGTGTCATGTGACTCGCTAGTGTTACAAGGTCTCAGGTGTGAATGTGGAACAGGTGTGTTAAATTTGGTGGTATCTCTCTCACACTCTCTCATACTGGTCACTGGAAGTTAACATGGCACCTCATGGCAAAGAACTCTCTGAGGTTCTGAAAAAAAGAATTGTTGCTCTACATAAAGATAGCCTAGGCTATAAGAAGATTGCCAACACCCTGAAACTGAGCTGCAGCACGGTGGCCAAGACCATACAGCAGTTTAACAGGACAGGTTCCACTCAGAACAGACCTCGCCATGGTCGTCCAAAGAAGTTGAGTACACGTGCTCAGTGTCATATCCAGAGGTTGTCTTTTGAAAATAGACGTATGAGTGCTGCCAGCATCGCTGCAGAGGTTGAAGGGGTGGGGGGTCAGCCTGTCAGTGCTCAGATCATATGCTGCACAGTGCATCAAATTGGTTTGCATGGCTGTCGTCCCAGAAGGAAGCCCCTTTTAAAGATGATGCACAAGAAAGCCCACAAACGGTTTGCTGAAGACAAGCAGACTAAGGACATGGATTACTGGAACCATGTCCTGTGGTCTGATGAGACCAACATAAACTTCTTTGATACAGATGATGTGAAGCGTGTGTGGTGGCAACCAGTTGAGGAGTACAAAGACTTGACTGTCTTGCCTACAGTCAAGCATGGTGGTGGGAGTGTCATGGTTTGGGGCTGCAAGAATGCTGCCGGCACTGGGGAGCTACAGTTCATTGAGGGAACCATGAATGCCAACATGTACTGTGACATACTGAAGCAGAGCACGATCCCCTCCCTTCAGAAACTGGGCCGCAGGGCAGTATTCCAACATGATAACGACCCCAAACACACCTCCAAGAGACCACTGACTTGCTGAAGAAACTGAGGGCAAAGATGATGGACTAGTCCAGACCTAAATCCTATTGAGCATCTGTGGGGCATCCTCAGATGGAAGGTGGAGGAGCACAAGGACTCTAACATCCACCAGCTACGTGATGTCGTCATGGAGGAGTGGAAGAGGATTCCGGTCGCAACCTGTGAAGCTCTAGTGAACTCCATGCCCAAGAGAGTTAAGGCAGTACTGGAAAATAATAGTGGCCACACAAAATATTGACACTTTGGGCACAGTTTGGACATTTTCACTTAGGGGTGTACTCACTTTTGTTGCCAGCGGTTTAAACATTAATGGCTGTGTGTTGAGTTATTTTGAAGGGACAGCAAATTTACACTGTTATACAAGCTGTGCACTGACTACTTTACATTATATCAAAGTGTCATATCTTTAGTGTTGTTCCATGAAAAGATGTAATAAAATATTTACAAAAATGTGAGGGGTGTACTCACTTTTGTGAGATACTCTATGTAAAATTAGTCAGAATAGAAATAGAGAATGTAAACACAGGAAGTTATTTAAAAGATTTAAGAAATTCATTAAGAAAATGAAAATTAATAAATTTTTGAGACAAAGGTCAAATCATAAGAGAAATGTAGCTCATTTGCAATAATTAAAAAAATAAGGAAAAAATCAATGGAAAGATGACGCAAAATTATTGAGGCAAAAATACAAATGAGGAAGAAAAAATGATGCCAGTTTGTGATGCAAAAGTCACAAATTCAAGAAAAAAATTGTCAATCCATGAGCAAAAATTTTTCACGATGTTTCAAATTTCATGAAGTTTCTTAAAAAGTCTATAATTTAAAAAAAGAATAAAAACAATCATAAGAAAGTTTAATAACAAAAGTTAATTTTTGAGAACTCTCCAAATTCACATTAAAAAAATTCCACATTTTCAGTTTAAAAA
This sequence comes from Pholidichthys leucotaenia, assembly GCA_020510985.1. Lineage (NCBI taxonomy): Eukaryota > Metazoa > Chordata > Actinopteri > Cichliformes > Pholidichthyidae > Pholidichthys > Pholidichthys leucotaenia. The sequence continues at coordinate 42,588,948 of CM035850.1, forward strand.
AATCTCTAATTTAGGTGGTAGAGTAACCTGAAATTGTACACAAGTAAACTTAGGTTATCTTTATATATTATCAGTCAAGTATACATAAGAGTAGTTACCCCAAAATAGTTAAGAAGTTACTGAGATGTGACTTTAGTCTGGACAATTTGAGGTTTTTCTCCTGAATTTTTGGCAATTTTATTCTAAATTTACTACTTTTTCCTTGCAAATTTGAAAGATTTTTTCCCCACTTAAATCAACTTTTTCCTTATAATTTGTGTTTAGTGCTAATTTAGGGCTTTTTTTCTTGTACATTTGAGACATTACTCTCATAAATTTGTGAGGTTTTCATAAATTATAAATCAAAAATAAAATGAGCAAAGATGCAGTATTTTCTGTTATAGGCTATTTATAGCCTATAATAGCCTATTTTCCAACCCCCACCCCAGGTGAAAACCTCACATATTCTGAAACCTAAATGTTTATTGGTATGCCTACTCTTACTGAATAAATTCAGACAGACCCAAAAACTATCCATAACGTTGCAGAATATTCTAACTGAGGCTGGTATCACACATCATTATGAGTTTGTTACCTGTAGAAAAGCTGCAGCAGCTTCCTGCAGCTGGGATAGGGAGAGACCTCTCTGTGTGTGCGCGCCAGGGCTGCGCAGCAGGTGTGCAGGTACAGGGGAGAGAACGTGTGTGAGAGGAGGGATCATACCATTTGCACGGCAGGGGGTGTTTTCATTTTTAAAAAGTTTAAACGACAGACTACTGAATATGTTTTGGATGTTATTTCAGATTGTCAGAGACAAACTAAAATTTTATAATCACAACTTTTCTCATGCCAATTTTTAGGGGGTGCTGAGTTGAAATGTAAGGGTGCTACAGCACCCCTAAAAAGGCCTAACTGCCGCCCATGAGCCAGAGGAGTCCTAAAAAAAAATCGTAGAGTCTACTCTATTATGCTTAAATGCTTCTGCTGCAACCATCTGGGTGTCATTCTGAGTGTTTGCAGCTTTGTCAGGAGCTGCAGTGCTGCTGCAGGTGACCATGTTGCAGCAGCAGCCGCAGCAGCGGTTTGGGTTATTCCTGTCAAAGCAACGTTGCTGTGGCAACAGGCCCGCGCACCACGTGAAAAAGAAGAGAGAGGGAAATTTCTAAAAATATTCCAATAAGCATCACATTCCTCTGAATAAACGATCAATGAAGAGAGTGCTTATGTGATGTATATTTTGGCCTCTTTTAATTAGCGTCGTTTTAATCAATTCTTTACTCAAAGCTTAAAGAAATCATCCTACGACTGTTAGTGCAGTGTTGTTTTGGAGCTGCACGGAGGCGCGTTGGCCAGCAGGCTTTTAGGAATTAAAGGTGTCCTCCAGCACGATGGATCCAGGGATTATCATCCCAATTTGGCTCGACACGCCCGTGGAGACCTGGAGGTCGGACCACTTTGGGAGTGACGCCGGGCAGAGGTAGGGGCCACATGGGGCAGAACGTGGATCTCTGTGCACAGCAGCATGTTAAAAATGTCTCTGGAGACTGACAGGAAGATATAGGGAGGAAGGCTTTATTATTGATTAAATACCAAAGTTGTACCCAGCAGAGGTGGGTAGAGTAGCCAGAAATTTAACTGAAGTTGCATTACTGTGTAATTACACAAGTAAGAGTAACCAAAAAAAAAAAAAAAGAGTAAGAAAGTAGCCTATATACACTAAAAATAATAAACTGAAATAGTTACTCCAGTGGTGACTTTACTCTTACCAATTTGCGTTTTCCCCCTTATTTTTTCCTTCAGTTTTGTGACTTTTTTGTTATTGATTTGCATGTTTTTTGCCACTAAATTTTGAACTTTTTCCTCATAGCTTTGTTCACCAATTTGAGTTTTTTCCCCCTCAAACTTGTGACATTTTTCTTATGAATTTCTGAGTTTTTGTTTTTGCCCTATCATTTTTGACTGTTTTCCCTATAAATGAATTATAATATTTTTTTTTCATTTTTATGATAATTTTTCATCTTTTCCCACACAAATTTACAACTTTTTGCTCGTAAACGTACCACTTTTTTCTTATAAAGGTGCTGCCTTTTAAATAGTTGCAGTTTTTTTCTTTGATATGTTAGTCTGAGGAAAATCAAAGACATACATGTAATATATTCTAGATCATGTAAAGAAACTAATTAATAAAGTCTTTTCTGAGCCAGAATAGAATATAAATGATTTGAAATTTAATAGGGGAAAAAAAAACTGATGCCAGAAAAGCATCACTAGCATTCATTTAAAATCTGTGAAATCAAAAGTAACATAAAGAGTACAACCAAATGTAACAGTAAAAATTTGGGCTGGGAATTGATTTTAAAAAAATCAAAGTAATTAATTGAACATTTTTGATAATTAATTGTAATTAATATCTAAAATTACAATAAAGAAACAATGAAAAAAGTATGTTTAGGCAACTTTTAATGTTCAACAAAAATACTGCAACAGCAACATAAAACACTTGATAATATGATAGTAATTTGTCCATCCATCCATCTTCTACCGCTTATCCGGGGAACCGGGTCATAGGGGCTGCAGTCTTAAGCAGAGAAGCCTAGACTGCCTCCTGGTTCACATAGCACCATGATTCATGTGATCTTCTGTAGGTGGTGACCTCATTGGAGGGCAGACCCATATGGGTCTTTTGGGTACACTGGGTCCTTGATATGACTTTATTTCATGTAGATCTACTAGACCAGTCTTGGTCTGGCCCTTCACCCTACCAGTTTTTCTTGGAAGAGCCTACCAAGTTTACCATGACAACATGGCTCCATGGATCATTAGGGCGCGCAAACTCCTCCACCACAATAAGACGGTGATCTATGCAGTGGGAAAGGAATTTGTAACATTCTTTTCAGTTCATTGTAAAGGGGAATTCAATTTCTCTGCAAAGCTACCATTTTTAATTTTGTTGTCACATTTCCTGTTTTATTTTGTAATGGTCAAAGAGGAAGTCATTGCTTGTAATTAAGGCAACTTTCCTATATCGCAACCCTTAAAAGTAAAAACAAAACAATTCTTAATTCATTTCCAGAGCTCCCAAACCTAATGATGAGTTAGAAGCTTTTATTTACTTTATAGTGGAGAGTGTGTTTTTCTCCGCTCATTCTGACAGAACTCTCCCTGTTTTCATACTTTTGAGTGGGCAGCTCCAATCAGTAATAGTATGTCAGGTGTGTGGGTGGGTGCTTAACAGTAGTCTCTTATGGGGCGAAGAATGCTGATGAATGTAGCAATTTTTGGATTTGCCAACTTTCTGGATGAACGGTCACGAAATCAAGCTAGTATGTCACGGAGTGGCTAATGCTAACGAACATTGTGCCTTTTGGGTTTCGTTAGGGTTGGTAAAAGGTTACAAAACAGTTTCCCAACAGTTTTTAAGATTGCAAATAGTTTTGTCATAAAGGTTCTTAAACAGTTGCCAGTATTCTTGGCAAACCAAAAGGAACTTTAGCGAAACGTGTTACAACTGTTTACAAATGCTTACAGTCGTAACTTTTGCAAATGTTTGCAGAAAAAAACATCTGCCAAAAAATTCTGAACAAATTCAAAAACTTTTTGCAACAAGAAAAACTGTTTGGCAAACTTATGAACACTGATGAAAACCAAAAATCACAGTGTTTGTCAGCATTAGCTGCTTTGTGAGATTTGGGCTTTAAGTGCGATGTGCAAGCAGAACGAGGGCGCCCTGAGCACCAGAGGATCAGTTTATTGTGGTGTAAATTTAAATAAAGAAAAACAAGACCTACTCTTATTTTAAGGTGAGCCAGTTGCTGAGACAAACCGGTCACCTGTCATGAGCTGAGCACTGGAGGTTTCTGCCATGCTTAGTCTCATGGCCTTTCTCTATATTTGTATATTTGTTGTATTTTGTGGTTTTTGGTTTCTGCATATCTTGTTTTGTTTCTTATTTTCCTCATCTCCTTGCTTATGTCATCATAGTTTTGTTACTCTTTTATTTGGTATTAGTTTGTATTTATTTCTCAGTCCTTACTGGTTGATATTTAATTCTTTATATCATACTGTGGTGTTCTCTCTCCGGGTTGACAGCTGTCAGTGGCACTTCTTTTGCTCCGTTGTGGGTGGTGTCCCTGTCAGCTGTCAGTCCTGTCTTCTCCCCTCTCATTGCTCCCAGCTGACCCAAATTTGTAATCATTGTTTCCTCCTACCTGCTCATGGTGTCCACACCTGCTATCATTTGTGTCAATTTATTTCTGGCTCTATTTAGGGACTGTTATTTCTCTCATTCTTTGCTGGACTCTCAAGTGCTATTCGCCATCAGAACCCCTTCCTGTTCTGACGTCCCACCTGCCTACTCCAATTTCGCCTCTCTGTAAGTTTTGTTTTTGTGCACTGTTTGAACTTGTATTTTTTCATTAAATACCACAAACTAGCAGCCCATCATCTTGGTCTTCCTCCCTGCCCCAAGGGGCGATTCATGACAGTAGAGTCCAGCCAGTTTGTGAACCAGCTGCTGCTAGTTTGTATTTTTTTGTTTCACCCACCTGTTTTTGCATTTCCTGGAGCAGTCAACATGTCCCCAGCTCATACGGACTCTGCAGGTGGGCGCAGCTACCCGATGAGCCTGGGGTCGGAGTGCTGCAGGATACTCAGGGAGGTGGACGGGCTCATCTCTGCAGCTCAGATCGCTCCTATCCCAAAAGATGCATTGTGGTACCTAGGTCTCGCGGAGGCAGCTGCTTGCCGGTGCCCTCAGCTCAAGGAGCATGCTGAGAGGGTGGAGAGGATTTCTCTGGTGTTGGCTCTGCAACATGAGAACACTGAGATGGTGAGGAATTCCATGAGAAGACCGGGGCCCACGCCGAAGGGGAGGCCGTTCCCGGGCCTCTGTAGTATTGGCTCCTCACCAGTCTCCAGCACCTGTTCCTGCTCCCACTCCACCTATTCCAGGATGCCGCTGTCCAGAGAAATCCCAAAAGAAGAACATCTCCGCCTCTCAGTCACCAGTTTCTCCCCTGTAGAGCCAGACAATTCCCGCAGCAGTTTCTTCCTCTCGTTTGCCCCCGCAAGCTGTCCCGTCAGCCTCCTCCTCCTCCTTTGCTGCTGCAACTCCCATCTCCTCGACGTATCCTCCCACTGCTGAGGGTCCGGCTGTTTCCTCCCCGGCTCCGCTCGTCACCGTGTCTGCAGGGGAGGCACCTCCACATTCCTCTGAGGGGCCCACAACCACTGAAGTCACGAAGAGGGCTGATTCCCATCCAGCTGCAGCAGAAACCATCGTGCCCCGGAAATACAGGCAAGTGCTTTTTCAGTCTCTTTTCCCTAAAAATGAATTACCTTGCCTGATTCCCAGTGGTTAGGCTCGGCCACTGCAGTCCACTGAGTCCTCACTGCCTGCTGCAAATATTAATTCCTCATCAGCTACCTCTGTGTCTCCTTCTATATCCCCTGGATGTCCGCCGGTCCTGGGATTGAGCCGCCAGACGATGGAGGAGCCTGCGGGCCTGGAGGACCAGGTTCCAGCCCCGGAGCCATGGTCCGGACAGAGGGAAAGCGCTGCCTCCAACCTAAAGCCTGCGCCAATGATAGTGTCCCCTGGCTTCAGCTACGTAGGATCCAGTGCCACTGGTGAGCCGACCTCCTGCCACCACGCCGGGCAAGCCACCTGAATGGGTTACTTTGCTGAGGGGGTCTGGGACTGCACGTACCACCATGCCTGCTGCAAGGGCCACCGCAGCAGAGCCGGAATTGGACCTCCAGAGGGCCGGGCCCAAAACGTCGCCACCTGGATCGATAGAGTCCTGGACGGCGGTGGTGCTTGAGCTCAGGCAAGTGCTCTCCTTTGTTTATGTTGTTTCCATGTTGGAGAGATCTTGCCTGGCTCTTGCTGGGGAGAGTGAAGTGCAGTTGGCAGCTGCGCCTGAGCTAACCTCACTGGGCTCTGCTGCTGCCGGTGACCCTGACCCTGTGTCTCTGTCCCCCCTGTCTGAGCGATTCCCCAGGGTCACCCAGGTTCATCCAACTTCAACTGAGGATTAGGATTAGCCAACTTTATTGTCATTCAGTCCATACAGCCAGTCATGTACTGTAGAACGAAATTACGTTTCTCCTATCTAGCTACAATGTTAATCACATATATAGAATCAGAGGGGTCACTGCCATCCAAGGCACTGCCACATTTCCCTCCTCCGTTCCATTATTGCTGAGCACCAAGCTGGACGGCAGGAAGTTCCACTTTTATATGGTCTTTGGCATTACCTGGCCGGTCTCTGTGGGTTCGGTCTCACCGCCTGAGGTCTTCATCGGTGCAGCTCCTCCTGCCGAGGTCGTTGCGGTACCTCTGTGGGTGCTGCTGTCCCTCCGGCTGAGGTCTTCACGGATGCTCTGTCCCAGCCTGGGCCCTCCGTGGGTGCTGCTTCCCCTCCAGTAGAAGCCTTCGCGGGTGCTCCATTCCAGCCCGGGGCCTCCAAGGGTGGTGCTTCCCCGTTAGCTGAGGTTGTTGCGAGTGCTCCGTCCCACCCCGGGACCTCCGTGGGTGCAGCTCCTCTTCAGTCCGGGTCTCCGTGGGTGTGGTGTCCTAGTCGGGGACCGTCGTGGGTGCTGCGCCCCAATCTAAAATCAACATGATTGCTGCGCTCCAGTGTGGATCTGCCATGGACGTTACGCTCCAGCCCGGGAGCCACTGTGGGTGCAGCTCTGGCCCAGTCCAGGTCCATCGTGGGTGCAGCTCAGGCCCGGTCCAGGCCCGCTGCGGGTACAGCTTTGCTTCAGCCTGGAGCCACCGTGGGTGCTGATTTGCTCCAGCCCGGCACCACTGCAGGTGCTGCTGTGTCCCGGTCAGGGACCACCGAGGGTGCTGCAGGGCAGTCCAGGGATGTCGGGGTTCCCTCTCCTCTGCCTAACACTGTTGTGGTCCCCTCTCCTCTGCCAGACGCCGTCGGGTTCCCTCTCCTCCGCCCGAGGCCATCATGGTTCCCTCTCCTCACCCTGACATCGTCATGGTTTCTCCAACTCCTCCATCGTACTTACTACTGGTTCTTCCCATTGGGCAGCCACCTCCTGAACCACCCTTTCTGTTTAGGTGGTTAAAGAACTCTGGCAGAGCACCCGACAGACTGGGCCGTGGGGGTTGGGTGGCCCACATTTTCTGGTAGGCCACCTGACTGTTTCCATTATACCATCTGCCGGGCCTGGGACTTTGGCCGCCCGCCTGAACTGTCCAGCTCTTCGGTCCAGGGGGCTTAGGCAGTTGGGTTTTTGCCTGGTGTGTGTCCGGAGCGGGGTTTTGTTTTGTTCCCTCCTAGCCTGTTCCCCACCACCACCCACCTGGGGTGGTTTATTGTTGTACTTCTTTTTATTTTGTGTGTGTGTGTGTGGGGGGGGGGTAGAGTTCTTTTTTGATATTTCCCTGGGTGTCTGGTATCCACCCCTTGACAGGGGGGCTCTGTCATGAGCTGAGCACTGGAGGTTTCCGCCGTGCTCAGTCTCATAGCCTTTCTCTATATTTGTATATTTGTTGTATTTTGTGCTTTTTGGTTTCTGCATATCTCGTTTTGTTTCTTATTTTCCTCATCTCCTTGCTTATGTCATCATAGTTTTGTTCCTCTTTTATTTGGTATTAGTTTATACTTATTTCTCAGTCCTTATTGGTTGATATTTAATTCTTTATATCATACTGTGGTGCTCTCTCTCCGGGTTGACAGCTGTCAGTGGCACTTCTTTTGCTCCGTTGTGGGTGGTGTCCCTGTCAGCTGTCAGTCCTGTCTTCTCCCCTCTCATTGCTCCCAGCTGACCCGAATTTGTAATCATTGTTTCCTCTTGCCTGCTTATGGTATCCACACCTGCTATCATTTGTGTCAATTTATTTCTGGCCATATTTAGGGACTGTTATTTCTCTCATTCTTTGCTGGACTCTCAAGTGCTATTCCCTGTCAGAACCCCTTCCTGTTCTGATGTCCCACCTGCCTACTCCAATTTTGCCTCACTGTAAGTTTTGTTTTCGTGCATTGTTTGAACTTGTGTTTTTTTTTCATTAAATACCACAAACTAGCAGTCCAGTGTCTGGGTCTTCCTCCCTGCCTCGAGGGGCAAGTCATGACATCACCACTGCTGAGTCATCCTCAAGGAGTGACCTGCCTGTGCCAGTTTTTTTCTCAAGACATTAATTGGCCCACATTAAACAAAAAAATCAACGTGTTAATATTCCCAGCCCTTGTAAAAATAGAGGTTTTCCTTTAAAAAATGCACACAAGTGTAGACGGTATTCTATCAGAATCAGAATCAGAATCAGAATCAGAATCAGCTTTATTGGCCAAGTATGCACAACACATACAAGGAATTTGACTTTGGCTAAAAACTTGCTCTCGTTGTTCAGGTGAAGGATTTAAATAAGGATTCAATGACAACCAGAGTATGTACAGTAAATTACAGTCTGTCCACGTTTCTATAAAAGGATGCAAATATATACAGGAATATATGCAGTTATTTACTCGGACTAACCACACTTTGCAGAAATATATGAAAAAATATACAATCACACAGTATTTCAATGTGGACTCAGATTCAGTGATATAATGTGAATGAAGTAAAAAGCAGTGTGAGAGTTATGTGCAATGTAATAATGGATGAAAAGTCATGAGTACAGCAACAGGTAGGACTAGGTGAATGTTAGGAGTTCATCAGAGTGATGGCTTGAGGAAAGAAACTGTTCCTGTGACGGGTGGTTTTGACCTTCAGTGATCTGTAACGACGACCAGAAGATAGAAGTTCAAACAGTTTGTGGCCGGGGTGTGATGGGTCAGCACAGATGTTTCCCGCCCGTTTCCTGGTTATGGACCGATATAAGTTCTCAATGGAGGGTAGGTCGGTACCAATGATCCTCTCCGCAGACTTAATGATCCGCTGCAGTCTGGTCTTGTCCTGTTTAGTGGCAGATCCAAACCAGACAGTGATGGAAAAGCAGAGGACAGATTGGATGATGGCGGTGTAGAAGACAACCAGCAGCTCCTGAGGCAAATCAAACTTCTTGAGCTGACGCAGAAAAAACAACCTCTGCTGGGCCTTTTTCCGGACAGTGTCAATATGGGAGGACCACTTCAGGTTCCGGGAGATTGTGGTACCCAGAAACTTGAAGGAGTCCACAGTGGACACTGTGCTGTTGAGGATGGTGAGTGGGGGGAATGAAGGGGGGTGTCGCCTGAAATCCACAGTCATCTCCACCGTTTTGGCTGGGTTAAGTTCAAGATGGTTCTGGCTGCACCAGAGGATCAGCTGCTCCACCTCCCGCCTGTATGCAGACTCATCATCATCCCGGATCAAACCGATGACTGTGGTGTCGTCCGCAAACTTCAGGAGCTTCATCGAAGGGTCCTCTGAGGTGCAGTCGTTGGAGTAGAGGGAGAAGAGCAGTGGGGAAAGGACACATCCTTGGGGGGCGCCAGTACTAATTTTTCGGGAGCTGGATGTAAATCTCCCTAGCTTCACCTGTTGCCACCTGTCAGTCAGAAAGCTGGAGATCCACTGGCAGGTGGAGGGGGGCACCTTGAGCTGGAGGAGTTTCTGATGAAGAATGCCTGGGATGATGGTGTTGAACGCTGAGCTGAAGTCGACAAACAGGATCCTGGCGTACGTCCCTGGGGAGTCGAGGTGTTGCAGGATGTAATGTAATTCTGCAATAAAACTACACATGAAAGTACAGTTTTAGAAAAAAGTTATTTGAGTACTTGAGTAAATGTAGTTACTACTAACCTCTGTACCCCAGGCATGAATAGTGACAAACAGAGGTGGATACAGCAGCCAGAAATTTATGAGGAAAAAAATCACAAATTCAAATCTATGAGTAAAAAAGTTGTAATGTTACATGGGGAAAAAAAGAAAATTTATGCAAAAAAATTGCAAATTTACAGGGGAAAAGTTGGCGGAAAAGTCACACATTTATAAGAAAAATAGTACATTTATGAGAAAAGTGTCAAAAATTTGAGTGAAAAACTTCCACAAACTGGAGAGTAAAGTCTTCATTTACTGCTCAGGTAACTTAAACAGCTAAAATTTTAATGGTACCTTTATTTTAGGAGAAAGATAAACTATGAGACAAACCATTAATAAAAAAAAGGCATTAGATCACAGTTAAGTAGTAGCATTACATCCCTTATTCAGCAACACGAATCAGAGTCAACAAAAGTTTAATTGACAACAATTTAAAGTTGAATATAAAACCAAATATATTCATTTTTGTTATATTTTTTTTTCTAAGCACAAAGATACATTCTAACAATTCAGAACATATTTCACATTAGACTCCCAGCTTTAAGGAAAGAGAGGATTCATCCATAAATTTTCTGTTGATTTGCCTTGCTGATTCTCCCAGCTCTTTTCCATTTACACTCTCAGGTCCCTTATATTATTGATGATTACTGAAGAACACCCACAAGGTGCACTCAGCAAATAAAATCGATCCCGTTTCCAAGATGTAAACTGATTGCAGTCGTGAAACTTAATCAGCTGCAATTAGTTGTTTGTAAAGATCTAATTGATCTCAGAGCAGAGCATCGTATTGCCTCAAACGTCAATGTGACAGAGCAATATGAGTAACGTCAGACCACTTCAGTGGGTAATTGTGTGCTACAGGAGCTGATTAGAGGCCGTTTTGTGTGCACATGTGGGTGGAAGGGTGAGACAGACAGAGTCCTCTTGTATGTGACACAGCAGCTCTCATTTGAAGTGTTTTTACCTTCAGAGTCCACCTCTGCCCTGATGTTGGTCAGATGGACGGCTGTGTTTAGACGCCGGTGCAGAGAACTTTTTAGGGTCCCATCGGAGTGTAAGAGTTCCAAAATCAAGACAGAACTCATGATAGAAACATGCACTCTATTGCTTCATGGCTCTATTTTTTTGCAAATTTTGATACCTTGGCTAAATGTTTTGGTGCAATTTTTAGTTCATTCCAGGGAATCCAAAAGGAGCTAATGTGATAGCACAACATCTGTTGTATGTCCATCCATCTGCCCAGGTTTCACGGGAATTGCTACTCCAAGGCAATTGCCCCGATGCTCACCAGACTCGCACACAATGATCTTCAGGTTGGACTGCATCCAGGTTGTGCTCAAGGTCAGCTGTCATGAAGATCTGAGCATTTATATGATTTCAAAAAATCACTCTTACTACTCCTCCTAGGCAGTTGCCCGGATTCTCAGCAAACTAATGCACAGTGATCCTCAGGTGGGTCTGCATCCAAGTAGTGCTCAAGGTTAAGGTCAAGGTCAAGGGTCAGATTTGGTATCATAGGTGACTTAAGAAAAATCACTACTCCCCCTATGCAGTTGCCCAGATTGTCACCAAACCAACACAATAATCCTCAAGTTTGTTTGCATCCAGATTAAGCTCAAGGTCAAGGTCCTTGTCAAAGGTCAGGAGATCTGGGCATTTATGATTTCACGAAAATTGAAATTCCTCCTAGGCAATTGCCCTAATGGCCGCCAAGTCTGTGCACAACAATCCTCATGTGGGTCTGTATCAGAATCAGAATCAGAATCAGAATCAGGTTTATTGCCATTGTTCATGTAGTACACAAACTAGGAATTTGTCTCGGTACAATGCTGCAACATTAAACATGATAAGATAAGAGAAATAAACTATACATGTAATAAAGTGTAGGATAAGATTAAGTGATACTGGTCAACAGTTAAAATATATATTAGCCAGCAGCAGATACTGTGGAGAACTATATAGTGCAGTCGGTAATGCAGGAAGAAAACAGTGATGATTGACATGAGTCTGGTTGAGCTGCTGTACATGGTGCACGAGAGTCACTTAGTGTTCAGCAGTCTAATGGCAGAGGGGAAGAAGCTGTTCATGTGAAGCTGTTCATGTATCCAGGTTGTGCTTGTCAATGCCAAGGTCAACTGTTAAGAGATCTGGTATCTTATATGATTTTAGAAAAATCACTCCTCCTCCAAGGCAGTTGCCCATATTCTCACCAGACTCACACACAATGATCTTCAAAGAGGACTACATCCAGGTTGTGCTCAAGGTCAACTGTCAGAAGAGCTGGGCACTTATGATATCAAAAAAATTCTCTTACTCCTCCTCCTAGGGAATTGCCCTGATTCTCAACTAGGGCTGCAATGATTAATCAATGTTGTCGATGACGTCGAGCATAAAAATTTACCGATGCAGATTTTTATTTTTAAACAGCCCTCTCAGCATCAGCGGCCGTTTAGTGGAGAAAGTGGAGAACATCAAGTTCCTTGGAGTGCAGATCTCGTAGGACCTGACCTGGAGCAAGAATTTCTTGGGGATCAGGAAGCGGGCCCAGCAGAGACTGCACTTCTTGAGGAAACTCAAACAGGCCTCTCTCCCCATCTGCATCCTCAGGACCTTCTACAGAGGTGTGGTGGAGAGTGTTCTGACGTACTGCATTGCTACATGGTACTCCAGATGCAGTATGTCAGACAAAAAAGCCCTGCAGAGGATAGTTAAGGGAGCTGAGAGGGTAATTGGAGTCTCCCTCCCCTCTGTCCAAGAACTTTTTCAGAACCGTTGTAGGAGCAGGGCACTGAACATTGTCAAGGACCATTCTCACCCTCTGCATAAACACTTTGAACTTCTGCCATCTGGCAAACGATTCCGGAGCATCAGAGGCAGAACCACCAGACTGATTAACAGCTTCCTTCCACAAGCTGTCAGGATGCTGAACAGTTGATCCGGAATCTCTCATACACACTACTGCACCTACGGACATTATGTATATTATTTGTATATTATAGTTCTGGTTAGTTTTCAAGTATGTCTCAGGGAAGTGTGAATGGCTGTGGTGGGGTGGGGGGTGAGGATATGTGTGAGTGTGTCTTAAATCATGTTCTTTTACTTATATGGCTTATATGGATGCCGAGAGAAACGCAATTTCATCTTGCCTGCACTACAGTTTTATGTACAGCAATATGACAATAAAGGTTGATTTGATTTGATTTGATTTGATTTGATTATTGTCGACGAGTCGTTTAATTTTAAAGTTTATATGCATGGCGCTGGAATGTTCAGTTTAACTGTTACAGTGAAGAAGAACGAATCATGGCGACACAGAGGGAAATTCATAGAGAAGGCCAAAAGTTTCCAAAGTATGGGAGGATTTTACCAAAAATAAATAAATGAAACAAGTTAAATGTAGACTGTAAAGCAGTGTTGTCATATCACATCTGCACTACAGCAATGCATCCATTTCCTCCTCTTCTCCATTCCTCCGTCTCTGACCATCTGTCAGCGGACTGCACCGGTAAGGTTAGCAAGTAACGTTCGCGCTCCTTATTTTCAATGAGCGAATCTCTCAGCTTTAGAAAACTGACCACACTATTGGTACATGCTGTTTAAATAGTTTACCTGCTGTCAGACAATAATCTCTCTTTGATGATGGTTGCTGACAGCTGAGCTGCTTCAGTTATGCTGGCTATATATTAACTGCAGTAAATGGGTGAATTACATGAACAGCTTACTCTTTTTCATATTCTCTATTATTGTCGTAGTAATATAAGCCCTCATTCTTAATAGTGGTGCAGCTCGGTAAATTAGAATACCATGATTTGTAATTTAATTAAAAAAGATAACCATAATCATCCCCCTCATGGATCATCACCTTATCGTGGTGGTGGGGTTTGCGTGCCCCAGTGATCCCAGGAGCTATGTTGTCCGGGGCAATTTGCCTCTGATAGGGTCTCCCAAGACAAACTGGTCCTGGGTGAAGGGCCAGACTAAGAACGATCCAACAGACTCTCATGAATTGTATATCAAGGATTCAGTGTACCCCGCCCGGTATGGGGTTACCGGGGCCCCACCCTGGAGCCAGGCCTGGGGGAGGGGCTCGAAGGCTAGCGTCTGGTGGCCGGGTTTCCACCCATGGGACCCGGCCGGGCTCAGCCCGAAGGAGTTACATGGGTCCGCCCTCCAGTGGGCTCACCACCTGCAGGAGGGATCATGGGGGTCCGGTGCTATGTGGATCAGGTGGCGGTCAAAGGCGGAGACCTTGGCGGACTGATCCCAAGCTTTCTAAACTGGCTTTTGGTACATGGAATGTCACCTCTCTGGTGGGGAAGGAGCCTGAGCTGGTGTACGAGGTTGAGAGATACCGGCTAGATATAGTCGGCCTCACCTCAACACACAGCGTCCAGTTCCGGAACCAGTCTCCTGGAGAGGGGCTGGAGCTTGGCCTTTTCTGGAGTTGCCCCGGGCGAGAGGCGACGAGCAGGGGTGGGTATTCTTGTATCGCCCCACCTTGCTGCCTCTATATTGGAGTTTTCCCCGGTGGACGAAAGGGTTGCTTCCCTGCGCCTTCGGGTTGGGAAACGGGTCCTGACCATCATTTGTGCCTATGCACCAAATGATGTTTCAGAGTACCCACCCTTTTTGGAGTCTGTGACTGGGGTGCTGGAGGGTGCTCCTCTTGGAGACTCCATTGTCCTACTGGGGGACTTCAATGCGCACGTGGGCAACGACAGTGAAACCTGGAGGGGGGTGATTGGGAGGAACGGCCTGCCCGATCTGAACCCGAGTGGTGTTCAGTTATTGGACTTCTGTGCTAACCACAGTCTGTCCATAACGAACACCATGTTCAAGCATAAGGGTGTCCATATGTGCACCTGGCACCAGGACACCCTAGGTCGCAGGTCGATGATCGATTTTGTTATCGTGTCATCAGACCTGCGACCGTATGTCTTGGACACCCGAGTAAAGAGAGGTGCAGAGCTGTCAACTGATCACCACCTGGTGGTGAGTTGGATCCGATGGCAAGGGAGGAAGCCATTCAGACCTGGTAGACCCAAACGTATAGTGAGGGTGTGCTGGGAGTGTCTGGCTGAGGCCCCTGTCCGGGAGGTCTTCAACTCCCACCTCCGGAAGAACTTCAACCACATTCCGAGGGAGTCTGGAGACATGGAGTCTGAATGGGCCATGTTCTCCACCTCTGTTGTTGAAGCGGCGGCCCAGAGCTGCGGCCGCAAGGTGGTCGGTGCATCTCGTGGTGGCAACCCCCGAACCAAGTGGTGGACACCAGTGGTGAGGGGGGCCATTAAGCTGAAGAAGGAGTCCTATCAAGCTTGGTTGGCTTGTGGGACTCCCGAAGCAGCTGAGGTGTACCGGCAGGCCAAGCGGAGTGCAGCTCGGGTGGTTGCTGAAGCAAAAACCCGGGTATGGGAGGAGTTCGGTGAGGCCATGGAACAAGACTTTCGGTCGGCCTCAAAGAGATTCTGGCAAACTGTCCGGCGGCTCAGGAGGGGAAAGCAGCTCCCCGTCCACACTGTGTATGGTGCGGATGGGACACTGTTGACTTCGACTGGGGACATCGTCGGGCGGTGGAAGGAATACTTCGAGGATCTCCTCAATCCCACTGATACGCCTTTCACAGAGGAAGCAGGGTTTGGGGACGAGGGGGATGACTCGCCTATCGCAGGGGCTGAGGTCGCCAAGGTGGTTAAAAATCTCCTTGGTGGCCGGGCCCCAGGGGTGGACGAGATTCGCCCCGAGTACCTCAAGGCCCTGGATGTTGTTGGGTTGTCATGGTTGACACGCCTCTGCAACATTGCGTGGAGGTCGGGGGCAGTGCCTTTGGCATGGCAAACCGGGGTGGTGGTTCCTCTCTTTAAAAAAGGGGACCGGAGGGTGTGCTCCAACTTTAGAGGGATCACACTCCTCAGCCTCCCTGGGAAGGTCTATGCCAAGGTACTGGAGAGGAGAGTCCGGCCGTTGGTCGAACCTCGGATTCAGGAGGAGCAATGTGGTTTTCGTCCTGGCCGTGGCACATCGGACCTGCTCTTTACCCTCTCGAGAATTCTCGAGGGTTCGTAGGAGTTTGCCCAACCAGTTTACATGTGTTTTGTGGACTTGGAGAAGGCATTTGACCGCGTCCCTCGTGGATTTTTGTGGGGGGTGCTTCGGGAGTATGGGGTATCGGGCTTGTTGTTACGAGCTATTCGGTCTCTGTACGACCGTTGTGAGAGTTTGGTTCGTATTGCCAACACTCGGTCAGAGCCATTCCCAGTGAGAGTTGGACTCCGCCAGGGCTGCCCTTTGTCACCGATCCTGTTCATAATTTTTATGGACAGGATTTCTAGGCGCAGCCAGGGAATGGAGGGTGTCATGCTTGGTGACCACAGGATCTCATCTCTGTTGTTTGCAGATGATGTTGTCCTGTTGGCTTCATCCAGCAATGACCTACAGCTCTTGCTGGGACGGTTTGCCGCTGAGTGTGAAGCGGCTGGGATGACAATCAGCACCTCCAAGTCCGAGTCCATGGTCCTCAGCCGGAAAAAGGTGGATTGTCCTCTCCGGGTTGGGGACAGGCTCCTGCCCCAAGTGGAGGAGTTTAAGTATCTTGGGGTCTTGTTCACGAGTGAGGGGAGAATGGAGCGAGAGATCGACAGACGGATTGGTGCAGCATCTGCAGTGATGCGGACGTTGTACCGGTCTGTTGTGGTGAAGAGGGAGCTTAGTTCTAAGGCAAAGCTGTCGATTTATCAGTCAATCTACGTTCCTACTCTCACCTATGGTCACGAGGTTTGGGTAATGACCGAAAGAACGAGATCGCGGATACAAGCGGCTGAAATGAGCTTTCTCCGTAGGATTGCTGGACTCACCCTCAGAGATAGGGTGAGGAGCTCAGTCATCCGGGAGAGGCTCAGAGTAGAACCGCTGCTCCTCCACATTGAAAGGAGTCAGTTGAGGTGGTATGGGCATCTGATTAGGATGCCTCCTGGACGCCTCCCACTTGAGGTGTTTCAGGCACGTCCCACTGGGAGGAGACCCCGGGGCAGACCCAGGACTCGGTGGAGAGACTATGTCTCCCAGCTGGTCTGGGAACGCCTTGGTATCCTCTCTGAAGAGCTGGAGCAGGTGGCTGGGGAGAGGGAAGTCTGGGCTTCTCTGCTTGAACTGCTGCCTCCGCGACCCGGACCTCCGGAAAAGCGGTAGAAGATGGATGGATGGATGGATGGAACCATAATCATCACAAATAAATTAAAACGGCTTAAATACTTCACTCTATGCGTAGTGAAGGCTCACATTCCTGCATTGATATTTAAAGTGTTTGTAAATTTATCTTGGACTCTTGTACCCTGCCTCTTGCCCAAATATGCTGGGATAGGCTCCAGCCCCCCCGCGACCCGTAAAGGATTAAGCAGTAGAAGATGGATGGATGGATGGAAGATTTTAATTTTCATCTGAAGCCTAATTAAACTTTTAAACTTCTAGACCCAGCAAGGTTTCAAACAGGATGGACTAGGTTGTTATTTTCTCTTTTTACTTTAATGGAGTTGAATATTACTCTCGTTTGTTTTGAACATGCAGCATTACAACAGCCCTTTATGGAGTAGCAGAGGCTGCTATTTGAGTTTTTGCACTTTATTTTGGGGGTTAAAAGACTGTCCTTTAGCATCTATTATTTAATTGTGTTGCTACAAACACTTCTAATTAAGCTATCAAGTTCAAGTTTCCAACTCATGTTTGATGGTGTCAGGGTCTGAGCATGGGTTGGGGATGATGCTCCAACTTTAAGTTTGTTTTTGCTATTCTGTGTTTCCCTTGCCTCAGTTCAGTTGTGTTTTATTTATTATCATAGTCATGCTATGTTCTCTATTATGGTCTGTGGTTTGAAGTTATTTTTGTATGATTCTCTGTTTGTTATTATTATCATTTGTCATGGTTGTGTATTCCTTGGTGTAATGGATTTAGTTTAATGGATTTATAGGTGTTTTATTGTTGGTACAAGTATTCATGTAAATATGAATGTGAGTAGGAATGAAGATGTCCTTTCATTACACACTCATATCCAGATGATGGACAATTTTATTAACAATTCTTTATTTGTACTAATGATGAATCAGTCTAAAAAAGAAAAAACCCTTCAGTTCTTGTCTGCTTATAATCAATAGTTTAATAAGAAATGTCAGAATGGGTTAACACATTTGGATGATTTTAAAACAAAGAATTCAATGTGTATCATAAATGGTTATTGAGTTACCGAGCATCACATGTGACTCAAACATTTGTGGGACCAAAGAAACCACAGTTAACCCAATGACTGCCTATGGCGCTCCATTGCGCCATTTCCTCCTCTCCCCCTGGTGGTCAAGATTGTTTTCAAGAAAATATTCAGTTCAGATGTCAGAAATTTCCAAAGCTATAACTTGAAAGTGGTAAGCGATAATGGCTTACTGTCAATTAGAAAGATGTAAAATATGATCCAAAGTTTGAGATAGGAGTAAATTTACGCATCTTAATTTGCATAATGCCACAGCAGCCATAGCGAATTACATAGCTTTCAGTCAAAAGTGGACTTTGGACATATTTACACAAAAGATGATTTTGGTTTTTGTCACGTTTGTTGTTTTTGGCATTTTGTTATCTTATCTTTAAAGTATATGAACCAGAAAATCAGTTACAGTGTAAATAAACAAAGAAATTCGTCACTTACCGCTAGCCAGGTGGCTCTCGCTTCGTCCATTTTCGTCCATCCTGGTCGTTATTTTACCTTCTGTCAGTCATTTTCGCTTTCTCCTACATCCAGAAACTATTATGGTTATTCCACCGCAATTTCACTTTTATTCCGCCGCAATTTATGTCATATGCCGACTGGGAACCGGCGCAATTGGCCTGTCCAGTCACATGGTGCTGGGGGTCGATGGCAGGTGAACATCAACCAGTTTCGCCCACCTTCTGTTATAACAAAATGTAGATATTTACCTTCATAAGCTAAATAATCTCTTTTTAGAATCATAGTTGGCAAATTTGGGAGCGAATGCCTCCTCCGTCTTGTGATCGATCAACATTTGTTTAAAAAAATCTTCTCTGGTGTCCAGAAGTGTGTGTGTGTGTGTGGGGGGGGGGGTTATATGGGGGCCATTAGTCCTCCAAGGCAAGAGCAATAAGTTATACGTGTCTGCCACCTTGTGAGGTGGAATACTTAGTACAATTGGGGGTCAACTGGGACATCACATGACATGTCACATGACAGGTGCAGCACTGTGACACAGACAGTGAGGGTGCTATTTATGTCCATAAATGGAAGTATGTCAATGGGTTAACTTGGCAATATACTGAAAATTGGAAAACCATAAAATAGCATTGGTCAAGAAAAGTGGATGCAGTTTTATGAAGAAAATGATGAGTAAACTATCTAGAAAAATGGAAAATTGGTGTTACTCTGGAAAAGAACTTAAATTAATGAAAGGACAAAATGCATTTTGAAATTCTGATGGGAGTTTGCATGAAATTAAGTTTAAAGAACTTACACCAGGAATATTCTGAAGAATTAAGTTGAATTGAACAACAGACCGTCAGCCACAGAGTCGGATCATGTCCCTGGTGGCAGCAGGGCCCCCACGTGCCAACCTTGATTCAGCTGGATGTCCGTGGATTCTGTTGATGGAGATGCAGATAAACAGGTTCTCCCACAAGGCCATGGTCCTGAGATTGCAATCGGGCTGTTCTTCAGCAAGCTGGGAGAGGTCTCCTCTTATGCACTGAAAAGGAATTTGTTTATTGTACAAAGTCCAATCAGAAAGTCAAATTGGGACCAAAACACACCACAGATCCACTTCTTCCGATGTTTGTGGTTTGAATAAGTTGGTTTAAGCTTAGGGGAAAAAAAATCAAACAAAATCTTCTTACACAGTAATTTAAAGAAAAGGATTAAAATAAGGAAAAAGTGAACTTTAAAGAAAAGAAAAGGGATTTTCACAGAGCATATGGAATATTCTGGGCCTACTTAAAAAGATAAGTCTGCTGTAAGTCTGCTCCTTACAGCTTGACCACCGCCCAAAAACTGAACAAAGGGAAGTTTTTTTTTTCAGCAGAAGTCATAAACTAGACTAAAAAAGGAAATGCAAGGGGAGCTTGGAAGCCCATTGGTCATTTCAAATTCCTGCGCTGTGGAGATCTAAGCAGAAAGAAGAGGGGGAAGAAAATTGATATGAGAAGTGAAGTTCCCCCTAAAGTACATACTGTATATGCTGTGGATTAAAGCATAAATTCTTTAAACTTTAGTGACTAACATATCCTACTTGAAAAAAGGAACACGCACAAGGTCTCTACATTGTACATGAGCTTAATTTCTTAATGGTAAGCATGCAAAAATTAATTTCCTCCTGAAAATAAAGCAACACATCAAATCATATCAATAAAAATATTTCAAACCACAATTGTCCATTCCAGAGTTCAGCCAGGTCTTCAGTAGTGAATACTGTCTTGAGAGAAAGAATATGAATTAATTTATTGTCCAGAATTCATAAATTCTACTGCAGAGAGAGGAAAAATTAAATATTCCTGAGCTGTCCACAAGATGGCACTGTAAAACTGGTTGTTTAATGAAGAATCTTGACTTCCCAGTCTGGAAAATATCACCCATAACTGTCAATTTGGGACATTCCTTTGGCGAATAGATGAAAAGGGAGAATGACTCTAAGTCCTGGAGAAGGGATTAACTTCCACTTTATGGCCAATGGGTTGTGTTACAGCTCTGGTGCTTGGGTGAGAAAAGCAGTTCATGACCAGAATTTTGAGTTGAAACAATCTTCTTCAGCAAAGAATGATTTTATAAATTGGAACCCACGGTCAACACTATATATTTCCCCCCCTCTGTATCAATGGTGAGCTCTAGTCAGCTTTGGTACACATCCTTGGTGGCTGGTTCCAATGGAAGTGTCATAATTGGTAATAATTGACAGCTCACGTGCAGGGAGTGACACCAGAGAAAACACACAGTGCAACAGAGAAGTAAATTAATTTGGATTTTATTAATTCAAAGGGGAGAGCTTTGTTAATAAAAGACGTCACTCGCCAGAGGAAGACCCAACCTGGAAGGAGAGATGAGAGCAGGTTAGATAAGGAGGGAGACTGAAAAGGGAAAACAGGACTGCACTCACGTGGGAGAAACAGAGAACCCGGCAGCGAAACCCAGCACAAACGGAGAACCGGGAGAAGAAGCTGAAAATTTAAACATTTAATAATTTTTTAGTATAATTTTTATTTCACTGTAGGCCATTTTATCCTGTAAAAAAAAGGAACTGTGCTGTGTATGTCTGGGTTGTTACCCCTTGGGTTGTTACCCTTGGGTTGTTACCCCTTGGTTTTACTGTGCAAACAGTTTGGAAAAACTGTGTTCCAGAAAAACTGTGAAAAACTGTGAAAAACTGTGTTCCAGAAAACTGCGGCACAGTTTGGCACAGTTCAAGAACGCCTTGTTACAACCTGAGAAAAAAGCTGTGTAATATATTCATTTTTTGTGGTATTGTTACAAAATTTTGACCTGAGCTTGAAAACACTTGGTTCTACATTTCTGTTGTTTTCTAGCAAGTTTCACACAGCTGTATGTTATTTGCAAGCATTTGTATCTAAAAAAAACACCCAGGCGAACTTTATTTTCTTCAAATTCAGTATGTTTAGATGAATGTTACTCAGTGGCAGGAGCACTTAGAGAGATTATGACTGTTTTGCCAAAAAATTCAATGTTTTCTTTTAAATGAGACCAACCCCATGAAGATGCTGCAAAGGGTTGAAGAACAGCTTTTGATTTACTTTGGGCATGTTATTTTTAGGCGTTTTTAGGGAAGTTGAACAGAGTTCAACAGGTTTTAACCAAGGTCATCTGGGTAAGAGACTGTGCTAACCCACTACAATTTCTGATGAAATGGCGATAAAAATTTGCGAACCCCAAGAAGCGCTGGAGCTCCTTGCGGGAGTGGGGTGTAGGCCAATCTAGCACAGCTTTCACCTTGGCCAGGTCGGCCCTCAGTTCCCCCTCAGCTATGATAAAACCGAGGAATGAAGTGGAGCGGGTGGAAAACACACTTCTCGGCCTTAACGTAAAGCTGGTTGTCCAGGACCCATTGTAGGACGGCCCTGACGTGGACTGCGTGTTCCTCTGGCATATGGGAAAAAAATCAAAATGTCATCAAGGTAGACAAAAACAAATTGATTAACCATATCACGGAGGACGTCGTTGATCATATGCTGGAAGACGGCGGGGGCATTGGTGAGCCCGAACAGCATCATCAGATATTCAAATTACCCCAAGTGTGTTTTAAAGGCCGTCTTCCATTTGTCCCCTTCATGAATGCGAACCAGATGGTAGGCATTATGCAAATCCAATTTGATGAATACTCGTGTGCGCTGAAGGAGCTCATACGTGGAGTTTATCGGGGCAGAGGATACTTATCCTTAACAGTTATGGCATTACGTTCCCGATAATCAATGCACGGGCGCAAGGTACCGTTCTTCTTCCAGACAAAAAAGAATCCTGCCCCAAGAGGAGCCGATGAAGGCCGAATGAGGCTGACGTTCAAAGAATCTTTAATATAGCTCTCCATTGCCTCCCTCTCCGGCCCAGAAATACTGTAGAGCCAGCTGGACGGCAGCTGCGCACCCGGGAGAAGGTCTGTAGCACAGTCATAAGAGCGATGGGGAGGTAAAAAAGTGCTCTCGACTTGCTAAAGACCTCTCTGAGGTCATGATAGACCTCGAGTACTAGGCTGAGGTCTGGCGGCTCCGCAAGAGGAAAAGAGATGGGCAGCGATGGCGAACACTCGGCCGAGCTATGTCAGGATGCCAAACAATATGGGCCCCAGGAAGAGATGGAGTTATGTGCCCAATTAATAATGGGGTTATGTTTCTGGAGCCACGGGAGCCCTAGAACCACCGGGTGACACGATTTAGGGAGAATAAGGAACAAAATTGTCTCCCGGTGGTTATTGGAAAGAAGGATGGAGACCAGCCCCGTGCGTTCGGTGACGGATGTTATATTTTTGCCCGACAGTGTAGTGGCATTGAGGGGTGTTGGCAATTTGGTTGTGGGGATGCCTACATCCTGCACGAGGCGCACAGAAATAAAGTTCTGCTCTGCCCCTGAATCAATCAAAGCATTGACTCACCTCAACCCCTGGCAACTGGATGAGGGCTCAAATGGAGAAGTTTCCGGGGGAATGAATAGATTTCCTACCCATCAGACCCCCCACAGCTACTGATGGGCTGTGTCTTTTAGGCTTCAGATGGCACTTATGCAGTGTGTGATTTAAAGAGCCACAGTACATGCATGTGCCGGCTCTCCTCCGCCACTGGTGCTCTTCCGGAGTCAGACGGACTCGGCTGAGCTCCATAGGCTCAGAGGAGTTGCCAGCTCCACCTGTGTCAGTAGGCGAAGAGGGCGTGCACACACTGGACAGGTTGGAGGAGGCCTTGTGCTCCCTTGCGCACTTGCGGTATCGGTTGTCGGAACTGACAGCCTGATCAATAAGACCATCCAGGGAGGAGGGAACAACAATTACTTTGTTTCTCATTTGTTCCTGAATTT
Source organism: Pholidichthys leucotaenia (assembly GCA_020510985.1). NCBI lineage: Eukaryota > Metazoa > Chordata > Actinopteri > Cichliformes > Pholidichthyidae > Pholidichthys > Pholidichthys leucotaenia. The sequence continues at coordinate 42,612,253 of CM035850.1, forward strand.
CTTTGGATCGCAGCACGATGTCTAGCTTTTGAGGATCCTTTGGTCTACTTCACTTTGTACGGCAGGTCCTATTTAAGTGATTTCTTGATTAAGAACAGGTGTGGCAGTAATCAGGCCTAGGTGTGGCTAGAGAAATTGAACTCAGCTTTCCAAAGATGTGATAAACCACAGTTAATTTGTGTTTTAACAGGGGGGGGGCAATCACTTTTTCACACAGGGCCGTGTAGGTTTGGATTTTTTTTTTACCCTTAATAATAAACACCTTCATTTAAAAACTGCATTTTGTGTTTACATGTGTTATCTTTGTGTAATATTTAAATTTGTTTGATGATCTGAAACATTTAAGTGTGACAAACATACAAAAAAAATGAGAAATCAGGAAGGGGGCAAACACTTGTTCACACCATTGTATTTAGTGGGTAGCCAAGGTCACCTGTCAGTTGTAAGCAGATCATACCAGACTCGACAAGTACATATTTTATGTCCAAAATGCAAATCTCATCCTTTATAGTTATATACAACTTACATGGATTACACACACTACTATTGTAAATGAATGAAGTGCGCTGGGGAAAGGGTGAGACTGTTGCATTTCAAACTTTACGCATGTGTTTATTGACATGACTACTGTACACACAGAGGCAATTGGGGGCTTGGTAGAATGCTGTGAAACTGTAGTTTAATCAGCAAAAAAAGAAAGTCACTTACTTAAACCACTGAGCTGGAATGAAGCCTTGAAGACAGGGTGATATTTGGGGGTTCACAGGCACATTGCGCATAAGGTGGGTTATTATTAGGACAATTACATGAATTTACTCACCAAGAAGCCACCCATCCACACAGTGCCAGGTTGTAGTTTGTTCCCAACAATGCTGTTCATCAGAATCATTGGGAAAACCGGCTCTCGCTGCAAATTGCACTTTGATGTTGGCCTGTTCAACTGCATTGCATGGGAAAATAATGTACCTGGGTGACAGCCGGATAATGCCATCTCACACAGCTGGCATAGCCCAGCTCAGGGTTGACTGGGAAATTCCCGATCGGTCTGCCAGCTCACTCTGGCATGCCCCTGTTTCCAGAAACCCCAGTGTTGTCAGCACCTGCACTGGGATGGGTAGTGCATGGCTTCTCAACGTGTCGCGCTCCAAGAGTGGCCGTAGCTCTGAGCACAGTTCTACAAGGACTGCCTGTGGAAACCTAAACTGGCTGACAAGCCAGTCATCATCCTGAGCCAGAAAATTTTCTGTCTCTAAATACTCTTTCTTTTCTCACTGCGCGATTTGCAATATCCTCTAATAATGCTAACACACATTGTTGTTAGGGGCATTTTCTGCACTTCTTTGCGCTTGCTTTTATATCCACTCATCTAATTGCGCACACTTGGATGTTTGATCATCATGTGTCTCTGGTGTGTACAATAACTTTCACGTCGTTATCAGTCTCCCAACATCGCCTCTGAGTGTCGCCAACGGACCAATAACAGTAGAAACGTGCGTACACCAGCCATGAGGTTGGCGTGGGGCTGCGCATATTTCCACGGTCATTTCATTCTTGATACATCTGAAATTTTCCGTGGAAAAGGACATACGCCATGTTTTTGTGTGTAAGTACCCTTTGTACATGAGGCCCCTGTTATCTTATGTGATTTTAGAAAAATCACTACTCTTCCTAGGCAAATGCCCCAATGCTTACCAAACTCATACGCAATGATCCTCAGGTGGGTCTGCATCCAGGTGGTGTTCAAAGTCAAGTTCAGGGTTAAAGGTCAGGAGATCTGGAGATTGGGGTGATTTCATCAGGCCGGAATGAGCTACTCCAACATTGATGGTCCGGTTTTCCTAGTGATGTTACGCTCGATACCGCCCACTTGACACTGATTCAAGCAATATAAAATTAGTGGAAGTGTCATGAACAGTGCATCGAGCACTGTTTCAGCACACCCGCAGTCACATGACCGTAGCAAGCGAGGCCTCATTATGTCAGTCACATCACGTGACTTGAGGGCTCGCAGGAAGTTTGATAGGGTTCTGTTGGAATTAAGGGTTTTTTTGTTTGCTTTGTGTTGCTTGTCCCTGCCATCCAATTTTGAATAGAACTCGGATGGCCAAATGCTCAAAAGAATAAAACAAAAAGCATTGACATTTTTTCAGGTTTTCCACTCAGATGCAGTTCTGACAGTCACCAAATGGCACTCTTTATTAAATATTTCATAACACTGTGTCGATCATGAAGCAATTGTCTCAAAGTTGTTCATTGCTTTATAAGGCCTCAGTTTCACCATCACTAGGTTTTCCTTCCTGTTAGAATGACCTTATGGTAGGAGGCAAGCAGGAGTCTGGAGACTGAGTTGACTTACAGACCACTTACACATTTATTTAAACAAGTAATTAAAATGGTAGCAGTCACTTTAAAAAGACTCTCCCCCCTCTGTCAGCAGCATGTTCCAGCAACAAGCTTCAGACATTAATTGGTCCCTTTTAAAGCCTGCCACCGATTGCCTTCTAGATGGTCCATCTTAAAGGGAAGATGTCTAACATTCTTAAAAAAACATATCTAACAAAGTATATTCCATTATTAATAGGCACAACTATATTAAAAATTCCAAATCTTTATTCTAATCACAACACAAATTGAACCATTTAATTTCACAAGTAATTTAAAAGCTAAATATATATCAAACTCCCCTCCCTTATCAGTAACTTGGTATGAACTGGAAACAATGTTTGTTCATGTACCAGGGGACTCTTTTGTCTTGAACACCTGAGGACACAGGAGAAACACAAAGTACAGTGGTGTGAAAAAGTGTTTGCCCCCTTCCTGATTTCTCGTTTTTTTGTATGTCACACTTAAATGTTTCAGATCATCAAACAATTTTAATTATTAGACAAAGAGAACACAAGTAGACACAAAATGCAGTTTTTAAATGAAGGTGTTTATTATTAAGGGTAAAAAAAAAATCCAAACTTACATGGCCCTGTGGGAAAAAGTGACACCCACCCCCCGCCGTACAAAGCCTTATACAAAGATATAGAGTGATGGTAATCAAGTCAGCGGCGGTAATGCACCTGTAAGCTGGTTGCCAACTGCCAGTCAAATCTAAAAGAAGAAGAAGAAGAAGAAGTGAAGTAGACCAAAAGATCCTCAAAAGCTAGACATCATGCGAGTGATGAGCCATTGTCAGGAATCTGAAACTCAAGACTCACAAAATAATAGTACTCTGTTAGGTTCGTACCTTAATAAGATTCGAGACACAAAATGTGTTCAAAGTTTTACTTGTACAAGGAGCAACACACCTCTGATTACAGATGGGAAATGCGCGCTGCCATACAAAGGCAGCACGTCCCTTTTATACTGAGCAGGTCAGACACAGGAAACATCTGCTGCAACTTTATGGGCACCTTTGTGGTGACTGATAAGACCGTGAAACAGTCAGGCTTTGTAGTGAAACAGTCAGGCTTTGTGGTGACTGATAAGGCCGTGGAACAGTCAGGCTTTGTAGTGAAACAGTCAGGCTTTGTGGTGACTGATAAGGCCGTGGAACAGTCAGGCTTTGTAGTGAAACAGTCAGGCTTTGTTGTGTAACACAAAGACAACTCCGTGTCAGCACATGACTTCTTGCACACCGGTTTCTAAACTTTAAGTAAATACAGATTATTCCGGTTTGTTGAGGTATGTCTGTTACAGGGTGAGTTAAACCTTCCTGATGCAGCATTGTTGCAGCCATTGTAAGGGAAAAAATACAGAAAAGTTCAGCTAAAAACTAATTATGAAATGAGAACATATTTGTACATATATACAATTTCTGACAATTTCCTCCTGTTTATCAGTTCATAATTTTTTATCACATACAGACATCAGAACAATGTAACTTCAAAAGATTTTCTACATTGTCTTCATAGAGTATCATTTCCAAATTTAAACAGGAGCACAATTATCATTGTTATCCACCTCTTCGGTATTTAAAGGAGTGTATTGGTCTTGGAACATTTGTTGTATCATAAATGTATGTTGAGACAGAGCGCGAGACATCATTGATTTGACACAGGGAATCACAAAGCAACATGACAGAAACATGCATATCATTATTATAATAAAAGGCATAAAGGCTTTAAGAAGCACCTGCCACCAACTTCCTGTGAATAACCAGTCTAACCAACCAGATTGTAGCTTCTCATCATAATCATTCATAATTGCCTGCTGCACTTGTTCCATGACGGTAATAGCGGTATCCATACTTTCAGAGACAGAGGGAATGTAAGTGCAACAGGACCCGTTAAACATAGCACATACACCTCCTTGGACGGCTAAAACTAGGTCCAATGCTATTCTGTTTTGCATAACCATAACTCTAGTCTGTTCAGTTACATTGGATAAAACCTTCAAAGCAACAGTAGTGGCATTAACAAACGTTAACAGTCTGTAGTTCATTTCTTCAAATTTTGTCATTAACTGGCCAACTCCATATGGGGCGAAAATTGAATGTCCAACCTTGTCACCCAGTGTCCATAATTTATATTTCTGTGGGACAGTAAGTCCAGCAGCACTAAAAAGGGACTGAATACTTCTTTTCTTCTTAGCGTGTCCTGAGGAGTTGTCATCAGAGTAGAGAACAAATGATCAGAATCAGAATCAGAATCAGAATAAACTTTATTGCCAAGCATGTAAAAAAACACACGAGGAACTTGACTTGACATTGGTGCGCATGCGCGCGACACAACGACACGGCAGCCATAAAGGCGCCTCATCAAACAGAGATAGATAAGAAAGGGAGGGGAAGGGAGGGAACGACACAAGGGGGGAGGAGAAAAAAAAACTTCGTTATCAAAATACAGCTTATTTTTAAGCAGATTGTGATTACAATGAAAAAAAATCTCTCAATAGCACAGAGCAACAACTCAGAATTCACGAGACACAAGAGAGCAGTGTACAGTATATCTTTAATCAGTTCATGAATCAATGTGTGTGCGGTGTTGAGCAGTGTTGATGATAATAAGAGAGACCCAAGGACCCTTGGCAGAAGATGTTTTGTCTGTCTGGCGCCCAGTCTTATCTGGCGCTGCAGCTGGCTGTCCAAGGCCTTGTGCTCATGATTTTGAAAAAAAACACAGTCTGCAGACAGCCAGGAGGAATTTTCATGGGGAATAATAATGCCAAATAGGACTGATCACAGAGAAGACTTGTATTTCTTCTGTAGATTCAGTACATTAATCCTTCATTGCGCAGCTTTGAACTCGTCGTGGAAAGACCTGAGCGAACCCATGATGTAATCCACCTTACGAGACAGTTCTCCAGTAGTCGCTATCAGGGTCTTCTCCAGTTTCTCAATTTGTTGGATGCACCTCGCCTGGCCAGCATTTTGATAGGTTGAATCCATCTTCAGCAATTTGCGGTAAACCAAGACAATTCCCGTCCCAATCAGAATTATCCCAATCACCAAGATTACGAAGATAAACAAATCTTCAATATCTTCGATAGAGAGATTAGAGAGACACAGCATTTTCCAAATACCTGTGTCACATAGATAGCCCACTGGAGCCGTTCCAGCGGGGCAAACAGCTTCCCCCGGAGCACTTTTCCTTGTTGAAAAAATAGTGTCAATTGTGTTCAAAGCCCAGCTTATTAACTCCATAATTTCTTTTCGGCGGTCGCAGTCAGACGCAGACAGACAACAGCAAGCTGGGATCCAGTAGGAGGGGAGGAAAAAATCAGCAGGAGAGAAGAAAAAAGCGTCTGCTCTCTTGGGAGGGCGGAAGTGAACCTTCCATGATCCATCAGTGATGATCCATCAGTAACAGTCACTGGAGCACAAATTCCTCCCCAATTGGGAGGTAGTTGAGCGTAGAGTTTAGAACCACATAACCAATGAACTTCTTTGATAACATAGGTGCCATTACTTTGAACTGTGCCCGTAATGCTAGTCTTCCTGACAGTGTAATTTTGTGATCTATACCTTGGACTAGGTAATATAGGTGTAAAAGAACAATCTGTTGCTCCGCTGCACTGTGAGGTACAAGGTAACAACACTGTTAAACATTGTCGTGGAAGAAGTTTCCCCAACGCCGTGGTACCATTTGAATATACACATGCTGGGAAAGTCACATTTTTCTTTGTAAAGGCAAATCTAGTTAATGATTGTGTTACATTCATAGCTATAATCTGATCAGGACATGTCATTTGATAAGAGGTGTTATCATGATTTTTCATGGTAATATCGGGTAGGAATCCCCAGGCTGAAATCTCTAGTATACAGTTAGACACGTTTATAGGAAAGGGTTCAGCCTTTAGGATTGGTCCCTTAGTGGTTAAAGGCAACAAAGAACAAGCCCAACAACTGCCGTTTCCTCTTGTCAGACGAGCATTGAGGAACATATACTGATACCACTGATTAGTCATAAACAGTGTTTCTGTGACATGTTCCTCTATATTCCTATTATCTCTTCTCAAGGGTGGTGAGGTGATAATGATGAGGACCAATAGCGGGATGCTCAAGAAGGTCAGAGTCAGTCTCAGGATTATCATGGTGCCTGATTCCCCTGGGAGTGTGCCTATAGACTCAGGTCACTGTCTTCACCGGGTTTGAGACGAGTCTTATCCTTAAAAGGACTAGACTCCCCTTTGTAACCGGACTTACCCTAGGGGTGGCTGGAGGTCACCAAGGGGCACCTGAAGTCTTTTAACATGTGACAGATGAATCCAAGAAGGTCTTTCAGCAATCCTCACTGCGGTAGGTGTGGTCAATAATACTTGATAAGGTCCAAGCCACCTCACGGAATTCCAATTCTGTTGGTGATGGTTCTTTATGAAGACATAATCACCAGGCTGGAGGGAATTTTCTGGGCCCTCCTGTGGAGTAGAGAAAGATCTGACAGATTCAACATAATCTTTCATTTGTTTACATTCTTTCAAATGCTCTCCAAGAGTCTTATAAGGGTTAGTGGCAGTTAATGGGAGTAGGTCAGGTAGAATATAGGGCCTATGAAAGGCGCATTCAAATGGAGATAACCCACTCTTCTTTTCTGGGATGGTGTTAATGGTTAGCTTCACTACAGTTAATGCCTTAGGCCATGAAATTCGTTGGTCATGCATTACTTTGTTTAGCATTTGCTTAACAGTACCATTTTTCCTTTCCACTAGACCTGCACTTTGTGGGTGATAAGCAGTGTGAAACTTCAGCTGTGTTCCAACGGCAGAAGTAAGATCCTTAACCATTTGTGCTGTGAAGTGTGTGCCATTATCTGCATAAATGGTCTCCGGTATTCCAAACGTGGGAAATATGTTGTTTTGTAAAACTTTGCAAACAAATTTAGCATCAGCCTTTGCTGTAGGATGAATTTCTGTCCATTTAGTATAGGTGTCAATGAGGACCAGACAATACTGCAGTTGTCCCACTTTTGATAGTTCAATAAAATCCATACACCATTGAGAAAAGGGCATTTTAGGTGGTGGGAAACTACCATGTCTCGTCCTCATTGCACCTTGTGCATTGTTTTGTATGCAGATTAAACATTGTTGGCACACTTTTTTCATTTCTTTCAAAATTCCTGGGCAGAAAAAATGTTTTTCAGCCTGTGCCTTCATTCCTCCTGTGGATACATGGCCACTGCCATGAGTCAAGATCGACAGCCAGCGATACAAGGAGGGAGGAAGGATTATTTTACCATCAGTAGTGCAATAAATTCCATTGTTTGAAACAGTTGCTCCAGGGGGCATAGTCATTTCCTTCTGTGCGTCAAGCAACACAGTAATATCTACATTGTTAGGTGCTGTGAGGTATATTGTTGCTCCGTGTCCCTCAGCAGCGCACCGGGCCACATGGTCCGCCAATGCATTACCTTTGGTTAATAAATCACTACCCCTTGTATGCGCTGGGCAGTGAACAATAGACAATGACTTTGGCAATTTCAAAACATGTGTCAAAATCTGTAAAAGATCACTATGTTGTGTTGGTTTGCCAGTAGATGTTTTAAAACCTCTAAGCTGCCATAAAGCTGTATGAGTATGTGCAGCATTAAATGCATACTTGCTGTCTATACAGATAGTGACATCAATGTTCTTTGACCATTTTAAAGCAGCAATCAGTGCCAACAGCTCTGCTTTCTGAGCAGAAGCTGGTTGAGGTACGTTTTCAACAATCAAAACTTCAGTTAAAGTAGTTACAGCATACGCAGTTGATGTGGATCCGTCTGGCAGTTTCACAGATGAACCATCAGTGAAAAGCCAGAGGGAGTCAGGGCATAATGTTTGTGACAAATCAGGGCGTGGGAGAAATTCCTTCAATGATTGCTGCACACAGTCATGGTCTGGTGCATCAGTGGTATCACTACTAGAGGGCAGCAGGGTAGCAGGGTTCAATGAAGTACATCTAACAAATGTGAGGTGCGGCTGAGACAACAGTGTCATAGTATAGCGTAAACACCTAGCATTTGATAGCATAGTCTGTCCATGTTCTGATAGAAGCATGTCAACAGCGTGTGGCACATGTACAATCAAAGAATGATATAAAACAATGTCTAAAACAACATTTACAGCATCAACGGTTGCGGCAACAGTTTTCATGCATGGTGGGAGACCTGTAGCGACTGGATCTAACTTTCTAGAATAATATGACAAAGGCTTATAATCTCCTGCATGTATTTGAGTTAAAACTGCTGACATATGTCCGTTTACTACATCACAGAAGAGATGAAACGGTTCTTCATAATTTGGAATATGCAGGGCACACACAGTTGAAAGCATAGTTTTCAAAAAATCAATAGCTGCCACATGCTCTGCATTAAGCTGAATTTTTGAGTGTAGATTACCCTGGGGCCCCCGAAGTAGTGCATACAATGGTGCAGTGTGTTGGGAAAAATTTGGCAACCATTGCCTGCAGTAATTCAGGGTGCCTAAAAGAGACATCAACTCTTTTTTTGTTTGTGGCAAGGGTAAATTTTGTATTGCACTCACTCTATCCTTTTCCAACATTTTACCCTCAGATGTTAATGTATGTCCAAGAAATTTAACATCCTTTTTGCAAAACTGTAGCTTTTTCTTGCTGCACTTCAATCCATTTTCGGAGAGGAAGTGGAGCAAGGCAATGGTATCTTGTTTACACTGTGCCTCGCTTGAGGATGCAACTAAAATATCATCTACATAAAGAAGAATTTTAGATCCTGCAGGTGGAACAAACTTAGCCATCAATGATGACATTTCTTGGGAAAAAATAGTGGGGCTCTCACAATATCCTTGGGGCAATCTAGTATAAGTGTATCTTTTACCATCAAATGTAAATGCAAACCAAAACTGACTGTCCTCATGTATTGGTATGGTAAAAAATGCATTGCTGAGATCTATGACAGAAAATATTGATGAATCATGTCCTACAGTATTAAGCAAAGTATGTGGATCTGGGACCAAAGGAGCCCTGGATACCACTGCAGTGTTAACTGCTTGTAAATCCTGCACTAACCTCCAGCCAACACTAGGTGGAGCCTTTTTAACAGGGAATAATGGAGTGTTCACTGGAGAGTCAGGGCATGGAACTATTACACCACTCTTTAAAAGGTCAGCAATGACTGGTCTAATTCCCTCGAGAGCTTCAGGCTTCAGTGGGTACTGTCTTTTATAAGGAAATCCTCTCCCATTTGACTTTATTATTACGGGAGTAGCATTTTTTAATTTACCAACGTCTGCATTCCCTTTGGACCACAATGTGTCAGGCAGAAATTGCATTTCTCAAGTCACAAATATGCGTTCAGGATCTGGAATCACCCCTAACACATTGGGTGGGTATTCGCTGCCACATAAATATTGGATATCAAAAGTCACCTCCATGGTCATGTACATATGAGTAGAGTACAGTTTAGCTGAGGGAGAATACATTATCCCTTTGGTTGCAGTAGACTGCCAATCACTAGCTTTTTGTCCTTTTTCTACCACATGACCTGCATCGGCCCAAAAATAATCCGCAGGTCCCCATAGGGACATATGTGGTGGTGTGTCACCAGAAAATAACAAGCGCACAGGCGGAGGGAGTGAGATCTCCAATGCTGCCACTCCCTCCTCCGTAAAATATAATTTGTGGGAAGTGATAGTAATGCGTGGGAGCTCATACAGTTTTTCAGCAAGAGGGCAATCAAATGGTTGATAACAATGCACATATTTCATAGTTACATGCAGAGGTTTCGGACCGTGCAGATCATGTATCACATTAGATGGCAGCACGCTAGACAAATGTCTGGCACTTTCAATACAAATTGCAGTTTCAGTCGCACTCCCGTCTTTTAAACTGTAACAGTACAAAGTCCCACATCCATGTTCATCAGGTTCTTCACTGTCCACAAAAAGGGTATTTACCCTTCTGAGGACAGTGTAATCATCCTTACTTTTATCAGGACCCAAGGTGATATCAAGTTTAAATAATGCATCTCGTCCTAATAGATTAACTGGGCAGGAGGGTGCCACCACTACCTCTGTAACACACATAAAACCTGTAGAGGGATCTGTTAATGTAACAGGGCCATATAAACATTCAGTTGTGGTGCCACCACCTGCATTTTGGACTCTAATCGTCTCACCAGTGGGTTTGGTCCCAGGGGGAGCCTTACGGACAGTCGTTTTAGTAGCTCCTGTGTCACAGAGGAACTCAACCTCTTTACCATTAATTAGCAGCGTTATTGTTGGAGCAGATGTTGTACTACAGTACATAGTTATCGTGGATAAGTCCAACACATCGTTTTGGGGTCGAAACAGTACATCAGTCAGTCTGCGTTGTTGGTCACTTATAGTCTGTCGGTCCTGGGGGGAGAGCTTGTCACAGTCGGTTAGTCATGCTCTCCAACCCCCCTGTCCTTGGCCCCCTGAGGGCCCTGTCACTGGTGGCTGTTCTTGAAAATTTCCTCTGCCTCTTCCTCGTGACAGGCTATTAAACCTTCCTCGTCCCCTATTTCCACGTCCCCTACCATAATTCCCCTGTTTCTGGTTCATAGGGCATCCACGCCACCAATGCCCTGGTTGGCCACAATTAAAACATACATCCTGGTTTTCTCCATTTCTAACATTACCTTGCTGTCTGGCTTTGAATCTTGCTCCCCCCTGCACCATTCTAGCTACATATACTTGTCCTTCCTGTTCCTCAGCACTAAAGTGAAGGGGAATTCGCTTAGTTGTTTTATTCTTTACCTTTGCATCTGCCACATGAAAAACATGTTGTTTAAATTGTTCCAAGGTACAGGTTCGTAATGTAACACACGATACCTTGATAGCTTCTTTCAAATCAGTGGGTAGAGTATCCAGGAAGGTGTGTTTAAACAACAATAGGTCTTGGTCATTCCCTTCGAGATCTACTGTTACAGTAGAGGTGTAAACCTTAATGAAACGATGCCAATATTCCTGAATATCCTCATTTGGTTTTATGCGAAGCATTGATATATCAGACATGGTTGTAACTGGTTTAAAGTGTGCCCTAACAGCCTGACATATCTGAGCTACTGCTACTCTTAAATCTGCTCCGTGCCTCACAGGCTCAAAAGTCGGGTCCCATGTATGTTTCTTTAAATCATCACAAAACATATCAAATTTTCTCCCAAGCACCACTTTAAAAATTTTTAATATCTCTTCAGGACTCGGAACATACATTTCAAGAATGTTATCAATTTCTTCCACAAAACCATTTATATCCTCCTCAGGCCTTGGGATAGCTTTGGCTGTCTGATGCATTTCTGCTAAGGTCCATGGTTTGTAAACTGTTACAACTTGGACCTCCTTTCTCAAAACCTTGACCTTTTTCCCATCCTTATCTTCCATCTCAGTCTCTACATTAGCTGACACAGGTTTTTGTACATATGGATAATTTCCCATTTCAACTCCCTCAGGTTTTGATTTAAAATCCTCCTCTACTTGCTGTGCTTCTTTCAAAAGTTTACTATATAGACCCTCCTTAGGATCAATATTAGGATAGGGGGGTGGTGGTTCGGAACCATTCGCTGAACCATCAACGCTAATTTGGGAATTTAATTCAGCATTGTTTGTTTTTATTTTCAATTTATTCTTTTTTTTTGCTTCATCTGCTTTATTTTTTGCGTCTGCAGCCGCATTTGCCCAAAGATTCGCGCATCGAAGTTCAGAATGTGGGGGATTCCCTTTTTTATTTTTTTTTTTCCCTTTAGACGTCATTTCTATCGTTTTTACCAAAACTTGACATTCATCCACTTTAAGTGTAGGTTTAAATGAAAAATCCTTTTCCCATTTATTTAAATATTTCTCCGGATCCTTTACTTGTTCTCCTTCTTTTAGTTTATCATTATAATTCTTTACTGTTCTACGAGCTACATCCTCCCTCCTTTTCTGTTTACTCTTCTGTCTATCCGGTTTTCCAGTACAATTGCCCATTTTACTTGTAGTCGTGAAACGCCGTCACACTACCTCATAAAATTATTGCATTCACCTTTTGAATGGAACTAGATGCTCACACAATAATTTTAACCACCAGGAAAAGTACAGGGCGTCACCTTATACTACCATTACTTGCATTTAGCTGACCTGTGGTTTTCAACAATGACAATTACTTTCCGCGATCAGACAAATAATTTTCACTTACTTTTCAGACTCTGTGCGGATGACCGTCACCAGACAGAGTTAGGACTCCGACGAGGCTCACAGAGTTCCCTCAAGGCGGGTTTTCAAAGCTGACTATAAGTCAGACCATGCGCATGGTTTTCAACCTGGAGTCTGCCCTGGTCCTCACCCAGTCTGGATATTGGTCATCCGGGTCACGGCACCACGCATGTCAGGAATCTGAAACTCAAGACTCACAAAATAATAGTACTCTGTTAGGTTCGTACCTTAATAAGATTCGAGACACAAAATGTGTTCAAAGTTTTACTTGTACAAGGAGCAACACACCTCTGATTACAGATGGGAAATGCGCGCTGCCATACAAAGGCAGCACGTCCCTTTTATACTGAGCAGGTCAGACACAGGAAACATCTGCTGCAACTTTATGGGCACCTTTGTGATGACTGATAAGACCGTGAAACAGTCAGGCTTTGTAGTGAAACAGTCAGGCTTTGTGGTGACTGATAAGGCCGTGGAACAGTCAGGCTTTGTAGTGAAACAGTCAGGCTTTGTGGTGACTGATAAGGCCGTGGAACAGTCAGGCTTTGTAGTGAAACAGTCAGGCTTTGTTGTGTAACACAAAGACAACTCCGTGTCAGCACATGACTTCTTGCACACCGGTTTCTAAACTTTAAGTAAATACAGATTATTCCGGTTTGTTGAGGTATGTCTGTTACAGGGTGAGTTAAACCTTCCTGATGCAGCATTGTTGCAGCCATTGTAAGGGAAAAAATACAGAAAAGTTCAGCTAAAAACTAATTATGAAATGATAACATATTTGTACATATATACAATTTCTGACAGCCATTATCCACAAATGGCGAAAACATGGAACAGTGGTGAACCTTCCCAGGAGTGGCCGGCAAACCAAAATTACCCCAAGAGCGCAGCGACAACTCATCCAAGAGGTCACAAAAGACCCCACAACAACATCCAAAGAGCTGCAGGCCTCTCTTGCCTCAGATAAGGTCAGTATTCATGACTCCACCATAAGAAAGAGACTGGGTAAAAATAGCCATGAAGGCTCATCTCAATTTTGCCAGAAAACATCTTGATGATCCCCAAGACTTCTGGGAAAATACTCTGTGGACTAACGAGACAAAAGTTGAACTTTTTGGAAGGTTTGTGTCCCATTACATCTGGTGTAAAAGTAACACAACATTTCAGAAAAGGAACATCAAATCAAATCAAATCAAATCAAAGTTTATTGTCATATTGCTGTGCATACAACTGTAGTGCAGGCAAGATGAAATTGCATTTCTCTCGGCATCCATATAAATAGAAGCAGCATGATATAAGACACATTCAGACATATCTTCACCCCCCCACCTCCACCCCCCATCCATTCACACATCCCTGAGACATATTTGGGAAAAACTAACTAACAATAATATACAAATAATATACATAATGTCCGTGGTGCAGTAGTGTGTATGAGAGATTCCGGATCAACTGTTCAGCATCCTGACAGCTTGTGGAAGGAAGCTGTTGATCAGTCTGGTGGTTCTGCCTCTGATGCTCCGGAATCGTTTACCAGATGGAAGAAGTTCAAAGTGTTTATGCAGAGGGTGAGAACGGTCCTTGACAATGTTCAGTGCCCTGCTCCTACAACGGTTCTGAAAAAGTTCTTGGACGGAGGGGAGGGAGACTCCAATTACCCTCTCAGCTCCCTTGACTATCCTCTGCAGGGCTTTTTTGTCTGACATACTGCATGGGAGTACCATGTAGCAATGCAGTACGTCAGAACACTCTTCACCACACCTCTGTAGAAGGTCCTGAGGATGCAGATGGGAAGAGAGGCCTGTTTGAGTTTCCTCAAGAAGTGCAGTCTCTGCTGAGCCCACTTCCTGATCCCCAAGGAATTCTTGCTCCAGGTCAGGTCCTGCGAGATCTGCACTCCAAGGAACTTGATGTTCTCCACTCTCTCCACTAAACGGCCGCCGATGCTGAGGGGGACGTGTTCAGGCTGTGACCGCCGGAAGTCGATAATCATCTCCTTGGTTTTGTCCACGTTGAGCACCAGATTGTTCTCCCTGCACCAGCCCTCCAGGTCTCTCACTTCTTCCCTGTACATTGATTCCTCATCCCTCTGAATAAGTCCCACCACCGTGGTGTCATCTACAAACTTAATAATCTGGTTCCCCTCGTGTCTGGATACACAGTCATGTGTTAGAAGTGTAAACAACAGTGGACTGAATACACAGCCTTGAGGGGATCCGGTGCTCAGCATGACAGAGTTGGAGATGCTGTTTCCAACCCGGACAGACTGAGGTCTCTCAGTCAGGAACATCATACCAACAGTAAAATATGATGGTGGTATGGATGAGAAAATAATGAGAGATCTTCAGCTGATGACCTACAGTACAGCAGATGACATCTTTCGTGTCCTGGAGAACCGGTTTGGAAGCCAAACTGCAATCGCTATTGAAATATTTGAGGAGCTCCAGAGACTTCCAGCTGTCAAAAGTCACCAGCCCAGGAAAATTGTTGAGCTCATCCAAGCTGCTGAGAAAACCCTTGAAGACCTGAGTGACCTTGGTGACACTGGTGCTTTAAAAAACCCTCTGGTGACAAAGTCAGTTGAAAGCAAGCTTCCTGATGCGTTGAAGAAAGAGTGGCTTTTCTACGCAGCTGAGAGGATCAGTGCCGAACCAGAGAAGCACTTTGACAGTCTTCTGGCCTTCCTCAAGAGTCAAGAGAGCATCTATGAACAGCTGGATCAATTGAGGGATGAAGAGCCACCAAGGAAAGAGACCCGATCTGAGCAAAGGCAAGCCAGAACCAGAGCCTCAAACCAGTCAAGTAGCCATCTCTCAGGATGCGTTGTCTGTGGGGACATCAAGCATAAGAAAAAGCTGTACTTCTGCAAAAAGTTCCGTGTGCTCAAGTTCACAGAGAAGAAGGATGCAGTGCAAAAGCTGGGAGCCTGCTGGAAATGTCTGGAGGTCCATGATGACGACAATCGCTGCAAGACTTCATTCCTGTGCAAAAATCCTGAGTGTGAGGGCAAGAGAGCCACAGACCATCACTACTATCTGTGTCCCAATGCTGGAGCATCCAGAGGCAGCACGGCCCAGAGGAGGAGCAAAGGCAGTACAGTGGGAGGTGGCAATAAGAGGAATTACACCGAGGCCCAGGAAGAATTCTTCAGAAAGCTCTCACCTGAATTAGCCCAACAATGCCGGGATGCATTCTGCAACACAGCAGTGAGCACCTCCCATGTCGCAAAGAGTCACTCAAGTCTTCTGGCAGAGAGCGGCCTAGCGGAGTGGCCTGTCATCATGATGCTGCTGGAGGTAACAGCTAATGCTGGCCAGAAAATTGGGACCCTAATCAACCTAGCTTCTGACACCAATTATATCACCCATGAGGCAGCAGGTCAGCTTAATCTTAGAAGTGAAGACATCACGCTTGTGGTCCATGGTGTAGGAGGCATGAAAATCCATGTCAAAACAAAGCGGTACCTCCTGAAAATTCGTATTAACACCTCAAGAGGTACTCTCAAGTCCCACCAGCTGATTTGCTACGGCTTAGACAGCATTGCAGATATCCACAGACATGTGTCAGCCAAAAAACTGCAAGAGTTCTTCCCAGATGTCCCACTTAGTGACCTGGTAAGACCAAAAGAGATCCAGCTCCTTGTAAGTCACAAGGAGGGTCAGCTGGCTCCGCAGAAGATTTGCACAGTGGGGGACCTTGTGCTGTGGGATGGACCAATAGGAAAGACAGTTGCGGGCACTCATCCTGAGCTGTTTGAAGAGGTCACTGTATCAGCCTTCATATCAAGAACGCACTTCGCAAGGTCTATGAGAACTGCTGCTGTAAAGTATGAAGAACATACCTGCACAGTCCCCATTTATCCTCTACAAAGCCAGCAAGCCTCAATTGCTGTCCAATTTCATCAATCTAGTTGTGCAGCTACTACTTCCAACTTCCTCGAGTGGTGGAAATGGGATAGTATTGGTGCTGGTTGTGTCCTGAGATGTGGGAGCTGTCGCTGTGGGAACTGCCAGCCAGGTGGCAAGGAAATGACCCCCGCTGAAGAAAGGGAGCTGGAGGTGGTAAAGAGTGGCCTCACATATGTAGCTGCTGATGATCACAGTGAGAGGCCTCACTGGCATGCCAAGTACCCCTGGGTAGCAGATCCAGCCTCATTACCAAGCAACAGGAGTGCAGTTGAGGTCACATTCTTCAGGACTGAGAGGCAGCTGGCTAGGGAGCCAGAGTGGAAGGCTGCCTATGCTGCGCAAATTCACGAGATGGTCGAGCGCTGGGCCGCAATGAAGTTGCCTAAAGACGTCCTTTATGCATGGACTGGTCCAGTATGGTACATCAGCCACCTCATCGCACCCAACCCACACTCCGTTACAACTCCGGTCAGACTGGTCTGGAACAGTAGTCAAAAGTGCAGAGGGGTGAGCCTCAATGATCTCCTGCTAAAAGGCCCAGACGTCCTCAATTCCATCCGTGCTGTGCTTCTCAAATTCCGGAGGGGAGCTTTTGCTGCGTTGGGAGGCATAAAGAAAATGTACAATTCAGTGTGGCTTGAAGACCAAGAGGTGCATTTGCATAGGTTCCTGTGGCGTGGCTCTGAAGAGGAGGAGCTGGGTGAATATGCAGTCACGAGAGTTAACATTGGAGATAAGCCAGCAGGTTGTATTGCTCAACTCGCCATGAGAGAGACGGCTAATCTCCCTCAGTTCAGCCATCTTGAGGAAGAGCGTCAAGTGCTGCAGGAGGACAGCTATGTCGATTACTTGTTAACCTCTCATGACAACTTAGACCAGCTCAAAGTCATTACAGAAAATGTAGAGCAGATCCTGAAAGCAGGAGGGTTCGAGTTTTTTTTTTTTTTGTTACTTATTTGTACCCGTAGGTAGACTTGGTTTGCAGTCTGGTGACAAGCCACCGGCTGCTGGTCGCTGCGTGCGCGAGCGCCCTAAACCTACATGTTTTTGGTGTGCGGGAGGAAACCGGAGAAATCCCGGAGTAAACCCGCGCAACACGGGGAGAACATGCAAACTCCACACAGCTCACTGTTGGTTGGGGGCTGGGATCGAACCCACGATCTCATGATCCCCGCGGTCCCCCGGCCGAGGGTAAAACTGCGCTGCCACAGTGCTAAACCACTGCGCCACCGTGCAGCCACGGTGAAGCCGTGGGCCGTGGGTCACGGAGTTGAAGCCGTGGGTCTTCTCTGGCCAAAGTAAGAGGGAGTCTGCTGGAAAACAGGAACGGGTGGCTATTCCAAAGACTGTGATCCTGTCGAATCAGCTCAAAGAGGAGGACAATAAAGCTCTTGGCCTTGGCTACTCCCTGGAGGATGATAAGCTTTATGTCATGGTTGGGATAAATTTCTCAAAGAGGAAGAGGAAAATGAGACTCGGCCAGAACCTTCAATTGGAGCAGGTGAGAGCCCAGACGCCAGACCCACTGACACGATGAGAGTTACTCAGCCAAGTTTCTGGACTGTATGACCCGATTGGTCTGATGACGCCTGTAAAACAGAAAGGGACCATTTTGTTTCGGTGAGCATTTCAGGAGGCCAAACCCAAGTGCAGCACCATCAAAGATACTTGGGACCTTGCACTATCAGGAAAGCTCAAAGAAGATGCCATCAGCCTCTTTGAAGAATATGCCCAGCTGAGTAAGGTCAAGTTTCACAGAGCTCTGACGCCAGTGGGCGCATCGGCTGAACCTAACGCAATCACCTTCTCTGATGGCAGCGAGCATGCTTATGGTGCCGTCCTGTGTCTGCGGTGGGCTTGTGACCAAGGTTGTACAGTGAGGCTGGTGGAGTCTAAAGCTAAACTAACTCCCTTAGACCACAAGGGGGAAGTAGTCAAGGCAGAGCTTTGCGGAGCAGTATTTGCCGCCCGGTTGAAGAAGTATTTTGAGCAACATAGCCAAATTCAGGTCAAGCAATGGTATCACTTTGTTGACAGCCAAACAGTCCTTGGTGCACTTCAGCATGAGAGCTATGGCTTTCAGACCTTTTTCGCCAACAGGATTGGAGAAATCCAAAGCAGCACGCAACTTCAGGATTGGTGGTGGATCCCTGGACCACTGAACATTGCTGATATCATCACGCGCAGGGCTGGTCCAAAAGATTTGGATGAAAATTCACCATGGCAACAAGGACCAGAGTTCCCGAGTCTACAAGCTGATGAGTGGCCAATTAAGTCTGCAAAGGATGTATCAGCCACTGCCAGAGAGAGTGTTGGAAAAATGCAGAAGAAATCATTTGTTGCCGCACTCACAAGAGCTCAGGTGAAGGAAGAGCCACCAGATCCGGAGCGTCGGAGGCCACCTGCTGGTGCTGCTGTCTGAAACCTGATGGATGAAGGGCGGTTCAGCAATTTGGCTCACCTGGTTAAGACAGTCACTCGGGTCTGGAGGGCAGCAAAATGCTTTGCAGCTAGAAATAAGATCCTGGGAACCCCAAAGTGGGAGGCGGTTTCATCAGCTAGGGTCATCACTGCAGTGGAGCGCCAAGAAGCTTTAAGAGACCTTTTCCTTGCTGCACAAGAGGGTGTGACTTTTCCAACTACCACAATAGACGGGCTGGTAGTCTTCAAAGAGGAAGAAACTGGGCTACTGGTTTGTGGTGGGAGAGTCCAGGCTTTTAATGAAGACAAAGTTTGAGACAAAGTATGTCCCCCTCATACCTTACAGTGCCTGGGTCGCAACTCTGTTGGTTCATGAAGCTCACAGCAAGGGTCATGAGGGAGTGGCTGCAACTCTATTGAAGGTGAGAAAGAGAGCATGGGTCATCAATGGACGAAGAATTGCTCAAAAAGTCATTGAAAACTGTGTGATTTGCAAGAAAGCCAGAGCTAGAAGATGCCAGCAAGTGATGGGTGATCTGCCTCAAGAGAGAACTGGGCCAGCATCCCCATTTGAGTTCACAGCAGGTGACCTGTTTGGACCTTATCTGGTCAAAGATGATGTGAGGAAGAGAGTCACAATGAAGGTTTGGGGAGACGTATTCTGCTGTATGGCCAGTAGAGCAATCCACACAGAGCTGGCCAACACCATGTCGACTGAAAGCTTTCTGATGGCTTATCAGAGGTTTACAGCAATTCGAGGGCATCCTAAGAAGATTTGGTCCGATCCAGGGGCCAATTTTGTCAGTGCCAAGCCTGTTCTGAAAGAGTTTTATCAGTTTTTGGATGGCCTCGATAGGTCTGCTGTGGAGGAGACTTCAGCTCAAAATGGAATTGACTGGCATTGGAAAATCCAGCCAGCTGATTCACCTCATCAAAATGGCTCTGCTGAAGCAGCTGTTCGGACTGTGAAGAAGGCATTCCAGAGTCTGGGAAGAGACTCAGGGCTCAGTTACAGCGAGCTTCAGACAACACTTCAGCCAGCCGCTAATCTTTCTAATGAGCGTCCCATTGATGCCAGGATGCAGAGCCATGAAGACATCGTGCAGTACATTACACCCAATACACTTCTGTTGGGATGAGCATCATCAAGTGGTGACTGGAAAACATTCAACTTCGCAAGCTATCCCTATAAGAGACTTCAGGAAATGCAGCACCAGGTAAATAAATTCTGGAGGTCCTGGAGCCAGCTTGCCGGTCCTAATCTCTTTGTGAGGAGTAAATGGCACACCACACAGAGGAACGTTGCAGTTGGAGATATTGTTTGGCTGTGTGACCAGAATGCATTGAGGGGTCATTTTAAGCTTGGGAGAGTCATTAGTGTCAACCCAGACTCGAGAGGCATTGTACGAGATGTGAATGTTAGAGTTGTGGCAAGCTCTTGTGTTCTGAGGTGAGGCCTGCAACATCAGCATCCAAGCATCATGCCTCCAGCATTCGGAGGGACCTTCAGTCCATAATTCTTCACCAGGACGGCCGACGTTTGGTGGCCCTGCTGCCAGTGGAGGAGCAGGCAGGAGGCCCAGGAGGAAATCTCTGACCACTAGTTTTTGTGTGCGATCTTTCCAGCGGTTTCCGTGGGAAGATCGAGTGGGAGGTGTTGAGCTGAGCTGCAGGCCACACCCTCTCTACCTGAGTACTTTAGATCTGGGTGTGCTTCCCAGCCTGAGAGCAGTTGGTTGATTGCACCAGGTGGGAATGATCTGGTGATTAAGGGAGCTTGGAGGTAGTTACTCACAGGGCAGTGGGGAGTAAGCAGTGTATGAGAGAAATGGTTGGAGACTTTGGACTTTGGAAAAGACTGTAGGACTAAAGCTTGTTTCAAGCAAGGAAGAAGGAGCCGGTGAGCATCCATTTGTGATATGTCTTTGCAGCTGCATTTGAAGAGCAATTTGATTACGTTTAGGTTAAATGTGATGTGTTAAAAAATTGTGTGTTTGAAATGTAAGTTAAAATGTCATGTATTTATAAAATCATGTGGGTTTAAAAGTATAGTTAAAATGGAGTGTATTTTAAGAATTTAAAAGTTAAAAGCTGTTAAAGTTGTAAGGTTAAAAATCATTATTGAACAGTGTTTTAAGATGTGTTTACTATTTGGGGTGCTTTAGATGTGAGTATTTTCTATTTGTTTCAAGATTGGGTTTTAGTAATTTAAAAACTGAGTATTTGATTTTGGGTTATGTTGATTTATTATGGGTTCTTGGGTTACATTCTCCTTGACCCTTTATTTGTGTTGTATTTAAAGGTTTTTCGCCTGTGCTTGGCCTGTGCTTGGCTGTGCTTGGCCTTGATGACTTTACAAAAAAGAAAAGAAAAGGAAAAGCTAAGTCTTGGTCACTGAGTGATTTCCAGTTCTATCTTCTGAAGCAAGCATCCCGTTCAAGTGGGGGAAACTGCTGGTCAAACCTCACAAGAGTGAGGGCCACTTGACACAGAGAAATCACTGAATGGAGTGGAATACTGTACTTGTTGGAGCCTGGAGATGGCTGCATGGCTGACAAGGGGTTCACCATTGAGAAGATGTTGGCAGACCGTGGAGTGAAACTGATCACCCCCCCCCCCTTTAAAACCACAGCACAGTTCAGCAAAGAGGATGCACTGAAAACCCAAGCCATAACTCGGCTTCGCATTCTTGTAGAAAGAGCAATACTCGGAGTGAAAGAATATCATATCTGGAACAGCACTCTTATCTCTAACTTTGTTAGGGACAGTCGACCAGCTGTGGACCAACTGTTGCCTGTTGACACTGTTTCAAGGGCCGCGTGATTTAAAAGGCCACATCCCTGTTGCTTAAAGCATGAGCATATTATTGTGACACTGAGGCCAATAGTGAGAATCTGACAAAGTGTTAAATCAGTTTTATTTCATTTCAGTGAACCTGTAACCATGTGACACTGATCCTCGGGGTAGGAGCATTACACCAAATTAACCACACCTGAGGATGCACATCCTATATATATACGGTGTATATACCCCCTGCATCCACTCCCTCTCCCTCTTCCTCTTTCTGATGACTGGGAGGAGCCTGCCTCCACCGGCGAAGGACAGTGAATGGTTACAGGTCCACTTTTATTCAAAAAACCGCATTTACATGCGTAAACGTACATTCTGAATGAAACTGTTGCAGTGTTTTCATGTAATTAACATTTTAATATTCTGTAATATTCATTGCCATTTTAGTTCCAATACATTAGAAACATTTTGAATTCAACATGTTTTTTTTTATATATATATTATTATTTACAAAAAAATATAACTGTTAAGTGTTCCCTTGATCTCCTTTCATTTACAAATATATACACACAAATAATTTACAGATTTGCATTCTTCAGTGCTAGTATACAGTAATTCACACATTCGGGAATTAAAATGTTGCTTGTTTGCAGTTATACCCCCTTTATACAGTGGTGGAGATCATTGAAAGATCTGGCCAATTTTTGATATCTCAGTGATCTTCAGTGATCTCCACAGTCACCACGGCCTCCTCAAAGTTTTGACTCAGTCCAAAACACACAAGGATCTCTCAAATGATCTCAAATATCAAAAACTGACCTTGAACTTGCCAGTTGTACTTGTGTTTTTTTTTTAAATTATTTTGTCTGGCCATTTACAGCTCTAACATGCCCTGCCTCTGAAATGTTAGAGATGCTCGGACATTTAACTTCAGCAAGCCCAATACAAGGAACTCCATTTGGGTCATACACTTTTGCATCTGGGCTGGCACCAAGGTATGGAGCATCAGGATGTATGACAAAGCCACAGGGTGATACATTTACATTCATGATTTTTGAATATCATTCCAGCACCTCAGGTTCATGTTCAAGGCCTCTTTTCATTGCAGAAGTTTGTCGTACTCCTTCAGGATTCTTGCTGCCAGTGCCTGACTAGACTACTTCCCTCGGACATGACAAACCTCATAAAATCTACTGGCTGTAACTCTGGGCTGGCGCACTTCTTTCCATAATGGACATTTAGACTGCGCTCTGGTGCTTTCCTCTATCAAAGCTGCCATCTCATGTGTCACAGTGAGGCTCCATTTGGAACAAAGTTTAAGGCTGTGGACAATTCAGAGTCCTCAACAGGCAGTCTAGGGAATGCAGGGGCATCTTGGTGGACACTGACTTATTGCTGCAACAGGAGGGCACTGATATGACAAAGGTGAACCGCGTAGCACAGGTCCAAACCTTGAATCAACCAGTGAAAGTTCAGAAAAGTCAGG
Source organism: Pholidichthys leucotaenia (assembly GCA_020510985.1). NCBI lineage: Eukaryota > Metazoa > Chordata > Actinopteri > Cichliformes > Pholidichthyidae > Pholidichthys > Pholidichthys leucotaenia. The sequence continues at coordinate 42,635,452 of CM035850.1, forward strand.
CAACACTGAGGATAGCAGGGGTTTAGGTCTGAGATGTTTTAGTTTTTCCGCAAGGGCAAACACTGAAGGGTCAGGAAGGGCTCCTGAAACAGAGTAAGTACAACAGAAACCTTAAAAATTCTTCTTTGATTATCTTCCAAGTTTAAACATGTAAACAAATAAATAAATCAAGTTAATTCATCCATGATTGTAATCGATAGTAGCAGTATAACAGATGAATGCTGATCTGGGGGCTAGACAGATAATACCCTCCGCACACACACTGCCATCCAGGATCCATAGAAGAGTGGCAAATTTTAATAATCATGATTAAAATTTGTATTATTTTTAAACCAATAATGCTGAAAACTTGGGGGCTCTAAACCATAAATTTTGTGATGCATTACTTCCCCAATCAATAATACAATACAAAAAATAATGGCCACCACCTGTATGGGCTTGGTACAGTGTTGATTTACACAGGGTCTTGGTAGATGGTTTAGGTTTCCTTACAGCCAGGTTCTGAACAGGTTCTGCACAGATGGTAAATGGTAAATGGCACTCACTTATATAGCGCTTTTATTCTCATCTCTTGATGACCAAAGCGCTTTACAGATCCTGCTATCCACCCATTCACACACACATTCACACACTGATGGTGGCATGCTGCCTAACATGGCGCTTCCAGACCCACCAGGAGCAATTGGGGTGAAGTGTCTTGCCCAGGGACACAACGGCAGGATATCTGGGGAGAGTGGGATTCGAACTGCCAACCATGTGGTTATTGGACGACCCATTTCAGATGCCCTGAAATCATACACACATCAACCGTGACATCATAGACTTTTTACAAAAATATTAAACAATTTTTTTTAAATACAAAACATTGCATTAAATTACCTTTGTCCGTGGTCGATGCCATGTTTGCAAAGTGCTTGTGCAGGCCACAGCTGATGGAACTGCCTTCACCTGCATCATGCTGCAATGGGCACGCTGAAACAGCAAGGCAACAAGGTGGCTGCACAGGACTTTGCCTGCGGCACAGGTGCACGATGTTCCATTCAGCTGAATGGGATCTGTGCCAGTTTGCAAAACAATCTAGGATAAAGACAAACAAATGTCACTCACAATTTGTAAATGGTGAAAATAAATTAACCAGCCATTTTGGATGAAAAAATAAATATAAAATTAACCAAACATGAATATATGAATGGCATTTCAGAACACCAAAGTCCAACTTCATTTTGAGTCAGAGTAAATCTGCAACAGCAGTAACATTTTAACCCCTTACGCTCAACACAGCTGCTTCAGCATAAGTATGGTATTGAAAGCTGTACATCTACCATAAACATTTTAATATTTTAACTATGAACAAATATCAGTTCTTACACATTGTTGGGTGTGTAATAAATACAGCCGATAAATGACTAATAGAAATATCTCAAACCAAAAAGTGGAAGGGATTAAAAATAAAAACGTTTAGTCCTTATCCAATCATAAAAACCTGTAATGAGAGTGACACTTCTCTCTTCCTCATCGACCGGTGACACCTGCGTCTGACTACAACCTCCCTGTTTACAACACTGGAAACTGACAGAAAAGTACAGTCATCATAAATAAGACTGTGTGACTTTTTTAAAGGGCTGAATGTATATTCTGTCAAATACAGTCACATCAAAACAAATGTCAAAGTCAAGACGGTGAGCTAAGACGAGCAGATACTAGCTAGTGCTCAACTAGCATAGCATTACTGTAAATCAACCACTTACCCTCATGGTTGTAGATAAAGTTTTTCAAAGAAAAACTTATATCCTCGATCTAGTTTGGAATGTGCTACGGGGGAATGCTGTTCAACTAAACGGACCACATCTGCAGACAACAATTTTGGTAAATTGCTTAGTGAACTTGTAAATTCAAGGACACTACCTCCTTTCTCCATTTTAGTGGAAGTGGAGTAACACAACAAGCGCTGTACTGGAAGTACGTAGTGTGGGCGTGAAAAAGGCCTATTGCTTCATGAGCAACACAGTGTTAGGAAACATCTAATAAAGACTGCCATCTGGTGACTGACTGTCAGAACTGCATCTGAGTGGAAAACCTGAAAAAAATCTCAATACTTTTTTTTTTTTTAGCATTTGGCCATCCAAGGTCTATTCAAAATTGGATGGCAGGAACAAACAATACAAAGCAAACAAAAAAAACCCTAATTGCCTCTCAAACTTCTCGCAAGCCCTTAAGTCACGTGATGTGACCGACATAACAAGGCCTCACTTGCTACGGTCACGTGACTGTGGGCGTGGTGAAATGGCGCTCGATGCACTGCTCATGACACTTCTGCTTTATATTGCTTGAATCAGTGTCGAGTGAGCGGTGTCGAGCGTAACATCACTATTTTCTACATATGTCCTTTTGACTAGCTCATTCATATCCATTTCTTTAAGGACAACTATCTCAGGACCATTGAGCAAGTCTACAACAAACTGCACTGCTTTATCAAAATACAGTTGAATAAAGGTTATTGAGTCTTATAGAGTCATTTAACATACTGAGAATTATTGTCCATTGTGTACATATTTACTATAAGTAATGAAGTTACCTTCATTACACTTCCCGATACTGATTCTGATACCTGAACTTGCGTATCTGTTGATACCAAGTGCCAATCCACTACTGACACAGAGAAAATTAAAATTAAAATTAAATTCTAAAGTTAATATCCAAAATCTATAATAGCTTGTTCCAGTATGGCGACTCAGCAGTACATTTCCTCTGACATTTTGCAAACAAAACAGTGAAAATTTTTCTGAAAACATTTTGGGTTTAGTCATCGAATCTTTTTATTTAACATCAGCAGCTGCTAGTTTAAAGTTTAGCAGGAGTGCATGTACCTTGCGCCTCACGCTGGGTGGAGATAGTTGTTGCCATGGCAGCACACTGCAACTTACTGTGTAATGATGTAGAGGTGAAAATAAGAATGATTTCCATTATGTATCATTTGTCAGAATTGGTTGGTAGTTTGGTACCATTTTGCAGTTGATAAGTTACTTTGTATCGGACTGGTGCACAGACTGATGACAATTCTGGTATCGGTACTGGAATCAGAACACCTCTATCCCCTCCTTATTCTTGGCAGTAATTTGAAGCTTTTTTACTTCTAGTTAAAGCACATTTTTTGTCTGTCTGTAAGTGATCATATCAGTTATATTATTGTTTCTGTTTTAGAGGAACTGTGGATTTTGGAGAATGCCTGGCAACCTTTCGAGTTTGCTTCCATCAAATAACCTGGATTGTCTTTTCCTTCTCACTTTGATCCTTTCAGCCATGAGCCAAACCTCGGATTAATGCAGCATAGCAAGATTTAAACATTTTTAGCACTCTTTTCACCTCTAATGCTTTCACTTTCCTATTTCACCCCGTCTCAATTCTCTTCTGAGAGCGCTGTTTTCAGGATTATACCTCACATTAACAGCTGAATGAATCCGTCAAGCTGCATGCCAAAGAAGTCCCACTTTTTCAGGGTATTCTTATACTTATTCCTTCTGCATAGCCTGAGCATGGAGCTGAATGAAAACCTAACCTCTATTCTCAGCTGCTCAACTGCAACAGAAGTTTGGGTGCTGCTTATTTTTCTGAAATTGCAAGGATATAAAGCAAATACCTCTCTTTTCTCAAACAATTCTTACTTCCAGTTGAAACCCGACAATTTTGATGGCATGAAATAAAAGTAAAAGTGGATAATAGAACAACTATAAATGCTCTTTACTTAAAGGCAACACATTTTTTTCTTGGTCCACTCTATATGAAGTCTCCATATAATGCTTGTAGAAGTCTAATCTGCATAATGAGCATCTGGATCAGGGTTGTTTCTAGCTTTTTGGGGGCCTTATGCAAGATTGTGTTTGGAGGCCCCTATTTTTGTAATGAGAAAAGTTCAAAACTTTTACAAAAAAAACAACCACTCCCTCCTCCCAACAAAAATATTTTAAAAAATTAACGGGTCTTTGTTTCCCAAACCCAAAGTAAATAATAATAAAATGAAATATAATTGAATTATAATAAAAATAACTAAAGACTTAAAATGAATGCAAAATGAATTCAATTTCTTAAATTGGTGAAGATTCTCAGTCATCCAGACAGGTAAGTATGTTGTATGAAAGCTCAGTCAAGTCAACTGGATTCAAGTATATTTTACTTCTGAAATGTTTCACAATTCATCCAATTCTATGGTAATACCAAGCAGCATATATGTGTAATTTTTTTCACAATGCAATATTTTTTTATTTTATTATTTTATTTTTACACTATTATCTTACTTAAATAGTGTTTATTTTGTTTATTTTTCAAGATTATGCTGCTCGATATCACCATAGAATTTGGATGAATGGTGTACCATTTCAGAAGTAATACTTCTGCTGCCCATGACGCTGCTGAGCTCACTCTGCTCTACACCAGAGTCAGTGACTGGAGGCTGCCAGTGCACAGTCAGTCTTCGGCTCTGACATCTGATAGGCTGCCATAATCATGTGACACAGCAGACCATCTCTAAAAAATGCCTGGGCTGGTTTTTCACTTGTTTTCACACATAAATTTAATGCCTAAAACTCTCAGAAGTGAAAACAAATTGCACATTTTGTATTAACACTGTGGTATTGCGATATTTAAAAATGTATCTACTCCAAAGTATCGACCAGCTGGTATTGAAGTATTAATACTTGAGTATTGATACTTACTTATTTACTACTCCTGCAGGGTGAGGGCTGGGTGACCATCACCATGCGTAGAGCCAATCAGGTTAACCAGTGCGTGCCAACATTGCCGGTTTTGGGCCAGCTCCTCTGCATCATCAACAGCAACTCCGAGCTGTCGGAGGTCTCTCTCTACCACATCAAACCATCTGGTGTGTGGCTTGCCCCGAGTGTCACCGTCTGGAGCCTGGTCCTGGTAGGGTCACCCTTGGTGGACTGGTTTCTCGGGGAGGTTCCAGACAAACGGTGACCCACGGTATGTCGGTACACCGTTTGATGGCAGCCCCATCATCCGACTATCCTGCGGAGGACTAACAACCCACCCAGGAGAAACCTACTTTGTTATGAAAGTAATCAGTATCGAGACGCCCATCCCTAATATGATTTACCCGAAAGAGTCAAAAAACATTTTGGGGAGTTTCTCTGAGAGAAAAACAAGATAAAGGCAGTGGGCTTTTTCATATAGTTGACTTTTTGGAAAATGTTTGGCTAATTACATAACCAGTTGACACACGTGAGACAGTTAAAACTTGCAAACACCATTTTTCAATCAATGACCCCTTTAAGAGAAAAGGGCTGCAAATGTACAAGAAAAACAATATTAAAATCATCAGGAAAAAGTTGCAAATTTATAAGGAAAAATTAGTTTAAGGTGATTTCAATTCTCCCCCCAAAAAGATCTGAGGGTGAACTTGTAGTTTGGCGGCCCCCTAGTGGCTGAGGGTGGGGAGACATTACATGCATGTATTTTGCTTCATAGGCAGAAATGGCTTTGATCTAGATGTATAAACTTTTCCTTCACTTTTTAATATTCACCTGATTCCCCATGATAAAAATTCCAGGTTTACTTTTAAATAAAATTATTTCAGAATTTGTGTATCTTCACCTTCATCAGAGAAGGTGAAGAAGAAAAGAACATTTTATTCATGCCTTAGTCTCAACACTACAATCCCTGTGTAAGGTGTTAGTTGTTGGATATGTTTGATATGTCTCTGTTATAATATACACTGTTATATTAAAATAATATCCATGTATTTATTTTTCTCTTTTGACTTTTTTTCCCAGCCAGCTGCTTTCTGCTGTCTTTATTTCAAGCCACATGGCCTGCAGTAACCTTACCTTGTAAACGAGAAGAAAATCACAGACCGATAATTATCTTACTCTCCTCAGGCGGGCGATTAGGATAACAGCATTATAAATATTCATGCTGGATATACAGTAATGTCCTTTGAAAACCATCTGTGTGGTTCTGTCTGCTGCTGATTTTCATATCTGATGGTTTCTTCTTCTTCTTCTCTCTGCTAGGGTTCAAGTGGAGTTTTATGTCAATGAAAACACCTTCAAGGAACGTCTGAAACTTTTCTTCATTAAAAACCAAAGATCAAGTAAGTGGACGGAGAAGGTAAAGATTCCTGCAAACTGTATAAAAATGAGCAGATAAGACCATAAATTAATGCAAACATACTTGGAGTTTGACACAAGCACCAGTCAAATGTTGTGGCTTGTAATTTCATGTTACATTTTTTCATACATTGTTTCGTACGAACCACTTTGCCATCACTGCTAGTGGATCTCAGTAAATTAGAATATCATGATTTGTAATTTAATTTCAAAACCACCACTAACAAACTCAATCACCTAAATAAACAAGCCTTGAAATATTTCCATGTGTAATATATATGGAATGTAAGAGTTTATTTATTAAGTACACTGAAAAAAAAACTTTTTCACAATATTCTAATTTCCTTTTCTTTTACCTGTCCTATCCAGCAGCTTGGCAAGCAGAACAAATATCTGACTGCCTTGTTGTACCAAAAGGAGCTCTACTCATATTTGATATATACTGTATATAGTACTTATAGGTCCTTCTTGCTGTATAATAACTTTGAGATTTTATTTGAATTGTCTTACTTATACTGGACCTGACGTGAAGACTGGGGGAAGGAGTTGAAAAGATATGAAGCTGTCTTGTCTGAACAGTTGCTGCTTCTGAGAAGATCTCAGCACAAGCCTGATATCTGCACCTGAACGAGAATGTCACAATAGTCACTGAAATAATTTATTATTACTGACAAAAGTAATAATAAATTTATATTTTCTGAAAATTAACTAATGAAAATGTTATGGTGTCTGTGTGTGCTTGGCCTCCCAGCCTCTCTCTCCCTCTGATTAGGTTCACTCTCTGCAGTAGTGATGGGCAGGCAGGCACTGGTGCTCCAAATGGTGATCCGATCTTATCCAGGAAATATTTGGTGAGGCGTGTTTCGAGGCGTGACTCGTGACGTATGTGTTGATGTCGGAACACGTGACTGGGTCAGAAGAAATAAACCGAACAGCGCTACCCAATGGAAATCCCCATCCCTCACATTTTGTTTTGTCATGTTTGACTGTGTAAGGGATTTGTCACAACCAATTATCAGATGGAGCCAGCACCAAGAACACTTGAGCTTGTTTCTCCCATTGATGTATTTTTGACAAATAGTGGCTCTGTATTGCAACTGAGATGATGGCTTAGTGGTAATATGTCCATTTTGCAAGTGGGAGACCTGCGTTCAAATCCCAACTGTCATTCTTTTAATTTCATTTTTATTTGCAAGGAAGAGCTTTTAGCATTTATGATCATTGATATTTCTTAAAAGACAGCATTTATTGAAATTGAAAAAATACGCATTAAACCAACAATACCCTTGTAAAAATCAGCATGTTGTATACATTTTGTCCACTAGATGGCCTGGTAAAGAAAATGAAGTCCCACATGAGGCCTTGCCTATGTGAATCATTTTGATCAAAGGCCTCAAGTCCTCCAGAAAGCCTCATTTGGCCATCACTACTCTGCAGCTTCATGCATCACCTGCGGCTAATCAGAGAAGGCCTTTAAATAGGCACTCCCCCTTCACTCTGTCTGGTGACGTTGACCTGCACACAGCTTATAATCTGTTCTGAGCTCAGTTTCATAATATTATTCTGTCTTGCCATGTTTTGTGATTTTTACTTGTGTGGGGGTGGGGGGGGTTATTTCCTGCAAAGTTAAGTTTCCCAATTAAAACTGAAAATGCAATAGAAAATAAAAGCTACTCAGTGTTTTATCATATTAGAATTAAAATTACTGCTAAAGTTACAGTGGATATAAAAAGCATACACACCCCTGTTCAAATGCCAGGTTTTTGTGATGTAAAAAATGAGACTAAGATAAATCATTTCAAAACGTTTTCCCCCATTAATGTGACCTATAACCTGTACAACCCAATTGAAAAACAAACTGAAATCTTTTAAGGGGAAAAATAAAAAACTTACAATAACCTGGTTACATAAATACGCACACCCTGTTATAACTGGGGATGTGGCTGTGTTCAGAATTAACCAATCACTTTCAAACTCATGTTAAATGAGAGGCAGCACACATCTGCCACCATTTAAAGTACCTCTGATTAACCCCAAATAAAGTTCAGCTGTTCTAGTAGGCTTTTCCTGACATTTTTGTAGTCACATCTTACAGCACAAGCCATGGTCCGCAGAGAGCTTCCAAAGCATCAGAGGGATCTCATTGTTTGAAGATATCAGTCAGGAGAAGGGTACAGAAGAATTTCCAAGGCATTAAATATCCCATGGAACACAGTGAAGACAGTCATCATCAAGTGGAGAAAATATGGCACAATAGTGACATTACCAAGAATTGGACATCCCTCCAAAATTGATGAAAAGACGAGAAGAAAACTGGTTAGGGAGGCTCCCAAGAGGCTGACAGCAACATTGAAGGAGATGCAGAATTTCTGGCAAGTACTAGCTGTTTAGAACATGTGACAACAATCTCCCATCTTCTTCAAATGTCTAGGCTATGGGGTAAGGTGGCAAGATGGAAGCCTTATCTTACAGAGAAAAACATGCAAGCCATTTGAAATCTCCCAATCACGTGGGAAAATGTGTTATGGTCTGATGAAACCAAGGTTGAACTTTCTGGCCATAATTCCAAAAGGTGTATTTGGCGCAAACACAACACTGCTCATCACCAAAAGAACACCATACCTACAGTGAAGCACGGTAGTGGCAGCATCATGCTTTGGGGCTGTTTTTCTTCAGCTGGAACTGGGGCCTTAGTCAAGGTGGAGGGAATTATGAACAGTTCCAAATACCAGTCAGTGTTGGCACAAAACCTTCAGGCTTCTGCTAGAAAGCTGAAGATTTTTTCAATACAATTTGTTTTATTTTGAACATGTACGATGAAGAGGAACTTCATCTTTCACCACGACAATGACCCAAAGCACACTTTAAAATCAACAAAAGAATGGCTTCACCAGAAGAAGATTCAGGTGTTGGAATGGCTCAGCCAGAGTCCAGACCTGAATCCGATCGAACATCTGTGGGATGATCTGAAGAGGGCTGTGCACAGGGGATGCCCTCACAATCTGACAGATTTGGAGCATTTTTGCAAAGAACATTGGGCAAATATTGCCACATCAAGATGCGCCACGCTGATAGACGCTGATAGACAAAGATGCCGGGATAGGCTCCACCCCCCTGCGACCTGAAAAGGATTAAGCGGTAGAAGATGGCTGGATGGATGGATGGACAAAAACCTGGCAGTTGAACAGGGATGTGTAGACTTTTTATATCCACTCACTGTATATCTAATGAGTGGTTAATCTGCAAGATTTACTAACAACTAACAACTAAAAGGACTTGAATATGAACTTTTTTTGCAACATCATTTTAAAGTAAAATTCTTACAAATTGTTGCTTTAAAACAAAAGTTACAAAAATTCTACAAGAAAAGCTTAATATTTTTTAGAAAAAAAAGTCCTTTTTACTACGACTTGTACATTGTACAGACTGGTATCCCTTTGCTCAGTTTGTTGAGATGCCAGAGTCAAATTTGACTAAAAACAACATTCCAACACCAAACTTAATGGCTATTACCTTCATCCGTTATTTCTGTTTTATAGCCCTCTCTTTTGCGCTCTCCAATGACCCGCTGCTGCTCTGCATTGTGTTGTTGTTGTAAGGGTGCGTCCCAGTTCACCCCTTCACCCTACCCTTCTGTTTTGCACATTCACAATGAATGGGTACAACGGAGGACTAGGGCTAAGGGGTAGGGTGAAGGGGTGAATTGGGACTCACCCTTAGTCTATTGGTGCGGGCGGTTGTGCTTCGAAAAGAATGGACACTGAGACGTAGTTGCTCGGAAATGGTGGCGAGACATTTATTTCCAGCACAACATCCATCAGGGTTGATATAACATTCTCTTTCAGTTACATCCAGCCCCTGACCAACAGTGATCTGTGTGGAGTTTGCATGTTCTCCCCGTATCTGCGTGGGTTTACTCCGGGATTTCTCCGGTTTCCTCCCACAGGCCAAAAACATGTAGGTTAGGTTAATTGGAGACTCTAAAGTGGCCCTAGGTGTGAATGTGTGTGTGAATGGTTAAGGGATAGCGCCGTACTGTGGCTGCTTCATCCATCCAGGTGGATGCCCTCAATTTCCCCTCTGGGGATCAATAAAGTATACAAAATTCTTTCTTTTAACAAGCATACCCTAAGCTAACACATTCCAGAACCTAGTTAGCATCACTGTAGCACATCACTAGTTATATTGAACTTGATATTTTATAAGAAAAGAAAAGTGCTAGTTATTAAGACTACCCAGTATGTAACTGCTTAACAGCTTAACTTTCAGTTTAGTTCATGAAACTTGTATTGAAGGGTAGTATTCACTTAGAAAACTTACAATATTTATGTCATAAAAATAACATGGCTTACCTATCAGGGTTGATATAGCATTCTAAAGTAGTGATGGGACGGCAGGCTCCGGAGCGCCAAGGCTCCAAGCTTATCCAGGAAATATTTGGCGAAGCGCGTTTCAAGGCGTGTATTGTTGACACACGTGTTGACGTCGTACCATGTGACTGGGTCAGGAAGCCATTCATGATTTTGCACACAACATGCAGCGATACAAAATGGAAATCCCCATCCCTCACGTTTTGTCTTGTCATGTTTGACTGTGTAAGGGATTTGTGGCAGCTAATTTTCACAGCCAGCACCAAAAACACGGACTTCTCCTGTTTGGGAACATTTTGAGCGCATTTCTCCCATTGATGAATTTTTTACAAATAGTGGACATTTATTGTACCTGAGGTAATGGCTTATCGGTAAAGCATGTGCTCTACAAGTGGGAGACTGGGGTTCAAATTCCAGCTGTGTCATTCTTGTAACTTTATTTTTATTTGCAAGGTGAAGTGTCTGTTGTGTTTCAAAGAGCTTGGATCATTATTACGCATCATTATGCTGAGGCACTATTGCCATTGTGCCCTGCATGAGAATAAGGACAGAGTTGAATATACTGGTAAAGACAGTATAAGACTGTTGAAAATGTATTATTTCTTAATAAAAATGGTACAGGCACATTCTCTGTAGCCACCCCAGTTTTATTATTTCTTTTTTTCCCTTACGATCATTGATATTTCTTAAAAGACAGCACATTTATTGAAATTGAAAAAATACACATTAAACCAATAATGCCCTTGTAAAAATCTGCATGCTGTATACTTTTTGTTGACTACATGGCCTAGTTAGTCAGGTCTGTTGTGTAAAGTTGTTGGCATTTTTTGGGGATTACATAAACTATACATTTTTGGAAAGCTTATAATATGAGGATTCCAAAAAACAATGTTGTCATCTTGGCGGCCAGCTTGGATTTTGAAAAATGGCGTCGTTTCTTAGCTTAACTTCCATCCGTATCGATTCTTTTAGTCTGTAGAAACTAATTCATCTATTAAATCTTCACTTATAACTCTAGCTAATACAATTTCAGTCATGGTACAACTTATGAAACATTTAATAGCAAGCAATTTATATTTGAAACATTTAATAATGAGCAATTTTAATCACGATGCAACTGTAGCAAATTATCAGAGTCACAACGTATGTATGTACACAGCAATTTCAAATTACTACTCATTCTCTCAGGTAAACAGGAGGAAATTTATACCTTTAAACATACAGTATAACAAGTGTGAAAATGTGTATCAGACAATTCAAGATAAACGCTAAGACAAAACAATCCGAACAATGACAATACTGTTCGCACACTGACGATACGGAAAATTTATCAGCAATGATATATACAGAGAACAGATGAAGAAAAACAAATTTTCTCAGCTACAAACAACACTACCAAGAACTATAATTGCTTGTGACTGGGTATCAGTAACAGTTACTGTTGTCACACTGTGGCACTTAAACATCTGTGTCACTGAGTTCATCATCACTCTCAAAGTCACCGGTCATAGATGGTCCATCCCGAGAGTCTTGGTGGTTTTCGCAGTCACCTGAGCACCCGCACATTTCAGTGCATGGCAGTTTATCATGGAAGCACGAGCATCTTCTTGTTGTGCAGCCTTGGGTGCAGTTGCATCTCACCAACTCCAGGATGGCTTCTGGTGCTGGCAGACATTCCATGGTCACAGGTCGTAACTCCCCATCCTCACTTCTAAAGTACCCGTGACCCACTGGGTCAAGCAAATCCTGCTGGGCTGCTGATGCCTGACACCAGACTCTTGCCTGAATGTTTGCCTGTAGCACATGCTGCTTGAAGGCACTATTGGTTGGCGGTAGCTTTTCACTCTCAGCCATGTGTTTACAGAACAGATACCATCGCAGATCTGGGATCTTGATGATATCCAACTTCTTTGGTCGGTACGCTTCACACACGAATCTTTCCAAAGCTGCCATCTGGTCTTCTGTCACATGGTAGGATTCAGAAAGCTCCTGCAAAGCTTTCAGGACTGCTTCTGAAGCATTTAGGTAGAGTTTCAGCCAGGTCACCTTGCCAATGCCAGAAAAACGACCAGTGTTGTCCGTCCCAGTGAATGCATGGAACGCTGGCAGAACCTTAGCACGGGATTCTTGATCCGGCTTTTGTTTGTGGCTTCCTGATAGCAATTTCGATGCCAAATCGCACGGTGTTCACACAATATATTTCTGGTGACTTGGTCGAGTCTTTCGTATATCTCAACATACTTGCCATCATTCAACCTAGCTCTCTCTTCAACTGCTTCTAGGACTGTCTGATAGGAATCACTTCTAGGTTGTAGTACTAGAGGATCTCCACTTTTCTCATCGCTCTGGCAGAGTATACACAGATTCCAGTTGGTAGCATCTTGATCATTTGATCCTACACCAAGTTTGCGTATGTGAGGCAAACTGCTCATGATGACTCGTTCATATCTGTAGAAAAGGATGTACATTAGGATACTATCCAACTTAGGGTACATAAATGCACATCTTTCCTAAACTTTCAAAGGAAACACCTTATATTTTCTCAATGACATTTACACACGTTGTGATACACATGCATGTTTTCAGCGCCAGATTAGTGCTAAGCAGCAACATACATCTCACTCATATAATATCTGTGCTTTCATCTTATAATGATAAAGTACTTTGATTTACCTGCATTGGGAATTATCTTAAGATTTGGATAATCTTCTGCCCTCTTGACCATGTGCATGATGTGTAGCTGCGAAAAGCCCTCTGTTTCTTGACCCCATTTGCTTGTGCTGGGGCCAGCCAGCATGGTTTATCACATTTGGGGTAATGCTGACCTACTTATACACCTGTTGGTAGGTAATTAGCTAGATATTTCACATTCTTTACAATAAATACATTCCAGGTGTCCACCACAAAAAAATAGCAAGTGAATTTGGTGTATAAGAATGAAAAATAGATAAAACAACACCACTTCATAGATATGGTTCTTTATTCACAATAGCCATTCATTGGGCATTAGAAAAAGAATATATAGAATACTAAAAATTGACTAATTATTTAATTATGAACAATACCCAGAATAATTTTCAGCTACACAAGTACTTTTGCATGTTTCAGAACATGATCAAATGATGTAGTATTTGTACTAGAATATGTAGCCATGAACACGAAATTCCAATCAAAAATACCCAGGTAAAAGCAATTGTAGGTGGCAGCACTTGAAATAATTACAATTTCTTCCTTTAATAGCTGAAAGACTTAAAGTATAGAACATAATACAAAGGTTCATTCACTTTAATTATTAATCAAAGTGAAATACAGATTGATAATGTGAAAAACCAGACTTTTTGACACTGCCATATTGGGAATCCAAGATGGCCACCAAGATGACCTAGAAAACTTTGGCAACATTGTTTTTTGGAATCCTCATAGTATGAGCTTTCCAAAAATGATGCCAATGAATCTGTAATACAGAACACAACAGACGTGACTAAGTAGAGCAAATAAAGTTTCACAAGGCTTTGTCAATATGAAACATTTTGATGGAAAGGCTCAAGTCTTCAAGAAAGCCTCATCTGGCCATCACTAAGTGGCAGCCTAGAGGTAAAACATCTGTCTTGTTATCTGGCACGCTGGGGATCAAGTCCCAGTGGGGTTATTCTTATAATTTATTTTTATTTGCAAGGTGAAGTGTCTGTTGTTTCAAAAAGCTTGGATACAACAATAACAAATCATTATGCTGAGGCACTATTGTGCCCTGCATGACAATAAGGACAGAGATGAATGTACTGGGAAAGACAGTATAAGACTGTTGAAAAGTTACTATTTCTTAAAAAAAAAATGGACAAGTAGCACAAGCACATTCACTGTAGTCACCTCAGTTTTATCATTTCTTTTTTCCCTTATGATCATTGATATTTCTTAGAAAACAGTGCATTTATTGAAATGAAAAAATACACAAACCAATCACCCCCTTGTAAAAATCTGCATGTTGTATACGTTTTGTCCACTAGATGGCTTAGTAGAGAAAACGAAGTTTCATATGAGGCCTCGTGAAAGGCCTCAAGTCCCCCAGAAAGCCTCATCTGGCCATCACTATTCTAAAGACAAAATGGTGTTAGGAGCTGAACGAATCAACTCTACGGTATGCCAGAAGGAACAAAAAGCACCAAAACAATGCAACTCTTGGCAACAAAACAGGGCTGGAGTGCATGTCAGCTGCCTTACATCCGCCCCTTCTTTAAGAGATGGCGTCCCAGCCATCAGATCAACCAACAAGTACTCCTGTACAGTACCACCTGTGACATTAAAAAAAAAAGTGTTGTGCCCCGTGTGTGGGTGTAGTTATCAGTTATCAAGGTGTGTGCGGTGTAGCCTTATATATGTCCAGCTGCTCTTCTTGCTTTGGCTCTTTGCCACAACTTTTTCCCCTTTCTAGCTTTTGTTGGTCACTTTCCATTGTTATGACTTGAGACTCCAGTGAGAGTTTTGCTGGGGGGTGCCGATTCCTTTTCGGGTTTCTCCGGGGAGTCTTGGAGACCTTGGAGAGTTGGGTTGAAGTGTTCAGTGGTCCCATTGCCCTGGAGATGGTAGGGTGTTGTGTGGGTTTTGATGGTCCCTATGCACTTACATAGCCCCTTCACGATTGCACTTTCGAAGTTGCGCCCTTGATCTGCATGCAGTTTTGCAGGGAACCCAAAATGGCAGAAAAAATTCTTCCACAGTACCCGGACCACTGTGCCTGCCTTTTGGTCCCTAGTGGGGTAGGCTTGCGCATAACAGGAACAGTAATCAGTGACAATCAGCACATTCTCAGTTCCTCCTTTTGACGTCTCCAGAGTTTAAAAAAATCAGTGCAGACCAGCTCCATGGGGGCACTGGTAAGGATACTGACAAGGGGAGCTCTGGCATTTGCTGTGGGGGTCTTTCTGAGGCAACACCTCTTGCACTGCTCGCACTAAGCCTTAATCCCCTGGAACAATCTGGGCCAGTAGAATCTCTCCCTTATCAAATTCCAAATGGCCCAGGTTGTCATGAAGGCCTGTTTTGACGGCTGTATGCATCCTTTCTAGGAGTATTAGCTATTCCACTATTCCTCTTTGGGAGTCTATAACACAATGGTAAAATGCCTGTCCTCAGCACCAGCCTTCCTCCACTCTTTCAGGAGAAGGCCCCCATTAACACCCAGTTCAGTTCTCTCACTGTGGCTTGGCTTCTGGTTCCTGCTCTTAAAGTGCAAGACAAGGCTGATGACTGGGTCTTCCTTCTGTCCAGCCCATATCTCCTGTTTGGTCATAGCGGGCAGTGTCTCCATCCCCAAATCCTCATATGGCTTACTGGGTTCCAGCAGTTGACTACTTCCAAGTTCCTTCTCAACAACAACAACAACAACAACAACAACAACAACAACAACAACACTCTCATCCAAGGCCTCCTCTGGTCCCTGGCCCACCTGAGCCTCCCCAGGCTTCTGCCCACCAGCCTTGACTCTCTGGGGGCAGGTCTACATTACCTCAGCCACCTCCTGACTGGACATTCATGAGAGGGCATCAGCGTTGAAGTTGTCTTGTCCCCTCCTATACTGGATATCAAAGTCGAATATTGAGGTGAGAAACCCAGCAGTGGCCAGTTGCATCAAGCTTGCCAGAGGTCATCATGTACTTCAGGGCATTGTTATCGCTAAGAACAGAGAACTTGAATCCATAGAGATGGTCATGGAATTTGATGGTAACTGCCCACTTGAGTGCAAGAAACTCAAGCTTGTGTGCTGGATACCTTGTCTCAGGTGGGCTCAAGCATCTGTTCGCATATGCAATAACTCTGTCCTTTCTGTCTTGGATCTGTGCTAACACAGCACTGAGCCCCTCTCTCGATGCATCAGTTTGTAGCAGGAATGGCAGACTGTAGTCTGGGTAGCCCAGCACCTAGCACTTCACATTCCACTGTCCATGTGAAAGGCAGTTCAGGGAGCTGGCTTTTCTGGATCCCTCTTTTCTTGATTTTGGGGTCACCAGAGGTGAGGTGGTACAAAGGTGCGGCCAGGCTGGAGTATCCCTCGACTTAGCGCCTGTATTAGCCTGCAAATCCTAAAAACTGCAGCACTTCCTTTCTATTGTTGGGAGTTGGCCAGTCTTTAACCTTGCTGATTTTCTCAGGGTCTGTCCTGATACCATTTGCTGACACAGGGTACCTAAGGTAATTGACCTCTTTCCTCACAAACTGGCACTTGTGGAGGGCACATTCTGCAAGCCAAAAGGCATCCTATTGGCCTCAAAAAGCCCCATGGTGGTGCTAAATGCTGTCTTATGTTTGTCATGTTCTGCTACTTCAACCTGCCAGTATCCAGAGGTTAGGCCGAGGGTGGAGAAGTATTTTTCTTGCCCCAATGACTCTAGAGCTTCCTCAATTCTTGGCAGGGGAAATGCATCTCAGGTGCTACAGGAGTTTAGCTTCCTATAGTCTATGCAGGGTCTTAGTGACCAATCTTTCTTGGTCACAACTACCACAGGTGAGGCATCGGGACTTTAATGGGGGCAAATGACCCCTGCTGCCTCCATTTCTGTCAACAGACGCCTTACATCTTGCCATTGGGAGGGGGGTTATCTTACAATATAGCAGTTGGAAGGGCCTGGAATCCACCAGTGGAATCTCATGCTGTACAGTTGTAGTGTGACTATAATCCATAGGATGCTGGGAGAAGCATTCTTGTTCAGCAGCTCTACAAGATCGGCACGTTGATTCTCATTTTCCACTGCTGCTTCACTTAGGTCAACACCATAGCTTGCAACTACATGGTCCAGACTGAGACACACCTCTCTGTCCCCAGCTTCACCTGGCTGCTTGTT
Organism: Pholidichthys leucotaenia; assembly: GCA_020510985.1. Lineage (NCBI taxonomy): Eukaryota > Metazoa > Chordata > Actinopteri > Cichliformes > Pholidichthyidae > Pholidichthys > Pholidichthys leucotaenia. Next base: position 42,652,783 of record CM035850.1, read on the forward strand.
TGGAAACTCCACAACACTGCACACAAAGACAGCATTGGCAAGATGGGTGTGTGGTCGGATGATAATATCGCGCTGGGAAAGGTTCATCACCCTGACTGGGGAACAGCCTCTTTTTACATTTGCCAGAACTTTGGCCACCAAGCGGTCCTGGGGGAGCTTCAAGGAAGCATGACCTTCAATTAGGGCAGTATAAAGTGGATATAAAAAGTCTACACACCCCTGCTCAAATGCCAGTTTTTTGTGATGTAAAAAAATGAGACTAACATAAATCATTTCAAAACTTTTTCCACCATTAATGTGACCTATAACCTGTACAACCCAACTGAAAAACAAACTGAAAACTTTTAAGGGGAAAAATAAAAAATAAAAAACTTACAATGACGTGCTTGTATAAATATACACACCCTAAAACCAATACTTTGTTGCAGCACCTTTGGCTTTTATTACAGCACTCAGTCTTTTCAGGTAGGAGTCTATCAGCGTGGCACATCTTGATGTGGCAATATTTGCCCACTCTTCTTTGCCAAAAGGCTCCAAATCTGCCAGATTGTGAAGGCATCTCCTGTGCACAGCCCTCTTCAGATCACCCCACAGATGTTCGATCAGATTCAAGTCTGGACTCTGGCTGGGCCATTCCAAAACCTTAATCTTCTTCTGGTGAAGCCATTCTTTTGTTGATTTGGATGTGCGCTTTGGGTCATTGTCATGCTGAGAGATGAAGTTCCTCTTCATCTTCAGTTTTCTAGCAGAACCCTGAAGGTTTTGTACCAACACTGACTGGTATTTGGAACTGTTCATAATTCCCTCCACCTTGACTAAGGCCCCAGTTCCAGCTGAAGAAAAACAGCCCCAAAGCATGATGGTGCCACTACCATGCTTCACTGTAGGTATGGTGTTCTTTTGGTGATGAGCAGTGCTGTGTTTGCACCAAATATACCTTTTGGAATTATGGCCAAAAAGTTCAACCTTGGTTTCATCGGTCCATGACACATTTTCCCACATACGTTTAGGGGATTTCAAATGTGTTTTTGCTAAATGTAGCTGGGCTTGGATGTTTTTCTTCGTAAGATAAGGCTTCCGTCTTGCCACCCTAGATGGGAGATTGTTGTCCCATGTACTAAACAGCTGGTACTTGCCAGAAATTCTGCAGCTCCTTCAATGTTGCTGTTGGCCTTTTGGCAGCCTCCCTGACCAGTTTTCTTCTCGTCTTTTCATCAATTTTGGAGGGACGTCCAGTTCTTGGTAATGTCACTGTTGTGCCATATTTTCTGCACTTGATGATGACTGTCTTCACTGTGTTCCATGGTATATTTAATGCCTTGGAAATTTTTTTGTACCCTTCTCCTGACTGATATCTTCGAACAGTGAGATTCCTCTGATGCTTTGGAAGCTCTCTGCGGACCATAGCCTGTGCTGTAAAATGTGACCACAAAAATGTCAGGAAAAGCCTACTAGTACAGCTGAACTTATTTGGGGTAATCAGAGGCACTTTAAATGGTGGCAGGTGTGTGCTGACTCCCATTTAACATGAGTTTGAATGTGATTGATTAATCCTGAACACAGCCACAGCTCCCGTTTTAACAGGGTGTGCATATTTATGCAAGCAGGTTATTGTAACAGTGCGGTGGCAGAGTGGTTAGCACTGTGGCAGCACAGCAACTCAGCCTTGGCTGGGGGATCCTGGGTTCGATCCCAGCCCCCGACCAACAGTGATCTGTGTGAAGTTTGCATGTTCTCCCTGTGTCTGCGTGGGTTTTCTCCGGTTTCCTCCCACATGCCAAAAACATGCAAGTTAGGTCAATTGGCATCAAAGTGGGGATTCTAAACTGTCCTTAGGTATGACTGTGAGAGTGAATGGTTGTCTGTCTCTCTGTGTTGGCCCTGCGATAGACTGGCGATCTGTCCAGGGTGTACCCTGCCTCTCGCCCAAAGATACTGGGATAGGCTCCAGCCCCTCACGACCTGAAAAGGATTAAGTGGAAGAAGATGGATGGATGGTTATTGTAAGTTTTTTATTTTTTATTTTTCACCTTAAAAGATTTCAGTTTGTCACTTGGGTTGTACAGGTTATAGGTCACATTAATGAGGGGAAAAAACATTTGAAATGATTTATCTTGGTCTCATTTTTTACATCATAAAAACCTGGCATTTGAACAGGGATGTGTAGACTTTTTACATCTACCACAGGTCTTTGTTCAAGGGCCAGCTTTAATCTTGCATTTTAAGCCCACCTGTTTTTCCCCAGGGATTCTTATTTTACAACTACTGTACACAACAGCGTCTATAATGTCAAGCACTTCACTTTGTTCAGCACTCCCAACCCTCAGCAAGGCTGTATACTGTGATGTTATTCATAGGATGCATTATTGTGTGACACAGGTGGTGGCTCCACCTTTCCGGTTCTGCCACCACCCACCCAGGGTATAAGAGGGTTGTAGGGAAGAGATGCGGTCTCTTCGACCATCTCTCTGCCTGACGGGAGCATCTGTGTTACTTGTGTGAGTCTGAAATAAAGTCATGTTCAGTTCCACCTTAAGTCTCGTCATTCACCCTCAGTTACAGACATAACATTTGGCGACGAGGGTAAAAATATGGATGCAGGAGTCGCTACCTGTGACAAAGTAGCACGGTCTGAGGCCAGATTTCAATTTTCAATTAGTCCATTTTTATTTCAATAATCTTACAAGCAAATAGTTTCCAGGAAAAACATCTGACACGATCCTTCTTCAACAATGCACACTTCGCCAACCAAGAAGCATACCAAGGATAATAAGAATGCAACCTCATTATCATTAATCACACCTGTTATATAGTATTCGAGATAATTAGGGCTGATTAGCCCCTACCATAATCCCAGGTAAAACAATGAACATTTCCATTCTTAACACATACCCACTAATATCTAAAAATACATAAATAATTTCCCCAACTATATACAATGTAAATATAAATAACATATAATAAATAACAATATAAATAATTCAATAAATAGTTCCAACCCTTATTTACAAATGTTAAACCACCCCTCTAACTTACCATACATGCTTCCTTCCTGCTGGTGTCCTATAAAAGGGCATTCAACCCCAAAGAGTCTTTTGCCCGGACACCCACAGGAAGCATGTTGGCAAAGGTATGTGAAATAAATCATTTATCAATTATTTTACCAAAATACTAACCATAATAATTATCTCCCAAGGGCATTCAAATTAAAGACAGATCCCAAAATACTGTGTGCACTTTAACAAATAATCATACTAACATTTACAACATTACAAATATAACATGATCACACAATACAATAAATCATAACAGTGGTGACACTCCATCGTCACACTACCATTCAGCCATTTCTGGAGCTTCCCAGCGAACCGCTGGTCCCTTGGGTGAGATGGTTCGCTGCGTTCCAGAATTACCTAGTCGCTCTGAACCTCGGTGAACTGAAGAAGATACGGGCTCGGGCAATACTGGTTCATAATTTGGGTATGGAAGGACAGCGTATCCTTGCTACCTTGAGTACTAGCGATAGCTTCAAGGACGTTGTTGAGCTAATGCCGCAACATTTTCGTGCCCCTGAGAACATTATTGTCCGGAGGATCCAGTTACGGCAGCACCACCAGCGGATCAGCGAGTCAGTACAACGATATGTTGCGGATCTGCATCAGCTGTCCAGGGACTGCCAGTTTGAAACATTGGAGGAAGAGATGGTCCGCGACCAGTTGGTAGAACACACACTTTGCTCAACGGCGAGGTTGAGACTCCTCACGTATTCTGGCGAATTAACTCTAGCCACGGCTGCCAAGATAGCTCAACAATGTGAAGCAGCAGACAAATTGTCATGTGACCTCGGTCAGACAGCTACACTCCGCCAGTATGAAACACAATCAATGGCACAGGCTGTGGTCCTGGACAGCGATGATAGCAAGCAAGGGAAGTACACTACTGCTGTGAAAATAAGGTCCACCCCAAGATCACCCAGGTGTTTGGGTTGTGGGTCCACCAAGCACCGCTACAAGGCTAGAGAGTGTCCGGCAAGAGGAAAATGCTGTGGCAAGTGCGGACTTCTGCATCATTTTGCCAGGGCCTGTAATAGGTTTGAGCAGGGTGAACAGCGACGCAAAGTGGACTTCCCCGCTCCAACTGCCACGGTTATCCACACTGTCTCCCCAAGTACCGATGGTCGTACGTACTGTATGGTGAAATTGGATGGGGTGGAGGTGCCGCTGCTGATTGACACGGGCACGGTGAGGTCCGTGTCGAATTGGCCCATTATGAGGATTTTTTTTCCCCCTTATTACCATATAAGAGGTCATTCAGCACTGCTGTGTGGGTATGGTGGGAAGAAGTTGGCCACGGTGGGATCAGTGGAACTGACGGCACGGTACAAGTCAAGGAGGTGTCCAACCTGAAGTTCGTGGTGACCGCCAGTGGCAAGAACATTATGGGCTGTGACCTTTTTTATGGACTGGGCTTCACCATTACCAGCGCTGTTGGAGAGGAGTGGTTGGGCCGTGGCTTGTGGAACCGACCAGTTCTGCAGGTGGTGGATGATGCGGTATGGGACGGATCTTGGCCTAGTATTCTGGAAGATGAGCAGAACCAACCTCACCCAGGGCCATCGCGGGAGGGTTCCAGTGCCAGAGCCCAAGTAACCCTAGCTGAGGAAACTGGGCGGCACCGTGGGACGCCCGTGACAGCGGGTGGAGCTGAGTGGATGGCCCATTCTGCTTCCAGAGTTCAGCTGGGAGGTACCGAGGAGCAAGGGGTCACAATGGCTTTGCCAGCAGCCAAAATGAAAGCGAGTGGGGCAGGACCGGCTGGCACGGTAAAACGACATGCCACTCAGGGACACTGGAAGCCGAGTCAGGCTCCTCTAGGGGTCGCTGATGTGGTCCGACCCAGGGAGGAGGCCCGGTCGAGAGGAGTGCTGGGCAAGCGCAAGCGACAGGCAGCTCAAGGGCGGCTGCAGATAGTAGCGGTTCGGGAGGATGGCCATCTTCAGCTGTCTGATGGCTCATGGCGGCATCCTAACAAGCTGCGGTGCGTCAAGCAGGAGAAGGTGGTGTTTGGACGGTGGCACAGGCCATCCCTGGGCGTGAAGAGAAGAAGGTACTCCAGAGGGGAACCGTCTGATGGTTTTCCAGGGGGTGGTTCCTCTACTGGGGCAGACTGATGTTTGTGTCATGTGGTGATCCTCGCGGATCACCAAGAGACGCCAAAGAGTTCACCAGTGAGTTTGGCTAAGGTGTTAGTTTATTTACAGACGTGACACAACAAAGCTATGAACCCCTTAGGGCAAACACACACAAAACGAGACTTGGGCTCATAGGGCAACCCCAGCCGCTATGAGCTAAACTGTGACAATGCAACACACACGAACCTGACATGAAGGCCAACGGCGCTCTCAAACATGACGAGGCGTGGCCTAAGACTTGACAAGAAAAGACAGACGATGTTCCTGACAAGAAAAGTCAGACGATACTCCTGCATCTTACTGTCGCTAATGCCGGGCTTAAAAAGGCCAAGCACTAACGACGGTAATGACAAACAGCTGACCGGCCCTTGACAGGCGGAAGCCCCACGGAGCACCTTCACAGTAAGAGCCCGGTGAGGCCAGAATACAGCCCGCAGCTGTCAAGGCCGGCAGTGAGAAGAACTTAGCCCGAGCGCGATCAGAACCGGCGCTCGGGTCATAACAGTTTGGGGTGATATGTTTATTGCATGGTGTTGATATGAATGATAATTGGTTATTGTGGTTGGTTTGTTACTGAAAAGAAATAACCTGTTTGTATGTTCTGTAAAGGGGACTGTTTTGTATTATTTATTTTAGGAGCACGGCAGTCTTATGTTAAAGGGTGGTGTTTTCGCAGAGACGGCAGAATAATCCGTCTCGCCATGTGGGGGTGGGACGGTAGTCCACCTGTCTCCCCCTAGCCTTAGTTGTTTTGTGTGAATATTATTCACACAATTATTAATATTGTAGGTCCTGATATATTTGTTTACTTTTAGTGCGTGATTCGGGTTCTAAATTGGGGAGAATCTTGATTGTATGTGTATGTTTTGGACCTTTTTGAAGGGGGGAGGAGAATGTGATGTTCATAGGACGTATTATTGTGTGACATGGGTGGTGGCTCCACCTTGCCGGTTCTACTGCCACCCGGGGAAGAGGGGCGGTCTCTTCGACCACCTCTCTGCCTGACGGGAGCATCTGTATTACTTGTGTGAGTCTGCAATAAAGTCATGTTCAGTTCCACCTTAAGTCTCGTCATTCACCCTCAGTTACAGACATAACATATACCACTCTGGATGCTGCTCTTTGACATGATGCAGAAAATGCTGACCATAGGCTGCTTGGAGATAGGGCTGTGCGATATGACGATATATATCGGATGACGGTATAAAAACGTCTATCATTTATATCATATTTAAAATGCACATTCCCCCGTTTATTCAGTAAAGCTCCTACCTCACCATTACTTGTCAGCGCCCCATCTCTTATCCGCAATGCGCGACTGCCAGCAGTGGCTGGCTAGGCTTCAGTCCGGTGGATGCTAATACTAAATCCAAACTACCGGTTCAGATAGCTGCTACTCCTGTTCGCCAGGGATGTGGGACCATTTTTCATCATGCTGTGTCAGAGAGGATAGTTTGCTGACCTCATTTTAATAGGCGGTAAGTAACGTTAACACCATGTCTAATTATAAAATGCTAAATGACAGTGCTAAGTTGTGCTAACTGGAAACATGTAGCAGACCATTATTTAGTTGTTTTTTTTTTGTTTTTTTTAAAATTACTTCTGAGTTTCTTAGTTTTGCCTGAAAAAAAAAATTATTAAAGCTGCAAAAGTGCATGATGGTAGCACATACATGCAAAATAAATAATTCATTAAAACGGGCCGGAGGAGCAAGTTGGCTCTTAATATAATCACTCTTCACTCTATTTATTTTTTTATTATTATTATTTATAATTTTTAACAACCATCACAACAACTCAGTATCTAAACTCAGTGTAAATGGTGTAGAGATTGAAAGGGTTATCTGAAATTAAATTTCTTGGAGTAATAATTGATAATAAACTGTGTTGGAAGTCACATATTAATTATATTAAAGGTAAAATTGTGGTGATGTGAAAATGACGAGACAGAGTTCTCTCTCAAAGTCAACTTTATTCACAACACCATCATCTCAAAGCAGAGAGAAAAAAGAGAATGAAACAGTAAACTCTCGTCCTTAAATATCAGGGACTTCACACTTCGTAGATCACATGTCACACAGACCACTTTGCATTATAAAGACAGTCACAATGCATTTCTCTCCATGATATCACTTCCACTGTCTCCCATGCATCCATCCATCCATCCATCTTCTACCGCTTTTCCAGAGGTCCGGGTCGCGGAGGCAGCAGTTCAAGCAGAGAAACCCAGACTTCCCTCTCCCCAGCCACCTGCTCCAGCTCTTCAGAGGGGATACCAAGGCGTTCCCAGACCAGCTGGGAGACATAGTCTCTCCACCGAGTCCTTGGTCTGCCCCGGGGTCTCCTCCCAGTGGGACGTGCCTGAAACACCTCAAGTGGGAGGCGTCCAGGAGGCATCCTAATCAGATGCCCATACCACCTCAACTGACTCCTTTCAATGTGGAGGAGCAGCGGTTCTACTCTGAGCCTCTCCCGGATGACTGAGCTCCTCACCTTATTTCTGAGGGTGAGTCCAGCAATCCTACGGAGAAAGCTCATTTCAGCCGCTTGTATCCGCGATCTCATTCTTTCGGTCATTACCCAAAGCTCGTGACCATAGGTGAGAGTAGGAACGTAGATTGACTGGTAAATCGACAGCTTTGCCTTAGAACTAAGCTCCCTCTTCACCACAACAGACCGGTACAACGTCCGCATCACTGCAGATGCTGCTCCAATCCGTCTGTCGATCTCTCGCTCCATTCGCCCTGAGTACCTCAAGGCCCTGGATGTTGTTGGGTTGTCATGGTTGACACGCCTCTGCAACACTGCGTGGAGGTCGGGGGCAGTGCCTTTGGCATGGCAAACCGGGGTGGTGGTTCCTTTCTTCAAAAAAGGGGACCGGAGGGTGTGCTCCAACTTTAGAGGGATCACACTCCTCAGCCTCCCTGGGAAGGTCTATGCCAAGGTACTGGAGAGGAGAGTCCGGCCGTTGGTCGAACCTCGGATTCAGGAGGAGCAATGTGGTTTTCGTCCTGGACGTGGCACATCGGACCAGCTCTTTACCCTCTCGAGAATTCTTGAGGGTTCGTGGGAGTTTGCCCAACCAGTTTACATGTGTTTTGTGGACTTGGAGAAGGCATTTGACCGCGTCCCTCGTGGATTTTTGTGGGGGGTGCTTCGGGAGTATGGGGTATCGGGCTTGTTGTTACGAGCTATTCGGTCTCTGTACGACCGTTGTGAGAGTTTGGTTCGTATTGCCAACACTCGGTCGGAGTCATTCCCAGTGAGAGTTGGACTCCGCCAGGGCTGCCCTTTGTCACCGATCCTGTTCATAATTTTTATGGACAGGATTTCTAGGCGCAGCCAGGGAATGGAGGGTGTCATGCTTGGTGACCACAGGATCTCATCTCTGTTGTTTGCAGATGATGTTGTCCTGTTGGCTTCATCCAGCAATGACCTACAGCTCTTGCTGGGACGGTTTGCCGCTGAGTGTGAAGCGGCTGGGATGAGAATCAGCACCTCCAAGTCCGAGTCCATGGTCCTCAGCCGGAAAAAGGTGGATTGTCCTCTCTGGGTTGGGGACAGGCTCCTGTCCCAAGTGGAGGAGTTTAAGTATCTTGGGGTCTTATTCACGAGTGAGGGGAAAATGGTCTCCCATGCATCCTTTCCTTAATCCTTTAATTGCACCCCCACAGTCTCAGGCCTTGCATACCAAAGCTAATATTCCTGCAGCTTCTTGCCTTTGTTCTGACCTAAAATGTGAGTCACAGAATCTCCATGAGTGTGTCCACCACAAAATATCCAAATCAATCGCAATACTACACAGAGTGAAATATTTGCTGAATCATCCCACACTATACACTTTGTATCATTCATTAATACTCCCATACCTGACATATTGTACTGAAGTATGGGGAAATACATATAAAACAAACATATATCCAGTCTTTATGCTTCAGAAGAGAGCTATTAGAATAATAAACAAAGCAGCTTACAGGGAACCAACAAACCCACTTTTTCTTAAATTAAAAGTTCTCAAGTTGAAAGATCTGGTTGACTTTAAAACTGCAGTAATAATGTTTAAAGTGAAGAATCTATCACTGCCCGCAAATATCCAAAAGTTGTTCCAAACAAGGGAGAAACAATATCATTTCAGAGGAACATGTATATTCCAAAAACCTTCAGTGAGAACTACCACCAAGCAACACTGTGCAAGGAGCCAGACTGTGGAACGCTTTTGGACCTGAATTAAAATCATGTACAACGCTTGGACAATTTAAACAAAAGCTAAAGGAAGAAATACTCCAAACATATATACAAGATGACATGTAAAATCACATAAGCATTATCATATTCAGTCTGTTGTGCTTTTGGTTAGTTTTTAGTTGTTTTTTTTGTCACGTTTTGCCTTAGCTTTGTTCTGAATTGCAGTCGCTCCTGTTTTGTTTTTCTTTGAAAGATGCTGGGATAGGCTCCAGCCCCCCCGCGACCCGAAAAGGATTAAGTGGAAGAAGATGGATGGATGGATTCTTGGATGGAATATGGGTGGACAATATATGCTCCATCACCCATTTCAGATAACTTATGTCGAACTGTATAATCAGAGGAGTTATTGTTTAAATTGACCTTGTTAGATTTTTTTTCCTTTCTTTTAATCTTTACTTTTAATCTATCCGAAATAAAGATTCATTCATTCATTCATTCATTCATATTAAAGCAAGAAATCTGTGTGTGTGTGTGTGTGTGTGTGTGTGTGTGTGTGTGTGTGTGTGTGTGATGTTTATAGGACATCATAGGACGGCCTATGATCTCTGCCTGAACATCATAGGACGTCCTATGAACTCAGGCATCATAGGACTCGCGATGCCTACAGTATATAACGGCACATAGACAAATGTGTCTTTATGATGTCATATAGGACTCTCATGCGATACCTATATGACGGCACATAGACAAATGTGTCTTTATGATGTCATATAGGACTCTCGTGTCTTTATGATGTCATATACAGTGAGTCCATGCCCAAAATCCTCTTTTTGCTCGGATCTATTTTCATGATCCTGTCCATGAACTGGAATTACAACGCACCTATCCCTCAACCAGTGGTCTCAATGAACAAGAAGAAGAAGACCCACCAGATGGAGAGCAATAGAATGAGGAAAACTGCTGCATGTCAGAAAATATGCCATGAAGGTGAAACACCTGAGGTTCCAGCAGTACATCGCACCCATCTGAGACAGGAGGAGACCCTTCACCAGCATAGGGTACGATAGACAAGGGATGCACAAACTGACAGGAAACATGTGGCAGTGCGCCATGCACATGCTGAGTCACTTGAAGCCCGAAATGCCCGCAAAGCAAGCAACGCTGCACGCCAAACAAGGCACAAACAAGCTGAGACCGAGGAGATGCGGAATAGTTGGCTGGCTGCCAACGCTGCATGCCAGGTGATACATGGAGAAGCTGAGACCGAGAAGATGCGGAATAGTCGGCTGGCTGCCAACGCTGGAATTACAACGCACCTATCCCTCAACCAGTGGTCTGAACGAAGAAGAAGACCCACCAGATGGAGAGCAATCGTCATCATCATCATCATAGCAGTCTGTCGTGGGCGACAATGACTGTTTCATTTAGGTCTGATCAGATTCCTCCACACAGTTCTGTCCTTAGCCTTCCGCTGCCAGGAACTCCTGTCTATGTCCAACTTCTTCAAGTTTCTTTTTACAGTGTCTTTAAATCTGAGCCTTGGTCTACCCTGATTGCGTTTGCCCTCGCATAACTGTGAGTAGAGTAACTGCCGAGGGAGACGCTGGTGGTCCCTCCTCTCAACATGTCCGAGCTATCTCAGGTTCATCTGTATTAGCATGTCCTCCATTGATGGTAGACCAGCTCGTTTCAACACTTCTATGTTGGTTATTTTGTCTTTCCATGAGATGTTCATTATGGCTCGAAGGTGTCTCATCATGTACGCGTGGAGTTTCTTCACCTGCACTCTGTAAACAGTCCAAGTTTCAGCACCATACAATAGGGTAGCCAGTACTGTCACTCTGTACACTTTGCATTTCACATGGATAGACACATGTCGATTGTTCCATAGTCTCTTCCTCAAGTTTCCAAACACAGCGCTCGCTCTTCCCATTCTGACAGATAGTTCATCCTCCAGCCTAGCATTCTCTGAAACAGTACTCCCTAGGTACTTGAAAGTCTTGCACTTGACTAGTGGCTCTGTACCAATGCTGATCTCTTCTGGTAGTGATGTTGATAACTGGAACTTTGGTGGTTGATAAAGGCATTCTGTCTTCTTGATGTTGATTTGGAGGCTGAATTGGCTAGCTACTCTTGCAAATTTCTCCACTAAAGATTGCGTATCTTCCACACTGTGTGGAACTAGAGCACTGTCGTCGGCAAAGAGCATTTCTCTTACTACCTTTATCGATGTCTTACTCTTGGCTTTAAACTGTGCCACATTGAACAAGTCTGCTTCTTTCCTTGTTTGAATGTATACTCCTTCTGAAGTGTCTTTGAAGGCCACCTCAAGCATGGCTGCCAGATATAGCGAGAAGAGTGTAGGTGCCAGCACACACCCTTGTTTCACCCCATTGCTTACTGAAAAGTCTTTAGATACTGAACCACTCATTGCCACGTTTGCTTGCATACCTGTATGGAGTGCCTCGATCAGGCTGACAAACTTCTCTGTACAACCATATTTCTTGAGTACCTGCCAAAGTCCTTGTCGCGAAACAGTATCGAAGGCTTTACTGAAGTCTATGAAGACAACATAAAATGGCATGTTCTGTTCGATACACTTTTCTTGAACCTGTTTCAAGCAGAAAATCATGTCCATTGTACTTCTTCCACTTCTAAAGCGCACTGGGTTTCCGGTAGTACATTCTGCGAGATGTGTTCACTGAGTCTGTTAAGTAGTACACGTGAGAGAATCTTACCAACAGTGGCTAGCAGTGATATACCTCAGTAATTTCCACAATTTTTCCTGTCACCTTTCTTGAACAAAGGCACAATACTTGCATCCTTCCAGTCTTGAGGTACTTTCTGGGTATCCCATATCTCTTGGATGAGCTTGTGCAGGCAGTTGGTCAACTGAACACCACCAAATTTCCACACTTCTGCTGGAATTCCATCCCTTCCTGGAGCTTTACCATCCTGTGTTGTCCTGATAGCTGCCATTAGTTCATCAAAATTTGGTGGTTCATCCAGACTTGATACAGCTGGTCACTGCACTAGAGCTTCTTAAGCCTCTTCAGTGAGATCTCCAGGGTTGTTTAGTAGTTGGTCAAAATGGTCTGCAAATCTGTCCAGGATCTTGTCTTTCTCCTGCAAAACCGTTTCACCATCCATAGCCTTTAGTTGGATCAATCCTCTTGGTTTAGGGCCGTAGATTTCTCTCAAACCTGTGCAGAATGTTTTCATGTCCTTCCTGTCTGCTGCAGTTTGAAGTTTCTCTGCTTTTTCATCCCACCAGTTGGACTTCATCTCTCTGGTGTACTTCTGTAGCTCACTCTGAGCCTTTGAGTATTTCATCTTCTTCGACCTTGTGTTACACTGTAGGTTTTCCTGCCTAGCTGTATTCCTCGCTTCTAGTAGTTTCTTCAGGTGTTCATCATGCTCATCAAACCAATCTTGATGTTTCCTCTCAGGGTAGCCTAATACATCACTCGCAGTCTGATACATCGTATCCTTCAGTGTTGCCCATTTCTCTTCTATGTCATTCTCTGAGTTGTTGCTGTCCCAGTCTTTCAAGTTTTCATCCATTTCCTGTGTAAGTTCTTCCTGCTTCTTTTGGCCTTTCAGTGCACTAGTGTTTAGCTTCCGTGGTGGCTTCGCACCCGTTCTGCAGTGCTGTTTTCGTCTGCAAATCCTTAATCTAGATCTCAGCATAACATGATCGGTACCATAGTCCACACCTCTCATTGCTCTGGTGTCCAATACATCCCTTATGTCTCTCTGCCTGACTATGATGTAGCCTAATAAGTGCCAGTGCTTGGATCTTGGGTGCATCCATGTCTTCTTGTGTGTGTCCTTGTGCTTAAATAGGGTGTTGGTTATCACAAGGTACTCTGAACATAGTGCAAGTAGAAGTTCTCCATTAGCATTGCACTTGCCTACTCGATGACTGCCTAGCACTCCTTTCCATTTCTCAGTATCCGAACCAACTCTGGCATTAAAATCTCCAACGAGTATCAGCCTGTCATCAGTCGGTACACGCCTGATAGTCTCACGTAAATCACTGTAGAACTCTTCCTTCACCTCCTCTGTATTGGTCATTGTTGGGGCATATACACTGATGAGTGTGGCATACATCTTCCACTGTAGTGAGAGTCTCATAGTCATTATCCTGTCGTTGATTGGCACCGGTTCCTCATCAAGCATTGCTGCTATCTCCTTTCTAACTGCAAAGCCCACTCCTGCTTCCCTCCTTTCTTGAGTTGATCTCCCACTCCAAAAGAAGATGTACCCGTGGTCTTCCAAGCTGTCATATCCAGGCAATCTTGTTTCACTAAGTGCAGCTATATCTACATTGTACCTGTTCATTTCCAGGGCCACAAGCGCGGTCTGTCTTTCTGGGTGCTGTGATGTTGTTCTGTCCAAGAGTGTGTACATTCCATTCTGCTACACACAAGGCTGCTGTTTTCCTCTTCTTTTGTCTTCCTGCTCCTAGCTTACTTTTCGCTGCCTGTCGGAGTGTGAACAGATCAGCGCGGACCTTGTAAGCCCGGGCGACGTCCGAGCCGGTATGAGTTGCTTTCTGATTTACCATTTCATGAAACTGCTTGCAAAGTATTTGAGTACTGCTAGCTTTTGCTGGACTAGCAGCACATTCTTGGCAGATAAAGGTATTATCAGTGGCAAGGACAAGCCAAGACAAACTGACTCCAGTATCTGTTGCAGTGACTGACCAGATGATAGGTTTGTTTATCTCTGCTCTTTGTGTAGTGCATGTCACAATGCACCGACTGGCACAGTCCACCACAGACCTTGCGACAGATGTGTGTATCTGCCAGGATGTCCAGTCTCACCCTGTGTAACTGGGAGTGGTCCACCACAGACCTGTGGCAGATGTTGTTTTTAGTTCTGCCAGGATGCTCTGTTTCACCCTCCACGCCCTTGGAAGTGCAGGGATGCCGGTTGAGTTGCCGACGGCCCAACCCATGAGACAGGTAGTACCGGTTTTCATGGTTATCCGGTAGCAAGCAAGCCAATGCCTGACCTGACACAAAGATGGATGGATGGATAGAGAGCAATAGAATGAGGAGAACTGCTGCACGTCAGAAAAGATGCCGTGAACATGAAACACCTCAGGTTCCAGCAGTACACTGCAGGCATGTCTGTGAACAACACAGCCATCTGAGACCATTCAGCCACGGGCATGCACAAATACTTGCTTATACTTGGTTTCTACGGGCATGGACGGGTATGCACGGGTATATACTAGTTTATTTGATTTCTAATCATTTTAATTAGTCAAGTGGTGATAATGAATAAAGTTCAAGTCATCACATGTATTTTATTACATTACCTTTTGTGTCTTTGATTTCCAGATCATGACCAATCTGAAATATTTTTACTAAGAAGCAAACAGGTTAAATCAGGCCAGAATGGCAGGCTGCAGGTCTACACTTAAATTTTCACTGATTTAAACTAACAGCTGATTTATATCTGTAGATGGCAGCCATGGGTAATATTTCTCATTTTCAGACATTTTTTTTTTTTTTTTGCTATTCTCCTCTGGCTCAGGAAATATTTAACTTATTTACTTATTTTTTATTCATTTATGATTTAGAAGAAAAACCTGAAATGTATGAGAATCAAGTCTCAAATACACATTACAAAACTATTTCATAACACTGCAAAATTATGAGGGAAAATGGTACATTTGAAAAAAGAGATGGTCCTTTTTATATGATTATCTAAACTGTAGAATTTACAGAAAATGTTTATCAAGATATGTATCGTTATCGTGATATGAATTTTTTGTCATATCACACAGCCCTACTTGGAAATGGTTCAGGGAGGCTCGGATGACATTGGTTCTCACCTGAAAGAGCCTGAAGAGCGGTAGTCTGAATCGGGTGCAACAAAGGTGTTACATATGGAAAAACAGTAATAATATGGCAGCCGGGATTTACCGGGGAATAGAGTGGGCTGGCGGCCCACCTTTCCAGTGGTGATGTCAGCCGGGGTATAAAGGTCACGGCATGAAGGGGTACATCCTCTTTCACCGTTGATGCCTGGATACAGAGTGCTGTAGCCTGCTGCTGTATTTCTGTGAGTTCTTTAATAAACCACATTGACTGCCTTCCGCCCTGCCCATTATTATAGCAATTATGGACACAACAGAAGGCAGGCACACCTTTATGCTCTTTTCCTACCACTTTTAGGTCCAGAAGCAGCACTCCGTGATAAGGTACAGCTTGGCCTGCTGCACCCTCAATGGGGATTTTGGAGGACTGTAGACTCAGCTGCTTTAAGGCTGGGTGGCTCTGCCAGTAGCTGTGTGTTATACTCGTTGTCTGGGAGCCAGAGTCAATGAGAGCTCTGCACGTCATGCCATTGACTTCCACGTCTCCATCATTTCTGGGGCCCACAATGAGTATTTCCATGCCTTCAGTGTGAACTTTTTTAACAGGTTGGTGGGGGCCTTGCTGCACGCTCATGGTTGCTCCAGCTACCAGGGTTTCCTCTGGTAACATTTCTGGGTGGCGGCCCGCCACCCCTGAAAAATTTCCGCCACTCTAATCAGGAAATGTAAATTTAAGAAAAAAATATGAAGGAATGACAGTCTGCAAGCGTGCACACGAACAACGCCCGTGACTGTCATCCACACTGTGTTCAGAAGTGCCCCGCCCCATGTTCCAGTCGGCAGGTACTGTCTCGCTACGAGCGTCACTGTCCGACAGAAGCATGAGCTAATTAAAGTGTTTTAAACTCAGAAAAAAAATCAGAAGAGGTATGTGAGCAGTGAAAGCGTTTATCATGGTTTTAACCTGCTGGGGGGGTGTGGGGATGATTTTCAGAATCTTCCTGAGGTGATTACGCAGGGGACATGCCACTTTAACTGCGCCACAGTAAATGTCACAGGTCACACACAGGTCAGTGTGCACCAGTAGATTTCATCTGAACAGCTCAAATCAACACAATACGCTTTAAGCCTAGGATATTATTTTTAAAAATGAAATGGTATTTAATACCGACCAAAGACAACGCAGAGAGACCAGCGGAGATGGCAGCAGAGAGCGGAGAAATACTGTCAGAAAGGCCATCAACTTCTGGCACGAGGGGGAGGAGGAGGACAGCACCGTATAAGGCTCCATAAGCAGTCAGACCAGCCGCCAAGTGTCGCAAGTATCAAAAGGAATATATTCAGTATGGATTCATGCATCGTTATCAGTGAAGTACAACATCCCCAATGTGTAGTGTGTACCAAGGTGCTTGCACATAAGAGTTTAAAGCCTGTAAATATGCTCAAACACTTGAAAATTTAGCACCCATCTCTTGCCGCTAAGCCAGCGGATTTTTTTCCGCCAAAAGGAGAGCGAATTGCAAGGCCAAAAGAAAGTCATAAGTAATCAAACAACCACTACTAAAGCGCAAAGGTGGCATGTTTAATTTCGCAGGCAAAAATGCCACATACAGTCAGAGAAACCCTAATAAAACCCACTGCTATCGCTGTGAGTCGGAAAATGCATGGGGATAAACAGGCGCAGGAGCTGGAAGCAGTGCCGCTGTCTTGACGGGACCATATCCCGGCGCATCATGGACATGGCCCAGGACATAAAGTGTCAGCTGATTGACAGAGTGAAGAAAAGGAAATATGGTTTGCAGTTAGATGACTTTACAGATGTATCAAACTGTGCGCACATTTTGTTATGCATCAGTCATCTCCGGGGATAGTGGGGGTTGCCAGTCTTTCTCTGTCACTGTTATTTTGGGGGTCGCGGGCTGAAAAGTTTGGGAACTCTTGGCTTGGATAACAAGTGCGGTTAGTTTCTTGTTTTTCTTATTTCAGACAAGAATAAAAACCTTAGTTTTAGTTAATAATTAACTAATTTATGTTCATTATTATGTACCTGGCAAGTTATTAAGATGACCAAAATTCAATGAGGAATTGAATTTTGGTCATCTTGTCAATGACTTTAATCCCTCAGCAGCCTTCAGACAAACTAAAGTGCCAACATTTGAATTTCAAAGTAAAGGTTTTTCCTGCTGTCTGGGTGGTGAGGAGATTTCTAAAAAAACAAAACAAAACTATAAATAAATAAAAAATATTATAACAGAAGTAACTGCATCTTCGGTAATTTAAGTTAACCTGTTGAACTCTGTGAATTCCGCGGGCGGTCACATCTCTGCATCTTAGTGCGTCTCAGTGTGCACTGAAAAACAAAGCTGTATTTCCGGTCTTCCAGTACAGACACAGCCTTGTTACAACCTGAGAAAAAAGCTGTGTAATATATTCATTTTTTGTGGTATTTTTACAAAATTTTGACCTGAGCTTGAAAACACTTGGTTCTACATTTCTGTTGCATTTTCCAGCCAGTATCTGACAGTTGTATGTTATTTGCAAGCATTTATATCTAAAAAAAACACCCAGGCTGTGGTCTATATTAATCATATATTCCATAACCTACATATGTTGAAGCATGTGGAAATGTTTGGTAATTACATATGTAAAGGACTTCACACCTCTGAAAGGACAAAGGCTCTCAACCGCCGAGTGAAGAACAAAGACGTTCCCAGACACGGTGGAGGAGACCGGAGGAGCCACCCTCACCCCCCAAGGCGAGGAGAGGAAATACCAAGACAATGGGGGGATTAAGATAATGAGGGATGTCAGCCTTTGTTATGCATGTCTTTTGTTGTGTGCAAGTATAAAGCCAGTGAGCGGGAGACATTCTGTCTCTTTTCCCTTCTGCCACTCTGCACCAGATGAGACTTGTTAGAAGAGCTGAATATTAAACTTTGCTTATAAACCAAATCGCCTCTTCATTTCCAAGCTCTTCTACACTGGTGACCTTGACACGAGTATGGACCTGAGGCGTTCCCCCGCAATCGACTCATCCGTGGCGACCCAGGCAGACGCCAGCGACCACGCAGACGAGGGAACAGATGGACAACTGTTCCCCCCGGCAGAAGAGATTGAGAGGGCTCAACCGAGCACCAACACCGCCGTGAGAGCCGAGGCAAGGCACTCTCACCCGGCGGGCACAGCAGTGATGGTATGCACGAATGCCGTCGCTGTCAAGCTGCCAGACTTCTGGCAAGAAGACCCCGCCTCTTGGTTTCAGCAGGCTGAAGCCCAGTTTACACTGGCGGGCATCACGGCTGACGATACCAAATTTTACCATATCGTCTCCAAACTCAACGCCGCCACTTCGAAGTGTGTGCGGAGCATGATCCGGCGACCACCGGCCCGGGACAAATATGAGACGCTCAAAGCAACCATCGTGGCGAACTACGTCCCATCAGCGGAAGAGAGAGCCGAGAAGATCCTGGCGGTCTACGGCCACAGAGGGTGCAAACCAAAGGCCCTCATGGAGGATTTGCTACAGCTCAAAGAAGAGGACAATGACAACTTCCTCTTCCAGTTTATATTCCTCAGCACGCTGCCGCCACACATGAGAGGGACACTCGCCAGCATGAAATGCAACAACCACCAAGACTTCCGCGCACTGGCCAACGAAGCTCATCGGCTCGTCAACGCCTGCAAGGAGCTGACACCCACAGCAGCATCCGCAGACCTCAAAGCTGACGCCCCGAGCCACGAGGAGCCACAACCCACTGAGCAGACCCAGCCCACGGTGACAGCGACACGGCCAAAACCTAGCAGACAGAGCGACGCCTGTTATTATCACCACCGCTTCGCCGAGAAGGCCCACAAATGCGTTCCCCCCCTGCAAATTTGCGATTTCGGGAAAACGCCAAAGCCGAGAGCCGTTAACGGCAGCGGTTCTCGGCGAGAAGAATAAGCTGTTGTATGTGACGGATGGACACACAGGCAAGAAGTTCCTCATCGACACAGGAGCTCAGCTGAGTTTCGTCATGCCCTCCCACGCAGATCGAGCCACAGGCACCCGGGGCAGCGGAGCCGTAGCAGCCAACGGCTCTAGCATCGACACATTCGGCGAAAAGAGCCTGCACCTCCTCATCCACGGCCACAGCTACAGATGGACATTTGTTGTAGCGGCGGTGAGTTTTAACTTATTAGGCGCGGATTTTTTGTGTGCACATGGGTTATTAGTAGATCTAGCAAATAGGCGCCTGGTTAATGCACTGTCCTTTGCTTCTATTCCATGCTCAGCCCAAGTTTCTCCACCACCTGTGCAGGCCAACGTCCCCACGACAGGAGGTAAGTTTGAGCAACTCCTCACCCAATTTCCAGCACTCACAATTCCCAAATTCTCAGCCACTGTGGCTAAACACGGGGTTGAACACTTCATTCCCACAACGGGACCTCCCGTTTTTGCCAAAGCGCGCCGCTTAGACGCGGCCAAGCTCAACATAGCACGGGACGAGTTTACAACTCTTGAAAAATTGGGCATTGTTAGACGCTCGAAGAGCCCCTGGGCCTCACCACTTCACATGGTTCCGAAATCCGACGGTTCTTGGAGACCGTGCGGAGATTACCGCAGATTAAACAACGCTACAGCGCATGACCATTACCCAATTCCTCACATTCAGGATTTTTCACTACATCTGGCGGGTGCGTGCATATTTTCAAAAATAGACTTAGTCCGCGGTTATCACCAAGTCCCAGTCCGAGCAGAAGACATTCCTAAAACAGCGGTAATAACCCCTTTCGGCCTTTTTGAATTTCTGCGAATGCCTTTCGGCCTCAAAGGCGCTGCTCAAACTTTTCAACGAATGATGGACGCGGTCCTACGCGACCTTCCTTTTGTCTTCGTCTACCTCGACGACATGCTGGTAGCCAGCTCGTCTGAGGAGGAACACGAGCAGCACCTCACTACAGTTTTTCAGAGGCTAGAAGAGCACGGGCTAATAATCAATCCAGCCAAATGCAAATTCGGCGTGTCACAAATTGATTTTTTAGGACACAAAGTCTCTCCGAAGGGGGCAGTTCCACTTCCAGACAAAGTTCACGCGATAGAAAGTTTCCCACGGCCACAAACGGTCAAATCGCTACAGGAATTTTTAGGGATGGTTAATTTTTACAACCGCTTCCTCCCCCACGCAGCTCAGCTCATGCAGCCCCTATATGACGCGCTCAAAAAAAAGAAGGCTTCCAACGCGGTCGAATGGACCCCGGAGCGCGAACGCGCTTTCGCGGAAGTAAAAAGCGCACTAGCTAACGCCACATTGTTAGTTCACCCAGATCCCTTGGCCCGCATCGCGCTAACCACAGACGCTTCAGACCTAGCTATAGGGGCAGTTGTAGAACAACTTGTCAGCGGGGTCTGGCAGCCTTTAGCATTCTTTAGCAAATCGCTAAACCAAACTGAGCGTAAATACAGCACTTTTGACAGAGAGCTGCTGGCGCTTCATTTATCCATCCGCCACTTCCAGTTCTGGTTAGAAGGGCGGAGTTTCACGGCTTTTGTAGACCATAAACCGCTCACCTTTGCTATGGCTAAAATTTCAGAACCATTGTCAGGCAGGCAACAAAGACAGCTAGCTGCGATTTCAGAGTTCACCACAGACATTCGACACGTGGCAGGCAAACTTAACGTAGTAGCAGACTGTCTCTCTTGCGCTGTGACACCACCAGAGCGCGGGGAGACAGATTATACTGCCTCAGCAGCAGAACTCTTCACTAACGCAGACACATACGCAGCACCTATCCATGCAGGGATAGATTATGCAGCCATGGCGGAGGAACAATGCGGTGACGCGGACGTGCGCGCACTCCTGTCTGGACCAACAGGGTTAAGGCTGGAGAAAAAGGGTTTACGCGACGGCGTACCCCCCCCTAATATGCGATGTTTCAACCGGCCGACCTTGCCCGTTAGTACCAGCTACATGGTGCCGCCGTATTTTCGACGCAATTCACTCCCTCGCGCACCCAGGTGTGCGCGCCTCGGTTAAAATGGTCGCCGAAAAGTTTGTGTGGCCAGGCCTGCGCAAAAACATAAAAGAATGGGCAAAAACTTGCATTTCTTGTCAACGCGCCAAAATACACAGACACACAAAAGCCCCTCTGGAGCCTTTTCCAATCCCTGCTAGAAGGTTCGACCACGTTCATGTCGACCTCGTGGGGCCACTACCTTCCTCCCAAGGTTTCACACACCTGTTAACAATGATAGACCGCACCACACGCTGGCCAGAGGCAGTCCCTCTAGCGGCAACCACAGCGGAGGAAGTCGCTCGCGTTTTTTTGACAAACTGGGTGGCACGTTTTGGCGTCCCATCGGACATCACGTCCGATAGGGGGCCTCAATTCGTCTCAGAGCTCTGGTCAGCCATGTCCAACAGCTTAGGGGCAACAATTCATCGCACCACCGCTTATCACCCTCAGGCTAATGGGTTATGCGAGCGTTTTCACAGGTCTTTAAAGGCTGCCCTCAGAGCCTCACTAACGGACACAAATTGGGTAAATAAACTTCCCTGGGTTTTATTGGGGTTGCGTGCTGCACCTAAAGAGGATCTAGACGCCTCTCCCGCAGAATTAGTCTTTGCACAACCTCTCAGACTTCCAGGTGAATTTTTACCAGAGAACCCAGAGCCAGGGCACCTTCCAGTCCCAAGGTTTTTAGGCAGCAACGGACCGGACTCTCTCCCCGGTCCAGCTCATCACTCCTTCCCACGGGTTTTTGTCCCTCAAGCTTTAAAAAACGCTGAGTTCGTTTTTGTTAAGCATGAAGCTTTAAAACCAACTTTCCGCCCAGCATACGATGGGCCATTCAGAGTGCTGGAACATGGTGATAAACACTTTGTGCTTGATTTTGGGGATAGAAAAAGAAACAATCAGCATTGACAGACTTAAACCTGCCTTCTTGTTGAAAGACGAGCCTGCACAGTTGGCGAGAGCACCTCGGCGGGGTAGACCCCCCAAGAGAAAAGACTCAGCCCCCCAGCAGGGAACAGTTAACCTTTCTCCTTCCCACACTGCAGATTCCTCGCAAGAAGGTCCCAGCAGGGCGCCTAAACCAACCTACAGCAGTTTTGGGAGAAGATTAAAACCCAGACAGCACAGGGACTGATACCAACCACTCCACAATTGTTCACTAATTGTGCTGCAACAGTTTAGGACTGACTTGTGATTTTACTATGCTGTTATGATTACCACTGAACTCTCTTAGGAGCATGGCTGCTGGAAAGTTTCTTCTGTGGCAAGAGATGTAACACTTAGCATGTCATAATAACTATCTTAGACTGTGAACCTTTCTGTTGTCCTTTCTTAGTTGTTTGGGGGGCCTGTAGTCTATATTAATCATATATTCCATAACCTACATATGTTGAAGCATGTGGAAATGTTTGGTAATTACATATGTAAAGGACTTCACACCTCTGAAAGGACAAAGGCTCTCAACCGCCGAGTGAAGAACAAAGACGTTCCCAGACACGGTGGAGGAGATCGGAGGAGCCACCCTCACCCCCCAAGGCGAGGAGAGGAAATACCAAGACAATGGGGGGATTAAGATAATGAGGGATGTCAGCCTTTGTTATGCATGTCTTTTGTTGTGTGCAAGTATAAAGCCAGTGAGCGGGAGACATTCTGTCTCTTTTCCCTTCTGCCACTCTGCACCAGATGAGACTTGTTAGAAGAGCTGAATATTAAACTTTGCTTATAAACCAAATCGCCTCTTCATTTCCAAGCTCTTCTACACAGGCGAACTTTTCTTGTTACTCAGTGGCAGGAGCACTTGGAGAGATTATGACTGTTTTGCCAAAAAATTCAGAGTGTTTTCTTTTAAATGAGACCAACCCCATGAAGATGCTGCAAAGGGTTGAAGAACAGCTTTTGATTTACTTTGGGCATGTTATTTTTAGGCGGTTTTAGGGAAGTTGAACAGAGTTCAACAGGTTAATTTCATTAAATATTTTATATATTTTTTTTAAAATCAGAGTTAAATTATTGTTCTGTTCTGGCTTTACAAAATTATGGTCAAAAGTGTAAATTGTATAAGAAAAAAAAGTCAAAATTTTACCAAAATCAGTTTCAAATTTATTAAAAAAAAATTGTAATTTTATAAAAAATAGACAAAAACTAGCCATAAAGTAATCCACAAATTTATAATAAAGTCTCAAATGTACAAGAAAAGTCAATTTTACAAGAAGAAATTACAAATTTGAGGAAAATGGTTTCAAATCCTGCTGGCTTCATCCAGCAATGACCTACAGGTCTTACTGGGATGGTTTGCCGCTGAGTGTGAAGCAGCTGGGATGAGAATCAGTACCTCCAAGTTCGAGTCCATGGTCCTCAGCCGTAAAAAGGTGGATTGTTCTCTCCGGGTTGGGAACAAGCTCCTGCCTCAAGTGGAGAAGTTTAAGTATCTTGGGGTCTTATTAACGAGTGAGGGGAGAATGGAGCGAGAGATTGACAGACGGATCGGAGCAGCATCTGCAGTGATGCAGACGTTGTACCGGTCTGTTGTGGTGAAGAGGGAGCTAAGCTCTAAGGCAAAGCTGTCGATCTACCAGTCAATCTACAGTACATTCCTACCCTAACCTATGGTCATGAGCTTTGGGTAATGACCAAAAGAACGAGATCGCGGATACAAGCGGCTGAAATGAGCTTTCTTGGTAGGATTGCTGGACTCACCCTCAGAGATAGGGTGAGGAGCTCAGTCATCTGGGAGTAGCTCAGCGTAGAACCGCTGCTTCTCCACATTGAAAGAAGCCAGTTGAGGTGGTATGGACATCTGATCAGGATGCGTCCTGGATGCCACTTGAGGTGTTTCGGGCACATCCCTCTGGGAGCAGACCCCGGGGAAGACCCAGGACTTGCTGGAGAGACTGTGTCTCCCAGCTGGTCTAGGAACGCCTTGGTATCCTCTCAGAAGAGCTGGAGCAGGTGGCTGGGGAGAGGGAAGTCTGGGCTTCTCTGCTTGAACTGCTGCCTTTGCGACCCGGACCTCCAGAAAAGTGGTAAAAGATGGATGGCTTCAAATTTAGATACATTTACAGAGAAAAGTAGAAAACTATAAGAAAATTGTTATAAATTTTGGAGAAAAAACCTCAAACTTTCAAGACTGAAGTCATTACTCAAGTTTTAAGTGGGTGCTCTTTGTTCCCTCAACTAGAAATTTTTGGTTGTCTACTTTTAATTTACATGACACTTGATATTTTCTAGCCTGTTTGTATACCACCATAGACAGAGAGAGAACCTGAATTAGACAGAGCTCAGAGAAGGCAAAATTAGACAGAAGAAAGGAGCCAAGGAGAGGAAAGTGTTCAGGCAGAGGGTCCAGAAGAGGTGAGATAGAGGAAGGAGAGAAGGATGACACCAGTAAAAAGTCCAAATACAGGACGTCTGGGTGGGACCCCAACTGGCCCAGTATTCCAACATTCAAGCCTTGGTTGTACAATACTTCAAATGTTAAGTTCCATATGTAAAGTTACTGTAAATTTTTTTTAAAAAAGAACCGGTTACAATAGTGTCATGTGTTTTCTGCCCCCCACCCCCCAGAAAAATATGTTGCCACTGTACCAAGGTCTTTAAGTCAGAGGAAACACTGAGCTACCATGGGCTTCAAGCGTTTAAAGGCTGAGTGTGGTGGGGGGTATGTCCATTAGCAGGATCTTTAGGTAAGAGAGCTTCAGCTAGGCTGGGATCTGGGAGCACTGCTCAGCAGATGCGGGCTGTGTGTCCTGGCTTGCCACACCGGTAGCAGATGAAGTTTGTATTCTGACTAGCCCTCCCCCGTGATGATAAAAAGGTTGTTGTGGGGGTAGGGGGCAAAGAAGTCATTCTCATCTCTAGGTGAGACAACTTGGCCATTTGTTCCTCCTGTATAATGGCTAACTTCTTGACCATCTCTGTCAGATTTGATATTTCAGATGTGTGCTTTGTTTTCTCAGCTTTCACTTTTGTATTATCATCTGACGTGACATGCACTTGTGTAAATGTTTGCTTTATTTTGGGGCTGGAACTTCTTTACTTCTTTCAGTGCCAGAGCTCAGCTTGCAGCTCATGGATGCTCACAAGCCTGGTCCACTCTTGTTTCCCCAAAGGTTTAAAAGTACTGTTGCTTGTTCAGCTGGAGGCTATGCTTTGGTGCCTCGCTGCTGCCTTGGTTAAGGCCCTGTCACACCTAGATGATTTAGGTAGTGCTTGCAAAATGTATGAAAAATTTGGAGAATACCCTGGGGTACGTGAATCAGTTATGGCTAAGTTTTGTGTAAGTTAAGAGCATGCTGAAGCATGCTGGTATACGGCGTTGTTCGCTGAGCTCCTCTGAAAAAATTAGTTTTCAGCATGCTGAAAATTTTCCAACGTACCCAGCATATGGCTGATACGTCCCGCTTTCACGGAGCAAACGGCATATTTGCAGCTTTGGTTCACAGGAAAAACCTGTACAAAGCGCTCTGCCTGCAGAGCATATGCACACACACACACACACACAGAGCTAAGCACACGGGACCTGTCGGGATTTTTTACGTTTAACTGAAGCCTATACGATCATCTGTCCAGTGTTGTTGTGATAGATATGCCAAAATGTCAGAACACCGGAGGGGGAGGATTCAATCAGCTGACTGCCTGAAGCACAGAGCGTAGCTGTTCGCTGTTGGCTGCGCCTCCCAGCAAAAGCACACTCCATGTGTTATCTTGGATTTATTTTTTTCACTTTATTGAAAATAAACGTTTTTATTGCCATCAGTTCATGTGCCTTTGAGCCAGGTTGTGACAACTGTTATCTGATGTTCCTGACATGTCACATCAGCTGTTTTAGGCGTGACTGACCTGACAGATTTGACAGCTCTGCCAGGTCGGTCACGCCCCCCACCGTGGTCTCTGGAGGGGAGAATCATCTTGGTTGAACAGAGATCATCTCTCCCAAAACTAGGATTCATAGATCAGGAGGCAATAGCAGTTTGGCATGACTGTGCTATGCAGAAATTAGACTATTGTTGCGCATAAGTTGTGAATGTCGGCAACATGCTAATCATTAGTTTGTTTAAGTTACTATTACTTAATTATATGTCCCAAGTCGCTATGGATACACAACGCATATGTCCAAAAGTGAAAATTTCAGCATATCCCAGCGTTTTAGACCAATTTTTATGTTTGGCAAACGCTGCCTAAATTGTCA
The DNA here is from genome assembly GCA_020510985.1 of Pholidichthys leucotaenia. NCBI lineage: Eukaryota > Metazoa > Chordata > Actinopteri > Cichliformes > Pholidichthyidae > Pholidichthys > Pholidichthys leucotaenia. Next base: position 42,679,176 of record CM035850.1, read on the forward strand.
TGGTGTGACAGACGGCTCAAGTTTGCAAACCCTGTCTGTCTCCAAGTATCTACTCGATTAGTTGCAAACAACAGGCATTCCCAGCAAGATAATTTGCAGCACCCCTCGGAGCCTGTAATCCAAGGATACTGCTCGTTGCTAATATGGAAGTGATGGACAAATTCTTTCCCCAGCTGAGACTGGCCTGCTAGCTTCGGGGTTGGCTGACCTCTCTTCACAATGACCAGCTTTTCTTGAAAAGTCCATCTGGAAAATTGATTTTTTTTTAAATATCAGCGACCAAAACATTTTCGTCTCCCCTGTCAGCCATTGTAGGTGGAAAAACAGCTCTTATATTTAAACAGATACAGTATATTGTAGCTGCTTAAGCAAGTCCTTGCACTGGCATTTTGCTAGCTAGGATCCCGTGCATTGTGGGTGGAGGAGTCTAACCATTCAATCAAAAGACGTAAAAATGCCGATGTTCTGGGATGCCTTCTATGTGTACCCCTGGACATACAGAAGACATCTGATTGGTTAAAGCAACAGGCTAAGTTTAACAATTAATTTAACCTACAGAGCCGCACTGTTAATTCCTGAAGGCCCAAGGCAGATTTGCTTGACCCTGGCAACACAGATGGCTGAAATATGATTGGACAAAAAAATTCTAACATGCATTACACTACTGGAAGGATTGTAACCAAGAGAAAAGCTACAAAATGAAGAGAACAGACAATTGGGAATAATTTAATACATCCTCATGGAACAAATATGTTGTAAAGGTTGTAAATGTAACTCTATAGTGTTTAAGCCAGCAGAGAAGGCTTTGCTGGCCCTGAGGGCCCACCACTGCCATGCCACAAGCTAACACATTCCAGAACCCAGTTAACACCACTGTAGTACATCACTAATTGTATTAAACTTGATATTTTATAAGAACAGAAAAGTGCCAGTCATTAAGATTGCCCAGCATCCAACTGCTTAACAGCTTAACTTTCAGTTTAGTTCATGAAACTTGTATTGAAGGGTGGTATTCACTTAGAAAACTTACAATATTTATGACATAAAAATAACATGGCTTACCTATCAGGTTTTTTTTTTTAAACAATTCCCCTTTATTTACAACTAAGAGGATAAGTACAAGGGGCATTAACAACACTAACCACCAGGGGGAGGCATAAAATAAATAAATAAGTAAAACAAATCGAGAAGGCTATTACTGGTCAAGGCACTTTCGTTCACAAAAAGAAAAAAAAATATTAGGGACAATCAAACAAAGGTTTTCCATTATCTATATGAAATGTCACAAAAATGTACACATATACAGTATATACACCCACATATGCACCAGGATAAATCACCGGGATCTTGTTATAACCTTCAAACTTGAAATATTCAAACATTTGCAGGGTTTTCGGGGCTTTTTGGTTGTTGCTATATTTAATCAAATCTATATAGTTTTTTAATTCAGGTAAAAAGTGTTTGAAGCAAGGTTTGGAATGGGACCATTTTGATTTATGAATGTGAAATTTTCCTCGAAATATAAACAACTGTATCAGAGATGTCAATTTTGAGTTGACATGAGATCTCAAGAAATATAACATGACATCTTTAACTTCAAACTTAATATTTGTGCCCAAGTTATCATTCAAATAAGTTTGTATATTCATCCAAAACAAATCTGTTTGTGTGCAATGAAAAAATAAATGAAATAAAGTTTCTTTTTCCAATTTACAGAATTCGCAGACAGTGTCAATATCAATTTTAAACCTTTCCACCAGGACTTCTTTAACTGGATAAATTCTGTGTAAGCTTTTGAATGATAACTCTTTGATTTTATTACTGATGCAAAACTTGTATGAAATCATACAGGCTTTTTTCCAGTTTAATTCACTAAAGTTAGAAATCCAGTAGAACTTTGCATCAGGAGTTGCCTTATCAATTAAAGTATTTCTGACGTGCCCGTTATTGTATTTTTTGCTTTTAATGTTAACATCTCCGATAAAAACCTCAAAGCTACACTGAACTCTTAGTTCTAAATCACAGTTTTTTAACAATTGTAAAGTGGTCCCAGGAACTGCATTGTGAACTGTTGTGAATTTTTTTTGGGTGTGACAGACAAACCAGATTTGTTTATGAATTCATGATAATTTAACAGAACACCATTCTTGTTTAAAAGTTGGCCTACTAACAGAATCCCATTCTCAAACCAACTGCAATAAAATACAGATTTGTTTTTAATTACTATATCTTTATTGTTCTAAATGAAGTACAGTTAGGCCCAGAAACATTTGGACAGTGACACAATCTTCATGATTTGGGCTCTGCATGCCACCACATTGGATTTGAAATGAAACAACTACAACAGAATTGAAGTGCAGACTTTAAGGTTTAATTCAAGGGGTTGAACAAAAATATACGATTAAACATGTAGGAATTGTAGCTATTTTTATACAAACACTCCTCATACAGGGGCTCAAAAGTAATTGGACAACTAAACATAACCCCAAGTAAAATGTTACTTTTCAATATTTTGTTGAGAATCCTTTGCAGGCAATGACTGCCTGAAGTCTGGAACCCATGGACATCACCAAACGCTGGGTTTCCTCCTTTGTGATGCTTTGCCAGGCCTTTACTGCAGCTGTCTTCAGTTGTTGCTTGTTTGTGGGTCTTTCTGCCTTAAGTTTTGTCTTGAGCAAGTGAAATGCATGCTCGATTGGGTTGAGATCTGGTGATTGACTCGGCCATTGCAGAATATTCCACTTCATTGCTTTAAAAAACTCCTGGGTTGCTTTTGCAGTATGTTTTGGATCATTGGTGAAGCGCCGTCCAATCAACTTTGCTGCATTTGGCTGAATCTGAGCAGAAAGTATATCCCTATACACTTCAGAATTCATCCGGCTGCTTCTGTCTTTTGTCACATCATCAATAAACACAAGTGACCCAGTGCCATTGGAAGCCATGCATGCCCATGCCATCACACTGCCTCCACCATGTTTTACAGAAGATGTAGTGCTTTGGATCATGAGCTGTTCCAATTCTTCTCCAAACTTTCTTCTTCCCATCATTCTGGTGCAGGTTGATCTTAGTCTCATCTGTCCAAAGAATGCTGTTCCAGAACTGGGCTGGCTTCTTCAGGTGTTTTTTGACAAAGTCTATTCTGGCCTTTCTATTTTTGAGGCTGATCCATGGCTTGCACCTTGTGGTGAATCCTTTGTATTTACTCTCATGAAGGCTTCTCTTTATGGTAGACTTAGATACTGATACACCTACTTCTTGGAGAGTGTTCTTCACTTGAGTGGATGCTGTGAAGGGGTTGTTCTTCACCATGGAAAGGATTCTGCGATCATCCACCACTGTTGTCTTCCGTGGACGTCCAGGCGTTTTTGAGTTCCCAAGCTCATCAGTGCACTCTTTTTTTCTCAGAATGTACCAAACTGTTGATTTGGCCACTCCTAACATTTCTGCTATCTCTCTGATGGATTTCTTCTTTTTTTTCAGCCTCAGGATGGTCTGTTTCACCTCCATTGAGAGCTCCTTTGACCACATGTTGTGTGTTCACAGCAACAGCTTCCAAATGCAAACACCACACCTGGAATCAACTCCAGACCTTTTAACTGCTTAATTGATGACAGGTTAACGAGGGAAGAGCCCATGCAGCCTTGTTTTTTTTTTTTGTTTTTTGTTTTTTTGCAGCCTTCTGAGTCAATTGTCCAATTACTTTTGGTCCCTTGAAAAAGAGGCGGCTACGTATTAAAGAGCTGTAATTCCTAAACCCTTGCTCCAATTTGGATGTGAATACTCTCAAATTACAGCTGAGAGTCTGCACTTTAAGCCCATATTGATTATATAATTGTATCCTGAATATGTTTTCGTAAACAGCTAAAATAACAAAACTTGTGTCACTGTCCAAATATTTTTGGGCCTAACTGTATCTATGAAGACTAAAATTATGCTTGTATGCCAAAAGCCATGACAACAGAGCTTGCCTATGAAAACATGCCATCTTAATGGGGATTTTCCCAACAGAAAAATTACATTTCAACAAAAAGTCAAGACCCTCTACTGAATTAAATAAATATGCAGGGAATGCATTCCACATACTATCAGGGTTTTTCAAAAACTGTATAATCCATTTTATTTTAAAGGCATTGTTTAAGGTGCTGAAGTCCAAGACGTCAAGACCACCAAGGTTTTTGCTTATCTTAATAATTTCTTTCCTGAGATGATGGGGCTTTTTTCTCCATATATTACTTACTTTACTTAATCCTCGCCTGGCCACTTAAGTGACCATTTTGGCCAATCGTCTGAAGGCAGGGCGCTCTTGGGCTAGGGCGATGAGATCGGCCAGAGGTCTTATCATTGCTACCTGGATTGTCCAGGACAGCCTGGGCCAATCCTGGGGGAGTGCTGGCAGAGAGGGCCTACTTGGCCGGTGTCCCATCTTCCAGTCTGGCCACATGGCCGAGGAGCTGCAGCCTCCCTCTTCTGATGACGGTGGAGATGGGGATGAGACAGCTGCAGACCTCATCATTTGTGGTGTGGTGGAACCATCGGATGCCGTGGATGTTACGGAAGCAGGTCCGATGGAATGTATCCAGATGGTGGGTGGTTGTGGTAGAGAGGGTCCAGGCCTTGGACCCATAAAGGAGGACTGAGATCACACAGGTGTTAAAGATGTGCAACTTTGTAGTTGTGCGGATCTTCCCACTCCACCAGACTCTCAGGAGGCAGCCAAAAGCATTGCAAGACAGCTGCAGGTGGTAAATAATCTCTGGGTCTGTTGAGCAGGAGCTGGTGATCTTAGATCCAAGGTAGACAAAGTCGTTGACAATTTTAACTGGCTTGTATGCAAATGGGGTTTCAGATGATGTCAGTGGATGATGGCTGCACTGGTGGGAGATCAGGGGAACCCCTCCTTTGCAGGTTTGGGGGAGCTCTGTCATTACACCTGCCAGCGTGCCACCGGGGATGAGGTTGATGCCGTGCCCATGAGGGCCCAGCCTAAGTATGATTGGCATTCATAGCAGAGGGTTTTTATCAATCAATCAATCAATCAATCAATCAACCTTTATTGTCATGATGCTATGCATACAACTGTAGTGCAAGCAAGATGAAATTGTGTTTCTCTAGGCATCCGTATTGTAAAAAGAACATACTTTAAAAACACACTCACACCCCCCACCCGACAGCCATTCACACAGTTAAAGTCACTGCCCCACTCAACTTTTGCTGAGTGGTAGGCTGACATGTAATGATTTATTTTCCTTTCAGTATCTTGGGACAAGATTCTGTTGCTCATTTTATTGTTGAAGGCATATACATTAATATAAAAACATCCTGATGTACATCAACTATTAATATAATCCACCTTCCTGACACATCTTTCTCATTACCTAGTTTACAAATAAATAAATAAATAAGCCTTTATTGTCATGTTGCTGTTCATACAACTGTAGTGCAGGCAAGATGAAATTACATGAAAATGAAATTAGACACACTCACACACACCCTCACCCCCTACCCCAACACAGCCATTCACACATCCCTGAGACATACTTGAAACTAACTAGAACTATATACAGCCATGGACAAAATTGTTGGTACCCCTCTGTTAATGACAAAAGTGGTAATAAATAAAAATTCTATGAAAATTAACCAATGAAAATCAGACAGTGCTTTTGATTTGTGGTTCAACAGAATTACTTTAAAAAACAAACTCATGAAACAGGCCTGGACAAAAATGATGGTACCCCTAGAAAAGATTGAATATAATGTGACCATAGGGACATGTTCAACCAAGATGTGCCCTCTAATTAACATCACAGGTGTCTACAAACTTGTAATCAGTCAATCAGCCTATTTAAAGGGTGACAAGTAAAAATCCTTCCTTGTTCTTGGCATTTATTGTGAAGCGAACTCTTGGTTGAAAAACCTTCTGCAGTTAAGCAATATTACAGGAGAGGGAGTGTGGTATCATGAATACAGCCGTGGACAAAATTGTTGGTACCCCTCTGTTAATGAAAAAAAAACCCCACAATGGTCACAGAAATAATTTGAATCTGACAAAAGTGGTAATAAATAAAAAATCTATGAAAATTAACCAATGAAAATCAGACAATGCTTTTGAATTGTGGTTCAACAGAATTACTTTAAAAAACAAACTCATGAAACAGGCCTGGACAAAAATGATGGTACCCCTAGAAAAGACTGAATATAATGTGACCATAGGGACATGTTCAGCCAAGATGTGTCCTCTAATTAACATCACAGGTGTCTACAAACTTGTAATCAGTCAGTCGGTCTATTTAAAGGGTGACAAGTAGTCACTGTGCTGTTTGGTGACATGGTGTGTACCACACTAAACATGGACCAGAGGACGCAAAGGAGAGAGTTGTCTCAGGAGATTAGAAAGAAAATTATAGACAAGCATGTTAAAGGTAAAGGCTATAAGACCATCTCCAAGCAGCTTGATGTTCCTGTGACTACAGTTGCACATATTATTCAGAAATTTAAGATCCACGGGACTGTAGCCAACCTCCCTGGACGTGGCCGCAGGAGGAGACGGATAATACGAATGGTAACAAAAGAGAACAGAACAACCTCTAAACACATTCATGGTGAACTTCAAGGTCAAGGTACATCAGTATCAGATCGCACCATCCGTCGTTGTTTGAGCCAAAGTGGACTTCATGGGAGACGACCAAGGAGGACACCACTGTTGAAAACAAATCATAAAAAAGCCAGACTGGAATTTGCCAAACTGCATGTTGACAAGCCACAAAGCTTCTGGGAGAATGTCCTATGGACAGACGAGACAAAACTGGAACTTTTTGGCAAGGCACATCAGCTCTATGTTCACAGATGCAAAAATGAAGCACACCAAGAAAAGAACACTGTCCCTACTGTGAAACATGGAGGAGGTTCTGTTATGTTCTGGGGCTGCTTTGCTGCATCTGGCACAGGGTGTCTTGAATCTGTGCAGGGTACAATGAAATCTCAAGACTATCAGGGTATTCTAGAGAGAAATGTGCTGCCCAGTGTCAGACAGCTTGGTCTCAGTCGCAGGTCATGGGTCTTGCAACAAGATAATGACCCAAAACACACAGCTAAAAACACCCAAGAATGGCTAAGAGCGAAACATTGGACTATTCTAAAGTGGCCTTCTATGAGCCCTGATCTAAATCCTATTGAACATCTGTGGAAGGAGCTGAAACATGCCGTCTGGAGAAGGCATCCTTCAAACCTGAGACAACTGGAGCAGTTTGCTTATGAGGAGTGGGCCAAAATACCTGCTGAGAGGTGCAGAAGTCTCATTGACAGTTACAGAAATCGTTTGATTGCAGTGATTGCCTGAAAAGGTTGTGCAACAAAATATTAAGTTAAGGGTACCATCATTTTTGTCCAGGCCTGTTTCATGAGTTTGTTTTTTTAAAATAATTCTATTGAACCACAATTCAAAAGCATTGTCTGATTTTCATTGGTTAATTTTCATAGACTTTTTATTTATTACCACTTTTGTCAGATTCAAGTTATTTCTGTGACCATTGTGGGTTTTTCTTTCATTAACAGAGGGGTACCAACAATTTTGTCCACGTGTGTACATATAATATACATAATGTCCATAAGGTGCAGTAGTATGTATGAAAGATTCCAGATCAACTGTTCAGCATCTTAACAGCTTGTGGAAGGAAGCTGTTAATCAGTCTGGTGGTTCTGCTTCTGATGCTCCGCAATCGTTTGCCAGATGGCAGCAGTTCAAAGTGTTTATGCAGAGGGTGAGAGTGATCCTTGACAATGTTCAGTGCCCAGCTCCTACAATGGTTCTGAAACCTACGACCTTTGAATTTGTCTTTTAGGATGGCAACTCCAGCTGATATAGCATTTGCACTGGACAACCACATATCATTACCCCATTGATTCTTCCAGAAACTTTTATCAGCTAAACAAGAATGTGTTTCCTGCATAAAACAAACATCTGCATTTTTATCGTTGCAGTAAAAAAAGATTGCCTTTCTCTTAATGAGATCATATATCTATCTCCCTGGTGTTAACAGAAAATATAGAAATAGACACTGAACAAAGAACAGTACTTAACACAGACTTAACCTGTTTTTTCCCCCCTCTTCCTTTGATATAAAGAATTCCGCAAAAGCTGTAAAATTGACGTGTCATTTGTATGGTCTTAAGTCTGTCTTTCAATTGTACTTAAACCTTAAAAGTGAAATACGACTTAAATGGTGCAATCTTTTCCCTTTTTCCCCTTTAAATGAACATGAGTAAATCCCACTGTAGTCCATCACAGTCCTGGTTTTTTTCAGTAATATCATTGCTTCTTAATTAAACTCACCAGGTCAGGACAGATAGTTTGTGTATTCAATTAGCAGTGGAACTTCTTTTCCCTTCACAAACACTCTGGCACTGCTGAAAAAGGCTGCCTTTCTTTCTTTACTTGGTCTTTCAACCACTGGCCACAGTCGACTTCTTGCTGCCTTATCGTTGGCAGTAAGGTCCTCTTTGAAGTAATAGCCATGGCTCCTCAGGTACTCGCTCTTTTTTGCGCTCCTCCACACCATGTCCCTCGCTGTCCCTGTGACAAATCTCACGATGATCAGCCTGGGTTTTGCATTCGTCTCTTCTCCGGTTTTCAACCTAGCAATACGATGCACGACATTCAGCGCCACTGCTCCAGTATTTCTTCCATCTTTGGGTATTATGGCCATGCAAACAGCTTGGACTTCTGTTTCAGATTTTCACCGGAGTTCTTAGCAACACCCTAGAACCGCAAACACCATCTTCGACTTTAGCCTTCTTGGTCATTCAGTTTCACCTCCAAGTCTGCAACTTTTCTCTTCAGTACAGCGTTTTCTTTTTTTAGAGCTTCGCCATCTTTTTTCAGAACTTATCGTCGTGGATATTGTTTAGTGCTTGTCCCATTTCTTGAATTTTAGATGAATTTTTCTTCACCATATCCACCAGATGGTCAGCCCTTTCATTTATTTTCTCAGACAGGATTCTTATAATGTTGTGTTTGTCATGTGCAGTGCCCCTTCGGGGCAGAAAGGACAACCCAAGTGCCAGATAGTGTCGTGCATTTATTAAGAAAAAGACGAAACCATTCAGAATGATGGCAGAAATAGAAAAAGGTCCAAATAGGGAAGAACTTACAGGATGTGCCTCAGAGCATGGAAAGCTCCAGAGGGGAGAGCGGCACAAATGGAGGAGATGAAAGAAGTTCAAAGACGAGGTTCCAAAACACATGTACACCAACAATGTAGCCACACTGACCCAGTGCCACGGCAGAACTTAAATACTAGTGAATTAGATTAACACAAATGAGTACTGGTGTGGACACACATGAGCAGGCAAACGAGGCACAATAATGATTGGAATCAGCTGATACATGAGGGAGGAGCGGCTGGATTGGCAATTTGACAGGCGACACCCCCAGCAGAGCAAAAACCCGGAAATCGCCTGACAGCTGTCAACCCAGAGAAAAGAACAGACATAATCACAGCAAACTGAAAACAAATACAGATAGCCATGGATCCAAAAACTATTACAAATCAAGACATGGCCAGAAATAACAGAAACACAACTGGAGAAAAATGAAAGGCAGAATGACATCAATAGGAGCACAATAAAACAATAAATAAATAAATGTACAGGAAAAGCCACAAGCCTGGGTCCCACAGGAATCCAAGCCCCAGCTCGTGACAGAGGCCCCCCAAGGGGTGGATTCCAGACACCCCAACATAGCATAAAAACAACCCCCCCCCCCAAGCAACAACCACAATGATCAGCCTAGGGTGGGGGGAACAGGCCAGGAGGGAACAAGACAGTCCTGCTCAGGGCCCACACCGGAAACCACAAAATAAAGGCCCCTGGCCCACGGAGCTCTAAAGTTCAGGGGCCACCCAAAGTCCCAGGCCAGCCGGACGCCCAGGTGGTATGAGTCAGGTGGCCTGCCAGAGAATATGGACCACCCGACCCGGCGGCTCTGTCTTTCTGGCAGCCGGCCCAAGTGCTTCAGCCACCGAACCCGAAGAGGTGGCCCAGAAGGTGGCTCCCCCAAGACCCAAAACTAGGGAGGAGAGCCAAGGAGGGGGAACCCCGACGGCGTCAGGCAGAGGAAGAAGGGGGACTATGATGCACTTAGTGGTCTTGGACTGTGGAAAAGTTGCACCCGCGGTGGCTCCAGGCTGGAGCACTGCAGCACCTGTGATGGCTCCAAGCTGGAGCACCGCAGCACCCGCGGTGGCTCCGGGCTGGAGCACCGCAGCAGCCGAGGTGGCTCCGGGCTGGAGCACCGCAGCACCCGTGGTGGCTCCAGGCTGGAGCACCGCAGCACCCGCGGTGGCTCCGGGCTGGGTCAATATTGCACCCTCGGTGACCCCTGAGCTGGGGCGTAGCACCCATAGCGGCCCCACACTGGAGCGCAGCACCCATGGGGGCTAATGCCTGGGCGCAGCCCCCACGAGGGACCCCAGCCAGGACACAGCATCCACGGAGAGCTGGATGGTGAAGAGGGAACCCAGATGACAGCCTCCAGTAGGGAACGAGCTGCACCCACGGAGGACCCAGACTGGGCCGTAGCTGCACCCGCGGAGGTCCCGGGCTGGAACGGGACACCCAAGACGACCTCATTGGGGAAGACTGGACCTTGAGCGACCTCCAGCGGAGAACCTGGATCTATGGAGGCATCTGGCAGTGTAGGATTCTCTCCGGCAACCCTGGGATTGAGCTCAGACAGCGAACAAAGAGAAAAGGGGTCAGGGTCACCAGCAGCAGTGGAGCCCAGCGAGGTGAGCTCAGGTGCAGCAGGTGGCTGCACCCAGCCCTCCTCACCAAGAGCCAGGCAAGATTGCTCCAAAACTGAGAGAAGGAAGACAAAAGAGAGCACTTGCCTGAGCTCGAGCTCCACCGCCGTCCAGGACTCCGATGATCCAGGTGATGTCATCTCAGGCTCTGCCCTCAGGAGGTCTATCTCGGGCTCCCACTCTGCTGCGGTGGCCTCCGCAGCAGGCATGATGGTCGTTGCAGTCATGGTGCCGCGAGACGAAATTATGCCTGCTGGTGGCTCTTCCAGCATGGCAGCTGGGGGTCGGCTCCATGCTGGCCCTGGGTTTAGATCCTCCAAGGCCACGGGCTCCTCCATCATCCAGCGGCTCGGTTCTGGAGCCGGTGGATACTCAGGAAAAGATGGGGGAGGCACAGAGAGGATAGGTGAGGAAAGATTTGCTGCTATAGGTGGTGAGAGCTCAGGGGACTGCAAACTCTAAGCCTCATCACTGGGAGTCAGACAAGGCACAATATCATTAATAGGAAGAGAAACAAATGACACTTGCCTGTCATCCCGGTGAACGATGTTCTCTGTAGCAGCAGCTGGGCAGCTATCCCTCTCCGTTTCTACAGTGAATCCGGGCCCCCTAGTGGATTGTGGAGGAGCCGTCTCCATAGAGGCAGAGGTGAGCAGAAAAGGAAAGGGCGTAGCCAAACTCCCAGTAGCGGGAGATCTCACCGAGAAGACGGGAGAAAAAACTGCAGAGGAGGAGGAATAGACTGGTGAAACAATCAGCAAATGAGAACTAGAAAGGGAGACTGCTGTGGGAATTGTCTTGTTTGATGAGAGGAAAGTTGCTGTCTGAGAGGTGGAGTCTTCTCTCTGCCAGTTCGGAGCAGGGTGATGGTGTCACCGTGGAGCTGGCGAGGTGCGTGCTGGAGCGGGAGGAGAGTCGGGCTAAGCGTGATGGATGATGGAAGTCAGCTGAGGAGAGTGTCTCCGCCTTGACTCTGCGGGAAATGTCAAACCTGGAATTGAGCGCTGGAGCGTGCAGACTGTGGCCAGCAAATTCACGTATTGTGGGTAGCTCCATAGGCCAGGATGCGCTTCCAGGATACCCACCACTCCATGCAGGCATTCCCAAGTCTTCTTGGGTCCTTGGGCTTCGAAAGCCTCATCCACGCAACTCTGGATGAACTCCGCTGCCCATTCCTCCTCCACGCTGGGAGTCCCTGCTGCCGTTCCTCCTCTGCTTCAACGAAGCCGGCGAGCCTGGGGCATTGTGCGCTCCAACAACAGGTGCGTAAAATCACAAAAAGAAAAGGGGAAAAGAAATGCAGACACCACCGCTGGGTTTTAATTACGGCAGCTACATTCTGTCATATGCAGTGCCCCTTCGGGGCAGAAAGGACAACCCAAGCGCCGGATAGTGTCATGCATTTATTAAGAAAAAGACGAAATAGTTCAGAATGATGGCAGAAATACAAAAAAGTCCAAACAGGGAAAAACTTACAGGATGTGCCTCGGAGTATGGAAAGCTCCAGAGGGGTGAGCAGCACAAACAGAGGAGATGAAAGAAGTTCACAGACGAGGTTCCAGAACACATGTACACCAACAATGTAGCCACACTGACCCAGTGCCACAGCAGAACTTAAATACTAGTGAATTTGATTAACACAAATGAGTACCGGTGTGGACACACATGAGCAGGCAAATGAAGCACAAAAATGACTGAAATCAGCTGATACATGAGGGAGGAGCGGCTGGATTCACAACTTGACAGGCGACGCTCCCAGCAGAGCAAAAACCCGGAAATCGCCTGACAGCTGTCAACCCAGAGAAAAGAACAGACATAATCACAGCAAACTGAAAACAAATACAGATAGCCATGGATCCAAAAACAATTACAAAACAAGACATGGCCAAAATTAACAGAAACACAACTAGAGAAAAATGAGAGGCAGGATGACATCAACAGAAGCACAATGAAACAATAAATAAATAAATGTACAGGAAAAGCCACAAGCCTGGGTCCCGCAGGAATCCAAGCCTCAGCTCGTGACAGTGTTGTACCTCAGCTAGCGTGGGCTCTGCAGGTGGTTCTATCATGGACTTCTGCTTTATAGCCGGTTGTTGCTTTTTTGTCGGGGTGTTCAGGCTGGAGATACACTCTCCACCATTTTTCACCTTGCGTGCATATGAGTGTGTCTCATCAATCACTCGTTTCTTGTTAGCCCACGTAATTTCCATTACTTCTGAAGCATCTTACATATCTGGAGCTGACATGCTGTTTTTTGCCACTAGCAACTTGGCTAAGCAGAGACTCACGTGTCTGCTGTTTTCGTTGTCAAATGTCTGAGAAAATTAACACCAGTGTCCTCATTTAGTGGAAAAAATAGTTCCAGGAGCTGACTCTTTACATCTAGTCGTGCAAATTGAGTAAATACAAATCATATGGCTACGGATAATCTCTTGCTGTCCTCAGTTACTGAAAACCGCCTCCGCTCCCAGCGCCATCTTGAACACTGCTGCTTACCCACCAGGGTTGATATAGCATTCTAAAGACAAAATGGCATCCAGAGCTAAACGAATCAACCTTACGGTATGCCAGAAGGAACAAAAAGCACCAAAGCAATGGAACTCTTGGCAACAAAACAGGGCTGGAGTGCCACCCTGTGGCGCAACACGTCAGCTGCCCTGCAGTTACCTTATATTGTCATTCAGATCCAAACATATGTTTATTACAATCAGTTTTTTTCTGTCTCAATCCATTAAGGCCTCAGAATTCGAGTGTTCAACTTCTGCCTAAAGCTGCTCACCTGCCTGCTGTACATCATCCGAGTGATGACAGATAACCCCGGACAGGACACCGGCACAGGAGCCAGCCACAGTGGAGGACAACAGAACTCTCCCAGTGGCAACAACAAATGGTCTGCTCACACCAAAATGAGTGTTTTTTTGTTTTTTTACCTCATTTAGGGATTATTAGATAGTTATGAGCTTGTATAATGCATAACTTTAGTTCCATAATAGCCTTGAGGTTTGCTCTAAAAGTGAGTCAGTTAAATTAGACTCCCATATTAAAATAACCAACTTTAGTAATAGAATAATATGCTTGCAGTCTGGTAAAATAACAGTTTTACTTAGAACTGCTTGAACTTCATTTTTGAAAAAAAAACAAAACAAAAAAAAAACTTTTTTTTATGTTTTGAGGCTTGAAGTTGAAGGGGTGCTGGATGTGCCAGGCCATGTGGATGGATGGATATTTCATGTTATTGTTGGTGGAGGCAGCAAACAGAACATTTTCTCCAGAGTAAATATTTAGGGGGACACTACACAGTGCACCTGGAAAGTATTCACAGCACTTCACTTTTTCCACATTTTGTTATTTTTTAGCCTTATTCCAAAATGGATTAAATTCATTTTTTTTCTTCAAAATTCTATACACAATACCCATAGTGACAAGGTGAAAAAAGTTTTTTTTTTTTGTTTTTGTTTTTTTAGATTTTTGCAAATTTATTAGAAATAAAAAACTAAGAAATCACATGTACAGTACATAAGTATTCACAGCCTTTGCCATGAAGCTCAAAATTGAGCTCAGGTGCATCCTGTTTCCACTGATCATCCTTGAGATGTTTCTACAGCTTAATTGGAGTCCACCTGTGGGAAATTCAGTTTATTGGACATGATTCGGAAAGGCACACACCTGTCTATATAAGGTCCCACGGTTGACAGTGCATGCCAGAGCACAAACCAAGCATGAAGTCAAAGGAACTGTCTGTAGACCTCCAAGACAGGATTGTCTCAAGGCACAAATCTGGGGAAGGGTACAGAAAAATTTCTGCTGCTTTGAAGGTCAATGAGCACAGTGGCCTCCATCATCCATAAATGGAAGAGGTTCAGAACCACCAGGACTCTTCCTAGAGCTGGCCGGCTGTCTAAACTGAGTGATAGCATCTAAACTAAGGGAGGTGACCAAGAACCCAATGGTCACACTGTCAGAGCTCCAGTGTTCTTCTGTGGAGAGAGGAGAACCTTCCAGAAGGACAACCATCTCTATAGCAATCCACCAATCAGGCCTGTATGGTAAGAGTGGCCAGACGGAAGCCACTCCTTAGTAAAAGGCACATAGCAGCTCGCCTGGAATTTGCCACAAGGTGCCTGAAGGACTCCCAGACCATGAGAAACAAAATTCTCTGGTCTGATGAGACAAAGATTGAACTCTCTGGCATGAATGCCAGGCATCAACTTTGGAGGAAACCAGGCACTGCTCATTACCATGCCAATACCATCCCTACAGTGAAGTATGGTGGTGGCAGCATCATGCTGTGGGGATGTTTTTCAGCGGCAGGAACTGGGAGACTAGTCAGAATAGAGGGAAAGATGAATGCAGCAATGTACAGAGACATCCTGGATGAAAACCTGCTCCAGAGCACTCTTGACCTCAGACTGGGGTGATGGTTCATCATTCAGCAGGACAACGACCCTAAGCACACAGCCAAGATATTAAAGGAGTGGCTTCGGGACAACTCTGTGAATGTCCTTGAGTGGCCCAGCCAGAGCCCAGACTTGAATCCAATTGAACATTTCTGGAGCGATCTGAAAATAGCTGTGCACCAACGCTTCCCATCCAACCTGATGGAGCTTGAAAGGCACTGCAAAGAGGAATAGGCAAAACTGCCCAAAGATAGGTGTGCCAAGCTTGTGGCACCATATTCAAAAAGACATGACGCTGTAATTGCTGCCAAAGTTGTGTCAACAAAGTATTGAGCAAAGGCTGTGAATACTTATGTACATGTGATTTCTTAGTTTTGTATTTTTAATAAATTTGCAAAAATCTCAGAAAAAAAACTTCTTTTAAATGTTGCCATTATGGGGTATTGTGTATAGAATTTTGAGGAAAAGAATTTAATCCATTTTGGAATAAGGGTGTAACTGTTATGATTCCCCGTGCGCTTTTATGCAGCGCACGGCGGAAGGAATTAAAACCCACATGCAGGAGATGATTGCATGCATTTTAATGACAAGAAGATTAAACAGTACAACATAACGGGTGAACCTGCACAAAAAATACAAGGACACCTTCCAAGACGCTCTACAGGACTGGTGAGTAAATGTCCCAAGGCAGACAGGACTGCAGGGAAGGAACTGGTTAGGAGCCCGGGACAAGAACTGCCAGGACAGCTAGACAGCAGGGGCGAAAAGTGTGTTCTCACAATTCTGGAGCAGTCCGAGTAAGTCCAAGTTTTAGTCCAGGCAAAACGAAAACCAAATACTGTAGGAGGGAATTATCCACATTACACAGAGTAATGCAGTACCGGGAGCAGGCAGGGCATCTAACATGTGTGGCGGAGTACAAATACTGAGATGAAACAGGACAGTGTTTGACACACAATGATCCGACAATCTCTTTCCAAAGGGCTAAAATAGAGCCAGGCCTAATGAGGAAAGAGATTGCCGGTGTGAGTAATGAGAGAGTGTGAGAATGTAAGCAAGTGTGTGTGTGTGTGTGTGTGTGTGTGTGTGTGTGTGTGCGTGTGTGAGCGGGGAGAGGCAGTGCAAATGAGACACAGCTGGTACCACTGACAGAGGAGGGGGGCGTGGCTGTGCTGTCAAAGAGCGGAGCCACGCTCTTTGACCAAAAGGGCTCTAAGGGAGCGCCTGATGAAAATTTGGCAGCAAAACATAAGAAAGGCCAAATAGCCACAGCATCACAGAACTAGGCTAGAACATCAAGCCCAGTTCATGACAGTAACATAACAAAATGTGGAAAAAGTGAAGCACTGTGAATACTTTCCAGATGCACTGTAAATATTATTGTAGTTGGGGCTATTTCTAGTGGTCTGTGGACCTATGCAAGATTGTGTTTGGGTGCCCATGTTTTTGGAATAGGAAAGAACAATAAAAACATTTAAAAAAATAAAATTTAGTCATTGTCTAGATGAACAGAAAAACATTAAACCATTACAAGGAGTAAAAGTTTAACCAGCATCCATATGAACATTGCAAATTTACAAGAAAAAAGTCACAAATTTATGAGAAAAAAGTAGTGTATTTAAAATGAAAAAGTTGCAAATTTACAGGCAAAAAGCCACAAATTTATAAGAAAAAATTGCAAATTTATTGGAAAAAAATCACAAATTTATGAGAAAAAGTTGCAGATTTATTTTAAATAAGTTGCATGTTTATAATGAAAACATTGCATATTTGCAAGAAAAGGGGTTACAGATTTATCAGGAAAAAGAGTTGCAAATTTATGAGAAAAAAGTCACAAATTGACAAAAAACCTTGTAAATTTGAGGAAAAAAATCACAGGTTTATGAGAAAAAAATGGAAATTTATTAAAAAAAATTGCAAATTTAAGAGAAAAAATCACAAATTTACAAGAAAAAAGTAGCAATTTTTTAAAAAAAAAAAAAGTTTGCAAATTTACAAGAACAAATTTATTAGAGAAAAAGTCAGAAATTTATGAGAAAAGTTTGCAAATGTACAAGAAGTAGCAAATTTATGAGGAAAAAAATATTTGTTGCATTTATGCCTATCACTGGTGCTTTAAATGCATTTTATTCAGTTCTTTATATAATTAGAAAGGTTTACGATAGTAGTAGTAGTAGTTTAGTTTATTCAATCTGATGATATCAGGACACTTCTTTTTTTCAAGCTTGGACCCCATGCTTTATGCCTACAGCCATGTGGTAACCGTGGCTGTTGTGTGGACTCAACATTACTAAACTCCACCGTGTTTGCACCTTATAATTATGTGAAAACAACACAACCTGCTTTGAAATACAGCTTATCCAAGAAGGGTTTGCAGCAGTTTTTTTTTTTTTTTTTTTTTTAGAATTTTTAAAAAGTTAAATAGAGGTAATTGGCAGATATAAGCACCTGGATGGATTATAGATGCATAAGCTGATAATTCTCTATTCCATACACAACCTGTCCTGTTATAGCTGCCCTGTTGAAAATAATGATGAAAGTCTATAATAATAAATAAATAAATGCAAAAAATGACACATGTCATTTTTATTTCTTGCAAATACATGTGAGCATCTGTCTGAGTTAAAATTAACAGTAATAGATTAGTTTTAATTATTTTCCTCCAGGGTAGCTGATTCTACAGATAAGAGGCTAACTCAGCTGTGCTAATGCATGCTGATTGTTGGTTTCAGTGTTTAATCAGTGTTTTTTCCCCTAATGGTTTGTTTTGGTCTTTTCTGCCCATTACCACCATTCTGCAGTATTGATTGTGAGTGGAATGGATCAGTGCAGAACAGCGAAATCAACTGGTAAGCAGCAGAAGGTGTGATTTCTCATATCTGTGGGCTTTTTCACTTCTTTGTGTTTGATCTTTTATCTCATTTCATACTCACACTTTATTACTTCTGTCATGCCATCAGTGACTACATTTCCATGCACAGCAATACTGTGGTATTGACCCAAATAAGGCCATGTTTTACTATTAATGTTAATAAAATAAAGCCATGTGAAACCTCAGCAGGAAAAAGGTAATATTCTGAGTATGCAATGGCCAGATTAATTCACGTGGTGTATTTTGATCTTAGTTGTCTTATTCAGACATTTAAGCACCTTATTCTAAGTAAGTATGCCTGTGTTTTTGGTGTATTCATAAATTGACATGTTAGTATTAGCATGCTAATGCTAACATGTCTCATAGCTCTACTTGCCATTTCATCATGTTCTTGTCTGCTGTTGTTGAAGATAAAATGAATGAAGTTAAATACTTTATGATGCTGCTTTCCTTTTCTCAAAACGAGTTTAAGGGCATGTCTGTGTCGAATTGGTTTTTGACCTTGTGAAGTTAGGCAAGTCTTGACCAAATTAAAAATTCAAGATGGCTACTTAGGAGTTCTGTTCTCTAATCAGCTGTACACAGCTTGTCACTGCTCTGTGTGTCTCTGTGTGTGTGTGTGTTTTACAGAAATTACATTCCATATACTAGCAGTGGCTAATGTATAATGCCTGGCTAACTTGGTACAGCTAGCAGTGTCTAAGGCTGCATTCAGACCACGATAGTCCGAGGGTCTCAGTTCGACTGGGTGGGGAATGCCGAGAATTTTCACACCTTTGTTTGGTTTGGTTTGCATTCGCAGTGCAGCAGACCAAACTGCCCGGACAACGTCACGCAATTACAACAACTGCTTGTTTGGGGCACTGTAGCCGAAATCACCACTAACCAGGAAGAAAAAATCTCGACGAAGAAGAAAAATCAGCCTCATCGATTGGCCAGGACCGAAAGCGGAAAGCCGTTCCCTTCAGCCGGTTTGTTTGTCCACCACAAATCAGGCATTTTTTAACTTTTCTCCTTGGCTTTCTCCGGTAAAAGGATTTCTCAGATTCACACGGTTGTCTTTATTGTTATTTTCTACCCAAAATGCACTACGGTAAACACCACTTCCTCTTCTCAGACTACGTGTTGCTATAGTTACACAAACGCCGAGGGGCAATTCTGCCCTTTGGGCCGCTGGATAGTTCGTTTGGATTCACACTGCAAGCGGAGCACACCAGACTTCGTTTGCAAGTGAACCAAGACCCGCGTTTTCAGGGGAACCAGACTTCGCTTGTTTGGTGCACACCAGACTTCCAACACGCGTTCAGACTGCACCAAATGAACCAAGCTATCTGCAGAAGCCACTGTTTGGTCCTTTGGTCTGGACTAAACGGTGGCCGTCTGAATGTGCCCATAGGGCGCATTCAGATGGCCACTTCAGACCGCTGCGTGCCAAACAAGCGAAGTCTGGTTACCCTGAAAACGGGGGTCTCGGTTCACTTGTAAACGAAGTCGGGTGCGCTCTGTTTGCAGTGTGAATCCAAATGGACTATCCAGCAGACCAAAGGTTGGAAATGCCCCTCAGCGTTTGTGTAACCATAGCAACACGTAGTCTGAGAAAAGGAAGTGGTGTTTACCTTAGTACATTTTGGTTAGAAAATAACAATAAAGACAACTGTGCAAATCTGAGAAATCCTTTTACCGGGGAAAGCCGAGGAGAAGAGTTAAAAGATGTCTCATTTGTGGTGGACAGACAACCCGGCTGAAGGGAACGGATTTCCGTTTTCAGTCCTGGCCAATCGATGAACCTGATTTTTCTTCTTCACCAAGATTTTTTTCTTCCTGGTCAGTGGTGGTTTCGGCTACAGTACCCTAAACGAGCAGTTGTTTTAACTGTGTGACACTGTCCAGGCAGTTTAGTTCGCTGCAGTGTGAATGCAAACCAAACCAAACAAAGGTGCGAAAATTCTTGGCATTCCCCGCCCACTCGAACCGAGACCCCCGGACTATCCTGGTCTGATGCAGCCTTATATGCAATGTCTGGCTAACTGGCTGCAGCTAGCAGTGGCTAATATACAATGCCTGGCTTAACTGGCTACAGTAGGCTGATTCCAGTTCACCTCATACAATGAAACAAAGGAAAAAGTCCAAATTATAATTTAAAAGTCAAAGAGTTAAAATTCCTTGTTACTCTCTGTTAAATCAATGGTGCTATATGTCAGTTTCTTGAAAACACTATTAAAGGATCTTGTTTTTTTGGCCTTGTTGTTACATCGTACTTGATGCCATTCTAACAGCTGGTTTTTGACTTCATGGTGCAATGTCTTTTTTCTGTCTGAGGTGTTACTACTACTGTATGTCAGGTTTATTAGTAAAGACATGATGAACATGTAAAGATAGATGCTGCACATGTAAACACTTCATAACTTAAATATGGATTCTGTTTAGAATACAGTGTACTTGTAAGCTAGTGGGGAAAAAATAATCTGGGCATTTGTGGAAAGATGACTAAAGGACTGATCCACACGAAGAAGTGTTTTCTGTTCCTTTATCTTTGCAAAGAGATCAGAATGCAGCCTGTTGTGTCTGTGAATGAGGGATAGCGGAGACGATGGCTATGCTGAACGGTGACTTTTATTAAAGAAGCTGGTAGCACATGGAACAGGCTAAACAGTGGCTAGCTATGCTAGCAGTGCAGGGGTACAGGCTGTGTGTAGGCTAGAGGCAGAGCGCCAAAGAACCTGGGCTGCCGCGTCAGTCTCTTATTATAGGCACGGCATGATGACGTCACCCGTGCCTGCGCCATCACGTCTGTGCTGTGTATTGGTATTATCAAATTATATAACATTCACCCCCCTTCCCCCGGGAAACAAAACAAAACCAAACCATTATTATTAAAACAGATATGAGAACTTAACAGCGCAGACCAAACATGAACCTGGGCAACCGGGTGGACTACTGGTAGACTCTGCATGGTTGAGTGGGTTATTCTACCACTGTGTTTTCCAACCATGCACTGCTAAACATTTCAGAGTCATTTTCAGCTCAATTTCAGGGGCCTCTGGCGAGCCCGCAGTGGGTGCGCCCCTGGAGGTGCTGGTTGCGGCAGATCTGGGTGCTCTCTTGCTGGTGTCGCTCTCTCAACAGCAAAGTCCCCATCCGGGTCCCACACTGGCTGGGTCTGCTCCAATGTCACGGCTTGATCTGGGGCAGCTGCTCTTACCTTTCGCAGATAGCTGGCGTGCCATCTCAAACCATCGGCCATCTGGAAGGTGGCTGGCCCCAACTGCGCGGTGATCATCATCAGCGATGACTGGAGCGTCTGCAGGTCCAGGCGTTCGTATCAGTGTATCCGAACCCAATCAAATACTGCGAGTGGCGATCTGTTTGGCTGCACTCAGCGCTGCTGCTCTCTCGTGCCCAATGTTGGTTGCTGTTGTGGTGGCATGCCATTCATGCCAGCAGCAGGACGCACTCTGGATTGGCGTTGTTCTGCTGGGTCCTGCTCGGCCACGGACTCTCTCTCCTGCAGCGCTGCAACAGCTCCCTGAGGCTTATGCCAGGCGAGGATCTGAGACAAGTCTGATTTATGCCCTCTCTCTCCTGGTGCTGGTTGTGGTTGTGGTGGTGTGTTGCTCTCGCCAGTGACAGGACGCGTGCTGGGTTGTCGTCGTTCATGGGGGTCCTGCTTGGCCACAACTTTCTCTTCTGTAGTGCTGCGGCAGCTACCTGAGGCTTATGCCAGCCGAGGATCAGAGACGAGTCCGGTTTATACCCTCTCTTCGTGTTCTGTTCTCTGTGCAGTGTCAAGTTTGGAGTGGCTGTACCCATGTCCGGGTGTGATGTGCTCCGGTCGTCAGTGGTCAGACAGAGTCCCTGGTTGTCATGTATATAATAAAGCCCAATTCATAAAAAAGGTCGCACCCCAGGATGTTGTCTCAATGTGTGGCTACCTGGAAGGTGAGCGCTGGGAGGACTCTGGATCCGTAGCGAACCGTCAGCGTTATGGTTCTTACGAGGCTGATACGGGTGTTTCCATAACCAAAAAGCTCAGCCGTGTTTTTCCCGATTGGATGACAAAGGAAAAATCTCTTCACTGTGACCCAGTTCATCATTGATCTCACAGTAGCGGTGTCCAGTAGTAACGGCAAGCTGATGTCGTTGAGCCTCACTGTGCACCATTTGTACACCACTCCGCTGGAGTCCACTGTATGGTGGTTGTTAGTGGTGGTTCAGCTGAACTGGGTGGCTGACTTGTTGTTAACCATGTTGACCAGCACACTTTGGTGAAATGATTAGGCTTGCTGCAGCCTTGGCATCGCTGCCCCCTGGCCAGGCAGGAGCGCACTCTAATTCGGTGCATTGGAAAACTACAGTTACCACACATTTGGTGTTCCATGATGTTTCGTTGTCCTGTAACGTTCACCTCAGCATCCTCCAAGGTTGCGGTGTAACCGGGTTCTTCTGCCGGGGTAACTGCTTGTGCTAGCGGGGTTCATTGTTGTGGGTTACCTAGCTGTGATGTTAGCTTGTCAGCGGCCTCCAGCTGGAACACTAACTCCACTGCCTTTGTTGGTGGCAGGTCATCTGGCACTATCAACAGTTTCGCCAGCAGGTTGCTGGTGTGCTCCGCTAGCTGGTCCTGCACAATTTCGTCCTCTAGTTGCCCTAACCTGCATGTGTTTGCCAGACAGCGGAGGTCCACGACATACTGCTGGGTCGTCTCTCCTGCTCTCTGTCAGTGCAGGCAGAACTTGAGCCTCCTTGCCAGCAAGCTGTCGGGCGTCGCAAAATGTCCGGCTAGCAGCGTGATACACTTCACGTATGTGTCCGCTGGTCCCAATGTACTAAACACCTGTTGTCCCTCAGTACCTAGGCTGTGGATCAGGAATGCACGTATCCACATCTTGCCGACCTTAGCCAGGTCCATAGCCGACACGTACATCTGGAATGACTCAAACCAGCGAGGCCATGGGATGGGTGGCTCACCTGCAGACGCAAAGAATGGTGGTAGTGGTGCCAAGCACGCTTCCATGTCGATGTTTTTAAAGTTTCTCCTCGTCGCCAATGTTGTGTCTATGAATGAGGGACAGCGGAGACAATGGCTGTGCTGAACGGTGCCTTTTATTAAAGAAGCTGGTAGCACGTGGAACACAGCAACATGAGCTAGCAAGCTAACTATACAGCAATACAGGTTGGTGTGTGACTAGAGGCATGGCATGATGACGTCACCCGTGCCTGCGCCATCGTGTCCGTGCTGTGTATTGGTGTTATCACATTATATAACACAGCCCTTGAACTTAGCAAAGGGAACCGGTCGGAATATACTGCACATGTAGACAATCTACAACTCTACAGAACTTATTTGACCCAAAACACATTGCAACAGTGATAAGTGTGTTTAGTTGAAGAAACAAAGAGAACAACTTTAAAAAAAATTCCATTATAAAACATAATATTTTTATTACTATACCTATTATACACTCTTAATATAAATGGCAGATTGGTCATCTCTTTATCTCACATCTCTCGTGTTATGTGCACATTTAAACAAATATTATATTTTTCTGTGATCTGGAAGTCCAAATGCTGCTGTTGTCTGCTCTTTCATCAGGGAGGTGATCTTCTGGGTCGATAGGAAGGTTCCTGTCTGGGCCATTCAAGTGAGTCCCAAAAGAATAATGACATAAACAGAGCGTAGACTCAATGAAGTGTGTTCAGTCAGAAGTGTGTTTACTATTGTTTTCTCCTTATGAATGAATAAGCGTTTGTCTGTGCATGTGAAAATAAAAAAAAATTTTTTTACATAAATGTGGAAAGAATTACAGTAGAATGTGATGTTGAGTTTGTCTAGTGTTTATATGTTTGTCTGTCTGTCTGTTTGCCCGTCCGTCCATGCACAGATTTCAGCTTAACGGTCACAACAGTGCAAGATGCATTCAAGAAACTTTACAGGTGTGTAGCTCAAAATAAAAAGCAGATATGGCCCACACAGATGTAGAATAATCAGAAATTGTTCTCAAGTAAAAGTAGTATTGCCTTATGAAATTAATTACTCAAGTATGAGCAGCCAGCAGAACAATTACTTGAGTACAAATAATAAAATGTAGCATTTTTAAATCTAAAATAAATGTCATTTGTAAATTTGTGACTTTTTCACATAAATTTATTTTTTTCCTCATAAATTTGTGACTTTTTTCTCATAACCTTGCAACTTTTTACTCATAAATTCGCAACTTTTTCATAAATTTGCACCTTTTTGCTTGTGAATGTGTGATTTCTTTATCTCACAAATTGGCAACTTTTTTCCTCATAAATTTATAACTTTTTTATTGTAAATTTGCTACTTTTTCTCATAAACTTGTGACTTTTTCTCATAAACTTACAGCTTTTTTCTTGTAAATTTGTGATTTTTTTTTTTCTCAAAAATTTGCAACTTTTTTCTCGGCCCTGCTCTCAAGTACGATTACTGCACCTAATAGTCTCAAATCGAGGTACTACCAATAGCTTGATCTGGCTAGTACTTCAATAAGATAAACTCATTTGTAAAAATGACATTCTATTTTTATTTTTTGCTGTATCATTAAATGACTTTTACTTCACTATTTACATTCAAATGAAAAAAAATCAAAGGGCTTAATGGTGATTTTAATTATATGCTGTCAAAAGAGGGAGCAAAAAAATTTATTGAAATAAGTAAAACTGATAAATAGGCATTGAGCTTTAGCTGCGAGCATTGATCAATTTTTAAGGTTTTAGGCTGTAAACAGGAATCCATCTAAGTATATCACCTATATATAACCATACCTGGAGCTACTTAAAAAAAAAAACTATTTATCTTTACTTCCTGTTTTGTTTTCCACAGGTGATTGTGGCCATTATCAGCTTCATGGAGACCATGTTGATGATGTATTTAAGCTACAAGGTGAGATACACACACACATACAAAAGAAGGAAAAAAAGAATGCACCCTCTGCCTTCAAACATGATTAATGCATTCTGCACAATTAATCACTTACAGTCTGCGTGATTGACAATCCATAAGTGCTGCAATTAGCCAAAGTCATTGGCTGCATTAAAGATAGGCTGTAATTACAGGAGCTTTTTGAAGTGAAGGAATAAGTGCTTGTGGAGGGGGACAGACGACAATGAATCTTTGCAGTGAGTCAGTGTCTTTTATGTAATTACACATAGGATTGCTTTTTCAAAAAAGTCTGTTTTTTTTTTTTTTTAACTTTTAGGGGAACATTTGGGAGCAGATATTCCAGGTGTCATTTCTTCTGGAGATGATCAACACAGTTCCCTTCATCATTACGGTACAAAATTCACCACAACACCCCCTGAAGTATTCTCCTCGTGACAAGGTTGTTGAGATACTGGAATTTCAAAGTCACTGCGCATACTGGGGAAAATATCCACTCGATACTCGATACTCAAGGGTAAAATTACAAAGGGGGAAAAAGAGAATTTATAAGATGAATCACACATTTATGAAAAAAGTTGCACATTTATGAGGACATTTATGGGCAGCTCAGTGGAACAGTGGTTAGCACTGTGGCAGCACAATAAGAAGGTCACGGGATGGATCCCACCCCCTGACCATCAGTGACCCTTCTGTGTGGAGTTTGCATGTTCTCCCCGTGTCTGTGTGGGTTTACTCCAGGTACTCCGATTTCCTCCCACAGGCCAAAGACATGCAAGTTAGGTTAATTGGAGACTCTAAAGTGGCACTAGGTGTGAATGTGTGTGTGTGAATGGTGAAGGGATTGGCACCGCACTGTGGCTACCTCATCCATCCAGGTGGATGCCCTGCAATTTCCCCATTGTGGAAATAATAAAGGATTATAAAAAAGGCACACATGTACAATAACTATCACTATAAATGTATAAGAACACGGAGAATGTATTTAAAGAAG
Source organism: Pholidichthys leucotaenia (assembly GCA_020510985.1). Taxonomy (NCBI): domain Eukaryota; kingdom Metazoa; phylum Chordata; class Actinopteri; order Cichliformes; family Pholidichthyidae; genus Pholidichthys; species Pholidichthys leucotaenia. The sequence continues at coordinate 42,705,142 of CM035850.1, forward strand.
CACAAAATTTGTGAGAATAAAGTTAGAAATTGTTGAGAAGACATCCCAAAATTACAAGAGGAAAGTAACTCATGTCTCTTTTTTAAAGAAAAAAAATCAGTGGAAAAATATGAGGAAAAAAATACTGACTAAAAGTCGCAAAGTTGGAAAAAAAGAAATATGTGAGTTTATGACCCATAAGTCAAAAATTTAACGAAAAAAATGTAAATTCATAAATGGAAAAAAGCCTGAAATTTTCACGAAATCTCAAAATTTTGTGAAAAATTCTTTAATTACAAGAAAAACTAAGAAAGAAGTAAATTTGTCTAAAAATGACAAGAAAAAAACTAGCCAGTTTATGAAAATGTTATAAAATCACATAAAAATTCAAAATTTACTAGGACAATAACTGTAATTTACCAAAACATGCAAATTTCAGGGAAAAAAGTCATAAACTTATTATTTAAAAAGTTCTGGGTTTAGTATAATACAGTGAAAATACAATGAACTCTCAATGTGACATGAAAAAAACATGAAAGAAGCAAGAAATGGTAATTAAGATTCCAAGCAGCGAAGCAGGAAGTGCATAGGAGTAAAAAACAGTAATTTGTAGAAACATGAAATTTTACAGTGTGATCAGAAATTCTCCCCACTACTCAGAGACCACAAATCAAGGCACTGTGTCCATAGGTGGTGCTATAATATACAGTTTTACCTTTTTGGATTATTTCAAGAACGGCTGGGCTTAGGCTCTGAATTCTTTCATCATTCTTTCAAATAATCCACAACTTTTCTCTGCTGGTCTTATGTTCTGAAGATTCAAAATTCAAAGGCTTTATTATCATGTGCACAGTTAAGAAATGCTACATTTCCTGAGCAATGAAATTCTTACTGTGCTCTCCAAACGAATGCCAAGTTAAAGGTACAGAAACAACAATTCTGATAGGTCATGACACACTAACACAGTAACTCAGTCCTAATACTAATGGATGCTAAGACACACACACCAACACCCAGTTAGGCAGTAGAGGAATGAAATTGAACATTCACTGGATGACTAAAGTGATATTGGTATATTGATATCAGAGATGACGTGAACCTGAGATGGCATGAACCTGTGTACAGTGTGCAAATGAGCATTGTGCAACAAGTAGTGTATAATTGCAAATTATTGATAAGTAGCAGCAGAGATGATATGGACATCAGACAGGTGATACTACATCTACTGTACAGGTGAGCAGTGTGCAAATTTAGCAGCCAGTGTGTGAGTTCCTATATGTGAAGCTGTATTACAGAGTTTTGGGAGTTGTTATCTGTTCATGAGTCTGATGGCAGTGGGAAAGAAGGAGGTCTTCAGTCTGGTTGTCCGGCATTTCACACTTATGTACCTCCGGCCTGAGGGTAGAAGTGTGAACAGTCTGTGTTGGGTGGGTGGAGTCCCGGAAGATGGTGTCAGCTCTCTTTTGGACTCTGCAGTGGTAGATGCTCTGCAGAGAGGGGAGTGGAGTCCTGATGATCTTCTCCGCTGTCTTCACCACTCTCTGCAGGCGTTTGCACTCCAGGGCAGTGGTGCTGCCGTACCATGCAGTGATGCAGTTGGTCAGGATTCTCTCAATGATGCAGCTGTAGAAATTGTTGAGGATCCTGGAAGACATGCCAAACTTCTTCAGCCTCCTCAGAAAGTACAGTCGCTGTTGAGCTGTCTTGACCAGCTCTGTGGTGTTGTGTGTCCACTTAAGGTCCTTGCTGATGTGGATGCTCAAGTATTTAAAGCTGCTCACCCTCTCCACCCCAAGCTTCCGGATGAACAGCGGCCGGTGGGGTCTCCTCACGTCACGTATTCAGCGTAGTCCTGTATGTTAACAGAAGAGTCCTCTTGGGTGGCTGCAGCTTTAAACACATCCCAGTCTGTACAGGCAAAACAGTCTTGCAGCATGCTCTCAGCCTCTGGAGTCCAGCGCTTAATTTACTTAATAACAGGGTTTGTTTGTTTCAGCTTTTTTCTGTAGGCTGGGTACATAAACAGGGAGATGTGATCTGACTGTCCGAAGTGGGGGCGGGGTGCCACTCTGTAGGTGCCACTTATGTTGGAATAAACATGATCCAATGTGCTTTTATCGTGGGTAGGAATGTCCACATGCTGGTAATATTTGGGGAGTACGGTCCGTAAATTGCACTGGTTAAAGTCGCCAGCAACAATAAAAACAGCATCAGGATGTTTCATCTGTACTGTGCTGATGACGTTGTGGAGTTTGTTTAGTGCTACTGTGTAGTTGGTCTGTGGACAGATGTATACAGCGGCCAAAAACACAGCAGTAGATTCCCTCAGTAAATAATAGGGACGGCATTTCAGCAGTAAAAACTCCATGTTGGGCGAGCAGTGCTTGTAAACGGTTTGTACATCTCCACACCACGAGTGGTTTATAAATACACACATACACCCTCCCCTCGTCTTAACCAGAGTCTCCTGTTCTGTCTGCCCGGTGTGTTGAGTGTGTCTGGAGCTGAATAGTGCTCTGGGACTCTGTCTGAAAGCCAAGTTTCACAGAATATTAGGGCACAACACTGTCTTGTCTCCCTCTCGTCTTCAATCCTTGCTCTTAGTTCGTCTAGTTTATTTTCCAAAGACCAAATGTTTGCAATTAAGAGACTGGGTAGTGGTGGCCGGCTGGAGCGAGCCTTTAGTCTAGCATGTAGCCCTCCTCTCTTGCCTCGCCTTTGGCGCCTTTGACACCGCCTCCGACGCGCTCTCTTGGGGTCAGCATGCTCACGCGGGCTCGGTGCTTCGGGGCCTTCCTGGGGGTGCTGATGATCACCGCGGGGGCGGACGATGCATTGCAGGTCGGATGGTATAAAGCCAGTAAACTCCGTGAGGCTGCTTGACTTGGTGACTTGCTTGCTTGACTTTCTAAAAATTAAGTTTTCTGTACAGCATTTTCAAAAATGTGCAAGTGAAGTCAAAATGAACTCCTCCTAGGCCATTAGTCCAAATTGCTTGAAATTAAGCAGAGATCATCTATAGACATTGATAATGAAAAGTTGCTAAAATTTTCAGTCCATTTTTATTTTAGAGGCCAATCAACTTACAGTTTCTCTTTGGCATGTGTTTTCAGATTTAACCTCTGATGTAGTGATCCAAACTTGATGAAACTTCACAACAGTATTCCTCAGTAGAACACCAGATTTCATGCAGTTCTGTTCATATTTCAAAAATCATGTTTATAAACTGTCCATCAACCTTTGTAATGTCAGTGGAACATTTTGTTAGTGTGTGAGAAAGTCAGTGGCAACCCAAAGCAGTTGTGCGGTGTAGAGGTTAAGACAATTATCTGTCATGCTAGAGGTTGGGGTTCAAATCCCCCCAGTCAAGTATCATTCTTCTGAAGTACAACATGCCTGTCCTGTGCATTTGAAAACATAATGTATAACGCACCTTAAGTTTTAAATGTTGTGGTTCTACAGCTGCTTTGAAGCCATTGTCAATGGAAAATTTATGCTTTCTGTGCTGGGAATGTTGGAGGTCCCATGTTCAAGTCTTCCCAAAGAAGGCTTTTCCTTTTCCTTCTGAACAACCACTGAAATACAGCATGCTTCTCCTGTGTATTTTAAAGCAACACTATGTAAGATTTTCACCTTAAAATAATGTTTACAAAATTATTTTGATAATACACCAACCTTTGACCAAGTGAATGTCAGCCTGAGTGGACCCACATTGATTCAAACAGCTTTTATTTTGATATGATAGTGAAAAGACCACAGCTTTGTTGACTATGACCTGAATCCCAACAGCCAATCACAGGGCACAACTTTAGCCACCAACAACTAAGCAGTCTGTGGTTGACTGTTGGACCTGAGGTCAGGAACAAGAAAGGGATTGCCACTTTCTCTGTTGTTTGTTGACCACTACAATGTCCGGTTGGTTAGCCATCATCAGTTTATCCATCTGGATTTGGAAGTCCCACAGGAACTTAGCTCGATCATTCCCAGTCACCTCTGGTTCTACTTTCATGACTCTGGGCTTTATTACAGTGACGGGGTCAGCTGTCTGTTGTCACTGACACAGAATGCATTTATGAGCGTTTTCAAGTTCATTTCCTTATCACAATGGCGTAAAAACAAACTTTCCGCTGGTGCATGACGCAGAGAGGCCGGTCTAATCATTCAGAGTTGTGTTTTGGATAATCCAATCCAAAGCGCTCCTTCCCATCCCTTTAATGCCCAGAGGCACATTATCTAAAGTGAACTGTGATCATGACAGATTAAGACGGGTTTTGCGCTGACCAAAGCCCGTATGTGTGAGCCAGAATGCACGCGATAGTAATACTGCTTGGTCACCATCATGCCCAAAGACATCCAGCTGGCCCGCCGCATCCGCGGAGAGAGAGCTTAGACTTTCTGCTGCACATCCACCAACCACAATGCTCCGCACTGTGTCTATATACTGTATATATATATAGTAATATGTACATATGTATACTAGCTGCTCTTGTTTTTTCTTGCCTTCTGATTGTTGCTCTGTGTGTTGCTATCCCTGTGCTGTTGCAATCCTGGAATTTCCCCATTGTGGGACTAATAAAGGCTTATCTTGTCTTATCTTATCTTAATAAGAAAGACATCAGTCACAATAGATAGATAGATAGATAGATAGATAGATAGATAGATAGATAGATAGATAGATAGATAGATAGAGAGTGAGTTATTGTACAGTGAAATGGCATGAAATGATACTCAGTTAGTTATGTTAGAAAGACCAAATGGTGAAGAATGGGCTGAAAAATCAGCTGAATGGTTTAATGTCATGTGCACGGATGCAACACAGACATGAATGGGTTTGACACTTAAGGAAAAGAGGATGATGCCTGTGCAAACTTTCATTAATGATGGCGTGAAAGTCGTTCCCGGCTGTGGGGAGATAGAGTGCTCCCTTTCCTGTTGCTTTCGCCGACCGAGGGTCTTCCCCTATCCGTCCTGGGTAGGAGGGATGGAGGCGATCTGGCGCGGCTTCCCGTCCAACTCTGGCCCCCGCCATGAAGCAAGTCCGCTGTCAGCAGCTTCTGCTGGGGGCTGACAGGTGGCTGTAGGGGAGATTGCTGGGCTGGAAACCCAGGGCGCATGGCTGATGCAGATGTGGACGCATCTCCTGTCTCTGTGGGGAGTTCCAGTGAAAAGTAAAACACTGCACACTCCTTGTTCATTCATTTATTCCCCTAAAAATAAACGCATTAATAAGTCTTACTAATAAGTCCGTGATGAAAACAGAAATCCACCCCCCCCCGTGCGCCACGCATCACATTGGAACACACTGGCACACATGTTCCATGTTCATTCATTCATTCCCCTAAAAAAAAACATACATTAATGCCTAATTTATAGACTCCAACAGTAAGTACGCAATTAAGAGTGTGGATGGAATAAAAATAACTAGTGTGTGATCATCATATAATTAAAATGACGGGCGATTATGACTGTGATACAACTCTCTCTGTTAAAATAAGATCCCAGCTCATGCCGTTTCCTGAGCTCCCGAGCTGCGCGATGTCAAAACACGCCACTGAAATATCATTAAACAATGCGCTTCTGATGATAGACCTCCTTTTTTCCTGATCAAAAGCAGATTCTCATGGAATGCACTATAATCGTAATGCGCATTAGATTGGGCCCCGCCACACCTCTTTGAAATGAGCCTCCTCCTCCGAGCGCATAGCGGGCGCACTGTCTACTAGTAATTTGATGGTGTGACGCAAGGTGTAAAAAACAGACAATGTACTGACAGAAACTAACAAAAACTTTGGCGCATGGTGGAAAGTCTGTTGGAAAAGTGCGCTGATGACCGCCAAAATAGGGCCCTCTGTCCTTCTGTCTGTCCATTCACAATTCATGAAAATCACCACTTCTCTTAGGCAGATGCCCGGATGCTCACCAAAACTCACACACAGTGATCCTTACATGGGTCTGCATCCAACTTGTGGTCAAGAGCATGGTCAAAAATTTAAGGCCATAGGTACATGTAATTTCATCTTTAAGTAGTCCTAGGTTATGTATGTGTATATGTATATACAGAGAGAAGTTCGGCTTCTGTTGGCCTCAGGGTGCGTTCATCAGGTTGGAAGGAGCAACTCCATCAATGATGGTCTGTGTTTTGGATATTGGGATACAAGAAAAAAAGAGAACTGAACTCATATTTTGAAGTACAACCAGTACTCTTTTACTGTGTTACATAATAGCCGGTTGTAATGTGTGCAGATGATTTAACACATCCCATTTTCTGCCACTGTGCATATGTGGGTTTTCATTGTTTCCATTTCTCTTCAGATCTTCTGGCCCTCCATAAGGAACATCTTCATCCCCGTGTTTCTCAACTGCTGGCTGGCAAAGTGTGCTTTGGAAAACATGATTGTGAGTCAGACACTTAGGCTATGGTCACACTGCAGGTTTTAATGCTCAATTCCGATTTTTTTTGCACAAATGTGACCCATATCTGATTTTTTAATGACTGTCTGAACAGCACATATCCAATTTTTTCACACCAGACCCAGGCCACTTTCATATGTGGTCCTAGTTCGGATACGTATCTGATATTTTCCAAAGTGACCTCAGTCTGAACTGTCATGTCGCATTTCATCTGACTTTTTCCTCATTGAAGTGAGGCAGACGCTACGATTCTGTGGTGGAGGATGCAGCAAGCATGGCAGACACAGCTGATTTGTGCTTTCTTTTTAATCAGTCTTCTTCCCTTTATCGCTGGATTGTAATTTTGTCAGCACTGACTGCACAATAACTTCAAAATTTTGGGGGAGAAGTGGGAGGTTTGGGGCTGAAACCGCTAGACAAGCAAGCGCACTAACGGCACATTTACTGGATGCTGCAAATTCCTTTTTTTCTGTAAATGGCACACCGTGAGCATCAAGACCTGCAGTGTGACCGTAGCCTTAGTGATGTTTCTTAATGGCTTTCTTCAATCAACATTTTAATGACTTTGTTTAAACAAGGCAATCACCTAAAAGTTTTACTATGCTGTTTTATCCGGGGCCTCACAGTAGTTCACACTGCAACAACGAGAGCGGCAGCATTTTATTCCTGCTTTGGTTCTGCTCTGTTTGTGTCGCACCCAGGAGGGCAGCCACTGGGGAATTATTGGCAACGCCGTCTGAATTTCTTCATGTTGTCCTGTATTTCACATTGTGGCTGAAAGTATTCACATTCAGAATTATTTGAGCTAAATAATGGTTGGATTAAACGCACGTCTAGACACGTTACTTGTACATGTGCTCTTTAATTTTTTAGCTTTTCACATTAAAATATCTCCCGTGGTGTAGAATGACGTCCACAGAGCGATCCAGAGGACCAACTCAGCGATGTTCAACCAGGTCCTCATTCTCATCTGCACCCTGCTCTGCCTTGTCTTCACTGGGTGAGGCAACTTTTACATCATGTCAGGGTAAATTTTGCAGCTGTGAAACCATGGAATTTGGTAACAGTTTTAAGGGAGATCAGTTGATGTGCCTTAACTTTATTCACTGCATTCCAGTTAAACATAAATTGCCACCAGTGTGTGGGGGTCATTGTTTTAAAACCTTAATTTAACTCTTCTGGTTATCTGACTGCGAAATCAAGGACATTTGTGCAAAAACTTCTTCAGAATCAGGAAAAAAAAACTTGGGACTAAACCATGCCTCAGTGTATTGTTTTTCACATAATGGAATCAGCATCAAGCTGTGTTAATGGTATTATATGGAAGTTTTGGAAGCTTTGGTTTTAGTCACACCTTATGGTTACAAAGTGAACTGCAGCCCCATTCACTCACTGTCACCTAGGCTGCTTTTTAATGGCATAATAAGGATCATCTGAAAAGTTAAAAAAAAACATATTCACAAGAAAAAACACTAATTTATCTGAAAAAGCAGAAAAATTATGAGAAAAAGGTGGGAAATTTATGAAAAAGTATTATATTTATGATGGAAAAGTTGCAAATTTTCAAGGAAAAAAGTGGCACATTTGTGAGAGAAAAATGGCAAATTTACCAGAAAATAGTGGTGTATTTATGAAAGAAAAGTTGGACATATATAAGGGGGGAAAAGGCCAAATTTATGAGAGAAAAGTTGCAAATTTATAAGAAAAAGGTGGAAAATTTATGAGGAAAAAGTAGTATATTTATGTAAAAAGGTTACTTTAATAATAATAATTTTTATTTAATAATAAAAAATACTCTTAATTTATGTGGCAACCGTGACAAATTTATAAATAAATGAAAACTTGCAAATTTAGGAAGAAGAAAGTGGAAAATTTATGAGAAAAAAGTGGTAAATTCATGGTAAAAAAGTGGCAAATTTAACAGAAAATAGTGGCAAATTTATGATAGACTGGTAGTAAACTTATGAGGAAAAAGCAGAAAATATTTGAAAGGAAAGCAGGAAATTTATGAAGGGAAAAAAGGGCAAATTTACAAGAAAGAAGTATAAATTCATGAGAGAAAGCATCCTAATTTATGTGGAAAAAGTGGCAATTTTATGAATGAAAAATGACAAATTTAGGAGGAAAATTGAAAATTTGTGAGAAAAAGTTAACAAATTTACAAAAAAAATAGTAAACTTATGAGAAAAACTGGTGAATCTATAAGAAAAAGTGTTCCAATTTATGAGAGAAAAGTAGCAAATTTACAAGAAAATAGTGAAAAATTTATGAAGCAAATGTATGAGGAAAAAAGTGATAAATTTACAATAAAAACATTCTAATTGATGAGAAATGGGCAAATGTAATAGTGAAAAGTAGCAAATTTAGGAGGAAAAACATGGAAAATTCATGAGGGAAAAAGTGGAAATTTTACCAAAAAAAAAAATCAAATGTATGAGAAAAAACTGGTGAGTTTGCAAGAAAAACTGTGGCAAATTTATGAGAGAAAAAAATGCACCCAAAAAATCAAATACATTTTGATTCTAGGGCAAATTATGTAATCATATTTGCTTGTTGTTTAATCCACTTGAAAAGTAGGATTTGATTAGATGATCCACTGCAGATAAGTACAGGAAGAGTGGTTCCTTGACCAAAAGCAAGCAAACAAACAAACCAAAAAATTCTGGATTATTTATGTTTCTCTTCTCATAAATTACAAGTTTTTTTCATGCCAGGAAAAACCTTTTTTGACACAGAACATGTGGGATCCAGCACCTGGAGAGAGCGGGCAAACACCTCTCCCTCTTCAACTCCTTCTACTTCTGCATCGTCACCTTCTCCACGGTGGGCTTCGGCGACGTGACCCCGCGCATCTGGCCGTCCCAGCTGCTCGTGGTCATCATGATCTGTGTGGCTCTGGTGGTGCTGCCTCTGCAGGTATGGAAATGCTACCAGAAAAAAAAAACCCAACAACTTTAATACAAGTTCCAGTTTCACAGTCACTGTTGTTCGTCAGTTTGAAGAGCTGATCTACCTGTGGATGGAGAGGCAGAAGTCTGGAGGGAATTACAGCCGCCACAGAGCGCAGACAGAGAAGCACGTAGTGCTGTGTGTCAGCTCGCTCAAAATAGACCTGCTCATGGATTTTCTCAACGAATTCTACGCACACCCCAGACTACAGGTACCCAGCGACTCTACTACTGTAAATACGCACGTCCACAAAGTCCAGTGTTGGCAATATTTTCCTAATTTTGGAGTGAGAAATAAGGTTTGTGGTGTGAGACAGAGGACAAAATAGTGACCCAGGTTACATAGACACAGTAAACCGAGTACTGGGAATAAACCAATAATGGTCGTGTTTACATGCACTGAATAAACAGATTATTGGAGGGTAAACCACTTGGGTTAATGACCCTGATTACGTGGCCTTTATCGGATTATTCTGTTTACATGATCACTTGAATAACACAGGGTTACAAAAATAATTTTTTGTAAGTTGTCTGTGTTTTTTCAACTGATTTAAGACAATTTTGCACCACTGAATCCAAAAATGACATCCGTTTCTCTCGATCAGGTGCTAAGTAAAAACCTGTACTTACTTAGTACTTACTTAGTCCTGTGCATGTCGCCGTCGGCCTCCGTCGGTCTATGATGACCATGGAAGAGAATCCTAAACGTCTACTCTGCTGGAACTGCACCGCCTGTGGCTGAACAGGCCGATGCGCGAATGGCAGTCCCTGTCACACAGGTCGCACTTGTGGGTGGTCTCCGTGCTGCTGGGTCTGTGGCGGTTCTTCCTGCGGGTCCTTTTTTCATCTGCAGCAGCAGTCAGTCTCTCTTCACCCGCCTTGAGCTGTCTGGTCAGGGTGCCTCTCCATTTGGAGCGGTCCGTTGCAAGGTCTTCCCAGCGCTCTGTGTTGATCTCCAGGGCTTTCATGTCTCTCTTGCAGACGTCTCTAAAACGCAGCTGTGGGCGGCCAACGTCTCTCTTGCCAGTTGCCAGTTCTCCATAGAGGACGTCTTTGGGGATTCTGCCATCCTCCATACGGTGAACGTGGCCTAGCCAGCGGAGCCTGCGCTGTCTGAGTAGAGTGAACATGGAGGGAAGGCCGGCGTGGGACAGAACTTCTGTGTTGGGCACTTTGTCCTGCCAGGATATGTCCAGGATGTGGCGAATGCAGCGCAAGTGGAAGGAGTTCAGTCTCTTTTCCTGCCGGGCGTATGTTGTCCACGTCTCACTCCCAAAGAGCAGTGTGCTGATGACGCAGGCGTTGTACACTGCCATCTTCGTCTTGACAGAGAGTTTGGGATTCTCCCACACTCGTGTGGTGAGGCGAGCGAGTGTGAAGGCTGATTTTCCAATCCTCTTGTTGATCTCTGTATCAAGGGAGAGGTTGTTGCTGATCGTGGACCCCAGGTACGTGAACTGATTCACGACCTCCAGCTTGTAGTCGTCAATGGTGATGGTTGGTGGTGCTTCCGTGCCTTGCGCCAAGACGTTAGTCTTCTTCAGGCTGATGGTAAGCCCGAAGTCCTTGCATGCCTGGGAGAAGCGGTCCATAAGGGTCTGAAGCTCCTGCTGTGTGTGGGTTGCAACTGCAGCGTCGTCTGCGAACAGCATGTCTCTGATTAGAGCCTCGTGTACTTTGGTTCTGGCTTTCAGGCGGGCGAGGTTGAAAAGTCTGCCGTCAGATCTTGTGTGCAGGTAGATTCCCTCTGTTGCTGTGCTGAAGGCATGCCTCAGGAGCATAGCAAAGAAAATCCCAAAGAGGGTTGGCGCAAGTACACAGCCCTGTTTCACTCCGCTGCGTATGTTGAAAGGCTCTGAGACGTTGCCATCGTGCTGCACTATCCCCTGCATGTTGGAGTGAAACGATTCAATGAGGCTTTGCAACTTTGGTGGGCATCCTATCTTTGGCAGGATCTTGAAAAGGCCCTCTCTGCTGACCAGATCGAACGCTTTGGTGAGGTCGATGAAGGCGACGTACAGGGGCGTGTTCTGTTGTCTGCATTTCTCCTGGAGTTGGCGGATGGAGAATATCATGTCTACCGTCGATCGCTCAGCGCGGAAGCCACACTGAGACTCGGGGTAGACACGTTCGGCAAGCTTCTGTAGACGAACGAGAACAACTCATGCGTAGACTTTGCCAACAACACTGAGGAGGGAGATGCCCCTGTAGTTGTTGCAGTCGCTTCTCTCCCCTTTGTTTTTGTAGAGGGTGATGATCTTGGCGTCCCTCATGTCCTGTGGTACGGCACCTTCCTTCCAACACTGGCAGAGGACGTCATGCAATGGCAGCAGTAGGGCGGTCTTGCAGTGCTTGATCAGGTCGGGGGGTATGCCGTCGTTGCCGGGTGCCTTGCCAGCGGCCAAGCTATCAATGGCCTTGCTGAGTTCGTCGATGGTTGGCTCGGCGTCAAGTTCGTCCATGGATGGCAGGCAGTCGATGGCATCAAGGGCTGACGGTTTCACGGTGTTCTGTCTGGAGTAGAGGTCGGAGTAGTGTTCCACCCATCTCTCCATCTGCTTGTTCTTTTCTGTGATCATCTCCCCAGTGGAGGATTTGAGGGGGGCCGTCTTGCTCTGAGCCGGACCAAGTGCTTTCTTGATGCCATCGTACATACCACGGATGTTCCCTGTTATGGCAGCGGTTTGAATGTCTTGGCTGAGCTGAGTCCAGTACTCGTTGGCACAGCGCCGAGCAGTCTGCTGAACTTTGCTTCTCGCAGCCCTGAGAATCTGGAGATTCTTCTCGTTTGGGTACTTCTTGTACTCAGCAAGTGCTGAGCGCTTGGCTTCAATGACGGGGGTCATCTCGGTCAACTTGGCATCAAACCAGTCCTGTGACTTCGAGGTCTTCCTCCCAAAGATAGCCAAGGCTGTGCGGTGGATGGTGTTTCGCAGCTCTTCCCACTTCTGCTTTGCAGATTCTCCTTCTTGTGGTACACCAAGTTCCTTCTCAAAGGTGGAGGCAAACTGCTCAACAAGTTCTGGTTGAGCCATCTTGCTGGTGTCAATCCGTGCCTTTCCAGGTTGTCTAGCACGATGGAATTTCTTCAGCTGCAGCTTGACCTTGCAACACACCAATGAATGGTCTGTGTCGCATTCTGCACTCTGGAACGAACGGGTGATTAGCACGTTCTTCAGTGAGGTGCGCCTGGTCAGGATCAAGTCCAGCTGGTGCCAGTGCTTTGAGCGTGGATGTTGCCAGGAAACCTTGTGTTGGGGCTTGGTCTTGAAGAACGAGTTTGTGATGCACAGATCGTGATATGTGCAGAACTCGAGCAGCCGCTGTCCGTTGTCATTCATTCTGCCCACGCCAAAAGGTCCAAGACAGGAGGGCCAGGAGTCATGGTCAGCACCCACTCTGGCATTGAAGTCTCCAAGGAGAATGAGTTGTTCAGAGTTGGGGACGATCCTGACAGTTGTTGCGAGATTCTCGTAGAACTCGTCTTTTGCCTCTGGTGTGGCTGTCAGTGTTGGGGCATACACACTGACGAGGGTGACTGGGCCTTGAGTGGTGTTCAGGCGGAGGGTGAGGAGTCGTGCAGAGCCAGTGCTGCTCGGTTCTACCATCTTCAGCAAGGTGTTCTTCACTGCAAAGCCCACTCCGTGTTCCCTGTGTTCGTCACTGCCCTTTCCCTGCCAGTAGAACGTGTAGTCCTTCTCTCTCAGTGTGCCTGCGTCAGCCAACCGTGTTTCCTGGAGAGTGGCGATATCCACTCCCAGTCTCTTCAGTTCATTATTGATGATGGCAGTCTTCCTGGTGTCGTTGATGTCCTTGAGGTTAGTTGCGAGTCCTGTCATCATAGTGCGGATGTTCCAAGTTCCCAGTTTTAGAGTTGGTCTCTTTTGTTTTATTGTCTTGCCTGGTGCGAAAGTTCTCAGCCTGCTGTTCGGACTTCTCCTCATCCCCATGCACCCAATGAGGAAAGCAAGCTGTGGCGGGACATCACCTTATTGGCTGGGGGCTGCCCAGCTTGAGGCGGGCGGTAGCTGTCCAGTGAGATCCGATGATCCCTCCCACCGTCGGGAATAACCCCTGGCGCCAAGCTCTACGCCAATTGAGCGGTGGCTTATAACCAGTAACTGTCATTCCCCGTGTTTTGTCTACGCCAAAGGCGAAGCTGGAGTGTCCTCTCCAGTGATCCGGTGTTCTACCTTCCAGCGTTGGGCGTTGGTAGGATTCAAGCCTGGGCAGGAAGATATGGAGGATAAGATGTTGCCCATGCAGCATGTCCCCCCTCTCCACGTCACTGATGAATCCAAAGGAACAGCAAGGCTGCTACAGTTTGGCACCAGCGCCGTTGCAGGAGCTGCCAGAACGATGTTGAGCACAACATAGAACTGCCTTAGGGGCTCCGACTCCGGATTTTTCCTCAGGGTTGACTCCCGAAGCCTTTCCCGTGACCGGGTATGCCGCAAGGCAGCGGAGGTTTGAAATCAGGGTTTACCTTCCCCTAGATGGGCTACCTTCCCAGGTTGACGAGCCACCATCTACCCGAAGCATCTGGTTTTAAGGCGCCAGAGATCCGCCCTCGCCCCTTCTCCTATTAGTAAAAGCAGTTCCGCCGGGCTTAGAGACTAAACCACACGGGCAGGCTAGGAGTTGGACTTAGTTGTCAGAGGCTTTTCGAGATGCACGCCATAAGGAGCATGTTATGAGCACTGGGAGCTTAACCCCAGTGCCGCTCCTGGCTATGACAACCTTGGAACCTTGGAACCTGTGCATGTACTTACCTTTATATAAAGGTAAGTACATGTAAGTTGACTGTTGCATCATCATTGTTCAAAATTCAGAGAATTTCAAGAAATAAAAAAGAATTTTCCATCATATAAAGTGAAAATACCCATACATGTAAACAAAAACGTATAAAACAACATGTGGCCATAATTCAAAAAGTTGACCTGATTGAGCAAAACCAATGTGATTTTTGGATTCAGCACATCAAAATTGTCCTAAATCAGCTAAAAAAACTTAGACAATAAATTTGGTGTTGACCAGTGTAATCAGATAACTCAAGAAATCCAATCACAACCGGTTTGTGTACATGTAAACGTGAGACTCACTTCCAAAGAGTGAGAGTTGGCAGCATTGGTCCATGTGGGCAAACACAGATGGGACACATAAGACAGCCCAGATTTGAAGTCAGAGATTGCGCTAGACTTTATTGCAGCCCATCTGTCATCCTGATACCTGTGATTCCATAATTTAGATGTTTGTACCTTCTGAGACAAATAAACAGACAACCTGTGAGACAGTTACTGCAGCTCCATGCTTGGTACATGTCCACCTATCCATGCGTTTTCACGCTTTCCATTCATTTCAGAAAAATGTTTCACGTTTTACTTTTGTCTATAATACAATGAATCCATTGCTCTCACGTCAATGGCTGGGTAGACTCCCAGCCATGTTCTTGAGGATGATGGCCAACATTTATGCTTTGCAAGTAGAATGACTGAGCCTTGTGGCATGGGCCCATGGTACTTTCTTAGTGTCATCAGGTGGGTACTCTCCTTCATCGGTGTTTCGTCAATTAGCCCACAACACTTCCAGGGGGCTTGACAACTCACTCCAGCATCTAAAGGCAGCCCCCTCAGCCCCGTGGGTTCCACCACCACTGCTCTAAGGTGTTTCCTTCGTGCCCGATGGGTTGTTCCAGTGCTCACAGCGCTTCAGCCACAGCCATCTCGATGCTGCCTCGGCTCGCTTGGTGATATTAGCCACTAGCCTTCTTTTATTGCAACCTTTAATTCCGAGTCTGGACAAGCCACTCCAGAGTGACTGCCCAGAAAATCCTCAGCAGCCCACTTCCACTGGCAAGTTCCACGCCCGCCATCCCCTCTGCTGACAGTCATAAATGAGGGGTTAGTACTTCCCAAGTTTCCTCTCATGGGCCTCCTCCATCCTCTCCTCCCATGGCACAGTCAGCTCAAGAAGAGCCACTTGTTTTGATGCTCTGGACCACAAAACTATGTCTGGTCTGAGGGTTGATGATGTAATCTCCTCTGGAATCCTGAGGTCGACTCTTATGTCCCAGTCAGCAGCAGATGCCAGGATTCCTACACTTGTTTGTGTCCCACTAGAGGTTTCCCGTGCCCTAACAAACCTAATCAGGCGGGGCCCTGTTGTCCTGGTACCATTGTGGGTCTTCCTCCTCTCCATCTCCAGGTCTACGACAAGCTCAGACAATATCTGATCATGCCTCTATCTGAACTTGCCGTCCAACAGACTAGCTTGGCATGATGACAACACGTGTTCAAGGCTTGCCGGCTTTACACACAGCATACAATCTGGATTCTCAACCAGCCCCCAACGGCGGAGGTTTACCGGTGCTGGCAGGACATCATATGTGGCGCATAAGAGGAACTTTATTCGCTGGTCCTCAGTGCCCCACATATCCCTCCACCCCAATGACCTTCCTTGAACACTTGTCCAACATGTCCACCTCCCCTGGCTGTTCGTGGATGCAGCCCTGACTTGTCTGCCCTCCTCCTCCATCATACGAAGCTCTTCTTGGACTAGACTACGGCGGCCTTTGGTGTCTGTCTCCCTCCACCTTGCCCTGGTTATGATTCCTAGGCCCAGCAGGCCTTGGTTGACTGTCCCCACAATGTCCTTGTGGCGTAGCCTTTCCTCTGCATCTGCCACAGCCTTACTTACTACCCACTTTCATCCTGTGTGGATGGTAATATCTGCTTGACGCATAAGTCGGTCGCTGCTGTCATGCAGCATTATCACCTGCCGGGCTTTGGCCACCTTGAATTCTTCAACGACTGATGTTATTGGGAGCTGCAGCTTGCTTCGTGAGTTGTACAGGCCAATTGAAGAGAAGCTTGTGGGTACTGTCAGCCATCTTCGAAGAAAGGTGTTAATCCGCCTTTCCAGGGCTTTGACTGTTGTTAATGGCACCTCATACATGAGCAGTGGCCAAAGGAGTCTTGCAAGCACTCCATGCTGGTAGTCCCAGAGTTTAAATCTACCAGGGAGCCCACTCCTGTCCAAGGTTCACAGCCATGCCTCAGCCTGTCTAAGCATCTCCTTCACACTCGCTCTGTCTTTCAGTTCGGCTCTGTACCATTTTCCCAAGCTCTTAATGGGTCTCTGGCTAACAGTGGGGATAAGTTCTTCTCCAATCCTGAAGCGGGACCAGTCCTGGATGCATCCTTTCCTTAGTACAAGGCTCCGTGACTTTGATGGCTTAAATTCCTTCCTAGCTCCTGTAATAATCTTGCAAAGATCTTCCAGAATCCACCGCCCCTCTGGGAATGATCTCGCAGTTATTGCCAGATCATCCATGAATGCTTTAACTGGAGAATGCTGAATACCACTTGCCAAAACTGCACCTCTTCTCAGCTTCTCCACAGACTTGACCAAGAGGTTCATTGCAGCTGCAAACGGAATGACTGAAATTGTGTATACAGTAACAATGCCTTTCTCCAACCGCTGCCAGCTGGTAGTAAAGCCCCTGCAGGTGAATCGCATCTTAAAGCGGTTGAAGTACTCTTGCAAGAGATGCTGAACTTTGCCTGGGAGATAGTACACTTGTAGTGTGAGCTCCACCAGCTTGTGGGGGATGGTTCTATATGTATTTGATATATCAAGCCACAGAACTGCAAGATCTCCATGATTGCATTTTGCATCCTGGATTATCTTTGAGATGACACTTGTGTGCTCCACACACCCTGAAACTCCTGGGACTCCCCCCTTCTGAACTGAAGTGTCAATATACTTATTGCTCACCAAAAAGTTGGTGATCCTGCTTGCCAAAATTCCAAAGAATATCTTTCCCTCTACATTCAGAAGAGAAATGGTGTGGAGCTGTTTGATATCCGATGAGTTTTCCTCTTTGGGGATAAAACACCCCTCTGCAATGAACCACTCATTTGGAAGGCTATTTGCCCTCCACACTACCTTCAGCAACTTCCAGAGCCTCCTTCTCAGTCTCTCACACTGTTTGTACACTTTGTATGGGATCCCATTGGGTCCTGGTGCTGCGCAGGCCCTTGCCCTTTTCAGGAAGTCATTGACCTCCTTCCATGAAGGTTCTTGTTCAACAAACATGGATGTTGGCCCGTCAAGGGTCATCAAGGCCTCCTTAATCTCCAGTTCTACGCCCCTTTCTGGATCACTATGCATGCTGGAGAGGTACTCCTCTACCTCTTGTCTTGATGCCTGGAGTCGGCCAGATTGCTTGTCTCCCAGGAGCTTAAATGGATTTTTGGTAAACTGCTCCCTTTGCTTAGCCCGGCATCTTTGGTCTCTTCTGTGGCACTCTGCTCGACGTAAGGTTTTAATGCGCTCGCTCAGAGTGTCCGAGATAGCCTTCAAAGCTTGTTTCTCCTCCTCTTCAGCTTGCATGAATTTTTTTCCTGAGCCTCCGGAGATCACCACGAAGTTGTTTAATCTCCTTAGTCCTGTCCCCCTGTTGTGCAGATCTTGATTGAAAAGGACTTGTTTGTTTCACTCCGAAACGCTCAGCACCGAAGTTCCAGATTATCCTCGCCATTGCCTTCATTTTCCAATTCAGCTCCCCTGCCAGAACATGCTCCAACACCTCATCCACTTCACAGTCAAATCTCTCCCACTTCTTTGCTTGAGCTGCTGGCCAGTTGATTGCCTGCTTCACTGCCTTGTGGCTATATTGAAATTGCTGCTCAATGTCCCCACTCTGCCCATATGATTTCCCCAGCGATACGTCAGGGGTGGTGTTGCCTGTGCTCTCTCTACTATGTGCCTGGAGATTCTGGGTACTGTGGTTGGCTACCGGTCCCAGCCTCTCTTCCGTCTCACCAGGTTACCCTGTACGTTGCACACTGCTAGAGTGTAGGCAACCCATCTTTGCCTGATGAATCTTAAGTCCTTTCCTGTTCTTACAGACTTTCCCGCATGTGCAAACTGCAGTTGTGGTATCAGCCTGTGCCGATGTAGGGTTTACACTTTCCAAAGTCAATGCCATAGTCCATCCTGTTGGCCGATCATCCCCCCTCCACCCGCTCTCGCCCGACCTTGGGGGTATCTTATCACATACTTGTCCATAGCAAGTGCTTCGGGTTCCTCCTCACGGAGGATGTGTTTTGGCCTGCCAAGCCGTCACACCCCTGGTTCTGATCTTTCCCAAATGCCAGCAGTCTCCCCTTGCTGTCACCATTCTTCCATGGTTGCCAACTAGTCTTTCCTAGTAGTCACTGGGTTGCCAGATGGAAAAGTCTATAATACGATGAATCTATCACTGTCACCTCAATGGCTGAGTAGACTCCCAGCCATGTTCTTGAGGATGATGGCCAGCACTTGTGCTTTGCAAGTAGAATGACTGAGCCTTGTGGCATGGGCCCATGGTGCTTTCTTAGGGTCATCAGGTGGGTACCCTCTTTCATTGGTGTTTCGCCAATTAGCCCACAACACCTCCAGGGGGCTTGACAGCTGACCCCAGCGTCCTAAGGCAGCCCCCTTGGCCCCATGGGTTTCACCACCACTGCTCTAAGGTGTTTGAAGATATAGGCGAAAGTTTAACCTGCATCGAGAACGGACACCAGGAGTCGTGGCAACCAATGATGTGTAGGCTGCACAGGTCAGGGAGAGCAGAGCGGGTTGGGGTAGATAAAAAAAGTTTATCAAACTGCACTTTTGTAACCAAAAATACTGCTTGAAAACGGCTGAAGTTCTCTGACCAGGTGGTGATACACTCGTGACTCTCGCTTGGTTACGCCCGTTTCATGCTCCCGATGGATCCCGTTGCGGAGGAGGCATGAGGACCTCCCTTCAGCAGACACCTAGGTGGACACATACTAGTGTGTCAGGAGCACAGGTTTCCTCAATCACAGAGTCCGGCTCGTAAGGTGAGCTGCTGTAATATCTGATACAAACCGAGTTATTATTCATTTTAATATTTTTTCTAACAAAAAATACTTATAAATAATGAAAAAAAAGAATTCATAATGCCCAGAACTCACCAGAAGAGATCTTCAGTCATGCGGAGATTCCATTCCACAAGAGGACAAGAACTAATTTAGGATTAAAGTTTTATTTGTTATAGCATCTATCATTGATCAGCGGGTGCCAGCCAGGAATCAGCAAGGTCTGGTGGGTGCCATGGAGCAGAGAGGCGAGGAAACCTCTGGCATTAATAAAGTATACAAAACAAATAAACAAAAAAAAACTATCCCCGTTGTGCCAGGAGCGGGACAAAGAGGCTGGAGCTGGGTATAGGTAAGCTGGCATTTTGTCTTTCTTGGTCAAAATGCAGGAGCGAGTCAGCAGACAGATGAAGCTCCAAATCACAATCTGTCAAAATGACAGCCTTGAAAATCTTCCGTCACTGCTAAAAAGAATCTGTCAATGACTTCTCAGTTTACGCAACCTCTGGGTGGGGCCCACATGGGCATGCTGCCTGGGAGGTCACAAATGTACAAGAAAATGTGACTGAGTAAAAGGTTATACATTTGTATTAAAAATGTAAAAAAAAAAAAAAAGAAAAAAATCACAAAAATAATAAATTTATTAGTTACAAATTTAAAAAAAAAACGAGAAAAAAGGCTCAAATTTATAAGAAAACAGTAACAGATTTCATAGAAAAAAGTCAAAAGAAATTTGTAAATTGAATAAAGACTGACAAATTTACAAGGGTTTCTCACTTATGAGGGAAAAACGCACATTTATGAGAAAAATGTTGCACATATATTAGCAAAAACTCATCTATCTGCAAAAGACAGTGGCACAATTTACGTAGAAAAAGCTGCAGATTTACAAGAAACAAACTGCATATTTCTGAGTAAAAAGTTACAAATATACAAGAAAAGTTGCAAATGTTTGAGTAATAAGTTTTATATTCGTGTGAATCGGGTCAAAAAATTATCAAAAAGTTGAACAATTATAAAGAAAGTCAGGAATTTATTACAAAAAGTCAATATGTCAAGAGTTTAGAAGAAAAACTTCTCAAATTGGTGAAAGTTGCATCATTATCAAAAAATAAAAGACAAAATGCCAAATACATAATTTAACTAACTAACTAACTAACTAACCTGCACTTATATAGCGCTTTTCTAGTCACAAAGACCACTCAAAGCGCTTTCATTAATACTAACCCTCTATTCTAAGGGCCTATAGGAAACAGATATCTAGGGACAATTTAGAACAGCCAATTAACCTAACATGCATGTTTTTGGCATGTGGGAGGAAACCGGAGAAATCCCGGAGTAAACCCACGCAACACGGGGAGAACATTTAAAAACTGCAAATCTGTGAAAAAAGTCAAGTTTACAAGAAAAGGTTGCAAATTTATAAGTAAAAAGGTTTATATTTATAGTATGAGTGAAAAGTCAAGAAAAAGTTTACAAATTTAAGATAAAAAGTCACAAATATAAGTATGCTCACATTTTTGAGTAATAAGTTAAACATTTGTGTGAATAAGGTCACAACTTTAATGCTAAAAGTTGCAAAATTATAAGAAAAAAGTCATTAATTTTTTTAAAAAGTCACAAATTTATCAGAGAAATGTGGGAAATGCAGAGTACAAACAAGGTGTCACAAGTTTAACAGAAAAATCTCTCAAACTGGTGAGAGTAAAGTTGCAAGCATACAAGAAAATAGTTTAAAAATGCACAAGAAAAAACAACATATTTGTGAGGAAAAGTTTACAGATTTATCAGATAAAGTTACAAAATTCTAATAAAAAGTTATTAGAAAAAAGTTACAAATTTATAAGAAAAAAATCACAAATTTATCAGTAAAAGGTTGTAACTATAAGAAAATTGTCACAAGTTTATGGGAAAAAAGTCATGAATTTGCAAAAGATTTTGAATTTATGAGTGAAATGTAAATGTGTGTGGAAAAGGTCACAAATTTCTCATAAAAGTTGCAAAATTTCAAGAAAAATGTGATAAATTTAATAGAGAAAGTCATAAATTTATGACAAAAAGGCCCAAACTTTGAAAAAAAAATACTCATACATTTACCAATGAAAGAAATTCTATAAGAAAAAAGTTGCAAAATTTACACCAAAAAAGTAGCACACTTATTTGTAAAACACAAATTTATGAGAAAACATACTTTCATACTTTTACTGAAGTAGTTTATTTGGTGGCTACTTTTACTTGTATTTCAGTAAAAATATAGTATCTTAAGGTTACTCCACATTTATGTACTTAATTACAATTTGTGGATACTACCCACCTCTATATATAGTGCACTTAAGACTAGTCTGGATGGTGTAAATTAAATAAGTCACTGAGACACATCCACACTGGTGTTCATGGGTTTCACCGAAGATGCTCATGTGGTTCTTCCATAAACTTCAAGGATTACTATGTGGTGATCCTGTGCCCGAGCGAGATGGATGTCCAGGTGCGAAGGGTGCTGCAGATCCCCCTGTGGTCTCAGAGAGTCATCTATCTGCAAGGGTCGGCCCTCAAAGACCAGGACCTGCTCAGAGCCAAGTAAGTTAAAGATGTAAAACCCATTTTTACAGACACAGCATGACATATTGGGCTAATTCACATTTCTGAAGGGGCATCCACACAAACCAGGTTAACACCAATTAAGCCATCATAAACCAGGAGGCAGCAACAGTGGTGTAAGGTTTTTGACACTCAAACACCTTCCTCTAGGATGAAGACAGCTTGGCTTGAATTGTGTACCATGATTAAGTGAGCACAGGGTCAGCCAACAGTTTGCAGAGCTTTGATTTGCTTTTAATAACAAACTTGAAGATATTTAAATGCAACTCACAGACCAACAGAACACCATTCAATCCACTCTATACAGCAAGGAAAATAAGTATTGAACACGTCAACATTTTTCTTATTAAACATACATATTTCTGATAGAGCCATTGACCTGAGATTTTCCCCAGATATCAGTAACAACTCAGGAAATCCATACATATAAAGAAATCAAGGCAACTGTGTTCACAACACAAGTTATATTTAATAAAATGGAGTGACACAGAGAATAAGCATTGAACACATGAAGAAAAAGAGGTGCACAAAGGCATAGAAAGCCAAGAAACCAGCTGAAATCCATCAGAGTTTAGGAAGCCATCCCATCCCCCATCAGTGCAAATTAATTTCAGCTGGTTAAGTCCTGAATAATAGCCTTTAAAAAGGTCTGTGACTATCAAATTGTCACACCACAAAGGACTCATGATGGGTAGAAGCAAAGAGCTCTCTCTAGACCTTCACAACCTTATCGTTGCAAAACATAATGATGGCATTGGTTGCAGGCGCATTTCTAAACTGCTGAATGTTCCAGTGAGCACTGGTGAAGCCATCATTCAGAAGTGGAAAGAACATCATTTTACCATAAACCGGTTATGACCAGGAGCTCCTCACAAGATTTCTGACAAAGGAATCAAAAGAATTATCAGAAGAGTTATCCAAGAGCCAAAGACCACTTGTGGAGAGCTCCAGAAAGACCTGGAGTTAACACATACTGCTGTTTCAAAGAAAACAATAAGTAATGCACTCAACCAACATGAGCTCTATGCCCACTCACCTCACAAGACTCCATTGCTGAAGAAGAAGCATGTTGAAGCTCATTTAAAGTTTGTTGCACAACATTTGGGCAAGCCAGTAAAACACTGGGAGAATATAGTCTGGTCAGATGAGACCAAAATTGAACTTTTTGGATGCCACAACACACAGCATTTTTGGAGGAGAAATGGCACTGCACATCAGCCCAAAAGCACCATACCAACAGTAAAGTTTGGAGGTGGGACCATCATGGTATGGGGGTGTTTTTCAGCACATTGTACCAGCAGACTTCATATAATTGAAGGAAAGGTGAATGGACAAATGTACAGAAACATCCTTGATAAGAACCTGTTGACATCTGCCAAGATGCTGAAGATGAAACGAGGGTGGACATTTCAGCAAGACAATGATCCCAAACACACAGCCAAGGAAACTCAGCTGGCTCCAGAGAAGGAAAATAAAGCTGCTAGAATGGCCCAGTCAGTCACCTGACCTGAATCTAACTGAAAGTCTATGGAACAAACTGAAGATCAGAGTTCATAGAAGACATCCATGGAACCGTCAAGATTTGAAGACAGTTTGTGTGGAAGAATGGGCTAAAATCACTCCTGAGCAATGCCTGTGCCTAGTTTCTCCATACAGGAGGCGTCTGGAAGCTTTTATTACCAACAAAGGCTTTTCTACTAAATATTAAATGAATTTCACCAAGCGTGTTCAATGCTTATTTCCTGTGTCATTCCACTTTATTGAATATGACTTGTTTTGTGAACACAGTTGCCATGATTTCTTTGTATGTATGGATTACTTGGGTTGTTACAGATATCTGGTGAAAATCTCAGGTCTATGGCTCCATCAGAAATATATTTAATGAGAAAAATGTTGATGTGTTTAATACTTATTTTCCCCACTGGATACTATAGGATCCCTAAAACCATGGGTGAAGGCACAAATCTATTTACAATATATTTACAAAATATATGTCACAATCCTATGATAATAAATCATGGTATAAATGATATAAACAATCTTCAAAAGAAATAAACTATTAACTGAGAAATACTCCATAAACTATTTAAACAAAAACCCAGAGAAATCATCCTCTCTGTCTACAATGGTAAAGTCCAATAAATCGATTGAGACCAGAGGTAATTGGTTGCATTCCATGTGCGCGCTTCATGAAAACACCCAGGTGGTGACCTCGGGAGACAGGGAGGTTAGTAGATGTCAAAGTAAAGAAAACAACATAGGTGAACAGAAAATACTACTCATGATATTAAGTGATATACATTAAGTTAGGTTGTGTGATTAACATTAGCTGAAGCATAGTCAAGTCTTGAAAGAAATAAATTACCCACATAGTGAAGCGCAGGCATTACAGCTCCTTCACAAGTGGGAAGAGACATTTTTAGCATTTTTTTGTCCAAAAATCTACATGGGGGTTACAGAATGTATTTAGAGTATTAAAGATACAGAGTGTAAAGTTTTGGGGTAACCTGAAAAGTGTCCCTCCTCACGTAGGCGGCCATCTTGGACCACCATAATGTTTTTATGTCAAGGTTTAAATAGATATGTACAGTGTGGTAGACTGCAAGTCTAAAATAGAACATTACTGGCACATGCCTCTAGGGGGAACTACCTGTATTGTTCAGCACTACTATGAAGGGGACACATTAGAACAAGAGTGTGAAAACCCCGCGCAGAATCCATGTTCAGTCATATTATGTGTGTTGCAGAATAAACGGCAGAGTTAGCCAAAGAAATAACTCAAGTGTGATCATTGCTACACGGTAGGATATCACACAATTGGCGACGAGGATTAAAATAAAAAAATCAGCGGCGAGAAACAGAGAACATTGCAAGTGTGGCGAACTCAAGTGACTCCAGTAGTTCGAGTGCAAGTTCAGAGGAGGAAAAACGAGGTTTCCCCACCACGACGAGCAATGGCGGCTGTAATCGGAACGGTAACCCCTTTTGATAACTCGACTCAGTCATGGGAAGAATATAGTGAAATGTTGGACTTTTTCTTCGAAGCTAATGACATTGAGGAGCCAGACAAAAGGAAGGCTGTACTGTTGAGTGGAGTTGGTGCAACTACTTACAGCGTGTTGAGAAATTTAATAAGCCCTGCATTACCGAAAGATAAAACATACGACCAGCTTACTGCTGAGCTTCAGAAGCACTTCAGCCCCAAACCGAGTGAAATCGTGCAACGATTCAAATTTAATTCACGCATAAGGAGGAACACTGAGTCCATAGCAGAGTATGTGGCAGAATTGAGGAAATTAACACTGCACTGTGATTACAAAGACTCATTGGAAGAAATGTTAAGAGACAGACTTGTGTGTGGAGTGAATGATGACCGAATGCAACGGCGACTTTTATCTGAAACAAAACTCACTTTTGCGAAGGCTTTGGAATTATGCCAAGCGATGGAAACAGCATCTAAAGATGTGAGAGAGATGCAAGGGAAGCTAACAGAGGACACAGCAACGCATGTTCGTGTGCCTAAGACCCAAGTAGGTGTCCACAAAGTGTTGACTGACAAAACTCAGCACAAATTCCCCAGTTGTTATCGCTGCAAAGGCCAGCACAATGCCGCCGAGTGCAAATTTGCCACTGAGCTGTGTCATAATTGTGGCAAGCGAGGGCACATTAAGAAAGCATGTAGAATAAAGGTGGACAGCGCACAGGTGCTGAAAGCGACAGTTAATGGGCAAAAGTATGAAAACAAGGGCCCAGGAAAGGAACAGCAAGCGAATCAACTGAGAGGGGAGGGAGAAAGTGATACAGAAGACATGGGTTTTCACACAATTTACAACACGTCAGAGGAGCTGACCAAGGTAGCGCCCATCACGCGTACCATGAATGTTAATGGAATGAAAGTAACATTTGAAGTTGATACAGGCTGTGGAGTAACCATATTAAGTAAACAGCAATATACACAACTGTGGAAGAAAACAGACACAGCAGAATTAAATCCCTGTTCATTAAAATTAAAAACATACACAGGAGAGAAGCTAGACGTGCTAGGCATGGCACAAGTGAAGGTGCAGCACGAAAACAAAGAAAAGGACTTACCTGTAGTAGTAGTTGGGAGCGAAGGACCAAATCTACTAGGGCGAAGTTGGCTACAAGAACTGGCCATGATTGATCAGTTGGTGAATAAAGTGGAATCTCAGCCCAAATTGCAGCTGGAGGAGATCCTCGAAAGACACGCTGAGGTGTTCAAAGAAAGCTTAGGACAGCTAAAAGGTGTCACTGCAAAGATTAATGTGGACAAGGAGGCCCAACCACGATTCTGCAAACCCCGACCGGTACCCTATGCAGTCAAGCCACTGGTCGAAAGCGAGCTACAGAGGCTGCTGGATGACAAGATCATTGAGCCAGTGCAGGTTGCAGAATGGGCGGCGCCCATAGTCCCAGTGAGAAAGCCGGATGGCTCCATTAGAATATGTGGAGATTACAAACTCACTGTCAATCGAGCATCACGGGTGGATCAGTATCCAATTCCTAAAGTGGAGGACCTCTTCGCACAGCTGAACGGCGGCCGACACTTCACGAAATTAGACATGAGTCACGCCTACCAACAAGTAGTCTTGGAAGAAGATATCGGCGTGCCCCTGGTGAACGCACAACAAATAAAGAAGTGGACAGACAAAGACCCTGTTCTAGCAAGAGTGCGAGAATACATCTTGCGAGGATGGCCGAAGATGAACAGTCCTGAGTTCATTCCCTATGCCCGACGACAGGATGAGCTCAGCACCCAGGAAGGTTGTATCCTGTGGGGAGGACGCGTGGTTGTTCCACCACCTGGTAGGAATGCCTTACTGCAACAACTACACCAAGCACACCCTGGCATCACTCGCATGAAAGCGTTGGCGAGGAGTTACATGTGGTGGCCCAACATGGATGCAGAGGTGGAGGCGCTTGTGAAGTCATGTGCGGCATGCCAGGAGAACAGGAACAGTCCTCCAGCAGCCCCACTACATCCCTGGGAAGTTCCAGATAAACCATGGAGAAGAATTCACATTGACTACGCAGGTCCATGGATGGGAAGAATGTTCCTGATCATAGTTGACGCATACTCAAAGTGGATCGATGCATATTCTGTGAGTAGCTCTACTTCTACTGTTACCATTGAATGTCTTAGAAAGAGTTTCAGCCAACATGGGCTACCTGAAATCATAGTATCAGATAACGGTACATGTTTTACGAGTGAACAGTTCCAAGAGTTTTCTGAAAAGAATGGCATACGTCACATCACGACTGCGCCATACCATCCTTCTTCTAACGGCTTAGCCGAGAGGGCCGTGCAGACATTCAAGTCACTCATGAAAAAGATGACAGGAGACTCTATTGAAACCCGAATGTCGAGAGCTCTGTTCAGCTATCGAATAACACCCCAATCTACAACTGGCAAGTCACCAGCTGAGCTGTTGTGTGGAAGGAAGTTGAGGTCAACATTTGACTTAATACATCCAGACTTCAGAAACAAAGTGCATGATAAACAAGAGAAACAAAAAGGTTATCATGACATGCATGCTAGAGAGAGAATACTGAGAGAAGGAGACGTGGTCTACACCCGCAACTTTGGCTCAGGACCAGCCTGGGTACCAGGAGAAATAACAGAAAAGACAGGCCCTGTGTCATTCAAGGTGACATTAGGTCATGGACAAGTGGTGAGGCGACACATCGACCAAGTTCGTGGTAGGAGCTCCATTCCCCTGCCGATGGCACCAGAGGTGTTGTCTGACACCCATCCTGAGGAGAGCATCAACGAACCACCACTTCAGGTGAAACCTGAGGTAACCGTCTCTGCAGATTCTACGGGCAGCACTGCAGCAGCCGAAACAGTGGAGCAGTCTGAGTCTTCACCTGCAGTTGGCTCACCCGGCGTGAGAAGATCTCAGCGAGCTAGGAAAGCTCCAGACTACTTGAAGGACTATACTTAGTCAGTAGTGAGTTCCCCAGCCACAGGACAAGAATGCGTCCTGGAACCTCACTGGGATGCGGTAGTCAAACCAAATCCCCAGTTAGACTGTTATGTGTGTTATACATGTAAAAAAAAAAAAAAAAAAAAAAGAGAAAGAAATTATGTGTATGGCACATGTGTTTAAGAAGTTAAAAGTAACTGTGATTGTTTAGGGTTAAATGGGAGTTCCAGGATGTCTAGCATAATTGGCTAGTGTAATTAAAAGTAGTTTAATCTAGAGGGGAGGGATGTGGTAGACTGCAAGTCTAATTTAAAACATTACTGGCACATGCCTCTAGGGGGAACTACCTGTATTGTTCAGCACTACTATTAAGGGGACACATTAGAATAAGAGTGTGAAAACCCCGCGCAGAATCCATGTTCAGTCATATTATGTGTGTTGCAGAATAAACGGCAGAGTTAGCCAAAGAAATAACTCAAGTGTGATCATTGCTACACGGTAGGATATCACATACAGTAAATGGCTTCTACAGGTTCTGACTGATAAAATGTGAATTGGTTTGATTTTTCAAATCTGTGGCTGCTAGATTGCACTGAATATTACATACTGCACCTTTATAATGGGAGGTATTTTTATAAGTTTAAAGAGGTCTGTCAACATTGGGTTTTTTTCTGCTTAAATATGTAATTTTCTCTGGAAATTTACATGTTTTTTTCCTTGCAAATGTGTGTTTTCTTTAGTTTTTTCTGTTTGTGATTTTTGCTTCTCATTATTGATCGTCAGTGCAGAGTGAACCTCCATCAATTTTGTAATTTCAGCTCTTAATTGGTCCAAAAAAATTGCAAATAATTTGTCATTTTTGTGCATGTGCAATTTTTTGGACCAATTAAGAAGTGAAATTACAGAATTTCCCATGAAAACCTTAATGTTCCAGGGCAACCACTGAACTCGAAGTTCAGTGGCAGGATAGCCTCCTGCTTCCCCCGGCAGGGTCGGACGCTGGCCCCCAGGCACCGTGTCCCCCCAGAAACCAGCTTCCAAGCTGACTCTAGAGGCCACCCCCACTCCCCAGATCCCAACCCCGGGCAAGGAGCACCAGGCCGTGTAACCCAGGACCCACCATCGTCACACCCCAGACACACCACCAGCACCGCAGGCTAGCGACGTCCCACCCCAGCCCCTGGGGCTAAGCTTGCAAACCCGCCCCATATTCTGGGGTGTGTCCGCACATCAATTTTAGAATTTAAGCTAGCATTTTTCAACCTTTTCAAGCATTTCAGGAAAACATTTTCAGCGAGCAGCATTCACGCTACATTTTCATCAAGGAAAGAAAATGTTGTTATTTAAGTAGAACTTTATATTTTCACAGTGGGTTATGTATGGATAATTGCTGCGAGCTGTCCGTAGGATGTTGTAGGAAGTTGCCTTTGTCATTCTAATCATTAGCATCACCCTGATATTCTCTTTTTCTTTTCTTTGTAAATAGGCTTGTCAGCGCCATTGTGTGGCCCCATGCTAAGACAACACTGTAATTATTCACTCAGCATATACTCCTTTTCTTTGCTGAAAGTGAACTGATAAATTGGCTGCTCTTGTGTGGAAAGCTGACATAATCTGTCTCATACTCTTCTGATTATTTTGAGTCACAGAAGTTTTTATAAGTGAGACTATGAGAAAATGGAGGAGATGAAAACAAATCTGCTGTCAGTCTGTCAAGTCAAGTTTATTTCTGTAGCATTAATGTCAAAATGAGGCATTTAAACTTTGTTCAGTTTAAATAATTCATAGTGCTGCCCTAAATACCAGTTTTGGGGCTCAGAATATTTTAGAATGACCTACAGTGAATATCCAAATATTCTGTGTAGTCTTTTTTTTTTCCCTCACTGGAAAATGTGGCTTCTATTATGTGTAAATTTGCAGGTTTTTTGTCATACATTTGCAGCTTTTCTTATACAATTGAGACCTGTTTTCTTGTAAATTTACTAAAGTTTTACATTTTGAATATAATTTTTTCTTAAATTTTCAATGATCCTTGCAAATTTTACTTTTTTTTCTCATAAATTAGTAATTTTTGTCATGTAAATTTGAGTCTTTCCTACATATTTGTAAATGTATGCATGTGCATCTGTGACTTTGTAAATTTTGTGACCTAAGTTACTACTTTTTCTTGCAAATTCATCCTATTTTTCTTTTATTTCATTTTTTGTGTAAAGGCAAATTTGTAATTTACATTTTTTAAAATCAGATTGGGAAAAAAATGTAAATATCCATGTACCAGCCATATCAGATTTAAATTTGTTGTAAGTGATGGATAGTAAGAGGAGTTGATTAGCTAATGAACTAATTTGTGGCACTTTTTCTCATAAATTTGTAACGTTTTCTCATTAACTTGCCACTTTTTCTTGTTAATCAGCTTTTTTTAGATGCATTTCAAATATTTTACTTGAATAATTTTAATTTACTTTTTAGTTTGCTTTTAAATTCTTATGTATTCCTTTTGCAACTTCCTGTAATGCCTTAATGTTTTTATGTAAAGCGCTTTGAATTGTCTTGTACACGAAATGTGCTATACAGATTAACTTGTTTGACCTTGCCTTGCCTAATATCTAGTAACGATATTAATCCTGAGGAGGTGCAACTTTAATATAGGCTGGATTGATGACTCTATATACAGTGGGGCAAAAAAGTATTTAGTCAGCCACCAATTGTGCAAGTTCTCCCACTTAAAAGATGAGAGAGGTCTCCAATTTTCATCATAGGTATACCTCAACTATGAGAGACAAAATGAGAAAAAAAAAATCCAGAAAATCACACTGAAGGATTTTTAATGAATTAATTGGTAAATTCCTCAGTAAAACAAGTATTTGGTCACCTACAAACAAGCAAGATTTCTGGCTCTCACAGACCTGTAACTTCTTCTTTAAGAGGCTCCTCTGTCCTCCACTCATTACCTGTATTAATGGCACCTGTTTGAACTCGTTGTCAGTATAAAAGACACCTGTCCACAACCTCAAACAGTCAGACTCCAAACTCCACTATGGCCAAGACTAAAGAGCTGTCAAAGGACACCAGAAACAAAATTGTAGACCTGCACCAGGCTGGGAAGACTGAATCTGCAATAGGTAAGCAGCTTGGTGTGAAGAAATCAACTGTGGGAGCAATTATTAGAAAATGGAAGACATACAAGACCACTGATAATCTCCCTCGATCTGGGGCTCCACGCAAGATCTCACCCCGTGGGGTCAAAATGATCACGAGAACGGTGAGCAAAAATCCCAGAACCACATGGGGGACCTAGTGAATGACCTGCAGAGAGCTGGGACCAAAGTAACAAAGGCTACATCAGAAACACACTACGCCACCAGGGACTCAAATCCTGCAGTGCCAGACGTGTCCCCCTGCTTAAGCCAGTACATGTCCAGGCCCGTCTGAAGTTTGCTAGAGAGCATTTGGATGATCCAGAAGAGGATTGGGAGAATGTCATATGGTCAGATGAAACCAAAATAGAACTTTTTGGTAAAAACTCAACTTGTCGTGTTTGGAGGAGAAAGAACACCATACCTACTGTGAAGCATGGGTGTGGAAACATCATACTTTGGGGCTGTTTTTCTGCAAAGGGACCAGGACGACTGATCCGTGTAAAGGAAAGAATGAATGGGGCCATTTATCGTGAGATTTTGAGTGAAAACCTCCTTCCACCAGCAAGGGCATTGAAGATGAAACGTGGCTGGGTCTTTCAGCATGACAATGATCCCAAACACACCGCCTGGGCAACGAAGGAGTGGCTTCGTAAGAAGCATTTCAAGGTCCTGGAGTGGCCTAGCCAGTCTCCAGATCTCAACCCCATAGAAAATCTTTGGAGGGAGTTGAAAGTCTGTGTTGCCCAGCGACAGCCCCAAAACATCATTGCTCTAGAGGAGATCTGCATGAAGGAATGGGCCAAAATACCAGCAACAGTGTGTGAAAACCTTGTGAAAACTTACAGACAACGTTTGACTTCTGTCATTGCCAACAAAGGGTATTGTGACGTAAGCAGGGTTCACACAAAGAAAATGGAGCAGATGGTTGTGATCAACAGGATTTATTTTTCACACCCCAACCCCCAACCTGCTTCTGAGCACAGAGAGGAGGGGAGGTCATTCTCCCAGACCTCCTTTCAATCATGGTTACACACACATGATACATCTTGCCCTAATCCTGCTAAACACTGCTGGGTCATTATAATGCAGTTATAATGACACAGCAGTATAACCCAGAAATAACACATTTAACACACACACAGTAACGTTTCAAACTGGCAAAGCATGCTGGGAAATCCCTGCCCCCCTTAACATGGCCCCGACGTTACAGTATATAACAAAGTATTGAGATAAACTTTTGTTATTGACCAAATACTTATTTTACTGAGGAATTTACCAATTAATTCATTAAAAATCCTTCAATGTGATTTTCTGGATTTTTTTTTTCTTATTTTGTCTCTCATAGTTGAGGTATACCTATGATGAAAATTGGAGACCTCTCTCATCTTTTAAGTGGGAGAACTTGCACAATTGGTGGCTGACTAAATACTTTTTTGCCCCACTGTATGCAGTAATTTCAGTTCCAGTAAATAATTGGACAGGACTAATTATAATGCTGCATACTTTTTGTTATTTTGCAAATGGCCTTAAATTGCCATTCACTGAAAAATGGTGTTTTTGTAGGTTTTAACCTTCTAAAATGTGCCTCTTGGTGATGTGATTATCAAAAAAACATCAAAACATTCATTTCTTCAAAAAAAAAAACCCACAGCTTTTATATTGATGTTGTCTGTGAAGAGCCAATTAACTTTTCCAGGTTTGCTCCTGTTCATCACAAAAAGGTAAAACCAGCCTTGATACATGAAAGTTGATCGATTATTAGCCAGCCTAACTGATCCAGTCCAGTCTGGCTTCCTGCTGGAGATGTCTACTAACATCGCAAAGATGCTGCACATTCAAGCTAACTGTGCTACTAGGGAGTTAGCTTACCAAGCCTGGCTTATATTGTTGTTTTCTTTAAATTTCAGTCACCCTAATAGACATCCCTGTTTCCTCCTGGTTCACTAATCCTCAATCAATAATGTATCTTGCGCAATTCTGGCTTATTTTGTTTTATTTTAACCATGATGCTACATTGAACCATTAGCCTTTGCTTGGGTTGGGGGTTGGAGTTGGTCAGTCTAACCACATTAGAGCTTCCCTCAGTGGGGAGAGCCTGACCGCCTGGTCAGTCCCTCCAGGATTTCGCGATGCTGCGATTCTACCAGTTCCCACGACGTCAGCAGGTCCTGCATAATTTGAATTTTGTCCAATCACCGCAACTTTACTGCAATTTTAGCCAATTGTCATCAGCTTCCGCCAAGTTCAGCAATTGAATTTGTCCACAAGTACTATGCAAATGTGTACGTCATCAGTCTGACCAATCAATGCGGTGGTGCACTGTGCTCACTTCCGTGTTTACAGTGAGTATATACCGAACACATCAGCAAAAAACATTGTATGATTTAAAAAAAAAGGCACCCACTGCAACTTTTCCCACATCGTTCCTTCTTCAGTCTCCCCCGGCCAGCTGGTGAATGTCTCCTCGAGTGTCCGTAATGACCGCGTGCACGACATGCCGCATTTGTGTTGAAAACCGTCCACCTGCCTGAAAGCACTCCCATCTCCGGAGTGTACGTGAGGAGACACCGTGAAACAACACAAAAAAACGAGTGAATCTAATACTACAGCTAGTGTTGTAACAGTTTAATACATCTTTAAAGGTAAAAGTCACGACTACATCTTGTCAATGAGTTATTAAAGCTGTGAATCTCCAGTCTGGACATGGGCCAATGCACGATTCAGGCAATCCCCAAGGAGAGCCCCGCAACTTACCGCAACAACAACAAAAAAAAAAAATCCCACGAAATCCTGGAGGGACTGCCTGGTGCTAGCTTAACTATTGGTCCAGTTGATTTTGATCACTTTTTCTATTAATTCTATTCACCCTCACTGGAATCCTTGTTCATCTACCAACACTTGACCACTGAAACCACACCCCTCTGTCCACCAGCAATGCTTTATTTGATTCACTCTTTAAGATGAATTTACATTAGTTGGCTTAGGCTCACTACCCAAGCTAGAAATTAGCCAGGTAAGATTAGCAATAGTTACAAAAGAGGGAGGGTGAAGTTAACTGCAGCTCTTGGGCATTTAAAGAAGCATGCACTGAAACGAACTGTTCTGAGGAAGGCTGCCAATGATAATTCACAATGATGCTGCAATAATTAAATGATAAAAGGTAATTTGGCCAAAATATGTCACAGGCATTTCTTTAAGACGTGTGGGAGCTGTCCACATATGGGAAAAGTGCAGTCAATGGGACCTTTACAGCAGTAGTTGTGTGAAATGAATCATGGTGTTTCCCACATCAAATACTTCGATAAACACCAGTTGCATAATTTCGCCATATACATTTGGCTTTTTCTTGATAGAGCAATTAGAAGTAGAGGGCCGGGTGTGTGTGTCGAGCTCACATCCTGCGTCTGGCACTGCTTCAAATCCTCCCACACTTGTTTTGCATTCTGCACTCTCCTGGCTCTGTTAATCATATGCAAAAATCAGCTCCACACTCACTGTACACTTACATTTAATTCCAGGTTTTTCTGTCTGCCTGTATGCACAGAATGTTAAAACTGAATATTCAACAAGGTGTTTGATTTTTTTGTTGTCGTTGTCACTGTTGTAGAATGGATGATGCGGAGGCTTGTTTCATCCTGAGCAGCCGTAATGAGGTGGATCGCATGGCCGCAGTAAGAAACAACAATTAATGCACATTTCATCATTACATGTCTGAGGCCTGTTTATAGATGTAGTCTGTCTGAAATAGAAATACTAATGTGTGTGTTTTCCTTTAGGACCATCAGACTATCCTAAGAGCTTGGGCAGTGAAGGATTTTGCTCCAAACTGCCCTCTTTATGTCCAGATACTCAAGCCGGAAAATAAGTTCCATGTCAAGTTTGCAGGTGAGATAATAAAGGGGTGAATTTTTGTTTTAAAGCCCACATTTGCAGCTTTTATTCATGTCATTAAGGTGGGTAAAGTATCCAGAAATTATATTTTTACTTGACTAACTACTAAAAAGTTACTTGAGTATGAGATTTTTCTCTTGAATTTTGACTTTTCTTATAAGTTTGTGATATTACAATTTTTTGGGGAATAATTTCTTACTTTTTAAATATTAATTCTGGGTGTCTGCTAATCCTTAAAAAGTCCTTAAAAAAGTCCTTAAAAAATGTGGTTTGTTTGTTTGTTCAAAATTAAGGCTTTAATTAAAGCTCTTAAGAATACCACAGATGTGATAATCACCATTGCTGTTTTCTTGAGATGAGATGGCCTTATCCAGTTCTGTGAATTTGTAGGTACTGTTCTTGTATTTTTAACACAAAGGAAAGTGAAAGTGCAATTTTAATGCAAGTTTGCCACATAAATCTGTAACGTTTTTCTCAATTCTTTTGCTTGCAAATTTGCAGCTTTTTGTCTTTGTCTCCATCTGCAGGTTTTATGGTTACGCTCTATATACAGTGCTGTGAAAAAGTATTTGCCCTCTTTCTGATTTTTTTAAAATATTTTTGCATACTTATCACACTTAAATGTTTCAGATCATCAAACAAATTTTAGTATTAGACAAAGGCATCCCGAGTAAATACAAAATGCAGTTTTTTTTAATGATGATTTCGTTTATTAAGGGGGGGGAAAGCTATTCAAAGCTACCTGGTCCTATATGAAAAAGTAATTGTCCCCAAAACCTAATAACTGGTCGTGCGACCCTTGGCTGCAACAACTTCAATCAGTCATTCCAAACAGTTCAACTTTTGTCTCATCAGTCCACGGAATATTTTCCCAAAAGTCTCGGGGATCATCAAGTTGCTTTTTGGCAAATGTGAGATGAGCCTTTGTGTTCTTTTGGTCAGCAGTGGTTTTCAGCTTGAAACTCTCCCATGGATGCCATTTTTTCCCCAGTTTCTTTCTTATTGTTGAATCATGGACCAGTGCTGAGGCAAGTAAGGCCTGCAGTTCTGTAGATGTTGTTCTGGCTTTTTGTTTCTCATCTGGTGTTGATTTTTTTTTTTTTTTTTTAGATTTCAGCATGATGTGCTACTTTTTGAGATCTTTTAGCCTACTACACTATGTCAGACAGGTTCTATTTAAGTGATTTTTTGATTCAACAAGTCTGGCAGTAATCAGGTCTGGGTGTAGCTAGTGAAATTAAACTCAGTTTTACAAAAAATGGGGTTAATCACAGTTAATTCATGATGTAACAATGGAGGGGGGCAATTACTTTTTCACATAGTGCCATGTTGGTTTGGATAGCTTTTTCCCCTTAATAAATTGAATCTGCATTTAAAAACTGCATTTTGTATGTACTCAAGTTATCTTTGTCTAATATTAAAATTTGTTTGATCATCTGAAACATTAAAGTGTGACAAATATGCAAAAATATAAAAAATTAGGAAGGGGGCAAATACTTTTTTTC
Source organism: Pholidichthys leucotaenia (assembly GCA_020510985.1). Classification (NCBI taxonomy): domain Eukaryota; kingdom Metazoa; phylum Chordata; class Actinopteri; order Cichliformes; family Pholidichthyidae; genus Pholidichthys; species Pholidichthys leucotaenia. Next base: position 42,741,452 of record CM035850.1, read on the forward strand.
ACAGCACTGTATATATTCTTCAAAGTGCATGACAAAAAGACAACAGTAACAGCAATATTGAATCACAAATATAATAGATAAAATTTGCAGCAGTACCTACCTTATAGAATAGAACAGGCTTTTATTGTTATTATACAGTTGTAAAGTACAACGAAATTGTGGGTGCTGCACAGGCTACTGCACAGTAGGTATGAAAAAAGATATAAATAAAACACAGAGTTACAACACACACATTTGAATAAAATAGCCCGGGATTATAAAAATATACACAGATTTGGTAGTGGCTTCATGGCTGGATCAATGTGTATGAAAGTGCAGAGTGCAAAGACAGGTGAGGTTTTTTTAAAAATGAATAAAAGGTCCTCAGTTTTGTGCATCTGAGCGTTCAGAGGGAGGGGGTGGGGCCTTTAGCTGTTTGCAGTCCGGATGGCCCAGGGGATGAAACTGTCAGTCTGGAGGTGTGGGACCTGATTGATCTGAACCGTCGTTCAGGGGGAGCAGGTCAAACAGGTGGTGGGCGGGATCCAGGGAGGGCAGACGGTCGCCAATGATTTTTTGGGGCGGTGTTGATGACCCTCTGCACAGCCTTCCTGTTCTTAGCTGTGGAGCCGGCGTACCACACACCCAGACAGTAGGTGAGCACGCTCTCTACTGAGCAGCGGGAGAAGGCCAGCAGCAGCTTCTGCTCCAGGTTGTTCTTCGTCGGGACACGGAGGAAGTGCAGCCGCTGCTGGGCTTTCTTCACCAGGGCCTTGGTGTTGACAGTCCAGGAGAGGTCAGAGGAGATGTGGGTGCCCAGGAACCTGAAGGTGGGGACGGTTTCCACGCGGTCACCATTTATGAGGAGGGGGTGTGGTCCTGTCTGTTCTTCCTGAAGTTCATTATGAATTCTTTGGTTTTGTGGACATTCAGTTTCAAGTTGTTTGCTGAGCATCACAATAGCAGATTCTCTACCTCCGCCTTGTTGCCTTCTCATCATCATCAGTGATGAGCCTAACCAAGGTGGTGTCATCTGTGTACTTCACAATGACGGCGGTTGGGTGGGTTGAAATACAGTCAAAGTTATACAGGGAGCAAAGTAGAGGGCTTAGCACGCAGCCATGGGGGAACCCAGTGCTGAATGACAGTGGGGAGGAGCGGTGGGGGCCAAGTCTGACTGTTTGTGGGCATTTAGTGAGAACGTTTTTTTATCCAGGAGCAGGTAGGGCTGGAGGATCTGAAGGTGGTGCAGTTTGTTGATCAGGATATCCGGGATGATGGTGAAATCTGAGCTGTAGTCCACAAAGAGCATCATCACGTAGCTCCTTGTGTGCTCCAGGTGGCTCAGCGCTCCACTGTGGAGAGTAGTGGCGATGGCGTCTTCCGTGGACCGGTTCTTCCTGTAGGCGAACTGGTGGGGGTCGAAGGAGGGGGGAAGACAGTCCCTGATGTGCTGGGACACCAGTCGCTCAAAACACTTCATGACTACAGACGTGAGTGCTATGGGTCTGTAGTCGTTCAGGCTGTCAACTGCAGACTTTTTGGAGATGGGGATGATGGCGGAGGCCTTGAGGCATGTTACAGTAAAAAATAAATAAATTAAGTTGAACTCACTTTACAATCGACATATCTCAATCTCAATTTGAATTTAGGCCACAGTCATATTTCTAAATCCTCTTCTTTTTTTATGAATTCCAAAACGTTCTCCCAGACACTGTAGAATTCAAAGGAATTTTTTTCATCACATACAGTATGAGAGTCTCTCAGGTGCCAAACTTGATATCAAATTTTTTAACCATAGTCCGATAGTGAGGGCTTTGACATTCTTCCAGCAAAGGGCAACTGAATGTCTGGTTTGAAGTAAACATAGGTCAATCATTTTCTTTTCCTTCTTTGAAAAGGCACACATCTCAGGATAAATGCTAAGTAAGCACAATTTAGGACAGAGGGGTACAGATTATGTCATCTGAGATATAAAATGCATTACAGAAATCCAGAAAACTTGCATTTCTTCACAATCCCATAAACAGTGGTACAAGATCCCCTTATGTGTATTACATTTATAACAAAGATCTGGGATGTTTGGGTTATATCTATTTAATTTTTCTGGAGTTAGGTAGATTCCCATTATCGAGTTGTATTGTATTAGCTTCATTCTAGTATTAATAGAGTGTGAGTGAGCTTTTGAGCACATTATTAATCTCAGTTCCTCTACTGAGATGTCTTCTTGGAGGTCTTGAATCAAATTCTGCTGTCTATTTTCTGTATTATCTCTATGATTATCTGCCATTATATTGTACCGTTTTGTAACCATTCCTTTAGCTAAGCAGTTTTGAATAGAGCTTCTCCAATGTTGATAAGGGTGGTTGTTGTGCTATGTTGTTTAGTCTTGATCTGATAAAACTCTTAAGTTGCAAATATTTTAAAAAGTGAGTCTGTGGTACATTGTATTTCACCCTTAATCCCTCAAAAGACATAAAATTGCTTTCCACATATAGATTGCTCAATTTAGTTATGTCTTTTTCAAACTACCTCTTAAATCCTATATAATTTGTAGTATTCTGGCTTATTTAATTATAGTTTGCTGAGATGGCCCTAGCAGACATGCTAGCTGAGGAAGGCTAGCATAGCTACCCCATGGCTTCCCTTGATATAACTCACCCACGTTATAAACATCCGTGATTCCAACCAGATAATCAAGTAACCTTGACCATACTGTATATCTCATTCCTAGAAATTGTTTTAGCTTATTATGCTATAGTTTGTCATACTCTGGCCATAACTGCTCTTCCACTAGCAGACCTACCTATCATATCCTACCACACACCTCTGTCACCAATTTGGTCTTTTAACCCTCTCACATTGAGCTGGTTTCCCATCACTTAGTGCAGGCTGTGTCCAGTAACCAAAACTAGCCATCTGTTAGCCTCAACCACCAGAAAAGGGTCACTGTGAAGAAGGGTGTTTAATCTGGGTGGGAAATGGTGCTGGCGTATTATAAATCCAGAGGTATTTTGGCTAAAGAATGTCACATATGATTCATTAAGACCTCTTAGAACTGTGTCAGAGTGTGAAAAATATATAAAATGTTCCTATTATAAGGTCATCAGTGAAAACCAGATTATATTACAGAATAACTACATTTGTTGCTTTTCAGTCTTCTCCCCTTACCACCTCATTTTTTTTCCTTTTCAGATCATGTCGTTTGCGAGGAAGAATTTAAGTATGCCATGTTGGCTCTCAACTGCGTCTGCCCCGCCACCTCCACCTTGGTCACGCTCCTTGTTCACACCTCCCGTGGACGGTCAGTCATCTTTGCATAACCTTCACAGGCTCTTTGATTCCTCAGAGTTAGCATTTCTTCACATTTCATGTGTGCCGGCTCATGAATGCGAACGGTAGAACCGGCGCAGAGAGCCGAGGAAGCGAGTGCAAAGACAAAAAGTCTCAGTTCATTGTGGAGCTCAGCAGGAAGTGAAGGAGAGTGCACTGAAAGAGAGAACACGCAGTGCCTAAATTGATTTTTCAAGCCCGTGTTTTCTTTGTGACACAGTACAGAAAAGCTCTCCAGCAGCAAATGATTTTTCACAGCACGCACACAGATCACTCTTAAAAGCTGAAGTCAGCGGCTGAGGGAAACCGCATTTAAATCAGAATTGGTGCGCTTTAGCGCTCACTGTGTTCCTGACAACTCTTCAGAAAGTGAGGCTTTGCTTTTATTTTTTCTGAATTTTTTGAAATGGCACACATTAGCCACAAAGGTGTTTTGTGCTGCATGTGAGTCTGTATGTTAGCAATGCATGTGTGGGCGTCGTTGAGTGTGCACAGGGCGATTTTAGTGACATGCATCGACGATTTTCAGAGGGAAAAAGCTTGTTGTTGGGCCTTTTATTCTCAGCTCTGAGTCACAGTGAGAAAAATTGATTTATAAGTCAGCTTTTGTAAATATTAATGCAAACTATTAAAAGGCAAGCATCTAAAGTGCCACCATGGGGTTGCTCTGAGCGTCTCTCACAGCCCTATTAAGCTCGTTCTCAGTGCTTGAGCAATTAGCGTAATTACCGGAAGTCATTACAAAGGGCATATTAAAGTCAAACCGATTGCCACAAATGGATCAAACTGTTTCCTTCCATCAGGAAATCCATGTGACCCAGAAGCTCAGGAGGAGAGAAGGGAAGTTTGTGGCTGATTATGAGCAGATGTTTCAAGAGTTTTGACTGCTGGATGATAACAGCGTCTTCATTAATAAACCCGTATGTGTTCGTCATGAACGCAGGGAAGGGCAGCAGTCCCCCGAGCAGTGGCAGAGGATGTATGGATGCTGCTCCGGCAACGAGGTCTACCACATCAGAGTGTGTGACAGCAAGTTCTTCGGGGAGTACAATGGCAAGAGCTTCACCTACGCCTCCTTTCATGCCCACAAGAAGTGAGTCTGTATGTCAGTTAACCTGTCCTGCCTAGATGCCGACAGGTAGAAAACAACACATACGGAGGGGGTTTTGTGTGGTTTGTTTCAGTCGGCCTGTCTGTAGAGCCATGGTACTCAATGTTCTAAGTAAATAAGGACAAAGACCTGTGTTTATGTGTTTTCTAATTTCAGCTTTCTTGCTTGCAAATTTTGACCAACCCGCTAATAACTTTGCAGCTTTCTTCTTCAGTCTCATAAATATGCAACCCTCCCAAGTATTGCAAATTTGAGGCTTTCCCGCTGTCTGGTAAATCTGTGACTTTTTATCTCAATTTGACATTGAAACGAAAAAGGGAATCCACAACCCAGTTACATACATTCCATGTTGGTAATCAGAACCTCCCTGAGTGCACTAGTTATACCTACCACAATGTGTACCCCCCCCCCACCGTGCCATAAAATTGTGATGTTTTCCCCTAGATTTGCAACTTTTCACCCCCTCATAAATTTGCAACTTTCCTAGCTTTGTAATTTGCTTTTTTTTAACCTTCCTGTAAAATGGAAACTTTATTCTGCATGCATGCCAAGTATATTTTCAAATTGAAGCTAATTTTTTTTTCAATTAAAAAAAATATGAAGGCCCAAGCCCTGGTTTTATTAATAACCTTCTTGCTGGCGGTCATTAAACCTGAATTTGCCACCCCTGTCATAGACCGTTTTATAGTCACACAGGGGAAATAAAATCCATTAGTGAAATAAAATCTAATTTAAAAACTCCTAGATCCAGATGGTGATCCAAATTACCCACGCAATCGAACTGCTTGGTCCTTGGCGCATTTCTATCATCTGCTGGGAATGTAATCAAAATCTGTCCATAACTTTTTGAGTTTAGTGCTAATAAACACCTTTATATACAGACATGAACAAATGGACAGGACTGAAAACATGTCGTATTTGGTGGAGGTAATAATCTAATTATTGGAGCTAAAAATATAAAAAGAGCCAGGTCAGTTCCGTTGCCAGATGTCTGCCTCAGGTGCTGTACGCTAACAGAAGGTTACTGTAGGTATGGAGTGTGTCTGATTGGCATAAAGAGGGAGGAGAACAAGAGCATCCTGCTGAACCCCGGCCCCCGACACATCATGGCAGCCACCGACACCTGCTACTACATCAACATCACCAAGGAGGAGAATTCAGCCTTCATCTTCAACCAGGAGGAGAGGAAGGGCCGTCCTGCTGGGGGACTCTACGATGGACCGTCACAGCTTCCTGTCCACAGCATCATCGCCAGCATGGGTGAGAATGAAGCCGGAAAAAAAATGTCACTTTGATTTTCCAGTTTATCTGGGATTTTAAACAGTGACTGCATCTGCAGGTACTGTTGCCATGGATCTTCAGAATACGAGCCCACCTGATGTCCCGGGTGGTAAACTGGTCCCACCTACGGTAAATGGGACAGGCGTCCGCCGGCCAAGCATCGCCCCGGTTCAGGAAATAGCCGACTCCACCTCTATCCTACCATGTGACCTTCTCAGCGACCAATCAGAAGACGACTCCGTCTTCACAGATGAAAAGGACCACTCGTCTACTGAGTAAGGAATGCCTTCATCTGTGTACCGTTAGCATAAAACAAAAACAGTATGTAAATATACTAAAATACAAAAGAGCTCTCCAAAAGTGAAGCCCATATTGATCACCCATTGGTGGCTGGCTTCAGTAAGACAATAACCTCAACCCATTATTGTGTGCAGCATTTTGCCACCCTGAAAACTAAAAATACTCCTCAAATTATTTTTTCAAAAAAATGTCTTCTGTTATTATACTGATGTGTGTCTAAGTGTTTTTGTTTCCACTGAGAAAATAATTTTGTATATCCGTTATTGTCCAAGACCAAGGCATGACCAAGACCAAGACGTTGAGGGTTTGAGACCGAGTCAAGACCAACACCACAACAGATCGAGACCAAGACCATACAGGTGCATCTCAATAAATTAGAATGTCACTGAAATGTTTATTTATTTCAGTAATTCAAGTCAAAAAATTAAACTCCTATATAGATTCATTGCACACAAAGGGATGTATTTCAACTGTTTATTTCTTTTAATTTTGATGGTTATGGCTTATAGCTCATGAAAACCCAAAATTCAGTTTCTCAAAATATTAGAATGTTACATAAAATTCAATTTAAAAAATTGATTCAATAGAAATATTGGCCAACTGAAAACTATGTCCATGTACACACTCAATACTTGGTTGGGGCTCTTTTTTTTTCTTTTTTTTTTTCTTTGTTACTTATTTGTACCCGTAGGTAGATTTGGTTTACAGTCTGATGACAAGCCACCGGCTGCTGGTCGCTGCGTGCGCGAGCGCCCTAAACCTACATGTTTTTGCATGAATTACTGCATCAATGCGATGTAGCGTGAAGGCGATCAGCCTGTGGCACTGCTGAGGTGTTATGGAGGCCCAGGTTGCTTTGATAGTGATCTTCAGCTCGTCTGCATTGTTGGCTCTGGTGTCTCTCATCTTCCTCTGGACAATACCCCATAGATTCTCTTTGGGGTTTAGGTCAGGAGAGTTTGCTGGCCAGTCAAGCACAGTGATACCATGGTCATTAAACCAAGTTTTGGTACTTTTGGCAGTGTGGACAGGTGCCCAGTCTTGCTGGAAAATGAAATCAGCATCCCCATAAAGCTTGTCAGCAGAGGGAAGCTTGAAGTGCTTTAAAAATTTCCTGGTAGACGTCTGCACTGACTTTGGACTTGATAACACACAGTGGACCAATGCCTGCAGATGACTTTTCAGATGCAAGTCAACTTTGCATTTCATTCGGAAATCAAGGTCCCAGCGTCTGAAGGAAGGGTGGAGAGACACAGAATCCAAGTTGCTTGGAATTTACTTGGAAGTTTCCACAGTCGGTGATGATTTGGGAAACCCTGTCGTCTGCTGGTGTTTGACCAATAGAGAATCTATGGAGTATTGTCAAGAGGAAGATGAGACACCAGACCCAACAATACAGACAAGCTGAAGGCCACTTTCAAAGCAACCTGGGCATCCATAACACCTCAGCAGTGCCACAGGCTGATCGTCTTCATGTGACGCTGCAATGATGCAGTAATTTATGCAAAAGGAGCCCAGACTAAATATTGAGTGTGTACATAAGATAAGATAAGCCTTTATTAGTCCCGCAATGGGGAAATTCCAGGATTGCAACAGCACAGGGATAGCAACACTCAAAGCAACAATCAGAAGGCAAGAAAAAACAAGAGCAGCTAGTATACATATGTACATATTACTATAAATTTATATATATATATATATATAGACACACAGTGCGGAGCATTGTGGTTGGTGGATGTGCAGCAGAAAGTCTAAGTTCTCTCTCCGCGGATGCGGCGGGCCAGCTGGATGTCTTTGGGCATGATGGTGACCCTCTTGGCGTGGATGGCGATCAGGTTGGTGTCCACGAAGAGACCCACCAGGTAGGCCTCGCTGGCCTCCTGCAGAGCCATGACGGCGGAGCTCTGGAAGCGCAGGTCGGTCTTGAAGTCCTGAGCGATCTCCCTCACCAGGCGTTGGAAGGGCAGCTTACGGATGAGCAGCTCCGTGGATTTCTGGTAGCGACGGATCTCTCTCAGAGCCACGGTACCGGGCCTGTAATGGTGAGGCTTCTTCACTCCGCCGGTGGCCGGAGCGCTTTTTCCGAGCAGCCTTGGTGGCTAGCTGCTTCCTGGGGGCTTTTTCCTCCAGTAGATTTACGGGCGGTCTGCTTGGTTCTTGCCATCGCTCTTTATTATTCTGTCTTATATTTCTTGCACGCCACCTAAACTCCAGCCCGGCACCTGCGTCGTTTCCGCTACAGTTCCTCGGTATGTCGAATTTCTCCGTTAGCACCGGGTGGCGGTTGAATGCTAGCTAGCTCTTCCCTGCTGTATCGTCTCCTGCTGTAAACAGAAGCTCCGTCCGCCGACTCGGGAGACCTTTGGGGCGATCTGTGTGTCCATGATATATATATAGAGTGAAAGGTGTAGAAAGAAGAAGGAAGATTAAAAAAAAAAGGCAGTTGCAAAAGGCAGCCAACTCGTGTGGCGCCGCCCGTCCGGCAGAACCGGGACAGTACATGGACATACTTTTCAGTTGGCCAACATTTCTATTAAAAATCCTTTATTTAAAATTAATTTTATGTAATATTCAAATTTTTGAGAAACTGAATTTGGGGTTTTCATTAGCTATAAGCCATAACCATCAAATTAAAGAAACAAATACTTTAATTACACACAGAGTGATATATTTAATCTATATAATATAGTTTAATTTTTTGAATTAAATTACTGAAATAAATCAACTTTCCAATGACATTATTATTTATTGAGATGCACCTGTATATTCAATAATATATATATTATTTTCTTCTCTGAGTAAATACAAAAACAACCATCTTTAATTAATTCAGACATCCTCAACCGTCTGTAATTAACACAAAGAAGAAATGTCCACATGTTCTGAAAAGTCCCATCAACAAACATTTTTAAACAAACATTTGGTTGCAATGCTCTCCTTCTCTGTGTTTTCCCCTCATCTCCCGCTTATGTAAAGGAAGTGGGGTTGAGACCGTTAGTGGTGACATAAAATTAAATCTGCAAATTATTTTATTGTTACATTTAATTGGGATATTTCTTTGCAATCATACTAATTATGTGGACAAATAAACAAGTCCTATTCTTGATGTAAAATTCCGAGTCCATTTTGTCTGAGACCAAGACAAGATGAAGTAAAAATGACTTGGATTCCGAGACGAGACTGAGACCTTGAAAATATTGTCTCAAGACCAGTCTCGAGACCAAGACTGATCTTGAGTACTACAACACTGCCCATGAATGAGACTTGAATATCCATGTGGTAAAAGTGAATTTGTTACAAAAGGGACAAAGATAAGTAAATGTGCAAGTATGTTTATTTATTTGCGCAACCTTCTTTAATTGTTATAAGATCATGGACCCTATTATGACAATCTGAGGTGGGCATTTGTGCCACACTTTCTGCCCTGTGCCAGTGCTTTCGTCAGTTTCTGTCAGCGCATTGCCTGGTTTTCAGCTATGTGCCCTTGCCACTGAAATGCTAATAGACTATGCAGGAGGGGACTAATTTGAAGTGGATGAGGCTCAGTGCCAATTTTGGGATGTTGTTATTAAAGTGCATTTTATTCTAATGAGCTTTTGATCTGTAAAAAGCAGGTCTGAAGTCCACAGCACATTATCAACCGCTATTTCAGCAGTGCATTTAAAAGGCATGAATACACATGTATGCCTGTTCCTACACCGGGGCTAGAATTTCTTAGTGTCCCCAATTTTTGACAGACTGATTTTGTAAAAATCTGTCACAGTCCCTTACCTGATCTTACATTCATTCATTCATTCATTCAGGTGGGTTTACCCCACCTCTCTCCCAAAGTTGCAGGGGTAGGCTCCAGTCCCTCACCTCCATGCGGCTGGCTGAGTTTTAACAAGAACATCAAAAGTGTGCAGTGCACACCGATAGCCATCATTACCTAATTTATGACAGTTTTATCCCTCTCCATTCACTGTCATTCTGTTAACACAGTGATTGAAAATAACTGGGCTGGGGAGATGGAGGTTTGTGCTTCTCTGCTTAGACTGCTTGCCCCCATGATCCAGACCCCCCAGATAAGCGGTAAATGATGGATGGATGGATTTAAAATGAAAGTAGAAGCAGATTTTATTTGAGCTCATCAAGAGATATCCCTACATTTTTTCCTATTTAAAATACAACAATTTCGCATTCAACAGAGGGACTATTAACAGACCACTATTTTTGTTTTGTTGTAACATCACCTCTTTGATTTTTATTCTACATTTTATAAAAATTCCACCTAAAAATGTTTTCAACTCTCATTGAGAGACCAAATGTGGTCTTTCCAGAATGTGTCATTCATGGTTTTTGGATTTGTTGCCAGGTATGTGAAAGGTTATCCCCCTAACTCTCCGTACATCGGGAGCTCGCCCACCTTGTGCCATCTGTTAGTTGAAAAAGCCCCGTTTTGCTGCCTACGTCTGGACCAGGTGGGCAGTTGATGTTCCTTCAACTTAGTTACTCTCCTCTGTTTCTGTAATTCACATCTTAAAAGCAAATCTGAAGTACTTGATTTTTTTTTTCTCAATTCAGGGGTGCAGGCACAACAGCTTTGAGGACGCCAAGGCTTACGGTTTCAGAAACAAGCTCATCATCGTGTCGGCCGAGACTGCAGGAAATGGCCTCTATAACTTCATAGTGCCTCTAAGAGCTTATTACCGACCAAGAAAGGAGCTCAACCCTATTGTTTTGCTGTTGGATAATCCGTAAGTTTACCCTAAAACCTCCCCTTTCTCTTCCTTCACTCTGTCTTTGAGCGTTTCACACTGGGAGATGTTATGTATGTTAAAAGCTTGCGTCAGACAAGCACTTAGGACAAGGCTGTGGAGGTGGGACTCCATTGTCAGCCCTGATGTTAGGTTATTGCTGCCGCTGTTGCTCACTGTGACGGTATGTTTGGAACGACAAGGAAAAAAAAAAATCCTGTGCTCTGTACCTTCAGATGGTCACCATGGTAACTTGCATTGCCTTGAACCTGAATGATTTAGATTGCCACAAGGGGAGGAAAAGAAGGAGAAAATTATTTCTTTCGAGTGCACTACTTATGCTTTCATTGGCGGCCCTGATGTGTCCCTTTTCGGCCCCCGCATACCAGCTCTCTGGACTCTCTTAGAAACAGACACATAACAATAACTGTGCCCCTCTATCACGCCGTCTCTCACTCTCCCTTCCTGTTGCATGGATACAAATACAAAACACCCACGCACTTACGGCAGCCTTGGGTCTGTAGTCAGCAGGACTGGGCAGATGCATAAAGTAGTGGTGTGTCAGGGGCGGCGGTGGAAGACAGGCAGAAATAAAGCAGATTAATCTGAGTGCGCTGAGCAGCAGATGGACTCAGGAACCAAGGACTTAAAGTGAGCTAAGTGACTCTTCTGGGGAAGGCCCGTACTTACTGTTGCACATCATCAGACTGGAACTACACTCATCCAAACGATAGCCATGAAGATGTAAGCCAGGGGACCACCATTTCACCTAAACTTTATGGTCACTTGTAAAGTGTAAATGATGGTTTATGTCAAAAATCCTTCCTTGTTCTTGGCATTTATTGTGAAGCGAACTCTTGGTTGAAAAACCTTCTGCAGTTAAGCAATATTACAGGAGAGGGAGTGTGGTATCATGAATACAGCCGTGGACAAAATTGTTGGTACCCCTTTGTTAATGAAAAAAAACCCCCACAATGGTCACAGAAATAACTTGAATCTGACAAAAGTGGTAATAAATAAAAAATCTATGAAAATTAACCAATGAAAATCAGACAATGCTTTTGAATTGTGGTTCAACAGAATTACTTTAAAAAACAAACTCATGAAACAGGCCTGGACAAAAATGATGGTACCCCTAGAAATGATTGAATATAATGTGACCATAGGGACATGTTCAGCCAAGATGTGTCCTCTAATTAACATCACAGGTGTCTACAAACTTGTAATCAGTCAGTCGGTCTATTTAAAGGGTGACAAGTAGTCATTGTGCTGTTTGGTGACATGGTGTGTACCACACTAAACATGGACCAGAGGAAGCAAAGGAGAGAGATGTCTCAGGAGATTAGAAAGAAAATTATAGACAAGCATATTAAAGGTAAAGGCTATAAGACCATCTCCAAGCAGCTTGATGTTCCTGTGACTACAGTTGCACATACAGTATTATTCAGAAATTTAAGATCCACGGGACTGTAGCCAACCTCCCTGGATGTGGCCGCAGGAGGAGACGGATAATACGAATGGTAACAAAAGAGCCCAGAACAACCTCTAAACACATTCATGGTGAACTCCAAGGTCAAGGTACATCAGTGTCAGATCGCACCATCCGTCTTTGTTTGAACCAAAGTGGACTTCATGGGAGACGACCAAGGAGGACACCACTGTTGAAAACAAATCATAAAAAACCCAGACTGGAATTTGCCAAACTGCATGTTGACAAGCCACAGAGCTTCTGGGAGAATGTCCTATGGACAGACGAGACAAAACTGGAACTTTTTGGCAAGGCACATCAGCTCTATGTTCTCAGATGCAAAAATGAAGCATACCAAGAAAAGAACACTGTCCCTACTGTGAAACATGGAGGAGGTTCTGTTATGTTCTGGGGCTGCTTTGCTGCATCTGGCACAGGGTGTCTGAAATCTGTGCAGGGTACAATGAAATCTCAAGACTATCAAGATATTCTAGAGAGAAATGTGCTGCCCAGTGTCAGACAGCTTGGTCTCAGTCGCAGGTCATGGGTCTTGCAACAGGATAATGACCAAAAACACACAGCTAAAAACACCCAAGAATGGCTAAGAGCGAAACATTGGACTATTCTAAAGTGGCCTTCTATTGCAGTGATTGCCTCAAAAGGTTGTGCAACAAAATATTAAGTTAAGGGTATCATCATTTTTGTCCAGGCCTGTTTCATGAGTTTATTTTTTAAAATAATTCTGTTGAACCACAATTCAAAAGCATTGTGTGATTTTCATTGGTTAATTTTCATAGAATTTTTATTTATTACCACTTTTGTCAGATTCAAGTTATTTCTGTGACTATTGTGGGTTTTTCTTTCATTAACAGAGGGGTACCAACAATTTTGTCCATGTATATCAAGGCGCAGGTATCTAAGGCTGAATCACTGCAGTTATACAGTATATTGTCGTGGTAGAAAAGTTTGGGCCAGATGAACTCTATCCACACACGATTTATAATTCAACAGGTCTTGTGATAAGGTTCCCAAAACATCTTGAAGAATAATTCAATAGGCAGTAGAACTCCTTGCAAATGTGCTTGTACTTGTACCACACAAATATAAAACAAAACACAGAGTCCTCCTCCCGGTAAGGGCAAACTGACTCATACATTTGAACAGCCCTTATTTTTATAGACGGATCATAAGAGGAAGGGGGAACCACCCTTTACTTGTACTTTTGACCTCTAGCTGATTCTCTCACAGCTGGGCACTAAGCATGATTCTAGGGACTTTCTGTGTGCCTGTTTTTGGCAACGGCATCCCTTCACTCCCCCTCTTCGCCCATCTGGTTTTCTTGTCCAGGTGCAACAACTGTGTGTGTCTGAATAATAGGAGCCATCAGCCCCTCCCAGCATTCACTGTCTGTGGGGGTTATCTCACGTCAAGGTCTGACTTTAACTATGCATTTGTAGATCAGAATAATGTTGGAATCACAATTGTTTATCATAACCATATGCATCATATTTTACCCCATTTTTCACATAGTCTACTGTAATCATTATTTGCTATTTAAGTTTAATCTGGGATTCTTAATTGCATTCTAAGTTTTGTTCTACAATATTCATGATACCACACTCTCTCTCGTGTAATGTTGCTTTTATACAACAGTTCCACAAGCAGTGTCATGTCCTGGACTTGGTTTGAGACCATGTTCGCATTTTCTGTTGGGTTTTTTGGGTTTGCCACTGTTTGCATTTAGTTATTATTTGTTTCCCTGTTTTCTTTATCGCTAGCTTGGCTTTTATTTTGAAAGAGTTCTTTGTTTTTTCCTGTTTGGCCAGTTCTTTCCCATATGTTACCGTTCACTGGATGCTACATGTCCACTAGTTCTGTTGTTTTTCTGCTTCCCATTCATTGTGTATTGGAAATGCAACAGAAAGCATTTGGGCCCAGACCGGTGAAAACCGGACTGTGTTATGCCTAGTCACCCGTGGGTTCCCCTACAGCTCATTTGTGTAAACATTACGATGATGATTTTTTCCGTACGGTCATGTACCGGAGGCAGCGCTATCGTCCTAAACTTTTAAACCAGCGGTTTTTGATGTCAAATAACGACAGATTAATTAACTAAACCTACTATTTCTCGCACAAAGTGATGTTAGAAACACTTTTTGCTGGTTTGTTTTAGAGATATGGAGACCAAGGATGCCATATTGTCCGGTAGCAACCGAGAGAGCTGAAGACCGCCCGCGGACGGACCTGTCGACCAATCCAGTGAACCACCCAGCTGGAGGAAAAGACGAGAAGGGGGGGGGGCAGATCTTTATATTACCTATTGTTATGAAGACATGAAGGAGAAATTAATAACCGCTGTTTCGGGCAACCCGATACTATATGACCAGTCCTTGCCGTCATATAGAAACAACATACAAAGGAACGAGGCGTGGAGCACAGTAGAACATGGGCTCATCCAGCCGACCAGGTGGTCAAATTCGCCATGCATTGTGTGGGTCTGTAGGATTGGGTGAACCCAAAACCGGTGGCGACGACGACAAAGTCGCCTTTTGTAGAGCAAATATACCAGCACTATTAAAAACAGACTTATTAATCTGCTCATGGTTAATAATGACTATTCCAGCATTTCCTCCCACATTGCTCTGACTCCACCTATCCGAGAACTCTATTGGCCCCATGCCCACACCACTGTCCTGCACCTCAACAGTTCTGGTGACCAGTTCCTTCCCGAAAAATCCAGACCAGTGGACACGTAGTGTTAGTTAATTATTGCTCTCAGCTGTCCTTGGTTTGATTAATTTCTATGTCCCTATATATACCTGCTGTCTTTTGTTTCTCCCCGTGGCATCATTGCAGTATCTCCCTCTGGTCCCGCTTCATCGTCTGCAAGTGTTTAGCGTTATCCGTGCCGTTTGTGTTTGACAGCCCATGAGCTGCTTTTTGTTTGTTCATTTGTGTTTTGTAAATAGATCATCTTGCACTGAAGTCCGTCCCACCTGAAGGAGTTATTATTCCTGTTCTGCCGGAGGTTATATCTGACAGAATGATGCCACCTAACAAGGACTCTGTGGGCACGGATTTCAGCATGTACGGCCTAGACGAGGAGGAGTGTTAGGCTGTGGAATTATTGGAGGACTTTATCTTGGACGCTTGCACTTCCCATACTCCCGAGGTAGCCCTGAGATTTCTGGATGGCGCGGCAGGGGTAATAGAGGCACACCCCAGCCTGCGGAGCTATCCGGGACTCGTGGGTCTCCTCATCTCCATTCTCAACCTCCAGCATATGCTCCGCAGGCTGATGAGAAGCTCTCCCCCATCTGTACCTGTGTCGATGAAGACTCATCCCCTGGTGCAGACGCCTTCAGCTTCTCGCCCCTCACCTGCGCCGGGGTCCTCTCCACGCTGCCCTCCAGCTCCGGTGCCTCCACTCCGCCTTCTGCCAGCGCTAGCCTCCGCTCTTCGCCGTTCCCTGACGCTAGCTCCTCGCCGCTTCCCGGCTGCTCTCCGCCAGACAAACTCCGCTGCCACACAGAGCATCGGGATGGAATTCCAGGCTCCTGAGCATGCCGCTCACTAGCTGCCTTCATCATCATCATCATCTGGGTTCGCCACACTGTGTTTGTCTGAGCAATCCGATCCTCCTGGGCCTTCAGAGTAGTCCGCTCCACCCGGGCCATCAGAGCAGTCCTTGGAGAAGTCCGCTCCATCATTGCCGTCATCGGAGCAGTCTGCTCCATCATCACCATCATGCCATCATCGGAGTAGGCCACTCCATCATCATCATTTGAGGTCAGCGCTCCCCAGCTGCTGGCTCCTGAACTTAAAGCTCCTGTATTGTTATCTCCTGAGCAAAAGACTCCTGTGTTGCTTTCTCCAGGGCAAAGGGCTCTTATATTGTCATCTTCAGGGTACAAAGACCCTATTTTGTCATTATCTCCTGAAGTGAAAGTTCCTATGTTGTCATTATCTCCTGAGGTGAAGGTTCCTATGTTAACTCCTGTGCTAAAAGCATCTGAGCTCAGCATGCCCACAGCGTCCTGCTCATCTGTCTAGTGGTCCTTGGACTTGGGTAGGCCACCTGATGCGCCCTACTCTTCCCTCTCACTTCCGCCTCCCAAAGAGAGCAGACGCTTTTTTCTTCTCTCCAGCTCTGACTTTTCATCTCCTTCCTCCTCTAACTAACTGGATCCCAGCTTGCTATCGTCTGTCTGCGTGTCTCTACTGCTGATTATCGAACGAAATTATGGATTTAATAAGCTGGGCTTTGAACGCAATTGACACTATTTTTTCAACGAGGAAAAGTGCCCCGGGGGAGGTTGTTTGCCCCGCAGGAACGGCTGCTGCGGGCTATTTGAGGGACACAAGTAATTGGAAACTCTTGTGCCTGTCTGATCTTTCCATCGAAGATGTCGAAGATTTGTACGTCTTCGTAGTAATGGTCATCAGGATCGTTCTGATTGGATCTGGGATTGTCCTGGTGTATCGTAAATTGATGAAGATGGACATAGCCTATCAAAATGCTGGCCAGGCGAGGCTTAACCATCAAATTGAAAAAATGGAGAGGACTCTGACAGCGGCAAATGGAGAACTGTCTAGGAAAATGGATTACATTATGATCACGCTGAGAGCCGTCCATGAAGGATTCAACGTCCAGCACTGAAGGATTAAAGTACTGAATCTTTAAGAGAATATAAAGTTTCTTTCTCTGGGATCAGTACTATTCGACTAATCTGACCCCCTCACACAAGTCCTCCAGATTATCTGCAGTTTTTTGTTTCCAAAACATTTGAGCTGCATTGACTCTACAGACAGTCAGCTGCATGGCTCAAGGACAAATGCCAGCAGCTAAGACAAAACATCTCCTGCCAAAGAGACTTTGTTGTTCTTAACTGATACAACACCTACACTCAACACTACACCCACACTGACTCAAAAACTGATGAAAAAGATCACTCACTCACTGCTCTCTTTGTGTCCTTGTGTACATTCTTGTCTGCTAACTGTGCATTGAGGGCTTTTTTTCTTGTAATCATAATATTGATCATATATGACCGGTATTCTGACAATCAATGGTTTTTTGCTCTTTCCTATTGTGTTATCCTTTTCCTCCCTATGCATCCTGTACCCATCTGATGACAGGCGCGTTTTTCAGACACTGCCGCGTCACCGGAAATGCAGGTCGTTTTCTGTGTCAAGTCAAATCCCTCGTATGTTATCAGTTGTTTACTGTTAATGTACTTGGCAATAAATCTTTTCTGAGTTCTGAGTTCTTCCGTCTGGTGGCCCTTGGACTTTGATAGGCCACCTGACGTGCCATGCTCATCTGTCTGGCGGTCTTTGAACTGGGGTTGGCCACCGGACTCACCGGGTTATATGGTCTGGGGACCTATGGACTTTGAGCGACCCCCTGACCCATCCTGCTTCTCCGTCTGGTGGCCCATGGACTTTGGTAGGCCGCCAGATGCGCCATATTCCTCCTGTTGGTGGTCTTGGGACTTTGGCCGGCCACCTGATGAACATTTTTCTGTTTTGTTTATGTTCTTGTTTTGCCCTGCTGTGCCTATGTCCTCCTCCTCCCACCTGATTGGGGTGTTCTTTGTTTTATTTTTGGGGTGTCTGGAATCCCCCCTTAAGCAGGAAGGGGGGCACTGTCATGTCCTGGACTTGGTTTGAGACCACATTTTCTGTTGGGTGTTTTGGATTTGCCACTGTTTGCATTCAGTTATCATTTGTTTCCCTGTTTTCCTTAGCTCTAGCTAAGTAGGACCAGTAGTGATTACTGACTTGGACTTTGCTAATGATATTGCCTTGACCTCTGACACAGTAGAAAAAGCCAACAATCTACTACAGCTGTCCTTGGTTTGATTAATTTCTTTGTCCCTATAAATACCTGCTGTTTTTCATTTCTCCTCGTGGCATCATTGTAGTATCTCCCTCCGGTCCCTCTTCATCGTCTGTAAGTGTTTAGCATTATCTGCGCTGTTTGTGTTTGACAGCCCCCGAGCTGCTTTTTGTTTGTTCATTTGTGTTTTGTAAATAAATCATCTTGCACTGAAGTCCATCCCACCTGAAGGAGTCATTATTCTTGTTCTGCCAGAGGTTATATCTGACACACAGCTTGCTAAATGATGTTAATACAGGACAAAATATTGTGAATTTTGTTTGTTTAATCAGTTTTTTACTCTGTTGAGAAAAATAGTCCCTTCCAAATATGCCCAGTTAACTGCTGCTAAGCACATCAATGAGCATAATATAAAAAATAAAAGGTATTGTCACTTCACACACACATGTAACCAAATTAAATATTGATCAGTGCCAAAGTAATTGTTCATATAAATACCATTCACCTGTTTGAGCAGACTTTGTGGGTCATGTGACTCGTGCCAGCAACTAGTTAACTTGTTAGCTGTGTTGAGGGAGTCATTTGCGCAGCCACAATTGTGTTATCACCACATACAGATTACAAGTCTCTGATCAGGATAGTAAATACAACTTTAGCTTGTCCATTTTGTCATCCGTTCCTCATAAATGGTCTAGCTGACGCAAACAGTGGTTAGAGGCGAACAGTGATTTAGCTCCGGTCCATTTCCGTGTTAGTTTCTGCGTAATTTGATAGCTTTTTCTTGGCATTTTCAGATGGAATAAAGAGTCCATCACCACAAAGGTAATATAGTTGGCTAATCAAGATTCAAAGGCTTTATAAAAGACAAATAACAGAGTGGACCAGGCTGAGGACCGAATAGTGGAAGCGGAGGAAAGATTAAAAGGACTGGAAGAAACTATGCTGGAATTACTTAAACTACAGACAAGACTGGAGGCTAAGCTAACCAACCAGGAAGGAAGACTAAGAAGGGACAACATAAGAATTCACGGTCTAAAAAAGGGAGTCAAAGACAATTTCGCCACAGTAGCTGTATGCGTGGAAACTATATTGAGGGAAAAGTTGGAAATTCCCCAAACCATCGACTTGAAAATAGGAAGGGCGGACAGTTAATTAGCCCCGAGGCTGTCAGTGGAAGCCCCCCACAATCGGTGGTGGTGAAATTTTCCAGCTTCAAAACAAAAGAAGAGGTTTTGAGACTGGCCTGGCAGAAAAAAGGGTTTGTGCACCAGGAAAGAAAGGTTTTTGTGGAGCATGACTACACTCCGGAGGTCCTTAAAAAATGTTGAGAATACAATGAAGTTAAAAAGGTATTAATAAAGAAGAAACTGTGTTTTCAAACCCCATTTCTGGTGAAGCTGAGGGTTTTTTATGGAGAAGAGACGTGTCTCTACAACTCAGCGGAGGAAGCAACCAGAGATATGGTGAGAAGAGGGCTCCTGGTACCGGTGTACAAACCCGCAGCAGACCCGATTGAAAGAATCAAGGCCCAGATGTGGCGCACACAGAGACCTTCAAAATCCATGAGCCAACAGCTGGAAACCCAGCGCCAGGGCTATAAGGAAAAACTGGACGCTTTCAGGAGGGAATGACGATACTTTTAGTCAATATGCACATCCAACCCTCCTCCTACAAGGTAACAAACATTAAAAGAGATGCAGAATCTCCAAATAGAAGGTGGTAAAACAATTTATGGGACAGTCATAATATTGGAAACAAGTATGTCAAAAAAAAGCTTGTTAAAATAGAAATGTGACAATGAACCTTATGACCTCTCCACACTAACAGATATTGTGTTACTGTGATTGGTGGTGTGATGGCGGTGGGCGGGAGCACATAATTTTATAGGGTATAGGCATAAAAAAAAATATTCTATACATGTTTGGGTTGGGATCTGAAAGTCATGTTAAAAACATGGGACAACTTCCAAGGGTAAGAGAGGGCCCTCAACATGTAACAAAGTTTAAGGAATTTCCCTCGGAGCCAACACACCATCAAGGCTCCTCTAAGGTCGCTAAAAAGACCTCAGTTCAGGAAGATCCTTTGACAGTTTTATGTTCTAAAGTTCTTTATACTGTGTTCTTAATGTTCTTTCAGTTTTTGAGTAGCATAAGAGAGGGTCACTATACTATTGTACTAATTAAGACAATATAATGGAGAAACAGAGTTTGACAAAAATAATCTCATATAATGTAAAAGGGATCCTTAATCCAGTTAAAAGATCCAACATTCTAGGCAAAAGGAAAAAGGCAAAGCAGGAATAATATTTTTACAAGAGACCCACTTAGCAGACTTGGAACACACTAAACTTAATGGACAAGGGTTTAAATTGATTTCCTCATCTTCATATAAATCAGGAAGGAGGAGGGGGGTAGTGACATTGATCTCAAACAAAATTATATTTGAAAAAAACTCAGAACACAAAGATAAAGAAGGGAAATTTAGCATGGTACTTGGTCGGCTAGTGGGAGAAGATATCACCCTGCTGAATGTATATGCACCTCCAGGGTCCAACTGGAAATTTTATAAAAATGTATTTGATCTAATGATAACCAAAGCCCAAGGTTTAGTGATATGTGGTGGAGACTTCAATCTAAGACTGAATCCATACTGGGATGCATCAGGTAATTCTCCACATCAAAATAACACTCAAAGTAGAAACATTAGGATGCTACTAAATGAAATGGGAATCTATGAAGTGTGGAGGGAATTCAACCCCAGTATAAAAGATTATATATTTTACTCAGCACCACATTCATCATATTCTAGGACTGACTATTTTTTATGTTTAATAGAGACATTGGGAGAGTAAGAACGTGTAAAATAGGACTGATGAATCTCTCTGACCACAGTCCAATCTATATGGACTTAAATATCCAAAAATACACAAATAATACATTTTCTTGGAGGTTAAATTCAAATGTGCTGAAAGGACCACTGAAAAATGAATTGGAGTCAGATATTCTCAGATATTTGGAAGAAAATAATAGTGGGAAAGTGTCCCCTTTAATGTTGTGGGACGCATGCAAGGCTGTAATAAGGGGAAAGATTATTGCAAAACTGGCACTTCAAAAGAAATTGAGACAAGAAAAACTAAACACATCAGAATCAGAACTTAAGAAACTAGAAAGAGAGCATAAAGACAACACTCAATCAAGACAACACTCAATCTAATGACTCACTCAAAATTAAGGAAATAAAAAACCAAATAAATTAGATATACTTTACAGAAATTCAGAAGAAACTTACATTTCTGAAACAAAAATATGAAGGATCTAGGGATCTAAGATCAATTAAAAAAAGGTGGCGGAAAGGGAATGAAGATGAAAGAGAGGCCCTAAATGAGTTAAATGGAGAGTTGCGGAAGAAATTGCTACAACTTTGCAGGGCAGAAACAAGCTAGAGAAAGCAGAGAGAGAAGCAGCGACAGAGGAAGGCCTTTTTTAGTAACCCCTTCAGGTTTATAGCCAATCTCCTCGGCAATCCCAAAAGTGGAAGGCTGATGTGTTCAAAAGAAGAAGTTGAGGAAAGTGTGGCAGCGGCACATGGGGATCCCAATAGAGACGTCCCATTGGGAGATTGCCCTTTCCAACTGCCGCCACTTAAGCCACACTTCCCTTTCAATATAGCAGACTTCACTTTTGAAGAAGTAAAGGATGTAGTGAAGAAAGCCCGGGCAGGTTCTGCTCCAGGACCATCAGGTACAACTTATAAAATCTATAAAAACTGTCCCCGCTTGTTGAGAAGGCTGGCAAAACTGCTACGAGTTCTTTGGAAGAAGAAACAAGAGCCCTGGTTTTGGACACTGGCTGAGGGCTGCTTTGTTCCTAAAGAATTAAATTCATCTGGACTTGACCAGTTTCGAGAGATTTCCCTCCTAGATGTTGAAGGGAAGATATTCTGGTCCATCATTGCTATTGCTGTCTTCTTCCGGCTTTCAGAGAGAGCAGTCACATTTTCATTCCTCTCCTCCTCTCGCCTCCCTGATGATCTGATCCCAGACACTGCTTCGTCTGTGTCTGTGTCTCGCTCCTTCTCGCTGATCTCAATCCAAACGGAAAACGGAAAAAATGGAATTTGAGGCTTTAATGCAATTGACACCACCTTTTCAACAGGAAATCGGGCCCGGGGGAGCCCAAATGTGTGACTCATGGTTAATTGGAACTCATGTGTCTGTGTGATTCGACTGAAGATGCAGAAGACATCTATCTGTTTGGATATGATCGCAGGATTCTACTGTTTGGCTCCGGAGTTTCCTAGTGTATTGAAAATTAATAAAGTTGGAAGAGCTGGTCAAAATGCGGATCCCGGCGAAGCTCCTTCAACAATTCGACCAGCGATTTAAGCCTGTGAATTGAATTGAAGTATTTGTGATGCACAGAATCGCAGGAGAGTGGAAATTACTATGCTCCAAGTGACTGTGCTCATCTGGCCTTGATTCGACGTCCTTGGGAACTCGTTCCTCCAGGTGCAGAGATTGTGCTGGAAGGTGTTTTGGCTTCTCTTTAACCCAAACAATAACAACAATTGCTGTTGTTCAGCAAACCGGACTCTTCAAGGACAGCGCTATCATGTGTCTAATACAGAACTTTGCCATCTGGCATGCACAAAGAGAAAAAGACTCTGGGACATGCTTATCTGTGTTTTGAATACATGAACATAACAACCATCCGTTGCCAGGAGGCACCCCTTTGTTGTACAATAGCAACTGATACACTCAACACTGCACTCACACTGATTATTACATGCTGACTACATACACTGGTCTCTCTTTGCTCCTCTGTATTGTGTGATCTGTATTAGTCAGCTAATTGTGCTTAGAGGGTTACTTTCTATGTAATCACAATTTAGATTATCTATGTAATCTTTATTTTGATTAACTATGTTTTTTCTCTCTGCCCATTGTGTCATTCCCTCCCCCATTCCCCCCTCTTTACCCTCCACTGATGACAGGCACCTTCAGGCTGCCGCGGCCCTGGGATGCGCTTCTGCGCGCCCAAGGTCAAGTCAAATTCCTCGTATGTTTATTTTGTAAACATACTTGGCAATAAAGTGATTCTGATTCTAAGCGGTTAATATCATATTTACTTACTAATAAGTTTGTTGACACAAGTGTCCAAAAAGGAGGCGTCCCGGGATACTCTGGTTGCTTGGAGCATACGTCAGTGATTAGCCAATTCATTAAAGAGGCAAAAAAGAATAACACCACCCTCTCTGTTGTCTGGCTAGACCTTGCCAAAGCTTATCCAATTGTACCCCACCAACTGATCCGTAGAGCACTGGAATACTACCAAGTACCATCAGAGGTGATTAAGCTTGTGATGTCCCATATGAATTTCCTGAGGATGAGGTTTACTGTTGGAGATTTTACCACCGAATGGCAGAGACTCGAAAAAGGCATCATGGCAGGGTGCACAATATCTGTGGCTTTGTTTGTGGCTTCTATGAATTTGATATTGAAGGTAGGAGGGATACAATGCAGAGACCCAAAAGCAGATGATGGCACTAGGCATCCAGCTTGTAGAGCCTTTATGGATGATATAACCGTAATGACTCCGTCAGTGCAAGGAATGCATTGGATCCTAGGCTCATTGGAGAAGATGGCAGCTTGGTCACGAATGCAGTTTAATCCAGGAAAGTCTAGGAGTCTGAGCATTATGAAAGGAAAGCTGATGGAAAGCATTTTCAGCATCGAAGGGACTGTAATTCCATCAATTCAAGAACAGGGAGTACGATGCCTGGGAAAGTACTACGATTGTACCTTAAATGATAGGGGGAATTTAAAGCAGACCATGGCTAGTTTGTGTAGCTGGCTTAAGGCAATTGACAGAAGCCACTTGCTTGGGAGGTTTAAGGTATGGTGCTTTCAGTATGGCATCATACCCAGGTTGCAGTGGCCATTCCTGCTATATGATTTTGCTGTTACCAGAGTAGAAGCAATGGAGAGACTCTGTAGCAAATTTATTCGCAGATGGCAAGGAGTTCCCCCATCCTTCAGTTCAGTTAATCTCTACAGTAAGACTTCCAAGCTTTGCCTACCAATCTCATCAGTGGTGGAGTTCAAGGCCACTAAGGCAGGGTCTGTCTGTTCTCTGCTCTATTCTGATGATAAGAAGGTCAGGCATTCCAACACAGCCATTAAGTGTGGAAGGAAATGGAGACCCCAGGAAGCTGTCAGGGAAGCTGAAGCATACTGGAGACATGACAAAATCGTCAGCGTAGTTTGTCAGGGACGACTCGGGCTAGGAAATTACAATGGTAAAAGGTGGAGCAAAGCTGACACCAAAAGCAGGAGAAGATTCGTAGTACAGAGGGTCAGAGAGGAAGTGGAAGAGGACCACTGTGTGAAAGCCGCAGGGCTTGCCTCTCAAGGGCAGTGGATGCAGTGGAACCATGCACTTGAATGATCACTGTCCTGGAATGATATCTGGGGCACGGACCAGGGCAAGTTGGCTTTTCTTCTCTGTGCAGTGACTGATCTTTTACCAACACCAAGTAATTTAAAACTTTGGTACAAAGATGAGGATTCATCTTGTAAGCTGTGCAGTATGTCCCCTAGTACTTTGAATCACATTTTGACCGGGTGCTCTAGAGCACTGGGAGAAGGGCGTTACCGGTGGAGACATGATAAAGTCCTTGCAGAAATGGCAAAGTGGGTTGAATTTCAAAGGATTAGAGCCAACAACCATCAGGCAACATCATTTCAGGTCATTAGCTTTCAAAAGCCAGGAAATAAGTGTCCGAAGAAAACAACTGTCAGAATGCGCCCCTCTGTTTTGCATAAAGCATCAGATTGGGAGTTGCACGTTGACCTAAAAAAGAAGCTCGTCTTCCCAGAAGAAGTAGTAACAACCACTCTCCGCCCGGACATGATTCTTTGCTCTCGGAGTGCAAAATCCATTGTAATAGTTGAGCTTACCGTGCCTTGGGAGGAGAGGCTGGATATATCTCACGAACTCAAGAAGGAAAAATATCAGGACCTGGTTGATGAGGCTCGGATTAAAGGGTGGCACACTACTTTATTCCCCGTTGAGGTTGGTTGTCGTGGGTTTCCAGCTGCATCTTTGTATCATTTTTTACACAAGATAGGTCTGGAACCTAAACATCTTAGGAAAGCCATTGGGGATATAGCCTCAGTGGCAGAGGCTAGTTCAAGGTGGTTGTGGCTCACAAGAGACTGTGGTTGGAACCCTTCTGCAAGTGAAGATTAATCTTTGCTGCCCCACTCAGGCGAGGCGTACAGTTTCAGGGGCGAAACGCCGATGACCCTGAGACATCTGCTGATGATGCAGGAGGGATCCTCTAACGAAGTTCTGACCACTCAGCCACCAGGACTGTTAAGAAGAGAAACTGATGTTTCATCTATTTTGCTTTTGCAGTTTCTGCTTGTAGTAAAGCATCTTTGATGTTTATTTCTCTTATGAAAAAGGTAGCAAATCGGCAAAATTACTAGCCTATAAATTGAGGAAACAGCAAACAGAGAGAATAATTTACAAAATTAGAGACATGCCAAAAACATGCAAGTTAGGTTAATTGGCATCAAACTGGGGATTCTAAATTGTCCTTAGGTATGACTGTGAGAGTGAATGGTTGTCTGTCTCTCTGTGTTGGCCCTGCGATGGACTGGCGATCTGTCCAGGGTGTGCCCTGCCTCTCGCCCAAAGATGCTGGGATAGGCTCCAGCCCCCCTGCAACCCGAAAAGGATTAAGCGGAAGAAGATGATTGATTGAGACCCAATATTAAAGGAAATAAAAATTAGAATTCAGGAAATTCATAAAAGCTTTGAGAACTACTACAAGAACTTGTACTCCCTCAAAAAAACACAAAAGAGACACATCTGAAGCCTTCCTAGGTACATTAAATCTTCCCCAACTTTCTGAATCACAAAATAAAAAAACTACTGGCAGAAACCTAAAGAATTAGAAAAAGCAATTATGATACTTAAAGCTAACAAATCCCCAGGAGCAGATGGCTATACAGCAGAGTGGTACAAAACTTTTAAACAACAATCTCTTCTCCTGAAAACATTTTATCATGTCCTCCACACAGGGGAAATCCCCCCCCTCTTGGAGAGACGGGGTTATTGCAGTCATACCTAAACCTGGAAAGGGTAAGTTGGACTGCACCAACTACAGACCAATCAGTGTGTTCAATTAGGACTATAAACTTTTTACCGCAATCCTTGCCAAAAGGTTAGAAAATATACTGACAGACATAATTCATTTTGACCAAACGGGTTTTATAAGACAAAGATAGACACAAGATAACATTAGACGCACTTTACACGTAATTCATCATATAAAAAAATATAATTTAAATGCAGTCATATTGGGACTAGATGCTGAAAAAGCATTTGATTCGGTTGACTGGTCCTTCCTACATAGAATCTTGTCCAGTTTCAATTTTCATAGCAACTTCGTTAGAACTGTCCAGGCACTATATAAAAAACCAAGAGCTAAAATAAGGATAAATGGTAAATTATCATCATCTTTTGAACTGGAAAGAGGATGTCCTCAGGGCTGCTCGTTGTCCCCACTGCTTTTTGCGATCTTCATAGAACCCTTGAGCCAATGGATAAGACAGAATCTAGATACTGCCATGTTTGTTTCACATTATGCTCTGTAAATTTGATTGGGCAGTCATTTTGCCAGAAGAACAATGGAACACAAAGGATTTGTGGCAATTTTTTTCGAGCAAAAGAAGTAAATCAGTCATTTCACTAACAAGGATATTTGTACAGTTGCATCTTTTTTAGGTGTGGGACTTTATTTTTGAAAAATGTTCTCATGAATTTGTAACGTCTACTAGAACATTTGCATTTTTCTCACAAATGTACTAGTTTCTTATACATTGGCAACTGTTTTTGTCTTGAAAGTTTGCAGCTTTTTTCTTTGTCGCAGACTAAATGCTTCGATCCATCCACCTATTTTCCCCTGCTTATTTAAGGCGTTCAATGTGGAGGAACTTCCTCAGGATGTCCAAACTCCGTCCTCATCCTATCTCTAAATCTGAACTAACCTCTGTACCTCACAAATTATGAATGCTGGCGACCATAGCAATTTGGGAGTTTTGTCAGGGTTTGAAAAAGGCTATGAAGTAGTTCGCAAATAGTTTGTAAGGTCCCAAACAGTTTTTCTTGTAGCCAAAAAAATTTGAAAAAGTTTGATTTTTGGGGCCAAATGTATTTTTCTTCAAATAGTTGCAAATGGTTGTAAATGGTTATAATGCATTTGTAAATGGTTGTTACACATGTCACTGAAGTTCTTTTTGGTTTGCCTAGTAGTCAGCAGTAGCAAACCTTTACAACAAAATTGTTGGTGACCTTAAAAAGTGTGTGTGAACTGTTTTGCAGCCTTTTAGGAACCCTGACAAAACCCAGAAAGCATAACGTTCTTCAACGGCCCTCAGGATTCGCTGCTCCGTGAGATACTAGCTTGATTTTCGGCAAAAATTGTCAGCAAAGTAGGCGAATCCAAAAGTCATTCGGTTCGTCAGCATTTGCTGCTCTGTGAGATACAAACAAGTCTTACAGAGGAAACTCGTTTTTGCCACTCAGGAGTTCCTAGCCTCTTCTGGGCGAGGAACACGATCCCTCTTCGTTGATGTCCATGAACGGCTCCTGGTCTGACCACCTCCCTCGTGAATACTTTGTACTCCATCCTCCAAGGTGGCGAATTTTTGGGGGGGGGGATTTTTTTTTTTTTTTTTTTTTAGTAAATTTGTGACTTGCTTATAGTAATTTTTTGACTTTTGTTGTAAATTTATATTTCTGTTTAACCACTTGCGCTCCGTTGTTCCGCGGGCGGGCAAGTCTCTGCGTCCTATGATGCACGAGGGCGCACGAGAGCGCGCTCGTGCGCCCTCGTGCGCATGACGCATGATGGTGGTGATGGTGATGTAGTAGCGTCCAAGCGCCACTCAAAAAAAAACTGCAGAGACAGCCGCGAACAGATTAGTTCATCTGATTGACCTCTCATTCGACTAATAAGAGCCTTGAATTGGGTTTCTGAAACCTTGAAGAACCAATGAATGAAAATCTAGGAAGGAGGACCCGCCTACTGTGAACGCAGGAGCCAATTGAAGCACAGAAATTCTGGCTGGGTGAAGAGAGATTTACTGTTGCAACAGATGAAAACAAAGGACGCTGTACGAATCTACTACAGACCCAGGCTCACCCAGCAGCATGGAGAACACCCACAAGTGGGACCTGCACTCATTCCAGCAGAATAGACGGAGGCCGACGACAAAAGTCGTAAATCATTCGCCAAAACGGCAATAATGGAATTATGTTGATCGGGATCCACGAGCGGAGTAGCGTCGCGTTCGTCTGACAATGGGGGAAGAGATGTTCGCCGCGACTCTGCTGCTTTGAAGAGGTAAGGTGTTATAAGCTAAATTATTATTTATCCCTGAAAACTGTAATCCAAAAATGACTTTTGACCGATCGGTAAATTACAACTGTACTGCGCACGAAGTACGTGCGCCGCGATAAACGGTTCATTTGCCGTGTTCGGACCGTGAACGCCCCCCCCCCCCCGCTGCAGAAGAGGAGCGGGGGGGGGGGGCCACGGTCCGAACGCACCCCGGTCCGCGGGGGGAAGCATATCAGTCTATTCCATCATGTAGCGATGGCCCTCTTCTGTAGCGAGGGGGGGGGGCGTTCACGGTCCGTTCACGGTTCCCCCCACACACACACACACACAGTAGCGAGGGGGGTGGGGAGCCGCTGTGAAAGCATGCAAGGAGTGTAATCCGTCATGTAGAGGGCCGAATTTGGTCCTTGGTAGCGGGGGGGGGGGGGGAACGACCCCCCGCCCACACACACACACACACAGACACAGCCCTGAGTGTGACCTTTCATTAGAGCCTAAAATGAAGATTCTACATTGAATTATTCAAAAGTTACAGACGTTTTTCCAAACTGTGCCATTTGGCACAATTTGGCACAGTTCCAAAACGCCTGGGAACAGCCTGAGAACAAAGCTGTGTAAAATATTCATTTTTTGTGGTATTGTTACCAAATTTGGATCTCAGCTGGATAACACTTGGTTCTACATTTCTGTTGCATTTTCCAGCCGGATCGGACAGCTGTGTGTTATTTACAAGCATTTGTATCCAAAAAAACACTGTGTCCAATTTTTTTTTCTTCAAGTTCGGTATGTTTAGATGACTGTAACTCAGTGGCCGGAGCACGTAGAGAGATTATGTTTTTTTTGCCAAAAAATTCAAAGTGTTTTCTTTTAAATGAGACCAACCCCATGAAGATGCTGCAAAGGGTTGAATAACAGCTTTCGATTTACTTTGGGCACGTTATTTTTTGGCATTTTTAGGAAAATTGCCCGGAGTGCAAGTGGTTAAACTCTGTTTTTAGACTCTGTTGTTGGAGATTTGTAGTTTTTCCTCCTAAATTTGCAACTTCTTATGGTGAAGTTGTGATTTTATGATAAATTTACTACCTTTTTTCTTGTGAATATAATGGGCTTATTACTTGACATTTGCAGCAGCTAGAATGTGTCCCCAAATATTTCAGTGTTCAAACAGTTTCTGCTGATAGAAACTTGGACATTTGAGAAGCACTACAGTCCTCCTTAAGTTCCTTCTTAGTCTGATCATTGACAGCACATTGTGTTTGTCTATACTTGGGACTTAGATATAGATCAGATCACATTTTATGACTCATTAATGAAGAAAACCAGGTAATTCCAAAGGGTTCACATACTTTTTCTTGCCACTGTATATAAATTCTGGGAAAGCTGGTGGCTCAGCGACTGGCACTGATGCCGTTTCTAGTTAAGCAGAGTTTGCCATGTGGTTGTGTGGATTTTCTCTGGCCGCTTTGGTTTCTCCGACCTTGGTGCCTTCCTACCTGTCCTGGTTCTTCGCGATGCTTTCAAGAACTGACATTCATTTTCAAAGTAATCCTATGTTATGTTGTAAACCTCCACTATGCACACATATTCACATGGTTGAAAGTTCAGGTTGCTGCTACACATCAGATGTGACATTTACATCTCCTTTACTGGGTATTTGAAATGTAAAGTGATTTATAAATGCCATAAAATGTCACTCATAGCGATTTTCATTCTATGTCAATCACATGGCATACTTTAAAATAAACTGACTGAATTTCTGCCGGCAGAAAAGAAAACTTAGAAAGATTATTCGAACTATTGATGTATAATTTGTTGTTTTGGAATAAACTGCAATCCAAATGCCTGCATGCATTATCGTGTGTTTAAACAATCTATTTATTTCTATCTCACTCATTATACAGTGTGTGGCACATTAGAAAACACACTGAAGCTAATTATGATACGAATTTCTCTGCAGTCCTGATAATCACTTCCTGGAAGCCATCTGCTGTTTCCCAATGGTCTACTACATGGCTGGGTCCATAGACAAGTAAGACAGCCCAGTAATCTTCTCTGTTGTTACAGTTTTAATATTTAATTGGATTTCTGTTGTGTTCTTGGTGTTTTACTACTGTCCATGTGTGTTTTAGTTTGGACAGCCTGCTCCAGTGTGGTATTATCTATGCTGATAACTTGGTTGTTGTGGATAAGGAGAGTACAATGAGTGCAGAGGAGGACTACATGGCTGATGCCAAAACTATCGTCAACGTACAGACCATGTTCAGGTAACCAGATTTTATCACGTCTGACGTGTATTGTCATGGACATTCATCTCATGATGTCATATCACTATTGTTGATTGAGCCCCTATTATGGTTTTTGAGGCTTCCCCATTGCATCATGTAGGATTTTTTTGTGACATTATATGGTCTGCAAACAACCAGTTCTTCTCCCCCACAAAAACTAAGACTACGACTCGTTTGGATTTGCTGTTCTCATCATGTCATTACTTAACAGACCTGA
The DNA here is from genome assembly GCA_020510985.1 of Pholidichthys leucotaenia. Classification (NCBI taxonomy): domain Eukaryota; kingdom Metazoa; phylum Chordata; class Actinopteri; order Cichliformes; family Pholidichthyidae; genus Pholidichthys; species Pholidichthys leucotaenia. The sequence goes on from CM035850.1 coordinate 42,772,417, forward strand.
TACAAAGCTGCCCCGTGGCTAGTCTGGAGCATCCACTCCTCGGAGGAGAAGAGGAAGTTTCCCACTCAACTTTGGAGCCAGTGTTGCCAGATGGGAAATGAAGAAATATCCTACTGTTGCTTTAAAACTGTCGTATTTTCATCCAACCCATCGTATGTACTAAAATAGTTTGAAAAGTCACAGGCTAGGACAGTGCATTTAAAAACAAAACTATTCTATATGTATGGAAGTGCAGTAACCTAAGGAACAAATGCAGAGACTCGGCCATTTGAATTAAACAACTGCTGTACGCATTGTCACACACACCCATCCACACAGTGAACTGCACCTTTCTGCACAACCACTGCTTCCATCCTTAAACGTAGGGTCTAACTCCAGGCAGGGTGATAAAGCTGCTGTGACCAGTGGAGGTGCTTTGTTTTCTTACCAGTGTCCGTGTCTGTGAGGCTGGACTCTTATTTTAGTGACTTTTAGTACTTTTTTCCTCCGAGTCCGAACTCATGTTCACTGATTTTTTAAAAAAAATTTGTTACTGTGTCAGTGCAGCTGCCCAAACAAACGGGAGCTAAGTGCTGCTGATGTGATTTTTCACATTTGGCGGTGAGAAGGAGCCAGTCTGGTATGAGCTGATCAGCTATGAGTAGGCATTAGTTTCTGGTGATGTGTGGGTGTTCACAGAAATCAAAATGACATTTTTGGGGGGGTGCACAGAAATGCTAAAACTATCATATATTTGGCCTTTTTTAAAACTATTGGTCGTATATCATATAGGCCCTAAAACTATCGTATAAATACAATAATTATCGTATATCTGGCAGCACTGTTCAGAGCGCACTTAGCTTTGATACTATGCTACGCTTAGCTAGTGGCCTGATTGTGGGCTTTAAAGCTCTTCTCTGTAAATTCTAGCCACCCCACTAGACTTCTGTGGTCCCAGTCTGTTCATTAATCCACAGTTGATAATATATCACTTGTCATTATGGTTTGTTATTTTTTTCCCAGCATGACATCGGTACCGGAGCTGTTGGCATGGCTAGTTGAGGGATGCAAATTAGTGTGACCAGGGTTTTTATGGCTTTGTATGTGAATTGTAGTCACCATACTAGACTGGTTGTTCATTAATCCACTCTCATATTTTGTTACATTTTGGCTATGATAGCCAGGTAGATTTGGCTGCTCACATTAGCTGGTCTGAGCAGGATTTCTGACCGACCTCAAGGTCCACCTGCCAATTACAAACTGAGAGAAGAATCCGCTTGCCTTCAGCTGTGTCTCGACATCAGTTTTTAGCTCATTCTGGCAAAGCCGAAAGGAGCTAGTGTGATGTTGTGGTGTCTGTCTGTCTGACCATCTGTCCACATTTTACAGGAATCGCTACTCCTCCTAGGCGTTTGCCCCGATGATCGCCACACTCACTTACAGTGATCCTCAGGTGGGTCTGCATCCAAGTTGTGCTCAAGGTCAAAGGCCAGGAGATATGGGCACTTAAGTGATTTCATGGAAATTGCTAATCCTTCTAGGCAATTGCCCCAGTGGTTACCAAACTCATGCACAATGACCCTCAGGTAGGTTTGCATCCAGGTTGAGGTCAAGGTCATTGTCAAAGGTCAGAAGATCTGGGCATTTATGATTTTACAAAAAAACATTACTCCTCCTAGGCAACTGACCTTGACTTTAAACACATCCTAGATGGGTCTGTATCTAGGCTGTGCTTAAGGTCAAGATCAACGGTCAGGAGATCTGAGCACTCAGAGTGAGCTACTCTGTCATTGGCAGTCTGATGGTTATGGTAAATGGCATTCACTTATGAGGGGGAACTGAAAAGTTCATAGTGGTCAAATTTGACCAAATGTGGTTTATTTTTCAACACTGTCTCCCCTTCGTTCCACACACTTCTTCCATCGGTGTTGCAGCGCTTGGATCCCTGCGGTTGAAAAATAAACCACATTTGGTCAAATTTGACCACTATAAATTTTTCAGCCCATGAACTTTTCAGCCCCCCTCGTGTATAGCGCTTTTTACTCATCTCTGGATGACCAAAGCGCTTTACAGATCCTGCTGTCCACCCATTCACACGCACATTGACACACTAATGATGGCTGATGGCGGTTATTTTCTATATTTCATATCCACCTCTGGTAGACACCCATTTTTCCCAACCATATATTTAATTCATAGACATTAGTTTAGCTTATTTCATTATTTTTTATTATATTCTGGACCAGCCATTCACTCAGTCAGGGTTCTTTCTGTGCTTATTACACCCCATGGACCCCCACCACCACCACCAATTCATACATGGAGTGAAAGTAGGCCGCTTCGGTCCAGTGCTGAGTACCATGAAAAGATTCAATCGTGGTACAAAGTATCGGAAAGAGATTAGAGCAGCTGCCAAAACCCACACCAGCCAGTTTAAGTACCTGGTAATCACATCGGATGGAGGCAGGAGGAATGCAAGTACCTGTAAGAATTTAAAACTACTCTGACCAGTGCCCATGTATCACAACAGCTGAGGCTATAATCACTGTAAGTGTGATGGTGACAGTTAAACACTGAATGAAAGCCTGCGTGGCATGAAATAAGTGTCTAAAAATGATTTTAAAAGGTGTATTTAAAACGTTCTTTAGTTTCCTCCTCTTTTTCTCGCTCCAGGTTGTTTCCCAGTCTCAGCATCATCACAGAGCTTACTCATCCATCCAACATGAGATTCATGCAGTTCAGAGCGAAGGACTGCTATTCGCTGGCTCTCTCTAAGCTGGAAAAGGTGAATCAAATTGAGGGGGCTCACAGTGAATTAGAGTAGGCCTTGACATCCTTTCTGTTTTATGCATGTCCTGTCTCTCCCCCACAGAAAGAGCGTGACAAAGGCTCCAACTTGGCCTTCATGTTTCGCCTACCCTTCGCCGCAGGCCGAGTGTTTAGCATTAGCATGCTGGACACCCTCCTATACCAGGTTGGTCAACACCTACAGTGAAACGCATCATCTCAGATGAGTGTTCTCTGTAACAGGTGAAAGAAATAAACACATCTTACTGCAGCTGAGAAACGGTACCTAGAGAGACGGAGCAGCAAGACATGAGTGCCCTCTTGTGTTCAGTCACATAAATAGAAAAGTCTTTTGCTCTGGTGCTGTATGTTTAATCAGAATGTGTGTTGATTGTGATTATTTGTCAGTCTTTTGTGAAGGACTATATGATCCTTATTGCGAGGCTTCTTCTGGGACTGGACACCACTCCAGGATCAGGATACCTCTGTGCTGTGAGTTAGACTGGAAATAAAAAGCTTTTTTTAAACATCTGCTTTAGTGTCATATTTTGAATATAAGTAAACCAAACCCCTCTCTTGTTCTAGATGAAAGTCAAAGAGGAGGATTTGTGGATCAGCACTTATGGCAGGCTGTTCCAGAAGCTCTGCTCCTCCAGCGCTGAGATTCCTATCGGGATCTATCGAACAGAGTCACACATTTTCTCGACTTCTGAGGTGAGGTTTTGGAGCAGTTAGTTCAGGCTAATCATCCATGTTCAGTGCAGTGAAATGAAATATGTTATTGGATGTTTGTCTAGATCAGGGATGGGCCACTATCTGCCATGGAGGGCCATTGTACTGCAGGTTTTCTGTTCCACCCAGTCTCTTCAACAGTTGCTTCTCTAATTAGCAATTCTTGAAGCTCATCAGTGCAAACACCTGCTGAAGAGACTGAGTGGAACAGAAAATCTGCAGTGGAATGGCCCTCACTGCCCATCCCTGGTCTAGGTCACTTGAGTAACAAAATATTATCAACATACAATCATTTAGACATTCATACTGGGCGACGTGCTCTGTTCTGAGGCCTTCCATGGAAGGGCCATGTGTACTAAAGGTGTATGGAGCATAGCAATCCCTTTGAAAATAAAGGAAATATGAAAATAGGTTGGGGGTGGATTGCAGAGTGGCTGCAGATGCATGACAGCTGTAGGCTGATTTAAAAAAAAAAAAGCTTTAATTAGAAGTAGGGCTGGGCAATATACAGAATATGTTCGTTGTATCAGTACATTTGGCCACCCATGATTCATAAAATGCCTATATCACGCATATTGAGTATGATTTCAACTTGCTGTTCCACCCCCTCCCTCCCTCTTTTCGTGAGCAGACCTTTAAAATAAGAGCTGCTATCCAGTCTTGCAATCCTTCAAAATAAGAGCAAGCAACTGGCCAAACGAAGAACTGGTGGAACGTAGACACAAAAATAAGTGACAAATTATACTTCTGTCACTTTTAAGACCGCCAGGTATTACCTATGTGTGGTAAACTGAAATATTTCTACCTTTGTCGATGAACTTGATTACTGATAATGTGAGTTTTGTTAAGTGAGGAAAAAAGACATTTTCATCAGTTCTGTATTGTTGTGAAGAGCTTTTTTGAGGTGAGCTTTCATTATACAGCTGGCTAATGGCTAATTATAGAGCTGGCTAATGCTCTTAATTATTTTTATGGTCGTTTTGACTCCTTTGATTTTAGCACAGAAATCCAAGATTTGAAACAGAAACTCAAAGACAATCAGCACTTTAATATTGAGATGCAGGATGTTGAAAGGGAGTTCCGCGCTGTAAAAGTGAACAAAAGTCAGGGCCCTGATAATATATGTGGGCGCTCGGTAAAGTCCTGTGCACATGAACTGAGTCCTATATTTCATTACATTTTCAATAAGTCGTTACAGACACAACATGTGCCTAAGATCTGGAAAGATGCCGTGGTTGTTCCCGTTCCAAAATCCAGCTGTCCTAAAACGGTAAATGACTTTAGACCAGTTGCTTTGACTTCAATTTTAATGAAAATTTTTGAAAAACTGGTCAGATGTGAGGTCCTAAGGCAGACTGAACATGCATTGGATCCTCTGCAGTTTGCCTATAGGCCTCACAGAGGAGTGGAGGATGCCACTGTCACTCTGTTTGACATGCTTTTTAAACATCTGGATTTTAATGGGACACACGCCAGGCTTTTATTTGTGGACTTTTCTTCTGCCTTTAATACAATCCAACCTCATATTTTAGTTGAAAGGCTCCTGCAACAATTTGATTTAAGCAATAATCTGGTGGGTTGGATTCTGGATTTCTTAACCAACAGGACGCAGAGAGTAAGGGTCAATGGCACATTGTCTGACCTAAAGTGCTCTTCTACTGGCTCCCCTCAGGGGTGTGTGTTGTCACCACTACTCTTCATCCTGTACACAAACATGTGTCGGAGTAGACATGACAACAGACACATTATAAAGTATGCTGATGACTCAGTCATTGTCAGTCTCCTCCAGGATGGTGAGAGTGGCCACGGCCCAGTAGTTGATGGCTTTGTTCACTGGTGTGAGGATTCCTACCTGCAGCTGAATACAACAAAAACGAAAGATATGATTATTGACTTTAGGAGGAAAACTCCCAGGCACAAAGTCACCATACTAAAAGGCCAGACCACCGAATGTGTACAATCGTACAAATATCTTGGGACGATTATTGATAGTGGATTGAACTTTGAGGTGAACTGTGAAAGGGTGTGCAAAAAGGGTCAGCAAAATTTGCATTGTTTGAGGAAACTTGCACTCTTCCAAGTTGACCGACCCATAATGACAATGTTTTATCGGGCTTTTATTGAATCTGTTTTATCCTTTTCTTTAATGTCATGGTTTGGTCAGATAAAACTGAAACAGAGGAAATCCTTGGATCAGGTAGTCAGATGGTCCAGTCGTTTGCTTGGTGAGTCACAGCTGAGCCTGGCATCCCTGTACGCCAAACAAGTACAGAGGATGGCCGACTCGATTTTAAATGATGACTCCCACCCTTTGCACTGCAACTTTCAGCTTCTTCCCTCCAGACGGAGGCTTGCTGTCCCAAAAAGTAGAACCCAGCGCTACAAAAACAGCTTTGTCCCTGCTGCTGTCAAAGAGTTGAACAAGCTATAAAATTATATTGTACATATTCTATATTTACCTATTTTGTAAGATGTGTGCCTGTGTTTGTGTCTATGTTGAATGTAATTAGTGGCTTGTAAATATGGATGTCACCAACTGCAAAACAAATCTACCTACGGGTACAAATAAAGTAACCTGAACCTGAACAGCTAACTAACCTGCACTTATATAGCGCTTTTCTAGTCACAAAGACCACTCAAAGCGCTTTCACTAATACTAACCCTCTATTCTAAGGGCCTATAGGAAACAGATATCTAGGGACAATTTAGAACAGCCAGTTAACTTAACATGCATGTCTTTGGATTGTGGGAGGAAACCCACACAGCACAGGGAGAACATGCAAACTCCACACAGAAAGGTTCCAACCCCTGCCAGCCTGGGGATTCGAACCAGGAACCTTCTAGATGTAAAGCAACAGTGCTAACCACTGCACCATCGTGCTGCCCAGTTCATTTAACTACACTGATGCACTTTTTATTTAACTTGTGATTTGAAGAAAGTGCTAACAAATGCTTTCTTTAGCCCAAAGTGTGTGTGTAGTGTCAATTGTTGCTTAAGTTGTCCAGCTGTCACATGTTGGAGAAACTCTCACCGCCGACTTCAGTGAAGCTACAACGCTGCTATATTTTTTCATACAAGTTCAGAATTATAGTTTCACTGAAATGTTTGCATGCTGGTAAAATGTAGCATATTTATGAGACGTCAGAAGCCATTATTTTCAACAACACAGCATGGGATATATCCTTTCCTTACATATGAAAGTTGTGACAGCCTCCATTATTTTTGGGGCATGCTGAGAAGTGGATGTTAACTAAGTCTGCGGTGAAGTTAGTTTTAGGTTTGACGCTCGATGTTCAACTCTATCGGATTGCCTGGCAGCTGACAGCTCAGTATCCCAGCAGCAGATATTCGGTTCTGATCAAGAGTGTCCCATTGCCTGGCAGCCAACAAATCATTACCATGAACTCTTTGCTCCAGGGTTTCACGCAGGGACCGTCAAAAAATTACTAGTCACTGAAACACTGAAACTAGTCACATTGCTCACCTGTACAGTGTATATAGTCTCACCCATCTGATGTCCATATCATCTCTGCTGCTATTTATCTTGTACAGTCTACTGGTACTAATGTTACAGAGAAATTAGCACAGAGTGCTAATTTGTAATTATACTGCTCGCTGCACAATGCTCATTTGCACACTGTACATAGGTTTATGCCATCTCAGGTTCACATAATCTCTGATATCAATATACCACTATCACTATAGTCATCCAGTGAATTTTCAGTTTTATTCCTCTTGTTTGACTGCATTAACTGCTTTAGCTGTCCATATTGCCTAATGTGTGTTATTAGTACTCATTAACATTAGTATTTAGTATCAAGACATGCTTAGGAGTCCTATTTGCCTAACTGTGTGTTGGTGTGTGTGTTATTAGCATCCATTAGTATTAGGATTGAGTTACTGTGTTACTGTGTTATTACCTTATTAGTATTGTTGTGTACCTATTACCATGGCATTCATTTGGAGAGCAAAGTAAGAATTTCATTGCTCAGGAAATGTAGCATTTCTTAACTGTGCACATGATAATAAAGCCTTTGAATCTTGAAAATCAGTCCTGGAAATTACCAATACTTCGGTTGAACAGGGCACACCTGATTTTTATTGTTTCATTGCTCCTTATATTTTATATTCATATTTATAGTGAAATAAATATTTTTTAATAGCTTTCAGGTCATGTGACCCAAGCACTCAAAATCCATCCTGAATTATACTTTTACTTTAGCTGAATAGGGCACACCTCTTTTTATTTGGTTTCAATGCTCCAGATATTTTATAATAAATGGAGCAATGAAATCCAATAAAAAGGAGTGAGCCCTTTTCAACTAAAGTACCAGTAATTTTCATAACTGATTTTGAGTGACTGGGTCACATGATGTTTAAGCTATTGAAGAAACAGGCATTTTTTCCCATAATTATACTTGTAATTTGTTGACAGTCCCTAAGTGAAACCCTCCTGTTTGGAGCAAAGAGCTTGCGGTGCTGAACTGTCAGCTGCTGGGCAATCCGATGGAGCCAAATCAAATGTCAAACCTAAAACTAACTTCACATCGGTATGATAACTTAACAACAAAAGCCTTTTCCAGTGCAGTTTGCTTCTGGTCAAGCATTGTGGTAGGTGATGCGTTGCTAAATGGTTTCTGAGATTTGTGGTATTTCCACAATATTTTGTCTCCAATTTGCAAGTCTTTTAAAGACACTGACAAAACCAAAGTTGTTTGTTTGCCATCAACTGGGCACTGTGATGATCCACACTCGCTCGTGGCTGAACTCTCGCATGAATGTTGAATCATGCAAGAGTTCAGCTGGCCCAGAGATCAATTGCAAGTTTCACACACACATAAAAGCATTATGTTAAATAAATGATCGATCCACTGATTCTGTGAATCAATATTGGTTCATTCAATGTGAATCAATTCGAATCAGAGGCTCAGTCATTTGGACCCATCCCTAATCCTGTTAAGAGACAACTCAGGTGTAGCATGATGCATATTTTTCATGAGATAGTTGCCACATTCATAGCACTAGTGTAGTTAAGACCATGCCAAGATCTAAGAGTCAAGATCACGTCAAGAACAAGACAGGCAGCAACCAAGTCAAAACCAAGACCACTGCATATCATGGTCTTTACTCCTCCTTAAAGTGTTGGTCTTGGTATACTCTGGTCTTGGTGTGGTCTTGACTACAACTCTAGATATTTGAGCATGAGTTCCTGTTTGTCAACCTTAGTCTCAGGTTAGCGTTAGCGTTGATGACTGTGAGGACACGAAGGACAGGGCGGACGAATCCCGTGGCAACGAGCAGTCGGATCATCCTCTGCTGAGGAAGAAGAGCATGCAGTGGGCACGCCGTCTGAGCAAGAAGAGCGTGAGGTGGCAGGGGACAAGCCGGGAGTCGAGCAAAGATCACGCTCAACGCATCGCTCAACAGCGCCTCAACCTCTACAGACGCTCCGAGAGGGAAGAGCTGTCGGAGCTCGTCCGCAATCGTATGAGACATCTGGGCCTCCCCACCTCTGGATATGGTAAGGTCTGACACAAGGAACTCAGCTGCTCAGTGGTTTTAGGTTTGTCTGTTTTGTCTGAAACTGCTGTCTTCTAACTGCAACTGTAGAAGACCTGACGAATCTGACAGCCAGTGACGTCATGAACAGAGTCAATCTGGGATACCTCCAAGGTAATCAAGTTAATAACTCTTGGCCCGGGACAGTTTGATCATAACACTGTTTTGTGCTTATTGTGTTTGTTGTGTTTGAGTTTCAGATGAGCAGAACGATCACCAAAACACTCTGTCCTATGTCCTGATTAATCCTTCTCCTGACACCAGGCTGGAGCTCAATGATGTTGTGTAAGTCTTACTATTTCATTTTGGACAGTGTATTTCTCAGCTTTCTCTTGGCTGTATTAGTTTTAGAGGTGTGTGCTTGCCTATTACTGGTCAGCCACACGGACTGCACAGAGTACCTATGAATACTTGTGAATACCTTTAGCTACCTGAGGTGCAGGTGGGTAGAGGTGATGATGCAAGCAGGGACCTCAGAATATTTTAAGATTTACAATGCCTATAAAAAGTAACCCCCCCCTCCCGGATGTTTCAACCTTTTATTGCTTTATAAAATGAAATCATAGTCAAAATAATTTAGATTTTTTGACAAAAAATTGGAAAAAAAGCTTCTTTCATGTCAAAGTGAAAACAGATTTTTACAAACTACTGTCAATTAATTAAAACTACATAAGGTAAAGTTAATGATTGCATAAGTATTCACCCCCTTTAAAGTGACTGACCTAATTCAACAGAGGTCCAGCTAGTTGATGCCTGCAGTCTCACAACTGGTAAAATAGAGATCACCTGAGTGCAGTTAATGTGTGTCAAGTGATTGTAGTATAAGGACACCTGTGTCTGAGAGGTCCAGTCTCTGGTTCATCGGTATATCCTGCTACAACTGCAACATGAAGACAAAAAAACACTCCAAGCAACTCGGAGAAAAGATCATTGAAAAGTAGAAGAGACGAGATGGCTGCCAGAAGATTTCCAACTCACTGGGCATCTCATGGAGTTCAGTTAAATCCATCATTAAGAAATGGAAGCAGTAAGGCACTTGTCTAAATCTGCCTAGAGCTGGCCATCCTCACAAACTGAGTGATCAAGCAAGAGAAGACTGGTGAGGGAGTTCCACCAAGACACCTGCAGTATAACCACTCTAAAGGAGTTGAGAGCTTCAGTGACTCAGATGGGAGCGACTGTACATGCAACAACTGTTGCCCGGGTTCTTCACCAGTCCAAGCTGTAGGGAGAGTGGCAAAGAGAAAGCCACTGTTGAAAAAAGCTCACATGAAATCTCACCTGGAACTGGCCAAAGGCATGTGGGAGACTCCAAGGTCAACTGGAAGAAGGTTCTTTGGTTTGATGAGACAAAAATTGATCTTTTTGGCCATCAGACTAGATGCTATGTTTGACAACCACCAAACACTGCACATCACCACAAATGCACCATCTCCACTATGAAGCATGGTGGTGGCAACGTCATGCTCTGGAGATGCTTCTCAGCAGCATGCCCTGGAAGGCTTGTAAATGTAGAGGGGAACATGAATGTAGAAAAATATCACCAAATCCTGGAGGATAATCTGATTCAGCCTGCAAGAGAACTACTTGACTTGGAAGAAGATTTATTTTCCAGCAAGACAACAGCCTCAAGCATACAGCAAAAGCTACACAGAAATAGTTCAAAGACAACAAGGTGAATTTTCGGGGGTGGCCAAGTCAAAGCCCGGATCTCAAATTTGTGGCTGGACTTGAAAAGAGCTGTTCACGTCTGATCCCTGAGCAACCTGACAAAGCTTGAGCTGTTTTCTTCTTCTTCTTTTAGATTTGATTGGTGGTTGGCAACCACCTTACAGGTGCATTACTGGGACTGACTTGATTATCATCACTCTGTTTCCTCATCCGCCACCCCTCAACTTAGCCCCTGTCTTCCCCCTCAGAGAACCTTTGTCTACTTCCCCCCACAGTTTATAAAAATATAATGTATAAACATCCTAAAGTGATTAAACAAAAAGTTGGTAAAACTCAAATTAAACATCACGTCTCTAAATTTAATGATTCCACCTCTCTTCTTCCTCCTCAGAATTTAAAAATTAAATGCAGTTTGTTAAATATTAGGTCTCTAACTCCCAAGTCTCTACTAGTTCGCGATCTATTAATTGATCATCAGATTGATTTAATATCCCTTACAGAGACTTGGTTAGGGCAAGATGATTATGTTGGTTTAAATGAATCAACTCTCTCTGGTTATCTAAACTATCATAATCCTAGAAGTTCTAGTCGTGGAGGTGGAGTAGCGGCAATTTTCCATTCTAAATTACTAGTTAATGTAAAGCAAAAAACCTGTTTCAATTCCTTTGAGGGCCTGGTCCTCACTGTGAGGCATGTTAGCAATCTTAGCTTAAACCCTATCTTCTTTGCCATAGTCTACTGTCCTCCCTCTGCCTACTCAGAGTTTTTATCCGATTTTGCTGAATTTTTAGCTGACTTAGTGCTGAAATCCGATAGAATAATTATAGTAGGGGATTTTAATATACATGTTGATGTGGATAGTGACTGTCTTAATAAGGCATTCAATTCAATATTAGACTCAATGGGGTTTTCCCAGAAAGTAGAAAATTCTACCCATTATCTCCACCATACATTGGACCTTGTTCTGACTTATGGTATAGAAATAGAAAATCTGGTAGTGTCTCCTCATAATCCTGTACTGTCAGGCCATTGTCTGTTAACCTTTGATTTCACTCTGATTATTTGACTCCTAAAGAAAAATATTACTACAGCAGATGTCTTTCAGATGATGTTTCCAAATTTTTGCAGATTATTTTGTCTATACCATGTGTCAACACAACGGAAATAATAGATGGAGAGCTTGCTCCTTCCGTAATTGATAGCATGATAGTTAGTGTTATAGCCTCTCTGCATCAGACTCTAGACTTGGTGGCCCCTTTAAAAAAGAAAAAGTCTGGACTTCCGGTCTGGACGCCATGGCGACTGCAGCTTAACACTGAAGCTCTCAGACTCAATCCAGGATAACACCTTGAAAATCAAACTTAACGGATTTTTGGAGGAGTGAAAATCAAAAGACAAAATCATCATGTCTAAAGGAAAACAGAAGAAACTGAAATTCTCCAGGCTAGGACACGTATCGGCCGGAGAATCTGAACTGGAAGATCCCCGTTCAGAAGACGAGGAGCTGGTGATAGCTAACAAAAGGGTTAGCCTGAAATCACTATTTGAGGAACTACGACGATTTCGCCGAGATGTTACGGCCGAATTTCGGGAATTCAGAGAAGAATTGAAAAGGACAAACAGCAGAGTGGACCAGGCCGAGAACCGAATCTTGGAAACAGAGGATCGAATAAAAGTGCTCGAAGATTCTGTGCTGGACCTACGCAAAAGACAAGCAGCTATAGAGGCTAAGCTAACCGACCAAGAAGGAAAACAAAGAAGAGACAACATAAGAATTCATGGTCTGATAGAAGGAACCGAAAATGGTTTTAACTCAATGGCAGAATGCGTGGAATCCTTACTAAGAGAGAAATTGGATATTCCACAAACCACCGACTTGAAGATAGAAAAGGCACATCGTTCATTAGCCGCTAGGCCGGCGGCGGAAGCGCCCCCACGTTCGGTGTTGGTAAGATTTTCCAATTTCAAAATAAAACAAGAGGTTGTAAGACTGGCCTGGCAGAAAAAAGGATTTATGCACCAGGAGAGAAAAGTCTACGTGGAACACGATTACGCCCCGGAGGTCCTTAAAAAGCGCAGGGAATACAATGACGCGAAAAAGGTGTTAAGAGAGAAGAAATTGCGCTTTCAGACACCATTTCCTGCGAAGTTAAGGGTCTTCTACGGCGATGAAACGTGTCTCTATAATTCGGCGGAAGAAGCAACAGCTGACATGGCGAGAAGAGGGCTCCCGGTAACGGTGTTTAAACCCGCAGCAGACCCGAGTGAGAAGATCAAAGCGCAAACATGGACAACACAAAGACCCTCAAAATCCACGGACCAGCAGCGGGAAACCCAGCACCAGAGCGTCGCGGATAAACTATCCGTTTTCAGGTTGGAATAGCGACCTTTTTTTTTTTTTTCCCTTCCTCTTGAATCAATCCGCACATCCAACCCCCCTCATACAAGGTAACAAACATTAAAGGAGATGCATATTCAGCATGTGGTAAAACATTTCATGGAACAATCATATTATTTGAAACAAATAAGTCTTTGTAATAAAAAAAAAAAAAAACTTGTTAAAATAGAAATGTGACAATAATCCACATGTTCTGCTCATACTAACAAATACTGTTTTTGCGTGAATGTTTGATGTGATGGGGGTGGGAGGGTGCACACAATTTCACAGGGTTTAGGCATAAAAGGAAAAAAAAAAAAAAAATCATTACAAGTTTGGATTGGGTTCTGAAACTCACGTTAAAAGCATGGGACTACTTTCAGTGGTACGAGAGGGCCCTCAACACGTAACAGAGTTTGAGGAATTTCCCTCAGGGCCTTCACTCCATCAAGGCTCTTACAGGGTCTTTAAAAAGACCTCAGCTCAGGAAGTTCTTTTGACAGTTTTTTGTTTTAAAGTTTTTTACACTATGTTCTTAATGTTTTTCTTGTTTTTAATGTTCTTTCAGTTTCTGAGTAGCACAAAAGAGGGCCACCACACAGTTATACTAAACAAAACAACACAATGGAGAAACAGGGTGTAACCAAAATAATTTCATATAATGTAAAAGGGATCCTGAATCCAGTTAAAAGATCCAAGATTCTAGGCAAAATGAAAAAAGACAAAGCAGGAATAATACTTTTACAAGAAACCCACCTAACAGACGTGGAACACAATAAACTCAGTAGACAAGGGTTTAAAATGATCTCTTCATCTTCATATAAATCAGGGAGGAGGAGGGGAGTAGCGACATTGATATCAACCAAAATTACATTTGAAAAAAAATCAGAACACAAAGATAAAGAAGGGAGATACAGTTTGGTAACTGGGCGGCTAGAGGGAGAAGATATCACCCTGCTGAATGTGTATGCTCCCCCAGGGGCTAACTGGAAATTTTATAAAAATGTATTCGACCTAATGATAACTAAAGCTCAAGGTTTAGTGATATGTGGTGGGGACTTCAATCTTAGACTGAATCCATACTGGGATGCTTCTGGTAATTCCCCACATCAAAATAACACCCAAAACAGGAAGACTCGGATGCTACTAAAAGAAATGGGAATCTGTGATGTGTGGAGGGAACTCAACCCCAGTGTAAAAGACTATACATTTTACTCAACTCCACATTCATCTTACTCAAGGATTGACTATTTTTTTATGTTTAATAGAGACATTGGTAGAGTAAAAACATGTAAAATAGGACTGATGGATCTCTCCGACCACAGTCCGATCTACATGGACTTAAATATCCAAAAATACACAAATAATACATTTTCTTGGAGGTTAAATTCAAATGTCCTGAAAGGACCATTGAAAGATGAATTGGAGTCAGATATTCTCAGATATTTGGAAGATAACGATAATGGAGAAGTATCCCCTTTAATACTGTGGGATGCATGTAAAGCTGTAATAAGAGGAAAGATTATTGCAAAACTGGCAACCCAAAAGAAACTAAGACAAGAAAAACTATCCACATTAGAGTCAGAACTTAGGAACCTAGAAAAAGAACACAAAGGCAACACTCATTCTACTGACTCGCTCAAGATTAAGGAAATTAAAAACCAAATAAATGAGATCTACACAATAGAAATCCAGAAGAAACTTACATTTCTGAAACAAAAATACTATGAAGCAGGCAGTAAATCGGCAAAATTGCTAGCCTATAAATTGAGGAAACATCAAACAGAAAGAGCAATCTACAAAATCAGAGACCCAGTATCAAAGGAAATAAAATTCAGAATTCAGGATATTCTTAAAAACTTCGAGAATTACTATAAGAACTTATACTCCCACAAAAAACATAAAAACGCATCCGAGGCATTCCTAAACACATTAAACCTTCCCCAACTTACGGAGTCACAAAATAAAACACTACTGTCAGAAATACATTCTAAAGAATTGGAAAAAGCAATTATGAAACTTAAAGCTAACAAATCCCCAGGAGCTGATGGCTATACAGCAGAGTGGTACAAAACCTTTAAACAGCAACTATCTCCTCTCCTCCTGAAAACATTTAATTATGTCCTCCACACAGGGGAAATCCCCCCCTCCTGGAGAGAAGGGGTCATTGCAGTTATACCTAAACCTGAAAAGGATAAACTAGAGTGCTCCAACTACAGACCAATCAGTGTACTAAATCAGGACTATAAGCTTTTTACCATTATCCTTGCCAAAAGGTTAGAGAATATACTGACAGACCTAATTCATTTAGACCAAACAGGTTTTATAAGACAAAGACAGACACAAGACAACATTCGACGCACTTTACACATAATTCATCATATAAAAAAATATAACTTAAATGCAGTCATATTAGGATTAGATGCTGAAAAAGCATTCGATTCGGTTGACTGGTCTTTTCTATACAGAATCTTATCCAGTTTCAATTTTCATAACAACTTCATTAGAACTATACAGGCATTATATAAAAAACCAACAGCTAAAATAAGGATTAACGGTAATTTATCATCATCTTTTGAACTGGAAAGAGGATGTCGTCAGGGCTGCCCCCTGTCTCCACTGCTCTTTGCAATCTTCATAGAACCTCTGAGCCAATGGATAAGACAAAACCAAAAAATTCAAGGTATTACACTTGGTCAGAAGGAACATAAAATAGCACTCTTTGCTGATGACATTTTAATATACCTAGGGCAGCCGGACACTTCTTTACCAGAACTAACCTCAGTTTTTTCAGAGTATGGAGATTTATCGGGGTACAAATTAAATATGCATAAAACCCAAGTTTTAACATTCAACTATGACCCAAATCATTATTCACTAAGCAAACTCAAAACTAACTGGGAGTCGGAATCTATGAAATATCTGGGGGTCAATATCCCGAAACAACTCAACAAAATTATATCACTAAACTATGATCCACTGGTGACAAAAATAAAATCTGACCTAGCAAGATGGAATATGATACCATTCTTGGGTATTGCACAAAGAATTGAAGCAGTCAAAATGAATATACTTCCACGTCTTCTATACCTTTTCCAAACAATACCGGTAGAACCTCCCAAAAAAACATGGCAGGAGCTGGACAGAAGGATCTCAAGATTCATATGGCAGGGCAAGAGACCTAGAATCAGATATAGAACCCTACAGCTAAACAAAGACAAAGGTGGGCTCGCGCTGCCAAATATCAGGGACTACTTTAAAGCCGCACAAATTAAAACTTTAGTAGAGATATGTAACCCAGTCTACTCTGCACAATGGAAGGAGATCGAATGCCAAATAACAAGTGACATCCCCCTACAGGCGATAATAGGGAACAATGTCTTACCTAAGCTTTTGAATAACACTAACCCGTGGATAGAGACCCCGCTAAAAATTTGGTTTAAGATAGTCAGAGAGAATCAAACTAAAGAGCCCTATCGACTTCTGCAATGGATCGCCTATGATCAGGACTTTACTCCTAATAAAACAGACACCAGATTTAAAAAGTGGAAGGAGAAGGGGCTGATAAAATATTACGATTTTTTTAAAGGGCAAATCTTAAGAAGTTTTGAAGATTTGAAAAAACAAGGCCTAATAAATCAAGACCTTTACAGGTTCTTCCAGCTTAGACACCACATAAACAATATACTTAAAAAGGAGGTTTTGGAAAGGGCCCAGTCAGGTGTTCTGAAGGTCTTCTTAATGGCATATAAAGGGATCCCAGGGATCAGATACATTTCTAAAATATACCAAGGTCTTCAAGACTTAAAAGGAGACAACACATCTTATATAAAAGAGAGATGGGAAAAAGAGGGGAATTTCACTTTACATCTGGAAATATGGGAAAAGCTAAATAAACAGCAATGGAAAAGTACCTCATCCCTGCAGTGGAGAGAATTTGGATGGAAAAACTTGGCAAGATTTTTCAGAACACCTGCACAAATCAAATTTACCCATAAGGGATTGAACTGTTGGCGCTTGTGTGGTGAAAAGACTGCAAATCATTTTCATGTGTTTTGGTCATGCCCAGTTATCCACCAATATTGGACCAATGTACAGACAATATTGGGGAAAATATTCAAAATTACAGTTCCCTTTTCTTTTGTAACTTTGTATTTGGGTTTACTACCGGACTCACTGGAAAGACGAGGAGAAAAATACTTATTCAATGTTTTAATATTGGCAAGCAAAAAAGCTCTAACTAAAAAATGGATGTTGAAGGACTGTCCTACACCTGAAGATTGGACTAACGTGATCCAAGACATTTACTCGATGGAAAAGTTGACATTCGCACTGAGACAGGACATGGATGGGTTCATGAACTTTTGGCAACCCTGGACCGCATATGTGTCTTCCATTAGATCTAATCTTTGACAAATACCATTTCAATAATGGTTCTGCTCTTTGTTCCAATGCTACTCAGATGCTCTTTTATCTTTATTTACTTACTTTTTCTTTTTGTTTGTTTTTTACTGGTTTTGTTTGGTTTTTTTTTGTTTTTTGTTTTGTTTTTTTTTCTCTTTAATTTCACTTTTTCTTTCACTTTAAAAAAAAAAAAAAATAAGGGGTGTTGTAAGAATTAATCTTCCAATGTTGTCAGATATCAGAAAATAAGGGAACATGTGATGAAAATGTAAACACTGCATTGCTGTAACGACCTGTATACCCTTTACAAAAACTTAAATAAAAAAAAAAAAAAAAAAAAAGAAAAAGTCTAATCAGAGATTTTTAACCCCTTGGTTTAACACAGAAACTCGCAGCTTAAAACAGAAGACTTGTCAATTAGAAAGAAAATGGCGTTCGACTAATTTAGATGAATTCTATTTAGCGTGGAGAAATCATTTCCTAATTTACAAAAAATCTCTTAGAAAAGCTAGAACAAGTTACTACTCTGCATTAATAGAAGAGAATAAAAATAATCCCAGGTTTCTTTTCAACACTGTAGACAGGCTGACGAAGAGTCAGGACTCTGTCAATCCTCGCATCCTCCTAGAGTTTACTAGTCAAGGCTTTTTGAACTTTTTCAATCATAAAATTTTATCTATTAGAGATAAAAATCAATCAGATTATTCCCACTGTAAACTTAAGTACAGCAACTACTACAACTCCTTCAATTAATATCTGTTTGGATAAGTTTACTCCAATTGACCTTTTAGAGTTAGATAAAATAATCTCCTCACCCAAGCCTTCAACTTGTCTTTTAGACCCTATTCCTACCAGCTTATTTAAAAAAAGTCTTCCCATTTATTGGTAGCCATATTCTTCATATAATCAATTCTTCTTTAACCTTAAGTCATGTACCGCAGGCTTTTAAAATTGCTGTAATTAAACCCTTACTTAAAAAGCCAACGCTCGATCCAGGAGTTCTAGCTAACTCTCGATCAATCTCTAATCTGCCTTTCATTTCAAAAATCTTAGAAAGAGTTGTTGCTATGCAATTATTTGACCACTTACAGGTAAATGGTTTATTTGAAGAGTTTCAATCTGGGTTCAGAATTCATCATAGTACTGATACAGCCTTAGTGAAGGTCATTAATGACCTTATCGCATCTGATAATGGACTCGTTTCTGTACTTGTCCTTTTAGATTGTAGTGCAGCCTTTGATACTATCGATCATGATATTCTACTAGATAGATTAGAACACTTTGTTGGACTAAATGGTACTTCACTGCAGTGGTTTAGATCCTATTTGTCCGATAGACTTCAGTTTGTTCATATCAATAATGAGTTTTCTTCCAACTCTAAGCTCAGTCATGGAGTTCCACAGGGATCTGTGTTAGGCCCTACTCTTTTTAGTTTATATATGCTTCCGTTAGGTAACATCATTAGAAAGCACTGTACACATTTTCATTGTTTCACAGATGACACACAGTTATACCTGTCAATGAAGCCCGATGATTGTAATCAATTAGCCAAGTTAGATGCCTGTCTTAAGGAAATCAAAGCTTGGATGACTTGTAATTTTCTGCTATTAAACCCAGATAAGACTGAAGTCATTCTTGTTGGTCCCAAAAACCTTAGAAATACCTTTCCAAATCAAACTCTTAATTTGGATGCAGCTACTCTTACTTTGAATAGTTCTGTGAGGGACCTTGGAGTTATTTTTGATTGAGATCTGTTTTTTAATTCACATATTAAATTTGTTTCTAAGACTGCCTTCTATCATTTGCGTAATATTGCCAAGATTAGAAGCATCTTGTCTCTGAGTGATGCCGAGAAATTGATCCACGCTTTTGTTAGCTCTAGATTAGATTATTGTAACTCGTTATTATCAGGTTGTCCTAAAATATCTTTAAAAAGTCTTCAGTTGATCCAAAATGCTGCTGCAAGCATTTTAACAGGTACTAGAAAGAGAGATCATATCTCTCCGGTTCTGGCCTCCCTTCAATGACTTCCCATAGAGTTTAGAATTACGTTTTAAAAGGCTTCTTCTCACTTACAAAGCTCTCAATAATCAGGCCCCCTCTTATATAAAAGATCTGATGTTACCCTATCATCCTAACAGAGCACTATGCTCCCAAAATGCTGGATTACTTGTAATACCTAGTATCTCCAAAAGTACAATGGGAGGCAGAGCCTTCTGCTATCAAGCTCCTTTCCTGTGGAACCAGTCACCAATTTGGGTTCGGGAGTCAGACTCGATCTCTGTTTTTAAGAATAGGGTAAAAACCTTCCTCTTCAATATAGCCTACGATTAGGGAATGATCTTGTGTCTCTTAACCCTCCCTTTGTTTTGCTGTTATTAGATTTAGACTGCCGGGGTAACCTCCAATAATGTACTCGGCTTTTCTCTGTTAATGTTTGCTCTCTTATGTCTGTTCTTTTCATCTTCTCTATCCCCCCACCCCCCCAGCCAGTCGCAGCAGATGACTGCCCCTCCCTGAGCCTGGTTCTGCTAGAGGTTTTGTTCCTGTTGAAAGGGAGTTTTTCCTCTCCACCGTCTCTTAGTGCTTGCTCACAGGGGATCGCTTGATTGCTGGGGTCTTTCTGCAATTGTGGGGTTTCCCCTACATTTGAAAGTGCTATGAGATGACTTTTGTTGTGAAATGGCGCTATATAAATAAAGTTGAATTGAACTGAATTATCCTTATGTGTGAAAAAAATTATCCATCCTTGGACTATTCAACAACCTGCTTCCTCTTAAGATAAGATAAGCCTTTATTAGTCCCACAATGGGGAAATTCCAGAAAGGAAAAAAAGACTCAGAATTGAGCCGCTGTTGCAAAGGCAGCCCTTGGTGAGGTCTTCAGTCTTACACATGTCCATATAGGGTGGTGTGATGACGCAACAGGAAGACGGCGCCATCACACCGCACTTAAAAGGAAGAATGGAGAAAAACTACAGTGTCCAGATGTGCCAGCCTGATTGAGACATATCCACACAGACTCAGTGCTGTGATTGCAGCCAAAGGTGCATTTACTAAATACTGACCTAAAGGGGGTGAATACTTATGCAGTCAATGCCTTTTAATTAATTGATAGTAGTTTGTAAAAATCTGTTTTCACTTTGACATGAAAGAAGCCCTTTTTTTTTTTGCAAATTTGTCAAAAAAGCCAAATTATTTTGACCATGATTTCATTTTATAAAGCAATAAAAAGTTGAAACATCCAAGGGGGATGAATACTCTTTATAGGCAGTGTAGTTAGGCCCAATGACGACGCCCCCTCAACACTGCTGCTAAAAAAAACTGCCTTCAACGTGTCTGATAAAGTCTGGTGCATTCAGTTATTTTTGACATTTTATTATTCATCCAAGTTCATTATGAAACACTCTGAATAAACCCGAGCGTCCCTCACATCAGCTGCACCCTCGCAGCGCTCCTGGAAAAGTGTGGGTGAAAACCTCTGTGGTTAAACATGGTTATTTTTTAGAGCCAGAAGCTCCCATTTATTCTCCTCAGTTGTACAAATATGAGTTTTGATAGGACAGAGGGAAAAAAAAGGAACTGCTCTCATATTTCTTTTGTTAATGAATACATTTTTTTCCGTATAAATTTACAGCTTCTTTCGAGTAAATTTCTGATTTTTTCCACTTACATGCTATTATACTTTTTTATGTAAATTTGAGACTTTTTCTCATCAATTTTCTTTTTCTCTCTTCATTTTTCCTGGTATATTTACCTTAAGGCCTACGGGGACTACTGATGTAGCAGCCCAGAAGGGCTGTCCCATGCCTTTGGGGTAGTCACTACTCCTTGTAACCTGATTTCAGATGCCAAGGGGTAGGGGAGCAACAGCAGCCTATGTGGAAATCCAGTTCTCAGAATTAACCAGTAAATGCACACCAGGATCAACAATAGTACCTTTCTATCTCTCCCTCACTCTCTCTCTCTTTATGTTTATTGCCAAAGGAGTAGGTCCTGCACAAAGTGGGACACCCGGTCACCCTACTGTAGGTGTTACCCTTGATCTCCCACTTTGTTCTGGACACCTGGTCACCCAAGCTGGATAATATTGACACAGTTGTTTCACCCACGATACCTGGGTAAAAATCTAGATCTTTGTGAAATCGGTTGCTGGTGCCCTAGGCCACACAGCACTTGTGATTCAGGTGGGTAGAGACAGTGATGCGTAAATGCAAATATATGGAGGTGTAGTGCACATAGAATGCTGGAAAATTGTTTAAAAGTTTTAAAATTTGTTTGCATGTGATAGCGGGTATCTGCATGTGGTTGCAGGTGTAAAGACATGTAAATGCATGTAAACCAAAGTATTCAGATGTGAGCTTGGGTGAGGCAACGTGGAGCATACACTTGGGGATACTTTCATCTGTCGCCTGTGCCTGCATGCAAATACTTACTAATACCTGGATGTCCACTTGTATTATACTTGTATGAGCTTGCATTCTGTGTTTAACAACATGTTCACATACACATATACAAGTGAAAGGAAGTATACCAAAGTAGAAGCAGGTAACTTACCATGTACTCCCAGTGTATTTTTCCCTTTTCCATATTTGTTTGCACACATTCCAGGTAGGGCTGGGTGATATGCCGAATATATTGAATGTATCCGTACATTTGGCCGCCCATGATACATAAAATGCCTATATAGTGCATATCGAGTATAGTTTGTCTCATTAATATGAGCCAGGACTTCACTCCATGCAGCGTCTCTCTCTCCCCAGCTCCTCAGCAGTGGCTCAGTGCCCCCCCCACCCGTACAGCTGACCACAGAGGAAGTCTGTTGCAAGCATAATAACTGAATGAACAGAATTAAGTGGACCCATGTTACATGCACAAAACGGAAGTAGCCAGTTGAAGACAAAAATTTCCAGTCTGAACTCTGCAGGTTTGCATGAAAATCTATAGAGAAATTAGATCGCAATTTATTTTTTTTTTTACTATATTACCCAGCCCTAGTTCCAGGTATACACAAGTTCACAGGTGAAAATGTCTGTGCCTGAGCCTTTTGAGATGTGTTGTAGCAACAGTTTATATTTAGTGCATATCAAGATCTGACCACCTCATGCTTTCTCCATTCTCTCCTTCAGTTACCTGATTCGTTCAGACCCTTTGGCTCATGTGCCCGAGGAGCTTCCTGTCCACAGCAGCAGCCTCAAAGAGAGACGAGAGTCCAGCATAGACACTAAAGAGGACACCCAGCTCTGATCTGACACCACCCCCCCCCCCCCACACACACACACACACACTCACCTTGCTTTCTTTTCATGGGGGCCTGGTTTGATCCTCTGAGGACAGTTTGTTCTACGATGTTTCAGTGCTGCAGTCTGTCACTGTATTATGAGTGCCTACTGTTTGTCAGATGGCATTTGAAGTCGTCTGTGACATTTTCATCCTCTTACCAGAGACTGGGATTGGGAGAATAGTGCATTGATTTTTCTTTTAAATTTTGTGAGCACTCTTTGAAACAAGCAGTCAGGGACCCACTTTGATATTTCAGTCAGAGCCATCAACTAAACCAGTGCCTATTTAGAATAAATCTGATTCGCAAGTTTAGTTAAGATAGCAGGAATCACCCCTTTTACTGTAATTAAACCCCCTGAAATATCACATAATTTCTCACCTTTCCACATTATCTTCAGTGAAGTTCAAGCTCCAGCCGATCACATCCAGTGGCATCGAACTTCCCCTTCAGCATACCATGACTTCAATAGAATTTGAAACTTTCAAAGCTTAGAATATGTTTTATAGCTGAAACATAGAAGTAGATTTTTAGTGGTGTAGAGGTCTTCATTAGGAAGTGATGTATGTATGCATTCAGTGAAGATGGTTAACTGCCATTTCTTAGGCTGGGTTTGGTTTTAGCAGTACGAGCGCTTAGTTGAACCCTTTAAACAGGCTGTGCCATATATTCAGTATTGTGCCATTAAGGATTTCTTTGATCTGAACTATATTAGTAAATAGAGGACAGTGTTTTGCGTTCAGCGCTGCTCAGTGAGCGGATTCTGCTTATTAATATACAGTATACAGTTGCTATTGTTGGGCCCAGTGAGGTCTGTATCTCTAACCTTTTTTGACTTTGACTCTGTATTTAAATGTTGAAAATATTTGTATTTGAGTCTCGGGGTTTTTTGCACATTCAACACTGTAAAACACGGTTAGTTAACCCTATTGAGGAGAAGCATGCAAATGAATTGCCTTGGAAAAACTAAATTAAAATAGAAAATGTTGTACAGACATGCTTTAAAGTTGGTGTGTTTTTTCTACACAGGGTTAACTAATAGGATTTTACAGTGAAGTACTATGTTATATTGTTTTAGTATAGCTGCTTGTCTTTTACCCAGAAAGGGCATTATGTTCCGTGTTTGAAGATTTTTGCAAAGATTTAGATGAGATAAATATGATTTAGAATAGCACAATTATTTATTAGCTTATTCCAGTGAAGGCTAAATATACTGCTACTCCTCCTAGGCCAGGGGTGTCCAACCAGGTGCCATGGAGAGCCAAGACCCTGCAGGTTTTCTCTTCTACCCAGTCTCTTCAGCAGGTGTTTTCACTTATCAGCAATCAGTGGGAAGAAGTTCACAGAAATCTGCTGTTGAAGACACTGGTTGGAGGTAAAACCTGCAGGGTCTTGGCTCTCCATGGCACATGGTTGGACACCCCTGTCCTAGGCAATTGCCCGGATGCTCACCAAACTGACACACAACAATCCCCAGATGGGTCTCTATCCAGGTTGTGCTCAATGTCACGAGATCTAGGCATTTATGGGATTTTACAACAATTGCTACTCCTCCTAGGCAATTGCCCAGATGCTCACCAAACTCACACACAATGATTCTCAGGTGTGTTTGCATTTTGGTTGTGTTGAAGGTCAAGATCAGCACACTTATGGGATTTCATAACAATCGCCACTTCTCTTAGGCAATTGCCCGGATGCTCACCAAATTCACACACAATGATTCTCAGCTTGGTCTGCATCTAGGTTGTGCTCAAGGTCAAACAGTCTGGGCACTCATGTCATTTCATAACAATTCCCACTCCTCCTAGGTAATTTTCCAAATGCTCATCAAACACACACAGTGATCCTCAGGTGTGTCTGCATCTAGGTTGTGTTGAAGGTTAAGAGATCTGGGCACCTTTGGGATTTCATAACAATTGCTACTTCTCCTAGGCAATTGCCCAGATGCTCACCAAACTCGCACACAATGATTCTCAGCTTGGGCTGCATCTAGGTTATGCTTGAGATCAAAAGATCTGGGCACATATAGGATTTCATAATGATCACTAATCCTCCTAGGCAATTGCCCAGATGCTCACCAAACTCATACACAATGATCCTCAGGTGTGTTTGCATCTTGGTTGTGTTGAAGGTCAAGAGATCGGCACACTTATGGGATTTCATAACAACTGCCACTCCTCCTAGGCAGTTGCCCGGATACTCACCAAACTCACAATGATTTTCATCTTTGTCTGAATCTAGTTTGTGCTCAAGGTCAAAATATCGGGGCACAGATAGGATTTCATACCTATCACTATTCCTCCTAGGCAATTGCCCGGGTGCTTACTAAACTCACACATAATGATCATCGCGTGGATCTACACCCAGGTTGTGTTGAAGTTTTGGGGATCTTAATAACAAAGCCAAAGGTGTTAAAGGACATTTACAGCTCTGTCTAATTTATTAAATGTTTACCACACAGCCAGTGTATAATTAAGATGTTTTGTTATTTTCTGAACTGTTTGTTTACCTCTTCTTTTACAAACCTGTTTCTAATCCTTATTAATAATTAATATTTTGTCATGCAAACACCACAGATGTGTGAACAGTGGCTTCAACTAAAGAAAACACTTGTACCATTAAATGTATAAACTATTTATGTACTTGCATGGAATTATAGAATACTGAATACATAATTTTTAAATTAATTAAATGTGTTTTACTATTTAATTAAATGTTTTATTGACATACATTAAGAGTGAATTTTTTTTTTCTTGTTGGTGTCATGCACAGTGGGTTTGCAACATGTGGTTCCAAAGTTTCACAGGTGGCTTGTTTGACCATGACCAGGGGCTTCCTAACGGTCTGACATAGGAAAAAAAAAATACAAGATTCAAATTTACAAAGGATAGTCATAAATTAAAAAGGCAAATGCATGAGAAAAATGTTGCAAAGTTATGAGAAAAAGTAATAGCAAATTCAACAAATTTGAAAGCAAAAAGTCATAATTAATAAGAAAAGTGGCAAATTTAAGGAGAAACCTCAAATTTGCTAACAAATTTACAACAGAAAATAAGTACATTTGTAGGTAATGTGTTGCAAAGTTGAAAATTTTCTTTGAGAAATTTACGCGGAAAAATGCACACAAAGCATAAATTTGAAAAAAAAAAGTTGCAAATGTAGAGACACAACAGGAAAACATGAGACAGATGTATAAAAAATATGATACAAATTTACTTTTAAAGCACAAATTTATGAAAATAAGTTATAAATTCCAGAAATTCACTAAAAAAAGCACAAAAAGTCACAAATTTGAGAAAAAAAATCGCATGAGAAAAGTAAAATATTTACAAGAAATAAGTTCCAGATTTACAAGAAAAAAAGACAAATTTACATGTTACAAAGTTTTGAGAGTAAAGTTGCGAGAAAAAAAAATTACAATAAGTTGCACATTTATGAGAAAAAAAGGTGGTTTTAAAAGAACTAAATAGCATAAAATTATGATAAAAATAGGCATTAATAAGAGACATTGTTCCAAATGTACAAGAAAAAAAACACATTTACCATACATAAGTTACAAATTTAAGATAAAAAAAATCAGATTTGAGAAAAAGGTGCAAAATTGGAGGGAAAAAAAATAGCAAACTTAGAACAAAAGATTCTATCTGTTCTCCTTATTTTACTTAATGCTGTGAAAGTACAAAAAATGTAGCTACATATTAACATAATTGTACCATACAAATCTGGGTTTGTTATTTTTAATATCTCTGAAAGGCAGATTTAAGGATTAATTGCAATTTTTGAGGATAATTAAGGCCTTAATTTGAGGAAGGAATTCAGTTCTTTTTACGACTTTTTAAGGATTCATGAACACCCAGCTTTAGGGAAAAAAAACCCTCCTATTACTAAATTTGACAGTTATTGACTGCCAGTTATACAGTCGTAACTCAGCTATTTTATCTTCATTTTAGGGCTAAAATATGTCCAGTCTGTGACCACCAACCACAACTTTTAGCATCTTTTTTCCCCCCAGTATGCCATCCATCCACACACAGCGAGGAAAATAAGTATTGAACATGTCAAAATTTTTCTTATTAAACATATTTCTGACTGAGCCATTGACTTGAGATTTTCTGCAGATATCAGTAACAACCCAAGTAATCCATACATACAAAGAAATGATGGCAACTGTGTTCACAAAACAAATTATATTAATAAAGTGGAATGACACAGGGAATAAGTATTGAACATGCTTGGTGAAATTCATTTAATATTTAGTAGAAAAGCCTTTGTTGGTAATAACAGCTTCCAGACGCCTCCTGTATGGAGAAACCAGGCGCAGGCATTGGTCAAGAGTGATTTTAGCCCATTCTTCCACACAAACACTTCAAATCTTGAAGGTTCCGTGGGTGTCTTCTATAAACTCTGATCTTCAGTTTGTTCCATAGATTTTCAATTGGATTCAGGTCAAGTGACTGACTGGGCCATTCTGGCAGCTTTATTTTCCTTCTCTGGAGCCAGCTGAGAGTTTCCTTGGCTGTGTGTTTGGGATCATTGTCTTGCTGAAATGTCCACCCTCATTTCATTTTCAGCATCTTGGCAGATAGCAACAGGTTCTTATCAAGGATGTCTCTCTACATTTGCCCATTCATCTTTCCTTCAATTATATAAAGTCTGCCTGTACCATGTGCTGAAAAACACCGCCACACCATGATGGGGTGTGCAGTGCCATTTCTTATCCAAACATGCTGTGCGTAGTGGCATCCAAAAAGTTCAATTTTGGTCTCATCTGACCAGACTATATTCTCTCGGAATTTTACTGGCTTGCCCAAATGCTGTGCAGCAAACTTTAAACGATCTTCAACATGCTTTTTCTTCAGCAATGGAGTCTTGCGAGGTGAGCAGGCATACAGCCCATGTCAGTTGAGTGCATTACTTGTTTTCTTTCAAAGAGCAGTACCTGCTAAATTCAGGTCTTTCTGGAGCTCTCCACAAGTGATCTTTGGCTCTTGGATAACTCTTCTGGTAATTCTTTTGATTCCTCTTTCAAAAATCTTGTGAGGAGCTCCTGGTCACACCCGGTTTATGGTAAAATGCTGTTCTTTCCACTTCCAAATGATGGCTCCAACAGTGCTCACTGGAACACTCAGTAGTTCTGAAATGCACCTGTGACCAATGCCATCATTATGTTTTGCAACAATAAGCTTGCAAAGGTCTAGAGCAGGGATGGGCAACTTTGGTGGTAGTAAGGGCCACAATTTTTTTTTCCCTCACTTCCAGGTTTTCCAGAATCTTTACAGTCTGGCTGGAAATGACTGTAGTGTTTGATCATTCACATGTGAAATGCCTTACATTCCCCAGATAAAAATACTCTGAACCAACGCAGCATCCACAAGATGATAGAAACAAAATACAGCAAAGAAAAGATAACAGGAACCACAACATACAAGCCACTGCAACTTTAGCAACAAAAGGTACCCAGTTGCATTTTATTACATTTCATTAAAATAAACATTCAATTTAACATAAAAGGAGACGCCTCTAACGGAATAAACATCAGAATAGTTCCCGCTTTTCATCAAACGTGAAGTGTACGCAATGTACAAAAAATACTGCTCAAAAATGTACAAAATGCAGCAAAAACAAATATCAAGTATTGTGCAGTTTCTCCGCACATTAAACCAGCCGCTGACATCAGCCGACACAGGGAAAGTACTCGTGTTGTGCGCCAGAAGCTACATTATAAAAAGGAAATCTCAATCCAGTGAACAGCGGCATAACTCAGCGATTTTGGTTCAGCAAAAACGAGCCAATCGGGGATTTTAAATGGCCCATACTGTTGGCAGAATATGAGTATGCAGTTATATGATGTGACGCCCTCTGGATATGGTGTAATGCAGTTTCTGTAGTGAATAAATACTAGTACAATATTCCCTTAGTGTAAAAACAAGATATCCCTCCAACATAAAAGCAGCCCACAGCTTTCAAACAAAAAAAAAAAAAGAGAAACATTTCCATTGCTTGACAGAAGTTTTAAAGCATAACAGAGTAAACACATTCAGGGTCAAATGCATAAGCAGCGCATTCAGCTCATTCCTCATCTAAAACAAAGACACACTCTTCCTCGCACACTAAATTTAAAAAACACTGACGAGACATTACCACTGAATAACATCCACTCCATACAGACGTGAGAAAGTTCCCTCTTCACAAAAGCACGTATCAGCAGTAGAAGTATTGTGTGGTGCTGTATTCTTCACAGCATGTGGTGGTGTTTTTGCAAAGATGAAGTAGCTTAAAGTTTATGACAATATTGGCATTCGTATCAGTAGTGCACTTTGCTGAACTGGCTCTGTGCACAAGTGTGGAGGTGAACGTCCAGTTTGCACCAAGAGTGGGCAGACCCGTTTTGTCTGTTTACGTCCCGTCTCCATCAGCATCCAAGACGCGTCATCTTTTTCGAGGTGTCTGCAACGTCTTCTGAAAATAAATGTAAATGACATCCATCGCATCAAAGGCACCCATTCTCATACTTCCAGAAGCAAGCAGGAGAAGAGATACAAGCTGGCTTTGCAAGTTAGCTTTGCCTTTTTTTAATCTGAAGCATAAACAGGGGCAGAAAATTCATTTAGTACAGCAAAGTGCAAATTGAGCTTCAGATAAAAAAGGATAACACTAAAAAAAACCTATAATTAGCACATTACTAACTAGGGGTGGGGAAAAAACAGATGCATTGTAGTATTGCGATACTTTGTAGTTGTGATACTGTGTCAATTCAGAGACAGTATTGTGATACTTTATTAAAAAAATATTAATAAATGTTACAAGTACAAACTTAGCTATTTAGTTATGAAAGTAATAAAAACCAAGTTGACTTTTCAGTCCATTAGATGGGGCCAGGGGTGGGGCCAAAGATTGATTTGGCATAGTATTGCAGTACTTGACACTCACAATGATGTACTGATCCCTAAATACATGTACTGATGTTTTAATATATGGTATTGCAATACTGAAGGAATCGTAGTATCGTAATAGTATTGCATCGTGACCCAAGTATCGCAATTGTGTCGTGAGATCCCTCATGATTCTCCACTGTTAACTATCGATAGCTAACTGTTACTTATTATGTGTTTCTATTTTTATTATAGTCCATTGCAGCAGACTTCACAGATTTGCTGTCAGAGTTTTTAACATCCCAAAAAAGCAACCCGGAAACCGAGATAAATGCCCTCAGTATGAGTTAGGAACTAGCTAGCCCTAGTGCTAGCAGCAGCAGAATGCTGGCATATCTAAGGAATGTATCTTCAAAAATCAGGAGGAAGAAATAAAGCACTGGCGGCACATCTGTTTTTCATGTGTAGTATTTATGTATCTATATAACATTTTGACTGACAAAGGCAGTCCTTCTGGACTAAAGGTCGGGAGATTCTAACTCAGATTACAAGAGGGTCACTCTACCTCAGCAGCAAAAAAATAAAGCTTAATGGTCTGTAAGTACTTGTTGGGGACACCCCAATTTGTGTTACTCTCAAGTTTAGGAACACACCATTGCCCTCATAGTAATTAGGGGTGGAAAATGACAGCGGTTGCACAATATGATATTATCATGATACTTGTGCACAATGCAATATTATCACGATCTTGCGATATGCTGAGTATTGCGATATCATATACTGTATTGTGATTTCCAATTCCCGTCTATTTCTTGACCAATTCTTGGTTAGCTGTAACGTGTTACTCCCAGACACTGAGCACTTAGCACCATCTAGTGGCAAGAACAGTCAACTATTTTTTTCATTGTTCTGGTACCCAAACAGTTTGCAAAGCATTGCAATACAGGCGCCTGTGAACTGATAAAATATCGCCGTCACAAAGTACTGCAATATTATGCTGAATCGATTTCGCCCCCCCACCTCCTGTAGTTATATAAATAACTAGATCTGAAGACCCTGAATCTGTTTCCCACTTGCTTTCAGGAACAGGGGAAGAGTTATGATCGATGTTGTTTGCATTTGTTTTCAGCAGATGTCAAAAAAAGATGACACTTCTTAGATGGGGATGGGATGTAAACAGGAATCAAGTTTTCCAACTCCTGATGTTCATCACTGCGCTTGTGCACAGAGCCAGTTTAGTGTTGTATACCACTCCAGGGTCCAGTTTTTCTTGATGCTACATAAGAAAACGTCATCATTAGTTTCCACTTGGTGTACGACGCAACAATAATAAAACACTGCAGTGTGACAGGCTGAATAAAAAGCTGTCAAAATCAAAGCAAAAACCGAGGGCGTTGAGTCGGTATATGTACTGCAGACGCCATCTAGCCCCTCTAATGACCATATTTATTGGGTCCTGCCCAACAATAGTACACAGAATAAAAACTGTTCCTCGTGTCCCTCTTCCTCACTTCCTTCTCGCACTCCCTGGTCTCTTGACCTGCCACAGGTGATTGTGGATGGTCAGAGCATCTACGCTGACTGACACAGACTTGGCGGGGATGACGGTGAACTGCTTGCGATCTGAGTTGTACTTGTAGAGCTTGTCGATCATCTTTCCACTGATGGTACGCGGCCCCGTGCCCGTGAACTTGATGATCTCCTCTGTGTCAGGTGAGTAGGAGTAAACGGCGCGGAACTGGCAACCGCCGTCACGGAAGAGGATGATCAGATGATTGGACTCACACTTTTCCAACTCCTGTGCGACAGATACAAAAATATCTTGGAACATAGCAAAACATCAGGTAAAAAGCAGTAAATTTAATGGCACCACAGGTAATTTGTCCTGGTGCAGCACTCTTAGTGTTTGAAGTGGCACCGCAGTAGGTGCAATTCTATTTCCCTAACTGCCTAGCAAAGATAATTACTAGTCCCAGACTCAAACTCTACTTCCTGGATTTTGCATGCTACACTCAGTATTTTACAGCATCAAATAACGATATAAAATCAGACTGATCCAAAAAATGAATACTTGACTATACATCAGCATGAAAACCACTACATATGAAGACAGAAACGATCTTTTGAAAAAAATCATCTGAAGAATATTTTCAGTTTGGTACAGTGCAACATACAACTAGAAAAGCACTCGGAGAGCGCAGACCTCCGCCAAGCGGCACAGTTCCCCCCATACAGTGTTTGTGTGTACGTTTTCAGATTCCCTGAGCATGAAAAGATATGAGTAGCAATTGGATTCACAATGATTATTTGTTTATTTGACATGGACAGTGCAATAAACAGACAATTAATGAATGACAATCAATGTGATAGTGATAGGATTAGTGGTTCAGTAGTGTAAAACGGGGCTATAAGGGACGGCGGGTTAATAAGGGACACTTTTGTGGGAAATGTTTTAAATGTAATTCTGCTTTTTTTATTTTGAGCAGGACGCTGAGTTGTGTTGTTATTGTCAAATATCCATGAATCCTTCATCAAATCTGGGCGGAAGCAAAATTAAAAAAGCAGAATTACATTTAGAAAAGTGTCCCATATTACCCCGCCGTCCCTTATAGCCCCGTTTTACGGTTGTAAAAGCATTGCCTCCTTGGCGGAGGTAATAAACTGAAGTGTTGGTGTGTCCATCTCCTCCACTGACGGATGCAGATTGGTTAGACAGGTTGCCGTGGGTTTTATATTATATTGGGGTTGCGCTCCGCGGCAAAACAGAATTTAGAGTCTTCCCCGGCAGAGAGGTCGTTTTTACGCAGCGCCTATAGCTGGGCGGGGAATTTGTGGCAAATAATGGGGCGGCCGAGTATGGGGTATCGGGCTTGTTGTTACGAGCTATTCGGTCTCTGTATGACCGTTGTGAGAGTTTGGTTCGTATTGCCAACACTCGGTCGGAGTCATTCCCAGTGAGAGTTGGACTCCGCCAGGGCTGCCCTTTGTCACCGATCCTGTTCATAATTTTTATGGACAGGATTTCTAGGCGTAGCCAGGGAATGGAGGGTGTCATGCTTGGTGACCACGGGATCTCATCTCTGTTGTTTGCAGATGATGTTGTCCTGTTGGCTTCATCCAGCAATGACCTACAGCTCTTGCTGGGACGGTTTGCCGCTGAGTGTGAAGCGGCTGGGATGAGAATCAGCACCTCCAAGTCCGAGTCCATGGTCCTCAGCCGGAAAAAGGTGGATTGTCCTCTCCGGGTTGGGGACAGGCTCCTGCCCCAAGTGGAGGAGTTTAAGTATCTTGGGGTCTTGTTCACGAGTGAGGGGAAAATGGAGCGAGAGATCGACAGACGGATTGGAGCAGCATCTGCAGTGATGCGGACGTTGTACCGGTCTGTTGTGGTGAAGAGGGAGCTTAGTTCTAAGGCAAAGCTGTCGATTTACCAGTCAATCTACGTTCCTACTCTCACCTATGGTCACGAGCTTTGGGTAATGACCGAAAGAATGAGATCGCGGATACAAGCGGCTGAAATGAGCTTTCTCCGTAGGATTGCTGGACTCACCCTGAGAGATAGGGTGAGGAGCTCAGTCATCCGGGAGAGGCTCAGAGTAGAACCGCTGCTCCTCCACATTGAAAGGAGTCAGTTGAGGTGGTATGGGCATCTGATTAGGATGCCTCCTGGACGCCTCCCACTTGAGGTGTTTCAGGCACGTCCCACTGGGAGGAGACCCCGGGGCAGACCCAGGACTCGGTGGAGAGACTATGTCTCCCAGCTGGTCTGGGAACGCCTTGGTATCCCCTCTGAAGAGCTGGAGCAGGTGGCTGGGGAGAGGGAAGTCTGGGCTTCTCTGCTTGAACTGCTGCCTCCGCAACCCGGACCTCCGGAAAAGCGGTAGAAGATGGATGGATGGATGGATAATGGGGCGGCGGACAGGTGTCCGTGTCAGGTTTTGCAGCGTGGCGCAAAAGCAGGCACGCTGGCGGGCCCAGGCCAGCAGTGTTTTCCGCGTGCTTTTGTGCCTAAAACGTTGAAGAACGAGGAGTTTGTGTTGGTCAGACACGACGACCAGCGCAATGTGCGCAGCGCCTATGGCTGGTACAGGCACGCTGGGGGTCCGAGGCCAGCAGTGTTTTCCGCATGCTTTTGTGGCTAAAACATTGAAGAAGGTGGAGTTTGTGTTGGTCAGACATGACGCCCAGCGGCCTCCATTGCGCCTGCGCACATGTTGAAAATGGCCCTATGTCACAGTATTGAAAAATGCTTTAAAAAAAATTCCTGTATCCAGACGGTGAACCGGATCACCCCCAAAATTTAATCAGTTCTTCCTTGTACCATTTCCAACAATGCCTGAAAGTTTCATGCAAATCTGTCCAAGACTTTTTGAGTTATCTTGCTAACCAACAGACAAACAGACAGACAAACAGACAAACACACAAACCCTGGCAAAAACATAACCTCCTCCTGGCCTTTTCGGCCTGGCGGAGGTAATAATGGGGGGGAGGCAGGGCTTAAACTCTCACTGCAGCGGGCCACCAGAGGGAGCTCAAGATGTACAGCAGCAGTTTATTTTGTCACATACATTGCAGGTTTCAAAATGTTACGTTTAATATAATGAACCAGAAAAAAAAAGTTATCTGCACTACCTTTAGACAAACTATTGACTACACTGACCTCGAGAATGACGTTCTTCTGGGCCTCGTTAACTTTTCCGGCCAGGCAGCAGTGAGCGATGGCGTTGATGATGATGGGCTTGTTGGACTTGGAGCTTGGTTCTTTGAACAGTTTAGGACCTTTAGAGATGAAACATTCAAAAAAAAAAAGGATGATTAAATCCCAAGTGTTGAAAGTCCAAACACCAAACAGCAGTGTAATATAGAACAGAATAAGAAATATGCTCCCTATCCCCAGGAAAACAACAACATCTATACATACCATTGTACTCTATTGATATGATGGATGAGGTTATGGATCCGTTCTCCCAGTCCCGCTCCATGTTCCTGCTGGATGCTCTGCTCAGTATTGGGAATGACTCCATGGAGCATACAGATCCAGCTCTAAAAGATGCAACAGTAAAATGAATATATGAATGAATGAATGAATGAATGAATTTTTTTATTTCGGATAGTACAGTACAGGTTAAAAGAAACTGAATAATATAACAACAAGGTCAAATTAGACAAAGACTCCTTCTACTAAACAATTCCACGCAAGTTATCCGAAATGGGTGATGGCTGAAGCCGCAGCTTATATTGCCCACCCATATTCCATCCAGGAATTCAAAATAGAAAAAAGAGAAAACAGTCAAGAGCGATTACAATTCAAAACAAAGCTAAGACAAAATGTGACTGAGAGAAAAAAAAAAAAGAAAACTAAGCTAGGCTAAGTTAAGCGGTTACTATTCAAAAACAAATCTAAGACAAAATGTGACAGAGGAAAAAAAAAAAACTAAGCTACAACACAACACAGGCTGGATATGTCAATCCTTATGTGAGTTTACATGTCGTCTTGTAAATATGTTTGGAGTATTTCTTCCTTTAGTTTTTGTTTAAATTGTCCAAGTGTTGTACATGATTTTAATTCAGGTCCAAAATCGTTCCATAATCTGACTCCTTGCACTGAAATACAGTGTTGCTTGGTGGTTGTTCTCACTGTAGGCTTTTGAAATATACATGTTCCTCTGAAGTGATATCGTTTCTCCCTTGTTTGGAACAACTTTTGGATATTTGCGGGCAGTGATAAATTCTTCACTTTGAACATTATTATTGCAGTTTTAAAGTCAACCAGATCTTTCAACTTGAGAGTTTTTTGTTTAAGAAAAAGTGGGTTTGTTGGTTCCCTGTAAGCTGCTTTGTTGATTATTCTAATAGCTCTCTTTTGAAGCATAAAGAGTGGATATATGTTTGTTTTATATGTATTTCCCCATACTTCATTACAATATGTCATGTATGAGAGTATCAATGAATGATACAAGGTGTATAGTGTGGGTTGATTCAGAAAATATTTCACTCTGTGTAATATTGCAATTGATTTGGATATTTTACCTTTAATATAATTAATATGTGACTTCCAACACAGTTTGTTATCAATTATTACTCCAAGAAATTTAGTTTCAGATACCCTTTCAATCTCTACACCATTTACACTGAGTTTAGGTACTGGGTTGTTGTGATGGTTGTTAAAGACTATAAATTTTGTCTTACTTAAATTGAGAGTTAATTTGTTTGAATCAAACCACAGTTTAAGCTTTCCTAATTCCTTTCCGAGTGTATCCAGAAGTTGTTCCAAGTTGTTTCCACTGCATAATAGATTAGTGTCATCGGCAAACAATATTAAGTCCATTTTTTCTGAAACTTTACATATATCGTTTATATACATATTGAATAATAATGGTCCCAAAACTGAACCCTGTGGGACTCCACAGGTGACCTTCAGTAACTGTGAGTTTTTGTTGCTAACACATACATACTGATATCTATTCTTTAAGTAACTACTTAACCAGGACAGTGCTACCCCTCTAATACCACAATTTTGTAGTTTCTTTAATAATAAATTGTGATCTACTGTATCAAATGCTTTTTTAAGATCCAGGAATACTCCAACTGAATACTCTATTTTCAATGGCTGTTGATATTTTTTCTGTAAATTCCATTAGGGCATATGCAGTTGTCCTCTTGTGTCTGAACCCATATTGCTGCTCACACAATAAATCATTCTTCAGTATGAAGTTGTCAATTCTCTCATAGAATATTTTTTCAAGTATCTTGGAAAATTGCGGTAATAGTGAAATTGGTCTGTAGTTTGAGAATTCCCCTCTGTCGCCCGTCTTGTATATCGGAATTACTTTGGCTATTTTCATTGCATTGGGAAATATACCTGTTTGGAGAGACAGGTTACAGATATACGTCAGTGGTTTTACTATGCATTTGATAACAGTTTTGACTAATAGCATGTCAATACCATCACAGTCCGTAGATGTTTTACTTTTGAACGATTTAACAATTTCAATGACCTCTCTTTCGTCTGTGTTCTTTATGAAGATGGAGTCTTTTACAGCAGTGTTATTGCATATTGTATCGCCTGTAGGCACCGTAGTGGGTATTTCTCGGGCCAGATTAGGTCCAATGTTAACAAAAAAATTATTAAATTCATCTGCAGGTGAAGCTATATTCACACTCCGAGTCGTTTTATTATTTTTTGGAATATTAGTTCGGTTGCTTGTATTTCTGCTTTTATTTCCAAGGATACTGTTGAGTATTGTCCATGTATTTTTAATATTGTCTTTGTTTTTCTCCAGTTCTTTACTGTAATAGTCTCTTTTACTACATCTTATTATATATGTTAACTTATTTTTGTATGTTTTATACCGCTGCTCTGCTTCTTTTGTCCTTTTCTTTAGGAAAGCTTTATATAATAATTTTTTCTTTTTACACGCCTTTTGTAGTCCTTTGGTTAACCATGGCTTATCAGCAAATTTGTGTTTAAGCTTTTTTTTTTACTAATGGGCAGTTTTTTTCATAAAGAGTGGTTACAATGTTTATAAATGTGTCATAGGCTTCATTTACATCTGATACATAGACTTCTGTCCAGTCTTGCTTCAGCAAGTCCTCTTTAAAAGAACTGATTGCATTTGGTGATTTGTATCTGAACGATTTTACAGTTTTTTCTGCGTTGGCCCCCATGTGGCCATGGATAAGTGCAAAGGTTGGCAAGTGGTCACTTATATCATTTATCAATAATCCACTTTCTATTTTCTTATCGATAACATTGACAAACAGGTTGTCAATAAGTGTAGCAGAGTGAACTGTGATTCTACTGGGATGTGTTATTGTGGGATATAGACTCATGCTGTACATAGAGTTCATGAACTCTGTAACTACATTTTGTTGATGTGGATTTGGTAAATCAATATTGAAATCTCCACAAATTGCTACCATTTTTTTACTAGTAATATTATTGTACAGCTCGACTAATTTATCTCTGAATGTCTCAATGCAAGTTCCCGGTGTTCTATATATACAACTTATGATTAGATTTTTTGTTTTGTCTAGGTCAAGCTCGACAGTGACACATTCCAAGATCCCTGGTAGTGCAAAGGACATTTCATTTACAAGCTTACACCTATACAGGTCATCAATATACAGTGCAACACCACCACCCTTTTTTTGAGATCTGTTAATATGAAACATCTGATATCCCTCTATTGCCATCAGGGGAGCCTGCTCTTCATTAAGCCAGGTTTCAGAGACTGCAATAGCTGTGAATTTTCTGTCTAGCTGCTTTAAATAGTCCTGAATCTGTGGAAAGTTTTTGTTGAGACTTCTGCTGTTGAAGTGTATTATTGACAGTTTACCATCTAATTGCACTTGACTTTTGAATTGCTTTTCAGTGTAATATTCACAGTGGTTATGAATATTATTGAAAAAGTGGTTATCAGGATCAATATCATTCTCCATCTCTTGTGGTTTATGTTCAGCATAGTGGCATATTTTCAGAGTTTGAGTTTCCTCACTCTGTGTCAGATGACTTCCTCCAGCTGGGGATAATTGATGTCTACTCGAGTCGGTCATAGGTTTTTGTTTATTTTGCTTATTTTTTTTAAAGTACTTTGGCATGGTGTATCAAAAGAACTATTCTTATCGTGTGTATGAATATGGATTATCATTGACTCATAATTTTCTTAATCAGTGTTCATCTGTATTTATTTAAGTCAGTAGCATCTCTGATCATTATACTCCTTGCTTGCTCTGGTGTTCCATTTAGTTTAATCCAAATTCTACAATTTCTTGTCCAGGTTGCCTGTATCTTATTTTGTTTTTTCAGCATCCGTGCCTGCCGTGCTAATTCAGCGTTTTTTTTGTCAGGTGTTCATTTAGGTAAACTTGAGTTCCCTGTAGCTTTCTGGCCTGCCTCAGTATGTCATTCTTTACCCTTCTGTTCACAAAGCGCATCACAATTGATTTCTTTGTTTTGGGATCTTTCTTCGGTAAAGCATAACAGGCTGAAATTGCATTGGCTTCTACCTTAATGTCTCTATTATTAAGGAACTGAAGCACTTGATTTTCTAAGGAGACTGATTCACTCATGGGAGCATCTTCACCATTCAGTCCTGTTGCG
This sequence comes from Pholidichthys leucotaenia, assembly GCA_020510985.1. Lineage (NCBI taxonomy): Eukaryota > Metazoa > Chordata > Actinopteri > Cichliformes > Pholidichthyidae > Pholidichthys > Pholidichthys leucotaenia. Next base: position 42,811,182 of record CM035850.1, read on the forward strand.
GCATGTTGCGTATGACTGATATCTGATGTCTAGTCCACTTATAACTAGGTCATCCATACGAGAACCTTGTTCAAGATCCTCGACGCGTTGCTCCAAAAGACGCCCACGTTGCTCCAGGTCCATAATTTTTTTGTCTTTTTCTTGAATTATTGATTGTAGGGCTTGTACATCTTCTATTAGGCCTATTATTTTGGCCTGCTGGCTAGCCAATTTGGCCAATTCTTCTGACATAAAGTTCAGAGATTTTTTGATCTCTTCCATTTCCTCTTTCTTTGGTGGCATTTTACTGACCTGTGGATAGTAAAAAACAGTGAATCCGGCTAGGCCTCAACTAGCCCGGCCGCTGCTGGTCCCTCCGCTCACCGCCGCCGCAACCGAGCTCCTGCACAGCTCCTCCGCCAAGTAACGCCGCACAGCTCCGCTGATCACCGCCGCCTGCCGCCGTCTGCCTGGGCGGTTACGCTGCACACCGCCGGCGCAGCCGAGCTCCACTGATCACCGCCGCCGATCATCACGGCCTGCCGCCGTCTGCCTGGGTGGTCACGCCGCACACCACCGGTGCAGCCGAGCAGCGCTGGTCACCGCTGCTGATCACCGCCGCCTGCCGCCGTCTGCCTGGGTGGTCCAGGTGGCCCCCGTTTCTCACCAACGTCGCTTCCAAGCTTCGATCCGGCTCGCGCTCGCGCTCAGCTGCCGCCTCGGTTAGTTCCTCCGGTAAGTCTTCACCGGGGGCTGAGTCGCTTCATGTCTGAGTTAGGTGGCACAACTGGGCCAGCGTTAAGCTAACTAGCGTTAACTAGCGTTAGCGTTAGCTTATATACTGATGTAATTAGATAAGATAATTCTTTACTAGTCCCACAATGGGGAAATTCACCGTATTGCAGCAGCAAAGGGATAGTAGCACTCAGAATAGTAATAAATAATGAAATAGGGCAAAACCATATGTACACAGAGCAAGAAGTTAAGAAAAGTAAAACATTTTTTACTGTTAAAAATAAGCAAAATAATATTTACAGAACTAGTAAGCAGTTAAATTAAATTATTCCATAATATGTGACCTGTGCTGGCAAAATGAGTCACTTTGAGGAAATTATCAAAATTGAGGTAACGTTTTTTCCATATTCTGTATTGAAAGACCTTCAAAATGATATTTAATTTGCAGGAAGTGCGCAAAAACGGACCCGTAAAAAGACGATTTGTTTATATTTTGGCTAGATTTAAAACTCGCATTCCATCGATCGGAAGTTACATCTTCCGCAAAAACATATATATTTCTAGAAAGTACATTTTCTAAGCTTTCCAATGATACCAAGGACTCATGGGGTTTTTCCCAGGACTTGCCACTAGCAAACAAAGAAAGAGTCATGATTTATGACTTCTCGTGCCTGCAGCTCGTAATGATGTGGTGCCCATTCCGACTCATTTTACCAGCACGGGTCACATATACTGTATATGTTAACAGTATATTTCACAGTTAAAGTCATACAGTGTTGTTGCAGCCTTCAATAATAATGATGTTAACAGTGGCTTGGAAAGGAACGTTCCTTATTTGTGCAAAGTAGTCGTGGAGTTACGTGCTGATTGTAAAGTCTACCCTGCGCGTTTCACCTCCACCCAGTGTCCTCCACAGGTGATTTAACTGAATTTCTTCTCTCTGATTGCTGATTAGCAAAAACACCTGCTGAAGAGACTGGGTGGAAGTGAAACGTGCAGGGTCTTGGCCCGGAATGGACTGAGTTTAACACATCTACTAACAGCAGCAGGTAGGAAGGGCCTGCGGAGCCTCTCCCTCGTGCGTTTTGGATGGAGCAGCCTGCCACTAATCGAGTGGCTCACTGCACTGAGCTCACGCCCCCATATTTTTATCTTTACACACAAGAGTTGTCACCTGTTCGACTCTGCCCCTCCAGAGATGACACTGTCTGCATCAGTTGCCAAAGAGAGCGTTGATCCTCGATAACTACAGCTCAGATCAGCTAGAGGAAAAAAAAGAAAAAAGGGTTGGAAACCAGTGATGTTTTGGGAGTGTCTCCTACTTACAGTGGGAAGTGTCTCTTATTATGAAAATTTCACTTTTTCAGTGGTTTGTTGTTTTTTTTTTGGCCCCCATATTTATCTCAACCCATTAACAATAAAAGAAGTAAATGTGTCCCTGTGAGCTTCTGAAAACTCACAAGTGCAGAACAGCTAGTGTAGTTAGTTACATTAGACACAGTGACCATAGTTTTTATGGCTACTCACCCATCTAGACATTCATGTTCCTATCTGGTTCTTTAATTTACACTTAATCATAAATGTCACTTGTAGGCATTATTCTGATATAGGTTGTAATATTTTGACTGGGATGGTCCTGTAATCACACTAGCAGACATGGTAGTTTAGCTACCACTTGTGGCTCCCTTGGCATAACCCCACCACATCCAACATCTGTAATCCCACCCAGATTATCAACCAACACTTAACCATTTATGAGAGTCCAAGGTGATATTTTACTGCAGTTTATTATACTCTTGCTGGGACAGCTCTCCTAACTGTGGTGGTTAGCTGCATCTAGCAGAGCCATGCATTTACTCACTGGGGCTTGTTCCTATGCTTATTATATCCCATAGATCTCAGGAAAGACAAAAGAGGGATGCTAGGGTGAACTGATGGCCATCGGCATTACAGAAACATGCACTGAAGCAGGTCACTGTGAAGAAGGGTGTTTAATCTCGGTGGAATAAGGTGCTGAACCATTTAATCTCTTGCACTCCGGGATACCGCGGGCGGTCACGTCTCTGCGTCCTCGTGCGTCCTAGTGCGCACTGTGCGTCTCGGTGCACACTGAAAAAAAAAAGCTGCATTTCCATTCTTCCACTACAGACACAGCTGTGAACAGAAAGCCAAAGGAGTGCTTTGATTGGTTTAGATTTGATTGACCTCTCATTCGAGTAATAAGAGCCTTGAATTGGGTTTCTGAAACCTTGAAGAACCAATGACTGAAAACCTAGCAAGAAGGACCCGCCTACCAATGACTGCAAATACAACGAGCCAATTGAAGCAGAGAAGTTCGACAATTGAAAGCGTGCGTCCCGTGCGTAAAATCTGTTTTGTGTAAGCCGCTGTGTGTAACGGTAGTGTTCGCCAGTCTTTTTTTATTACTACTGTTCTTATTTGTTTTGAAAAATCGTTCGCCAAAACCACAATCATGGAAGCGCAAAACCGCAATAATGGAATCATGGTTTGACCGGGTCGCGTGACCAGAACCACGAGTCATAACAAGCGAACCAGCTTCATGTTCATCTGACAATGAGGAAGAGAAGTTCGCCAGCAACACTGCTGTTGTGGACAGGTAAGTGTTATAAGCTAAATTATTCTTTATCACTGAAAATAGTAATAAAAATGACTTTTGACCAATTGGTAAATTACAACTGTGCGTCATTGCCACATGACGGACCAGTCATGTGCACGGCGCACGGTCCAGTCCGTGTGCCGCGCTCCTCTGTAGCGGGGGGGGGGGGGGGGGGGGGTTGTTATCCTCTACATTGCAGATATTTTAGTATAATTTTTATTGCACTGTAGGTTATTTTTTCTTGTAAAAAAAAAAAGCCACAAATTTTGTACGTGGCATGCTTCTTTGTGTGTGGGGGGCTTGTTTGTTCATTCATTCATTCATGAATGAATAAACAACCCCCGCCACACACACACACATACAGCCCTGAGTGTCACCTTTCATTAGAGCCCAAGATGAAGCTTCTATGTTGAATCATTCAAAAGTTACAGACGTTTTTCCAAACTGTGCCATTTGGCACAATTTGGCACAGTTCAAAAACGCCTGGGAACAACCTGAGAAAAAAGCTGTGTAATATATTCATTTTTTGTGGTATTGTTACAAAATTTTGACCTCAGCTGGATAACACTTGGTTCTACATTTCTGTTGCATTTTCCAGCCCATATCTGACAGCTGTGTGTTATTTGCAAGCATTTGTATCTAAAAAAAACACCCAGGCGAAATTTATTTTCTTCAAGTTCAGTATGTTTAGATGACTGTTACTCAGTGGCAGGAGCACTTAGAGAGATTATGACTATCTTGCCAAAAAATTCAAAGTGTTTTCTTTTAAATGAGACCAACCCCATGAAGATGCTGCAAAGGGTTGAAGAACAGCTTTTGATTTACTTTGGGTACGTTATTTTTTGGCGTTTTTAGGGAAATTGACCAGAGTGCAAGGGGTTAAACCCTGAGGTATTTTGATCGAAGTATGTCTTTGTGAACTGTGTCAACATGTGGGGAAAAAGGGCTTTAATTCTGCAACATCCAACAAAAGGAAGTCAACACTGTGCTGTAAAAACCCCTGAGGGCATTCCGGCAGCATGCTTTGATATCACGTCATGCAGAGCAGGTTAGAAGGTTCACCTCCCCTGCAGCCTGCTGCTGAGCCCTGGGCTTTGATCAACACGGACACCTTCACAGAATTACCTGCACGACACACACGCAGCACACGCACAGAGGATGACAATTGCACAGGTGAACACACGCACTGCAGTCTATCAGTTAAGCTTATTAAGAAAACACGGTGTTCTAAACAGACGGGAGTGAGAGTAACACCGTGAAAGCTGTGCTGATGTTCTTACGTGTGGTAGATCCTTTGGGGAGGCTGCTGGACTCTTCGCGGTGCAGTGATTTGGGCCTGTTCCTGCGGGATCTGGTCCGCGGGCGGGGCTTGACTAGACCCTGCTCTTCCATCAGGGCCTGCTGCTTCCTCCGCAGATATTCTTGTTTAATCAGCTCTCGCCGAGCCTTCTCTTCCTCCTTACGGATGCGATCCTCCTCTGCCTTACGCCTTCAAAAGGAGGAAAAGAGGAAATAAGACAGAAATCCAGCAGGAGACAAAAATTTATTCACACACACGCCCACGGCTTTGTGCGAAAGTACCGGGCCTCGTCGCGCTTTAGCTCGATCTCTGCTTCTTGCTGCTGCTTGCGTAGTCTCGCCTCCTCGGCTTTGCGCTGCTGTTTGAGGAGGAAGGCGGCACGGCGTTTTGCCATTTCATCCTCGGCCTTCTCATCATCCTGGTCAAGATGAGGAAGCACACGTTATAGCCCATTCCAAGAGTTTTCTCAGATGGGATTTTCCCAGGTGCTCATCAGAGGCGGTCTAGTATCACGCCTCCCGAAGTCAGATTTCTGACTATAACTCAGACAGCTGGCACCATACTCAAGAAAAAGTTAAGCTTTAGGGACCCTTTAAATATTAGTCACAGCTGTACTGCTAAGCATCAAAAAATCTGCTTTTCATAAAGTAGCTGTAAAAAAATATACATTAATATTATATTCTACTTTCATTGAGCTTTTTTTCATCTACGTTTAACCTAATTACTGACATCAAATATTTATTATTTTTTTAAGATTTTAACAATTTAAATGCCAGGTTTTTGTCATGATACCACCATGTTTTTAGATCAAAAAAAGAAAAAAAAAAGTTATTTTCAATGTACTGCAGGCAAAATCAATTTTGTGTTGAATTATTACAGCCTTTGATGTGTCAATGATTAGCAGCAACATTGATTCTATGCATTATTGGGGGGGGGGGGGGATTGTGACAGTGCCATCTAGTGGAAATAGCATGTTTTTTCTCCATATGCCAAACATGGTCAAAATGGCACCATCTGGCGGCGAGTAATAAAAATGATCAATTCCAAGGCAAAAGCCCAGATTGACACCCAGATATAATAAAATGTATTTATTGTGCTTTAATGGAAGAGATCAAAAACAGTAGTTTGAATGGGTTTCAAAGGCACATTTTCTGCACTTAACAGTATGAGTGTAACAATTGCTTGTACACGGTGCATTTTAGACTTACTGTAGGAGCTGAGCAGGAAATGACAAGATCAAATTTAAAAAAAAAAATCACAATCTTGCCAAAATTCATGCCATATGCATGAACACAGGCAAAATTATCAGAAAAAATGAAGAATGAAAAGTGCATAAAAAGGTCCCTAAGGGTTAATAATTGTTAAAATGTTATGGTCAGAAATCTGACTTCAGAGGGCAGGCTGCTCTTCTGCTGACTGAGTGGGAAAACCTCACCTGGGGAAACTCCTGGATTACATACAGTCCACAAAACTGCAAACTCAATCTCAATTTTACCTTAAAGAAGAAGCCCAGAACATTCTTCTGCTCTCCCTCCACTGTGCAGTCTGTAACATCTACGCTGCCGTCCTCCAGCGGGTCCCTCAGCTCTGACAACCCCACCTCAATTAGCTGACCTTTCACCCTTGTACTCTCATCCCCACTGGTGGCTTCCTTCGATAAGTTGGTGGCTTTGCTGTCTTCTTCTGAGTCCTGTGATGGAGATTTAATTTTTTCTGATATAACCGGTGGGTCTTGTGATTGGACTTTGTCTGCGGATTGCCCTGCTCCCTCTCCTGGGCCATCACGTACCCTGAATGTGGCGTTTCTCTGAAGGCTTCTCTCAGCCCTGGAGCCCTCTGCGACGCTCTCTGCCGCCGGTTCTGCTCCAGAAGCCGCACCATCTGAGGATGCCTTCTCTTTGCTTTGTTTTTGCTCTGAAGCCCTGCTGCGTTGGCTGGAGCTAAGCCTGAGAGGACGGGGAGCACGGATGGAATCTCTGCCGCCGATATCTACAAAGTGAACAGCATAAGATCTGGATTCTGAGGTAGAAGGCGCTGTTTGCGTTGTGCTGGGCTGTGTCGCGCCCGGGACCACCGGCTGTCTGGAGTCTGGAGGCGAGGTGGTGTTCTGCTTCATCAGAAGGTCCTGCTGCAGCGACAGCTGCATCATCTGCTGCTGAATGGTGCCGATAGCCTCGTTGAGTAGATCGATGGAGCGGGAGCACTCATTCAAATCGGGCTCGGCCGCGTTCTCCTGGGACGGGGTTAATCTGTTGTCCGAGTTCGTCTGTCCTCTTCCTGTCTGACCCACCTTCAGAGCGTCGAGGCAAGAATCATCCCTGCAGGTCTGAGCCTTTGCTCTGCTCCTGTCAGCAGCTGTTAATTCTGAGGACTGCTTTGAGTGTTTCAGCGGTAAAGGAAGGGTGTCACTTCTCCCTCCTCCCTTCTTAACAATGTTCAAAAATGCAGCTTTGCCCAGCTTTAGCCGCTGCTTGGCTGACAGGGTCTCCATCTTCTTCTTCTGATACTCGATTGCACGTCTTTGCTCCTCTAGCTGCATGTGAAGCTGCAGCAGCTCTGAAGGCACAACTGAGGGACTAACTAGTGTGTTTTTCCCCATCACAGTGCTGGAGTCTTTCCCCGGCCAGCCTGAGGGAGACTCACTCTTCAGCTGCCAGGGAAGACCAGAGGCGGTCTCAGAGCCGTCTGGCGTTGTCTTTTGAGAGCTGCTGGTACTCGAGTAGCCATCGCGGAGACCGAGCTTAAGGAGCTTTCTCTCGGCAAAGCTGGTCATCTTGACGCCGATGCTGCCCGAGGCGCTGCAGCTGCTCGCCCACGACACGGTGCTGGGGCATGGGCTCGAGCGACCGCTGCAGTCCTCCTTATCGTCCCGCTCACTCACCTTCAAGTCCTCTCTGAGTTTGGTGGACTCGCCCTCCCAACATTCTGCCACGTCTTCGTCATCGAAGCTCCCGCCTCCGACTCCTCCTTTCACTGCCTCTCTGCTGAGCTCCATCTGATCGTCCTCGTCCTCGTCTTCCTCGAGGTCTGCGATATCGGAGTCGGAGTCGTGCCCGCCCTCCAGCACTGTGGGGAAAGGACCGGGGTGGTGTGGCTCCCCTGACAAATGAAGGAAAAATCCGTGAGGCTGGTTCTTCTCGGACTGAGAGAGGACTGCCGCCCCCTCTGACGGTGACCTGAGAAGGCCCGGGGCTGATTCTACTACAGGTGTCCTCTTTGACTCCTCCACGGGAGATTCCCTCTGTGAGGTCTTCGGGACATTGTTAGCTGGTTTCCTCCCAGCGCCGGCGGCCCTGCAGCGATCCTCACCACTCTCCTCCTGCTTATTCACGTTCACACTCTTTTCTTTGGCAGGCTTAGGGATGGCGGGCATTAGAGGCTCCAGATAGAAGGCGTCTGCTTGGCAATCCAGTGTAAAAGGTCTGAGATGGGGAGGGCAAGGAGTGCTTGAAACTCTTGAGGCGGGGACTGGCCTCTGGATCTCCAGCTCGTCCTGCTCCATGTCGCTCCCGGTTCGGCGTCGAGAGAAAGCAGAGGGGTGAATGATGGCGACCAGCTCTTCCTCCTCTCTTTCCTCCTCTTCATCCTCTATGCGCATGTGACTGAGAAGGCTCTGACCGCTAAGTCTGTGCTGCAGCAGACCTGACCCAAGCATGTGTATGGGGGTAATGCTCATGATGTTTGACGCTAAGCTGTCTTTGCTAATTGAGCGAGCGAGACTGATACTGTCTGCATCTTCCTCCAAGGCAAAATGCAGGGCATAGGGCACGGGCTGGGATACGGGCCTGGATTACAGCGTGGGACAAAGGGAGGAATAAGAGTTAAATGAGTGTAATTAATCACTAAACAGTAATTACAGAATCTGCTGTGAACGTGCTGCTCACCTCGATTTTCTCTCTGGCCAGGCCAATATGGGGCCCTGACGGTGCCCATCTGAACGAATCTCCGAGTTGCAGCGATTTATCATCTCTGTAGAAAGAAATAAAATGAGTAATCAAGTGCACGAAGGCCACACTAAACGGAATATTACACTCAAAAAATGTACAACTGCCTTAAAGGCTAAAACGCTAAGCATTCCAGTGAAATTCTTCAGTTAAATTACAAACTCCAGTTCCAATGCAGGGTTTCCGCTGGTTAACATTTATGCAGAAATAACTGCATCTTTGGTCATTTTAGTTAATTTATTTCATTAAAAATATTTTATTAATATTTTCTTTCTTTGAAATCAGAGTTAAAATTATTGTTTCGTTCTGGCTCTGCAAACTTATGGTTGAAAGTGTAAATTGTATGAGGAAAAAAAGTCAAAATTTTACCACAATCTGGTTCAAATTTATAATTTTTTTAATATAAAAAACAGACAAATTAGTTATAAAATAATCCACAAGTTTATAATAAAGTCTCAAATGTACAAGAAAAGTCATAATTTTATAAGAGGAAATTACAAATTTGAGGAAAATGGTTGCAAATTTAGATAAATTTACAGAGAAAAAGGTAGAAAACTACAAGAAAATGTTTATAAATTTAGGAGAAAAACTTTAACTCAGCAGATTACACAACTCAACTAGTAACTTTTTGGGTGTCTACTTTTAATTAGTAATTTTATAAGACGACACTGCATTTACATGAGTGCAATTTCTGGCTACTATACTCACCTCTGATCATATAATTTAAATATGCGTAAGTAAATTACTACAGTATTATGAACATTTTTTTTCCCTTTGAGTGTTGTTTTCTCATTTTTACACATGCGTCACATACAACCCCCACCACCACCACCCCAAAAAAAAAAATAGGTTGCCACCACACCAAAGTCTTTAAGCCAGAGGAAACACTGCAGTGAATTTAGGATGTTGTCTAAAATGTAAATAAAACAGAATACAATGATTTGCAAATCTTTTCAACCTATATTCAATTAAATACACGACAAAGACAAGATATTTAATGTTCGAACTGATAAACTTTATTGGTTTTATTTGCAAATATTCACTCATTTTGAATTTGATGCTTGAAACACGTTCCAAAAAAGCTGGGAAGGGCATGTTTACCACTGTGTTACATCACCTTTCCTTTTAACAGCACTAAGTGTTCAGGAACTGAGGACACCAACTGTTGAAGCTTTGGTGCCTTCACAGATGTAAAAGTTACCCATGCCATGGGCACTAACACGCCCCCATACCATCACACATGCTGGCTTTTGAACTTTGCGCTGATAACAGTCGGCATGGTCCTTTTCCTCTTTAGGTGTACCAGAGGACACAACGTCCATGATTTCCAAAAACAATATGAAATGTGAACTCACCAGACCAAAGCACAGTTTTCCACTTTGCATCAGCCCATCTCAGATGAGGTTGGGCCCAGAGCAACCGGCGGCATTTCTGGGTGTTGTTGATACAGTTATGTCCATATATACGTATAAACCGGAGTAAGTAAGTAAGTAAGCTTTATTTATATAGCACTTTTCACAGACATAAAAAGTCACAAAGTGCTTTACAGTACAACACAATCAAAACAATTAAAATACAACTAAAATACAAACTAAAATGCAATAAAATACAATTAAAATACAGTAATACAGTTAAGATTCAGTTAAAATACGATTAAAATAAAACTAAGATACAAAATACAAAAAAATACAAAATACACTCTATGCAGTCAGGTGGTAACAGCCTTCAGTCAATCTTGGATTAAAATGCCTGTTTAAACAAGAATGTTTTCAGGTGGGTTTTAAAACTCACAACACTGTCCATGGCTCGAAGGTACAGAGGGAGGTCATTCCACAAGCGTGGTGCTACTGCTTTAAAAGACCTGTCACCTCTGGTAGCAAAATGGGGGCGGGGAACCATGACCAAGTGCTGTCCTGAAGATCTCAGGCTGCGGGTCGAGCTGTAGGGCTGAATCAAAGCAGCCATATATGCGGGGGCCTGACCGTGAATTGTTCGGAAAGTGAGCACCAGGATCTTAAAATGGACACGATACAAAACAGGAAGCCAATGGAGTGATCTAAGGACAGGTGTAATATGGTCTCTCCTGTTTGCACGTGTCAGGAGCCTCGCAGCAGAGTTTTGAACAAACTGCAGATGAGCCAGTTCCTTCTTGTTCAAACAGGTAAAAAGGCTGTTATAGTAGTCCAGACGTGAGGAGACAAATGCATGGATGATCATCTCCAGCTCTTTGTGTGAAACCATGGTCCTGAGCTTGGAGATATTTTGCAGTTGAAAATGACAGTTTTTTATCAATTGTTTGGTGTAATGTTCCAATGATATGGCCTTATCAAAGATGACACCCAAATTTCTCAGCTTTGTTTTAACTGTACTGCCCAAGTCACCAAGGTATTGTTTTATGCCTGATATGTTGCTGTCTGGGGCAATGATCAAAGTCTCCGTTTTGCCAAAATTTAGCTGGAGGCTGTTGTCATTAAGCCACTGCTTTATGTGGGACAGGCAGTTTGTTAAGGAGCTGAGTATGTGGAGCTCAGACTTGTTGAACGAGCAGTATATCTGGATGTCATCTGCAAAGAAGTGATAGGAGATGTTGTTATACCGCTGTATAATGCGGCCAAGGGGGAGAATGTACAATAGGAACAATAGTGGCCCCAGGACAGAACCTTGGGGCACACCATACTGCAAATCGGAGTGGTGGTTGGTAGAGCATCCACCCCACCACCGAGAGGTCGTGAGTTCCAATCCCGGCCGGGCCATACCAAAGACCATATAAAAATGGTACTTTCCACATTCTAGCTTGGTGCTCAGCATAACAGAATGGGAAAAGGAAAATTAATGCACAGAGCTATCAGAGGACTGACCCCCCACTGTAGCTTTCACTACTTACAGTGGCTGTGTGGCCTAGGGTCAGTGAAACAGAGATAGGCACCGCCCTGTACACCACATGGTGTCCCACATGCTGTAGAAGGGATTACCTTAACTTATACGTATTTGGACACTGACACAAATCTTATTTTAGCTGTTTACCAAAACATATTTGAGCTACAGTTACAGTATATGATCAATATGGGCTTAAAGTGCAGACTCACAGCTTTAATTTGAGGGTAGTCATATCTAAATTGGAGTTACAGTTTAAGAACTGCAACCATTTTCTTTTATACAACAGCTCCTCATTTCAGGGGCTCAAGTAGTTGCATAAATGAACTTTACACTAAAAAAAATGGTAAATGGCATTCACTTATATAGCACATTTTACTCATCTCTGGATGACCAAAGCGCTTTACGGATCCTGCTATCCACCCATTCACACACCGATGGTGGCGGAGCCGCCATACACAGGCGCTGGCCTGACCCACCAGGAGCAACTGGGGGTTCAGTGTCTTACTCAAGGACACTTCAACATGCAGACTGCAGACAGAGCGGGAATTGAACCCCTCACCCTCCAATGAGTAGTTGGCTACACTACACCTGTGCCACAGCCGCAGGTTGTTGAGAATCCTTTGCAGGCAATGACTGCTTAAAGTCTGGAACCCATGGACATCACCAAACACTGGGTTTCCAGCCTTTTTGAGTTTCCAAGCTCACCAATGTACTCTTTTTTATCAGAATGTACGAAACTGTTGATTTGGGCCCTCCTAATATTTCCACTCTCTTTGATGGATTTCTTCTTTTTTCAGCCTCTGTTTCACTTCCATTGAGAGCGCTTTGGACTGCATGTTGTAGGTTCACAGCGACAGCTTCCAAATGCAAATGCCACACCTGGAATCAAATCCAGACCTTTTACCTGTTTGATTGATGATGGATTAACAAGGGAATAGCCCATGCAGCCCATGAAATAGCTTTTGAGTCAACTGTCCAATCATTTTTGAGCCCTTGAAATGAGGAGACTTTGTATAAATATGGTTGCAATTCTTAAACCGTAACTCCAATTTGAATGTGAATACCCTCAAATTGCACTTTAAGCCCATATTGATTATATAAATGTATCTTAAACATGTTTTGGTAAACGGCTAAAATAGCTAAACTTGTGTCATTGTCCAAATATATATGGACCTAAATTAATTTACTGTTTCTTTTTTCAGACAAAAAGGTAGAAGATGTTTGATTTTTTTACCATTGCATGTTTCGACTGGCATCTGCAGTCATCTTCAGAAGCGTCAGCTGATCACTGTGACGTGTCGTTTATCAGCTGTTTTCCTTACGCAATCCAATGATTCTTGTGTTGTGTGTGGGACAGCACAAGAATCATTGGATCGGAGGATAATAAACACAAACGCTGGATCAAGGAAGCCATAGAAATCAGAAAACGTGCAAAGGACACCATGAACTAGGATGAGGGAGCACTCATGCTTTCCCACACCTGGGACTCCATCCTCCAGAAGACTGCCTGACGACGCCAGGCGTGGTCAGCGTGGTGGATCTGTCAGGTCCCTCAGGCTGGCCACGCCTAAGGAAAACAGATGATAAACGACACGTCACAGCGATCAGCTGAGGCTTCCGAAGACGACTGCAGATGCCAGTCGAAACATGTAAAGAAAAAAAAAACATCTTCTACCTTTTTTATTTGAAAAAAGAAACAGTAAATTAATTATTGGAAAAGAAGACAAAATGAACGTACTTGAGTATATATGGACCTAGCTGTATATGGCTTTGGCTTTGCATGGTAGAGCTTTAACTTGCACATGTAGATGTAGTGATGAACTGTGTTAACTGACAATGGTTTTCCAAAATATTCCTGGCCCCATGTGGTAATATCCTGTACAGAATGATGTCAGTTTTTAATGCAGTGCTGCCTGAGGGCTCAAACGTCACGGGCATTCAATGTTGGTTTTCGGCCTCGCAGCTTATGTGCAGAAATTTCTCCAGATTCTCTGAATTTTTTTGATGATATTATGGACTGTAGATGATCAAATCCCTAAATTCACTGCAATTGTACATTGAGAAATGTTCGTAAACTGTTGGACTATTTGCCCATGCAGTTGCTCACAAAGTGGTGAACCTCACCCCATCCTTGCTTGTGAACGACTGAGTCTTTCAGGGATGTTCCATTTATTCCAGTCATGACACTCACCTGTTTCCAATTAACCCTTTCACATGTGGAATGTTCCAAAGAGGTGTTTTTGTGCATTCCTCAACTTTCCCAGTCATTTCTTGCCCCTGTCCCAGCCTTCTGGAACATGTTGCTGGCAACGATTTCAAAATGAGTGAATATTTGCAAAAAAAACCAATAAAGTTTGTCAGTTTGAACATTAAATATATTGTCTTTGTAGTGCATTCAATGAATATAGGTTGAAAAGGATTTGCAAGTCATTGTATTCTGTTTTTATTTACATTTTACACAATGTCCCAACTTCATTGGAATTGGGGATTATAAAAGTACAAGGCTTTGGATAAGAAAACAGACAAAAATTAATCTAAAACACTGCCACAGACCAAAGAAAAAGGTTTTTCTTCCTAAGGCACAAATATAGTCTCGTTTTACCTGAACTGCCATCCTCAGCTGCTATCTGTTGTCTCTGTCTCAGGGGCAGTAGAGTGTGGGATGGGCTAGCTGAGCTTGATTTAATGCTGTAAGAGGAAGAAAAGTTTGTGACTGCAGACAAATGTGGTTTGACTTTAAAGGTCCAATATTGTGTTTTTTTCATGGATTAATTTTAAGTTGTAGATCTTCATAGACATATAGATGTAGTTTTAAAAAAAAGAAACCCATTTCTGTGTTGTGTTTCAACTGCTCAAAAAAGCTGTCTTTAACGTGAAACATCCTGCTCATTAACAGAAGTCAGGAGACAGTCAGGATGTGTTTCCTTTGCCAGCTTAGAGAACTGAAGGCGGGGTTTGTTAGTTTGTGACATCATAAAACCCAGGAAATGGAATTAACTCATTTCTTTAAGTTTAACCAAATAAAGGCAAGGCGTATTCTCTGTGAAGCGAGAGTTTTAATATTTAAACGGTGTACATGAGATTGTATTTTATAAGATTAAAACTGATGAAAACAACATTTTGCACAATATAGGAACTGTAAAAATAGTCAAAGAATGACTGCATTTTTGTTTTGTGCCCAAAATGTGATGGATGGATGGATGGATGATGGAAGGAACTGTTGTATGTTGACTTTTATGACCAACATACAACTGTGTAAATGTACAACAATAGCAGAACAAATCAGTGCTACTACTGTCATCCGTCAAGTGTTTTCGGAGAGAAAGAGCTATACCATACCCTAAGTCAGGGCTTTTGGGGGCAGTTAAGATGTCAGCCGAGTGTGAAGGTGTCAGGAAACTTCGTTTGGTGACGTTGGAGATGGGTACAAAGGATCGAGAACTTTTCGGCTGCAGCAGCAGTCTCACTATGGAAAAACAATAATCGGTGATAACAGATCATAAAAAAATGTTTAAAATGGATACAGGCAGTTCCATAGATTACAAGAAATACACTATATAGACAAAAGTATAGGGTCACCTACATATAACTTTTATGGTATTCCATTCTAAATCCATTAGCATTAATATGGCGTCAGTCCTTCCCTTGCAGCTATAAGACCTTCCACTCTTCTGTACAGATTTTCTCCAACATTATGGAGTGTGTCTGTGGGAATTTTTGCCTAATTGTTGGCCCAGATGACCTGACTCTAGTTCATTCTGTAGTGTCTCAGGTTTCTGCACACATACCACTGCTGATTACGTGATTTTGTCCAGCTACTCTAATTAACCACTTGTGGCTCATCAGCTGCAGCCTTTATAAGGGCGTGGTGCCCCTTCCTCTGCATGAGAATGTTGCACTCTGCATGCCAGCAGCTTGGCATCTCTCCTCTACTCTTGTGTGCCTATCTCTTCCATCTTCTCCCAATGCTGGAAACCATAAGAGCAAAAT
This sequence comes from Pholidichthys leucotaenia, assembly GCA_020510985.1. NCBI lineage: Eukaryota > Metazoa > Chordata > Actinopteri > Cichliformes > Pholidichthyidae > Pholidichthys > Pholidichthys leucotaenia. The sequence goes on from CM035850.1 coordinate 42,826,624, forward strand.
CATTATCACCTAACCTTTTCCTCTGCCTCCACCTCTCCCAGGATTAAACTTCTATTTACTGTTTTCATGGCGGACTTGAATCTCCCCTATGGTGGAACCATAAACCTGGAAATCCTCTCACTCACCAAGTAGGTCCTCAAAGCACTATTATCATTCCATAACCATAAAGTCCTTGGGCCCGGGGCACCTCTCCTAAACTCTCAACTACCGAAGTCAAACTGGTTTAGTCTCCACCTGATGAAGAGTGGCACCCCACCTGTAAATACTCACTGTTCCATGTTTTGACTTCACCTGTAAGAAAAGATCAGTTTAATATTCTCATTCAACATCTCACTATTCATTATACACACCTTTTTCCTTCTCTCTCCACAGGGTTGCCAGTACTTCATGGTACACATTTTCAATAAATCCTTGTTATACCTTTTCATACTGTCTCAGCTAAGTGTTTGTAATTAGAGTCCATTTAGATAAACATGCCACATCCCAAATTTGTTGGATGGAGTTGAAGTTAGGGCACTGTGCAGAGCACAGTCATAATTCATCCAACTGTGCCTTTATGGACCTTGCACTGGGGCACAGTCATGCTGGGACAGGAAAACCTTCCCTAAAATGTTCCAACAAAGGTGACTAAATGAAACACTTAAATTCAGGCATTAATAGGTGTGACCCAATACTTTTGTCCCTACAGTGTTTATAAGAGCCTTTCCTGTACATGTCGTGACTGAGCCTTTTTTAGGGTGGACAGCGTGACATACCATCTTTGACTTCCTGAAGGTCTCTGGGCTGCACAAAATCTGGCTTGATAATCTCAAACCACCAGAAAAGTTCAGCGATGAAGACCATGACATTATTCTGCAGGATACGGCAAAGTGGCCAAGTATTAGTCAGTAATAATTAACGAATATAAGATAAGATAAGCCTTTATTAGTCCCACAATGGGGAAATTCCAGGATTGCAACAGCACAGGGACAGCAACACTCAAAGCAACAATCAGAAGGCAAGAAAAAACAAGAGCAGCTAGTATACATATGTACATATTAATATAAATACATATACTGTATATATATATATATATATATATATATATATATATATAGAGAGAGAGAGAGAGAGAGAGAGAGAGAGAGAGACAGAGAGACAGAGAGACAGAGAGAGAGAGAGAGAGAGAGAGAGAGAGAGAGAGAGACACAGTGCGGAGCATTGTGGTTGGTGGATGTGCAGCAGAAAGTCTAAGCTCTCTCTCCGCGGATGCGGCGGGCCAGCTGGATGTCTTTGGGCATGATGGTGACCCTCTTGGCGTGGATGGCGCACAGGTTGGTGTCCTCGAACAGACCCACCAGGTAGGCCTCGCTGGCCTCCTGCAGAGCCATGACGGCGGAGCTCTGGAAGCGCAGGTCGGTCTTGAAGTCCTGAGCGATCTCCCTCACCAGGCGCTGGAAGGGCAGCTTACGGATGAGCAGCTCCGTGGATTTCTGGTAGCGATGGATCTCTCTCAGAGCCACGGTACCGGGCCTGTAACGGTGAGGCTTCTTCACTCCGCCGGTGGCCGGAGCGCTTTTTCGAGCAGCCTTGGTGGCTAGCTGCTTCCTGGGGGCTTTTCCTCCAGTAGATTTACGGGCGGTCTGCTTGGTTCTTGCCATCGCTCTTTATTATTCTGTCTTATATTTCTTGCACGCCGCCTAAACTCCAGCCCGGCACCCGCGTCATTTTTGCTTCAGTTCTCCCGGTATGTCGAGTTTCTCCGTTAGCACCGGGTGGCGGTTGAGTGCTAGCTAGCTCTTCCCTGCTGTATCGTCTCCTGCTGTAAACAGAGGCTCCGTCCGCCGACTCGGGAGACCTTTGGGGCGATCTGTGTGTCCGTGATATATATAGAGTGAAAGGTGTGCCGGATCAGAAAGTTATCACCGGATCAGAAAGAAGAAGGAAGATAAAAAGACTCAGAATTGAGCCGCTGTTGCAAAAGGCAGCCAACTCGTGTGGCGCCGGAACTGGAAGATTAGGTAGCAACGACCATCAGAAACTGCTAATAAAACTTTAAAATGCTTTTGAGGTCATTTTCATATAAAAAAATTAATTAGTTTCAGTGCTTACCTTTAATACTGGTGGGGAGTAAAGCAGATCCTCGGGGTTCAGGTAGAAGCATCTATTCAGGTACTCGTTAGAAAACTCCTTCAGAAGATGGATATTGTACACACTTTCTGCTATGGAGGGAATCTCCTTCAGACAGATATCTGCACAAATATGACCACAGTGGTAATCAGTATCTGACTTAACATGAGAGCAATGTCTAAAAAACATTTTTATTAGAAGTATTTGCATTTGTATCCAAGAAATATTTGCTTTATTGCTGCTGGTGAGTAGAGAAAACAGCCTTTGTCAGGATTTTTTATTGGTGAGAAAAAGACCAAATAATTGCAATGGTGACAAATTATCATAAAAGCCAAAGAAGATGAGAACCAAGTTTTGACTTCATTCATGGGCTGATATTTCCTTACACTGTTGAAGGGACAATAAACAGAACATTTTTGGTTCCATGCTTTTGTAATGGGGAACAGTTCAAATCCTTTAACATTTACAAGAAAAAACCTTTAAATTTACATGAAAAAGTAGCAAATTTATAAGAAAAAAGTTTGAAATTTATAATAAAGTCTGCAAATTTAAGAGAAGATAGTTGTAAATTCACATGAAAAAAAGTTTAAAATTTATGAGGAAAAAAAAGTTCAAAATTTATGAGACATTTTTACAAATTTATGAGAAAAAAATGCAAATTTATGACAAAAATGTTGCAAACTTACAAGAAAAAGTTGCAAAATTAATATGAAAAAAGGTGCAAATTTACAAGAAAAAAGTTGAAAATGTATGAGAAAAATTTGTGAATTTACACGAAAAAAGTTGTACATTTATGAGAAGAAAGTTGCAAAATTGATACAAACATGAAAACATTACCAACTTGATGGATTAATAAAAGCTGAAAATTTATGTGAAAAAAGTTGTAAATTTACAAGAAAAAAGTCACAAATTTATTAGAAAAAAGCTGCGAGAAAAAGGGAAAAGAGGACAAAAATGTAGCATTACTAATGTTAAAAGGGCCACTTTATATTCCCCATATAACTGCTGTTTTACCTTTATTTTATGGCTCCGTTACTAGTGTAGCTCAAAAATAAAACTTTTTTTTTTATTTCAGTTTAAGATATAAGTCTTACATAATCTATCTAGTACATGTAACATGAAATATTTCAGTCTTCTTTGTTTCAGCTTCAGTGATTATGGTTTAGAGCAGGGGGTCCTCAAATGTTTTTGCCAGGGGTCCGCATTTGTTTTTTCAGTGGGCTGGAGGTCCGGGGCAGTGCCAGTATGCTGCATGGGTGGACATTTTCTCCAAAGTAAATATTGAGGGGACACTATAAGTATTATTGTCGTCAGTCACAAATTTATGAAAAAGAATGTACAAATGTACACTTATGGGGGGAAAAGCTGCAAATTTACAAGAAAAAAGTCATAAATTTATGAGAAAGAAAATTGCATTTTTAAAAGAAACAATTACACATTTACAAAAAGTGAAGTTTACTAGAGAAAAAGTTGCAAATTTAGTGAGGAAAAAAATATGTAACTTTACAAGGAAAAACATTATAAAAAGGTTACAGATTTACAAGGAATAAATGCAGATTTAAGATGCAAAAACAGCAGACTTATGAGGAAAAAGTGGCAAATTTACAACAAAAAAGTTTTACATTTAGAAATAAATGTATTAAAATAATGAAAAAAAGACCGCCCCCCCCCCTCGATTTACACCCATGTCACCAGGCTGTTCTGCTGTGGGAGAAGCCGGTGAAGGCAGCGACTTTCAGCGGCAATTAGCGGAACATCAGCGCACGTAACTGCACCTCTGATGGGCGCACCCACAAACGGGCAATAAGTGCGGTCTTCTAGCTACAGTGGCAGCAAAGCCAAGTGGTGGTAGTTTTGAGGCTGCCACCAAATCGGTCAAATCCGCTGTTTGAATGGAGTGATCACAAGCACGGGTGTCGCTCAATGTGTGTACACAACACTGAAGGCAGCGCGGCAAAGCTGGTAAGCACAGAGAAGTGAATATATTAAATAAAGGTGAAATAAAATAAACAGTAACATAGTCCTTCAGTCAAAATACACAGAATTTCTAACATATAAATATCAGACTTCTAATAAAAACTGGAAACAACCCTACCACTGTCTGACGGTGGCTCTCTGATGGTGGCTCTCTGACTTTCGTTTTTGCGTCATGTGTGGATCGCTGGTCTGTGGAGTGTGCTGGTGCGGGATACCGTGGCGTGGAGCAAGCGGAGACCCTGATTATCAAAGGCGGAATGCGACGGCCTTTCCAAGTTGTAGTTCTCTGGTCGCCAGCAGCAGTTGTGCCCATTTTCTTTCTCTCCTCAAGGTGGGGTGTACAGTGTCATTTCTCATGCTTGCCTGCCTCCACTGAGCATTTTGCCCTGGTGTGACGGAACCTCAGACCTTCCAGTGCTGTCCTTACCCCATTAACTGTCTTGCTGGCAGCCATTATAACATTTGAGTTCTGTTTTTTCTTCCATTAAAACAAAACAAGCTTGGATTTTTTTTTCCTCAAATGGTGTCAAAAAGGCTCTGGGTCCGGATGGAAGACCCTCTCGGTCCGGATGCGGACCGGGGTCCGCTATTTGAGGAGCCTAGGTTTATTGCTTTTTGAATGAAATAAATCCGATATTCTAATCTTCTGAGATCACCAGTACATTCTGTGACTCCATGTGGCTCTTTTCTTCCACCCAAAAAAATCCCCTAACAGGTATTTTCTAAACAGAGGCTGTTGATACAATACCTTCCAGCCTGATGAGATCTGGGCAGTAGAAGTGGACCACGGCCAGCAGAGCCGCTCCGTCACACACATCCTTCAACAAGTCGTCCAAGAGTGGGAAGTGCTGCAGTGTCCGACCCGACAGGTGGTCTCTACGGTAACGCACCTATGAAGCAAGAGCAGATTTTAGTTTATACAGAGCACACAAACTTAGCAGAGTCCCAGCCGACTTGTCACATAAACACAATATTTCTCATGTTTCAAATTAAATTCTACTCATAGTATAAAGCAGGTGTGTCTAAGATGGGTTTTGGGTCTTTTAGAGGAGCCCTTATGGATCTGACTTTGCATGAGGATTTATGTGAGTTTTATGTGAGCATGAACAAGAACGGCATAGACAGTCATGTGCAAAAGTTTAAAGTTAAAGAAGATACAAGGGGGGCTGAAAAGTTCATAGTGGTCAAATTGGACCAAATATGGTTTATTTTTCAACACAGTCTCCCCCTTCAGTCCCTGCTTTTGAAAAATAAACCACATTTGGTCAAATTTGATCACTATGAACTTTTCAGCCTATGAACTTTTCAGCCCCCCCTCCCCGTAAAAGGGGGAACTCAATAATCAAAATTAAATAAAGAAAAAATGTGAAAGGGTGGGTACATTACCACACGCGAGAACTCCACAGGCTCCAACAAGCAATGGGCCAGAGCATGCAATATATCAGGCTGGTGAGGGAAGAAAGAAATGAGTGGGAGGAAGTTAAAGCAACACTATGTAAGATTTTCACCTAACAAAATGTTTCCATAATCATCAAAATGATTTTTTCCTAAGTAGCCCACATTGCCTACAACAGCTCTATACATGTAACTTTGCTGTTTGGGTAGGAGCACTTAAAAGACCACAACTGGCACGTTTTACAGCCTGTATCCTAACAACCAATCAGATGTTAGCCACCTGCTAACTATAATTTGCAGCTATCTGGCTTGGCATTTTCAGAATGGACGTCACAGCTGAGCCAGTGAAGAAATCAAAGAGGATCTTGTCAGAGGAAACGGAGAAAAGAAAGCGAGAGAGTAACTAAGCAAGGACTCAACCAAGAGCGAATATTGGACCAGCTCATGTTTGTTAGGAAGAGCTAAAAGAGGTAAAAAGATGTTAGACTGATGGCGAGCTGGTCTTGCTATTGGACTGGAAATTCATCTGTTTTTGTGTTTCCAAACAAAGCACAAAGCTTCCTAATTTTCCAGTTCTTCATCCGTTAGTTTGGAGACAAATGCACATGACTCACACTGAGATGTCACTCATAAGCTATTAGGCTTCAAAAATGTAGGGGGACCCTGTGAGCAATTCTTCCATAGTGTTGCTTTAAAGGCCACTTCACATCAAGTGCCGATTTTTGTTAAAAAAAAAAAATGCACAAAAATCCATTTGAACTTATTAGCATATTCACACCGCTGCAGAACATTAACGTGAGCGAAAAAATATCTGCACGGACCTTCATCCCAGCAGACTTTCACTGCAAAAATATAAACTGGGCTGTAAGTTTTTTGTTTCAGGTTGTGTCACTTCCAGATCAGCCCGAGGGAAAAAAATACAAATATCCAATTTTATATGATAACCACCACATAAAATCCTCGAATAATCAGATTAAAGACAGCATATGACTCACGATCACCAAGAAGCTGTGCTATGATAGTGGTATATCGCTCATACTCGTTTGCAAATGTTATATCTTAGTACCTAAAGGAGCTAACGTTTGCCCCAACAGCTAGCATAAGCATTGCTGATGATTCACAGGGAGCTTGAAGAATTTTTTAACATTGTTGCGGGCCTCATTCAAGAAACGTAAATGAGCTTGAAGCTAGCATGCTCAAACTGCTTCACTGTCAGATTAAAATTTTACCTGAAGTGGCTAAAATGAAACTCTGTATGCCAGAAATTTTGTAACTCACTGTATGCCTGTCACAATAATTACAATATCAACTTATCGTATAAAAATGATTTATCAAGTTCATTTTTGTACTTATTGTATACAATATTTTATACTGAAATGAGCTATGTGTTTTCCCTCCTTGTTTTGTTTGCGTCTGGGTGCTCACACGAGTTTGGTGGAGCATTGCTGCCATCTACTGTGTGGACATACAAACAGCAGATATTTTTTCTACATTTTAATTCCAGTGTTGAATATTGTTAATACCAGTTCAATGCTCTTTGAAAGAATATACATGATTATCATTATGTCATCATAATAATGGCATAAAATAGTCTTCATGATATCAACAACAATATTGTTTATTGTGATAATTTCTGGGATAATTTATCGTCTGACAAAATTTGTTATCCTTATAGTAATGGAGCAGTGCGAATGAGTTGGCATGAGGGAAAAAAATATATAGCATTTTCTGCCCTGCCACTATCAGTGGGAATCACTAAAGTCCCCACCATATGTCATTATTTCAGTACATTTCCTGTGAAGATATTATTGCAACCTTGCGATACACTGAGTATTGCGATATCATATATTGTGATTTCCCATCCTGATCAGTGTCTTGTCCAACTCGCAGCTAGATCGCAGGAGTCACTCTTGCGGTGCTGACCTAACCAGACACTGAGACTTTAGCACCACCTAGTGGACTGAAAGGTCTTTTTTTTTTAAACTATTCTGGTACCTAAATTGGTAAGTTTGTATTTGCAAAATTTATTAATCATTTTTAATAAAGTGTCACGATACTGGGGTCTCCAAATTTATACAGTATCGCCAATAGGAATTTTGAGGGGGGATGAGGGATGATGCCAGCCCCTTGTTAGCAAAATGACCCAAAATCATCCCCTTTATTAACCTGCCATCCCCCCATCCCCATAAACAGTATAAGGATAGTATCATAATCAATTACAGTTACTACATGTACTCAAGTAGCTATTATTACAAAATTGTACATTCACGACTCATGTGGAGTTTGCCAGAATAACCTTTCTATTTCAATATGCTCAATCTCCATCACCCGCTCTGTACAAGGAACGTATGACATTACAAACTAAACTTAATTTACTTTCTACTCGACAAATTGAAGGTTGTTTAATAAGGAACAAGAGTGAATTTTATGAACATGGCGAAAAAACCAGTAAACTTCTAGCTAATCAACTACGTGGTATTAGAGCTAAGCAAATTATTACTGGAGTTAGGACAGATAAAGGAGAGGTGACATCTGACCAACAAGCGATTAATGATATTTTCAGGTCATTTTATTCCAAATTATATACCTCAGAATATACAACAAACTTAAAGGATTTGGAAATTTTTTTTGATTCTATTGATATTCCTTCGATTTCTTCAGAATCTCGGCAAATTTTAGAAGCTCCCATCACAAAAGAAGAAATTCAGCTGGCAATATCATCCATGCAATCAGGAAAATCTCCAGGACCTGATGGGTTTTCCGCTGATTTTTTCAAAAAATTCTCTGATGACCTCGCCCCTTTCCTTTGTCAAGTTTTTACAGAGTCGCTTGACTCTGGTACATTTCCTCCTTCATGCTATCAGGCCTGTATCACTGTGTTGCTTAAAAAGGATAAGGATCCTGTTGATTGTGCTTCTTACAGGCCTATTTCCTTGTTAAATACCGATGTTAAAATTTTGTCAAAGTTGTTAGCTTCAAGGTTGGAAAAGATTCTTCCTTTTATAATTTCACAGGACCAAACCGGTTTCATTAAAAATCGCCATTCTTTTTTTAACTTGCGGCGGTTGTTTAATATTATTTATACTCCTCACCACAACATACCTGAATGTCTTATTAGTTTGGACGCTGAAAAGGCATTCGATAGGGTTGAGTGGGAGTATTTGTTTTTTACTTTGGAGAGGTTCGGTTTTGGTCCTTCCTTCTGTTCCTGGATTAAACTTCTCTATGCTAGTCCTTTAGCTTCAGTGTTAACTAATTGTCGCTATTCTGACTATTTTAGACTTTACCGTGGTACGAGGCAAGGCTGTCCTTTGAGCCCGTTGCTCTTTGCCTTGGCAGTTGAGCCGTTAGCTATTGCAATCCGTGGGAGCCGGGACTTTCTAGGCATTCGTAGGGGTGGCATTGAGCATAGGGTTTCACTCTATGCTGATGATCTTTTATTATTTCTCTCCAACCCACTTACTTCATTACCCGCTATACTTAATATTTTGGATAGTTTTAGTAGGTTTTCTGGTTATAAAATTAATCTTAATAAGAGTGAACTGTTTCTGATTAATGAAAAGATTCAAGTTCAGGATTTTGAAAATTTTCCTTTCAAGGTTGTTATTGATCATTTTAATTATCTTGGGATATGTGTCACTAAACAATTTAATTACTTGTTTAAAAATAATTTTCTCCCCTTACTTGACCAGTGCAAGTTAATACTTTCCAAATGGTCCCCATTATCCTTGTCTTTAATTGGCAGAATCAATTCTGTAAAAATGATGTTACTTCCAAAGTTTTTATATTTGTTTCAATGTCTCCCCATTTTTATTCCTAAATCCTTTTTTAAGTCTTTGGACTCTCTGATTACCTCATTTATTTGGAATGGTAAACATCTGAGATTGAGGAAAGTTTTTCTTCAAAGACCCAAATCAGTAGGTGGCATGGCTCTGCCTAACTTTCAATATTACTACTGGGCAGCAAATATCAGGTGCATGTTATATTGGAAACATTTTTATCTGGAACCCAAATCACCTATTTGGATCCTTATGGAGTCACATGTGGACAATCAAACTTCCCTACCGGCAATTTTAGGTTCACCACTTCCCCTTGCTTTGTCTACACTGGGTAATAATAAAGTAGTTCGTCAGTCTCTTAGAATTTGGTCTCAATTCAGGAAAAATTTCGGTCTTCAGTTTTTTTCCATTAGAAGTCCAATTGCCGCAAATCATTTATTTACCCCATCAACTATTGATAGTGTATTTCATATATGGCACAGAAAAGGTTTAAAATCTTTTGCGGATTTATATTTTGATGGTCAATTTGCAAGTTTTTCTCAACTTTCCACCAAATTCGACATCACTTCTACACATTTTTTCCGCTTCCTCCAGGTCAGACATTATGTGCAAACCATGACAAAACAATTCCCTCAAAAACCTTCTGATAATCCTCTAGATGATTTTTTATTAGTTAAACCAACTTCTAAGGGGGTAATGTCAGTTTTATATAATTTAATTTCAAATTTACAATCTTCTTCTCTGGCCGCTATCAAATTGAACTGGGAACAAGATCTTAATTTTACTTTTACTGATGAACTGTGGGACTCTATTCTTGGCCAGGTTCACACTGTATCAATGTGTGCTCGTCACGCTCTTATTCAATTTAAGATTGTACACCGGATGCACCTGTCCAAGGTTAAGTTAGCACGTATTTACTCGGATATAGACCCAACTTGTGAAAAGTGTGGTAGCGCTCCTGGCACTTTGCTTCACATGTATTGGTCCTGCCCTGCATTGATGAATTTTTGGCATTCTGTTTTTATCACTATGTCTGAAGTCCTGCAATATCAAATTAAACCTGATCCATTATGCGCCATTTTTGGTGTGGCTCCAGAACTTGTCTTGCCAAGTTCCAAATTAAAAGTATTCAAATTTTCATTATTATTGGCCAGACGTGCTGTATTACTGAAGTGGAAAGACTCTTCGCCCCCTTCACATTTACAGTGGATAAAAGATATAATGTCCTGTTTGGATTTAGAAAAAATCAGATATACAGTCTGTGGCTCTGAAAACAAATTCTATAAATTATGGCGCCCGTTTCTTGATTTCTTTGAAAGACCCACGATTATAGTTTCTGAGTAGCTCATATCCCCTTTACCCCACCCCCACTTCACACACACAATTTTTCTTTGTATTTTTTTTTTTTTTATTGTTTATTTAAAGGTTTTTGTGCTTTGAAGCATTTACATTTGTTGGCTTTAAGTTCTAGTTTTTTACTGTTTGGTTGAAACAAAAATGAAAATTTCTAATACTTTGTATTGTATTGATACTTTAATTAATAATAATAAAAAGACCTTTGAAAGAAAGAATAACCTTTCTAAAAAGAAAATGTCACAAACTGATTAGAGTATAATTGCAAATTTACAAGAAAAATGTAATAGAATTAAAAACATTAAATTAATAGAGCAATTTAAGAGAAATTGACAAGAAAAAAGTAGCAAATTTATAAGAAAAGTTTCAAATTAACAAACTTTTTTTAATTTGCTGGAAAAAAACTTAAAATTTACAAGAAAAAAATTCACATTATTTAGCAATTTAGGAAATGGGGATTATGAGGAAAAAAGTACCAACCCGGTCACACCAAAGACCATATAAAATGGTACTTCCTGCCTTCTAGCTTGGTGCTCAGTATAAGACAATGAGGTTGGTTACCCAGCCACAGGAGAAGCACAGGCCAGTGTACTCCCTGCACCGGTCCCAAGCCGGGATAAATGGGGATATAAGGTGATGATACGCTGTAGCGATCCCAAATGGGAGCAGCCGAAAGATAAAAAAAGAGGAAAAAAGTTTTTTAAAAGTGCAGCTTTTGTTTTTCTTGTAAATTTGTATTTTCTTCTTGTAAATATGTTTTTTCCTCATTCATGAGTTGTTTTTTTAATCACTAGTGCCTACCTGTGCATGCCCGTAGAAAGCAGGTGTAAGCAAGAGAGTAAGCAAGCATGTCAGCACTCATTCAGTGATGCCTGCCTTTGATCTTTGATGGTGTCATAGAGAGTCCTATGAACTTTAATGATGTCATAGCGAGTCCTATGATCATGAGTGATGACTGCCTTCATCTTTGATGATGTCATACTGAGTCCTATGATCTTAGATGATGGCATAGCGAGTCTTATGATGCCTGCATTTGATCTTTGCTAATGTCAAAGCGAGTCCAATGATCTTTGCTGATGTCATAGCGAGTCCTATGATGCCTGCATTTGATCTTTGATGATGTCATAGTGAGTCCTATGATCTTTGATGATGTCATAGCGAGTCCTATGATGCCTGCATTTGATCGTTGCTAATGTCAAAGCGAGCCCAATGATCTTTGCTGATGTCATAGCGAGTCCTATGATCATGAGTGATGCCTGTGTTTGATCTTTGATGTCATAGCGAGTCCTATGATCGTGAGTGATGCCTGTGTTTGATCTTTGATGTCATAGCGAGTCCTATGATGCCTGCATTTGATCTTTGCTGATGTCATAGCGAGTCCTATGATCGTGAGTGATGCCTGCCTTTGTTACATAGGAACATCACAGGACATTTCACACATAAGGAGTCATATACATAGGAACAACACAGGACATCATGCAGACATCATAGGAACATCATGGGCGGTCCTATGATCTTTGGCCGTGAAACACACACAGACACACACTGACAGACACACAGACAGAGATTTCTTGAATTTATAGTGAGGAATTTGTAACTTGTTATCTAAATTTGGGAAATGCTTATGGTAACTTTGTGACTATTTAAATTCTAAATTTGCATTTTTTAAATAATATTTTTACCCCTTTATTCTTGCAAACTTGCATTTTACTTACATTTATATGCTTGTACCTTATGCTGAATTTGTGAACACCCACCATCCCCCTTGTTAAAAAATAAAAATTCACCTTCTGAGTACTGCCACTACAATGTCGTGATATTGGTGCATCGCTTTTTTTCACCCCACCGCACTTTTGCACCGCAGCAGTGAGAAACAGCCTTCAGGATGAAGTGAGAGGAGTTATGAAGCATCCCAAACATTATAGTGACACTATAGTATTTGAAGCCTGGTGGCTCATTTCAGTTCTAAGTGAAACTGTGGGAAAGCAGAGTGGTGTGGATGTTTCAGAAGATGCAGGTTGAAATTGAAAAAAAAAAAAAAGCTCATTTAAAGATCAAAGGAGTTGGATGAATATTTTTCTGCTTCCCCACTAAGGGGCAGTGCATCATCACCGCTACACATGTGACTGCACTTAAACTCCACATCCACTACTCCTTTTCCTTAACCCTATTAGAGTTTATTTTTACATTAGCTCTCCTTGATGGTGCCCTATCTGACGCAGCCACACCTCACGCACAGACTGTATGCATTCACACAGGAAACTGCGAGCTGGTGCACTTACAGGTACAAGCTTCCAATACCATTTGGAGGGAGACTAGTATCCAAGAAGCACAGAGGAAAGTAGGTTTTCAGAAGGAGGCGAGGTAGGAGGACACAAACAGGAAGAGCAGCAGACAAGTCAGGGGTCAGATACAACAAGAAGGAATGAGGTTGGTTCTGTTTATGAGGGAGATGCCCTGAATCTGATTACAGAGATATCATATCAAAAGGGACAAGAACATGGGGAACAACAGGACATGTTAAAATAAGTCCTTTAGTCTGAGAAAGATGATGGAAGAACGATGCCAGTCACGGGCGTTTCTGGCTATAAAGCACAGGGACAATTACAATTACCATCAACTTTTTTTCATGGAAATTTACAGCTTCTTTTGTCTTAAGCTTGCCACTTTTTTATCTCAATCATTTGCTACTTTTTACTCATAACTTTCCAGCGTTTTTCTTGTAAATTTGTATCTTTTTTTCTCATAATTTTGTGACTTTTTTCTCATAAATTTGTTACTTTTTTCTTGTAAATTTCCATTTTTTTCCTCACAAATTATCTTTTTTCTTGTAAATTTCTCACTTTTTGTAAATTGGTATCCTTTTTCCTCATAAATTTGCTGCTTTTTTCTGTAAACTCTGCAACATTTTTCTCCTGAATTTATAACTTTTTCTGTAAATTTGTTACTTCTTTCTCACGACGTACTGACTTATCACCTTGCATTCCTTGTGGAACATAGGGCCTCGGCGACAGTCCTCCACCAAATTTTTTCCATCATAAATTAGCTTAATTTTTCTTATAAAGCTGCAATGTTTTTATAGTTAATTTTGCTTTTTTTTGTCTCGTAAATGTTCAAATTTTTTCTCATAAATTTGCAACTATTTTAGCAAATTTTCAACTTTTCACCCAAGTTTCTCTCAAAAGTCTGAAAAATTTTTGAAGTTTTTGAGTTTGTAGCATTTGCATGAATGCTTGTTCATTTTTTTTCATCTATGTAATTGTTAAAGTTTTTCTCTTCATCTAGTCAATGACCAAAGTTTATTTTTTGCACTTTTATTGAGAGGGAAGAGATTTATTTTTTCCATTTTAAAGGGTCTGAACTCTTCTTCCCATTACAAAAAGAGGGTCCCCCCTCAAACACAACCTTGTATAGGGCCCTTGAAAAAGCTAGAAACGGCCCTGCTGCCAACAGTACATCCATGTAACATACAGAAAAAGGCAACAATCACTAAGAACATGTGAGTAAAAAATAAACCGTGTCTTTTTAACCTTCTGGTGACTTGGTGACTCCAGCAGATGTTGCTTCATCTTACTCTCTTTTTCCGTGATCTCCCTCAGCTTTACATTCACCTTAAACCACAAAGATAGCTAGTTAGCAACACTAGAAGATTATACACATAAATTCACATATTTCCACACGTGTTTATCCGTCACCTTATTTATCCAAAACACCATGGCATCTTCCAGGTCGTAAGGAGGCTCCTTTGAGGCACTGAAGTTTGAAAAGCGCTTGACACTGGACACTACCTTCTCTACACTGATCATCTCTGCCGCGTACGCCATCATCAGGGCGTCCACGAGGTGGATGTGGGAGTTCTGGAAAGATAGAGGAAACTGGTTAGAAATGCGCCTGTGTACCAACAATGACCACATCTTTAGTCATTTTTGTAAATTTCTCATTTTACTGGACTGAAGTCAGGCTTGACAGCATTCCTCTTCAAATAACATGTTTAAGAGAAAAAGATCACAAAATGTTGCAAATTAGGGCATTTTCACACCTGAAAGTCCGGACCCAGGTTAATGTTTTTGTTACATTGCCTACATTTTTTTTTTTTTGTTTAACCTTTATTTATACATGGGAGTTCCATTGAGAGGCAACCTGTCTTTTTAAAGGACGCCCTGTTCACACTCACACAGATACAACATTGACACTGGGAAGCTGCCCAGTACAACCACAGACCTGTGGCCACTGAGCAGCTCCAGTGGAGCAGTGTGGGGTTAAGGGCCTTGCTCAAGGGCACCACAGTGGGGTTAATGAGGTTGGGGCAAACACTGCTACGTCATCTGTACCACCCAGAGCTAATCCTGCCGGTCCAGGGATTGAACCAGTGACCCTCCGCTCACCAGTCCACATCCCAAACCATTAGGCCGCCACTACCCCCAACCATTTGGTCTGGTTAGGTTCGCTTTCACACTACTCCTTTTCCAAACAAACTAAACATCTTTACATGACATACCTACATCTTGTTGTCATGACAACGCCCTGTTGTCATGATGACGTTCACCCTCCAAGGTGCTAACGGCCATATTTTCCTCTCTCAATGCTACCACCACTCATTTTCCCTCTTATTGGCTGCCTTAACTTCCTGTGTTTGGTCCGAATGTCCAAACCTTTCCAAAAATTGCTTTCACACTTTAAACAAACCGGACCAGTGCTCAGTTTGATATGGACTGAGACCACCTCTTTTTGCCGGGCCAAATTTCAACTCTTTGGTCCAGACTGCGGTTCGGGGGAGGTTTCACACCTAAAATTTTGGTCCACACCAAACTGAAAAGTCCAGAAGTGCGGACCAAATGGGTTAAATGTGAAAGCACACTTAGATAATAAAACATAAGCATACTGAAAAAAATTCAGTATATTTTTTTACAGAAAGTTGCAAAATTATAAGACAAAGGTCATAAAATTCATAAATTTCCAAAATGTAAAAACAGAATAAATGCTAAAACTTATGAGAAAAACTTCACAAAATGGTAAACTTGTGAGGTAAAAAACAACAGTCCCACATTTATAAGACAGAAATAGCAAATCATGAATAAAAAGCTGCAAATCTACAAGAAAAAAGTTATACATTTATTAGTAAAATGTTGCATATTTATGCAAAAAAAATCTGAACTTCATCTCAAAACTTGCAAAATTATAAAAAACCAGACCGTCAGTGATGTAGTAGTTCATTGCGGCCTGATGAAATCACCCCAACAGTGCTCAGATCTAATGACCACTGGCCTTGACCTTAAGCACAGCGTAGATACAGACCCATGTTCCTAAAGTCAAGGTCAATGTCCTAGGGGAGTAACATTTTTCATGAACTTATAAATGCACAGATCTCCTGACCTTTGACTTTGACCTCGAGCACAAGCTGGATGCAGACCCACCTGAGGATCATTGTGAGCGAGTTTGGTGAGCATCGGGGCAAATGTCTAGGAGGCGCGCCGATTCCCGTGAAATGTGGACGGACAGAGAGACGGACGGATGACAGACAACGGACACCCCGTCATTGCATTAGCAACTTCCTGTTTTGTGAGAATGAGCTAAAAACTGCTAAAGTGCTAGTAAAACTGTTATAAACTTGTGAGAAAAACCTGAAGAAACTTGCACATTTATCATAAAGTTAAAAAGTGTTCCTTTAATCTGAGTAAACTGGACTAGCCTGCCACAATTTCGATATCCAGCTTATTTTTTCCCATTAATCTGATGTGTTTTCAAAGTGTTCCCTTTATTTTTTTAGCAGTATACAGTATATACTGTATATACTGTATATACGTATGTGTGTGTGTGTGTGTCTTCTAGCGAGTCCTGGGGTCTGTCTGACGTCATACAGACATCCTTCAGAGATCACAGGAACATCAGCCTTCCGGTTTATCTGACATCATATAGACATCATGTAGACGGTCCTATGATCGCCATCATCATAGGAATATCATAGGACATCATGCAGACGTCTTGTCTCCCCTCTGGTCCCCTGTGTGTGATTATCTGTGCAGCCCCGCCCATCCCGTTTTCTGTAACCATGCCCTGCCTTCTGTGTTTGCCCCTGCTCTGAGGTCATATAGACTACAGTTTATCTGACGTTATATAGACATCATGTAGACGGTCCTATATTCACCGACATCATTGGAACATCATAGGACATCATGCAGACATCATAGGGGGCCTATGATCATGACACACAGACACACACACTGACAAAGGTAGATAGATTAGTCATCTTTCGGGTATTTGGGGCTGTCTTCTTCTTCTTTTAGATTTGATTGGCGGTTGGCAACCAGCTTACAGGTGCATTACCACCATACATTCCAGATATGTCTGTCTTTCTGTGTATCTGTTTTTCCTCATAACTTTGTGATGTTTTCCTCATAGCTTGATGACGTTTTCCTCATAGCTTTGTGACGTTCTTCTTTTTTAATCTCGTATCTGCGTCTCATCTCATTATTCTTCTTCTTTTAGACTTGATTGGCAGTTGATCCACCAGTTCATGATGTCGTTGAACTTAAAGATCCCCCACTTAACAAGTCCTCAACTGCTTCCCACTGTAGCGCCTTAATGCCAAGATATTTTTCTGCTGCTTTCACAATGATTTTAATTTTTTCTGTTTTCTTGGAAGTCTGCGCAGTGCAGTTTATCACATCTACCACAAATAAGACAAAATTATTTTCCTTCAAAACCAGAGTATCCTCCTTAATTCTACTGCATGCACTGCAAGTCTGCACACTTTGCCTGTTCAAGTCTGCTCCCACGTTTTTAGCTGGCACCTTTTCGCAGCTTCTGCATATGTTAGTCCCTGGGAAACTTATCTGCTGAATTTCTGCCGCTCTTTTGCTGGATTCACAACCTCAATATGCAGAGCTATGTTCACCACCGCAGTTACAGCACTTTAATTTGGCTCCTCTTTCACACTTTCCATATTCATGTTCACCGGAGCATCTGGCACATCGTTGTCTACCTTTGCATATCACTGCTATATGATCACACTTTTGACATTTGAAACATCTGAGGGGAGGCGGAATGTAAAGTCTGACTTCATACTAGCTCATGTAGCCAATATACACCTTACTTGGCAGTCTTGTTTCATCAAATTTTAACATTACTGACAAACTCTCACATTTTTCGCCATTTCTATTAGCTTTCAATCTCCGTACCACCGTCACTTTTGCTCCAGTTAAGTTCCTCATTATTTCATCAGTTGAGACAGCCGTTGAAATGCCCGATATCACTCCTCTCATTGCCTTATTTCCTTCCAATACTCAACACTGCACATTTTTCCCTCCATCTGAGTGACTCTGATTGCTTTTCCTTGTTGAACACTATCTTTACATGTAACCAGCAGCGAACCACTACGAAGAACCCTTGCATTTAAAACTTCTCCAAGTAACCCATTAACTGCATTTGTAAGCTTAACTGGGTTCCACTCACGAAACAATGCCCCTTCCTGAGTAAGTTCAATAATTACTTTACACTCCTTCTGTTCATTCCGGGATCGTTCATCCTCTGATTCCTCAGCACTTGATAACGGTCATGATTGAGTTTCTTGACATCTACGTTTGTTTCTTTTAGACTCCACCATGCTCCAAACTTCCTCTTCCTCGCTTTCCACCTCCATTCCTCCTGGTTGAATTCGTGTCCTGGTCGACTCGCCTTCTTCTTCTTCAGCAGAGTTGCTGCCTCTTCATGCTGTGGCTTCCCACGTACTTCTATATTATCCCAACTAAAGGAAATTAAAGTGTATTTGTATATCTGTGTTTGTACTTTTTTCTGGCGTCATACAGGATGTGTGGGTGTTAATTAACATGGAACGACAATTCTGATCCTAATACGAATCTGTGTAATCTTACTGATGCTTTTACATTTCTGATAAACATCCCAAACTTCTGCTTCTTCTTCCAGCCTGCGTCCACAAGTATTTCCTCACTTGTGGTTTCATATCAAATATGTGAGGCCTTTGCTTCATTTCCCCTCATGAATATTTTACATACAGACTCCAGCGCCTGCAAAGCAGTTCCATCCACTGGTGCATTATTTATTTTGAAACTTGTGGCTCACATGAGGGTCTGGAGAGCAAACCTGCATTAGCTCGTAACCAGATGGTAAGTGTGGGTTGCAAATTCACTGGGTTACACCATTACAAGTAGTAATAAGAACCAGACAGAAAACACAGATTTATTTGATTGTGAACAAATGGAATAGAGTGTATTGTGCAGCAGATACACCTTCAGTACACAATTAGAAAGTGCTATTTCTACTAGGGATGCACCGATTGTGCCATTTTGGGATGATATTAATACAGATGTTGAAACTAATAATATATAATTATTAGTTAGTATTATTCATAGTAATTATTATTATTAGTTACTATCATTATTATTATTATTATTATTAGGCCTAACAGTAAAGTTGAAATGCCCCTGTGCACAGGTATAAAGTCTGACTAAAGTAAGACATTAATTGCCCGATTTGTTCTGCAGAGGCTAGCTAGTGTAACAGAAATGTTGCATACACAGCCTCGTCCACCTGTTGCATTTAGCAAGACAAAATCATTTCTTGTGTGACTGGGCAGCATGTATGTTATCAGTTGTTAACATGGTTCACTTGTGATATGGCCAGAAAGACACATTTTAAAACTATGTGCAAACAGAGCTTCTTATGGTGCTCACTGAGGCTGTGTTCAATGGAAAAGGTGGAAAGGTGGCCACTTTGGTCCTCAGAGTTTAAAGATGCAGAGCTTAAAGGAGACCTCCATAAGATGATTTATGGAATAAACCATAAAAATAACCATGAGGAATCACCACAGATTACTTAAACATTTAAGCTGAAAAACTGGCTTCTCCAATAACAATGTTGCAGCCGGGATATTCCTATCTGCAAAGTTGACAATATGTGGCAAAAAGGTTTGGGATTTTTTGTGTTGGATGGATTATTTCTAAGAAACAAATCCAATCACATTTCTACCCTTCAGATGCCAGATAAGAGATGCGCTTCTGCAGGAGAAAACACGGTGTGAAGACAAAAAGGAGAGCAGGACCAGAGATTCTTCTTACCTGACCTAAAAAGAACAACTTACTGTGTAGGAGGAGTCATCAGCTGCCAATGTGTGCCATTTCTTGCCTCAGTTTGGCAACCTGTATGACTCCAGCTAGGAGTGGAGGAAGGACAAACCTCTCCAATGTCTTGAATTTGGACTGAAGTACCACTGTAACATTTAGAATCACGTTCTTTTAACTCTAATAGCTGCCTTATCTCAAATTACTGTCTGTAACTTAGTGAAATCTTAAATAAACATCCTAACATCTATTCAGATCCAATGTTCCCCCCTAATGATCGATTTGCAACATAGTATGTACCCATTACATTTAACCAGAACCACTGACCATTTTAATGGGAGACGAGCTGAGATCCAGATCAGACACAGGTGTGTTGTCGGCCTCTAGGACGTAGATGCCTCTCCTGGACAGTGCCTGGATGACAGCCTGGTGGCTTTGGAGTGAAGCTGCCTGCTCGGCATGAAGAATGAGCCCACACACACGACAGTAGAGCTCTCCAGACTGCAGCAGGCGGATGATGCGTGGCTTGATGTGTTCCTGCTCATACTGGTCCGTGTAGAAGGGGTCTTGCAAGTCTGCGGGGATGTGCTCTGGAAAGAAGATATTTGTTATATGGCTGCATGATATATCAAAATGTTATCGATATTGCAGTATCATCATATGCTTATGCATTCATGCACCACCATTTTGAAATGGCATCTACATGGCCCCAATGTTATAAACTTCAACAAAGCAGGCGAAAGAAAAACTCATGACTGCATGAAAAAAAGTCACACATTTATTGGAAAAAAGTAGCAAATTTTACATGAAAAAATTGCACATTTACATGGAAAAGTCACAAATTCATGAGAAACAATTGCAGCAAATTTTATGTGAAAAAGCTGTAAATTATGTAAATCACAAATTTATGACAAGAAAGTTGAACAATTTACATGAAAAAAGTCAGAAATTGACATCAGAAAAGTTGCAAAGTTATATGGAAAAGGCCATAAATTTATGGGACAAAAGTAGAATTTTCCGCAAAAAAAGGTGCACGTTTATGTGGAGAAAAAAAATCACATTTATGTCAAAAAGTTGGAAAATTTATGAGAAAATCACAAATTTATGAGTAAAAAGCAGCAAATTTTATGTCTCAGACAAATTTGAGAAAAAGTAGCAAATTTAATTTAAAAATGTTGCACATTTATGAGGAAATAAAGCCCAAATTTATTACAAAAAAGTTGCAAAATTTACATGAAAGTCACAAACTAATTGAGAAAAAAATATTAACTTATGTAGAAAAGTCACAAATGTATGAGAAAAAAGGACCAAATTTTCATGCAAATGATGGTGCACAATTATGTGGGGAAAAATCACAAATTTATAACAAAGCTGCAGAAATTACATGAAAAAAGCAAAAAAAAAAAAAATTACATAAAAAGTCACAAATTTAAAGGGTCACAAATTTATGAGGGAAAAAAGCAAGAAATATGTGAAATTTTTTTAAAAATTATGGGACAAAAGTACATTTTTTGTGAAAGAAGTTGTACATTTATGAGAAAATCAAAAATTTATGACAAAAAAGCTGCAAAATTTACATGGAAAAAGTGACACATTCATTAGAAAAAAACACCAGATTTTAGGTGGAAAAGTCACAGATTTATGAGGAAAAAAGCAGCAAATTTTATGTAAAAACATATGTGGAAAAAAATCCCAAATTTATGACAAAAAATATATGAGGAAAAAAGCAGCAAATTTTACATAAAAAATGTTGCACATTTATGTGCAAAAAAGATAATGAATCTATGACAAAAAAGTTCCACAATTTGCATGAAAAGGTAACAAATTACATCAAAAAGTCACAAATTCATAAAGGAAAAAACTGAAAATTTAATGTGAAAATGCTACAAATTTGTGGGGGGGGGAATCACAAATGTATGTAAAAGAATATTTCAAAATGTACTTAAAAAGTCACAAATTCTGAGGAAAAAAACATCTAATTTTATGTGAGGAAAGTTACAAAAGTATGAAAAAAGAAGTAAATTTAATGTGAATATGTAGCACATATTTAGTTTTTTTTATTGTTTTGTTTTGTTTTGTTTTTTCTGACTTTGTGCTGCTGTGGCAAATGAATTTCCCCAGTGTGGGATTAATAAAGTCTTATTTATGTGGGAAAAAAATAAGAAAAATTTACAGCCAAAACTTGCAAGACTTACATGAAAAAGTCACAAATTTATAAGGAAAAAAGCAGCAAATTTAATGTGAATATGTTAAACCTTTATGTGAAAAAAAATCACAAATGATTATGATAGACATTTATTTAGATATCACAAGTCATATACAGTACTTATCACAAAATTCAACAACAGTATTGCACCTTGCATATTTTCCTAATATCATGCAGCCCGAATGTGTTATAACATGATTGGATCAGCAATCAAACCTTGCATCCATCCACGTTTTAACTGTCTTTGCTCGGACACGTGTCGACCAGTGCCTCACCATGTTACATAACACTCGCTCCCAGTGTACAGACCTTCATGCTATTAGACCGTCTAAGGAGTCAGCGTGAGCTTGGAGGAGTCAATGGTTGACCAGCACCTGGGCGTGAGGCCTTAAGCCTGTGACCCAGCAGGACTTAGCGGTGATGTTTAAGCTGATGCTGTTGTTCCAGCCAGCCTAGTTTTCCTGCTCTTGGACATAGGCGTGGAGGAGCTATTTTTATTTGCCTTGCACATGCTAATCTTGAGCTGAGGCCTGAGGCAGTCACGAAATTTCACTTGTAGTGGTTTCTAGGTAGATTTGACACATACAGAAAAAGTTTTCCAAAAGGCACCAGGGAATCATGACCTGAGCACTGAACAAAATGTGTTATTGTTTTCTTTATTTATCTGTCAATGTTGTTCTTCTATTGATCATACAGAGGTGCCTGCTTGGCATATTTTCTGTCTTGTACTGACTCCGATGAGAGGATCAATAGCACATCTCATCTCATACAGTAACTGTCCATTAAACATTAGACTGGAGCCAAAAGGTTGTTAGTGTAGCTAAGCATACGACTGGAGGCATAAGGACACAACCTGTCTGCTCTGTCCCAAGTTTTTAAACATACAGATATATCCATCAACCAACACCTCAAAGCTCAATAATTAACGTGTTTTTGCTCATCTGATTAGTCAACAAATAACCAAAACCAGGCAACTTTGCATGTCATAGGCTACATTCACATATTAAGTCACGTGGTTCGATTCCAATTATCCGCTCATCAACAACAGCAAACCTCATCATATCTGTGTGACCACTTGCTTGCTTTAAACAGAGGAAATTGATGCATTTTCAGTTGAGATGTGTTTGAGGATTTTGCTGTGGAGGAGCTGCCAGCAGTTAGTCAGCCAAATGTAATGAGGTCCAGAAGAAGGAACACTTCTTTTTTTTTTTAATCAGTAACTGCTAGCATGGATGCTAGGTAATTACATCAGCGTGCTACACATGCACAGAAGTAAAAAGCACCAAGAAATCCCACCGACTGTTCTCAATAAAGTCACATGACCACTTATTGGATATACAGACTTGCTCAAAATTGTTGGTACCCTTCCACAAAAAACACAACTATCTTTGAAATAACTTGAAACTGACAAAAATGGCATCCCTTATTGTATATATCAGATTTAACACAAATCAGTTTGCTTTTGATTATTGATTCAGTTTATTATTTTATATAATTAAACAAATGACAATGACATGGACAAAAATGGTGGTTCCCTCAAAATTATGATTTTGTGGCACCACCAACCAGAGATCTCTGTACTTCACAATGAGACATCTGCATTTGCCAACAGGTAGTTTGGTTCACTGTTCTTGTGCAAATTGCTCAAACTGTCTCAGGTTTGAAGGGTGGCCTCCTCACACTCCAATTTTCAGATCTTTCCTTAGATGTTCAATTGGATTAAGATCTGGTCTCACGTAAGGCCATTTAACAATAGTTCAATGTGTTTTCTCAGCTATTCTTGAGTGTCTTCAGCTGTATGCTTTGGGTCATTATCCTTTTGGAAGACCCATGACCTGCAACTGAGGCTGAGCTTTCAAACACTGGACAGTATGTTTCGCTCCAGGATACCTTGGTAGTCTTGAGACTTCATTGCACCCTGCATACATTCAAGGTTCACCATGCCAGATGGAGCAAAGCAGCCCCAAAATAAAACCGAGCCCCCTCCATGTTTCAAAGTAGGTATGGTGTTCTTTTCTTTTAAAGCTTCATTTTTTTCCTTCTGTAAACATAGAGTTGATGTGACTGGCCAAAAAGCTCCAGTTTTGTCTCATCAGTCCAAAGGATATTCTTCCAGACACACATGCATTTTGGCTGGCTTTTTAAAATGTTTTTCAGTCATTAGTGGAGCACCCCCCCCCCCCCCAGTCTTCTTCCATGGAGCCCATTATTATTCAAAATTCAACCCATGGTGCAATCAGCAAGTGACATATCTTGACCTTGGAGTTCAGCTTGAATGGTTTTAGATGGTTTTCTAGGCTCTTTTACACTATCCATATGCACCATCCTTCTGATAAATCTAGGGATGCATTTCTTCTTGCGTCCATGTCCCGGGAGGTTGGCTACATTCTACAGCCTCAACCTTATACTTTTTAATAATATTGGTAACTGTGGTCACAGGAACATGAAGCTGCTTCAAGATAGTCTTATAGCCTTTACCTTTAACATGGTTATAATCTTCTTTCCAAGCTCCTGAGACAGCTCTTTAATTTGCTTTCTCTGGTCCACATTCAGTGTGGTGCATACAATGATATCAAATTACATAATAGCATGTTTTTCCCTTTGAAAAGGTTGAATGGCTGATGACAAGTTTAAAGGCAGATGTGATACTAATTAAGATTAAACACTGAGTTCAAACCATGCAGGGATTAATAGTTTCTTTTAGATACTAACAAATCTGTCCATACTATTAGCATATCTCTGCAAAATAAACAAGATAAGATAAGATAAGCCTTTATTAGTCCTACAAGGGGGAAATTCCAGGACTGCAACAGCACAGGGATAGCAACACTCAGAGCAACAATCAGAAGGCAAGAAAAAAAAAGCAAGCAAGCAAGAGCAGCTAATATACATATGTACATATTACTATAAATATACAGTATATATACACATACAACAATGATGACAAAGATGACACAAGTAAACACAAAATGCAGTTTTTAAATGAAGGTGTTTATTATTAAGGGTAAAAAAAAATCCAAACCTACATGGCCCTGTGTGAAAAAGTGATTGCTACCCCTCCCCCCATTAAAACATAAATTAACTGTGGTTTATCAGATCTTTGGAAAGCTGAGTTCAATTTCTTTAGCCACACCCAGGCCTGATTACTGCCACACCTGTCCTCAATCAAGAAATTACTTAAATAGGACCTGCCTGACAAAGTGAAGTAGACCAAAAGATTTTCAAAAGCTACACGTTATGCTGCAATCCAAAGAAATTCAGGAACAAATGAGAAACAAAGTAATTGAGCTCCATCAGTCTGGAAAAGGTTATAAAGCTATTTCTAAAGCTTTGGGAGTCCAGCGAACCACAGTGAGAGCCATTATCCACAAATGGTGAAAACATGGAACAGTGGTGAACCTTCCCAGGAGTGGCCGGCCGACCAAAATTACCCCAAGAGCGCAGCGACGACTCATCCAAGAGGTCACAAAAGACCCCACAACAACATCCAAAGAATGGCAGGCCTCACTTGCCTCAGTTAAGGTCAGTGTTCATGACTCCACCATAAGAAAGAGACTGGGCAAAAATGGTCTGCATGGCAGAGTTCCAAGACGAAAACCACTGCTGAGCAAAAAGAACAAAGGCTTGTCTCTGACATGTTTCGAGACCCAGAAAGCAGACACAGACTCAGAAATAAACTCAATTATCTTTACTGTGTAGTGTAGTGTGTGTGGATGCGTGTGTGTATGAATGTAGCAGCCGGGGTGAGCAGAGCACCGTGCAGACTGGCAACCCTAGGGAAGAGCAGAGACAATGGAGATTAGTGCCAACACTCAGGAGAGATGGTACGGTAATGTGCAGTCTTACTGTTGGTGAGTTGGTGAGCAGCACAGGCTTGATCCCGAGGGCTCCGGCCAGAGGGACAGTGTCTTTGGCCCCGGTTGCAGAGGGAGTGTAGAAAGGCTTGGTGGAGGTGTAGAGAGTGCTCGGTCCGCCGCCACGGATTTCTACCCATGCACAGGGGAGCAGAGCGAGGAGTGGAAATGATGAAGGTGAAGGTGAGCTTACTTGGCACTGGGGAGCTGGAACTCCCAGGAGAACGACAAAGAAGAGAGGATTTCTCAGGAGAGTGACAAAGTAGTGCGAAGGTCTCATCAGACCAGGGAGTAAGACGACTCCATGCAGACCCAAGGGCAGCACGGCTTAAATAGTCAGGCTGATTAGGAGATCAGGTGTGCGTGCAGCTGTGGAGGATAAGGCAACAGGCAGGCAGAGCGGGTCACCACAGTACTCCCCCCCCCCCCCCCACGTGACGCCTCTCGGCAATCGATCTAACCTACCCAGGTGCGTCCGGTGGAAATCCCTGATGAGCTGAGGATCCAGCACAAAGGAGGGATGCACCCAGGACTTCCATTCAGGGCTGTAACCCTCCCAGTCCACCAGGTACTGGAGGCCGCGACCCCGGCGACAGACGTCCAGAATGGCGTTGACCTTCCATGCTGGGTCGCCATCGATCATAACTGGTGGAGGTGGCGTCTTGGGAGGAGGGCACAGAGGACTGGTGCAGAACGGCTTCACCTGGGAGACGTGAAAGGTGGGACAGATGCGGAGGGAGGGAGGGAGAGCTAGGCGCACAACCACAGGGTTCACAATATGGGTGATAGCAAATGGTCCAATAAACCGCTAAGAGAGCTTTCTAGGCTCAGCCTTGAAGTTGATATTTCGGGTAAAAAGCCATATCTGTTGCCCAACCCGGTAGGGTGTAGCCGGCGTCCTGTGACGGTTGCCGATGGTGGAGTTGTGGTCCGCCGTGCGCTGCAGCACAGCCCGGGTAGCCTTCCACAACTGGCGACAATGCCTCAGGTGGGCACATACTGAAGTTACGGCAATGTCCCCCTCCTCCTTGGGAAACAGCGGGGGGTTGTAGCCCAGAGAGGCCTCAAACGGGGACATGTCTATGGAAGATGAAATGATGGTGTTATGAGCGTACTCAACCCACGGCAGGTAGGTGCTCCAGGATGCTGGGTTGGCAGTGGTGATGCACCGTAGTGCTACCTCCAGCTCCTGATTGGCCCGCTCACATTGGCCATTGCTCTGCGGATGGTACCCCAATGACAGGCTCACCATAGCCCCAATGGCGTTACAAAAGGCTCTCCATACTTGTGAGACGAATTGGGGCCCTTGGTCGGACACGATGTCCAGGGGGATGCCGTGAAGTCTCACCACATGGATGACGAGTAGATCCACCGTCTCCTTTGCCGTGGGCAGGCCTTGCAGGGGGACGAAGTGGGCTGCCTTGGAGAACCTGTCCACAATGGTGAGGATGACGGTGATGTTGGCAGAGGATGGGAGGCCGGTGACAAAATCCAGGGCCACGTGGGACCAGGGCCTGCCAGGAATAGGGAGAGGGTGGAGCAAACCAGCTGGAGGAGAGGAGGACGTCTTGCCGGTGGCACACTGGGGGCAGGCGCGGATGTACTCCCCGACGTCCCTCTGGAGCGATGGCCACCAAAAGGTCCTCTGTAGAAGAGTCACTGTGCGTGCCATCCCCAGAGGGCACAAGAGCTTGGAGGAGTGGGCCCAATTTATCACCTCACCCCAGATGGCAGAAGGCCCATACAACTTCCCCGCAGGTCCCCCACCCCGGTCCACCTCGGTCTCCTGTGCCCTCAGAACCCTCTCCTTGATACCTCACGAGAGGGCACCAACGATGCAGGATGGAGGAATGATGGAGTGCTCTGGTATCTCCACAGCATCCGAGGCGAATTGCCTAGAAAGGGCGTCAGGCTTGGTGTTCTTGGACCCCGGGCGGTAGGTGATGGTGAAGTCGAATCAGCCAAAAAACAGGGACCAACGGGCCTGGTGTGCGTTCAGTCGCTTAGCCGTCCTGAGGTACTCCAAGTTCTTATGATCTGTCAGACGATGAACGGCTGGGAGGCCCCCTCCAGCCAGTGGCGCCACTCCTCCAGTGCCAGCTTCACTGCCAGGTGCTCCCTGTCCTCGATGTCATAGTTTCTTTCTGCCGAGAAGAGACGGCGGGTGAAGAACACGCAGGGGCGAATCTTGCCGTCCACCGGGGAACGTTGGGACAGCACAGCTCCTACACCAGAGTCCGAAGCATCGACCGTCACCAAGCACTGTAAAGTGGGGTCCACCTGCGCCAGGATCGGGGGAGAGGAGAATTGTGATTTTAATGTCTCGAAGGCAGCCTCAGCCTCCTCCGTCCACCGAAAAGGCACCTTGGAGTTGGTGAGGCGAGTGAGAGGAAGGGCAGTGATGCTATAGTTTTTTATGAAGCGGTGGCAGAAGTTGGCGAATCCCAGAAACTGCTGCAACTGCTTCCGGGAGGAAGGAGTTGGCCACTCTACCACCGCTTTTACCTTGCCTGGGTCCGTGATGACTTCATTGTGCGAGATGACAAAGCCCAGAAATGACGTGGTTGGACTCGGAAATAAACTCAATTATCTTTATTGTGTAGTGTAGTGTGTGTGGATGCATGTGTGTACGAATGTAGCAGCTGGGGCGAACAGAGCACCGTGCAGACTGGCAACCCTAGGGAAGAGCAGAGACAATGGAGATTAGTGCCAACACTCAGGAGAGATGGTACGGTAATGTGCAGTCTTACTGTTGGCGAGTTGGTGAGCAGCACATGCTTGATCCTGAGGGCTCCGGCCAGAGGGACAGTGTCTTTGGCCCCCAGTTGCAGAGGGAGTGTAGAAAGGCTTGGTGGAGGTGTAGAGTGTGCTCGGTCCGCCGCCACGGATTTCCACCTGTGCACAGGGGAGCAGAGCGAGGAGTGGAAATGATGAAGGTGAGCTTACTTGGCGTTGGGGAGCTGGAACTCCCAGGAGAACGACAAAGAGGAGAGGATTTCTCAGGAGACTAACGAAGTAGTGCGATGGTCTCATCAGACCAGGGAGTAAGATGACTCCGTGCAGACTCGAGGGCAGCACGGCTTAAATAAGTCAAGTTGATTAGGAGATCAGGTGTGCACGCTGCTGTGGAGGATAAGGCAACAGGCAGGCAGAACAGATCACCACAGTCTCAGTTTTGCCAGAAAACATCTTGATGATCCCCAAGACTCTGGGGAAAATACTCTGTAGACTGACAAGACAAAAGTTGAACTTTTTGGAAGGTGTGTGTCCCATTACATCTGGCGTAAAAGTGACAACATTTCAGAAAAGGAACATCATACCAACAGTAAAATATGGTGGTGGTAGTCTGATGGTCTGGGGCTGTTTTGCTGCTTCAGGACCTGGAAGACTTGCTATGGTAAATGGAACCATGAATTCTGCTGTCTACCAAAAGATCCTGAAGGAGAATGTCAGGCCATCTGTTCATGATCTCAAGCTGAAGTGCACTTGGGTTCTGCAGCAGGACAATGATCCAGAACACACCAGCAAGTCCACCTCTGAATTAAGAAAAACAAAATGAAGACTTTGGAGTTTCCTACTCAAAGTCTTGACCTGAATCCAATTGAGATGCTGTGGCATGACCTTAAAAAGGCGGTTCATGCTCGAAAACCCTCCAATGTGGCTGAATTACAACAATTCTGCAAAGATGAGTGGGCCAAAATTCCTCCACAGGGCTGTAAAAGACTCATTGCCAGTAATCACAAACGCTTGATTGCAGTTGTTGCTGCTAAGGGTGGCCCAACCAGTTATTAGGTTTAGGGGACAATCACTTTTTCACACAGGGCCATGCAGGTTTGGATTTTTTCCCCCTTAATAAAAAACACCATTTAAAAATTGCATTTTGTGTTCATCTTTGTCTAATATTTAAATTTGTTTGATGTTCTGAAACATTTAAATTTGACAAACATACAAAAAAATGAGAAATCAGGAAGGGGGCAAACACTTTTTCACACCACTGTATAGCCCTCTAGGTTGGTTTACATACAAAAGTGACTCTGATCCAGTCCAAGCTGATCAGATTTTAGACCAGGTTTGTGCAGTTAGACAGTCCTAAAATCAGATCTATGTCACAATAAAATAAGAAAGCAGATTTGAGTCACTTTAGGGTGGTAATGTAAATGTAAATTTCTCATTTGTTCAAAATCTTTGCATTTTATGTTTTATTATGGTTTATCATATTCACCATATGATAAACCAAAATGTAAAAACTATTCCTCTGACAGCAAAAAGGCATTGAATGCTATGGCAGTGAAAAAAGAAGGTAAACAGCTAAAGTGGCATCAATATTTCACCATCTTTAAAGCTTTAAAATGGACTTTACAAAGCCGTTTTCGTCCTTTCTGCTTTACATTCAGAGTTGTGCTGACTCAGAGAAACAGACAAAGAGAGACGTTGATGTGTGGAAAACACACAAACACAGCAGGCTTGAATTACTACTACAGCACACCAAGAAGACCTCAACTGTGTCTTTTACACAGACTGCCTGCTTAACTAGACACAGGCTCCTCCTCACGCCTTGCTGATGTAGTGCTGCCATATGCACAGGCGCATCTGAGAATTTGAGCAAAATTCTTATACACCTTACTATTCTGTTTTAGCCTTTTTTAAACAGACTTTTTTTTGCAACGCCCTTTGCCATAGCTGTCCCAGAATGCCCCCTCACCCTTCCCCAGTTGCCGTGGTGACAATGATGGGGAGTGCCAAGATGGCCTGAGGTGGGGGCTGGGCTTGCTGTCACATCTCCTGCTCACTGGATTGATTTATGGGCTCAGACATCAGGAGCAGGTGCTTACTATTTATCCATAGCTGTTGATGCTCCTTATGTACAGTATTTATAATCCACCTGATCCAAGCATTTGATGTGCCTGTGCTAGAAATTTCAAGAAGGATGTGTGTGGGAGAGTCTTTTTTCTCTTCTTTCGGGTACAGGGTTAAACTGACCAGAAAAGATCAGGCTGACAGTCGGGGCAGCAGTAACACGGGGAACGATGCAGCTATTGTATCCAAAAAGAAAGCTTTGATTCCCCCTCCAAACTTCAAAGGGGACCTAGTATTATGCATATTCTACATAGTTCCCAGAGGTTTTAATGAAATGTCTGTGACATGCTTTGGTCAAACTGCCTCGGGCTTAAATGTACAGCACCACTTTTTATGCCCAGATTAAACACCCTCCTTCACAATGACCCATTTTAGTGTCTGTTTATTTAAATATTAATGAGTTCCACTTATTTTAAGATTCTGTGGTTGAGGAAAATATTTGCTGGTTAGATGGTAGGCACAGCCAGAGCTAACTAACGTAAAACTAGCTAAATGTGAGAGGTTAAAAGCCCAAATGAAGCATCATCAGGCACAGGTGTATGGTGTGAGTGGTGGATAAAACAGAACCTGTCCCTGGAATATATTGTTGAAACCAGAAGTTTGCATACATCATATAAGGCGGCACATAACCTTTTTTTCCCCCTCGCTGTTTGACATTAAATCAGACTAAAATTTTCCTTTTTAAGGCCATTTAGGAATTACCGAAATTATTTCTGTTTGCTAAATAATTTTTTAGAGAATTTTTTTTTTTATTACTTTCTTCAAAGTCAGAAGTTTACCTACATTTCCATAGTATTTGGTAGCATTGCCTTTAAACTGTAAGACATGGGTCAAACATTTTGGGTCTCCTTCCACAAGCTTCTCACAATAGTTTGCTGGAATTTTGGCCCATTCCTCCTGACAGAACAAGTGTAACTGAGTCAGGTTTGTAGGCTGCCTTTTTCGCAAACGACTTTTCAGGTCTGCCCACAAATTTTGTATGGGATGGAGATCAGAGCTTTGTGATGGCCACTCCATAACATTGACTTTGGTGTCCTTAAGCCACTTCGTAACTAATGTGGCAGTATGCTTAGCGTCATTGTCCATTTGGAAGACAGAACAGACAAGAAGGGCCAAAGTCAGCTTCATTTGCTAGGCAGAATGAGGTTATTTGGGGTTTGCAGGTCATTATTAAAGACGTTTTACAACACTGTGGTGGCCTCTGCAATCTTTTATGCAGTTGTTTGCTGGGGTGGTGGCAGCACGGAGAGGGACAGGAAATGTGTGAAAAGACTGGTCAAGAGGGTGAGTTCTGTCCTGGCCGGTCCCCTGGACTCCACAGAGGTGATGGGTGAGAGAAGGATGTTAGCTACAGCCGTGGACAAAATTGTTGGTACCCCTCTGTTAATGAAAGAAAAACCCACAATGGTCACAGAAATAACTTGAATCTGACAAAAGTGATAATAAATAAAAATTCTATGAAAATTAACCAATGAAAATCAGACAATGCTTTTGAATTGTGGTTCAACAGAATTACTTTAAAAAATAAACTCATGAAACAGGCCTGGACGAAAATGATGGTACCCCTAGAAAAGATTGAAAATAATGTGACCATAGGGACATGTTCAACCAAGATGTGTCCTCTAATTAACATCACAGGTGTCTACAAACTTGTAATCAGTCAGTCGGACTATTTAAAGGGTGACAAGTAGTCACTGTGCTGTTTGGTGACATGGTGTGTACCACACTAAACATGGACCAGAGGAAGAAAAAGAGAGGGTTGTCTCAGGAGATTAGAAAGAAAATTATAGACAAGCATATAAAGGCTTGTCTTTACATGCCTACAAGGCTAGCCTTGGCATGTAAAGGCTATAAGACCATCTCCAAGCAGCTTGATGTTCCTGTGACTACAGTTGCACATATTATTCAGAAATTTAAGATCCACGGGACTGTAGCCAACCTCTCTGGACGTGGCCGCAGGAGGAGACGGATAATACGAATGGTAACAAAAGAGAACAGAACAACCTCTAAACACATTCATGATGAACTCCAAGGTCAAGGTACATCAGTGTCAGATTGCACCATCCGTTGTTGTTTGAGCCAAAGTGGACTTCATGGGAGATGACCAAGGAGGACACCACTGTTGAAAACAAATAAAAAAGCCAGACTGGAATTTGCCAAACTGCATGCTGACAAGCCACAAAGCTTCTGGGAGAATGTCCTATGGACAGACGAGACAAAACTGCAACTTTTTGGCAAGGCACATCAGCTCTATGTTCACAGACGTAAAAATGAAGCATACCAAGAAAAGAACACTGTCCCTACTGTGAAACATGGAGGAGGTTCTGTTATGTTCTGGGGCTGCTTTGCTGCATCTGGCACAGGGTGTCTTGAATCTGTGCAGGGTACAATGAAATCTCAAGATTATCAAGATATTCTAGAGAGAAATGTGCTGCCCAGTGTCAGACAGCTTGGTCTCAGTCGCAGGTCATGGGTCTTGCGGCAGGATAATGACCCAAAGAGCGAAACATTGGACTCTTCTAAAGTGGCCTTCTATGAGCCCTGATCTAAATCCTATTGAACATCTGTGGAAGGAGCTGAAACTTGCCGTCTGGACAAGGCACCCTTCAAACCTGAGACAACTGGAGCAGTTTGCTCATGAGGAGTGGGCCAAAATACCTGCTGAGAGGTGCAGAAGTCTCATTGACAGTTACAGAAATCGTTTGATTGCAGTGATTGCCTCAAAAGGTTGTGCAACAAAATATTAAGTTAAGGGTACCATCATTTTTGTCCAGGCCTGTTTCATGAGTTTGTTTTTTAAAATAATTCTGTTGAACCACAATTCAAAAGCATTGTCTGATTTTCATTGGTTAATTTTCATAGAATTTTTATTTATTACCACTTTTGTCAGATTCAAGTTATTTCTGTGACCATTGTGGGTTTTTCTTTCATTAACAGAGGGGTACCAACAATTTTGTCCATGTGTGTAAGCCAGGGTTTCCTCTGGTAACATTTCTCGGTGGCGGCCCACCGTGCCAGAAATTTTACCTCCTCGCCAAGGAGATATGAATTTATTAAGAAAAATATATGAAGCAATGACTTTCCGCAAGCGCGCACATGAACAACACGCATGGCCGTCATCCGCGTGGAGTTTAGAAGCACCCCGCCCACGTGAGTTTTCCAGTCAGTCAGCAAACATTGTCTCGCTAAGCGTGACTGTCCGACAGAAACATGAGTTTGTTAAAGTACTTTAAACGCAAAAAAATCATTAGAGGTATGTATGCACTGGAGGAGTTTATCATGGTGTTAACCCGCTGGAAATGGGAGCAATAATGGAAGAGTCGCTTAGCTAAGAGATGTGGTTAGAATTCATATGCAGCCGGCTTCAGATGAAGGGAAAGGCAAGGGGGACTGATGAATTGCTGAGGATACATTTCACCAGCCACTACAGTATTAAGTTCTGTAGGAATTGCAGGAATGAAGAGACTGGCAATTTCTCTCTTTTCTCGCACGAGCAGGCATGCCGTTTTTATTCTCCAGCGACAGTGACAAAAAGCAACAGCTAAAAATGCTAGCTCTCTTTTCACGCTAAACTGAGGTCCTTCAGCAGCTGCCTAGAGAGGTGCCTGATGAGAAAGCCTAAGAACACAACTATAACTGCCTAAGCAGATCATTCTGTACATGAACACATATGATGAATTATGTCTTTAGAGTCCGCTACAGTTCCCTATTATGTACCTGGCAGGTTAAGATGACCGAAATTCATGAAGTCAATGACTTTAATCTGTCAGCCTTCAGACAAAGTAAACGTGCCAACATTTGATTTCAAAATAAGGGAGGATTTTCCTGCTGTCTGGGGGGTGAGGAGATTTCTAAAAAAAAAAATATATATATATATATATACAGTATATCAAGAAATATTATAACAGAAATAATGGCATCCTTGGTCATTTAAGTTAATAAAATTGTATTTAATGAAATAAATTAACATTTTTTCTTCGCAATCAGAGTTATTAAATTATTGTTCTGTTCTAACTGCAAAGTTATGGTCAAAAATGTAAATTGTTATAAGGAAAAAGTTAAAAAAAAAATACCACAGTCTGTTTCAAATTTATCTAAAAAAAACCCTAATTTTATTTTAAAAAACAGACAAAAATTAGTCATAAAATAATCCACAAATTTATAATAAAGTTTCAAATGTACAAGAAAAGTCAATTTTACAAGAGGAAATTACAAATTTGAGGAACATGGTTTCATCTTTAGATTTACAGAGAAAAGTAGAAAACTATAAGAAAATTATAAATTTTTGAGAAAAACCTCAAACTTTCAAGACTGGAGTCATTACTCAAGTTTTTAAGTGGGTGCTCTTTGTACCCTTAACTCAATTAGAAATTTTTGGTTGTCTGCTTTTAATTATTAATTTCAAAGCACTGCTTTTACATGAGTAGAATTTCTGGTTACTATATCCACCTGATCATATAATTTAAGTATGCATCAGTACATTACTGTTATGAATGTTTCTTTCCCTTTGCTATTCTCTCAATGGAAAAAAAGAAACACTAGAATAAAAATACAAAAAATACACATTTTTGTCATTTATGTAAACCATGACAAAAAAAATCCTGCAGGACAAAACATGACACTTGATATTTTCTAACCTGTTTGTATACCACCATAGACAGAGAGAACCTGAATTAGACAGGGCTCAGAGAGGGCAAGATGAGACAGAAGAGAGGAGCCAAGGAGAGGGAAGTGTTCAGGCAGAGGAAGGAGAGAAGGATAACACCACTAAAAAGTCTAAAAACAGGATGTCTGGGTGGGGCCCCAACTGGCCCAATATTCAAGCCTCAGTTGTACAATACTTCAAATGGTAAGTTTCATATGCAACGTTACCGTGTCAAATTTTAAAAAGAAATAAATAGTATAAAATTAACATATTCCGGTATGTTTACACCCCCACCCCCGGGGAAAAATATGTTGCCACTGCGCCAAGGTCTTTAAGCCAGAGGAAACACTGTAAGCTAATGTCTATTATGGACAACTACTCTCACCCCCTGCAAGACTCTGTGGAGGCGCTGAGCAGCTCCTTTAGCAGTAGACTGCGTAGCATTAACCCCTTTTGGTTCCAATTTATAAAATCATTCTTTGCTGAAGAAGACTGTTTCAACTCAAAAGGCTGGTCATGAACTGCTTTGCTCACCCAAGGACCAGCGTTGTAACACGACCCATCGGCCATAAGGTGGAAGTTGATCCCTTCTCCAGGACTTAGTCATTCTCCCTTTTCTCTATATGGCAAAGGAATGCCCCAAAATGACAAATTTATGGTTGATGCAGTATATTCCAGGCTAGAAAGTCAAGATTCTTCATTAAACAACCAGACAGTTCTGCAGTGCCATCTGGTGGACAACTCAGGAATATTTCTCTCTCTCTCTGAAGTGGAATTTGAGTTGAGGACAATAAATTAATTCATATTCTTTCTCCCAAGACAGTATCCGCTACTGAAGACATGGCTGAATTCTGGAATGGACAATTATGGTTTGAAATGGTTTTAATGATATGATTTGATATGTGTTGCTTTATTTTCAGGAAGAAATTAACTTTTGCATGCCTCCGTGAAGAAATTAATCACATTTACAATGTAGAAACCTTGTGTGTGTTCCTTTTATCAAGTAGGATATGTTAATCACTAAAGTTTAAAGAATTTATGCTTTATTCAGCAGCCTATACATGTTTAGGAAAACCACTTCTCATCTCAGATTTCTCTCCTTTCTCTCTGGGAGACCATAGCTGGACGTTGACTGACCAATACGGGTCCAGGCTTCACTGCATTTCCTTTTTTGGCCATTTATGACTGCTGCAGATAAAAAAAAAACAAACTATGTAATTCGTCCAGCTCAGTTTTCATGAAAGTCAATGAAATTCTGCCACACCCGAAAAAAAAAAAAAAAAAAAAAACTTCCCTTTGCTCAGTTTTGGGGGCGTTAGTCAGCCTGTAAGGAGCATTTTCTGCTCCCCCGTTTTTTTCCCCCCCATCTTTTAAGTAGGCCCAGAGTCTTCATGCTCTGTGAAAATCCTTTTTTCTTTTCTTTAAAATTCACTTTTCCTTATTTTAATCCTTTTCCTTAAATTAGTGTGCAAGAAGATTTTGGTTTTTTGTAAGCTTAAACCAACTCATTCAAGCCACAATACATCAGAAGAAATGGATCTATGGCTTGCGTTAGTCTCAGTTTGACTTTCTGATGGGACTTTGTACAATATACAAATTCCTTTTTAGTGCATAAGAGGAGACCTCGCCCAGCTTGCTGAAGAACAGCCCGATTGCAATCTCAGGAGCACAGCCTGGTGGGAGAACTTGTCTATCAGCATCTCCATCAACAGAATCCATGGACATCCAGCTGAATCAAGGTTGGCACGTAGGGGCCCTGCTGCCACCAGGGACGTGATCTGACTCTGTGGCTGATGGTCTGTTGTTCAATTTAAACTTAATTATGTATGGGTACATAATCATACCATGTAGGATAACTAAATAGACTGTTATGCTGTTTCATTCCATCTGGCTACAATGCTCCGCACTGTGTGTATATATTTACATATTTATTCCATCTAGCTAAAATGCTCCGCACTGTGTGTGTTTATACATCTACATATTTATTCCATCTAGCTACAATGCTCCACACTGTGTGTGTTTATACATCTACATATTTATTCCATCTAGCTACAATGCTCCGCACTGTGTGTTTATACATTTATTCCATCTAGCTACAATGCTCCGCACTGTGTGTTTATATATTTATTCCATCTAGCTACAATGCTCCACACTGTGTGTTTATATATTTATTCCATCTAGCTACAATGCTCCACACTGTGTGTTTATATATTTATTCCATCTAGCTACAATGCTCCGCACTGTGTGTTTATATATTTATTCCATCTAGCTACAATGCTCCGCACTGTGTTTATATATTTATTCCATCTAGCTACAATGCTCCGCACTGTCTATATATATATGTACATATGTATACTCGCTGCTCTTGTTTTTCTCTTGCCTTCTGATTGTTGCTCTGAGTGTTGCTATCCCTGTGCTGTCGCAATCCTGGAATTTCCCCATTGTGGGACTAATAAAGGCTTATCTTATCTTAATTCTTCAGAATATTCCAGGTGTAAGTTCTTTGAACGTAATTGCATGCAAACTCCTATCAGAATTTCAAAAATGTATTTTGTCTTTTCATTAATTTCCATTCCTTT
Organism: Pholidichthys leucotaenia; assembly: GCA_020510985.1. Lineage (NCBI taxonomy): Eukaryota > Metazoa > Chordata > Actinopteri > Cichliformes > Pholidichthyidae > Pholidichthys > Pholidichthys leucotaenia. Next base: position 42,864,455 of record CM035850.1, read on the forward strand.
TCAGAGTAACACGAATTTTCATTTTTATAAAATAGTTTAATGGTCATTTTCTTCATAAAATTGCATCCACTTTTCTTAACCAATGCTATTTTATAGTTTTCCAATTTCCAGTATATTGCCAAGTAAACTATGGTTTCTTTGGTACCACAAATGTTTGATTCACATGTGATGCTCAGTAATTCAGTAACCATCTATGGTGCCCATGATACATGTTGAATTCTCTGTTTTAAAGTTATCCAAATGTGTTAACTTGTTCTGACATTGCTTATTAAACTATTGAAAGACATATGGGAGTTATTGTTTAATTTCATGTCCATCTCCTTGATTATAAGCAGACAAGAACTCAAGGGATTTTTTTTAGACTGATTGATAATTGGTACAAATCAGTCCCTCCAGGATTTCGCAATGTTGCAATTGCACCAATTCACGCAAAATCAGCCAATTAGCACAACTATTGCACGACCTTGCAACTTTGTCCAATCACCACAACTGTCCTGTAATTTTGGACAATCCTTGTCAACTTCCACCAATTTCACCAATCAAATTTGTCTAACTGGCGCTGAAACGCTCAGTCTAACCAATCAAATGCATCGTCGCACCGCGTTCACTTCCGTATTTACAGTGAGTAGTGAATTTATAATTTACAGTAAGTAACGGAACACATCTGCAAACAGAGTGTGTGATTTAAAAAAAACAAAAAAACACCAGTGAGGTTTTCAACACCGTCCCTTCCTCCGTCTCCCCCAGCCTGCCCGTGGACGCCTCGCCACGTCTCCATCTTGACCGTGTGCGCGAAGCACTGGGTTTGTGTTGAAAAACATGCGCCTGCTCCAAAAGCACCCCGTCACGGGAGCGCGCATGAGGAGAGTACACTACATTACAGCGAGTGTTTGAACATCTTTAGAGGAAAAATCATTACTACATCTGGCCAGTGAGCTTTAAAACTGAATTGCCATTGTGGACGGACAAACGCACCCACCCACCCATCCCCCCCGCCGTAAATGAAAGGGGTGTGTGTGTGTGAGTGAGTGAGTGAGTGAGTGAGTGAGTGAGTGAGTGAGTGAGTGAGTGAGAGAGACAGAGAGAGAGAGAGAGAGAGAGAGAGAGAGAGAGAGAAGCCCGACATGCAGCAGACAGGAAGGCATGGAAAAAGAATATTCTCTGCATTTTTTAATTTTTCAAAAAAAACAAAACCGACTCCAATAGCCAATACAGTGCAACAGAATAATTTATTTTTTCCTCTCCGCTCAGTACCGAGTGGTTGTGAACCGCAGGGAGTTTTCAAATGAAGGTGCTGCCAATAATTTCCAAATCTATACGCTTTAACATGCATGAGTTTTTCTGTATAGCAGAAGTTTCTGCTTAATTTACAAATCACTATAATAGGAAATTTTTGACAATCCTGTGCTTTTCTTGTATTGTTATATAGAATATCACTGCAGTAAACTGGAAAAAAGCATTTGCTTTAAAATTTGGAATTCTTCCCACAACTTTTAGTGCAGAAAACACTCTAAAAACATCACAACTTTTCCCGCAACTTTTTTAAAAAAGCTCCTGCAAATTCAGGCTTTTTGGCCCTCAACAATCATAAAAACATCCTGCAACATCCTGGAGGGACTGACAAAGAATTGTTAATAAAACTGTCCATTATAAGATAAGATAAGATAAGATAAGATAAGCCTTTATTAGTCCCACAACAGGGAAATTCCAGGATTGCAACAGCACAGGGATAGCAACACTCAGAGCAACAATCAGAAGGCAAGAAAAAAAAACAAGCAAGCAAGAGCAGCTAATATACATATGTACGTATTACTATAAAATATATATATATACACAGACACACAGACACACAGTGCAGAGCATTGTAGCTGGATGGAATAAATATATGAATATATGAACACACAGTGCAGAGCATTGTAGCTAGATGGAATAAATATGTAAATATATAAACACCCACAGTACGGAGCATTGCAGCTAGGTGGAATAAATATGCAAGTATATAAACACACACAGTGCGGAGCAATGTAGCTAGATGGAATAATATGTAGATATATAAATATATAAACACACCCAGTGCTGAGCATTGTAGCTAGATGGAATAAATATGTAAATATATAAACACACACAGTGCAGAGCATTGTTGCTAGATGGAATGAAACAGCATAACCGTCTACTTAGTTATCCTACATGGTATGATTATGTGCCCATACATATTCTCACCCTCCATAGCGACCGGTAAGTTCCTAGTTGTATGCCGGAGGGGACCATTGTGTAAGTCTATTGCATCTTTTGCATTCAAAAAACTATTAGTTTGTTACGTCTTTTTGCTATCTCTGCGAGCAGCCCTGCTTAGGTTGTACAGTCTGACAGCCGTTGGTAGGAAGGACCTACGAAACCTCTCGGTTGTGCACCTGGGATGATGTAGTCTGCTGCTAAATGAGCTCCTCAGTGCATTCAGTATGTCCTGCATAGGGTGGAACTCGGACTCCAGCAGAGATGACAGTTTAGCCACCGTCCTTCTCTCTCCTATCTCCTCCATCGGATCAAGGCGCTGCCCCAGGACAGAGCTAGCTTTCTTAATCAGTTTGTTCAGTCTCTTCCTATCGGCTGCAGTAATGCCACTGCCCCAGCAGACCACTCCAAAAGTGATGGCTGATGCCACCACCGTGTCATAGAATGACTTCAGCAGCGCCCCTTGTACACCAAAAGACCTGAGTCTCCTCAGCAGGAACAGCCTGTGCTGTCCCTTCTTGTAGAGTGCATCAGTATTGTGTGACCAGTCTAGTTTATTGTTCAGATGAATACCCAGGTACTTATAGGATGTCACCATCTCGATGTCTGTTCCCTGTATATTTACTGGTACTGTGAGGGGCTGCCCATGCCTGCGGCAGTCCACCACCAGCTCCTTAGTTTTCCTCGCGTTGATCTGGAGGCAGTTCCGATGGCACCAGTCCACGAAGTCCTGGATAAGCCCTCTGTACTCAGCTTCATCTCCATTGGAGATGAGGCCAACGATCGCAGAGTCATCAGAGAACTTCTGTAGATGGCAGTGTGTTGTGTTGTGTGAGAAGTCCGCAGTATAAAGAGTGAACAGGAAGGGAGCCAGCACCGTTCCCTGGGGGGCCCCCGTGCTACTGATGATCGTGTCGGACACACAGTCCCGGGTTCTCACAAACTGAGGCCGGTTCGTGAGGTAGTCCAGGATCCATGATGACAGGTGCTGGTCCACCCCTGCGCGCAGCAGCTTGTCCTTCAGGATCATCGGTTGGATGGTGTTGAAAGCACTGGAGAAGTCAAAGAACATGATCCTCACCATATTCCCGGGCTTCTCCAGGTGGGACAGAGAACGGTGAAGGAGGAAGATCACCGCATCCTCCACCCCAATGCCATGCTGGTAGGCGAACTGGAGTGGATCCATCGCTGGTTCCACCAGGGGGCGGAGGTGAGCAAGGAGCAGTCTCTCCAGGGTCTTCAAGTGGGACGTCAAGGCCACCGGTCTGTAGCTGTTCAGGTCTTTGAGGTGGGAAGTTTTTGGTACAGGTACCACACAAGATGTTTTCCACAGCTGTGGTACCCTCCCCAGTTTCAGGCTCATGTTGAAGATATACGTCACAATCCCACACAGCTGGTCTGCACAGGACTTGAGGAGCTTTGCGCTGATGCCGTCCGGTCCCGGCGCCTTCCTCGCCTTGATCTTCCTCAGCTCCGTCCTCACCTGGGTCCTGGTCAGGGTCAGGATGGGGGGCTGTGTGTTGGGAGTGGGGGGGTGTTGGTGGAGTGGGGAGTGGGCAGCAGGACTTGATTTCTTTAGAGGCAGCAGTGGTTGTTGTGCAGTCAGGGGGGAGGGCGGTTGGTCAAATCTATTGAAAAACAGATTCAGGTTGTTCGCCCACTCCCTGCCCCCTGTGGCCTGGTGGGAGGTATTCTGGAGCCCCGAGATGGTTTTGAGGTTTCTCCAGACCCCGCTGATGTCGCTCTGTTGCAGCTTGTCCTCCATCTTCTTCCTGAAGCTGTCCTTGCCTTCTCTGATCTTTCTCCTCAGCTCCCTCTGTACGGACTTCAGCATCTCCCTGTTCCCTGACCTGAAGATCCTCTTCTTCTCTCTCAGAAGTGTTTTATCTCAGAGTTGATCCAGGGTTTGTTGTTTGAGTGACGCCGTATGGTCTTGGTGGGAACGGATTTGTCCACACAGAAGCTGAGGTAGCCCGTGAAGGTGTGAATGAGGCCATCGATGTCCTCACCATGTGGATCGCAGAGCTGCTTCCAGGCGGTGGCTTCAAAACAGCCCTTTAGGGTGTCCATTGTCTCCTCAGACCATAACTCCACAGTGTGCATGGCCGGAGGTTGTCTGTGCACTAGGGGTTTGTACACCGGCCGGAGATGAACCAAGTTGTGATCCGATCTCCCGAGTGGGGGGAGTTGTGATGAGGTGTACGCCTCCTTAGTGTTTGCGTAGAATAAATCCAGTGTTTTATTGTCTCTAGTGTGGCATGTGACATACTGGGTGAACGTGGGTAGAATGGGAGACAGTGAAACATGGTTGAAATCGCCTGAGATGAGGAGAAGAGCATCTGGGTGTTCTGTCTGCAGCCTGCTGGTTACTGAATGGATGACGTCACGTGCTGTCCCAGCGTTCGCCGTCGGATTTGCATAAACAACAATGCAGATCACGTGTGAGTGTTCTCTCGGGAGATATGTAGGCCTCATGCTAACAGCTAGCAACTCAATGTCTTTGCTGCAGTGTCGTTGTTTAACAGTGATATGTCCCGGTCTGCACCAGTTGTTGTTAACATACATTATCACTCCACCGCCCCTAGCCTTGCCACTGTCTGGTGTTCGGTCAGCTCGTATCATGTGAAAACCCTCCAGCTCAATGTTAGCATCTGCTGCTAGTTCAGTTAGCCACGTCTCAGTAAACAAAAGGAGAGAGCACTCCCGGTATGTGCTATCATAACGGGAGATAGCCGCTAGCTCATCTAACTTTCCCAGTATCGACCGTACATTTCCCATGACAACAGATGGAAGGGAGGGTCTGTACCTTATATTTTTTGTCCTCCGCCTTACTCCAGCCCGGCAGCCGCGGCGTTTTCGCCTCAGTTCTCTCGGTATGTCGAGTTTTTCCAATGGGACCGGGTGGCGGTTGAATGCTAGCAGCTGTTCTCTGCTGTATTGTATCCTGCTATAAACAGTGGCTCCGTCCACCGGCTCAGGAGACATTTAGGACGATCTGTGTGTCCGTGATATAAGTGGGGTGAAAAAAAAAAAAAAAAAAAAAAAAAAATACGGATCAAAAGAGAGAGGAAGGGAAAAAGACTCGGAATCGAGCCGCTGTTGCAAAAGGCAGCCGACTGGTGTGGCGCCGAGAGAAAAAAAAAAAAAAAAAAAAAAAAAAAAAATCTGGACTGGTGCCCCAACGAGCATATGTTTGTGTAATGAAAGGAAATTTTCATCCCTACTCATTCATATTTACATTAATACAGTGGTACCTCTACTTACGAATTTAATTCGTTCCGGAAGAATTCTCGTAACGTGAAAAATTCGTAAGTAGAGGCGCGTTTTTACATGTAAATGCCGTAATCCGTTCCAAGCCCCCAAAATTCGGGCATAAATTTTTTATAAATCGTAAAAACGCATCAAAACATGTAACAAATACATGTTACAATTAGATTACTGCACAATAAACATAAAATGAGAGTTTAAAATGAGAGAAAGAATAATAAAAGAGAATAATAAAAGAGAAAGAATAATAAAAATTATGTTCATTTACCCTTTAACTGCTATCGTCGTCGACGTCGTCACCGTTTGCCTTCTTTGGTTCATGTTCTGATCCAAGGACGTTTGCTTTTGTCGGCTTGTAAGTGCTTCGTTTTGTTTTAATACCGTGCTGATCGTTGATGTATTACGGCCATATTCTTTGACGAGATCAACCAAACGCATAAAGTTTTGGAAAAAAAAAAAAAACTTCGTGGCCAATGGGATACCAGGAAGATGCTAGGCGATAGCCAATGGCAGAGCAGCTACAGGTATGTTTACGTTCGGTAAACTACGGAAGCTGCGAGGAGCGCGTACTTTTTTGCCTTTCGTATCCTGAAATTTCGTTCGTAACTAGAGGCAATATTTTCCCGTTGAGGCGTCTCGTAACCTGAAAATTCCGTATGTAGAGACGTTCGTAAGTAGAGGTACCACTGTACTTGTACCAACAATAAAATGCCTATAAACCCATTAATCTGCTACAACTGTTACAGCCACTGTGTAGGACTGAACATTACTGTAGGTTCTTCAACTCGACAGCAGACTGTACAACACACACATAGGATAAATATCTGCTACAAAACGTACATGTATATATTACAGCAGTGGTAGACCCTCAGGGCCAGCAAAGCCTTCTCTGCTGGCCTAAACATTATCATAATTATATTTATAACCTACATTCTAATATTTGTTCTATGAGGATGTATTAAATTATTCCCAATAGCCTATTCTCTTTATTTTGTAGTTTTTCTCTTGGTTGCACTCCTTCCAGTAGTGCAATGCATGTTAGAGTTTTTTTGTCCAATCATTTCGGCCATCTGCGTTGCCAGGGTCAAGCAAATCTCCCTTGGGCCTTCAGGAATTAACAGTGCGCTCTGTAAGTTAAATTAACCGTTAAACTTATCCTGTTGCCTTAACCAATCAGATGTCTTCTGTATGTCCAGGGGTATGCATAGAAGGCATCCAAGAACGTTGGCATTTTCAAGTCTTTTGATTGGATGGTTAGACTCCTCCACCCACAATGCACAGGATCCTAGCTAGCAAAACATCAGTGCAAGGACTTGCTTAAGCAGCTACAATATACTGTATCTGTTTAAAAATAATAGCCGTTTTTCCACCCACAATGGCTGACGGGGAGAGGAAAATGATTTGGTCGCTGATATTTTAAAAAAAAAAAAAAAAAAATCAATTTTCCAGACAGACTTTTCAAAAAAAGCTGGTCATTATGAAGAGAGGTCGGCCAACCCCGAAGCTAGCAGGCCTGTCTCAGCCAGGGTAAGGATTTGTCAGTCACCTCCATATTAGCAACGAGCGATATCCTTGGCTTACAGGCTCCGAAGAGTGCTGCAAATTATCTTGCTGAGAGTGCCTCTTGTTTGCAAATGATTGAGTCGATACTTGGAGCCAGACAGGGTTTGCAAACTTGAGCCGTCTGTCACACCATGAAGATTTAGGTAGCGTTTGCCAAACGTATAAAAATTGGTCTAAAATGCTGGGATACGCCAAAGTGAAAGTGAAAACAACTTTGCCCATATGCATTGCATATCCATAATGACTTGGACATATACATAACGTGTTAGTAACTTATATAGAAAATTTCCATAACTTAAATGAACTAATGCTTAGCATGTTGCCGACATTCATAACTTATGCGCAATAGTCTAACTTCTGCATAGCACAGTCATGCCAAACTGCCGCTGCCTCCCGATCCATGAATCCTAGGGTGTGGAAGAGATTATTTCTGTTGAACCAAGATGATTCTCCCCTCTAAAGACCACGGTAGAGGTGTGTGACTGACCTGGCAGAGCTGTCAAATCTGTCAGGTCAGTCACATCTAAAACAGCTGATGTGACACATCAGGAACATCAGATAACAGCTATCACAACCTGGCTCAAAGGCACGTGAATTGATGGTGGTAAAAAAAAAAAAAAAAAATTATTTTCAACAATGTGAAAAAAAAAAACAAGATGATGCATGGAGTGTGCTTTTGCTGGGAGGTGCAGCCAACAGGAAAGTGTGACTTATCATGGAAGACAGCTGCGCTCTGCGCTTCAGTCGATCAGCTGATTGGATTCTCCTCCTCCGGTGTTCTGACATTTTGGCATATTTATCAAAACAACACTGGATAGCTGATGGTACAGACCAGTCAAATAGAAAAACCCCAACAGGTCCCGTTATACGAACAAATAAGTTTGTCTGTGTGTATGCTAAGTTATCCAAGCAGTTTTACTTTCCATGGGTAATCCCTTTGTCTATTATGCTGTGTGTGTTTCTGTTTGGTTGTCTACTGTCGCGCTGCTGTTACACTGTAATTTGCCAGTTTGGGATCAATAAAGTACATCTATCAGGTCTATTCAGGTCAGGCATTGGTTTGCTTGCTACCGGATAACCATGAAAACCGGTATTACCCGTCTCATGGGTTGGGCCATCGGCGACTCAACCAGCAACCCTGCCCTTCTGAGGGCGTGGAGGGTGAAAGTGGGCATCCTGGCAGAACTAAAAACAACATCTGCCACAGGTCTGTGGTGGACCACTCCCAGTTACACGGGGTGAGACTGGACATCCTGGCAAATAAGCACATCTGTCGCAAGGTCTGTGGTGGACTTCTGCCAGTCGGTGCATCGTGACATGCACTACACAAAAAGCAGAGATAAACAAACCTATCATCTGGTCAGTCACTGCAACAGATACTGGAGTCAGTTTGTCTTGCCCTGTCCTTGCCACTGATAATACCACTATCTGCCAAGAATGTGCCGCTAGTCCAGCAAAAGCTAGTGGTACTCAAATACTTTGCAAGCAGTTTCATGAAATGGTCAGTCAGAGAGCAACTCATACCGGCTCGGATGTCGTCCGGGTTAACAAGGTCAGGAGTTCCTGGCAGCGGAAGGCGAAGGACAGCTGCGTGGAGGAATCTGATCAGACCTAAATGAAACAGTCATTGTCACCCCAGACAGGCTGCTATGATCTGATCTATGCACTGCAGGCAGAGCTCTGTACGGGTTTTCTTTCCTGTAAACCAATGCTGCAAATATGCCATTTGCTCCGCAAATGCAGGAACATATCAGCCATATGCTGGAATGTCAAATTTTTCAGCATGGTGGAAATTAATTTTCAGAGGAGCTTGGCGAACTACGCCTGATTTGACGTACGCTTCCGTATTCTCCAAATTCTTCATACGTTTTGGCTGCCTAAATCATCTAGGTGTGACAGGGCCTTAACCATAGCAGCAACGAGATGCCAACCGAACACTTGCAAGCAACAGTACTGTTAAACCTTCGGGGAAACAAGAGTGGATCTGCAGCTCAATGAACAAGTGTGCAGAGAAATGGAGCTCCACAGTGAAAAGGAAAAGATTTTTAAAACTAGTTTTATTGTTAAAGTTATCTTTAACATGCTTTGTGTGGATGGCTCTATAGGCTATTTTTATGGTGTTTGTGATGAATGGTACTTAAATCGGGTAGATCACCACTGAAGGCCTAGTTGTAAAATACATGGTCCACTACTGTATTACAGTGCATATGGAAAGTATTCACAGCACTTCACTTTTTCCACAATTTATGTTACAGCCTTATTCAAAATGGAATAAATTCATTTTTCCCCCTCAAAATTCTACACACAACACCCCATAATGACAACATGAAAAAAGTTGAGATTTTTGCAAATTTATTAAAAATAAAAAACTAAGAAATCACATGTATATACAGTGGATATAAAAAGTCTACACCCCTGTTCTCTCTTCACTTCCACCCTCCAAAGAGAGCAGACGCCTTTTTTCTTCTCTCCTGCTCTGACTTATCTCCTTCCTCCCCTAACTAACTGGATCCCAGCTTGCTGTCGTCTGTCTGCGTGTCTTTACTGCTGATTATCGAAAGAAATTATGGAATTAATAAGCTGGGCTTTGAACGCAATTGACACTATTTTTTCAACGAGGAAAAGTGCCCCGGGGGAGGTTGTTTGCCCCGCAGGAACGGCTGCTGCGGGCTATTTGAGGGACACAAGTAATTGGAAACTCTTGTGCCTGTCTGATCTTTCCATCGAAGATGTAGAAGATTTGTACGTCTTCGTAGTAATGGTGATTGGGATCGTTCTGATTGGATCTGGGATTGTCCTGGTGTACCGAAAATTGATGAAGATGGACACAACCTATCAAAACGCTGGCCAGGTGAGGTTCAACCATCAAATTGAAAAAATGGAGAGGACTCTGATAGCGGCAAATGGAGAACTGTCTAGGAAGGTGGATTACATCATGATTACGCTTAGAGCCGTCCATGAAGGATTCAACGTCCAGCAATGAAGGATTAAGTACTGAATCTGTAAGAGAATATAAAGTTTTTTCTCTCTGAGATCAGTACTATTCGACGAATCTGACTCCCCTCACACAAATCCTCCAGATTATCTGCAGTTTTTTTGTTTTCAAAACATTGAGCTCACGGCCTTTCGGACAGCCAGCTGCATGGCCCAAGGACAATGCCAGCAGCTAGACAAAACATCTCCTGCCAAAGAGACCTTGTTGTTCTTAACTGATACAAACACCTACATTCAACATTACACCCACACTGATTCAAAAAACTGATGATAAAGATGATTCACTCACTGCTCTCTCTGTGTCCTTGTGAACTTTTTTGTCTGCTAACTGTGCATTGAGGGCTTTTTTTTCTTGTAATCATAATATTGATCATATATGACCACTATTCTGAAAATCAATGGTTTTTTTGCTCCTTCCTATTGTATTATCCTTTCTTCCCTATGCATCCTGTACCGTTCTGTTGACAGGCGCGTTCACAGATGCTGCCGTGTCACCGGAAATGCAGGTCGTTTTCTGTGTCAAGTCAAATCCCTCGTATGTTATCAGTTGTTTCTGTTAATGTACTTGGCAATAAATCTGTTCTGAGTTCTGAGTTCAAATGCCAGGATTTTGTGATGCAAAAAAATTAGACCAAGATAAATCATTTCAAAATTTTCCACCATTAATGTGACCTATAACCTGTACAACCCAATTGAAAACCAAACTGAAATCTTTTAAGTGGAAAAATAAAAAAAACTTACAATAACCTGTTTGCATAGATATGCACACCCCGTCATAACTGCGGATGTGGCTGTGTTCAGAATCAACCAATCACATTCAAACTCATGTTAAATGGGACTCAGCACACACCTGCCACCATTTAAAGTGCCTCTGATTAACCACAAATAAAGTTCAGCTGTTCTAGTGGGCTTTCCCTGGCATTTTTGTAGTCACATCTTACTGCACAAGCCATGGCTGCACAGTGGCGCAGTGGTTAGCACTGTGGCAGCACAGTTTACCCTCGGCCGGGGGATCACGGGGATCGTGAGATCGTGGGCTCGATCCCTGCCCCCGGCCAACAGTGATCTGTGTGGAGTTTGCATGTTCTCCCCGTGTTGCGTGGGTTTACTCTGGGATTTCTCCGGTTTCCTCCCACATGCCAAAAACATGCAGGTTAGGGATAAGGGGTGCTTGCGCACGCAGCGACCGGCAGCTGGTGGCTTGTCACCAGACTGCAAAACAAATCTACCTACGGGTACAAAATAAGTAATAAAAAAAAAATAAAATAAAATTTTAAAAAATGGTCTGCAGAGAGCTTCTAAAGCATCAGAAGGATCTCATCGTTCAAAGGTATCAGTCAGAAGGATACAAAAGAATTCCCAAGGCATTAAATATACCATGTAACACAGTGCCGATATTTTTCTATTTGATTCTGTTCTATTCTATTCAGTAAAGACAGTCATCATCAAGTGAAGAAAATATGGCACAACAGTGACATTATCAAGAACTGGACGTCCCTCCATAACTGATGAAAAGACAAAGAAAACTGATCAGGGAAGCTGCAGGAATTTCTGGCAAGTAATTGCCAGAAATTACGGACAATTACATGTGACAACAATGTGACATTGTTGTCACATATTTAGTACATGTGACAACAATCTCCCGTCTAGGGTGGCAAGATGGAAGCCTCATCTTACGAAGAAAAACATCCAAGCCCAGCTATATTTTGCAAAAACACATTTGAAATCTCCCAAATGCATGTGGGAAAATGTGTTATGGTCTGATGAAACCAAGGTTGAATTTTCTGGCCATAATTCCAAAAGGTATATTTGGCGTAAACACAACACTGCTCATCACCAAAAGAACACCATACCTATAGTGAAGCATGGTGGTGGCAGCGTCATGCTTTGGGGCTGTTTTCCTTCAGCTGGAACTGGGGCCTCAATCAATGTGGAGGGAATTATGAACAGTTCCAAATACCATTCAGTGTTGGCACACAACTTTCAGGCTTGTGCTAGAAAGCTGAAGATGAAGAGGAACTTCATCTTTCAGCACGACAATGATTCAAAGCACACATCCAAATCAACAAAAGAATGGCTTCACCAGAAGGAGATTAAGGTTTTGGAATGGCCCAGCCAGAGTCCAGACTTAAATCCAATCGAACATCTGTGGGGTGACCTGAAGAGGGCTGTGCACAGGAGATGCCCTTGTAATATGACAGATTTGGAGCATTTTTGCAAAGAAGAGTGGGTATATATTGCCACATCAAGATGTGCCACGCTGATAGACTCCTACCCAAAAAGACTGAGTACTGTAATAAAAGCCAAAGGTGCTGCAACAAAGTATTAGTTTAAGGGTGCGCATATTTATGCAAACAGGTTTTTGTATGTTTTTTTATTTTTTATTTTTCCCCTTAAAGGATTTCAGCTTGTTTTTCAATTGGGTTGTACAGGTTATAGGTCACATTAATGACAGAAAAAGTTTTGAAATGATTTTTCTTGGTCTCGTTTTTTTACATCACAAAAACCTGGCATTTGAACAGGGATGTATAGACTTTATATCCACTGTAAGTATTCACAGCCTTTGCTCAATACTTTGTTGATGCACCTTTGGCAGCAATTACAGCCTCAAATCTTTTTGAATAGGATGCCACAAGCTTGGCACACCTATCTATGGGCAGTTTTGCATCATTCCTCTCTGCAGCACATCTCATGCTCTATCAAGTTGGATGGGAAGCATCGGTGCACAGGCATTTTCAGATCTCTCCAGAGATATTCAATTGGATTCAAGTCTGGGCTCTGACTGGGCCACTCAAGGACATTTACAGAGTTGTCCTGAAGTCACTCCTTTGATATCTTGGCTGTGTGCTTAGGGTCGTTGTCCTGCTGAAAGATGAACTGTCGCCCCAGTCTGAGGTCAAGAGCACTCTGGAGCAGGTTTTCATCCAGGATGTTTCTGTACATTGCTGCATTCATCTTTCCCTCTGTAACAGTCTCTCTTTATTTACTCCCTAATTATGCCTTCATTTAGTTGTTTGTCCTCTCTCTTCGTGACTATGCCATCTAGTGGTCAACTTTAGTGTACACAGAACTAATCATTTGTCCTTAAGATAAGCCTTTATTAGTCCCACAATGGGGAAATTCTAGGATTGCAACAGCACAGGGATAGCAACACTCAGAGCAATAATTTAGAAGATAAGAAAATAAGAGCAGTGAATATACATATGTACACAAATATATAAATATACAGTATATACACAGTGCGGAGCATTGTAGCTAGATGCAATAAACAGCATAACCGTCTGTTTAGTTATCCTACAAAGTATGAATATGTACCCATACATATTGTCACCCTCCGTAGCGACTGATATTGTCCTAGTTGTATACTGGAGGGGATCATTTGTGTAAGTCTGTCGCGTCTTTTGCATTCAATACTATTAGGTCGTCACGTTTTTTGTTTTTTTCTTTGCTATCTCTGCGAGCAGCCCTGCTTAGGTTATAAAGTCTGACAGCCGTAGGTAGGAAGGACCTGCGAAACCTCTCGGTCGCGCACCTAGGATGATGTGGCCTACTGCTAAATGAGCTCCTCAGTGCTTTCAGTATGTCCTGCATAGGGTGGGACTCGGACTCCAGCAGAGATGACAGTTTAGCCACCATCCTTCTCTCTTTTATCTCCTCTACTGGGTCAAGGCGTTGCCCCAGGACAGAGCTAGCTTTCTTGATCAGTTTGTTCAGTCTCTTCCCATCAGCTGCTGTAATGCCACTGCCCCAGCATACCACTCCAAAAGTGATGGCTGATGCCACCATCATGTTATAGAATGTCTTCAGGAGCACCCCTTGTACACCAAAGGACCTGAGCCTCCTCAGTAGGAACAGCCTGCGCTGTCCCTTCTTGTAGAGTGTGTCGGTATTGTGTGACCAGTCTAGTTTATTGTTCAGATGAACACCCAGGTACTTGTAGGATGTCACCATCTCAATGTCTGTTTCCTGGATGTTTACTGGTGCTGTGAGGGGTTGTCCTTGCCTGCGGCAGTCCACCACCAGCTCCTTAGTTTTCCTCGCTTTGATCTGGAGGCAGTTCCGATGGCACCAGTCCACGAAGTCCTGGATAAGTCCTCTGTACTCCACTTCATCTCCGTTGGAGATGAGGCCAACGATCACAGAATCGTCAGAGAACTTCTGTAGATGGCAGTGTGTTGTGTTGTGTGAGAAGTCTGCAGTATAACGGGTGAACAGGAAGGGAGCCAAAACCGTTCCCTGGGGGGCCCCCGTGCTGCCAATGATCGTGTTGGACACACAATCCCGGGTTCTCGCAAACTGTGGCCGGTTTGTGAGGTAGTCCAGGATCCATGATGACAGGTGCTGGTCCACCCCTGCGCACAGCAGCTTGTCCCTCAGGATCATCAGTTGGATGGTGTTGAAAGAACTGGAGAAGTCAAAGAACATGATCCTCACCGCGTTCCCAGGCTTCTCCAGGTGGTACAGGGAATGGTGAAGGAGGAAGATCACTGCATCCTCCACCCCGATGCCATGCTGGTAGGCGAACTGGAGTGGATCCATTGCTGGTCTCACCAGGGGGTGGAGGTGAGCAAGGAGCAGTCTCTCCAGGGTCTTCATCATGTGAGACATCAGGGCCACTGGTCTGTAGCTGTTCAGGTCTCTGGTGTGGGAAGTCTTTGGTACGGGTACCACACAAGATGTTTTCCACAACTGTGGTACCCTCCCCAGCTTCAGGCTCAGCTTGAAGATGTGCTCCACAATCCCACACAGCTGGTCTGCGCAGCACTTGAGGAGCTTCGCACTGATGCCGTCCGGTCCCGAGGCCTTCCTCGCCTTGATCTTCCTCAGCTCCATCCTCACCTGGGTCTTAGTGAGGGTCAGTTTGGGGGGCTGTGTGCTGGGAGTTGGGGGGGGGGGGTGGAGTGGGGTGTGGACAGCAGGTCTCGATGACTTTAGAGGCGGCAGTGGTTGGTGTGCAGGCGCGGGGGGGGGGGGGGGGAGGTTGGTCAAACCTATTAAAAAACAGGTTCAGATTGTTTGCCCACTCCCTGCCCCCCATGGCCTGGGAGGAGGTATCCTGGAGCAAAGAGATGGTTTTGAGGTTTCTCCAGACCCCGCCGATGTCGCTCCGTTGCAACTTGTCCTCCATCTTCTTCCTGAAGCTGTCCTTGCCTTCTCTGATCTTCCTCCTCAGCTCCCTCTGTACGGACTTCAGCATCTCCCTGTTCCCCAACCTGAAGATCCTCTTCTTCTCTCTCAGAAGTGTTTTTATCTCAGGGTTGATCCAGGATTTGTTGTTCAAGCAACACCGTATGGTCTTGGTGGGTACGGTGTTGTCCACACAGAAGTTGATGTAGTCCGTGATGGTGTGAGTGAGGCCATCGATG
This sequence comes from Pholidichthys leucotaenia, assembly GCA_020510985.1. Taxonomy (NCBI): domain Eukaryota; kingdom Metazoa; phylum Chordata; class Actinopteri; order Cichliformes; family Pholidichthyidae; genus Pholidichthys; species Pholidichthys leucotaenia. Next base: position 42,879,877 of record CM035850.1, read on the forward strand.
TCCTCACCATGTGGATCGCAGAGCCGCTCCCAGGCAGTGATTTCAAAACAGTCCTTAAGAGCATCCATTGCCTCCTCAGACCATATCTTCACTGTGCGCATGACCGGAGGTTGTCTGTGTACTAGGTTTGTACACCGGCAGGAGATGAACCAAGTTGTGATCCGATCTCCTGAGTGGGGGGGGGGGGGGGGGGGTGATGAGGTGTACGCCTCCTTAGTGTTAGCATCTGTTGCTAGTTCTGTTAGCCACGCCTCAGTAAACAACATCATGCTAATCTCTCCGAAGACGTTCTGGTAACGAGCCATATCCGCTAGCTCATCTGTCTTATAAGATAAGATAAGCCTTTATTAGTCCCACAACGGGGAAATTCCAGGATTGCAACAGCACAGGGATAGCAACACTCAGAGCAACAATCAGAAGGCAAGAAAAAACAAGCAAGCAAGAGCAGCTAATATACATATGTACATATTACTATAAAATATATATATATACACACACACACACAGACACACAGTGCAGAGCATTGTAGCTGGATGGAATAAATATATGAATATATGAACACACAGTGCAGAGCATTGTAGCTAGATGGAATAAATATGTAAATATATAAACACCCACAGTATGGAGCATTGCAGCTAGGTGGAATAAATATGCAAGTATATAAACACACACAGTGCGGAGCAATGTAGCTAGATGGAATAATATGTAGATATATAAAAACACAGTGCGGAGCATTGTAGCTAGATGGAATAAATATATAGATATATAAATATAAACACACCCAGTGCAGAGCATTGTAGCTAGATGGAATAAATATGTAAATATACAGTATAAACACACACAGTGCAGAGCATTGTTGCTAGGTGGGATGAAACAGCATAACCGTCTATTTAGTTATCCTACATGGTATGATTATGTGCTCATACATATTCTCACCCTCCATAGTGACCGGTATGTTCCTAGTTGTATGCCGGAGAGGACCATTGTGTAAGTCTATTGCATCTTTTGCATTAAAAAAAAAAAAAAAAAAAAAAACTATTAGTTGAGTAGCGATATTATTGAGTAGCGATCATACATTCCCCATAATAATGGATGGAAGGACGGGTCTGTACCTTCTATTTCTCGCCCGCCGTCTTGCTCCAGCATGATATCCATGTCGCTTCTGTCTTATTTCTACCGGTATGTCGTATTCTTGCATTAGCATCGTGGGCTGATTAAGTGCTAACACTTGGTCTCTATTGTACTGCCTCCTAAAAGCAGTGGCTCCGTCCGCTGGTTCAGGAGACATTTGGGCGATCCGTGTATCTGTGATGGATAGGGTGTCACTGGATCAGAAAGTTTAGCAAGAGAAGCCAGATAGTAAATAGAAATAGGAAGAAATTGAACCGCTGTTGCAAAAAGGCAGCCTACTCGTGTGGCGCCGGAAGTACAGAAAGGTTCCGCCCGACCTTAATTACCTGTGCATTTCTGCCCAAGCAGCGCATCACACTTGCCACTTGCCGCCAAGCTCCGTAGATTGATGGAAAAACATGTGAACGGGACGATTAAAACAAAGAAAATAATACAAAAGAAGAAAGAGGACAAACTTGGGTTAAAAACAATCATTTAGCCCCTCGTGGATGCCAGCTCACGAGGTTTGTCTAATGTTTTTTATATGTTTTATTGCATGTTTTGTGTCTTTAATTTATTTTATTGATGCAAATTGTAAAATGTAGCTTTATATTTATTTTAATGTATTTTCTTTTGTGACCAATTCTCACGGGTTGCCAAGGGTTGTCAAGAACAAGAATAAACCCTGTTTTACTCTAAACCTTGTGCGTAAGCCAATCCTTGAGGGTGCTACAGTGAGAACTCCTCTACTCCGATGCATGGGTGGACGAGTGACGTGCCAGAGCCAGGGATGAGAGGGACGACAGCGAGGCGCCTCCATCTTGCCATGTCCCAATGCACGACACAAGATGCAGCAACCGCAGGAAATTCCAGGCTCCCAAAATGAATGTTGCCCTAAACAAGAGACTCATTAATATTATTTGATTTAAATATAAGTGAAGCCAAGAGGACATTGTAACAATAAGATAATTTTCGTGTCTGTTGTGAATCAAGGACTGAAATATTTGCATTGAAATAATTTTCTTTATTTACATTTCTCCTGTTGAAGCTGAATTGATCATCATACAGTGTGCACATATGTGTTGTGCTAAGTAACCTACATACTGTGTATATTCAATGATTCTCAGTAACAGGAAGGATATTACTGGTTCATTCAAGACATGTAATGGTTGCTTACAGCTTACAGTGAATTGAGTTTTGACTTTGAGTTACATTTGAAGAACAAAACAGTTTACTGTTTAAGTTAAAGTGACAGTAACATTTAACAAGATTAACATTTAACCATTTTATTACCAAACTCAACGTTACTGTGTTAAATCTTTCATTTAAAGTAAACAAAGACAAACCAAAGCGAATAATGGCAGAGTTTGAGGTCAATTCAGAAGTCAGTGAAGATTGTTGTGATAAGGAGCAACTCTGTGCAGATGAGCAACCACAAGGAGCTCAAGGCACAGGAGACGATATCCCGACTACCTCACAAGAGCCACAAAGGAGCCGAAGAAGTCATAAGTTGACAGAAAAGGGCCAAGAGCTGCACGATGAGCAGGTAAGGAAAACTGCACATTGTTTCATTACATGCTATGAGAAGTGGGAGGCTGTCACTAAAGATGCCAAAAGAGCTATGAAACAGCAATGCCCACAAGAGCTGGTGAATGAACATGCTGCTAAAGTTTCAAGTGCTGCAATAAATCTGAACACAGCTTATGATGAGTTGAGACGGGTTGACTCTCCTGACCATGACACAAGACGTCGGATAGACACATGTGAAGCAGTGACAAAGACAATAATCGAAGCTGCTGAAAGGTGCCTAAAGGCTGAAAAGGTTGAAAGTCAAGGAGACGAAGAAATCTGGAAGGAGACAGTCTGTATTCAAGTCTGCAGCCTCAGTAAAGACAAGTGTTAAATCTCACCATGCAAGTCACTCTTCTCATTCAAAGGTCCCATCCAAGCATTCATCCAGGCACTCTTCAAAAAGACAAGATGCAGCTGCTGAAGTTGCAGCTAACGAAGCTGCCTTGGAAGTTCTGCTTGAACAAGAAAACCACAAAGGAAATTGAAAGGCAAGAAGCAGACATTGCACGGCAGCAAAGAGAGCTGGAAGCAAAGCGCAGAGAACTGGAGCGACTGGATACAGTCAAAAAACTGAAAGCTGCTAAAGCAAGACAGCAAGTGTATGAGCAAAGTGAATGTTCAGATGAAGAAATATACAACCTACTCCATCAATACAATTTGGACGAAGAAAATGAAGTCAAGTCTGAAAACAGTGACCAGCACCTCAAACTGTGTTACCTGCCACAAAACGTGACACATTCACAAGAAGTAAACACTACAGATCTTGTCCGAGCCTTTGCAGAGTCCCTCAGTGCAAGTCCTCTTCCTGTACCAGAACCAATGGTATTCACTGGCGACCCACTCAGATGCAATGACTGGAAGATCTCATTTCAGACACTCATTGACAGAAAGAATATACCAGCTGAAGAGAAGCCATACTATCTGCGAAAGTATGTGAGTGGATCTGCAAGAAAAGCAATAGAAAGCGACTTTCTGCTAGGCACAGAGTCAGCCTACAGTGCAGTGTGGACAGTCCTTGAAGACAGTTTATGGCAATCCACTCCTCATCACCAAAACCTACAGAGACAAACTCAATGCATGGCCCAAGATAAGCTCCAAAGGCAGTATGGAACTTCAATAGTTCGCTGACTTCCTTCGTAGCTGTCAAGCGGCTATGTCACAGATTAAAGGACTTGAAGTGCTCAATGACTGCAACGAAAACCAATAAATGCTTGCAAAACTTCCAGACTGGCTCACATCAAGGTGGAACAGAAAGGTTACAAAAGTGCAAGAAACGAGCCACACCTTTCCAAGTTTCAGCCAGTTTGTAGAGTTCATCTCGCATGAAGCCAAAATTGCATGTAACCCCATAACATCTCTCCATGCTCTGAAACCAAGTGAAGCTGAAAAGACAGAAAGGAAGACCCTCAAGAACAGAAGCCATGGACCTAAGGTCCTAGCGACCAACTCAGATGAAAGAGTTGTCAATGCAAGTTGTGTCTACTGCGAGAAGGCAGGTCACACTTTACAGAAGTGTCGGAAGTTCATGAATGAGAGCATCGATGAGAGACTCAAGTTCGCACAAGAGAAGAAGTTTTGCTTTAGTTGCTTGAAGTCTGGCCATCGCTCATAGGATTGTGAAAACAGAGAAACGTGTGATACATGCAAGAAAAATCATCCAACATGTCTTCATGATGATCAAACTAAAGAAGAAAGAACTCAGACAAAGATTAATTAAGCAAAGAGCACTGACAAGACAAAGTCAAGAACAGAGGTCCTGCAAAACAGTGTTGTACCAACAACAAATGAAGTGACGTCTAACAGAGTAATGCAGAACGTCAAAGACACACACACATCCTCCATCATTCCTGTATGGGTGTCAGCCGAAAGTGAGCCAGAGCGTGAAGTTCTTGTGTATGCACTCCTTGATACACAGAGTGACACAACCTTCATCCTCGAAGAAATGTCAAGAGCTCTGAACACTAAAAGTGAACCAGTTCAGCTAAAGCTTACTACTATGTCCTCAAGAAACACAGTTGTGTCCTGTCACAAGCTATCCAGTTTACAAGTAAGAGGGTTTTACTCCAACAAGACCATATCCCTGCCAGTGATGTATGCAAGAGACTTTATTCCAGCAAATCGAGATCATATTCCAACGTCAAGTACGGCAAAGGCATGGCCACATCTCGAACACATCATAGATGAGATTGCTCCGCTCCAAAGTTGTGACGTGGGCCTTCTAATTGGCTACAACTGTCCTCAAGTGCTTGTTCCTCGACAAGTTGTGTCCGGTAAGGAAAGTCAGCCATTTGCACAAAGGATTATCTGGGATGGAGTATTGTGGGCTTCAACAATCCATGCCTTGATTATGGAGATGTTATCGGAGTGAGTCACCAAGTCATTGTAAAGCAAGTGGTGCCAGGTATTCAGTCCTCTTCGAGCCTCACCAGCAAAGTTCATTATGTGTACAGAACTCAGATTAAGGAAATGGTCTCATCTGATGACGTGATCAAAATGTTGGAGTCAGATTTTGTGGAAAAGGCTTCTGAAGATGTAAAGATCTCTCAAGAAGATCTTAGATTCCTGACAAAGATCAAAGAAGGCATTAAACTCAAAGAGGATGGGCATTATGAGATGCCACTTCCATTCAAGAGTGAAAGGCCCAACATGCCTGACAACAAGACATGTGCCATTCATCGTCTCAAATGCTTGGAAAGAAAGCTGAGAAGGAACAAGCGATACTACACGGACTACAAGAAGTTTATCGAAGAAATCATTGCTCATGGAGACACTGAAAGAGTCCCAGAGCAAGACGTTGACAAGACCCCAGCTTGGTACATCCCACACCATGGGGTGTATCATCCACAAAAACCTGGAAAGATTTGCGTTGTGTTTGACGCCTCTGCCAAGTTTCAAGGTACGTCCTTAAACGACCATCTCCTTACTGGCCCAGAACTAACTAACACCTTGCTTGGAGTCTTGTGTCGTTTCCGAAAAGGCCTGGTAGCTATTACGTGTGATACTGAATGCATGTTCCATCAGTTCCACGCGTGTGCTGGCGACCAAGATTATTTAAGATTCTTATGGTGGGAGAATGGCGACCTTGAAACCCCATATGCCATCTATCGGATGAAAGTACACCTATTTAGTGCGGCTTCCTCCCCTGGTTGTGCCAACTACGGCCTCAAGCACCTTGCAACTGAAGGAGAAGGATGTTTCAGCAAAGGCACCGTCAAGTTCATTAAAACCAATTTCTATGTTGACGATAGGTTAGCAAGTGTTGACACCGATGGTCAAGCAATACAGCTCGTCAAAGAAGCCCGTGAGCTCTGCAGTACAGGCAAGCTTCGGTTGCATAAGTTTATCTCCAACAGCACCAAGGTCCTAGCCTCGCTTCCAAAGGAAGAATGTGCTGTAGCCACCAAAGATCTGGACATGGCGCTGGGTGAAGTACATCTGGAGAGAGCACTCGGAGTGCAGTGGTGTGTGGAATCAGACCAGTTCCACTTCAGAGTAACAGTAAAGGAAAATCCACTAACATGAAGGAGTATTGTCCACAGTGGCTTCAGTGTTTGATCCACTTGGATTCGTCGTGCCCTTTATTTTGCTAGGAAAGCAGATCTTGTAACAAATGTGTCGAGATGAACTCAGCTGGGACGACACATTACCTGACAATCTTCAACCCCATTGGGAATCTTGGCTTCTTGACCTCAGGAACCTTGCAGATGTGAAAATTCAGGGATGCTACATTCCACCAGGCTTCAAGGTCCAGCACTATGCATTGCATCATTTCTCTGATGCAAGCGTGTCTGAATACGGCATGTGCACCTACCTCAGGGCAGTAAGCACATCTGGTGAAGTCCACTGTTCCTTGGTCATGGGAAGATCAAGAGTTCCACCTTCCAAAGTAACAACCATACCACGACTTGAGCTGTCAGCGACTGTAGTTGCTGTTCGCACTGGTGGCATGCTAAGAAAGGTACATAAAGTACAAGTCTCACAAGAAACATACTGGACTGACTCCAAGGTTGTACTCTGATACATCAACAATGAAGCCAGGAGGTTCCATGTGTTCGTTGCAAACCGAGTGGAACACATCAAACAAAGCACAAAATCTACACAGTGGAAGTACGTGGCATCTGAAGAAAACCTGGCCGACCATGCCACGAGAGGCCTCACAGCTGAGCAACTCATTGCTTCAAACTGGTTTGCAGGCCCAAACCTTCTCTGGCAACCAATCACATCCAGCAGTGAAATCAAGGTGGGAGAGCTATCAAGCAGTGACCCAGAGGTCAAGAAAGTTCAAATTCACAAAACACAAGCTAAAGAACAATGGTCACTCTTAGAGCGCCTACACAAGTTCTCCGACTGGTCAAGAATGATCAAAGCCATTGCCAGACTAAAACGCTATGTGAAAGAAGCAAAGGATTGCAAACCAAGGTCCTGCGAAGTTAGTAGCCTGGAAGAGAGAAGGGAAGCAGAGTTGACCATCATCAAGATGGTTCAAGAGCTTTCACACAAGAAATAAAGTACCTTTGTGGTGACCCAGAACACTGCAGATTGACTAATTCACACTCAGCAGGGCTGGAGGAAACGGAAGACAATTTGCATACAGAGGACAATTCACAGACAGACAAAGAGCCACAGGAGGCAGTCAGATGGGACTGTATGCATGTGTCCTCGAGCCAACCAATGTCATGCTAATCATGTGTATTGACTGGTATGCTAATGTGCCATGCATTCTCTCTTCCTGTATCACTGTATAAAAGAGCTTGTGTGACATGTCTCAATAGCACAGTAGAGCACAGTAGCGCACAGAGCTACAAAGTGCGTCTCATTATGTTGGAGGTAATAAAACCCTGCAACCTTCCAGCACGTCGCATCTCGCCTGATCTTTTACCTCCACACCTTCAACATTATCAAGTGATGGAAACCAAAGACAAGGCGAACAAGTTGCATAAGTTATGCCCATTTCTGGATGATCAAGGCATTCTTCGAGTTGGAGGACTCCTCACACATGCTGCCTTACATCCCAATGTTAAGCATCCAGCAGTCCTGCCAAGAGACAGCCATGTGTCAGCATTGCTTGTCAAGCATTATCACAAGAGAACGTACCATCAAGGACGAGGGATCACCATGAACGAGCTTCGTGCTAATGGCCTTTGGATCCTCGGGTGCAGCAAAGTTGTGTCATCTCACATTTACAAGTGCAGAAAGTTCAGAAGATGTACCGAGCAGCAAAGGATGGCAGACCTTCCGGGAGATCGGATGGAGACCACCCCGCCGTTCACCTACTGCGGGATGGACTGTTTCAGTCCTTTCTATGTCAAGGAAGGCAGGAAGGAGTTAAAGCGATATGGCTTGTTAATCATCTGCATGTGCTCCAGGGCAGTACACATCAAGATGCTTGATGATTCGACTACTGACGCCTTCATCAATGCTCTGCATGCATTCATCACCATTCGAGGTGCAGTCCGGCAGATAAGATGTGATCAAGGCACAAATTTTGTCGGCGCCAGAAATGAGTTTGTTGAAGCACTCAAGGAAATGAATCAAACCACACCTGGAGAACAAGAATGCGAGTTTCTCATGAACACTCCAGCATCAAGTCATATGGGTGGTGTCTGGGAAAGACAAATTTGCACCATAAGAAGTACACTGACGTCAATCCTGGAACAATCAGCCAAACAACTCGACAGTTCCTCTCTAAGGACATTTCTTTATGAAGTCATGGCAGTGATCAACAGTAGACCACTCACTACTGAGCAGCTATGTGCTCCATCAAGCCCAGAACCCTTAACACCGAATCACATACTGACCATGAAGTCTACGATCATCTCCCCACCTTCAGGAAAGTTTGTTAAAGAGGATCTTTATCTCAGGAAAAGATGGCGCTGTGTTCAACTTCTCGCCAATACTTTCTGGACAAGGTGGTAAAAAGAGTACTTGTTAAATCTACAAAGTAGACAGAAATGGACTACAGAACATAGAAATACCAAGACCAATGATATAGTCCTACAAGATGAGATAAGTCCAAGAAACCAGTGGAAACTGGCCAAGATTGTTGAAGTGTATCCTAATGAGGATGGAAGAGTGAGGAAGGTGAAACTGCTGATGAGTGATCCAACCCTGGATGAACATGGAAAGCGAATCTCCAAACCTGTCCACTTGGAAAGGCCCATTCAGAAGACAGTAATCCTGTTGGAAGCAGAATGAAGACCCCTCACCTCTCCCTCTGTCATTGCAATACACATTCATAATTCATAACTTGTTCATAATTAACCATTAATAATCTGTTCATTAGTTCATAAGTAATACGTTGGTCCTTAAAATCACAAATGATTTGGTGGGAGTGTAACAGTCTTTCTTAATTTACTCCCTATTTACGCCTTCATTTAGTTGTTTGTCCTCTCTTCGCGACTATGCCATCTAATGGTCAACTTTAGTGTACACAGAACTAATTATTTGTCCTTAGGTTCCACCCGAGGACAGCGCGGTGGCGGAGTGGTTAGCACTGCGGCAGCACAGCAACTCACCCTTGGCCGGGGGATCCTGAGTTCGATCCCAGCCCCCGACCAACAGTGATCTGTGTGGAGTTTGCATGTTCTCCCTGTGTCTGCATGGGTTAATGCCGGGATTTTCTCCAGTTTCCTCCCACATGCCAAAAACATGCAAGTTAGGTTAATTGGCATCAAACTGGGGATTCTAAATTGTCCTTAGGTATGACTGTGAGAGTGAATGGTTGTCTGTCTCTCTGTGTTGGCCCTGCGATGGACTGGCGATCTGTCCAGGGTGTACCCTGCCTCTCGCCCAAAGATGCTGGGATAGGCTCCAGCCCCTCCGCGACCTGAAAAGGATTAAGTGGAAGAAGATGAAAGCTGAAAGGTTCCACCCGACCTCAATTACCTGTGCATTTCCACCCAAACAGCGCATCACATTTGCACTTGCCGCCAAGCTCCATAGATTGATGGAAACACATGTGAACAGGACGATTAAAACAAAGAAAATACAAAAGAAGAAAGAGGACAAACTGAGGTTAAAAAGGATCATTTAGCCCCTCGTGGATGCCAGCTCATGAGGTTTGTCTAACGTTTTTTTATGTTTTATTGCATGTTTTGTGTCTTTAATTTATTTTATTGATGCAAATTGTAAAATGTAGTTTTATATTTATTTTAATGTATTTTCTTTTCGTGACCAGTTCTCACGGGTTGCCAAGGGTTGTCAAGAGAAAGAATAAACCCTGTTTTACTCTAAACCTTGTGCGTAAGCCAATCCTTGAGGGTGCTACACCCTCTATCCTGACTAGTCTCCCAGATACTGCCTCTGAAAAACATCCCCACAGCATGATGTTGCCACCACCATGCTTCACTGTAGGGATGGTATTGGTCTGGCAATGAGTGGTGCCTGGTTTCCTCCAAACATGGCGCCTGGCATTCACGCCAAAGAGTTCAATCTTTGTCTCACCAGACTTGAGAATTTTATTTCTCATGGTATGAGAGTGCTTCAGGTGCCTTTCGGCAAACTCCAGGTGGGCTGCCATGTGCCTTTTACTAAGGAGTGGCTTCTGTCTGGCCAGCCTACCATAGAGGCCTGATTGGTGGATTGCTGCAGAGATGGTTGTCCTTCTGGAAGGTTCTCTTCTCTCCAAAGAGGAACACTGGAGCTCTGACAGGGTGACCATCAGGTTCTTGGTCACCTCCCTGACTAAGCCCCTTCTCACCCAATCGCTCAGTTTAGATGGCCGGCCAGCTCTAGGAAAAGTTCTGGTGGTCCCGAACTTCTTCCATTTACAGATGATGGAGACCACTGTGCTCATTGGGACCTTCAAAGCAGCAGAAATTTTTCAGTACCCTTCCCCAGATTTGTGCCTCGAGACAATCCTGCATCAGAGGTCTACAGACAATTCTTTTGACTTCATGCTTAGTTTGTGCTCTGACATGCACTGTCAGCTGTGGGACCTTATATAGACAGGGATGTGCCTTTCCAAATCATGTCCAATCAGCTGAATTTACCACAGGTGGACTCCAGTTAAGCTGTAGAAACATCTCAAGGATGATCAGTGCAAATAGGATGCACCTGAGCTCAATTTTGAGCTTCGTGAGAAAGGCAGCAAATACTTATGTACATGTGATTTCTTAGTTTTTTTATTTTTAACTAGTGCCTACCTGTGCATGCCCGTAGAAAGCAGGTGTAAGCAAGGGTGTAAGCAAGCACATCAGCACTCATTCAGTGATGCCTGTCTTTGATCTTTGATGGTGTCATAGCGAGTCCTATGATCTTTGATGATGTCATAGTGAGTCCTATGATCGTGAGTGATGCAGTCCAAGGACGGATAATTTTTTCACACATAAGGAGTCGTTATACATGGGAACATCATAGGACATTTCGCACATAAGGAGTCATTTATACATAGGAATATCATAGGACATCATACAGACATCATAGGAACATCATAGGCGGTCCTATGATCTTTGGTCGTGACACACTGACAGACACTGACACACAGACAGATTTCTTGAATTTATACAGTGATAAATTTGCAAAAATCTCAAACTTTTTTCATGTCATTATGGGGTATTGTGCGTAGAATTTTGAGGGAAAATGAATTTAATTCATTTTGGAATAAGGCTTTAACATAAAATGTGGAAAAAGTGAAGCGCTGTGAATACTTTCTGGATGCACTGTATCATTCTCACTGCACTTTATGCATATTATTTATCTCTGATGCATTTTAAGTCTATTGTTAGTTTATATAGTGTAATTTGTACATATTTTAAATTCTACTAATACTTTTTGATCTTTTACATTTTAGTAGGTTTTATTGGATTTATGCTCTGGTCTTTCTGTCTTTTAATTTCCCCAGTGTGAGATTAATAAAGCTCATCTTCCATCTGGTGATTACAGGGCCACTGCAGCCAAAATAAAACAAAATAAGCAGAAGTCACACCAGGAAGTGAGATACGTTATTGGGTGCTGATTAATGGATCAACCAGAAATGGGAGATGAGCAAACTATGCAGAGTAGCTATATAAAGCTCAGCTGCAAAGCTAAGGTAATAACATGATTACAGCACTATCCCGGCCAAAATATAACAAAACAGGCAACAATAACAAGCGGAAGTGAGCCATATGATCACGTGTGGCTTAATGAACCAGACAGGAACATATACCAGTAACATATACCAGTAAATATACAGGGAACAGACATCGAGATGGTGACATCCTATAAGTACCTGGGTATTCATCTGAACAATAAACTAGACTGGTCACACAATACTGATGCACTCTACAAGAAGGGACAGCGCAGGCTGTTCCTGCTGAGGAGACTCAGGTCTTTTGGTGTACAAGGGGCGCTGCTGAAGTCATTCTATGACACGGTGGTGGCATCAGCCATCACTTTTGGAGTGGTCTGCTGGGGCAGTGGCATTACTGCAGCCGATAGGAAGAGACTGAACAAACTGATTAAGAAAGCTAGCTCTGTCCTGGGGCAGCGCCTTGATCCGATGGAGGAGATAGGAGAGAGAAGGACGGTGGCTAAACTGTCATCTCTGCTGGAGTCCGAGTTCCACCCTATGCAGGACATACTGAATGCACTGAGGAGCTCATTTAGCAGCAGACTACATCATCCCAGGTGCACAACCGAGAGGTTTCGTAGGTCCTTCCTACCAACGGCTGTCAGACTGTACAACCTAAGCAGGGCTGCTCGCAGAGATAGCAAAAAGACGTAACAAACTAATAGTTTTTTGAATGCAAAAGATGCAATAGACTTACACAATGGTCCCCTCCGGCATACAACTAGGAACATACCGGTCGCTATGGAGGGTGAGAATATGTATGGGCACATAATCATACCATGTAGGATAACTAAGTAGACGGTTATGCTGTTTCATTCCATCTAGCAACAATGCTCTGCACTGTGTGTGTTTATATATTTGCATATTTATTCCATCTAGCTACAATGCTCAGCACTGGGTGTGTGTTTATATATTTATATATCTACATATTATTCCATCTAGCTACATTGCTCCGCACTGTGTGTGTTTATATACTTGCATATTTATTCCACCTAGCTGCAATGCTCCGTACTGTGGGTGTTTATATATTTACATATTTATTCCATCTAGCTACAATGCTCTGCACTGTGTGTTCATATATTCATATATTTATTCCATCCAGCTACAATGCTCTGCACTGTGTGTCTGTGTGTGTGTGTATATATATATATTTTATAGTAATACGTACATATGTTTATTAGCTGCTCTTGCTTGCTTGTTTTTTTTTGTTTTTTTTTTCTTGCCTTCTGATTGTTGCTCTGAGTGTTGCTATCCCTGTGCTGTTGCAATCCTGGAATTTCCCCGTTGTGGGACTAATAAAGGCTTATCTTATCTTATCTTAACACAAATGTCTAGGACTGAGAGAATATTGTGCAACGAGTAGCCATAAAAACCATGGCCGCAGTGCTAGGCTAACTGCGCTTTAATGACAGTTGTATTAACATGTTTAGTCCCACTGTTATTAAAATGGGTGGAGACAAAGTTGGCAGGGTTTTATCATTCTGGCAAGTTCAGGTTCTCATGCCACAACCCAGTGCAAATCAGAACAGCTCACTGCATGAAACCTAGAGACTGAGGTGGACCCTAACAAAGTGAAAGGATTGTGGGGTTTTTTGGCTTTTCTGTTGGTAGCCACTCCAAATTGAGGTGCAAAATCCCTGTTGTATACTATATGCTCATGACTGATTTTATGACATTACATACCCTGTAAAAACTAACTCATTGTTCCAACTTAAAAAAAAATTAGAGTGCCGGTTGGTTTAAATTTTTAAGTTGACAGAGCTTAAGAAAACAAGTTTTAGTGATGTCCCCTCCACTTCCTTTCTCTGGTAACAGTAAATAAGAAGCACTTTAACAGTACAATGCCAACTATCCCAAAATTGATGACTAAAACCAAGAAAAGAAAACTGGCTGTCTTTTTCGTTTCTCTTACAAACCTTTAGAAGCCATTTGAGGCTTTCTTGTGGGGGGCATTAATAAACATGTCATGAGTCTACACAAACAGTCTCCGTGACAAAACAAAGACACAGGTCTTCAGGTCCAATCCCATTAAACACTTAATCATGTGACTGTGGCTGTGCTGACTTTCACACCAGCTCACACTGGCACCACAGTCCTCCCAACACTGTTGTGTTTGTGTGTATGGGCTCTAATCTAATAAGACTGTTTTGATTCTTCTGTCCTCCAGAGTATGAAAACAGATACTCTAACTCCAGTTCAGTCAATGATATCTTAAACTTGCACAGAGTACTGATACGAATACTGTATTTTGGGCTATTGTAAATATTATTGAGTAACAAGAATATATCATGTAAAACCTTAAACTTGGGACCTTTTGCATCAATTTAGCAAGGCTCCAATATTTCCATTACTATTTGTATTTAGTATATTCTTAAAATAAACAATTAACCAATAGATTGCCAAAAACAAACAGCACACAAATGAGCTCAAGTCAATGATCTGTGATACAGTATCACAGACCGTTTTCCACAATGTTTCATCGACCCAATCCACCTTTTTTTCCTGGCACACGCACACTAGAAGGATTGGCAGAAACATACTGAAACCCCATATAGCCCTTTAACACAGGATACCTCTTTTCCACCAACATGGCAAAGAGTTCTGGTGCAAGAGCTACGGTAGGGCCGGTACTCAACCAGTACTCCAGGAAAAGGAAGTATCCTGCCTCCTGGACTGTGACACCACTGGTGCCAGGAGTCCAGACCAGCTTTGTACTGGAGCTGAAAAATGAGGCAACAAGACCAGTTTCTCAGGCCGAGCACCAAAGTTTTTGCAGTGGAAACACAGAAAATGGAAATCCAGCTCCCGTGGGAACCATCAGCCACAGATCGTTTATTATATATATAGTCATGTAAATGTTACAAAATCTTGGGCATTAACCAATTGCATTTTCAGTCCACTAGATAGCACAAAGTAAGTGCCCAGTCAGGTGAAGTCACAGTTTGCCTCACAAGATTTGCAGCCAGGTGTATAAGTTAAGGGCAGCGCTGGAGGGCACTCATTGATGGCCTATGTTCCAGGAGAAGCGAAGGGCTTAAGTTAGTAAGTAAATAAGTAAGTACAAGTTAAGAAGCAGTTGCAGTGAAAAGTTAACGCAAATGTTTAGTCTTCACATGACACAAAACCCGGAAGAAGTGCCGCATGAAAAAAACCCAAACACTTTGAATACGCAAGCTGGCATACTCCTCTTGGAGCCATTCAATGTCAGATTAGCAACAGCTAAGCAAAAAAAAAAAAAAACTCCAGCACAAGCAGCACCAACCCCGGTGAACAGCTAACTCAGGACACCTCCGCATGCAACAAAACCACCTCCAAACTCTGAGTGAGTCAAGTAAATAACACAGTCCACCGCCCTCCCTGTGTGCAGAGACATGTTACCAAGGAAAATGAAGCCCCGTGGAATACGAGAATGTGGGTAGTAGAAAGGACCACAATAGCACTCCATCCCACAGAGGACTGAGAGCCTGCAGCCATAGAAATAAAAGTAGCCACGGTGAGTTGAAAAGCGTGAAAACTTACATGTATATGAAACAGCTATTGACAGTTGTATTTTGGGGACAAAATTTGATGTCAAAATGGGAGGGGGGATACATGGTATCATGATGGATCGCGACAGTATTGCATCATGACCCAAGTATCATGATCTGAATCACATTGTGAGGTCCATTGCGATTCCCACCCCTAGAAAGAGGTAACAGAGAATCAATGTACTCAAAAAAAAAACAACCTCACAGATCTGAGTTAAATTGCAATGGCAAGATACATACAGAAGCTTTTAGTGGAAGAAGAGCAACTTCCTGATCCATACAGCATCAAAATGACAGGCTAATGACAAGCTAACAGGATTTATACATGAGAAATATGCAGAACTTGTTACTGTTTCCAGCTGCTATTAAAAACGTCTATATTTATTGTGCATCTGTGCAGCTGTGTAGATATTGTACATTTATCTGGCTGCTATAACTGCTAGCTTTATAAGTAAATGTTTGCTATTTGTGCTAATGTAATCTTTACTGCAGCTTCTCTGGGTTATGTCTATTATAACAAGTGTTTCAGAGTTTTCTGATTAAAAGCTGAGCAGCCTGATGATGTGATGAAAAGGTTTTATGGAGGTATTGTACAATACTGGTAAGAGCTAGCAGTATGGGGCTAATTGGTTAGGGATTGGGATTAGAATAGCCAAAAAGCACAGACAGGCATCACACAACAGCTCAGGATCTCTGCATTGTGTTTCAGTCACTCTGATTTTGGTGAAGGGGGGCATCATAACTGTACTGAAATGTTTGAAATGGAAACAAATGTTCGCTATAATGATCAGTACAATGAGGCTCGCAATATTAACAACATGTCGTGATGCCATTCTGTAGTAATAATGACAAATCATGTGGTGAAACACTGATGAAGAAAATTTGTTTCTTCCAGCATGGGAAATTAAAATCTCCCTTAAAAATGAACTGAATATGTGGGCCGAAAGAGAATATTCTTTCACTGTGAGGTCTTGTTCTCATCTCAGTCAATTTACTGAGTCATCCACTGCAACAACACACAGCACTGCAGGGAGAAAAACATTTAAACTAAAGTATGCCTGATTCATAAATGGATATGATAACAATGACACTCCCTTCCCTTCGCTGCCTCCTTCCAAATGCCTCACTGTCAGACCGATTGCACATGCACACGGGGACGACTCGCATGAACGGCACAGCTGACCTAGTGCTCACACTCCTCAGAGAGCAGCCAGTGTGACATAAAAACCCACATTCCAGGAGGTAATTTCCACACATTTACTTACAACATGTCTATGTGGAGCGATCATTTTTAATGTTTCAGTGGAACTCATCAGCTGGCGAAGCTAGTGACCTGTGTGTAGAAGTCAGATCATGCTAGTCCTTGCTCACTCATGTCAAAGTTCGCAGAGCTGAAAAAGGTAAACTAAAATCCATGAAAGTTCTCATTTATTGACGTTTTTAAGTGGAGATCCTCTCTTTGCCATTTTTGCCTACTGCATGAGTAAAGCCTGATATACCTGTAATAATTTTTGGAAATTACACAGTTAAGCAAACTCTTGTCATGCATCTACAGCACAGAATTCCTCGAGCCATCATTTTTTTAACTGGAACTTGAGTCTATTTTAGCTGTCACTAGATCAAAGGATATAACCTGGACAACTTTTAGAGGAACCAATTTAGAATCTCTACCACCATTTTTTGGTCAGGAGTTGCACTGCGTCTTTGTGGCTCTAGAGAAAGCATATAATAGTGTGCCAAGTGAGGAAGTGTGGTACTGTATGAGGAAGTCAAGAGTTGCAAAGAAGTATGTGAGGGTGGTGCAGGACATACGTATATAAGAGGACAGTAAGACAGTGGTGAGGGGTGCGCTAGAAATGAGGGATGGATTCAAGGTGGGGGTGGGATTACATCAGGGATCGGCTCTGAGCCCCTTCTTGTTTGCCATGGTGATGGAGAGGCTGACAGATGAGGTCAGGCAGGAGTCTCTGTGGACTATGATGTTTACAGATGGCACCGTGATCTTTAGTGAGAGTAGGGAGCAGGTGGAAGAGAACTTGGAGAGGTGGAAGTATGCGCTGGAGAGAAGAGGAATGAAAGTCAGAAGCACGACAAAAACGTGTGTGAATGAGAGGGAGGCAGGTGTAACAGTAACGATGGAAGGAGTAGAGGTCGTGAAGGTAGGTGAGTTTAAATGCCTGGGGTCAACCATCCAAAGCAATAGTGCACAAGAGAGGTGAAGAAAAGAGTGCAGGCAGGGTGGAGTGAGTGGAGATGAGTATCAGGGGTGATTTGCGACAGAAGGATAGCAGCAGAAGTGAAAGGGAAGCTGTACAAGACAGTTGTGAGACCTGCTATGTATGGTTTGGAGACGTGGCACTGACAAAAAGACAGGAAGTGGAGAAGGAGGTGGCAGAGTTGAAGATGCTAAGATTCTCATTGGGAGTGACTAGGAGTGACAGGATTAGAAATGAGTATATCAGAGGAAGAGCTCAGGTTGACCAGTTTGGAGACAAAGTAAGAGAGGCAAGGCTGAGATGGTTTGGACATGTGCAGAGGAGGGATGGTGGATATACTAGACAAAGGATGTAGAAGATAGAACTGCCAGGCAGGAGGAAAAGAGGAAGACCAGAGAAGATTCATGGAGGGCATGAAGAGGGTTGGTGTGAGAGAAGAGGATGCAAGGGAAAGGGTGAGATGGAGGCAGGTGATACGCTGTGGCGACCCCTAAAGGGAGCAGCCATTTATTGTTTCACCATTTATTACTGGGATAAGAAGCACGTTTTTGACAACCCTGACCAATGTACTTGATGTGAGCAAAGAAACTAAAATACAAAACTGTCTGATATATAAACTACAACTTGTACAATGCATTTGCCAACACACTGCATGCCTTCTAATAGGCCACAAAACCACACAAGATAATGGCTAGGTGAGAATGTTCTCTCCACTTATTGGTCAGATGTTTTTGAAAAGAAGAAAATTAAATACAAGAAGGCGTTTTCCTTACCAGAGTTGCAAGGAAATCTATGATCCATCAGAATGTATACAAGATCATGTTGCAAATTGTCTGCATGCACTGGTCCAAAACTAAGAACAGATGTGTCTATATAAATGAGAGAGACGGGCAGAGCTCCTGAAAGTAGTTATTTCAGTGATTCAATGATTTCAATGATTTTGCCAGTGAGGTGATAAGGTGCCAGATTCTGATGAGTCAAAGATTTTAATGCAACACTAAAGCTCCCCTTTGCATTCAGGGCATTTCACACTTTAATGTACTCTTGACTAAGTTTTTGTAGTTGCTGCAGCATTGTGCATCTGACCTCAGAATCCCACTTCACCGAGCTCTTTACTAAAGAGTGCATGTCCGTATTTCTGTGTGTCGCAGAAAGTTGAATGTGTATGTAATCAATCCTCACATTTGTGCACGATTCATCCCACAGCACGTATTGGGGGTTCAAATGAAATAAACTAAAATCTGCCCATAATCTAATTAGGGTTAGTCATGTTGATTCATTAAAATATCCACCATGAGCTTGCTGTATATATGGCATCATCTGAAATAGAAAAATAAATAATAATAGAAATAAGATCTGCCAATTTTGAATGGGTGATGTCTTGGTTTCAAGCAGAAAAGTGTTGCAGAATTGTCATTTTAACATCCCAGTGTAGCCGCCATCACCACCAGTCATCGCTGAAGGTCTGCACAGTGCAAGAAAACTAAGAAGAACAGTCTTACCAATACCGTAGGCTTTGGCAAACAACCAGTGAAGATTTGCTTCTATTTTGGCTCTGGCAGAGTCATAAAGCTCCAGCGGCACAACCTGAGCCTCCATGCTTCCTCCTCCGCCATCCTCCGCTCCTCCTCTCCTGCTGGTGCTGTCCCTGCCAGCACTCCCCTCCACATCCATCCTGCACAGACACACAGAAACACCACTGGCTGATCCAGCATTACATCATCCATATCAGGAACAACAAGCAGGGCCTGGCCCAGTAGCTCTGACAGCACCTGCTCTCGTGGCATCAAGTGCAACACCTTGTCTCACCTGCAAGCCCCTGCTAGCATGATTCAGATGCAATGAATGCACATTGAGCTACCAAACTGATACAAATTAATTTTGTTTTAGCTGATCTGCTAAATGATATTACATATAAAATGCCTTGCAATAGCAGGACAAAGTAATATCAGCCATTACATCCTAAACTGTCAGTGTAATGATGATCAATGAATGACCTAACACCAACCTAGCAGCACCCTTCATTAATACCAGGGCAGCTAGCTTGACAACACACATAAAGGCTTCGAATGAAGCCCCCTCCTCACCTCTAAGAGCACATTTGGGTCTCCTCCGAAGCTTTGTTTTTTCCGTCAGTGTCCCGACATGCTGGCCCTGCTTCGGCTAACCGTGGAATAACGGACTCCTCCCCGCTCAGCGACTCAAATCTCCGGCCTTCCTGGATCAAGCTGCGGCCGCCGGCAACTGAATGATGCTCGTTAATCCAATAATGCAGGAGGGAGGGGAAAAAAATCTGATTTAGAAACAGCCAGGCGTGCGCTTTCGAGGAGGATATTAGTGTTAAAAGGCCAGCTGTTTCATAGCGAGGCTGTCATCGCCGCTGACAGCGGTAGGAGGAATAACGGTACCAGAGCAGAGCCGCAGTAGAAGCCTGTTGTAGGAGCCTGTCTCTATGGGGACGGACGGGTGGTTCCTAAAGGCAGCGCCGCTGCAGTACTGACGATCACCTACCGAGGGCGTTGTAGTTCAAAAAAAATGGCCAGGTGTAGAGGAGCTGGGCAATGAAGAGGCAATTTGGTTTATAAGCGAAGTTTTAATGTACAGCTCTTCTATCAAGTCTCATCTGGTGCAGAGAGCGGCAGAAGGGAAAAGAGGCAGAATTTCGCCAACTCACTTATTATATACATGCACACAACAAAAGACATGCATAACAAAGGCTGACATCCCTCATTATCATAATCCCCCCATTGTCTTGGTAATTCCTCTCCTCGCCTTGGGGGGTGAGGGTGGCTCGTCCGGTCTCCCCCGCCGCGTCCGGGAATGTCTTTGTTCTTCACTCGGCGGGTGAGATTCCTTTGTCCTTTCAGAGGTGTGAAGTTCCTTACATATGCAATCCCAAACATTTCCACATGCTCTAACATATGTAGGTTATGGAATATATGGTTAATATAGACCACACCAGGGACTGTTTCTAGTTTTTAGAGGCCGCAAAATTGTGGCTGTGTTGGGATTCAATGTTCACACACTCACTCCCTCCCTACTCGCTATACAGTGAATTTAGATATAGTGGACTATATAGTAAACTCAATATAACAATAAAATGTAATCTAAGTTGTGATCCACAGTGTACTTCAACCGTATTCCCTACTCCCTGCTCGCAATTAGAATAAGCAAACTTTTAGCGACACATAAAAGACAGTACTCCAAGTCTGAGCTATCTCTGGACAAACAGGTTTTAATAAATAATCTGCAATCACAACTAGACAGTTTATACATGGAAAAAGCAAAAAAATTGAGGAAGGATTGAGAAAGGGGAAAAAATTCATCTTATTTTTTTAACCTTGAGAAACAAAGAAAGAAAAAGATTTTTTTTTTTATTTAAGTTTTTGTAAAGGGTATACATGTCATTACAGCATTGCATTGTTTACATTTTCATCACATGTTCCCTTTTTTTGTTAACATTGGAAGAATAATTATTACAACACCCTTTTTTTAAGTGAAAGAAAAAGAGAAATTATGAATGAATGAATCTTTATTTCGGATAGTACAGGTTAAAAGAAACTGAATAATATAACAAAGGGGGAAGAAAATCCAACAAGGTCAAATTAGACAATAACTCCTCTGATTATACAGTTCAGCATAAGTTATCCAAAATGGGTGATGGCTGAAGCCGCAGCTTATATTGCCCACCCATATTCCATCCAAGAATTCAAAAGAAAAAAAAACAAAACAAGAGCGATTACAATTCAGAAAGAAGCTAAGACAAAATGTGACAAAAAAGCTAAGCTACAACACAACACAGGCTGGATATGACAATCCTTATGTGATTTTACATGTCATCTTGTATGTATGTTTGGAGTATTTCTTCCTTTGGTTTTTGTTTAAATTGTCCAAGTGTTGTACATGATTTTAATTCAGGTCCAAAAGCGTTCCATAATCTGACTCCTTGCACTGAAACACAGTGTTGCTTGGTGGTAGTTCTCACTGAAGGTTTTTGAAATATACATGTTCCTCTGAAATGATATCGTTTCTCCCTTATTTGGAACAACTTTTGGATATTTGCGGGCAGTGATAGATTCTTCACTTTAAATATTATTATTGCAGTTTTAAAGTCAACCAGATCTTTCAACTTGAGAGCTTTTAATTTAAGAAAAAGTGGGTTTGTTGGTTCCCTGTAAGCTGCTTTGTTTATTATTCTAATAGCTCTCTTCTGAAACATAAAGAGTAGATATATGTTTGTTTTATATGTATTTCCCCATACTTCAGTACAATATGTCATGTATGGGAGTATTAATGAATGATACAAGGTATATAGTGTGGGTTGATTCAGCAAATATTTCACTCTGTGTAGTATTGCAATTGATTTGGATATTTTACCTTTAATATAATTAATATGTGACTTCCAACGCAGTTTATTATCAGTTATTACTCCAAGAAATTTAGTTTCAGATACCCTTTCAATCTCTACACCATTTACACTGAGTTTAGATACTAAGTTGTTGTGATGGTTGTTAAAGACTATAAATTTTGTCTTACTTAAATTGAGCGTTAATTTGTTTGAATCAAACCACAGTTTAAGCTTTCCTAATTCCTTTCCTAGTGTATCCAGAAGTTGTTCCAAATTGCTTCCACTGCATAATAGATTAGTGTCATCGGCAAACAATATTAAGTCCATTTTTTCTGAAACTTTACATATATCATTTATATACATATTGAATAACAATGGCCCCAAAACTGAACCCTGTGGGACTCCACAAGTAACCTTCAGTAACTGAGTTTTTGTTACCAACACATACATACTGATATCTATTCTTTAAGTAACTACTTAACCAGGACAGTGCTACCCCTCTAATACCACAATTTTGTAGTTTCTTTAATAATAAATTATGATCCACTGTATCAAATGCTTTTTTAAGATCCAGGAATACCCCAACTGAATACTCTTTATTTTCAATGGCAGTTGATATTTTTTCTATAAATTCCATTAGAACAAATGCAGTTGTCCTCTTGTGTCTGAACCCATATTGCTGCTCACACAATAAATTATTCTTCAGTATGAAGTTGTCAATTCTCTCAGAATATTTTTTCCAAGTATCTTGGAAAATTGCGGCAGTAGTGAAATTGGTCTATAGTTTGAGAATTCCCCTCTGTCACCCGTCTCGTATATCGGAATTACTTTAGCTATTTTCATTGCATTGGGAAATATACCTGTTTGGAGAGACAGGTTACAGATATACGTCAGTGGTTTCACTAAGCATTCAATAATAGTTTTGACTAAGAGCATGTCAATACCATCGCAGTCTGTAGATGTTTTACTTTTAAACGATTTAACAATTTCAATGACCTCTCTCTTGTCTGTGTTCTTTATGAAAATAAAGTCTTTTATAGCAGTGTTATTGCTTATTGTATCACCTGTAGGCGCCGTAATGGGTATTTCTCGAGCCAAATTAGGACCAATGTTAACAAAAAAGTTATTAAATTCATCTGCAGGTGAAGCTGCATTCACACTGAGTAGTTTTATTATTTTTTGAAAAATCGGTTGGGTAGCTTGTATTTCTGCTTTTATTTCCAAGAATACTGTTAAGTATTGTCCATGTATTTTTAATATTGTCTCTGTTTTTCTCCAGTTCTTTACTGTAATAGTCTCTCTTACTACATCTTATTATATATGTTAACTTATTTTTGTATGTTTTATACTGCTGCTCTGATTCTTTTGTCCTTTTCTTTAGGAAAGCTTTATATAATAAATTTTTCTTTTTACACGCCTTTTGTAATCCTTTGGTTAACCATGGCTTATCGGCAAATTTATGTTTAAGCTTTTTTTTTTACTAATGGACAATTTTTTTCATAAAGAGTGGTTACAATGTTTATAAATGTGTTATAGGCTTCATTTACATCTGATACATAGACTCCTGTCCAGTCTTGCTTCAGCAAGTCCTCTTTAAAAGAACTGATTGCATTTGGTGATTTGTATCTGAACGATTTTAAAATTTTTTCTGTTTTGGCCCCCGTGTGGCCATGGATAAGTGCAAAGGTTGGCAAGTGGTCACTTATATCATTTATCAATAATCCACTTTCTATTTTCTTATCAATAATATTAACAAACAGGTTGTCAATAAGTGTAGCAGTGTGAACTGTGATTCTACTGGGATGTGTTATTGTGGGATATAGACTCATGCTGTACATAGAGTTCATGAACTCTGTAACTACATTTTGTTGATGTGCATTTAGTAAATCAATATTGAAATCTCCACAAATTACTACCATTTTCTTACTAGTAATATTATTGTACAGCTCGACTAATTTATCTCTGAATGTCTCAATGCAAGTTCCCAACGTTCTATATATACAACCTATAATTAGATTTTTTGTTTTATCTTGGTCAATCTCAACAGTAACACATTCCAAAATCCCTGGTAGTGCAAAGGACATTCCATTTACAAGCTTACACCTATACAGGTCATCAATATGCAGTGCAACACCACCACCCTTTTTTTGAGATCTGTTAATATGAAACATCTAATACCCCTCTATTGCCATCAGGGGAGCCTGCTCTTCATTAAGCCAGGTTTCAGAGACTGCAATAGCTGTAAATTTTCTGTCTAGCTGCTTTAAATAGTCCTGAATCTGTGGAAAGTTTTTGTTAAGACTTCTGCTGTTGAAGTGTATTATTGATAGTTTACCATCTAGTTGCACTTGACTTTTGAATTGCTTTTCAGTGTAATATTCACAATGGTTATGAATATTATTGAAAAAGTGGTTATCAGGATCAATATCATTCTCCATCTCTTGTAGTTTATGTTCAGCATAATGGCATATTTTCAGAGTTTGAGTATCCTTACTGTGTTAAATGACTTCCTCCAAATGGAGATAATTGATGTCTACTCAAGTCAGTCATAAGTTTGTTTGTTTTGCTTATTTTTTTTAAAGTACATTGACATGGTATATCAAAAGAACTATTCTTACCGTGTGTGTGAATATGGATTATCATTGTCTCTTAATTTTCTTAATCAGTGTTCATCTATATTTAAGTCAGTAACATCTCTGATCATTATACTCTTTGCTTCCTCAGGTGTTCCATTTAGTTTGATCCAAATTCTACAATTTCTTGTCCATGTTGCCTGTATCTTATTTTGTCTTTTCAGCATCCATGCTTGCCGTGCTATTTCAGCATTTGTTCTTGTTAGGTGTTCATTTAGGTAAACTTCTGTTCCCCGCAGCTTTCTGGCCTGCCTCAGTATGTCATTCTTTACCCTTCTGTTCACAAAGCGCATCACAATTGATTTCTTTATTATCTTTCCTGGGTAAAGCATAACAGGCTGAAATTGCATTTGCTTCTACCTTTATATCTCTACTGTCAAGAAACTGAAGCACCTGGTTTTCTAGGGAGACTGATTCACTCTGGGGAGCCTCCTCACCTCTCAGTCCTGTTGTGGCATGAGCGTATGACTGATATTTGATGTCTAATCCACTTATAACTAGGTCATCCATACGAGAACCTTGTTCAAGATCCTCGACGCGTCACTCCAAGTCCGTAATTTTTTTGTCTTTTTCCTGAATTGTTAATTTTAAGTCTCGTACTTCTTCCATTAGGCCTATTATTTTGGCCTGCTGGCTAACCATTTTAATTAAAGAAAGAACAAAAAAACAAAACAAGTCCTGCGGTCTGGACGCCATGGCGACTGCAGCTTAACACTGAAGCTCTCAGACTCAATCCAGGATAACACCTTGAAAATCAAACTTAACGGATTTTTGGAGGAGTGAAAATCAAAAGACAAAATCATCATGTCTAAAGGAAAACAGAAGAAACTGAAATTCTCCAGGCCAGGACACGTATCGGCCGGAGAATCTGAACTGGAAGATCCCCGTTCAGAAGACGAGGAGCTGGTGATAGCTAACAAAAGGGTTAGCCTGAAATCACTATTTGAGGAACTACGACGATTTCGCCGAGATGTTACGGCCGAATTTCGGGAATTCAGAGAAGAATTGAAAAGGACAAACAGCAGAGTGGACCAGGCCGAGAACCGAATCTTGGAAACAGAGGATCGAATAAAAGTGCTCGAAGATTCTGTGCTGGACCTACGCAAAAGACAAGCAGCTATAGAGGCTAAGCTAACCGACCAAGAAGGAAAACAAAGAAGAGACAACATAAGAATTCATGGTCTGATAGAAGGAACCGAAAATGGTTTTAACTCAATGGCAGAATGCGTGGAATCCTTACTAAGAGAGAAATTGGATATTCCACAAACCACCGACTTGAAGATAGAAAAGGCACATCGTTCATTAGCCGCTAGGCCGGCGGCGGAAGCGCCCCCACGTTCGGTGTTGGTAAGATTTTCCAATTTCAAAATAAAACAAGAGGTTGTAAGACTGGCCTGGCAGAAAAAAGGATTTATGCACCACGAGAGAAAAGTCTACGTGGAACACGATTACGCCCCGGAGGTCCTTAAAAAGCGCAGGGAATACAATGACGCGAAAAAGGTGTTAAGAGAGAAGAAATTGCGCTTTCAGACTCCATTTCCTGCGAAGTTAAGGGTCTTCTACGGCGATGAAACGTGTCTCTATAATTCGGCGGAAGAAGCAACAGCTGACATGGCGAAAAGAGGGCTCCCGGTAACGGTATTTAAACCCGCGGCAGACCCGAGTGTGAAGATCAAAGCACAAACATGGACAACACAAAGACCCTCAAAATCCACGGACCAGCAGCGGGAAACCCAGCACCAGAGCGTCGCGGATAAACTATCCGTTTTCAGGTTGGAATAGCGACCTTTTTTTTTTTTTTTTTTTTTTCCCTCTTGAATCAATCCGCACATCCAACGCCCCTCACACAAGGTAACAAACATTAAAGGAGATGCATATTCAGCATGTGGTAAAACATTTCATGGAACAATTATATTATTTGAAACAAATAAGTCTTTGTAATAAAAAAAAAAAAAAACTTGTTAAAATAGAAATGTGACAATAATCCACGTTCTCCTCATACTAACAAATACTGTTTTTGCGTGAATGTTTGATGTGATGGGGGTGGGAGGGTGCACACAATTTCACAGGGTTTAGGCATAAAAGGAAAAAAAAAAAAATCATTACAAGTTTGGATTGGGTTCTGAAACTCACGTTAAAAGCATGGGACTACTTTCAGTGGTAAGAGAGGGCCCTCAACACGTAACAGAGTTTGAGGAATCTCCCTCAGAGCCTTCACTCCATCAAGGCTCTTACAGGGTCTTTAAAAAGACCTCAGCTCAGGAAGTTCTTTTGACAGCTTTTTGTTTTAAAGTTTTTTACACTATGTTCTTAATGTTTTTCTTGTTTTTAATGTTCTTTCAGTTTCTGAGTAGCACAAAAGAGGGCCACCACACAGTTATACTAAACAAAACAACACAATGGAGAAACAGGGTGTAACCAAAATAATTTCATATAATGTAAAAGGAATCCTGAATCCAGTTAAAAGATCCAAGATTCTAGGCAAAATGAAAAAAGACAAAGCAGGAATAATACTTTTACAAGAAACCCACCTAACAGACGTGGAACACAATAAACTCAGTAGACAAGGGTTTAAAATGATCTCTTCATCTTCATATAAATCAGGGAGGAGGAGGGGAGTAGCGACATTGATATCAACCAAAATTACATTTGAAAAAAAATCAGAACACAAAGATAAAGAAGGGAGATACAGTTTGGTAACTGGGCGGCTAGAGGGAGAAGATATCACCCTGCTGAATGTGTATGCTCCCCCAGGGGCTAACTGGAAATTTTATAAAAATGTACTCGACCTAATGATAACTAAAGCTCAAGGTTTAGTGATATGTGGTGGGGACTTCAATCTTAGACTGAATCCATACTGGGATGCTTCTGGTAATTCCCCACATCAAAATAACACCCAAAACAGGAAGACTCGGATGCTACTAAAAGAATTGGGAGTCTGTGACGTGTGGAGGGAACTCAACCCCAGTGTAAAAGACTATACATTTTACTCAACTCCACATTCATCTTACTCAAGGATTGACTATTTTTTTATGTTTAATAGAGACATTGGTAGAGTAAAAACATGTAAAATAGGACTGATGGATCTCTCCGACCACAGTCCGATCTACATGGACTTAAATATCCAAAAATACACAAATAATACATTTTCTTGGAGGTTAAATTCAAATGTCCTGAAAGGACCATTGAAAGATGAATTGGAGTCAGATATTCTCAGATATTTGGAAGATAACGATAATGGAGAAGTATCCCCTTTAATACTGTGGGATGCATGTAAAGCTGTAATAAGAGGAAAGATTATTGCAAAACTGGCAACCCAAAAGAAACTAAGACAAGAAAAACTATCCACATTAGAGTCAGAACTTAGGAACCTAGAAAAAGAACACAAAGGCAACACTCATTCTACTGACTCGCTCAAGATTAAGGAAATTAAAAACCAAATAAATGAGATCTACACAATAGAAATCCAGAAGAAACTTACATTTCTGAAACAAAAATACTATGAAGCAGGCAGTAAATCGGCAAAATTGCTAGCCTATAAATTGAGGAAACATCAAACAGAAAGAGCAATCTACAAAATCAGAGACCCAGTATCAAAGGAAATAAAATTCAGAATTCAGGATATTCTTAAAAACTTCGAGAATTACTATAAGAACTTATACTCCCACAAAAAACATAAAAACGCATCCGAGGCATTCCTAAACACATTAAACCTTCCCCAACTTACGGAGTCACAAAATAAAACACTACTGTCAGAAATACATCCTAAAGAATTGGAAAAAGCAATTATGAAACTTAAAGCTAACAAATCCCCAGGAGCTGATGGCTATACAGCAGAGTGGTACAAAATCTTTAAACAGCAACTATCTCCTCTCCTCCTGAAAACATTTAATTATGTCCTCCACACAGGGGAAATCCCCCCCTCCTGGAGAGAAGGGGTCATTACAGTTATACCTAAACCTGAAAAGGATAAACTAGAGTGCTCCAACTACAGACCAATCAGTGTACTAAATCAGGACTATAAGCTTTTTACCATTATCCTTGCCAAAAGGTTAGAAAATATACTGACAGACCTAATTCATTTAGACCAAACAGGTTTTATAAGACAAAGACAGACACAAGACAACATTCGACGCACTTTACACATAATTCATCATATAAAAAAATATAACTTAAATGCAGTCATATTGGGATTAGATGCTGAAAAAGCATTCGATTCGGTTGACTGGTCTTTTCTATATAGAATCTTATCCAGTTTCAATTTTCATAACAACTTCATTAGAACTATACAGGCATTATATAAAAAACCAACAGCTAAAATAAGGATTAACGGTAATTTATCATCATCTTTTGAACTGGAAAGAGGATGTCGTCAGGGCTGCCCCCTGTCTCCACTGCTCTTTGCAATCTTCATAGAACCTCTGAGCCAATGGATAAGACAAAACCAAAAAATTCAAGGTATTACACTTGGTCAGAAGGAACATAAAATAGCACTCTTTGCTGATGACATTTTAATATACCTAAGCAGCCGGACACTTCTTTACCAGAACTAACCTCAGTTTTTTCAGAGTATGGAGATTTATCGGGGTACAAATTAAATATGCATAAAACCCAAGTTTTAACATTCAACTATGACCCAAATCATTATTCACTAAGCAATCTCAAAACTAACTGGGAGTCGGAATCTATGAAATATCTGGGGGTCAATATCCCGAAACAACTCAACAAAATTATATCACTAAACTATGATCCACTGGTGACAAAAATAAAATCTGACCTAGCAAGATGGAATATGATACCATTCTTGGGTACTGCACAAAGAATTGAAGCAGTCAAAATGAATATACTTCCACGTCTTCTATACCTTTTCCAAACAATACCGGTAGAACCTCCCAAAAAAACATGGCAGGAGCTGGACAGAAGGATCTCAAGATTCATATGGCAGGGCAAGAGACCTAGAATCAGAAATAGAACCTTACAGCTAAACAAAGACAAAGGTGGGCTCGCGCTGCCAAATATCAGGGACTATTTTAAAGCCGCACAAATTAAAACTTTAATAGAGATATGTAACCCAGTCTACACTGCACAATGGAAGGAGATCGAATGCCAAATAACAAGTGACATCCCCCTACAGGCGATAATAGGGAACAATGTCTTACCTAAGCTTTTGAATAACACTAACCCGTGGATAGAGACCCCGCTAAAAATTTGGTTTAAGATAGTCAGAGAGAATCAAACTAAAGAGCCCTATCGACTTCTGCAATGGATCGCCTATGATCAGGACTTTACTCCTAATAAAACAGACACCAGATTTAAAAAGTGGAAGGAGAAAGGGCTGATAAAATATTACGATTTTTTTAAAGGGCAAATCTTAAGAAGTTTTGAAGATTTGAAAAAACAAGGCCTAATAAATCAAGACCTTTACAGGTTCTTCCAGCTTAGACACCACATAAACAATATACTTAAAAAGGAGGTTTTGGAAAGGGCCCAGTCAGGTGTTCTGAAGGTCTTCTTAATGGCATATAAAGGGATCCCAGGGATCAGATACATTTCTAAAATATACCAAGGTCTTCAAGACTTAAAAGGAGACAACACATCTTATATAAAAGAGAGATGGGAAAAAGAGGGGAATTTCACTTTACAACTGGAAATATGGGAAAAGCTAAATAAACAGCAATGGAAAAGTACCTCATCCCTGCAGTGGAGAGAATTTGGATGGAAAAACTTGGCAAGATTTTTCAGAACACCTGCACAAAACAAATTTACCCATAAGGGATTGAACTGTTGGCGCTTGTGTGGTGAAAAGACTGCAAATCATTTTCATGTGTTTTGGTCATGCCCAGTTATCCACCAATATTGGACCAAGGTACAGACAATATTGGGGAAAATATTCAAAATAACAGTTCCCTTTTCTTTTGTAACTTTGTATTTGGGTTTACTACCGGACTCACTGGAAAGACGAGGAGAAAAATACTTATTCAGTGTTTTAATATTGGCAAGCAAAAAAGCTCTAACTAAAAAATGGATGTTGAAGGACTGTCCTACACCTGAAGATTGGACTAACGTGATCCAAGACATTTACTCGATGGAAAAGTTGACATTCGCACTGAGACAGGACATGGATGTGTTCATGAACTTTTGGCAACCCTGGACCGCATATGTGTCTTCCATTAGATCTAATCTTTGACAAATACCATTTCAATAATGGTTCCGCTCTTTGTTCCAACGCTACTCAGATGCTCTTTTATCTTTATTTACTTACTTTTTCTTTTTGTTTGTTTTTTACTGGTTTGTTTGTTTTTTTTTGTTATTTGTTTCTTGTTTTTTTTTCTCTTTAATTTCACTTTCTCTTTCACTTTAAAAAAAAAAAAAAAAAAAGGGGTGTTGTAAGAATTAATCTTCCAATGTTGTCAGATATCAGAAAATAAGGGAACATGTGATGAAAATGTAAACACTGCATTGCTGTAACGACCTGTATACCCTTTACAAAAACTTAAATAAAAAAAAAATAAAAAAATTATTCACAATGTTTATCCAGTTGCAGAATTCCTTGAAAGACGTTTCACATTTGAAGTGGATCCTTGTAAGCTTTGTAATTTATCAAATGAAACCCTAAAACGCTTCTTTTTCTCATGTCCCATTTCAAAGAGGTTTTGGCTGGATATAAATAACTGGTTGTCTCTCAAACTAGTTAATATCCCTTCTTTTAACGTCTCAGACATTCTGTTTTATATGGAGCACCTGGAACAGAGCTGCTCTGACATGATCAACATGATTATCCTTATGGGTAAATACCATATTCAGTGTTGCAAGTGGAGAAACAGTAAGCCCTCTTTTGCCTGGTTTGCAGTACATCCGGAAAGTACTTAGTGTTTCACTTTTTCCACATTTTGTTATGTTACAGCCTTATTCCAAAATGGATTAAATTCATTTTTTCCCCTCAAAATTCTACACACAATACCTCATAATGACAATGTGAAAAAAGTGGCTTTTTTTTTTTTTTTAGATTTTTGCAAATTTATTAAAAATAAAAAAACTCAGAAATCATATGTACATAAGTATTCACAGCCTTTGCCACAAAGCTCAAAATTGAGCTCAGGTGCATCCTGTTTCCACTGATCATCCTTGAGATTTTTTCTACAGCTTAATTGGAGTCCACCTGTGGTGAATTCAATTGATTTGACATGATTTGGAAAGGCACACACCTGTCTATATAAGGTCGCACAGTTGACAGTGCATGTCAGAGCACAAACTAAGCATGAAGTCAAAGGAATGGTCTGTACAGGTGCATCTCAATAAATTAGAATGTCATCAGAAAGTTGATTTCAATAATACAATTCAAAAAGTGAAACTCGTATTATATAGAGGCATTACACACAGAGTGATATATTTCAAGTGTTTATTTTAATTTTGATGGTTGTGGGGAGACTTGAATAACGAAACCGAATTGTCTTTCATTCCAGTTTATTCAAGAAATCATTCCACTGTCTGCTCTCATTCTTGAGCAGCGAACAAAGAGAGTGAACACACCAAAGTTCTCTCATTTAAACATTCTGACATCAAACCATTTCCCTCGCGGGGGAAATCACACATCTCTCTCAAAATCTCTTTATTCACATTCATTAGCCTTTTATTTACATAACTCCCCCTTCTCTCTTCCCGAGCCTCAGTGGTCAGGAAGTCTTCTGTCCCCTGTCCTCCGCAGGGGGTCCAGGCTCTGTGGCTCCGCACCGCAGGGGGCTGGCTCTCCTTCATCGTGGTTAAATCACATATGCAGTGTCCAACATATACATGTCTCACAACACAGCCATATAACCCCCCCCAAACGATGAAGAACAGACTAATTCCTAAAATTAAATAGCACCTTACTCACTACTGAATAATCAACACCAACATTCAGTCTGTGCGCCGCTTGGGCTTCAGCCGTCTGCCGAATCTGCTGTGCGTTGGCCCCGCCTTGCCTGCGGTGCGTTTCTGCTTCGGCGCTGTTGACTGAGGGAGAGAGTGATTAATTGCCCCCTGCGGGGGCCTGCCTCGTCGAGGCGCCACCGCGACCGGTACAGACACGTCCTTCATGACAAAAGCAGGTTTTAGTCTGTCAATACTGACTGTCTCTTTTCTGTCTCCAAAATCCAGCACAAATTGCTTATCACCTGCCTCCAGCACTCGAAATGGCCCTTCGTAAGGCGGTTTGAGCGTTGCTTTTAGGGCTTCGCCCTAAAAGCGTGTCTGCCCCCGTGCCGACTAACGGTCCCAGAGCCGAGAGAGGTGGGGGCTCTGGGTGCTCTGGTAAAAACTCGCCCGGCAGCCTCAGAGTTTGTGCGAATACCAGCTCCGCTGGGGAGGCGTCTAAGTCCTCTTTAGGCGCAGAACGCAACCCTAATAAAACCCATGGAAGTTTATTCACCCAATCTGCATCCGTGAGCGACGCTCTGAGTGCTGCCTTCAAAGACCTATGAAAACGCTCGCATAAACCATTGGCCTGAGGGTGGTAAGCCGTAGTGCGGTGAATTTTGGCTCCTAAGCCGTTGGCCATCGCTGACCACAGCTCAGAGATGAATTGCGGTCCTCTATCGGACGTAATGTCCGACGGAACCCCGAAACGCGCCACCCAAGCCGTTAAAAAAACGCGAGCCACCTCCGCGGCCGTGGTCGTCGCAAGTGGGACCACTTCCGGCCAACGTGTGGTGCGGTCCACCATTGTCAAAAGATACGTGAACCCCTGTGATGCCGGTAGGGGGCCCACAAGGTCGACGTGCACATGGTCGAACCTTCTGGCCGGAATGCGGAACGGTTCTAACGGGGCTCTTGTGTGCCTGTGAATTTTGGCCCGTTGACAGGAAATGCAGGTTTTTGCCCATTCCTTCACGTGCTTGCGCAGGCACGGCCAAACAAACTTTTCCGCCACTAGTTTCACCGACGCGCGCACCCCCGGGTGCGCCAGTGAGTGGACCGAGTCAAAAACACGGCGGCGCCACGTGGCCGGAACCACCGGACGCGGGCGCCCCGTCGACATGTCGCAGATCGGGGGGGCATACCAGTTTGTAAACACTTGCTCTCCAGCCTCAACCCTGTTGGTCCAGACTGGAGCGCGCGCACGTCTGCGTCCGCCCCCTGGTCCGCTGCCATGGCTGCGTAATCTATACCCACGTGCACCGGGGCTGCGCGCGCCACCGTGCCGCTCTCCTGCGGCGCGGTCACGGTGGCCCGTTCTGCCTCTGCGCGTGTTGGGGTCGTGAACGCGCGTGAGAGACAATCCGCTACTACATTGAATTTGCCCGCGACGTGCCTAATGTCAGTGGTAAATTCCGAGCTCGCGGCCAGCTGCCTCTGCTGCCTGCCGGACCACGGGTCTGAAATTTTGGCCATGGCGTATGTGAGCGGCTTGTGGTCCACATAAGCGGTGAAGCACCGTCCTTCCAGCCAGAACTGGAAATGACGAATAGCCAAATGCAGCGCCAACAGTTCTCTGTCAAACGCGCTGTATTTTCGTTCAGCCGCGCTTAAAGATTTGCTAAAGAAAGCCAAAGGCTGCCAAACTCCGGCTACCTGTTGCTCAATAACGGCCCCTATGGCTAAATCTGAAGCGTCTGTTGTCAGCGCGATACGTGCTGCAGGGTCTGGGTGGGCCAGGAGCGCAGCGTCAGCCAAGGCTTTTTTAACCTCTGAACGCGCGCTCCCGCTCCGGGGACCATTCGACCGCCTGGGTCGGTTTTTGTTTTTTGAGCGCGGCATATAACGGTTGCATGATTTGAGCTGCGTGGGGCAGGAATCGGTTATAAAAATTCACCATCCCCAAGAATTCCTGTAGTGATTTGACCGTTTGTGGACGGGGAAAATCCGCTACCGCGCGTACTTTCTCTGGTAACGGAACCGCTCCCTCCGGGGAGACGCGGTGACCCAAAAAATCGATCCGCTCGACGCCGAACTGGCACTTGGCTGGGTTAACTATTAAGCCATGCTCTCCCAGCCTCCTAAAAACTGCTGTGAGGTGCGTTTCGTGTTCGTCCTCTGAAGTACTCGCGACCAAAATGTCGTCGAGGTACACAAACACGAAAGGGAGATCGCGTAACACGGCATCCATCATCCGCTGAAATGTTTGCGCCGCCCCTTTGAGACCAAACGGCATGCGTAAAAATTCGAAAAGTCCGAACGGGGTTATTACCGCTGTTTTAGGAATGTCCTCCGGTTGGACCGGGACTTGGTGATAGCCGCGAACTAGATCAATCTTTGAAAAAATGCGCGCCCCCGCCAGGTGCACCGAAAAATCCTGAATGTGCGGGATGGGATAACGATCGTGCGCCGTAGCGTTGTTTAGCCTGCGGTAATCCCCGCACGGTCTCCAGGAGCCATCGGCTTTCGGTACCATGTGCAGCGGCGAAGCCCACGGGCTCTTCGACCTACGAACGATGCCCAGCCTCTCCAGGCTGGCGAACTCCTCGCGCGCAATGGCGAGCTTAACTGCATCCAAGCGCCGAGCTTTTGCAAACACGGGAGGACCAGAAGTGGGGATAAAGTGTTTCACCCCGTGCTTCGCGACCGTCGCTGAAAAAGTGGGCACAGTGAGCGCTGGAAATTGGGTGAGGAGTGTGTGAAACTTACCACCTGCTGTAGCGACGTGGGTCTGTACTGGTGGCGGGGACACTCGAGCTGAACAGGGGAGAGAGTAAAAAGAGTGCATTTACCAGCCGTCTATTAGCAAGATCAACTAACAGATTGTGTGAACACAAAAAATCCGCGCCCAACATGTTGAAACTCACCGCCGCTATCACAAAAGTCCATTCATATGTGCGGCCATGTAAGCATAAAGGCAAGGTCCTTCTCCCGTAGGTGTTGATGTTCGAGCCATTTGCCGCTGTAGCTCCGCTACCGTGGGGTCCAGCCACCCGGTCCGCGTATGTTGGGGTGATGAAGCTCACTTATGCTCCAGTGTCGATGAGGAACTCTCGTCCGGAGCGCGCATCCGTGATGTAGAGCAGCTTGTTGCGTTCTCCGAGGGTCGAAGCTGCTAGCGACCCCCGGTCTTGCCGTTTCCCGAACTCCTGAAGATGCAGGGCGGCACACACCTGTGTGCCTTCTCTGCGAACCTCCGATGGTAAAAGCAGAGATCTTCTCCTCCGCTGTGTCGTGCCCGCGCCTCTGCCGCCGGGCTATTGGCTCCCCCTCGTCGCGGCCGTGTTGCCGCCGTCGTCGGCCAGTCTGGTTCTGCCGCCTCTGGCTCCCCGCTGTCTCGGGTCGCTGCTGTGGTTGCTTGCCCGCCGCAGGCGTCCAGGATCCCATCTGCCTCCTGGGCCAGCTCCCGGAACTCCTTCAGGATGTGACACTTTTTGCCGGCCAGCGTGCTTCTCCCATGCGCCGGGAGGTTGGAGAGGAAGATGAACTGAAAAATGAAATCATCGTTGTCCAACCCTCTCAGCTGTATCATCTCCTCCATCAGGGCGCTCGGCCTGTGTCCACCTTGGTCTAGCAAAGACAGGATCCTCCTCGCCCTCACTTCAGCCGAGGGGGTGAAAAACTTGATGAGGGTGGATTTCAGCTTGCCGTACCTGTCGGTCGCGGGTGGCTGCTCCACCAAGCTTTGCACGCACCGAGCTGTGCTGTTGTCCAGTTTAGCGATGACATGGTGGAACTTAGTGTCATCCACCGTTACTCCTGCGAGCGCGAACTGCGACTCTGCTTGCAGAAACCACGACCGTGGGTTATCCTGCCAGAAATCAGGCAGCTTAACGGCCACTGCGCTCGCCAGCTCTGAGCGCTGTGAGTCCGGGACCCTGAGAATTTCTTCGTTCATTCTCAACGTCGTCAGTCACCAATGTGGGGAGACTTGAATAACGAAACCGAATTGTCTTTCATTCCAGTTTATTCAAGAAATCATTCCACTGTCTGCTCTCATTCTTGAGCAGCGAACAAAGAGAGTGAACACACCAAAGTTCTCTCATTTAAACATTCTGACATCAAACCATTTCCCTCGCGGGGGAAATCACACATCTCTCTCAAAATCTCTTTATTCACATTCATTAGCCTTTTATTTACATAACTCCCCCTTCTCTCTTCCCGAGCCTCAGTGGTCAGGAAGTCTTCTGTCCCCTGTCCTCCGCAGGGGGTCCAGGCTCTGTGGCTCCGCACCGCAGGGGACTGGCTCTCCATCGTGGTTAAATCACATATGCAGTGTCCAACATATACATGTCTCACAACACAGCCATAATGGTTATGGCTTGCAGCAAATGAAAACCCCAAATTCAGTTTCTCAAAAAATTAGAATATTGCATAAAATTAATTTAAAAAGTTATTTTTAATAGAAATGTTGGCCGACTGAAAAGTATGACCATGTACACACTCAATACTTGGTTGGGGCTCCTTTTGCATAATTACTGCATCAATGCAACATGGCATGGAGGCAATCAGCCTGTGTTACTGCCAAGGTGTTATGGAAGCCCAGGTTGCTTTGATAGCGGCCTTCAGCTCATCTGCATTATTGGGTCTGGTGTATTTCATCTTCCTCTTGACAATACACCATAGATTCTCTATGGGATTTAGGTCAGGAGAGTTTGCTGGCCAATCAAGCACAGTGATACCATGGTCATTAAACCAGGTATTTGTACTTTTGACAGTATGGGCAGGTGCCATGTCGTGCTGGAAAATGAAATCAGTATCTCCATAAAGCTTGTTAGCAGAGGGAAGCATGAATTGCTCTAAAATGTCCTGTTAGATGGCTGCACTGACATTGGACTTGATTAAACACAGTGGAAAAAACACCAGCAAATGACATGGCTCCACATATCATCATTGACTGGAAACTTCACACTGGACCTCAAGCAACTTTGATTCCATGCCTGTTCACTCTTCCTCCAGATTCTGGGACCTTGATTTCCAAGTGACAAGACTTGGCACCTGATTTGGGGAGCCATATCATCTGCTGGTGTTAGTCCACTGTATTTTATCAAGTCCAAAGTCAATGCAGCTGTCTACCAGGACATTTTGGAGCACTTCATGCTTCCCTCTGCTGACAAGGTTTATGGAGATGCCAATTTCATTTTCCAGCAGGACTTGGCACCTGCCTACACTGTTGCCAAAAGTACCAAAGCCTGGTTTAATGACCATGGCATCACCATATTTTACTGGCCAGCAAACACTCCTGACCTAAAACCCATACAGAATCTATGAAGTATCGTCAACAGGGAGATGACACACCAGATCCAATAATGCAGATGAGCTGAAGGCCGCCATCAAAGCAACCTAGGCCTTCAAAACACCTCAGCAGTACCACAGGCTGATCACCTTCATGCCATGCCATAGTGATGCAGTATTAATTCATGCAAAAGGAGCCCTGACCAAGTACTGAGTGTGTGCATGAAAATACCTTTAGTCGGCCTATTTAAAAAAAAAAAAAAAAAAAAAAAAAAAAAAAATCAACCAACTTTTTAAAATTGATCTTATGTAATGTTCTAATTTTTTGAGAAACTGATTTTCGGGTTTTCATGAGCTGCAAGCCATAACCATCAAAATTAAAATAAATAAACACTTGAAATATATCAATGTTCCACGGAACAACAAGTGGCGGCCTTCATGCAGTCCAAAGGAATCCAGCTGGACTGTAACACCATTGAGACCTGCCACCCTCTGCCCAGGAAAAACTGCAACAAACCGGCTGTGATCATGAGGTTTGTCAACAGAAAACACAGGACTGTGCTGTTAAAACAAGGTAGGAAACTGAAAGGAATGAACATTTACATAAACGAGCACCTTACAAAAGAAAACGCAGAAATGGCCAGAAAAGCAAGATACACGAGAAAGCAGAAAAAGATTCAAAACACCTGGACATCAAACTGTAAAATATACATCAAATTAAACTGATCACCTGAAGAAGCCAAGGTCGTTAACATCCGTAATATTATGGAACTGGACAAATATCAATGAATGTTATGAACTGGAGTCACAGCAACAAGAGACAACTGTAGGACACTGAAGGATTATACTCATCTGCTACAAGACATTTAACAACATGAAACAAAAGATCAACAAACAGGAACAACAGGAACTGAAAGTTTTTGAACATACAGATCACAACCCACAGGACGTAGAATATAACAGACCCTGAATTTATTTGGATGATTTATTTGAATGTATTACAATAGAAATCTGTCTGGACAATGTGAAGAATATAGTAGTGAGCTGTGTATATAGAACACCTGGATCAAACATTGACTTATTTAAGGACTGGATGGAAAAAAATGTATGCAAAACTAACTCAAAGTTATGTTCATCTGTGGGGATTTCAATATAGATCTGATGAATTCAAAACAACAGTTTGACAGAAGAATTTATCAACACAATGTACAGTATGGGCTTACATCTAACAATTACCGGACCTAGCAGAATCACATCACACAGTGCCACACTAATAGATAACATATTCACAAACATTATGGAAAATAATATCAGGAGTGGGCTTTTATTGAATGATATCAGTGACCACCTGCCGATTTTTGTTGTCTATCAATGTGATTATAGGAAGAAAAAGTATACCAAAAATATTAAATATAAAAGAATAAGAACCGAAGAATCTATGTATTTACTAACAAAGTATTTATTAATACAAGATTGGAAGATAGTTTATGATGAAAATGATATAAACTAAAGCATATGATAAATTTTTACAAATATTTCAATCATTGTACAATAAAAACTGTCCTATAAAACAATACAGTGACAGACAAAAAAAAAATATTCATTGGGTCACCAAGGGGTTAATAAATGCATGTAAAAAGAAGAATACATTATATAAACTAGAAAAGCACTCAGAGCGCAGACCTCCGCCAAGCGCCACAGTTCCCCTGTGGGCATGTTGTCCTGTATTCCCCCCCCCACCCCCACCCCTCCAAGTGTTCTGATGATTTTTTGGCAGAGTTACATGCACAAAAAAAAAAAATATTGAAAAAATATTGAAAATGGCCCTATCTCGCAATGTTAAATAAAAAAAAGAATCCTTTAAAAAATTCCTGGATCCAGACAATGATCCGGATCACCACCAAAATCTAGTCATCTATAGGATACCCCATTTCTGACAATCTCTGAAAATTTCATGAAAATCTGTCCATAACTTTTTGAGTTATCTTGCTAACAAACAAACAAACAAACCAACGCCGATGAAAACATAACGTCCTTGGCGGAGGTAACAATTCATTAAGTGAAGAACGGTGGAGGCTGAGATCAAATATAAAAGATAAAAATAAGCTTACTAATATAATGAGGACCTGTAAGAAAGAATATTACAACAGAATATTAGAGGATAATAAAAATAACTTAAGAGGAATATGGCAAGTACTCAATGGGATTATTAGTAATCGACGTAAGAATGCTAATTATCCAGAATATTTTATTGAAAATGGCAATTTGATAAATAATATGGAGGATGTGGTCAGTGGTTTCAATAAATTTTTTGTAAATGTTGGTCCTGAATTAGCAAAATCAATAGTTACAGCAGAAAAACAACAGTGGTTCTGTAAATGAAATAGAAGCTAGAAATCCAAACAATCTTTTTGGGTGCAGTTACTGAAAAGGAAATTATTGAGACTGTGAGTAAATTTAAGAACAAAAAAATCAACGGACTGGAACGAAACTGACATGACAATAGTGAAAAAAGTAATTGAAGGAATTGTTAAGCCACTCACCCACATCTGTAACCTGTCATTTCAAACTAGTAAATTTCCAAACAAAATGAAAATAGCAAAAGTAATACCTCTATACAAAACAGGAGACAGTCATTGTTTCACAAATTACAGGCCAGTCTCTTTACTCTCACAATTCTCCAAAATACTTGAAAAAAAATCTTCACTAAGCGACTGGATGATTTCATTGAAAAACACAACCTCCTTACAGACAGCCAGTACGGTTTTAGAGCAGATAAATCTACATCTTTGGCACTGATCGAACTTATAGAAGAAATTACTAGTTGTATAGATAAAAAAAAGTTTGCTGTAGGAGTATTTATAGATTTAAAGAAAGCTTTTGACACCATTGACCACAATACTACTAAGGAAACTGGAAAGGTATGGGATAAGAGGGGTCGGACTGAGTTGGGTGGAAAGTTATTTAAGTAACAGACAATTTGTACAAATTGGTGAGCACAAATCAGCCTTCATGGACATCACTTGTGGTGTGCCCCAGGGGTCAGTTTTGGGACCCAAACTCTTTATTTTGTATATAAATGACATATGCCAAGTATCAAAAACTCTGAAATTTATTTTGTTTGCGGATGACACAAATATCCTTTGCACTGGTGAGAATTTGCAGCAGGTTTTAGAGGTGGTCACAACTGAAAAAGTTAACGCAGTGGTTCAACAAAAATAAATTATCTCTAAATCTAAAAAAAACAAAGATTATGTTGTTTGGAAATTATAAAATAAATCATGAAATAATGGTAACGATAGATGATACCAGAATAGAAACAGTACAGGAAAATAAGTTTCTGGGGGTGACGCTAGACAATAAAATCTGCTGGAAACCTCACATCAGTCACATCCGGGCCAAGTTGGCAAAATGTATAGGCATACTGGGGAAGACAAGACATCTTGGACTATAAATCATTGGTCTTACTGTACAATTCACTGTTTCTACCTTATCTTAACTACTGTGTAGAAGTCTGGGGAAACACCTACAAGACCAACCTACAGTCAATATGCACATTACAAAAAAGAGCTATAAGGATAATAAATGATGTAGGATATAAGATAAGATAAGATAAGATATGCCTTTATTAGTCCCACAAAGGGGAAATTCCAGGATTGCAACAGCACAGGGATAGCAACACTCAGAGCAACAATCAGAAGGCAAGAAAAAAAACAGCAAGCAAGAGCAGCTAATATACATATGTACATATTACTATAAGATATATATATACACACACACACACAGACACACAGTGCAGAGCATTGTAGCTGGATGGAATAAATATATGAATATATGAACGCACAGTGCAGAGCATTGTAGCTAGACGGAATAAATATGTAAATATATAAACACCCACAGTACGGAGCATTGCAGCTAGGTGGAATAAATATGCAAGTATATAAACACACACAGTGCGGAGCAATGTAGCTAGATGGAATAATATGTAGATATATAAAAACACAGTGCGGAGCATTGTAGCTGTATATAGAGACCATACCAATTCGTTGTTTTTAAAGTCACATGTCAAAGTTCATCGATTTAGTTAAATTTAAGACAGCACAAGTCATGTACAGGGCAATTAATAATCAACTCCCAACTAATATACAAAAAATATTAACAAAAAAAAAAAAAGACGATCATAATTTGAGAGGAGACTTAAACTTTACAAAACCCAAGATACGAACAACCAAGAAAAGTATGTGCATATCTGTCTGTGGGGTGGATTTGTGGAACAGTCTGGAGCCGGAACTGAAACTATGTACAAACAGAAAAAAGAGAGAGCACAAAAGAGGTACAAACATTATTTGCTGAAAGGATATATGTTAGAAGGGTAGTATTTATATGTATGATTCACTATGCTCACTCTGGGACACTATGGAATGGTGGGTGGGACAGCACTGTGTATATCTGTGTTGTTTGAGGCTGGTTTTGATGTATGGACATCAATGTATGTTAGGATGGATGGGTATTAATGTTGTTAAGTACAAAATACAGTTAATTGTTTACTTGGGGTCTTAAATGTGGTAATTTGTATATAATTCACATGGGTGTATTTATGGAAAAGAGGAGATGGAATTAAGTGTTCACTTCTTTCTTCTCCCTTTCGAACACTGTATACTATTACTTTATTGCATTTGTCATTTGTTTTGTTTTTGTTATACTTTGTTTGAAATATAGTATCTATCAAATGTCTGTAATGAATCATATAAAATGAAATCAACTTTTCAAAGATATTCTAATTTAATGAGCTGCTCCTGCAGACCTCCGAGAAAGGATTGTCTCGAGGCACAAATCTGGGGAAGGGTACAGAAAAAATTTCTGTGGCTTTGAAGTTCCCAATGAGCACAGTGGCCTCCATCATCTGTGAATGGAAGACATTTGGAACCACCCGGACTCTTCCTAGAGCTGGCCGGCTGTCTAAACTGAGCGATCGGGGGAGAAGGGCCTTAGTCAGGGAGGTGACCAAGAACCCGATGGTCACTCTGTCAGAGCTCCAGCGTTCCTCTGTTGAGAGAGGAGAACCTTCCAGAAGGACAACCATCTCTGCAGCAATCCATCAATCAGGTCTCTATGGTAGAGTAGCCAGATGGAAGCCACTCCTTAATAAAAAACACATGGCAGCCCACTTGGAGTTTGCCAAAAGGCACCCGAAGGACTCATCTCATAAGAAACAAAATTCTCTGGTCTGGTGAGACAAAGGTTGAACTCTTTGGCATGAAAGCCAGGCATCATGTTTGGAGGAAACCAGGCACTGCTCATAACCATGCCAATGGTGATTTCAGCATCATGCTGTGGGGATGTTTTTCAGAGGCAGGAACTTGGAGACTATTCAGGATAGAGGGAAAGATGAATGCAGCAATTTATAGACATCTTGGATGAAAACCTGCTCAGAGTGCTCTTGACCTCAGACTGGGGTGACGGTTCATCTTTCAGTAAGACAATAACCTTAAGCACACAGCCAAGATATCAAAGGAGTGGCTTCAGGACAACTCTGAATGTCCTTGAGTGGCCCAGCAAGAACCCAGACTTGAATCCAATTGAACATCTCTGGAGAGATCTGAAAATGGTTGAGATCCTTGAGAGGTGCTGCAAGGAGGAATGGACAAAACTGCCCAAAGACAGGTGCTTGTTGCATCATATTCAAAAAGACTTGAGACTATAATTTCTGCCAAAGGTGCATCAGAGTATTGAGCAAACGCTGTTAACCGGAGTGGTGGCTCAGTTGGTAGAGCATCCGCCCCACACCCGGGAGGCAGGGGTTCAAATCCCGGCTGGGTCATGCCAAAGACCATATAAAAGTGGAACTTCCTGCCGTCCAGCTTGGTGCTCAGCAATAATGGAATGGAGGAGGGAAATCTGTGGCGACGCCTTGCAT
The DNA here is from genome assembly GCA_020510985.1 of Pholidichthys leucotaenia. NCBI lineage: Eukaryota > Metazoa > Chordata > Actinopteri > Cichliformes > Pholidichthyidae > Pholidichthys > Pholidichthys leucotaenia. The sequence goes on from CM035850.1 coordinate 42,923,380, forward strand.
GGCAGCGGCCCTCTGATTCTGCACTTGGTGTGTGTGATTAACACTGTATATAGGAAAAGCACAATCTCGTTCTACTGTACATGATTGGTTGTACAGTTGAATGACAATAAGGGTGATTTAATTTAATTTTAATTTAATACTTATGTACACGGGATTTCTTAGTTTATTTTTAATAAGTTTGCAAAAATCTCAAAAAAAAAACCAACTTGTCATTATGGGGTACTGTGTGTAGAATTTTGAGGAAAAAAATGAATTTAATTCATTTTGGAATAAGGCTGTAACATAACGTGGAAAAAGTGAAGCACTGAATACTTTCTGGATGCACTGTATAAATGAGTTTGTCCTTTTTTCATCTCTCAAGAGAGTGAACAACAAAGGCAGAAAAATAGAGACATTGCTCGTTTTCTATTATTTTGTTTCATAACCTTGAGTCTTTATTTTCTCTTTATTCCTCTTTTAGCTCTTCCCTGTGTGCTATGACAGCATGAAGGGAAAAATGTCTTAATGTGTGAAACACTGATGTTTGTCTTAACCCCATGTTTCATCTAGCTTATATGTTTTTTTAATTCAATCCCCTAGTTGACTTTTGTTTTTGGTGTTATTTTTTGTTCTAAAGTTGGTTCTCTTTTCTGTCCTACCTTTGATTTGACATGATTTAATATTAGACCCAGGAGCAGACAACAGACTCTGTTAGAATAACAATAATCTTTATTGTAAGTGAACACGTGTGTGTGTGTGTGTGTGTGTGTGTGTGAGTGAGAGAGAGAGAGAGAGAGAGTGAGTGCAGAGCGGAAGGTGTCTGGCAACCCTGCAGAGAGGAGAGAGAAGGTGACGTGAGTAACTTGTAGCACACAGATGAATATAGTGGAGTAAATAATCTTATGGAGCTGAGAAGGGTAGGAGTGAAACAACCTACAGCCTCGTTCTCTCCTGGTTGCCATGGTCCCGCGAAGGTGAGGAAGTGCCGGTGCAGATATTTACAGTGCCAGGTGCAGAGTATTCCTCAGCTGAGGAGGGAAGGGAAAAAGTTCAGTTTAGTGCTGAAGCACTTACAGGACGCCAGCGAGGAAGAGGAGCCTCCAGCTCAGGGAATGAGTCCTGGTCTGCCGCTCGGGGTACAGTAGGTCCACCAAGGAGATGGTCCACCTTTGCACAGGAAACAAGGACAAGCAGAGGAAGATGAGAACAGGCTGGAGGTTGCTTATGGTTGTAAAATGAGAGGCAAAGCTCCAAGCTGATGAGGTGAGGAGTAGAAACGCGTTGAGAAGCATGTTAGGTGCATGGTAGCGTTGACGTCTCCGTGCAGGAGTGGAGGGCCCCACTCCTTATAAAGGCTGCCTGATTAGGGAGCGCAGGTGAGGGTGAAAACTGCAGCCGTGAAACATAATTAGTGAGAGAGGAGAATAACACACGGCTCAGATCACCAAAGTGCCCCCCCCCCAAGGAACACCTCCCAGAGGCCAACTCAGCCTTCCTGGGTGAGACCGATGGAAAGCCCTGACCAGTTCCCGATCCATGATGGAGGAGGCCTGGACCCATGGGCTCTCCTCAGGTCCATACCCAGCCCAGTCCACCAGGTACTGCAGGTCTTGCCCCATGCGTCGTACATCCATGATGTGGTTGACCTTAAAGGTCTGATGACACAATTTTGACATTTTTTTCCCCCCTCCTTCACCAGCAGTGCGTGTACTTAGTGGCCGTTTGCCAGTCATGCACTGCTGGTCCATAGTATTGTTATCTGTGCTGTTAATCTGCTAGTATTATCAGCACTCTCATGACGTGTTAGTCACTCCGTGTTTGCCGTGGTTCTCGTGCGTCCTTGAAATGATGTCAGCTCTGGGGCACACCTGTGGCTAACATGTCTCCTCTCATTCATTCTCTGGGTGATGCTGGCCCCCCGACCGCCATCAGTAAGTGTTTGTGTTTTTTGTACGTCTTCACCTTTTTGGGAACTGTCTATTTTTCTGTATTAAATGTGCTGTGGTGAACCCTGCACGTAAATCCTCGTTATTTCATCCTCCCTCTCTGTACCCTGTGTAAGAGCGCACGGAGGGCCATGATGAATGGATTTACACGCAGGATTCACCAGATAATACATAAAGATGATACATAATAAACCCGATGCCTGAGCCACAGAATACACTGCTATTTTATTGAAAAATCGGGTTTAAATAAATTTATGAACAAATAATTTGTTGCAATATCTGTAACAAAAGCATAACACTCGGTGTTCCCCTGCTGTGTGTTTGTCGCTGCTGCTGCGAAGACCATGTGTGCCTCTCCACTGTCACTCTCTGAGTCTGACTCATTTGGCACAATGCCCGCTTGGCACGCCTCAAACCTATACGGTCTGATGCCCCCAGATTCTTCACTGTCATCCCATTCTTCGGAGCAATAATCATTTGAAGGTTGGACAACACAAACCAATTCCAGACTACATGTGCTGGAACCATTGTTGAGGTTTTCTACCGCTTCCATCCTGTGTGTACAATGGGCAGCCAAGCGTTGTGTTCTGTCACTGATGTTACAGCATGGCCGGGGGGTTTTCAAGCCACTGACACAAATGGTGACGTGGTGCTCATGAAAACGTCAGATATTCGCATAAAAAAAAGCCTGTTTGACTTAGAACTGCACAGACCAACCTATTTCGTCATATTGTATTATGTGTTGAAAAATTAGATGAAGTCAAAAACGTGTCATCAGACCTTTAACACTTTAATGGAGGTAAATGTGAACTAATGGCTATGTATAATTCTACCTTAACAGAAGCTTATGGTATCCCAATTAAATCTTCGTAAAATATCTAGGAATTCATGTATCCAAAGATCTTAATGAAAGGTTGAACATGCAAGAGAGAAAACTGACCAATGCAAATCTAAGTTAAATATGTGGTTGCAAAGGGACTTGACAGTTTTTGGGAGAACATTTTTAACTAAAATGGAATCCTTAGAGGCCAAATGTCACGTAACAGGGTCCTTAAAATGTCTTGAAACTAGATATAAAAGGGAACCGATCCGTTCGGGTCTTGGTGCATATGCTTCAGTAACGCCGGAATATTCGTTAATTTAAAACTGCCGCGCTTGGCCTGACGTTCCTACTCACGGCCCCCGGAATCGCCTGGGGAAGAAGGCGGAAGTGACGAAATTGATTGTACCTTAGTTTGATGCTTGGGGTATCCCGATTGATTGTTTATATGGAGACTGGAAGATTGAAGTGAGCAACAAGAAAGAAAAAATTGGATATTTCACCCATACCTTAAAACGGGGCTATAAGGGACAGCTGGGTAATAAGGGACACTTTTCTGGGAAATATTTTCATACCTGTCAAGTGATACGTTTTCGCCGTATTTTAATACCATAAAACGCGGCTATAAGGGACGGCGGGGTAATAAGGGACACTTTTCTGGGAAATGTTTTAAATGTAATTCGTGTTGTTATTGTCAAATATTTTAAGGATTCATGGATATTTGACAATAACACAACTCAGCGTCCGGCTCAAAATAAAAAAAGCAGAATTCTGAATTTGGAAGGCGATTCCTTTCTGTTCCGCAGCTGCAGGACAGCTGAAAGTGTGAGGCCATCAGCCTAATGACTTCTAACAGTAGTGATAATAGCTCACGCCGATCGATCTGCCCACCCCGGCCATCAGCCTAATGATTGAGTCCACACTTCTAACAGTAGTGAGAATAGCTCCCACTGAGCGATCTGCCCACCCCGGCCATCAGCCTAATGATTGAGTCCACACTTCTAACAGTAGTGAGAATAGCTCCCGCTGAGCGATCTGCCAGCACCCTAGCTGTTGGGGTCTCAGAATCAGATTTATTGCCATTGTTCATGTAGTACACAAACTAGGAATTTGTCTCAGTGCAATGCTGCAACATTAAAACATGATAAGATAAAGAGATAAACTAAAAAAAAACTTAAAGACTAAGACCATGCAATAAGTGTAGAATAATAAGTAATAATAATAATAATGAGTAATACTAGTCACAGCAGTTTTAAATAAATTAGCAAGTAGCAGATGATGTGCAGTCGATAATGCAACAGAAAAACAGTGATGAATGACATGAGTCTGGTTGAGCTGCTGTATATAGTGCACGAGAGTCAATAAGTCACTTAATGTTCAGCAGTCTGATGGCAGAGGGGAAAAAGCTGTTCATGTGCCGGGAGGTTTTAGTCTGAATGGACCGAAGTCTTCTACCTGAGGGGAGGGTGGCAAACAGTACGTGACCAGGGTGTGAAGGATCGGCCATGATCTGGCCTGTGTAACGGATGCCAACTAGTACTGTTCGGCGTAGAACGTTAGTAAACCTCCCTCCCGAAAAAGCCTCATACAGTATCGGTAGCGCTGAGCTATCGGTCGGACCTTTAGCTCAGCGCGATCGTGCTGTGTCTCCCATGCTCGAACTGTGTAGTTGACTGGTAGGTCGCGGGTTCGTGTCCCGAGTGGGCGAACTGCGCAGGATGACCTCAATTACAATGGTGCCGTGAACCCGGGATGGGAGTGAGGTTTAAGGGGGAGAGTGTAACGGATGCCAACTAGTACTGTTCGGCGTAGAACGTTAGTAAACCTCCCTCCCGAAAAAGCCTCATACAGTATCGGTAGCGCTGAGCTATCGGTCGGACCTTTAGCTCAGCGCGATCGTGCTGTGTCTCCCATGCTCGAACTGTGTAGTTGACTGGTAGGTCGCGGGTTCATGTCCCGAGTGGGGCGAACTGCGCAGGATGATCTCAGTTACACCTGCACGCCTCCGGGTCCTGGAGATGTACAGATCCTGGAGAGATGGGAGCTTGCAGCTGATCACCTTCTCAGCAGTGCGCACGACGCGCTGCAGCCTTAGTTTGTCCCTGGCAGTAGCTCCTGCGTACCACACGGTTATGGAGGAGGTGAGGATGGACTCAATGATGGCCGTGTAGAACTGCACTAACATCTTGGTGGGTAGCTTGAGCTTCCTCAGCTGCCGCAGAAAGAACATCCTCTGCTGGACCTTTTTGATGAGGGAGCTGATGGTTGGCTCCCACTTGAGGTCCCGGGTGATGGTGGTGCCCAAGAAGCGGAAGGAATCTGCAATGGTGATGGGAGAGCCTGTGATGGTGAGGGGGGGCAGGGGGGTTGTCACTTTCCTGAAGTCCACAATCATCTCCGCTGTCTTCAGAGCGTTCAGCTGCAGGTTGTTGTGGCTGCACCAGGACACCAGCTGGGCCACCTCTCTCCTGTAGACGGACTCATCGCCGTTGGAGATGAGCCCGATGAGGGTGGTGTTGTCCGCAAACTTGATCAGCTTAACAGACTGGTGGGTGGAGGTGCAGGAGTTGGTATAAAGGGAGAAGAGTAGGGGGGAAAGTACACAGCCCTGGGGTGATCCGATGCTGACAGAGTCTGAGACAGACTTCCCCAGCCGCACATGCTGCCTCCGGTCCGTCAGGAAGTCGGTGATCCACCTGCAGAGGGAGTCAGGCACGCCGAGCAGGGACAGCTTGTCCTGGAGCAGAGCGGGGCGGATGGTGTTGAATGCAGAGCTGAAGTCCACAAACAGGATCCTGGCGTAGGTTCCCGGGGAGTCCAGGTGCTGCAGGATGGAGTGGAGGGCCAGGTTGACTGCGTCGTCCACAGACCTGTTGGCACGGTAGGCAAACTGCAGCGGGTCCAGGAGGGGAGTGGTGATGGACTTGAGGTGGGACAGGACCAGGCGCTCAAAGGACTTCATGACTACAGAAGTGAGCGCTACAGGTCTGTAGTCGTTAAGTCCAGTAATCCGTGGCTTCTTGGGGACAGGGATGATGGTGGAGGATTTGAGGCAGGTCGGCACGTGGCATTGCTTAAGGGAGCAATGCCACACACACACGACGTGTTCCTCAACACACTCAATTTTTTTTCCCGTATATTTTTCTTTTGGGTGTACAGAAATGGCAATACGCCCGTATTTGCTAAAATTGCATTTTCCCCGTATTAAAATACGGCGAAAACGTCTCTCTTGACAGGTATGCGCCTCCATTCTCATATTGATCTGGTCAATTTCTTGACAGCAGCGGCTCTCCTCCACTGTAATAATAATGGCTTCCGAAAAATCAATATTTATGGGGCGCCCTCAACAGACCCCCTTCGGCTTCCCAATTCTGGAGGCAATTAATGTCCAATTCAATGACATTTTCCACTGGTTCTGCTCTCTGGTCATCGTCAGAACTGTTGTCATCAGACAAAGCATCTGATTCCGTCTCAGACGGCTCGAATCTGTAAGGTTCTATGCTTCTGTCACTGTCTGAACCACTGACAAAAAAAAAGACAAAAAGAAAAGACAAAACTAAACTAATTTGTTCACAATCGCTGTCACTTTCCGTCATGATTGTCCAATGTTGATAAGTGTGAATGTGGATAGGCAGGGCAGCCAGGGTGAAATTTGTGACTTCAAAATCATGGCCGCAGTCTGGATTGGCTGTCACAAGCCAGCGAGCAAGGCGGGGCCTTCGCCTGGTGTATTTTGTGCAATTATGTAAATATGGGTGGGTGATATGGTCTCCGGTATGAATATTTGGTTTAAGCTATGTGTATTTTATCAAAATTCGTTGTCATTTAGAAAAAAAAATTACGTGACATTTGGCCTTTAGCAAGGTGCATCTACCCAGCATATTCAGTGGCTATACCAAACAAATTCATTAAGACCATCAACCAATTGAATTTCAATTTCATCTGGAAAAAAAATCGAGTTCATTACATTAAAAAAAAAAAAAAATCAGAAACTGTTAAAGAATACCAAGATGGTGGCTTACAAGCTATACAGTTTGAATGCGTAAATGTTGTGTTAAAAATAAAATGGTTAAAATCTTTTCTGCTAAATGAAAACAGTATTTGGTCCTGTCTCCCCAAAGACTTGTTCAAAAAAAAAAAAAAAAAATGGGTGGTATTAAGTTTATTCTCAAATGTGATTTTCAGATTGAAAAGTTGCCAGTTAAATTGTCGCCTTTTCACAAACAAGTACTGTTGCACTGGAAACTGATGTTCACACATAACTTCACCCCACACCAGGCTCCCATTTGGAACAACAGATATGTACTGTGGAATGGTAAGTGTCTCTACTTGCAGGATTTGATGGAGAAAAACATCTGATCTGTAACTCACCTTTTGAATGACCAGGCACACTTCTTATCATATGAAACCTTCTGCTCAAACTACAGCATAACTTGTTCACGTGCCCAACTTAAAAAAAAAAAAAAGCCATCAAAGCTATTCCCACTTCACTTAAAATGTTAGTTCAAAATATGGGTAAGCCAGAGGTGTCCAATCATGTGCCATAGAGGGCCAAGACCCTGCAGGTTTTCTCTTCAGCAGGTGTTTTCACTGATCAGCAATCAGTGGGAAGAAGTTGAATCTGCTCAGACACGGGATGGAGGTAAAGCCTGCAGGGTCTTGGCCCTCCATGGCACATGACTGGACACCCCTGGAATAAGCTATCACTCCCCATAAATTTACCTCCCCTTCAAATTGATGGACAGCATTTTGTAAAAGACAAAATTTCAAACAAATCATTACATAAATACTTGAATAACTTATTGTGCCCAAACCGATCAAATAGAAATTCCATAATGCAGCAATTCCCACAATCAGACATTAAAAAACTGAGAACTAAATACATCAGCTATCCATTAAACTCTGAAACAAAAGAAATCCATTCCAAAATTCTGAACATCATTTCTCCATCCAATGAACTGCTAAGCGTGAGATTTAACACAGACCACAATAACTGTACCTTTTGTGATTGTGAAATTGAAACTGCTGATCTTCTGTGACTTCTCCATGACATTTTAAGGGGATTTACAGGACTGGTTATCGACAAAAATCCCTCTACAAACTCCCCTCACGAAGAACAATATTGTATTTGGTATCACCATGATGGACAAGAAAATAGACTTAATACTAAATAACCTGATACTCCTGGCCAAGTATTTCATTCATGTGGCTAAATATCGAAAAATTAAACCAATTTTTTCAGTATTTTTTTTTTGTAACTTGGATTTTTATTCATTTTTCATCATACATATTACATTCAGATCACAGTCTATATTTTTAAAAAAGGAGCTAGAGTAAGAAAGAAAAAAAAAAGAAAAAGGAAAAAAAAGGGGGGGGGGCAAATGTTGGAGCATCAAGTTTTTAGTTTCCATCTCTTAATTCTTCTGGTTTTTCCAGTGTCTTTGGTTATTCTTTCAATTTCTGTCCCGTTGTTGCACTTTGTAGTGTGTCCATTTCCACCATTTTTTTCATATTGTCCTTCTTGCATTCTTTGTCGATATGTTAGTTTTTCCATTAAACGTATATCTTCAACAATGTCAGTCCATTGCTCTTGGTCAGGAAGAACTTCTGATCGCCATTTTCTTGTGACTGTTTTTTTACATGCAATCAGCAAGATTTTAACTAGATATCTGTCCTGTATTACATTGTCTCTTTTAAGATCACATAAATACATCAAGTTACATTTCATTGGTATATTATATCCTAATATCCTCTGAATTGTCACATGTATAGATTTCCAGAATGATGAGATTTTGCAGCATTTCCAAAACATATGTGAGTGGTCTGCATTTTGAGCCCCACAGCCCCTCCAGCATATAGATTGGGTATTTGTATATTTCCTTTGAATCTGTGGCGTAATGAAATAGCGAATCAGGTTTTTCCATCCAAATTCCCTCCATGTCCTTGAACTTGTTGATGTGTGTTGTGTTTTCCATATTTCTTGCCAGTTTTCTTCTGTTATGTTTAAATTTAGCTCTTTCTCCCATTTCTCCTTTATATAGTTACTTGAATGTTTGTTTGCCGTAAGTTTCTGATATAGCTTTGAAATAATTCTTATTTTATTTCCTGCATATGAGCTTAAAATGAATTGTATAATCTCGCTCACATCTGTGTGGAGGTTATGTCTAATCTTCCTCATATAATAATCTCTCATCTGCAGATATCTGAAGAATTCCGATTTTTCTAGTTTAAATTTTCTTCTCATGTTTACAAAACTCCCCAAATCATTTTTTCCCATATTGCCCCATGCTGTGATTCCCTTGTTCACCAGATTTTTGTATCCCCTATCTTGCTTTGCCGGTTCAAACTGACTGTCAAATGCTACCCATTTCAATAGTTTTATGTCCTCCTTTATATTATACTTTTGTACTATTTTATACCACAGTTCCAAAGTAAATTTAGTGATTGGGTCTATTTGTTTGATTTGCTTATATGCATCCTTATCTCCTATTATGCTTTGTACTGGGAGTCCCTCAGTTTCCTTTTCCATTTCTTTCCATTTTGCCTCGTATCCTCCGTCGCACCAACATATGATATATCTTATTTGTGCTGAGTAGTAATATTCCTTTAGACTCGGTAGGCCCATGCCTCCTTTCTCTTTTGGTAACTGGAGAGTTTTATATTTCACTCTTGGCTTTTTACCTCCCCAAACAAATCTCGGTATCATCCTGTCCCACTTTGAGAACTGGGCACCAGGAATCTCTGTTGGTAGAGCCTGGAAGAGGTAAAGCAGTCTAGGTTGTATGCTGATTTTGACTGTCTCAATTTTTGAATTCAGATCCATATTTAAGATTGACCATCTATCAATATCCATCCATCCATCCATCCATCTTCTACCGCTTTTCCGGAGGTCCGGGTCGCGGAGGCAGCAGTTCAAGCAGAGAAGCCCAGACTTCCCTCTCCCCAGCCACCTGCTCCAGCTCTTCAATTCAATTCAATTCAATTCAACTTTATTTATATAGCGCCATTTCACAACAACAGTCATCTCATAGCACTATCAACTGTAGGGAGGACCCCCACAGTTGCAGAAAGACCCCAGCAATCAGGCGATCCCCTGTGAGCAAGCACTTGGCGACGGTGGAGAGGAAAAACTCCCTTTTAACAGGAAGAAACCTCCAGCAGAACCAGGCTCAGGGAGGGGCAGTCATCTGCTGCGACTGGCTGGGGGGTGAGGGGATAGAGAAGAAGAAAAGAACAGACATGTAGAGAGCAAACAGCACGATGGGGACTCAATCTATGGGAGAGAACAAACAAATGTTATCTTGGCCTTGGTATCCCCTCCTTCAGAGGGGATACCAAGGCGTTCCCAGACTAGCTGGGAGACATAGTCTCTCCACCGAGTCCTGGGTCTGCCCCGGGGTCTCCTCCCAGTGGGACGTGCCTGAAACACCTCAAGTGGGAGACGTCCAGGAGGCATCCTAATCAGATGCCCATACCACCTCAACTGACTCCTTTCAATGTGGAGGAGCAGCGGTTCTACTCTGAGCCTCTCCCGGATGACTGAGCTCCTCACCCTATCTCTGAGGGTGAGTCCAGCAATCCTACGGAGAAAGCTCATTTCAGCCGCTTGTATCCGTGATCTCGTTCTTTCGGTCATTACCCAAAGCTCGATCTATCTATCAATATCTTTTTTTTATTTCTTGTTCCAACCTATCATAGTTTGCTTTATAGCTTTTGCTTAGATCTTTAAGTATGTTCACTCCAAGGTATTTTATTTCTTTTTGTTTCCAGTTTAGTTTGATCTTATCAGTTATCTGGTTTAAAGGGTTATAGTGGAATGTCAGTATTTGTGTTTTTGTTATGTTTATCTTGTATCCTGAATTTTTTCAGTATTTAAAAGGGACTTTGTCACAAACCATGCCAGCTCTTTCATGCTAGCAATGGCAGAACATGCAGTTGCTCTTCCTTGGAGCTGAAGATGATCTAAAACTATTTGAAGATCTCTAATGTTGCACTAAATGGGCTCTCATCCTTTGCCCTTTTTTTAAATTTTAGTACTGATCTGTTTATTATTTTATGAATATACACTGATTCTGAAGTGCCTCACTGACTGTTGTCAGCTCAGTGTTGTTGATGCCTTTAATGTTTATATATTGTTAATACAACTAAATTAAAGCAAGGTGAGGGTCCTTAGATGATTTCACCCATCACATCCAAGGCCCCCCCATAAAAAATAGCACCCACCGCCGCTGTTTGATAGTATTAAAAATTCACACTGACCTCTAGGCTGATATAAATGTCAAGTTAAGCATATTCCATCTGTGACTTGATGTATGATGTGATATTCACAAATAGCATGTGTGTTACAGCTTTACCTCTGTCATTACCTCTGCCAAGGAGGTTATGTTTTCATCGGCGTTGGTTTGTCTGTCTGTCTGTCTGTCTGTCTGTTTGTTTGTTTGTTAGCAAGATAACGCAAAAAGTTATGGACGGATTTTCATGAAAGTTTCAGAGATTGTCAGAAATGGGGTATCCTACAGATGATTAGATTTTGGTGGTGATCCGGATCACCGTCCACAAGAAAACCGCCATTACGGAAAATGCGATTTTCATGAATAACTACTGAAACACTAATCCTATCATTGTGAATCCAATTGCTAGTCATATGTTTTCATGGTCAAGGAATCTGAAAACGTACACACAAACACTGTATGGGGGGAACTGTGGCGCTTGGCAGAGGTCTGCGCTCTCCGAGTGCTTTTCTAGTTTTTAATAAAATAGACCACAAACACTTATCTTGAAATAATTGTGCAAGAAGCAGATCAGAAATTGTGGGTAGAGATTTTCCAGAATATTAACATTTAAATTTGACCTTTTATAAGGAAAATCCCCTAAATATTTCTGGAATAAATTTCATGTCGGAAGTGATTTTTAGATAATGTTTTAGACCATCAAATATAAGGTCTTGTTTAATTTGTAGTGTAGTAACTGTTTATTTCTTTTGTGAAAGTACAATAAAATAAAGTTATTGCTGTCTATTGTTTAAAGTTTTTACACTTAATCTAAACCTTTGACTCTTCTTTCAATTCATTCTTGAAGTTTGAGAAAAAAGTTTCTTGAAAACATTTTAAAAACTGCTAATTAATTTTGCTTGTATTTCTGAATTGATTTAAGGTCATTGCTGACATTTGCAAAGAGGCAGACAGGATCAGCCAGAGGATCCAGACCCACATTCATCTACAGCAGATCTCAGCACTCTGGAACAGAACCAGAACCCTGACCCAGAACCATCTATAGCAGTTCAGGCTCAGGTAACATACAGAACACAGGAACCTTATACTAGTGGAGCTCAGTAAATGAGAATGTCATGATTTATAATTACAAAATGTATATATAAAGTCATCAAAGTGAAATAAAAACGACTTGAAATATTTCACTGTATATGTAATTAATACTGAATGTATGAAAGTTTATCTTTAACTTGTAAAATAACTTTTTTGTAGAAGAGCTGGAAATGATGAGGCAGTTTTGTATTAAAAACAGAGTCTTTAATGAACAACTCTTCTATCTTGTCTCATCTGGTGCAGAGCTTGGCAGAAGGCAAAAGAGAAAGATTTCTGCCCAGCTCGCTGGTTAAATACAGGCACACATCAAAGACATGCAAAACACAAGCCGACATCCCCCGTTATCTTAATCCCCCCATTGTCCTGTTAACTCCTCCCTTCGTCTTGGGAGGTGATGGGAAAACCTCTCCTTGCCTTAGGGGGTGAAGGTGTCAAGTCTGTCTCTGCCGCTGCGTCCTGTGACGTCATTGATCTTCACACGGCGGTGAGATTCCTTTGTCCTTTCAGAGGTGTGAAGTTCCTTTACATATGTTGTCCAAAACATTTCCCCATGCTCTAACATATGTAGGTATGGAATATATGAGTAATATATACCACAGGCCCCCCAAACAACTAGGAAAGGACACAGAAAGATTCACAGTCTAGGGTAGTTAATACGACATACTACGTGTTACAGCTGTTGCCACAGAAGAAACTTTCAAGCAGCCATGCTCCCAAGAGAGTTCAGTGTAAAACATAACAGCATAGTACAATCATAAGTCAGTCCTAAACTGTTGCAGCACAATTAGTGAATAATTGCGGAGTGGTTGATATCAGTCCCTGTGCTGTCTGGGTTTTAATCTTCTCCCAAAACTGCTGTAGGTTGGTTTAGGCGTCCTGCTGGGACCTTCTTGTGAGGAATCTGCGGTGTGGGAAGGAGAGAGATTATTTGTTCCCTGCCTGGGGGCTGAGACTTTTCCCTTGGGGGGTCTACCCCGACGAGGTGCTCGCGCCAACTGTGCAGGTTCATCTCTCAACAAGAAGGCAGGTTTGAGTCTGTCAATGCTGACCGTTTCATTTCTATCCCCATAATCAAGCACAAAGTGTTTGTCACCATTTTCCAGCACTCTGTACGGGCCATCGTATACTGGGCGTAACGTTGGTTTTAGAGCTTCATGCTTAACAAAAACAAACTCAGTGTTTTTTAAAGTTTGAGGAACAAAAACTCGTGGAAAGGAGTGATGAGCTGGACCGTGGAGAGAGTCCGGTCCGTTACTGCCTAAAAACCTTGGGACTGGGAGGTGCCCTGGTTCCGGGTTTTCTGGTAAAAATTCACCTGGGAGTCTGATAGGCTGAGCAAAGACTAATACTGCAGGGGAAGCGTCTAAATCCTCTTTAGGTGCCGCACGCAACCCCAATAAAACCCAGGGAAGTTTATTTACCTTATTTGTGTCCGTTAATGAGGCTCTGAGGGCGGCCTTTAAGGACCTGTGAAAACGCTCGCATAACCCATTAGCCTGAGGGTGATAAGCGGTGGTGCGATGAATTGTTGCCCCTAAACTGTTGGACATGGCTGACCAGAGCTCTGAGACAAATTGAGGCCCCCTATCTGACGTGATGTCTGAAGGGACGCCGAAACGTGCCACCCAATTTGTTAGAAAAACGCGAGCGACTTCCTCCGCTGTAGTTGCCGCTAGAGGGACTGCCTCTGGCCAGCGCGTGGTGCGGTCTATCATTGTTAGCAGGTGTGTGAAACCTTGGGAGGAAGGTAGTGGCCCCACGAGGTCGACATGAATGTGGTCAAACCTTCTAGCAGGGATTGGAAAAGGCTCCAGAGGGGCTTTTGTGTGTCTGTGTATTTTGGCGCGTTGACAAGAAATGCACATTTTTGCCCACTCTTTTACGTCTTTGCGCAGGCCTGGCCACACGAATTTTTCAGCAACCATTTTGACCGAGGTGCGCACGCCTGGGTGCGCGAGGGAGTGAATTGCGTCAAAAATGTGGCGGCGCCAAGTGGCTGGTATTAACGGGCGAGGTCGGCCGGTTGAAATATCGCATATTAGGGGGGGCACGCCGTCGCGTAACCCTTTTTTCTCCAGCCTTAACCCTGTTGGTCCAGACAAGAGTGCGCGCACATCCGCGTCGCTGTTTTGTTCTTCTGCTATGGCTGCATAATCTATCCCTTCATGGATAGGTGCTGCGTATGTGTCTGCGTTAGTGAAGAGTTCCGCTGCTGAGGCAGTGTAATCTGTCTCCTCGCGCTCTGGCGGTGCCACAGCGCGAGAGAGACAATCTGCAACTACGTTAAGTTTGCCTGCTACGTGTCGAATGTCCGTGGTGAACTCTGAAATTGCAGCCAGCTGTCTTTGTTGTCTGCCCGACCATGGTTCTGAAATTTTAGCCATAGCAAAGGTGAGCGGCTTATGGTCTACAAAAGCCATGAAACTCCGCCCTTCTAGCCAAAACTGGAAGTGGCGGATGGACAAATGAAGCGCCAGCAGCTCTCTGTCAAAAGTGCTGTATTTGCGTTCGGTTGGGTTTAGCGATTTGCTAAAGAATGCTAAAGGTTGCCAGACCCCGTAGACAAGTTGTTCTACAACTGCCCCTATGGCCAGGTCCGAAGCATCTGTGGTTAGTGCGATGCGGGCCGCGGGATCTGGGTGAACTAACATTGTGGCGTTAGCTAGGGCATTTTTGACCTCCTCGAAAGCGCACTCGCGCTCCGGGGTCCATTCTACCGCGTTGGAAGCTTTCTTTTTTTTGAGCGCGTCATATAGGGGCTGCATGAGCTGAGCTGCGTGGGGGAGGAAGCGGTTGTAAAAATTAACCATCCCCCAAAATTCCTGTAGCGATTTGACTGTGTGGGGCCGTGGAAAACTTTCTATCGCACGAACTTTGTCTGGAAGCGGAACTGCCCCCTTCGGGGAGACTTTGTGTCCCAAAAAGTCAATTTGCGAAATGCCGAATTTGCATTTGGCTGGATTGATTATTAGCCCGTGCTCCTCCAGCCTCTGAAAAATGGTAGTGAGGTGCTGCTCGTGTTCCTCTTCAGACGAGCTTGCTACCAGCATGTCGTCGGGGTAGACGAAGACAAAGGGGAGGTCGCGTAGGACCGCGTCCATCATGCGTTGAAAAGTTTGGGCCGCACCTTTGAGGCCGAAAGGCATTCGCAAGAATTCGAAAAGGCCTAAAGGGGTTATAACCGCCGTTTTAGGAACGTCTTCAGCTCGGACTGGGACCTGGTGATAACCGCGGACTAAGTCTATCTTTGAAAAAATGCGCGCACCCGCTAGGTGCAGTGAAAAGTCTTGAATGTGAGGGATTGGGTAGCGGTCATGCGCTGTAGCGTTGTTTAATCTGCGGTAATCTCCGCACGGTCTCCAAGAACCGTCGGATTTAGGAACCATGTGAAGTGGTGAAGCCCAGGGGCTCTTTGAGCGTCTAACAATGCCCAATTTTTCTAGAGTTGCAAACTCGTCACGTGCTATGTTGAGCTTGGCCGCGTCTAAGCGGCGGGCTTTGGCAAAAACGGGAGGTCCCGTTGTTGGAATGAAGTGTTTAACCCCGTGTTTAGCTACAGTGGCTGAGAATTTGGGGGTTGTGAGTGCTGGAAATTGGGTGAGGAGTTGCTCAAACTTACCTCCTGCCGTGGTGACGTTGGCCTGCACAGGTGGTGGAGAAACTCGAGCTGAGCATGGAATAGAAGCAAAAGATAGTGCATTAACCAGGCGCCTATTTGCCAGATCCACTAATAACCCATGTGCACACAAAAAATCTGCGCCTAACAAGTTAAAGCTCACCGCTGCTACAACAAATGTCCATCTGTAGCTGCGGCCGTGGATGTGGAGGTGCAGGCTCTTTTCACCAAACGTGTCGATGTCAGAGCCGTTGGCTGCCACTGCTCCGTTGCCCCGGGTACCCATGGCTTGATCTGCGTGGGAGGGCATGACGAAACTCAGCTGAGTTCCTGTGTCGATGAGGAACTGCTTGCCTGTGTGTCCGTCCGTCACGTATAACAGCTTATTTTTCTCGCCGAGAACCGCTGCTGTTAACGGCCCTTGGCTTTGGCGTTTTCCCAACATCGTGAACTTGCAGGGGGGAAAGCATTTGTGGGCTTTCTCGGCGAAGTGGTGGTGATAATAACAGACGTCGATCTGTTTGTTACGCTTGGGCCGCGCCGTTGTCACCGTGGGCTGGGTCTGCTCCGTGGGTCGTGGCTCTCTGTGGCTCGGGGCGTCAGTTTTGAGGTCCGCGGATGCCGCTGTAGGTGTCCGCTCCTTGCAGGCGTTGACGAGCCGATAAGCCTCGCTGGCCAGTGTGCGGAAGTCTTGGTGGGTGTTGCACTTCGTATTGGCGAGTGTCCCTCTCATGTGTGGTGGAAGCGTGCTGAGGAAAATAAACTGGAAAAGGAAATTGTCATTGTCCTCCTCCTTGAGCTGCAGCAAATCCTCCATGAAGGCCTTCGGATTGCCCCCTCTGTGGCCGTAGATCGCCAGGATCCTCTCGGCTCTTTCCTCCGCTGGTGGGACATAGTTCGCCACGATGGTCGCCTTGAACGTCTCATACTTGTCCCGGGCCGGTGGTCGCCGGATCAAGCTCCGCACACACCTCGAAGTGGCGGAGTCGAGTTTGGAGACGATATGGTAGAATTTTGTATCGTCTGCTGTGATGCCCGCCAGTATGAACTGGGCTTCAGCTTGTTGAAACTAAGAGGCAGGGTCTTCTCGCCAGAAGTCTGGCAGCTGGACAGTGACGGCGTTCGTGCACACCATCACTGTTGTGCCCGCCGGGTGAGAGTGCCTTACCTCGGCTCTCACAGCAGTGCTGGAGCTCAGTTGAGCCCTCTCAATTCCTTCTGCCGGGGGGAACAGCTGTCCGCTTGTTCCCTCGTCTGCGTCGTCGCTGGCGTATGTCAGAGTCGCCACGGATGAGTCGCTTGAAGAACGCCTCAGGTCCATACTCGCGTCAAGGTCACCAGTGTAGAAGAGCTGGAAATGATGAGGCGGTTTTGTATTAAAAACAGAGTCTTTAATGAACAACTCTTCTATCTTGTCTCATCTGGTGCAGAGCTTGGCAGAAGGCAAAAGAGAAAGATTTCTGCCCAGCTCGCTGGTTAAATACAGGCACACATCAAAGACATGCAAAACACAAGCCGACATCCCCCGTTATCTTAATCCCCCCATTGTCCTGTTAACTCCTCCCTTCGTCTTGGGAGGTGATGGGAAAACCTCTCCTTGCCTTAGGGGGTGAAGGTGTCAAGTCTGTCTCTGCCGCCGCGTCCTGTGACGTCATTGATCTTCACACGGCAGTGAGATTCCTTTGTCCTTTCAGAGGTGTGAAGTTCCTTTACATATGTTGTCCAAAACATTTCCCCATGCTCTAACATATGTAGGTATGGAATATATGAGTAATATATACCACATTTTTAAGAGATAAGATAAGATAAGCCTTTATTAGTCCCACAACGGGGAAATTCCAGGATTGCAACAGCACAGGGATAGCAACACTCAGAGCAACAATCAGAAGGCAAGAAAAAAAAAAAAAAAAAAAAAAAAAAACAAGCAAGCAAGAGCAGCTAATATACATATGTACATATTACTATAAAATATACGTATATATACACACACACACACACAGACACACAGTGCAGAGCATTGTAGCTGGATGGAATAAATATATGAATATATGAACACACAGTGCAGAGCATTGTAGCTAGATGGAATAAATATGTAAATATATAAACACCCACAGTACGGAGCATTGCAGCTAGGTGGAATAAATATGCAAGTATATAAACACACACAGTGCGGAGCAATGTAGCTAGATGGAATAATATGTAGATATATAAAAACACAGTGCGGAGCATTGTAGCTAGATGGAATAAATATATAGATATATAAATGTAAACACACCCAGTGCTGAGCATTGTAGCTAGATGGAATAAATATATAGATATATAAATATAAACACACCCAGTGCAGAGCATTGTAGCTAGATGGAATAAATATGTAAATATATAAACACACACAGTGCAGAGCATTGTTGCTAGGTGGGATGAAACAGCATAACCGTCTATTTAGTTATCCTACATGGTATGATTATGTGCCCATACATATTCTCACCCTCCATAGCGACCGGTATGTTCCTAGTTGTATGCCGGAGAGGACCATTGTGTAAGTCTATTGCATCTTTTGCATTCAAAAAAAACTATTAGTTTGTTACGTCTTTTTGCTATCTCTGCGAGCAGCCCTGCTTAGGTTGTACAGTCTGACAGCCGTTGGTAGGAAGGACCTACGAAACCTCTCGGTTGTGCACCTGGGATGATGTAGTCTGCTGCTAAATGAGCTCCTCAGTGCATCCAGTATGTCCTGCATAGGGTGGAACTCGGACTCCAGCAGAGATGACAGTTTAGCCACTGTCCTTCTCTCTCCTATCTCCTCCATCGGATCAAGGCGTTGCCCCAGGACAGAGCTAGCTTTCTTAATCAGTTTGTTCAGTCTCTTCCTATCGGCTGCAGTAATGCCACTGCCCCAGCAGACCACTCCAAAAGTGATGGCTGATGCCACCACCGTGTCATAGAATGACTTCAGCAGCGCCCCTTGTACACCAAAAGACCTGAGTCTCCTCAGCAGGAACAGCCTGCGCTGTCCCTTCTTGTAGAGTGCGTCAGTATTGTGTGACCAGTCTAGTTTATTGTTCAGATGAATACCCAGGTACTTGTAGGATGTCACCATCTCGATGTCTGTTCCCTGTATATTTACTGGTGCTGTGAGGGGCTGCCCATGCCTGCGGCAGTCCACCACCAGCTCCTTAGTTTTCCTCGCGTTGATCTGGAGGCAGTTCCGATGGCACCAGTCCACAAAGTCCTGGATAAGCCCTCTGTACTCAGCTTCATCTCCGCTGGAGATGAGACCAACGATCGCAGAGTCATCAGAGAACTTCTGTAGATGGCAATGTGTTGTGTTGTGTGAGAAGTCCGCAGTATAAAGAGTGAACAGGAAGGGAGCCAGCACCGTTCCCTGGGGGGCCCCCGTGCTACTGATGATCGTGTCGGAAACACAGTCCCGGGTTCTCACAAACTGAGGCCGGTTCGTGAGGTAGTCCAGGATCCATGATGACAGGTGCTGGTCCACCCCTGCGCGCAGCAGCTTGTCCTTCAGGATCATCGGTTGGATGGTGTTGAAAGCACTGGAGAAGTCAAAGAACATGATCCTCACCATATTCCCGGGCTTCTCCAGGTGGGACAGAGAACGGTGAAGGAGGAAGATCACCGCATCCTCCACCCCAATGCCATGCTGGTAGGCGAACTGGAGTGGATCCATCGCTGGTTCCACCAGGGGGCGGAGATGAGCAAGGAGCAGTCTCTCCAGGGTCTTCATCAAGTGGGACGTCAAGGCCACCGGTCTGAAGCTGTTCAGGTCTTTGGGGTGGGAAGTTTTTGGTACAGGTACCACACAAGATGTTTTCCACAGCTGTGGTACCCTCCCCAGTTTCAGGCTCATGTTGAAGATATACGTCACAATCCCACACAGCTGGTCTGCACAGGACTTGAGGAGCTTTGCGCTGATGCCGTCCGGTCCCGACGCCTTCCTCGCCTTGATCTTCCTCAGCTCCGTCCTCACCTGGGTCTTGGTCAGGGTCAGGATGGGGGGCTGTGTGTTGGGAGTGGGGGGGGGTGTCGGTGGAGTGGGGAGTGGGTAGCAGGACTTGATTTCTTAGAGGCAGCAGTGGTTGTTGTGCAGACAGGGGGGAGGGCGGTTGGTCAAATCTATTGAAAAACAGATTCAGGTTGTTCGCCCACTCCCTGCCCCCCGTGGCCTGGGGGGAGGTATTCTGGAGCCCCGAGATGGTTTTGAGGTTTCTCCAGACCCCGCTGATGTCGCTCTGTTGCAGCTTGTCCTCCATCTTCTTCCTGAAGCTGTCCTTGCCTTCTCTGATCTTTCTCCTCAGCTCCCTCTGTACGGACTTCAGCATCTCCCTGTTCCCCGACCTGAAGATCCTCTTCTTCTCTCTCAGAAGTGTTTTTATCTCAGGGTTGATCCAGGGTTTGTTGTTTGAGTGACGCCGTATGGTCTTGGTGGGAACGGATTTGTCCACACAGAAGCTGAGGTAGCCCGTGAAGGTGTGAATGAGGCCATCGATGTCCTCACCATGTGGATCGCAGAGCTGCTTCCAGGCAGTGGCTTCAAAACAGTCCTTTAGAGTGTCCATTGTCTCCTCAGACCATAACTCCACAGTGTGCATGGCCGGAGGTTGTCTGTGCACTAGGGGTTTGTACACCGGTCGGAGATGAACCAAGTTGTGATCCGATCTCCCAAGTGGGGGGAGTTGTGATGAGGTGTACGCCTCCTTAGTGTTTGCGTAGAACAAATCCAGTGTTTTATTGTCTCTAGTGTGGCATGTGACATACTGGGTGAAAGTGGGCAGAATGGGAGACAGTGAAACGTGGTTGAAATCGCCTGAGATGAGGAGAAGAGCATCTGGGTGTTCTGTCTGCAGCCTGCTGGTTACTGAATGGATGACGTCACGCGCTGTCCCAGCGTTCGCCGTCGGATTTGCATAAACAACAATGCAGATCACGTGTGAGTGTTCTCTCGGGAGATATGTAGGCCTCATGCTAACAGCTAGCAACTCAATGTCTTTGCTGCAGTGTCGTTGTTTAACAGTGATATGTCCCGGTCTACACCAGTTGTTGTTAACATACATTATCACTCCACCGCCCCTAGTTTTGCCACTCTCTGGTGTTCGGTCAGCTCGTATCATGTGAAAACCCTCCAGCTCAATGTTAGCATCTGCTGCTAGTTCAGTTAGCCACGTCTCAGTAAACAAAAGGAGAGAGCACTCCCGGTAAGTGCTATCATAACGGGAGATAGCCGCTAGCTCATCTAACTTTCCCAGTATCGACCGTACATTTCCCATGACAACAGATGGAAGGGGGGGTCTGTACCTTATATTTTTTGTCCTCCGCCTTACTCCAGCCCGGCAGCCGCGGCGTTTTCGCCTCAGTTCTCTCGGTATGTCGAGTTTTTCCAGTGGGACCGGGTGGCGGTTAAATGCTAGCAGCTCTTCCCTGTTGTATCGAATCCTGCTATAAACAGTGGCTCCGTCCACCGGCTCAGGAGACATTTGGGACAATCTGTGTGTCCGTGATATAAGTGGGGTGAAAAAAAAAGTGATCAAAAGAGAGAGGAAGGGAAAAAAAAACTCGGAATCGAGCCGCTGTTGCAAAAGGCAGCCGACTGGTGTGGCGCCGAGAGATTTTTCATTATTTACTTAGATGCACTAGTATGTTATAGATTTTTCATGTTTATTTTTTTAAAGATTGTACTCTGAATTTTTTTTCTTTTTGCATGTTCTATCTAATGACTTTGTGAAGTTTGGACAGTTTTATAACTTTCTTTTTGTAGTGTGACTGATTTTATAATCTGTAGCACTGGTAATGGAAATATGGTGTTTTGACTTATTTACTGAAAGCTGCACTTCCGCATACGTATTTGAGGGTGGGGCTGTTTATTTGTTTGTGCCTGTGGTATATGTTGTTGATGGGGGGGATCGAAAGTTATGATTAGGGCATCAAAATAGCTAGCAGCGGTTCTGATGGTACCAATGTAAAGAGAGACTAATAACTGTGCCAAGTTTGGTTCCTCTCAGTCCATGGGAAATGAGTCAGAAGAAATCTTTAATGAGCAGCCTCTTATAACCAATAACATGTTTTAATTGCTCATTGCTTTTATTAAGAGTCATGTAATATTTTGCTTTTGTAAAAGGTCAAAGTGGTCTGTTTTACTTCCGTAAGGAGTCACTTCTAAAATTCTTACGTTCCCAAAATACATCTGTGAGATGAGACCTCTGTGGAACGAATCTGGAGTCAATAATATTTTGAAACTGTAAAATAAAGGGGAAATAAAGCCAAACTGATGAACAGAGTGATTAAATTGGGCTTTGTCACTGAGTTACTGTGTTATACATAGAAATAACCAGGAGGGGGCGATGTAGCTTTAATTTCTCCTGTCAGACTCACTTGTACACACCAGAGTTGCAGAGACAGGGGAAGTATGCTGCAAGTCTGAAAGGAAGAAACAATAATTCAGCAATTAATCAGCTGGGAAAGATTTCATTGTGGAGCCCGACCTGACCACCATGCTGAGATGAGGCTATGAGATAAGGATTGTGCCAGCAGAAATTGAATTTGAATTTTTTTATTATTATTTGAATTTGAAAAACTGAATCTGAGCCTGAATTAGTCCTATATGATTTTATTAGAAGTCAGCAAGTCCTCCATCATCAAAATTTCCCATACGCTGCTGCAGCAGGTTGGGTGCTGAGGATGTGATCCAACAACGGCAGGAATGAATGAATGAATGAATTTATTTCGGATAATACAGTACAGGTTAAAGAAACTGTATAATATAACAACAAGGTCAGATTAGACAAAGACTCCTTCTACTAAACAATTCCACGTGAGTTATCCAAAATGGGTGATGGCTGAAGCTTATATTGCCCACCCATATTCCATCCAAGAATTCAAAGAAAAAAGAGTAAACAAGACAAGAGTGATTACAATTTAGAACAAAGCTAAGACAAAGTGTGACTGAGAGAAAAAAAACAACCTTTCTTTGTTCTGCATCTCCCTCTACAATTGTGTCTTGGACAGTCCTGTCAGGATTTCATAATTCTTCCATATACAGTGGTGTGAAAAAGTGTTGGCCCCCTTCCTGATTTCTCATTTTTTTTGTGTTTGTCACACTTACTGTTTCAGATCACCAAACAAATTTAAATAGAAGACTGTGGAGAGTGTAAATAACGGAGGCAGATTTATGCAGCAGATGACTTTATTCACTCTCACATCAGTCATACACAGAAAAAAGCCTGTCTCAATACACCAGGGTCTCTCCTTTTATATCAGCCGCCCATCTCACATCTGCATGACATCTCGCATCACAATACATTCAACCCTTCTCCCCCACTACTTCTTCCTAGTACCTCACCATAATCTCTCTAATCTCAATACCTATTGTCCTTCTCTGTTTACCCTCTGCATCCAGTCTGAGATGATTAACCCAGCCCCTACACCGCCCCCCCCTCCCCCCCCCCCCCCGAATCTCAGACCGAATTTCAGTCCTGATGTCCTTTTGGCTTCAGTCTCCTCCCGTATCTGCTGTAACGGGGGTTTTCCGCCTCCAAGGCGCTGCTGTGCCGGTGGGGGGCTCCTGGGGGTGTGTCTGTCTGTGGGTGGGCAATGGCGAGGGGGGGGGGGGGGGGACCTTCGACTTGCCCGTGTGGCTGCTCTGATGAATCGTTTACCTGGGGAGTTCTCAGTGGGGGTCTTCCACGCCGAGGGACCCGAGCCAACATCACTTGCTCGTCCGCCACCGCAAAGGCGGGCTTAAGTCTGTCTATACATATTTTCTCCCTACGACCACCCCAAGTCTAACAAAAAATGTTTGTCCCCTGTTTCCAGCACTCTGAACGGGCCATCGTAGGGTGGGCACAATGGAGGGTGGTGGGCATCGTGCCTGACAAACACGAACGCCGCGTTCTTCAAAAGTTTTTGGCACAAAAGCACATGGAAAACAGTGGTGGGCCGGGCCTGGCAGCGTGCCTTTGTCTGCGCTATGCTGCAAACGCTGAGACGGACAGTTGTCCGGCGCGGGATTATCTGGCAAAAATTTGCCGGGGAGCCGCAGTGGCTGAGAAAAAACAAGTTCCACCGGGGAAGCCTCCAAATCCTCTTTTGGTGCGGAACACAACCCCAATAAAACCCATGGCAACCGGTCTACCCAATTTGCATCCGTCAGTGAAGCCCTGAGCGCTGCTTTCAGTAACCTATGGAAATGCTCGCATAACCCATTGGCCTGTGGGTTGTACGCGGTTGTGCGATGAATTGTAACACCCAGGCTACGGGCCATCGCGGACCAGAGGTCGGAAACAAACTGTAGGCCCCTATCGGACATGATGTCCGACGGGATGCCAAAACGTGCCACCCATGTCATCAAAAAAGCACGCGCCACATCTACGGACATGGTTGCCACCAGCGGGACTGCTTCTGGCCAGCGTGTGGTGCGGTCCACCACTGTCAGAAGGTGTGTGCACCCCTGCGACGGCGGGAGGGGGCCCACGAGGTCCACGTGAACATGGTCAAATCTTTTAGCCGGTATCCTAAACGGCTCCAAAGGAGCCTTCGTGTGTCTGTGTACTTTGGCTCATTGGCACACTACGCAGGCTGCCGCCCACTCTTTCACTTGTTTGCGCAGGCCTGGCCACACGAATTTCGCTCCCACCATTTTGACTGACGCGCGCACTCCTGGGTGCGTCAGAGCGTAAACTGACTCAAACACGCGGTGGCACGCGACCGGGACCACTGGGCCCCGGCGTCCCGTGGAGACGTCGCAGATTAGGGGAGGGCTGCTGTCTTGCAGTACCCTGCTCTCCAGCCTTAACCCTGTTGGTCCAGAGTGGAGCGCGCGCACGTCCGTATCGCTAATCTGCTCTGCTGCCATGGCTGTATAATCTAACCCTACGCAGATTGGGGCCACTACCGCGTGCGAGTGGCAGTCCGCCACCACATTCAGTTTACCCGACACATGCTGAATATCGGTCGTAAACTCTGAAATCGCGGCCAGCTGTCTCTGCTGCCGGCCCGACCATGGTTCCGAAACCTTGGCCATCGTGAACGTCAGCAGCTTGTGGTCCACGAACGCGGTGAAGTTGTGCCCTTCCAGCCAGAACTGGAAGTGGCGTATGGCCAGGTGGAGAGCCAGCAACTCTCTGTCGAACGCACTGTATTTACGCTCACTGTCGCGCAAAGCCCTGCTGAAAAAGGCGAGCAGCTGTCAAGAACCGGCGACACGTTGCTCTACAATGGCCCCTATGGCCATGTCCGAGGCGTCGGTAGTGAGCGCTATCCGGGCCGCCGGGTCTGGGTGCGCCAACAGTGCGGTGTTTGCCAGAGCTGCTTTCACCTCAGAGAACGCCTACTCTCGCTCCGGAGTCCATTCGACTCCATCCGCGGGTTTCCATCTCTTGAGCGCGGCGTACAGTGGCTGCATGAGCTGAGCTGCGCGGGGGAGGAAACGGTTATAAAAATTAACCATCCCCAAAAATTCCTGCAGCGCCCTGACCGTCTGAGGCCGGGGAAAGTTCGCCACAGCTCGCACTTTGTCGGGCAGGGGTATCGCTCCCTCCGGTGAGACGCGGTGCCCCAAAAAATCAATCCCTGTCACGCCAAACTGGCACTTCGCCAGGTTGATTATTAACCCGTGCTCCTCCAACCTCTGGAAAACCGTCCTGAGGTTGGAGTGGACCTCAGGACCTCAGTGGCTGAGAAAAAACCGTACAGTGGCTGCATGAGCTGAGCTGCGCGGGGGAGGAAACGGTTATAAAAATTAACCATCCCCAAAAATTCCTGCAGCGCCCTGACCGTCTGAGGCCGGGGAAAGTTCGCCACAGCTCGCACTTTGTCGGGCAGGGGTATCGCTCCCTCCGGTGAGACGCGGTGCCCCAAAAAATCAATCCCTGTCACGCCAAACTGGCACTTCGCCAGGTTGATTATTAACCCGTGCTCCTCCAACCTCTGGAAAACCGTCCTGAGGTTGGAGTGGACCTCAGGACCTCAGTGGCTGAGAAAAAACAAGTTCCACCGGGGAAGCCTCCAAATCCTCTTTTGGTGCGGAACACAACCCCAATAAAACCCACGGCAACCGGTCTACCCAATTTGCATCCGTCAGGATATCATCCAGGTAGACGAACACAAACGGAAGATCATGCAGCACCGCGTCCATCATGTGCTGGAACGTCTGTGCCGCTCCTTTTAATCCGAATGGCATGCGCAGAAACTCGAACAAGCCGAACGGAGTTATTACCGCTGTTTTGGGTATGTCCTCTGTGCGCACTGGGACCTGGTGGTAACCGCGGACCAGGTTTATTTTAGAAAAAATACGTGCTCCGGCGAGGTGAACGGAAAAATCCTGAATGTGGGGAATCGGGTAGCGGTCGTGTGCTGTGGCGTTATTCAACCTGCGGAAATCGCCGCACAGTCACCATGACCCCTCAGCCTTAGGGACCATGTGTAGCGGGGATGCCCATGGGCTGTTCAATCGCCTGATGATGCCCAACCTTTCCAGGTTGGCAAACTCCTCGCGCGCTATGGCCAGTTTAGCTGCGTCCAAGCGCCGAGGTCGTGCGAACACAGGTGGCCCAGTGGTGGTGATAAAGTGCTCCACCCCGTGTTTAGCGATGGCCGCTGAAAACGTCGGGACTGTGAGTGCTGGGAACTGAGTGAGCAGTGTGTGGAACTTATCGCCTGGAGCTGTGACGTTAGCTTATGTTACTGGCCTGGCCCCTCGAGCTGTACAGGAGAGAGAGTCAAAAGGCAGTGCATTAACCAGGCGCCTGTTAGCAACATCAACTAATAAACCATGCACACACAGAAAATCAGCTCCCAGGATTTGGAAACTCAGTGCTGCTATGACAAAAGTCCACTCGTATGTACGGCCGTATAGAGATAAAGCCAGTGCTCTCTCACCAAAGGTCTTAATGTCCAAGCCGTTTACTGCTACCAGCCCAGGGCCACTAGGTCCTGCCAGCCGGTCGGCGTAGGTCGGCAAGATGATGCTCTTCTGGGCTACGGTGTCTACAAGGAAACGCCTCCCTGAGCACGAGCCTGTCACGTAGAGCAGCTTGTTCTTTTCGCCGGCGGTCTCAGCTGCTACCGACTGCCTGGCATTTCCCGAGTGCTTGAATTGGCACAGTGGCGCACATCTGCGTGTGTTCTCTCTTAAGCGGCGGTGGTAGAAACAAAGCATGTCTCTCTGGCGCTCCTTGGCCCCCGTTGCCACTACAGTCGGTGGCTCCTCGTCTCCTCTGGTCGTCTCGCTGGGCTCCGACGCCGCCACGTTCACCGTGAGCGCTCTGGTGGTGAGGATGATCCGGTCTGCCTCCTGGGCTAGCGCACAGTAGTCACGCGCGGCCACCAATGGCGAATTGGCCAGGACCGCTCTTGCCTCTTTTGGAAGGTTCTGGAGGAAAAGGTGGGCAAACAGAAAATGCCCGTCGTCCGTGCCCATTAACGCCAACATCTTCTCCATCAGATCGACGGCCGAACCATCTCCTAACTCGGAACGCCTCAGGAGCCTCTCTGCTCTCTCACAGTCCGAGAGCGTGTAGCGCCGAATCAGCGCGGCTTTGAGAGCCTCGTATCCGTCGTGGGCTGGGGGCTGGTCGAGCAGGCTCGCTACCTGCTGAGCTGTGCGAGCGTCCAGCGCTGCAACCACATGGAAAAACTTGGTGTCGTCTGCCGTTATTCCCCGGAGGGCAAACTGGGCCTCGGTGTGGTGGAACCAAGAGCGCGGGTTGTGCTGCCAAAAGTCCGGTAGCTTGACTACAACAGCGCACGCGTTGCTGGGGGTTCCCGTCCAGGCCGTTTGTGGGATGCTTGCCGCGTTGCTGGGGCTTCCCGTCCGGGCCAACTCCGGGGTTCTTGCCTCGTGTTCCATAATACGTCTAGGGTCACCAGTGTGGAGAGTGTGGGAAATGAGGAGGCCAGTTTATGAGCAGACGAAATTTATTAACACTCTCAACATTCGTACACAGAAAAAGCAATGAATCAGCCAAACCAGGGTTCTTCTTATAAGCTCCACAGATCATCTCACATCTGCATGACATTTCACATCACACTGCATGATATCCAGCTGCACAATACATTTCACTTCAACCCCCAGCTCCCTCTTCCTGCCAACTCCCCAGGACGTCCTTGCCTATTATTCTCTTATGTTTAATCACTGCCTCCTGACTGAGACGCTGTCTGCAGATTCCCCCACAATATGCATTTCCACAGTGTATAATTAACATACTCCAGTTACAATCGTGTCATGCCCCACCCCACCCCTGGAAAAATATGTTGCCACCGCCCCAAGGTCTTTAAGCCAGAGGAAACATTGTGTACGGCTTCTTCTTTCAACGGCACTGTCATGTCCGCTGCATAATAGCACAGCGAACATAAGAATTGATGCGAGCCCAAACACAGGTGAAGTTTAACATGTTTATTAACAAAGGAAAAATAAGGTACAAAGTGTCCATAACAACTGTCCAAATGATACAGTGGGGCAAAAAAGTAATTAGTCAGCCACCAATTGTGCAAGTTCTCCCACTTAAAAGATGAGAGAGGTCTCCAATTTTCATCATAGGTATACCTCAACTATGAGAGACAAAATGAGAAAAAAAATCCAGAAAATCACATTGAAGGATTTTTAATGAATTAATTGGTAAATTCCTCAGTAAAATAAGTATTTGGTCACCTACAAACAAGCAAGATTTCTGGCTCTCACAGACCTGTAACTTCTTCTTTAAGAGGCTCCTCTGTCCTCCACTCGTTACCTGTATTAATGGCACCTGTTTGAACTCGTTATCAGTATAAAAGACACCTGTCCACAACCTCAAACAGTCAGACTCCAAACTCCACTATGGCCAAGACCAAAGAGCTGTCAAAGGACACCAGAAACAAAATTGTAGACCTGCACCAGGCTGGGAAGATTGAATCTGCAATAGGTAAGCAGCTTGGTGTGATGAAATCAACTGTGGGAGCAATTATTAGAAAATGGACGACATACAAGACCACTGATAATATCCCTCTATCTGGGGCTCCACGCAAGATTTCACCCTGTGGGGTCAAAATGATCACGAGAACGGTGAGCAAAAATCCCAGAACCACACGGGGGGACCTAGTGAATGACCTGCAGAGAGCTGGGACCAAAGTAACAAAGGCTACATCAGAAACACACTACACCGCCAAGGACTCAAATCCTGCAGTGCCAGACGTGTCCCCTTGCTTAAGCCAGTACATGTCCAGGCCCGTCTGAAGTTTGCTAGAGAGCATTTGGATGATCCAGAAGAGGATTGGGAGAATGTCATATGGTCAGATGAAACCAAAATAGAACTTTTTGGTAAAAACTCAACTTGTCGTGTTTGAAGGAGAAAGAACACCATACCTACTGTGAAGCATGGGAGTGGAAACATCATACTTTGGGGCTGTTTTTCTGCAAAGGGACCAGGATGACTGATCCGTGTAAAGGAAAGAATGAATGGGGCCATGTATTGTGAGATTTTGAGTGAAAACCTCCTTCCACCAGCAAGGGCATTGAAGATGAAACGTGGCTGGGTCTTTCAGCATGACAATGATCCCAAACACACCGCCCGGGCAATGAAGGAGTGGCTTCGTAAGAAGCATTTCAAGGTCCTGGAGTGGCCTAGCCAGTCTCCAGATCTCAATCCCATAGAAAATCTTTGGAAGGAGTTGAAAGTCTGTGTTGCCCAGCGACAGCCCCAAAACATCACTGCTCTAGAGGAGATCTGCATGGAGGAATGGGCCAAAATACCAGCAACAGTGTGTGAAAACCTTGTGAAAACTTACAGAAAACGTTTGACCTCTGTCATTGCCAATAAAGGGTATATAACAAAGTATTGAGATGAACTTTTGTTATTGACCAAATACTTATTTTACCGAGGAATTTACCAATTAATTCATTAAAAATCCTTCAATGTGATTTTCTGGATTTTTTTTTTCTTATTTTGTCTCTCATAGTTGAGGTATACCTATGATGAAAATTGGAGACCTCTCTCATCTTTTAAGTGGGAGAACTTGCACAATTGGTGGCTGACTAAATACTTTTTTTACCCCACTGTATGTAGTATGGTGAAGATGACTGGCTACAAGCTCAACGGGCAAGCCCCACGTGCTCCCAGGGTGGAACTGGGAAGCGGACAGGAGAGGGCTGAAAAATAATAGAACAGGAGACTTATATCATGTCGGAGCAACAAGGCTCTGGAAACACAACACTAGTAGTCCAGGGGAGAGCGAGCCAGATCATCCATGTAGACTTACTGATGCCAACGCACTGAGTGTTTCCACTGCCGGCCAGAAATGCCCCAGATACTAACGAGTGGCAAGTGGAAACAGGTGCGTGGCAAATGGAGTGGATGAATCAGTATGCATGAGTGTTGTGTGTGTGTGGAACCCCAGGTGATGGCAATAGGCTGATAGGTGTCTGGCAGAGAGAGGTGAGAGGAGGGCTGTGGCTGAAGACTGACAGATGAACCAATAATCTGCCAGCTGAAAAAGATAATCAAAGGCTGAAGCCACAGGTCATGAAACGGGGCAGGAAATACCAGCCCCATACATGACAGAGCCCCCCCTCAAGGGGTGGAGACCAGACACCCATCGTACCATCAAAACAACACAAAAAAAGCCTGCCCCCCCCAAAAAAAAGCACTATCACAACAACCCAGGGCGGGAGGTGGGGGGAAACAGGTCAGGAGGGCATTAAACAACCAGAAAATCATAACAACAAACAAAAACTCCCAACCCCAAACAAAACTAATCCCTTCCCCAAAACCCAAGAGTCCCCAAGTTCTGGGGGCCGGCCAAAGTCCCAGAGCCCACGAACGGCCATTAGTTCAGGGG
This sequence comes from Pholidichthys leucotaenia, assembly GCA_020510985.1. Classification (NCBI taxonomy): domain Eukaryota; kingdom Metazoa; phylum Chordata; class Actinopteri; order Cichliformes; family Pholidichthyidae; genus Pholidichthys; species Pholidichthys leucotaenia. The sequence goes on from CM035850.1 coordinate 42,953,884, forward strand.
GCCAGCCAAAGTCCCAGGGCCCACGAACGGTCTTGAGTTCAGGGGGCTGGCCAAAGTCCCAGGGCCAGCAGGCGGCCAGCCTTACAGCATCAGGCGGCCTGCCGGGGAGAAAGAGCCACCTGAATCGGGAACCCAGTCTTTCAGGCGGCTGGCCCGCATAGTTGAACCACCAGACCCGGAGGGATAGATGAGGCGGTGGCCTACCCACCGGAAGGCTGAGAGGTGGGTGGCCGGACTGAAGAAGGGGAACCCCTGCGGTTCCTGGTGGCAGGACCAGGCAGACCACGGAGGAGGAGAAAGGGAAACCCCAAGGACCTCTGGAAGGGAGGACAAGACCTCGGTGTCTCCAAGCTGGCCGGCCACACCCTTGGTGGTCCTGGCTTGGGACTGGAGCTCAGCTGCACCCACAGCAGACCTGGGCTGGGCCATGGCTGCATCCGTGGTGGTCCCGGCCTGGGACAACATAGCACCAGCGGTGACCCCAATCTGGGGCCTCATTGCTCCTGCGGTGAGCCCCGATTGGGCCAACGTTGCACCCACGATGGACCCCGACCAAGCCATGGTTGCACCCACGGTGGAGTCCAGCTGGACCCCTGCTGCACCCGTGGTGGGACTCGGCTGGGCCACTGCTGGCCCCAACGCCGCTTTAACTGTGGGCCAGTCGACCCGCATGGGCACCCGAGCCAGGAGGTGGTCAGCTACGGGCACCCTAGGCTGGAGCAGCGCACCCACAATGACCTCCTTGGCCGGGAAGGCTGGACTCACGGTGACCTCCAGCGGCGAGCCTGGATCCTCGGACTCGTCTGGTGGTGTTGAACTCTCTCTGGTGACCCTGGAAAAGGACTTAGATGGAAAGGAAGAAGGCTCAGGGTCACCGGCAGCGGCGGAGCCCAGCGAGGCAAGCTCAAATGCAGCGGTCGGCTGCGCCCAGCTCTCCTCACCAAGAGCTAGGCAAAAATGCTTAATAATTGAAAGGAGAAAAGCAAAGGAGAGCACTTGCCTTAGCTCAAGCTCCACCGCCATCCAGGACTCCGATGATCCGGGCGATGTGCTCACCAGCTCGGCCTCCTGGAGGTTCAGTTCGAGCGTAGACTCTACTGCGGTGGCTTCCGCAGCAGGCATGATGGTCTCTGCAGTCATCATTATTTTAGCCGTCGTGACCCACACTGGAGATTCCTCCGGTGTGGCGGCTGGTGTCTGGCTCACCGTTGCTGTGGAGGAAGAATCCTCCCGGACCTCTGGCTCCCCCCGGTCAGGACAGTCCAGCTCTGATGTACATTCAGGGGAGAAGGGAGAGAGCATGGAGAGGGCTGGTGAACCATTCTCAACAGCAGCAGGTGGGAAGAACTCAGGGGACTGCTTTCCCTGAGCTTCCCTACCAGGAATCAGGCAAGGCATTTCATCATTAATAAGAATAGAATGAAAATAAACTTGCCTGTTTTCCTGGATTAAGACGTTGGCTGCTGCTGTTGTTTGGGTGTCGTCACCAGTCAGTCCGGGAAAGGCGGTGCTTGGCCCCTCTGTAGACCGCTCGGGAGCCGCCCCTCTCACCACAGAAACGGGAGCCGCCGGTGAGGAAAATAAACGCCCCTCAGCCGTCTGCCAATACTCAGAAGAGGACCTCGCTGCGGACATAGAGAAGAATCTCGTGGACGCGACATGTGCGTGAGGATCTGCTGCAGGGGTCGCCGGGCTCGGTGTAACAAAGGAAGCAGTTGGCGGGGCAGGATTATTTCTCCGGGAATCCGGGGCCAGATGACGTCAACGCCACTGACCTGGGGGTGGCCACGTAGGAGTTGGAGATAACGTGGAGGAAAAGATGGCCGCCAACCAAAAAGAGCATCTCTGTTTTGGCTTGGTGCGCTACGCCCTTCTCACCAGGTCAGGAAACACCTGCTTGAGCGCGCAGACGGAGGATAGCAGCGCAGCATATTGAGGGTAGTTCCAGAGACCGTGATGAGCCCCCAGAATCCTCAATGCCCCATTTAGGCAGTCCAATTGTTCACCAGGGCCGGACGCATCCTTGGCGTCACACAGGAACTCCCGGATGCCCTCGGCTGCCCACTCCTTCTCTGCGCAGGGACGTCCGGCAGCCCATCCACTTCTGCCAGTGAGGAAACAGCTCATCGGGGACATCATGCTCCAGAGCAGGTAAGAAAAAACACAAAAGGTGACTAACATGTTTCTTCATCGCTGGGCTCTTTGTGGCGTTGGCATACTGTCATGTCCGCTGTGTAATAGCGCAGCAAACATATGAATTGATGCAAGCCCAAACGCAGGTGAAGTTTAACGTGTCTATTAACAAAGGAAAAATAAGGTACAAAGTGTCCATAACAACTGTCCAAATGATGAGTAGTATGATGAAGACGACTGGCTTCAAGCTCAACAGGCAAGCTCCACGCGCTCTCAGGGCGGAACTGGGCAGCGGACAGGAGAGGGCTGAAAAATAATAGAACAATAGACTTACATCATGTCGGAGCCACAAGGCTCTGGAAACACAACACTAGTAGTCCAGGGGAGAGCGAGCCAGATCATCCATGTAGACTGACTGATGGCAACACACTGAGTGTTTCCACTGCCGGCCAGAAATACCCCCAGATACTAACGAGCGGCAAGTGGAAACAGGTGCGTGGCAAACAGAGTAGATGAATCAGTATGCATGAGTGTCTGGTGTGTGTGTGTGTGTGTGTGTGTGTGTGTGTGGAGAACCCCAGGTGATGGCAATAGGCTGATAGGTGTCTGGCAGAGAGAGGTGAGAGGAGGGCTGTGGCTGAAGACTGACAGATGAACCAATAATCTGCCAGCTGAAAAAGATAATCAGAGGCTGAAGCCACAGGTCATGAAATGGGGCAGGAAACACCAGCCCCGTACATGACAGGAAAGGGATTTGTTTTTGCAGCACTGAGTTAGGGAGTCTAGTTTTTGGTCTATGTATTTTAGGTTTTGAGACAGGTAGAAGTTACGGCTTGGCATAGAGTGGGTGAACAGAAGTATGTCGCTATTGGAGTATCTGTAACGCCAGTCCACATTGTCTTCATCAGTGGGTGTTGCTTTGCAGCTGCTCCTTTGTCTTATGGAGTGTTTCCACCCAGTTAGATCAGAGATTTTGTTCCAATACATTCTACTGCAAATCCATCAACCATCCAGATCAGACCCTGGAACATAGATATGAGTGTAATATCCCCTTTACACAGAATCAGAATCAGAATCAGAATCAGCTTTATTGGCCAAGTATGCACAACACATACAAGGAATTTGACTTTGGCTAAAAACTTGCTCTCGTTGTTCAGGTGGAGGATTTAAATAAGATTTAAATAAGGATTCAATGACAACAGAGTATGTACAGTAAATTACAGTCTGTCCACGTTTCTATAAAAGGATGCAAATATATACAGGAATATATGCAGTTATTTACTCAGACTATACACACTTTGCAGAAATATATGAAAAAATATACAGTCATACAGTATTTCAATGTGAACTCTGATTCAGTGATATAATGTGAATGAAGTAAAAAGCAGTGTGAGAGTTATGTGCAATGTAAGAATGGATGAAAAGTCATGAGTACAGCAACAGGTAGGACTAGGTGAATGTTAGGAGTTCATCAGAGTGATGGCTTGAGGAAAGAAACTGTTCCTGTGACGGGTGGTTTTGACCTTCAGTGATCTGTAACGACGACCAGAAGATAGAAGTTCAAACAGTTTGTGGCCGGGGTGTGACGGGTCAGCACAGATGTTTCCCGCCCGTTTCCTGGTTATGGACCGATATAAGTTCTCAATGGAGGGTAGGTCAGTACCAATGATCATCTCCGCAGACTTAATGATCCGCTGCAGTCTGGTCTTGTCCTGTTTAGTGGCAGATCCAAACCAGACAGTGATGGAAAAGCAGAGGACAGATTGGATGATGGCGGTGTAGAAGACAACCAGCAGCTCCTGAGGCAAATCAAACTTCTTGAGCTGACGCAGAAAAAACAACCTCTGCTGGGCCTTTTTCCGGACAGTGTCTATATGGGAGGACCACTTCAGGTTCCGGGAGATTGTGGTACCCAGAAACTTGAAGGAGTCCACAGTGGACACTGTGCTGCTGAGGATGCTGAGTGGGGGGAATGAAGGAGGGTGTTGCCTGAAATCCACAGTCATCTCCACCGTTTTGGCTGGGTTAAGTTCAAGATGGTTCTGGCCGCACCAGAGGATCAGCTGCTCCACCTCCTGCCTGTATGCAGACTCATCACCATCCCGGATCAAACCGATGACTGTGGTGTCGTCCGCAAACTTCAGGAGCTTCACCGAAGGGTCCTCTGAGGTGCAGTCGTTGGAGTAGAGGGAGAAGAGCAGTGGGGAAAGGACACACCCTTGGGGGGCCCAGTACTAATTTTTCAGGAGCTGGATGTAAATCTCCCTAGCTTCACCTGTTGCCACCTGTCAGTCAGAAAGCTGGAGATCCACTGGCAGGTGGAGGGGGGCACCTTGAGCTGGAGAAGTTTCTGATGAAGAATGCCTGGGATGATGGTGTTGAACGCCGAGCTGAAGTCGACAAACAGGATCCTGGCGTACGTCCCTGGGGAGTCGAGGTGTTGCAGGATGTAGTGTAGCCCCATATTCACTGCATCATCCACTGACCTGTTTGACCGGTAGGCAAACTGCAGTGGGTCCATCAGGGGGCCTGTGACGACCTTCAGGTGGTTCAGCACCAATCTCTCCAAGGATTTCATGACCACAGAGGTCAAGGCAACAGGTCTGTAGTCGTTTAATCCTGTAACAGGGTTTCTTGGGAACTGAAATGATGATGGAGCATTTGAAGCAGGAAGGCACTTCACACAGCTCCAGTGATCTATTAAAGATCTGGGTGAAGATGGAGGCCAACTCGTTGGAGCAGACTCTCAGGCAGGACGGAGACTCACCATCAGGTCCTGCAGCCTTCTTGATCTTTTGTCTCTGAAAGACCCGGCGCACCTCCTCTTCACAGATCGTTAGTGCTGGTGGGAGGTCAGAGTGGAGGAGGGATGGAGTTCCTGGGGCTGCAGATAATCCTTTTGAGTGGGTGGGAGGTGAGAACTGTAGGTTCTTTTCAAACCTACAGTAAAAACTGTTTAGGTCGTTAGCCAGCTGGAGGTTTTCCACAGGGTGGGGGGATGGTCTCCTGTAGTTGGTGATATTCTGTAGGCCTCTCCAAACAGAAGCAGAGTTGTTGGCTCACAAGCCTCTGTTTCAGTTCCTGCTAAGATTACGCTCTGAGTGTGCTGATGAGGTTATACTTTGCTACTCAAATCAAATCACCCTTTACTGTCATTCAACTGTACAACCAATCATGTACAGTAGAACGAGATTGTGTTTTACCTATCTACTGTGTTAATCGCACACACCCCAAGTGTAGAATCAGAGGGCCGCTGCCATGCAAGGCTCCGCCACAAATTTCCCTCCTCCATTCCATTATTGCTGAGCACCAAGCTGGACGGCAGGAAGTTCCACTTTTATATGGTCTTCGGCATGACCCGGCCGGGATTTGAACCCCTGCCTTCCGGGTGTGGGGCGGATGCTCTACCAACTGAGCCACCACTCCGGTACTGAGCCACCACTATTTAGTGATCTCCGAGTTTTAACTCGGTCCAAAACACACACGGATCTCCCAAATGATCCCTTAGATCAGGGGTCAGCAACCTTTATCACTCAAAGAGCCATTTGGACCTGTTTCCCACAGAAAAGAAAACACTGGGAGCCACAAAACCCTTTTGACACTCAAAATGAAATCACACTGCACATACAGTTAGGCCCAAAAATATTTGGACAGTGACACAAGTTTTGTTATTTTAGCTGTTTACAAAAACATATTCAGGATACAATTACATAATCAATATGGGCTTAAAGTGCAGACTCTCAGCTGTAATTTGAGAGTATTCACATCCAAATTGGAGCAAGGGTTTAGGAATTACAGCTCTTTAATAAGTAGCCGCCTCTTTTTCAAGGGACCAAAAGTAATTGGACAATTGACTCAGAAGGCTGCAAAAAAAAAAATAAATAAAAAAATAAATAACAAGGCTGCATGGGCTCTTCCCTCGTTAACCTGTCATCAATTAAGCAGTTAAAAGGTCTGGAGTTGATTCCAGGTGTGGCGTTTGCATTTGGAAGCTGTTGCTGTGAACCCACAACATGCGGTCAAAGGAGCTCTCAATGGAGGTGAAACAGACCATCCTGAGGCTGAAAAAAAAAAAGAAGAAATCCATCAGAGAGATAGTAGAAATGTTAGGAGTGGCCAAATCAACAGTTTGGTACATTCTGAGAAAAAAAGAGTGCACTGGTGAGCTTGGGAACTCAAAAAGGCCTGGATGTCCATGGAAGGCATCAGTGGTGGATGATCGCAGAATCCTTTCCATGGTGAAGAACAACCCCTTCACAACATCCACTCAAGTGAAGAACACTCTCCAGGAAGTAGGTGTATCAGTATCTAAGTCTACCATAAAGAGAAGACTTCATGAGAGTAAATACAAAGGATTCACCACAAGGTGCAAACCATGAATCAGCCTCAAAAATAGAAAGGCCAGAATTGACTTTGCCAAAAAACACCTGAAGAAGCCAGCCCAGTTCTGGAACAGCATTCTTTGGACAGATGAGACTAAGATCAACCTGTACCAGAATGATGGGAAGAAGAAAGTTTGGAGAAGAATTGGAACAGCTCATGATCCAAAGCACACCACATCTTCTGTAAAACATGGTGGAGGCAGTGTGATGGCATGGGCATGCATGGTTTCCAATGGCACTGGGTCACTTGTGTTTATTGATGATGTGGCAAAAGACAGAAGCAGCCGGAAGAATTCTGAAGTGTATAGGGATATACTTTCTGCCCAGATTCAGCCAAATGCAGCAAAGTTGATTGGACGGTGCTTCACCAATGATCCAAAACATACTGCAAAAGCAACCCAGGAGTTTTTTAAAGCAACGAAGTGGAATATTCTGCAATGGCCGAGTCAATCACCAGATCTCAACCCAATCGAGCATGCATTTCAGCTGCTCAAGACAAAACTTAAGGCAGAAAGACCCACAAACAAGCAACAACTGCAAACAGCTGCAGTAAAGGCCTGGCAAAGCATCACAAAGGAGGAAACCCAGCGTTTGGTGATGTCCATGGGTTCCAGACTTCAGGCAGTCATTGCCTGCAAAGGATTCTCAACAAAATATTGAAAAGTAACATTTTACTTAGGGTTATGTTTAGTTGTCCAATTACTTTTGAGCCCCTGAAATGAGGAGCGTTTGTATAAAAATAGCTCCAATTCCTACATGTTTAATCATATATTTTTGTTCAACCCCTTGAATTAAACCTTAAAGTCTGCACTTCAATTCTGTTGTAGTTGTTTCATTTCAGATCCAATGTGGTGGCATGCAGAGCCCAAATCACGAAGATTGTGTCACTGTCCAAATATTTCTGGGCCTAACTGTAACACTTTTTTTGCCCTTTATGCTATGTATAAACAAACTATAATGTGTTGCGTTTATGAAATCAATGAACTCCTGCAGAGAAAATGAAATTACATTTCTGCATGCAACAAAAACATTTTGAACTCCGAAAAAAAAAAGAGACGTTGGATTGAAGGTTACTTTCAAGTAAAATACTCAGTATCTATTTGAGTCCTTCTTGCATTTATGAAAAAAACGCCATACTTAAATTATCCACCGGCAGCAAACCAAACATGCCGTCCTCTTCTGTGTGCCGTCCTTTTACTGGTGCATGCAGTCAGCTGTCAAACTGAACTCTGAACTCACAGAATCGTTTCCCAAACGATGTTTGCATTGCGATGATTGCAGAATGTAAATACTCCGAATTTATCATGTTGTGAGCTTGTTTGAACTCTCTCAAACTGGGGAAGTGAGACACTGTACCTTTCTGTAAATCTCTGGCAAGCACCGTCAACTTGCGCTCGAATGCCAAAACCTCCTCCAACATGTGCAGGGTGTGCGTCCTTTCCGCTGAAGAGCTGTGTTCAGCGTGTTCAGGTGCGCTGTCATGTCTACCATGAAGTGCAGCTTTTCCAGCCACTCTGGCTGTTCCAGCTCAGGAAAGCTGAGCCCTTTGCTGCTCAGGAAAGTTTTCACTTCTTCCAGACACGCAGCAAAGCGTTTTCTGGACAGTCACCGGACTTTGTTGTGCAGCAGATCAGAATATGAGCTTTCCAGCTCGTCCACAAACAAACGGAACTGACGGTGATTAAACTTTAACACGTTTTATTTAGAATTTACAAGATCACCATAATCTTCAAAATTAGAATTACATGTTAAAAACTAGTGAACTAAAATAAGATACATTTTAATTAAATACTCATTATTTAATTTCCAAAGCCACAGGGAGCAGCAGAGGGATGAAAGAGCCGCATGCGGCTCTGGAGCCGCGGGTTGCCGACCCCTGCCTTAGATCAAAAATTGGTCCAACATCTCAAAGATCTCCATGCTGTGTTAATACTAGAAGTCCCAGACGTTGGCCCTCTTGTGGCCACTTGATGGTCCCCCTATGGGTTTTCTAGCCAAAAAGGCCAAATGGCCCCTCTTTGGGACTTCTATTAAGGGGCCCTAATAGGGTGTAGATACAAGGTGTAGTAGACTGTAGACTCCAGACAGGTTCCTGTTTGATGCCATCATGTGACTGAATTATTTCACTGTAAAAACTCCTGACTTCACCTCTGTGTCCTCTGACAGGGAGGAGATGACCATTAGGATCCTGCTGCTCTTCATCCTGACCACATTTGTCAGTTCCCACCTTCACTTTATCAGTGCAAGCACACCTGAACAGATCTGTTCCAGTTCTCAGGGTGTTTGCTGCTCTCTTTTCTTAATGTGACAGACCTCCTACCAGGCAGACAAGAACATCAACATCAGACTGGAATGAATGGACCGTCACCTCTAAACATGACAGACTGAACAGGAGGAATGACTAGAGCACCAGTTTATCTGTTGGAGGGGCGGCTGAGGAAAAAGTACCCAACATGTAAAATGAGTGATATAAAATCATGTGAATTCTTGTTCAACTTGAGTTTGAAAATAAGGAACTTTTGGAAAATGCAACCATATTTATTTCATTTAATTCGGAGATGGTTTGATGTGTCATATAGTGTAACTAAAACCCTTAAAATGTGTGATTAAGTTTTTCTAAACAATATTAATGTAAACTCATTTTGAGATCATGTCTAACCATATTAACTATCAGTACTCACTAGATCCAACTCAAGAAGTTATTTCATTAAATTATCTTGCTATGTGTGCAAGATGATTTAAGTATGCATTTAAAAGTAACAAACTACTTTTCCAAGTAACTAGTTACTTTAATAATGCAGTAATTGGTAAAGTAACTCAGTTACTTTTCAAAAGAAGTAACTAGTAACTGTAATTATTTACTATTTTTCAGTAACTTTCCCAACACTGGAGGTGTCACCTGCGATGTTGATGGCTCTGTGGCTGAGGTAGATGCCTGTGAGGGAGGGCAGACAATTATCAGTGACTGAGTGAGTAATCTTACTGTTAGTGAAGAGAGGAGGAGCTGCCACCTCTTTAATGGTGGCTGCAGATGAATGTTAAATTAGGTGAATAGTTGTAGCAGGTTTGGTGACCCCAAAGCTGTGTTTTTCAACTAGGGTGCCCCGGTTTGTTCAGGTTTCTGTGGGAAATTATATAATTTCACTTGTAAATTGCCCCCCCCCCTCCAAAAAAAAAAGCAAATAATTTGCATTGTTGTTTCACAATCACATGCTATCTAGTAGAAGCTACTCACTAATCATTACACATGACAGTTTTATTAATGTACTAATAATAAAGAAGACAAAGTGGTAATTTGCATGCCATGGATTTTATTGATATTTTTGAAAAGAAATTTTATTACCTTTATTTAACCAGGTAAGATCCCATTGAGATTAAAAACCTCTTTCCTGGGCAAGACTAGCAGCATCACATAAAAACACAAGGTTACAGTTAAAACAACAAAATAATAAAAACCATGACAAGGTACGTATAATAATTACAAAGTGCAAATGGATTACTAAAAAGAAATACAAATAATGGAATCTGTTATGTCTGAGTTTGGAGCTGGAAGGACGAGGCCAGGTGTCGAACAGAGCACACGCTTATTAATGATTGGCACAGGCGCACCACACACGGCCGCCAGGCAGAGGAGATGGCCAAGAGGCCGTCCCTCCTGCCTGCAGCCCTTTTATAGACACAGGTGGTGGTGGAACTGGAACCCCGAGCCACCACACCGTGCCTCACAAATAAGAGCATAAAACATACATATGTGAACCATATAAATAACTATATAACATTCTCCCTCCCCCTTACAAAAGTCCAAAACACACACAATTCAGACCCACCCCAATTTAGGACCTGAATCGTGCACTAACATAACATAAAATGGTGTACTAAAATTGGCCTAACACATTCACACCCAAAACAACTAAAATTAGGGTGGACAGGTGGACTGCCGTCCCACCCCACATGGCAAAGCGGATTATTCTGCCGCTTACACTAAAAAGCCCATCTGCAAACAAAAATGCCACCATGTTTCCTAAACTAAAATAAAATACACAAATTAATCCCCAAAACTACATACACAGAAACAACAAATTACTCAGAACACATGCATAACAGTTAACTTATAATACACATGGCAGGAGAAAATGACCGCGTGGGCCCCTTGGACCGTCCTTTCCTTAGTCCGCCCCTGGAGGTGGCCTGCCTCCCGGGCAGCAGCTGGTTGCCCTGGGCGGCCCTAGCTTTGAGATTCTGCCATCACCGGAGTAAAGGTATCACCATTACAGAGTAAACTAGTTTGAAAATGAGGCTCGCTCACCTGGAGAGAGGAGGACCGGGAACTCTTCACCTGAATCGGGATTTCGGAGTTATTTACCCACGGTTTCCTGCCACGGATGTGCTGACAAGGCTAACAAGCTAGCAACGGAAACACCCATCATCTTGTGAGTTTTGGAGGCTGAAGACAACATTTTCAGGTGAGCCCCCCGTCGGATAACGTAAACCTAAGTATGATGTTATTTTGGGAATTTCCACAGCAGGTTGAACACAGCTGCAGAAGTTTTAAAGGCAACTTAGCCTGTCTGCATCTCACTCAGAAGAGGAATTCATGTCTGTTCACGTGTTTACATTGAGTTATAATGTATCGTGCCACGTGAAAAATTCGCCCGTTCGCATTTGGTGTGAACGCACCTTTAGAGTTGACAAAGAGCATGAGTTTAGTCTTGTCTGCATTGAGATACTTTTTCTCTCATTGAGAGAAATAGGAACAATCCCCACATTGTTCATTGCTCAGGGGCTTTTAACGTGAGTGGGCAAAATTGAATTTTTTTTTTTTAAAGTTAAAGAATGAGCCCACAATGGTCACAAATTGAGTTTTTTTTTTGTTTTTTTTTTCTTCTCCAGTGTGGATCCGTTGTTTCTTCAGGTTTGTTTTACTCCTGAAGTACTTTCCACAGTGCTCACAGGGAAAGGGCTTTTCTCCAGTGTGGATCCGTTGACGCTGCCGGTCCACTAGCTGTCTGAAGCGCTTTCCACAGTAGTCACAAGGACATGGCTTTTCTCCAGTGTGGATACACTGATGGACCTTGAACACGCAAGCCTTTCTGAAGCATTTCCCACACTGTTCACACAGAAAGGTTTTGTTGGTTTTGTCTCCAGTGCATTGACCCAGCTTTTTGTCACCGACACCATCCTGGCCCACTTCAGGTCTTGCTGAGATTGTGAAGGTCTCATCTGATCATAGAAAAACAGATGGACAGTATGGATTATGACAGAGACCACATAATTCATATCAAATGGTTCTGTGTAGGGCTGTGCGATGTGACCAAAATTTCATATCACCATATAAGTAATCTTATTTGATGATAACTATATACATCACGATATACATTTCTGGTAAATTCTATAGTTAATATACAATAACCAATAAAAGGACGATCTCTTTTTCTACATTTTAAGTTACATACTGAAACAAATCAATTGTACAAATTCATCCGTCATTAACTTTATGCACTTTTCCCCTCTTAATTTTGCAGTGTTGTTATAAAATTGTTTTTTAAAGTGCATTTGAGATGACTTCAACTTTATTCATTACTGTAATGTCGGGGCTGTGATAAGGGGGGCAGATTCTCCCGGCATGCTTTGCACCGCGGAGGATTCAAAGACTTATTATTCTTGTGTTCTAAGCATATTGTTGTGTCATAACTGTCGTATAAGACCAATTTGTCATACACCAAGATGATGTATTATTGTGCGATGAGGGTGGTGGCTCCACCTTTCCGGTTCCACCGCCTCCCTGGGTATAAAAGACCAATGCGGAAGCAGCACGGTCTTTTTTGACCTTCGCCTCTGCCTGTACGGGAGCGCCTTGTGTCTGTGAGTCACCAGTAAAGTTGAGTTCTATTGCACCTCCGGCCTCGTCATTGGATTACAGATTATGGACATAACATTTGGCGACGAGGATAAAAGTATGGATAAAGGTATTTCGGACATTCGGACATTTCTGGAGCTTCCTGGCGAGCCGCCTGTGCCATGGGAGAGGTGGTTTGCCGCATTTGAGAATTATCTGGTGGCATTGAACCTCAGTGAGTTGGAGAAATTGCGTGCGCAAGCAATACTGGTCCATAATCTCGGCATGGAGGGACAGTGCATTCTTAGCACATTGGGAGTGAGCGACAGTTTTGAGGACGTGGTTGGGCTAATGGTGCGCTACTTTCGCGCCCCGGAAAACGTCATAGTCCGGAGGATCCAGTTCTGACAGCGCCACCAGTGGGCTGGAGAGTCAGTGCAGCGGTATGTTGCTGACCTGCGCCAACTGGCTGGGGGTTGCCAGTTTGGGACCTTAGAGGAAGAAATTGTCTGCGATCAGTTGGCAGAGCACACGCTGGGTGCAGCAGCGTGGTCAAGACTCCTTACTCATTCCGGTGAGCTGACGTTGGCCAAAGCGGTGGAGATAACCCAGCAGTTTGAAGCAGTGGATAAACTGTCACGGGACCTTGGTGAGAGAACAGCATTGGGGAAACCCAACTCACAATCAGCGGCGCAGGCTGTAGACCCAGATAGCAATGACAGCATGGAAGACAAAGAAGAATTCGCTACCTCTATAAAAATTAGGTCCGCCCCAGGGTCGCCAAAGAGTTTTGGCTGCGGGTCTCCCAAGCACCGGTACAAGACAAGAGAGTGTCCGGCAAAAGGCAAACGCAGTGGCAAGTGTGGGCTCCTAAATCATTTCGCCAGGGTCTGTAAAAGGTTTGAGCGAGGGGAGCAAAGACGTGAAGCGGATTCCCCCGCCACGACTCCTACGGTTATTCACACCGTATCCCCAAGCACAGAAGGCCATACATATGACAGTTACGTTGGATGGCGAGGACGTGCCATTGTTGGTGGACACGGGTGCAGTGAGATCCATGTTGAACTGGTCTACTGTGAAGAGTTATTTCCCCTACCATCATGTGAGAGGTCTGTCGATGCCATTTTATGGGTATGGCGGTAATAGGCTGTCCATCGTGGGTTCGCTGGAGCTGACGGCGATGTACAAGACAGCGGTGATGTCCAATATACCGTTTGTGGTGACCGTGAGTGGGTCGAATGTGATGGGCTGCGATCTGTTTTATGGACTGGGCTTCTCAATCTCCAGCAGCAGTGAAGAGGAATGGTCGGGCTGTGGTTTGTGGGACCGGCCGGTTCTGCGAGTGGTCGACGATGCGGTTTGGGATGATACATGGCCTAGTATTCTGGGAGATGGACAGGACAATTTCCACCCAGGACCATCAGGGCAGGGTTCCGGTGCCAGGGCCCACGTTACCCTGGGTGAGGGAACTGGGTGGCATAGTGGAACGCCTGTAATGGCAGGTGAGGCTGTGAAGATGACCCCCTCTGCTTCCAGGGTTTGGCCTGGAGATATCGAGAAGCATGGGGCTATTATGGCTACACCAACGTTTAAAATGAAAGAGAGCAGGGCAAGACTGGCTGGCACGGGATACAGATGTGCCACACAGGAACACTGCAGGCCGAGTCGGGCTTCGCGGAGGGTTGCCCGTGTGGTGCTGCCCGGTGAGGAGGCCCGATGGAGACATCTTGGACATGGGAAGTCGAGGCGAGTTCCTTTAAGAGTCGGTGACGTGGTTCAACCCAGAGAGGAGGCTAGGCTTAGAGGTGCCCATGGTAATAGGAAGCAACTTGAGGACCAGGGGCGGCTGAAGGTGGTGGCTGTTCGGGAGGACGGATACCTTCGGCTGTCAGATGACTCATAGAGACACCCCAACGAGCTGCGGCACGTTATCAAGGAGAAGGAGGTGTCGGGGCCCCGATGTGGATCATCTCCAGGGACAAAGAGACGAAGGAGCTCTGGGCGGGACCCGCCAGATGAGTCCCCTGGGGGATGGCTTCTCCATCGAGACTGTACAGTAGCAAGGAGCGATGGATTGGGTTAAAGGTGAATTGCCCGGGCTACGTAGTTGACATGTTTCTCGTAATGCACTGCTATAACAAGTGCCCATGTGAAAAAAAAAAATATTCATGTAATGTGTGTGTGTGTCACCATATTTAGGGGTGTGTATTACTGTGGGGTTTGCCTGGATTGGGGTGGTATAGTTGGGGATGTTATAGCGGTGTATGAAAGTGCATGTTGACTGGTTGTGTGTTTATTACATTGAATTTTTCTTTCTTCTTCTTATGTATATAAGTTCATGGGATTGTTTTGGTATTATATTAGGAACACAGCACTGTTTTATTTTATGGACCTTTAGTATCAAAGACGGCATAATAATCCGTCTGGCCATGAGGAGGTGGGACAGCAGTCCACCTGTCCCCCTCTAGTTTTAGTTGTTTGTGTGCATGGATAGGCCTGTCATGTGGTGATCCTCGTGGATCACCAAGAGACGCCAAAGAGTCCACCAGTGAGTTTGGCAATGATGTTAATTTATTTACACACGTGACAAGACAAGACTATGAACCCCGCAGGGCAAAACACACATTTAACAAGACTTGGGCTCGTAGGGCTAACCCCAGCCACTACGAGCTAAACTATGACATGAGTTCAGATCACGAACCTGACATGAAGATCTGACGAAGTGTTAACCAACGTCTGGCAAGGAAGATTAGACGCTAATCCTGACAAGGAAGATTAGACGATACTCCTGCGTCATACCGTCGCTAGTGCTGAGTTTATAAAGGCCAAGCACTAACGAACGGCAATGACATACAGCTGGCCAGCCTTGACAGGCGGAAGCCCCACCGAGCACCTTCACAATAAGAGCCCGGTGAGGCCAGAATACAGCCCGCAGCTGTCAAGGCCGGCAGCGAGCTGGACATGGCCCGAGCGCTAACAGAACCAGCGCTCGGGTCGTAACAAGGCCTACTTTATTTGTTTGTTAGAGTGTGACTCGGGTATCAAATTTGGGAGGGCCTAATTAGTGTGCATGTGTTTTGGACTTTTCTAAAGGGGGGGGGGATGTCATATACCAATATGGTGTATTATTGTGTGATGAGGGTGGTGGCTCCACCTTTCCGGTTCCGCCGCCACCCTTGGTATAAAAGACCAATGCGGAAGAGGCACGGTCTCTTTTGACATTTCGCCTCTGCTTGTATGGGAGCACCTTGTGTCTGTGAGTCACCAATAAAGTTGAGTTCTATTGCACCTCCGGCCTCGTCATTGGATTACAGATTATGGACATAACACAGTTGTGATAGCGTTGTTTTCCCTTTGTGTGAGAGATTATGTGTCTGTGTCACCCTGGGTGGTGGGCCAGGTGTGTTTTTTGTGTCATTGATTGATCTGCATTGGAAGACTACGCCATTTTTTTTTAAATATAGTCTTCTCTATTTTTGGTAAATCTGAGAAAACTTGCTGGCAGCCTCGGTCTGCTGGCATTTTTTTTTATAAACTTACATTTTTATTGTCAGTCCTCTCCGGCATCTCTCACAACAACTTTAGCTGACGAACCAATCAGGTTGTGGTAGGTGACTACATACACCAATCACGTTCAACTTAATCAGGACCCCTTCCCCCTCCAGGATAAAAAGAAAAATCAAAATGCAGCAGATCTGACATGAATATTAATTTTCAAGAATTTAACTAGCTTACAAAAAACCATGCATTGATTGATGAAAGACAACCAGAAAAGTGCAAAATTATAGAGTATAATATACTGTATTTATAAGCCTTGATTTATTACCTTACAGATTATCACATACATTTTCATGTTTATTCTGTGAACAAAATATATACCATTAAGAACAATGTATCACAACATCCTTAGGAAATTTGATATTTATTCATAATATACTATTACACTAGCACCACTTCTTCTATTTAGATCTGATCAGAATGTTAAAATAGGTTGTCCCACCCTTATGTCTAATGCTCAATTTCTTGCTTTGGTAAGGGCCTATCTTTACTTATAACATGTCAGTTATGTCAAGTCAGACGCGTGCTTTCATTAGCTAGCGTGAATATCAGGGATGGGTATGGAGTGCTCTATGCATGTTACGAACTCTTTAGAAAATATTCAGTTTTCAGACAGGAGTTAAAAAAAATTGTGCAATGTTCAATAGAGTAGGTAAATCTTGACACAAAGGAAGAAAAAGTATTGTGGGGGAACGCAAAAGTATTGCGAGGTAACGCAAAAGTAACCACCCAAAAAAAATTCTCACCATGACCCTTAGGGGGCTCCGTACAAAATAGCTGAAAAAGAAATAGAAAAATATAATTTGCATAATACCCACCCTTGTAGACCCAAACGTATAGTGAGGGTGTGCTGGGAATGTCTGGCTGAGGCCCCTGTCCGGGAGGTCTTCAACTCCCACCTCCGGAAGAACTTCAACCACATTCCGAGGGAGTCTGGAGACATGGAGTCTGAATGGGTCATGTTCTCCAAGTCTATTGTTGAAGCAGCGGCCCAGAGCTGCAGCCGCAAGGTTGTTGGGGCATCTCGTGGTGGCAACCCCCAAACCAAGTGGTGGACACCAGTGGTGAGGCGGGCCATTAAACTGAAGAAGGAGTCCTACCAAGCTTGGTTGGCTTGTGGGACTCCCGAAGCAGCTGAGGTGTACTGGCAGGCCAAGCGGAGTGCAGCTCGGGTGGTTGCTGAAGCAAAAACTTGGGTGTGGGAGGAGTTCGGTGAGGCCATGGAACAAGACTTTCAGTTGGCCTCGAAGAGATTCTGGCAAACTGTGTGGTGGCTCAGGAGTGGGAAACAGCTCTCTGTCCACACTGTGTATGGTGTGGATGGGGCGCTGTTGACTTCAACTGGGGATATCGTCGGGCGGTGGAAGGAATACTTTGAGGATCTCCTCAATCCCACTAATACGCCTTCCACAGAGGAAGCAGGGCTTGTGGACGAGGGGGATGACTCGCCTATCACACGGGCTGAGGTTGCCGAGGTGGTTAAAAATCTCTTTGGTGGCCGGGCCCCGGGGGTGGACAAGATTCGCCCTGAGTACCTCAAGGCCCTGGATGTTGTAGGGCTGTCATGGTTGACACACCTCTGCAACATTGCGTGGAGGTCAGGGGCAGTGCCTTTGGCATGGCAAACCGGGGTGGTGGCTCCTCTCTTCAAAAAAGGGGACCGTAAGGTGTGCTCTAACTTCAGAGGGATCACACTCCTCAGCCTCCCTGGGAAGGTCTATGCCAGGGTACTAGAGAGGAGAGTCCGGCCGTTGGTCGAACCTCAGATTCCGGAGGAGCAATGTGGTTTTCGTCCTGGCTGTGGCACATCGGACAAGCTCTTTACCCTCTCGAGAATTCTCAAGGGTTCATGGGAGTTTGCCCAACCAGTTTACATGTGTTTTGTGGACTTGGAGAAGGCATTCTACCGCGTCCATCGTGGTTTTTTGTGTGGGGTGCTTCGGGAGTATGGGGTATTGGGCTTGTTGTTATGAACTATTTGGTCTCTGTACGACCGTTGTGAGAGTTTGGTTCGTATTGCCAACACTCGATCCGACTCATTCCCAGTGAGAGTTGAACCCCGCCAGGGCTGCCCTTTGTCACGATCCTGTTCATAATCTTTATAGACAGGTTTCTAGGCACAGCCAGGGAACGGAGGGTGTCATTCTTGGTGACCACAGGATCTCATCTCTGTTGTTTGCAGATGATATTGTCCTGCTGGCTTCATCCAACAATGACCTACTGTTCTTGCTGGGATGGTTTGCCACTGAGTGTGAAGTAGCTGGGATGAGAATCAACACCTCCAAGTCTGAGTCCGTGGCCCTCAGCCGGAAAAAGGTGGATTGTCCTCTCTGGGTTGGGGACAGGCTCCTATCCCAAGTAGAGGAGTCTAAGTATCTTGGGGTCTTATTCACAAGTGAGGGGAGAATGGAGCGAGAGATTGACAGATGGAACGGAGCAGCATCTGCAGTAATGCGGACGTTGTACCGGTCTGTTGTGGTGAAGAGGGAGCTGAGTTCTAAGCCAAAGCTATTGATCAACCAGTCAATCTATGTTCCTACTCTCACCTATGGTCACAAGCTTTGGGTAATGACCGAAAGAACGAGATCGCGGATACAAGCGGCTGAAATGAGCTTTCTCCGTAGGACTCACCCTCAGAGATAGGGTGAGGAGCTCAGTCATCTGGGAGAGGCACAGAGTAGAACCGCTGCTCCTCCACATTGAAAGGAGCCAGTTGAGGTGGTATGGGCATCTGATCAGGATGCCTCCTGGACGCCTCCCACTTGAGGTGTTTTGGGCACGTCCCACTGGCAGGAGACCCTGGGGTAGACCCAGGACTCGCTGGAGTGACTATGTCTCCCAGCTGGTCTGGGAATGCCTTGGTATCCTCTCTGAAGAGCTGGAGCAGGTGGCTGGGGAGAGGGAAGTCTGGGCTTCTCTGCTTGAACTGCTGCCTCTGTGACCCGGACCTCCGGAAAAGTGGCAGAAGATGGATGGATGGATGGATAATACCCTCCCTTCAGATGTGTCAGTTAACATAGGCTATCATAGACAATGGTACATGCAGTATGCTAATACCAGAAATATTGAAAGAGCCCAAGAAATGACACAAAAATCAGTACACACAAGTGATGGTAAGTATTAATTTTTAATCTGATGAAATCATTCTGAACTGATCATGTACATTAATGAGTGTAAACATTAATAGTCAATTTAAAAGGTCACTTGCGCGAAAAAAAATTGTTTAAAGTGAGGAGGAGTTTGCGCAACACATCAACCTCACTCTCTCTCTCCACCAACCTCGTGGGCATATAAGGGGCTGTGAGTAGAGGGACGATCTCTTTCTCCTTACCTCTGCCAGCAGTTGCATGCACGATAGGTGCACTGAGATCAGCTTAATAATACAGAAGTGTTCAGCTCCACTCCTGGCATCATCCTTGTCTATGAGTGACGACATAACATTTGGCGACGAGAAGCAAACACATTGAGGCATGTGGAACACCTATTCGGCCATTCCTGGAGCTCCCGGGGGAACCGCCTGTACCGTGGCCTCAGTGGTACGAGGCTTTGGTTGCGTCGGACCTGGGACCAATGGAGAAGCTGAGGGCTCGTGCGTTGTTGATACACAACTTAGGAATGGAGGGACAGAGAATTTTGGGCATGCTTGGAGATGCGGACAATTATGAATAAGTGGTCGAGTTAATGGCCCGCCATTTTAGGGCGCCAGACAACGTCATCAGATGGATTAAGTTCAGACAGCGCCGCCAACAGGTAGGTGAACCAACCCAGCGGTTCATGTCAGACTTAAAGCAGTTGGCCGCTGAGTGCTGGTTCGGGCCGTTGGAGGAAGACATGGTTTGCGACCAGTTGGCGGAACACACCAACTGCGCTGTGGTCCGCTCCAAGCTGCTCTCCTTCCCTGGTGAGTTGACGCTGACTGGGACTGTCGAGTTGGCGCTACAGCTGGAAGCGGCGGACAAGCTAATTCGGGAGCTAAGCAAGCACCGGGAGTTCGGGGTTTGGGACAATGCTGTGTGGCATGAACAGTTGCTGGGCATTCCGGAAAGTGGACAGGCCATGTCGTGCTCAGGGTCACCGCAGTAGATCCCCTGTGCCAATGTCCGAGAAGCCCTGGATGTGGGCGCTGGGCTGCGACGGCGAGCAATGCCCAAATGATGGTCTCAGGCATTCCTGGAGCACAGCCATGGAGGACTGGTGAACACGGGACCACAGAGGCAGGGTCAGCAGTGCATCTACAAGCGGTCGGGGCAGGACCGAATGGTGCTGGAGGGGCGAGTGCCAGACGGAAACACTGCAGGCCATGCAAGGCCCCGCTTGGAGTCATGGACTGAGTTCAGGCCCGGGCGGAGGCGAGGTCCAGGCGGGTGAGGGAAAAGCGGAAGATGGAGCGGTACCAGGGTCTGCTGCAGGTGATGGATGTGCTGCATGATGGTTATCTTCTGCTGTCGGATGGCTTGTGGCGCCATCCTAATGAGCTACGGCATGCCCCGAGGAAGACAGAAGGGCATGGCCCCAGATAGATGGAGAGCTCGGAGGTGTGAAGGAGAAGACGCTTCAAGGCTGAGGTGACCAGCTGTGGTCCGGGAAGCGGACTGCCTCCAGGGGCGGACTGATGGTGAAGGGTCTGGGGGGGGGGGCACGGGTCATCCTCCCTGAGTCATGGACGTGTTCCAACTGTTAAATTTTGTTCTGTGTTAATAGTTTTGGGGATTGTTTTAATATTTTATATTATGTAGGAGACACGGCAGTAGTTTTTTTTACTGGACTTCTATAGCATTGGCGGCAGAATAACCCACCTCGCCGTGTGGGGGGTAGGATGGCAGTCTACCCATCCTCCTAATTGTAGTTGTTTTGTGTGAATGTCATAGGCCCCTTTTGGTGATTTTGGTTTGATTATGTTTAGTGGATGATTCAGGTTCCAAATTGGGGTGGGCTGATTGTGTGTGTGTTTGGATTTTTCTTACGGGGGGGGGGGGGGGAGATATTATGTAGTTATTGTTCATATCGTATATGGTTATACTGTTGGAGCTCTTATTTGTGTGGCATGGGGTGGTGGCTCTGCCTTCCGGTTCTGCCAACCCCGTGGTCATATAAGGTGCTGCGGGTAGAGGGACGCACTCTTCCATCTTACCTCTGCCAGCGGCTGCGTGCATGGCAGGTGCACTGAGATTAGCTTAATAATAAAGAAGTGTTCAGCTCCACTCCTGGCATCATCCTTGTCTTCGAGTTAGGACATAACACAGACATCACTCATGCACCTGACGTCACACCCGTGCTGCCTGTAGTGGATATAAAAAGTCTACACACCCCTGTTCAAATGCCAGGTTTTTGTGATCTGAAAAAAGAGCAAGATAAATCATTTCAAAACTTTTTCCACCATTAATGTGACCTATAACCTCTACAACCCAATTGAAAAACAAACAAATCTTTTAAGGGGAAAAATAAAAAATAAAAAACTTACAATAACCTGGTTGCATAAATATGCACACCCTATTATAACTGGGGATGTGGCTGTGTTCAGAATTAACCAGTCACATTCAAACGCATGTTAAATGGGAGCCAGCACACGCCTGACATCATTTAAAAGTAGCTCTGATTAGCCCCTCAAAAAGTCCAGCTGTTCACGTTGGCTTTTCTTGACATTTTTGTCTTCACAGCTTACAGCACAAGCCATGGTCCGCAGAGAGCTTCTAAAGCATCAGAGAGAACTCATTGTTCAAAGGTATCAGTCAGGAGAAGGGTACAAAAGAATTTCCAAGGCATTAAATATACCATGGAACACAGTGAAGACAGTCGTCACTCGTCTTTAAGTGGAGAAAATATGGCACAACAGTGACATTACCAAGAACTGGACGTCCCTCCAAAACTGATGAAAAGACTAGAAGAAAACTGGTTAGGGAGGCTGCTAAGAGGCTGACAGCAACATTGAAGGAGCTGCAGGAATTTCTGGCAAGTACTGGCTGTTTAGTACATGTGACAACAATCTCCCGTCTAGGGTGGCAAGACAGAAGTTTTATCTTACGAAGAAAAACATCCAAGCCCAGCTACATTTTGCAAAAACTCATTTGAAATCTCCCAAACGTATGTGGGAAAATGCGTTATGGTCCAATGAAACCATGGTTGAACTTTGTGGCCACAATTCCAAAAGGTATATTTGGTGCAAACACAACACTGCTCATCACCAAAAGAACACCATACCTACAGTGAAGCATGGTGGTGGCAGCATCATGCTTTGGGACTGTTTTTCTTCAGCTGGAACTGGGGCCTTAGTCAAGGTGGAGGAATTATGAACAGTTCCAAATACCAGTCAGTGTTGGCACAAAACTTTCAGGCTTCTGCTAGAAAGCTGAAGATGAAGAGGAACTTCATCTTTCAGCACGACAATGACCCAAAGCACACATCCAAATCAACAAAAGAATGGCTTCACCAGAAGATTAAGGTTTGGGAATGGCCCAGTCCAGACCTGAATCCGACTGAACAGCTGTGGGGTGATCTGAAGAGGGTTGTGCACAGGAGATGCCCTTGTAATCTGACAAGATTTGGAGCATTTTTGCAAAGAAGAGTGGGCAAATATTTCCACATCAAGATGTGCCACGCTGATAGACTCCTATCCAAAAACACTGAGTGCTGTAATAAAAGCCAAAGATGCTGCAACAAAGTATTAGTTTAAGAGTGTGTATATTTATGCTACCAGGTTGTTGTAAGTTTTTTATTTTTCCCCTTAAAAGATTTCAGTTTGTTTTTCATGGTGGAAAAAGTTTTGAAATGATTTATCTTGGTCTCA
The DNA here is from genome assembly GCA_020510985.1 of Pholidichthys leucotaenia. Lineage (NCBI taxonomy): Eukaryota > Metazoa > Chordata > Actinopteri > Cichliformes > Pholidichthyidae > Pholidichthys > Pholidichthys leucotaenia. Next base: position 42,976,577 of record CM035850.1, read on the forward strand.
TTTTTTTACTTCACAAAAACCTGGCATTTGAACAGGGGTGTGTAGACTTTTTATATCCACTGTATCTGCTAGTATTTCATACCTAACAGGGATGTGTCCCGATATAAACAATAAAGTTTCATATGAAACGGTAGACATTTTTTATCGTTACCGATACACAGTATATCCTCTTATCGCACAGCCCTACTTGTGTGTTGTGATAAAAGTAGGTCACTAATTAACTAAGACTTATGATGCAGAGTGGTGTATAGGGGCGGTGCCTATCTCCGATTCTCTGACGCTAGGCTACACAGTTACTGTAAATAGTGAAAGCTACAGTGGGAGGTCAGTCCTCTGGCAGCTCTATGTGTTTACTTTCCCCCATTCTATTATGCTGAGCACCAAGCTAGAAAGCGGAAAGTGCCATTTTTATATGGTCTTTGGTATGACCCGGCTGGGGCGTGAACCCACAACCTCCCGGCTGTGGGGCGGATGCTCTACCACTTGGCCACCACTCCGGTATGATGCACAGTGGGAACCAACATTATCAGTCACATATCATTCAAGAAGGAAAAAAAGGGTCATTTTAAAGCATAACAATAGCTTTTATTGAATCAAGACAATTTTTACAAAACATCTTTTTAATCAAGAAATATGTCTTTGCAAACTACAACTTTGCATGAAGATTGTTTGAATTACTTTTCTTAAAAACATCTTTTTACTTCTGGATTAGTTTATAAAACGTGACATTTAGACACCCTAAACCACACTACGTTAAAAAGTGCAGCTGATGTCATTAAAAAACACACAGGTCCCTGTTCTCACTCTGGAACACCACTTTCCAACTCAAGACTTTTTTTTTAAACAGCACTGCTTTTCATTGGAAAATAACACAAGAGCCACACTGGCACTTGGCAACATTTTGGCATTTTATGACAGGTCTGTAATTTAACACTTTACAGGTCATACACCGTACACTGTAATCACTGATTTGGGATACAGCATGCTTGCAAATAAGGAGCTAATGCATCCTAATTATATATACCAAATCAATTAATCAGCAAAAGCCCAGACTGCTGAAACATTAAAATTGGCTCAGTTGTATCTCGACACTCTTCTCTACATTCTGAAAAGAATCTTTCAGCCAGTTAAGAGACATTTGTTCTGTGCATTCAGGTCCAAAGTGTTCAAAAAGTCCGTCTCCTTTGCTTAGTTGCAAAGAGAAGTCAAACGAGAAACATCGTATAAGGTGACGTTTGGCATAAACATCTGATCGACACAAACTCAGTGATAAGACTTAGTGAAATGTAGTTCGGTAACAAAACCAGGGTCGCTCAAACAGACAAAGAAGGTTAGAATGTAATTAATACTGAAACTTTAAAATTATCTATAAAAGTTTAACAACAAAACTGTACAAACATAAAGCAACACATAAAAAAACATCTGCAAAAACCGATGCTTTGAAAAATATTAAAAATAAATCCAGTGAATATATCAACACAAGACAAATAAATAACCAGTGTACACATCTTGGAAGCTTTTTTTCTGATATAAACTCCTTTTAAAGTTTTCTAATATTCCCATTCATAACAAAACAAAAACAACATAATGCATAAATATAAAACCATCTTTTTTTATCTTTTAGGTCAAAAAAAGGACATAAATAAATACAAAATTACTAAAAAATGTTCTGATCATTAGTATACAGCAGGGAAAACAAGTATTGAACACGCCAACATTTTTCTCATTAAACACATTTCTGATGGAGTCATTGACTGAGATTTTCACCAGATATCAGTAACAACCCAAGAAATCCATACATACAAAGAAATCAAGGCAACTGTGTTCACAGAACAAGCTATATTTAATAAAGTGGAATGACACAGGGAATAAGTTCTAAACATGCTTAGTGAAATTCATTTAATATTTAGTAGAAAAGCCTTTGCTGGTAATAACAGCTTCCAGATGCTTCCTGTATGGAGAAACTAGGTGCAGGCATTGCTCAGGAGTGATTTCAGCCCATTCTTCCACACTGATGGGGGATGGGATGGCTTCCTAAATTCTGATGGATTTCAACTGGTTTCTTGGCTTCCTATGCCTTTTTGCACCTCTTCTTCTTCATGTGTTCAATACTTATATTCTGTGTCATTCCACTTTATTAAATATAACTTGTTTTGTGAACACAGTTGCCTTGATTTCTTTGTATGTATGGATTACTTGGCTTGTTACTGATATATGGTGAAAATCTCAGGTCAATGACTCCATCAGAAATGTGTTTAATGAGAAAAATGTTGACGTGTTCAGTACTTATTTTCCATGCTGTAAAAACTGATAATAATAAAAAAGGGAACTCTTCAGTCTTGCTGCTGCGTTTCTGTTTGTGTTCCATCTTTATTACATTTAAGAGGTCAGTCAGTTTTTTTCTTTAAAAGTGTCTACTTGAACTGCTCCGGGATTAAATTAATCTGCGAGTGGATACTAGTGGGCGGGCTGGAGATGCCCTCCGACCAATCAGACATGTTGGAATGTGGGGACGAGCTGGACCACTGGTCGGGGGAGCCCGGGGAGGGTGTTAGAAAGGGGTGGTCGGGCACCTGAAGCAGGTGGTTGGGCGTGTTGTCCATGGGGCCCGAATAGCTGTGCTGGGAGGGTGGGGTGAGGAACTGGGTGCTGAGGATCTGCGTCTCCTGTGGCATCACCGTGTGGATGGACATGGCATGGCCGGAGCCGCTGCCCTGCTGCATTTCAGAGCCAGTCAGCTCAATGTTTGGGAAACTCTGGTTGAGGGACTGCGCGGCCGTGGTGGAGTTGGAGTTCTGGTGCTGGAGCTGCCGCGAGTGAGCCTGCTGCAGCATATGTGTGGGTGAGCTGAGGTGGGTCGTCTGCATGTTCTGGTAGCCCATTATCTGAGACAGAGTGGCAGTGCTGACAGCGTGCAGAGTGCTCATCAAGTTGTGGGTCATAGGCGGTGCCTGGTTGAAGCTTCCCTGCTGGCCAACACCTGGGTGCATCCTGGAGACCCAGTCACACTGGCCACCTCTGCTGCCACCGATGGACGCTGTGCCCTGGCTGCTGGGGCTGGACACGGGCAGATGGGAGAGCCGTGGTGGGTTAGGATCAAAAGACATGCAACCCATGTCCTTACCCATGCTCATCTGCCCAGTGTGAGAATCCCCGTTGCTTTGCAGGTGATTTAGAGACATAGGTGGGGACTGCTGGAAGGGCGACGGCATGGGCGGCGAGGCCACATCAGACATGTAGCCATGTGGAGACTCCAGGGAATCAACGGGGGACAGGACCGCTGATGTGTCTAGCAAGTTATTCTTCCCATCCAGTGACTTTTTCTTCTTTACCTTGCTATCCTTGCCTCCGTCCTTCCCTCCCTTACCACCAGAGCTGAACTTCCGAACCTTCTTGGCGGAAAGGTTGGACTTCATGTTGCTGAGATAGTCACTGGGGGAGCAGAGAGGTGGAGAGAGGCTGGAGGTGCTGAGGGGGGCACTGTGTAGGCCAGGACTCCTGACCACGTTGTACTCGTCCAGAAGGCGCACAATGTCATGGTGCATGCGCTCCTGGGCGATATCTCTGGGCAGCTGGTCGAGGTGGTCAGTGATCTCCCGGTTGGCGAAGTGCTCCAGGAGAACTTTTGCCGTCTCGTAGCTTCCTTCGCGGGCAGCGAGAAAGAGTGGTGTCTCCTCCTGTTGGACAAACGAGCAAAAAAAAACAAAACAAAAAAGCAGTTGGTTAGTTCAGGGAGTCCAGCCAAACTGCTCCTACAGTCCTTGTAATCTGCTGATCTCATTTCGCATACCTTGTTATTTTGCATGTCCTTGTTGGCACCGTTCTTCAGCAGAACCACGGCAGCCTCTACGTTATTCACGGCCGCAGCCCAGTGAAGAGCAGATTTACCTGCACAGAGACAGTTCAAATTCAAAGCGTTTATTATCATGACCTCCTGCATAATGAGATGTCTTAGGATTGTCAGGAAGATCGTTTGATTAAGACTTAGCTACCAGAGTCATCGGTGGCATTAGCATCGGCGTGGCAATTGATAAGCTCTTCAACTATGCCCTCAATGGCCAAACGGGCTGCCAGAATCAGAGGTGTTGTTCCGTCATGCATGCGGGCATCGAGATCAGTGGCACGGTTTCGGATTAAGATCTGTAAAGGAAATAGATATGCTTTGTTAAATGATTTTACACTGCTGGACAACCTTTGTAAAAATGAAGAGGTGGCTCACCTGGAACACTCCCTGTGCATCCGCAGCCACGGCAGCGTGAAGCGGTGTGCGGCCCATGTTGTCCTGAACATTGGCATCGGCGCTGGACTCCAGGAGGCGTTTGGCAGCATCTGAGCGAGCGTAACGGGCGGCCAGGTGGAGGGCGGTCTCTCCCGTACGGTCGGTCTGGTTATGGAGGTTGGCACCCTGGTAGATGAAATCAGAAATGATTTCTGCGGATGGATCTTCCTCCTCTTCACTGTTACCAGTCTCCAGACCACCGCCACTGCAAGAGGCAATCATCAGGGGAGTAAAGCCATCTGAAAAAGGCAGAAAGGAGGAGATTGAGTTCCCAGTCATGTGTTACAATCATGAAGGATTTAGAAATGTTCCGTTTCCAGTGTACACACCTGGTCCTCGGACATTGACATCCATGCAGTCATTCTCCATCTCTCCCTGAGGAGGCGTAGGAGCAATGGATGGAATACGTAGGTCAGCAGCATCCAAGTGCTGCTGAGTCCATTTCCTCTGGTCAGCATGATCACCAAAGTCCAACATGACCTGCTCCTCAAACTGAAAGAGAGTAGGTGTTTCAAAATAATAGGCACAAAGAGTAGAACAGGGTCACCCTGTGGCCATAGGCATAAATCAAGGCAACTTGGAAAAAAAGAACTGCCCTCCCTATATCATCCTAACCCTTTCTACATTGTGTTATATAACTGAATAAAATGCATTTGACTCACCAAGGATGAAATCCTATCTAACCGACAGACAGCAATGTGTAATGGTCAACAGTGTCAAATCACCATATTTGAAATGTCAAATGGGTGTCCCACAAGGTTCCATACTTGGACCAATAATATTCTCCCTATACATAAATGATCTACCAAATGCATGCAGAAACATTCATATACAAATGTATGGAGATGACACGGTAATATTCACACCTGCAAAAAACACCCAAGAAGCAGTCTATATCCTAACAACAGCGATGACCCAAATTCATGACTGGCTGAATAACTCATGTCTCCTACTAAACACTAAAAAAACTGTTTGCATGATGTTCACCAAACAACGATCAAATATTACAAACTCAAACATTTTCTTAAAAGGGGAGGAGCTGCAACTAGTCGAGGAATTTAAGTACCTCGGTGTGATTTTAGACTTCTCACTAACCTTTAAAAAACTCATCAAAAAAATCTCAAACATAATCAAATTCAATGTAAGAAATTTTAAACAAATTAGGCCATCGCTGACAGTTAATGCAACCAAAATATTTCTGCATGCAATGATCTCCTTACACATCGACTATTGTTTTACCAACTGGTCACTCACCGGTGTAACCATAATCAAACCCACTGAATCTTTATACAAAAAAAGCAATACAAATCCTTGACAAGAAAGATCCTACATATCATTGCTGTAACATTTACAAAAAGTACAATCTTCTGTCTTTTGAAAATTATAAAACTCTCAAATTTTCCTGTTCATTTTATGAAATATTAAATGGCTATACACCACCCCCCTGGGAGAATATGTTAAACTGAGAACTGTCACTGGAACGACCACCAGAGCAATCACTAGAGGAGACTGTGAGGTCCCCCACAGATACACCACATTTGCTCAATCTGTGCTATCAGTGAGGGGCACCAAGATCTAGAATAACATGCCACCAACAATCAGAGAACGTACCACACTAAACACTTTTAAAATGCATTGTAAAAATTGGCTTTTAAACAACCAAAACTGTACCCATAACTAGTGGTTGCTCTGCGGCATATGCATATATACATATGCGCCTATGCGTCACACACATATGCCCCGCCTCTTGTTTGTTGCTGTCTGTTGTTGCTGTGAGGTGCCTGGGTGCATGTGTGTGTACGCATACGCAATAATTCACTTGTGTGACATTTGAATGTCTTATTTTGTAGCACCTTAACTCTTGCACTTTAGCTTATCCAATTTGTACAGTTTCATTGCAGTTGTTCTTCTCATGTATGATTGTTTGTGTGTTTTTATGACCCGCCGGGGGACTACAGATGCAAATTAGCAGTATTACTAAATCTGGCATACTTACATTTGTATTAATGTTCATTAGTATGTATTGTTCCTTTCAAATAAACATTAAACTTAATCCAACGCTAATTGCAAAAAAAATGTTTTCTCATAAATTTGCAATTTTTTTTCTCAGATTTGTTTTTTCTTGTAAATTTTCAAAAATTTTCTCTGAAATTTGTGACTTTTTTCCTCATAAATTAGCAACTTTTTTTTGTCGCACAACTAAAAAAAAAGTTTTTCTATTTCAATATGTGGTGTAAAGGTTTGGAACCGGTTATTAAGTGAGTCCAATTTCCAAACATTATTCAATTCAAAAAGAATTATGAAATAAACATTATTTTCACCAGACATGAGAAAAATGAAAGATGTTAACTGCAGTATGGGTATTACAATGTATTTTTCTGTTGTTAGGTTTGTGGTATATATTTTTTTCTGAATTTTTGTTATTGTATTTAAAATTTGAGAGCTTTTGGTTTAAAATGAGTCTGTGATTTAAGGGGTAGGACTAAATAAGTGTTGACTTCATCTTACTCTTTTTCGAGCATGTAGATTGTGATACATCTGAATGAAGAAAGATTGCAATTTATGTTCTATTTTTGCCTTGTGTTTTACTGATTTTACATTTACACGTTTGAAATAAAAAATATTCAATCAAAAAAACTCATACTGTTTTTTTCTTGTAAATTTTCAGCATTTCTTCTCAGACATTTGTGACTTTTTTCTTATAAATTTACATTTTCTCATAAATTTGCAACTCTTCTATATTTGTGTCTTATAAATTTGCAACTTTCCCCCCCACACATTTGCCACTTTTTTCTTGTAAATTTGCCACTTTTGTGACATAAATCTGCCTGTTTTTTTTTTTTTTTTTCCCCAAAAAAATTCTGGGGCAGATTTACTAAGGCAACGCAAAGTATGCAAATTAGACAGAGCGCCTAAGGGAGTTCAGGTTGTGACAGATTTTTGCCAGTAATCTACTAACAACACGCAAAATTATGAACACAGACATAGTCACTTCATTTCAATAATGGCCACCCATCCACCAAGAGCACCACAAAATTACGCACAGGCACACCTGATGAGGAAGCGGGTCATCAGCACAGGCACACCCAGTTCGGAGGAGCATAATATAGGAGTTGTTGTTTTTTTTAAGCCTTTGTTTGTTCCTTTGTTTAATATGTATAAATTAAGTATTTGTATATAATTACAAAAGGAGTACTCATGAATAAATTGATTATTGACCAACGTGTTTTTTTATTTTTAACACAAGAACCGTCAAGGGGCAGCATGGTGGCACAGTGGTTAGCACTGTGGCAGCGCAGCAAGAACGTCATGGGATCGATTCCACTCCTGACCATCGTGGGTTCGATCCCACCCCCGGACCGTCAGTGACCCTTCTCTGTGGAGTTTGCATGTTTTCCCCGTGTCTGCGTGGGTTTACTCCAGGTACTCCGGTTTCCTTCCACAGACCAAAGACATGCAGGTTAGGTTAACTGGCATCAACTGGGGATTCTAAATTGTCCTTAGGTACGAATGCGAGAGTGAATGGTTGTCTGTCTGTCTGTGTTGGCCCTGCGATGGACTGGCGATCTGTCTAGGGTGTACCCTGCCTCTCGCCCAAAGATGCTGGGGTAGGCTCCAGCCCCCCCCCCCCCCCGGTAGAAGATGGATGGATGGATGGATGGATGGATGAAGAACCATCAAGATGGTCTGATGGAGACTCTGGGGTTTTATTATGTGAATAACTTTGTTTTAACAAAATCTACACGTCTCCCAGTTCATGACTTATTATAAATATGTGCATTTTATGTTTTCTGAAGTCTGGAACGTAATAGAATTAAACACATGATTTCACTTATTCCTCGGACAGCCACAGCAGAGACTGCTGTCATTGTTACTACGATGCTGCAATTTGGGGGACGTTTATATGGATCTGTGCTCTTTTTTTTAAAATAATCTCATCGTTGTTTTCCTCCTATTGTGTATCTTGAACTGGGAGACAAATGGAGAGAAAGGGGAACTTAATTACCGTTTTATGCACAGTAAAAAAAATAGAAATATGGATAGAGAAAAAAAAAATAAAGAAAATTGACAATGTGGAAGAGCTTTTGTTTCAAGAGTGAGGGGGAGTCTGATGGATGGAGAGGAGAGGAAATTCCAGACTCCGAGTCTGAACCTCCACAGAAAAGAAAAAAAAAAGTCACTGTCTACTAACATATCTGTATGTCCACTGCAAGTAGGAAGGGCTAGCCTATTTTATGGATACAAATTCATTTAGTAGGCTATATATAAACAAATGAAATTTTAAAAAATCCTCTGCCGGCTGATGTCCAGTTCAGCACAACACCGATCTTTGTGAGATTGTTTCTTTTCATATAATCTGTTCTGTCATGCCAAATAAAGTAACACGCAGACAGAAGACTGTCTCCTCAGCCACACGCCCTCGGTTCTCACTGTGTCTCCTCCTGGCACCAACGATTGCTGTCATGTCAGGGGCAGATGAATTAACACATGCTTTTCTTGGGCGTTAAAGCCTGGCGCAAATAGCAGGAGCTTTACAACCGCAGGCCTTAGTAAATCACCTTGCGCCAGTCATTTAAATACTCTCCTCCCTCAAATATGCACTTTGACATGACAACTCCTACAAATACATATGCAATGAGGCCAGGCGCAAAATTAACATTGTCCACACCTTTCCATCGCTAACTTTGCCCTGCGCCCTTTAGTAAATCTCGACAGTAGCTTTGTAGCGCCAAAACAGGGTTTTGTGATGGCACAGCATATTAGTAAATTTGCCCCTTTGGGTCTTATGTCTTATAAATTTGCAGCCTTTATTCTTGTAAATTTGCATTTTTGTTGTTTTTGCCCTTTTTTCTTGTCAATTTGTAATGTTTTTTTCTCATAAATTTGTATCTTTTTCTTATAAAATTAGCAATTTTTTTCATAAATATGACTTTATTGTAAATTTGGATTCTTGTGAATATGTGACTATTTTCTCATAAATTGGGGTCTTTTTTCTTATAAATTTGGAACTTTTTCAACTTTTTCTAGCTAAATGTCCAGACTAAAATAACTTATAGTGTCCCCCTCAATATTTACTCTTGAGAAACTGTTCTGTTTACTGCCCCCCCACCCCAACAGTGAAATGATATCTCTGCCCATGACTGTGGTAACACAAAGAATCCAGAAAACTGTTGAGTTTTACCTTAAAGCGTCTGCAGTCTGAATCTTCATCACCCCATTCATTTTGATTGTCATCCATAAGGTTTATGTCAGAGTTTTTCATGGGTCTGTTCAAAAGAGAAGGCAGATTAGATCACCATGTCACATCTAAAGTCATGCGGATTACAAATGTAGACAACACCCCCCCACCACCACCACCGCTCCAGTCAATTATAACCAGTGGTGGGTAGATTAGCAGCCTTAGTGTCCTTACTTCAGTCCAACCGAATCCTCTCCCAGTGGCTCCCTTCGTTTCTTTTTGCTAGGTTCAGACACTTTAAATCCCTCAGGAAACCAGAGCTGGCCATGCTCACGTCGCCGTTTACGCGACACCAGAACACCGAGGCAGACGAAACCCAGAGCAGCCAAGCCCAGAAAAACAGCGTACATGGGGTAAAGCTCTGAATTGGATGGTCTTGGTCTCACACCTGGAATTAAAGATAATCATATGATATACATAACTTTGGATTTTAACCCGGTGGCCATTTATATATATAAAGAGGCGAAGCGTTTAAGGTAAGAAATGAAGCGGCATACTTGTAACTGCTTCGATATAGGGGACGTTGAGATTTCCACTGGAGGCCAAAGCTCCAAGGAAAGCAGCCACATCTGTGGCACTCTGGAAGCATTCGGTCGACTGCTGGTAACACTGACGGTTGTCAATCTCCAGGTACACTATAGACCTATTAGCAAAAACATTAATATCAGAATTATTTCTTTCATCCAGATATTTTTTTCCAGTAAATGAAATGCGATCTCTTTGTGGTAGGTACCCTTTGACTTGTAGAGGATCCAACTCTCTGCGTTTTCTTGACTTGACCATCGAGGACACACTCTCCTTCACCTGATCCAGAACGTTAGCTGGCATCGAAGCCCACTCGGGCCAGCCATCTGCAGAGCGCTTCAGCACATTATGCTTAACAAGGTCCTGTTCGTTTCCATAGTAAGGGAAGATCATGGGTTCTCCTTTGGCGTCACGGCGGAAAACCACATTGGTGTGGAGGACACTGCTGAGCTCTCTGAGAAACGACGAGGAACGATTTTTCAGCTGCTCTGGGGGGATGTGGACCACCAGTACCAAATGTCCATCGGCCAGCTTCTCTGGCATGTTATTGGCACAGTCCAGGCCATCCCATTCACATTCGGCATTGTTGCAGCCCTGGTCACAGTGACTGTCAGCATAGTGGTCCTTACAGTACTGATCGTACAGAGGACTGAAATCAAAATACAAGACTGAGTTAATAATCTGATGCAAGAACACAAATTTGGGGAAAATTCTGCATATTTCTGTGATACTTACTTGCACTGGCTTTCCTGTCCCTGGCAATCAAAGCCATCATAGAGACAACCAGGGCTGTTGCACTGGCCGTCACACTTGCCGTCGTTAAAGTAGCGCCAGCACTGCAGAGCAGCGGAGCAGTTTTGCCACGGGTCATCAAAATTAAGCGAGCAGTCTCCTCCATCCCAGCCGCAGGCGTGGTTGTTGCACAGCGAGTCGCAGATGTGGTTCCCTGCCCACTCGTCACACTGAGGGATCTCGCAGCTCACCTCCACCTCGGGAGGAGGGGTGATGTCCCGGCCGAACCCCCCGACGAAGGAGTAGTCAAGTATGTGACACAGCAGGCCATTGAAGTTGCTGGGGCAGCTACACTGGAAGAAGGGGTTATCTGGGGTGATGTGGCAAGTGCCGCCATTGTAACATGGGTTGGAGATACAGAGGCTGTCGGTGGGGGTTTGGCACTCGGGCCCAGTGAAGACTGGGGGACACAGGCAGCGCGGGCCTAAGTGGCCGGACACACATGTACCACCATTCCTGCAGTTCAGACTCCCACAGGAGCGAGAATCATATTCACAGGAGGACCCAGTGAAGCCCTGAAGTGACAAAAAGGAACAATTTATCAGTGTTATTACTGTTCCAGACGTGGTTATCAAAATAGGTGCAATAGCTGTACGTACAGGTGGACATTTGCAGATGAAACCATGTGGAGTGTTACTAGCGACAGCACATGTGCCCCCATTCCTGCAGGGTCTTCCTTTGCAGCCATCAAACACCTTATCACACCGCTGACCTGGAGTGCATAAGAGAAAATTATGTCAAATACCCTTGCCAAAAATTTGGACTCTTGCAATCAAATTTCTACCATACGCCCATCAGTACCTGTATACCCCGTACGGCACTCGCATCGGTAGCTGTTTGTGAGCTGGATGCAGTTGTAGGAGCCTCTGGGGTCACACGGGTCGGACAGACACTCGTTGACATCACCCTCACAGCGTTCGCCGACGTATCCGGGCGGGCACATGCACTGGTAGCCTCCGATGCGGTCAACGCACTTTCCATTGTTGAAGCACTTGGGCTCATTGGTAAGCGGGTCGGTGAACGGGCTGCAGTCGTCTAAATTGATCTCACAGTGGACACCTATGGGACAGAAATTGGTTTAAGAGAATGTGGACATTTCTTTTAGTCACCAATCTGATTGTTTAACAAATATATTTCTGCATGGATGTAAGTGCACAGCTACATACCTTGTGTTCCTCTGGGACACGAGCACTTGTATGTGTTGACGAGATCGATGCAGGTGCCTCCATTCTGGCAGGGCTGAGACTGGCATTCGTTGATTTCTTTGGAGCAGTTCACGCCGTGGTAACCTGGGACACACTGAGAAAGAAAAATAATGTTTTTTAAGTGATTACAGTTTGCACACTTTAAAGGTGACTTAACCATCTTTTCCACCTTTAGGGTAGAGTAGGTAGATTTGTTCTTGTTTAAATTTGAAGGTAAATAAAATGCAGCCTATAACATTTTATAATGCTAGTAATCTGACAGGTTTCTGCCTACTCAAGCTTTAAATCCTATTATCCTTTGAATCCTATATCATTTTTTTTTTAAATCAAGCTTTATATCCATCATAGCTCTACTTACCTCACAGCTGTAACCTCCCAGATAATCGGTGCACGTTGCTCCGTTCTGGCAGGGATTGGGTGAGCACTCGTCCACCTGTTCCTGGCAGTAGCTGCCAGTGTAGCCGGCCTGACAGCGGCAGTAATGAGTGTTTCCGGCATCCAGACACTGGCCCGAATTCCTGCACAGGTGAGTCACGTCGACACCTGCAGTCACAAAAAAAGACAGAATCCCAGAATCAATGGAACATAAGTTTGAGAAATTCGGTATTCAAAGCGATGATGAAGCATATTCTGGGACTCATCGTACCTTGCTGTTTGGCTGCCACCTCGCAGGACACACTTGGGATGTCACAATAGAGGCCAGTCCATCCAGTTTGACACTGGCAGGTGTAAGAGGGTCCCTGCTGCCAACATGAGCCTCCATTTTTACAAGGTGAAGAGTCACACCAGCGCACAAGGTTCTAAGAAGAAAAAAAACAAACAAACAAAACAATTATTTAACTGTATGAAAGTAGCAACAACCAGAGCTTAATTTGAGCTGGATCCTGCCGGAAACAAGATCCGGCGCCTCCCACATCGGGACCGGAACCTCTTCAGTGGGATCCCCCATCTCGTTTCACCATGAAAATATGTGTGTTCCCCCTTCCGCAGTATGTGGAACACCACGTGGTGTATGGGGGCGGCGCCTAGCTCCGTTTATCTGACCCTAGGCCACACAGCTACTGTAAGTAGTGAAAGGTACAGTGGGAGGTCAGTCCTCTGGTAGCTCTGTGCGTTAACTTTCCTTTCCCCATTCTATTATGCTGAGCACCAAGCTAGAAGGCGGAAAGTACCATTTTTATATGTTTTTTGGTATGACCCGGCTGGGGTGTGAACCCACAACCTCCTGGCTGTGGGGCGGATGCTCTACCACTAGGCCACCACCCCGGTTATGAAAATATGTCACGTTTTTGTCTATTAATTAATGTTTTCTGTGTTATTAGTCTTTATTCTTTTACTGCACAAAAAAATGTCCCTCACCTATTTTAGCTGCATTTTGAACTTGATTTTAGTAAGGGGTGGGGGTGGGTGGACACAGCGCACGGTTTGAATTAGCTCTCAGCATCAAGGAGGAAGAGAATTACCAAACCGGAACAGTCGGATTCTAAGAGGGGGAACCGTTCTGTGGATGTGGACAGCATCGTGGAGGCGGGAGGACAGGTGGCACTGCGGTAGAAGTTAGCCTAGCTACACTTGTTGCTAGCATGCTAGCAGAGAATAGCGGTGGACAGAATCTTTCATTTGCCTTGTCGGCCTCCCAGCTTCATCCCATACAGTCATGTGAAAAAAATTTGGACACCCCTTTTAAATATTCAGTTCTTTATTAAGAAATGTTCACGTATGTATGTCTAACTTTGTTTTTGTTTTTTTGTTTTTTTGCATTTTTTAAATTTATTTTAGCCATTGTGTAAGTGGGAATGAATGTGGGGGTGTCCTAAAAAAAGATGGGGGGGTGTCCTAATTTATTCCTCACTATTTGTTTAGAATTACATTTTACAGAAAATTTGAAACAAGTATTTAATTCATTTTTAATTGTTTAGTTGTATTCCGTGAATCTCCCAGTATTTTTAACTTTAATATTAAATATCCATATGTCCAAATATGTTAAAAAAAAAAACACACACACAGGCTTATACAGGGTGTCCTAATTTTTTCACATGACTATGTGAAATCACGGATTATAAAAGGACGCAAAATTGCCGAATACAGCAGACTGTGCACCGGAGACATGAAGAAGATGTACTTTATTGATCCCAAACTGGGAAATTACAGGCGGTAAGAGGAAATTTTTACACTTTTTTTTCCTGCTGTCTGTTGATTATTAATGTTGAGGCTGGCTGGGGGAAGGGGGGAGGGGTCCCGTACGGAGCGGCAGGAACATCGGCCTCTGTGTTCCAGGACCGTCGATTTTACAGATTAAGCACTGCAGACAACATGTTCACCCAAAGGAGGATAGCTTTACCTACCTGACAGTTGATTCCAGTGTAGCCGAGAGGACAGGTGCACTTGTACGTCCCATAACTGTCGAGACAAGTTCCCCCATTCAGGCATGGCTTGGAGTCGCACTCATTGATGTCATACTGGCAGTAACTGCCAGTGAATCCAGGTAGACACAGGCAGGTGAAGGCATTGATTCCATCCACACAGGTGCCCCCATTGAAGCAGGAGCTGCAGAATCACAAGTTATATTATCAGTAAATTACTCCTGAATTGATTTTTTTGCAGCAAGTTTACCAGTTACATAATCTGCTTGTGAGCTACCTGTCGGTGCAGTCGTTGGTGTTTATCTCACAGTTGATACCGCTGAATCCAGGCGGGCAAGTGCACGTGTAGCTGTTGACGCAGTCGGTGCAGTTGGCCCCATTTCTACACGGGCTACTCTCGCACTCATTTATGTCCTGTTCACACCTGCCACCGCGGAACCCGGGCGGGCAGGTACACGTGAAACTGTTGATGCCATCGCGGCACAGGCCACCATTACTGCATGGATCTGAAACCCAGAAAAAGAGGATGTAAAAGTTTGATCTTTAAAGCTCGAGAAGGAAACTCTGCAGTGCTTCCAGAGCAGTTCCTCACTTGGTTTGCAGTCATCAACGTCTGTCTCACACTTGAGGCCGTTGTAGCCTGGCTGGCACTTGCACTGGTAGCCGCCCATGGTGTTATGACAAACGGCACCATTGCGGCAGGGGTTCTTCACACACTCGTTGATATCGATCTCACAGGTTTGACCTTGAGAAGAAGAAATTTTAAAAAAGATTATTACCTAAAGGATGGAACAACTGATGGACAGACTACAAAGACTAAGTGACCAATTTCTGTGTGGCGCCGTCTTGTGGAGCCATCATCAGGTCATTATAAGAGGATTTGACAAAATGTCCCACAATAGTCCTATAAAACATAAGGCTGCAACCATTGTTTTGGTTGTGGTTCCTTGATATTTACTTTGTGGTTAACCTAGCTCAAGCAATTAATTTTAAATTTCATAATAACTAAGAGTTATCATGTGCAACCACCGCAGCCGCCAGAGAGTATGTTAGCCCATTAATCTTAGCTAGCTGAGCAGTGTTTAAAGCATTACTGTTGTACGGTAAGCTTTGTAGCTGCATGCTAATTATTTTGTTGTTGTTATTGGGAGCAAAATCCTTCCTTTAAAAAAAAAAAAAAAAAAAAAAGTCTGCTGGGACATCTGAGAACTGCATGTTCTTCCAGCTTCCCTTGGCATTTTTGTCAAATGTAACATTAAATAAAAGGAAAACTACAGTGAAATTGTAGAGTTGTAAGGATAAATTGTGCTCAGACAGAGGCATGTCTCTGGAAGCACTCACCATGGTAATGGGTTGTTCACTTCTGGTATTTTGCTTACCTTGCCATCCTTCTGGGCAGATGCAGGAGAAGCTCTGGTAGTCCTCAGACTCCTTACATATTCCACCGTTCTTACAGGGTCTGGAGCTGCAAGGGGCCAGCAGGGTCTCACAGTTTTCACCTGACATCATGATAGAAAAAAAAATATCAGTGCATGCCATTGCTCCAGATTTCCAATCACAGAACCAGTATTCATCATATTTCACAATATTTTCAAGTTCTGCAGAGTACTTCTTTTTTCCCTATTGCTATGAAGTTTCAAATCCCAGTTTCCCATCCACTTCCTTATCCATTTCCATGACAACTTGGCCAAGCAGGAAAGGCATTCCTGTTTCCTGCTATTGTGTGATTACAGACAGGAAACAGGATGTGGCGGAAGTTGGATTGGTACTCGGAGCTGGGTCCAGTCCTCTGACTTATAGTAGCCTCTGAGGTTTCGTATTCCAACCCCCCCCCCACCCCCCACACACACAGACATAAAGTGTTATCCCTGCAAAGCAGACAAGCATATCTTTCCACACAGAAATGCAAAAGACAGACATCCTTGTTAGTAGGCGTTGGGTGATGTTTTCTAAAACAACACAGGATACGATAGAATAAACCATTTGGGTGGAAACTTAAAGATTTTGCTGCAGTCAGCTAAGGCGGTGGCTAACTACTCAGATAGTTCAAGTGGCTGTGTGGTTCTCCTGCATACCGGTGTAAGGCAGCAAGCAGTTGCACTTATATCCAGCCACATCATCGATGCAGGAGCCCTGGTTGAGGCAAGGGTTGGAGGCGCACTCATTGATGTTAGTTTGGCAGTTAGGACCTACACCACCAGATTAGAGAGCACATTCAGATTAGATCCCCATGCAATCTAAGTATGAGCTGAACACAAGAAAAAGACAAGAAGGGTACTGACCAGTAAATCCAACCCTGCACGTGCAGTGGTACCCGCTGGTCATGTCCTTGCAGGTTCCCCCGTTCATGCACGGGTTGGACTCACACTCGTTGTTGTTGACGTCGCAGTTTGTGCCACTCCAGCCAGAGTCACAGCTACATTTATAGCTACAATGAAAAGAAAAACATACAGCACTGTAAGTTTATGGTGTGTTTGTTCTAGGGCTGACCCGAAAACCAGTTTTGAGGCTCTGAATATTCAACAGTGCTCTTCTACTTTAGGGGTCACCACTGTGGATCAACTGCCTCTGTCACCCTATCCCAATGCATCTTCTTCTCTCACACCAACCCTCTCCATGTCCTCCTTCACTACATCCATGAATCTTCTCTGTGGTCTTCCTCTTTTCCTCCTACCTGGTAGCTCCATCTTCAACATCCTTTGTTCAATATCTCCACTATCCCTCCTCTGCACTTGTCCAAACCATCTCAGCCTTGCCTCTCTTACCTTGTCTCCAAACGTCTCAACCTGAGCTGTCCCTGTGATATACTCATTTCTAATCCTTTCCCTCCTAATCACTCCCAATGAAAATTTTAGCATCTTCAACTCTGCCACCTCCAGCGCAGCCGCCTGTCTTTTTGTCAGTGCCACTGTCTCCAAATCATACATAATAACAGATCTCTCCACCATCTTGTAAATCTTCCCTTTCACTCTAGCTGCCATCCTTCTGTCACAAATCACCCCTGACACTCGTCTCCACCCACTCCACCCTGCCTGCACTCTTCTTCACCTCTCTTGTGCACTGTCCATTGCTTTAGATGGTTGACCCCAGGTATTTAAACTCATCTACCTTCACTACCTCTACTCCTCGCATCTTCACCATTACCTCTGCCTACGTCTCATTCCCACACAAGTATTCTGTCTTGCTTCTGGTGACTTTCATTCATAAAATCAACAGTAATCCAGAGCAAATATCTGAATATTCTGTATTGTACTGCAATGTTCTTTTTTAATAACGTCTTCCTGATTGCCATACAACTTTTGTCCTCTGGGGGCAAAAATGGCCCTGCCTGGTTTGACTGTTATTTAAAGCATATACTGTAGTATACAATGCATCCAGAAAGTATTCACAGAGCTTCACTTTTTCCACATTTTGTTATGTTACAGCCTTATTCCAAAAGGGTTTAAATTCCTTTTGTTCCTCAAAATTCGACACACAATACCCCATAATGTCAATGTGAAAAGTTTTTTTTAAGATTTTTGCAGATTTATTAAAAATAAAAAACAAAGAAATCACATGTACATAAGTATTCACAGCCTTTGTTCAATACTTTGTTGATGCACCTTTGGCAGCAATTACAGCCTCAAGTTTTTTGAATATGATGCAACAAGCTTGGCACACCTATCTTTGGGCAGTTTCGCCCATTCCTCTTTGCAGCACCTCTCAAGCTTCATCAGGTTGGATGGGAAGCATCCGTGCACAGCTATTTTCAGATCTCTCCAGAGATGTTCATTTGGATTCAAGTCTGGGCTCTGGCTCGGCCACTCAAGGACGTTCACAGAGTTGTCCTGAAGCCACTCCTTTGATATCTTGGCTGTGTGCTTAGGGTCGTTGTCCTGCTGAAAGATGAACCATCGCCCCAGTCCAAGGTCAAGGGCACTCTGGAGCATGTTTTCATCCAGGATGTCTCTGTACATCGCTGTATTCATCTTTCCCTCTATCCTGACTAGTCACCCAGTTCCTGTCGCTGAAAAACATCCCCACAGCATGATGCTGCCGCCACCATTGGCATAGTTATGAGCAGTGCCTGGTTTCCTCCAAACATGACGCCTGGCATTCAAGCCAAAGAGTTCGATCTTTGTCTCATCAGACCAGAGAATTTTGTTTCTCATGGTCTGAGAGTCCTTCAGGTGCCTTTTGACAAACTCCAGGTGAGCTGCCATGTGCCTTTTACTAAGGAGTGGCTTCTGTCTGGCCACTCTAGCATACAGGCCTGATTGGTGGATTGCTGCAGAGATTGTTGTCCTTCTGGAAGTTCTCCTCTCTCCACAGAGGAACACCAGAGCTCTGACAGAGTGACCATTGGGTTCTTGGTCACCTCTCTGACTAAGGCCCTTCTCCCCCGATCGCTCAGTTTAGACAGCTGGCCACCTCTAGGAAGAGTCCTGGTGGTTCCAAACTTCTTCCATTTAGGGATGATGGAGGCCACTGTGCTCATTGGGACCTTCAAAGCTGCAAAAATTTTTCTGTACCCTTCCCCAGATTTGTGCCTCAAGACAATTCTGTATCAGAGGTCTACAGACAATTCCTTTGACTTCATGCTTAGTTTGTGCTCTGACATACACTGCCAACTGTAGGACCTTATATAGACAGTTGTGTACCTTTCCAAATCATTGTCCAATCAACTGAATTTACCACAGGTGGACTCCAGTTAAGCTGTAGAAACATCTCAAGGATGATCAGTGGAAAAAGGATGCACCTGAGCTCAATTTGAGCTTCATGGCAAAGGCTGTGAATACTTATGTACATGTGATTTCTTAGTTTTTTATTTTTAATAAATTTGCAAAAATCTCAAAAAAAAATTCCCATTGTCATTATGGGTTATTGTGTGTAGATTTTTGAGGCAAAAAATGAATTTAATCCCTTTTGGAATAAGACTGTAACATAACAAAATGTGGAAAAAGGGAAGCGCTGTGAATACTTTCCAGATGCATTGTAAATCGTCAATCAATTCTGTGTTACACCTTTAGTCTTACTTCAGTCCAACCCGTTACCACAATTTTTTCCTTTTGTTTTGGAAATCAGGGCCAGTGGATCTTTTTTTACATAAAGATATACCCTGTTTTTGAGTTGACCATCATGTTGTTCTGGGGTCATTTTGACCCCATGGACATTATGAGGGTTAAATTTACACTTTTTTTCCTCTCAAAAAAGTGACTTCTCACATAAATCTGTGACTTCTACTTAAAAATATAACATTTCTTTTATAAACGTGATTTTTACTTGTAAAATTCTGACTTTTGTAAATTTAAGATGACTTTTTTTCAAGAATTTTCAATGTCTTCATGCACTTCAGATTTGTTTTTGTGTGTGTGTGTGTTGGGGGGCCTACGGAGTTGCACAGCTTTTCAGTGAGGATGCTAACACATTAAAAAAAAAATGCATTATAAGTGAACTGTGGAAAATTGTTATGGGGGCTGAGGGTGGCTTACAGCACCCCGAGCACCCGCTCATGTCCTGTCATGAGTGTTTTCTTCTATATGTGCAGAGGTAATCATTTAAATCTATATTTTTATATCATCAATTTGCTACATTTTTCATGTAAATTTATGAAGTTTTTTGTCTGAATTTTGACATTCTGAATTTACCTTCATTAAAAATGGACAGAAAGACAAAAAGATGAAAATCCTACAATGTTTGGGTACAGCCCGAGTTTGTTCTTTTTTCCTCTTCTTTCTCATCAAATAAATCCATCCTTACCCATTGACGAGGTCCTGGCATCGGCCATGTATGCACGGGCTGCTGCTGCATTCGTCCACCTGAGACAAGCAGGTAACGTCATTGTAGCCCTCGGGGCAGAGGCAGGTGAAGCTGTTGATGCCGTCGATACATGTGCCTCCATTGTGACAAGGGTTGATGGCGCAGTCATCGATGTTGATGTTACACATTGTCCCTGCAAGACATTTTTAGAGCTGTGACGCATTTGTTTCTTTTTTTCTATTGAAATGATCTGCAGTGATGCATATCTTCACTGTGGAAACAGCTGGACACTGTGCTGTATTGTGTGGTACTGTTTAACCCTTTTTATTCTGCTGGCGGAGGTGCTCTGAGCTCCTTTTGGACAATAGCGAGAGACAGACTCCCTCGACATTCAAAAGGCAAAAGCAGTGGCAGCTCCAGTGTGTGCCTAGCTTGGTGGCCCCTGGAGGCCCTTTTTACCTCTGCTGCATTGACTGAATGGGGTCCTGTTGAATAGGCAGGAGTGTTTCAGCTGGATTTGGGAGAGGGGTAGAGCGATCCAGGCTGAATGATCCTCACCCAGGGCTGTTTACGGGGACAGAAGGCCAGACTCATTTCACACACGGCCGGGTAACAATTAAACCCCCCTCTGATGTTCCTACCCAGCTCCCTCCTCCTCTGCTCCTCATCAGTCAGCAGAGGAGAGTCCAACTGCCTGATCCTCAGTTACAATAGTCCTCTGTCCCTCTGTGTCGTGCCCTCCACACTCACCCCATCAGCACACAAAAAGACGGAGGGGGAGAAAGAGGAGGAGGGAAGCACGGCAGCCTACTCACACTTATTTTTCCCTCGTCCACCACCCCCCAAACTCCCCGTTTTTAGCCACTACCAGTCAGAACCGGCTCTGCTCAGCCATGAAAGGCGCAAGGCGAGAGTTGTCCATAGCTTTAAACTGCAGTGCATTACAGGTAGACCAGTGAAAGCAAAGTAAATCAAGTGAAGACACTTACAAATGCATGGTAGTAATCATCAGATATGTGTTTAAAGGCCAGCCTATTCTTTCAAAGTATCACCTTATGGGTAGGGCCAGCATCACGGCCTTTTCAAGCAGCAAACAAAGTTAGTGCTTTGTGTGTGTTGTGCGCTTGTATCAGGCCGGGGGCCGTGTTCCCTTCCCCTATTCTAGCATCCCACACAGGCAATCTGACACCATTGTTTCGGCGGCAGAGGACCCGCCAGCCACCTGTCTTATCTGCCCCTCCCAGAGCTCAGGTGACTATCCCCCTGCACCTGTAAACTCCTCCCAGCGCTCACCCGTGTAACCCGGCTCGCATGCACACTCGTAGCCATTGATTTTGTCGATGCACTTCCCGTAGTCGCAGGGCTTGCTCTTGCAGTCATCCAGGTTCACCTCGCAGTTGAAGCCTATGGATAAGTGGGGAAAGCATGAGAAAAAAATGCAGATTTTTTTTTTTTCTTTCCATTTGAAGAACATTAGATTTGTGAAATAAAAGCTTGGCTCACCTGCAGTGCCCTTGGGACAGGAGCAGATGTAAGTGTTCTCCCTGTCCTGGCAGGTGCCGCCGTTCTTACAAGGCTGGCTCAGACACTCGTTGATGTTGGTCTCACACAGGCGGCCGGTGTAGCCGGGGCGGCACAGGCAGGTGAAGGAGGCCAGACCATCCTTACAGGTGCCGTAGTGGCAGGGATTGGAGTAGCACTCGTTGATGTCTATCTCACAGTGCTGCCCCGTGTAACCTGGGAGGGAAAAGAAGTGATTTAACACCTGCAACATTTTCACCAGATAAAGAAAAATAGACATTTAAAGGTCCCATATTGTGGCTTTTAACCTTATAAGGTACAATCATATTAGCATATTCACTTTAAAGAAACACTAACTGCCTTAATTTAGTTAATCTCTTAAAGAAACAGACTACACTTCCTGGATTTTATGACATCACAAACCAACAGTTCGCCGCCAGTTCTCTATGTCTATGTCTAGGTCTAAGCTGCAGCCCGACTGCCTCCTTAGGGTAGTAAGTATCTCATGGAGCGGCGAATGCTGACAAACATGGCGATTTTTGGATTTGCCAACTTTTCTAATGTTGGAGAAAATCAAGCTAGTTCATGAATGCTTTGGTGTTTGGATTTCATCAAGGTTTGTAAAAGGTAGCAAAACAGTTCGCCAACAGCTGCCAAAAGTCAAGTGAAAATCAAGCTAGTATCTTATGGAGTGGCGAATGCTGAGGGACGTTCACAAATGCCGCACTTTATGGGTTTAGTCAGGGTTCGTAAAAACAGTTCACCAGCAGTTTTTAAGGTCACCAACAGGTTTGTTGTAAAGGTTCCTAAACAGTTGCTCACTACCAGTAGTAGTGTTCACTACTTGGCGAATCAAAAAGATCTGTAGCAACATGTGTTACAACCATTTGAAAACACAACTATTTTGCAAACGTTTGCAGAAAAACACATTCAGCAAAAAATTCAACCATTTTAAAAAGTTTCTGCCAACAAGAAAAACTGTTTGGGAACATTTTACAACCCTAACGAAACCCCAAAATTGCCGTGTTTGCTGCTCCGTGAGATACGGGGGTTAGCGACACGTGTCACAACTGTTTGTAAACATTTGCGGAAAAATACATCGCAAAAAAAATTTGGGGTGACAAGAAAACTGTTGGTGAAGTTAAAAACTGTTGGCAACCTTTTACTAACCCTGACTAAACCCCAAGAAGTGCAGCATTCATGAACGTTCCTCAGCATTTGCTGCATCATGAGATACAGGGATTACTTATGATTGGCCCACTCAAAAAACCTTCACCCAATCAGATTAGGAGCTCATTAATATTAATGAGCAGAACATAGAAATGGTTTTTGATCTTTAAAACTACATCTGTACATCCTTGAGGATCTCAAAACTTAAAATCGATCCCTTTCAAATGCACAATATGAGCCCTTTAACTTTCAATATAGCCCAGCTTGGTGCACCTTCTGCACATTCACAGGTGTACTTGTTGGGCCCATCGGTGCATTTAGCTCCGTTCTTGCAGGGGGTGCTGGCACACTCGTCAATATCCACCTTACACAAACTCCCAGAAAAACCTGCAGAAAAAGAAGAAAACCAAATAGTTCAATCTCTCTTCATGTTGTGTAATGTGTATCTAGAACTTTCCCTCCATATTCTGTGGATTATAAGCACATGAGCAGCAGAAACATAAAAACTAATTTGCATCTAAAGTGGACCCACACGTCTCCACAGCCATTCCACCCCACTCCCTCATCCTCTCCTTTCTCCACTCTTACTGTGCAGTGAAATCTTTCTTTCAAATGACAATACAATGGCCTTGAGCTTACCGCTACAATCCAGTCCCTCCCTGCACGCCCCCCCCCCCACACACAATTTTGGCGCCTAAGCTCTTACACAAACTCTTGCGCCCGCCAAATATGCTAATCTTTGTGCAGCCTGGTCCTATCAGTCCAGCCCCAAATCTATGAGGGAAACTATTTGGTATAAATCCTTCATGTGCAGCCCTCACGGTTGGGCACATCAGTTAATGATCAACTCTTTTAGAGACTCTTCACTGCTCCCATTGTCTGACCAAAACTATGGGGGTTAAATGATCCAAAAGCCTAGTTCTTTAACTCCTACACTCCTCCAACTCCAGGACGTTTTCTCTCTCACCTTTGGGACACTCGCAGAGGAAGGAGTTGATCTTGTCGATGCACCTGCCGTTGTTGACACAAGGCTGGCTTGCACACTCGTCTGTGTTCATGTTGCAGAACACACCCTCATATCCTGAAATTTTTAAAAAAGACATTAGCAGATCATCCTCTTTTTTCCTCATCGCCACTGACCAAGCTGATTCTCATTTCCGATCCTACCTGGCATACAGATGCAGTGAAACCCTCCAATCTGGTCCAGGCAGGTGGCGTCGTTCTGGCAAGGGCTGGACATGCATTCGTTGACGTCCATCTCACAACGCGGCCCCTCGTATCCTTGAAGACACTTGCACTGGAAAGAACCTTTTGTGTTGATGCAGCGGCCGCCATGCTCGCAAGGGTTGGCGCCTGAAATGTTTACGGTGCAAACCATTAATCTATGTGCAATATCTGCATTGGACTGTATTTCCTACTCAAATCCAGAAGAAAGAAGCACATTATGTTTACCTTTAGAGGGAATATATTATATTATACTGTACGTTTGGGTATCTGGAGAGGCTACCAATTCAAAAACTCCGAAAAAGCACAACCCTATCACTTTGTCAGCATCCACCTTGCTTTCACTAGGGCTCATTTAGTGAGCCGTTCTGATGTACCGCCAGCTGTGACATCCCAACCTGAGCTAACTGTCAGAAAAATCTTCACCCATTTTGTTAGCAATTGGAGGTGATGTGTTCATTTGAGCTTTCAAAACCACACACTAGTAGCACAGCTAGCCTAGTTATTTTAACGCAGCAGCCATGGTTATGGCTACTCTTTCCTACTCACTAGACAGCTATGTTCCCAGCTAATTCATTAATCCACACTTACTTCCAGATGTTATTCTGGCTGATTTTGTTATATTTGGACTGGGATGGGCCTGTCATCACATCAGTAGACACGTTAGCAGAGATAGCCTAGCTTAGCTACCACGTGTGGCCCCCACTTGACGTGACTCACCCACTTCAGCCAAGATCCATGATGTCAGTCAGATCATCCACCAACACTTGACCATATAGCTCACTCCAGACATTAGCTTATTTTGCTACAGGTTATACTCTGGGAACAGCTCCTTCGCTGGCTGTGGTTAGCTGTGGCTAGCGAAGTCAACTATTTACTCATCAGGCTAATTTCTGTGCTTATTATCCTTTTGACCAATCTAACCACACACCCCTGACCACAATGAAGCTTTATTTGGATGTTTACACTCACATTCAGTTAGTTTTATGTTAGTTAGCTCATGCTGTGTTAGACAGTTGAAGCTAGCTAGCTAATATTAGCCTCAACCTCAGACTTTAGGGGTGACAAAAAGGTGCAGGATAGAATTTAGTCTTCGTCTTCTTTCGGCTGCTCCCTTTTGGGGTCTCCACAGCATATTGCGATGATCTGCATGTCAAATTGGCAAGGATTTTTATGCCGGATGCCCTTCCTGATGCAACCCTCCTCGTTTATCCGGGCTTGGGACCGGCACAGGGAGTACACTGGCCTGTGCTCCCCCCTATGGCTGGGTAACGAACTTTCCTTCCCTCATTCTATTATGCTAAGCACCAAGCTGGAAGGCAGGAAGCACCATTTTTATATGGTCTTTGGTGTGGCCTGACCGGGGCTTGAACCCACGACCTCCCGGTTGTTGGAGTGGATGCTCTGTCATTAGGCAACCACACCGGTGGGGGGTGAAATTTAATATTTAATGAAATATGCACTGAAACATTTCACTGTTAAGAGATGTGATTAATCTGGGTGTAATATGGTGCTGTAGCAGTTAAACCCTGAGGTATTCTGACCAAAGCATGTCACAGACAGTTCATTAAGATTAAGAACTGTGGCAACATGTGAAAAAAGGGGCATATTATCTCTTCTTTAACTTACCAAGGGCACACTCGTCAATGTCCAGGTTGCAAGCTGACCCAGTGTAACCTGGAGGACAGGTGCAGATTGCTTTCCCATTGACTGGGTTAGTGTCACAGTTGGAGCCCTTCTGACACGGGTTGCTGATGCAGGCGTCGTCCAGGTGGCACAGCAAACCTGTAGAAACGAACAACAGAGATATCTTTTTTTTCCCCCCAGTACTATTTTAGGAATGTAAAAGGGGCACAGCGGTCCAGTCGCCACACCTGTGCGCCCGTGAGGACACTCGCAGAAGAACGAGGCAACACGATCGTGGCAGGTGGCACCGTGGTAGCAGGCCGCACTGGCGCAGTCATCGATGTTCTCGCTGCAGTCGTCTCCCATCCAGCCATTGACGCAGACGCAGTGGTAGCTGCCATGCGTGTCGTGGCACGTGCCGCCGTTCTGGCAGGCATTGGGCATCAGCTCGCACTCATCCACGTTTTCAGTGCAATACTGGCCTGAAATTTACAAAAAAATGCTTTTCAGTACTTTTTCCTTTGGTTTTTCTTTTTCTCATTTGATCAAAAACATATTCTTATTGAACGGTCACCTGTGTAATGAGGCGAGCACTGGCAGTTGTAGGTGTTCACCCCATCTACACAGACGCCACCGTTCTGGCAGTTGTGGCCTGGGCAGTCGTCAATGTTGTGCTCACAATTCTGGCCCGTGAAGCCTAAGAAAAAAACAGAAGAGCTGAGATACATAAAAAGATGTAGGAAGACTTAATAACAGACCTTTGCTTCCTCTAGTTATGACAGAGCACTTAAAAATAAAGATAAGCTCTCTATATTCTCGTGGCTGGGTACTTTAATGAGGAGTAAATGACAGCGTGGAAGGTCTCCTCCTTGGACATCAAAGGCCTGAGTGGGAGTTTTACAGGCACGGTTGTCCAATTAACCATCAACTCACAGCCCTGCAGGCATCTGTGTGGCTTCACTATCTAAACGCATTCCAGCGCAGACAAACCTGCGAGGGACACAGAGCGTGGATTAAACTTTAACACACAACATTGCCTATTTGTCTGCACAACCAGACAACAGGCTTTTGTGTGACCGATTACAAGCAGACAGTGAGACAAAAACACAGATAATGGTATGGATTAAATAATGTAACTAAGGAATAATCTCCACGCGCTGATATGGAAAGAGCAAATTTTGCCACAAGAAAATCTGCATGAAGACTTGGATAAAACAAGCAAATTATAGGTTTACACTGACTTGTCCATATGAATAAGGGCCCCTTTTTACACAGATGGAAATTGTTGGATGACCATTGAGAGATCTGGCAATTTTCTCATCACTCAACGATATCTCAATGAAGGGGGTAGAAGGGGGTAGAAGAGAAAAGTTTTTTTTTAGTTCAGAATACCCACCCTTCTTGGAGTCTCTGACTGGGGTGCTGGAGGGTGCTCCTCTTGGAGACTCCATTGTCCTATTGGGGAACTTCAATGTGCACATGGGCAACGACAGTGAAACCTGGAGGGGGGCGAATGGGAGGAACGGCCTGCCTGATCTGAACCCGAGTGGTGTTCAGTTATTGGACTTCTGTGCTAACCGCAGTTTGTCCACAACGAACACCATGTTCAAGCATAAGGGTATCCATATGTGCATCTGGCACAAGGACACCCTAGGACACAGGTTGATGATCGATTTTGTTATCGTGTCATCAGACCTGCAACCATATGTCTTGGACACTCGGGTAAAGAGAGGTGCAGAGCTGTCAACTGATCACCACCTGGTGGTGAGTAGGATCCGATGGCAGGGGAGGATGCCATTCAGACCTGGTAGACCCAAACGTATAGTGAGGGTGTGCTGGGAACGTCTGGCTGAGGCCCCTGTCCGGGAGGTCTTCAACTCCCAACTCCAGAAGAACTTCAACCACATTCCGAGGAAGTCTGGAGACATGGAGTCTGAATGGGCCATGTTCTCCATCTCTATTGTTGAAGTGGCTGCCCAGAGCTGCGGCCGCAAGGTCGTCAGGGCATCTTATGATGGCAACCCCCAAACCAAGTGGTGGACACCGGTGGTGAAGGGGGCCATTAAGCTGAAGAAGGAGTCCTATCAAGCTTGGTTGGCTTGTGGGACTCCCGAAGCAGCTGAGGTGTACCTGCAGGTCAAGTGGAGTGCAGCTCGGGTGGTTGCTGAATCAAAAACTCAGGTGTCGGAGGAGTTAGGTGAGGCCAGGGAAAAAGATTTTCGGTCGGCCTCGAAGAGATTCTGGCAAACTGTCCGGCGGCTCAGGAGGGGGAAGCAGCTCCCTGTCCACTCTGTGTATGGTGCAGATGGGGCACTGCTGACTTCGACTGGGGATATCATCGGGCAATGGAAGGAATACTTCGAGGATCTCCTCAATCCCACTGACACGCCTTCCACAGAAGAAGCAGGGCTTGTGGACGAGGGGGATGACTCGCCTATCACACGGGCTGAGGTCACCAAGGTCGTTAAAAATCTCCTTGGTGGCCGGGCCCCGGGGGTGGACAAGATTTGCCCTGAGTACCTCAAGGCCCTGGATGTTGTTGGGCTGTCATGGTTGACACGCCTCTGCAACATTGCGTGTAGGTTGGGGGCAGTGCCTTTGGCATGGCAAACGGGTGGTGGTTTCTCTCTTCAAAAAAGGGGACCGGAGGGTGTGCTCCAACTTTAGAGGGACCACACTCCTCAGCCTCCCTGGGAAGGTCTATGCCAGGGTACTGGAGAGGAGAGTCCAGCCGTTGGTCGAACCTCAGATTCAGGAGGAGCAATGTGGTTTTCGTCCTGGCCGTGGCACATCGGACCAGCTCTTTACCCTCTTGAGAATCCTTGAGGATTCATGGGAGTTTGCCCAACCTGTTTACATGTATTTTGTGGACTTGGAGAAGGCATTCAACCACGTCCCTCGCGGTTTTTTGTGTGGTGTGTTTCGGGAATATGGGGTATTGGGCTTGTTGTTACAAGCTATTCGGTCTCTGTATGACGGTTGTGAGAGTTTGGTTCGTATTACCAACACTCAGTTGGACTCATTCCCAGTGAGAGTTGGACTCTGCCAGGGCTGCCCTTTGTCACCGATCCTGTTCATAATTTTTATGGACAGGATTTCTAGGTGCAGCCAGGGAACGGAGGGTGTCATGCTTGGTGACCACAGGATCTCATCTCTGTTGTTTGCAGATGATGTTGTCCTGCTGGCTTCATCCAGCAATGACCTACAGGTCTTACTGGGACAGTTTGCCGCTGAGTGTGAAGCGGCTGGGGTGAGAATCAGTACCTCCAAGTCTGAGTCCATGGTCCTCAGCCGGAAAAAGGTGGATTGTCCTCTCCGGGTTGGGGACAAGCTCCTGCCCCAAGTGGAGGAGTTTAAGTATCATGGGGTCTTATTCACGAGAACAGAGCGATAGATTGACAGATGAATCAGAGCAGCATCTGCAGTGATGCGGACGTTATACTGGTCTGTTGTGGTGAAGAGGGAGCTGTGCTCTAAGGCAAAGCTGTCAATTTACCAGTCAATCTACGTTCCTACCCTCACCTATGGTCATGAGCTTTGGGTAATGACCGAAAGAATGAGATCATGGATACAAGCGGCTGAAATTAGTTTTCTTTGCAGGATTGTTGGACTCACCCTCCATAGGGTGAGGAGCTCAGTCATCCGGGGGAGGTTCAGAGTAGAACCGCTGCTCCTCCACATTGAAAGGAGCCAGTTGAGGTGCTATGAGCATCTGATCAGGATGCGTCCTGGACGCCTCCCACTTGAGGTGTTTTGGGCACGTCCCACTGGGAGGAGACCCCGGGGCAGACCCAGGACTCGCTGGAGAGACTATGTCCCCCAGCTGGTCTGGGAACACCTTGGTATCCTCTCTGAAGAGCTGGAGCAGGTGGCTGGGGAGAGGGATGTCTGGGCTTCTCTGCTTGAACTGCTGCCTCCGCGACCCGGACCTCCGGAAAAGCGGTAGAAGATGGATGGATGGAATATGCATCATTTCACTCATGAATATGCAACTTTTCTTGCAAATTTTGGGCATGTTTCTCATAAATTTTATACTTTTTACTTTTTGCAATATTTACTCTATAGTAAATTTGTTATTGTCTTCTTATAAATTTGAGGTTTACATTGTAAATTTGTATTTTTATTTCCATAAATTTGTGACTTAACATAAATTCATCGTTCACATTTTCACTATAAATTTGCCATTTGCTTCTTGTCATTCTGTCAAGCTTTTCTCAGAAATTTGCAACTTTTTTCTCCTAAATTTACTTATTCTCTTAAATTTGCAACTTTATCCTCTGCACCTGCTTTCTTTTGCACCTGCATGTGCAACTGTTTCTAGCAAGTTTGCAACACAAGTTGTGGACAAAAGAGCCTGAGTTGCAGGTTGCAGACGCCTTGCTTAGGTCATACTGTACTCTGTAATTGTAGAATTGGTGATCAGTAGTTACTGTAAATATAACACCAGTAAAAGTCTGCTGTAAGATCACAAATTTTACTCTTTAATATGTAACCCCACATCTTGTCATGTGGCATCTGGCACACTCTAAACAAAAGATTACACAGTAGCTACAGTGTAATTAGGCTTTATGCTGCGGGTTAAAACCAAGACCTAAAGTTTCCCCTCCACTGATGTCCCAACTCTAACAGCCGTGATGGCAACATTACGACAGCGCTGCAGCACGATAAACGTGGCGGACAGACAGTAGACTGGCAATGTGAGGCTGGAAAACAAGATATTCTTGTGACTCCCGTGACCTCATGAAGGGGGAGTGTAAATCTCTACATTTATGTGTGTGTCTCTGGCATTGTGGGCGATTATCAGGAGGAAACGTCTGTGTGACTGCATCCTGCTAGCGGAGGGTGGCAGAGAAGGGGGGGGGGGGGGGGGGGGGTAGGGTAACCAGAGAGTCCTCACTCCACCCAGTCAGATTTTGCCAGATCAACAGGCTGGTTCTGTGGGTCAGTTGCTGTGTGTTTTGCTTCGATGCATGCATTGCTTTTCAGCTAATTCTTGCTGGGTGTCTGTGTCCTACAAAGGCTCACATTTGTTTATCCATAATTAAGGGCTTAATTATCACTTAAAAATTACAGTTATATCTTAAATCTCCCTTTCAGAGGTTTTTGATGATGATAAACAAAATTCCCTTCCAATGTGGGACAAGATCATTGTGTGCAGTTTTAGGAATTTGTAGTTACTGCTTTTGCTTTTTAAGCCTCATGCACCACTTTAATCTACTACCCTTTAAGAGTCATTAAGGACAAAATTGTGCACTTCCAAAATACTGCTACAAAATTTTACAGATTAATATTTTTCTACTTTTTTCTGTATCTCTTTGAGCCCTGCTCAAAACCACCAAACACTCAATCATTTTGAAAAATGTAACCCTTTAAATGCCAGTTTGATTAATTGATGTCACTGTTTTTTATGAAAAAACAAAAATGAGTTATTTTCCATAAAACTAATTTTGGGTGGCTGGGGTATTTTTTTTTTAATTTTTTAAAAAATAGTAAATTTTAATCAAAATTTACTACCCTCTTGAGTCATTAAGGACAAAAATGTCCCATTAAGTCCCATTAAAACCACATTTTTTTTAACAGCTGAGCATAAAACGAGTTGTTTTCTAGGAAATTTGCATCCTTTTTCTTAGAAATTTTTGATTTGCATTTTCGTAGCTTTGTGGGGTTTATTTTTTCAAATAAATCTGGGACTTTTTTGGGAAAATTCCTAACATTTTTTTCACACATTTTTTTTTCCCTCAGAAATTGTGATTTCTTTTTCCTTATAAGTTTGACTTTTTTCATGCAACTTTGTGACTTTTTTATGTAAGTTTGTGCCATTTTCTCCAGCATTTACAACCCATGATTTTGAATTGTTTTTGTGACTTCTGTCTTACAAATTTCATCTTTTTTTCTTTCCTCAGAAATTTTTGATGGTTGAGCATCCTCATAACTGCACATACCATATCATGTGCAAATGCTTGATTCCACGTTACCTGCGAGGCAGCTGCAGTCGTAGGTGGTGTCCCCCTTCTGGACGCAGGTGCCTCCGTTCTGGCACGGCGAAGGGCTGCACGGCAGGTAAGGGGTCTCACAGTGCTGGCCCGTGTACTCCTGAGGGCAGCGGCAGTGGAAGGAGCCCACCTCGTTCACGCACACACCGCCGTTGAGACAGGGAGACGGGGTCTGGGCGCACTCGTTTATGTCTTGCTTGCAGGTTTGGCCGGTGAAGGCGGGTGGGCATTTGCAGATGTAGGTGGAATCGACGAACGAGCACTGGCCACCGTTCGCACATGGGTTGGAGGCGCAGGGGTTGGCAATCTGGCAAGACTTGCCTTCAAGTTAAAAAAGAAAAGACAAGTGTTATTATGAGGTGAAGTGGAATGATTAAACAGTAGTTTTGTTACATACATTTTTGAGGAAAAACGTAGATTTGGTTACACTTTCTGAATTACTTTTTACTTGAAATAGGCTTGCTTAAAATGACTTTCTTTATTTTAGAACAGAAATAGAAATCAGCATTGACATTTTTGTTCTATTTGAGCTCAGATGCAAAGCAGCAAGAAAAAGTTATGAAATTATGAGGAAAATGTTGCAAATTTACATAAAAAGAAAAGAGCCACAATGTTCTTCAAAAACAGCCACAAATAAAAGTCCAAAAACAAATAAGTTTAAAAGAAAAATATCTGAAATATCTGTGAAAATCCTGGCAAATTTATGAGAACAAAGTCTCAGATGTGCAAGAAAAAGCTCCATATTTGTGGGAAAAGGTTGCAAAATTTATTAGAAAAAAAATTAATTTACAAGGAAAAGTAAATTCCTGAGAAAAGGGTAACAAATGTATGAGTAAAAACTGGCAAATTTATGAAAAAAAAAAAAAGCTAAAAAGTAGGAGAAAAATCTCAAACTGGGGACAGTCGTTACCACTCAAGTAACTTTTTTGGAGACACTTTCTTACACTCAAGTTTTTGTTTTGACAGATACTCTTTCTCATGCTTGAGCAAGTAATATAAGGTCACAGTACTTTTACCTGGGTGCAATCTCTGGTTACTTTACCCACCTCTGGCCCCATAAAGTTTGATGGTTCGACTTACCGAACCATCCCGGTGGGCAGTGGCAGCGGTAGTTAGTGAGAGAGATGAGGTCACACGTTCCTCCGTTGCGACAGGGGGAGCTCATACAGGCATGGTTGGTCGGGGTGAGGCATAGCCGGTCGGTGAAACCCAGGCGGCACACGCAGCGGAAATCAAAGGTGTTGCCATGGAAAATGGCACGGCATTCGCCACCGTTGCGGCATGGCGAAGGGCTGCATGGGCTTGGATATTGGCACCGATTGCCTACGAAGTCACTGGGGCACCTGGGAAGTGACAGGAAAAAGGAGGGTGATGATCATGAAAGTGAGATCTGTCCAGTTTAAATCATGGGAACTATTACCTAAACAAAAGGGAGGAATAATAGGAGGGGTGGAAAGGGGGAGGAGTGGAAGTTTCCTGCCCCGCTGGACAGCGTGTTGTTCTAGTGCGTCTCTCTCCGGATTAGACTCCCTCAGAACCTTGAAAATACATTCTGCCGAGACAAGCAGATGCCACAACATAGTCTAGTCGTAACAGACTGTTCCCATCTACCTTTTGCCCCCACGCTGTCCACACTCATCCGAAACGATTGAGGTGATCAAGGGGACTCTGCCGCCCATTGATGTTCCGTGTTGAAGCTCTGCATTCAACCACTAAACTATCCTCGGCTGCTTCCCTCCCATCCAGACTAAGAACTGCTGTTGGCTATGGTCATGTAGCTCAGACTAGCCAATAGACTACTTACACAAAGATTTCTGTGATATAGGCAGTACAGCTTTACTTCTTCTGGTCTCCATGTTCTATACTGACTGAGAGTGAATGAAAACTAAGTAGCTTTAATTTTCAGTAAATTAGTAAGATGTTATACAGTCACTGCTACGATGATGGGGAACATGACAAATTGGTACTTTTAAGCTAATGCTAGCTCGTGCTCTCCGTAAAATCAGCAGAAAATAAGCAACTGTTGGTGTGTTGTCATAGCGATTGACCATCCTGAAGTACAATGTAAAGACTACTGCAGGTTTGGACGTTAAATAATGCTTTAATTTGGAACCATCGAATATTATGGACAGAAGAAAATAACGCACAATAAATTATTGGGTATAAATGATATTTTACTGTGTGACTGTTGACATGACTCCTTTAAATAAGGTATGCTTGATGAATAAAGGCCTGTACATACTACGCAAGAAGAGAAATTTGCTCTTTTTCTTGGGGTGGCAAGAACAAGAACAAAGTTCTTTCTGGCCAGGGCCATTCAGACTCCACAAGAAACTCAAGTGCAGAACTCCTGGGAAATTCAAATTTCTGACCAGCCATACAATAATTCTTGGACACCACGCCAGAAAAAAGTTCTGCCACGATGATGTGTCAAGAGCAAGTTGCAAGAACTCCCAAACCAGGGCTGTAAGAACAAAATGATTTTTTTCTCACAGCCCTGGGAAAGAGAACAAAATTCTCTGTTCTTGTGGAGTAATGCCCTTAACTTGACAATATCAATTGGTTTATCATTCACTGAACGCACTAAATAAATCTGCTTCTATTGCCATGATTTGTATACAGTATTATTTCCTTGCCAGTAGATTTGATGCAGCTTTGAGGAGCTGGAGCTGTTTCTGTTAATCAACCTAGCTAAATTGTGACTTTTATAATTGTTTGTTACAAAAAACTGTGTTCAAACAGTTGGATTCTGTAATACAGTGACACATTATTGTTTGCACACTATTTGCAAGCTAACTGGAAGGTTTTTTTGGTTTGTTTTTACTAATGATTAATCTTGCTTATTTCTGTCTGTTGAAAATGAAAGCACAAAATAAATTTTGTTAATTTGCACTTAACATTGATTGTGACCACTAAAATATCACAGATCTACAAAGTTTTCTCTTACGTTAAACATCAGTAGCATGTAGGCTAACAGCTAACGGGCTAGATCAACGTAAACCTGTGAAAGCATCTTTATCATATCTATTTCATAATAAATTCAGACATTGAGACCAGGGCGCAGTCGTGCTCAGAATATTTTCTCTTCTGTGATTATAGATTTTCAGACTTTCATATAAGTTTTCTCAAAGTTAAACATCAGTAGCATGTATACTAACAGCTAACGGATTAAATCAATAACCCGTGAAAACTTAAATCTACAATAAAACTCAAGACAGTCATGGAGTATTTTCTCTCCTGTCCTTCAAAATTTTCAGATTTAAATATTTACATGTACAGAAAAGGTGTATTATCCCAAACCACATTTCCGAACCTTATTTGATGGGCTGCTTCTTTGTCCCATCTGTCACGTGAAGCCGCATTTAAAGTTAACAAAAAAAAAAAAAGTGTTTATGTTTGAATTGGGGCTTGTGTGTGAGAGTGTGTATCTGTGCCACCAGAGTGTGGGTGTTTATGTGCGAGAGGAAGGGCATCTGTTGGCCTCCCTATCTCCACTGGGAGCAGGTGCGCATGTTAATGAGGGCAGCTGTTGGACACGACTCCTCCTTCCCCCACATCCTCCTTCCTCCTCCTTCCTCCTCCCCTATGTCCCCTTCTCAGATGGGGGTGCTGACAAGCCAGACTCTTCTCCGGGGACATAAAGAACCCATGTGAAGTCAGCTGTTGCAACTTCTGTCGCTCCAAACCACACCGAGTCCTAATTCCTCTCCTCCATACCCGTTTCCCATTTCGATTTCCTCTTTTTAAGTACCGTAATGTGGAGACTTCTCTGCACCGAGCTCTCCTCTGCACTTTACCTTCATCTCACCTTCAGCTTTTGCACAGTCCATCTTTTCTACCCTGTGGGGACCTTTTTATTGTCCCCAATAGATTCCTTTTTACAGCATTCACCCTATGTCACATGAGACAGTGAAAAGTTCTATTGTTTATTTAGCTAGATGAGAGCTAATGATGCCTTGCACCCCTGCGGGGAAGCTGACAGTGGCAATTGTCAGAAGACTGCAAAAGCAGTTTGGGGGTCTTTGAAATTTCCTTTCTTCCCATGAAAGTACGGTATGTTAAACTAGAAACCCCTAGAGTGAAAACCTCTGCCAAGACAGCAAATTTAACCCTCTGAATCCCTTAAAAAATCCTGGAGGCAGATAACCACCAAAATTTAGAGCAGTACCAAAATATTTGATTATCCAAATAGTTATTCAAATTTAATTTATTCACTGTTTATTTGTATAGGGACAAGTATGTAGCATAAATTATTACTACAAACCAAAGCATGCAATGCCAGTCCCTATCTGGGCTTTTAAAAAAACATAAAACACAATATACAACTGCACAAAACACACACACAGTCCCAATAGTACACAACATAAACCAACAAGACGAGACACAACAAAACTAACAGCAAGTTATTCATGACAGCATAACTGTTCCCTTTTTAAAAACTGTTTCAAGTTCAATTTAAAATGATTCCAGTCTGTATCCAGTTTGACTTCTGAAGGCAAAACGTTCCACATCTTAATCCCACGAATGGAGAAGGCAGTTTGTCCAAATGAGGATTTACATAAAGGCACCTTACAGTTCCCACTGGATGCTCCTCGTGTTACTGAGCCTACATCTCTAAGAGGAACCATGAGGTCACCAAGGGTGCATTCAGACGGCCACTGTTTGGTCCGGACCAAAGGACCAAACAGTGGATTCTAAGAATAGTTTGGTTCGTTTGGTGCCATCTGAACGTGCATTGGAACTCTGGTGCACACCAAACAAGCGAAGTCTGGTCCCCCTGAAAATGGGGGTCTCCGTTCTCTTGCAAATGAAGTCTGGTGCACTCCACTTGCAGTGTGAATCCAAACGGAGTATCCAGCGGACCAAAGAGCGTAAGTGCCCCTCGGTGTTTGTGTAGCCATAGCAACATGTGGTCTGCGAAGAGGAAGTGGCATTTACCATAGTACATTTTGGGTAGAAAATAACAATAAAGACAACCGCGCAAATCCGAGAAATCCTTTTACCGGTGAAAGCTGAGGAGAAAAGCAAAAAAAAATGTCTCATTTGTGGCAGACAAACAACCCAACTGAAGGGAACGGCTTTCCGTTTTCGATCCTGGCCAATTGATGAGAATGATTTTCCTTCTTCACCGAGATTTTTTCTTCCTGGTCAGTGGCGGTTTCGGCTACAGTGCCCCAAATGAGCAGTTGTTGTAACTGTGTGACGCTGTCCAGGCAGTTTGGTCCGCTGCAGTGTGAATGCAAACCAAACCAAACGAAGATGTGAAAATTCTCGGCAATCCAAGCCCAGACGAATCAAGGCCCCCAGACTATCCTGGTCTGAATGCAGCCTAAGGACCTGAGGAGCCTGATTATGAAGACATTTATAAATGAGTTTTAAATTTGCAAATTTAATGAGGTGTTCAAAACCCAACATATTTAATTTCTTTAAAACATAACAATGATGTGATCTTATTGGTTTCCTGTCCAGAATTTTAATTGCCTCATTGTATATCATCATAAGAGGCTTAATTGTTGTTGATGTTGCTTATGACCAAGAAGTGACACAGTAACTTAAATGTGAAAGTATCACAGCATGCATGTTTGCAGCATAAAATGATTGACAATCTCTAATAAGTCTGAAAGTGTGCAAGTTTGCTTTTGCCACTCTGCTTATCATTTTAACATGCTTTTCAAATTTTAGATTAGAATCCAGTATGAGGCCAATATACTTTACTTCTTTACTTCTGAAACCTGTTTAATACATTGTCCATTAATTTTTAAATTTAACTGACTAGGCTCCATTGCAGACTGTATTCGGATATTCACCCCCCCTTTTTCCCCTTAATATCTAGAAAATGTCAGAATTTGGGGAAACGATACTCAAATGTACTAGAAAAAATGTAAATTGATTATGTAAAAAAGACATTTACATGAATATATTTGAGAGTATGCAAGGAAAAAATGCAAAATTGCATGAAAAATTGAGAATTTGTGAAAGTGAAAAAAGTTAATTTGCAAGAAAAGCTGTTAATTTAAGAAAAAACAGCACATTTAAAAAGGTAGTATATTTACAATTACTCCTTATCTCAAGGAGCAGCAAATGCTGCGGAACATTCATGAACGTTGTGCTTTTTGGGTTTTGTGAGGGTTCCTAAAAGGTTGGCAGGTTCTTGTCGCCAATAAATTTTGCTAGAACATGCTAAAAATTTTGAACATGTTCAAAAATCTTTTTGCGCATGTATTTTTCTGCAGTTGCAAATTAGTTGTGTTTAAAATGGTTGTAGCGCATTTCGCTAAAGTTCTTTTTCATTTACCTACTTGTGAACACTAGCAACTCTTTAAGACCCTTTATGACAAAATAGTTGGCAAGCTTAAAAACTGTGTGCAAATGGTTTTGTAACTTTTTATAGACCCAGATGAAAACCCAAAAGTGCAGTGTTCATGAACGTTCCTCGGCATTCACTGCTCCGTGAAATACTAGCTTGATTTTTGTCAACATTCGTCAGAACAGTTAGCGAATACAAAAATCTCCACGTTCATCAGCATTCGCTGCTCCGTGAGAGATTACCCTTAGTAGTCACAGATTTATTAAAATAATTTGTTTTACAAATAAGTTCACGAGAAAAAAGTTGCAAAAATATAGGAGTCACCTGTTTACAAGGACAAAAAAAGTCATAAAAAAGTCTCAAATTTTTGAGAAAGAAGTTCCAAATTTAACTAGAAAAAAAGACAAATTTGCCATAAATAAGTTTTCAAATGTACAAGAATAAAGTGATGAGAAAAAAAGGCTAAAATTTACAAGAAGCAAGTCACAAATATAGAGCCCCTAAAGATGGGGGAAAAATAAAATTAGTTTTTTCTTCCATGTCTCTTTAGTGACTCTGTACAATTTACCGTACTGCATACAAAAGAGGCAAATGTATGAGAAATCAGTCCCAAATTTACAAGAAAAAAGAAATTGACCATATTTAGCTATCCACTTTGTATTCATTTCTCTGTGAGTAATCCTGCTAACAAACCAATGCTAGCAAAAACAACTTTTGTGGCAGAGATTTCACCCCATATGATGAAATGGAAGTGTTATTAATGGTCTGTGTGTTTCTGGGCACTCGTGCATGTGTCATCCCACGCTAACTGACTGTAATAGATCGTCTTTGTCCAGAAGTCAGTCCGGCCAGAGATAAAGACCCCCCCCCCCCACACACACACACACACGCATATACATACAAACCACAGCAACAGGTCTCTCCCAGCGATGCAATGTCCCCTCAGGCCAGAGCAGATGCTTCCCCGACCTGTGACCCTAAACACTTTTGTGACTGTGGGACAGCCCATTTTGCCTTCTTTCCCCTCTCTACTCTCTCCCCGCTGGTCCTGCTCTGCCATCTGTCACTCCGGGGGTGACTTTATCCTCCAACACAAAAAAACAAGTACTAGAAATGCCACCGCTGTGGAAAATGGCTTGTGAAATGACAGAGCATGGTGTATAGTTATCACGCAAGGAGTTTTTTTTTGTTTACATACATTTCTTTGATGCTAGTTATGAAAGTATCACCACCCTTTCACTCGCCCTTTTGCCTCTCAAGAATTTTGTTTATGCGGTTTTCGTTTTGTCTGGGTAGCTGATGTTCCAGAGCCTGTGTGTCTAATCATTAGCCAAGCTTTGACCCCTGTGGTCCACATCTGTGAAGAGCAGTAACAACAAAGCAACACAGCAGCTCAGCACGACAGAAAGAAATGTGCAGGGGTATGAAGACTTTAAATTCCAAAATACGGGGTGTGAAAAGAAGACATCTTCTCTGTTCAGGTTGATTTTGTTGAATGAATGTTGTATACGACCAAAATTCTCATATAGCTAACAGTTGCTCGAGGTAAGTAGAGTAGCCAGAAAGTGTACACGAATAAAAGTACTGTAGTATTACCTTGTGAAGTGAATTATCCAAGTACATGTAAAGTCCCCTTTCCACTAGTACCTACTCAGCCCGACTTGCCTCAACTCTACGACTCTACTCTGCTTGACACGGTGTGATTGGTTTTGCATTTCAACTGAGTACCACCTCAAGTGGGTGGGGTTGGTTTCATTACAGGGAGATGGCCCGTTATCCCGTTACGTCAATTATATGCTGACGTTTTCACTCATAAATAACGTAAAAGATACTTAAAATCACAAAACACTCACCATCTTCCCCGTGAGCAGCCATCAGCTTGGAGACCTCCTGGTATACTTTTTCATTTCGGCTCACTCCGCCACAGCAGGGTCGACAGGGCTGAAAAGTTCATAGTTGTCAAATTTGACCAAATGTAGTTTATTTTTCAAGCACAGGTGTCCAAGCGCTGCAACACCAATGAAAGAACTGTGCGCACCGATGGGGAGACTTGAAAAATAACCACATGTGGTCAGATTTGGCCACTATATGAACTTTTCAGGCCTGGCGCCGGCAGAGCGTTCCAAAGTGAAATACCAGGAGGTCTCCGAGCTGATGGCTGCTCATGGGGAAGATGGTGAGTGTTTTGTGACGGTGTTGATTTGTGTGTAGCCATTTATTTCGTTGATTATCACAGAAATAATAAAAACTCACGGCCGAATTTACAAATGGCGGTTTTGAATCTTGTGAAGACGTCGCTCTCATCCACTGACAGCACTAGGTACTAATGGAAAACCCTACAAACCAAGAAGAGTGGAGGCGAGTAGGGCTGAGTAGGTACTAGTGGAAAAGGGCCATAAGAGTAGTCACCTAATAAATTACTTAGTAAGAAAGATTTTACTCATACAACTTGAGTAGTAAATAACCACTTTTATTTTGTGAGGTTTTTCTCTGAAATTTGTAATTATTCTCTCTTTTTATGTAAATTTGCTACTAATTTTTTCTTGTAAACGTATGACTTTTCCTTGTACATTTGAGACTTTATTCTCATAAATTTAAGGCTGTTTTCCTAATAATTTTTGCAATTTTTTTCTAATAAGTTTACATTTTTTTCTCATAAACTTGTGGCTTTTGTCCTTTCTTGGTAAGCAGAACAAATATTTGCTTGCCTTATTGTGGCAAACAGATTTACTTTGCCAAAATTAACTTTGCTCATATTTGAAATATGCTGTATATAAATAGTATTTATCGACTCTGCTCGTTGTATTATAACTTTAAAGTGACACTCCTGCAAAAATCAATTTTTTTCTGTTGTTAACATGTCCGTAACATGTTTCTTGTGATTTATAAGACATATCAAGAGCAAAATCATTCCAAACTCCCAAGTATGTGCTTTTCTGCTGTGAATGTCTGCTTAAGCTACCCCCCTCCCCCCCGCAAAAAAAAAGACTGATTTGGACAGACTATTAGTAGCTACGTAACTATTCCTACTTAGCTTGGTTGGTTATAACGGATACTCTTGGCTACCTCGGGGGAAGAGGGAGGAGCCGAAAAGCAGCAGGACTGAGGCAGAGCGGATCAGGGTAGCAGCAGAGAGAGAGAGTGGAGAGAGCGGAGAGAGGCGGGGGGCAATTTGAATGGCTGTGTGAGACCACGGTCTCGCACAGCCACATTCAAATCAAGCTGCTCTCGACTCACTTTGCCAGCGGACGGGGTGCCACACTGCGAGCACCCACATTCAAATCGGGTCCTCCCCCTCTCCCCTCCCTGCTCAGTCGCCAACAGACGGGGGATTGGTTGTTAGTAAAAAGTAAACACATATTTGGCAACTACACATTTATCTCTTGCCTCGACCATTTTTTACTTTTAGATACAGGCAAAACTTCAACGTCCAGAAAGGTCTTGAACATGAACAGACTAGCAGCCCACCCACCAGGAGTCGCAGCGACCAATCACGTGCAAGCCCTGCAGGTCGGGAGTGCGGTAACCAATCACGTGCAAGCCCTGCAGGTCGCTAATTGGAATATTCATAGGTCCGCACATACTTAAGTAGTGCAAGATTTAAAATCTAGGTGGATAGCAGGATCTGTAAAGCGCTTTGGTCATCTAGAGATCGTGGATGACCGCGTCGTCCTGACCTGATATAGAGCTGTCTAGGACACTGTTCAGGATAATTTTTTTTCACACATGGAGTTGTTCAACTCCTTATACAAAGATATAGAGTGATGATAATCATGTCAGTGGCAGTAATGCACCTGTAAGCTGGTTGCCAACCAAATCTAAAAGAAGAAGAAGAAGAAATCTCTTTCCAAGCAATTCTAAGGCAATGACTGTATACTATTTTGGGCAATACATATTTGTTTTTGAGGTGGTTTTAGAGCCGCCATAGTGCACCTTTAATACTTTATTTAAACTGTCTTACTTATGCTGGACCTGACAGGGGGGAATGGGGGAGGGAAATGACAGGATATAAAGTGGAACTTGTGGATTTCCAATAACTTTTGCTCATACAATTGTAAGTATTTTTCCGATAGATTTGTTTTATTTTTCTCATAAATTTCTGACTTTTTATAATAAACATATTTATTTTTTCTGTTTTAATTTTGCAACTTTTTCTCATAAATTTGTAACTTTTTTCCCCATAAATTAAAAACTGTTTTGCCATTCTTTTGCAACTGTGCCAAAATAGAGGGAAAATGATTCAACACTGAAATGAAATAAAATTGTAAATTAAAAATCGCTTGCATCATTTCTGGTTAAGAACAAGCTATCACAGTATAAACCAGCACAAATCAATAGTAATTTAAAACTTTGACCAAATTATAGTGAGTAAAAGTATAGTTTTTCTTCATAAAAGTACTCAAGTAAGAGTAAAAATTATTCTTCACTAAAACAACTCAAAAGTACATTTTTTTTTGGAAAAAGTTACTTCAGTACATGTACTCTCTCGGTACTACTAGTAGACATGGATAAGGAGCGCTTACCACATGCTTGACTTTCATTCATAAAATTCCTGTTATCAAATAGCATGGTCATAACTTCTACAATATGAGTGTGTTTATGGATGGTACACCTTCTTGTGCTGGCAGAAGATTTGTTTATGAAGGCATGCCACTTCACAGTTCACCCTGCCCGCTATTCCATTTCTTATGATGATTATCACCCTCCACTGGAGTCCATTAGAAAGATTACCATCAGTCAGGTGTGCACGCAGCATATCAGCACAGCATCTACAACTCGGAAAAACTATATCGTAGTGTTGTACTGAGACCAAGATTTTAACACAACACTATTTTTTAAAGGAAATAACAATATGTGAAGAAAATGGCAGCCCTTTTTTAAACTTCTGCTCTTATACAGAGATGGGTGGTAACTAGTTACTCATGTACTCAAGTTACTTTTTAATGAACGTGTACTTTCACGAGTAGCGTTATAGCAGAGTGCTTTTTACTCTTATTTGAGTAGATTTTTGAAGATAAACCTGCACTTTTACTCAAGTACATTTGGTCAAACTCAGAGTTACTTTAGTCTCACTGACCCTGTTTACATTGTCACAATAATCCAATAACTGGGATAACACATGCAATAAACTAGGTGTATTAATTTAATTTCTCATTATCTATAATGGCCTATAAAATCAGATTGTGTTGTTTACATGATTATGTCAATAATAATCAGATAACTCCAGAAATCTTATTATAATCAGTTTATTAGTGTGCATGTAAACAGAGCCAGTGTATGCGTATACACATCAGATCAGATTATTTTCTGTTATCAGATTGACTAGGTTTACACTGAGTACTTTTTCTGGCAACTTTACTCACCTCTGCTCTTTTGTAGTAGTGATTTTTTAGAAGAACTGTAATTTTTTTAAAACTGACACCCTGTGCAGCTGTATGTGAACTTCCGGTGCTCACTAGAGTAAAAAGTCCTTTTATCTGTCTGCTCTGACAACACGGCTTTGATTGCTCCACCCTGAGGAAATCCAGATCAGTCTAATCAGTTGATACTCTGGCAGTAAATGTGGGAAAAATGTATGGTTAAATACTTTGTCTCGCACAGAGCATGTACAGTATGAATGGACCCCCCCCCCTTCCCCCCCCAGTGTGCACTATCAGCCTTGTTCAGCAGTGTCTCAGAGGGGCCCTGGCATCCAGGGAATGGGCTTTACCAGGGGAGTGGCAGTATTATTGCTTAAACCCCAATAAAAGTCCAACAGCCACCGCGCCCCCCCCCCCCACACCACCACCACCACCAACACCATCATGCACTTGTATGGCCCTGATTCTCTTAAGCCCACACGCAGCTGAGCCTCCTGGTAATCCCATAGGAGGACAAAGGAAGACCGGCATTCTTCAAGGGAAAGTGTGAGTTTACGGTTGAGACCCATAATCATCAATATGCAACACCACACATTTCCTTGCGGGGTCAGCTGGCCGAGACTTTCCTTCAGTTTTCCCTTTCTGATCTACTCTTACCAGGTGTCCTGCAGTATTTCAGACATGCGAGGGCAACAGTTGAGATGTTTGGGGTGGGGTGGGGTGGGGGGGTTATTATTAACAGTTACCTCCGACCAAAACAGTGTCTATTTCAGCAATGTGGCATCAACAGACAGGCAGCCATGCGGATGCCGAGCCGGGGGCAGCCACCTTTTAACCTCAACATGCCCTCGTTACTGCCTCATGAGAGGAAACTAAATTTGACTCGCACTCTGATGTGCCCTTCTGCTTTTCAGCTGCCCAC
Organism: Pholidichthys leucotaenia; assembly: GCA_020510985.1. Taxonomy (NCBI): domain Eukaryota; kingdom Metazoa; phylum Chordata; class Actinopteri; order Cichliformes; family Pholidichthyidae; genus Pholidichthys; species Pholidichthys leucotaenia. The sequence goes on from CM035850.1 coordinate 43,020,842, forward strand.
ATAGCGAGACGAGACTACAGATCTGAGAAACAGGAAGCCCCAGACCTTGAGATAACCTTGTGCTGCTGTGAATCGTGACCGAGTGCTTCCCCACGGCAAAAGTTTGTTGTTTTTTTCTAGTACCACCACATTTTTCATGTAGAAGAGTCAGATTTTCCCCTAACAGAACTGTTTTACTCAGGGGTAAAAAGTAAGGTGAAAGGTCTGGTCTCTGTCTTGCTTTTGTCATTCAGAAAGGCTGGTTAAACGTACACAAACACAGATAAAAGTTGATTTTGGTTATATAAAACCAGATTCTGGCTTAATCACCCAGGTTTTGAGGCCATATATCTTTTAAGATTGATGTCAGTGCTTTTCTTGACACACTACCTGAATTTAAAGGCCCCATTCAGTAAAACATTGTTGTGTTGTGGGGTTTCGAACCTTCTAAACTGCTTCTCTGGGCTACATGCTTACCAGCCTCTTCACTTAAAAGTACTTTGACTGCTAGCTTCAGAACTAATAATAACAGTAACTGGACCATAAAAACTGACCAAATTCTACTGGGGACAAATGGTGCTTTATCCACCTCTGTGAAGTTATTTGTTGATAAGCACAGCAATCCTGGACAAAGCAGATTGGCAGTTTTGATCGACATACACTGAAGAGGCTCCCGATCCACTACCGTCATCCACACATCGCCACCCCCCGTCCCAAAGCACGAACCACCTTAGCCAGAGAACTTCCACTCAAACCCAGGGATCCAAGTCTGGCCTGTTAGCATCAGCGCTAACATGGGCCAACTCTTGGTTAAAACAAATTTGGGTTTTGCTTTGAAACTTCCACATTATTGCTTCAGACAAACAGCTTGTAAGTAAATCATTTAAATATTTTATTGATATGGCTGAATAACTGGAGTTTGTGACTGCTAAACCATTTAGCCTAGCATCGATGTACTACTGAAACATAGGAAGGCGTGTATAATTTGTAAAATATGCAATTATTTTGTGGTGGTTTTATTTTTTTTTTATTGCTGGAGTTGCAGTTGTCTTGCTTTTTGTACAAATGCCAGCTGTGACAATATGGCTGAATGGGCCAAGTATAACTTAATAGTTAATGTTGGCAAATAGCATCATAGTTTAACAGTGTAAACAGAAAAAAACTGAGGCCTATCAGATAAGGGTGCACGAGGAGCAGCAGGAGCTGGTTTTAATGAGCTGTAAAATAACACAGGAATGATTTTTGGACTTTAAAGCTACAGTGGTGTGAAAAAGTGTTTGCCCCCTTCGTGATTTCTCATTTTTTTGTATATTTGTCACACTTAAATGTTTCAGATCATCAAACAAATTTAAATATTAGACAAAGATAACACAAGTGAACACAAAATGCAGTTTTTAAATGAAGGTGTTTATTATTAAGGGTAAAAAAAAAATCCACACCTACATGTCCCTGTGTGAAAAAGTGATTGCCCCCTCTGTTAAAAAATGAATTAACTGTGCTTTGTCACATCTTTGGAAAGTTGAATTCAATTTCTCCAGCCACACCCAGGCCTGATTACTGTCACACCTGTTCTCAATCAAGAAATCACTTAAATAGGACCTGCCTGACAAAGTGAAGCAGACCAAAAGATCCTCAAAAGCTAGACATCATGCTGTGATCCAAAGAAATTCAGGAACAAATGAGAAACAAAATAATTGAGATTTATCAGTCTGGAAATGGTTATAAAGCCATTTCTAAAGCTTTGGGACTCCAGTGAACCACAGTGAGAGCCATTATCCACAAATGGCGAAAACACGGAACAGTGGTGAACCTTCCTAGGAGCGGCTGGCCGAGCAAAATTACCACAAGAGGGCAGCAACAACTCATCCAAGAGGTCACAAAAGACCCACAACAACATCCAAAGAACTGCAGGCCTCACTTGCCTCAGTTAAGGTCAGTGTTCATGACTCCATCATAAGAAAGAGACTGGACAAAAATGGCCTGCATGGCAGAGTTCCAAGATGAAAACCACTGCTGAGCAAAAAGAAGATAAAGGCTCGTCTCAGTTTTGCCAGAAAACATCTTGATGATCCCCAAGACTTTAGGGAAAATACTCTGTGGATTGACGAGACAAAAGTTGAACTTTCTTGAAGGTGTGTGTCCCATTACATCTGGCGTAAAAGTAATACAGCATTTCAGAAAAGGAACATCATACCAACAGTAAAATATTGTGGTGGTGGTAGTGTGATGGTCTGGGGCTGTTTTGCTGCTTCAGGACCTAAAAGACTTGCTGTGGTAAATGGAACCATGAATTCTGCTGTCTACCAAAAAATCCTGAAGGAGAATGTCTTGCTGGGACGGTTTGCCGCTGAGTGTGAAGCGGCTGGGATGAGAACCAGCACCTCCAAGTCCGAGTCCATAGTCCTCAGCCGGAAAAAGGTGGATTGTCCTCTCCGGGTTGGGGACAGGCTCCTGCCCCAAGTGGAGGAGTTTAAGTATCTTGGGGTCTTGTTCACGAGTGAGGGGAAAATGGAGCGAGAGATCGACAGACGGATTGGAGCAGCATCTGCAGTGATGCGGACGTTGTACCGGTCTGTTGTGGTGAAGAGGGAGCTTAGTTCTAAGGCAAAGCTGTCGATTTACCAGTCAATCTACGTTCCTACTCTCACCTATGGTCACGAGCTTTGGGTAATGACCGAAAGAACGAGATCGCGGATACAAGCGGCTGAAATGAGCTTTCTCCGTAGGATTGCTGGACTCACCCTCAGAGATAGGGTGAGGAGCTCAGTCATCCGGGAGAGGCTCAGAGTAGAACCGCTGCTCCTCCACATTGAAAGGAGTCAGTTGAGGTGGTATGGGCATCTGATTAGGATGCCTCCTGGACGCCTCCCACTTGAGGTGTTTCAGGCACGTCCCACTGGGAGGAGACCCCGGGGCAGACCCAGGACTCGGTGGAGAGACTATGTCTCCCAGCTGGTCTGGGAACGCCTTGGTATCCCCTCTGAAGAGCTGGAGCAGGTGGCTGGGGAGAGGGAAGTCTGGGCTTCTCTGCTTGAACTGCTGCCTCCGCAACCCGGACCTCCGGAAAAGCGGTAGAAGATGGATGGATGGAGAATGTCCTGCCATCTGTTTGTGACCTCAAGCTGAAGCGCAGTTGGGTTCTGAAGCAGGACAATTATCCAAAACACACCAGCAAGTCCACCTCTGAATGGCTTAAGAAAAACAAAATGAAGACTTTGGAGTGGCCTAGTCAAAGTCCTGACCTGAATCCGATTGAGATGCTGTGGCATGACCTTAAAAAGGCGGTTCATGCTCGAAAATCCTCCAATGTGGCTGAATTACAACAATTCTGCCAAGATGAGTGGGCCAAAATTCCTCCACAGCACTGTAAAAGACTCATTGTCAGTCATTGCAAACACTTGATTGCAGTTGTTGCTGCTAAAGGTGGCCCAACCAGTTATTAGGTTTAGGGGGCAATCACTTTTTCACATGGGGCCATGTAGGTTTGGATTTTTTTTTTCCTATTAATAATAAACACCTTCATTTAAAAACTGCATTTTGTGTTTACTTGTGTTATCTTTGTCTAATATTTAAATTTGTTTGATGATCTGAAACGTTTAAGTGTGACAAACATACGAAAAGATGAGAAATCAGGAAGGGGGCAAACACTTTTTCACACCACTGTATATATGTCATTGAGGATGTTAAAAACTAAAATCCCTGGAAATGGCAGTAGATGTGACCTTTAAGACATTTCAACTTGTCCGTGTTGGACACAAAGTTTCGAGAAATCTTTTAAGTTACAACTGATCATTAGCAGAAAACTACAAAGTGCTGAATAACAAACAGCCTGAACCCTGTCTTCTTCCTGTTTTGGGAATGATCTGTGTCAACCTAATAAGGCTATTTTTACGGCTAGAATGCAAGCTTAACATCCTTTCCTCGCGGATGCTAATTTTGTCTAAACACAATCCAAATAAACTGCAACACATCTGACTACCACAGTTTACAGCAAGCCCCAGCCTCCTTCTCTGTGCCGGCATGTGATTCCACTCTTACACCCGTGGGAACTGTGCCGAAAGAGGATTTAAATCTATCTCACTACCACTCAAATCTGTGTCACCATATCCTGTCACACACACACACACACACACACACATACACACATTGCTTCATAAACCACAATGACTCACTAGTGACTTTAACATGGCACATGTGTTTATGTGGAGGGGTTGTTTAAATCATTTTAAAACGCCGGCCTTCTGCCGAACACGAATCAAAACTCTTGATTCCACCTGTTATGCCACATTTTTTTATCTGCTTTTCTTGCTCATTTCAGGATATGCTTCATTGTTTCGCCATTGTGCGACTTTCCTCTCAATGAACAGCGGTGCCATTACTGGACGGCACGCTGCGACAGACGCCACATAATCTCCCGGTGCACCTCATAACCCGATAGCTGCTTGGCGTTTGGCGGGGATGAATGATGAATGAGGGGGAAGCAGGGAGGAAGGGAGGATGAAGTGATGCTCTTATCCTGTCTGCCTTTAATTGGGCTAAGCAGAGATGGAGAGTACAATAACAGCTTTGTAGGATCGGCGGGAGGAGAGAGTTTCTGTGTGAGAGTGTGCTCACACGTGTGGAGACTGGAAGTGTGCGTGTGCGTGTGTGTGTGCGTGTGTGTGTGGAGTGTGCTGATTAGATAGTGTGAGTCGGTGGCCCTGGGCTAGTAGCGGACGGTCTTCAAAAGCTCCCCCTTGTCCCCACAGACCAGAGCAGCGTCTGCCATGACCACTTGGCCCGAGGGGTGAACCAGGCCACCTCTGAGTTTCCTCGCAGTGATGCCACAGCTGAATATCAGGATGCTTTTGAGAAGCAGCTGTTTCTGCTAACAGATGAAAACGTACATTGTTTTTCCTCAGTTTGCACTTTTATGATTCAATCAGCAAGCTAACAAGCTCACAAAAAATGATTATGTTAGCAAAATGGAGGCACGGATTTATCGGCGTAACATTGGTATCAGCCGGTATTATATGACAATATAATGCAATCTGTTTGGAACTGGATGGATGCTGGTTTTTGCTGCTATATTGCTGTGCAGTATATTCATTTTTAAGATCCTGTATAGTTTTTTTTTTTACTATTATATGCACACAACTTTTTTTATTGTCTGCATGCACATATCGTAGGTTCACTTTATATTTTTCAATTTAGTTTCATTATTCTTTATACTAGTCTGATGGTGAGTTAATGCACCGAAATTAATGTGCACTGACTGACAGTAAAGTAGATGCTATTCTATATTCACCAATGTCAGTGGCTGATTTTTATCCCATGTGTCCCAGTTGTGTGGCACTGATTTTGCCCCTTAACCTATAGCTGCAAATTAAATATATATCCATACCTAAAACATATGTCAGCCTTAAATACTTCAAAGCAGTGTTGGGGTGAAATATGGGGCTGATACCTATACCAGTGTTTAAAATAATAACTTTGCTGATATCAGCTAGTCGATACTGATGGTTTCTTTTGTTTTTATAGTCATTTGATCAATATGATTCACTGATATTGGCGAATCTTATCTTATTTTCCGATAGACCATTATCATTGTACAAGGTGAATATCAGCTGATACCAGTGTTAAGCTGATAGATGCAGTTAGTTTCAATAATTTCTTGTTTCCCTGGCGTTAAAGGGAAAATAGATGACAAAAAACAAAATAAATAATCAGTATCAGTAGCATTGTGCAATCAAATTTTTTTTTTTTAAATATCTGCACTGTATTGGCCCAAATTTTAGCAATTGTTTCATCACCAGTTTGCATATTTACATAGCTGACATATTTATTTTCTCGCCCATAAACTGTTAACATCAATCCATACTCTAAACAAACAGCCCACAATCTGTCTCTCTGTCTGTTCCCACTTGTTTGCCTTCAAATTTCTGCACTTTATTCCAATTAATCTCCCACTCCTGACATCCAATCCAATTACATTTCACAGCCATCTGGCTTTCAAATGGAGATCACAAGCGGGTGAGTCGGGGAGGGGGGGGGGGGGGTCCATTCAGAAGGAGGGAGACCAGCCTTTTTGGACAGGGCGGGGGTTATGGCAGCGGTTTGGTGTGTGTTGTGGGTGTTTGGGGTGGCTGTGGCATGATGGGAAGCCCCACTCAGATTAGTCACACAGCATTATTCTGACTGCAGGACAATGGGTGACGGGCGGCGGGCGAGCCCCAGCTGTCGCCCATGAAAGAGCAGAAAAACAGGATTTAGGACTGGACGCGTCCCCTCACTTTGCCGGCAAAGGGGTTCTTGCATTCATTAACAGGGGGCTGCTGAAGGTGGCGGTGGAGGGGGGTTGGAGGTGGGCTTTGTCCGGCTTCCCCTCTCTGGATCTCCTCTCTGTTTTGATTCCTCCGGCCTCTTCTTTTTTAGAGAATGTGCGCAGAGACCAATGCGGCTCCTGTAGGGGTAAAGGAGCACAGCAGCCCAGAGGAACTTTTAAGGGCCTCTTGTTGCCGAGCACAGAGCCCACTCAAAGGCTGGAATGAAAAAGGGGGAATATGTGGCCCCTTCTCTTTCCAACCGAAAAAGCACTTTCAAGTACTGAAATTGCCCAGCGCTGCAAAACTAATAATTTAAAAATCATTAAAAAAAACAGCAGTAAATGTTAGGGTTTTATATTCCAGTCTCGGTGCATCACATGGAACTATTTGCCACTTACTTGCACTCCCCGTTTCCATTTGACGTGGGTTCACATCTTCCTCCATTCAGGCACGACTCAGTGGGCAGCGAGCATTTCAAACCTGTTGGGTGCATTAAAAAAATATTTTTAAAATACATATTGTATTTGGGGAAATAATCATTTTCAAAAGTATCACATTGCTAAAGATTCTGAATTGATGAACAAATGTAAAAAGAATCATTTTCTGAGTGTCCATAGTCCAGCGTCAACCATGTCTACCAGAGATTAAAAAAAAAAAAAAAAAAAAAGTAAGCACCTACTGCTGTACCTGTGATGGGATAATTTCGGTTGCTTTATCTCATCTCTCTTCCATTTGTGTTATTATTAATAGAAGTTAGTGGAAGTAAATATAATTGTGCAACATTACAGATACTTTGCTTTGAAAGTCCCAGGTAGGTGCATGGGGGGGGGGGGTAATTAAGATTCATCAATAATCGTTTTATCATCCCGCTGTGGCCCCCCTGCTACAGATAACCAACCCTAATATATAGAAGTCATAATAAGCTCATACAGCGTGGCATCTGCACTGTTAAAGTGGCTGCTGGGGAATTATTCATCACTTAAGAGTTTTATCACAACCCCATTCCTATGAATATCAGTCTCAACGCACACGCGCGTCCCCGCCGGAGTCCTGGCCTCCAAATTGATTTGTTACACCAAAAGAGTCCGTGGGGGATATCGGGGAAGGACGTTTGCGGACACCAATGAGGCCGCAGAGCGCGTGGTGCGTGGCTTTTTTGGGGAGCGCACACGCGTTTTTTTTTTTTTTTTTTTTTTTTTTTTTTTAAATCCTTGCGGGGATACCGGGGAGCGCGCGCGGCAGCTGCGGGACTCAGACGCGGAACAAAAGAAAAGAGAGGGCAGCACGAGCCACAAAGCCCTCCGCTCGGGTATTGTTTACGGGGCAGACGGGAATAACAGCGCCTCCTGCACCCCCACCGCCATCCCCAGCACTCTCCCACACTTGTAGACAAAAGGTGTCCCCCCCCCACCCCCACCTTCCGCGTCCCCGCACACAACTTCTATTATATCAGAAAGTAGGTTCAAAGAATACTGTTTGTTTGTTTTTTTTTAAGTAGAAAATCCTATCATCAAATATAGAAAATCACACAAATAATCAGATATGAAATCTGGGAAAATTATTTTTAACAACTCAGTGCCATTTTTCACGCTTGCATGCTGATGTAGGCAAAACCGCCTACATCGCAGTATCTTCCTCTCTGTGGTCGCTTTAGAATGCAGCAGGCGATCCGTCTGTGCAGCTTTGACTCTTTAAAACTTTCCCACGACCCCCTCAGACACTTCAGTTTCATCTGCGCTCAAAATCATCCAGAATCGACAGCTTTCACACGCTGCTAGTTCTCTTAAACTTATGGCCATTAAAAAAAAAAAAAAAAAAAACGCTCAAACTTCTCTAAAGTTTAATTCTAAAAGTTCCCGTCTCCCTGTCGAGTTTCAGTCGTGCACTCATGCAACATTACTCTGCTCTTCAGAAAATATTATATGCAGTTTTTACCTTGTGAGATGACGATTGCCGGAATCAGAAATGTCAGTTTCACAAAGAAACGATACATTCCTCCTCCTTAACTTCACAAACGTCGTGGACTCCCTCCTCGGGTGGGCATAGATCCGCAGTTTGGTGACTCTAGAAAATCCAGAATCCTCAGTGGGAATGGGTGAAAGGTAAAATCCAGCAGAGAAAGTAGAGATGGAAAGTCTTCTGCGGGCTCAGCTCATAGATGTCAGTCAACCTGCTGCCTTACCAGTTCTCAGTGAAACTGAGGCAACTCTACAAGTTCCTCCTCCTCCCTCTCCTCCTCCTCCTACCTTCTTGCCCCCAGGACAGGGGTCTGCAAGCTGCGGCTCCGGAGTCACACGCATCTCTTAACAAGGCAAAAAAGGTTGCACATTTACAAGAAAAAGTTGGTATTTTAAGAGCGAACCCCCCCCAAAAGAAAGAAATGACATATAGGAAAAATATAACATTATATACAACAATAAAGTCAAGAGTCAAGTCAAAACATTAAGATAAAGAAATTTTTAAGGAAATAAACTTTGCTTTATAGATTGGCAAATTTATCATTAGAAATACAAAAAAAAAAAATCTGATTTAAAAATCATACATCTTTACCATTAAAAGTTGCAACATATGTGAAATACACAATGACATTGTCACCCATTAATGAAGAAAAAAGCTCTCAAAAGTCACAAATGTAAGAGAAAAAATGTAGTCGCGGGGAAGATGAAAGCAGACGAGGCAGTGAGCTGAACGACACAGGAACTCTCACTCTGAGTGCCTGAGCCAACTCTTGTATACACTTCTATTACCGCCTCCGGCACACAGGGCAAACACATTAACAAACAGACATGTACACACATTAGCCTGCTTCATGCTACACCTCTGATGTCCACGTACATGTAACCGGAAACCTCGTGTAACGACATTTACGTCATCGTCTCCACTCTGCTAGTGTCCGCAGTGCTTGAACGCGGACAACCGGGTGTAGCCCAAATTTTGTGACCGCACCGCCTGCCCACGACCTGAACGCGTTGAAAAGCGCATGCGCAAGACTGAATGTCCCATTCACAAGGTGGCGATATCGACACAGCATGCATCAGTAGACGAAGAAGACAACGAGGAGGCGGAAAACGAGGATAAAAACATACATGAATCATACATACATACTTTCTTTCACAGAGGCAGCAGCATCTTCGTGGAAAAGGAGAGAAAAAACAGCAGAAATGGATTCTATATTTGAAGAGAAACTTTGTGAAGAAACCCGCCGTTTCTTCGTTGGTAAAAATCCTGGCGTGTCAGCACCTTGGCGCTACCTATCGGGTGGGAGTGAAACTACAAATGATGGTTGTGCACATGTGTCAACCACTTGGCCTGGGTAGATGAAAAAAGTGAGCATGAGCAGTGCCGCGTGCGTGCCGGGCTCGTCCAAAGCGTATGCGGACCACAGCGGACTAGAGGGAAATGTAGCATGAAACAAGCTTAACATGACATTGACACACACGTCACAGAGCAGGTCTTGCTACCATACATTCGCACCCTTGCATCCTCAGATGTGAACTTGGCGCGGCGGGGGGCAAAAGGCACATCTTTGTTTGTTTAGCTCCTCTCACCTTTCTCCATTAGCATCCCTAACTATCTTCTCCCCCACCAACCCCTTTGTCCTGGGTGGAGTGCCATGTGTATTGTGTCCACCACAGCCATAGCATTTACAAAAATAAATCAGAAGAAAAAGTTGCAAGAAAAATCTCAAATTTACAAGAAAAATTGACTCTATAAGAAAAACTATTTTATCAGGAAAGTTTCACATTTATATTAATAAAGCCAAACATTTATGAGGGAAAAGGCTGCAAATTTACCAGTGAAAACGTACAAGTTAACCAATATTTTTATGAGGGAAAAATGTGCGACTTTGTCAGGAAATTCTCAAAAGGACAATAATAAAGTCACAAAAATTAGGAGAAAGAAGTCACAAATTTATGAGGCAATAAATGCAAATATACTATTAAAAATGAACTAATTTGCCATTCAGTGAAAACTAAGATTAGAAACTATTTGCATATAACTTTTAGAGCTGGTCTTAACCACTCCTAAATTTTGTCAGTACCAGTATAAAATTTCAAAGTAATAAAAGATTGGTGAATGCCACAAGTTCACTAAATTGATCGTATGTCACATTTACTAACAAATTTCTTAGTACTCATGGATCTTGCATAAGGCCTGGTATAAGGCCATTATAATTTACAATCATTCATTCATTCATCTTCTTCTGCTTAATCCTTTTCGGGTCGTGGGGGGGGGGGGGGGGGCTGGAGCCTATCCCAGCATCTTTGGGCAAGAGGCAGGGTACACCCTGGACAGATCGCCAGTCCATCGCAGGGCCAACACAGAGAGACAGACAACCATTCACTCTCACAGTCATACCTAAGGACAATTTAGAATCCCCAGTTTTGATGCCAATTAACCTAACTTACATGTTTTTGGCATGTGGGAGGAAACCGGAGAAATCCTGGAGTAAACCCACACAGACACGGGGAGAACATGCAAACTTCACACAGATCACTGTTGGTCGGGGGCTGGGATTGAACCCAGGATCCCCCGGCCAAGGGTGAGTTGCTGTGCTGCCGCAGTGCTAACCACTCCGCCACCCGCCACGTTTAAGGAAAACGTGCAGGCCTAATAAAGGTGGTGGTGGGGATTAAAGTTTCAAAGTTGCAAGAAGAGTCTCAAAACTAGCTTTTTGTAATAAAGTCACAAATTTGTTAGGAAAAAAGCAAATTTACACAGATTTTGCTAATTAAATTGCTAATATGGAGTTGCTAATTTGCTATTAAAAAGTCACAAATGTAAGATTTAAAAAAGAAGCCATAAATTTTACAAGAACAAATTCCTAGAAAAAAGTTGCATAGTTATAAGAAAAGCCTCAAAAATATAAATAAAAAGAAAGATAAAAGAAAAACTTCATAAGTTCGGGAGTTTTTAAAAAAAAACCCAATCTTATAAGGGCAGGCTGAAATTCACAGTTATGATTAAAAGAATGCAGATTGTCATAGAAAAATTTATTTACCCCTTGTCTCTAGGTCTTGAAGAAAAGAACACTACAGATCTGCAGAGTTGGATGGCCTTTATTTCTGCATGCAGGAGAGGAGTGGCGAAGAGGAAGTCTGTTCTGCTCTCACTGCTCTACCTCAAAAGAGGAACATCTGATATCTATACACGCACACAAGCCTCTATTTCAGTTCCTGCTAAGATTACGCTCTGAGTGTGCTGATGAGGTTATACTTTGCTACTCAAATCAAATCACCCTTTATTGTCATTCAACTGTACAACCAATCATGTACAGTAGAACGAGATTGTGTTTTACCTATCTACTGTGTTAATCGCACACACCCCAAGTGTAGAATCAGAGGGCCGCTGCCATGCAAGGCGCCGCCACAAATTTCCCTCCTCCATTCCATTATTGCTGAGCACCAAGCTGGACGGCAGGAAGTTCCACTTTTATATGGTCTTCGGCATGACCCGGCCGGGATTTGAACCCCTGCCTCCCGGGTGTGGGGCGGATGCTCTACCAACTGAGCCACCACTCCGGTGTGCTGATGAGGTTATACTCTGTGAGTGTGCTGATGAGATTGCATGCAGATTGCTTCATAACATTCACAGTAACAGTAAATTTCCATCACAATTAATTTGGCATTATAGAGAAGCAAGTTTACCATTAAAAAGTCACAAATAAGTAAGAAAAAATTGTAAGAAAAAAGTTGCAAGTCTAAAAAATTACAAGAAAATGTGGTAATTCAAAAGAAAAAACTCATAAATTTATATGGAAAAATGCATCTAAGACAAAAAGTACACATCTTAATCAGGAAAGTCTCAAATTTACAATAAAAAAAGTTGCAAACTTTTCTGCTGAAAATGATCAAAATTGCCATTCCTAATAAAAAAGTCACAACATTATGAGAAAAAAATACTTGTATATTTTACAAAAAAAATTCCAAGAAAAGTGTAAAAATTAAGGTTGAAAATTCAGAGGAAAACCTCAAAGAAAATATTGAATTTATTTATTTATTTATTTGTTTTTAAAAAGCACAACTTTTTCAGGAAATTTATAGTTAATAAGAAAACACTGCAAGCATCTGGGCTTGAGGTTCTCCAGCCTTTGACGCCTGGGCTCGCCACTGCTCAGCCTACGTCGCCTGGTTTCGCCGCTGATCAGCCTGCACCATCTGGTTTCGCCACTGATCAGCCTGCATCATCTGGGTTCATCACTGATCAGTCTGCTCCATCTGGTTTCACCAGCGATCAGCCTGCATCGTCTGGTTTCGCCGCTGATCAGCCTGCTTCATCTGGTTTTGCCGCTGATCAGCCTGCTCGTCTGGTTTTGCCGCTGATCAGCCTGCATCATCTGGGTTCATCACTGATCAGTTTGCTCCATCTGGTTTCACTGCTGATCATCCTGCATCATCTGGTTTCGCCACTGATCAGCCTGGTTTCATCACTGATCAGCCTGCTTCATCTGGCTCCTCTGCTGATCAGCCTGCCTCGTCTGTGTTCGTCACTGATCAACATGCTTCATCTAGTTTCGCCACTGATCAGCCTGCTTCATCTGGTTTTGTTGCTGATCAGCCTGCTCATCTGGTTTCGCCGCTGATCAGCCTGGTTTCGCCACTGATCAGTCTGCATCATCTGGTTCCACCGCTGCTCAGCCTGCCTCATCTGTGTTCGTCACTGATCAGCCGGTTTTGTCTGGTTCCGCCGCTGATCAGCCTGCCTCGTCTGAGTTCGCTGCTGATCAGCCTGCTTCATCAGTTTTCGCCGCTTGCAAGTCTGCTTCATCTGTTTTCACTGCCGGCCAGCCTACTTCATCTGTTTTCACCAATTGTCAACCTGCATTGTCTGTTCTCACCACTGGCCAGCCTGCTTCGTCTGGGTTCATCGCTGGCCAGACTGCATCGTCAGTGGTGGATGTGTCGTGTTCTCTGGTCTGGGGGTCGTGGACTCTGGCAGGAGCCCCAACCCGCCTTGTTCTCTGGTCTGGGGACCCATGAACTTTGGTAGGCCCCCTGACCCACCTTGTTCTTTGGTTTGGTGGCCTAGGAACTCTGGAAGGCTGCCGACCCACCTTGCTCTCTGGTCTGGGGATCCATGGACTTTGGTAGGCCCCCTGACCTACCTTGCTCTTTCGTCTGGTGGCCCAGGGACTCTGGAAGGCCACCCAACATGCCTCGTTCTGTGGTCTGGGGCCTTGGACTCTGGTTGGCCCCATGGACTGTTTTTTTTTTGTTGTTGTTGTTTTGGACTCTGTGGGGGAAAGGATTTGTTTCGGCCCACTTGGCCTTGTGCCCCCACCACCCACCCTGGGCAGGTGATTTTTTTGTTGTTTAAGGGACGTCTGGTACTGCCCCTTAAGAGGGGAGTACTGTCAGGATTGGAATGTGGGCTGTGCCCATGTCCTCACCTTGGTTTATATTTTGAGTGTTTTGTTGTGACAGGGACATGGGCTCAGCCCACATTCTCACTTTGAGTTTATTATTGCGTGATTCTCTGTGTTTAGTTCTTCGTTGTCATGGTTTTATCATGGTCTTATGGTTGTTATGGTATTATCATGGTCATGGTTATGTTTCTTTATTCTGGTCTTGGGTTTGAGTTGATGGTGGTCTTGTTTATTTGTGAGTTTTTCCGTGGCTTGATCCTTGGTTTGTGTTTTGTTAATTGTCTATGGCTGTTTATATTTTGGTTCATTAGCCTTGCCTTATATAATGGACGCCGCTCCTTAGTTGGGGCAGTCCCCTTGTTATTTGTTGGTGTGATTACTCGCTCCTGCCAAGCTTGTTTTGTGCCCAGTCCTGTTAATTCCTAGCTTGGTGTTTTTGCCTGCCGTTAAGCTCATGTATTGTTTTCCAGCCCTCAAGCTGTTTTCTGGATTTTGTTGATGGGTTTCGTGACCTAAGTCCAGCATTTGGGTCCTGTTTTCTGCCCCGGAGGGGCTCCACTGTGACAGAAAGATGTGGAGGTTAGACAGTGTAAGGTCAGGTGAGTAAGAGGGGTGAGGAAGGATTTCATAGCCACAGGACCGTACTTCTGTCGGTGCAACATGTGAGCTGTGAACTGGGGCGTTGTCTTGCAGGAGGTGGACAACTTTGGTCAACATGCCACGTCTCTCAGTTTTGATGGCCTTCTGCAATTTCTGCAGTAGTGAAGTGTAGTAAGTCCCAGTAATTGTGGTACCCTTTACTAGGAAATTGATCATCAATACGCCATGCTGGTCCCAAAAGATCATGAGCATGACCTTGCCTGCCGAGGGCTGAGGTCAAGTACAGGAACCTGATGACTGTTCTGCATGCAACTGGCTGCATTATCACACCTTACTCCACCTTAGCAACTGTAAAAGAGAAACTCTTAGGAGTTCAGAGCTGCAAATTACCACATGACCTATAGAGATATGTATTATTATACATTTGCAATTTCAGCCTCCTACAATAACCAGAAGTGGATCAGGGAAAATTTTTTAATGAACTGCCCTTGAAAAGACAAATCAAAGTTCAGGATTTATTCAAGCCCACAGTGGAAACATAGCTAGCTGTATTTTGATCTGATAAGATAATAATAAAGTATATATTTAAATAATGGTTAAGAAAAGCAGTTAAGAAAATGAATGAATGACACTTAAGACAGTACATTCACTTTATTTTATTTTTTTTACATTTTAAAAGGCTTCTTTAAATCTGCGGCTTAATTTATTAACTCAAGCTGTAAAACAAGTTTCACATCAGTGCCACAGTTCTTGTTTTGCCAGATCTTAAAAGTGCAATTTGATTTTTTTTAATCATGCAGCACAAGTATGGTTGCATCCATTATGGTGTTACTTTGCATTTTCTGTATTATTTCAGCTTTAACGTACAGCGTTGCACAGCCAGTGAGAGTGCATGCCTGTGCCAGATCATAATTATTCCCCTTTTTTCCTCCCTCTCAGGGCAAGTGAAACTGTCTGGGAGTAGCTGCAGAGTTTCAGCACCCCAGGGCAAAGATTATTTTATTATGAAGACTACACACATGCTGGTCCTTCTGTTGCTTTGACAGTCAAATGGAACTGCTGCCAAAAGGGGCTAGGTCTCTGGAGGTGCTTGAAGTGTGGGAAACGCAGGAAAAAAAAAAAGAAAAAACTGGGAGCAATCAGTTATTAGCATATTGCATAAGAGAAAAGCAAATTTGGACTGTAGAGGGAAACTGATGGAAATAAAGAGGAGATGTGCACAGGCATGTAGGGCTGTAGTAGGAAGAAAAACGCCTGACCCACCGTGAGAAACATCAAATCTACCAGGCACACGCTTCACTTAAAGTTGTGAAATATTGTTAACACTTGCCCTGCTTTGTCCCACTTCTACTACACATGGTGAGGTGTGGTTTGGGGTTTAAATCAGGAGGGCTGATTTTTCAGAAACTGCCAGAGAACCACATTCTCCTTTATCTGTGGTGAAATCTGAGCCCCTGTTTTCACTGGTGATTCTTGCTCTGATTTGACATGCTTATGTTTGTTTGTGGGGTAAATTTAAGGCCATGAGAAGGGACTCTTCAAGGGATTCACAGGGCCACAGAGGGGGGGAATACCCCAAAATTATGAAAACAAGCACTGTCAAAGATTAATATAGAAACCAAATCGAAAGAGGTCAGAGCAAAGTGCAGGAAAACAATAATTTCTGAGATTAAATATGAATGTGACTGCCCTGTGCAGTTTGAACCCTGGCTGCTTTCGGTCCGATTGCCATTCCTTGACTCAGACTCCCTTCCTTCCCGCTGACCGGAGTGGACTAAGGCCAGAGATTGTGATAAAAAGTTGTAGCTCTCTTTGACAAGGACTGCATGAAGTCATCCTCCTATTAGAGTTGAAATTATTACTCACATCCCCACAAAGTCTGATAGAACAATGACGACACAAGAGCATTACAGTGGTGTGAAAAAGTGTTTGCCCCCTTCCTGATTTCTATTTGTTTTTTTGTATGTTTGTCACATTTAAATGTTCCAGATCATCAAACAAATTAAAATATTAGACCAGGGGTGTCCTATCATGTGCCATGGAGGGCCAAGACCCTGAAGGTTTTCTCCTCTGCCCAGTCTCTTCAGCAGGTGTTTTCACTTATCAGCAATCAGTGGGAAGAAATTCAGTGAAATCTGCTGTTGGAGGTAAAGCCTGCAGGGTCTTGGCCCTTCATGGAATATGATTGGACACCCCTGTATTAGACAAAGATAACACAAGCAAACACAACATGCAGTTTTTAAATGAAGGTGTTTATTTATTTATTTTTTGTAACTTTGATTTTTATTCACTTTTCATCATACATATTACATTCAGATCACAGTCTCTATATTAAAAAAAAAGGAGCTAGAAGAAGAAAAAAAGGGGGGGGCAAATGTTGGAGCATCAAGTTTTTAGTTTCCATCTCTTAATTCTTCTGGTTTTTCAGTGTCTTTGATTATTCTTTCAATTTCTGTCTCGTTGTTGCACTTTGTAGTGTGTCCATTTCCACCATTTTTTTTCATATTGTCCGTCTTGCATTCTTTGTCGATATGTTAGTTTTTCCATTAAACGTATATCTTCAACAATGTCTGTCCATTGCTCTTGGTCAGGAAGAACTTTTGATCGCCATTTTCTTGTGATTGTTTTTTTTACATGCAATCAGCATGATTTTAACTAAATATCTGTCCTCAACCTGTATTGCATTGTCTCTTTTAAGATCACATAAATACATCAAGTTACAGTTCATTGGTATATTATATCCTAATATCCTCTGTATTGTCACATGTATAGATTTCCAGAATGATGAGATTTTGCAACATTTCCAAAACATATGTGAGTGGTCTGCATTTTGAGCCCCACAGTCCCTCCAGCATATAGATTTGGTATTTGAATACTTTCTTTGGATCTGTGGTGTAATGAAATAGCGAATCAGATTTTTCCATCCAAATTCCCTCCATGTCCTTGAACTTGTTGATGTGTGCTGTGTTTTCCATATTTCTTGCCAGTTTTCTTCTGTTATGTTTAAATTTAGTTCTTTCTCCCATTTCTCCTTTATATAGTTACTTGAATGTTTGTTTGCCGTAAGTTTCTGAAATAGCTTTGAAATAATTCTTATTTTATTTTCTGCATACGAGCTTAAAATGAATTGTATAATCTCGCTCACATCTGTGTGGAGGTTATGCCAACTCTTCCTCAAATAATAATCTCTCATCTGCAGATATCTGAAGAATTCAGATTTTTCTAGTTTAAATTTTCTTCTCATGTTTACAAAACTCCCGAAATCATTTTTTCCCATATTGCCCCATGCTGTGATTCCCTTGTTCACCAGATTTTTGTATCCCCTATCTTGCTTTGCCGGTTCAAACTGACTGTCAAATGCTACCCATTTCAATAGTTTTATGTCCTTCTTTATATTATACTTTTGTACTATTTTATACCACAGTTCCAAAGTAAATTTAGTGTTTGGGTCTATTTGTTTGATTTGCTTATATGCATCCTTATCTCCCATTATGCTTTGTACTGGGAGTCCCTCAATTTCCTTTTCCATTTCTTTCCATTTTGCCTCATATCCTCCGTCGCACCAACATATGATATATCTTATTTGTGCTGAGTAGTAATATTCCTTTAGACTCGGTAGACCCATGCCTCCTTTATCTTTTGGTAGTTGGAGAGTTTTATATTTCACTCTTGGCTTTTTACCTCCCCAAACAAATCTCGATATCATCCTGTCCCACTTTGAGAATTGGGCACCAGGAATCTCTGTTGGTAGAGCCTGGAAGAGGTAAAGCAGTCTAGGTTGTATGCTGATTTTGACTGTCTTAATTTTTGAATTCAGATCCATGTTTAAAATTGACCATCTATCAATATCTTTTTTTATTTCTTGTTCTAATCTATCATAGTTTGCTTTATAGATTTTGCTTAAATCTTTAGGTATGTTCACTCTAAGGTATTTTATTTCTTTTTGTTTCCAGTTTAGTTTGATCTTATCAGTTATCTGGTTTAGAGGGTTATAGTGGAATGTCAGTATTTGTGTTTTTGTTATGTTTATCTTGTATCCTGATAATTTTCCAAAATTTTCTATCAAGTCCATTCTTTCCATTATTGATTCATCTGGTTGTTCAAGGTAAACTATAATATCGTCTGCAAACAGCCCAATCTTGTGTTCCGCTTCCTTTATTGTTACACCTTTTAATTTCTTATTTTGTCGCATCGCTTGAGCCAGTGGCTCTATGAACAGAGCAAACAAGGTGGGCGATAGGCAGCATCCCTGCCTAGTTGATCTTTGTATTTTTACTTTGTCTGTTAAGCTACCGTTTATCTTGATTCTTGCCACAGGTTTTTGATACAGTGTCTTTATGCATTGCACTGACTTTTCGTTAAATCCAAAGCGTTCCAGCACATTATATAGGAACATCCAATTAACCCTATCAAATGCTTTTTCTGCGTCTAAACTCATTATTACTGCGCTTTTCTTTTCTTTATGTATTTGATTAATTATGTGTATTGTTCTCCTGATATTATCATGTGTTTGGTGTCCCTCTATGAAACCAGTTTGATCATCCTCTATCAATTCCATCAAGAATGTCTTTATTCGTTTACAGATAATTGTTGTATATTACTATATTACTATAGTAATATACTGTATATTACTATAGTAATATACTGTATATATTACTATATATTACTATATATATATTACTATTATATATACAGGTATATATATAATATATAATATAGTAATATATATATTACTATATTTCTATATATATATATTACTATAGTAATATATATTACTGTATATTACATATGTATACTAGCTGTTCTTGTTTTTTTTCTTGCCTTCTGATTGTTGCTTTGAGTGTTGCTATCCCTGTGCTGTTGCAATCCTGGAATTTCCCCATTGTGGGACTAATAAAGGCTTATCTTATATATTTTATAATCCACATTTAATAAAGAGATTGGCCTATAGTTTCCGCATTGTTCCCTATCTTTCCCTGGCTTTAAAATAACTGAAATAATGGCTTCGTTCCATGATGGAGGTATTTTGTTGTTGTTTAATGTCCAATTAAATGACTTTAGGAGCTGTGGTGTGAGTTCTTCTATAAACAGTTTGTAAAACTCAGAGGGGTATCCATCACTACCTGGTGATTTACCATTTTTTAGTGACTTAATCACATCTTTAATCTCTTGTGTTGTTATTTCTGCTGTTAGCTTTTCATTTTGTTGGTTTCCTATTGATGGCAAGTCCAATGTGTTTAGAAATTTTTTAATATCCTTAACATTTGTCTCTTCAGGTTGCGAGTATAGTTCTTGATAGAATTTATTGAATATTTCTTCGATGTTTTCTGGGGTAACTGTGGATTTATTTGTGATGGGGTCCTTAATCTTATATATATTATTCACTGTTTGTTGTTTTCTTAACCGTTTTTCCAGCAGTTTTTTGGCCTTTGGCCCCATTTCATAATATTTTTGTTTTAAGTATCTATTTTTCCTTTCAATTTCATCTATTTGTGTTTCTTTTATCTTTATTTTTTCTTCCTTAATTTCTTGATATATTTTTGGGTCATTTGTGATTTGATGTTTACGTTCTAATTCCCTCAGTCTCTCACATCTTTGTTCATATGATTCCAGTTTAGACTTTTTTGCTTTTCCTGATTCAACAATTAATTTACCTCTTAACACGGCTTTTAGTGCATCCCATAGTATTGTTGGGTCCACTTCTCCATTATCATTCTCCTCGATATACTCATTTATGTTTAACTTTATTCTTTCTTTCATTTTCTCATCATTTAATAGTCCTACATTAAGTTTCCATGTTGTTTGTCGTTTTCTATTGTTTAAATATATTTCCATGTATATAGGATTATGATCTGATATTTCTGTCCCTCCAATCCGACAATTTCTCACCCTGTGTCTGTCACCTTCATTCATAAGGAAGTAATCTATTCTAGAGTGTACTTTATGGACTGCTGAATAATGTGTATAGTCTTTTTCGAGTGGGTGCAGGTCCCTCCATATGTCTACCATACCCATTTCTGCCAGTGAAGTTCTTATGAACTTTGTTACATGTTTTTTTGTCTTAACACTTGTTGTGTCAACTTCATGATCCATGACAGCATTTAAGTCTCCTCCACAAATTAGGACTCCTTCACTGTGTGTTGCTATGAGATCAAATAGATGTTGAAAAAAACCCTTGTCACTTTCTGGTGGGGCATAGATGTTCACTAATGTGATCTGCATACTATCTATTCTTCCCTTTACTATTACATATCTGCCTTCTTTATCCTGGATTTCTTGTTCACATTCAAATTGTATTTTATTTGAAATTAGTATCATAACCCCCCTTTTAGTTCCTTCCTTAAATGAACTGTAGTAGGAGTTCTTATAGCCAAATCTCTTTAGTTTCACATGTTCTGTCTTGCTCAAATGTGTCTCTTGCATAAATATAATTTTGGCTTTTTCCTTCTTGAATTTTCTTATTGTTCTTTCCCTTTTGACAGGTGAGTTCAGACCATTCACGTTTAATGTCATTATCTTAAGATTTTTAACCATATTCATGTTTTTCCATTTTTTTAACTTGTGCTCCTAGCCCCTTTAACAACAAAACTAACACATATATGTACAAAAACACATTAAAGAACCTCAACCTCCGTACTTTGGGCCTTTCTTCTGCCCACTGGTCCCTGTTGGAGGGTGGAGGGAATGTCCTTACCGAGTGAGGGGCCCTCCCTAGACCTGTAGTTACTATCCAAGTAATAATCATTAGTCTAGAAATGCCCAACAAAAATCATTTTAACCTGTCCTAGCCATTTGTTTCTCTTTTACCTTGTCTTCTTGGCCTTCATTTCTTCTGTGCCCTTCTTAATCTTTGTTATAATCTAGGCCAGGGGTCACCAATGCGGTGCCCGCGGGCACCATGTCGCCCGCAGGGACCACATGTGTCGCCCGCAGGCCTGTTCTAAAAATAGCACAACTCGCAAGTGAGCTGCGTCTAAGATGTAATTTTTTCTGCCGCTATTTTTTATTTTATATTTTTTATATTTTTTAAAATCACACTTGCATTTATATAGATTTTAAAATGACAATGTCTTAAAAATAAAAAAAATGAAAATATGTTTATTATACGTAAAGTTAAGGTGAACTCTGACCTAGTTCAAAGGTCAGTATTGGGCGCATGACAAAACCTTCGCGCTTGTGGAGTGTAAGCTAGCGGGCAGTTAAGATGGTGAACGCAGTGCGGTTTCCAAGCCCAAAAACACGGCAAAAAAAGACAGAAAATTTATCATTTTCAAAGTGAGCGGGAGGAAGAGTTCTTTTTTACTACCGTGAAAGGAAGCTGCGTGTATTTCATTTGCGGGGCGATGGCGAAGCGCCACTTCACTACCCACTCTTTTTTTTTTTTTTGGACTTATCTTGTACCCGTAGGTAGATTTGTTCTGCAGTCCGGTGACAAGCCACCAGCCGCTGCGTGCGCAAGCGCCCCTTAACTCCCTAACCTGCATGTTTTTGCATGAAAAACGAGAACATGCACCACCAGAACATGCAAACTCCACACAGATCACTGTTGGCCGGGGGCAGGGATCGAACCCACGATCCCCGCGATCCCCCGGCCGAGGGTAAACTGCTGCCGCGGTGCTAACCACTGCTCCACCGTGCATATAAGCACTCTCAGTGCTGTTTAGCTTCTTCTCATGAAAGGACAGTGCTGGTTATTACTCCAGCATGATTCTTGGCAAGAACTGTATGGATATAATTCCAGTGAAGAAGAACACACAAAAGTGTGTTTATTAAATGTAACAGATTTTGAGCAGAATTGCAGCAGATTTGTTCAGTTAAAAATGTGATAAGATTTATTTAATATGAAAGTTGATTTTTCTTAAACGTTGCATAACTTTTTCAAACATGGTTCAACATAGTTCATGAATTAAAAGGGTTTAGTTTTTTATGGTTAAAAGGGACTGGTGAAAACTGGACATTTTTTTATGAAATGTAGAAGTGATCATCTGAACAATTGCTGAGATTAATAAAAATAAAGTGTTGAATATTGACCTTGTCTGTTACCCACTCTAAGTTATTGATAATTATTTATTTATGTGTGTGTATACTGTATGTATATATATATATATACACACACACACACACACACACACACACACACACACAATTTGTTATTTTAGAGGAGTGTGTCAAGCTGGTGCCCTTCACATGACTCGATACCCATGAAGTAGCTCTTGGTTTCAAAAAGGTTGGTGACCCCTGATCTAGGCTTTCCGTTGAAAGCCTTGCAGTTTTTCTTGGGCTCGGTGCGCCACGTCCGTCTCCCGCCCTCTGTCGTTCACTCGCCTCCATTCCAGTCGTCTCGGTGCGCTCTGTGCCACCGCTGCTTCAGCTGCTTCCTCGGATACACTCACCACAAAGCCTCGCTCTGTCATGTCCCGCACTGCCTCTCTGGCCGTGTTGTAGGTTTTCACGCCGTCATCCCAATGAATTCTCATCTTCGTTAGTGACGTTTGGAATCTAATTTTTTTCTCTTTCAGCACTTTTTTAACGTTGGCATATTTCTTTCGCTGCTGCACAATTTCTGTTGGGTAGTCATGGTCAAAGTATATCTGTTTGTCACCAATTTGTAACTTTTTTTCCCACGCTTGTGTCAGGATTTTTTCCTTTACGTCGTATTTTAAAAAGTTTACCACAACTGACCTGGGTGTAGAGTTTGAATTCGGGTTCTGTGCCAAGGCTCTGTGCGCTCGTTGGATCTGCAGGTCTGTTTCATCGGGCAACTCAAGCTCTTTTTTTAAGAATTGATCTATGAATTTCGTCATCGAGTTGCCTTCAGTGCCCTCCGGAATCCCGAAGATGCGTATATTGCTCCGCCTGGACCTGCTCTCCAGGTCGGTTACTTTTTCCTGCATCCTCTGTGTTTGTGCCATCAGGGTTTGTAGCAGCTCGCTTGCCTCGGTCTTCCAGTCTTCCAACTCTGATATTCGAGCCTGTGCTTCTACCATGCACGCCCGTTGAGTGCGCAGCTCCTCCATGTTTTCTGCTAGCTTGCGGTCCATTTCTTTTCGGAGACCCATAATTTCCTCCATCTCTTTTTTCAGTTCTTCCTTAAGAGCCGTTAAATCCTGTTGGAGTTGTCGCTTGAGGTCTTTTATGTCCTTACTTATATTGGCGAAGCCAGTGTTCATAGCATCGAGGTTGGCGTCTTCCATTTTCTTTGAAGTCTCCTCGTTTTTGTTGGCCTCGTGTTCAGCGATTTCTCCAGTGCTGTTGAAGAGGGATTCTTTAGTTTTACCCTGCTTTTGTCTGTGTGCCCGGGTTCTTTGTGTTTTCATCCCTTGGTTTATTGACCTATTTATGTCGAGTTGGCCATTTACCAAAGATTTTTAATCCGACTAGGGAGAGCTCTCTTTTTAAGCGTTATGCCTCTCCGCCATCTTCCAAGGTGTTTATTATTAAGGGAAAAACCACCGGAGTGGTGGCTCAGTTGGTAGAGCATCCACCCCACACCTGGGAGGCAGGGGTTCAAATCCTGGCCGGGTCATGCCAAAGACCAGATAAAAGTGGAACTTCCTGCTGTCCAGCTTGGTGCTCAGCAATAATGGAATGGAGGAGGGAAATCTGCGGCGGCGCCTTGCATGGCAGCGGCCCTCTGAATCTACATATCGGGAGTGTGTGATTAACACTGTATATAGGAAAAACACAATTTCGTTCTACTGTACATGATTGGCTGAATGACAATAAAGGGTGATTTAGAAAATCCAAACCTACATGGCCCTGTGTGAAAAAGTGATTGCCCCCTAAACCTAATAACTGGTTGGGCCACCCTTAGCAGCAACAACTGCAATCAAACGTTTGTGATAACTGGCAATGAGATTTTTACAGCACTGTGGAGGAATTTTGACCCACTCATCTTTGCAGAATTGTTGTAATTCAGTCACATTGGAGGGTTTTCGAGCATGAACCGCCTTTTTAAGGTCATGCCACAGCATCTCAATTGGCTTCAGGTCAGGACTTTGACTAGACCACTCCAAAGTCTTCATTTTGTTTTTCTTAAGCCATTCAGAGGTGGACTTGCTGGTGTATTTTGGATCATTGTCCTGCTGCAGAACCCAATTTCGCTTCAGCTTGAGGTCATGAACAGATGGCTGGACATTCTCCTTCAGGATTTTTTGGTAGACAGCAGAATTCATGGTTCCATTTACCACTGCAAGTCTTCCACGTCCTGAAGCAGCAAAACAGTCCCAGACCATCACACTACCACCAGCATATTTTACTGTTGGTATGATGTTCCTTTTCTGAAATGCTGTGTTACTTTTACGCCAGATGTAATGGGACACACACCTTCCAAAAAGTTCAACTTTTGTCTCGTTAGTCCACAGAGTATTTTCCCAAAAGTCTTGGGGATCATCAAGATGTTTTCTGGCAAAACTGAGACAAGCCTTCTTTTTGCTCAGCAGTGGTTTTCGTCTTGGAACTCTGCCATGCAGGCCATTTTTATCCAGTCTCTTTCTTATGGTGGAGTCATGAACACTGTCCTTAACTGAGGCAAGTGAGGCCTGCAGTTCTTTGGATGTTGTTGTGGGGTCTTTTGTGACCTCTTGGATGAGTCGTCGCTGCACTCTTGTGGTAATTTTGGTTGGCCGGCCACTCCTGGGAAGGTTCACCACTGTTCCATGTTTTCACCATTTGTGAAAAATGGCTCTCACTGTGGTTCGCAAAATGGCTTTATAAGCTTCATAACCTGTTCCAGGGTGATAAATCTCAGTTACTTTGATTCTCATTTGTTCCTGAATTTCTTTGGATCGCAGCATGATGTCTAGCTTTTGAGGATATTTTCGTCTACTTCACTTTGTCAGGCAGGTCCTATTTAAGTGATTTCTTGTCTGAGAACAGGTGTGGCAGTAATCAGGCCTGAGTATGGCTTGAGAAATTGAACTCAGCTTTCCAAAGATGTGATAAACCGCAGTTAATTTATGTTTTAACAGGGGGGCAATCACTTTTTCACATAGGGCCATGTAGGTCTGGATTTTTTTTTTACCCTTAATAATAAACACCTTCATTTAAAAACTGCATTCTTTCATTCATCTATTTGGTGTTTATTTCTTATATATTCGTTTAGATACTCTTGTGTAGTTGTGGTATTTTAACAGAGGATAGAAGATCTGAAAATGATCTGCAGGGAAAATAATCAATTTCTTTTAACATGGATATTTAAGAATAGCCTTCAGAGTGACTTAGTCTATAAATGAAAGTGACATAATGCACGGCTCAGGAGACACACACGCAGGCTCAGAGTAGCTCTAATAGCTTTATTAACAACAAGTGTGTATGAATATGTGTCTGCGAGACGTGAATGTATTGGTGGTGGCGTCTGCGTCGGGCACGAAGGCAGGAGACCGTACAGCCGGACAACCCTATGGGAGAAGCAAAGGGAGAAGGGTGACGGGCACCACACCAACACAGGAGATATGAAAATGGTGACTGGCTTACTTGGAATTAGCAGGTGGCTGGCACAGCAAGGATGAGGTCCGGTAGACAGCGACCTGGAGCGCCCGGTGCAGCAGCGAGGGAATGGAGGTGGAGAGGAGTGGTCCGCCGCCGGGGAATCCACCTGTGCACAGGGGAGCAGAACTGGGAGAAGAATGAGGTAAGAGCTTCTTACCAGAATGTTTGCTGAGTGGTAGAGATTCCTTACAGCAATCGTAGCGAGTGAAGACTGACGGCTTCAGGCCGAAGCCCAGGGCGAGGCGGCTTAAATCCCTCGCCGCTGATGAGGTGCAGGTGTGCGTGCAGCTGGCGCCACAGATGAGCGGCAAGGCGTGACAGTACTCCCCCCTCTAGCAGCGCCTCCTGGCGATGGTTTCTCCGGGTGCGCTCGGTGGAACTCAGTTATGAGGGACGGGTCCAACACAAATGACGAGGGTACCCATTGCCGATGTTCAGGCCCATATCCCTCCCAGTCCACCATGTACTGCAACCCGCGACCCCGGCGCCGGGAGTCCAGGATAGAAGAGACAGGCCAGGCCGGATGACCATCAATCATCCGGGGCGCGAGCTGCGCAGCAGGAGGAGGGCAAAGGGGGTTGGAGACTGCCAGCTTCACCTTGGATACGTGGAAGGTGGGATGGATGCGGAGGGAGGGGGGAATAGCTACACGCACAGCCACCGGGTTGATAATCCTGGTGATGGGGTAGGGACCCATAAAACGCTGTGCCAGCTTCCTCCTCTCACCCTTTAAAATGACGTCCTGGGTTGACACATAGACACGCTGGCCCACCTGGTATGCTGGGGCAGGTCTTCTGTGCCGGTCCGCCGTGGTTCTGTTGCGCTCCGCCGTGCGTAAAAGCGCATTGCGCGCTGACGCCCAGATGGAGCGGGACTGCCTGAGGTGCGCCCGAACTGAGGGAACAGTTACCTCACTCTCCTGCGCTGGGAAAAGAGGGGGGTCGTAGCCCAGGGACGCCTTAAAGGGAGACATCCCTGTGGCAGAAGAGCGGGCGGTGTTGTGGGCGTACTCAACCCAGGCGAGATGGTTACTCCAGGACGCAGGCTTGGACGCAGTGACGCAGCGGAGCGCAGCCTCCAGCTCCTGGTTGGTCCGCTCACACTGCCCGTTGGTTTGGGGGTGATGGCCGGAGGAGAGGCTTACCTTGGCTCCCAGGGCGTTGCAAAATGACCTCCAAACCTCTGAGGAAAATTGGGGCCCCCGGTCCGAGACCACGTCCACCGGAATCCCATGCAGCCTGACCACGTGTTGGACTAGGAGGTCCGCCGTCTCCAGGGCAGAAGGAAGACCTCGTAGCGGGATGAAGTGCGCCGCCTTGGAGAAACAGTCTACAATGGTCAGGACGGTGTCGAAGGTGTTAGAGACTGGGAGTCCGGTGACGAAATCCAGGGCGATATGCGACCAGGGCCTGCCAGGGACGGGCAGAGGCTGGAGCAAACCCGCTGGAGGGGCATTACCTGACTTACTGGTGGCACATACAGGGCAGGCCCGGGCGTAGCGGGCAGCGTCCTTCCGCAGGCCCGGCCACCAGAAGGACCGTTGAAGGAGGTCGATCATCCGGGAGGAACCAGGGTGGCAGGTGAGCTTAGACGTATGTAGCCAGTGGATGACCTCCCCCCGAACCGTGGATGGCACGAAAAGCCTCCCCTCCGGTCCACCGCCAGGGTCAAGTTCCACTTCCTGCGCCTTCCGGATCTTGCTTTCAATGTCCCAAGTGACGGCTCCCACGATGCACGACCTGGGCAGGATGGAGTGGACCGTGTCCTCAGACGCCTCAGGGGCAAATTGCCTAGAGAGGGCGTCGGGCAGGCCGTTCTTGGAGCCAGGCCTGAAGGTGATGTTAAAGTGGAACCTGGCAAAGAACAAGGACCAACGTGCCTGGCGGGCGTTCAGGCGCTTGGCAGATCTCAAGTATTCCAAGTTCTTGTGGTCAGTCAGGACCACGAACGGCAGGTCCGCCCCCTCTAGCCAGTGACGCCACTCCTGCAGCGCGAGCTTGATGGTGAGGAGCTCTCTGTCCCCCACATCGTAGTTCCGTTCCGCCGGGGACAAGCGCCGAGAGAAGAAGGCGCAGGGCCGTTTGACTCCGTCATCTGGCGACCGCTGAGATAGAACCGCCCCCACTCCCGTGTCCGAAGCATCCACTTCCACGATGCATTGCAGCGACGGGTCAACTTGGCTAAGGACCCGGGAGGAGGAGAACTCCGCCTTCAGCGCCTGGAAAGCAGCCGCGGCCTCTTCGGTCCACCGGAACGGGACCTTAGGGGACGTGAGGCGGGTCAGAGGGCTGACGACGGTGCCAAAATTTGGGACGAAGCGGCGGTAGAAATTTGCAAACCCAATGAATTGTTGCACCTGTTTTCTCGATGTAGGTGTGGGCCATTCCACCACCGCCTTCACCTTCACTGGGTCCGGAAGCACCTGGTCGTGGGAGATGACGAACCCGAGGAAGGACGGTGTCTTAGCGTAGAATTCACATTTTTCAGCCTTCACATACAGCCGGTTCTCCAGCAGCCTTTGGAGGACCCGCCTCACATGGACCCGGTGCTCGTCCCTGGATTTGGAGAAGATGAGGATGTCATCCAGGTAGACAAACACAAATAGGCTGATGAAATCCCGGAGGACATCATTTATTAGGCGCTGAAAGACGGCTGGAGCGTTGGTCAACCCGAACGGCATCACCAGGTACTCGAAGTGGCCATTCGGGGTACGGAAGGCTGTCTTCCACTCATCTCCCTCCCGGATCTGGACGAGGTGGTATGCGCTGCGCAGATCCAGCTTGGTGAACCAAGTCGCCCCCTGGAGGGAGTGGAAGGCGGTGTCCATAAGTGGCAGGGTGTAGCGATCCTTCTCCGTGATATCATTCAGGGCGCGGTAGTCGATACAAGGACGGAGGGAACCGTCCTTCTTGCCCACGATGAAGAACCCTGCGCCTAATGGAGATGACGAGGGACGGATAATTCCAGCACTCAGCGATTCCTTGAGGTAGGAATTCATGGTCTCCTTCTCCGGCGCCGACAGGCTGTAGAGTCGCCCAGAGGGTAAGGGTGCCCCCTGGCGGATGTTTATAGCACAGTCGTAGGGCCTGTGTGGAGGAAGAGACATCGCCTTGGACTTGATGAAAACCATACCCAGGTCGTGAAATTCTGATGGCACCAGGGAGAGATCCGGGGGCGCAGCGTCCATAGGAGTTGGAGAAGAGGACGGAGAGCAGGCAGCGGATTGCAAGCAGGTGCTCATGCAGAAGGTACTCCATGCCGATACCCTGGCGGACTTCCAATCCAGGACGGGGTTATGGAGGCGAAGCCAGGGGTACCCCAGGATGACGGGCGACACAGAGTTGGGGAGGACGTAGAAGGTGATTTCCTCCTGGTGGTTCCCAGAGATGATCACAGGAACAGGGACGGTCTGATGTGTTACTCTCCCCAGGGAGACATGGGAGAGGTTGACCAGGGCGAGAGGAGATTTGAGGACTTGGCAACGGATGCCCAATCGGGTTGCCAGGCTTTGTGAAATAAAGCTGCCCTCCGCGCCCGAATCCACCAGTGCGTGAGTGAGGTGCCCAGTGGAGTTGTGACAAAATCGGACGGGCAGCTTCAATTGGGAGAGGGGATTTAACTGATTGATGTCCGCGAGGCCCCCTACAGTGACTCGCGGACCCCGCCGTTTGGCTTCTGTGGGCAAAGCTCCACCGTGTGTTGGCTGTCTCCGCAATACATGCAGAGACCCAACTCACGGCGGCGTTGTCTCTCCGCAGGAGGGAGCTTTGTCCAGCCCGTCACCATCGGCTCCGACTCCTCGGGGCGCGATGGTGGCGGCGACGCCAGGGGGCGAGCTTGGGACAGGCGCAACGAGGCACCACGAGAGCGAGAAGAAGACGACTTCCGCTCCGAGGTGCGCTCGCGCAGCCTGTTATCCAGGCTGATGGCTAGGGACGTTAGCTCCGCTAAAGTCTCCGGGATGTCCCGCCCAGCCAGTTCGTCCCTCAGACCATCATTGAGACTGCGGAGGAAGAAGCCGCAGAATGAACATTCATCCCAGCCTAACTCCTCCGCCGCTACCCGCAAGTCGATCGCGTAGTCAGCTGCCGACCGGCTTCCCTGCTGGAGGCTGAGAAGCCGATCGACCTGAACGCTCTCAGTACGAGAATGATCAAAGACTTCCAGGAATTGTCTCACGAATTGGCCATAGGTGAGGGTGGCGTAACTGGGCCTCGCCATTACGGCATAAGCCCAAGTTAGCGCTCGCCCCTCCAGGAGATTCCCTATGTAGCCAATTCGGCTATGGTCTGAGGGAAAATCTCTGGGCACACGGTGGAACACGGACTCACACTGCATTATAAACCCCCGTGCTCTGCCGAGCTTACCGCTAAAGCGGGCGGGAGTCGGAATGGGTGTGAGCCAAACCGGTGCTACCGGAGCAGGCTGGACGGCCACTGGAGCAGCAGGAGCCGCGCCGCCCTAACGAGCCGGGGGGAACGGCTGTTGGGGGTCCAAGCGGTCCAATCGGTTAGTAATGATGGTTAATTGATTAAGAATCACCTGTTGCTGGTGGGCTATTAGGTCCACTCGAGCCTCGAGGGTGGAAAGTCGGCGTGTGAGCCCGCCGTCTGCCGAGCCGCTCTGCTGAAGCCGTACTGACATAATGCACGGCTCAGGAGACACACACGCAGGCTCAGAGTAGATCTAATAGCTTTATTAACAACAAGTGTGTATGAATGTGTGTCTGCGAGATGTGAATGTATTGGTGGTGGCGTCTGCGTCGGGCACGAAGGCAGGAGACCGTACAGCCGGACAACCCTATGGGAGAAGCAAAGGGAGAAGGGTGACGGGCACCACACCAACACAGGAGATATGAAAATGGTGACTGGCTTACTTGGAATTAGCAGGTGGCTGGCACAGCAAGGATGAGGTCCGGTAGACAGCGACCTGGAGCGCCCGGTGCAGCAGCAAGGGAATGGAGGCGGAGAGGAGTGGTCCGCCGCCGGGGAATCCACCTGTGCACAGGGGAGCAGAACTGGGAGAAGAATGAGGTAAGAGCTTCTTACCAGAATGTTTGCTGAGTGGTAGAGATTCCTTACAGCAATCGTAGCGAGTGAAGACTGACGGCTTCAGGCCGAAGCCCAGGGCGAAGCGGCTTAAATCCCTCGCCGCTGATGAGGTGCAGGTGTGCGTGCAGCTGGCGCCGCAGATGAGCGGCGAGGCGTGACAGAAAGTGGTAAAACTTGCCTTTTAACTGAATTTTAGAATGATCAAAATCATGACATTTTAAAAATACAGAACAGTTTAAGGTTAACTTGAATTTCATGGGGATGACAAGCAATATTTAAACACATTTATATTTAAGGACCGGTGGTCGAGTAGATTTTGTTTGTATTTGATAAATGTTTGGAGCTGCTAACATTTTGATGAATGCTGAAACATACATAAATTTCACTCTAACCGTTGACAAACAAATCCATTCTGATCACATTTCATGAATGATTAATACAATGTAAAGACTAAATCTGCAAGAGAAAAGCTAATTATTTCTCAGCTCAACTAAATTCTACCAGGCAGCACAATTATTCTGTGGTGAAACTCATATTCGCAAACTAGCAACCAGCTAATTTCAAACAACAATTTATGAGCTAAACCAATAATATATTTACCTCGTTTTGGACAAAGGGTTTGGTCCTTTTGTTTGACAAGTTCAAGCAATTTGAAATGGTTTGTTGCCCTTGTGGAGCTCATTTCATGTTCTCTCACTGAGCTGAATGCATTCCATGTCAGCATCCCCACCTGCCGCCCTTACAACTGATTCCTACTCAGAAAAGGTGCAAGTACTGGTTGGGCAATACCAAGTCTGCAGCCGGGGGGAGGGGGGCGGGGTACATTTTCTGATTATTAGAAATGTTAGTTTTCGTTGCTTGCAAATGAAAAAACGACAACTTCTTCATACTCACTTGAGTTGTAGATATTTTTTATTAATTATCCATTCATCTATCCATCCATCTTCTACCGCTTTTCTGGAGGTCCGGGTCTCAGAGGCAGCAGTTCAAGCAGAGAAGCCCAGACTTCCCTCTCCCCAGCCACCTGCTCCACCTCTTCAGAGAGGAAGCCAAGGCGTTCCCAGACCAGCTGGGAGCCATAGTCTCTCCACTGAGTCCTGGGTCTGCCCCAGGGCCTGCTCCCTGGAGCTCCCTGCTCCCTGTTCTACTCTGAGTGTCTTCCCAGATGACTGAGCTCCTCACCCTATCTCTGAGGATGAGTCCAGCAATCTTACGAAGAAAGCTCATTTCAGCCGCTTGTATCCGTGATCTCATTCTTTCAGTCATTAACCAAAGCTCATGACCATAGGTGAGGGTAGGAACTTAGACTGACCAGTAAATCAACAGCTATGCCTTAAGCTGGATTCATGCTGCACCTCTGCTGTCCGCGTGCGTGCAACCGGAAACCTTGTGTGACAAAATTTACATCATCGTCTCCAGTCCGCTAGTGTCCAGACTGCTTGACCACGCACAACCACATGCAGCCCAAATTTTGTGACTGCGCCGCCTGCCCACGACCTGAACGCGTTGACAGTGCATGCGCAAGACTGAATGTCCCATTCACAAGGTGGCGATATCGACACAGCATACAAAGACAAAGTAGACAAAGAAGACAACGAGGAGGCGGAAGACGAGAATAAACATACTTTTTGTAATTCTGCCACAGAATATAGTAGCAGCAGTTCCTCTTCCTCTCAGTGACAGTTATAACGACGCCATTGTTGTTGATGTGCGCTGCTCTCGCATTTCTTTATTGGTGAAAATCCTGGTGCATCAGCGCACTGGCGCTACCTATAGGGTGGGAGTGAAACTACAAATGATGGTTGTGCACATGTGCCAACCGCTTGGCCTGGGTAGATGAAAAAAGTGAGCATGTACAGTGCCGCGTGCACGCCGGGCTCATCCAAAGCGCATGCAGACCAAAGCGGACTAGAAGGGAAATGCACCATGAAAAAGGCTTTAGAGTTCAGCAAGAGAGCATGAAACTACCTTGTGAAGGGAGGAGATGGCTCAGAATGCTGCCTTCAATCAAGTGTTCCTTGGTGTGCTGGGTCACCTTGTGAAGGCAATGAGTGGCTGGTGTGTGTAACCCATTCTAAGTTTTTTTTTTACAGTTTAGCATTTGAATTTTGCACATTCTAAATAATCTGAATTTTGCTGCTGATGGTAATAAACAATTTAGTGACTTATGTGTTTGCATCATGGTTTTCTATTTTGTCTGTTAAGACACCGGTGGGGAAAGAGTCAACAGTACATCCAACAGTACAACCATTTATCAATGATGTTGAAAATAATGGCTCATTTTTAAGAAAAAATAACAAAAACAATTATTTTATTTACTAACTAACTAACTAACCTGCACTTATATAGCGCTTTTCTAGTCACAAAGACCACTCAAAGCGCTTTCACTAGTACTAACCCTCTATTCTAAGGGGCTATAGGAAACAGATATCTAGGGACAATTTAGAACAGCCAATTAACCTAACATGCATGTCTTTGGATTGTGGGAGGAAACTGGAGCCCCCGGAGTAAACCCATGCAGCACAGGGAGAACATGCAAACTCCACACAGAAAGGTTCCAACCCCTGCCAACCTGGGGATTCGAACCAGGAACCTTCTAGCTGTAAGGCAACAGTGCTAACCACTTACTGAAAACTGTATTGTTGGATGTGCCAGTGCAGAAGACACTGCACACTTTAGTGATAGTACCAGTATATCGAGGAATTCTGTGCCATATTAGCATCTGTATTTCCTAATAATGGGTTAGGGCAGGGGTGTCCAATCATGTGCCATGAAGGGCCAAGACCCTACAGGCTTTTCCTCCAACTAGTGTCTTCAACAGCAGATTCCACTGAATTTCTTCCCACTGATTATCGATAAGTGAAAACACCTGCTGAAGAGACTGGGTAGAAGGGAAAACCTGCAGGGTCTTGGCCCTCCATGGCACATGATTGGACACCCCTGGGTTAAGGTTTAATGGGATTTAACATTTTAACACAAACTGCTTTATGGTTCATAATTTTGTTGACAGACTTGCACCAAACCAAAAGTGATTTCTCAAACTGCTGGATTATTCTTAGACAGCTTTTCCAATCTTTTGGTATGTAATTTATATCACCTGTTGGTAACCTTCACAAATAATACAAACAAAAGTGTCGACACATCTGCAAAAAGTACAAAAGTTTATTGTCAAAATTCCTAGTGCAATACTAAATGAATACATGTATAGTAAATTGTTGATGCAGAGAATATATATTTATACAGTATCTATCTATCTATCTATCTATCTATCTATCTATCTATCTATCTATCTATCTATCTATCTATCTATCTATCTATCTAACATTTATATATATATATACTGTATATATATAATTACTGGGTGTATGTATCTATATATATCTATCTATATATCTATCTATATCTGTATCTATCTATCTATCTATCTATCTATCTATCTATCTATATACTGTATATATATATATATATATATACACAGTAAATCCATGTATTTCTCCATGTGACCTTGTGACTGCATTATTTTAATTGCTTTTAATCCTAGATCAAGTTCGTTTTGGCTTAAAAATGCATCATAATTGTTAAATGTATCTTATACCAAACTCAGTACTGTTTACCTGTTGAAATATCTATTTTATGGCTAATATAACCCCATAACTACAATATGGCACCTGGCGATCAATTTTTAGCAGCTGATCACTTTTTGCCATGACACCACAGACTCAGTGCTGCTGGAGCAGGTACATCCCATGACGTCTCAACAGTCTCTTCATGATTTTCACACAGATCAGAGTAATTTGTTGCACAAGAAGCTAAACATTTCTACAGACATTCTGAAGTTCTGCAACCACTGCACGTTCGTGAAGCTGGGGTGACATCCCACCACTGGGAGGCTTGGTTGAACAACCAGACTGATGGTTTGAAGCACTAATTTTGCCACAAGAGAGCCATCTGAAACACACACACAGCATACATATTTTAGTACCTAATAACGATAACTTGCCGCGATTACAATGTAGTAAGGAGGACTTATTAATGACTGTAACATACTAGCATTAGGAATCATTAGCTTACCTTCATATGCGATCTAGTTCATATCCTCACATCTTCGGCTTCATACTGCTCCATGGCTTCCTAAACTCTCCAGTACTTTTCCAGTGTTTTGTTGCGCTGCCTGTAGCCTTCTCTGGCTCTCCTTTTTTGCCTTTACTCTGACAAAAAGCCAGTGAGCAGCAGGCTGGCCTCGATAATCTCCATCTTGTGTTTTGCTTGTCACATACAAGTGACGTCACTGGAGTCTCGGCCCGCCTTGCTGTAAAGATCCCACCCACTATGAGGTGGTATTCAGCTATAATGGAAAACAAATCACACTGTGTCGAACTGAATAGAGTAGAGTCAAGGCGAAGCGAGCCGGGTTAAGTAGATACTAGTGGAAAAGGGGCTTTAGGTTGTTAAGCAATGTGATGTCACTCGCATAGGTCTGAGGTGGAGGTTTGTAGTTGGTGAGGGTCTGCATGCCACGCCAGAGGGAACACGCATCTCTGGTGTTGCTGAAGTGGCCTTATATTTTCTTGCTGTACTGCCATTTTGCCTCCTTGATGCCACGGGACAGATTGGCCCTAGCTGTTGTCAGTCCTGCAGTGTCACTGGCCCTGAAGGCTGCGTCCCGACCCCTCAGGAGCCTGTGGACCTCTGCTGTCACCCATGACTTTTGGTCGACATGAACAGTGATGGTTTTGCAGTGAGCGATCAATGACCCCTTTAAAGAAGTCAGGTACAATCACAAATTATTTCACTCACAAAACAGGCTTTGGAAGAACGTCAAGATATTTATTATCACAAACTACATTTACAACTTAATATTTGTTAATTTTATGTAAATAAAATTTTAGTTTTCAGTGGGTATATGTTTTTTTTTTTATTATTTTGTCAAGATAAGATAAGCCTTTAATAATGTTGAATTTATAAATAACTGAATTATCAGTGATACATCTGCTTCTGCTGACGGTAGTTTACGCTTATATCTCTGCTCATCTGTACTTACATTAGGGTCTGCACTGAAGTGGCCTGTGTTGGTAGGAAAACAATCCCTTTGTGGGCTACATCTTGATAAGTGTCAGGAAAAGCACAACACTTTGGCGAGAAGATTCTCCCCCCACAGTGTGGAGCCGCTGTGTTTTTTCAGCTCAGACAACAAAGGTCCTCAGGTGTCACAATTATCGCCTTCCTTTAGTGGCCCCCACAACATAACCCGCGTTAATGCCATACATGCCCCGACATTTAATAATGAGCGGAGTGTTACAGATCAAGAACTTTTCCATATGTGCATCAGATCTAATCCCTCAGTGGCGGCTTAAGATAACATGAAAAAGCATTGGAAAGCCACGATAAAACAGATAAACTGATAAAATGCATGAGTGATTTATAGACTGCATCACTAGAGTAGGCATGAAAGAACATCTGCTCAAACCATTGTTATCATATTAAATAGACATGAGAACACGCATGTCTTTGTTTGTTTTCACATGTTTAGTGAGAACACAGGAAGAAGTGGCCCCATGCATCCGTGAGGATAACTGACATACCTCAAGACTGTTTTTATGTTTTTGTGGTCCTCCTTCAACTTAAATTACTTAAAGTGAGAACGGTGCGGAAATGGTCTGTAATTCACAACATTGTGACAGAAAGTGCAACAGTTTAAAAAGACGTTCACCGGTGCATTCAGCACTCCTTATGTTGCATGAGCCGCAGTTTGAATGCACCATACTAGTGCATGCCCGTAGAAAGCCAGTATTCCTCTCTGAAACAGGTAGCCCGATCAGGCTTTACAGGCCCAAATGTAGGCTGTGTTTGAAAGTGGAATACAGAGGTGAAGCCTCACACATGTTAGACTTTGACAAATATGAAAGGGACTAAACTGAGATTTATTTCATTGTGTGACTATTAATTACAGAATAACTGAAAATGAATGGGACATCCAATATTAACCACTGTTTAAGAACCACTTGTTTATTTTTTTGTCAGATCACTTACGTATTTATGTGATCTTTTATGACTTATATTCATAAATGTTGTATCTTGGACTTTGGGGAACGGGAGTTCAGTCACTATTATAATTTAGTTTATATGTGTAGTTTATAGTCTATCATCAACAGACTCATGCAGTACTATAATAGGACACATTTACAAATAAATGTAAAATAAAAAAATTGATCCCCAGAGGGAAATTCAGGGCATCGACTTGGATGGATGAGGCAGCCACGGTACGGTGCCAATCCCTTCACCATTCACACACACATTCACACCTAGGGCCACTTTAGAGTCTCCAATTAACCTAGCTTGCATGCTTTTTATACACAGCAAAATGACCCATTTGGCTGCAACTGTTGCATCAGTGTTGCCCATTTGTCTGTAATTTATTTCGTGTGATTTATTTCATTATTTGGGCATTTTTGCATCTTGTTTAGTCAAAGCATGCATATGTGCCCACATGTGATATGCAGTTGATCTAGCCATTCCGCTCCACAATGAAGCAGCAGTCGGGTCTCCTGTCTACCACTGACTGGGCGTGCCTTTTATCTTTTTCTAGTCAAATTTGTCACTTTTCACTTCCTTGTTTTGCTCACGGAGCACTGTGGTTACTGATGCCGTAATGCCGTTTATTATCCAATCAGTATGGAGTCAATCCGAAACCCCACCCACACTTCTAGAAGCCTGGGCATGAGCCAGAGTGGTGGCTAAACTTTTATTAATAAGAATTACATAATTTTAACTGAGCAACTCCATACTCGGGGATGCACATCCTCATAACCTCAGCAAAGCAAAAATCTTTGTTTGCGAAGCGCTGTGGTGACTGACAAGTCGTGATGCTGCATATTATCCAATCAGCAAGGTCGTGATGCCATGTGTTATCCAATCAGCATGACCGTGATGCCACGTATTATCCAATCAGTATGACCGTGATGCCGCGCATTATCCAATCAGCATGACTGTGATGCCGTGTATTATCCAATCAGCATGGCCATGATGCTGCGTATTATCCAATCAGTATGGCCGTGATGCGGTGTATTATCCAAAACAGCACGGAGTCAATCCAAAACCCCGCCCACACTTCCTGAAGCCAGGGCATGAAGAAAAGAATGGTGGCAGAGCGGTGGCTAAACTTTTATTGATAAGAATTACATATTTTAACTGAGCAACTCCATACTTGAAGATGCACACCCTCATAACCTCAGCAAAGCACTTCCAAAATCTGAGGTCAGTCCGAGGAACGGTTCAAGAGATATGTGTGGAACAGACGGACAGACAGAGATTTTATGCATTTATAGATGGACTAGTACATGCCCGTAGAACGCAAGTATTCCTGTCTGAAAACACGTATCCCAATTGGGCTTTACAGGCCCAAATGTAGGCTGTGTTTGAAAGTGGAATACAAAGAGGTGTAGCCTATATGTAGGCAAACACATGTTAGACTTTGACAAATATAAATGGGAGTAAATGGCACTAAAATTTATTTGATTGTGTGAATATTAATTACAGAATACCTAAATATTGAAAATAAATGGGATATCCAATATTAGCGACTGTTTCAGATCCCTTGTTTATTTGTTTGTCAGATCACTTATTTGTGTGATCTTTTATCACTTATATTCAAGATATAGTGTATTTTGCACTTTGGGGAATGGGAGTTGTTCAGTCATCATAATTATTTTAGTTTATATCACTGTTCAGTGATGGAGTTCAGTGTAATATT
This sequence comes from Pholidichthys leucotaenia, assembly GCA_020510985.1. Classification (NCBI taxonomy): domain Eukaryota; kingdom Metazoa; phylum Chordata; class Actinopteri; order Cichliformes; family Pholidichthyidae; genus Pholidichthys; species Pholidichthys leucotaenia. The sequence continues at coordinate 43,059,383 of CM035850.1, forward strand.
GAATTTCTTCTGTGTACCGTCCGTAAACTCATGCAGTACTACACTACCGTTCAAAAGTTTGGGGTCACTTAGAAATTTCCTTATTTTTGAAAGAAAAGCACTTTTTTCAATAAAGATAACTTTAAACTAATCAGAAATACACTCTATACATTGCTAATGTGGTAAATGACTATTCTAGCTGCAAATGTCTGGTTTTTGGTGCAATATCTACATAGGTGTATAGAGGCCCATTTCCAGCAACTATCACTCCAGTGTTCTAATGGTACAATGTGTTTGCTCATTGCGTCAGAAGGCTAATGGATGATTAGAAAACCCTTGTGCAATCATGTTAGGTCTGCAATGCTGTAATTGCTGCAAATGGAGAATTCTTTGACAAAAGCAAAGTTTGAAGGAAAAAATTATTATTTCAAATACAAATCCTTATTTCTAACCTTGTCAATGTCTTGACTATATTTTCTATTCATTTTACAACTCATGGTGGTAAATAAGTGTGACTTTTCATGGAAAACACAAAATAATTGTCTGGGTGACCCCAAACTTTTGAACGGTAGTGTATAACAGGACACATTTACAAATATTTGAGACCCATTGTAGTGCATCAGTTTATATTTTAGCAATATTTTGTTATTAAAAGTTTTTTTTTAAAACTTTAATGCTAAGATTGAGGTGGTGTTTATATCGTCGTGCTGGGGCAATACTGAGGCCAAATAATGATCTGAGCCTTGAGTGCATGACTGACAAAGACTGAGCACAGCAGCTCTATTGTAAGCATTTGTTTTTTATTGATGCAAGAAGATTAGTTATTATTATTATTATTATTATTATTATTATTATTATTATGCCCAAATGATCACATTTTGACCCTCTAAACATTAACCAAAATGCAATTTTTTTTTCTTACACTCCTCAGACCCAGTGAAAAATTTTATAAACTGAAAAAAATATGTGCTTTTGTAGGGCCTTCTGCCCATGTTTTTTTTTTTTTTTACCTTTGGTAAAAAAAAAAGGTGGATCCAATCAGCTGATCACTGGAACCACACAGCTCAGCTGTTTTCCATGATAAATCAGCCTCAGGCCAAAAGTACACCCCATGCATTATCTTTTTTTTCATTTGATTGAAAATAACTTTTTTTTATCGCCATCAGTTAGAGAGCCTTTGAGCCAGGTCGTGTCTGGCCGTGTAAGCTGTGTTTGAAAGTGGAAAGCAGAGGTGTAGCCTCTATGTAGGCAATCACATGTTAGACTTTGACAAATATGAAAGGGACTGAACTGAGATTTATTTGATTGTGTGAATATTAATTACAGAATAATTGAAAATGAATGGGACATCCAATATTAGCTAGCCACTGTTTAAGAACTGCTTGTTTATTTTTTTGTCAGATCACTTATTTGTGTGATCTTTTATGAGTTATTGAGCATTTTTGTGCCCAGTTTGGTGATGGTCATCGTTTAGTCAAACTGTGCATGTGGCCGCATATGATATGCAGTTAATCTGGGCATTCTGCTCCACAATTATTAACTTTTAATAATTAACTTTTAATGATTTTGCAAGCACACTGAGAGGAACAACATTGGCAACGGCGAGTCGTGGTCCTGCAAAGGGACTCCCATCTACTGCTGACTGGGCAGGCTGGACGTGCCTCCTCGTGAACGATCGTGGTGCGCCCGGTCAGACACCAGCAGCTGAACCAGTGGATCGCAGTCCTTCACAGGGAGCCAAGCTCAGCCTGCCCGGTAAAGGAAGTCTCGGCTGTTGCTTTACCCATGGTGCCAGCGGTTCAGCTGCTGCTCCACCCCCTCTTCCCCCAGTGCACCCGCACACCTCGTGTTCTCCATGCTGAATTATCCATTAGACCTACGCAATCACAGCAACTTTATGATATTTTTTTATTTTTTTAAGCATTAAATCTTAAGTATTATCTTTTTCTAGTCAAATTTGTCACATTTTTCTTCGTTGTTTTGCATACAGAGCTTACCCGTGGTGCCAGCGATTCAGCTGTTGCGCCAGCCCCACCACCCCTTTCCCCCAGCGGAACTTTGTGTTCTCCATGCTGAATTATCCATTAGACCTACACAATCATGGCAACTTTATGGTATAATTTTTTAAGCATTAACTCTTATCTTTTTTTTTCTAGTCAAATTTGTCGCGTTTCGCTTCCTTGTTTTGCACACGGCGCGCTGTGGTTACTGATGCCGTAATGCTGCGTATTATCGAATCAGTAGGAGTCAATCTGAAATCAAACCCCGCCCACACTTCTAGAAGCCTGGGCATGAGACAGAGTGGTGGTTAAACTTTTATTGATAAAAGTTGCATATTTTGACTGAACGACTCCATACCTGGGGATGCACACCCTCGTAACCTCAGGAAACCACGTATAAAACCTTAGGTCAGTCTGAGGAATGCTTCAAGAGATATGCGTGAAACAGACACACAGACAGACAGACATGCAGACAGAAACTTCTTGAATTTATAGATAGACTAGTGCACTGCCCGTAGAACTAAGTACTCTTGTCTGAAAATCCCAATTGGGCTTTACAGGCCCAATTGGGATTGGGCCTGTAAAGCTGTGGGCTGTGTTTGAAAGTGGAATACAAAGAGGTGTAGGCTATATGTCGGCACATGTGAGACTGTGACAAATATAAAAGGTGTGATGATCAGGCGAGCGTGCACCCCCTCCACTCCTGCACCTGTTTCTTCCCGGCTCCAAAGCTCATCCGCACACCTGTGTGATTGGCTACACCTGCCGCCCTCTGGGTCGCCGGCGTATTTAAGAGCCAGTGTGTGAATGCTTCTCCGCTGGACCATTGGGTTTGCTGCCACCTCCATGGTGTGTTCTCCGGGGCTGCGTGCGCTTTCCTGATCTTCTCCTCTCGCAAAGACAATGGACCTCTCCACCCAGGTCAACCTGCCAATTCCTCATCCTACCTGTCCCTTTATGCTCTATGCAGGAGTTCTCTGCCAGGCCCTCTGCTTAGTGCAGTAAGCTGTTTTCTCTTGTCTTTCACTCTCTCTCTCTCGACATTCCTCATCACTAATCCTCTCCCTCTTCTCTCTCCTAAGGCTGCGTGTGCTCCAGCGTGCTCCTGCATTTTATGTCTATTAAAGTTTGTGTCTTACTTTGCGCTGTTCATTATTTCTTGCTAGTTTATTTTTTTTGAAAATCTGTGTTTTCCTTAAAATTGTGTTCACTTTACCACCTGAGTCTGAGTGTTTATCTAGTGTGGTTTGCTCTGTGTTTGAGCCTCTCTGGTGTTGAATTATGACAGAACGGTCCAGCCAGGATCGACGCTCAGTGGGCACCCCACTGGGTGAGCAGTTGGCACTCTTGCATTTGGATGCCACGGAGCGCGAGGTCATGTTCTTGTCTGACCAACTTCAAACAATCACTCAGTAACTGGCTACCATGACCAAGCATTTGTGTTGACTTGCTGGTGCGGTGGCTCCCCCTGCACCTGCTGCTCCTGCAGCTCCTCCCATCTGCCAGACCATTCCCATTCCCTCGCCTGCCCCCTATGCAGGGTCGGTGGGGGGATGCAAAGGGTTCTTGCTTCATTGCCGGCTTTATTTCCAGTGGGTGGAGGGGGAATACAGGGATGATTCAGCCAAAATGCTCCGCACTGTGTTTTTATATATCTACATATTATTCCATCTAGCTACATTGCTCCGCACTGTATGTGTTTATATACTTGCATATTTATTCCACCTAGCTGCAATGCTCCGTACTGTGGGTGTTTATATATTTACATATTTATTCCATCTAGCTACAATGCTCTGCACTGTGTGTTCATATATTCATATATTTATTCCATCCAGCTACAATGCTCTGCACTGTGTGTCTGTGTGTGTGTGTGTATATATACTGTATATTTTATAGTAATATGTACATATGTATATTAGCTGCTCTTGCTTGCTTGTTTTTTTTCTTGCCTTCTGATTGTTGCTCTGAGTGTTGCTATCCCTGTGCTGTTGCAATCCTGGAATTTCCCCGTTGTGGGACTAATAAAGGCTTATCTTATCTTATCTTATCTTAAAATTCACTTCATGACCGGGTGCTCAAGTGGGCACAGTCCATCTTGAGCGGTCCGGAGGGGCCCCTGTACACATTCAAGCGGTTTGTGCAGGAATTCTCACAGGCTTTCGATCATACTGAGAGTGAGGGAATATTGCTAGTCAGTTGTTGGGACTTTGGCAGGGGAATCGGTCAGTAGCCAACTTCTCAGTTGAGTTCCAGGTCGCGGCGGCGGACTCCAGATGGAATGACGATGCGTTACGCAATGTCTTCCTCTGGAGCCTGAATGACAATCTCTGTGATGAACTGGCTATCCGTGCTTCCCCCTCCTCTTTGGATGAACTTGCGCAGGTGGTGGCCCTTGATAACCAGTTTCGGGAGCGCGCAAGGGAGCAGAGGGCTGCTGCTTCCTTGTCCGCTCCTTGGCTGGCCCCCCGTCCTCTCACGCTGCTTGGTCGCTGTCGCTACTGGAGTCAACGGTCCTCGGTAGGGCTCATCTGACTCCTGAGGAACACTAGCGCCGAAAGGAGGCAGAGGCATTCATGTATTGTGGGGCCCCTGACTACGCAATATCAAAATGCCCAATTCAGCCCAGAAGATTCGGCCTGTCAGTAACCGTGAGGGGTCTGGCAGGAGAATGTTCCCAAAATCCTCCAAACCGTTTTGCACTTCCGGCCCTCATTCAGTTACCGAGCACTGACTGCAAAACATCCACTCCGATTGATTTTGGAGCGGAGCAAAATTTCATTCACGAGGTGAATGAAAATTTAAGATTCCTACCAGGAGCCTCCCGACACCATTGAATGTCTCGGCCCTATCTGGCAGCAGGATTGCAGCAGTTGCCTCGCAAACTGAACCCATTTCGGTCATTTTGTCCGGTAACCACTGTGAGACTGTCCAGTTCTATGTTCTTCCCCAGTCATCTACACCCATGATTCTGGGGTATCTGTGGCTCAGTAAACACAGCCCCATAGTCAGTTGGAGTCAGAGCTCCATTTCCTCATGGAGCCCTTTTTGTCTCTCTTCGTGTCTCCGCTCGGCCACATGCTTGCCCTCTCTCCCTATCTCGTCCCCTCCGGCTGAGTCGGCGGATCTCAGCTCCATGCACAAGGTCTATCATGACTTAGGGGAGGTCTTTAGCAAGTTGAAGACCCTTTCATTACCACCTCACTGGGCCTACGACTGTGCTATTGACCTCCTTGCGGGTGCGTGGCTGCCATCCAACCAGCTGTCTGGGCTGGAGAGGGAGGCGATGGAGAGCTACATCAAAGACTCCCTCAGTGCCAGCCTTATTCAGCCGTCATCCGCCCCTCTCGGCCTGGGTTCTTTTTTGCAGATAAAAAAGACAGGTCTTTGCGGCCATGCATTGATTCCCGTGAACTTAACACCAATACTCGTAAGGATAAATACCCACTGCCCCTTATCAATTCAGCTTTTGAACTTCTCCAATGGGCACGTGTGTTCTCCAAACTTGACCTCTGTAATGCGTACCATCTGGTTCGCATACGTGAGGGAGATGAGTGAAAGACGGCTTTTAAAACACAGCTGGGCCAGTTTGAATACCTGGTCATGCCATTTGGGCTGACCAACATCCCTGTCGTCTTCCAGCGGTTGATCAATGACGTGCTGCGGGACATGGTGAACCAGTTTGTTTTTGTTTATCTGATGACATTCTCATTTTTTCTTGCATGCTGGAGGAGCACGTAGTCCACGTCCGGGCTGTCCTGCAGCAGCTGCTGGAGAACCAGCTTTTTGTTAAAGCCGAGAAGTGTGAGTTCACCACCCGTTCCACTTCTTTCTTGGGGTTCATCATTGCCGAGGGCGTGTTAAAGGCCAATCCGGTGAAAATCATGGTGGTAGTAGACTGGCCTACCCCCCAGTCCAGGAAGCAACTCCAACGTTTCCTGGGCTTCGCCAACTTCTACCGCCAATTTATCCATGATTATAGAGCAAGGTTGCGCAACCTCTGATGCAACTGACGTCCACCAAGAGTTCGTTCAAGTGGTCCGAGGCCGCTGAACGGGCTTTTGTGACCTTGAAAGGCCTCTTTACCAACGCGCATGTTTTGGCGCAGGTCGACCCTCAAGCGCAGTTCGTGGTCGAGGTGGATGCTTCCGACTCGGGGTGGGCACTGTCCTCTCTCAGCACTCCAGCTCTGATCAGAAGCTCCATCCACGTGCGTATTTCTCTTGGCGGTTAACACCACCCGAGAGGAATTACAACATGGGGGATCACAAACTGCTGGCTATTAAGTTGGTGTTGGAGGAGTGGAGGCACTGGCTCGAGGGAGCTAGCCAACGGGTCATTATCTGGACAGATCATAAAAATTTAGAATATCTCAGATCTGCCAGATGATTGAATTCTCGGCAAGCACAGTGGGCCCTGTTCTTCCTCAGGTTTAATCTCTCCGTCATGTACCGCCCAGGGTCCTGTAATGCCAAGGCTGATGCTCTCTCTCGCACCAGTTCTCTTCCGATTCCTCCTCCTCCTCCTCCTCCTTCTCTCTCTCTGCAGCTGCTGCCTCTCCTCTGGAGACCATCCTTCCCTCTTCCTGCTTTCTTAGATCCCTCTCTTGAGAGATCAAGCAGAGGGTCCGGTGGGCCCAGTCGTCTGAACCTATCACGGAGGGAGGCCCGCCCAACTGACTGTTTGTGCCCTCTTCTTTACACAGCAAAGTCATCAAGTTGGGGCACACCAGCTTTTTTGCCTGCCAGCCCGGGATCTCACGGACTGTTGAGGTGCTGCAACGAGTTTATTGGTGGCCGTCGCTCAGAAAGGATGTGCAGGAGTATGTGAAGGTGTGTCACATCTGCGCGACCAATAAAACTGACTCTTCTCCTCCAGCCGGCCTCCTTCATCCCCCCCCGGTTCCGAGTCATCCTTGGTCCCATATTGCAGTGGATTTTGTTACGGGCCTCCCTCCATCTCAAGGTAATTCAGTCATCCTTACTATCATTGATCGTTTTTCCAAAGCTATTCATCTGGTTCCTCCCCCCAAATTGCCCTCGGGTGCAGAAACAGCCAATTTGCTGAGCCTCCAGGTCATCCGCCTGATGGGATCCCTATAGACATTGTCTCCGACCGAGGTCCTCAATTCACATCGCACGTCTGGAAAGCGTTTTGTCATTCCCTGGTGCCACTGCCAGTCTCACGTCAGGATATCATCCACAGAGCAATGGTCAGGTCAAGCGCACCAACCAGTCCCTGGAGCTTCCACCTGGCCTGGGTGGAGTACGCCCACAACACTGCCATCTCCTCCACTACTGGGCTGATGCCGTTTGAGGCTTCAATGGGATACACCCCGTCTTTGTTACCTATGGCAGAGAGGGGGATCGCTGTGCCATCCGTGGAGGCCCACGTGCGCTGCTGTCGCTGTCTGCGGAGGGCTACGCAAGCTGCTCTTCACTCATCGGACCGGAACCAACGTTATGAGAAATGCAGACGTACGCCGGCGCCGAAGTACATCGTGGGACAGAAGGTCTGGCTGTCTGCTGAGCAGGTCCCATTGAAGATGGAGTCCCGGAAGCTGTTGCCACACTACCTGGGCCCGTACGCCATCATGCGCATCATCAATGATGCTACTGTTCGACTGGACCTGCCGCCTTCACTACTCATCCATCTGACCTTCCATGTGTCACGGATTAAAACCTTCTCCGCCAGCCCTCTCTGCCCTCCTCCGGACCCCCCTCCTCCCTCTCGGATCATCGATGGGCAGACCACCTACACAGTTCAGAAGATCCTGGACGACCATCAGCGGGGTTGGGGTCTCCAATACATCGTTCACTAGAAGGGGTATGGGCCAGAGGAGAAGTCATGGATCCCAGGTTCCTTTATCCTTGACAAGGGTATGGTGCAGGCGTTCCATCAAGCACACCCTCACAAGCCCAGTGGGATGCCAGGAGGCGCCCCTTGGGGGGGGGGGCACTGTGATGATCAGGTGAGCGTGCACCCCCTCCCCTCCTGCTTCTGTTTCTTCCGGGCTCCGGAGTTCATCTGCACACCTGTGTGATTGGCTACACCTGCTGCCCTCTGGGTCGCCAGTGTATTTAAGAGCCAGTGTGTGAATGCTTCTCCACTGGACCGTTGGGTTTGCTGCCACCTCCGCGGTGTGTTCTCCGGGGCTGCGTGCGCTCACCTGATCTTCTCCTCTCGCAAAGACAACAGACTCTCCACCCAGGTCAACCTGCCAATTCCTCGACCTACCTGTCCCTTTATGCTCCATGCAGGCGTTCCCTGCCGGGCCCTCTGCTTAGTGCAGTAAGCTGTTTTCTCTTGTCTTTCACCCTCTCTCTCTCGATATTCCTCATCACTGATCCTCTCCCTCTTCTCTCTCCTCTCCTCAGGCTGCATGTGCTCCAGCGTGCTCCTGCCTTTATGTCTATTTAAGTTTGTGTCTTATTTTGCACTGTTCATTATTTCTTGCTAGTTTATTTAAGTTTGTGTAAAATGGGGCAGCGCGGTGGCGGAGTGGTTAGCACTGCAGCAGCACAGCAACTCACCCTTGGCCGGGGGATCCTGGGTTCGATTCCAGCTCCCGACCAACAGTGATCTGTGTGGAGTTTGCATGTTCTCCCCGTGTCTGTGTGGGTTTACTTCGGAATTTCTCCGGTTTCCTCCCACATGCCGAAAACATGCAAGTTAGGTTAATTGGCATCAAACTGGGGATTCTAAATTGTGCTTAGGTATGACTGTGAGAGTGAATGGTTGTCTGTCTCTCTGTGTTGGCCCTGCGATAGACTGGCGATCTGTCCAGGGTGTACCCTGCCTCTCGTCCAAAGATGCTCAGATAGGCTCCAGCCCCCACGACCCGAAAAGGATTAAGCGGAAGAAGATGGATGGATATTTGGAAATTTGTGTTTTCACTAAAATTGTGTTCACTTTACCACCTGAGTCTGAGTGTTCATCCGGTGTGGTTTGCTCTGCGTTTGAGCCTCTCTGGTGTTGAATTATGACAAAAGGGACTAAATGGCACTAGCATTTATTTGATTGTGTGACTATTAATTATGGAATACCTAAATATTGAAAATAAATAGAACATCCAATATTAGCGACTGTTTCAGATCCCTTGTTTATTTGTTTGTCAGATCACTTATTTGTGTGATCTTTTATCACTTATAATCAAGATAATAGTGTATCTTGCACTTTGGGAATGGGAGTTGTTCAGTCATTATTATAATTATTTTAGTTTATATCACTGTTCAGTGATGGAGTTAAGTATAATAATGAATTTCTTCTGTGTATCGTCAATAAACTCATGCAGTACTATAACAGGACATGTTTACAAATATTTGAGACCCGTTGTAGTGCATCATTTTATATTTTAGCAATATTTTGTTAATAAAAGGGTTTTTTAAAAACTGTAATCAGCCAAATTAACTACAAAACACCCAACATTATTATACACAGCAGAAGGACCCATGTGACTGCAACCGTTGCGTCAGTGTTGCCCATTTGTCAGTCAATATTTAACTAAAAATGATTTATTTCGTTATTTGGGCGTTTTGTGTCCTGCATTTGGTTGTTAAGTCATTCCGTCCATTCTGCTCCACAATCATGGCAGTATTATTATTAAGTTTTTAATTTTAAGATACTCGCATGGGAGGGGGGACTTGCGTTCCTGCAAAGCACAGTGGTACCACACCGGTGAAGCAGAAGCAGGGACTCCCGTCTACTACTTATCGGGCAGGCTGGGCATGCCTCCCCGCGAAGGACCGTGGTCTGCCCGGTCGGGCCGCTGTTTCTCCTGGCATGTTCTGTGTTGGATACACCGGTGTTCTTTGTCAGAACCAGTCCCCGCTGATGCTCCGCCCAATCTGCTCACACACCTCATGTTCTCCACATATGCCGAAATCATCCTTTAGACCTATGCAATCACGGCAACTTTATGGTATAATTTTTTTAAGCATTAAAGTAGAACTGAAGTGAACGGCATTGAACGGCACTGGGTGATAGTACATACAATTATAAAGATAATTTATCATTGGCACCCCCTCCACCAATCCCGGAATCTTGGAGAAAATCGCGATTTTGAATTTCCCGCCCTGAAAAATCCGACGAATCCGCCGATTATCGGGAAGTGCAGCCGGAGTTCCGCGTGACGTCACGAATTGGGCCGAGTCCTCCATGTTTACCATTGCGAGCATGTCGACACTGGTTGTTTTTGGTGCATTTTGTCGTGATAGTCGACTACAAAACACTTCCAATACCTGGGAAGATCTGTTCAGTGGCCAAGGAAAGCTGTCATGGCGACGAAAGAAAAGAAAGGGGGAGGAAAAGCTGCACGGTGGCGCAGTGGTTTATCACTGTGGCAGCACAGTTTACCCTCGGCCGGGGGATCGCGGGGATCATGAGATCGTAGGTTCGATCCCAGCCCCCGACCAACAGTAAGCTGTGTGGAGTTTGCATGTTCTCCCCGTGTTGCGTGGGTTTTCTCCGGGATTTCTCCGGTTTCCTCCCGCATACCAAAAACATGTAGGTTTAGGGCGCTCGCGCATGCAGCGATTGGCAGCCGGTGGCTTGTCACCAGACTGCAAACCGAATCTACCTACGGGTACAAATAAGTAACAAAAAAAAAAAAAAGCGACCGGGAAGCGATGCATTGCATGGTCACCAGCTGGTCACTGCACTGATTGCATCAGACCTTTGGCACCACCCTCGGACCGCATTGTCCCTTTTCTACTGGAATTATTGTTATTGAAACACAAAAATCGTCTGCAGTCCAGACTTAATTTTCCTTATCCTGACACCCCAAACATGCCAAAGTAGAGAAGTAAAGACTCACCATTCTGTATTCAATAAGCGACTCTCCTCCCCATCACTGCTGCGGTCTGACTCTGAGTCGGTGCCGGAATCCCCCGACAATTCTGGCTCAAATCTGTACGGTTCGATGCCTCCCTCGCTCTCTTCCTGTTCACTTGACACTCCTGCATCCTCCTCTGTCTCGTCACCGATCCTGAATGCCTCTTCACTCTGAAAACTCTGGTGTTCTTGACTGCTGGAACTGCTATCATCTGCCATTGTTGTTTTGCTAAGGGTCACACTCGTGACGTCACGCAGCGTCGTCTGCACTACTTCCGGTCGAGGCAAAAGTTTATCGGCTTATAGCTTGGCCATCGCACGGCCTAAAAATTTCTTTTATGTGTTGAAAAATACAATAGGTAATAAGGAATTAATCCACTATTCTACTTTTTGCGCAAAAAGGTGGGTTCAGTTCTACTTTAAATCTTCAGTATTATCTTTTTCTAGTCAAATTTGTTGCTTTTGGCTTCCTTGTTTTGTTCATGGTGCACTATGGTTACTGATGCCGTGATGTTGTGTATTATCCAATCAGTATGGAGTCAATGCAAAACCCCGCCCACACTTCTAGAAGCCAGAGCATAAGGAGAGAGTGATGACTAAACTTTTATTGATAAAAATTACATATTTTGACTGAGGGACTCCATATAAGATAAGATAAGATAAGATAAGATAAGCCTTTATTAGTCCCACAACGGGGAAATTCCAGGATTGCAACAGCACAGGGATAGCAACACTCAGAGCATCAAAAGAGAGAGGAAGGGGAAAAAAAACTCGGAATCGAGCCGCTGTTGCAAAAGGCAGCCGACTGGTGTGGCGCCGAGAGACTATTAACAGTGGTATACAAACGTTATAAAAATTACCTCGATAAATCAGTGTGTTAAGTATAATTTTAAAAAATGAACTTATGATATAATGCTGTTTACACTGAAATGAGCTGCCTTCATATTCTTCCTCCTCATTTTGTACAAATGTAAAAAATAATTTTCATATGATAAGTTGATATATTAATTATCCTTAGAGGCCTAGTGAATTTACACTGAAACGATAATTAAACTGGACGTCTGTCGTAAGCTAGTCATGCTACAGCAGAGCGACGCCGCTCAGTTCAAACCAGACCACGCTTCCTCAATGTCAGCCATCTTTAACAGTTGTCAACGTGTCGTCAGTGAGGTTACACAGCTTCTCTTCAAATGCACAATTGCAAAAACCCCACTTTATAATCTATATTATTCCCATAAAAAATAAGATTTAATTTATAGCAATAATGTAAAATGAATCTCATCTCCCATCTGTTGACGCCGTTAACATCTGTATGTACACAAAAAAAATAGAGTAAACTGATGCTACAGTCTCTTTTTGTTACAGTACACTTTTCTTCTGCTAACACTGAATGGACCAATCGGTGCACTTCTTTCAACAAACAACACAAAAGTCAATTTTAAAAAATGTGCTAAAAACTCTCCACTAGCATTAATATATTAATAATTTATCTTATAGTTTGATTTTAGCTTCCGCCATCCAAACTCCTGATTATAGCTAGCTCGACTCCACCTTGTCCCTTTTCGCTCCCTGAAGACCAACACTTCCTGACATCGCTGAGATCCCCGCACTTAAATTAAAAAAACAAAAAAAAACAAAAACAGGAGCAGTTTACGACGGCAAGCCATTGGTCCTTTAAATACTGTTCAGTACTGGAATGTTTTTAGACTCTAATACCTGATACGAGTAAGTGAGCCATTAAAAAATACAAACAAGAATAAAAACTCCTTCTGGACACAATAAATAGCTATCCTTCATATAGTGCAGTAATACAGTACTCACACTACACCTACAGTAATTGCACATGCAACTGCCCCCCCCCCCCCCCCCCGCTGCCATCTTTATCATTCCCGTCACTTCCTATTTCCAAAATCAAATTTCCAAAGTCTGTTCTGGGACTTCCCTGCAGCTAAAACCAAGGGGTTCCCAGCATGGAGCCCTGGGGGATGCCATCCCATGCTGAGGCAGAGCTTGCAGTCCAAGGCGAAATGATCTGGGTTACAGGTAGTTTGGTTATTCAGGGATGCACACCCTCGTAACCTCAGCAAAACACAAATAAAACCTTCGGTCAGTCTGATGAACGGTTCAAGAGATATGTGTGGAACAGCCACTCAGACAGACACACAGACAGAGATTTTGTGCATTTATAGCTAGATAATCACTCTGACCGCTCCTCTTTACAATCATTGAACAATGCGAACAGCAAGTTGGTGTGATGGAAAGGGCAAATGTGTTGTGACGTTTGTATCTTCACTTCAACATTGGAGAGACAAGGAGGGATGTCAGATCAGGTATGGTACAGAACCACAGTGCAGAAAATGGGAAAATATCAGAACATTTTGGTGTGGTATACGTAAATGCGACACACTCGATTCAAACCAGTGAAATCAAAAGTAACTCAGAATTTACCCAAATGCAAAGGATAATGATACTGTGGCGGTTCGGTTAACCCCCACAACAGATTAAGGACAGTCAGCTCTCTTCTCTTGGTTTTTCCCGCTGCACTACTGAGATGTAATGTGCCATGCATGTATTGTGATGTAATGTGCCAGTCATGTATCGTGATGTAATGTGCCATTCATGTATTGTGATGTAATGTGCCATTCATGTATCGTGATGTAATGTGCCATTCATGTATAGTGTTCATGCGTCCTGTCCTTACTGTGACCTAGAGACAGATCAATATGTAGATGTGCCTTGTAACCTCTTTGTCCTGCAAGCTGGAGCAGAGGACAGCAATCTGCCTATTGTTATGTAGGTCTTTCAAATGCAAATGTCTCATGCCTGTTCTGCAGTCCCTTTGATCATACTAACTGCTGTGAATCCGCTTTGATGTATTGTCTGAGTTGGGTATAAATACTGCACAGGTTCTGTAACTCACTCTCTCTCTCATTCACTCACTCTTCAGCTGCCGCTGCAGACACACACCGTGTCTCCTCCTTTGAGAGCCTGAGGATCCCGCTCTGGTCTGCTCACACTTGCACTGGAGCGGGGATCCTGTGAAGGCGGTATTGATTCAATAAAACCAACTTAAAACTCCCAACGCTGCCTTGATTTTATCATCCGCCGCACTGGTGACCCCGAACATGCACACGTTTTGTGCATCGCAACCTTCAGGTCTGGACATCCACGCTGAACCGGTCGAGGGACACAAGACGTCTCCTCCCTCTTGTCGTTCCAACGCACTATGACCTGAAGGCAGAAAAGAACACGCTGACAATGAACGCAGCACCCGGCGGTGATGCTCCGACGACAAGTGAACGCAGCAGCTCCCTTCTGTTTCAGGGAACTCTCCGGACATCACTCACGACCGGGAAAACTGCAGAAAACGTCATGGCGCGACCCTCACCTGAGATCGGGACGTCCACGCTGGACCGGCCGAGGGACACAGAACGTTTTCTCCCTCTCACCGCTACTCCTCCCTCTCAGCGATCCTACTCATCTACCCGAGCCTGAGGAACAAAGATCGTCTATCTCCCCTCAACGCTCCAACGCACCATGACTAATCTGCAGCCACAGCTCATCATAGATGATTTATCGGCACCGACTGCGCCGATCTCCACCAAGTTTTCTGACTCTGGTTCTCCTCTCCAGCTGGCCCACCCATCACGGAACCCCGGCGCACGCACCGGGGAGTTACGAGGACGGCGCACCACGCACGGGACAATAACGGCTACAGAGACCGCTATCGTCCTCCGCCGCTGCACATGCCCGAGAAAAACGGCCGATCGCCACCCTCGGAACCTTCAGGGCTGCCCGCACACCTGAAGCACGCTCGCAGCTCGCCCACAGGATTCACTAATGGTCTCAGCCATGGCACATAAGGGAATTCAGCCGTCAGCTTTTCCCGAGGACTTTAGGGCTGCGCCCGCACCTAAAGCCAACAAGCCAAGTCCCTCTGCTTCTTTTTTTTCCTTACAGCCACTACGCAGCCTCGCCGCTCCTGTTTCCTTCATGGCCACGAGAGGAGTCAGAGACTAATTTTTCTTCTTGTGATCTCCGCACGTGCAACGGGACAGCCCCTCGACGCGCGGAGCAGCAAGCAATTTTTGCACGGCTCGGACGATTTCACCGTCCCCCTGCCGGCACTTACTACCCCCTCCTCCCTCCCCCTCCGCCTGCAGCGAGCTTCTCTGACAGCTCGCTCCCATAGATGGATTATCAAGGTCTCGGCCCCCTGCCGTGCCCTCTGGGGGGGAGCGTGTGGCGGTTCGGTTAACCCCCACAACAGATTAAGGACAGTCAGCTCTCTTCTCTTGGTTTTTCCCGCTGCACTACTGAGATGTAATGTGCCATGCATGTATTGTGATGTAATGTGCCATTCATGTATTGTGATGTAATGTGCCATTCATGTATAGTGTTCATGCGTCCTGTCCTTACTGTGACCTAGAGACAGATCAATATGTAGATGTGCCTTGTAACTTCTTTGTCCTGCAAGCTGGAGCAGAGGACAGCAATCTGCCTATTGTTATGTAGGTCTTTCAAATGCAAATGTCTCATGCCTGTTCTGCAGTCCCTTTGATCGTACCAACTGCTGTGAATCCGCTTTGATGTATTGTCTGAGTTGGGTATAAATACTGCACAGGTTCTATAACTCACTCTCTCTCTCATTCACTCACTCTTCAGCTGCCGCTGCAGACACACACCGTGTCTCCTCCTTTGAGAGCCTGAGGATCCCGCTCCGGTCTGCTCACACTTGCACCGGAGCGGGGATCCTGTGAAGGCGGTATTGATTCAATAAACTTCCTTAAAACTACCTCATCGCTGCCTTTATTTTTTCATGCCGCCTCAATACCATGTTTTTTAGGGCTGGGAATATTAACGTTAACTTTTTTGATTAATGTGGGCCAATGAAAGCATTAAAAAAATGAGCTATGATGTCACTCTGGGGTGATGTCGTAAGTGGTGACTGTTTTGTCTCAGTAGCTGGCTCAGCTTAAAACAAGAGTTAGCGGGACTTCCGGGAAGATGGCGGAGAGACATAACGCTTAAACAGAAAGCTCTCCCTAGCCGGATTAAAAATCATCGGTAAATGGCCAACTCGACATAAGCGGATCAATAAACTAAGGGATGAAAACACGAAGGAGCCGGGCACAAGGACAAAAGCAGAGTAAAATTAAAGAATTCCTCTTCAACAACGCAGGAGAAACCGCTGAACACGGGGCCCAAAAAAACGAGGTGACTGCAGCAGAGAAAATGGAGGACACACTCGATACCATGAACACTGGCATCGCCAGTTTGGGAAAAGAGTTGAGAGACTTCAAACGGCAGCTACAACAGGATTTAGCGGCTCTTAAGGAGGAGCTGAAAAAAGAGATTAAGGAGGAAATTATGGGCCTCCGAAGAGAAATGGAGCGCAAGCTAGCAGAAAACATGGAGGAGCTGCGCTCCCAGCGGGCGTGTATGACAGAAGCGCAGGCCCGAATATCAGAGCTGGAAGACTGGAATAGCGAGGCAAGCGAACAGCTGCAGACCCTGACGGCACAAATGCAGAGGATGCAGGAGAAAGTAACCGACTTGGAGAGCAGGTCCAGACGGGGCAATATACGCATCTTCGGGATCCCGGAGGGCATTGAAGGCAACTCGATGACGAAATTCATGGATCAGTTCTTAAAAAAAGAGCTGGAACTGCCCAGCGAAGCGGATCTGCAGATTCAACGAGCGCACAGAGCCTCGGCACAGAACCCGAACCCACGCTCTACACCCAGGTCAGTTGTGGTAAACTTTCTGAAATATGATGTAAAGGAAAGAATCCTGACACGAGCGTGGAAAAAAAAGATACGAATCGGCGACAAGCAGATATTCTTTGATCATGACTACCCGGCAGAAATTGTGCAGCAGCGGAAGAAATATGCCAACATTAAAAAAACGCTGAAAGAAAAAAAAATTAGATTCCAAACGCCGCTAACGAAGATGAGGATTCATTGGGAGAATGGCATGAGGACATACAACACAGCCAGAGAGGCAGCGCAGGACATGATGGAGTGGGGCCTTGAGGTGTACGTGCCGGAGGAAACGGTAGGAGCAGCGGCGGCCCTGAACGCATCACGACAGCCGGAGTGGAGGCGAGTGAACGGCAAAAGACGGGGGGAGACGTGGAGCAGCGGGCCCAGGAAAGACTACAAGGCTTTCAACTGAAAGCCTAGATTATAACAAAGATTAAGAAAGACACAGAAGAAATGAAGGCCAAGAAAACAAGGTAAAAGAGAAACAGATGGCTAGGAGAGGTTTAAGTGATATTTGTTGGACATTTCTAGACTAATGACTATTTCTTGGATAGTAAATACAGGTCTAGGGAGGGCCCTACACTCGGTGAGGACATTCCCTCCACCCACCAACAGGGACCAGTGGGCAGAAGAAAGGCCCAAAGTACGGAGGTCGAGATTTTTTAATGTGTTTTTATATAAATATGTGTTATTTTTGTTGTTAAAGGGGCTAGGAGCACAAGTTAAAAAAAATGGAAAAACATGATTATGGGTAAAAATCTTAAGATAATAACACTAAACGTGAATGGTCTGAACTCACCTGTTAAAAGGGAAAGAATAATAAGAAAATTCAAGAAGGAAAAAGCCGAAATTATATTTATGCAAGAGACACATTTGAGCAAGACAGAACATGTGAAACTAAAGAGATTTGGCTATAAGAACTCCTACTACAGTTCATTTAAGGAAGGAACTAAAAGGGGGGTTATGATACTAATCTCAAATAAAATACAATTTGAATGTGAACAGGAAATCCAGGATAAAGAAGGCAGGTATGTAATAATAAAGGGTAGCATAGATGGAATGCAGATCACATTAGTGAGCATCTATGCCCCACCAGAAAGTGACAAGGGTTTTTTTCAACATCTGTTTGATCTCATAGCAACACACAGTGAAGGAGTCCTAATTTGTGGAGGAGACTTAAATGCTGTCATGGATCATGAAATTGATACAACAAGTGTTAAGAAGACAAAAAAACATGTAACAAAGTTCATAAGAACCTCACTGGCAGAAATGGGTATGGTAGACATTTGGAGGGACCTGCACCCACTCGAAAAAGACTATACACATTATTCAGCAGTCCATAAAGTACACTCTAGAATAGATTACTTCCTTATGAATGAAGGTGACAGACACAGGGTGAGAAATTGTTGGATTGGAGGGGCAGAAATATCAGATCATAATCCTATATACATGGAAATAAATTTAAACAATAGAAAACGACAAACAACATGGAAACTTAATGTAGGACTGTTAAATGATGATAAAATGAAAGAAAGAATAAAAGTAAACATAAATGAATATATCCAAGAGAATGACAATGAAGAAGTGGACCCAACAATACTATGGGATGCACTAAAAGCCGTGTTAAGAGGTAAATTAATTGTTGAAACAGGAAAAGCAAATAAGACTAAACTGGAAGCATATGAACAAAGATGTGAGAGACTGAGGGAATTAGAACATAAACATCAAAGCACAAATGACCCCAAAATATATCAAGAAATTAAAGAAGAAAAAATAAAGATAAAAGAAACACAAATGGATGAAATTGAAAGGAAAAATAGATATCTAAAGCAAAAATATTATGAAACGGGACCAAAAGCCACAAAACTGCTGGCAAAACGGTTAAGAAAACAACAAACAATGAATAATGTATACAAGATTAAAGACCCCACCACAAATAAAACCACAGTTAACCCAGAAAACATCGAAGAAATATTCCATAATTTCTACCAAGAACTATACTCGCAACCTGAAGAAACAAATACTAAAGATATTAAAAAATTTCTATGCACATTGGACTTGCCATCAATAGGAAATCAACAAAATGAAAAGCTAACAGCAGAAATAACAACACAAGAGATTAGAGATGTGATTAAGTCACTTAAAAACGGTAAATCACCAGGTAGTGATGGATACCCCTCTGAGTTTTATAAACTGTTTATAGAAGAACTCACGCCACAGCTCCTAAAGTCATTTAATTGGACGTTGAACAACAACAAAATACCTCCATCATGGAACAAAGCCATTATTTCAGTCATTTTAAAGCCAGGGAAAGATAGAGAACAGTGCGGAAACTATAGGCCAATCTCTTTATTAAATGTGGATTATAAAATATATACAACAATTATATGTAAACGAATAAAGACATTCTTGACGGAATTGATAGAAGATGATCAAACTGGTTTCATAGAGGGACGCCAAACACATGACAATATCAGGAGAACAATACATATAATTAATGAAATACATAAAGAAAAGAAAAGCGCAGTAATAATGAGTTTAGACGCAGAAAAAGCATTTGACAGGGTTACCTGGAAATTCCTATATAGTGTGCTGGAACGCTTTGGATTTAACGAAAAATCAGTACAATGCATAAGGACGCTGTATCAAGAACCTGTGGCAAGAATCAAGATAAACGGTAGCTTAACAGACAAAGTAAATATACAAAGATCAACTAGGCAGGGATGCTGCTTATCGCCCACCTTGTTTGCTCTGTTCATAGAGCCATTGGCTCAAGCGATACGACAAAATAAGAAATTAAAAGGTGTAACAATAAAGGGGGCGGAACACAAGATTGGGCTATTTGCAGACGATATTATAGTTTACCTTGAACAACCAGATGAATCAATAATGGAAATGATGAACTTGATAGAAAATTTTGGAAAATTATCAGGATACAAGATAAACATAACAAAAACACAAATACTGACATTCCACTATAACCCTCTAGACCAGATAACTGATAAGATCAAACTAAACTGGAAACAAAAAGAAATAAAATACCTTGGAGTGAACATACCTAAAGATCTAAGCAAAATCTATAAAGCAAACTATGATAGGTTGGAACAAGAAATAAAAAAAGATATTGATAGATGGTCAATCTTAAATATGGATCTGAATTCAAAAATTGAGACAGTCAAAATCAGCATACAACCTAGATTACTTTACCTCTTCCAGGCTCTACCAACAGAGATTCCAGATGCCCAATTCTCAAAGTGGGACAGGATGATATCGAGATTTGTTTGGGGAGGTAAAAAACCAAGAGTGAAATATAAAACTCTCCAATTACCAAAAGAGAAAGGAGGCATGGGCCTACCGAGTCTAAAAGAATATTGCTACTCGGCACAAATAAGATATATCATATGTTGGTGCGACGAGGGATATGAGGCAAAATGGAAAGAAATGGAAAAGGAAATTGAGGGACTCCCAGTACAAAGCATAATAGGAGATAAAGATGCATATAAGCAAATCAAACAAATAGACCCAATCACTAAATTTACTTTAGAACTGTGGTATAAAATAGTACAAAAGTATAATATAAAGGAAGACATAAAACTATTGAAATGGGTAGCATTTGACAGTCAGTTTGAACCGGCAAAACAAGATAGGGGATACAAAAATCTGGTGAACAAGGGAATCACAGCATGGGGCAATATCGGAAAAAAAGATCTCGGGAGCTTTGTAAACATCAGGAGAAAATTTAAACTAGAAAGATCGGAATTCTTCAGATATCTGCAGATGAGAGACTATTATATGAAGAAGATTAGGCATAACCTCCAAACAGATGTGAGCGAGATTATACAATTCATTTTAAGCTCATATACAGGAAATAAAACAAGAATTATTTCAAAGCAATATCAGAAACTTATGGCAAACAATCATTCAAGTAACTATATAAAGGAGAAATGGGAGAAAGAGCTCAATTTAAACATAACAGAAGAAAGCTGGCAGGAAATATGGAAAACACAACACACGTCAACAAATTCAAGAACATGGAGGGAATTTGGATGGAAAAACCTGATTCGCTTTTTCATTACACCACAGATTCAAGGAAAATATACAAATACCCAATCTTTATGCTGGAGGGGATGTGGGGCTCAAAATGCAGACCACTCACATATGTTCTGGAAATGCTGCAAAATCTCATCATTCTGGAAATCTATACATGTGACAATACAGAGGATATTAGGATATAATATACCAATGAACTGTAACCTGATGTACCTATGTGATCTTAAAAGCGACAATGTTATACAGGCTGAGGACAGATATCTAGTTAAAATCTTGTTGATTGCATGTAAAAAAACAATCACAAAAAAATGGCGATCAGAAGTTCTTCCTGACCAAGAGCAATGGACAGACATTGTTGAGGACATACGTATGATGGAAAAACTAACATATCGACAAAGAATGCAAGAAGGACTGTGGGAATAAAAATGGCGGAAACGGACACACTACAAAGTGCAACAACGAGACAGATATTGAAAGAATAACCAAAGACGCTGGAAAAACCAGAAGAATTAAGAGATGGAAACTAAAAACTTGATGCTCCAACATTTGTCCCCCCCCCTTTTTTTTTTTCTTTTTCCTTTTTACTCTAGCCCCTTTGTTTTTTTAAATGTAGACTGTGATCTGAATGCAATATATATAATGAAAAATGAATAAAAATCTTAAGTTACAAAAAAAAAACAAGAGTTAGCAGGTCTTATTTTTTAGCATTTAAATTTACACCACACTATAACTGATTCTCCAGTACTCTGGCGACCTCATTTGCACACAAACCCCACTTAAAGCGTGCACACATATGCGCACACACACACCTGACATAGTGTTACAGCTGCTGGCTCAGAAGTATGAAAAGAGAGCAAGTTTCTCTCAAAGGGAGCAGAGAAAAACACACATGCCAACATAAAGTGAACTAGAAAAACACTCAGAGCGCATACCTCCACCAAGGCTCCTTCTGTCCCTCATGGCTCACCTCCAAAATGTAATGGGTTTGTGTGCAGGCCTAGCGCCACTTCTGGCGAAAATTACATCAAGTCTGTCCATTAGGTTTGGAGTATTGTTGCTAACACACTGTGAGAAGACAAGAGCCTTGGCCGAGGTATGCATTCTCAGATCATCACCAAAATGTAATGGGTTTGTCTCTAGCCCAAGGGCCACCTCTGGTGAAAACTTAATCCAAATCCATCCAGTAGGTTTTGTGTAATCCTGCTGCACAAATACAAACAAAGCCCTTGGTGGCAGTATGCACTCTCAGATCATCACCAAAAACTAGTCATCTGTTCTCCATGCACACACCTTTCCTGAAAATTTCATCCAAATCCATTCATAAAAGTGCTGCTGTGGGGCTGCTTATGGTGATGTAGAACCCCAGGCAGCAAGAAGGAGTAGCTGTGGGGACAGTAGGGGTGATGATGTGTTGAATGTATTGTGATGCAAGACCTCAGGCAGCAGGGGGAAGGAGTGGGGTGATATAAAAGGAGAGACCCTGGTGTATGATGAGTATGCTTTTTCTGTGTATGAATGAAGTGAGAGAGTGAATAAAGTTCGTCTGCCATGCAAGTCTGGTTTCTTTATTGCACTCTCCACACTGCGCTCTAATTTTCTGTGAGACCTGGCTCTCAGACAAAGTCCCTGAGTGCGCCATTCAGCTACAGACCCACTCCGTACATCGGGCAGACCGGACATCAGCCGCGGTAAGACGAGAGGCCAAGGCGTGTGTGTGTTTATAAACAACTCATGGTGTGGAAATGTACAGACTGTTTACAAGCACTGTTCGCCGGATGTGGAGTTTTTACTGCTGAAATGCCATCCCTATTATCTACCGAGGGAATTCATTGCTGTGTTTTTGGCCGCTGTTTACATTCCCCCGCGAAGCAGCTACACAGCAGCGCTCCGTAAACTCCATGGCGCATTAGAGATGTCCCATCCCGATACTGTTTTTATTGTTGCTGGTGACTTTAACCAGTGCAATTTACGGACTGTACTTCCCAAATATTACCAGCATGTGGACATTCCCACCCGTGATAAGAACACGCTGGACCATGTTTACACAAGCATATGCGGTGCATACAGAGTGGAACCCCGCCGCCATTTCGGACAGTCAGATCACATCTCCCTGTTTATGTACCCGGCCTACAGACAAAGACTGAAACAAACAAACCCTGTTGTTAAACAAATTAAACGCTGGACTCCAGAGGCTGAGAGCACCCTGCAAGACTGTTTTGCCTGGACAGACTGGGGTGTGTTTAAAGCTGCAGCCACCCGGGGGGACTCTTCTGTAAACATACATGACTATGCTGAGTATGTGACTGGGTACATCAGTACTTGTATTGATACCATCGTACCCACCATACAAGTCAGGAAGTTCCCCAACCAGAAGCCCTGGATAAACAGTCAGGTACGTCAGATGCTGCGTGCTTGCTTTCTTGCATTTAAATCAGACAATGAGGCTGAGTACAAAGCTGCAAAGTATGGATTGAGGAAGGCTATAACAACAGCCAAAAAGGCAGTACAGAGAAAAGCTGGACAGCTTCTACTCCACTCCTGATCCTGGGCACATGCGGCAAGGCCTGCAGCACATCACAGACTACAAGAGAACCAACAGCAACACCACTTGCTCCACAGACAGCCTGCCGGATGATCTCAACATCATTTACACCCGCTTTGAGACCACCAGCTACAGTGCAGAGAGGAGACACACACTCACGCGCTCTCCTCCTCCACTAAAAGTCTCATCACGCCAGGTAAACAAAGCACTGAGGAATATCAACCCCTGCAAGGCAGCAGGACCAGACAACATCCCTGGGTGGGCTTTCAGAACATGTGCTGCTGAGCGGACTGATGACCACAACCATCGTCCCCCTCCCCAAAAAGAACCCACCGACCTGCCTGAATGATTACAGGCTGGTAGCACTCACTCCAGTCATCATAAAATGCTTCGAGAGAGTGGTGCTGGCCCTCATTCAGGACAGCATACTGGATACCCTGTAACCCCTGCAGTACACCTACCAGCCCAACAGGTCCACCTCAAATGCCATTGGTGCTGCACTCCATTATTCTCTCTCCCATCTGGGAGATAAAGACTCCTACAACAGGATGCTCTTTGTCGACTACAGCTCTGCCTTCAACACGGTCATCCCCCATAAACTCGCCTACAAACTGTCTTTACTTGGCCTGCACCCCACCCTCTGTGGCTGGCTACTGGACTTTCTCACTGGCAGGCCTCAGTCTATCAGGATGGGTAACAGGACCTCAGCCAGCATCATCACGAACAAAGGTGTCTCACAGGGTTGTGTTCTCAGCCCCATCCTTTACAGCTCTTCATCCATGCCATACCCACGCCTCTTCACCAATGAGTGTATTGCCTTCTACAAGGACAATGTCATCTTAAAATTGACGGATGACACAGCACTGATGGTGATAAAACATCCTACAGGAGGGAGGTGGCCAGCCTGGTGTCACGGTGTGAGGACAACAACCTTACCCTCAATACTGACAAGACGAAGAAGATGATAGTAGACATGAGGAAGGGGAGGAGACCTCATCGGCCGCTGTTCATCCGGGAGCTTGAGGTGGAGAGGGTGAGCAGCTTTAAATACCTGGGTATCTACATCAGCGAGGACCTTACGTGGGCACTTAACACCACAGAGCTGGTTAAGAGAGCTCAACAGCTGCTGATGGAAAAATTCTATGTTAAACTGAGTTATATGAATTTTTATGAATATGAATATGAATTTTTCTTTATAAAGCTTAATGTGTATACCTAGGAAATCCTGTTACCATATTTGGAGCTGTTGAGTAGTGGAAAAAACAGACTGAAGGATGCTGATGTGACTGTGAATGTTCATTTCTATCACTGACTGATCAGTTTATCGCTAGTGTTTTCTGCATGGACTCAGCAGATACAATCTTAGTCATGAATGAAATAATCAAGAGGCTCAGCAAACCTTATCACACTGAGTCATGAATGAACTTATCACTCCACCCTGACAGTCCCTTGGATATATATTAGCCAGAAACACTCTGTTAGTTAAATCAACGCACTGCGGCAGTCTGTGAAAGCTGTACTCTGTATTGTCTTCTGCTGATTAGCACATATTAAATTTGCTGAAGCTTTAATCCTGCATGTTTCTTGACTACTAGTACAAGACATTTTCCCAACAGTGGCTTTACTTTCTGAGGAAGCTGAGGAAGTCTGGCATGTCCCCCAAGATCCTCAACAATTTCTACAGCTGTGTCATCGAGAGCATCTTGACCAACTGCATCCCTGCGTGGTACGGCAGCACTACTGCTTTGGACTGCAAACGCCTGCAGAAAGTGGTGAAGACAGCGGAGAAGATCATCAAGACTCCACTCCCCTCTCTGCAGAGTATCTATCACCGCAGAGTCCAAAGGAGAGCTGCCTCCACCCCCAGCACAGAATGTTCACACTTCTACCCTCAGGCCGGAGGTACAGAAGTGTGAAATGCAGGACATCAAAACTAAAAAAACTCCTTCTTTCCCACTGCCATCAGACTCCTGAATAAATAACAAACTCCAGACACAGCTTTGCAAATAGGAATTCACACATTGGTTGCTAAATTTGCATATTATTCATTTGCACATTGTACATACTGTAGTCTCATGCCATCTCAGGTTCACATCATCTCTGATATTAAAATACCATTGTCCATTATAGTCATCCAGTGAATTTTCAATTTTCATTCTTCTTGTTTCCTCTAATTTAACTGCTTTAACTGTTCTAACTGCCTAATGTGTATTTATTAGTATTAGTATTTAGTATTAAGGTGTGTTTATTACCTTTATTAGTATTGATGTGTATCTATTACCTTGGCATTCGTTCGGAGAGCAGAGTAAGAATTTCATTGCTCACATTTCTTAACTGTGCACATGATAATAAAGCCTTTGAATCTTGAATCATAACTTTTTTAGTTAATTTGTTAACAGACAGACTAACAAATAAACAAACTAATGCCAACAAAAACATAACCTCCTTGGCAGAGGTAATAAAAGCTTCTAACTCGCTGTTAAGGTCAGGAGTGCTGGAAATCAGTTAACAATTGCATTGCTTGCACTTTTAAGGGTTGAGACAATTACTAAATCTAAGTAGAAGCACTGACTTCCTGTTTGACCATTTAAAAATAAAACAGGAAATGTGACAAAAATATTAAAAATGGTAGTATGGCAAAGAAATTGACTTCCTCCTTATAATGAACTGAAAAAGATTATTACAAATTGCTGTCATAATTTTTTAATTGAATATACATTCACAATTATCAAGTGTTTTGTGTTGCTCTAGCAGCATTTTTGTTGAATATGAGAGTCATAGGCATATTTTATAAAAAAAAAAAATGCAATCAGAAGTTGCTTAAAAATACTTCTTTTTCATTGTTTCTTCACTGGAATTTTAGGGATTAATCACAATTATAGAAAATGTGCAATTAATTAGTAAAATCAATGAATCAATTCCCAGCCCTAGTTTTTTTTTTTTTTTTTATGTGACAAACATACACGAGTTAAAAGGGTCATATGATGAAAATCTCACTTTTTCACTGTTTTTATGGGAATCTGGAATGGCTACCACTGGAAAAGCTCAGAAAAACACAACCCTGTCACTTTGTTAGGCTCCATCTCGGTCCCAGTAGTTCCCATTAAAAGAACGGCTTTGATTTGGATCAGGTTGTGATGTGAAGCTCAGCGGAATGATACCACCCTCCCAGCTTCATCTCGACCCGTCTAAATGTGCCTTCACACCAAATGTGAATGGGCCAATTTTTCACGCAGCACAAATACATTATAACTCAATGGAAGCACGTGGCATGAACCCACTGTCTGAGTGAGATGCAGGCAGGTGAAGTTGCCTTTATAACTTCTGTAGCTGTGTTCGACCTGTGATGAAAATCCCCAAAATAACATCATGCTTAGGTTTACATTATCCAATGGAGGGCTCACCTGAAAAAGTTGTCCCAACCTCCAAAACTTCACAAGATGGGTGTTTCCATTGCTAGCTTGCTAACCTTGTTAGCACGTCAATGGCAGGAATCCGTGGGTAAATACCTCTGACATCCCAATTCAGCTGAAGAGCTCCTGGTCCTGTTGTCTCCAGGTGAGTCTCAGTCTCATTTTCAAACTAGTTTACTCTCCATTGTTGACACTGTGGGAATGTGCAATTGATGAGGCAGGTTTGTCTCAAATCAGCTTTATTGCACATTCTCCAACATCTCAAAGTAGAAAGAGAACATCACAGGAAACTCTCGTCCCTTAAATACACGGGACTCTCACAGCCACAAGTCACTTTGCATCACAAGTCACACTGCATTATAATCACCAGTAACAATGCATCTCCTCTATAATCCCCTAATATCACCCCCACAGTCTCAGGCCCTGCATACCAAAGCTAACACCTTCACAGCTTCCTGTTATCTCCAAGGAAACTCTGTCTTTGTTCTTATCTAAAATGTGAGGCCTTAAATAAGTCACAAAGTAGGTCACATGTGTGGCCACACTACCCCCCCCCAAACATTTAGATCAAACAACAGAATAAGGTTTTGCATGCTGTGATAACATCATTGCACATCAATCCACATGCTGCTTGGACCTCAGTCTTCTCCTGTATCTGCTGTAACCAGGTTTCACCGCCTCCACGGCGCCGTCATGCTGGGGAGCTGCAGTCTGGGGGTGCAAACCTTTTGTCAGTCTCTGCGGGTGATCTGGGGAAATATTACTCTGGGAAACACCCCATGGTGGTCTGCCGCGTCGAGGGGCCCTTGCCAACAGCACTTGCTCGTCCGCCACCACAAAAGCGGGTTTGAGTCTGTTTATGCCAACCTTTTCCCTCCTACCCCCCAAATCTAGCAAAAAATGCTTGTCCCCTGTTTCCAACACTCTGAACGGCCCATCATAAGGTGGTCGCAGTGGTGTGCGATGCACGTCATATCTGATAAAAACAAACTCTGCGTTTTTCAAAGCTTTAGACACAAAAACGCGCGGAAAACTGTGATGGACGGGGCCCGGCAGCGTGCCTGCATCAACGCTACGCTGCAACAGCTGAGACGGGGAGCTGCTTGGCGCAGGATTATCCGGGAGAAACTCCCCGGGTAGCCGAAGTGGCTGCGGGAAAACGAGTTCAGCTGGGGAAGCCTCTAAGTCTTCTTTAGGTGCAGAACGCAACCCTAATAAAACCCACAGAAGCTTGTCCACCCAATTTGCATCCGTCAGTGACGCTCTAAGCGCTGCTTTCAATGACCTGTGAAAACGTTCGCACAACCCATTAGCCTGCGGATTGTACGCGGTTGTACGGTGAATTGTGACACCTAGGCTGCGGGCCATTGTTGACCAAAGTTCAGAAACAAATTGCGGACCTCTGTCGGATGTAATGTCCGACGGGACTCCAAAACGCGCCACCCATGCTGTTACAAATGCGCGCGCCACCTCCTCGGCTGTGGTTGACGCCAAAGGGACCGCCTCCGGCCAGCGCGTGGTGTGGTCCACCATGGTCAGAAGGTGCGTGTACCCCTGTGATGGCGAGAAGGGGCCCACGAGGTCCACGTGAACGTGGTCGAACCTCTTGGAAGGAATGAGAAATGGCTCCAATGGAGCCTTCGTGTGCCTGTGTATCTTGGCCCGTTGGCACGCCATGCAGGCTGCCGCCCACTCCTTAACTTGTTTGCGAAGGCCGGGCCACACGAATTTTTCCGCTACCATTTTGACCGACGCGCGAACCCCCGGGTGCGCCAGAGAATGAATCCAGTCGAAAACGCGGCGGCGCCACGCTGCCGGCACCACGGGACGCAGTCGTCCCATGGAGACATCGCAGATTAAGGGGGGCCTGCCGTCTTGCAGCTCCCTGCTCTCCAGCCTTAACCCTGTTGGTCCAGACTGGAGCGCGTGCACATCCGCGTCACTACCTTGCTCCGCGGCCATGGCTGTGTAATCTATCCCCACGCAGACGGGGGCAGTCACGGCGCGCGAGAGGCAGTCTGCCACTACGTTCAGTTTACCCGACACGTGCTGAATATCAGTAGTAAACTCTGAAATCGCGGCTAACTGCCTCTGTTGCCGGCCTGACCACGTCTCTGAAACTTTGGCCATCGCAAATGTTAGCGGCTTGTGGTCAACGGATGCAGTGAAACAGCGCCCTTCTAGCCAGAACTGGAAGTGGCGAATGGCCAAATGGAGAGCCAGCAACTCCCTGTCGAACGCGCTGTATTTACGCTCACTATCGCGCAAGGTCCTGCTGAAAAAGGCGAGCGGTTGCCAAGCTCCGGCTACATGCTGCTCCACGACCGCCCCTATGGCCACATCTGACGCGTCAGTAGTGAGTGCTATGCGGGCCGTTGGGTCTGGGTGTGCCAACAACGCAGCATTTGCCAAGGCTGCTTTTACCTCCGAGAACGCTCGCTCCGGCTCTGGGGACCACTCAACCTTATTCGCGGGTTTCTGTTTTTTGAGCGCGGCATAAAGCAGTTGCATTAGTTGCGCTGCGCGGGGGAGGAAATGGTTATAAAAATTCACCATTCCCAAAAACTCCTGTAACGCCCTGACCGTCTGCGGCCGGGGGAAATTTGCTACCGCGCGCACTTTGTCAGCGAGCGGAACCGCTCCTTCAGGGGAGACGCGGTGTCCTAAAAAATCGATCTGTGCCACCCCGAACTGACACTTCGCTGGGTTGATTATTAACCCATGATCTCCCAACCTCCGGAAAACTGTCGCTAGGTGGTTTTCGTGTTCGTCTTCGGACGCGCTGGCTACCAAAATATCGTCCAAGTAGACGAACACGAAAGGGAGATCGCGCAGCACCGCGTCCATCATGCTTTGGAACATCTGAGCAGCCCCTTTCAGCCCGAATGGCATGCGCAAAAACTCAAATAGGCCAAATGGAGTTATTACCGCTGTTTTGGGTATGTCCTCAGCGCGCACTGGGACTTGGTG
Source organism: Pholidichthys leucotaenia (assembly GCA_020510985.1). Classification (NCBI taxonomy): domain Eukaryota; kingdom Metazoa; phylum Chordata; class Actinopteri; order Cichliformes; family Pholidichthyidae; genus Pholidichthys; species Pholidichthys leucotaenia. Next base: position 43,088,931 of record CM035850.1, read on the forward strand.
GTAACCGCGGACCAAATCTATCTTAGAAAAAACGCGCGCCCCTGCCAAATGAACGGAAAAATCTTGGATATGCGGGATTGGGTAGCGGTCATGCGCTGTAGCGTTGTTTAACCTGCGGAAATCCCCGCAAGGTCGCCACAAGCCGTCAGCCTTCGGGACCATGTGTAGCGGGGAAGCCCATGGGCTGTTCGAATGCCTGATTATGCCCAGCCTTTCCAGGTTGGCGAACTCCTCGCGCGCTATGGCCAGTTTAGCTGCGTCCATGCGCCGAGCTTTTGCAAAAACGGGCGGTCCGGTAGTGGTATTAAAATGTTTCACCCCGTGTTTAGTGACGGTTGCCGAAAATGTGGGGACCGTGAGTGCTGGGAACTGAGTGAGCAGTGTGTGGAACTTACCGCTTGCAGCTGTGACGTTGGCTTGTGCTGTTGGCGGGGCCACTCGCGCTGTACAGGGAATAGAATCAAAAGAAAGTGCATTAACCAGGCGCCTGTTAGCGAGATCAACCAACAAACCATGTGAGCACAAAAAATCAGCCCCCAACATATTGAAATTCACTGCTGTTATAACAAAAGTCCACTCAAATGTACGGCCGTGTAGGGACAGAAGTAGAGTCCTCTCACCAAAGGTCTTAATCTCCGAGCCGTTCGCTGCTGCCACCCCGGGACCTCTGGAACCTGCCAGCCTGCCCGCGTAGGAAGGTGTGATGAAACTCAACTGGGAGCCTGTGTCCATGAGGAAATGCCTCCCCGAGCGTGCGTCCAACAAGTAGAGCAGCTTGTTCTCCTCCCCGAGGGCTGCGGCTGCTACCGACCCCCGGTCTTGGCGTTTCCCGAACGCTTGAACTGGCACGGTGGTACACATTTGCGTGCCCTCTCTGCGAAGCGGCAATGGTAGAAACAAAGGGTGTCTCCTCCGCATTCCCTGGCCCCCGCTGCCGCTGTCGTCGGTGGTTCTGCTACCGCTGCCCTTGGCCCCCTGCCATCTCCGGTCGTCGCGCTGAGTTCCGCTGCTGCAGCCGTGGTCGCGCGCTGTCTGCTGGCGTTGACAATTCGCTGCGCCTCCCGGGCTAGCGAGCGGTAGTCCCGCTGGGCCAACAACGGCGAACTGGCCAGGGTTGCTCTCGTCGCTGACGGTAGGGTCCTGAGGAAGAGGTGGGTAAAGATGAAGTGGTTGTCGTCCGAGCCTTTCAACCTCAACATCTTCTCCATCAGGTCAACGGGCATGTCATCTCCCAACTCAGTCAGCGCCAGGAGTCTCTCTGCTCTCTCCTCAACCGAGAGGGTGAAGTGCTGGATGAGTGCAGCCTTCAACGCGCCGTATTTATCGCTGGCCGGCGGCTGCTCCAGAAGGCTCTCCACATGCTGGGACGTGTGGTTATCCAGTTTTGCGACCACATGGTACAATATTGTGTCATCTACCGATATCCCCCGGAGGTTGAATTGTGCGTCAACCGAGTGGAACCAGGAGCGCGGATTGTTCTGCCAAAAGTCCGGTAGCTGGACCGTAGCAGCATTCGCTTGGCCAGGGGCTCCGGATGAGGCTAGCCCCGGGGAATTCTCCTCTTGCTGCATGCTACGTCTTGGGTCACCAGCGTGGGAATGTGCAATTGATGAGGCAGGTTTGTCCCAAATCAGCTTTATTACACATTCTCCAACATCTCAAAGTAGAAAGAGAACATCACAGGAAACTCTCGTCCCTTAAATACACGGGACTCTCACAGCCACAAGTCACTTTGCATCACAAGTCACATTGCATCATAATCACCAGTAACAATGCATCTCCTCTATAATCCCCTAATATCACCCCCAAAGTCTCAGGCCCTGCATACCAAAGCTAACACCTTCACAGCTTCCTGTTATCTCCAAGGAAACTCTGTCTTTGTTCTTATCTAAAATGTGAGGCCTTAAATAAGTCACAAAGTAGGTCACATGTGTGGCCACAACACTTTTACTCAGATGATGGCGCTATCCCTTGGACGTGAACGCGAGAATGCGTGATTTCGAGTGTGCTCGCCTTTTTCATTGACTTTGTATGGATTCGCATCACCCGTTCGTGTTTGGTGTGAAGGCACCTTTACAATGTGGGGGGCATCCCTTTGAGTGACTAAACCCACACAGACGGGTACTACTATGGCTACTCTGGATTTAGCTTGGTGACTGTGGTTTTTATTGCCGTTTTCTTTAAATTCTGGTCACCCTACTAGACACCTTTATTTCACCTGTTTCATTAATCCACATTCAACAATTTAGTTCATTCTGGCATATTTACCTCCGCCAAGGAGGTTATGTTTTTGCCAAAGTTTGTTTGTTTGTCTGTCTATTTGTGACCAACATAACTCAAAAAGTTATGGACAGATTTTGATGAAATTTTCAGGAAATGTCCAAACTGGGACAAGGAAGAAATGATTAGATTTTGGGAGTGATCCGGATCACCGTCTGGATCCAGGAATTTTATAAAGGATTCTTTATCATTGGGAGATAGGGCTATTTGAGCATATGCACATGTAGCTCCACAATAATTAGTCAGGGTGATTGGAAAAAATATACAGAATATTGTAAGATGTACCTGTATTTGCAATAGTTTATGTTTGACATGTGTTCTGATGGGAAGGAGGTAATAAAGACATAATATATTGGATGTTAATAAATACATTATATTTGTAAAGTTCTACCAACACATTTTTTTATTTTTATAAATTGGCAAAACATATGAAACAGAAGAAAAAAACAATAAAAAAGACATCAATGCTAATCGCAGGTTTTCAAAGTCCAGCAATTACATTTTTGAGTAGATCACAGCATGGGGGACTGAGCTGCCTTGGCGGAGGTCTGCGCTCTCCGAGTGCTTTTCTAGTTTATAATATTTTGGCCATAATAGGTTGGTCGATCAGCACGCTAGCACCCTGGTTTGGTGGCTGTGGTTGACCAGAATAGGCATTGCCTCAAAGGGAAGAAGCCGAAAGGTCAGTCTACTTAGCATTAACAGAGTTAACTATTCACTAATTCAGGTTTGCTTTTGTGCTTATTGTACTAAGGATGGGTCCTATTATATTGATCACTCACATCACATACTCTGGTCCATGATAATGCTATATTTGGGGATTTACACTCACATGCAGCCGGTTTTATGCTAGCTAGCTTAGGCTGTGTTTGCCATTGAAGCTATGAGGTAGCCAGCTAACATTAGCCTTAAAATGATGCCTGCTCAGTGTCAACCTGTGACAATAAGAGGAAGAGTAGGGTGAAATGTAGGTCTTGGGCATTTAAAAAACATGTATTGAAAGGGTCACTGTGAGAATGGCTGCTTAAGCTTGGCGGAAAACAGTGCTATAGTAATTCACTTCCGCTCTTCAAGGAGAGTAGACGCTTCTCTCTTTTCTCTCTGCTCTAGCTCCCCACTTCCCTAACTAACTGGATCCCAGTTTGCTGTTGTCTGTCTGCGTCTACTGCTGATTATCGAAAAGAAATTATGGAATTGATATGCTGGGCTTTGAACGCAATTGACACTATTTTTTCAACAAGGAACAGTGCTCCGGGGGAAGCTGTTTGCCCCGCAGGGACGGCTCCAGCGGGCTATTTATGGGTGACAAGTGTTTGGAGGATCTTGTGCCTGAGTAATCTCTCTATCGAAGATATTGAAGATTTGTATATCTTCGTAATAATGGTGACTGGGATCGTTCTGATTGGAACTGGGATTGTCCTGGTGTACCGCAAATTGCTGAAGATGGATACAACCTATCAAAATGCTGGCCACGCGAGGTGCATCCATCAAATTGGAAAAATGGAGGAGACTTTGATGGACTCAAAGCCCTCGCAATGAAGGATTAAGCACTGAATCTGCAGAAGAAAATAAAGTTCTTTCTCTGTGTTCAGTCTATTTGGCTCAATTTCCCTTACAAAAATCCTCCTGATAATCCCCAGTCTTTGTTTTTCACTGCTCTCCTTGTGTCCTGTGGACTCTGGTCTTGAATGTGCATCGTGGGCTTTTTTTGTCTTTGTAATCATAATATTGATTACTTATGGTCAATATTCTGAATTCAATGATTTTTTTGCTCCTTCCTATTGTATGATTTCTTATCTGTACCATCCTATTGGCAGGCGCGTCCCCGATGCAGCCGTGTCACTGGAAATGCAGGTTCATTTTCTGTGTCAAGTCAAATTCTCTCGTATGTTATCAGTGATCTGTTAATGTACTTGGCAATAAATCTTTTTCTGATTCTGATTCTGATTCTGATTAAAGCCAGCAGTATTTTGATCAAAGCACAACACACAAATTCCATTTTGTTTAGACTGCTGAGAACTGTGTCAACATGTGCAAAATGTGCATATGTCCTATTTAAAAGTGTCATATCATAAAACTACTCTGTAAAGTGCTTTTTCTGACATAATATTCGGCCCAGGAAACACGCACACAGGCTCAGGTAGATTTGAAAGCTTTATTTTCAATCAATGTGACGTGTTTGGATGCGTGTGTGAGATATATGAATGTGTTGAGGGTGGAGGATGTAGGCCGGGACAGAGCAGCACGCCGTGCAGCCAGGCAACCCTATGAATGAGATGAGAGGAGAAGGTTAGCTGGGCAAATCACACAGGAGAGTAACCAGGCAATATGCTTACTTGCAGTAACTGTGGTGGCTGGCGTTGGCAAGATCCCAAGCCTGGGAGACAGCATCCTGCTGTGCGTCCTAGGAGGAGCAGTGTAGCGGAGGAGGAATGAAGACGAGGGAGAGGATGTCCGCCGCCGGGGAATCCACCTGTGCACAGGGGAAGGCTGAGAGGACAGGTGAGACAAAATAGACAGCTTACGTGTCGTGATGAAGATCAGCAGGCCTGGAGGAAGGAATCCGCTGAGGGTTAGAGCACAAAGGAATACAGACGGCTCCAGGCCGATGCTCAGGGCGAGGTGGAATAAGTAGCTGTGCACTAACAAGGAGCAGGTGTGCGCGCAGCTGAGATGGATGCCCGTGAGCGGCGAGTAGTGACAGTACTCCTCCCCCTAGCAGCTCCACCTGGCGCTGGCTTACCTGGGTGCGCCCGGTGAAACTCCGCGATGAGATCTCGATCCAACACCCACGAAGAGCACACCCAGGACCTTCACTCTGGTCCATAACCTTCCCAATCCACCAGGTATTGTAGCCCGCGACCTCGGCACCGGGAGTCCAAGATGGAGGTAACACCCCACGCTGGGTCACCGTCGATCATCCTAGGAGCAGGAGGCGACCTAGGAGGGGGGCAGAGTGGATTGGAGAGGACAGGTTTAACCTTAGACACGTGGAAGGTGGGACACACACGTAGGGAGGGGGGGAAGGCCAAACGCACAGCCACCGGGTTGACAATTTTAGTGATCACAAAGGGACCGAGAAACCGCGGAGCCAGCTTCCTCTTCTCAGCTTTGAGGTTGATATCTTGAGACGAGAGCCAGACCCGTTGACCCACCTGGTAATCCGGAGCTGGCCTCCTGTGGCGATTAGCAGTGGAGCTGTTACGCGCCGCCGTGCGTAAAAGCGCAGCCCTCGTCTTGGTCCACACACTCCGGCAGCGTCTCATGTGTGCCTGGACAGATGGGACAGCCAACTCACCCTCCTGCTCGGGAAACAAGGGGGGATCATACCCCAAGGACGCCTCGAAGGGGGACAGACCAGTAGCTGAAGATCGCGCCGTGTTGTGGGCATACTCCACCCAGGCCAAGTAGGAGCTCCAGGACGATGGATTGGAGGAGGTCACGCAGTGCAGGGCAGCCTCCAACTCCTGGTTAGTGCGCTCGCATTGTCCATTGGACTGGGGGTGGTGACCAGAGGAGAGACTAACCGTGGCCCCCAAAGCATTGCAGAAGCACCTCCATACCTGGGAGACAAACTGAGGGCCTCGGTCCGATACCACGTCCAGCGGGATCCCGTGCAGCCTAACAACATGTTGGACCAGGAGGTCAGCCGTCTCACGTGCCGAAGGGAGACCCCGAAGAGGCACAAAATGGGTGGCCTTAGAAAACCGATCAACAATTGTCAGGACTGTGTCATAGGTGTTGGAGACTGGGAGGCCGGTGACGAAGTCAAGGGCGATGTGTGACCAGGGCCTGCCCGGGACCGGCAGGGGCTGGAGTAGACCCGCAGGCGGAGAGTTTTGGGACTTGCCGGTAGCGCACTGGGGGTAAGCCCAGACGTAGTTGGTGACATCCTTCTGGAGGCCCGGCCACCAGAACGAGCGTTGCAGCAGATTCACCAGACGGGAGATGCCAGGGTGACAGGTGAGCTTGGAGGTATGGACCCAGTGAATCACCTCTCCTCGAACCGCTGAAGGAACGAAGAGCCTCTCCTCTGGACCACCGCCATGGTCCGGTTCCGTCTCCTGAGCCTTACGGATCTTGTCCCTGATGGACCAGGAAACGGCCCCCACAACGCACGAGCTGGGAAGGATGGTGTGTTCCGACTCCTCCGGATCTTCAGGGGCGAACTGCCTGGATAAAGCGTCGGGCAACCCATTCTTCAAGCCTGGACGGTACGTGATGGTAAGTTGAAAACGAGCAAAGAATAGAGACCAGCGCGCCTGGCGGGCATTCAGGCGCCGCGCTGACCTCAAATACTCAAGGTTCTTGTGGTCCGTCCAGACCACGAAAGGCTGAGCTGCCCCCTCCAACCAGTGATGTCACTCCTGCAGCGCGAGCTTGACAGCGAGGAGCTCCCTGTCGCCGACGTCGTAGTTGCGCTCCGCCACAGATAATCATTGAGAGAAGAAGGCACAGGGCCGCTTGACTCCGTCCACTGGCGAGCGCTGAGAGAGCACCGCCCCCACCCCCGTGTCGGACACGTCGACCTCCACCAGGCACTGCAGTGCGGGGTCGACCTGGGTCAGGACCCGGGAGGATGAGAACTCCGCCTGGAGGGTATTGAAGGCGGCGGCTGCCTCCTTGGACCACTGGAAGGGCACCTTCGATGAGGTGAGGCGGGTCAGGGGGGTGACAATGGCGCCGAAGTTGGGAACAAAGCGCCGGTAGAAATTAGCGAAGCCAATAAACTGCTGCACCTGCTTCCTGGAGGTAGGCATGGGCCACTCGACCACCGCTTTGACCTTAGCGGGGTCGGGGAGAATCTGGTTGTGCGAGATGACGAACCCCAGGAAGGAGGTGGTCCGGGCGTAGAACTCGCACTTCTCTGCCTTGATGTACAGTCTATTCTCCAGCAGCCGTTGCAGGACCCGCCTCACATGAACCTGGTGCTCCTCCCGTGATTTGGAGAAGATGAGTATGTCGTCTAAATATACGAAGACAAAGACCCCCAGGAAATCTCGTAGGGCGTCGTTTATGAGACGCTGGAAAACGGCAGGTGCGTTGGTGAGCCCAAACGGCATCACAAGATACTCGAAATGACCGCTGGGCGTCCTGAAGGCCGTTTTCCATTCGTCTCCCTCCCGGATCCAAACGAGATGGTAAGCACTGCGGAGGTCTAGCTTCGTGAACCAGGTCGCCCCCTGGAGGGAGTGGAAGGCGGTGTCCATGAGCGGCAAGGTGTAGCGATCCTTGATGGTGATGTCATTCAGCGCTCTGAAGTCAATGCAGGGACGCAGGGACCCATCCTTCTTGGACACGAAGAAGAAGCACGCGCCGAGCGGAGACGAGGAGGGGCGGATGATCCCAGCGCTGAGCGACTCCTTGATATAGGTATCCATCGCCTCACGTTCAGGTGCAGAGAGGCTGTACAGGCGGCCAGATGGCAAGGGGGCCCCTGGACGGAGGTTGATCGCGCAGTCATATGGCCGGTGAGGGGGAAGGGACATGGCTCTGGACTTACTAAAAGCTACTCCCAAGTCGTGGAACTCCTGCGGCACCAAGGTGAGGTCTGGAGGCTCAGAGACCGGCGTTGGCGGAGGAGAGGACGGGGCACATGCTGCAGACTGAAGGCAGGTGCCCAGGCAAAAGGAACTCCATGAAAGGACATTGCCAGTTCTCCAATCAAGGACGGGGTTGTGCAAACGCAGCCATGGGTAGCCCAGGATGACTCGGTCCGAAGAGGAGGGCAGGACAAACAGGGTCAGATCCTGTCGGTGATTGCCAGAGATGATGATGGGGACCGGCTTGGTGCGATGCGTCACTAATCCCAGGGAAGAACGAGAGAGAGTGACCAAATTGAGGGGAGTAGACAGCGGCAGACAGGGTATGCCCAAACGGGTTGCCAGGCTCTTAGAAATGAAACTCTGCTCTGCCCCTGAATCCACCAGTGCGTGCGTGAAATGCTCGGTGGAATTGTGGCAGAATCGTATGGGCAGTGTGCAAGAGGATAGGGGATTTGACCGGTTAGAGTCCGCGAGGCCCCCTACAGTGACTCGCGGACCTCCCCGTTTGGCTTAACCGGGCACAGCTCCACGGGATGCTGGTCATCTCCGCAATACATGCAGAGACCCCGTCCCCGCTGGGGTTGTCTCTCCGCAAGAGGGAGCCTAGTGCGCCCGATCGCCATGGCCTCTGGCTCATCGGCGGAGTCCGGAGCAGGTAACGCCAGGGGGCGAGACTGAGGAGAGCGGACGGAAGCTCAGCGCGAGCGGCTGGTTGACTTCCACTCCGCGGCCCGTTCTCGCAGCCTATTGTCCAGGCTGATTGTGAGAGAAATCAGCTCGGACAGCCGCCCTGGGAGATCCTGACTGGCTAGCTCGTCCCTCAGACCAGAACTGAGGCTACGGAGGAAGATACTGCAGAGAGATGCCTCTCCCCAGCCCACCTCCTCCGCTGCCACCCGGAAGTCAACAGCGTGCTCCGCCGCTGACCGGCTTCCCTGTTGGAGACTAAGAAGCCGATCAGCGAGGACGCTGTCATGACGCGAGTGGTCAAACACCTCTAAGAAATCTCGCATGAACCGGTCATAAGAGAGGGTTGCGTAGCTGGGCTTCGTCATAACGGCGTAAGCCCAAGCTAACGCTCGCCCCTCTAAGAGATTAGCCATGTACCCGATTCGGCTATGGTCTGAGGGGAAATCCCCGGGAACGTGCAGGAACACTGACTCACACTGCAAGATAAACCCCCTCGCTCCACCGAGTTTCCCGTTGAAGCGAGCGGGGGTCGGAATGGGTGTGAGCCGGGTCGGTGTTCCCGAGCTAGGCTGGCCAGCCGTGGAAGCAGCCGGAGCCGAGGCGCCTTGAGGACCCGGGGGGAACGCCTGCTGGGGATCCAGGCGGTCTAACCGGTGAGTGATTCTGGTTAACTGATTGAAAATAACCTGCTGTTGATGTGCAATCATATCCACCCGAGCCTCGAGGGTGGAAAAACGACGTGCGAGCCAGCTGTCCGCTGAGCCGCTCTGCTGGAGCCGTACTGACATAATATTCGGCCCAGGAAACACGCACGCAGGCTCAGGTAGATTTGAAAGCTTTATTTTCAATCAATGTGACGTGTTTGGATGCGTGTGTGAGATATATGAATATGTTGAGGGTGGAGGATGTAGACCGGGACAGAGCAGCACGCCTTGCAGCCAGGCAACCCTATGAATGAGATGAGAGGAGAAGGTTAGCTGGGCAAACCACACAGGAGAGTAACCAGGCAATATGCTTACTTGCAGTAACTGTGGTGGCTGGCGTTGGCAAGATCCCAAGCCTGGGAGACAGCATCCTGCTGTGCGTCCTAGGAGGAGCAGTGTAGCGGAGGAGGAATGAAGACGAGGGAGAGGATGTCCGCCGCCGGGGAATCCACCTGTACACAGGGGAAGGCTGAGAGGACAGGTGAGACAAAATAGACAGCTTATGTGTCGTGATGAAGATCAGCAGGCCTGGAGGAAGGAATCTGCTGAGTGTTAGAGCACGAAGGAATACAGACGGCTCCAGGCCGATGCTCAGGGCGAGGTGGAATAAGTAGCTGTGCACTAACGAGGAGCAGGTGTGCGCGCAGCTGAGGTGGATGCCCGTGAGCGGCGAGTGGTGACATTTTCAAGTAAAATTTGCAAACAAAGATGGGCTTTGTTTAAAACTGGTATCCACCAGTGTTCTGTCAGAAAATAAGGAAATGTTCAGATGGCCCACTTGAAAATATGTAATCACAACCTAAACCTAAGTTCACCCTCAATTTTAAAATCCAGTCCCAAGTGCACAATTTTCAGAATTTCTTTCTACTAGCACCAACCCTCTCAAATTTGCACTGATGTATTTCTGTAGCGGTATCACACTGACACAGAATCAGATCATTTTGGACCTACTAATAAAACAGTCTAGTATGAACTGTTTTACTGTTCTACTCCTTGACTGGTGGAGTAGTGCAGTACAAGAAATGTGAGACATGTGGAAATGCTTTAACATAAAGGGACATCAAGTAAAAGCAGGACATACAGTGGAGTGGAAAACAACGTTGGTACTGGTACCCTGACTATTCAAATTGAGGTATTTGTCCTTGGTCTGACAAAATTATTACTGTTCATCCCCTGTCCTGTATGCTAAGTTTGGCCTTTCCATGTTTATTCCTAAATAATGAATAACAGCAATCTCCACACATCTAGGTCCGAAATTTTAATTGGCAGTTACAAAAACAGACAACACATATCTGCTCACAAAAGGCCAAATACATAAATCACCTGTATGAGCAAATCACAAGAAAGAGCATAAATTAAATTTGCTGCTCCACTAAGCAAACATTCAAGCCCTCCAAAGAAGAACGTGGCCTTGGCTGGAGACTGTAAGTGCAGCAGGCCAGGCAGTTGGTCTTTACGAGCCCACTGATCCAGACCTTAATAGCGCCACAAACTGGTCAGGGTTGCACAGTTGGATGTCTGTGCTCTGCTCTGAGGTTCAAAAGAAAACCCTTCTCTCTGTTTTTCGGGTCTTTCATATCCACCTCTCCATTGCACCCCAAGGTCTCTCTCAGACCACTGTGTCAGTGTGCATCCCCTGCCAGCCAAAGAGTACTGAACAAAGATGCTTGTTATCCTGATGAACCAACAGCCACCCACAAGCTATCACATCAAACACTGATACAGTCCAACAATGGAACTAGTATGATTCCGTAGATTAAGAGAAATCTGAAGAAAGACGAGTCTGAGACAGATGACATAAAAGAGAAAATGATACAGGAAGTGAAGACGTGGCTTCCATGCATATTTCCTGGGGAGGTGCTGGTGGTCTACTGCAGAAAACAAAACCAAAGTGTTCAACGAAAGAATCAAAGGCAGAATACAGACAAGGCTCCTGACTAGAATTGTGAGTGTCCGTTCAAATCATCCATTGGGCTGGGGGGAAATGATTCAGTGTAGTATTGTGATACTTTGTAGTGGTGATACTGTATCAGTTCAGAGATGGTGTGATAATTTATTAAAAATTGTTAATTAATATTGCTAATACAAACTTACCTATTTAGATACCAGAGTATTTTTTTTTTTTGTAGTTTGTATACTTTATTAATCCCAGAGGGAAATTACAGGGCATCCACCTGGATGGATGAGGCAGCAACGGTGCAACGCCAATTCCTTCACCATTCACACACACACACTGACACCTAGGGCCACTTTAGAGTCTCCAATTAACCTAACTTGCATGTTTTTTGGCCTGTAGGAGGAAACTGGAGTACCCGGGTTAAATCCACGTAGATACGGGGATAACATACAAACTCCACACAGAAAAGTCACTGATGGTCAGGGAGTGGGATCAAACCCACGATGGTCAGGGGTGGAATCGATCCCGTGACCTTCTTACTGTACTGCCACAGAGCTAACCACTGCACCACCGAACAGGTGACTTTTCAGTCCACTAGATGGTGCTAAATGCTTGCTGTCTGGTTAGGTCACTCCTTTCTTCACTCTCAATGAAATATTTTTGCTGGTCATTAATATCTGTTTTTTTCTTCTTCTCTATCCCCTCACCCTACAGCCAGTCACAGCAGATGACTGCCCCTCCCTGAGTCTGATTCTGCTGGAGGTTTCTTCCTGCTAAAAGGGAGTTTTTCCTCTCCACTGCCGCCAAGTGCTTGCTCACAGGGGATCGCCTGATTTCTGGGGTCTTTCTGCAATTGTGGTGTTTTCCCAGGGTTGTATCACCAAATTTTGGGCCCTGGGTACAGCAGTGTGTATGGACCCCTCAATAAACACAAACCAAATTCGAATTTTACATTCCAAGGTTTAAGATGGGGCCCATTTCCATTAAAAGTGTAAGAAAAATGCTGAGTGTGACAGCAAGTTGAAAAACAGAGAAGAGAACCAGGAGGAGAGATTATTTTATCTTTTGGCCAAAGAGAGACAGTCATCACTCACTGCCTGAGCGATGAGCACATGTGCAATGATCACAGATCTGACTCTCCTTTTTAAGCTGCACACAAGGTCTTTTGAGCACAAGATCACATGACGTGATGGAGTATTACATGACGCGTTTATCTACATGCTGCATGGCTTGAACACAAAGTCCTTCACGTGTCCAAAACATTCTAATCACAGAGTACATTCTTCTTGGCGCCTCTGAAGCCTGAGCATGATTAAGCATACTACATCACATTCTTGTATGACAAATACAAAGATCATACAGAAGAAGAGTAAAGATGAATAAAAGAACCTAAATAAACAATTATTCTTTCAAAAAGCCTTGGTTAGTAATAGACAGTTTGATGCTAGTATATGATTTGTTTGCGTGTCTTTGAGAATTATGTGTATTTGAGAATATATTTACTGTCATCACCATTTCCAAACCTCTTTGTCTATAATGCACTTTTTTTGAGAATATACCTACAGATTTTTTTTATTTACACACTTATTTATACATTTATATTCGATTTTGTATTCCATCAGTCTTATTCTTTTGTATACTTCCAATTTTTGTCTAGAGCATCTTATCAAACCCAGTTTCCAGTTGAGATCAATATATAGTGATGTGCACAGACATTTTGGGGGGCAGGTGATCAACCAAAAAAAAGAGCACTCTAAATAATGAAAAAAAAGGAAATTTTCATATAGTAGCACAAATTTTACTGCACTTATTTGGTATTTCTATTTTATGTTAATACCTACAGTATACACTCATGGACACATTTAATACCCCATAGATTTTTACAAAATTACCAACTAACACAGAGATCATGGTCTTCATCATTAATTATGTAAGTCGATGATAAAAAAAAAAATGGGCAGATTCCACTGAAAATAAATATTCAAAATTTAAAAAAAAAATCTTTGCAAAAATTTGAAAAGACTTGTCTTTCAATAAATAAAATATTAAACCATTGAAATAAATAAACATTTGAAAAAAAATTAAAAAGACTTTTCCCCTTGTCAGCAAAATGAGCCAAAATCCTCCCCTCTGTTAACCTGTCGTCCTCCATCCCCATAAAGTCTGTAAGGATGGTTTATACAGGACAAATCAGTATATCAGTGAAAGGAGAGGAGCACATGGAAAAGAAAAATCAGGAAAATTCAACAAAAAAGTCACAAATTTTGTAGAAAAACTTTATAGGAAAGGTAACATGTTTATCATAAACCATAGATACTTTATAGGGAAAAAAGAGTAATAAATTTATCAGGAAAGCAATACATTTATCAGGAAAAAGTTGCAAATGTATTTTTTAAAAAAGTTAACTTTTCAAGAAAAATGTTTACAATGAAAACCTCACTAATTAGTGAGAAAATTGGATATGATGAGAGAGAGAAAGGTAAAATATATATATACATATAGGCTACATTAGAATGTTTCAGAAAATTGATAATTTTTTTCTTGCAAATTTGTGGCTTTACTGTAGTAAATTTCAGATTTTTTTTGTCTTCTTTAGAAATGTGTGTGTGTGTGTGTGTGTACAGCGGGGAAAATAAGTATTGAACACATCAACATTTTTCTCATTAAAAATATTTTTGATGGAGCCACTGACCTGAGATTTTCACCTGATATCAGTAACAACCCAAGTAATTCATACATAGAAAGAAATCAAGGCAACTATGTTCACAAAACAAGTTATATTTAATAAAGTGGAATGACAGGGAATAAGTATTGAACACGCTAGGTGAAATTCATTTAATATTTAGCAGAAAAGCCTTTGTTGGTAATAACAGCTTCCAGACGCCTCCTATATGGAGAAACTAGGTGCAGGCATTGCTCAGGAGTGATTTTAGCCCATTCGTCCATACAAACTGTCTTCAAATCTGAAGGTTCCATGGGTGTTGTAGTGGTCTGGACAGTGCTTCAGCCTCTGTCCACATTTTATGTTCCTTTTTTGGACTCATTATCATTATTATCATTACTGTTATTAGCTGTGTACTGCTCTCTCTCATCAAATTTTGTGTTTACTTGTGGTATCAGCACTCTCAGTTACTTCTGCTCCTCATTATTGGTCTTTTGTGTTGTTAATTATTCACAGCTGTATCTGATTGTGTTGATCACTGACTACCCTTTATATCCAGCTCTCGCTTCACTCCCGTTGTGGTGATCTACTGTTTAGTTGAAGGTTAGTTGACTGCTGGAATTATTTGCTGCATTTCCACTTTGTTTGGCACAGTGTTTATTATTTTTTCAATTTGCACACAGTTAATGGTTTTTGTTCCCGTTATCCTGCCATGCAACTTTATGTTTTTCCAGCCTCGCGCTGCATTTTGTGTTTTCTGCAATACATTATACTTCCTTTCTGCCTGGTGAGTGGGTCCTCTCCTTGGCCCCGAAGGGGCACACATGACAGGTGTCTTCTATGAACTTTGATCTTCAATTCGTTCCAAAGATTTTCAATTGGATTCAGGTCAGGTGACTGACTGGGCCATTCTAGCAGCTTTATTTTCCTTCTCTGGAGCCAATTGAGAGTTTCCTTGGCTGTGTGTTTGGGATCATTGTCTTGCTGAAATGTCCACTCTCCTTTCATCTTCAGCATCTTGGCAGATGGCAACAGGTTCTTATCAAGGATGTCTCTGTACATTTGTCCATTCACCTTTCCTTCAATTATATGAAGTCTGCCTGTACCATGTGCTGAAAAACACCCCCACACCATGATGCTCCCACCTCCAAACTTCACTGTTAGTATGATGTTTTTGGGATGATGTGCAGTGCCATTTCTCCTCCAAACATGCTGTGTATTGTGGCATCTAAAAAGTTCAATTTTGGTCTCATTTGACCAGACTATGTTCTCCCAGTATTTTACTGGCTTGCCCAAATGTAGTGCAGAAAACTTTAAACGAGCTTCAACATGCTTTTTCTTCAGCAATGGAGTCTTGCAAGGTGAGCTGGCATAGAGCTCACATTGGTTGAGTGTGTTACTTAAAGTTTTCTTTGAAACAGTAGTATCTGCTTACTGCTTACTCTAGGTCTTTCTGGAGCTCTCCACGAGGGGTCTTTGGCTCTTGGATAACTCTTCTGATAATTCTTTTGACTCTGACCCCGACTATGTCAGAAATCTTGCAAGGAGCTCCTGGTCGTGGCTGGTCTATGATAAAATGATGTTTTTTCCACTTCTAAATGATGGTTCCAACAGTGCTCACTGGAACATTCAGCAATTTTGAAATGTGCCTGTAACCAATGCCATCATCATGTTTTGCAACAATAAAGTTGTGAAGGTCTAGAGAGAGCGCTTTGCTTCTACCCATCATGAGTTCTTTGTGGTGTGACAATCTGATATTCACAAACCTTTTTAAAGGTTGCACGGGCTGCACGGTGGCGCAGTGGTTAGCACTGCGGCAGCACAGTTTACTCTCAGCCGGGGGATTCGCGAGGATCATGAGATTGTGGGTTCGATCCCTGCCCCCGGCCAACAGTGATCTGTGTGGAGTTTGCATGTTCTCCCCGTGTTGCGTGGGTTTACTCCGGGATTTCTCCGGTTTCCTCCCACATGCCAAAAACATGCAGGTTAGGGATACGGGGTGCTTGCGCACGCAGCGACCGGCAGCTGGTGGCTTGTCACCAGACTGCAAAACAAATCTACCTACGGGTACAAAATAAGTACAAAAAAAAAAAGGCTATCACTCAGGACTTAACCAGCTGAAATTAATTTGCACTGATGGGGGACTGGATGGCTTCCTAAATTCTGATGGGTTTCAGCTGGTTTCTTGGCTTTCTATGCCTTTTTGCGCCTCTTTTTCTTCATGCGTTCAATACTTATTCCCTGTGTTATTCCACTTTATTAAAAAGAACTTGTTTTGTGAACACAGTTGCCTTGATTTATTTATATGTATGTATTACTTGGGTTGTTACTGATATCTGGTGAAAATCTCAGGTCAGTGGCTCCATCAGAAATATGTTTAATGAGAAAAATGTTGACGTATTCAATACTTATTTCCCCCACTGTATGTGTGTTAGGGTTGCTTTGGCATTTGGAAGCTCTGGTTTTTATACCTCGGTGAAAATGGAGGCATACGGTAATCACTCAATGCGTCTGTGTTTTGGTGCGGCCCTTGCAGACCGCCAATGAGACGCTATAGGCAACCAGTGAGTTTGCATATTTATTAAATAAGGACAAAAGGTACAAAATAATGAGCCATGAGGGGCAAAACACAAATAAAGACTAAGGCAAGAACACACTGACGATACACACAGATTAATGAATAAACTTACGAAGAGTAGCGAGGAGTTAGAGGATGACTGGAGCCAGGACGTAGGGACTCCAGCTTAACGTTGGGGAGACCAGCGTTATCCATTCACGAATGAGGTTGCAGCCCGGAGTAACCTAAGCTGCTCCCTTAAGTAGGGCGAGATAATTAATCAGCTGATGAGGCATTAACAGCTGAATCAGATCAAGGCCAGCTGTCACTACTGAGCTCGGCTCCTGACAGCTGGAAGCCCCGCAGAGACGCTGTCAAAATAAGGACTCAGAGAGCCCACAAGGAATTACTAAAGAATGGGAAGGAAACACTGCATGACCGGAGCACGGACGAGCTCGGCGCTCAGACCATGACACTGTGTGTGTGTGTGTGTGTGTGTGTGTGTGTGTGTGTGTGTGTGTGTGTGTGTGTGTGTGTGTGTGTATCTGTCTGTCCGCCTGTCTGTTTCAACTCACCGGGTCAAGTGCAACTAAAGGCTTGTATCATTGTATTGCCATATTTTCTCAACTTTTAACTCCTTAAGGATTACATTTGATTACATGATCTGCCTCTTCTGTGGTTGGTGTCATAGATCTGTGCCTGTCATGTGATTGGTCAAAAAGTATGAAAAAAAAACAACCTAAATAAACCCATATGCACCAAGCATTTCACATCACTAGATGGCAGACACATATACCTCACTGGTCTGCACTGGAGGACTGAGCTCAGCGAAACCAGAACAACGTCGAATCTGATATCACTTCCGGGGTGCAAAAGAAGAGATGTATAAACAATTGCGCAACATATATTCCACAGGTAGGAAGCATTTGCTCCAGATTTTGCCAACTATGATTCTAAAAGGAATCATTTAGCTTCTGAAGGGAAACATTTACCTTCTGGACAGCACAAGATGGACCGGAGTGGAACACTTTTCGTCCACCATTGACGAAGCTGCGCGTGAGGGGAAAAGGACAATGCTGCCGGTTCCATGGGGTAAACTAACCGAAACTGAGGTGGAATAAATCAGAACATAAATGTGATTGTTTCTGGATGTGGGAGAAAAAGGGAAAATGACCGACAGAAGACAAATCAGGACCGGGGTGAGCACACAGATGCATGGCGACACATGACGAGCAGTAGGTCTGATCATGTTTTTATCAGTTTGTTTACATTCTACTGATTTTCTGGTTCATATATTTTGAAGATAAGATAACAAAAAACAAAAACAAAGGCAAAAAAACAAAACCATCCTTTGTGTAAATATGTCCAAAGTTCACTTTGACCAAAAGTTATGTAATCTGATGTGGCTGCCGTCACATTATGCAAATTACATGCATAAATTTACTCCTATCATAAACTTTGGATCAAATTCTACATCTTTCTCATTGACAGTGAGCCATTATCTCTTACCACTTTCAAGTTACAGCCTTTGGAATTTGTGAAATCTAAACTGAAAATTTTCTTGAAAAAAATCTTCACCACCAGAGGGTGCATGCAGATGGTGTGGACCTGCGACCGAAAACCTCAAGAAGTTAATTTGCCAGAATTCCGAGATAAGGCTTTGTTTTCGAAATAAACACAAATTTAACTCACTTTTACTGTCAATGGAGCTGGGAAAAAAAAAGGTATTGCAATAACTTTGCCGGGCTACTAGAGGCAGCAGTGTGACACTTTTATAGCACAACACAATACGTTTTCTTACAGCACATGGAGCTGAACTGCTATAAAGTAGCAGTTAATAAAAAAAAAAACCTACATATTCAGCAACTACACCATTTATTCATCACATCGATTGTTTTCACACTGGTTTTGCTGTTCAGTTTTGCAGAGGAAGGACGAGGTAAAACTAATTAAAAACTTGCTAAAAACTACAAGTCCCAACATTCCTCGCCCACAAATGGTCACAGTGAACTGCACATGCGCCCGGAAACTCTCACCAGAAGGAAGTACTGAGCAATCCACCAATACTGGGTGAACAAATGTCCATCTTTTTGCCCGTCTGTTTTCTTCCTCTGTCACTAAACAGCAAAAGCTCCTGTTCGTCTTGATTGTCATCATGTTCATGTACCTCCATCGCTTCCGTCATTTAAAACGTCTGCCAACGTGCTCTTCTTTTGTGTTTGGATTGTAGCTGTTCAAATCAAGTTTGGTGGCTCTTGGCTACCGCCGACAGCACGGGAATGTGAAGTGCAGATTATTTTCACTGCGCGTGTGTGTAGTCCAAAGCTACTGGATGGACTTGGATGAAATTTTTACCAGAGGTGGTCCTTTGGCTAGAGAGGAACCCATAACATTTTGGTGATGATCCCAGAATGCATACCTCCACCAAGGCTCTTATCTTCTCACAGTGTTTTAGCAATAATACTCCAAAACTACTGGATGGATTTTGATGAAATTTTTTTTTTACCAGAGGTGGTCCTTGGGCTACAGAGGAATCCATAACATTTTGGTTATGATCTGAGAATGCATACCTCCGCCAAGGGTCTGGCACCGAGGCATCAGCACTTTGGTGCTTCCATTCTTACGGAAATCTGTTTTTCTCATAAATTTGGGGTTTTCTTATAGTAAACATGTGACTTTTTAAATTATAAATTACCATCTTTTATCATATTTTTGCACCTTTATTGTTGCAAATTTGTAGTAAGTTTATACCTTTGTAGATCTACAAAATAGTAACTTTAGGAATTTATGTTAAAAAATAACAAATAACCTACTGTACATTCACAAAGCAATAAATAAATACAAAAGGTGACGTTTAAGGTAATGATGCTCTAACCTGGCTGAGGAAGCAGACGTGCTGCAGGTTGCTGTGTGACTGGTGCTGCAGTTCAATCAACCGGGTGCAGGTGTGTGGATGAATCTATTTTGCACCTTTTTAAAGGGGTGATTGAGGCCTCAGGCAACATCCATTCTTACTGTTAATGCAAAATTCAGTCACTCAAACACTTCATTCAGGCAGGGTAAATTTTATTATGACATTAATTAATTAGAAACTAAAAGAATGCAACGCAAAAAAACCTTTTTCATTCCAGATTTTTTGAGGGCCCCTCCCTGCAGTGGGCCCTGGATAAACAGTACCCCCCCCCCCCCCCACAGTGCGACGCTCCCCTACAGCTGAAAGTGCTATGAGATGGCTGTTGTGAACTGGTGCTTTATAAATAGTCGAATTTAACTGAATTAGGTCAGAACAGCAACAAAGTGACTCCTGAGAGCTAGCCAGGAGTTGAACAAAACAAAGATCAGGATGGGAAATTGTAGTATACAGTATATATTGCAATACCCCACAAAATGCAAGATCGCAATAACACGGCATCACAGCCCAAGTATGATAATATTGTATCGTGCAGCCTCTGGTGATTCCTTCCCAAATCACACAGTAGCATCCTATGAAGTAGACTGAACAGGGTATTCAGCCATATTAAGTGACATTTCACACCTTAGGGAGCAAAAGGTGTTCAGTTTGAAGGGAACTGAGAACTGAACAAATGCTCGTCACTTCACCGAAAGCTGACAAGATTACCCAGAAGTCATTACGCCTCAGATATGAGACAAAACAAACTACTGTTGTTAATGGTGCTAACAAGCTAAACTGTTAGTTATTATTTATCATAATTACGATCAATAAAATGGATTTGTATCAATGTTTTTTACGTTGTATAAAATGTCCACAGTAGTAGCAGTACATATCCATGGTTACTGTGCAGGGGCATAGCAAGCTTTTCAAAAGTCAGAATCCAGAGGTTGTGGTTTGGCCGACGGTATTTAATACCCAATAGATTTTTACAAAAACCATGGTCTTCATCATTACCTATATATTTACAGGAGAAAGGATCAATGACAAAAAAGAATAGACAGCTTCCATTGAACAATAGATTGTTGAAAATACATACATCTTTGCGAAAATCTGAAAAAAAGGCTTTTCTTTCAATAAATAAAATATTAAACCTCCATTTATATAAGTAAATCCTTTAAAACAATAAAAAAAACTTTACAAGAAAAATGTTAGTTTACAAGCAAAACCTCACTAATTGGTGAGAAAATTGGACAATTATGAGAGAAAAAGATAAAAAAAAAAATTAACTAAAACGCTCAAGAAAATTGGCTTTTTTTTTCTTGTAAATGTGTGGCTTCATTGTTTTAAATTTATGACTTGGAAATGTGAAGTTTTTTTTCAGCATTTGGAAGTTGTGTATTTTTTCATGAATGTAACTTTTTTTCTAATAAATATGGGATGCTTGTAATAAATATGGGACTTTTGAAATTGTAAATTAGCACCTTTTATCATATTTTTTGCACCTTTATTCTTGCAAATTAGTGCTGAAATTAATTAATTAATTAATACTGAGCATCCCCTTGTTAAAAATAAATCACCAAATGTGTGTAAAATCTCTCCAGGAGGGCACTTCAGGGAGCAAAGGGGCAGTCCAAGAACATCACCTAGGCCCTATCTGTGCACGTGCCACCGGGCTTACTGAACTGATGGCAAGTAACAGCCACCTCTGAGTTCTCTGCTCCTCTCTCTACCATTTCATCTTCATCGTCTCCCCCACTCTGTTCTTCTTGTCTGCATTTTCCTTCCTCTTCATCTCTGTCCTCACTCCTGGTCACATCCTCACATTATGCGAGGCGTGTATGTGAGTTACATTCACCCTAATCAAAACATTTAACATGAAATTGGGAATTTTATATGCACAAAGACACACACACACACGCACACCAGACACGAGTGCACCTTGGATGGAAACAAGCAGCACCCATGGCACACACACACGTGGCCGCTCTTCCTTCAACAGACATCTTTCACAAACTAACTAAAAAAAAAACCTGTATGTAGTTATTTTAATCCTAAATTTATTTCACTGCACACCTGTGACACTTTCAACTTCGCTTACAGGAGCACTAATCAGGCCTTGACACTCACAGCCAGTCACCAGTGTCATGTTTCAAGGAACAGGAGAGGGACGAGGAGAGCAGCGCGCAGAGAGGCCAGAGAAACTGAGCAGCATTTGTGGAAAACTGGAAAAACTGTGGGTGTTCAACCCTGTCCCCTTGAAAACTGTGGGTGCTAAAACACCCACATCCCCCAAGGGGGCGACGCCCTACAGTGGTAATGCAAGGAGGAGGGAGGTGATGTTGCAGGGTGTTTCAAATTAGCACATTTTGTTGAGGGAAATTCTCTTTACTGATATTACCTCAGCATGGAGTAGGGAGTAGGAAATGCTGTTGAAGTACACTTTGGATCAGAACATAGCTTGTGTGTCTGCACATGCACGCAAATGCAAAGAGTGTGACTAAGAAAGGAGATATTTGCACACATGGGAAATTTACTGATGAGATTAGGTGCTGGAGCTCTGGTTAGAGGCTTTGGTGGTGTGGAATGTAAACAAGCTGAGAAAAGACTTCATGATAAGATTCATTCTGCCCCCTTTGTTCCAGGACCATCATCATTCATCCTCCATCAGCACTGACAAGTGTTGGTGCAGAACCCTATGGCTTCTTTATTTACTGAAAAAATTGTATCGTGTTAACTTGGACCTCAACATAAAAAGCAGCCATGATGGAAAAATCTGAAGGGCATCTATTATTTTGACAGAATAGTCTGAGTAACTGTAATTTCCACCTGACCACTTTATGGCCCACAATGAGTTGCAGTTATCATTTTATTCAACTAAAATCAGTGTTGAAATCATTGTTTTTCCTGCTGGCTCAGGAAATATGTCATTTATTACTGTCTACTGCAGGGCTATTCAGTTACAAAACCAGTTGGCCCACAATTTGAAATCAAGACATGTAACTGGGCCGCACATGTTCAGCAATCTGTTGAATATGACAAATTTCAAACCAAC
Source organism: Pholidichthys leucotaenia (assembly GCA_020510985.1). Classification (NCBI taxonomy): domain Eukaryota; kingdom Metazoa; phylum Chordata; class Actinopteri; order Cichliformes; family Pholidichthyidae; genus Pholidichthys; species Pholidichthys leucotaenia. Next base: position 43,111,212 of record CM035850.1, read on the forward strand.
ATGGATCAATATGATGAAAAATATGCACTTTTTTATTCATTGTCTTGGTTTTAAATGTGTGCTTGGCACATGACAAAGGCACATCAAGGTGCTTAAAAATACAATAACAGTGCTGAGGTTGAGCAGAACATGAAGTAGTAGAAATATTTTCCCTCTTGAACAACAATTAAATAAATAGAATGAAAAATAAAATTCTGTAAATAACCATTTTGGTCACATCTTATTCAGACATATCTCAAAGTGCATAAAAACTTAATGCGCACTGTTAGTAGCATTAACATTTGTTTACCTTTTGAAATAAAATATACTACATCCTGGTCATAGCTGACCTTGGCACACCATGAAGTGCATTTAGCCTGAATAAAAAATTAACTGTCAAATGCTTCAGTGCACAAATCCTTCCCAAGGAAAGACTGATAACATTAACAAAAATTGCACATCCACTATTGTGGTTTGTTTTGTTTTATATCACCACATGTGTGAGTAGGAACCTCTTTTTATAACTACACATCCCATTACACACATATATCAGTCCAGGCAGGGATAAACCAATGATTTTCATCATCAGTTTTATGCTTCAGAGTTGGCAATGACATGTTTTAAGGTGCCTTCACACCAAACGTGAACAGGCGAAGAAGAACGGGCAGGAGTCCGTGGGTAAATAACAACGACATCCCGATTCAGATGAAGAGCTCCCAGTCCTTTTTTCTCCATGTGAGTGTCAGTCTCATTTTCAAACTAGTTTATGCTCCACTGTTGATACTTTTACTCCGATGACGGCAGAATCTCAAAGCTAACACTATCCCTCAGACGCCAGTGTAATTAATGGATTTTTGCAATTCTGTGAAAAGTGTTGGCCTTTGCTTCTCTGGTAGGACCAGACTAGGTCTGGGCCACTCGGAGGTTGGCTCTGGACCGCATGTGGCCCATGAGCCACTAATTAAGTAGGCCTGGTCTATTGATTCTTTTTATGGTTTGGATTATATTACAGGGTAGTTGGGGGTAGTTTGTGTTTAATTTCCCTCAGATGAACAAATTTAAGGAGAGAAATTTTAAGAGAGATGGCAGTGGACTTTTTACCCAGACTGTGTAACACAATCTTGGAGAGTGAGAGGATGCCCGAGGAGTGGAGAAGAAGTGTTTTGGTACCAGTTTTCAAGAACAAAGGTGATGCTCAGAGCTGTAGTAACTACAGTGGCATAAAGTTGATCAGCCATACTATGAAGATATGGGAAAGAGTTGTTGAAGCCAGGTTAAGAGGAGAGGTGACAATCAGTGAGCAGCAGTACAGTTTTATGTCAAGAAAGAGTACTACAGATGCAATGTTTGCTCTAAAGGTGTGTTCACACCAAATGCGAACGGACAGCGCAAATCCATACAAAGTGAATGGGAAGACGAGAGTACGCGCAAATTTGTGTAGTCGCGCGTTCGAGATTCTATGATTCTGCCGTCACTGGAGTAAAATTATCACAATTGCAGAGCAAACTAGTTAGAAAATGAAACTCACTCACCAGGAGACAGGAGGACCGGGAACTCTTCAGCTGAATCGGGATTTTGGAGTTATTTACCTACGGTTTCCGGCCACGGACATCCTAGCAAGCTAACAACGTAAACACCCATCATCTGTGAAGTTTTGGAGGCTTGAGACGACATTTTCAGGTGAGCCCCCAGTCGGATAATGTAAACCTAAGCATGACGTTATTTGGGGAATTTCCACAGCAGGTTGAACACAGCTGCAGAAGTTTTAAAGACAACTTTGCCTGTCTGCATTTCACTATTCATGTCTGTTGGTGTGTTTACATTGATTTGTAATGTAATCGTGCCACGTGAAAATTTCGCTTGTTTGTGTTTGGTGTGAATAAGATAAGATAAGATAAGCCTTTATTAGTCCCACAATGGGGAAATTCCAGGATTACAACAGCACAGGGATAGCAACACTCAGAGCAACAATCAGAAGGCAAGAAAAAAACAAGAACAGCTAGTATACATATGTACATACTATATATATATATATATATATATATATACTGTATATATACTGTACAGTATATATACTGTATATATATATATATATAGACACACAGTGCGGAGCATTGTGGTAGGTGAATGTGCAGCAGAAAGTCTAAGCTCTCTCTCCCTCCGCGGGTACGGCGGGCCAGCTGGATGCCTTTGGGCATGATGGTGGTGACCCTCTTGGCGTGGATGGCGCACAGGTTGGTGTCCACGAAGAGACCCACCAGGTAGGCCTCGCTGGCCTCCTGCAGAGCCATGACGGCACTGATGGAGAAGTATAGAGAAGTTCAGAAGGAGTTGCACTGTGTCTTTATGGATCTAGAGAAAGCATATGATAGGGTGCCAAGAGAGGAAGTGTGGTACTGTATGAGAAAATCAGGAGTGGCAGAGAAGTATGTGAGGATGATGCAGGACATGTATGAGAACAGTGAGATGGTGGTGAACTGCGCTGTAGGAGTGATGGATGGATTCAAGATGGGGGTGGGATTACATCAAGGATCGGCTCTGAGCCCCTTCGTATTTGCCATGGTGATGGACAGACTGACAGATGAGGTCAGGCAGGAGTCTCCGTGGACCACTGTGATCTGCAGTGAGAGCAGGGAGCAGGTGGAAGAGAAGTCGAGGTACAGTGCATCCGGAAAGTATTCACAGCGCTTCTTTTTTTCCCCACATTTTGTTATGTTACAACCTTATTCCAAAAGAGATTAAATTCATTTTTTCCCTCAAAACTCTACACACAATACCCCATAATGACAATGTGAAAAAGTGTCATGAACCTCCCCATGCGCTTTTACACAGCGCACGGAGGAGGAGAAGGAAGAATGGATTTACGCGCCGGGGTTCACCACAACACATTTATTAAACACAAAGGCAAACTGTTCCAAAATAAAGACTCACAAAAAGGTTGCTGTGTACACAAAAATGGCTGACGCAATGAGCGTGCAGCAGGCGGACCACTGTGTACCGTGGCCACAGACAAATAATACAAACAACATATACGCTCGGGAGAACTTGGAGTCCTTTAAGAGGCTCGACTGGCAGAGGAGGGAGAAGCTGGGTGAAAGAGCCTAAGCGTAGCAGCAGTACTGCACAAAGAAACGCTAATAGTTTTACTCACAAAAACAGGAGTAATCCAAGTAGTCCAAGCCTCCACACGCACACACAAGCCTTCAGAGACATACCCGTCCATATGTGATTAACAACCGTATGTCAAGCTCAGCAGTCCAGCAATGCTTGACTGGCAAAGGCCGCCTAAGTACAAACACTGCTGGCACCACAAATTGGGCACTCCTGGGGGAGGCACGGAATGACAATCACCGGAGTAGTATCAGCTGGCTGCCAAGAGAGAGGGGGCTTGGTCGGACCGGCGAGTGTTAGACGACGCCCACATAAATGTAGGTCAAAGAGACTCTCTAACAGCCGCCAGCCAGAGCGGTGGCTACAGGCATGGAAAAGAAAAAGAACAAAGACATAAACATAACGAAAACTCAAAAGATAACACAATACATAAATCACCCGATACCCGAGCCACAGAGGACGGTCAGAACCGAGCCTACAGGAAAACACCGGCTCGGTTCGTGACACATAAGTATTCACAGCCTTTGCCATGAAGCTCATAATTGAGCTCAGGTGCATCCTGTTTCCACTGATTATCCTTCAGATATTTCTACAGCTTAATTGGAGTCCGCCTGTAGTAAATTCAGTTGATTGGACATGATTTGGACAGGCACACACCTGTTTATATAAGGTCCCACAGTTGACAGTGCATGTCAGAGCACAAACCAATCATGAAGTCAAAGGAATTGTCTGTAGACCTCCAAGACAGGATTGTCTCGAAGCACAAATCTGGGGAAAGGTACAAAAAAATTTCTGCTGCTTTGAAGGTCCCAATGAACACAGGAGCCTCTATCATCCATAAATTGAAGAAGTTCAGAACTACCAGGACTCTTCCTAGAGCTGGCCGGCTGTCTAAACTGAGCGATCGGGGAGAAGGGCCTTAGTCAGAGAGGTGACCAAGAACCCAGTGGTCACTCTGTCAGAGCCCCAGTGTTCCTCTGTGGAGAGACGAGAGCCTTCCAGAAGGACAACCATCTCTGCAGCAATCCACCAATCAGGGCTGTATGGTAGAGTGGCCAGATAGAAGCCACTCCTTAGTAAAAGGCACATGGCAGCCTGCCTGGAGTTTGTCAAAAGGCACCTGAAGGACCCTCAGACCATGAGAAACAAAATTCTCTGGTCTGATGAGACAAAGATTGAACTTTTTGGCGTGAATGGCAGGTATCATGTTTGGAGCAAACCAGGCACTGCTCATAACCACACCAATGGTGGTTTCAGCATCATGCTGTGGGGATGTTCTTCAGAGGCAGGAACTGGGAGACTAGTCAGAATAGAGGGAAAGATAAAGGCAGCAATGTACAGACATCCCGGATGAAAACTTGCTCCAGAGTGCTCTTGACCTCAGACTGGGGCAACGGTTCATCTTTCAGCAGGAAAACGACCCTAAGCACACAGCCAAGATATCAAAGAAGTGGCTTCAGGACAACTTTGTGAACGTCCTTGAGTGGCCCAGCCAGAGCCCAGACTTGAATCCAGTTGAACATCTCTGGAGAGATCTGAAAATGGTTGTGCACCGACACTTCCCATCCAACCTGATGGAGCTTGAGAGGTCCTGCAAAGAGGAATGCCCAAAGATTGGTGTGCCAAGCTTGTGGCATCATATTCAAAAAGACCTGAGGCTGTAATTGCTGCCAAAGGTGCATCAACAAAGTATTGAGCAAAGGCTGTGAATACTTACTGTATGTACGTGTGAGTTCTTAGTTTTATATCTTTAATAAATTTGCAAGAATCTCAAAAAAAAAATCATATTGTCATTATGGGGTATCGTGTGTAGAATTTTGAGGAAAAAAATTAATTTAATCCATCATGGAATAAGGCTGTAACGTAACAAAATGTGGAAAAAGTGAAGCGCTGTGAATACTTTCCGGATGCACTGTATACTACAGTATATGCTTTAAATAACAGTCAAACCAGGCAGGGCCATTTTTGACCCCAGAGGACAAAAGTTGTATGGCAATCAGGAAGACATTATTAAAAAAGAACATTGCAGTACAATACAGAATGTTCAGATATTTGCTCTGGATTACTGTTGATTTTATGAATGAAAGTCACTAGAAGCAAGACAGAATACTTGTGTGTGAATGAGACGTAGGCAGAGGTAATGGTGAAGATGCAAGGAGTAGAGGTAGTGAAGGTAGATGAGTTTAAATACCTGGGGTCAACCATCCAAAGCAATGGAAAATGCACAAGAGAGATGAAGAAGAGAGTGCAGGCAGGGTGGAGTGGGTGGAGATGAGTTTCAGGGGTGATTTGTGACAGAAAGGTAGCAGCAAGAGTGAAAGGGAAGATTTACAAGACGGTAGTGAGACCTGCTATGATGTATGGTTTGGAGATGGTGGCGCTGACAAAAAGACAGGAGATGAAGCTGGAGGTGGCAGAGTTAAAGATGCTACGATTTTCATTGGGAGTGACTAGGAGGGACAAGATTAGAAATGAGTATATCAGAGGGACAGCTCACATTGAGCGGTTTGGAGACAAAGTAAGAGAGGCAAGGTTGAGATGGTTTGGACATGTGCAGAGCAGGGATAGTGGATATATTGGACAAAGGATGTTGAAGATGGAGCTGCCAGGCAGGAAGAAAAGAGGAAGACCACAGAGAAGATTCATAGATGTAGTGAAGGAGGACATGGAGAGGGTTCGTGTTACAGAGGAAGATGCAAGGGATAGGGTGAGATGGAGACAGATGATCCGCTGTGGCGACCCCTAAAGGGAGCAGCCAAAAGAAGGAGAAGAAGAAGAAGAAGAAGATGAACAAATTTAAGGGATAAAAACTGATGAGTGTGCAGAACACTCACACACGCAAACAACAAACACTCTGTGTATGTAGAGCGGTGGCCAGTGCGTGGATCCTCCTGTCTTCATACCTCTCCTGAACGTTACAATCTGTAGTGAAAAGTCACGCATGCGTGCGCGCGCACACACACACACACACACACACGCATGCACACACTCCCTGTTCATCCATTCTCTTAAAAATAAATAAATTAATGCCTCATCTAGGTTATACTCCTGTAAGTTCATGATTACAATGAAAATATGGATGGAAGAAAAAACTATTCAGTGTCTCATTATATGAAAATTAAAATAAGGGGTAATAATACTTTGATTAGACTATAGCTTTTACAACTCTGTCCAGTAAAATAATGAGATAATTCCAGCACATGCTGTGAGTGTTTTCCTTGTGTGGCTGCATCAGTAGGAGCGTGCCCACAATTTTAAACCATGCATTAACAATGCACCTTTGACTATAGACCTCCTTTTCGCTGATCAGAAGCACAGTGACATCACCAAATTACCAAAGCACTGAGACTGTGCCAATGCCACACCTCTTTTAAATGAATTCCCTTCTTGCATTGTAAAGGGGGAACACATTGTACAGATACACTATATTGCCAAAACTATTGGGATACCCATCCAAATGAATGGAAGCCAATACACAAAATGAGGTCCATAAAAACATGGATGAGCAAGTTTGGTGTGAAGGAACTTTACTGACCTGCACATAGCCCTGACCTCAACCCAATGCAACATCTTTGGGATGAATTAGAGCGGAGACTGGGAGCCAGGCAGTCTCAGCCAACATCAGTGCCTGACCTGACAAATGCACTTGTGGAAGAATGGTCAAAAATTCCCATAAACTCACTCCTAAACCGTTCGGAAAGCCACCCTTTGCAACTACTGTAGAGCAGCTTCAACTCTTCAGGGAAGGCTTTCCACAAGTTTTAGGGGTGTATTTATGGAAATTTTTGACCATTCTTCCAGAAGTGCATTTGTGAGGTCAGGCACTTAAGGGACCAAGAAGGCCTGGCTCATGGTCTCTGCTCTAAGTCATCCCAAAGGTGTTCTATCAAGTTGAGGTCAGGGCTTTGCACAGGTCAGTCAAGTTCCTCCACACCAAACTCACTCATCTATGTCTTTATGGACCTCGCTTTGTGCATTGGTACCCAGTCATTTGGAGGGGTGTCCCAGTACTTTTGGTAATATATTGTAGCGAACTCAATATGAGCACCCTACTTGGCTTGCCAAGTGGGTTGACCCTATTGGCGACACAGGTAGGGTGCGGGACTCCGGAGCGGGAGGCGTGAGTTCGAATCTCCCTGTGGGACGTCGCCATGTCGAGCAGCACGTTACACTGGTGTCAGAAGTGGGATCTCCTGTCCAAAGCAGTAATGGGGCGCTGACATCGGGACGATGTCGAGAACCAGAGGGGAGTAGTGTAGCGAACTCAATATGAGCACCCTACTTGGCTTGCCAAGTGGGTTGACCCTATTGGCGACACAGGTAGGGTGCGGGACTCCGGAGCGGGAGGCGTGAGTTCGAATCTCCCGGTGGGACGTCGCCATGTCGAGCAGCACGTTACAATATTGTACTTAGATGGTGTGTTGCCTAGTGTGAAAAACTATGCGCTGACATAAACTAACAAAACGTACTGGGCTATCAGTTTCAGAACAATGGAGAAACACTGCACTGCCATAGCTGAGGAAGTTACCATCGTGTGTTCTGTTGTGGAGAGTGTGAATAAGGAGGCAGGTTTATGAACAGACGACTTTTATTACACTCTCTCATCGGTCATACACAGAAAAAGCATGAAACAACCAAGCACGGTTTCTACTTTTATCCCAACCGCTCATCTCACATCTGCATGACATTTCACATCACAATACATTCACCCCCCCCCCCCCCCCCGACTCCTTCTTCCTGCCAACTCCCCATGATCTCCCTGACTATTGTCCTCCTCTGTTTACCCTCTGCATCCTGACTGAGACGCTGTCTGAGCTGACTCACCCAAGTCTCTACACCACCACCCCCAGACAGAGTTTCAGTCCTCACGCCTTTTGGGCTTCAGTCTCCTCCCATATCTGCTGTAACGGGGGTTTCTGTGCTGGCGGGGGGCTGCTGGAAGTGTGTCTGACTGCGGGTGGGCCATGGTGAGGGGGGGGGGGGGGAACTCCGCTTTGCCCATGTGGCTGTCCTGGTGAATCGTTTGCCTGGGGAGTTCTCAGTGGGGGTCTTCCACGCCGAGGGGCCCGAGCCAGCAGCACTTGCTCGTCCGCCACTACAAAGGCGGGCTTAAGTTTGTCTATGCATATTTTCTCCCGACGACCCCCCAAGTCTAACAAAAAATGCTTGTCCTCTGTTTCCAGCACTCTGAACGGGCCATCATAGGGTGGGTGCAATGGCGGGCGGTGGGCATCGTGCCTGACGAACACGAGCTCCGCATTCTTCAAAGTTTTTGGCACGAAAGTGCGTGGAAAACAGTGGTGGGCCGGGCCCGGCAGCGTGCCCGTGTCTGCCCTATACTGCAAACGCTGAGACGGGCAGTTGTCCGGCGCTGGATTGTCTGGCAAAAATTCCCCGGGCAGCCGCAGTGGCTGAGAAAAAAACATCTCTGCCGGGGAAGCCTCCAAATCCTCTTTTGGTGCGGAACGCAACCCCAATAAAACTCACGGCAACTGGTCTACCCAGTCTGCATCCGTCAGCGAAGCCCTGAGTGCTGCTTTCAGTGACCTGTGAAAACGCTCGCATAACCCGTTGGCCTGTGGGTTGTACGCGGTTGTGCAATGAATTGCAACACCCAGGCTGCGGGCCATCGCGGACCAGAGGTCGGAAACAAACTGAGGGCCCTTATCGGACGTGATGTCCGACGGGATTCCGAAACGCGCCACCCATGTTGTCAAAAAAGCGCGCGCTACGTCCGCGGACGTTGTTGCCGCCAGCGGGACTGCTTCTGGCCAGCGTGTGGTGCGGTCCACCACTGTCAGAAGGTGCGTGCACCCCTGCGATGGTGGGAGGGGGCCCACAAGGTCCATGTAAACATGGTCGAATCTTTTAGCCGGTATACTAAACAGCTCCAAAGGAGCCTTTATGTGTCTGTGCACTTTGGCTCGTTGGCACGTTATGCAGGCTGCAGCCCACTCTTTTACTTGTTTGCGCAGACCTGGCCACACGAACTTCGCTCCCACCATTTTGACTGACGCGCGCACTCCTGAGTGCGCCAAAGCGTGAACTGACTCAAACACGCGGCGGCGCCACGCAACCGGGACCACCGGGCGCGGGCGTCCTGTGGAGACGTCGCAGATTAGGGGGGGCTTGCCGTCTTGCAGTACTCTGCTCTCCAGCCTTAACCCTGTTGGTCCAGACTGGAGCGCGCGCACGTCCGAATCGCCAATCTGCTCTGCGGCCATGGCTGTATAATCTATCCCCACTCAGACCGGGGCCACTACCGCACGTGAGAGGCAGTCCGCCATCACATTCAGTTTACCCGACACATGCTGAATATCGATCGTAAACTCCAAGATCGCAGCCAGCTGTTTCTGCTGCTGGCCCGACCATGGTTCCGAAACCTTGGCCATCGCGAACGTCAGCGGCTTGTGGTCCACGAACGCAGTGAAGCTGCGCCCCTCCAGCCAGAACTGGAAATGGCGTATGGCCAGGTGGAGAGCCAGCAACTCTCCGTTGAACGCGCTGTATTTACTCTCACTGTCGCGCAAAGCCCTGCTGAAAAAAGCGAGCGGCTGCCAAGAACCGGTGACATGTTGCTCCACGACGGCCCCTATGGCCACGTCCGAGGCGTCGGTAGTGAGCGCTATCTGGGCCGCCGGGTCTGGGTGCACCAACAGTGCGGCGTTTGCCAGGGCTGTTTTAACTTCCGAGAACGCCTGCTCTCGCTCCGGAGTCCATTCAACTCCATCCACGGGTTTCCGTCTCTTGAGCGTACAATGGCTGCATGAGTTGAGCTGTGCGGGGGAGGAACCGGTTATAAAAGTTAACCATCCCCAAAAATTCTTGCAGCGCCCTGACCATCTGAGGCCGGGGAAAGTTCGCCACGGCACGCACTTTGTCGGGCAAGGGTATCACTCCCTCCGGTGAGACACGGTGCCTCAAAAAATCAATCCCCGTCACGCCGAACTGGCACTTCACCAGGTTGATTATTAACCCGTGCTCCTCCAACCTCTGGAAAACCGTCCTGAGGTGGGTTACGTGTTCGTCTTCGGACGCACTGGCTACAGGATATCATCCAGATAGACGAACACGAACGGGAAAATGCGCAGCGCCGCATCCATCATGCGCTGGAACGTCTGTGCCGCTCCTTTTAATCCGAATGGCATGCGCAGAAACTCGAACAAGCCGAAAGGAGTTATTACCGCTGTTTTGGGTACATCCTCTGTGCGCACTGGCACCTGGTGGTAACCGCGGACCAGGTCTATTTTAGAAAAAATGCGTGCTCCGGCGAGGTGAACGGAAAAATCCTGAATGTGGGGAATCGGGTAGCGGTCGTGCGCTGTGGCGTTATTCAATCTGCGTAAATCACCGCATGGTCGCCACAATCCCTCAGCCTTAGGGACCATGTGTAGTGGGGATGCCCTTGGGCTGTTCGATCGCCTGATGATGCCCAACCTTTCCAGGTTGGCAAACTCCTTATGCGCTATGGCCAGTTTAGCTGCGTCCAAGCGCCGAGGTCTTGCGAAAACGGGCGGCCCGGTGGTGGTTATAAAGTGCTCCACCCCGTGTTTAGCAATGGCCGCCGAAAACGTCGGGACTGTGAGTGCTGGGAACTGAGTGAGCAGTGTGTGGAACTTACCGCCTGGAGCTGTGACGTTGGCTTGTGTTATTGGCCCGGTCCCTCGAGCTGTACAGGGGAGAGAGTCAAAGGACAGTGCATTAACCAGGCGCCTGTTAGCAACATCAACTAGTAACCCATGTGCACACAGAAAATCAGCTCCCAGGATTGGGAAACTCAGTGCTGCTATGACAAAAGTCCACTCGTACAAGCGGCCGTGTAGAGATAAAGCCAGTGTTCTCTCACCAAAGGTCTTAATTTCTGAGCCATTTACCGCCACCAGCCCGGGGCCGCTAGGTCCCGCCAGCCGGTCGGCGTAGGACGGCAGGATGATGCTCTTCTGGGCTCCGGTGTCTACGAGGAAACGTCTCCCCGAGCGCAAGTCTGTCACGTAGAGCAGCTTGTTCTCTTCGCCGGCGGTCACAGCTGCTACCGACTGCCGACCTTGGTGTTTCCCGAGCACTTGAATTGGCACAATGGCGCACATCTGCGTGCATTCTCTCCGAAGCGGCGGTGGTAAAAGCAGAGCATGTCTCTCTGGTGCTCCCTGGCCCCTGCTGCTGCTACCGTCGGTGGCTCTTCGCCTCCTCTGGTCGTCTCGCTGGGTTCCGACGCCGCCGTGTTGACTGTGAGGGCTCTGGTGGTGAGGATGATCCGATCTGCCTCCTGGGTTAGCGCACGGTAGTCACGCGCGGCCAGCAACGGTGAATTGGCAAGAACCACTCTCGCCTCTGTTGGGAGATTCCGGAGGAAAAGGTGGGCAAACAGAAAATGCCCGTCGTCCGTGCCCATTAACGCCAGCATCTTCTCCATCAGATCGATGGCCGAACCATCTCCTAACTCAGAACACCTCAGGAGCCTCTCTGCTCTCTCACAGTCCGAGAGCGTGTAGCGCCGGGTCAGCGCAGCCTTGAGAGCCTCGTATCTGTTGTGGGCTGGGGGCTGATCGAGCAGGCTCGCTACCTGCTGGGCTGTGTGAGCGTCCAGCGCTGCAACCACAAAGTAATACTTGGTGTTGTCTGCCGTTATTCCCCGGAGGGCGAACTGAGCCTCGGTGTGGTGGAAACAAGAGTGCGGGTTGTGCTGCCAAAAGTCCGGTAGTTTGACTGAAACAGCCCACGCGTTGCTGGGGGTTCCCGTCCGGGCCATCTGTGGGATGCTTGCCATGTCACTGGGGCTTCCCGTCCGGGCCGACTCCGGGGTTCTTGCCTCGTGTTCCATAATTCTTCAAAGGGTCACCAGTGTGGAGAGTGTGAATAAGGAGGCAGGTTTATGAACAGACGACTTTTATTACACTCTCTCATCAGTCATACACAGAAAAAGCATGAAACAACCAAGCACGGTTTCTCCTTTTATCCCAGCCGCTCATCTCACATCTGCATGACATTTCACATCACAATACAGTCACCCTTAACCCCCCCCCCCCCCCCCCCCCCCGACTCCTTCTTCCTGCCAACTCCCCATGATCTCCCTGACTATTGTCCTCCTCTGTTTACCCTCTGCATCCTAACTGAGACGCTGTCTGAGCTGACTCACCCAAGTCTCTACACCGTAACTGTTTTATTTCAAATTCCTCTCACTTACTTTATTGCACAGTAGCCTGGTGGAGCACCCACAATTTCTTTGTGCTGTACAACTTGTACAATGACAAAGCCTATTCTATTCTATTTTTGACCATGGTACAGAGAGCTGACATTAGTCAAAAGGACTGAGCGTTGAGGTCAAATGTTCTTGGGAATGCTACAGATTGTTAAGTGTGAGTATGCCCTACAGCTGGCTAGTCTATCCATGAATAAGAACCACATGCACTTCTCTCCAGATTGTGGATGAAAGGTAGCTTGAAAGGCAAAACTTACTGCCATAAATTATGTTTTCCAAGGAAGCCAAAAAAGTAATATAGTTGTCTTCACCTCTGTCTCACCTACCAGTGGGGCTGAGTGTGGCACAGAAATTAAAACAAGTTTGACTCACCTGGCAAATGCCAGTACCAAAATCTACATCAGTTTGCTGAGGTCAAGAAGTAAAAACTGTGACCTGCTGATGCAGATAAAATCTTAGTGAATAGTCAAAGTCAGTGTAATCTAATTTCTTTGTAATCTTTAAAAAATTTGGTTATCTGATCCAAACTATTCCAGCAGTCTATCGGGATGACTACAGGATGAACATATCTAAAACAAGATAAGATTTGATAAGTCATAATATCCCCTGTTAATGACCTGACATCAGTATAACTGTATCAGTATCGACATCAGTATGCCTAAATGGTGACACATAGTACTGCCTATCACAAATATATTACTAGTACACAAGGAAACTGTAGACTCACTATATGGCATTCAATCTCATTAGCAAACTGCTGATCATTCCATCCCATTTATACCACATGTATCTACGTGGTGGGGTTGTGCAAAAGCATTTAAAGATGTATATCTGGTGACTGGCACATTTCATTCCATTTCCAGTGTTTTTATTTTTGGGTCCACCCAGTATCCAGCTGGACAGAGGGCTTCTAACCACAATCCACCCCCCCAGGAGTAGGATATGATGTGTGCTGGAGTGAGGCCAAGCCCAAGTGATTATGACTTAAGAGTTATGAGCACCACATGATTCCATAGTTACAGGACAACCCCGGGAATTTGTTCTGTGGCCTCGAGACTGTGGCTGCAGCCTAATTCAGCTTGCAAGCATGTGTGCGTGTGTGTGTGAAATAGAAAGACAAGAGGTAAGGAGGGACAGATGCTGAGATTTCCATTTACCCCCCAGTTCCACGATCATTACAAATCCATCCAGAGCAAAGTGAATGCTAAGACGCTCCAAATTAACCCAGAGAGTGACAGAAGCGGCCTCAGCTGTCCGCGGTATCACTTTCCATCCAAATGGTATGGACGGGGTCTGACAACTGTCACCCTGACCTTGTTTCCCGACGCCCACTCTCCCCGGACTCGCTTGATTACTGACATTCACAATCTCCATGGCCTCTCCCGAAAAGCCTGCCAATCAGAGATGCGCATTCCAAAAACAGAAAACATGAAATCTCTAGAGGATCACAGAACATGTCCTTTTAGTGAGTTCATATTAAAGTTATTTGTCTTCATGTCGCTAGTCTGTCACCTTGAAAGTGATGAGACAGCCAGAAATTGCTGACTGGTTTGTTGACTGATTAGCAAGTTATATCTGATTTGTAGAGCTAAATGTCACAGAGATAAAGTCACATACTGCCCTCTGTCTTCATTACATCTTAGCATATGACTTGTTCTTTAAATGATCATTCTAGTAACATCATCATCATCAGCTCAACATTGGGGAATTTCAAATGTAGAGGACTAGAGGAAACTCAGAAAATAAACAGAAATCACTGTTATTACGTCGTTACTGGGAACCAGTGAAACATAGGCTGCGTTCACACCAGGATAGTTGGGGGGTCTCGGTTCGATTGGGTGGGGAAAGCCAAGAATTTCCGCACCTTCATTTGGTTTGGTTTGGTTTGCATTCACACTGCAGCGGACCAAACTGCCTGGACAATGTCATGCAGTTACAATAACTGCTCATTTGGGGCACTGTAGCCGAAACCACCATTGACCAGGAAGAAAAAATCTTGGCGAAGAAGAAAAATCAGGTTCATCGATTGGCCAGGATCAAAAACAGAAATCCGTTCCCTTCAGCTGGGTTGTTTGTCTGCCACAAACAGGACATTTTTTAACTTTTTTTCTCAGCTTTCTCCGGTAAAAGGATTTCTTGGATCTGCGCGGTTGCCTTTATTGTTATTTTGTACCCAAAACACAGTACACACAGTAAACGCCACTTCCTCTTCTCAGACTACGTGTTGCTATGGTTACAGAAATGCCGAGGGGCACTTCCGCCCTTTGGTCCGCTGGGTAGTCCATTTGCATTCACACTGCAAGCAAAGCGCACCAGACTTCGTTTGCAATTGAACCGAAACCCCGTTTTTAAGTGGATCAGACTTTGAACACATGTTCAGATGGCACCAAACGAACCGAACTATCCGCGGACAATCTTTTGGTCCGGACCAAACAGTGGCCATGTGAATGCGCCCATAGGATAACATTCATTACTCCGGTTTCCTCCCACATGCCAAAAACATGCAAGTTAGGTTAATTGGCATCAAACTGGGGATTCTAAATTGTCCTTAGGTATGACTGTGAGAGTGAATGGTTGTCTGTCTCTCTGTGTTGGCCCTGCGATGGACTGGCAATCTGTCCAGGGTGTACCCTGCCTCTCGCCCAAAGATGCTGGGATAGGCTCCAGCCCCCCCGCGACCCGAAAAAGATTAAGCGGAAGAAGATGGATGGATGGAAAAAGTAAATACTGGCATGTATTTTGTCGTTAATCTGTTTTACCATAGTAATAAATATGATATTAATACATGTTATGTGAGAATCCCCTTCCTCTTGTCTGTTCAGTTCGCATTGTATGATGGGATACAGCGCTAGTGATCATGTAGTGTGGGATACTTTGAGAGCAGGGAGTTGTGTATACTGGGTCCTTGTTTTTCATAGAGATCCACTGGATCGCTCTGGATCCTGTCCTTCACCAATGACCAATTTGCCTTGGGAAACCCTACCATTGGCAAGTTGCCCCTGACAACATAGCTCCTGGGATCGTTAGGGCACGCAAACCCCTCCACCACAATAAGGTGGCAATCCACTGAGGGATCTTTTTTATATATTGTATCAAAACATTGTTGGAAAAGAGAAATAAGAATCCTCATCAGCTGATTAATTAGTTCCTGCTACAGTTACACAGCAAGGACAAAGCCAAAGAGCTGACCTGTAAAAAGATCCGGTGGCCATCACCAGCAAAAATTTAACATTTGACCTGATAATGTGCTGAGGTGCAACCTCAGAAAATTCCAAAGTTATTATAATGGCATAAAATAGCTGTAATAGTTTTAACAGAGGCTACTAATTGCAGTCTCGTAGTGAAACTATATAAAGATTTTTCCATCAGTTACAGTTGTCCAGCAAATCAGTGAAAGAGGTGACATGGAAAATGTTGTGGCAGGAGCCCTTAATCCTTCTAGTGACAGACATGACATTAGCTGTTTCAATATAGAATAAAGTCTGTACATGCATGTGGATCCTCCTTACTGACACTGATTGTACTTTTCCAAGGTTCATTGTAAGCAGAACATGAGCACCAACCAGGAGTCATCAATTAAAGCCAGAACTTTGTCTTCACATTAAACTGGTATCTGATACCCGTTCAAGGCTACTGGTCTCAACTAAGGCCAAGTGAAGAGGGAGGGGAGGGTCCTCGAGGGATGCTGGAGGGTGTGTGAAGCGGTGGTCTGCGTGCCGTCGGCCAGCCGCCCAAGGGGGGAGGCACATGGTGCCAACAGCTGCCATGGTGAAACGCTAACCCCTCTAAATGCTCCGTCCAGTAAACAACGCAGGACTGAACACATGCCAATGGGGAGCCTGGGTGAGGAGAGGGTGAATGGGGCAACCCAGCTGACGCCGTGGAGAAAGGAGAATTGACCCCTGTGAAATGGCTTATTAAAGTGTGGTGGTCATCGTTCTGGGGGGCCAACGGAGAACACGGCGGCGAGGGTAACTCAAAACCCTCCTTGGCAAACAGCATGGTATGAGCCACAAGCCACAGACAGGAAGCACCCAGATTCAGGGGATACTTTTATTGGATGTTATTTACATGGACAAGCTTGAGATACTGATGACAGACGGTTTTATCTTTGCTGGCGTGCCCAGAGACAAAAACGTGCAGTTAATTTTACACCACAACTAGACGCTCAGTGGAACAGGCCTTGACACATTCATCCATAGCACTCCACTACAATGCAAGTCACACCCCTGCATAGCCATTTTTACCTTATAAACTAATAAATGAAACAACTTTTCAAGGCATGTTACAACTATTGGAGCCGGTGAAGGTTCCCATGCTCCCAGGCCCCCAAGGGAGTGGCAGGAACAGATGTGACGTCTACACCCCCCCCACACCACCACCACTGCGGCTGTCCCTCCCACCTTCAGTGTCCCCCTCGGCCGCTTGTAAAACAATCCATCTTCCACTTGTAAAAACATTACCTGTCAAGGCTATCATCTCTTCCCACAACTCTCACTTTAATCAACAAAATTATCCCTAATTTTGTAAAACACTAATTGCATCCAGTCATAATTGATGGTGAACATGATACAGGACCGTTAGAGTAATCTAATGAGTGTACTTCAAGCTGTCATAGTATTTTAGTCTAGTGACAACACCTCTGAATATTAACCCCCCCCTCCCATGATAACCTTGATTTTTCTATGTAAAAATTAAGAAGTGGAGGAAAAAATCCCAATCATCAGCTCTCATGATGTGACATTTTATCTTTTACTTTTCACTCATCTTATCTTTGACTTTTAGGCTCAATCACCTGAGCAACAATGTCCCCATCTGGTGGTGTTTTCATGACTGAGAAGAGGCCTGTTGATCAGTGCTGAGTCAAACTGCATATGATTATTCTTTAATTTATTGTGGCGGCAGTAAAGGATGGATAAGTTAACCTGCTCGTCACTCCCAGTACATTCAAGAAAGCCCCAAATCTTAAAGGAGAAAAAAAGAGAGCTTATGAGCCAGCAAAATCTAGTTTTTAATGAGATAACTCACAACACTGCTAGCAAACATTAATGCATAGTTTTTATTTTATATATTAAACAAAGAATATGCAAAAGTTCGGGAGCTCTGTACATTTAATTAAACACACCAGTAAAAAACAAACAAACAGCAAAATATGTTTTTTTGTCAAAAGAAAATAAAATTTCCTATTGAAATATACTTTTTACTCTACTACATTTGTCTGGTACTGTTTATTACTTATCAGTTTTTTCACTTTACACAAAATTTCAGTAGCACTTTATCATTTATTCATTCATCTTCAACCACTTAATCCTTTTTGGGTCGGGGGGAGGGGTGCTGGAGCCTATCCCAGCGTCTTTTGGGTGAGAGACACAGTACACCCTGGACAGATCGCCAGTCAAGTGCAAGGCCAACATAGAGAAAGACAGACAACCATTCACTCACATTCATACCTAAGGACAATTTAGAATCCCCAGCTGATGTCAGTTAACCTAATGTGCATGTCTTTGGCCTGTGAGAGGAAACCAGAGTACCTGGAGAAAGCCCACGCAGACATGAGGAGAACATTCAAACACTACACAGAACGGTCACCGATGGTCAGAGGGTGGGATGAAACCCATGATGGTCAAGGGTGGGATCGAACTTGTGACCTTCTTGCTGTGCTGCCACAGTGCTAACCACTGTGCCACCGAGCTGCCCAAGCACTTTATCAACCCTGCAAATTACATTGTAATTACAGTCTAAGTGTGAGTATGTACATTTAGATTCATGTAATTATAAGTACCACATAAGTACAAGTAACTGATCAGTTGGCCAAGCTAGATGCCTGTCTTAAGGACATCAAAGCTTGGATGTCCTTAAGACTCTGATAAGACTGAAGTCATTGTTGTTGGCCCAAAACATCTTAGAAATTCCTTTTCAGATTATGCCCTTAATTTAGATGCTGCCACTCTCACTCTGAACAGTTGTGTGAGGAACCTTGGAGTGATTTTTGACCAGGATTTGTCCTTTAATTCACATATTAAAACTGTTTCTAGGACCGCCTTATATCATCTGCGCAATATTGCTAAGATCAGGAGCATCTTGTCTCTGGGTGATGCTGAAAAACTGATTCACACCTTTGTCAGTTCGCGATTAGATTATTGTAATTCGCTATTATCTGGTTGTCCTAGAGTATCTTTAAAAAGTCTTCAATTGATTCAAAATGCTGCTGCTAGAGTTTTAACTGGTTCTAGAAAAAGAGATCATATTTCCCCGGTTCTGTCCTCCCTCCATTGGCTTCCCATTGAATTCAGAATCAAGTTTAAAATCCTTCTTCTTACTTTCAGAGCTCTTAACTATCTGGCCTCCCAATATATAAAAGATCTGATATTACCTTACCATCCTAACAGAGCATTACGCTCCCAAAATGCTGGCTTACTTGTGGTGCCCAGAATCTCCAAAAGTACAGTGGGAGGCAGAGCCTTCTGCTACCAAGCCCCTTCTCTCTGGAACCAGTTACCGCTCTGGGTCCGGGAGTCGGACTCGGTCTCTGTCTTTAAGAACAGGGTAAAATCCTTCCTTTTTAATATAGCTTTTGTTTAAGGAGGATATTTGTGTCTTTTAACCCCACTCTTGTTCTATTGTTATCTGATCCATATTGCTGGTTGACCTCCAATATTGTACTTGGCATCTTACTGCTATGTTCTTTATGTCTGTCCTTCCATCCTCCCTATCCCCTCATCCCCAGCCAGTCGCAGCAGATGACTGCCCCTCCCTGAGCCTGGTTCTGCTAGAGGTTTCTTCCTTCCAAATGGGAGTTTTTCCTCTCCACTGTCGCCGAGTGCTTGCTCATAGGGGATCGTCTGATTGCTGGGTTTTTCTGTGACTGTGTGATTTTTTTATCTGCACTGTGGCACCATGAGACGGCTTTTGTTGTGATGTGGCGCATTATAAATAAAGCTGAATTGAATTAATTATGAGTACAACGTATGTATGATGTATGTACAACTTATGCTTGACTCAACTGTGATCAGATTTAACTACAGTGTAAATACGGCATTAATATGATGCAAGTATGACATAAATATGATGTAAGCAGGGCTTCAGATTAACACCCCCCACCCCCCGCCACTGACAGGTAGATTTTGGCCGTGGCGGGTAAGACAGCCACTCCCACTAACCACTTTGGGGGGATTGTAGTTTTCTCAAGCGACATCTAAATAATAAATCTACCACAAAATGAGAGTACAAAACTGCAACTCCCATCAGCTCTATCGGCGCACACACAGTGTATTCTCACTGGTTTAATATCGCCAACTGCAGCCCGGGACACAGATGAAGACACTGACGGAGGTCTGCGGGGCGGTTCATTTTATTTCCAGTCTGGAGAAACAGCAATGAACGGGCAGCAGCCGCTCTCAGTGATCAGACCATAGGGACAACTGCCCCTGATCGCCTGTTGTCCCAGCGTGAGTAGTTAATAACCTGTGTTCTCCCCCGATATTAGCTCCTACCTCTGTGGTTAAATATTATTATTTTTAGAGCAAGAAGTTCCCATTTACTGTACACAGTTGTGCAAATAAGTAGTCTGTCGCATGACAGACAGAAAAAGTGACTAAACTTTGATATGTTGCTGTAAAGAGAAAATGAAGCTTCTTCTGTGGTGACCTTTTATTTAGCTGTGATTATCCATGATATCTGTGATATGCAGCTATTACATGGAAGTAAAACCTCTAATTATGCATTTTTAATGTGCTGGTCCAGGGGTGTCAAACATGTGGCCCGCAGGCCAAAAACGGCCCGCCTGGGGGGGGAGGGGGGGTCCAAGTTTTTCTCTGAATTTACAGCTTTCTTTTTAGTAAATTTCTGACTTTTTCTACTGATTAGAATTGTTCATGTAAATTTGAGACATTTTTTTTTTCTCCTTCAGATGAGACTTTTTTCTCATCAGTTTTGTTTTTCTTCTTTTTTCTTGTGAAAACAGGTAGTGTCCATTTAGATTAAATCCATCAGCAATTACCAATGATGTCGTGCAGCCTGAAGGGGTGTCCCAATTCGTAAGGGTCATTTTCAAACCCTGCCCCTTGGCTTTGATTTCAAGGACAAAGGGATGGGGGAGGCAAAGGGGAAGGGGTACAAATGAGAATTGGGACAGACCCCAAATCTACTTGTACTTCACTCTCATGTTGCAAATATTTTTCTCAACTGCTTTACAGTATTTACTCTCCTGTTAATAATTTAACAGTGTTTCTCTTGCTATTTTATGTATGTATAAGGGTCATTTACATTTAAAAAGTTGTAAATTTACTTCAAGTGAAATTTAACATGGAATAATCAAATCTGATCATATTAAACATAATTTTCCAACCACAAAATTATGGCTAGTGAATTGGCTGAGTGGCTATTAACTTTGAAAACTCACTAGCCACAGTGGCCAGTGAGCAAAAAAGTTAATGTTAAGCCCTGGATGTAAGTAAAATATAAGTACAATGTGAATACAACATAAATGCGATGCAAGTATGACATACAGTCAATATGAAATTAAGTACATTGTAAGTATGTGTGTGTGTGTACTGTATGTGTGTACACACACACACACAGGGTCAGGTGAAAAAATTTGGACGCCACACCTGTTCTCAATCAAGAAATCCCTTAAATAGGACCTGCCTGACAAAGTGAAGTCGACCAACAGATCCACAAAAGCTAAACATCATGCTGTGATCCAAAGAAATTAAGGAACAAATGAAAGGACCACTTGTGATGGCGGTGCGCCTAGACGCAGCAGCCCCTCTTGGCATCAGCGAGTGTGAGTGTTTTAATCATCCCAGACATACATTCTGTAAAACTTACAACCATGAGACCTTATTAAACATCAAGGTACTGCACGCTGCAAGAATCGCGTCACTCGGTTGTGACTTGGACATTCTACGCCAGCATGGAATTCTGGCGGAGTCCCTGCTGGAGGCTA
The DNA here is from genome assembly GCA_020510985.1 of Pholidichthys leucotaenia. Classification (NCBI taxonomy): domain Eukaryota; kingdom Metazoa; phylum Chordata; class Actinopteri; order Cichliformes; family Pholidichthyidae; genus Pholidichthys; species Pholidichthys leucotaenia. Next base: position 43,132,448 of record CM035850.1, read on the forward strand.
CCCGGGAGAGGAGGAAGCATAAGCGGAGGGAACGCAAGCAAAAGCGTGGAAAAAGGGCCGGGATCCATGCTAGGCTAAAGGCTAACCCCTCCAGACCAGCAGTACCGTCGCTCATTCTCTCTAACGTCCGCTCCCTCGACAACAAGCTGGACGAGCTGCGTCTGCTGAGAGAAACCCGGAGAGAGTGGAGGGACTGCTGTGTGTTTGCGTTCACGGAGACACGGCTCCACGACAACATCCCTGATGAGGCCATTCAACTGGAAGATATGGAGGTGTTCCGAGCTGACAGAGAAACGGCGAGCTCCGGTAAGAGCCGTGGGGGTGGGCTATGCATCTATGTTAACAAGAACTGGTGCGTTAATACCACGTTAGTGTCTAAACACTGCTCTCCGTTGGCGGAGTTCCTTATTGTAAATTGTCGGCCATATTATTTGCTGAGGGAATTCAGCAACGTGTTTGTAGCGGCTGTTTACATAATGCCGAGTGCTAACGCTAAAGCTAATGCTAAGGAAGCACTCGGGGAGCTGCACGATGCTATTAGTGAAATCCAAACTTCACATCCGGACAGTTTTGTGGTGGTTGCGGGGGATTTTAACCACACCAGCCTAAAGACTGTGCTCCCCAAGTTTAAACAATGTGTAGACTTTAAGACCAGAGGAGAGAATATGTTGGACTTAGTGTACACAAACACAGATGCATATAAGGCTATACCCTGCCCCCACCTCGGCCTTTCTGACCACATATCCGTGATGCTGGTGCCTGCCTACAAACCTTTATTGAAGCGCAGCAGGCCAGTAGTGAAACAAATCAGGATTTGACCAGAGAGTGCAACCTCTGCACTGAAAGACTGTTTTCTGCACACAGACTGGGAGGTCTTCAAAATAGCAGCCTCCCAGGAAGACAAGACTGATGTGGAGGAGTATGCTGAAATGGTCACCAGCTACATCGCGAAGTGCACAGAGGATGTCACTACTGTGAAGACCATCACTGTACAGGGAAACCGTAAGCCCTGGATGACCGCAGAGGTGCGCTTGCTGCTTACAGCCAGAGATGCAGCCTTCAGAGCGAAGGACAGGATCGCCCTCCGCTCAGCCAGGTCTGCGCTGTCAAAGGGAATTAAGACGGCGAAGCGCGCCTATGCGGAGAAAATCCAGGGACACCTCTGTGACACTAGGAACACCAAGCAGATGTGGCAGGAAGTTCGGACACTGACGGGCTATAAGTCTAGGCAGGGGGTCGATGATGACGACGCTTCGCTTCCAGACAGGCTCAACGACTTCTTTGCACGTTTTGAAGCATCAAACCCGACAACAAGAGGGAGGGCTGGCCCATCCCCACCATCGGTCGGACCAGCTTTCACCATCAACACAGCGGACACACGGAGGACCCTAACCAGGGTCAACCCACGTAAAGCTGCAGGTCCGGACAACATCCCGGGACGTGTGCTCCGAGACTGCGCAAGCGAGTTGGCGGATGTCCTGACTGACATTTATAACATCTCCCTGAGTCAGGCCATCGTTCCCAGATGCTTCAAGACCTCTATCATAGTACCGGTGGCAAAGAAACAAGTTGTGTCCTGTCTGAATGACTATCGTCCTGTTGCACTAACACCAATTGTGATGAAGTGTTTCGAACGACTCGTCAAACCACACATTACAGCCTGCCTCCCTGCATCACATGACCCGCTCCAGTTTGCATATCATTCAAACTGCTCCACAGAGGATGCTATAGTCACCACCCTGCACTCTGTCATCACCCACCTGGATCAGAAAGACACCTACACCAGACTCCTGTACATTGATTTCAGTTCAGCATTCAACACCATTATTCCCCAGAAACTGATGGAGAAATTACTCCTTCTTGGTCTGAACACCGCCACATGTCTCTGGATCCTGGATTTCCTGACTGAGAGGACCTCAGTTTGTCCGGGTTGGAAACAACATCTCCAACTCTGTCACGCTGAGCACCGGATCCCCTCAAGGCTGCGTACTCAGTTCACTGTTGTTTACACTTCTAACACATGACTGTGTATCCAGACACGAGGGGAACCAGATTATTAAGTTTGCAGATGACACCACAGTGGTGGGACTTATTCAGAGGGATGAGGAATCAATGTACAGGGAAGAAGTTAGAGACCTGGAGGGCTGGTGCGGGAGAACAATCTGGTGCTCAACGTAGACAAAACGAAGGAGATGATTATCGACTTCCGGCGGTCACAGCCTGAACACGTCCCCCTCAGCATCAGCGGCCGTTTAGTGGAGAGAGTGGAGAGCATCAAGTTCCTCGGAGTGCAGATCTCGCAGGACCTGACCTGGAGCAAGAATTCCTTGGGGATTAGGAAGCGGGCCCAGCAGAGACTGCACTTCTTGAGGAAACTCAAACAGGCCTCTCTCCCCATCTGTATCCTCAGGACCTTCTACAGAGGTGTGGTGGAGAGTGTTCTGACGTACTGCATTGCTACATGGTACTCCAGCTGCAGTATGTCAGACAAAAAAGCCCTGCAGAGGATAGTTAAGGGAGCTGAGAGGGTAATTGGAGTCTCCCTCCCCTCTGTCCAAGAACTTTTTCAGAACCGTTGCAGGAGCAGGGCACTGAACATTGTCAAGGACCGTTCTCACCCTCTGCATAAACACTTTGAACTCCTGCCATCTGGCAAACGATTCCGGAGTATCAGAGGCAGAACCACCAGACTGATTAACAGCTTCCTTCCACAAGCTGTTAGGATGCTGAACAGTTGATACGGAATCTCTCATACATACTACTGCACCTACGGACATTATGTATATTATTTGTATATTATAGTTCTGGTTAGTTTTCAAGTATGTCTCAGGGATGTGTGAATGGATGTGGGGGGGCAGGGGTGAGGGTGAGGGTGTGTGTGAGTGTGTCTTAAATTATGTTCTTTTACTTGTATGGATGCCGAGAGAAATGCAATTTCATCTTGCCTGCACTACAGTTGTATGTACAGCAATATGACAATAAAGGTTGATTTGATTTGATTTGATTTGAAAAACAAAGTAATTGAGCTGTATCAGTCTGGAAAAGGTTATAAAGCCATTTGTAAAGCTTTGGGACTCCAGCGAACCACAGTGAGAGCCATTATCCACAAATGGCGAAAACATGGAACAGTGGTGAACCTTCCCAGGAGTGGCCGGCTGACCAAAATTACCCCAAGAGCACAGTGACGACTCATCCAAGACGTCACAAAAGACCCCACAACAACATCCAAGGAACTGCAGGCCTTACTTGCCTCAGTTAAGGTCAGTGTTCATGACTCCACCATAAGAAAGGGATAAGAAAGAGATTGGGCAAAATATGACACGGTGGTGGCATCAGCCATCACTTTTGGAGTGGTCTGCTGGGGCAGTGGCATTACTGCAGCCGATAGGAAGAGACTGAACAAACTGATTAAGAAAGCTAGCTCTGTCCTGGGGCTGCGCCTTGATCCGATGGAGGAGATAGGAGAGAGAAGGACGGTGGCTAAACTGTCATCTCTGCTGGAGTCCGAGTTCCACCCTATGCAGGACATACTGAATGCACTGAGGAGCTCATTTAGCAGCAGACTACATCATCCCAGGTGCACAACCGAGAGGTTTCGTAGGTCCTTCCTACCAACGGCTGTCAGACTGTACAACCTAAGCAGGGCTGCTCGCAGAGATAGCAAAAAAGACGTAACAAACTAATAGTTTTTTGAATGCAGAAGATGCAATAGACTTACACAGTGGTCCTCTCCGGCATACAACTAGGAGCATGCCGGTCGCTATGGAGGGTGAGAGTGTGTATGGGCACATAATCATACCATGCAGGATAGCTGGGTAGACGGTTATGCTGTTTCATTCCATCTAGCGGCAATGCTCTGCACTGTGTGTGTTTATATATTTGCATATTTGTTCCGTCTAGCTGCAATGCTCCGTACTGTGGGTGTTTATATATTTATATATCTACATGTTATTCCATCTAGCTACATTGCTCCGCACTGTGTGTGTTTATATACTTGCATATTTATTCCACCTAGCTGCAATGCTCCGTACTGTGGGTGTTTATATATTTACATATTTATTCCATCTAGCTACAATGCTCTGCACTGTGTGTTCATATATTCATATATTTATTCCATCCAGCTACAATGCTCTGCACTGTGTGTCTGTGTGTGTGTGTATATATATATATTTTATAGTAATACGTACATATGTTTATTAGCTGCTCTTGCTTGCTTGTTTTTTTTTCTTGCCTTCTGATTGTTGCTCTGAGTGTTGCTATCCCTGTGCTGTTGCAATCCTGGAATTTCCCCGTTGTGGGACTAATAAAGGCTAATAAAGGCTTATCTTATCTTGATGATCCCCAAGACTTTTGGGAAAATACTCTGTGGACTGACGAGACAAAAGTTGAACTTTTTGGAAGGTGTGTGTCCCATTATATCTGGCGTAAAAGTAACACAGCATTTCAGAAAAGGAACATCATACAAACAGTAAAATATGTCGGTGGTAGTGTGATGGTTTGGGGCTGTTTTGCTGCTTCAGCACCTGAAAGACTTGCTGTGGTAAATGGAACCGTGAATTCTGCTGTCTACCAAAAAATCCTGAAGGAGAATGTCCGGCCATCTGTTCATGACCTCAAACTGAAGCACACTTGGGTTCTGCAGCAGGACAATGACCCAAAACACACAAGCAAGACCACCTCTGAGTGGCTTAAGAAAAACAAAATGAAGACTTTGGAGTGGCCTAGTCAAAGTCCTGACCTGAATCCAATTGAGATGTTGTGGCATGACCTTAAAAAGGTGATTCATGCTCGAAAACCCTCCAATGTGGCTGAACTACAACAATTCTGCAAAGATGAGTTGGCCCAAATTCCTCCACAGCACAGTAAAAGACTTATTGCCAGTTATCTCAAATGCTGGGTGCTGGGTATAGATACATGGGTATAGATACTCAGATGCAAATGCTGGGTATAGATACTCAGGCAACCTATGAGGCTTATTTGGTCCCCCAACTTTTGTCATTTCTTCATAGCCACAGCCAGAAGCTCCCTTTCTCTGCTTCTTCAGCAAGTTCTTGGAGAGCTTTATTAATCCTTGATGAACTACATCCAATGTCTCCCAGGAAACGCTTAAAAGAGACATTGGATGTAGTTCGTCAAGGTTTAATAAAGCCCTGGATGTAAGTAAAGCAAGCCCTGTCAAGCCCTGGATGTACAGTGGTGTGAAAAAGTGTTTGCCCCTTCCGGATTTCTCATTTTTTTTATGTTTGTCACACTTAAATGTTTCAGATCATCAAACAAATTTAAATATTAGACAAACATAACACAAGTAAACACAAAATGCAGTTTTTAAATGAAGGTGTTTATTATTAATAGGAAAAAAAAATCCAAACCTACATGGCCCTGTGTGAAAACGTGATTGCCCCCTAAACCTATTAACTGGTTGGGCCACCCTTAGCAGCAACAACTGCAGTCAAGCATTTGCGATAATTGGCAATGAGTCTTTTACAGCCCTGTGGAGGAATTTTGGCCCACTCATCTTTGAAGAATTGTTGAAATTCAGACACACTGGAGGGTTTTCAAGCATGAACCGCCATTTTTAGGTCATGCTACAGCATCTCAATCAGATTCCGGTCAGGACTTTGACAAGGCCACTTTAATGGCCACTAAAGGTGTGTTCACACCAAACACGAACAGGCAGCGCAAATCCATATAAAGTGAATGAACACACCAACAGACATGAATAGGGAGATGCAGACAGGTGAAGATGTCTTTAAAACTTCTGCAGCTGTGCTCAACCTGCTGTGGAAATTTCCAAAATAACGTCATGCTTAGGTTTACATAATCCGACCGGGGGCTCACCTGAAAATGTTGTCTCCAGCCTCCAAAACTTCACAGATGATGGGTGTTTACATTGCTAGCTTGTGTAACTGAATTTTATCTAAACACTTTAAAAGGTCCTGGAGTAAAATAATCAACCGGATCTGTGTGGTGAATCTTCTTTTATTGATGCAGCAAACAGGAGGGATGAGACCAGAATACAGCTCTGCTCTCCCGAGGGAGAGAAGCACACACACTTTTATAGCTCTACAGTGAAGCTTCTGGTAAGAGATAAGACACGGCTGTACAGCTCAGAGACATCGCAAGATACAAGCAAAGGGCTTCAAGGCCAGTTCTCCCAGGAGAGGGGTGAAAGGGGAGGAGGAAGTGAGAGCATGAATACCTTAGCTGGTCACTGTGACATAAAACTTCATCTTGGGACACAAAGTATAACAAACTCATCAAACAGCTTGTTAATATAGCATATCAAAACAGTTCGTATATGGATAAAAGTTAAGTCATATATTGTAACACACACACACACACACACACACCATATAAAGGGACATTCTTATAACACATGTAATCCCTAGTTACTGAACAGATTAAATGCATAATACATTGGTTAATTAATGTATAGACAGTAGGTTATAGACAATAAATTTCTTCCACTACAACAATTCCCTCCTCTTGGTCATATATGACCATTTATACAAGACTGTCAAAGTAAAAAGAAATCAGCAAAGTAAAAGAAATCAGCAAAAGTACACCCTCTCAGGTGTAAACTGATGCATCATGAACAGTGACATAGAAAATTAACATATGGTGAAAGGGCACAAGTGGTTGAATCACAAATGTAGGGAAAGTAAAATACCATAGGACAGCATGCACATAGTATTTAGTCATCAGTGTTATTGTAACCATCAGGGAAAGGGAGGTGGGACATATAGTAGGCAGTGTGATTCAATAGTTTCTGTTGGTCAGCTGTGGGAAGAGCTGTGTAGTGCATCATGTTGATGGTAAACATTTTAGACACCATATTACGAATTATTGGGATCAAGCAACAGCCACAGAACATCAAAATCAATAGAATCATTAAGAACATCACACCAATACGTACAAAACAGTCTTTACAATTACCACTAGTGAGGCAAGACCAGAGGTCCCAGATTGGAGAGGCCATGTTGTCCTGCTGCGGCTGCTGTGAGAGGAAGTCATCGAGGTGACTTATCACATATGTCATATTATCCCCATCATCAGGCATATAGGTACATACATTGTGAACTCTGACTTGGTGAAAAGCAAAATCTGTTACACTGACATTCTGTTGTGTTTCCTGCCAGTTCAACAGTAAACCCCTTGTCACATCCCAAACCATTTTGGTGAGCCCTTTTCAATCGCAGTCTGCGCTAGCAATGCTCCCATTGTTTCTGATCTGTTCAGAGGATAAGGACTCATGGGCACAGAATGAGTAACATGATGTGGCAGATAAGTACAGACATAACAAGACCCAGTCACATTTGCTTGTCTAACTGACAAACATACCACCTGATACCATGCATTGTTGTCATAGGTGTCGCTGGAATGGTTGTCAAAGTTATACCCCAAAGGGCTTTCCTCTCGTCTTGTCCGGAAAGAATTATTTGGTGAGGCAGAATAGTTTATCAGTAGAAATTGTCATGGCGGACTTCCGGTCTGGACGCCATGGCGACTGCAGCTTAACACTGAAGTTCTCAGACCCAATCCAGGATAACACGTTGAAAATCAAACTTAACGGATTTTTGGAGGAGTGAAAATCAAAAGACAAAATCATCATGTCTAAAGGAAAACAGAAGAAACTGAAATTCTCCAGGCCAGGACACGTATCGGCCGGAGAATCCGAACTGGAAGATCTCCGTTCAGAAGACGAGGAACTGGTGATAGCTAACAAAAGGGTTAGCCTGAAATCACTATTTGAGGAGCTACGACGATTTCGCCGAGATGTTACGGCCGAATTTCGGGAATTCAGAGAAGAATTGAAAAGGACAAACAGCAGAGTGGACCAGGCCGAGAACCGAATCTTGGAAACAGAGGATCGAATAAAAGTGCTCGAAGATTCTGTGCTAGACCTACGCAAAAGACAAGCAGCTATAGAGGCTAAGCTAACCGACCAAGAAGGAAAACAAAGAAGAGACAACATAAGAATTCATGGTCTGATAGAAGGAACCGAAAATGGTTTTAACTCAATGGCAGAATGCGTGGAATCCTTACTAAGAGAGAAATTGGATATTCCACAAACCACCGACTTGAAGATAGAAAAGGCACATCGTTCATTAGCCGCTAGGCCGGCGGCGGAAGCGCCCCCACGTTCGGTGTTGGTAAGATTTTCCAATTTCAAAATAAAACAAGAGGTTGTAAGACTGGCCTGGCAGAAAAAAGGATTTATGCACCAGGAGAGAAAAGTCTACGTGGAACACGATTACGCCCCGGAGGTCCTTAAAAAGCGCAGGGAATACAATGACGCGAAAAAGGTGTTAAGAGAGAAGAAATTGCGCTTTCAGACACCATTTCCTGCGAAGTTAAGGGTCTTCTACGGCGATGAAACGTGTCTCTATAATTCGGCGGAAGAAGCAACAGCTGACATGGCGAAAAGAGGCCTCCCGGTAACGGTATTTAAACCCGCAGCAGACCCGAGTGAGAAGATCAAAGCGCAAACATGGACAACACAAAGACCTTCAAAATCCACGGACCAGCAGCGGGAAACCCAGCACCAGAGCGTCGCGGATAAACTATCCGTTTTCAGGTTGGAATAGCGACCCTTTTTTTTTTTTTTTTTTTTTCTTTTCTCTTGAATCAATCCGCACATCCAACCCCCCTCATACAAGGTAACAAACATTAAAGGAGATGCATATTCAGCATGTGGTAAAACATTTCATGGAACAATCATATTATTTGAAACAAATAAGTCTTTTTAATAAAAAAAAAAAAAAAAAACTTGTTAAAATAGAAATGTGGACTTCCGGTTATGGCTGCCACGTAGGACGGACGTGTCTCGCTCTGCTCTGCTCCTGGAGAAAAAAAAATTGGCAAATAACTCTCTCATTTGGGACAGAACGTATCCCAGCGTTTGGGCGAGGATATGTCGGCGAAGCCTAAGGCTGGAAAACCAGGAAAAGGAAAAAGCGAGCCGCCGAAACAGTCCAAATTAACGGACTTTCAGGTCTGTGACGCAGCAAACAGGGCTCCATGTATGGCGGAGGAGGCTGGCAACGCTGCGATTTCTGCGGGGAATGGCGCAGATGCGCTGATGGCTGCCATGAGTTCAATGAGAGCGGACTTTTCCTCTAGATTTGATGGGATTATGACAGCGTTGGAAGGAATAAGAAAGGAATTGGGTGACTGTGTAGAACGAACGGCGCAGATGGAGCTCCGTCTCGCTAGTGCTGAAGATGACGTCACCCGTCTTCAATTAAAGGTGCGCACTTTGGAAAAAAAAAATAAATCTCTGGAAGATAATATTTTGGATTTGGAATCTCGGTCGAGACAGAATAATTTGAGGCTGGTGGGTCTTCCAGAGGAATCAGAAGGTCGGGACGTATGTTCCTTTCTGGAAAAGTGGATTCCGGAGGTGCTGGGCAGCGAGGAGTTGCAATCAGCAGTGGTTCTGGAAAAAGCACATCGCATTGGCCCACGGAGAGATAAGGGACCGCCGAGGACCTTAATTATGAAGTTTCTTAACAACAGAGACAGGATGAAGATCTTCAACGCTGCACGAGCTAAAAAAGGAGAGATTAAACACCAGGACCAGCAGGTGCGGTTCTACCCAGATTTGGCCACAGGAATCCAGCAATTGAGGAAGCAGTTTGATCCCGTACGTAAGGAGCTGCGCAACCTTGGGATTCGTCATGGTGTAATCTATCCTGCGAGACTGCTGACCACGTATGAGGGCAGAACCCACATCTTCAAGACCCCAGAGGAGGCGCAGGAGTTCATCAAGAAGATCAAAGAAGAAGAAGAGACTGGTGGGAGCTAAGCATGAACAAAATATAAGGTAGAATAATTAAGCATTTGCACAGGCATCTGACTGACTTGAAGTAAATAGTAAGTTTATAAAATATAGATTGTATTATATATTAAAAAAAAACAAAACAAAAACAAAACAAACAAAAAAAAAAAAAAACTATGATGTACAAAGTTGTTAAAAATTTTGGAGTTAAGTTGGAAAACTACAGAGGAGAGTTAATGTTACGTCATTAAAAGCAGTAGAGTTAGGGTGATTGGGAGGATGAAGAAGGAGTGGCTTAGGCTGTTCCCCGTGGGTGTGGAACGGTCGATGGCTATATCGGGAGACAGAATTTTTCTTTTGATTTTGGGGGGTTTGCCACAAGTGTGGGAAGGGAAAATTTGTTTGTGTGTAGTTTGTAGGATGAATGTTCAACCACTCATGTTTTTGCTTCTCTGTATGAGCATGTTTACACTGCAAGGTAATCCCAAACTCTCTATTGATCATGGACCAAAGTGTTAATCTTAATTTAACTTCATGGAATTGCAGAGGTCTACAAAATTTAAAAAAACTTAAACAAGTTATGAATAAAATAAAGGACATGGGTTCAAGAATTGTGTTTTTACAAGAAACTCATCTGATAGAGGAGGATGTTAAAAGAATTAGGAGTAGATGGCAGGGAAGTGTATTCACCTCTTCATTTTCATCCCGAGCCAGGGGAGTTATGACTCTCATACATAAATCAGTTCCTTTTCAAGTGAAAAATGTAATTGGAGACAAATTTGGAAGATATGTAATCATTCAAGGTTCTTTGCTATTAGAAAATATAAATCTTGTGAACTTATATGGTCCCAATATAGATGATCAGAAGTTCTTTGCTAATTTATTTCTCATCTTATCATCACTTACAGGGCAACATATAATAGCAGGGGATTTTAATTGTACATTGAATCCAGGTGTGGATAGATCAACAGGACTGGATTGTACGCACATTGGATGTAGGATGACTATTAATCATTTTATGAAAGAATTGAGATTGTTAGATATATGGAGAGAAATGAAACCACAAGTTAAAGCCTATTCTTGTTATTCCAGTACCTACAAGACATTCTCACGTATTGATTATTTTTTGATTTCCACAGAATTAAGGTCCAAGATTCAAAACTGCTTTTATGATAACATCGTGATCTCTGATCATGCACCCTGTTGTCTAATATATGTAGATAAAAAATTGACAAAGGAATCAGGTAGATGGCAATTTCAGCATAAATGGCTTCAGGATGAGGAATTTGTCAAGTATATAGAAAAACAGATAGACGAGTTCTTTGACATCAATACTACACAAACATCAGCATGTGTAAAGTGGGAGGCTTTCAAAGCTTTTATTAGGGGACATATTATTAGTTATACAGGATCAAAATCTAAGAAGACTCGAGAGGAGAGAGCTAAATTGGAACATAAAATAAAAAATCTTCAGGAAAAAGTGTATGCAGGAAGTGACCCAAGGTTGGAGAATGAATTACTGATTTTGAGAGCTGAATACGACAAAAAATCAGCGAATAGAGCTGCCTCGAGTCTTCTAAGATTGAAACAATCTTTTTATGAACAAGGTGAAAAATCAGGAAAATTATTAGCATGGCAGATTAAACAATTGGAAATTAAAACACCAATTACCAGTATTATAAGTAAGGGACAGGTAGTTATAGATCCTTTAGAAATTAATAGAGCCTTTAGAGATTATTATGAAAAATTATATGATACCAAAAATGAACCTGATTTAACAAAACTAAATGGGTTTTTGAACGAACTATCTATACCGTGTATTCCAAATGAAAACAGGGAGATATTGGAGTCTAAAATTAGTCAAGAAGAAGTTGGGCTAGCCATTGATAATATGAAATCAGGAAAAAGTGCAGGACCAGATGGTCTTCCAGTTGACCTTTATAAAAAATTTAAGAATAAATTAATAAAACCTTTTTTGGAAATGGTTTTAGAAGCATTTCAAAATAATAATTTACCATCATACATAAATAATGCCTTAATTATACTGCTGCCAAAACCAGGTAAGCCCTCTAATAAATGTGAAAATATGAGACCAATAAGCCTATTAAACGCCGACCTTAAGATAATCTGTAAAATTTTAGCAAGACGAATACAAGAAATTTTACCAAATATTATTAATCGAGATCAGAATGGCTTTATAAAGGGTAGACAAGGCTTCCATAATGTAAGAAGACTATTTAATATTATCTATTTTAATAAAGAAGCACCGGATACAGCTCTCCTATCATTGGACGCCGAAAAGGCCTTTGATAGAGTTGAATGGCCCTTTCTTTTTGAAGTCCTACAAAGGTTTGGACTTGGAAATAATTTCATAAAATGGGTTCAAATAATATACAATAATGCTACAGCAGAAATCCTAACAAATAACAATATTTCAAAACCAATAAAAATCAATAGAGGATGTCGACAAGGCTGTCCACTCTCACCTTTACTGTTTACTATGGCAATTGAACCTTTAGCGATAGCGATACGTTTACATTCACAAATATATGGAATTAAAGTTGGACCAACAGAACATAAAATCTCCCTGTACGCCGATGATATAATTTTGTTTATGTCGAATCTAAAAAAATCAATTCCAACCTTGTTGAATTTAATAAAGAATTTTGGGGAAATATCAGGATATAAAATAAATAAAACTAAATCTTCAATATTAATGCTAAATGAGACCCAGAGAAATTACCCAGCCCCTGAGGTAAATCAATTCAATGTTGTAAATCAGTTTAAATATTTAGGAATCCAAATTATGCCTAAGCTAGAATCAGTCGCCAGTGTCAACTATGAAGCCTTAATGTCAGATATCAGTGAGTTAACTCAGAGATGGATGTCACTACCAATGTCGATGATCGGGAGAATCAATATACTTAAAAGTAATATTTTACCTAAAATACTTTATTTATTTCAATACATTCCCTTATCACCACCTTTAGATCTATTCTCAAGAATAAAAAAAAAGTTAGTGGAATTTATATGGAACAACAGGAGGGCTAGATTACGTCTGTCTTTATTATATTTACCATTTGATCGTGGAGGTCTGAAATGTCCAAATTTTATGTTGTATTATTGGTCGGCACAACTGAGGTCTATGACATATTATTTTTCATCAAATGATCTCCCTCACTGGACTGAAATGGAATCATACAATTTACCTTTACCTCTTCCCATATTCATATACTCAGATTCGGCAAAAAAATTACAAAAACAAGTTAAAAATCCATTTGTAAAGCATATGATCAAAATATGGTGTGAAGCTAAAAACTATTTAAAAGAACCACAGTTATTGTCACAATTTAGTCCAATATGGGGTAATCAATATTTTAAACCAGGGAGAGCGGACGCTGTATTTAAAGTATGGAATTTAAAAGGGATACAAAAGATTCAGGATTTATATTTGCCATGTGCAGACAACATAATGTCTTTTGAAGAGCTGAGGATCAAATTTAATCTCAATAGAACACATTTTTTTAAATATCTTCAACTTAGAAACTTTATTCGATCAAATCAAAATAAAGCTCTCACTCGACCTATTTATTCATCCTTGGAAAAAATGATGATGAAAGATAGTAAAAGAAAGGGTATTATTTCAGAGTTTTATAACTCATTGACACTATCTTCAAGTGAAAATTCACTGAAAAGATTAAACTACTGGAAAGAAGATCTGCAAATTGAAATTTCAGAGGAACAATGGGAATTGGCTTGTACAGAAGCTCAAACCAAATCAATAAATGCACGCCTTAAATTGATACATTTCAAATGGTTAATGCGGATGTATGTTACACCGGAGGAGTTAAATAGATATAACAAAAATATACCAGATACATGCACAAAATGCATGGAAAGTAAAGGAACCCTATTTCATTGTTTATGGGAATGTAGATTAATAAGAATGTTTTGGGAAGAGGTGAGGGTAACAATTGAAAACATAATCTCAAAACAAATCATATTGAATCCTAAACTGGTTTTGTTGGGTCTGTACCCAGAAAAGCATAATTTCAATAAAAGTGAAAGAACTTTCATAGACCTCAGTTTGCTTAATGCCAAAAAATGTATTGCACTATTATGGAAAAAGACTCATAGACCAGATGTGACTCAGTGGTTAAGACAGATGTTAACAAACCTTCCATTAGAAAGAATAACATATATACTGAAATCAAAGGAAATTGTGTTTGAGAATATATGGAGACCTTTTATTGATTATGTAAAAAATTTAAACATAACTCTTGAAGAAGAAGGTGAATGATGTGTGTGGACCTTGTAAATTCCAAACTGGTGAACATAATATGTATACTTATGTATTGGATTGTCTAGACTAAACAGAGGAGCATTGTTGAAGACTTGATTTTGTTGGTGGTTGTTGGTGTTTTTAGTGCATTTTTTTTTTTTTTGTAGTACTTTAGTGTTAGTGTTTGATTGTTTGTATCATGTTTGTTAAAAAAAAAAAAAAGGTTCAATAAAGATATTGTGGAAAAAAAAAATAGAAATGTGACAATAATCCACATGTTCTCCTCATACTAACAAATACTGTTTTTGCGTGAATGTTTGATGTGATGGGGGTGGGAGGGTGCACACAATTTCACAGGGATTAGGCATAAAAGGAAAAAAAAAAAATCATTACAAGTTTGGATTGGGTTCTGAAACTCACGTTAAAAGCATGGGACTACTTTCAGTGGTAAGAGAGGGCCCTCAACACGTAACAGAGTTTGAGGAATTTCCCTCAGAGCCTTCACTCCATCAAGGCTCTTACAGGGTCTTTAAAAAGACCTCAGCTCAGGAAGTTCTTATGACAGCTTTTTGTTTTAAAGTTTTTTACACTATGTTCTTAATGTTTTTCTTGTTTTTAATGTTCTTTCAGTTTCTGAGTAGCACAAAAGAGGGCCACCACACAGTTATACTAAACAAAACAACACAATGGAGAAACAGGGTGTAACCAAAATAATTTCATATAATGTAAAAGGAATCCTGAATCCAGTTAAAAGATCCAAGATTCTAGGCAAAATGAAAAAAGACAAAGCAGGAATAATACTTTTACAAGAAACCCACCTAACAGACGTGGAACACAATAAACTCAGTAGACAAGGGTTTAAAATGATCTCTTCATCTTCATATAAATCAGGGAGGAGGAGGGGAGTAGCGACATTGATATCAACCAAAATTACATTTGAAAAAAAATCAGAACACAAAGATAAAGAAGGGAGATACAGTTTGGTAACTGGGCGGCTAGAGGGAGAAGATATCACCCTGCTGAATGTGTATGCTCCCCCAGGGGCTAACTGGAAATTTTATAAAAATGTATTCGACCTAATGATAACTAAAGCTCAAGGTTTAGTGATATGTGGTGGGGACTTCAATCTCAGACTGAATCCATACTGGGATGCTTCTGGTAATTCCCCACATCAAAATAACACCCAAAACAGGAAGACTCGGATGCTACTAAAAGAATTGGGAATCTGTGACGTGTGGAGGGAACTCAACCCCAGTGTAAAAGACTATACATTTTACTCAACTCCACATTCATCTTACTCAAGGATTGACTATTTTTTTATGTTTAATAGAGACATTGGAAGAGTAAAAACATGTAAAATAGGACTGATGGATCTCTCCGACCACAGTCCGATCTACATGGACTTAAATATCCAAAAATACACAAATAATACATTTTCTTGGAGGTTAAATTCAAATGTCCTGAAAGGACCATTGAAAGATGAATTGGAATCAGATATTCTCAGATATTTGGAAGATAACGATAATGGAGAAGTATCCCCTTTAATACTGTGGGATGCATGTAAAGCTGTAATAAGAGGAAAGATTATTGCAAAACTGGCAACCCAAAAGAAACTAAGACAAGAAAAACTATCCACATTAGAGTCAGAACTTAGGAACCTAGAAAAAGAACACAAAGACAACACTCATTCTACTGACTCGCTCAAGATTAAGGAAATTAAAAACCAAATAAATGAGATCTACACAATAGAAATCCAGAAGAAACTTACATTTCTGAAACAAAAATACTATGAAGCAGGCAGTAAATCGGCAAAATTGCTAACCTATAAATTGAGGAAACATCAAACAGAAAGAGCAATCTACAAAATCAGAGACCCAGTATCAAAGGAAATAAAATTCAGAATTCAGGATATTCTTAAAAACTTCGAGAATTACTATAAGAACTTATACTCCCACAAAAAACATAAAAACGCATCCGAGGCATTCCTAAACACATTAAACCTTCCCCAACTTACGGAGTCACAAAATAAAACACTACTGTCAGAAATACATCCTAAAGAATTGGAAAAAGCAATTATGAAACTTAAAGCTAACAAATCCCCAGGAGCTGATGGCTATACAGCAGAGTGGTACAAAACCTTTAAACAGCAACTATCTCCTCTCCTCCTGAAAACATTTAATTATGTCCTCCACACAGGGGAAATCCCCCCTCCTGGAGAGAAGGGGTCATTGCAGTTATACCTAAACCTGAAAAGGATAAACTAGAGTGCTCCAACTACAGACCAATCAGTGTACTAAATCAGGACTATAAGCTTTTTACCATTATCCTTGCCAAAAGGTTAGAAAATATACTGACAGACCTAATTCATTTAGACCAAACAGGTTTTATAAGACAAAGACAGACACAAGACAACATTCGACGCACTTTACACATAATTCATCATATAAAAAAATATAACTTAAATGCAGTCATATTGGGATTAGATGCTGAAAAAGCATTCGATTCGGTTGACTGGTCTTTTCTATATAGAATCTTATCCAGTTTCAATTTTCATAACAACTTCATTAGAACTATACAGGCATTATATAAAAAACCAACAGCTAAAATAAGGATTAACGGTAATTTATCATCATCTTTTGAACTGGAAAGAGGATGTCGTCAGGGCTGCCCCCTGTCTCCACTGCTCTTTGCAATCTTCATAGAACCTCTGAGCCAATGGATAAGACAAAACCAAAAAATTCAAGGTATTACACTTGGTCAGAAGGAACATAAAATAGCACTCTTTGCTGATGACATTTTAATATACCTAGGGCAGCCGGACACTTCTTTACCAGAACTAACCTCAGTTTTTTCAGAGTATGGAGATTTATCGGGGTACAAATTAAATATGCATAAAACCCAAGTTTTAACATTCAACTATGACCCAAATCATTATTCACTAAGCAAACTCAAAACTAACTGGGAGTCGGAATCTATGAAATATCTGGGGGTCAATATCCCGAAACAACTCAACAAAATTATATCACTAAACTATGATCCACTGGTGACAAAAATAAAATCTGACCTAGCAAGATGGAATATGATACCATTCTTGGGTACTGCACAAAGAATTGAAGCAGTCAAAATGAATATACTTCCACGTCTTCTATACCTTTTCCAAACAATACCGGTAGAACCTCCCAAAAAAACATGGCAGGAGCTGGACAGAAGGATCTCAAGATTCATATGGCAGGGCAAGAGACCTAGAATCAGATATAGAACCCTACAGCTAAACAAAGACAAAGGTGGGCTCGCGCTGCCAAATATCAGGGACTACTTTAAAGCCGCACAAATTAAAACTTTAGTAGAGATATGTAACCCAGTCTACACTGCACAATGGAAGGAGATCGAATGCCAAATAACAAGTGACATCCCCCTACAGGCGATAATAGGGAACAATGTCTTACCTAAGCTTTTGAATAACACTAACCCGTGGATAGAGACCCCTCTAAAAATTTGGTTTAAGATAGTCAGAGAGAATCAAACTAAAGAGCCCTATCGACTTCTGCAATGGATCGCCTATGATCAGGACTTTACTCCTAATAAAACAGACACCAGATTTAAAAAGTGGAAGGAGAAAGGGCTGATAAAATATTACGATTTTTTTAAAGGGCAAATCTTAAGAAGTTTTGAAGATTTGAAAAAACAAGGCCTAATAAATCAAGACCTTTACAGGTTCTTCCAGCTTAGACACCACATAAACAATATACTTAAAAAGGAGGTTTTGGAAAGGGCCCAGTCAGGTGTTCTGAAGGTCTTCTTAATGGCATATAAAGGGATCCCAGGGATCAGATACATTTCTAAAATATACCAAGGTCTTCAAGACTTAAAAGGAGACAACACATCTTATATAAAAGAGAGATGGGAAAAAGAGGGGAATTTCACCTTACAACTGGAAATATGGGAAAAGCTAAATAAACAGCAATGGAAAAGTACCTCATCCCTGCAGTGGGGAGAATTTGGATGGAAAAACTTGGCAAGATTTTTCAGAACACCTGCACAAAACAAATTTACCCATAAGGGATTGAACTGTTGGCGCTTGTGTGGTGAAAAGACTGCAAATCATTTTCATGTGTTTTGGTCATGCCCAGTTATCCACCAATATTGGACCAAGGTACAGACAATATTGGGGAAAATATTCAAAATTACAGTTCCCTTTTCTTTTGTAACTTTGTATTTGGGTTTACTACCGGACTCACTGGAAAGACGAGGAGAAAAATACTTATTCAATGTTTTAATATTGGCAAGCAAAAAAGCTCTAACTAAAAAATGGATGTTGAAGGACTGTCCTACACCTGAAGATTGGACTAACGTGATCCAAGACATTTACTCGATGGAAAAGTTGACATTCGCACTGAGACAGGACATGGATGTGTTCATGAACTTTTGGCAACCCTGGACCGCATATGTGTCTTCCATTAGATCTAATCTTTGACAAATACCATTTCAATAATGGTTCCGCTCTTTGTTCCAACGCTACTCAGATGCTCTTTTATCTTTATTTACTTACTTTTTCTTTTTGTTTGTTTTTTACTGGTTTGTTTGTTTTTGTTTTTTTTTATTTGTTTTTTGTTTTTTTTTTCTCTTTAATTTCACTTTTTCTTTCACTTTAAAAAAAAAAAAAAGGGGTGTTGTAAGAATTAATCTTCCAATGTTGTCAAATATCAGAAAATAAGGGAACATGTGATGAAAATGTAAACACTGCATTGCTGTAACGACCTGTATACCCTTTACAAAAACTTAAATTTAAAAAAAAAAAAAAAAAGAAATTGTCATGGCGGCCTCTGGGCCGTCATTAGTGTCATTAGCCCCAGCTGCGCACAGACCAACAGGTGTGAATCAACGGCTGTTAAAAGCCAGTGTCGCTGACAGCCCGGGACGGAGTCGTCTGTCTTCCTCAACAGAGAATGAACCTGCACTCCACTCTCTGGTCTCGTCAAGAATATCTCTTGTCTCATCTGGAACTTTGTCTGTCTCATCAAGAACTTTGTCTGTCTCGTCAGGAACTTTGTCTGTCTCGTCTGGAACCTCGTTTGTCTCGTCTGGAACCTCGTTTGTCTCATCAAGAGCTTCACTTGCTGCATCCAGGAACTCTTCCCAGCGTCAAGCAAGTAAGCGCACCATTTGCTACTCAACGCCAAACCTTTACCCCTGTGCACAGGTGGACCACCTTGGTGGCGGACCTGCGTCCCCAGCTGACAGGGTAACGCCATCACGTCTTCGTAGCGGCTCGCTACCACCACGCCTACCGGTACGTCTTGCTCCTCAATTGCCAGAACTATTATTGTATCAATTACAGGAGTATTGGCCAACGTTATCGGTGGAATCACTGTCATCAGCATCAGCTGTGTCGTCATTGCCACTGTGTGTGGAGTCACTAACCTCGTCTTTGTCTGCATCATCATCTGTGTCACCGTCATCCCGGTCTGTGGAGTCACAGCCGGCGTCATCGTCAGGATCATCGTCATCCCGGTCTGTGGAGTCACAGCCGGTGTCATCGTCAGGGCTGTCATTGTCACAGCCACGGGGAGTAACCCCAGCACGGTCACGGACGCCTTCACCTCCACGCTGCCCGGCCGCTGGAACTCAGCAGAGCGAAGCCAGTGCTGCTCTCAAGTAAGCCTTGTTATCTGCAGCTCTTTGCTAGTGTGGAGCATTAGTAATTTGTCTCTGCTTATCTGTTCCAGGGTTGCCGGGTCTCCGTCCAGGTCGCTCAGCTCCAGTGACCAGAACGATATCCTCGCACTCACACTCGCATTACACTCACTCACAATTAAATAAAGATTATTGTCACTATCTGCTCGTGTCAGTGTCTGTCTCCTGGGTCCTGAAACATGTCAGAAATATGATTACTCCAAGCAAGAAAGTGATAAGAAAGCACACCCACATCGTGTCCGTCTTGGCACCAAACTGATGACATCGCCGGCGTCTTCGGCGGTGTTCCTCCTCAGCGACGTGATGCTGTTGTGAGTCTGAATAGTCCGTCATATCAGTGTCAGTGTAAGTGAGATGCATGCTGTATATCTCACCTGAGCAGCGTTCAGCATTTATCAATAGAAATATGATTACTCCAAGCAAGAAAGTGATAAGAAAGCACACCCACATCGTGTCCGTCTCGGCACCAAACTGATGACATTGCCGGCGTCTTCGGCGGTGTTCCTCCTCAGTGACGTGATGCTGTTGCGAGTCTGAATAGTCCGTCATATCAGTGTCAGTGTAAGTGAGATGCATGCTGTATATCTCACCTGAGCAGCGTTCAGCGTACAATCAGATTATTTGTGGCGGCTATCAGGTGCAACAATATGTGGCCTTGTGTCGTCACTCGGCGATTAAGTGATAACACTAGTCGCACCTCTTCTCTCCTTTACGTTAATAATCAGACAGCCTGCCAGCCTGCTTCTCTATTGCAAACACCGGTACTGGACATCAGAGGGTGCTGTCAGTGTCAGGCTGCGGTCCTCGCGGACCACAAATAAGACGCTATAGGCCACCG
Source organism: Pholidichthys leucotaenia (assembly GCA_020510985.1). Lineage (NCBI taxonomy): Eukaryota > Metazoa > Chordata > Actinopteri > Cichliformes > Pholidichthyidae > Pholidichthys > Pholidichthys leucotaenia. Next base: position 43,153,043 of record CM035850.1, read on the forward strand.
ATGAGTTTGCATAATTTATTAAAGGAAGACAAATGACAAAATAATGAGCCGCATGGGGAAAAACACAACTATGACTGTGACTAAGACTATGGACAGAGGGAAACAGACTCAGAAGGAATACACTTAATGTGAGACGAACGAGATATGAATCTTAGAAGGAGGTTTGATGAGAGGATGTTCGACGAGGTTGCAGCCCGGAGTAACCTGAGCTGCTCCCTTAAATAGGGCTTCACAGAATACTCAGCTAATGAGAATGTCATCAGCTGATTGATTACCAGCCATCCCTGCGGAGCGCAGCTCTGACAGCCGGAAGCCCCGCCGAGACGCTGTCACAATAAGAGCCTGAAGGCCCTGTGGTAAACCAGAGCAGAGAACGGAGAACTACCGGACAACCCAAGTGCAGACAGAGTCAGCACTCGGACCATGACAGTAACCCCCATTCGCAAGGCGAATTCCAGGCATCATGTAACATTGAAGCCCCCCCCACCACCCAGAGGGTCAACAGGACCACCCCAGGGAGGGAGGCGGGTGAAAGGCCAGGCAGGCAAGAATCAAAGCTCAAAATCAAGGACAAAAAACACTCCAACAACCAGAATATGGCAACCAGTACAGAAGAAAAACACGCACATACACTGTACACAGGAGAAAAAAAAAACCCATGAGGAGAAGATCAGAGGAAAAAATACTCAACATGACCACAAGCAGAACCTCAGAGAAAACAGGAACTCAAATACAGGCAAAAAATTGCAGCATGTCCCATAATACTAGGGGGAAAGAAAAAAAAAAACTCAAGCCACAGAGCAACGATACATACAGTTCAGCGTATAACTACCACCCGAGAGAGGAGGAAAAGAAAAAAAGAACACGCTACCGGGCGGTGACATACAACAGTTCAATAAGGTTAAATAAACGGCACAGGCAACACAGAAAACAACCCTCAGACTATAGAGGAGAGGGAAAAAATAACACATGCTAAAGAGCGGCGATAAATACAGTTCAATATAGTCCAAGACCCCAAACACAAAAGCATCCCTAATCATACAGAGGGGGGGGGGGGGGAGGGATGATGACAGGCAGAGCGCAATGGAGTAAAAAAAACCACAAGTTCAGGTGGTCTGCCTGCGTCTAGCATCCAGATCGCTAACAGGGGAAAAAGGATCAGCTCGGGTGGCCTACCCCGGTCCCAGGCCCGGAAAAACAGTACTCCTGGCGGCCAGACTAGACGCCTGAATCGAAAGACCAATCTGTCGGGCGGCCGACCCAGAACGCCAAACGGGCAAAGCAATGTCCCAGCCGGCCGACCCACGTCATTCCGCCACCAGAACCGCAGGAGAGCACTCGGCGACAGCCTCCCTATGGAGAGGGATTGCGAGGGAGAACCGAGCCAAAAACGGGAAGTCCCAGTGGCCCCCGATGGACGGAAACAAGGAACGGGGAAAAAAACGAGGGACCAGTCCAGCTATGATCAGCAGAGGATCTGCAGCTCCACCTCCGAACTTCACCAGAATAGGCACTGTCCTCCTGTCAGATCCCAAGTGAGCCCGAGCTGCACCCACGATGGACCCCGACTGAGTCGGAACAGCACCAGGGATGGCCTCCAACCCCGAGCGTGGAACCTCCAGAACAGAGACCAGGACCGACTCATCACCGGCAACCCTGGGAGAAGGCTCAGGAGAGGGAAAAGGACCGGAATCAGGATCACCGGCAGCGACAGAACCGAGACAGGCTCGGATGCAGCGGACGGCTGCACCCGGCTTGTCTCCCCGAGAGACAGGCAAAAATGCTCCAGAGTAGAAAGGAGGAAGACAAAGTAGAGCACTTGCCTGATCTCGAGTTCTGTCACCGTCCAGGACTTCGGCGATCCGGGTTCAGGACGTAGGAGGACCTCCTTTGGCTCCCACTCGGCTACAGCGGGCTCCGCAGCTGGCATGATGGTCTCCACAGCCTGAGGACCCTCCAACGCTGACGTCCACGCTGACGACCCGCACGGCATGGTGGCAGGAGATCCTCGACCTGCTGGGTCGAACCGCTCCTCCATGGAGACCCGGGGACGCTTCGTCGTTGGCACAGGCTCCAATTTGCAGTCTGCCCTCCTCCTCTGCCCGTGACGTGGTTGCGGGGCTGGATCCAAACTCTCCAGGGCCGCAGGCGCCTTCCTCGTCCGGCGGTGTAGTCCTGACCTCGGGGAACGCTCAGGGCAAGGAGACACAGAAGCAGCAGGTTCACTATTAATTACTGCAGCAGGCGGAGGGAGCTCGGGTGACTGTAAACCCTGAGCTCCACCCCCAGGGATCAGGCAAGGCAATTCACCCAGTGAGGGAAAAGAATGAAAGTGCACTTGCCTGCTTCGCTGAGGGCTGATGGGACCCGCTGCAGTGGACTTGGTTCCTCCCTTCCCCCGCTGGACGGTGACAGAGGGCCTCCCGGGAAGACGAGGAGGAGCCGCTTGCAATGGATCAATGACGGTCCTCGCCAAAGTAGGACTCGTGGCACTCACAGCAGCCAGGGAAAGCGTTGAGGAGGAGGGGGTGACAGCCGAGGCGATCCGGGCCCGAGGAGCTGGCGGGACAGCAGGAACAGATGACCCGGAGGGGGAGGCTGCGGGGTTTCCCTCTTGACGTGACGCAGGAGAAACAGCTGACTGGAAGGCAGAGTTCCTTTGACGACCCGGAACTGGATCCGGACGGGGTTCTCAGAGAGGCTTACCGGTGGCTGTGTGATGACGTTTACCAGCAGAGGGCGAGGTGAAGCCAGGGAAACGCTGCACCTGGGCTGGACGGGCGACAGGAGCTGACTCCCGAGGCGAGGAATGGAGTTGCCCCACCATCGGCCTCCCGCTGGGATTTCCCTCCAGTCCACGGATCTCCCTCCTCATCGGGGATGCCGTTCTCGGGGAAGGAGGTGAGGGTTCCTTGGCTGCGCTCACGAGTGCTCTCTCTATTCATACACGTTGTGACACTATCCACTCCACTCGCTCTTTTCCCTCCGGAAAGGAGGTGAGATAATATTTTAATAAAGTCCTCTGAGCAAGACCCAGGGGCTCGTATGCTGTGTAGGTGGGTATGAGGAGACAGGCTTCTGCCAGGTAGCCACCATGCGGCGCAGTGGTTAGCACTGTGGCAGCACAGTTTTACCCTCAGCCGGGGGATCGCGGGGATCATGAGATTGTGCTATGAGATGACTGTTGTTGTGAAATGGCGCTATATAAATAAAGTTGAATTGAATTGAATTGAATTGAATTGAATTGTGGGTTCGATCCCTGCCCCCGGCCAACAGTGATCTGTGTGGAGTTTGCATGTTCTCCCCGTGTTTGCGTGGGTTTACTCCGGGATTTCTCCGGTTTCCTCCCACATGCCAAAAACATGGAGGTTAGGGATAAGGGGCGCTTGCGCACGCAGCGACCGGCAGCTGGTGGCTTGTCACCAGACTGCAAAACAAATCTACCTACGGGTACAAAATAAGTAATAAAAAAAAAAAAATCTACCTCCTGGAGCCACTCGGGACAATATCCACGCTCGAGAGCAGACATACTGAGCGAAACGAGCTCCCCGGAGAAGGGAAAAAACTCAAGTCCAAAGCAAACTCATGGTGACCGGCGTCTCAGTCTGGCTGCGACCTACTGTCAGGCTGCGGTCCTCGCGGACCGCAAATAAGTCGCTATAGGCCACCGATGAGTTTGCATAATTTATTAAAGGAAGACAAATGACAAAATAATGAGCCGCGTGGGGAAAAACACAACTATGACTGTGACTAAGACTATGGACATAGGGAAACAGACTCAGAAGGAATACACTTACTGTGAGACAAACAAGATATGAATGGAGGTTTGACAAGAGGATGTTTGACGAGGTTGCAGCCCGGAGTAACCTGAGCTGCTGCCTTAAATAGGGCTTCACAGAATAATCAGCTGATGAGAATGTCATCAGTTGATTGATTACCAGCCATCCCTGCGGAGCGCAGCTCTGACAGCCGGAAGCCCCGCCGAGACGCTGTCACAATAAGAGCCCGAAGGCCCTGTGGTAAACCAGAACAGAGAACGGAGAACTACCGGACAACCCGAGTGCGGACAGAGTCAGCACTCGGACCATGACAGTCAGCTGACGTTTGCATAGACAAACAGACAGCCACTGTCTTTGTCGAGGAATTTGAAACCCAGAGGATCCAGCTGAAGAGGCTGCCAAAGATGAACAGGGAGTTGGCTTTCGAGTTAATGGGGGAAGGGGGAAATAATGAAGCTGGTAGTGATCTTGGCTAACTACTTGGACATCTGCTTGGACATCCGCAGCATTAGCATGTGCGTTACCCTTAGACACAGGGTCAGAAGATGAAGTGTGGGTTGTGCATTTGCACACCGCCACAGATAAAGGAAGGAGAATAGCTTTCAGCAGACGTGACATATGTATAGAATTCTTACCGGTGAGCTTGCAGAGGTAAGGAAGTGATGTTCACGCCAAAGGGCACCAAAATCATGCACGACTTCAAAAGCGTAATGAGAATCAGTGTAAATAGTGACCGATTGCCCTGTAGCATAAGTGCATGCCTCTGCCAAGGCAGCCAGTTATGCAGAAAGATGAGATGGCAAGGAGCCAGAGAGCAATGTATAGTGGTCATCACATACTGCCCAACTCACTTTGTTGCGGCCTACAGAGAGGTCAACAGAGGCAGAGCCGTCAACGTACAGGACAAGGCCTGGGTTGGGAAGTGGAGTGTCAGACAGGTCAGTCACGGTCACAGTCTGTGTCATCGTCACAAGAAGGTGGGGGAAGATTGGTGGATGGGTTAATTGACTGTGCACAGCATTTGACAGTAAGGTTTGGTGATTCAAGGAGGGTAGAATGATACCTAAGCCACCTTGGCCAGCATCGGCGGCCGTTTAGTGGCGAGAGTAGAGAACATCAAGTTCCTCGGAGTGCAGATCTCGCAGGACCTGACCTGGAGCAAGAATTCCTTGGAGATCAGGAAGCGGGCTCAGCAGAGACTGCACTTCTTGAGGAAACTCAAACAGGCCTCTCTCCCCATCTGCATCCTCAGGACCTTCTACAGAGGTGTGGTGGAGAGTGTTCTGACGTACTGCATTGCTACATGGTACTCCAGTTGCAGTATGTCAGACAAAAAAGCCCTGCAGAGGATAGTCAAGGGGGCTGAGAGGGTAATTGGAGTCTCCCTCCCCTCTGTCCAAGAACTTTTTCAGAACCGTTGTAGGAGCAAGGCACTGAACATTGTCAAGGACCGTTCTCACCCTCTGCATAAACACTTTGAACTTCTTCCATCTGGTAAACGATTCCGGAGCATCAGAGGCAGAACCACCAGACTGATTAACAGCTTCCTTCCACAAGCTGTCAGGATGCTGAACAGTTGACCCGGAATCTCTCATACACACTACTGCACCTACGGACATTTTGTATATTATTTGTATATTATAGTTAGTTAGGTTTTTTGTTTGTTTGTTTGTTTTTTTTGTTTTTTTCTCCCCAAGTATGTCTCAGGGATGTGTGAATGGATGGGGGGGTGGGGGGTGGGGGGTGGAGCTATGTGGGAGTGTGTCTTAAATCATGCTGCTTCTATTTATATGGATGCCGAGAGAAACGCAATTTCATCTTGCCTGCACTACAGTTGTATGTACAGCAATATGACAATAAAGTTTGATTTGATTTGATTTGTGTGGGAGAGGTGTGACAACTTCTGCTCATTCAGAAGCAGTGCAACTGCATGAGGAGCATACAGACTGAGGGGAGAATACAGAACAATGTTGCGGGATGCCACTACCGCACGCCCTGCCGCAGCCACAGCCCGGAGACAGAGAGTGAGCCCTGCTGCAACAGCATCCAATTTGCAGGAGTAATATGCAACTGGGCAAAGTCTGTCATCGTGGGGCTGCAGGAAAACGGAGGTCAGGCATCCAGACTTTTCATCAACATACTGAACAAAGGGTTTAGATGAATCGGGAAGTGAAAGAGTTGGAGGAGCCAAGAGAGCTTTTTTCATGTTGTCAGAGGAGTTATTAGCAGTGGGTGTCCACTCAAGAGGGAAGTGTGAGGGACCCTTTGATGGAATGATATCACGCATTGGGCTCGCAATGCATGAAAAATCAGGAATGAAGGAATGGCAATAGGATGCCATGCCAAGGAAGGAAAGAAGTTCCTTCTTGGTTTTAGGCTTGTCCATGTGACAGATTGCTTGTGCACACTTTGGAGAAAGAGATTTGGCTTGATTAGAGATTTGATGGCCCAAAAACGTGACCATTGGTTTGCAAAATTGCAATTTGGACTTTGAAGCCTTGTGGCCTTCTGCAGCAAGGTGACACAAAAGCTTCAAAGAATCTGCTTGGCATTGTGCCTCATTTGGCGCGCACAGCAAAAGGTCATTGACATATTGAATCAGGACGGAGCCCTCTGACAGTTGAAGAGAGCTCAAAGAGCTCTTAAGAGCCGTGTTATAGATGGTTGGACTTTCACAGTAGCCCTGGGCCAATCTGGTGAACGTGTAAAGAGCCCCATTGAATTGGAATGTGAACCAAAACTGTGAGTCTTCGTGGATGGGGACGCTGAATAACGCGTTTTGACAAATCCACCACTGTAAAGCAGGTTGAATTTGGAGGAATTTGAGTCAAAATAGTGTGGGGGTTGGGGACCACAGGAGCACGCTGGATGATGGCAGCGTTGACAGCCTGAAGGTCCTGAACAAATCGCCATTCAGCAGGTTGGCCCTTATCTCTGATTTTTTTTTTTTTTTTACGGGAAAGATTGGCATACATGCTCGCAGGAAAGTGAAACCACATACTTTGCACAATACATCTGCAGAGAAGGGGAAAATGAAACTGTACTGATGCCCACATGGTGCAGTGATGCAGATGAAACCCAGTCATCAGCGCGATGAGCGGCAAGGGCCAGTGCACCCATATCGCTTCATGCTGAGGAGGGGGCTTTGGTGAGTGAAACATGTGGGTAGCTGTGTGGAACTGAAAACACTGCAGACATGCAGGGCGTAAGTGCAATTAGCAAGAAGCTAAAATCTGCTGCCCACACAATGTGTGTCGTTTGCAATGGGGCAGATTTAACTTGTAACCATTGTTTCTCATATTCTGTGTCAGGGCCCTGTGAAAGATGTGTTGTACAATGTGTTCTGTGTGGTGGCATGAAAACTGTAGCTTGTGGCGAGAGCTTCTTTCCCATTTCAACCAAATGAAAGCTCTGCCCTTCATCTGTCAGTGCCCACTCATAGATGTACAGCAGAGATGGAATTTTGGCAAAGGTCGAGCTGGGAGTTTCAATTTGAGTTCCTTGTGGTGTGCAGGAGAGTGAGAGTGACAAACTGCACATCAAATCTCTGCCTAACAAGCTGAAAGGGCACTGAGGTGAAAACAAGAAATTGTGAGTGAATGTGTTTTTATCCACTGTACATGACAATAGTTCTGTGAAAAACTCATGTGTGAAACCTCCACTCGCCACCTGTGATGTGAGTGAATGAGAGGTGAGAGGAGGTATGATGCAAGTGTCAATGCTGTGTACTTAGTATGAGATGTATGTGTGGCTGCAGCGTGATTTTTTATTGGCAAGCACATGTGCGGTGTCTGCTGGGGGTGAGGGCAAAGAGAGAGAGCATTGTCCAGTCTTATCCACCTGGCATCACTGCTGAGGCTGTTGGGGTTGAGGCTGAGGTGGTGGGGGCTGGGGGAAAAGGTGTGGTGGCTGGCCAGGGTTTTGTTGGGCCAGGATGCACGGTTGCCTTGCTGGAAGGCACCTCTGCCCCTCCCCCTTCCATGGGGTCCAGATCGTGGTCTTACTGGGCATACTGTAGCCCAGTGTTCAGCTTGCTTGCAGTAACTGCAGGTTGACAGCTGTGGGCACTGTGTCATCCAGTGTCCTTCTTGGCCACAGTAGCAACACTGGTTAGGGCCAGCAGAGGAGTCTGGGTGTGGCTGCGTTGGAGTGGGGGCCCACGGCGCCGTTGTGAGCAGGGCCTTTTCCAGGTTGTCCTCCTTGCTTTTGTCTTCTTCTTTGTGGTTTATTCATGTTTACGGTGGTTATGGCTGGCATGGTGGAGGACAGTCTCACAATTTTCCTCCTCCCAGCCGATGCAGGTCATCGTTTTGTCTGCTGCAAGGTGAGGATGCAGTCCTGCCATACGGCCCCGTATCCTTCATGTTGTCGTTTGGGGCAGATGGGGGAGGAATGCCCGCAGCACCATTAAAGACCTTGCGCAGCCTGTGGAAGTAGTCTCCTGGTGCTTCGTCGTCCTTCTGCTTGCACTGAGCCACCTTGGAGAGGTCTGAGGTCTTACAGCATTGATCCTCAATTAGCCGCACAGGTGCCTTTATCACGTCTTTGTATTCGTGATTGTTGGTATCATCCTCCCAGACATAGTTGTCAGGGCACACAGCCGCAACAAAGGCTGGCATCAGCTTGGCTATATTGTGGGTGTGCACTTCTGAGCCGTGATTCTTCGCAACTCAGAAAAGGTGGGGCGGTAGGTCTCACAGAATGCCCACAATTGTTCATAGAAGTACGCAGGGTCATTCTCCAGCTGTGGCAGTGTAGCCACGAACTTGGGAATGTCTTCTGGAGCCCATGGGCGAAACACAAAGTGTGGACTTCCGTCCCCTGCCACCTTCACCATAGGCATGTTGGCATCCGGAGGCTGATCATGTTCTTGCTTTGGTATTCGGTCACGCAAAAGTGGAGGTTATGTGCGCGTGACTGCTTTGTGCTGATATGGGGGTTTCTGGTCAGTCAGCGGTTGGGCAGCAGCCCCTCCTCCTACCACTCCTTGCTGCTCCTCGTCCACCCCTTCCTGCAGTGCTGGTGTCCTCTTGGGCATTTTGATGTGCTGGCCCCCCTTCTAAAACTGTCATCTTCTGGTGTGAGAGCATATGAGCCAGGTAGTGCTGGGTATAATGCCGTAGTGGAAGGATTAGTAGGGCGGGGTTTGAGGTGGCACGGGATCCCCAGCAGAGTGTAAAAGTATACCACCAGGACAATATCAGTCACTACGGAGGGTAACAATATGTATGGGTACATATTCATACTATATAGGATAACTAAATAGACGGTTATGCTGTTTATTCCATCTAGCCACAATGCTCCGCACTGTGTGTATACATTTATATATTTATGTGTACATATGTATATTCACTGTTCTTATATTCTTATCTTCTAAATTATTACTCTGAGTGCTCCTATTCTGTGCTGTTGCAATCCTGGAATTTCCCCATTGTGGGACTAATAAAGGCTTATCTTTTCTTATCTTAAAAATTGTTTTTGTGTAATTTGTGTATTTTCTCTTCCGTTCATTCTCCTTTCTATTCTGCTCCTGTTTCTCTCTCTCTCTCTCGCTTCGGTGAGCCACATGGTGACCACACCCTTTTCCAACTGTAACTGCGTCAGCTTTTCTCTGTCCTTCTTACTCTGCTTTTCTCTTGTTTGTACCTCCTGAATTCCAACATTTATTTTATCCCTCAGAGTAGTAATAATTTCTACAGAAAGTGACCCCCCCCCCCCAGGGAATCCATCCCCACAGATCCATTTTTGCAGAAATTCAACACTTCCAGGACCGTATTTATCAGTCATATATTTCACCTTTGGTCCACTCACACCGGAGAGGCACCGTTTGGGTTTTGATCCACAAGACCCCATTATTGGCCAATACAACCGTCAACTGTCATGAAACGTCTTAAGTGCCCAGTATGACACGTTCTATTATTGACCACTGGTTACCGCCAGTGCGTCTCACTGTGTCTCAGACTATATCCCCAAACCTGTTTATAACAGGTACTGTATACTGTCTGTAGTGGGACTCTAACCCACTATATGTACACAGATATTGGTCTAATTAGGTGGAATGTATGACTGATCACTCTTACAATTTTTTTTTTTTAAAGAAAAATGTAATAAAATATTACTTACTCAAATTCTTTTCTTTTGGAGACTTCCAAGACGGTTCTTTGGAATAATGTGTCACGATTCCATCAAGTGACGCGCTCACGTCGCCTAAAAAGGTGGAAAGAGCCGAACTCCGTTCGGGTGATCAATCCACGTCAGCCGCTGGAAATCGGTGATCAATTATCCCACTTCTGACACCACTGATGTAACCGAATTTTATCTAAATACTTTAAAAGGTCCTGGAGTAAAATAATCATCTGGATCTGTGAGGTGAATCTTCCTTTATTGCTGCAGCAAACAGGAGGGATGAGACCAGAATACAGCTCTGCTCTCCCGAGGGAGAGAAGAACACACACTTTTATAGCTCTACAGTGAAGCTTCTGGAAAGAGATAAGACACGGCTGTACAGCTCAGAGACATTGCAAGATACAAGCAAAGGGCTTCAAGGCCAGTTCTCCCAGGAGAGGGGTGAAAGGGGAGGAGGAAGTGAGAGCATGAATACCTTAGCTGGTCACTGTGACATAAAACTTCATCTTGGGACACAAAGTATAACAAACTCATCAAACAGCTTGTTAATATAGCATATCAAAACAGTTCATATATGGATAAAAGTTAGTCATATGTTGCAACACACACACACACACACACCATATAAAGGGACATTCTTGTAACACATGTAATCCCTAGTTACTGAACAGATTAAATGCATAATACATTGGTTAATTAATGTATAGACAGTAGGTTATAGACAATAAATTTTTTCCACTACAACACTTGCTAGGACATCCATGGCCGGAAACCGTGGATAAATAACTCCAAAATCCCGATTCAGCTGAAGAGTTCCCGGTCCTCCTGTCTCCCGGTGAGTGTTTCATGTTCAAACTAGAAAAGCACTCATAGAGCGCATACCTCCGCCAAGGCTCCTTCCGTTTGTCATGGATCACCTCCAAAATGTAGTGGGTTTGTGTGTAGGCCTATAGCCACTTGTGGTGAAAATGGCATCAAAGTCTGTCCATCAGTTTTGGAGTATTGTTGCTAACACACTGTGAGAAGATAAGAGCCTTGGCTGAGGTATACATTCTCAGATCATCACCAAAATATAATGGGTTCCTCTCTAGCCCAAGAACCACCTCTGGTGAAAATTTCATCCAAATCCATCTAGTAGTTTTTGTGTAATCCTGCTGCACAAATACAAACAAAGGCCTTGGTTTAGGTATGCACTCTCAGATCATCACCAAAATCTAATCATCTGTTCCCCGTGCCATTACACACCTTTCCTGAAAATTTCATCAAAATCCGTTCATAACTTTTTGGGTTACAGTATGTTGGTAACAGACAGACAGACAGACAGACAGACAGACAGACAGACAGACAGACAGACAGACCCCGGTAAAAACATTACCTCCTTGGCGGAGGTAACTAGTTTAATCTGCAATGGTGATACTTTTTTACTCCGGTCACAACAGAATCTCAAAGTTAGCAGCTAGCTAGTTAGCTGCTAGCTAGCGGGCACGACCACGCAAATCTGCACATACTTGCGTCTTCCCATTCACTTTGTATGGATTTGCGCCACCCATTCGCATTTGGTGTCAACACACCTTAAGACATTTCTAAAGCTTTGGGTCTCCAGCAAACCACGGTGAGAGCCATTATCCACAAATGGCGAAAACAACAGTGGTGAACCTTCCCAGGAGTGGCAGGCCGACCAAAATTACCCCAAGAGCACAGTGACAACTCATCCAAGAGGTCACAAAAGACCCCACAACAACATCCAAAGAACTGCAGGCCTCACTTGCCTCAGATAAGGTCAGTGTTCATGACTCCACCATAAGAAAGAGACTGGGCAAAAATGGCCTGCATGGCAGAGTTCCAAGACGAAAACCACTGTTGAGCAAAAAGAACATGAGGGCTCGTTTCAGTTTTGCCAGAAAACATCTTGATGTTCCCCAAGACTTTGGGGAAAATACTCTGTGGACTGACGAGACAAAAGTTGAACTTTTTGGAAGGTGTGTGTCCCATTACATCCGACGGAAAAGTAACACAGCATTTCAGAAAAGGAACATCATACAAACAGTAAACTATGTTGGTGGTAGTGTGATGGTCTGGGGCTGTTTTGCTGCTTCAGCACCTGGAAGACTTGCTGTGGTAAATGGAACCATGAATTCTGCTGTCTACCAAAAAATCCTGAAGGAGAATGTCCGGCCATCTGTTTGTGACCTTAAACTGAAGCACACTTGGGTTCTGAAGCAGGACAATGATCCAAAACACACCAGCAAGACCACCTCTGAATTGCTTAAGTAAAACAAAATGAAGACTTTGGAGTGGCCTAGTCAAAGTCCTGACCTGAATCCAATTGAGATGCTGTGGCATGACCTTAAAAAGGCGGTTCATGCTTGAAAACCCTCCAATGTGGCTGAGTTACAACAACTCTGCAAAGATGAGTGGGCCAAAATTCCTCTACAGCACTGTAAAAGACTCATTACCAGTTATCACAAATGCTTGATTGCAGTTGTTGCTGCTAAGGGTGGCCCAACCAGTTATTAGGTTTAGGGGGCAATCACTTTTTCACACAGGGCCATGTAGGTTTGGATTTTTTTCCCCCTTAATAATAAACACCTTCGTTTAAAAACTGCATTTTGTGTTTACTTGTGTTATGTTTGTCTAATATTTAAATTTGTTTGATGGTCTGAAACATTTGAGTGTGACAAACATACAAAAAAAAATGAGAAATCAGGAAGGGGGCACTTTTTCTCACCACTGTAAGTAAAACACAAGTATAATGTGAATACAACATAAATGCAATGCAAGTATGACATACAGTCAATATGTAATTAAGTACATCATAAGTATATATGTAAGTATAAGTATATATATACATAAGTATATATATTCTTTTCTCTTCCAGCGCCACACGAGTCGGCCGCCCTTTGCAACAGCGGCTCGATTCCGAGTCTTTTTTTTCCCTCCCTCTCTCTTTTTGATCCGTTTTTTTTTCACTCCACTTATATCACGGACACACAGATCGTCCCAAATGTTTCCTGAGCCGGTGGACGGAGCCACTGTTTATAGCAGGAGACGATACAGCAGGGAAGAGCTGCTAGCATTCAACCGCCACCCGGTGCTATTGGAAAAACTCGACATACCGAGAGAACTGAGGCGAAAACGCCGCGGCTGCCGGGCTGGAGTAAGGCGGAGGACAAAAAATATAAGGTACAGACCCTCGCTTCCGCATGTCCTCATTGTCATGGGAAATGTACGGTCGTTACTGGGAAAGGTAGATGAGCTAGCGGCTATCTGCCGTTACGATAGCACATACCGGGAGTGCTCTCTCCTTTTGTTTTCTGAGACGTGGCTAACTGAACTAGCAGCAAATGCTAACATTGAGCTGGAGGGTTTCCACATGATACGGGCAGACCGAACACCAGACAGTGGCAAAGCAAGGGGCGGTGGAGTGATAATGTATGTTAACAACAACTGGTGCAGACCGGGACATATCACTGTTAAACAACGACACTGCAGCAAAGACATTGAGTTGCTAGCTGTTAGCATGCGGCCTACATATCTCCAGAGAGAACACTCACACGTGATCTGCATTGCTGTTTATGCAAATCCGACGGCGAACGCTGGGACAGCGCGTGACGTCATCCACTCAGTAACCAGCAGGCTGCAGACAGAACACCCAGATGCTCTTCTCCTCATCTCAGGCGATTTCAACCATGTTTCACTATCTCCCATTCTACCCACGTTTACCCAGTATGTCACATGCCACACTAGAGACAATAAAACACTGGACTTATTCTACGCAAACACTAAGGAGGCGTACACCTCATGACAACTCCCCCCACTCGGGAGATCGGATCACAACTTGGTTCATCTCCGGCCGGTGTACAAACCCCTAGTGCACAGACAACCTCCGGCCATGCGCACAGTGAAGTTATGGTCTGAGGAGGCAATGGACACTCTAAAGGGCTGTTTTGAAGCCACCGCCTGGAAGCAGCTCTGCGATCCACATGGTGAGGACATTGATGGCCTCACTCACACCTTCACTGGCTACCTCAGCTTCTGTGTGGACAAATCCGTTCCCACCAAGACCATACGGTGTTGCTCAAACAACAAACCCTGGATCAACCCTGAGATAAAAACACTTCTGAGAGAGAAGAAGAGGATCTTCAGGTCGGGGAATAGGGAGATGCTGAAGTCCGTACAGAGGGAGCTGAGGAGAAAGATCAGAGAAGGCAAGGACAGCTTCAGGAAGAAGATGGAGGACAAGCTGCAACAGAGCGACATCAGCGGGGTCTGGAAAAACCTCAAAACCATCTCTGGGCTCCAGAATACCTCCCCCCAGGCCACGGGGGGCAGGGAGTGGGCGAACAATCTGAATCTGTTTTTCAATAGGTTTGACCAACCGCCCTCCCCCCTGACTGCACAACAACCACTGCTGCCTCTAAAGACATCAAGTCCTGCTGCCCACTCCCCACTCCACCAACACCCCCCCACTCCCAACACACAGCCCCCCATCCTGACCCTGACCAGGACCCAGGTGAGGACGGAGCTGAGGAAGATCAAGGCGAGGAAGGCGTCGGGACCGGACGGCATCAGCGCAAAGCTCCTCAAGTCCTGTTGTAATATAAATGTATTTTTAATGTGTGCCCTGATTTGTTTCTCAGTTGTTTTTAATATGTTTTAACAATCCAGTTCTGTTCCCATGAATCCAGTTCTCTTTATCTTAAGGCACACCATGACCTGGACAGTATGACCTGTTCTTAGACACAGCAAGTTTTCCTTAGCACAGCAAGTCTCTCACTCCTTAAATCACTGTTGCATGCTTATGAAACAAAGGCTTGGCCTTTATTCCTTCTCACATATGTGTGTATTGGGAGAAATGTAGCAGGTGTTCCTGTATGTTTTGGGAACCAGGCAGAGTTGAATTGCCTGGGAGCAGAAAACTGGCCCTTCCTGCTCCCCACGCAATTCTATGATGAGGGGGGGGCTTGCTCGGAGCAGAGATGGCCACTCTGTTCTGTACCTAGCCTTCCTTTAAAAACAGGGGTTTTCCCTCAATACGTTGAGTCTGCCGTGAGTTTTCTTGCGCAAAAACGTCCGGCTGAGAAATCACGCTCTTCCTGGCCGTGGGCTCCCGGTCACCTGTATCAAACGGTAAGAGCTTGTGAAATGACATGAAATGCATTGATCCTTGTGTGTGAAGGAAATGTGTGACATGCAATGATTTCTCTTTTGTGTATGGAGATATGGTCTGTGGGGAATAAAGAGATACAGTTTTATTCTAGCAGCCGTGTCTCAGTGTGAATACTTTGTCTCAGTGTACATTCTTTTCTATGTGCCGACTTCTCACGAACCTGTCTAAATATTTTCATAAAACATTTTGGCGTCACGAACAGGATTCGAAGAAAATAACAGAGGTTAAAGAGGAGCTGTGCATAGGAAAGTCATGTTTAAGAAAAAAATTAAACAGAGTGTAGCTGGGGGCTCTCCCAGCTGTTGTGCTGGTGATTGTGTTGGTAATTGTGCCGTTATCCCAGGCTGGGATGGCTTATGGAAGCAGGTTGGTGTGTGTTTAGCTGATGGAGGTGGCAGATTAGCGCCATGGGCAGATTTGGTAGGGGACAGGTCCCCTTCGGTGATGTCTGCGTGTCTACGGGGTATTGAAGTTGCTCCAAAAGCTCCGCTGAGCGGAATTCAGCAGCAGGTGCGGTGTTGTGTGAGTAGCCGTTCTTTCTCTCCCATCGGCAAGGGGAGAGGCGAGCAGCGCTACATGTAAAAAAATAAACCTCCTTTTCCTCTCTCTCTCTCTCTCTCTCTCTCTCTCTCTCTCTCTCTCTGTGTTCCTCGCTCTCCCAAAGGGGGCGGGTGAGGGATAATTCTCTCTCTCTCTCTCTCTCTCTCTCTCTCTCTCTCTCTGTTCCTCGCTCTCCCAAAGGGGGCGGGCGCGGGAAGTTCTCTCTCCCTCCCTCTCTCCTTTTGCCTGAGGGGCGGGGGAGAGGCAAAGTTTGGCCTTTAGAAAAAAACAGAAGGTGAATTTTCTTTGCTGGCAAGTGAAGAATGCAAGAGGCGGGGCTGCCTGCCTCACAAGACTTGGGAGATGCTGAGTTGCATAAAGGAAATATAAAAACAATAGGAATCAACAGTGAACAAAGAGGACAGTTTGATCCAGTTTTTAATGGATTTGGAACAAAGCAGAAGCTCTCCCAGAGGGTGAAATTTCTGGGAATCTGCTGGAATAAGGGAGAAAGGGAAATCACAGATAAAGCCCGAGAAAAGATAATGACTTTTGCCACTCCGCACACCAAAAAGGATGTGCAGCGGTTTGTTGGGCTGTTTGGATATTGGAGGAGTCACATTCCTCATTTGGGGCAAATTTTGCAGCCTTTATATTAAGTGACAAGGAAAAAAGAGCAGTTTGAGTGGACAGAAAAACAGCAAGTGGCTTTTGACATGGCCAAAGAGGCCATACAGCAAGCTCTATCATTAGGAAAACTGCAATCTGGTCCAGTTGAGTTGCAGGTGTCAGCTCGGAATAATTATGCAAATTGGAGCTTATGGCAAAAACAAGGCAAACAACGGAAACCTTTGGGTTTCTGGTCAAGGAAGCTGCCGAGTGCAGGAATTTGTTACACGCCTTTTGAAAAACAACTATTGGCGTGTTATTGGAGTTTGGTGGAGACAGAGGCATTAACTGCAGGGCATGAGGTGATCATGAGGCCATTGATACCTATTCTGACGTGGGTAATGAGTAACCCCACCACACATCGGATAGGTACCGCCCAGGAGAGTAGCATCATTAAGTGGAAATGGTACGTGTCTGAAAGAGTGAAATCTGGACAAAAAGGAGTTTCGGTCTTGCATGAACAAGTTGCTGATGTCCCAGAGGCAGATGAGTCTTGTTTTGAAGTTGAGCAGCTGCAGGAATCTCCTGTGTTAACAGGGCCCCGCTATGACGAACTCACAGACGAGCAAAAGAGTAGGGCGTGGTTTGTAGATGGCTCTTCTCAGTGGGTAGCGGGAAAACGAAGGTGGAAAGCCAGGGCTTTCAACCCTCATCTGGGACAAATTTTGGAAGAAATGGGTGAGGGAAAAAGCAGCCAATGGGCCGAGTTGAAGGCTGTGCACATGGTGATACAACATGTGGGTGTGTCAGGAGCATATATTTACTCTGACTCCTGGTCAGTGGTTAATGGGTTAACCACATGGATGCCTACATGGCAGTCCAATCAGTGGCGGATTCAAAAGAAAGAGGTGTGGGGTAAAGAGTTGTGGGAGGAAATCTGGCAAAAGGTTCAAGGGGTCACTATCCATGTCACCCATGTCGATGCCCATACCCAAAATATGGACTCAGAAGCCCTCCACAATAGCTATATTGATGGGGTGGTTAGAGCAATGTCAGTGGAGAGGCAATCCACTGCGGATTTGGCCCGGTGGGCCCATGAAAAGAGTGGACATTGGGGAATTCAAGCTACCACCCAATGGGCCAGGGATAGAGGCATTGATTTAAAAACTGATGATGTAAAGACAGCCATTGAACAGTGTGAGGCCTGTCAGCATCACAGAAGAGGTGTCCCACAACACCTCACTGGACATATACAAAGGGGAAAGAGCCCAGGACAAATCTGGCAAATGGATTTTATTGGTCCTCTTCCAGAGTCACAACGGTGTAAATATGTATGCACGGTTGTGGATACATTTTCGGGTGTGGTAGTAGCACACCCAGCCAAAGTGGCTAATCAGAAGGCCACACTGGCCTGTTTGGACCTAATTGAAAGGTTCTATGGGCTACCTGTACAGATTCAAACTGACAACGGGACCCATTTCACCGGAAACCTGGTGAAAGATTGGGCCAAACACAATCATGTGGAATGGATTTATCACGTTCCATATCATCCCCAAGCTGCGGGTTTAATTGAGAGAATGAATGGGTTGTTGAAAGCCACCTTGAAAAAAGGAGGGATAAACAATAGTTTGGAAGGGTGGAAAAAACGCTTACCACAAGTGCTGAAACAGCTAAACGATAGACCCATTGCACCTGGTACAACACCACTGAACCGAATGATCACTGTCAATCTTGAACAATTTGAAGGACAAATTATTGAGATGTGGAAAATTAACCCAGAGGCAACACTGCCAGTGCGAGCGACGAAAGGCTCGGCTGGATTAGATCTAAGAGCTATGGAAACTCTCACCTTAGTACCAGGAACACCCACTGTGGTAAAAACCGGACTAGGGTTGAAATGTCCGAATGGAATGTATGGTCACATATTGCCAAAGTCTGGATTATCCCTGAAAGGTTTAACGACTCTAGCAGGTGTGATTGACAGTGATTATCAAGGAGAACTGGGGGTGGTGTGCTATGTACTGGGATCAGAGCCCATAACCCTGAATAAGGGGGATGAAGTGGCCCAATTGGTCATTATACCATGCCTAATGACTGACCCTGAAGAGATTGCTAAGCCGGCTGTGATGACGCAGAGGGGCGAAAAAGGCTTTGGTTCCACAGATAAATCTGGGGCCAAAGTATGGGTGAGGCAAGAAAATGGCCCTCCCCGCCCGGCTGAGATCATAGCTCAAGGGACGGATCAGGTGGTGACCATTTTGTATCCAGGAGAGCAAACCTGGATAAATGTACCAATATCAAAATGTTATCTAAGGGAGAACTAATTGTGTGTTTTCTCTTCTCCTAAGTATGTGCTTGCTTTGCAGGAATGTTCGGGGGGAGACTGGTGATTGGGCACCCGCAACGTCATGGGTCTTCTTCAACACCCCCACAAGCACCGAGGACATGGCTATGTCGTCTGCTGGGACATATGCCGCCTTGCCCTCGTTGTGATCCTGTGGATGAGTATCGCCGGTTGCTGGATCCAGATCCACGCCACACCAGGCCAAGAAATGTTTGAGGTGGACCAGCCTGTCTCACTGAAATGGAGGGAAAGTCGGATCGGTGCCAATCGGAGCAAGATACTGAACTTAACCAGCCACTGTCCTATTTACATATGCCCCAAATGTGTCAAATACCAATATAATGTGTCTGCGGTGGAGAAGGGGTGTATAGTTAACTTGACTGCCAATGTAACCATATGTGTGGCCAAAGTGGTTAATGACTTACTGAAATGTGACACTACCTTAAATGGTACAAAGCTATTCATCAACATAACAGGAGATAAGGAAGTGTATTTGATGAATGGAACAGTCATAAAGGGTCAACGCATCCCCTTTGTGTACCTTATTCTGGTGGTCGACAAAAACCCAAAGCATACATCCCCGACGAATCTGGCACCCATACTGTCGACATGTACAACAGTAGCCACACAAACCAGCCATATCACCGTCAATTGGATGGTAAAGATACCACCCATTCCCAAATGTTCAAAAAGAAAGAAGAGAGCATGGTATGACACGTTGCTGGGAGGATTTGGCACAGTTTTGGGAATCTCCAACACCATTAACAATGAGGTAACCAGATCAATGTTGGCAGATACTGGACATCAAACGTCTTTAGGCATTCAACAAGTTGGAATTTGGATGCCTACGGTGGTGGGGCCTCAAATGGAGGCCGCCAATCTGTTTCAAAAACGTTTGACTTGGGATTTGACCATGTGGAATGCTACGAGTGAATTGATGACAAACATCACTCGCGCTTTCAATTGGACTGTGTGCAACATTCAAGTTTTGGATATCCGCATGCAGTTGGAACGTTTTACTCGCATTGTCACTACCAATCACGCTCGACAATGGCGAGACGTGTGGAACATCACTGAAGAATGGTGGTTAATTCCGCATCCTGAAAAAACCATCTGCAATAGCACGATGTGTAGCGGGCAATGGACTCAATTAAATGTTACAGAAGCTGTTGATGTGTGCAAATATCATGTGTTACCAGTAATTACCGCTACAGCATTTTGGTTTATTCAATTAAAGGGGAAATGGTTTGCTCCAGGGCAGAATAACACCTATGATTTATCAGAATGTGATTTGACTGACCAAGGATATGCATGCCTAAGTCGAGCAATATATACTGAACCATGCTTAACCATGACAGAGGCACTATGTGAATGGAGAATAGAAAAACCTCGTGACATGATGTGGCAAATAGGGCCCCATACTCTATGTGTAGCCACTTTAAACTCCCATCCAATGTTGCCTAGGGTACCTTTCACTGGGTGTCTGCATGGTGTTCACATGTGGCAATGGCATAATCGGACATATCGTCTTACCACCTTCTCTAGTGAGGCCCACCTGACCGTCCTGCAATGGCGGGTGCTGGAAGTTCCATGGCAGGTGTCCCTGGATCGATTCAGAGGCGCACTGAATGGATCCACGGAGATACAACAGCTCATTGGTGATCATATGTCTAATGTGCGTGCTGCAGTGATATCCACTGTGGTGGCCCAAGGAAAGGTATTGCATGCAGCCCATCAGATAGAGCAAGCTTCTGCTCATCACTGGTGGGATATATTCTCAGGCATGTCAGTCACTGCTCGCACAACACTGGTGCCTCCCCTAGCTATATTAGTTGCTGTTCTATGTGTCTTAACACTATGCAATTTCAGTGCTTTCTGCTATATTAGAAGAGTAAAACAGGTTTTAAGTAGAAGAATATATAATTCTCTGGCAAAATGAAAATAAAAGTTATCTTTCGAGATGGAGGATATGGTACCACATCTTGCAAAGTAGAGGTGAGTGCTGAACCCCCTGGTCACTGGATATGTTATAGTTATGCTGTAGGTCCGAGTAATGAATGGAATTGGTACACCAGACATTTTACCACAAGAAATGAGTTATTACATTAATTGGGTGGAATTAAATCACCACAATGATATTGGAATACCTTACGGGGATGAAAGTATTCCCCAAGAAGAAAGTAATTACCCAATGTTCTTCACCAACTGATAGAACAAATAAGGTCAAAGGGTGGAAAATGTGATATAAATATTTTTAATGTGTGCCCTGATTTGTTTTTCAGTTGGGGAAGAAGGCACTTAGTTGGGGAAGAAAGCAATTATCTTCACCAACTTAACAACTGATCACAAATAAGGTCAAAGGGTGGAATGTAATATAAATGTGTTTTTAATGTGTGCCCTGATTTGTTTCTCAGTTGTTTTTAATATGTTTTAACAATCCAGTTCTCTTCCCATGAATCCAGTTCTCTTTATCTTAAGGCACACCATGACCTGGACAGTATGACCTGTTCTTAGACACAGCAAGTTTTCCTTAGCACAGCAAGTCTCTCACTCCTTAAATCACTGTTGCATGCTTATGAAACAAAGGCTTGGCCTTTATTCCTTCTCACATATGTGTGTATTGGGAGAAATGTAGCAGGTGTTCCTGTATGTTTTGGGAACCAGGCAGAGTTGAATTGCCTGGGAGCAGAAAACTGGCCCTTCCTGCTCCCCACGCAATTCTATGATGAGGGGGGGGGCTTGCTCGGAGCAGAGATGGCCACTCTGTTCTGTACCTAGCCTTCCTTTAAAAACAGGGGTTTTCCCTCAATACGTTGAGTCTGCCGTGAGTTTTCTTGCGCAAAAACGTCCGGCTGAGAAATCACGCTCTTCCTGGCCGTGGGCTCCCGGTCACCTGTATCAAACGGTAAGAGCTTGTGAAATGACATGAAATGCATTGATCCTTGTGTGTGAAGGAAATGTGTGACATGCAATGATTTCTCTTTTGTGTATGGAGATATGGTCTGTGGGGAATAAAGAGATACAGTTTTATTCTAGCAGCCGTGTCTCAGTGTGAATACTTTGTCTCAGTGTACATTCTTTTCTATGTGCCGACTTCTCACGAACCTGTCTAAATATTTTCATAAAACACCTGTGCAGACCAGCTGTGTGGGATTGTGATGTACATCTTCAACCTGAGCCTGAAGCTGGGGAGGGTACCACAGCTGTGGAAAACATCTTGTGTGGTACCTGTACCAAAAACTTCCCACCCCAAAGACCTGAACAGCTACAGACCGGTGGCCTTGACGTCCCACTTGATGAAGACCCTGGAGAGACTGCTCCTTGCTCACCTCTGCCCCCTGGTGGAACCAGCGATGGATCCACTCCAGTTCGCCTACCAGCATGGCATTGGGGTGGAGGATGCGGTGATCTTCCTCCTTCACCATTCTCTGTCCCACCTGGAGAAGCCCGGGAATGTGGTGAGGATCATGTTCTTTGACTTCTCCAGTGCTTTCAACACCATCCAACGGATGATCCTGAAGGACAAGCTGCTGCGCGCAGGGGTGGACCAGCACCTGTCATCATGGATCCTGGACTACCTCACGAACCGGCCTCAGTTTGTGAGAACCCGGGACTGTGTGTCCGACACGATCATCGGTAGCACAGGGGCCCCCCAGGGAACGGTGTTGGCTCCCTTCCTGTTCACTCTTTATACTGCGGACTTCTCACACAACACAACACACTGCCATCTACAGAAGTTCTCTGATGACTCTGCGATCGTTGGCCTCATCTCCAATGGAGATGAAGCTGAGTACAGAGGGCTTATCCAGGACTTCGTGGACTGGTGCCATCGGAACTGCCTCCAGATCAACGCGAGGAAAACTAAGGAGCTGGTGGTGGACTGCCGCAGGCATGGACAACCCCTCACAGCACCAGTAAATATACAGGGAACAGACATTGAGATGGTGACATCCTACAAGTACCTGGGTGTTCATCTAAACAATAAACTAGACTGGTCACACAATACTGACGCACTCTACAAGAAGGGACAGTGCAGGCTGTTCCTACTGAGGAGACTCAGGTCTTTTGGTGTACAAGGGGCGCTGCTGAAGACATTCTATGACACGGTGGTGGCATCAGCCATCACTTTTGGAGTGGTCTGCTGGGGCAGTGGCATTACTGCAGCCGATAGGAAGAGACTGAACAAACTGATCAAGAAAGCTAGCTCTGTCCTGGGGCAGTGCCTTGATCCGGTGGAGGAGATAGGAGAGAGAAGGACGGTGGCTAAACTGTCATCTCTGCTGGACTCCGGGTTCCACCCTATGCAGGACATACTGAATGCACTGAGGAGCTCATTTAGCAGCAGACTACATCATCCCAGGTGCACAACCGAGAGGTTTCGCAGGTCCTTCCTACCAACGGCTGTCAGACTGTACAACCTAAGCAGGGCTGCTCGCAGAGATAGCAAAAAAGACGTAACAACCTAATAGTTTTTTGAATGCAAAAGATACAATAGACTTACACAATGGTCCCCTCCGGCATACAACTAGGAAAATACCGGTCGCTATGGAGGGTGAGAATATGTATGGGCACATAATCATACCATGTAGGATAACTAAGTAGACGGTTGTGCTGTTTCATCCCATCTAGCAACAATGCTCTGCACTGTGTGTGTTTTATACATTTACATATTTATTCCATCTAGCTACAATGCTCTGCACTGGGTGTGTTTATATTTATATATCTATATATTTATTCCATCTAGCTACAATGCTCCACACTGTGTGTTTATATATCCACATATTATTCCATCTAGCTACATTGCTCCGCACTGTGTGTGTTTATATATTTACATATTTATTCCACCTAGCTGCAATGCTCCGCACTGTGTGTTTATATACTCATATATTTATTCCATCCAGCTACAATGCTCTGCACTGTGTGTCTGTGTGTATATACAGTATATATATATATTTATAGTAATATGTACATATGTATATTAGCTGCTCTTGCTTGATTGCTTTTTTTTTCTTGCCTTCTGATTGTTGCTCTGAGTGTTGCTATCCCTGTGCTGTTGCAATCCTGGAATTTCCCCGTTGTGGGACTAATAAAGGCTTATCTTATCTTATCTTATCTTATATATGTATATATACAGTATATTGTGGGGGCACAGTGGGGGTTTCTCCACCCAGAGAGGGCAGGGGGAAGGGGGAACAATGGACCAAAGGAGGCGGTGTCACTGGGGGGTATCAGACGGGACTGTTGGGTCTATGCACCCCCCGGGGAGAGTGAGAGCTGTCAGAGCCGCTAATGGTAGAAGGGTGTAAGAGCAGGCCTGGAGTAATGTCATGTAAATGTGCCACACATTCCTTTGTTCAAATGACAATGTGTTATGGTCGGAAGTTCCGGGTCTCGATGCATGGAAATAAAGAGATAAAAATGGAATGCACATAGACCCGGGATCGCTGTTTGCTTTACTTCATGTTGGAGAAAGAATAAAGTTTCTGTGTCGTCCAGCTCGCTGTCTTGCCTGCTTCCTTTCTCCACAATATATATATATGTATACACACACACACACACACACACACACACACAAAGAGAGCAGGGAAGATAAGTATTGAGCACTGATGGAAAAATTCTGTTACACTGAGTTATATGATTTTTTATGAATATGAATATGAATTTTTATAAAGCTTGATGTGTATACCTAGGAAATCCTGTTACCATATTTGGAGTTGAGTAGTGGGGAAAAAAACAAACTGAAGGATGCTGATGTAAGTGTGAATGTTCAGTTCTATCACTGACTGTTCAGCTTATCACTAGTGTTTTCTGCATGGATTCAGCAAATACAGTCTCAGTCATGAATGAAATATTAAAAGACTCAGCAAATCTTATCACACTGAGTCATGAATGAACTCATCAAGAAGAGACTCCACCCCGATCGTCCCTTTGATATATATTAGCCAGAAAAACTCTGTTAGTCAAGCCAATGCACTGCAGAGGTCTGTGAAAGCTGTGCTCTGTATTGTCTTCCGCTGATCAGTGCATATTAAATTTGCTGAAACTTTGATCCTGCCTGATTTTTGAAAAGGAGTTTTTCCAACAAACACATCAACATTTTTCTTATTAAACATATTTCTGATGGAACCACTGACCTGAGAGTTTCACCAGATATCAGTAACAACTCAAGTAATCCATACATACAATGAAATCAAGGCAACTTTGTTCACAAAACAAGCTATGTTTAATAAAGTGGAATGACACAGTGAATAAGTATTGAACACGCTTGGTGAAATTCATTTAATATTTAGTAGTAAAGCCTTTGTTGGTAATAACAGCTTCCAGACGCCTCTTGTATGGATAAACTAGGCACAGACATTGCTCAGGACTGATTTTAGCTCATTCTTCCACACAAACTCTCTTCAAATCTTGAAGGTTCCGTGAGTTTCTTCTATGAACTCTGATCGTCAGTTCGTTCCATAGATTTTCAATTGGATTCAGGTCAGGTGACTGACAGGGCCATTCTAACAGCTTTATTTTCCTTCTCTGGAATCAGTTGAGAGTTTCCTTGGCTGTGTGTTTAGGATCATTGTCTTGCTGAAATGTCCACCCTCGTTTCATCTTCAGCGTCTTGGCAGACGGCAACAGGTTCTTATCAAGGATGTTTCTGTACATTTGTTCATTCATCTTTTCTTCAGTTATATGAAGTCTGCCTGTACCATGTGCTAAAACCACCTCACACCATGATGGGGTGTGCAGTGCCATTTCTCCTCCAAACATGCTGTGTATTGTGGCATCCAAGAAGTTCAATTTTGGTCTCCTTTCACCAGACTATATTCTCCTAGTATTTTACTGGCATTCCCAAATGTTGTGCAGCAAACTTTAAACAAGCTTTGACATGCTTTTTCTTCAGCAGTGGAGTCTTGTGAGGTGAGTGGGCATAGAGCCTATGTCGGCTGAGTGCATTACTTATTCTTTTCTTTGAAACAGCAGTACCTGCTAACTCCAGGTCTTTCTGGAGCTCTTCATGAGTGGTCTTTGGCTCTTGGATAACTCTTCTGATAATTCTTTTGACTCCTCTGTCAGAAATCTTATGAGGAGCTCCTGGGGTAGTCGTGGCTGATTTATGGTAAAATGATGTTCCTTCCACTTCCGAATGTTGGCTCCAACAATGCTCACCGGAATATTCAACGGTTTAGAAATGCGCCTGTCACCAATGCCACTATTATGTTTTCACCGATAAGGTTGCGAAGGTCTAAAGACAGCTCTTTGCTTCTACCCATCACAAGTTCTTTGTGTTGTGACAATCTGATATTCACAGACCTTTTTAAAGGCTATCAGTCAGGACTTAACCAGCTGAAAATAATTTGCACTGATGGGAGATGGGATGGCTTCCTAAACTCTGATGGATTTCAGCTGTGTGGGGGTGTTTTTCAGCAGATGGTACAGGCAGACTTCATATAATTGATGGAAAGATGAATGGACAAATGTACAGAGACATCCTTGATAAGAACCTGTTGTCATCTGCCAGGATGCTGATGATGAAACGAGGGTGGACATTTCAGCAAGACAATCCCAAACACACAGCCAAGGAAAGTCTCAACTGGCTCCAGAGAAAGAAAATAAACCTGCTAGAATTATCTATGCACCATCGCCAATGCCTGCGCCTAGTTTCTACATACATACAAAGCTATTATTGCCAACAAAGGCTCTTCTACTAAATATTAAATGAATTTCACCAAATGTGTTCAATAGATTCTCTGTGTCATTCCACTTTATTAACTACAACTTGTTTTGTGAACACAATTGCCTTGACTTCCTTATACGTATGGATTACTTGGGTTGTTACTGATATCTGGTGAAAATCTCAGGTCAATGGCTTCATCAGAAATGTGTTTAATGAGAAAAATGTTGACATGTTCAATACTTATTTTCTCCGCTGTGTGTATATTACACACACACACACACACACACACACACACACACACTCACACGCACACACACACTCACATATATATATATATATATTAGATCTTCCCCTTAACTTCTTCAGTACAATATAGAGAAGGGTCTCTTATACAGCAAAAGCTAAAACAGGAACACTGGTCTATTATGACAGGATGTGAGAGATTCTCTGATAGTAGATGTTCAACTATCATCCGAATCTTTGTGTCTTGTTGTGTAAAGCCAAGCCAACACCTGCCTGTGAAATCTCTTCCATCAATCCATTAACCACAACGGTGTGTTCTTATAGCTTTAAGTTTTTGAGGACTGGAGTTTTAGATCATAACTGGAAGGCCTTAAAGAGACGGTTGAAAGTTGAGAGTTTTGAAACTGAGGTTAAGCATTTAGAAGTGATTTGTAAGGTGTTTTTAAGATACAGAAAATTAGTGAAGATGGGAATCTAGTCCTGAATATATTTTTTTTTTGCCATCTTTTTGTTCCTATCTCAACCATCACACACCTGCCAAATATGACAGAAGAACACAAGCATACGTGCCTCAGCACGAATAGACCCCGTGTCATTAACAAACCACAGGGCTCAGGCTGATATTCTAGAGTTCATCAGGAGTTAAGGTTGGTTAACCAAGTATTAACCACAGTCCTGCCTTTGCTGCAAACATGACCTTAATAACAGGTTATAGCAGAGTCTCTGAGGACAAGTGTATACTCATGGGACGTAAGAGAATGAGATCGCTTTAATCAGTCAAGAACAGCAAAGTGTTTTGTCTTGTGTTTAATTGTGTATTTTTAGATAGATGGAACTTTCAATGGTTATGCATGTATTTTTTTAATGATGCCACTAAAGTTAGTATCCGCACTTTTTCTTTTTATCACCCTATGTAAATAGTCAGTTCTTTATTAAGAAATGTTCACATATCTATGTGTAACCTTGTTTTTGTTTTTATTTGCATTTTTTAATTGTTTAGTTGTATTACATGAATCTCCCAGTATTTTAAGCACTGATATTAAATATTCATATGTCCAAATATGTAAAAAAAAAAAACCACACACACACACACACACACACACACACACACACACAGACTTACAGTGGGGCAAAAAAGTATTTAGTCAGTCACCAATTGTGCAAGTTCTCCCACTTAAAAGATGAGAGAGGTCTCCAATTTTCGTCATAGGTATACCTCAACTATGAGAGACAAAATGAGAAAAAAAAAAATCCAGAAAATCACATTGAAGGATTTTTAATGAATTAATTGGTAAATTCCTCTGTAAAATAAGTATTTGGTCACCTACAAACAAGCAAGATTTCTGGCTCTCACAGACTTGTAACTTCTTCTTTAAGAGGCTTCTCTGTCCTCCACTCGTTACCTGTATTAATGGCACTTGTTTGAACTCGTTATCAGTATAAAAGACACCTGTCCACAACCTCAAACAGTCAGACTCCAAACTCCACTATGGCCAAGACCAAAGAGCTGTCAAAGGACACCAGAAACAAAATTGTAGACCTGCACCAGGCTGGGAAGACTGAATCTGCAATAGGTAAGCAGCTTGGTGTGAAGAAATCAACTGTGGGAGCAATTATTAGAAAATGGAAGACATACAAGACCACTGATAATCTCCCTCGATCTGGGGCTCCACGCAAGAGCTCACCCTGTGGGGTCAAAATGATCACGAGAATGGTGAGCAAAATTCCCAGAACCACACGGGGGGACCTAGTGAATGACCTGCAGAGAGCTGGGACCAAAGTAACAAAGGCTACCATCAGTAACACACTACGCCACCAGGGACTCAAATCCTGCAGTGCCAGACGTGTCCCCCTGCTTAAGCCAGTACATGTCCAGGTCCGTCTGAAGTTTGCTAGAGAGCATTTGGATGATCCAGAAGAGGATTGGGAGAATGTCATGTGGTCAGATGAAACCAAAATAGAACTTTATTGTAAAAACTCAACTTGTCGTGTTTGGAGGAGAAAGAACACCATACCTACTGTGAAGCATGGGGGTGGAAACATCATGCTTTGGGGCTGTTTTTCTGCAAAGGGACCAGGACAACTGATCCGTGTAAAGGAAAGAATGAATGGGGCCATGTATCGTGAGATTTTGAGTGAAAACCTCCTTCCACCAGCAAGGGCACTGAAGATGAAACGTGGCTGGGTCTTTCAGCATGACAATGATCCCAAACATACCACCCGGGCAACGAAGGAGTGGCTTCGCAAGAAGCATTTCAAGGTCCTGGAGTGGCCTAGCCAGTCTCCAGATCTCAACCCCAAAGAAAATCTTTGGAGGGAGTTGAAAGTCCATGTTGCCCAGCGGCAGCTCCAAAACATCACTGCTCTAGAGGAGATCTGCATGGAGGAATGGGCCAAAATACCAGCAACAGTGTGTGAAAACCTTGTGAAGACTTACAGAAAACGTTTGACCTCTGTCATTGCCAACAAAGGGTATATAACACAGTATTGAGATGAAATCTTGCTTGTTTGTAGGTGACCAAATACTTATTTTACCGAGGAATTTACCAATTAATTCATTAAAAATCCTTCAATGTGATTTTCTGGATTTTTTTTTCTCATTTTGTCTCTCATAGTTGAGGTATACCTATGATGAAAATTGGAGACCTCTCTCATCTTTTAAGTGGGAGAACTTGCACAATTGGTGGCTGACTAAATACTTTTTTGCCCCACTGTATACAGGGTATCCTAATTTTTTCACATGACTGTATGTCGGCGGAAGGTGAGACATTAAGTAGCAAGTCAGGTGTTTGTGGTCAGGGTGCAGACACTGTTTGGTATGGTAAGTGTATTACAAAAACATGTGAGAATGCACTGGAGTGTAAAACCTACAGTTATGTGAAAAAATTTGGATACCCTGTATAAGCCTGTGTGGGTTTTTTTTTTTTTACATATTTGTACATATTGATATTTAATATTAGTGTTTAAAATACTGGGAGATTCATGTAATACAACTAAACAATTAAAAATGAATTAAAGATTTTTTTTCAAATTTTCTGTAAAATATAATTCTAAACAAATAGTGAGGAATAAATTAGGATACCCCCCATCTTTTTTAGGACACCCCCACATTCATTCCCACTTAAAATGGCTAAAATAAATGTTAAAAAATGCAAATAAAAACTAAAAACAAGGTTAGACATAGATATGTGAACATTTCTAAATAAAGAACTGAATATTTAATGGGGTATCCTAATTTTTTCACATGACTGTATAAGGAAACTTCAACTCCTGCACCACATCCTGTGTTATCTCAATAAACTGCAACAAATGATCACCATTATTACATTTTTGTGACACACTATAATGAAGTTGAGTTTGTGGCAGACTATATACAGTGGTGTGGAAAAAGTGTTTGCCTCCTTCCTGATTTCTCTTTTTACTGTACGTTTGTCACACTTAAATGTTTCAGATCATCAAACAAATTTAAATATTAGATAAAGATAATACAAGTAAACGCAAAATTGGCATGATTCCTCGTGCGCTGCGTAATGGCGCATGAGGGAGGGAATGAAAAACCCAATCGCTGGAGAAGAATGTGCCATTTATTAACATAAACCACAACAAAATAACAAGTCCAGCTGACCACAAAAATACAGAGAGTTGCAAATAATGAGCTTAAGGCCACCAGACATGCAGGGCATCTGCCGGATGCTCTACAGCCCGGCGAAGGGAACGCCTAGTGCCGCAGAGCTACTGTTGGCACAGGGAGAAAGTCAAACATGAAACTTACGGGACTGGAGCGATCCCGGGCTGTCCGTGCAGTCTGGAGGATGAGGGAGTGAGGCAGGGTCAGCCGCTAACATCAAGGGATTAACCGACTTCAAATGTCAGGCTGGATAACACGAAGGTGGTGGAAACAACATACGTGGAGAACATGCTGCCACATATGACGGTGAATGATCTGACGATGTCTTCCTACAAACCCCTCGTTTAAATAATAATAATCCTAATGAGGGAAGAGATCGCCAGTGTGAGAATGCGTGGGCTGGACATAATGAACCCCAGGTGTGAATGAGCGAGTGTCTGAGCGTGTGAATGAGAATGAATGGAGAGAGAGAGAGTGTGTGTGTGTGTGTGTGTGTGTGGGTGTGGGTGTGGGTGTGGGTGTGTGTGTGTGTGTGTGTGTGCTGCTTGTTTCCATCCAAGGTGCACTCGTGTCTGGTGTGTGTGTGTGTGTGTGTGTGTGTGTGTGCGGGTACCTATGGGTGGACGTGCGGGGGTGGAGGATGTGTGTGGCGGGAGGACCTCACTGGGTGGCGGGGGTGGGGCAGGCCATCTGGTGACTTGGGGGTTGGTGGTTCAGGGCCTGCTTTTCCCGGCTGCCCTGCCGTTGTGTCACAGGGCAGGGTGCTTTGTCGCATTGCCTCCAGTGTCCTTGGTGCCGGGTGTGTGTGGGTGCTCGGGGGTGGCCGAGGGGCTGTTGGTGCGGGTTGGCGGCCGTGTTGCCGTCAGTTTGCTCTGGGGTGGCTGTGGATTTTGGGCGGCCTGCCGCTGTTGGTGTGTGTCTGGGGTGAGTGGTTGGTGGGCTTGTGGTGGGCACTCTGGGGTGTCACTACTTGTGTGGGGCGCCATATGGATCGGCCCATTGTTCATTATTGTTATTATTGTTGTTGTGTATGTTCGTGTGTGCACGATGTGTGGGAGTGGGTGTGGGTCGGCTGCTCCATCATGCCTGTGGTGCTGGGAGTGCCGGGGTGTGACGCTGGTGGGTCCTGGGCTGCTCAGCCTGGCGACCCTCGCCCTGAGTTGGGATCTGGGGGCAGTGGGTGGCCTCCTGAACCAGTTTGCAAGCTGGCTTCTGTGGGGGGGGGGGCTCCCTTTTGGACCGCCTCCCTCCCAGTCTTACCACTCCCCCCCCAATTCTGGGTGGAACATATTGGATACACTTAGAGTTTTGGGGTGGGGGTATGCCGTACTGTGTCAGTGAAGGGGATCCCGCACTTACCTCAATTTTAATTGCACAATTGACACTGAGGGCTTGGGGGTGATGGGAGCCCTACTGCCTATAGCAGTGACTAGCAGTGTTCCAACTACCATCCCTCCAATTTTAACTGCACTTTGGTAGTTCACACACCTGCACACAATCACGTCACTCAATGAACACACACCCATCATGAGTTGTGCATAGGGGAAGGGGGTGGGGGAGTCTTCCCCGACCCCGTTACCCTCCTTCTGCCAGGGGCCTGGGGCCCATCATGTTGTCAAAATCCCTGGGTGCTGCCGAATGAAAAGATGTGAGCAAGGGAGTGAGAGAGTGATTGAACAAGAGAGTAAGCGAGAGTGAGGGAGTGATGAGTGGAGCTGGTGATGGTTGGTCAGTTTTGTGTGGCGCTTTGCATGTCGGGTGGCATCTCAGAACGTTTGCAGTGGTCCACTGATCAGTCGCTTGGGTGGGCATTGGGGGTGGTGGCCTGCTTCTGTGGCTGCAGCCGCCCTGGGGTGGATCAGTGGGGGTGTGGCTGCTGGCCTGCGCCTGCAGTCTCCCCGGCCACTGCCGGGTGCTGATGCGTGTTCATGCTCACTGCATCTGCACCGCGGCCGCCTGAAGTAATGAGGGTGAATGAGTGTGGGTGAGTGTGTGGGGGAGAGCACGAATGGATGTGAGTAGGTCGGAGCGCGAGTGACAGTGTGTGTATGGCTGAACATGAGTGAGTGTGGGTGACTCTGAGGGTGAGTGGGAGTGGGAGCGAGATTGAGCGGGTACAGGAGTGGGAGAGAATGGGTGGGTCTGGGAGTGCAAGTGAGGGATTGTGTGGGGGAGAGAGGCCAAGCGAGAGTGAGTGAGGGCGTGTGGGTGCAAGTGGGTGCATACGAGAACATGAGTGTGTGAGTACATGGGAATGGGTGTGTGTGCTGGTCGGGAGGTGCTGGATTGAGGGAGTCCCTCCTGGGGCGGATACACACACTTATTTTGCATACACTCTCGTACGCACACGTGTGCACACACATATGTCTCTCCTTTAACAGGTCCAAATACCAGACTCGTGTTGAGACCTCTTCAGTGGAAGAAACAGTCTGTCTTCTGTTTGTTTCAGTTGTTAGTTTCTTTGTCTTCTTTGTCTGTTCCTTTCCCTTTTCTTTCCCCCTCCCACCCCTCATTCCCACCCACCCCACCCCCACCCCGGTCGGGTCCTCCATGGGTGGAACAATATAAATAAAATATTAAAAGTTATTACAAGAGGAGTTTATAACAATATACAGTACATACGTATATATGCACTGTATAAAGGTCCTTTTGGCAAGGCAAATCTGTTTGGTACAATGAGGGAAGCAGATTTCTGTTCTGCTCACCTAGCTGCCTGGCAGGACAAGGGGGGAAAAAAAATCTTGTTTTTGTTTTTTGGCATTCTGTCATCATCGGGACATGGGGTCTGCTCATGTCCTCACCTTGAGTTTGTTTTTTAAGATTTTCTGTGTTTAGGATTATTGGTTTCATGGTCTTTATGTTTTGTATTATTATTATTCCTGCCTTGATCCTCAGTTCTGGTTTGGCTTTTATTTTGACTGTGTCTTCTGTTTATTTCCAGTTTCACATTGCGTAATCCTTGTTTTGTTAATTCCTTGATTGTTCACAGCTGTTTGTTATTTTCGCTCATTAGTCTTGCTTTATTTATAGATGCCACTCCTTACCTCGAGGCGGCATCCTTGTCATTTGTGCAGGATCATATGCTTCTGCCATGTCTGTTTCCTGCCTTGTCCTTGTCTGGTTATCCTAGCCTTGCGATTTTTGCCTGCCATGTGCTTTATCCACTATTTCCAGCCCATGAGCTAAGTTCATGTTTCGTTTAATAAACCTGCAAGTCCAGCATTTGGGTCATGTTCCCTGCCCTGGAGGGGCTCACTTGTGACAGAAGGACACCACCAGAAGTGAATCCTGGAGCTAGAAGTAAAAGTAAACAGACTGGACTGAAAAAAATGATTAAGTCCATTATTCATTCACTTCAGACAGACATTGATAGTGGTAAGCTACTACTGTAGCCACAGCTGCCCTGGGGCAGACTGACAAAAACATGAGGATCAGGTGGAAGTCTGGGCAGAAGCTGCAGCGGGATTAATCGAGGGCTTTCCCACCTTGCAGCATTTTCCCCAGCTTGATGGACTCCTGCGCTCTGTATCTAATCTGCAGTGGATGCTCCAAGGGCTGGTAAGATGCCGTCGGCGGCCGGTGGGGAGCAGAAAGAGGATAGACTGCACAGATCCGCTGGGAGACGTGGCATGCACCAGCATTGGTGGTCACAGCCGCCCGGGTTTTCCTCTCCAGCAGAGGCACCCCAGACTTCTGTATCCTCTTCCCTCTACTCGGTGCCAGCACCACACCATTGTGCAGTGGCTCCTTGTCAGGCAATCTCCGTTGTCACCCGGGATGACTCGCGTGACTCTTTGGTGGCAGCAGAGCAGGATACAAGGCAAGTATCTTTTCATTTTTTTAACATTTAAAAATTATGGGTCTTGCAGTGGACTTCACCTTCTGGTGAAGGGGCTCAGCGACAGCCACCTACCACTGCTGAGCCCTCACCACCTGCTTCTGCTGTCATCTCTGCTGCCGCCTTCACTCGCCTACCTTCACCTGCATCTCCCCTCTCCTTTCTTCTACGGGGGTAGCTGTGGTGCCAGTGTAGTGTGGGCAACTACTAATCGAAGGATCAGTGGTTCGATTCCCACTCTGTCTGCAGTCTGCATGTTGACGTGTCCTTGAGCAAGACACTGAACCCCCAGTTGCTCCTGGTGGGTCATGCCAGTGCCTGTGCGTGGCAGCAGAGCTGCAACCTAACCTGCACATGCAGGTTTGGTTAATTGGCATCAACTGGGGATTCTAAATTGTCCTTAGATATGAATGTGAGAGTGAATAGTTGTCTGTTTTTCTGTGTTGGCCCTGCAATGGACTGGCAATCTGTCCAGGGTGTACCCTGCCTCTCCCCCAAAGATGCTGGGATAGGCTCCAGCGCCCCCACGACCCAAAAAGGATTAAGCGGTAGAAGATTGATGGATGGATGGACTAAAAATATAGACGTGAATTAGGTAAAAGAGAGCAATAAATTGTTTATAAGATTGCAATTGTATGTTAAAAATCAAATTACAAGAGGACAACAGATAAAATGAAATAATTTCCTCTCCGCGTTTAGTGACTGGATAGACACGGGCACAAAAGAAAATTTATATCTGTTTTCTATTGCTGAGGGAGTGATAAGACAACGGCCAGAAGGAAACAGCTTATATTCGGTGTGCAAGGGGTGGGATGTGTCTAAACAGATGAACTTGGCCTTCTCCAACACATATTTTTTATATACAGTTGTGCTCATAAGTTTACATAAGTTAAGTTAATCCCTTCCATACGATGTGGTGTATGGGGTGGTGCCTATCTCCGTTTCACTGACCCTAGGCCACACAGCTACTGTAAGTAGTGAAAGCTACAGTGAGGGGTCAGTTCTTCTGGTAGCTCTATGCGTTAACTTTCCTTTCCCCATTCTATTATGCTGAGCACCAAGCTAGAAGGCAGAAAGTACCATTTATATATGGTCTTTGGTATGGCCTGGCTGGGATTTGAACCCAGTTGTGGGGCAGATGCTCTACCAACTAGGCCACCACTCCGGTCCCTTCATCCCCTTAAAGACTGCA
The DNA here is from genome assembly GCA_020510985.1 of Pholidichthys leucotaenia. Taxonomy (NCBI): domain Eukaryota; kingdom Metazoa; phylum Chordata; class Actinopteri; order Cichliformes; family Pholidichthyidae; genus Pholidichthys; species Pholidichthys leucotaenia. Next base: position 43,188,178 of record CM035850.1, read on the forward strand.
AGGATAGTTTACAGTATACAGACAACTTAGTACATCAATGACCCCGGTTACATGGTCACGGTAAACCGATTACTGGGAATATACCGATAATGGCAATAATCAGTTTTGTCGTGTTTACATTCACTGAATATATGGATTAATGGAAGGTAAACCACTTGAGTTAATAACCCCAGTTACATGGCCTTTACCGGATTATTCCATTTACATGGCCACTTGAATAATCAGATAACTCCAGAAATCCAATCATAACCGGTTTATTCATCTGCATGTAAACATGGTCAGTGAGAGGATAGGAGCAAATGTACAAGAAAAATTATGAAAATTTGAGGAAAAGTTCCAAACTTTATAGAAAAAAATTGAAAACTTATGAGTTTATTGTTGTAAATTCATGCATGGAAAAGGAAACAATTTTATCACAAAACATGCCAAACTTAAAGGAAAAAAATACTAAATTTACTACAACAGTAACAAATTTGCCATGAAAGAGTTGAAAATTTATATATGTAAAAAGTTATAACTTGCCAAGAAAAATGTTAAGTTTACAAGAAAAACCTCACTGGTGAGAAAACTGGACATTTATGAAAGAAAAAAGTCCAAAAATATATAAAAAGTTTGTAGAAAATTGGCAGTTTTTTTTTCCCTTGTAAATGTGTGACTTTATTACTGTGAATTTATTACATTTTTCTTGGAAATGTGGAGGGTTTTTTGGGATGGGGGCATTTGGAAGCTGTGTTTTTCTCACAAAAAATGTCATTTTTTCTGGTAAATTTGTGACTTGCTTATAGTAAATGTGTGACTTTTTAAATAGTAAATTAGCATATTTTGTCCTATTCTTGCACCTTTATTCTTGCAAATTTGTCCTGAAATTACATTCACACCAGTATGCTAAATTTATATCCTCCCAAAACTGACATTCCCCTTGTTTAAATCATAAACTGCACAATGGCAATTAAAACACGGAAGTGTCTACAGATGCAGAGTACCTGCATCTTTAACTTAAAACACTAACCTGAAACTCTGCTTGAAGGAGACAATAAAGGAGAAATATAGGTGCGTTTATCTATAAATGCAAGAAATCTCTGTCTGTGTGTCTGTCTGTCTATTCCATGCATACCTCTTGAATCGTTCATCAGACTGGCCTAAGATTTTAAACATGCTTTGATGAGGTTACGAGGGTGCAGTGGCAGACTGAACCCCAGCTACTACCACCATTCTGAACGCCCGGGGTGTTCGCCCGGGGCGAAGCTTTAGCTTCTGCCCCCTGTCAACTACAGCTCCCTGTCAACTACAAATTTCTTAACATTTTCAACGCAAACTACTCAAAATCTACTCTTTATTTACATTTTTCTTTTCTTTTTTCTCCCTTTTTTCTTCTTTTTTTTTGGGGGGGGGGGTGGGCTGCTCCCCCCCCCCCCCCCCGCCCCGGCTACGCCCCTGAGGGTGTGCATCCCCGAATATGGAGTCACTCAGTCAAGATATGTAATTTTTATCAATAAAAGTTTAGCCACCGCTCTGTCATAGCTGTCTCTTCATGCCCTTCAGTGTATGTGGGGTGTCGGATTGACTCCGGGTTGACTGGCTAATACGCGGCCATCACAGCCATGCTGACTGGATAATACATGACGTCACGACCATGCTGATTGGATAATACGCAGCATGACGATCAGTCACCACAGACAACCACAAACGTTTGTGGTGCCTGAGCACCACAAACGTGACAAATTTGACAAGAAAGAGAGAATAGTGAAGATGCAATACTTAAAAAAAATTATACTGTAATGTTGCTGCGATTGCGTACGTCTAAAGGATAATTCGGGGAATGCCAGTGGGAACCCAGGGTCTGCCTTCTCCAACACAGCGGGCAGAATGCGGTCATTCGCACTGAAGCAAGCCCAGCCCGCCCGGTCAGCGGTAGACAGGAGTCCCTTTGCAGGACCACGACTTTCCATTGCCGATGGCACTCCTCTTGGTGTGCTCACATGGCTATCTAAAAATTAAAAGTTAATAATTGTGGAGCAGAATGCCCAGATCAACTGCATATCATATGCAGCCACAGGCACAGTTTGACTAAATGACGACCCAAACTGGACACAAAAATGCTCAAATAATGAAATAAATTATTTTTATTTAAATATTTACTGACAAGTGGGCAACACTGATGGGGACTGGGCCTGACAAATCAACACAGAACATGCCGGGAGAAGCAGATGCCAGACACGACCTGGCTTAAAGGAACACTAACTGATGGTGATAAAAAAAAAAGAAGGTTATTTTCAATAAAGTGAATGGAGTGCATGGAGTGCATGGAGTGTGCTTTTGCCCTGAGGCTGATTTATCATTGAAAACAGCTGAGCTCCGTAGGGGGGAAAGCCAAAATGTGACTCAGGTGTGGATACATGAGTAAGAAAGTAATTAAAGACACTAAACAGCTGTGACAACCCCTGAAAAGATTTGACAGGAGGAAGTGACAAGCGGAGCTGTCAAAATAAAAGCACAACCATAATAGATGAAAATCAAGAACAAATACATATACAGAAAAAGAGTAGCAACCAAGAGACCCAAGCACAGCACTGACCCGCACTTGGAATCATGACAGTGCCCCTCCCTTAAAGGGTGGATCCAAGACACCCCACTGTAACATCAAAAGGGATGAAAGTACCCCCCACCCCATAGGAATAACCTCAAAAACCAACCCCGGGAAGGTGGTGGGGATATCCAGGCCTGGAGGGAGAGACACAAAAACAAACAAAACAACTCAAAACACACAAGACCCACAGCACTGACAAAATAAGGTACTAAGAAGACTAAGCAATACTGGGTAACCAAGGAAACAGTTCAGGTGGCCTACCAGAGTCCCGGCTCCACCTGACCATCAGGCGGAAAGGGTCGGGTGGCCTACCAGGTCTCCAGAGCCACCAAAATGGAGAAAAGCATCCATTGGGTGGTCTTCCAGAATTCAGAAGCCACCCAAGTAAACGAGAGAGTTCATCGGGTAGTCTTCCCGCATCTCTGGGCCAACGGGTCATGGAGCACCACACACCTCCCCCCAGAGGCAGCAGTTGGAATCTGTGCTTTCCGTGGACCCTTGAAACCAGGAGATGGGCACCCGATAAAGGAAATGGTGGAGGAAGAACCACGACAGAATCAAATGTAGACAGAGGACCCGCAGCAGCCTTGGGCATAGGTGCAGCACCCCCGGTTGGGTGAAGCGGTACCCTCGGTGGCCCCGGACTGGGGCGTAGCATCACCCTCGGTAGCCCCGGACTGGGGCATAACAGCACCCTCAGTGGACCCGGACTGAGGCGTAACAGCACTCTTGGTGGACCTGGACTGGGCCAGAGCTGCACCCACGGTGACCCCAGACTGAGGCGTAACAGCACCCCTGGTGGTCCCGGACTGAGGCATAACAGCACCCTCGGTGGACCCAGACTGGGCCAGAGCAGCACCCTCGGTGGCCCCGGACTGGGCCAGAGCTGTACCCTCAGTGGCCCCAGACTGGGGATTAGCGGCACCCTCTGTAGCCCCGGACTGAAGTGTAGCAGCACCCTGAGAGGCCCCAGACTGAGGCGTAGCGGCACCTTCCGTGGCCCCGGACTGGGGAGTAGCGACACCCTCGGTGGCCCTGGACTGGGGAGTAGCAGCACCCTCGGAGGCCCCAGACTGGGGCATAGCAGCATCCTCGGTGGCCCTGGACTGAGGCATAACAGCACCCTCGGTGGACACGGACTGGGCCAGAGCTGCATCCTCTGTGGCCCCGGACTGGGGAGTAGCAGCACCCTCCGTAGCCCTGGACTGAGGTGTAGCAGCACCCTCAGAGGCCCCAGACTGAAGTGTAGCGGCACCCTCGGTGGCCCTGGACTGAAGAGTAGCAGCACCCTTGGAGGCCCAGGACTGGGGCATAGCAGCATCCTTGGTGGCCCCAGACTGAGGTGCAACCCCCCCCCCCCCGTGACCCCAGACTGAGGCATAACAGCACCCTTAGTGGACCCTGACTGGGTCAGAGCTGCACCCACGGTGGCCCCCAGGCCGGAGCGTAACGCCCATGGTAGGCCCACCCTGAAGCACAGCACCTATGTTGGGTTCAGGCTGGGACGCAGCACCCACGACAGTCCCCAACTGGGACATAGCACCCACAGAGATCCAGACTGAAGAGGAGCTGCATCCTCGGAGGTCCCGGGCTGGGACAGAGCACCCGCGACGACATCAGCAGGAGGGGAGCAGCACCCACGGAGGTCTCAGGCTGGGACGGAGCATCCTTGATGACCTCGGCAGAACGAGCTGGACCCACAAAGACCTCAGGCGGTGAGCCCGAACCCACGGAGACCTCAGGCAAAGCTGGACGATCCTCGATGACCCTGGGGGAAAGCTCAGACAGAAGAGGAAGAGGAACAGGGTCAGGGTCACTGGCGGCAGTGGAGCCTGGTGAGGCGAGCTCAGGTGTAGCTGACAGCTGCCCTTGGCTCTCCCCACCAAGAGCCAGACAAGACCTCTCCAACAAAGAAACAATGAAAACAAAGGAGAGCACTTGCCTGAGCTCAAGCTCCACTGCCATCCAGGACTCCATCGATACAGACGACGATGTCTCGGGCCTAGCCCTATGGAGGTCCAGCTCAGACACTGCTGTGGCAGCCTCAGCAGCAGGCATGATGGTCAATGCAGTCCCAGGACCCCCCAGCGATGTGACCCACGCAGGTGGCTCGCTCGGTGTGGCAACAGGAAGTCCGCTCCCTGCTGGCGCAGAATCTTGCACAGCTGAAGCCTGGGGACGCTCACTCATTGGCGCAGGCTCCGGATTGCAGGCAGCACTCTTCCTCCGTCCAGACCATGACCGCAGGGCTGGAACCAGGTTTTCCAGGGCCACAGGCTCCTCTTCCGTCCGGCGGCTTAATCCTGGAACTGGCGGGCACTCAGGGGGCATAAGAAGAGACACGGAGAGAGCAGGTGAAGTCTTTATGGCTGCAGAAGGTGGTGAGGACTCAGTGGACTGCAATGACTGAGCCTCACCCCCAGAAATCAGGCAAGGTAATTCATATGATGGTGATAAAGAGTGAAAAAGCACTTGCCTGTTTTCTCAGGGCACGGTAGGTTCTGCTGCAGCATGCCCAGTATCTTCCCTCTCTGTGGCTGTGGTGGTAGTGGACCCCTCTGGAGAACATGGAGGAGCCGCCCCTGCAGCCTCAATGATGGGCGAAACTGGGGAAGAGACAGCCAGGCTCTCAGCAGCGAGTGGAGGCACCGTGGAGAAGGGGGAAACAGCAGCGACGACCCAGGGAGAGGGAGCTGACGAGATAGCCGGCGAGTAAAACCTAGAGGCAGATGCTGCTGTAGTTCCTTCTTGGCACTGTGATGAGGAAGCTGCTGGCTGAGAGACGGAGGATTTCCTCCGGCGGCCTGTAGCTGGATGATGGCGGGAGGTTTGCGGTGTCTGGACCTGGTGACTGTCCTCCTTCCGATTCGGTATGGCCATGTCTCGGGGAGGAGTGAAGGTCTGTGCTGGGAGGCGGTGTCTAGGAGCAGTTGGAGCAGGAGCTAGAGCCGGAGCTGGAGCCTGGCAAGGAACTGGTTGGACCGGGGCCCGGGAGTGCCTCCCTGTCGGCGCCAATCTCGGCTTCCTGGGGGCACTCTTCTCCAACTCACGGTTCTCCCGTTCCAGAGCTAACACCAGAGATATTGCCTCTCTACCCTCGGCATGCTCCCAGAGGTGAGGATGACGCAGCACGGCTGTCTCCGCGAGGTTCAGATACCACAAAGCATCCTTCGGAGTGGAATAATTATGAGCTATGGCTAGAAGATCATCTATCTCCATAAGGGCCTGACAGAGCTCAAACCCCAGGCTCACAGGGTACCATCTTCCACTCATTGCCATCCCAGCAAAGGTGGACACCCAGAAAAGGGGGAAAAAAACAGAGCGATGGAAAAAGAGGGAAAAAAAAAAAGGCAGACCCACAGCTGCTGGCACCTACTGGCTGCAACCTACTGTCATAATTGGCCCTTTCAGGGCAGAAATAAGGCACCAATCGCCTGCTGTGAGTTTGCACATTTAATGATAAAGAACACAAATAATAACCATGAAGGGCAACTTGCAAAAGACACAAAATAACCACAAAGGGAAACAGAAAAATGCAGTCAATGAAAACCTTGAAGGGTAACTTACTACAGTCAGGTGAGGCTGAGTACTGAGCATAAAACAGGAATCAGACGATTGAATTACTGTCTACACAAAGCGAGGTCGCAGCGAGGAATGAACCCTGCAAGCGAGCTTAAATAATAATAGGGGGAAAACGAAAACGTGACTCAGGTGTGGATACATGAGTGAGAAAGTAATTAAAGACACTAAACAGCTGTGACAACCAGCAAAAAGATTTGACAGGAGGAAGTGACAAGTGGAGCTGTCAAAATAAAAGTACAACCATAATAGATGAAAATCAATAACAAATACATATACAGAAAAAGAGTAGCACCCAAGAGACCTGAGCACAGCACTGACCCATGCTCGGCATTATGACAGCATGAGTTTATTGATGATACACAGAAGAAATTCAATATTACACTGAACTCCATCACTGAACAGTGATATAAACTAAAATAATTATAATGGTGACTGAACAACTCCAATTCCCCAAAGTGCAAGATTCACTATTATCTTGAATATAATTGATAAAAGATCACACAAATAAGTGATCTGACAAATAAATAAACAAGGGATTTGAAACAGTCGTTAATATTGGATGTCCCATTCATTTTCAATATTTAGGGATTCTGTAATTAATATTCACACAATCAAATAAATCTTAGTGCCATTTACTCCCTTTTATATTTGTCTAAGTCTAACATGTGATTGCCTACATATAGGCTACACCACTTTGTATTCCACTTTCAAACACAGCCTGCATTTGGGCCTGTAAAGCCTGATTGGGATATCTGTTTCAGACAGGAATATTTGCATTCTATGGGCAATGCACTAGTTTCAATAAATTAGAATGTCATTGAAAAGTTGATTTATTTCAGTAATTCTATTCAAAAAATGAAACTGTTATATAAATTCAGTACACACTGTGATATATTTCAATTTTTTTATTTCTTTTAATTTTGAGGGTTTTGTCTTAATTTCTCAAAAAATTAGAATATTACATAAAATTAATTTTAAAAAAATGGATTTTTGATAGAAATGTTGGCTGTCTGAAAAGTATGTCCATGTACACACTCAATACTTGGTCAGGGCTCCTTTTGCATGAATTATTGCATCAGTGCAATCAGCCTGTGGCACTGCTGAAGTGTTATGGGAGTCCAGGGTGCTTTGATAGCGGCCTTCAGCTCGCCTGCATTGTTGGGTCTGGTGTCTTTCATCTTCCTCTTGACAATGCTCTATAGATTCTCTATGGGGTTTAGGTCAGGAGAGTTTGCTGGCCAATTTAAACTTGATAAAACACAGTGGACCAATTCCAGCAGATAACATGGCTGCTCAAATCACCACTGACTGTGGAAACTTTTCACTGGACCTCAAGCAGCTTGGATTCTCTGCCTCTCCATGCTTCTTCCAGACTCTGGGACCCTGATTTCCAAATGACAGGACTTGGTACTTGATTTGAAGGGCCATGTCATCTGCTGGTGTTGGTCCACTGTGTTTTATCAAGTCCAAAGTCAGTGCAGCCATCTACCAGGAAATTTTAGAGCACTTCATGTTACCCTCTGCTGACAAGCTTTATGGAGATGCTTATTTCATTTTCTAGCAGGACTTGTCACCTGCCCACACTGCCAAAAGTACCAAAACCTGGTTTAATGACCATAGTATCACTGTGCTTGATTGGCCAGCAAACTCTCCTTACCTAAACCCCAAAGAGAATCTATGGTGTATTGTCAAGACGAAGATGAAAGACACCAGACCCAACAATACAGATGAGCTGAAGGCCGCTATCAAAGCAACCTGGGCCTCCATAACACCTCAGCAGTGCCACAGGCTGATTGGCTCCCTGTCACGCTGCATTGATGCAGAAATTCATGCAAAAGGAGCCCCGAACAAGTATTAAGTGTTTACATGGGCATACTTTTCAGTCTGCCAATATTTCTATTAAAAATGAATTTTTAAATTAATTTTATGTAATATTCAAATTTTTGGAAAAACTGAATTTGGGGTTTTCATTAGCTGTAAGCCATAACCATCAAAATTAAAAGAAATAAACACCTGAAATATATCACTCTGTGTAATTCAATTCAATTCAATTCACTTTATTTATATAGCTCCATTTCACAATAGTCATCTCATAGCACTTTCAACTGTAGGGAAAACCCCCACAATTGCAGAAAGACCCCAGCAATCAGATGATCCCCTGTGAGCAAGCAATCTATATAATATACAAGTTTAATTTTTTGAATGGAATTACTGAAATAAATTGTTTTGATGACATTCTAATTTACTGAGATGCACCTGTATAATACCTTTTAAAAAAAGCTCTCCAAAAGGGCACTTTTGGGGGGCAAAGGGTCAGTCCTTGAGCTGCAGTTCATGCCTTCCTGTGCACATGTGTGGCGCTGTAGTTTATATAGTAGGTATATCTTCCAGGGTTACAAACACGCCTACTAAGCCACTTATCCTGTTAAAGGTGCAGTATGTAATTTTGAATTAATTCCAACAATCAACACCAGGTGGCACCATGCTTCCCAAAAATGGTAAATCTCTGTCTATGTGACAGCCCAGGCTCAAGACTCATCCTGCTAGCAAAGAGTGGTATGTGAGGAAAGAGTGGTCTGGTTATGAGGGATAATTCAGAATAGATCTCTGTAGTACATGACAGTACAACAATAACTTATACTCAGAGATGTAAAGATCAAAGAAACACTTTATGCTTTAGTTAGTAATATATAACTACACACTCTCAACAAGACTGCCAGATTTTTAAAAGGTGTCATAACTTTTTAAATCTGGCATATTTTTTTTTAATTTAAGTTTTTGTAAAGGGTATACATGTCATTACAGCATTGCATTGTTTACATTTTCATCACATGTTCCCTTTTTTTGTTTTTTGACAACATTGGAAAAATAATTATTACAACACCCTTTTTTTAAGTGAAAGAAAAAGAGAAATTAAAGAAAGAACAAAAAAACAAAACAAGAAAAAAAAACAAGAGCAAAAAACAAAACATAGAATAAAAGAGTATCTGAGTAGCGTTGGAACAAAGAGAGGTGCCATTATTGAAATGGTATTTGTCAAAGATTTGGGCTGCACGGTGGCTGCACGGTGGCACAGTGGTTTAGCACTGTGGCAGCACAGTTTACCCTCGGCCGGGGAAACGCGGGGATCATGAGATCGTGGGTTCGATCCCAGCCCCCGACCAACAGTGAGCTGTGTGGAGTTTGCATGTTCTCCCCGTGTTGCGTGGGTTTACTCCGGGATTTCTCCGGTTTCCTCCCGCATACCAAAAACATGTAGGTTTAGGACGCTCGCGCACGCAGCGACCGGCAGCCGGTGGCTTGTCACCAGACTGCAAACCAAATCTACCTACGGGTACAAATAAGTAACAAAAAAAAAAAAAAAAAAAAAAAAAAAAAAAGATTAGATCTAATGGAAGACACATATGCGTTCCAGGGTTGCCAAAAGTTCAAGAACCCATCCATGTCCTGTCTCAGTGCGAATGTCAACTTTTCCATCAAATAAATGTCTTGAATCACGTTAATCCAATCTTCAAGTGTAGGACAATCCTTCAACATCCATTTTTTTGTTAGAACTTTTTTACTTGCCAATATTAAAACAGTGAATAAGTATTTTTCTCCTCGTCTTTCCAGTGAGTCCGGTAGTAAACCCAAATACAAAGTTACAAAAGAAAAGGGAACTGTTATTTTGAATATTTTCCCCAATATTGTCTGTACATTGGTCCAATATTGGTGGATAACTGGGCATGACCAAAACACATGAAAATGATTTGCAGTCTCTTCACCACACAAGCGCCAACAATTCAACCCCTTACGAGTAAATTTGTTTTGTGCAGGTGTTCTGAAAAATCTTACCAAATTTTTCCATCCAAATTCTCTCCACTGCAGGGATGAGGTACTTTTCCATTGTTGTTTATTTAGCTTTTCCCATATTTCCAGTTGTAAAGTGAAATTCCCCTCTTTTTCCCATCTCTCTTTTATATATGATGTGTTGTCTCCTTTTAAGTCTTGAAGACCTTGGTATATTTTAGAAATGTATCTGAGCCCTGGGATCCCTTTATATGCCATTAAGAAGACCTTCAGAACACCTGATTGGGCCCTTTCCAAATCCTCCTTTTTAAGTATTTTGTTTATGTGGTGTCTAAGCTGAAAGAACCTGTAAAGGTCTTGATTTATTAGACCTTGTTTTTTCAAATCTTCAAAACTTCTTAAAATTTGCCCTTTAAAAAAATTGTAATATTTTATCAGTCCGTTCTCTTTCCACTTTTTAAATCTAGTGTCTGTTTTATTAGGAGTAAAGTCTTGATCATAGGCAATCCATTGCAGTAATCGATAGGGTTCTTTAGTTTGATTCTCTATGACTATCTTAAACCAAATTTTTAGCGGGGTCTCTATCCACGGGTTAGTGTTATTCAAAAGTTTAGGTAAGGCATTGTTCCCTATTATCGCCTGTAGGGGGATGTCACTTGTTATTTGGCATTCTGTCTCCTTCCATTGTGCAGTGTAGACTGGGTTACATATCTCTACTAAAGTTTTAATTTGTGCGGCTTTAAAATAGTCCCTGATATTTGGCAGCGCGAGCCCATCTTTGTCTTTGTTTAGCTGTAGGGTTCTATATCTGATTCTAGGTCTCTTGCCCTGCCATATGAATCTTGAGATCCTTCTGTCCAGTTCTTGCCATGCTTTTTTGGGAGGTTCTACCGGTATTGTTTGGAAAAGGTATAGAAGACGTGGAAGTATCTTCATTTTGACTGCTTCAATTCTTTGTGCAGTACCTAAGAATGGTATCATGGGCTGCACGGTGGCGCAGTGGTTTAGCACTGTTGACAGCACAGTTTTACCCTCGGCCGGGGGACCGCGGGGATCATGAGATCGTGGGTTCGATCCCAGCCCCCGACCAACAGTGAGCTGTGTGGAGTTTGCATGTTCTCCCCGTGTTGCGCGGGTTTACTCCGGGATTTCTCCGGTTTCCTCCCGCATACCAAAAACATGTAGGTTTAGGGCGCTCGCGCACGCAGCGACCAGCAGCCGGTGGCTTGTCACCAGACTGCAAACCAAGTCTACCTACGGGTACAAATAAGTAACAAAAAAAAAAAAAAAAATATTCCATCTTGCTAGATCAGATTTTATTTTTGCCATCAGTGGATCATAGTTTAGTGTTATAATTTTGTTGAGTTGTTTCGGGATATTGACCCCCAGATATTTCATAGATTCCATCTCCCAGTTAGTTTTGAGTTTGCTTTGTAAATATTGATTTGGGTCATAGTTGAATGTTAAAATTTGGGTTTTATGCATGTTTAATTCGTACCCCGATAAATCTCCATACTCTGAAAAAACTGAGATTAGTTCTGGAAAAGAGGTGTCCGGCTGCCCCAGATATATTAAAATGTCATCAGCAAAGAGTGCTATTTTATGTTCCTTCTGACCAAGTGTAATATCTTGAATTTTTTGATTCTGTCTTATCCATTGGCTCAGAGGTTCTATGAAGATTGCAAAGAGCAGTGGAGACAAGGAGCAGCCCTGACGACATCCTCTTTCCAGTTCAAAAGATGATGATAATTTACTGTTAATCCTTATTTTAGCTGTTGGTTTTTTTATATAATGCCTGGATAGTTCTAATGAAGTTGTTATGAAAATTGAAACTGGATAAGATTCTATATAGGAAAGACCAGTCAACCGAATCAAATGCTTTTTCAGCATCTAATCCCAATATGGCTGCATTTAAATTATATTTTTTTATATGATGAATTATGTGTAAAGTGCGTCTAATGTTATCTTGTGTCTGTCTTTGTCTTATAAAACCTGTTTGGTCTAAATGAATTAAGTCTGTCAGTATATTTTCTAACCTTTTGGCAAGGATAGTGGTAAAAAGCTTATAGTCCTGATTTAACACACTGATTGGTCTGTAGTTGGAGCAGTCTAGTTTATCCTTTTCAGGTTTAGGTATGACTGCAATGACCCCTTCTCTCCAGGAGGGGGGATTTCCCCTGTGTGGAGGACATAGTTAAATGTTTCCAGGAGGAGAGGAGATAGTTGCTGTTTAAAGGTTTTGTACCACTCTGCTGTAAAGCCATCTGCTCCTGGGGATTTGTTAGCTTTAAGTTTCATAATTGCTTTTTCTAATTCTTTAGGTTGTATTTCTGACAATAGTGTTTTATTTTGTGACTCAGTAAGTTGGGGAAGATTTAATGTATTTAGGAAGGCTTCGGATGCGTTTTTATGTTTTTTGAGGGAGTACAAGTTCTTGTAGTAGTTCTCGAAGCGTTTAAGAATTTCCTGAATTCTAAATTTTATTTCCTTTGATACTGGGTCTCTGATTTTGTAGATTGCTCTCTCCATTTATTGTTTCCTCAATTTATAGGCTAGTAATTTTGCCGATTTGCTACCTGTTTCATAGTACTTTTGTTTCAGAAATGTAGGTTTCTTCTGGATTTCTATTGTGTAGATCTCATTTATTTGTTTTTTAATTTCCTTAATTTTGAGCGAGTCATTAGAATGAGTATTGTCTTTGTGCTCTTTTTCTAGTTTCTTAAGTTCTGACTCTAATGTGATTAGTTTTTCTTGTCTCAGTTTCTTTTGGATTGCCAGTTTTGCGATAATCTTTCCCCTTATTACAGCTTTGCATGCGTCCCACAGTATTAAAGGGGATACTTCTCCATTATCATTTTCTTCCAAATATCTGAGAATATCTGATTCCAATTCATCTTTCAGTGGTCCTTTCAGCACATTTGAATTTAACCTCCAAGAAAATGTATTATTTGTGTATTTTTGGATACTTAAGTCCATATAGATCGGACTGTGGTCAGAGAGATCCATCAGTCCTATTTTACATGTTTTTACTCTTCCAATGTCTCTATTAAACATAAAAAAATAGTCAATCCTTGAGTATGATAAATGTGGTGCTGAGTAAAATGTATAATCTTTTACACTGGGGTTGAATTCCCTCCACACGTCACAGATTCCCATTTCTTTTAGTAGCATCTGAGTTTTTCTACTTTGAGTGTTATTTTGATGTGGAGAATTACTTGATGCATCCCAGTATGGATTCAGTCTTAGATTGAAGTCTCCACCACATATCACTAAACCTTGGGCTTTAGTTATCATTAGGTCAAATACATTTTTATAAAATTTCCAGTTAGCCCCTGGAGGTGCATATACATTCAGCAGGGTGATATCTTCTCCCTCTAGCGACCAAGTACCATGCTGAATCTCCCTTCTTTATCTTTGTGTTCTGATTTTTTTTTCAAATATAATTTTGGTTGAGATCAATGTCGCTACCCCCGTCCTCCTCCCTGACTTATATGAAGATGAAGAGATCATTTTAAACCCTTGTCTATTAAGTTTAGTGTGCTCCCCGACTGTTAGGTGGGTTTCCTGTAAAAATATTATTCCTGCTTTGTCTTTTTTCATTTTGCCTAGAATCTTGGATCTTTTAACTGGATTCAGGATCCCTTTTACATTATATGAGATTATTTTGGTTACACCCTGTTTCTCCATTGTGTTGTCTTTGTCATGCGGTGGCTTTCGCGAGCCACCATAAGACGCCACACAGTCACCAGAGAGTTCTGTGAGAGTTTTTATTTACGGTGAAAGTGACAACACAGGCTGCTGAGGCAATGACACATATAAGTCTGCACACATAAGGAGGCGTAAGGCTAACAGTTCTCTTACAGGTCCACAGGTGGAGACGGTCATACACAGACAGGCAAGGTTGGTGAAGTAATGATTACACAGGCTGCTGAGGCAGAGACACACAGAGGTCAACTCACACCGGGAGGCGTAAGGCTACACAGCTCACTTACTGGTCCACGGGAAGCAACGGTCAAACCACAGACAGACGAGGTAGGAAATAGTCCAAAGTATCCGTAGCTCTGACGGAGAGAGACTGACACTGCTGCAGAGATGCGGCCGCCAGCGTGGAAATAAGAAGTCCACCACTAACAACCGCAAATGCAGAATAGCTGCTCAGGACTTGACAGCTGAGCGGAAGCCTCCCCGAGCACTGTCACAATAAGAGCTCGGAGAGCCAGAATGACAACGCCACTGTCAAGCCCTGACAGGAATAGCCCAAGCACAAGGACAAAGTGCTCGGGTCATGACAGCAGCACCCCCCCTCAACTGACGGGCTCCGAACGTCTTGTAACACCCAGCCCCCCCTTCCCCCAACCACAGGGCGAGTGAATTGAGGAACAGGCAAGGAGGGAGCCAAACAAAACCCAACAAGGCCCCAAACAAAAAGGGAAAAGAATACATCAACTGACATATCCATCCAATTCCCCCCAGAACAATGACGAGAGAAAAAAAACCCCAAGAAAAAAAAAAAAAAAAGACAGGACTACAATACAAGGGAAACAAAATCATACAGAGCATAAACACCTGACACCGAAAGTTTTCCCACCGAGACCACAGACAACCCGTCTAACTCCAGAGTACATAACCCCACAGTGTAACACTCAAAGTAAAGATCCCTTCACGCACAAAATAAAAAAAAAAAAACACAATCATACTCCCAAACCACCCCCATACGTGAAACCCAGCCAAAAATAAACCCAAACAACCTCAAACACATGGTAACTATGGAAACAAACAATAAATACAACACACGGTAACTATAGAAAAAGGAAACAAGAAATACATGCTAACACATGGTAACTATGGAAAAACAAAAAAAACCAAAAAAAAAACAAGAAATACATGCAAACACATGGTAACTATGGAAAAAAAACAAGAAATACATGCAAACACACAGTAACTATGGAAAAGAAACAAGAAATACATGCTAACACACGGTAACTATGGAAAAACAAAAAAAAAACACAAACAAAACAAGAAATACATGCAAACACCCGGTAACTATGGAAAAAGAAAACACATACTATAGCCCCTCAAAAGGAAGAGGGGAGGACAAAACAAAAAACAAAAACAACAGCATACTGCAAACACACATGAGGCAATCTCAATTGCTCTACATAACCTTTACACCGTATGGGCCCAAACAGAAGATGATCGGCGGAGATCAAACGCCCCCAGGCAGAGCTCCGGCGACCTCCCTGCCTCCGATAGCCCACGGAAAGTCTCACAAAACAGTACATGATCGGGCGGCCTGCCCCAGTCCCAGGCCCCAAGAAACAAGTCCTCCGGTGGCCGTACCAGGCCACCCCGTAGCAAACACAGTTTATCGGGTGACCAACCCAAGACGCCAAACCTACAAAGCAGTTCCTCGGGTGGCCAACCCGCATCCCTCAGCCACCAGAACCGTGGAGGAATAGCGTGCGGCAGCCCGCCTAATGAAGAAAAAACATGAGCGCGCCAGCCTGCCAGACAAAAACCTCCAACGGCCCCCAGCGCTGACGACCCCAGCTGGCGGCTCCTGAAAGGGGAACAATCAAGAAAATGGGTCCACCTCACATCAGGCGGCAAAGGGTTTGCGGCTCCTCCACCGATCTCAGTCCAGACCGATGTGATCGTCGCAGCTCCGCCTGTATCAGATCCCGGCTGGCAGACGAGGTAGGAAATAGTCCAAAGTATCCGTAGCTCTGACGGAGAAAGACTGACACTGCTGCAGAGATGCGGCCGCCAACGTGGAAATAAGAAGTCCACCACTAACGACCGCAAATGCAGAACAGCTGCTCAGGACTTGACAGCTGAGCGGAAGCCTCCCCGAGCACTGTCACAATAAGAGCTCGGAGAGCCAGAATGACAACGCCACTGTCAAGCCCTGACAGGAATAACTCGAGCACAAGGACAAAGTGCTCGGGTCATGACAGTCTTATTTAGTATAACAGTGTGGTGGCCCTCTTTTATGCTACTCAGAAACTGAAAGAACATTAAGAACATAAAAAACATTAAGAACATAGTATATAAAACTTTAAAACAAAAAACTGACAAAAGATCTTCCTGAGCTGAGGTCTTTTTAGTGACCTAAGAAGAGCCTTGATGGTGTGTTGGCTCTGAGGGAAATTCCTCAAACTCTGTTATGTGTTGAGGGCCCTCTCTTACCCCTGTAATTTGTCCCATGTTTTTAACGTGAATTTCAGATCCCAATCCGAACTTGTAATGATTTTATTTTATTTTTTTTTATTTTTTTTATGTCTATACCCTATGAAATTGTGCACAACCTCCCACCACCATCACAGCAAACAGTCACGTTAATGCAGTATTTGTTAGTGTGGAGAGATCATGTGGTTCATTGTCACATTTCTATTTTAACAAGTTTTTTTTTTAAAGACTTATTTGTTTCTAATATTATGTCTGTTCCATGAAATGTTTTACCACTTCATATTTGCTGATTCTGCAATGTTTGTTACCTTGTAGGAGGAGGGTTGGATGCGCAGATTGACTAAAAATATCGTTATTCCCTCCTGAAAACGTTCAGTTTTTCCTTATAGCTCTGGCGCTGGGTTTCCCGCTGCTGGCCCGTGGATTTTGAGGGTTTCTGTGTGGACCATGTTTGAGCCTTGATTCTTTCGATCTGGTCTGCTGCGGGTTTATACACCGTTACTGGGAGCCCTCTTCTCGCCATATCCATGGTTGCTTCTTCCGCCGAGTTGTAGAGACACGTCTCATCCCCGTAAAACACCCTCAGCTTCGCCGGAAATGGAGTCTGAAACCGCAGTTTCTTCTCTCGTAGTACCTTTTTAGCGTTGTTGTATTCCCGACGCTTTTTAAGGACCTCCGGGGCGTAGTCGTGCTCCACAAAAACTTTTCTCTCTTGGTGCATAAATCCTTTTATCTGCCAAGCCAGTCTTACAACCTCTTCTTTTATTCTGGAGTTGGAGAACTTCACCACCACCGATCTTGGTGGCGCTTCCGCCGCCGGCCTAGGGGCTAATGTACGGTGCGCCCTTTCTATCTTCAAGTCGGTGGATTGGGGAATTTCCAACTTCTCTCTCAGTATGGATTCCACGCATGCAGCCATTGTGGTGAAACCATCCTCGACTCCTTCTTTGAGACCATGAATTCTTATGTTGTCTCTTTTTAGTCTTCCTTCTTGGTCGGTTAGCTTAGCCTCCAGTCTTGACTGTCGTTTAAGTAAATCCAGCACGGTTTCTTCCAACCCTTTTATTCTTTCCTCTGCTTCCATGATTCGGTCCTCAGCCTGGTCCACTCTGCTGTTTGTCCTTTTTATTTCGTCTTTAATTTCACGAAATTCGGCCCAACACTCTCGGCGAAATTGTCTTAATTCTTGAAGTACCATTTTTAAGCTAACCTTGTTGCTAGCTTCATTCAGCTCCTCCACTTCTCAATGGATGTCCTCCGGGTCAGATTCTCCGGCCGATGCGTGTCTTGGCCTGGTAAATGTCGATCTCTTCTGTTTTCCTTTAGGCATAATGACTTTGTCTTTTGATTTTCACTCTTCCAAAAATCCGTTAAATCTGATTTTCAAGGTATTTTCATGGATTGGGTCTGGGAGCTTCAGCATTAAGCTGCTCTCACCATGGTGTCCAGACCGGAAGTCCAAAATCTGGCATATTTTAAGTAGAAAAACTACATGTAAATCCTTTAAGGAGCCTATCCCTGCATCTTTCGCATCAGGCATAGACTGTATATAAATATGGGCATAGACTAGGGCTGGGCAATTAACTGAAAAATAACCAAAACCGGCATTCAAGCCAACATCATTCTGAGTAAACATAATTATGCCCATGTCAATTATTTTGATTTTCCCCCCTCTCTTGATACTTTTCCCACTGTGTGCACGTTCATGCATTGTCTGCTTATATATTCTATGTGGACCTAAATAAAAGCTTTATTGAAGTCAGTATGAAATAACAGTGCTAACACAGACTATATATACAAGGGGGGGCTGAAAGGTTCATAGGCTGAAAAGTTCATAGTTGTCAAATTTGATCAAATGTGTTTTATTTTTCAACTGCAGGGATTCAAGCGCTGCAACACCGATGGAAGAAATGTGTGGACCAAAGGGAAGACTATGTTGAAAAATTAACCACATTTGGTCAAATTTGACCACTATGAACTTTTCAGCCCCCCCCCCATATATATATATATATATATATATATATATATATATATATATATATATCCATCCATCCATCCATCTTCTACCGCTTTTCCGGAGGTCCGGGTCGCGGAGGCAGCAGTTCAAGCAGAGAAGCCCAGACTTCCCTCTCCCCAGCCACCTGCTCCAGCTCTTCAGAGGGGATACCAAGGCGTTCCCAGACTAGCTGGGAGACATAGTCTCTCCACCGAGTCCTGGGTCTGCCCCGGGGTCTCCTCCCAGTGGGACGTGCCTGAAACACCTCAAGTGGGAGACGTCCTGCAGGAGGGATCATGGAAGTCCGGTGCTATGTGGATTAGGTAGCAGTCAAAGGCGGAGACCTTGGCGGACTGATCCCAAGCTTTCTATATATATATATATATACACTAATCACAAAAACTTAGGGATATTTGGCTTTTGGGTGAAATTTATGGAAAAT
Source organism: Pholidichthys leucotaenia (assembly GCA_020510985.1). NCBI lineage: Eukaryota > Metazoa > Chordata > Actinopteri > Cichliformes > Pholidichthyidae > Pholidichthys > Pholidichthys leucotaenia. Next base: position 43,206,763 of record CM035850.1, read on the forward strand.
GTAAAAAGTTCATGCTATAGTGATATTATATCATGAAAGTAGGGCATTTAAGTAGAAGCATCAGTTTCAGGTTCAGGTTCAGGTTACTTTATTTGTACCTGTAGGTAGATTTGTTTTGCAGTCAGGTGACATCCATATTTACAAACCACAATTACATTCAACATGAACACAAACACAGGCACGCATGAAGCTGACTATAAACACGGTAAAAGTACTCAAGGCTCCACCAATCAGGACATAGGACAAAGAGAGAAGAGAAAAAACAAAGAGAGAAGAGAGAAGGGTCATATTAAAACGTTAGACTAGTCAAAGAGGTTAAAAACTCAAAAGTCTAAAACCCAATAAAAGATTTAGAACCCAAATAAAAAACCTACAAAAATAAGTAAATATAAAATAAAATTAATAAATAGTTAAGTAAATTATGTGCAATATATTGTTACATCTTGTTCAACTCTTTGACAGCAGCAGGAACAAAGCTGTTTTTGTAGCGCTGGCTTTTACTTTTTGGGACAGCAAACCTCCGTCTGGAGGGAAGAAGCTGAAAGTGGCAGTGCAAAGGGTGCATGCAATTGTGATTTCCTCATCTCAAACAATTTATTGAAACAAAAGCCAACAACAGTGGTGGGTATCATCATCATCATCGTAGCAGTCTGTCGGGGGCGACAATGACTGTTTCATTTAGGTACCACACCAAAAAATGTCAGTGTTTCAATAACTTGTCATGTGCCCTTGAGCATCAATTACAGCTCGACAACGACATCTCATGTTGTTCACAAGTCGACTTATTGTCTGCTGAGGCATGGCATTTCACATATCTTGAAGGGCAGCCCTCAGGTCATTGAGGTTGTGGGGTGCAGGGTTATGAGCCTCTACACGGCGACTCAGTTGATCTCATAGGTTTTCTATGGGATTCAGGTCTGGAAAAAGTGCAGACCACTCCATTTGAGGTACCCCAGCCTCCAGCAGCCATTCCCAAATGGTGCAACCTCGATGAGTTGGAGCATTGTTGGCTATGAAGATGAAATTAAGCCTGTGTTGTTTATGCAGGGGCACAATGACTGGATTAATGATGTTATTCAGGTAGTATTGGCTTGTCACTGTACCATTCACAAGGTGTAGGACAGTTCTGTATTAACTAGACACACCTGCCTAGACTGTAACATGGTGACAACAGTGGCTGATGCATAACGCTCTGCTTGACATCTCCAACATCGTTGGCAGCCATCATTTCTGCTCAGCGTGAATCGACTTTCATCAGAGAACAGCACTGAGGCCCACTGGTCCCTTGTCCAGCATAAATGCTCCCTGGCCCATGCAAACGATGACGCCTGTGCCTGGTAGTGTGGTCAGGTACCCTTGCAGGTCATTTAGCACGCAGACCAAGCTGATGTAAACGTTTCCAATGGTCTGACGTGACACTGGATGCCTCTCACCTCCCTTAAATGTGCCTGGAGTTGAGTGGTATTCATCATCCGGTTTCGCAGGGCACTGTTCACAATGAAGTGATCATCAACGTGGGATGTGGCCAAAGGACATCCATTTCTATGCCTTTCTGTGACTCTTCCAGTCTCTCTGTATCTCTGTTCCAACCTGCTGATGACACTCTAAGCTCAGTGGCCACTTTCCTCTGAGAACATCCTGTTTGAAGCCTCGCAATGGTGAGGTACTGTTGAGCAATTGTTAGGTGTCGACTTGGTCTCATGATGTCAAAATGTGAACAGCATGATGAAGAGGACTGTTTAAATACCAATTCTAATTGAACCAGAAAATTTATTGGTCGATTCATGGATCAAACACCTGTTGTGAATTTTGCCCTTGAGCACCTTGTTAGAGAACAGCAAGTTATGCAAAAAGTACAGAAACACTGAACAGTTGGAAATGTGCATTCAAAAGGTTAGAAATAATAATCCCTAACTTTTTTGTGAGTAGGGTGTTACGTATATATGAGAGAGAGAGAGAGAGAGAAAGAGAGAGAGAGCGAGAGAGAGAGAGAACAACAACTGTGAAGCAGAACCGTGGCATTGAGTTCCTACTCATACAGTTTACGCAGCAGTCCATAGCCCTTCAATTAACCCTTAAATGAGACCACCCTGTTTTTGAAGCACCAGATAACTACAAATCAATCTGACCACAAAAGCAAACACAAGAGCATGCAGCAGCATGATAAGAAATATCAATGTTATGGTGTGAAGGTGAGGATATGGTCACACGCTCCTTCTCCACTAATCACCTTATTACCTGCAGCTGTTCTCACTAATGCACCTGAGCTGATGGCTTGTTGCAGTATAAATAGACCTCAGTTGCCTCCAGTCTCTCATGAATTTGCCTGGGCTCAGCAGCTTGCTGTCATGTGGTTCTCCTACCACCTCGTGTGCCAACCTCAAGTTCTCACCTTCCTGAAGACCATACCTCCCCCTTGGAATTCATGTAAACCTGCTAAACAATTCTTCCAACCTATACCAACCTTGGAATCATTCTCCTCTGTTCTGTGCTTTTGGCCTCCCATCAGCCCTGGTCCTCTTCTCCTTGCGTCAAACCTGCAAAAAGAAAAAACAAGTAAGAAAAATTCAATCAATTATCACTAAACAACTGTTACAGGATCAAACCCCTGGGCCTGGGGTACCTCCATGCTCACCTCAGATGAGTTTTGCAGTTACTGGATCCATCCTCCATTCCCCCCTGCAAACATACAGTATATCCATTTCTAACGCTCTACAAGTTCTCCCTTGATATTTCCCATCAGAAGAGCTTGCTGCTCCATCCATTTTCTCTAACAGTAAGAATAATCATTCACTGCACTGCTCCCATTTTCTGTTAGTCTCCATACTTATGTTTTGTTCTCAGATCAGTTCCAGTCCAGACTCCTCAAAACCTTTTAATATAAAAATACAAAATACAAAACTCTGCAATCCATTTCTGTTGTGGCATCTGCCATTGGGTTGGTCCTGTGCACAAAACCATGTCATGAGGACAGAAACCATCTTTTGGAAAATTTCATTAAAGGACTACTTTTTAGTTTTCCATTTGGCAAAGTGCTGCACACAATAATAGGGTAAGTGGGACATATCATGCTACTGCAGACAGCCACCAGGGGATAATAGAGATCCATGGGCTTCACTTTTGGAAAGCTCTCATGGCATTTATATTTACATACAGTCTATGGGTAATAAATAATGTACATGTGGGGTGATATAAGCATAAATGATTTACATACTGTATTTGTTTTAAAGGGGTCATTGACTAAAAAATTGTGTTTTTGTATGTTTCAACCTTCTGAAATACATGTACTGGCCACATGATTATCAATATGGAAATCTGGACTGGAAATCTAACACCAATACAAGAAGAGGATAAGCAGACTCTACTTTCTGAGGAAGCGGAGATCCTTCAACGTGTGCAACAAGATGTTGGAGCTTTTCTATCAGGTTGTTGTTGCCAGCGCCATCTTCTTTGCTGCTGTTTGTTGGGGTAGCAGTATCAGAGCCAGCACACCAACAGACTTGAAAAGATCATCAAGAAGGCTAGCTCTAATTGGTCTCAGGCTGGAGACCTTTGAGAATGTGGTGGAGAGGAGGACACTGAACAAACTGTTATCCATCATGGACAATCCTAATCACCCCCTCCACCACACACTGGACAGACAGCAGAGCATTTTCTCCAGCAGACTGCTACAGCTTCGCTGCCAAACGGCCACGTGCAAAAAATCTTTCCTGCCACATGGCCATTTTACTGTACAATAACTCACTCTAATGTTGAATTATGGTCATAACAATGCTGCCATACTGCACCTTGCAGTCTAATTGGTACCTCACATTGCACGCTGTGCCCAATAGCCCTGCATTGTGCAGTGAGTATGATTCATGTGTCTATACGGGTCACCATCTATTCATCTGCAATGTATATAAAGTTATCTAGGCAGTTTTACTTTCCCTGGGTAATTTCTTTTTCTATTATGCCGCGTGTGTGTGTGGTGTTTTAGTCGTCTACTGTCATGCTGCTGTTACACTGTAATTTCCCAGTTTGGGATCAATAAAGTACATCTATCTATCTATAGTGTGTGTGTGTGTGTGTGTGTGTGTGTGTGCGTAAAGTCTACAAACCCCTGTTCAAATGCCAAGTTTTTGTGATGGAAAAAAATGAGACAAAGATAAATCATTTCAAAACTTTTTCTACCATTAATGTGACCTATAACCTGTACAACCCAACTGAAAAACAAATTGAAATCTTTTAAGGGGAAAAATAAAAAAAACTTACAATAACCTGGTTGCATAAATATGCACACCCTTAAACTAATACTTTGTTGCAGCACCTTTGGCTTTTATTACAGCACTCAGTCTTTTTGGGTAGGAGTCTATCAGCGTGGCACATCTTGATGTGGCAATAATTGCCCTCTCTTCTTTGCAGAAATGCTCCAAATCTGTCAGACTGTGAGGGTATCTCTTGCGCACAGCCCTCTTCAGATCACCCCACAGATGTTTGATCAGATTCACGTCTGGACTCTGGCTGGGCCATTCCAAAACCTTAATCTTCTTCTGGTGAAGCCGTTCTTTTGTTGATTTGGATGTGTGCTTTGGGTCATTGTTGTGCTGAAAGATGAAGTTCCTCTTCATCTTCAGCTTTCTAGCAGAAGTCTGAAGGTTTTGTACCACCACTGACTGATATTTGGAACTGTTCATATATCCCTCCACCTTGAGAAAGGCCCCAGTTCCAGCTGAAGAAAAACAGCCCCAAAGCATGATGCTGTCACCACCATGCTTCACTGTAGGTATGGTGTTCTTTTGGTGTTGAGCAGTGTTGTGTTTGTGCCAAATATACCTTTTGTCACAAGTCGAGCCAGCTTGGCTTTCCCCGGCTCTGTCTCAATCGCTTTGGGGGTTTTGGTGCCACTGTGTATGTGCACTTTGTGTATTTTCTCATCCTTAGCCACTGCCTGACCGGCAGCTGTTAGTCTGCATTGTGACCTACTTTTTCCCACGCTACTGACAGTCTGTCGATCCAGCCACGCCCCCTCGCTCGCCCTTGACTCCATCAGCTGTTTCCGACCCCGGTAATCATCTTTCCCGCGTCTCGCCCAGGTGTTCCTTATTTGCCACATCAGTGGCATTTGTTCACAAGCAGCTCATTGCTGGACAAACGTCGTTGGTTCATTGTATGTGTTAGATGGCTGTGCGCCACCATCTAACCATCACGTCAATGAAGGACTAATTGGAGTACGCTCGCCACTCCAGGAGAGGACCCGGATCGCTAGGCTGTAAATAACTGTAGCGTTTCCCTGTGCAGTTGTGTCACTATGCTGGTAGCGTTTCCCCTTCCGGCACAACTGCTACACTTTCCCCTGTACAGCCTAGCATTACAGTTGGACTCTTTCCTTAGCCCGAGCTGCTCCATCATTTTGTGTAGTTTCTTCTATGGACTGTGTCAATAAATGTGTGTGTGATAACCCCAGCATTTAAATCCTCATCTTTCCTTCTCTCTTCGCTCTTCCACTTGCGCATGGAGTAGTAGTAGTAGATTAGTTTATCTGACAGGGACAGTGCAATAAACATAGACAATTAATCAAAGACAATCAATCTGATGTGTTGCACATAGAGTGTATAGCTATTAGCTAATTTGCAACTCTTGTCCCTGGATGGGCTTTAGAAAAAAGAATCAAGATAAAAAATATACACAATAACCACATACATCAATGCAGAAAAATTATAAATACACAATTATAAATATTATAAATATTATAAATACACAAATATAACAGCCTGACTCACATTTAACATAAATATTATAAATATTATAAATACACAAATATAACAGCCTGACTCACATTTAACACATATAACATAACTCACATTTGCCTATTTCAGGCCTTCCTCCCTCCGTCACTCACTATAAACAAACACATTTATTCCTTCCCTTCATTCACTCTCACTTTGCAGACAAATAATTCATACATGAGTACATTCTTGTTTATTTTTCAGCCAGTTTTTAACATTTTTAGTGAATGTTTTAAAGTCCGTTATTATTTTAATTTCATTTGGCATTGTGTTCCAGATGTGACTGCCCTTTATAGAGAAAGCTGTTTGTCCAAATGTGGTTCTGCGGTGGAATATTTTACAGTTATTGTTAACAGAACTCCTGGTGGCTCTGCTGCTGTCCTGTCTTTGGACGAAACCAGCAAGTGGCTCGGGTGCTGATTTATGGAAACATTTGAACGTTAATTTCAGAAGACAGAGGTCAATGAAGCTCTCAAAACTCAATAGGTTGTATTTTTTTAAAACATTACAGTGATGCCACCTAATGGGCTTTTTGTCCAAGATTTTTAGGGTTTGATTATATAATGAACCTATATGTCTTATTGTGGAAGGGGCTGCTTGAGCCCAGACTGTCAAACAGTATGATATATGAGAAAAAACCATAGAATGCATATACAGTGCAGCTGCTTCGTAAGGTATGTAATATCTAATTAATTTAAAGCAGTTCAGATTTTTTTTTACTGTTTTTGAAATTTTCTTTATATGAAGATTAAATTTGAGTTGAGGATCTAGTACAATGCCAAGGTATTTGAATTCTGTAGCTAAACTGATGTCATGATCATGTATATTAACTTTAAAATGTTGCAGGTTACATTTTTTGATTGAAAAGCACATTGAGACTGTTTTCTGAAGGTTCAGCAATAGATGGTTCTTGAGGAGCCACTCTTGGACATAAACCATACTTGTAGACAGTACATCTGCAGCCTGTGCTGGAGTCTTGGCAGCTGTGTAAATAACTGCATCATCTGCATAAAGTTGGCATGTTGCAGCTGAGCAGTGTAACGGCAAGTCATTAATAAAAATGCTGAAAAGTAAAGGACCAAGAATGGACCCTTGTGGGATACCCATGCGGTTGTTTAAAAATGAGGATTTATCCTGGTGAACTTTTACACACTGTTCTCTATTCTGGAGATAAGATGCAAACCATTCTAATGTATTTGGGGAGAAGTTAAAAGATACCATTTTGGATAAAAGCAAACTGTGGTTTACAGTATCGAAAGCCTTTTTGAGATCTAGAAAAACAGCTCCTACCACATTACCCCTGTCCAAGGACTGTTTGACGTTTTCAATAAGGCAACAATTTGCTGTTTCTGTTGAGTATCCTGGTCTAAAACCAAATTGATGTGGATGAAGAAGTTGACTGTCTTGTAAGTAGTCTATCAGCTGTGTAGCTACAACTTTTTCAAGAACCTTAGATAGGACTGGTAAGATAGAGATTGGGCGGTAATTGCATATATCGTCTTTACTGCCTGATTTATGAACTGGTATGACGACAGCTTTTTTCCAGCCAGATGGAGGGTTTATGACAGAATGAACCAGCCTAATTAAAGGATTTAGCGGGTTCACCCACACATCCCTTTTCTATTTTTGCATTACTTGTTGGGATTTACCTGGGTTTGAGATGTCGTGGGGCCGGCGTTATCCAATGAGTCTCGGCTGGGAACGCTGCCGAGCTCTGATCGACATCGACGGGTTCATATCCATGGCGAATGAATATTCCACTCCAGCGGACGTCATATGGTATGTTACACTGGCGGAAGCAGAGGTTCAGTGATGCCCTCAGCTCACTGAACATCCCGAGGGAGCTGAGCGGATTTCCCAGCTGGCAGTGCTACAATGTGAGTACGGCGTGAGGGAGAGAAAATCCGAGGGGCGGGCGCTCCCAGGACACCGCTGAGACTGTTCCCCACCAGCTCTGCACTCCCGCTCACACCAAACCCAACCCAGCAAAGCAAGGGCAGTATTGTGCCGCGTGGAAGCGCCGGGAGAGGTCCTTTTCTCCGGCAGCCGCCATCATCCCTCCGGCAGCTGTGAGGTCCATCGAGGTCATTACCATGGAGCCGGCCCCTCCTCCGCCTGTAGAAGAGGACCGCTTCACCATAGACACAGAGAGGGACGACAGCCTGCCAGCTACAGCAGCTAACATCAAGAGGCGGGATGACAGGCAAGTGTTTTTTCTCTCCTCTCCTCATAATAATGATAATAATAATAAACCTTGTCTGTCTCCCAGGAGAGGGGCCCAGTTACAGCAGTCCGCTGGGCTCCCCCCACTGGCTGTAGCTAACATCTCTCTTTCTACCCTCTCTGTGCCTCCTTCATTCCCTGAGCATCGGCCGGTCCATGAACCGAGCCGCCAGATGGTGGAGGAGCCAACGGCTTCGGATGATCCTTTCCCGGAGCCAGCACGAAGAGGTCCCTCTGCAGCCACGCCGGTGGATGACGAGTGGTCAGCTATGCTCGCCGCACTCAACCACTGGGTTGAAGAGGAACGCCGTGAGAGGGAGGTCCTTGGACGCGTTTCACCGGTGGTAAGGGTCTCATCTCCTACGCCTACGCTGACCCTGAATGCACAATCTGACGAGGAGTGGGAGAACCTGCTCGCCACAGTCATCCGCTGGGTCGAGGAAGAGCATTGTAGGACCAGGATTGTCAAGACCAACCCGCCAGTTAGGAGACACCGGGAGAACTCCCCTTCGCCTTCGGCAGCCCTCTGCCCTCCAGCTGCTGTGAGGTCCGCCGAGTCCACCCCAGTAACACCCTCCTCCATCGTCGTGGAGACAACTCCTCCACAAGCTTCCGATGGGGCCCATGTCACCATGGACACGGAGAGGAAGGATTGTCTCCTGCCTGCTTCTGGGAACGATGATGACCGGGAGGACAGGCAAGTATTTTTTCATTTTTTACCAGCTAATGACACTGAATCTTGCCTGTCTCCCGAGGAAGGGGCCCAGCATAAGCAGTCCACTAGGTCCTCTCCTCCAGCTGCACGCACTAATCCATTTTTTCCCCTCTCCGTGTCTCCTCCAATTCACCCCGAGGACCTGTCAGCCCAGGGTCAGAGCCAACAGACGGTGGAGGAGCCAGTGGCTTCGGATGATTCCTGCCCGGAGCCAGCACGGAGAGGTCCCCCTGCAGCCTCGCCGGAGGAATCCCCAGCGTTGGAGCTGCTGCAGGTGGACAACAGGACTGCCAACACCATCTTGCCAGCTGCTGAGCTGTTTGCAGCGGACTGGGAGCCTGAGCTGGTCGTCCTGGAGGCCGGGCCTGAGGATTCATCACCAGGATCGACGGAGTCCTGGACTGCGGTGGAGCTCGAGCTCAGGCAAGTACTCTCTCTGGTTTTTCTGATCACAGTGTTGGAGAGATCTTGCCTGGCTCTAGGTGGGGACAGTCAGGCGCAGCGCACAGCTGCGTCTGAACTTCCCTCACTGGGCTCCGCCGCTGCCGGCGACCCTAACAACCCTGTTTCTTCTCCCGCTTCTAAGCCACTTTCTAGGGTCGCTGAAGAAGAACCACCATCTCCAGGGGTCCTCATGGAGCTGGCCTCACCGCCCGATGATGTTGCGGGTCCAGCTCCCCTGAGGTCTGAGGTTGTTGTGTGGTCTCCTCCGCAGGCCGCGTGGCCCTGGGTCCAGCAAGCTGGCTTTGGACCCTCGTGGAGGCTGCATCCCAGGATTAGCCCTACGTGGGTGCTGTGCTCCTGCCCAGACCTATCATGGACACCACACTCTGGGTCGGGGTCCACCGTAGGTGCAGCGGAGCCGGCCTTGTCAGGGACCACCATGGACCCGGCAGAGTCTCAGCCAGAGGTCACCATGGACGCAATTAGGCTCCCACTGGAGCCCATCATGGGTGCAGCGGACCCAGCCTGGTCAGGGGCCACCGTGGGCACAGTTAGGCTCTCGCTGGAGTCCATCGTGGGTGCAGCAGAGCCTGCCGGGTCAGGGGCCACCACGGGTGCCACTGCAGACCACCCAAAGGATGCCATGGAGGTCCCCTCTCTCCGGTCCGGGTACTCATCAGTCAGCCTTCTGGTGGGCAGGCCGCTTCCTGCTTCACCCCTTCAGTCCTGGTGGCTGAGCAACATTGGCCGGCAGCCAGAAGAATTGACTCCTCGGGGCAGGTGGCCCACGTTTCCCGGCAGACCGCCAGACGCCATCCACCGGACCTTCTGCTGGGCCTGGGACTCTGGGCGGCCTCCTGAGCCCCAACAAACATGGACTTGGGGGGGTTAATCATGGACCCTGGGCGGGGTATTGTGTTCCCTCCTTCCTGTTCCCCCTACCTACCACCCGAGTTCGTGTTGTTTGTTGTTGTTGCTCCTGTCGGGGGGGGGGGGGTTGCTGTTACCTGGGGTGTCTGGGAATCCACCCCTTAAAGGGGGGGCTCTGTCATGAGTCGAACCAGCTTGGCTTTCCCCGGCTCGGTCTCAATCGCTTTGGGGGTTTTGGTGCCACTGTGTATGTGCACTTTGTGTATTTTCTCATCCTTCGCCACTGCCTGACCGACAGCTGTTAGTCTGCATTGTGACCTACTTTCTCCCACGCTACTGTCTGTCGGTCCAGCCACGCCCCCTCGCTCGCCCTTGACTCCATCAGCTGTTTCCGACCCCGGTAATCTTCTTTCCCGCGTCTCGCCCAGGTGTTCCTTATGGCATTTGTTCACAAGCAGCTCATTGCTGGACAAACGTCGCTGGTTCATTGTACGTGTTAGATGGCTGTGCGCCGCCGTCTAACCATCACGTCAACGAAGGACTAATTGGAGTACGCTCGCCGCTCCACGAGAGAACCCAGATTGCTAGGCTGTAAGTAACTGTAGTGTTTCCCTGTGCAGTTGTGTCGCTATGCTGGTAGCGTTTCCCCTTGCGGCACAACTGCTACGCTTTCCCCTGTACAGCCTAGCATTACAGCTGGACTCTTTCCTTAGCCCGAGCTGCTCCACCATTTTGTGTAGTTTCTGCTGTGGACTGTGTCAATGAATGTGTGTGTGGTAACCCCAGCATTTAAATCCTCATCTTTCCTTCTCTCCTCCATGCGCAAATGGAAGAACACACGGAGGGTTTATGACACCTTTTGGAATTATGGTCAAAAAAGTCAACCTTGGTTTCATCGGACCATAACACATTTTCCCACATGCGTTTGGGAGATTTCAAATGTGTTTCTACAAAATGTAGCCAGGCTTGGATGTTTTTCTTCCTAACATAAGGCTTCCGTCTTGCCACCCTACCCCATAGCCCAGACATATGAAGAAGATGGGAGATTGTTGTCTCACGTACTTAACAGCCAGTACTTGCCAGAAATTCCTGCAGCTCCTTTGATGTTGCTGGCGGCCTCTTGGCAGCCTCCCTGACCAGTTTTCTTCTCGTCTTTTCATCAGTTTTGAAGGGACATCCAGTTCTTGGTAATGTCACTGTTGTGCCATATTTTCTCCACTTGATGATGACTGTCTTCACTGTGTTCCATAGTATATTTAATGCCTTGGAATTTCTTTTGTACCCTTCTCCTGACTGATTCCTGTGAACAATGAGATCCCTCTGATGCTTTGGAAGCTCTCTGCGGACCATGGCTTGTGCTGTAAAATGTGACTACAAAAATGTCAGGAAAAGCCTACTAGAACAGCTGAACTTTATTTGGGGTTAATTAGAGACACTTAAAACGTTGGCAGGTGTGTGCTGACTCCCATTTAACATGAGTTTGAATGTGATCATCCACTGAAACCACACACCCCCGTCCACCAGTGATGCTTTATTTTATCCATTCTTTGAGACAAATTTACTAAGCTAAGAAAAGATTAGCAATAGAAATGTGAGAGGGAGGGCGGAGTTCAGTGCAGTCATTGAAATTTAAAGAGGAATGCACTGAAACCAGGCTTCTAAGAAAAGCTGCAAAAGATGATTCACAAATTATACAGCAATAAGTAATTAAAGAAATTCGACCAAAATATGTCAAACATTTCATTAAGACATGTGAGCTGTTAAAATGTGGAATAAATGCAGTCAATGACACCTTTAAATTTTGCATTTCATGAAAAATCTATATCTCACTGTATCATAGAGTTGTTTCACACCTTGACAAGTTATTAAATACCAGAAACCCATTCCTGACAGCTCAGGATTTTTCCACACTATTCCTGGACGGGGAGGACAAGCTGGGGGAGTTAGGTGTAAACGAGAAGGTCTGTTCAAACCTGCCCAGTGACCTGTAGTCTCTTGACACAGTCTAGTGGGAGGGCAGGTTTCGGTTGACAAGCCTGAGCGAAAGTAGGAAAAAAGTGTGTGAACAAAACATAGTTGTGTATATAGCGTGAGGGCAACAAGATTGCTTGGTTTCTGTCATTTGTGTTATTTGACAAGAAAATTTCTAGGTGGACTTTTCCATTTACTTTAAAACCTACTCATAAATACACTTTGTGTCATCTCTTTCCTGATGGTAGAATACCGATTGCACAACTACATTTAAGCATTGGTTATACAGTTTCACTCATGTTATCTTCTCTTAAACACACACACACAGAGCCTTTATATTGTTTTTGTATCAAATTTGCCGTTTTAACTCTTCCAGGTTTGTTCCTGTACTTAAGAAAAGCTAAGCCCTGATACTTGCCTCCTGCTCTATTATTGGCCAGCCTAGCTGTCTGTAAACGTGTAGAAAAGTAGGGAGTCCAAGCTTCAGAGCTAACAGTGCTGCTAGGAGTTAGCTTATCAAGTGTGTTTTAAATTGTTATATTTTTAGATTTCAGTCACCCTAATAGGCATCATTGTGTCCACCTGGTTCACTAATCCACAGTCAATAATATACAGTGGAAATAAAAAGTCTACAAACCCCCATTCAAATGCCAGGTTTTTGTGATGTAAAAAAATGAGACCATGATAAATCATTTCAAAACTTTTTCCACCATTAATGTGACCTATGACCTGTACAATCCAATTGAAAAACAAACTGAAATCTTTTAAGAGGAAAAATAAAAATTTTTAAAAACTTAAAATAACCTGGTTGCATAAATATGCACACCCTTAAACTAACACTTTGTTGAAGCACCTTTGGCTTTTATTACAGCACTCAATCTTTTTGTGTAGGAGTCTATCAGCATGGCACATCTTGATGTGGCAATATTTGCCCTCTCTTCTTTGCAGAAATGCTCCAAATCTGTCAGATTGTGAGGGTATCTCTTGTGCACAGCCCTCTTCAGATCACCCCACAGATGTTTGATTGGATTCACGTCTGGACTCTGGCTGGGCCGTTCCAAAACCTTAATCTTCTTCTGGTGAAACCGTTCTTTTGTTGATTTGGATGTGTGCTTTGGGTCATTGTCGTGCTGAAAGATGAAGTTCCTCTTCATCTTCAGCTTTCTAGCAGAAGCCTGAAGGTTTTGTGCCACCACTGACTGGTATTTGGAACTGTTCATATATCCCTCTACCTTGACAAAGGCCCAGGTCCAGCTAAAAAAAAAAAAAAAAAAAAAAATAGCCCCAAAGCATGATGAGCCACCACCATGCTTCACTGTAGGTATGGTGTTCTTTTGGTGATGAGCAGTGTTGCGTTTGCGCCAAATATACCTTTTGGAATTATGGTCAAAAAGTTCAACCTTGATTTCATTGGATCGTAACACATTTTCCCACATGCGTTTGGGAGATTTCAAATGTGTTTTTGCAAAAGTAGTCAGGCTTGGATGTTTTTCTTCGTAAAATAACACTTCCGTCTTGCCACCCTACCCCATAGCCCAGACATATGAAGAAGATGGGAGATTGTTGTCACATGTACTAAACAGTCAATACTTGAAAGAAATTCCTGCAGCTCCTTCAGTGTTGGTGTCAGCCTCTTGGCAGTCTCCCTGACCATTTTTTTTCACATCTTTTCATCAATTTTGGAGGGATGTCTAGTTCTTGGTAATGTCACTGTTGTGCCATATTTTCTCCACTTGATGTTGACTGTCTTCACTGTGTTTCATGGTATATTTAATGCTTTGGAAATTCCTTTGTACCCTTCTCCTGACTGATACCTTTGAACAATGAGATCCCTCTGACGCTTTGGAAGCTCTCTGCAGACCATGGCTTGTGCTGTAAGATGTGACTACAGAAATGTCAGGAAAAGCCTACTAGAACAGCTGAACTTTATTTGGGGTTAATTAGAGGCACTTTAAATGTTGGCAGGTGTGTGCTGATTTCCATTTAACATGAGTTTGAATGTGATTGGTTAATTCTGAACACAGTCACATCCCCAGTTATAAAAGGGTGTGCATATTTATGCAAACAGGTCAATGTAAGTTTTTTATTTTTTATTTTTCCCCTTAAAAGATTTCACTTTGTTTTTCAATTGGGTTGGACAGGTTATAGGTCACATTAATGGTGGAAAAAGTTTTAAAATGATTTGTCTCATTTTGTCATCTGACTTATTGTTATGATTTGTCCTCCTGACAGCTCTGGCATGCCTCCTCCTCCTGTCAAGCTCCGTCAGCTGCACTATCACGGGTGCTCACACACATACACACACCCACACGCACACACACATGCACACGCTCCATTCACTCTCATTCACACACGCTCTCACACACCAGATGCCAATCAGTTGTGCCCACGCATTCTCACACCTGCAATCTCTTTCCTCGTTAGCTTCTGGAGTATTTGTTGGCCGCTCCAGAGGAAAGAGATTGTCGGGGCATTCACCCTCGTTCATGGCAGCAAGCACTCCATGAATGACGTATCACTCCCTTCATGTACTCAGCCCGACATCTCCAGATGATCAATCCCTGGGTGTTTGTGGCTGCCTCAGCTTCTAATCCTCTTCCACCAGACTGCTCAGTTCGCCTCAGATTGCTCCAGCCCTGTAAGTGTCATTTTGTTTCGCCTTTCTTTTCGTGCTGTTTGCAGCCCTGCAGCGCTAGGCTTATCGCCTTTCTTTTTTGTGCTAAATGGTCCCGCAGCACTAGGCTTCTTTGACCGAGCTGTAGAGCATCCTGTATGTCTGGTGGCCTCGTCCTGCCATTACACCTCGCTGTATTTTTGTGTGCTTAAACTGAACTGATACTTGGAGATAATCTGACTTATTTCCTTTGTGTTGTTAATAAAAGTGCACCATCCACTCTCGCTTTTGGGTTTTCATTCTCTCTCTCGTGTGCCGAGCCATGACGCACGGAGGTTTATGACACATTTTTTACATCACAAAAACCTGGCATTTGAACAGGGGTGTGTAGACTTTTTATATCCACTGTATTACATGTCAGTCTGGTTTATTTTGTTACTTTTCCGCCGGGACGCTACATTGAACCATTAGCATTATTTTCACAGATACCCAAGGTGGCTAGTTGAAGTTAGCATTTTAGTCACTCATTCACAAATATTTCTGTGCTTATCATACTCCAACTGGTCAAATCCTATTGACCACTGAAACCACACATCCCAGTCCACCAGTGATGCTTTATTTTAATTTTTCTTTAAGACAAATTTATATTATTTGGCTCAGGCTCAGTACCTGAGCTAGGACTTAGCCAGCTAAGATTAGCAATAGTGACATAACGGGGAGGGTGGTGTTAAATGCAGATCTTGAGCATTTAAAGAGACATATTTTTTTTTTTTTTTGTTACTTATTTGTACCCGTAGGTAGATTTGGTTTGCAGTTTGGTGACAAGCCACCGGCTGCTGGTCGCTGCATGCGCGAGCGCCCTAAACCTACATGTTTTTGGTATGCGGGAGGAAACCGGAGAAATCCCGGAGTAAACCCGCGCAACACGGGGAGAACATGCAAACTCCACACAGCTCACTGTTGGTCGGGGGCTGGGATCGAACCCACGATCCCCGCGGTCCCCCGGCCGAGGGTAAAACTGTGCTGTCACAGTGCTTAAACCACTGCGCCACCATGCAGCCCAATGCAGACATGCATTAAAACCAGCCCTTCTGATGAAAGCTGCAAAAGATGATTCACAATGATGGCAGTGTATGTTGCTCCAAAACCTGTATGTACCATTTAGCATTAATGGTGCCTTCACAGATGTGCAAGCTACCCATGCCATGGGCACTAACACACCCCTATGCCATAACAGATGCTGGCTTTTGAACTTTGCGCTGATAACAATCTGGATGGTCGTTTTCCTCTTCAGCCCGGAAGACACAAGGTCTATATTTCCAGAAACAATATGAGGGCCAATCCGCCAAATGGGTGCCATTTGCATGTTGTAACTCTTAAAAATTCAACTTTATTTTTCATATTTTCCAAATACTGAATACAATAATGCATATGTTTTAACGACTCAATTCACAATTCAGTGCTTGGAAAAGTATATTGGTCAATCTCAGGCAACTTTATTTTTTACAATATGTTTTTTGCAAGATGTTTGTTACAAGCTGATAGTTGCAGAAGATAGCTGCATTTTTTTGTAGTTTGAATAAAAGAACAGAAAGTAAAAGTAACAGGAATGAAAATAACAGGATTGCATAACATTAGCAAATACTCAAAATATAGCCACATGGCATCCATGCTAATTGCTTGACAGAACTGAACCCATTCTAGTTATTTACCAATAATTAGTATTTGTAAAATAAATAAATATTATCTCAGAAATAATTTAGGTAACAGGACTGAATATAGAGATTGACCACTGGTCTTTCCATGACATTAAAGAAGTAGTAAATGATGTAATTTCCTGCAGAACATGTGGCCGGAAAAGGGTGGATTGTCCTCTCCGGGTTGGGGACAAGGTTCTGCCCCATGTGGAGGAATTCAAGTATCTTGGGGTCTTGTTCACGAGTGATGGGAAAACAGAGTGAGAGATTGACAGATGAATTGGGGCAGCACCTGCAGTGATACGGACATTGTACTGGTCTGTCGTGGTGAAGAGGGAGATGAGCTCTACAGCAAAGCTGTCGATTTACCGTTCAATCTACATTCCTACCCTCACCTATGGTCATGAACTTTGGGTAATGACTGAAAGAATGAGATTGCTGTCATGAGTCTGAGGGTGGTGTCTTCACCGAGCTCAGACTCTTAATTTATTTCTTAGTATTTTATGTATGTTACTATTATTTTGTCAGTTTCTTTTTTTTTTTTTTAATTTAAGTTTTTGTAAAGGGTATACATGTCATTACAGCATTGCATTGTTTACATTTGAAGAACATCATGAAGAACACCCCCCCCCCCAACAGGAGCAACAGCAACAAACAGCATGAACCCAGGTGGGAGGTAGGGGGAACAGGAAGGAGGGAACACAATACCCCGCCCAGGGCCCACAATTAACCCCCCCCAAGTCCACGGGTGTTGGGGCTCAGGAGGCCGCCCAGAGTCCCAGGCCCAGCAGAAGGTTCGGTGGACAGAGTCCGGCGGTGTACCGGAAAACATGGGCCACCAGACCCGGGAAGTCAATTCTTCCAGTGGTCAGCCAGCGTTATTTAGCCACCAGGACCAAAGGGGTGAAGCAGGAGGTAGCCTGCCCACCAGAAGGCTCACTGGTGGGAAACCGGACTGGGGCGAGGGAACCTCCACAGCATCAGGCAGGGGGAAGGGGACCGCGGCGTCTTCCGGGTGGTCCGCAGCACCCTCTGTGGTTCCAGCTTGGAACCCAACTGCACCTCCGGTGGGCTCCGCTGCACCGGTGGTGGACCCAGACCAGGCCGGCTCCGCTGCATCCACGGTGGACCCCGGCCGGCCCGGCTCCGCTGCACTCGTGGTGACCTCCAGCTGAGGTTCAGCAGCACCCGCGGTGACCTCCAGCTGAGGTTCAGCAGCACCTGCGGAGGACCCTCATTGGGCCAACGCTGCACCCGTGGTGGACTCCAGCGGGAGCCTTGCAGCACCCACGGTGACCTCCGGCTGAGGTTCTGCAGCACCCGTGTTGGTCCTGGTCTGGGACATGACTGCACCCGTGGTGGGCTCTGATTGGAGCACTGTTGCACCAGAGGTGACCCCCATTGAGCTGCTCTCCGGCGACCCTGGTGGGGGGCTCCGAACCTGGAGGGAGAGAAAAAATGACCAGGTCAGGGTCACCGGCAGCGGCAGAGCCCAGTGAGGCAGCCCTGAGGGCTACTATGAGCTGCCCCGGGCCCTCCTCGGGCAGTGTGACATTGACATATTCAGTACTGACACAATATAACACACTTGCCTGAACTCGGGCTTCACCACCGTCCAGGACTCCGGCAATTTGGGGTGCGTCGACTCCATCGTCTCGCCCAGTGCTGTGCCCCTGTCGACCTCCCCTGGGGCCGCCAGCCTCTCGTCATTGTCAGTTGGCCACCCCGGTGGTGGCAGCTCCTCTCCAGTGACCCTAGTGAGGGACTTGACAAGCATGGGAGAGAAGAAAGGGTTAGGGTCCCCGGCAGCGGCAGAGCCTGGCAAGGGGAGCCCAGGTGTGACCAGGAGCCGCACCCGACTCTCCTCCCCAAGAGCCAGACAAGATCTCTCAATCATAGGCAAATGAACTACAGGAGAGATAACTTGCCTGTACTCGAGCTCTGCCGCCATCCAGGACTTCAACGCCGCCGCCGCCGCCGGTTCGGGTCCTGTCAGCTGGAGGTCTGGTCTGGGGAATGACTCTGCTGCAGCAATCTCCGCAACAGGCATGATGGTAGTGGCAGTTCTGGTCCTCTGACGTTCCTCCTCGACCTGGCTGTTGACTGAGGCGAGCAGGTTCGCCCACTCCTCGACCGACAGAGAGTCCGGGGGTTGAGCAGGCATAGGGGGGAGAACCCTCACAGCCGGGGAAGCGTGTCCTCGGACCTCCCTCTCACGGCGCTCCTCTTCGACCCGGCGGTTGAGTGTGGCAAGCAGAGCTGACCACTCCTCGTCCGCCAACGTGGCTGCGGGGAAGTGCCTCTGTGCGGGCCCCTGGGCAGGATCATCCAGGGCCTCAACCTCCTCCATCGTCTGACGGCTCGGTTCTTGGACTGGCAGGCCCTCAGGAATTACGGGAGGAGACACGGAGAGGGGAAGGAAACAGTCATTAGTTTCAGCTGGAGGAGAGGACCCAGTGGACTGCTGATACTGGGCCTCTCCCTCGAGAGACAGGCAAGATTCAATGTAAACGAATGGTTTAGAATGAAAAAATACTTGCCTGTCATCCCGGTCGATGATATCCTCGGCTGCACGCAGCAGACAATCATCCCTCTCCGTGCCAGCGGTGACATAGGTCCTCTCGAGGACTTGGAGAGGAGCCGTCTCCACGACGACGGAGGTGGGCGTTCCCAGGATGACCTCAGCGGACCTCACAGCAGCCAGAGGGACGATAGCTGCTGACGGAGGAGAGGGCTTTTCCCGGCACTTCCACACAGGATGACACTGTCCCCTATTAATCGGTATTGACCGTGCTTGAGCAGGAGGAGGGTGGACGAAGAGTCCCGGAGAATGAAGGCCTGATGGTTTCCAGGTCTCTGTCTCGGCACCATGGAGAACGTCAATCCGGGGAAGGAGCGGTGGAGCAAATGTGGCCAGCAGGTCAGCGAACTCGGGGTAATCCCACAACCCGGGATATGCCTCCAGGACCTCCACAGCTCCTAATAGGCCCTCCAGCATCTTCTTAGGTGCCCAGGCGGAGAGGGCCTCATTCACGAAGCTCAAGATAAATTCAGCGCCCATCCCTCCTCAACTATGGGAAACCCTGCTGCCATTCCTCTTCTGCCTCATCGAGAGCGGGGCATGGTGAACTCCAGGAACAGGTCAGTCCAAAAAATGACACACGAAAAAAAGGAAAAGGGATGTGTGGGTGAACCCGCTAAATCCTTTAAACTGGCTGGACCATTCTGTCATAAACTCCCCGTGCGCTTTTCCACAGCGCACGGAGGAGGAGAAGGATGGATGGATTTAAACACAGGGTTATCACCAAACACACATTTGTTGACAAAACAGTTCAAAAATAAAGACTTACAGGTAGGGAAAGATGTACACAAAAGGCTGACGCAGGAGCGAACAGCAGGCAGACCACTGTGTATCGTGGCCACAGGAAAAATAATACAAAATAGCACACATGTACTCGGGAGAGCGAGGAAGACTTTAGGAAGCTCAACTGACTCAGGGAAGCAAACTAGGGAACAGCCTAAGCGTAGCAGTTGAGCTGCAGGAAGAAACACTACCAGATAAGCGTAGCAGCTAACCGCACAGAGAAACGCAAGACAGTTTACTCACGGGCAGGAGCAATCCAAGAAGTCCAATTCTCCCATGGAGCACGAATAACAAATCCTTCAAGACGTGACGGTCACACGATGGGAAACGACCGTGTGTCTTGTATAATGGTCCAGCGGTGTTTGACCAGCAAAGAGCTGCTTAAGTACAAACACCGCTGGCCTAACAAATTGGGAACACCTGGGCGAGGCGCGGGAAAGATAATTACTGGGGCAAACAGCTGACTGTCAGAGAGAGGGGGGTGTGGTTGGACCGGCGAATGTTAGACAGCACCCACCCAAAACTGGGTCAAACAGCTGCCTAACGCTCACCGGCCAGAGCAGCGGCCAAGCACAAAAATAAGACAGAAGAGAGAAATCAAAACACAACACAGGACCAAGAAAGATCAGAACCGAGCCCGCAGGAGAACATAGGCTCAGTTCATGACAGTTGCTAGTTTTGATAATCTACAATGCTTTTGTTTTAATGTTTAGGGGAACAGTTTCGTGTAGATGCTCATGTTTTTAAAATGTATACACTGTAAGACTTAATTGGTAGCGAGTGAGCAACAAGGAAGCCATTGCCGTCTCGCTCCCTACCTGACTCATGATGGCTAGTGTTTGAGCGTCAACGGAGGCTGCTGACAACAGAGACTTACAGTACATTGACTCTTGCCTCCTCTGACTGACCGTCAGCAGCACTTTGGGTTGGTCATCTGTGCTGGCTATCCGGGAGCTTCCCTCTTCTGCAGGCCTGCCAACCTGTGGTTTTTCCCCCGCTAGTGTGTGGATTTGCTGACCAGCTGGCGGTGGGCATTCCGTCTGGCGGGTGCTCCTCGGCACATCAAGCCCTGCCTTCTCTGGAGACCAGCAGATCCTGGAGCTGCTCCCATCGGGGACGCAACAGGTCCACCCTCATCGCCTTTGCCTCTCACCATGGATGTATGTGATATTCTTCTAGCCTGGCTAGCGCTGCAGCTAGCCTGGAACTTCGGTCACCCGCTCTTTGCTACTGACCAGCCTCTCAGACTTCAATACAACAGAGAGCTGCTTCTCCAGTGGACCACTCACAGTCCACCGGCCGACCTCGAACCAGTATACCTGAATAATCTCCAGACAACCCAGTTATGAGAATTTCCCAGTGGCAGCACTTGAAAGACCAGGAAACGAGGACGACGCAGAGGTGCTCGTCTGAGACTGAAAAACCAGCCGCTCTCCCACATTCCACTACCTTCAATAATTCTTTCAAATGCCCAACCCCTGCAGAATAAAACTGACAAACTCCAGCACAAGTTCGCTACAGTCATGACTTCAGATATGCCTGCATCCTCGCCTTCACTGAAACCTGGCTGTCTGATACTCAGACAGCGATGTAACAATAGATGGTTTTGGAGCACCCATCCAACTGGGCAGAGATGCCACTACAACAGGCAAGATATCTGGTGGGGGTGTGCGCTTGTTTATTAATGAACGCTGGTGTAAAAATGTCATAGTCCGAGAAAAATTATGTACTGCTGACACTGAGCTACTCTCTGTCTCATTGTATCCTTCATATCTGCCGCGGGAATTTCTCCAGATATTCATACTTGTTTGCATACATCCGAGGGCAAATGAGAACAATTCCTGTGAGCTCATCCACCAAGTCATACACAGGCTCCAATCCATTTCTCCAGACACACTTAATTTTATTCTTGGTGATACGAACCACTGCATCCTGAAACACACACTGAGAAATTTCTACCAATATATTACATGCTCCACCAGACTCAAACCTTGGATCTCTGTTTTGGTAATATTAAGGGAGCATATACTGGTAGTAATATATTGGTAGAAATTTCTCAGTGTGTAAATCCATCCCCCTTCCGCCTCTGGGCTCATCGGACCACAACTGCATACAACTTATTCCCATTTACAAGACTGTCCTGAAACGAGAAAAAGTGCAAAAGTTCTGCTTTAAAGACTGGAATGCTGATGCCCGTCTTACTATGCAAGGCTGCTTGAGGCCACAGACTGGGAAAATGTTTAAAAAAATCTTCTGCTGACATAGATGAATTGACAAATGTTGTGTCAAGCTGGATTTTGTATTGTGAAAACTGTACTGTCCTAGTGAAAACTGTGAAAGCCTTTCCAAACAGTAAACCAAGGGTCTCCAGGTTGCTTAAAGAGCTTCTGACAAAAAAGAAGAAAACCTTCCGGGAAGGAAATAGACCCAATTTACAAAAGATACAGAAAGTAATTAAACATGAGATCTGGAGATCCAAAAAGAAATATAAATATAAAATTGAATCACATCTTAGAACAAATAATTAGCCTCTGCTTGGGACAGCATGAAACTAACCACTGAAAGTAAAGATTATAATAGAAAGAATGTCCATCTTAACAGTTATAAATCAGATGCAAAGCTAGCCCAATGCCAAAACGATTTTTATACCAGATTTGACACAAATGATTTTAGAAATGTTCACACTTCAATTAGAAATATTGTTTATCAGCACCTTCCATGGCCACCTTCTTTGGTGTGGAGGCTGTAAGAAAAGGTTTTAAAAGATGCAAAGCTAGAAAAAGTCCCAGACCTGATCAAATCAGTGGTCACATGATAAAAACTTGTTGATCAACTTGCCCCCATTTTTAATCATATTTTTAATCTATCACTTTCTCAACAGAGAATACCTTCCCTGTGGAAACTGTTACGTCTTGAAATAAGAGAGTCGGAGGCGAGTCTTCATGCAGCTAACAACAGAACTTTATTACATGCTTGGGTTTATATAGAAGTGGGCCGTGCCAACCTCACACCACCCTGGGAGCGGGCACTGCCTCTCATACACACACATACACACACACACAACATTCCCTCCCCCCTTAGAAAATGGGAACTCACACACACCATTGAAAACCTCCCAAATCTAGAACCTGAATCACACACCAAGAACATGGGAAATAACGTATTGTACCAGAACAACCTATCACATTCACTCAAAGAACAACTAAAACTGGACCATGTCTCTTGAAAACACAAAATAATCCCACATTATACATACATTCACTGACTCCCATGCACACTAGCAAACAATATATACAAAACACATACAGTATATATACACACAAATATTTACTTAAGAAAGATTATTCAGGTAACCCCAATGTCTCTGGGCAGCCACCATCTTCTAATTAGCCATGGAGGACCTGGGCAACCCCACGGCATCAGTGCACCCAGTCGCTGTCTACCCCCAGGGTCAAAGCCTCCCTCCCTGGCAAAAATGTCTCTACCTGTCCATCGGCACTTCTTCCCTCTGGGCCCGCCATGCTGACGTTCGGTGCGCCGCCTCTCCTTGCCTGACGAGCCGCTCCTGACTGCCTTACGCGCCGCCGTCATGGCTCCAAACACTCTGGCCCCCAGTCACCGCACCTCGGGGAGAAAAGAAACCTGTTCGGTGGCATCATCCGCCGCCTCAGGCGCCTCGCCGTACCCTCCAGCACCCTCATCCCAGGTGCATGGCGCTCCGGCACTGAGACACTACCCAACCTCCATGGCGCATGGCTGCTGCTGTTCACTCCTGGTGTTCACCACGACGCCCTCGCCAATGTCGTTCTCCGACTCAGGCACCTCGCCGCTGCCTCCAGCACTCACGTACCAGGCGCCTTGCTGCATCGTCACCATACCCGGCTGTGGCAGCTGTCCCTTGGGGCTCTCGGTGACACTCCCGTCGGCTCTATCCTCCGACCCGGGCCTCTCGTCACAGTTCTCAGCACCCTCACTCCAGGTGTCCCGCTGCGTCGCCTCTACGTCCTGCAGCTGCTGCTCTTCCCTGGGGCCCTAATAAGCCTGCATGGTCCTGCTCTCCTGCTGCTTAGCTTCCAGCAGTGGGGCTGACTCCCGCTCTGGTCCTGGCTGCTCAAGGGGTAGGGGCAATCCTGGTTCTTGTTCTTCTGCCATTTCGTCGTCACTATCTGGGTCCCACTCACTCTCAGTGTCCCACTCGACCTCTGTATCACTTTCACTGTCCACACTGCTCTCTCCAGCCCCACTCACGTCCGCAAAGCCTGTGCGAACTGGTTCCAGGCCGCTGACCGTCTGCCACCGATTTCGAGAGTGAAACCCAGCGCATTGAACAAGTCCCACCCCATGACACTTTCACCACAGCATGCCATCTGGAACCGGAATGCCGGGATTACTTTCGCACCATACTGCACTGCCAATGTGATGCTCCCGCCGGCACCGGAGCTCCCGTCGTCCTGTAGTTCCACTGCGTCCGGGCGCCGGGGGGTGAGCCTCCGAACCATGGCCTCACTCACAATGGACCACGTGGCGGCGGTGGCTATCATTATGGGCAAAATTACAACGTCCAGCTTCACCACACAGTGCAGTCCCGACCAACCTTCGGGGCATACAACATTTATACCGTTGTGGAGGGAATAGAACAGGCAAGAGGCAACGAGCTGGAAGGGTACAAGGTTTTATTCCTCCAACATACTGAAACACGCTTTGTAGCTTGTGTGAGCTACTGCGCTGCTGAGGCATGTATAGCAAGCTCTTTTATACACATTATACAGACAGAGAGAATGCATGGCACATTAGCATAGTGATATACATATCAGTCAATACATATCATTAGCGTGACCAACTGGCGCCCGGATGTCCTCTCCTTCATCCAGGGATGTATACACAACAGTCCATTGTTCTGATTGCCCCCTGAGGGTCTCTGTCTGTATGTAAATTGTCTTCCGTTTCCTCCAGCCCTGCTGAGTGTGAAATAGTGTCAGTCTGCAGTGTGCCAGGCCACCACACCGTCCCCATTGTCCTGCTTGCCATCCGCTGTCAGGTTTTGGTACGCTTCCATACTTGAAAATATTTCCAATTTTCCTCGTCACCAAATGTTATGTCTTGAAATAAGGGAGTTGGAGGCGAGTCTTCATGCAGCTAACAACAGAACTTTATTATATGCTTGGGTTTATATACAAGTGGGCTGTGCCAACCTCATGCCACCCTGAGGACGGGCACTGCCTCTCACACACTCACACACACACACACACACACACACACACACCAGAAACAATCATTAATTGTGCCCGTTGGCAAAATGAAAAATCCAGCCTCACTGAATGATTTTCAACCTATCGTCTTAACTTCACTGGTAATGAAGCAATTTGAGAAACTTATCAAGACTGAGATCCTAGCAAAAACTGAATATTTTTAGACCCTATCCAATTTGCATATACTGTAGATCTAAGAGAGGAGTGCAGGATGTCATCATTACCTTGCTCAGCCTTCTCTTTAAACACCTGGAGGGAAGAAAAAATCATGCTAAAATGCTCTTTGTCAACTTCTCATCAGCTTTCAATATGATTCAGCCGCATGTTTTGGTCAAAAAACTAATTACTGACCATGTAAAAAAGGTCAGCAGCGGCTTTATTGCCTGAGGAGGCTGGGAAAATTCCAGGTTGAAAAGACTCGCATGAAAATGTTTTATTGTGCTTTTATCAATTCAGTTTTCACCTTTTCCATCATTTGTTGGTACAATAATCTATGAAAGACAAAAATTCTCTTGGTAAGATCGTTAAAAGTGGCCTCTAAGATAGCTGGCGTCAACTTTAATAGTCTTGATTATATGCAGTTGTGCTCATAAGTTTACATACCCTGGCGGAATTTGTGATTTTTTTGACCATTTTTCAGAGAATATGAATGATAATACAAAAACTTTTCTTTCACTCATAGTTTGTAGTTGGGTGAAACCATTTATTATCAAACAATTGTGTTTGCTCTTTTTAAATCAGAATGACAACAGAAACTACCCAATGACCCTGATCAAAAGTTTACATACCCTGGAAGTTTTGGCCTGAAAACACACACACAAGTTGACACACACAGGTTTAAATGGCTGCTACAGGTAACCATCCTCACCTGTGATCTGTTCACCTGTAATTAGTGTGTGTGTATAAAAAGTCACTGAGCCTCTGGGCTCCTGACAGACCCCTGAATG
Source organism: Pholidichthys leucotaenia (assembly GCA_020510985.1). Lineage (NCBI taxonomy): Eukaryota > Metazoa > Chordata > Actinopteri > Cichliformes > Pholidichthyidae > Pholidichthys > Pholidichthys leucotaenia. The sequence continues at coordinate 43,232,625 of CM035850.1, forward strand.
TTTCATCCAGTGCTGCACTGATGTTGCTGGATTCTGAGCCATGGGGAAAGCAAAAGAATTATCAAAGGACCTGCAGGGGAAGATAGCTGAACTTTATAAAACAGGAAAAGGATATAAAAAGATATCCAAGGAATTGAGAATGCCAATCAGCAGTGTTCAAACTCTAATTAAGAAGTGGAAAATGAGGGATTCTGTTGAAACCAAGCCACAGTCAGGTAGACCAATAAAAATTTCAGCCACAACTGCCAGGAAAATTGTTCTGGATGAAAAGAAAAACCCTCAGATAACTTCAGCTGACATACAGAACTCTGAAAAAAAGTGGTGTGGCTGTTTCACGATGCACAATAAAGAGGCACTTCAAGAAAAATGGGCTGTATGGTCGAGTCGCCAGAAGAAAGCCATTACTACGCCAATGCCACAAAGCAGCCCGCTTACAACACGCCAAACAGCACAGAGACAAGCCTCAAAACTTCTAGAACAAAGTTATTTGGAGTGATGAGACCAAAATTGAACTTTATGGCCACAACCATAAATGTTACATTTGGAGAGGAGTCAACAAGGCCTATGATGAAAAGTACACCATCCCTACTGTGAAACATGGAGGTGGATCGCTGATGTTGGGGGGGGTGGGGGGTGAGTTACAAAGGCACAGGAAACTTGGTCAAAACTGATGGCAAGATGAATGCAGCAGGTTATCAGAAAGTACTGGAAGAAAATTTGCACTCATCACCCCGGAAGCTGCACATGGTACGCACTTGGACATTCCAACATGACAATACTCCAAAGCACAAGGCCAAGTCAACCTGTCGTTGGCTCCAGCAGAAAAGCGTGAAGGTTCTGGAGCGGCCATCTCAGTCTCCTGACCTCAATATCTTTGAGCCACTTTGGGGAGATCTCAAACGTGCAGTTCATGAAAGACAGCCCAAGAATTTACAGGAACTGGAGGCTTTGTGCCAAGAAGAATGGACAGCTTTACCATCTGAGAAAAGAAAGTGCCTCATCCACAACTACCACAAAAGACTTCAAGCTGTCATTGATGTTAAAGGTGGCAATACACGGTATTAAGAACTAGGGTATGTAAACTTTTGATCAGGGTCATTTGGGTAGTTTCTGTTGTCATTATGACTTAAAAAGAGCAAACACAATTGTTTGATAATAAATGGCTTCACCCAACCACTAACTATGAGTGAAAGAAAAGTTATTGTATTAGCATTCATATTCTCTGAAAAATGGCCAAAAAAAATAACAAATTCCAACAGGGTATGTAAACTTATGAGCACAACTGTATATAAAAAATATGTGTTGGAGAAGGCCAAGTTCATCCGTTTAGACATATCTCACCCCTTGCACACCGAATATAAGCTGTTTCCTTCTGGCCATCGTCTTATCACTCCCTCAGCAATTAAAAAACAGATTTAAATTTTCCTTTGTGCCCGTGTCTATCCAGTCACTAAACACTGAGAGGAAATATTCTCATTTTATCTGCTGTCGTCTTGTAATTTGATTTTTAACAATTGCGATATTATAAACAATTTATTGCTATCTTTTACCTAATTCAAGTCTATATTTTTAGGATTTAGTATTCCCAAAAAAGCAGTAGAAGATGGATGGATGGATGGAAATGGCTTTTGGAATTTTTTTCAGAAGGGGGAATATGTTAGTGTAACAGAACTGAGTGAAAATCTGGGGACATGACTAAAATATGTATTTTAAATACTAATTTATGGATTTTTTTTTGATTTATTATGAAAAAAGTATTTAAAGCATAACTGGGACATGGGGGGTCACACAACAATCCAAAACTAATACAATTTCTAAAGGATTTTATTCATTTTATTTCAGGATAAAGTGTAGTATTAAAGAGCAGGGACAGGTAACAAATTGTATTGTATTTTTTTCAGTATTCTGGGCAGCTTTGATCAATTTTTAATTAATGTATCTTAAATGTGCAATTGGGTCAATGTACAGAACATTTTGCTCAGTAATAAAATGTATTGTACAGTTGTTTTCATGTTTGTTCTGCATGTAATATCCTGGGGACATAAAAGGCACTGATTTGGCAGAATGGTCCTTGAAATGTGGACTCGTCAGACCACAGCACGTTTTTCCACTTTGTGTCAGTCCATCTCAGACGAGCTCGGGCCCAGAGCAACCTGGCGGAATTTCTGGAGGTTGCTGGTACACGCTTTCACCTTACATGGTAGAATTTTAACTTGCACTTGTCTAAGTAAATGTAGCGGTGAACCGTGTTAGCTGACAACGGTTTTCCAAAGTGTTCCTGAGTCCACATGGTAAAATCCTTTACGGAATGATGTTAGTTTTTAATCCAGTGCCACCTGAGGGATGGAAGGTCTGGGGCATTCCATGCTGGTTTTCAGCCTTGTCACCTACATGCTGAAATTTCTCCAAATTCTCTGATATTATGGACTGTACATGATGAATCCCTAAATTCCTTACAATTGTCCACTGAGAAGCAATTTTAAACTGTTGGACTACTTGCCTACGCAGTTGTTCATAAAGTGGTGAAGGACTGAGCCTTTTGAGAATGCATTAAATTCAAAATGAATAAATATTTGAAAAAAATAAAATAAAGTTGATCAGTTTGAACATTAAACCTGTCTGTGCGTATTCAGTTGACTATAGGTTGAAAAGGATTTGCCATTCATTGTATTCTGTTTTTATTTACACAAAGTCCCAGCTTAATTGGAACTGAGGTTTGTAAAACCATACATCATCTCATCTTCATCCACCAGTTTTTTTTTTTTTCATACAACACAGTTAAAGTCAGCCATATCACAGCTGTGAAAAAGGGTCCAGAAATAGTCCACATGCCTAAGCTTACCGGTGTTGATCTCGTCAGCTATAACAGCTGATGAGATCAACTGACGAGAATTGATTTTGACTCCTAATGTTAGTCTTCTGACAATTTTTTTTTTGGAAAAAAAATTAAAATAAAAAAGCTTTAGGCCATTTTTAAGATTAAGATTTTGTTTAAAACGACGAAATACTGCCATGTGCAAATGCAAATACAGTTTAATAATAAAAACCTTCCATCACTATGTTCCACAATGTCAAATAAGGTGTAGGTATGAATAACACTGATAAACACAGTTTATATTCATAAAATATTTTATAATTGCTTACCCTGGACGAGTCCTTGTAACTGTCTTTTAAAGTTGATGTCTTAGCGCCCCCTGGCGGAAATTACCCTATCTGCAACACTAGCGGCGTATAATTTTCCACATATTACTTATTTGCCCATCACATATCTGGCATGTGTGTTAGATTATATTCATTTCTCTATACTGAAGTATACTGACCTGTTTCCCTGTGCTGTGCTTGTGTTATAACAGTCAACATTAAAATGTAGCAGTCCCAGTGGAAACAGTGAATATTTTCAGCATAATTAAAAGGCTTTATATCCTTAAGGTATTGACATATTTTTGCATATTTAGGAGATAAGAAGCCTTTTGTATTTATCCCTCTCATACTAATTTCTTGCATTTTCACTGAGTGGAACAATTTCATTTGTAAATATAATAAATGAAGCATTTTTTAAAATTACACTCAGAAATTATATTGTGCTTGCTGCTACTTTAAACTGTAAATTGTGGTGACCCAGCACACTGCAGATTGACTCTAATTCACACTCAGCAGGGCTGGAGGAAACGGAAGACAATTTGCACACAGAGGACAATTCACAGACGGACAAAGAGCCACAGGAGGCAGTCAGACGGGACTGTATGCATGTGTCCTCGAGCCAACCAATGACACGCTAATCATGTGTATTGACTGATATGCTAATGTGCCACGCATTCTCTCTTCCTGTATCACTGTATAAAAGAGCTTGTGTGACATGTCTCAATAGCACAGTAGCGCACAGACCTACAAAGTGCGTCTCATTATGTTGGAGGAAAATAAAACTGCAACCTTCCAGCTCATCATATCTCGCCTGATCATTTCCCTCCACAAAACAGACAATATAATGTTTAGAAATAATAAATAATCGATTGGGGGCCACTGGCCAGCTGGACACAACAGGCTGCAATGAAGATATTGCTTTTAAAAAAAGTTGATTAATTTTAAAATAAGAGTGCATCTTGCAATTGTTTAATGTTTTCAGATTTTCAACAATACATTTAAACTGATTCATATAACTGTGCTGCAGGATTATTTTTGGATAGCTGTGTTTTCTGCTGAGGGATGTGAGGTGCATTTGTCTCAGTATGTTATAATTTTTGGATATGAAAAAAGTGGTCCCTGTTGTGGTGTATGAAGTGGGACATTTGGAGTGGAACGTGGCCTGTGGCTGACGTCACCACTAATATATATTGAACAGTCCGCCATCTCACTGCAAGTAGTTCATGTTGTGCTTGTTGTGTTGGTTTTGGGGGACCTTTTATTGTGTGACACAGGTGGTGGCTCCACCTTTCCTGTTCCACCACCACCCGGGGTATAAGAGGGCTGTGAGGGAGAGGGGCGGTCTCTTGGCCCCCCCTCTTCCTGGCGGATGCGCGTGTATGGTGAGAAGGCATCATTAATAAACCTGTGTTCAGTTCAACACTCAGTCTCGTCCTTGGCTCCTATTCCCAACATAACATTTGGCGACGAGAATAAAACGTATAGACGCAGGTGTCACATCAATTCAGCCATTTTTGGAGCTTCCCGGTGAACCGCCCGTCGCCTGGGTGAGGTGGTTCGCCGCTTTTCAAACATATTTGGTGGCACTGGACCTTGGAAGACTGGAGAGGTTGAGGGCACGGGTGCTGCTGGTTCATAATTTAGGAATGGAGGGACAGCATATATTAAAGTATTTCAGGCGAGCGTGATAGCTTTGAGGAAGTGGTGGAGCTAATGGCGCGACATTTTCGCACCCCAGAAAATGTCATTGTCTGCAGGATCCAGTTTCAACAGCGCCACCAGCGGATTGGCGAGTCAGTCCAGTTGGCCAACGACTGTCAGTTTGGAGCACTGGAGGAAGAGATGGACCGCAACCAGTTGGCAGAACATACTGTTTGCCCGGCTACGAGGTCGAAGCTTCTTACATTCTCGGGTGAACTGACGTTGTCCAAGGCCATCAAGTTAGCTCAGCAGTTGGAGGCGGCAGGCAAGCTATCGCGGGAGCTCAGTAAGAGAACATCACATCACCCTTTTGAACCACAGTTGACAACGCAAGCAGTGGACCCGGACAGTGACGACAGCGTAGATGATGAAGGGAGCTACACAAATGCTGTCAAGATGAGGTCCGCCCTGGAGACACCCAGGTGTTTGAGTTGTGGGTCCACCAAGCACCGCTACAAGGCTAGGGAGTGTCTGGCAAGCGGGAAGCGCTGCGGCAAGTGCGGACTTTTGCATCATTTCGCCAGAGCATGTCACAAGTTCGAGCCAGGGGATCCGAGGTGTAAGGAAGTCTCTCCTGCTCCCACGGTTATTCACACTGTGTTCCCGAGTACCAATGACCGTTCCTACTGTATGGTGGGACTGGACAGGGTAACAGTGTCACTGCTGATTGACATGGGTGTGGTGAGCTCCGTGTTGAATTGGGCAGCCGTGAGGAGCTATTTCCCACATTATCGTATTAGAGGTGACTCAGTGTTGCTGTGTGGTTATGGTGGAGGAAGATTGGCCACGGTGGGATCGGTGAGGCTGACGGCTAGGTACAAGTCGGTGGAGGTGTGCGACCAGAGGGTTCATCATGACTGCCAAGGGAGAGAACATTATGGGATGTGATTTGTTTTATGGCCTGGGTTTCGCCATCATGAACGGTGCTGGAGAAGAATGGTCGGGTTGTGGTTTGTGGGACTGGCCGGTCCCGCGAATGGACGACGGAGCTGTGTGGGACGAGAACTTGCCTGGCACTCTGGAGGAAGAGCAGAACCAATCCCACCCAGGGCCATCGTGGGAGGGTTCCGGTGCCAGTGCCCAAGTAGCCCTAACTGAGGGAACTGGGTGGCATGGTGGGACGCTCATGACAGTGGGTGGCCCCGAGTGGCTGGCTCCATCTGCTCCCAGATGTCGGCTGGGAGGGACCGGAGAGCAGGGAGTCACAATGGCAATGCTGGCAGTGGAAATAAAAAACGAGTGGGGCAGGACCGGCTGGCACGGTGAGACGACGTGCCAAACAGGAACACTGAAAGCCGAGTAGGGTCCCTCTGCGGGTTGCGGACGTGGTCCGGCCCAGGGAGGAAGCCCGGTCGAGAGGAGTTCGGGTCAAGCATCGGAGAGAAGACAACCAGGGGTGGCTGTAGGTGGTGGCTGTTCAGGAGGATGCCTATCTCCAGCTATCTGATGGCTCATGGAGGCACCCTAATGAACTGCGGCATGTCCGGGAGAAGAAGGAGATGCTTGGGCTTGAGAGTGGGGCGTCCCCAGTGGTGAGGAAGAGACGGCGCACCGGAGCTGGATCATCCAACAGTTATCCGGGGGGTGGTTCCTCTCCAGGGGCAGACTGATGGTTGGACAGTGTGTGATGCATGTGTCAGAAAAGCGGACAGCCAGTATGTTTACTGTGTTATAGTTCATGGGATTATTTTGTGCATTCTCTTTTATTTTAGAAATACAGCAGTTGTTTTCTTTTAGTTGAACTGTTTTTTTTTTTCTAGTACAGGCGGCAGAATAATCCATCTTGTTGTGTGGGAGTGGGAAGCTGTCCTCCCCTAGTTTTAATTATGTTGAGTGACTGTGATAGGCCCCTTTTAGGTATTTATGTTTAGTTTCCTTAGTGCGGGATTTGGATTATAAATTGGGGAGGGTCTCGATTGTACGCATGTGTTTTGGACCTTTTTGGTGGGGAGGGGGGTGTTGTGCTGGGTTTTGGGGGACCTTTTATTGTGTGACACAAGTGGTGGCTCCACCTTTCCGGTTCTGCCGCCACCTGGGGTATAAGAGGGCTGTGAGGGAGAGGGGCGGTCTCTTGGCCCCCTCTCTGCCTGGCGGATGCACGTGTATGGTGAGAAGGCATCATTAATAAACCTGTGTTCAGTTCAACACTCAGTCTCATCCTTGGCTCCTATTCCCGACATAACAGTACTGTGTTGTGTTATGCTGCAGAGTAAGGGTTATAGTTAGAATGTAGGTAGGTGTGCTGAGTGTACACGTGCTTATACTATATCTTGTAATAAAGTTCAGTTCAAGCACAGCATCCTCGTCCGTCTTCATTCCAGGTTTGTGGACATAACATGTGGCGATGAGAATTTCGAACCATGGACGCATGCTTCAGACTAAAGTCTTTCCTCGAGTCTCCAGGTGAAGCAACTATCCCGTGGCCAAGATGGCTGCGTACGTTTGAGACCTTCATCACAGTGTTGGACTTGGAGGAACTGGAGGAAGTCAAAATGCAGATACTACTTGTCCACCACCTGGGTACAGAAGGTCAGAGAATATTCACATGCTTGGTCCGACGGACTATTATGAGGACGCTGTTGAGATGCTAACTAGCTACTTTGCTAAACCCAACAACGTGGCGCGGCGCGCGAAATCCCGCCGCCATCAACGAGAAGCTAAGCTAGCTAACCCCACACCCAACGGAGACAGTGTAAACATCGTGGGCCCCGAAGGTTGGTCAGGACTGCAGCGAGTAGTGAAGTTAGATTGCATGAGTGTGGCCATGTTTGTGGCCACTGCCGCCACATAGTCCATAGTAAACGAGGCCATGGTTCGGAGGCTCACCCCCTGGCGACCTGATGCGGCGGAACTACTGGACGACGGATGCTCCAGTACAGGCAGGAATGTCACATTCGCGGTGCAGTACGGCGAAAAGGTTATTCCAGCATTCTGGTTCCAGGTGACATGCCAGGGTGAAAACGTTACAGGATGGGATTCATTCTGCGAGCTAGGTTTTACTCTCACGATCACCGGGCAGACAGTCAACAGTCCAGGCCCACTTCACCCAGGCTTCGCGGACATGGCTGCAGCCGAAGAGCACAGCTCGGACAGCGAATGTAATGCAGAGACTGGATATGGCACGGATGGTGAAAATGACATGGAGAAAGAACAGCAACTGGACTCACCTCCGTTCCTTGCTCAGCCGGGGCTGGAGGAGAGGGAGCCTGGGTCTACCGAGATCAACGCCGACGAGGTAATTCAGAACAGCACCGACAACACACCATCCACCCCGGGTGCTCAGGAGGAGAGCTGCCTGGGAGTGGGGCAACAGCTGGACTTGCCTCCATTCCTCACCCGGCCGGAGTTGCAGGAGAGGGAGCCTGTGCATTCAGAAAACCCCAAGGTACAGCAACAACAACCGGGCACAGACACTGCTCATGACACAGCACAGCAGAGCACTTCAGACGGGAGAGAAGAGGAACCGGACTGCTTCCACACCCACACTGAACAGCAAGCTACGGAGGTTACAACTGGGCCGACGGGTGAAGAGTCCGCTTCAACAAACAACACAGAAGAGACACTGGACACCTTCCATACCCACAAGCAGCCTCAGCCTACAGAACCAGCGACGGTGACGAGTGAAGGGTCCGCAACAAACATGGTAGCAATGGAACCGCCACAGCACAATGGAGATCCCAAACCGGACAAGCATGCAGCACCACCGGGATCACAATGACACAAAACTGAGCAAGGCGCCACTCCAAGTCATGGACTGGGTTAGGGTTCGCACTGGCAAGAGACCGGGATGGTGACTGACTGGGCCACAGCCGACGAGGCAACAGGTGCCGCAGAGGATCGTGGCAAAACTGGGATCAGCGCACTTTCGGCTGACAGACGGTTCAGTTCAGCACACAAACCAACTACGGCGTGTCCAAGTGGCTGCTCCAGATGGCGAGGCTTCGCGGAAGTCAGCTACCAGTGTGGGACCCGAGCCCCAGCGTCATGAAAATTGGCCCTGGCCCCGGGGGGGTCCAACAGCACCAGGGATGTGTCTGCCACGGGCCCCCTACAAGGCCCCTCTAGCAGAACTGCTTTCCCCATGGAAGACTGAAAAAAAAATCTGTTCAGGCAGGAGCATGGCTGAGAATGTGGCAGAATAACCCATCCAGTCACGTCAGGTCTAGCGGTGGTCTACCCACAGACCCTAGATCCAAGTTCTGATCGAAGTTCTTTAAAAAAAAAAAAAAAAAAAAGGTTGAAATGTTGAATGTTCTTGAATAAATGATAATGTTGAAGTGCGTGTTTAGATGAGAATGTTGATAATGTGGGTTTTTTAATATACCAAATTGGGGAGGGCTAACTAACTAATTACTGATTAGGATATGTTCTGTATTTTTGTAAGGGGTGTGGGGGGGGGTGTATGAGCAAGTGGGACATTTGGAGTGGAACGTGGCCTGTGGCTGACATCACCACTAATATACTGTATATTGGGCAGTCCGCCATCTCACTGCAAGTAGTTCATGTTGTACTATGTTGTGTTACGCTGCAGAGTAAGGGTTACAGTTAGAGTGTAGGTGTGCTGAGCGTACACGTGCTAATACTATTTCTTGTAATAAAGTTCAGTTCGAGCACAGCATCCTCGTCCGTCTTCATTCCATGTTTGTGGACATAACATCCGTCATTACTGACGATGGGGGACCCTATAGAGCCGGGGTCCCTTGTGGGTTAGAGAGAGTTCCACCGCAGCTTGTGCTGTGGGCACAATGTTTTGTTGGTGGAGTGGAAACATGTAGTAACACAGATCACCCACAACTTATCCAGAGAGGCATATAGGCACCACCACAATGATTTTCCTCATCTCCAATTCTATTACGCTGAGGACCAAGTTAGAAGGTGGGAAGCAGAAGTACCATTTTTATATGGTCTTTGCTATGACCTGGTGGGAGCTTGGACCCAGTTGTGGGGAGGATGCTCTACCATTACACCACTGCTCTAGTATTTTGATATGAAATCTGTGTTAAATATCTGTTCTTGACAGAATTTGCTGTGCAAATATTCCCACTTTACCTTGAAGTACTGCATTACATACTTAAATACTAGAAAAGCACTCAGAGCACATACCTCCACCAAGGCTCCCTCCTTCCCTCCCTTTGTCCATCCATCTGTCCACACCTCCCTGCCTCCATCACGCTGCACATTGTAAGATAGGGCCTTAGTGGAGGGATGTGCTCATGGATCACTTCCAAAATCTAATGGGTTCGTCTGTAGCCCAAGGACCACCTCTTGAAAATTTCATCAAAATCCACCCTGCAGTTTTTGCATAATCCTACTAACAGGCAAACAGACAAAAACATAACCTCCTTGGCAGAAGTAATAATAACAGTGATTCGCAACAAGATATTTTCCTATGTGAATGAGAGGAAGGCAGATTGTGAAGATGCAAGGAGTAGAGGATGTGAAGGTAGATGAGTTTAAGTACCTGGGGTCAACCATCCAAAGCAATGATAGTGCACGAGAGGTGAAGAAGAGAGTGCAGGCAGGGTGGAGTTGGTAGAGATTGGCAGAAGGATAGCAGCTAGAGTGTAAGGGGAGGTTTAAAAGACTGTAGTATGACCTGTTATGATGAATGGTTTGGAGACGATGGCACTGACAAAAAGATGAGAGGCGGAGCTGGAGGTGGTGCTAAGATTTTCATTAGGCATGACTACCAAGGACAGGATTAAAAATTAGTATCAGAGGGACAACTCAAAATGAGCAGTCTGGAGACAAAAAAGTAAGATGGGGAGACTGGGATGGTTTAGACGTGCAGAGGAGGAATAGTGGATATCGGAAAAATGATGAAGATGGAGCTGCCAGGCAGGAGGAAATGAGGAAGACCACAGAGAAGATTCATCATGGATGTAGCGAAGGAGGACATGGAGAGGGTTGGTTTTACAGAAGAGGATGCAAGGTATAGGGTGAGACTGAGGCTGATGATCAGCTGCAGAGAACCCCAAATGGAGCAGCCGAAAGAAGATAACAAATGCACAGAAATTACCTTTACCAAGCTCCTCCCTGTGGCTACGCAACCGTTGTTTGGCCGTGACGCCGCTTGTACACGTAGCCTAGTAGGATGTGCTCATTGAAGATGGTGGCAGTGAGCCGCTGCCCTGCACTTTTGTAAGGATTTCATTATATCGGTACACATTTCCCGACATCGGGTAAGATTAAATATATGACACCTCTGCCAGTGTTCCACTCTGACTGTTTAACCTGGGCGTTCATAACAGACTTGACACTGTTACGCTGTAGTTAGCGCAGGCTAGTTAGCCAGCGATGCTAAGTAAGCAGCAATGCTAACGCTAGCTGACCAGGCAGTGAACCTGCTAAATTATGCTCGTCGACTGCACAGCGTCCCGTAGCCCAAACTAAACACCGTTGTCACCTTGTCAGTGTTAAATTTGTACGAACCTGGTCAGCCTTTGGTCGCTCGCAGGACTGCTACAAAAGCAGACAGACTTTAATGTCAAGATTTTCCAGCTTATTGACATTTCATGCAGAGCAATGTAGGGTTTCCGTTAGTTGTTGTGCCAGTCAACTGGACCGTTCCCGTCTGCAGCTTAATGAGTAACGTTAACTTATCTCGCCAGACTTAAAAGAAAACAAGTGAGTTGCCATTTGCTACGAAGTTGTTTGTACCTTATAAACGGTGAGGCGAACTTTCAGACTTTTTGTAAGTTGGCCGGTCGCTGCCACTATCGTTAGCTTATGATGTCGCAACGGCTAAATAACATTATACTTAAGATGAATGATCCGCAGCTCAACAGGCCAAGTAATATTATATTTGCTTACCACGTTTGTTCCGTCACTGATCAGCCCTGTCTACCGTTTCAAACGCCCATGGCCAGGCCTCTGAACCTTCTGACAGCTCAGTTTCTGTGTCTGACATTTATTAGTCATTGCCAGGGATAATAAAAACCTGCGTACTGAATTGTTTTTACGATATTAATATTTAAATACGCTGCAATCTTAAGCTTTAAAAACAAAATGGTGAAAGCCGCACACATGTATGAGCTTGCAGCAAGCTCCGTGTGCCAGATCACAGTTGTTGTTAGAGAAGTGTGGTCATTTAACCTTCACAAACTTCAAGAAACAACTACAGGGTCAGAACTACTAAAAACACGCAACATAAGGTGTTTTTAATAAGTTCTGGTCAAGATTGAGGGATGGGAAAAGTTGTTTTATTTTGTTCATATATATTTTTATTGTGTGACCTTTGGGATTTGTTCTTCTTTCTCTAAGTTATCGTTTGGATTAGAAAAATGTAACATTTGTTGCAAGTAAAGCTATAAATTGAATTCCTGGATCTTTTCAACATCACAAAACTTTGTTTTATGGGATCCTTTTTTTTATAGCTGTTTTTTCCATTATGTAGACTGTTGGAATTGTACGCTTTCATATCGTTTTTATTTTTAGGATAAGAAAATCATCAGACATTGTGCTTTTTGTAATGGGTAGAGTAATTTGCTACTGTGCAATCATTTAGTCGTATTACATTTGTGACATCTTATTGTTCGATGTATAAGTTGCCACGTTGTACTGTTTGAACAGGATCATAGAGCAGAGCACAAACAGAGGTGTGGTAAGGGCTCTCAAAGATGCAGATGTTTTGTTAACCACTTCCTCTTTCCCTTTCTTTGTCCAGCTACACCTGACTTCAGTTTCTCCAGTGATATCTCTCAGAGCGACCTGGTCCTCGGACCCGTCATCTCTGCAGACATGCAACCTCCTCCTAGGACTGGACCTCCTGGAGCCTCTGGCCCGCCTCCTTCTGGGCCCAATATGTTCCGCAGGACCAGGCCTTACAAGCATCCAGCAGCAGCCCCTGCCACGATGCATCCTGTTACCCAACCCATGACGGACCCTTTTGCGTTTGGTCTCCCTATGGCTGCAGGCGGTCTCCCGACAATACCAAATAGCAACCCTACACCAATTCAAAGGCCACCTAATAACACATACTCCCAGTCTGCCTTGGGGCTGCCTCCACAGCCACTGGAGGGTGCCCTGGCTGCTCCCGCTCCCGGCCCCCCTCCATCCTCTCTACCTGGTGTTACCTTGTATAACCCTCATAGTGCAGCATCGCCCGGTCCCACAGGATATGTACCCCCACACGCTGAACAAGGCTATTTAAATTCAAGAGAACAGGCACCATCCATGTCCACAGAGCCCACACCTATGGCATCCACCCCAGTATCTAGTCAGGCACCTTTAAATCAGGCATTTCAAGGACAGCATCCTCCTCCTCCCCTGTCTGTTTCCTTTCAGCCACTGCCTCCCAGCAGCTCCTCCTCCCAGTGGGCTCCTGAACATGGAAGTCGCCCTCCATCGGTTCAGAACTATTTCCAGCCCACCAGCGACCCTCCACCACATTCTTTTAATATACCTCCGCAAGCCCAGATGTACCCCTCCCACAGCCCATCGCCCCATCACAACAACCCGACTCCTCCTTTTCAACCAGGGCATCCGCAAAACCAGGCTCCTCAGAACCCTATAAACCCCCCTAGTTCTCAATGGTCAGACCCAAATGGACCCCAGCAGCATAATTCTCATCTACAACCACACAGTTACTTTAGCCAGAACTCTGCACCCCCAGACTCATGGTCCAGCCAGCCTCCCCAGGACTCAGGCTACCACCAAATGCGGACTGGTCCAGGCCATGCTCAGCACCACTCTGACTCTGCTGGATCTCAGCAAGCATCTTACCCTGCACCAGGGCCCAGCGCTGCCCCAGCCCAAATTCCGTACTCTCAGGAGTCTGGCACACTTTCAATGTTCTTCAGAGACAATGATGTGGAAAATGAGGAAACACTGGCCGGTGAGAGGAATAAGGCAGTGAATGGGCTTCCTGGATCTTTTCAGCATCACAGTAACCCAGTAGCACACGGTGGCCGTGGAGACGTCTCCTTTGATTACCAAGGGGCTTCTCATCAAAATCAATCACACCCACCCTATCTGAATGATGGCAGTTGTCCATCAAAGGGCCAGAAGCAGCCCGATTCCCAGTTTGATCATGTAGAAAATTTGGAGTGTGTTCCAAACCAGGAAGTGTTACCCAGCGAAAGCCATGGCAGTCCTGCTACTGCTTCCGCACCCCTTGGAGTAGACCAATTTGAAGCCGGGCCCAACCTAGAAACTCCAGATTCTGCTCCAAGACCCGTGAGATCTGCCAGTGTGTCATCCAACTACAGCAATATGAGCCACGGAAGTGGAACTGGCACTCGCCGGCACCAGGGAGTAGTGGGTACCTTCATTCAGCAGGAAAGCCCACGTCTGACTGAGGACGCCAACCTTCCTGCAGCCACCGGAGGCTACTTTGAGCAGATTGATAGCTCTCCAGCTGGAGATATGGAAGTGCAACAAAGCTCTTTGGAGCAGATGTGGCCCTCCACACCTAGTCCTCCTAAACCCACTGGCATTTTTCAGACCAGTGCTAACAGCTCCTTTGAACCTGTGCGCTCACATGGGGTTGGTGTGCGCCCTGCTGAGGTTGACAGGGCTAAAATGGTGGTAGAAGGAGGTCCAGACTCCACGCCTGGCAACATGGAACAGCCACCAGATAATATGGAAAATATCTATGGCCCTGGGCAACCTTTACCTTCCGGTGCTGCGAGTGGTATACCTTCTCTGACACAGCCAGTGATTCACTCTCATTCTCGACCTTCATCTCGCGCTTATGGGGCACATCGGCCCTGTGAGAGCCCTGCTACGACTCTGTGGGCTCAGAATGATCCCACTAGCTTGGGCGTCAACATCCTCCTGGCTCCCGCTGCCCCAACAGTTCTACCCCCATTAAGAGAACCAAGTGCTGATGTCATTCAACCTCCTGAGGATGGCCCTCTGGACCAGCAGCCCTCCCAGAGAATCCACCCTGTCGCTCATCAGCACTCAGAAAATCTAGAGAACCCACCAAAGGTGAGTGAGGCAGAGCCAAATGACTCACAAGGCAACCGGGGCTATGCTTCTCTACTCGTGTCTGACTCGCTACATCAGCCTGTTGTAATTGCCCCCCCAGTGTCCAATTACAGTGTGATTCCCCCAAGTAACCCTTTTCAGGCAGCCAGTCAAAGTAGCTTAAGGGAATCTACCCCACCTGTGAGATCAGTTGCACAGGGACAGGGTGCCAGTAACTCTCAGCCACTCCCCTTAACATCTAATCAGAATCCACTCTTTGCTCCCGGACCTATCAGCCTCACTTCTTCAGCTTCTACGCAGCCGCCACTTAATCTTATACAAGACAACGCGGTGGCTTCACCGTCAGAAATCACAACTCCGCCGTATACTCAACCTGTCCGCCCGTCTCTTTCAAGGGGCCAATCACTGGGTGGTGACAGCCACTCTGCTTTCCAAGTTAATCCACAGGCTGCTCTTACGAATGCTTCTGTTTCTAATCCTAATAGGCCTTCAAATTATGAACTTCTTGATCTTTCTATGCACCAATCACAAACTCAAAATCAGTCTTCTGGCCTTCCTCCTTCTCTTCATGAGTCTCCACAATCAAGTAATGGATTTTACCTACAGGTCACCAAAGATGCTCAGCAGGGGGTGAGAGCCAGAGGAAATGCCCCTGTGGAGACCCCGGCTTCTTCCTCTGCCCCACAGGTACAGCCAGCACCAGCCCAGACAACTTCAAAGAGCCAGCACTCCCCATCAGAGCCTCCTAAGACGATAGACTCTCAGGCTACACCGCAGGGACAGAAGGATGTTCCCCCTGTTCCTGCGAGTGGGGCGCAACCTTCCACTGGCCAGTATCAAACTCCAGGACAGCTCCCTGCTGCAGGGACTGGACCACCTGTTGCCACTGCATATCCCCCAGGGTCTCAAGGGCCAGTACCTCCAGGATCTTCCCAATCAGTTCCTGTTGAGCCCCCACGACCACCATCCACTGCAGGCAGCCATCATAGCTACGGGCCCCCTCCTCCAGTCCCAGGGCAGATGTACGGAGGCTATTCTGGTAATTATGGAGAATACCAAGATGGCAGAGGACCATATCTCCCTGGCCAATATCCTCCTCCACCTGCACAGCCTTATTATCAAGTAAGGGAAAAGAATTCATTGTTGCATTAGCACATACAGTACTGTAAATATTTCTTTGTCTTTTTGTGAAGAAAAAACTTCTTATGGATCAATTTTATCTCTCAGGATGGCTCATACAGGCCCAGAGCAGATCCATGGTATGGAAGATATGAGGGGCAGGTTGCAGGTTATCGCGATCCGAACTACCAGTACCGAGAGCCTCAACCAGAGAGACCCAGCTCAAGGACCAGTCAGTACTCTGACAGACCCTCCTCCAGGTTAGGGGAATGCTCCTCACTCTTACACCATGTATTTATACGATATACAACAAGTGACGTTAAAACCTTTTAATTTGCTCATTCGCTGTCTCATGTAATTTGTATCTTGAGAGAATTTTATATCACAAATAACTCTGTGAGAATGTGGAAAATCAAATGCAAATGTACTTTTTCTTTTCTGGGCTTTAATTTATCCATCTAGTTAATATCTGCACAGCTAAACAATAAAATAATCTGGATGGATTAGAAATGCTAAAGATCAGAACAACAACAAAACCTGTGATTATGAGATGAAATGTTGACTTGTAAATTGCTCCCTTTTTTCCGTAAAGACAAGGGTACTCTGAAGATTACCACAGAGCAAACCGAAGTGCCTACGACTATTATGCAGATTATTCCAAACACTATGATTATGCAGGTATGACCCATAGAGATGGAAGGATTCAAATTTATGTTTTGGAATCTTATCCCTTTTGGTTGTTTTTGATTGTCTTTTGGATAATTAGTTAAAATATATAATGAAACTCTATATGCCAGTGTTTGTATATATTAATTCATATCCCTTTATTTTCTGTGGGAAGGCTATAACTATGGACAGTATGACCCACGATACAGAGGATACTATGATCAGTCTTACTGGGCTAATTATGGGTATGGAACCAGAGACGGCTACTATAATCAACTCATGTATCCTGCCAGGTATGTAGAAAAAAATTGCTTACTAGCCAAGTTGAAATGTTTGCTTTTGGTGTGTTTTTTTTCCATGGATTATGTCACATGCTTCAACACTTTGTTCTCCACCCACAGGAAGGCCGGCTATGATGAAACATTTCGATACTATCCGAGTTACGACGCCAGCTTCGATGAAGACTACCGCCAGCGTGGGGACACGTACATCGACGACTTTGACCGTCGCAGTGTCCACAGTGAGCAGTCGGCCCACAGCGTTCACAGCGCTCACAGTCACCACAGCAGACGAAGCAGTTTCAGCTCAAGGTCACAACAGGTAAAATTTTGTCTGGCATTCTGTAAGTGTTGCTACTCATTTTTATTTAGATTTAACCCTGATTGATGTAGGAAGTTGCTTCTCATTTCTTTAACAACCATGTTTGAAGACGTATGCCTCTGTTTCAGAATTACCAAATAATTGGCTTGCAAAGTAAACAAGTGAGATAGCTGAAAATAGTTTAAAGAACTGTCCAATGCATTATTAAAACCTAGGATAGTGGCAAACCATTCTCTACAGCATCAAAGCGAGATCTTGGCAAAAAAAATAATGCAACTCTGGAAATAAATGCTGTAACCAAAATGATGCAGCAGATTTGTGCCATGATCAAAGCTTCAGTCTAACGTCCAATGAAATGTTAAGGGCATGACTTTTTTTGGACGGGCAGTGTGGTATGCATGGGGCATTTTTCCCCTCAGTGTGGCTTGTGAGTAAATTTAACTTTGTGTTATATTCAAAATGTCTGACGTGCTTTTCTGATTAATACGGTAAATCTTGCTGAAATTCTCTCCATACCTGCTGTACCTTAATTGTGGTCTGAAGGACACATTTTTGCAGGATGAACGCTTGACCTTAGTGAATCGTAGATTTCTTTTTCTCTTTTTTTGTAGACATGTTGACATACTAAAGGTTGATAAATCGTTTTTGTAGCTTTTTTCAGCTTTTGTGCCTTGTAATGCTTCTTCTAATATGTGGAAGTTAGAGGAATCCCAGGTTAACCACACCAGTTAATTAATATGTTGAGAAATTATTTATTAAACGAGCAGATGTTGCATAAACTGAAAATTGTCATTAACAGATTTTTTTTTTTTTTAAGCAGTGAGAGAAAAATCTGAAGGCTGTCATTTTGACAGACTACATGGAGGGTGATCTATTGTAATTTCTGCTTCTAACGCCCGCCTGTTGATAGCACATATTAAAAATAGTGAAGGTCTAGTATTGTTTCCTTTGATTTTAGTGTCCAATTTCCTGTCTGTGAGCAGCTACATGCAGTCTTCACTCCACTACTTCTTCAAAAATGTCAAAGCAGCTGAGTGTGAAACCTTTCTTTTAACAACCAAACAGTAGTGATTTTGTTCATGAGGTGTGTCATGCAAACAAAAACAAAATATTTGGTGTCTTATATGAAAGCTAAAATGATTAATAATAAGAGTATGACAGAATTTTTGCAAACCTATCTGTCAAAATGACAGATAACCAAAAAGTCTCGCACAACCTCTGAAGCGGATAACACAAAATAAATTTTATGTACTCCTTAAAAAACTTTTAATTCTGTTTTTGATCAAAAACAGCAGCCTGGTCATGTCTAAGTTCAACTACACACCACCCGGTTACTGTTGGTCATGGGAAATTTGCAGTAGTTTAGCCTCTGCAGAGGAGGAAAATATACTAAGTCTGTATTCCTGTGAGGGACCACAGCCTTATATTTATGAACCTGTTCAACATCATTGAGGTGAGGAACAGCCAGGAAGGAGGATTAAGGAGAAATAATGGCAACTAGTCAGAAGTTAATTTTTGGTGTTTGGATTTGTGTCTGAAGAGCCAGGTATACAGGAGCCAACCTGACTTGGTCTCAGCTTATGACGCCACATCATCCACTCTGGCACACGATTACTCCTATAGGCAATACCCAAATGAAACCGATGCCACCCAGAACTACAGTCAGTACTACCCCTCCGAGTACCCAGCAGAAAGCACCTGGAATGCCCCTGAGCAGCGTAAATATGATCTTTAGTTTCCTTAATCAGGTGTTGATTGCTACTTCAATCAAAGCCATTTTTTTTTTTTTTAATTTATCTTTACTCTAGCCCCCCCTCGTCCTGCAACTCCAGAGAAATTCACCATACCCCACCGCTGTGCCCGCTTTGGACCTGGAGGTCATCTGATTCAAATTCTGCCCAATCTACCCTCTGCTGGACAGCCTGCTCTGGTTGATATCCACAACCTAGAGGTATGTTTTAACAGAATATCACTCTGTGCTTTGTTGCGTTTGGGAGTTTACTTGTCATTTAGTTGAAATCTTGTTTGATTTTAGAGCTGACAGTGCAGCTGCTTGAGCAGCTATGGCTATGAACAGTGTTGTTTCACAGAACAAAATACAGATCTCCAGGATGCCGTACATGGATTAAAGTCTTAGCTGGATTAAAATGTTGAAGATTTCGCTTGATCCGGGGTTCTTTGAATGCAGTTGTTAGCTCGGTTGTCACAACAACATATCCGTACCTGAATCCTTGTTGGGGGAACATTTGTTCTATGTCGATAAAATTATTTGACAGATTGATATTGTATTGTTCCAAGAAACCCGTCCCACCATGACTTTGCTCTTCTTGCTCGGAGTGAATGTTACATCTTCATCATTAATTTAGTGAGTTTACTTTTTTGGATGGGTGAGAATAGTTTGCATTTTTAATTATATGCACCCATTTTCAGGAGGTAGCTGACTTTTTTCCATTGCCACATGAGCAAAAAAGAATAATAAATGGTGAACTATATGATATTATAACACAGCAGACAGTATTCAGGAAATGAAGCCACATCTGAAAACTGTCTGTAGTTACATCAAGAACTCCTGTTTATTATGCAATGTGTGTATTTTTTAATCGATGATTAGGTGTTTGATTACTAAAAACTACATGAATGAACAAAATATTTCACCACAGGCATGATCACGTTTGGCTCATTAAGAAACTATAAATTCCATTCTTTATTTTTTTCAAGTTTACTCTATTTTTTTAATATTTAAACATTATTCCTTTCACTACACAAGCACTTTTTAATCAGCTCCACACAGCCAACTATTGCACCAGGATTCCTGTATGGGAAGACAGAATTGTGTTATATATTTTTTGTTAATATTTGTACTGCAGTTTAGGTTTGAGTAGTTGTAGCCCTTTAAATAATGGTGCTTTCACACACACCTAACCCATTTGGTCCAGGCTTTTCAATTTGATTTGGACCAAAATTTTAGGTGTCAAACCTCCCCTGAACCACAGTCCGGCAGAAAGAGGTGGTCTTGGTCTGGATCGCATTCAACCTTGATCTGGTTCTTTTTAAAATGTGAAAGCAATTTTCAGAAAGGTTCAGATTGAGGAACGAAACACAGAAAATGAAAGGGGTCATTGCACTTTTTCCACATTTTAATAGCTGACACGTCTTGTGACATATTTTGTTCACATTTTCTGTCATCTTTTTAATTATTGAAGCAAATTTGTTTTTTTATTTCTCCTGGCCATCTATAAACGCTCTGATTTAAGGCCTGTCACTTTAAGAACCATCCTTCCCCGTTTCAACTCCGCCCTCCTCCTTACGTCAGTTAGCCATTATAGCTGACTAGCTTTTAACCTTTCAGCTCGGTTGAGCAGTGCTCTGGTTAACTGAGCCACAGTCAGTGGTGTAGCTTGCATCAGTCCAGCCTATTTCCCAATGAATTTTGCCGTGATTCCACAATAAATTGCTAGCACCGCGCGCTGGACGATTGCTGCAACCCGAGGCAAGCTACTGAGCCAAGGGATCTCAAAGGGTAGTGTGGCTCTGTGTGACTCTGCTCTGCTTTCACAGCCAGCTGAAAGCTGGAGACCCTACGCTGCCCGTGAGAGCAGAGCAGATCCACAGAGGATGGGGGGGTTGCTGGGCATGAGAGCCAGCAGCATCTGTTCCCGGGACATTTTGATTGTAGGGAGCCGGAGGCTTCGTCGTGATTCTGTGGCCGATCGCCTATATATTGGTCTTGTGGCTCGCACGGCCAGCTAAAGGTAGCTTATTAGCCCCTGAGCTATTAGCCCACGATCTAGCACTGTTACCAGGACACTTGCTGTAAGCGTGGCTTATATTGTTATTTTCTTCAGATCTTTGTCACCCTAGTAGCCATCCCTGTTACCACTTGGTTTGGCAGTGTGCATTGCGTCACTGCGGCCCATCTCTCTGTGGTTTTGTTGTGATTCCGGGGCAGATTGCACCTCCCCTGGATTGCCGGGGGAGTTATTGGCATAACACCAGCCAGTAGCCCTGGTCCCGGGCCATAAAAGCGACCGGTGTGCTGTGGTGGGCGATCCATCACGGAATCACGATGAAACCACTTGGAGATGGGACCAAGTGAACCAGGTGATAACGGGAATGGCTATTAGGGTGAGTAAGATCTGAAGAAAATAACAATATAAGCTGTGCTTGGTTCGAGCTTCCTCGTATTAGCCTGGGGTAGCTTGAAGGCTACCTTTAGCCACCTCTTCGATGCATGAGGGACAGCTAGGTGGTCCAATAATAGGGCAGTGGGCGGATCTCAAGGATGGTAGTGGGTTGCCTTTTTCGAAACTTGACGTTTATGATTTACCCGGAAGAGTCAAAAAACATTTTGGGGAGTTTGTCTGAGAGAAAAATGAGACAAAGGCAGTGTGCTTTTTTTTCCAGATAGTTGACTTTTTGGAAAATTCTTGGCTAATTACATGACCAGTTGACAAATTTGAGACAGTTAAAACCTACAAACACACCATTTTTCAATCAATGACCCATTTAAGCCAGCCAATAAGAGGGAAAATGAGCAGTGGTAGCACTTGGTAGTGATGAGATGAAGCATTGAGGCTTTCCATCCAGTAGGTTCGCTCTGGGCCCAAGTTTCATGGTGCTTCATTTGCTCCGCTGTGCCATCAAGTAGACAATAAATGCTAAACAGGCAGAGTGATTGTAATGACACCATGGCTTTGGTATGTAAGGCCAAAAATGAAAGTGAAAACAAATTGGGGAGAAGGTTGTGATGTGAATGTGCTTTTTTTTTTTTAACTTGGTTTGGGACTGTACTTATATTTCTAGGGACAGCATGTAACATGTAAAATAGGGACATTTTATTCATTTTTATTTAAAAATAAGTTATACACAGTGCTCTAGCTCTGGAGGTTTCTCTGCCCCTTATATTTCAATTCACACGCAAAACCCACAAACCATTTCCTGAATAAGTAACATGGTACGGCTGGCTCGCGATACTTGGAACGTCACAACGTATGTCATCAACACAAGCCTTGATATGCACTTCACAAAAATCTTGCTGAATTACTCAACATGCTTTGACACCTCGGCGTGGAAGGACTCATCACTAGCAGTCAGAGAGAGGAAATATGGCTATTAGTGGCATAAATAGTCACTGGAAAATAAAATTCTAAAATGCAGAAACTTACCAGATGTTTTTGGAGAGAATGTGAGTTTTTTGGGGGTAAAACTGGACAAGAAATGCCACTTGAAAATCATGACATCTGATGAGAAGGAATGGATAATATTCTAGCCTCACTAAACTAGGTCATGAACTAATCTGGTGGAGTTTTCCCCAGCTTTAACTTCAAATGCATTTACTGATGTGTTCAGAGTGGCAGAAAACACCTTGGAGGACGAGTAGCATCTTTGCTAACTCCTGGAGAAGACAGAAGTGCATCATGTAAGGTTGTGTAGTTCTCTTGGAAAAGGAACATTGTGAAACCAAACCTACCGGACCAAATGTAGGCATTGTAACAAAAACATGAACCTTGATGCAGACTTTCAGGTGTGAAAATGTCCTAAATTTCAAATACTGAATGACCCGTGTTGTTGAAGAGAGCTGCAACATTTTGCCCTTAAATTAATCCGTGACTAGCAACAAAACTACTTCTTTAAACTTCTTTGAATAAATGGTTATTTGTGGTGTGAAGTATAATCATTTTCTTTCTCCGCTTGTGTTTTTAGACCATGCTGCAGGATGCCCCAGAGCAAGCAGAACTGCGAGCTTTCCCAGGACCGCTTGTGAAGTGAGTTTAGTCAAAATTGACAAATTGAATATATTCTTTATTCGATTGCTGTCACTGTAAGTCTCTTTATTTGCTTACAAGCTATAAAGGAGAGGATGAAATGGTAGAAATACTCCTTGTAGTACAATTTAGGCACCACAGTCTCCACCTGCTGCAAAAACATGAAAAATGAAGCCTAATCAAGGAGAATTTATTGCTGTTGAAGTCTGTGTAAAAACCGCTGGCAACAGCATGCTAAATCATACAGAGTTTAACACGCATATATAAATTTGATTGTGTTTGTAAGGGCCCAGATTGGCATATTCTCTTGATTTTTGTGTCTAAACTTAATCATGTTGTACCTTTAGGGAGGAGACCCACAAGGTGGACGTAATAAAATTCTCTCAGAATAAAGGTCTGGAGTGTTCCCGTGACGGCAACCTCTTAGACCGGGACTCTGCTAAACTGCTCTGGGACTTCATTGTTCTGCTGTGTAGACAGAATGGGGTGAGACATGGAGTCAACTATGAACACACGAAACTGAACCATATTATGACCTTTTATAATAAACAACACTCATACTTTTCCTTCTTCCTAAGACCGTTGTCGGCACAGATATCGCTGACCTTCTGCTGAAAGAGCACCGCTCTTTGTGGCTCCCAGGCAAAAGTCCAAATGAAGCCAACTTGATTGATTTTAACAACGAGCCGCTGTCGAGAGTGGAGGAAGAGCCAGGAGCCGGACCCTTGTCTCTTCTGTCAGACACACTCATGACTGTTCCAGAAAACATTGGGAAGGAAACGGAGCGCTTCAGGGAGCTGCTTCTGTTTGGCCGCAAAAAGGTGAGAAATAAACATTATAAGTATGTCTGTATCTACTTTGTGGGTATGTATTTTGAGAACTTTTTGTCTGTGAAATAGGATGCACTAGAAGCAGCAATGAAAGGAGGACTCTGGGGTCATGCCCTGCTTTTGGCCAGCAAGATGGACAACAGGACACATGCTCGAGTCATGACAAGGTAGGGTACAAGGAATATACATTGGCAAGGAAAAAGTATGTGAATCCTTAGGAATGGCCTAGTTTTCTACATTAATTGGTTATAAGACGTCATCTGATCTACAGAATCTTTGACTTTTAAATGTTACTAATATGTTATTTTTGTCATAGATGTACTTGATTGTGTTTTTGTTTAGATTTGCGAACAGTTTGCCAATCAACGATCCTCTCCAGACTGTGTACCAGCTGATGTCAGGGAGGATGCCTGCCTCAGCCACAGTAAGCAGTTCTTCAGACTGTGGGTGGGAATCGTGAGGGACTTCACGATACAACACTTAGGTCACAATGCAATACTATCATCATCACTATACTATGATTCCTTAAGCATTGCGATACCACACAGTAATACCCCCCCCACACACACACACACACACAATTTTAACCCCTTACCATTCCATCCAATTTCCAGCCAATGTAAAACGTCCCATGGGCAGGACACCGGAACGTTAAGAGGTAAACATCAAATTTTGTCCCCAAAGTACATTTGTCAGTATCTATTTCACTGAAGTTTTTATTCTTTTCAACTCACTATGGTGGTTTTTATTATCCTCCACCGGTAGAAGACCAAAGGGGGATTATGTTATGGGTCAGCCCGTCTGTGTGTCCGTTTTTCCCACGATTGTGAAATCAACTCCTCCTAGAGTTTTGGTCCAATTGTTTTGAAACTTGGTACCATGGTTTGATATACACCGAGGATGCATATATTGCAATTTGGTTCTGATCGGATGATTTTTGTGGGAATTGTAGCCCCTGACCTATGACCTCCTATTTCACTTCACTTCATAGACTGTAACGGTCTTGTGAAATCAACTCCTCCTACAGTTTGTCCCAATTGCTTTGAAACTTGATACCTTGGTTTGATATACTCTGATGATACGTATATTGCAATTTCACTCACATTGGAAGACCTCAAGGTCAAAGGTCAGGTCAAATTTGCAGTTGCACTATGGTAAATTGTACATTTACTATTACCATAAAACTAGTAAAGCTAGGGTCACCAAACCTGGTATACAGTTTCACCTTGGGATCCTGACCTCTGACTATGGGTTTGGGGGTCCATAGGTCAAGGTTAACATTCCTTATGCCTTATTACTGTACGAGTAAAGTTAGGGCCACCAAACTTGGTACACGGGTTCACTCTGTGACCCTGAAGTATGACTGTGGTTTTGGGATCGCAAGTTCAAAGGTCAACATCAACATGGCTTATAAACTGTATTTCAACAACAAAGAATGCTAGGGTCACCAAACCTGGTACACAGGTTCACTCTGAGTCCAGATCCTCTGACTACAGGTTTGGGGTCAAAGGTCAAGGTTGACACTCCCTATGATCTCTTATATAGAACGTGTAAAGCTCTCTAGGGTCACCATACTTGCTAAACAGTTTCACCTTGGGATCCTGACCTACAACTATGGGTTGTATACTTGTGTATTTGTGGATTTTGATTTGTATATTTATGGCTTATCATAATTTGGTTCTGTCACAGTAATTATATTGAAAAGTTTAAAACTGCTCTCTGTCAGTAAGTATTGGGATCTTCAAAGAAAACTGAGGCGGGGGATATTGCACTCGCCTCAGAATGCTCTTGTTGTTCAGAATCAGAATCAGGTTTATTGCCATTGTTCATGTAGTACACAAACTAGGAATTTGTCTCGGTACAATGCTGCAACATTAAACATGATAAGATAAGAAATAAACTATACATGTAATAAAGTGTAGGATAAGATTAAGTGATACTGGTCATCAGTTAAAATATATATTAGCCAGCAGCAGATACTGTGGAGAACTATATAGTGCAGTCGGTAATGCAGGAAGAAAACAGTGATGATTGACATGAGTCTGGTTGAGCTGCTGTACATGGTGCACGAGAGTCAATAAGTCACTTAGTGTTCAGCAGTCTAATGGCAGAGGGGAAGAAGCTGTTCATGTGACGGGAGGTTTTAGTCTGGATGGACCGAAGTCTTCTACCAGAGGGGAGGGGGGCAAACAGTACGTGACCAGGGTGTGAGGGATCGGCTATGATCCGGCCAGCACGCCTCCGGGTCCTGGAGATGTACAGATCCAGGAGAGATGGGAGCTTGCAGCCGATCACCTTCTCAGCAGTGCGCACGACGCGCTGCAGCCTTAGTCTGTCCCTGGCAGTGGCTCCTGCGTACCACACGGTTATGGAGGTGGTGAGGATGGACTCGATGATGGCTGTGTAGAACTGCACTAACATCTTGGTGGGTAGCTTGAGCTTCCTCAGCTGCCGCAGGAAGAACATCCTCTGCTGGGCTTTTTTGATGAGTGAGCTGATGGTCAGCTCCCATTTGAGGTCCCTGGTGATGGTAGTGCCTAGGAAGCGGAAGGAATCAGCAGTGGTGATGGGAGAGCCTGAGAGGGTGAGGGGGGGCAGAGGAGTAGAGACTTTCCTGAAGTCTACAATCATCTCCACTGTCTTCAGAGCGTTCAGCTGCAGGTTGTTATTGCTGCACCAGGACGCCAGCTGGGCCACCTCTCTCCTGTAGGCGGACTCGTCGCCGTTGGAGATGAGCCCGATGAGGGTGGTGTCGTCCGCAAACTTGATCAACTTGACAGACTGGTGGCTGGAGGTGCAGGAGTTGGTGTAAAGGGAGAAGAGTAGGGGGGAAAGTACACAGCCCTGGGGTGATCCGGTGCTGATGCTAGTATAGTCTGAGACAGTCTTTCCCAGCCGCACATGCTGCCTCCGGTCCGTCAGGAAGTCGGTGATCCACCTGCAGAGGGAGTCAGGCACGTTGAGCAGGGACAGCTTGTCCCGGAGCAGAGCGGGGCGGATGGTGTTGAATGCGGAGCTGAAGTCCACAAACAGGATCCTGGCGTAGGTTCCCGGGGAGTCCAGGTGCTGCAGGATGGAGTGGAGGGCCAGGTTGACTGCGTCGTCTACAGACCTGTTGGCTCGGTAGGCAAACTGCAGCGGGTCCAGGAGAGGGGTGGTGATGGACTTGAGGTGGGACAGGACCAGGCGCTCAAAGGACTTCATGACTACAGAGGTGAGCGCTACAGGTCTGTAGTCATTAAGTCCAGTGATCCGAGGCTTCTTGGGGACAGGGATGATGGTGGAGGATTTGAGGCAGGACGGCACGTGGCATAACTTAAGGGAGGTGTTAAAAATGTCTGTGAAGACAGGAGCCAGCTGTTTCGCACAGAGTCTCAGGGTGGAGGGAGACACGCCGTCTGGGCCGGGGGCCTTGCGCGGGTTCAGTCTGGAGAACTGTTTGAGCACATCCTGCTCACTGATGATAAGGGGAGGGGGGGAGGAGGGGGGGTGCCTTAAATGAAGTAGGGAATGTGGAGGCTGTGGAGCTGGAGGGAGGGGGGGAGTTGGACACAGATGACGAGGTGTCAAAACGGGCATAGTGTTGGGACAGTCTTTGACAAAGGGCTTTGTCATCCTGACCTTTAGGAGCCTTAGGTCGATAGTTGGTGATTTGCCTCAGTCCTCTCCACACGGAAGCCGAATCATTAGCAGTGAACTGCTGCTGGAGTCTCTCTGAGTATAGAGATTTAGCCCTCTTCAGCTCTCTGTTAAACCGGTATTTAACCTCCCTGTAGCAGTCCCTGTCTCCACTTTTCAGCGCTGCTTCCTTCTCCTTCCTGATCTGTCTGAGCTTAGCTGTGAACCAGGGTTTGTCATTAGAGTAACTCACCCTGGTGCGTGATGGAAGAATGTTCTCTTCACAAAAGTGGATATATGAGTTCACAGTGTCCGTGTACTCATCCAGATCATGCGTGGCTCCTTTAAACATGCCCCAGTCAGATATTTCCATGCACGTTTCCAGCTTCTCCTCAGCATCACTGGTCCGTATCTTCGTAGTGCTCACAACAGGTTTAGTGAGCTTCAATCTCTGTCTGTATGTGGGAATGAGGTGAACCATCACGTGATCAGATAATCCCAGCGCAGCTCGAGGGACAGCGCGATATGCGTCTTTCACTGTGGTGTAACAGTGATCCAGTGTGTTTAATCCTCTGGTGGGGCATTTAATAAACTGTTTGTAGCGGGGGAGATCGTGGCTCAGATTGCACTGATTAAAGTCGCCAGCCACAATAATCAGCAAGTCTGGAAAACTCCGCTCTGTGTGTTGAATGTGATCCGCGAGCACGCGCTGAGCTTCGCGCGTGCCCGCGTCGGGAGGGGCGTACACAGCGATCATTATGAAAGAAGCAAACTCCCGCGGGGAATAGAAAGGCTTGCAATTGATAACAAGAAATTCCAAGGCAGGAGAACAGTGTTTGGAAATTACCGTTACATCAGAGCACCAGCTGCAGTTGATGTAGAAGCAGACTCCGCCTCCTGTGGTCTTGCCGGAAAGCTCTGTGTCACGATCAGCACGGAAGAGCTGAAAGCCGTCGAGGCGCAGCGCGCTGTCCGGTATATTTTCCCGGAGCCAGGTCTCAGTAAAGCAGAGGACAGCTGAGGAGGCGAGGTCCTTAAAACGCATCAGCAGTCTCAGTTCATCTACCTTGTTAGAGAGAGAGTTGGTATTGGACAGAAATATGCCAGGCAGCGCCGTTCGCGAGCCTCTCCTGCGAAGCCGTACGAGAGCGCCCGCTCGTCTACCTCTCTTTCGCCGTCTCACTTTCCGAGCCAAACAATAAACCAGATCGGCGGCAGGGGCTAGAAAAACTGGGAGGAGGTCCGTGGGGGTGAAAGTCCTGATATTTAGAAGTTCTTCACGGGTATAAGTGCAAGCAGACACACAATTGACAAACAAAAACAAACAAAGAGCGCAGCGAAGCACCATGTCGACCGCTGTGGGCGCCATCTTAAGTCTTAGTGGCTACATGCTCTCAGTCACCCATAGGAGGGTGTGCTGTTGTTGTCCTTTCTGCTACCCACATTCTCGGATTCCAGGGGGCTTCATTTTTCACGGCAACACGTCTGCACACAGGGAGGGCAGTGGACTGTGTTGTTTACTTGACTCACTCTGAGTTTGGAGGTGGCTTTGTTCCGTAGGAGGTATCCGAAGTTTATTGTTCACCGGAGTCGGTGCTGCTTGTGCTGTAGTGTTCTTAGCAGCTGTTGCTAAGGGTCCCTTTGACACAGGACAGAGATCATTGAGAGACTGGGCCAATTTTTATCTCCTGCCAGTCGAAGCCCAAAGGGGGATTATGTTATATGTCGGTCCATCCATCAGTCTGTCCCACTTTTGTGAAATCAGCTTCTCCTCCAGTTTTGGTCCGATTGTTTTGAAACTTGGTACCCATGGTTTGATATATTCTGATGATTCGCGTATTGCAATTTCACTCTCATCGGATGACCTTGAGGTCAAAGGTCAGATCAGAGTTTTCCCTGAATCTTCTAAACACAGTAACTACAGAAAGAAATGATGTAGGCTTTTCAAATCGATACAGTAGTTGTATCTAATACACATCTTAGATGACTGACACCCTCACCTAACTATGGGTTTGGGGTCAAGGGGTCAAAGGTTCAAAGTTAACATTGCAGTTGCACTATGGTAAATGCTACATTTACTATTACTATAAAGCGAGTAAAGCTAGGACCACCAAACCTGGTATACAGGTTCAACTTGGGATCCTGAACTCTGGCTATGGGTTTGGGGTCAAAAGGTCAAAGGTCAAGGCATAACATTTCTTTTGCCTTATTACTGTACAACTCATAAAGCTAGGGTCACCAAACCTGGTACACGGGTTCACCTTGGAATCCTGACCTCAGACTATGGGTTTGGGGTCAAAAGGTTAAAGGTCAAGGTTAACATTCCCTATGCCTTATTACTGTACAACAAGTAAAGTTAGGGTCACCAAACTTGGTACACAGGTTCACCCTATGATACTGAAGTGTGACTATGGTCTTGGAATCCTAAGGTCAAAGGTCAACATCAAAATGGCTTATAAACTATATCGCAACAACAAAGAAAGTTAGGGTCACCAAACTTGCTACACAGGTTCACCTTGGGATCCTGACCTCTGACTGAGTTTGGGGTCCAAAGGTCAAAGTTAACATTCCTCATGCCTTATTACTGTAAGAGTAAAGCTAGGGCCACCTAACTTGACACAGAGGTTCACCCTAGGGCTGTGCAATATGACAAAAAATTCATATCACGATACAAGTCATCTTATATCATGATAACGATATACTGTATATCACAATATACATTTTCTGTAAATTCTACAGTTTAGATAATCATATAAAAAGGACCATCTTTTTTTATTTTTTACATGTACCATTTTCCCACATAATTTTGCAGTGTTATAAAATAGTTTTGTAATGTGCATTTGAGACTTGATTCTCATAAATTTCAAGTTTTTCTTCTAAAAAGTAAACATAAGTTAATTTTCCTGAGCCAGAGGAGAATAGCAAAAAAGAAAAAAACAAAACATAAAAAAACGTATGAAAATGAGAAAATTACCCATGGCTGCCATCTACAGATAGAAATTAGGTAGATAGATAGATAGATGTACTTTATTGATCCCAAACTGGGAAATTACAGTGTAACAGCAGCATGACAGTTGACAGCCAAACAACAGAAAACACACACGACAGACAAGGGGATTACCCATGGAAAGTAAAAAAGAAACTAACACGACTATAGAACCTATATACATCATAGCTTAATATATGATGATGACCCGTATAAACACATGAATCATCCCATTGCACAAAGAAGGACTATCAGGAGCGGAGTGAAATGTGAGGTACCAGTTAGTCTGTAAGGTGCAGTGTGGCAGCATAGCTATGACCAGAATACAACATCATAGTGAGTTATTGTACAGTGAAATTGCATGTGGCAGGAAAGATTTCCTGTACCTGGCCATTCGACAACGAAGCTGTAGTAGTCTACTGGAGAAAGTGCTTCGCTGCCTACCTAGTGTGTGGTGGAGGGGGTGATCAGGATTGTTCATGATGGATCGCAGTTTATTTAGTGTTCTCCTCTCCACCACTGTCTCAAAGGTCTCTGGTCTGAGACCAATTACAGAGCCAGCCCTCTTGATAATCTTGTCAAGTCTGTTGGTATCTCTGGCCCTGATACTGCTACCCCAACAGACCGCAGCAAAAAAGATGGCACTGGCGACAACAGTCTGGTAGAAAAGCTCCAGCATCCTGCTGCACACGTTGAAGGATCTCAGTTTTCTCAGGAAATAGAGTCTGCTCATCCCCTTCTTGTGCGCAGCATCGGTGTCCAACCCGCTACTGATCCTGACACCCAGATATTTGTAGTCTTCAACCACTCCCACATCTTCCCCCCTAATCTGCAGTGGCTGAGAAGGAGCCTTCCTCTTCCTGAAGTCAATCACCATCTCCCTGGTCTTGCTGACATTCAACCTCAGGTGATTCTGTTCCGTCCACTCCACAAATCTGTCTACCAGTGCCCTGTACTCCCCCTCCTCTCCTCCTCGTATACACCCCACAACAGCTGAGTCATCAGAGAATTTTTGCAGGTGACATGACTCAGTGTTATACTGAAAGTCCGTGGTGTATAAGGTAAAAAGAAAAGGAGAGCGCACAGTCCCCTGTGGCGCTCCCGTATCACTAGCCACCACTCCAGACAAGACACTGCCCAGCCTGACAAACTGTGGTCTGCCTGTCAGGTAGTCGGTAATCCAGGAGATCACAGAGCTGTCAACCCCCATCCCCCACAGCTTCTCGCCCAGCAGCAGTGACTGGATGGTGTTAAAGGCACTGGAGAAATTAAAAAAAAGTGATTCTCACAGTATCTCCTCCACCATCCAGGTGCTGATGGGCTCGTTGCAGCAGGTAGATGACAGCATCTTCCAACTCCTAAATGGGGCTGATATGCAAACTGCAGAGTGTCCAGCCACGTCTCCACCTGCGGCCTCAGGTGGGCTAAGACCAGTCTCTCCAGGACCTTCATCACATGAGATGTGAGGGCAACTGGTCGATAGTCATTCAGATCCGATGGAGATGACTTCTTGGGGACAGGAACCAAGCAGGATGTCTTCCACAGCACTGGTACTGTCTCCAGACTCAGGCTCAGGTTGTACAGGTGTGTCAGTACTGGAGCTAGTTGGTTGGCACAGGTCCTCAGGATCCTAGCGGAGATGCCATCTGGGCCCGAAGCCTTCCGCTGACAGAGTCTCTTCAGCTGTTTCTCCACCTGATCTGTAGTCACCGTGAAGTGAGGGGGGGTCCTGGTGCCCCCTGAGGAGGAGGAGGAGGAGGGAGATGGAGAGAGGTTCTGCACGGGAGCGTGGGTAGGGAGGGGTGTGTGGGGGTCTGGTTGTGTTGCTCGGGTGACAGACTGTGAGTTGAACCTATTAAAAAATAGATTCAGTTCCTCAGCTCTCTCCTGGCTCCCAGATGGCTGCCTGACTCTCCCCTTGTACCCAGTGATTTGTTTCATTCCCTCCCACACATCTTTAGTGTTATTTTGCCTGAGTTTCTCTTCCAACTTCCTCCTATAATTGTCTTTGTACCTCCTCAGCATCTCTCTCAGCTCATGCTGCACTCCCCTCAGCTTCTCCTTGTCTCCAGCCCTAAAAGCTCTCTTCTTTTTGTTCAGAAGTGCTTTCAGGTCACTGGTGACCCATGGTCTGTTGTTGGAGAAGCAGTGTACAGTCTGAGCTGGCATGGTCTTGTCTTCACAGAATCTAATGTATTCTGTGATGCATTTGGTCATATTGTCTATGTCCACCCCATGTGGTTCACAGAGTCCACTCCAGTCTGTCGTCTCGAAGCAGTCCTGCAGTGCATCAGCAACCTCCTGTGTCCACCTCCTCACCGTCCGTGTATAAGCAGGCTGCCTTTGCACAAGGGGGACATACTTGGGTGTTAACATGACCATGCAGTGATCTGATTTACCAATGGGGGGCAGAGCTGTGGCACTATATGCATCTCTGACATTGGCATACAGAAAATCCAGTGTTTTGTTCTCTCTGGTGGGACGGTCAACAAACTGGTGAAAGTTGGGTAAAGTTTTTCCCACTGAGACATGGTTAAAATCACCTGTGATGGCCATGAATGCATCCGGGTGCTTCTCCAGTAATGTGGCCGCAGTGGAGCTGATGACGTCACAGGCCACCGCTGCGTCAGCTGACGGAGGGACGTAGATGATAACAATTAAAGCGCACTTCATTTCTCGCGGCATATAATAAGGTCTCATACTGACAGCCAGCAGTTCAATGTCCGGGCTGCAGCACTTTTCCTTCACATAAATGTGCCTGGGATGACACCACCGCTCATTAACAAGAAGAGCCACGCCTCCTCCTCTCTTTTTCCTGCTGCTTTTCACGTCTCTGTCCCCCCGTATAGTCTTGAAGCCAGGTATCGCTACGTTTACATCTGGGATCTGTGAGTGTAACCATGTCTCCGTAAAACACATGAAACTACACTCACGATACTCCTTTTGTGTCCTGACCAGCGCTGTGATCTCATCTGTCTTGTTTCCCATGGAACGCACGTTTCCGGTGATGATCATCGGTACAGCCGGCTTATGCTTCCTCCTCCTTCACCTCACCTTCGCTCCAGCACTTCGCCCGCGGTGTCTCTTCTTCAGCTCGTCCGGGATGAGGGGCTTCACTGCCGGCCGCAGCGCTCCAGGCGCCGGCCTCCTCAGCGCAATCAGCTGTTCACGTGTGTAAACAATGTGTCCACCCCCACCTCTGTTGATCTCCTTTGTCCGAGGAAGAGAAAAAGTGACGAAAACTAGAAAAAATACTGGCTAAAAAGAGAGAAAAGTTGGTCCAGTCTTAGTCCAAGTATTCCTACAGAGCCCTGGTTAATAAGAGACACACTATATACAGGTATAAACAGAAACACAAAGACACGAGAGAGTTGCTGCTGGTACGGCCGCCCTGCCTCCGGCGCCATAAAAAAAAAAAAAAATTAAAAAAATTAGCTATTAGTTTAAATCAGTGAAAATTTAAGTGCAGACCTGCAACCTAAAGGCTACCATTCTGGCCTGATTTAACCTGTTTGCATGCATAGTAAAAATATTTCAGATTGGTCATGATCTGAAAATCAAAGACACAAAAGGTAATGTTGTAGAGAGAGGAATGAACAGACGAGGCAGTGAGCAGAGCAGACTTTATTACTCTCTATCATAAGTCAACAAGAAGAATTAACCCAGGTCGCTGGCATCTCTCTTCTATACCATGCAAACTTACCTCGCGACCTGGGGTGTTCACATTACAATACATAGACTTACAATAACAATTCCCTTTGTCACCCAGCCTGTTGGCGCATTATTATGCAACCCGGAGGAGAACACATATTATCATGCAGTCTTATGGAGAAAACCACAGTCTGTCTTGCATATCCATTTAACAGCTTTTAAGCGTCTCCTCCTGTGCCATTCAGTCTGAGTGGAGAATGCATTATCTAGGTCCCCCCCCCCCCCCCTGAAAACTCAGACTGGGCCTTAACCCTCATGTCCTGTGGGCTTCAGCCTACGTCGATAGCGGCTGTAACGGGGGTTCGCCGGCTCCAAGGTGCTGCTGTGCCGGTGGGGCGCTTCTGGAGGCACGTCTGTCTGTGGGGGGACATGGGGGGGGGGGGGCCACATCTTTACCATGCCATTGTGACTGAGCTGACGAGTCATTTACCTGGGGAGTTCTCAGTGGGGGTCGTCCGCGCCGAGGAGCTCGGGCCAACGCCACCTGCTTGTCTGCTAATACAAAGGCGGGCTTAAGCCTGTCTATACAGATTGTTTCTCTGCGTCCCCCCAAGTCTAACACAAAATGTTTATCCCCAGGTTCCAACACTCTGAACAGGCCATCGTAGGGCGGGTGCAACGGGGTCCGGTGGGTATCATGCCTGACAAACACGAACGATGCATCCTTCAAGGTCCTTGGCACAAAAGCACGGGGAAAACGGTGTTGGGCTGGGCCGGGTACCATTCCTGCCTCTGCACTATGTCGTGAAGGCGGGGATGGATTGGTGTTCGGCGTGGGGTTGTCAGACAAAAATTCTCCGAGGAGCCACAGCGGCTGGAAAAAAACAAGCTCTGCTGGGGAGGCAGCCAGATCCTCCTCCGGTGCTGAACGCAACCCTAATAGAACCCATGGCAACCAGTCCACCCAGTTTGCATCCGTAAGCGAAGCCCTGAGCGCTGATTTAAGCAACCTATGGAAACGCTCGCATAACCCCTTGGCCTGGGGGTTGTACACGGTCGTGCGATGAATTGTGACACCCAGGCTCCAGGCCATCGTGGACCAGAGGTCGGAAACGAACTGCAGGCCCCGATCGGATGGGATATCCGAAGGGGCGCCGAAGCGTGCCACCCATGTTGTTAAAAAAGCGGGTGCAACTTCTGCGGATGCAGTGGATGCTAGCGGCACTGCCTCAGGCCAGCGCGTGGTGCGGTCTACCACTGTCAGGAGGTGCGTGAACCCCTGCGATGGCGGGAGGGGGCCCACGAGGTCCACATGAATGTGGTCGAACCTCTTAGCCGGGACGTGGAACGTCTCCAGGGGGGCCTTTGTGTGCCTGTGCACCTTGGCTCGTTGGCATGCTACGCAGGCTGCAGCCCACTCTTTCACTTGTTTGCGCAGGATCGGCCAGACGAACTTTGCTCCCACCATTTTGATTGACGCGCACACTCCTGGGTGCGCCAGGGAGTGAACTGACTCGAAAATGTGGCAGCGCCAAGCGCATGGGACCACCAGGTGCAGGCGGCGTGTGGAGACGTCACAGATTAGGGGGGCTCCCCCATCTTGCAGTACTCTGCTCTCCAGCCTTAACCCTGTTGGTCCAGACTGGAGCGCGCAAACATCCACATCGCCGATCTGCTCAGCGGCCATGGCCGTGTAATCTATCCCTATGTAGACTGAAGCCACTAATGCGCGCAAGAGGCAGTCTGCCACCACGTTGAGTTTACCGGCCACATGCTGAATGTCGGTCGTAAACTCCAAGATCGCAGCCAGCTGTCTCTGCTGCCTGGCCGACCATGGTTCCGAAACCTTGGCCATAGCATACGTTAGCAGCTTGTAGTCCACAAACGCAGTGAAACTGCACCCTTCCAGCCAGAACTGGAAGTGGCGTATGGCCAGGTGGAGAGCCAGTAACTCCCTGTCAAACGCACTGTATTTACGCTCATTGTCGTGCAAAGACCTGCTAAAAAAGGCAAGCGGCTGCCAAGAACCGGTGACACGCTGCACCATGATGGCCCCTTTGGCCACGTCCGATGCATCGGTAGTGAGCACTATCCGAGCCGCCGGGTCCGGGTGCGCCAGTAGTGCGGCATTCGCTAGAGCTGTTTTGGCCTCGGAAAACTCCTGCTCTCGCTCAGGAGTCCAGTCGACTCTGTCCGCCGGTTTCCATTTCTTAAGCACGGCATGCAACGGCTGCATGAGCTGGGCTGTGCAGGGGAGGAATCGGTTGTAAAAGTTAACCATCCCCAAAAACTCCTGCAGTGCCCTGACCATCTGAGGCTGGAGAAAATCTGCCACTGCGCGCACTTTGTCCAGTAAGGGTATCGCACTCTCCGGTGAGATGCGGTGGCCCAAAAAATTGATTTCCGTAACCCCGAACTGGCACTTCGCTGGGTTGATTATTAACCCGTGCTCTTCCAACCTCTGGAAAACCATCCTGAGGTGGGCTACATGTTCGTCCTCGGACATGCTGGCCACCAGGATGTCATCCAGGTAGACCAACACAAATGGCAGATCGCACAGCACCACATCCATCATGCGTTGAAATGTCTGCGCCGCGCCTTTTAATCCGAAAGGCATGCGTAGGAACTCAAAAAGACCAAACTGGGTTATTACTGCCGTTTTGGGTATGTCTTCTGTGCACACCGGGACCTGGTGGTAACCGCAGACCAGGTCCACCTTGGAAAAAATGCGTGCCCCGGTGAGGTGGATGGAAAAATCCTGAATATGGGATTGGGTAGCAATCGTGCACTGTAGCGTTGTTTAATCTGCGGAAATCTCCGCATGGTCGCCACAATCCTTTGGCTTTAGGCACCATATGTAGCGGGGATGCCCATGGGCTTTTTGAGCACCTGATGATGCCCAACCTTTCCAAGTTGGCGAACTCCTCGCGCACACTGGCCAGTTTAGCTGCGTCCAGGTGCCGAGGTCGTGCGAAAACGGGCAGCCCCGTGGTGGTAATGAAGTGCTCCACCCCGTGTTTAGTGATGGCTGCCGAAAATGTCGGAAC
Source organism: Pholidichthys leucotaenia (assembly GCA_020510985.1). Taxonomy (NCBI): domain Eukaryota; kingdom Metazoa; phylum Chordata; class Actinopteri; order Cichliformes; family Pholidichthyidae; genus Pholidichthys; species Pholidichthys leucotaenia. Next base: position 43,269,682 of record CM035850.1, read on the forward strand.
CGTGAGTGCTGGGAACTGGGTGAGTAGTGTGTGGAACTTACCCCCTGGAGCTGTGACATTGGCTAGTGTTGTGGACCTGGCTCCTCTAGCTGTACAGGGCAGAGAATCAAAAGACATTGCATTAGTCAGGCGTCTGTTAGCCACATCGACTAATAGTCCGTGTGCACACAAAAAATCTGTGCCCAAAATGGGGAAGTTACATGCCGCTATGACGAATGTCCATTGGTATGTACAGCCGTGCAAGGATATAGTCAGTGTCCTCTCACCAAAAGTTTTAATGTCTGAGCCGTTTCCGGCAGCCAGCTCGGGGCCGTTACTTCCCGCCAGCCGGTCTGCGTAGGACGGCAGGCTGAGGCTCTTTTGGGAGCCGGAGTCCACAAGGAACCGTCTCCCTGAGCGTGAGTCCGTCACATAGAGCATCTTGTTTGTATCACCGGCGGTCACAGCTGCTACCGACTTCCGGCCCTGCTGTTTCCCGAGCGCTTGAACTGGCACGGTGGCACGCATCGGTGTGCGTCTTCTCCATAGCGGCGGTGATAGAAGCAGAGCGTGTCCCTCCAGTGCTTCTTGGCCTCCGCTGTGGCCACCGTCGCTGGCTCCTCACCCCCGCTGGCCGTCTCGCTGGGTTCCAACACCGCTGCGTTCACAGCAAAGGTTCTGGTCGCCAGGATAATCCGATCTGCCTCTTGTGCCAGCGCCCGGTAGTTGCACGTAGTCAGCAACGGCAAACTGGCAAGGACCGCTCTGGCCGCTGTCGGGAGGTTTCGGAGGAAAAGGTGGGTAAAGAGGAAATGCCCGTCATCTGTGCCCATTAACGCCAACATCTTCTCCATTAATTTGACCGCCGACCCGTCTCCCAATTTGGAGCGCGTCAGGAGCCTTTCCGCTCTCTCTACGTCCGAGAGCGTGTACCACCGGGTCAGCGCGGTCTTGAGAGCATAATATTTGTTGTGGGCTGTGGGCTGTTGGAGCAGGCTCGCCACCTGCTGTGTTGTGCGTGCGTCCAGCACTGCAACCACGTAGTAGTATTTGGTGTCATCCACTGTCACTCTACGGAGCGCGAACTGGGCCTCGGTGTGGAGAAACAAAGACTCCGGGTCATGTAGCCAAAAGTCTGGGAGCTTGATCAAAATGGTGCACACAGTGCTGGTGCCTGCAGACCGGGTCGTCTCCGGGGTGTTTGCGTCGAGTTCCATGATGCGTCAAGGGTCACCAGTGTAGAGAGAGGAATGAGCACGCGAGGCAGTGAGCAGAGCAGACTTTAATTACTCTCTCTCTCTATCATCAGTCAACAAGAAGAATTAACCCAGGTTGCTGGCATCTCTCTTTTATACCATACAAACTCACCTCGCGACCTGGGGTGTTCACATTACAATACATAGACTTACAATAACAATTCCGTTTGTCACCCAGCCTGTCGTCACATTATTATGCAACCCGGAGGAGAACACATATTATCATGCAGTCTTATGGAGAAAACCACAGTCTGTCTTGCATATCCTAGGGATGTGAATTTTCCGCTAATTTGAGGAATTCCGCTTTTTTTATCTTCCAAAAATTTTCAGACCAGATGGCAGCGCTTGCACAACGCGAGGCTCATCGTCTCTTCAGATTTTGTGGATTAGCAACGATATTTCTGCTCATTTCGGGTCTGTTCGTTCAGAACAGCTTCGCTTTTACATCCTGAATCAGGATCAGAATGAGATTTATTGCCATTGTTCATGTAGTACACAAACTAGGAATTTGTCTCGGTGCAATGCTGCAACATTAAACATGGAGTAGCACTAAAGATAAAAATAAAAAACTATGCATGCAATAAAAGGTAGAATATGAATAAGTAATACTAATCTATGCAATTTTTAAATATATTAACAAGCAGCAGATATTGTAGTGTTCCACATAGTGCAGTCGGTAGTGCAAAAAGAAAACAGTGATAATTGTCATGAGTCCGGTTGAGCTGCTGTACGTAGTGCACGAGAGTCTAATAAGTCACTTAGTGTTCAGCAGTCTGATGGCAGAGGGGAAGAAGCTGTTCATGTAGCGGGAGGTTTTAGTCTGAATGGACCGAAGTCTTCTGCCTGAGGGGAGGGGGGCAAACAGTGCGTGTCCAGGGTGTGAAGGGTCGGCTATGATTCGACCTGCACGCCTCCGGGTCCTGGAGATGTACAGGTCCTGGAGGGATGGGAGCTTGCAGCCGATCACCTTCTCAGCAGCGCGCACAACACGCTGCAGTGTTAGTCTGTCCCTGGCGGTGGCTCCTGCGTACCACACGGTGATGGAGGTGGTGAGGATGGACTCGATGATGGCCGTGTAGAACTGCACCAACATCCTACACCCGAAATGAACTTTTGGACATTGGATTACAAAATAACGACCTTTTTATCAGCAACCTACGTTTCATCCCTAAGCTCTGGAGAACACTCGACGCTAGGTAGGCTACCCGGCCGACCGGAAGTGCTCGCAGGCGGCGTAGAGACCGTAAACAAAGGCGGGGGAAGCGCGGAGGCCTAAGAGCTAAGCTAAAGCTAACACCGCACCGGCTTTCTCAACCCAGCATTTTCCTCGCTAATGTACGGTCAGTGGTGAACAGAATGGATGAGCTACGACTTCGGATCACCAACAATAAGAAACTTATGAACTACAATATCATGATTTTCACGGAAATATGGCTACATAGTGGAGTACTTGTGTGGCGCCACGAGATGGCTTTTGTTGTGATGTGGCGCATTATAAATAAAGCTGAATTGAATTGAATTACTTGACGGTGCTGTCGAGCTGGCCGGACGGCACACTCTGCGGGCAGACAGAGCAGCTAATGACTCCGGTAAGACCAGAGGTGGGGGAGTATGCATTTATATTAACAAGGCTTGGTGCACGAACTCTGTCACTGTTGGGAGACACTGCTCAGCTAACCTGGAGTTTCTCATGGTTAAATGTAGACCTTTATATCAATCAATCAATCAAAGACTTTATTCCAGACTCATGGTCTATCAAAAATAAAATAAAATAAATAAATAAAATAAAATAAAATAAAACAAGACAGTTGAAAACCGATAATAAGAAAAACAATCAAAAAGTTACAAAACAAGACACAACTACTAAAAGAAGTACAAAGAGTACAGACTTTAAAAAGACTTAAAAAGACTACTGTACCAGTGCCTTCTAAACTGTGACTGACAGCGAATAGAACTGAGCTTAATGCTAGACATGACTTGAATGATTTCATTTCTAGATACATCAAGCCGACGGATGAATTTATACATAAGATTCCTTATTACTGCATGCAGTGTATTTACACGTGATGAGACGGATAACTCGGAAGCACTGCACCATCGAGGCTTTTTAAGTAAAATTCTTAAGGCATCATTGTAAGCAACCTGTAATTTCTGCATACTTTGTTTCCTATAATTTATCCATAAATGAGCAGTGTATAAAGGTGTACAACAGGTTTTAAAAAGAACCAGTTTCACCTCATCTGAACAAAAGCCAAACCTGCGTGCAAGAATATTTGCTTGCATGTAGATTTTGCAGCGTTGTCTGAAAATATCACCATCATCAGTCATTCTATCATTAATAAAATGTCCCAGATATTTAATTTTATCTCTGACAATTAATTCCCTGCCTGCCAATTCAGAGACAGGGAATTTCATTAACAAATCTTCTTTAGTGCGGCAAATCAGCACACAACTCTTATTTGTATTATATTTTATGTCATTTTCCTCTCCATAAGCAGTACACACTCTTAATCCATCCATCCATCTTCTACCACTTTTCCGGAGGTCCGGGTCGCGGAGGCAGCAGTTCAAGCAGAGAAGCCCAGACTTCCCTCTCCCCAGCCACCTGCTCCAGCTCTTCAGAGGGGATACCAAGGCGTTCCCAGACTAGCTGGGAGACATAGTCTCTCCACCGAGTCCTGGGTCTGCCCCGGGGTCTCCTCCCAGTGGGACGTGCCTGAAACACCTCAAGTGGGAGGCGTCCAGGAGGCATCCTAATCAGATGCCCATACCACCTCAACTGACTCCTTTCAATGTGGAGGAGCAGCGGTTCTACTCTGAGCCTCTCCCGGATGACTGAGCTCCTCACCCTATCTCTGAGGGTGAGTCCAGCAATCCTACGGAGAAAGCTCATTTCAGCCGCTTGTATCCGCGATCTCGTTCTTTCGGTCATTACCCAAAGCTCGTGACCATGGGTGAGAGTAGGAACGTAGATTGACTGGTAAATCGACAGCTTTGCCTTAGAACTAAGCTCCCTCTTCACCACAACAGACCGGTACAACGTCCGCATCACTGCAGATGCTGCTCCAATCCGTCTGTCGATCTCTCGCTCCATTTTCCCCTCACTCGTGAACAAGACCCCAAGATACTTAAACTCCTCCACTTGGGGCAGGAGCCTGTCCCCAACCCGGAGAGGACAATCCACCTTTTTCCGGCTGAGGACCATGGACTCGGACTTGGAGGTGCTGATTCTCATCCCAGCCGCTTCACACTCAGCGGCAAACCGTCCCAGCAAGAGCTGTAGGTCATTGCTGGATGAAGCCAACAGGACAACATCATCTGCAAACAACAGAGATGAGATCCTGTGGTCACCAAGCATGACACCCTCCATTCCCTGGCTGCGCCTAGAAATCCTGTCCATAAAAATTATGAACAGGACCGGTGACAAAGGGCAGCCCTGGCGGAGTCCAACTCTCACTGGGAATGACTCCGACCGAGTGTTGGCAATGCGAACTAAACTCTCACAACGGTCGTACAGAGACCGAATAGCTCGTAACAACAAGCCCGATACCCCATACTCCCGAAGCACCCCCCACAAAAATCCACGAGGGACGCGGTCAAATGCCTTCTCCAAGTCCACAAAACACATGTAAACTGGTTGGGCAAACTCCCACGAACCCTCAAGAATTCTCGAGAGGGTAAAGAGCTGGTCCGATGTGCCACGGCCAGGACGAAAACCACATTGCTCCTCCTGAATCCGAGGTTCGACCAACGGCCGGACTCTCCTCTCCAGTACCTTGGCATAGACCTTCCCAGGGAGGCTGAGGAGTGTGATCCCTCTAAAGTTGGAGCACACCCTCCGGTCCCCTTTTTTGAAGAGAGGAACCACCACCCCGGTTTGCCATGCCAAAGGCACTGCCCCCGACCTCCACGCAATGTTGCAGAGGCGTGTCAACCATGACAACCCAACAACATCCAGGGCCTTGAGGTACTCGGGGCGAATCTCGTCCACCCCCGGGGCCCGGCCACCAAGGAGATTTTTAACCACCTTGGCGACCTCAGCCCCTGTGATAGGCGAGTCATCCCCCTCGTCCCCAAACCCTGCTTCCTCTGTGGAAGGCGTATCAGTGGGATTGAGGAGATCCTCGAAGTATTCCTTCCACCGCCCGACGATATCCCCAGTTGAAGTCAACAGTGTCCCATCCGCACCATACACAGTGTGGACGGGGAGCTGCTTTCCCCTCCTGAGCCGCCGAACAGTTTGCCAGAATCTCTTTGAAGCCGACCGAAAGTCTTGTTCCATGGCCTCACCGAACTCCTCCCATACCCGGGTTTTTGCTTCAGCAACCACCCGAGCTGCACTCCGCTTGGCCTGCCGGTACACCTCAGCTGCTTCGGGAGTCCCACAAGCCAACCAAGCTTGATAGGACTCCTTCTTCAGCTTAATGGCCCCCCTCACCACTGGTGTCCACCACTTGGTTCGGGGGTTGCCACCACGAGATGCACCGACCACCTTGCGGGCCGGGCTCAGCCCGAAGGAGTTACATGGGTCCGCCCTCCAGTAGGTTCACCACCTGCAGGACGGATCATGGAAGTCCGGTGCTATGTGGATTAGGTGGCAGTCAAAGGCGGAGACCTTGGCGGACTGATCCCAAGCTTTCTAAACTGGCACACTCTTAATAACTCCTGAAAACCAGCACTACTTGGACTGAGAATAACTAGATCATCAGCATACATGAAATGATTCACTAACTTATTCCCTATTAAACACCCAGTTTTACAGGCATTCAGTTGTTTTGACAACTCATCCATATAAAGATTAAATAGAATAGGGGACAATATACTGCCCTGTCTGACACCACTGCTCACACCAAATGGGGATGAATGACTCTTCCCCCATTTCACCAGCATCTTCTGATGTGCGTACCAGTAAATCAGGATACGTACTAAGTACTTGGGAACCCCCCTGTCAATCATTTTCCTAAACAATATCCTGTGATTAACACAATCAAACGCCTTAGAGGCGATCAAATGCCTTATATCTGCCACAGGAGTTCACTTTTCATTTTTCTTCATCTTGCCTGCTGAAGATGTTTTGGACTTTATTTAAAAAATATTTTTAACGCCACACATGTGATGGATAATGCTTGTTGGAATATTTTAGGAATGCTGTCTTCTTGGAACATAAGTCAGTATTATACAGTAATAAGTGACATTCAGCTGTTTGTTTTATGTCATTTAAGCACAGTTCTGGTACTTAAAAATCATAAAAACCCAGGAGCTTTGGGGGGCTTTGCCCCCCTTGCCCCCCCAACAGGGTTCTGCCACGGACCCCGCTAAATTTTCCCCCCTGCTAAATTTTCAGATAATTTCCCCAACCCCAAATCACATCCCTAATATCCATTTAACATTTTATTAATGATAGAATGACTGATGATGATGATATTTTCAGACAACGCTGCAAAATCTACATGCAAGCAAATATTCTTGCACGCAGGTTTGGCTTTTGTTCAGATGAGGTGAAACTGGTTCTTTTTAAAACCTATTGTACACCTTTATACACTGCTCATTTATGGATAAATTATAGGAAACAAAGTATGCAGAAATTACAGGTTGCTTACAATGATGCTTTAAGAATTTTACTTAAAAAGCCTCGATGGTGCAGTGCTTCCGAGTTATTTGTCTCATCACGTGTAAATACACTGCATGCAGTAATAAAGAATCTTATGTATAAATTCATCTGTCGGCTTGATGTATCTAGAAATGAAATCATTCAAGTCATGTCTAGCATTAAGCTCAGTTCTATTCGCTGTCAGTCACAGTTTAGAAGGCACTGGTACAGTAGTCTTTTTAAGTCTTTTTAAAGTCTGTACTCTTTGTACTTCTTTTAGTAGTTGTGTCTTGTTTTGTAACTTTTTGATTGTTTTTCTTATTATCTGTTTTCAACTGTCTTGTTTTATTTTATTTTATTTATTTATTTTATTTTATTTTTGATAGACCATGAGTCTGGAATAAAGTCTTTGATTGATTGATTGATATAAAGGTCTACATTTAACCATGAGAAACTCCAGGTTAATTAATTTAAGCATCTCCTCCTGTGCCATTCAGTCTGAATGGAGAATGCATTATCTAGGTCCCCCACAATGTAATAAAATACATGTGATGACTTTAACTTCATTCATTATCACTACTTACAGTGGGGCAAAAAAAGTATTTAGTCAGCCACCAATTATGCAAGTTCTCCCACTTAAAAGATGAGAGAGGTCTCCAATTTTCATCATAGGTATACCTCAACTATGAGACAAAATGAGGAAAAAAAAAATCCGGAAAATCACAATGAAGGATTTTTAATGAATTAATTGGTAAATTCCTCGGTAAAATAAGCATTTGGTCAATAACAAAAGTTCATCTCAGTACTGTGTTATATACCCTTTGTTGGCAATGACAGAGGTCAAACGTTTTCTGTAAGTCTTCACAAGGTTTTCACACACTGTTGCTGGTATTTTGGCCCATTCCTCCATGCAGATCTGCTCTAGAGCAGTGATGTTTTGGGGCTGTCGCTGGGCAACACGGACTTTCAACTCCCTCCAGAGATTTTCTATGGGGTTGAGATCTGGAGACTGGCTAGGCCACTCCAGGACCTTGAAATGCTTCTTACGAAGCCACTCCTTCATTGCCCAGGCAGTGTGTTTGGGATCATTGTCATGCTGAAAGACCCAGCCACGTTTCATCTTCAATGCCCTTGCTGATGGAAGGAGGTTTTCACTCAAAATCTCACGATACATGGCCCCATTCATTCTTTCCTTTACACGGATCAGTCGTCCTGGTCCCTTTGCAGAAAAACAGCCCCAAAGCATGATGTTTCCACCCCCATGCTTCACAGTAGGTATGGTGTTCTTTCTCCTCCAAACACAACAAGCTGAGTTTTTACCAAAAAGTTCTATTTTGGTTTTATCTGACCATATGACATTCTCCCAATCCTCTTCTGGATCATCCAAATGCTCTCTGGCAAACTTCAGACGGGCCTGGACGTGTACTGGCTTAAGCAGGGGGACACATCTGGCACTGCAGGATTTGAGTCCCTGGCGGCGTAGTGTGTTACTGATGGTAGCCTTTGTTACTTTGGTCAGCTCTCTGCAGGTCATTCACTAGGTCCCCCCGTGTGGTTCTGGGATTTTTGCTCACCGTTCTCGTGATCATTTTGACCCTACAGGGTGAGATCTTGCGTGGAGCCCCAGATGGAGGGAGATTATCAGTGGTCTTGTACTGTATGTCTTCCATTTTCTAATAATTGCTCCCACAGTTGATTTCTTCACACCAAGCTGCTTACCTATTGCAGATTCAGTCTTCCCAGCCTGGTGCAGGTCTACAATTTTGTTTCTGGTGTCCTTTGACAGTTCTTTGGTCTTGGCCATAGTGGAGTTTGGAGTCTGACTGTTTGAGGTTGTGGACAGTTGTCTTTTATACTGATAACGAGTTCAAACAGGTGCCATTAATACAGGTAACGAGTGGAGGACAGAGGAGCCTCTTAAAGAAGAAGTTACATGTCTGTGAGAGCCAGAAATCTTGCTTGTTTGTAGGTGGCCAAATACTTATTTTACCGAGGAATTTACCAATTAATTCATTAAAAATCCTTCAATGTGATTTTCCGGATTTTTTTTTCGCATTTTGTCTCTCATAGTTGAGGTATACCTATGATGAAAATTGGAGACCTCTCTCATCTTTTAAGTGGGAGAACTTGCACAATTGGTGGCTGACTAAATACTTTTTTGCCCCACTGTAACTAAACTGATTAGAAATCAAATAAATTACATTAAGAGCCAAATTGCTCCACTGACCCGTTGTAATGTATTTATTTATTTTGCGTGTATGTGCCACTATCATGCACTTTTGCAGCTTTAATAAAAAATTTTCAGATAAAACTAAAGAAACTCAGCAGTAACTTACACCAAAAAAAAAAAAAAAAAGATGGTCTGCTATGGTTTCCAGTTAGCACAACTTAGCATCGTCATTTAGCATTTTATAATTAGATATGGTGTTAACGTTACTTATCTCCCATTAAAACGAGGTTAGCGAACTATCCTGTCTGATGCAGCACAATGAAAAACGGTTCCATATCCCAGGCTAACAGGAGTAGCAGCTATCTGAACCGGTAGTTTGGAGTTAGCAACCACCAGACTGAAGCTTAGCCACCCACCACACCTGTTCCACTGCACGTAGTCACGCACTGCAGGGAAGAAATGGGGCGCTGACAAGTAGTGGTGAAGTAGGAGCGTTACTGAATAAACAGGGGTATGTGCATTTTAAATACAATATAAATGATAGAGTATTCTATGAAACAATAGACGTTTTTTATATCGTTATCCGATATATATCGTCATATCGCACAGCCCTAGTTCACCCTGTGACCCTGAAGTGTGACTGTAGTTTTGGGATCGCAGGGTCAAAGGTCTACATCAAAATACATTATAAAGTATATCTCAACAACAAAGAAAGCTAGGGTCACCAAACCAGGTACACAGGTTCACTCTGTGACCATAACCTCTGACTACAGGTTTGGGGTCAAACGGTCAAAGGTTAATGTTGGCACTCCCTGTGAACTCTTACTATGGAACATGTAAAGCTCTCTAGGGTCACCATACTTGCTACACAGGTTCACCTTGGGATCACGACCTACAACTATGGGTTGTATACTTTGTTGTACATTCGTGGATGATGGGCTTATCATAATTTGGTTCTGCCACAGTAATTACATTGAAAAGTTGAAGACTGCTGTCTGTCAGTAAGTATTGGGATCTTCAAAGAAAATAGAGGCAGGGGATATTGCACTCACCTCAGAGTGCTCTTGTTGATCTTTGGGATCGTTTGAGATCCTTGTCTGTTTTGGGCCGAGTCAAAACTTTGAAGAGACCGTGGCGACTGTGGAGATCACTGTAGCTCATTGATGCAGTGCATCCGGAAATTATTCACAGCACTTCACTTTTTCCACATTTTGTTATGTTACGGCCTTATTCCAAAATGGAATTAATTCATTTTTTCCTCAAAATTCTACACACAATACCCCATAATGACAATGTGAAAAAAGTTTTTTGTTTTTTTGAGATTTTTTCGAATTTATTAAAAATAAAAAACTAAGAAATCATATGTCCAAAAGTATTCACAGCCTTTGTTCAATACTTTGTTGATGCACCTTTGGCAGCAATTACAGCCTCAAGTCTTTTTGAATATGATGCCACAAGCTTGGCACACCTATCTTTGGGCAGTTTCGCCCATTCCTCTTTGCAGCACCTCTCCAGCTCCATCAGGTTGGATGGGAAACGTCAGTACACAGCCATTTTCAGATCTCCCCAGAGATGTTCAATTGGATTCAAGTCTGGGCTCTGGCTGGGCCACTCAAGGATATTCACAGAGTTGTCCTGATGCCACTCCTGTGATATCTTGGCTGTGTGCTTAGGGTCGTTGTCCTGCTGAAAGATGAACCATCGCCCCAGTCTGATGTCAAGAGCGCTCTGGGGCAGATTTTCATCCAGGATGTCTCTGAACATTGCTGCATTCATCTCCCTCTCTCTATCTTGTCTAGTCTCCCAGTTCCTCTCCACAGCATCTCCACAGCATGATGCTGCCACTACCATGCTTCACTGTAGGGAGGGTATTGGCCTGGTGATGAGCGGTGCCTGGTTTCCTCCAATCATAACACCTGGCATTCACGCCAAAGAGTTCAATCTTTGTCACATCAAACCAGAGAATTTTGTTTCTCATGGTCTGAGAGTCCTTCAGGTGCCTTTTGGCAAACTCCAGGAGGGCTGCCATGTGCCTTTTACTAAGGAGTGGCTTCCATCTGGCCACTCTACCATACAGGCCTGATTGGTGGATTGCTGCAGAGATGGTTGTCCTTCTGGAAGGCTCTCCTCTCTCCACAGAGGAACGCTGGAGCTCTGACAGAGTGACCATCAGGTTCTTGGTCACCTCCCTGACTAAGGCCCTTCTCCCCCAATCGCTCAGTTTAGACAGCCGGCCAGCTCTAGGAAGAGTCTCGGTGGTTCTGAACTACTTCCATTTACAGATGATGGAGGCCACTGTGCTCATTGGGACCTTCAAAGTAGCAGAAATTTTTCTGTACCCTTCCCCAGATTTGTGTCTCGAAACAATCCTGTCTCGGAGGTCTACAGACAGTTCCTTTGACTTCATGCTTGGTTTGTGCTCTGACATGCACTGTCAACTGTGGGACCTTATATAGACAGGGGTGTACCTTTCCAAATCATGTCCAGTCAACTGAATTTACCACAGGTGGACTACAGTTAAGCTGTAGAAACTTCAGTGATGATCGGTGGAAACAGGATGCACTTGCTCAATTTGAGCTTCATGGCAAAGGCTGTGAATATTTATGTACATGTGATTTCTTAGTTTTTTATTTTTAATAAATTTGCAAAAATCTAAAAAACAAAATATTTTTTCACGTTGTCATTATGTCATTATGGTTCCAAGGTTGTCATAGCCAGGAGCGGTACTGGGGTTAAGCTCCCAGTGCTCATAAAATGCTCCTTACGGCGTGCGTCTCGAAAAGCCTCTGACAACTAAGTCCAACTCCTAGCCTGCCCGTGTGGTTTAGTCTCTAAACCCGGCGGAACTGCTTTTACTAATAGGAGAAGGGGCGAGGGTGGATCTCTGGCGCCTTAAAACCAGATGCTTCGGGTAGATGGTGGCTCGTCAACCTGGGAAGGTAGCCCATCTAGGGGAAGGTAAACCCTGATTTCAAACCTCCGCTGCCTTGCGGCACACCCGGTCACGGGAAAGGCTTCGGGAGTCAACCCTGAGGAAAAATCCGGAGTCGGAGCCCCTAAGGCAGTTCTCTGTTGTGCTCAACATCGTTCTGGCAGCTCCTGCGACGGCGCTGGTGCCAAACTATAGCAGCCCTGCTGTTCCTTTGGATTCATCAGTGACGTGGAGAGGGGGGACATGCTGCATGGGTAACATCTTGTCCTCCATATCATCCTGCCCAGGCTTGAATCCTACCAATGCTCAACACTGGAAGGTAGAACACCGGTGCGCATCAGCCTGTTCAGCCACAGGCGGTGCTGTTCCAGCAGAGTAGACGTTTAGGATTCTCTTCCATGGTCATCATAGACCAACGGAGGCCGACGATGACATTATGTCATTATTATGTAGAATTTTGAGGAAAAAAATGAATTTAATTAATTTTGGAATAAGGCTGTAACATAACAAAATGTGGAAAAAGTGAAGCGCTGTGAATACTTTCTGGATGCACTGCAGATCAAAAATTGGCCAGATCTCTCAATGATCTCCACCCCTATGTAAAGGGGTATAAGCTGCCATTGCTGAATGGCTTTGAGAGGAGTGTGCCCGCCCGCATGTTCATGTGTGTGGTTTTTTTTTTTGTTTGGTTTTTTTTTTTGAGGGGGGGGGTGATGCTCCTTGCTGGTTGAGTGTGTGTCATGTCAACATCTTTCATTCTATTTTTGTTATAAAATCCAAGGTTTTCAGCACATCCATCCCACTGCATTCTTGACTTGTACACTTGGCTGCAAATCTCGCAAGACAAGCTATGACTTCAATGTGTGCTTTGTGTGCGTCATCTGGTGGACTGAAAATGCAATTGGTTGATTAATACCCAAGAGTTTACAACATTTACATAAATGTATATAAATAATAAAAGATCATTACGTGCTTTTAGGGATGGGTGCATCATCGTGAGTGCAAAGTATTGAAATGCATCACCAAATCGGTCTTTTGTCCCACCCCTATTCCAGACTTATTCTGACTAGTACATAAATTGTACAGGAGGTTATTTTTAAGCATGTAGACCTGCATGTCTCTGTAGATACATTTTTAGCTCATTCCGGCAAAGGCAAAAGGAGCTATTGTGATGACGTGGTGTGTGTCTGTCCATCCATCCACATTTCACAGGAAATGCTACTCCTCCTAGGCATTTACTCCAGCACTCACCAAACTCACACACAATGATCCTCAGGAGAGTCTGCATCCAGGTAGTGCTCAAGGTCAAAGGTCATTGACGGTCTGGTTGAGTGACGTCACACTGGGAGCATAAGAGGACCTAAATGTGAATGATTGCAAGCATAAATACTGCATAAATTCTGTGCCTTTAGGCTAATTATTGTGTTGAATCTCACACATGCTGATGACCTTTTGCCTCAAGGGCTACACACAATGTTTTAGCAAAGATTTGCATCAATTTCCAACATTTCACTACATGCAGCAGCACTAGAAGGATTTTGTTTCATAGTTTTGAGTCTTTTTACCAACCGGTCTAGTGCATGTATGCAAAAATATAAAGTTTAGTCATTCAGATAATATGCAGTTTGCTTATAGGACAGGAGTAGGTGTTGAGGATGCAACTGCTATGATGCTCAATTGCACTGTTGGCTAATTTCTACCTTAACTGAGATATCTTTGGTGTCTGTGCAGTGCTGCGGAGAGGAGAAATGGGGTGACTGGCGCCCTCACCTGGCCATGGTGCTGTCGAATCTCACACACACCCTGGACCTGGACACCCGCACAATCACCACGATGGGCGACACGCTCGGTAGGACCAGAAATCTAGTAATCAGTGGCACTGAAATAATAACAAACGGTTGCATCCGGGAGCATAATAAGCACAACTCCTGATGCAGTGCACTTTTTTTTTTAACTTATACTAGCATCTAAGGGCCTGATTGATGCCGCTCACTTCTGTTATCTAATGGCTCAAGTTGGTCTGGGAGTTTTTACAAAGAAGAGCACCAAGATGGTTCTCATCGGCTCCAACCACAGGTCTGTCAAAAAAAAAAAAAAAAAAGACTAGCTGTAAAGACTGTTTTTAGATGACCACTAAATAATAAAATCTGCTTTTATCTGTGTCTTCCTCTCTTCACTTCAGTTTGCCCTTTTACCAATTTGCAACTAATGAAGCAATCCAGAGAACTGAAGCCTACGAATATGCTCAATCTCTGGGATCCCGGCCTTGTTCACTTCCCAATTTCCAGGTAGGTTTCACACAGAATTGAGACCCTGTACCCTAGTTAAAACCTAAATTTCACTGTTTTGAACTGAAGTGGATGACAATTGGTTTGCTGCTCAGCACCCTCAGTGAATTAGGCAAGTGGCACTCAAATTAGTTCTTAATCAGGTTCTGGTCCCATAAAGCAGAAAATAATTGTTAAATTATTGTCAGCTGCTGTCACCTACAGCCAGTTAGAAATTCACTGAAAAGAAGCTGAATGACTACTATGAAAGCAACTTAAATCTCTGTACCACAAGGATAGATAAGACTCCAGCTTGCTCAATGGGGGTGACTGAACTTTCAAAATAAGAGCGTATGGATGGATGTGTGTGTCTCGGTGGATGATAACAGTGATGTGTGTAATGGAGATGTTTACAAATAAAACTTGCCTGTTCATCATTTCTTGTCAGGTGTTCAAGTTAATCTATGCATGTCGCTTGGCTGAAGCGGGTCTGAGCGCTCAGGCCTTCCATTACTGTGAAGTCATCTCAAAGACCGTCCTCACGCAGCCTTCCTGCTACTCACCAGTTTTCATCAGTCAGATCATACAGGTATGGGCGTATTTCCCTTCTTTACCCCGCCTCCTTCACAGTCATCATTACAGATGCTTTCTAAGTTCTGTGTTTCTGCTGTTGGCAGATGTCTGAAAAGCTGCGGTTCTTTGATCCACAACTCAAGGAGAGGCCCGAGCAGGAACTGTTCAATGAGCCTGAATGGCTGATTCACCTCAGACAGCTGGATGGGCAGATAAGGGTAAGGGGGAGGATTTTCATTTGGCTTTTTTTTTTTTAAATCTAAAAATGCCAATATTACTAGGGAAAAAAAAGTCTGTCTGAAACAGTAAGTTTTCCAGCCCTCTCATTAATATTTATAGTCCCCTAATTGAGTAAAGGTTTTTTGAATAGCCCAGTCACAAGTAAGAGGTCAGTCAGGCTACATTTGTTGTGTTCCTTAGAGAACTGAGGGCAGGGCTTGTTGGGTTACACACACACACTCTCTCTCTCTCTCTTGCTTGATTGTGCTGCATCTTCGCGACATGTTTGCCTAGTCTGCAGACAGCTCTAGCAGGAAACGAGGCTTGATTGGATCAGGTATGTTGGCCAGTAATATAGCAGCGGGCAGGTATGGAGGCTGGGCTTACCATGCTTATGACTTTCCATAGCAAACCCGGAAGGGCTACCCCAGCTCCTCACACGTGGAATCCAGAGAAACGAGTGTTGTGAGGTTTTTCTCAATGTTCAAGTGAGCAATAAACATATTTCAGAAGGTTAAAACCTACAAAAATGCAATTTTGCAGTGAGTGGGACTTTTAATTTAATTATATATATTCAGAAAAACAAATCTCTCTTCCATTGTTTACATGTTTAATATATACTATAATTTTATGAGATACTCTTCAGTCAAAAACATCTTGTTTAAGGTCATTGATTTTTTACAGTTTCCAATTCAAATTAATGTTATAATCACCTCTTCACAAGATAAAACAAACATTAATTCACCAGTGGTTTGTTTTCTCTCAATTCCTCCATCTCACCCTCTTGTTTTTATTTCCTTATTTTACTTTTAGAAATTTCCACTTTAAGCTTATTATTCAATCAAGATTTATTGTTGAAAAAATACAAATGCAAAATGCATTTGTAGAAGACTGTTGGACCAGAGGAGATGCACCTCAATAAGACTTCATCCTGATCAGTCCTATAATTGAGAAATGAGCAGGTAACCCGATCACGCTCATTCGGATCAAAATTTCATTCCGATTGAGAGGGGTGGGTTATGCCGATTGTTAATCGGAATGGTGCGCATGAAAACACTTATTCCAAAGGTAGGGCAGAAAATCTGTTTACTGCGCATGTCTGTACACCAGCCGCACGTCGACGTGACGTATTTCCGCCTTAGCAGCAGCTAGCGGAAAACATAGCGGGAGTAAAACAAAACTGGTCTGTATTGTCCTGCTGTCTCCCTATGCTCGTCATATGCAGAAGTATGGACTTGTAGCTTCATTACGGAGACCAGCAGAAGCAAAAGTACAGTCTGAATAACACGATACAGGTCAATTTCAACATGAAGCGGGGCTTGCTAGCACCGGAAGTTGCTGCTTCTTCTACTATTTTCGGAATGTCGACGTGCGCATGTCAAAATGATTTATTCCATTCAGACGCGTGGCACGTGGAAACGCACGTGCTAATCGGATCAGCTTTTTCAGGATCCATGTAGTAAATTTCTGATCTGAATTGTAATCCTCTGAATTGTGGCTACTGTGATAAGTAAAACATTTAACAGATGAATCTGATCATAGATTTTTTTTAACACTTGTTCTTGTAGACGGGTGGGATTACGTACAACGTGGACAGAACAACTCCTACACAGTTTGACTGCAGCAGCCACAGCTCCGATTTAGACCAGCCAAGTCCATCCGAACCTTACCTTACCTTGCCACTGGAGATAGACGGCCCACCTCCTAACAATCCACTCATGAACTCCTTACTGCCAGGGCCTCCACAACAAGTAGTACAGCTGATGCCTCCAGGTGTGTGTGTGTTGGTGTTTTGTTTTTGGTTTTTTTTTTTAGTTTTTTTTTCTTAATATTTTTCTTCAAAATTCTTCAAATCTCATCTCTTGTTCCCTCTTTTAGCTCCCACATCAATTCTGCAAGATGGGATGGCCCCTCCTCAGCATTTGTCCCCGAGTGATGTTCCCCAGTTCTACCCAGTACCCCCGACTGGACCGCCAGGTCAGATCCCCATCTCAGGCTACCCACCACAGGATCCTGGCTTTGCTCCTCCCAGCTTCCAGCCTCAGCCCGAGCAGGTAGACATGTATCCAGCAGCCCATCATCATTTTCATCATCATCATCAGCAGCAGCAGAGCCCCCATCAACAAGTGGGCCAAATGTCACCTCACACGCCACACTCGCCTGTGCAGATGAATCCCCCCCCACCACAGATGCCTCAGGACATGCCTCCATCTCCCGGCCATATGCCTCCATCACCTGGGCACATGGCACCCGGCGAGCAACTGTCCCGGTCCCCAGTGGAGATGCAGGTGGGCCAGCCAGTTTTGTCCCCTCCACGCAGAAGCTCCGCAGCTTCGATGGACTTGTATGATCGCATGGCTCTCATGGTTAGTGTCTCGGTATTTTAATGTTGAAAAAGTTTAGCAAAATAATGTACATACAGCTGCAGTTCAGTTTACACTGGTGTCTCTGTGGCTCCACAGGGTCCTGGTAGATCACGGTCTACATCCCAGTCTTCAATGCATATGGTGGGTTGTAAGCCTCTTAAATCAGTCCAGTGTTCAGAAAATGTAATTTTCTTTACTGCTGCACAGTATTACAGCACGCTAGAAAATCAACTTGGGTTTTTGGCTCCAGAAATTCCACATGAATCTCTAGTGGTCAGTCATTGAAATAGTATGCCAGCATTAGGTGCTGCAGATCTACATGCTCTTGAACTTTTTGATGGACAGCTCACCTGCCTCCATTTTTTCTTTTTCTTCATATTTGGCCTGAAAAGCAAACATGGCAAGTTAATAGTAACGCTGGTGCTAACACTTAGGTTTTTAAAAGGTCCACATCCATAATTTACTGTAATATTAAATGGTCTGTTGATTCTGGCTATCAAAAATACTTCAAATATTAAACTGGTGATTACTGTAAAATCACTTCTACACAGTTGTCATGAAAAGGGAAAATATTTAATATCAAAACCCTTTGAACCAGACTTTTTCCACAAAAGTTGGACATCTTTTCCTTCTGTGGGATTTGCATGTTTACTGTATGTAATCAATCACAAGTGGCTATTTAAGGAATTGCATTTTTCTGTACCTCTGTAGCAGCCACAATAGAGGGGTTTCAGTCACGTGACCCGCGCGCCTAGCGACGCCGACTGTGCGCCATATTGGCGGTCAAGCGTATCGCCCACCAGGCTTGTTTACATGACAAAGAGCTGAGTCCTGCAAGGTTTTCTGAAGTGTGTGATAAGTTAGGTGATAAACTACGATGGCAGAGCCTGACAATGGTCTCAGTGAGACGAGTTGAAGAGGTACAAGGAGAAATTGGTCATTCTAGGGGGTTGTGATCCCTACACTGCACCCGGTGTACTGTTTACTCCTTTGACTGCATCAGATGTGACATTGCCAGACTTTGAATTTAGTGATCTGACGATTTACCTGATTGTCAGTCCTTCACCTTACTCATTGGAGAACTTCAGTGCTCACAAGAGCAAGGATGCGTTCAAATTCTTCAGGGCAGGATGGGTGAATGAACCTAAGATCTGGCACCTCAAGGCCAAAGAGCTCCATGTCATCACTGCACGTGTAAGTGTACTAATTACTAGATATACTTTTAAAATATAATATCCTCTGTAGAATCTATGGGACTATAATTATGTGTATGCACTGTCTGGTAATTTTCACTAGATTGTGAATTATTATCTTCCATTGCATTGTCACAGGGCTAATATTTCTTATTATCAAATCTAAAATTTTATTAATTGACTAGCAGTATGTACATGATCCTTTTGTCCACGCCTGTTGTAGCAGTGAACAGCACAACACGTGTCCGGCATGATAACGGCGAGAAAACAGCGATGACAGGCACCAAAACACGTGTAGAACTGGTTTGTTTACATAGGCGCATGCACAGAGACCTCCAGCGCTTGACCGCCAATATGGCGGCGGCCGGCCGTGACTCAGACCTGTGACGTCACGTGAAAACCCCCTATAGCATTAGGACACTGGCTCAGAGCTAAAATGCCCCCTTTTTGTTACTCTTCATTTTCTTGCACTGTAATCTGACCACAGAGGAGATTGGGTTTGCTGATATTGATAGGTTAGCACCTCCACCTTCTGCTCAACAGTTTGCTAAAATGGGAGGATCCATTAAAGGTCCCATTTACTGCACTTTTTCCAACACGTAGACAGCTCCCACGGGTCTTAATGAAATCTTTGACATACTTTGTTCAAATTGGCTTTATTTTTGCAGCATCATTGTGAATCATCTTTTGCAGCCTTCCTCAGAACTGTTCATTTCAGTGTGTGTCTCTTTAAATGCTCAAGAGGCCCGGTTCACCCCACTCTCCCTCTTTCATCATTTATGATGTTGCTAATGTTAGCTGGCTAGCTCCTAGCTCAGATAACTAACACAGCCTGCCCTGAGCCATCTCATGTAAATTGGTCTTAAAGAATTAGTGAAATAAAGCATCACTGGTGGACGAAGGTGTGTGGTTTCAGTGGTTGATAAGATATGACCTTACTCTCGAGTACAGTAAGCACAGAAGCAATCACAAATGAGTGAATGGCTAAACAGCTAACAGGAGCTTGCTACCTTTGGTCCTGATCAGACTATAATGAACTACATATGGTAAAAGAGGCTAAAATAACATCAAAGAATGACGCATTTGGTAAAGTGTTGGTAGATAAACAAGGATTCCAGGGAGGATGGATAGAATTTATTGAAAATGGCAATCAAAACCTCCACAATCAAACATTTAGGCTAAAGCTAGGGGGCCAAACTGTCAGCTCCTTCCTGGCGAGGAATGCTCTAATGCAGTTAGACAAACCGACTCCATCCACCTAGCCAAGCTAATGCTAACGGTTCAGCTGCCATCATGGCAAAAATATAACAAAATAAGCCAGAATAATGTGAAATGTATTACTGACTGTCAATTAATGGAGCAGGTGGGATCAGTAATGTCTTTTAGGGTGACTATAATTTAAAGAAAATAATGGCGGAGTGGTTAGCGCTGCGGCAGCACAGCAACTCACCCTTGGCCGGGGGATCCTGGGTTCGATCCCAGCCCCCGACCAACAGTGATCTGTGTGGAGTTTGCATGTTCTCCCCATGTCTGCATGGGTTTACTCCGGGATTCCTCCGGTTTCCTCCCACATGCCAAAAACAAGCAAGTTAGGTTAATTGGCATCAAACTGGGGATTCTAAATTGTCCTTAGGTATGACTGTGAGAGTGAATGGTTGTCTGTCTCTCTGTGTTGGCCCTGCGATGGACTGGCGATCTGTCCAGGGTGTACCCTGCCTCTTGCCCAAAGATGCTGGGATAGGCTCCAGCCCCCCCGCGACCCGAAAAGGATTAAGCGGTAGAAGATGAATGAACAGTTATAAACTGTGCTTGGTAAGGTAACTCCATAATAGCACTGTTAGCTCTGAAGCTAACGCCTTGGGCCCATGAACTCTTGGCAGAGACTAAAACATCACAGCCAATCACAGGCTGATGGGTTGTAACTGATGACCAGATCATTAGTTTGTGATGTAGGGAATTGGAACCCGGAAGAGCAAAACCAGTTTCTGCCCATTCTGCTAAAATATTAAAATACAATCATTTCTAAGTGAAGAGAGATTTTTGATATTTTTACTGTAGTCATATGACTCAAGAAACTGTTTTAGGTTAAAATCCACAAACACGCCGTGTTTTAGTCCATGGGACCTTTAATCATCCTCAGTTTACAAGCAGTGAATAAGCAAATTCAAACATGAAATTCTCCAGTGAATTAACATGTTTCTCTGCTGCATATAAGGAAAAATATTTGTTCTTCTCAGAGAGTCCTGAAAAACCTCCACCATATCTCTACAGAAACTTTAGATATTCAGGGGTTGTGTGCCTTTCATTTTTATCAGAATTATTTTATTGTCCAGGCATCAGGACGGCGCTCGCGCACAACCTCCGAGTCATCGACGCTCTCAGGCGGAAGAGAGCGGAGCAACTCGTCAACCTTTGCCAATGTGAAACAGGCCTCTCCGCCCCCACCCTCCATTCCAGAACAACCCATTAAAGAAGAGCCCAAGAAAGTCAAGAAAGATTCTCCTAAAAAGGTTTGTGTTCACACCCATGCTCGTGAATTATCATTCAGTAACAGAATAATAAATGTGGTTTTGCATTTTTTTTATTCTCAGAGAGGCTTTGGCTGGCTGGGCTGGATCATTGCGAAAGGGAAGAATGAGGCTTACTTGCCAGATGACAAAAACAAATCTGTAAGCAACAGTTGTTGTTTTATTGCATTTATTCCTGACATTTGTTGCTACATGTGACCAGAACCGATTCGATTCTTTATCTTCAGATTGTGTGGGACAATGATAAACAGAGATGGGTTGACTTGAATGAGCCAGAAGAGGAGGTCAGTAGGCCAAAATAATCTTTCTGTAAACTCAAAAAATGTCTAAGGCCAACCAAGTGTGATTTGTATACAATCTTTTAGAGTAAGCCCCCTCCACCACCTCCTTCTGGCTTCCCCAAGATGCCTCAAGCTCCTGGTCCTGCGGGTCCAGCTGCACCCCCAGTTGGTGGTCCTCCAGTGAACATGTTCTCCAGGAAAGCAGGTAGCATGACAATTATTCATTTTGGCTTGGTAAATGAGAGCACTTTATAAAAAGGTTTCTTGTCACTTACGTTTGTTGGTTTTTTTTTTTCCCCTCAGGCACCAAGAGCAGATACGTGGATGTGCTGAATCCCAGCAGAACAGCAAAACCAGGCGGCT
Source organism: Pholidichthys leucotaenia (assembly GCA_020510985.1). Taxonomy (NCBI): domain Eukaryota; kingdom Metazoa; phylum Chordata; class Actinopteri; order Cichliformes; family Pholidichthyidae; genus Pholidichthys; species Pholidichthys leucotaenia. Next base: position 43,291,399 of record CM035850.1, read on the forward strand.
CTGTCCCTGCTCCCGCTGACATATTTGCTCCTTTAGCACCGATGCCTATTCCTGCAAACCTGTTTGTGCCTAGCTCAGGTGCGTCCTCACATGAAAAGTATAAAGACTGTTTGTAGACTGATTTCTGCTTAATTTTTGAGGTTTAGAGTAATAACATATGTTATTAATCTTTTACTCGACTAGCTCCTGATGATAAGCAGCCTCTGGAGGGCAGCGAGGGAGGAAATCAGGAGCAGAATTCACCAAATAGCAGCAGTGCTCCACAGGTAAAGAGTTGGTTTTGTTTATCATTAAGATGAGTTTTGTGCGCTTACTGTACATCACAGATGTCGATATCAAGGCCCCAGGGCTACATATGGCCCTCCAGTATATTTTGACTGGCCCACTAATAAATTTGCACCTTTTTCCCCAGTCTTGTAAAATTTTGACTTTTTCTCCAAATTAGTGTCTGGGAATTCTCATAAATATCCAGCTTTCCTCCCAGTCTTTTAAAATTGCAGTTTTTTTCCCCCTTGTCTTATAAATCTGCAAAAAAAGAGAACATTTCCACAAGTCTTGTATACTTGCAGCTTTTTCCCTAAATTTGCAAATTTTCACTTGACTATTCGTTTAATTACCCAAAATCAGGGTCTTAACTGTCCTTAAAAATTACAAATATATAAATATACACTACCGTTCAAAAGTTTGGGGTCACTTAGAAATTTCCTTATTTTTGAAAGAAAAGCACTTTTTTTCAATGAAGATAACTTTAAACTAATCAGAAATACACTCTATACATTGCTAATGTGGTAAATGACTATTCTAGCTGCAAATGTCTGGTTTTTGGTGCAATATCTACATAGGTGTATAGAGGCCCATTTCCAGCAACTATCACTCCAGTGTTCTAATGGTACAATGTGTTTGCTCATTGCGTCAGAAGGCTAATGGATGATTAGAAAACCCTTGTGCAATCATGTTAGGTCTGCAATGCTGTAATTGCTGCAAATGGAGGATTCTTTGACGAAAGCAAAGTTTGAAGGAAAAAATTATTTCAAATACAAATCATTATTTCTAACCTTGTCAATGTCTTGACTATATTTTCTATTCATTTTACAACTCATGGTGGTAAATAAGTGTGACTTTTCATGGAAAACACAAAATAATTGTCTGGGTGACCCCAAACTTTTGAACGGTAGTGTATGTCCGCACTATGATGACAGGACTCGATGCTAACCTCAAGGACATCAACGACACCAGGAAGACTGCCATCATCAATAATGAACTGAAGAGACTGGGAGTGGATATCGCCACTCTCCAGGAAACACGGTTGGCTGACGCAGGCACACTGAGAGAGAAGGACTACACGTCCTACTGGCAGGGAAAGGGTAGTGATGAACACAGGGAACACGGAGTGGGCTTCACAGTGAAGAACACCTTGCTGAAGATGGTGGAACCGGGCAGCAATGGCTCTGCACGACTCCTTACCCTCCGCCTCAACACCACTCAAGGCCCAGTCACCCTCATCAGTGTGTATGCCCCAACACTGACAGCTACACCAGAGGCAAAAGACGAGTTCTACGAGAATCTCGCAACAACTGTCAGGATCATCCCCAACTCTGAACAACTCATTCTCCTTGGAGACTTCAGTGCCAGAGAGAGTACTGATCACGACTCCTGGCCCTCCTGTCTTGGACCATTTGGCGTGGGCAGAATGAACGACAACGGACAGCGGCTGCTCGAGTTCTGCACATATCACGATCTGTGCATCACAAACTCGTTCTTCAAGACCAAGCCCCAACACAAGGTTTCCTGGCGACATCCGCGCTCAAAGCACTGGCACCAGCTGGACTTGATCCTGACCAGGCGCACCTCACTGAAGAACATGCTAATCACCCGTTCGTTCCAGAGTGCAGATTGCGACACAGACCATTCATTGGTGTGTTGCAAGGTCAAGCTGCAGCTGAAGAAATTCCATCGTGCTAGACAGCCTGGAAAGTCACGGATTGACACCAGCAAGATGGCCCAACCAGAACTTGTTGAGCAGTTTGCCTCCACCTTTGAGAAGGAACTTGGTGTACCACAAGAAGGAGAATCTGCAAAGCAGAAGTGGGAAGAGCTGCGAAACACCATCCACCGCACAGCCTTGGCTACCTTTGAGAGGAAGACCTGGAAGTCACAGGACTGGTTTGATGCCAAGTTGACCGAGATGACCCCCGTCATTGAAGCCAAGCGCTCAGCACTTGCTGAGTACAAGAAGTACCCAAACGAGAAGAATCTCCAGATTCTCAGGGCTGCGAGAAACAAAGTTCAGCAGACTGCTCGGCGCTGTGCCAACGAGTACTGGACTCAGCTCAGCCAAGACATTCAAACCGCTGCCATAACAGGGAACATCCGTGGTATGTACGATGGCATCAAGAAAGCACTTGATCCGACTCAGAGCAAGACAGCCCCCCTCAAATCCTCCACTGGGGAGATGATCACAGAAAAGAACAAGCAGATGGAGAGATGGGTGGAACACTACTCCGACCTCTACTCCAGACAGAACACCGTGACACCGTCAGCCCTTGATGCCATCGATTGCCTGCCATCCATGGACGAACTTGACGCCGAGCCAACCATCGACGAACTCAGCAAGGCCATTGATAGCTTGGCCGCTGGCAAGGCACCCGGCAACGACGGCATACCCCCCGACCTGATCAAGCACTGCAAGACCGCCCTACTGCTGCCATTGCATGACGTCCTCTGCCAGTGCTGGAAGGAAGGTGCCGTACCACAGGACATGAGGGACGCCAAGATCATCACCCTCTACAAAAACAAAGGGGAGAGAAGCGACTGCAACAACTACAGGGGCATCTCCCTCCTCAGCATTGTTGGCAAAGTCTACGCACGAGTTGTTCTCGTTCGTCTACAGAAGCTTGCCGAACGTGTCTGCCCCGAGTCTCAGTGTGGCTTCCGCGCTGAGCGATCGACGGTAGACATGGTATTCTCCATCCGCCAACTCCAGGAGAAATGCAGAGAACAGAACATGCCCCTGTACGTTGCCTTCATCGACCTCACCAAAGCGTTTGATCTGGTCAGCAGAGAGGGCCTTTTCAAGATCCTGCCAAAGATGGGATGCCCACCAAAGTTGCAAAGCCTCATCGGATCGTTTCACATCAGCATGCAGGGGATAGTGCAGCACGACGGCAACGTCTCAGAGCCATTCAACATACGCAGTGGGGTGAAACAGGGCTGTGTACTTTCGCCAACCCTCTTTGGGATTTTCTTTGCTATGCTCCTGAGGCATGCCTTCAGCACAGCAACAGAGGGAATCTACCTGCACACAAGATCTGACGGCAGGCTTTTCAACCTCGCCCGCCTGAAAGCCAGAACCAAAGTACGCGAGGCTCTAATCAGAGACATGCTGTTCGCAGACGACGCTGCAGTCGCAACCCACACACAGCAGGAGCTTCAGACCCTGATGGACCGCTTCTCCCAGGCATGCAAGGACTTCGGACTTACCATCAGCCTGAAGAAGAATAACGTCTTGGCGCAAGGCACGGAAGCACCACCAACCATCACCATCGACGACTACGAGCTGGAGGTCGTGAATCAGTTCACGTACCTGGGGTCCACGATCAGCAACAACCTCTCCCTTGATACAGAGATCGACAAGAGGATTGGAGAATCAGCCTTCACACTCGCTCGCCTCACCACACGAGTGTGGGAGAATCCCAAACTCTCTGTCAAGACGAAGATGGCAGTGTACAACGCCTGCGTCATCAGCACACTGCTCTATGGGAGTGAGCTGTGGACAACATACACCCGGCAGGAAAAGAGACTGAACTCCTTCCACTTACGCTGCATTCGCCACATCCTGGACATATCCTGGCAGGACAAAGTGCCCAACACAGAAGTTCTGTCCCGCGCCGGCCTTCCCTCCATGTTCACTCTACTCAGGCAGTGCAGGCTCCTCTGGCTAGGCCACGTTCACCGTATGGAGGATGGCAGAATCCCCAAAGACGTCCTCTACGGAGAACTGGCGACTGGCAGGAGAGACGTTGGCCGCCCACAGTTGCGCTTTAGAGACGTCTGCAAGAGAGACGTGAAGGCCCTGGAGATCAACACAGCGCTGGGAGGACCTTGCAACGGACCGCTCCAAATGGAGAGGCACCCTGACCAGACAGCTCAAGGCAGGTGAAGAGAGACTGACTGCTGCAGCAGATGAAAAAAGGACCCGCAGGAAGAACCGCCACAGACCCAGCAGCACGGAGACCACCCACAAGTGCGACCTGTGTGACAGGGACTGCCATTCGCGCATCGGCCTGTTCAGCCACAGGCGGTGTTGTTCCAGCAGAGTAGACATTTAGGATTCTCTTCCATGGTCATCATAGACCGACGGAGGCCGACGATAAGCCTTAAATTCCTGCTAAATGGCTTTAAGAATACAGTACTGACATATATTTAGGGCTGGGTGATTAACTGAAATAAAACCAAAGCATTGCCGACATTCGGGATGTAAAACCAACCTAATCTTGATCTTTGTAGGTTTTTCACCCTCTTCCTGTTGTGTACATGAGAGTATAAATGTACTGCCCCTTTAAAATGTGTTCTCTGTATGCGGTCATGTGATTGCACACCCTGGAAGCAGTGCAGTCAGCCCTGTTCAGAAGCAGCAAAACATGGCAGAAAAATGAAAACGGCTTGTATCGAAAAGAAATGCGGTGTCTGTCCATATAGGAAGTGATGAATGACTCATCTGAAGATGTCAAGTAAAAGCAAGTGAAGTGTGTGGAAACTAACACCGGAATGCCCCAAAACTAAATCACTGTTAGCCGTTAACGGCTATTAGTGTCAGCACAACCGTTTTACAGTGGGAATGGGCAATAAATTGGACAAGCTAAGACTGTACTTAAGAACCAGATTAGCAACTCGTGATCACTATATGGTGAGGGCAGCTCAGTGGTTGGCACTGTGCCGGCACAGTAAGAAGGTCTCAGGATGGATTCCACCCCTGACCATCGTGGGTTTAATCCCACCCCCTGACCATCAGTGACCCTTCTGTGTGGAGTTTGCATGTTATCCCCGTGTCTGCGTGGGTTTACTCCAGGTGCTCCGGTTTCCTCCCAGAGGCCCAAAACAAGCAAGTTGGGTTAATTGGAGACTCCAAAGTGGCCCTAGGTGTGAATGTGTGTGTGAATGGTGAAGGGATTGGTGGCCGCACCTTGGCTGCCTCATCCATCCAGGTGGATGCCCTGAATTTTCCTGTGGGATTAATAAAGTATACAAAAATAAATAAAAAATAACATAATCTTGGCTGTATAAAGGACCCCCTCAACACAGCTAGCAAGCTAACTAGCCATCGGTGTGAGACACCTCAAGAGGTATGTGTAAATAAACACCGACTTCTGCACTGGACAGTATTTAATTTGTTTATATGCGTGTGAAATTACAATAGGTCTGTTCTTTATATTATGCTGATTTAATACTGAATCACCACAGTGATATATTCATTGGTACCACGCTCCTGTGTAATATTGCTAAATTACAAGCCTTGGCAATGAACTACGAGAGAGAAGAAAGAAGGGGGAAAAAAAATATCGAAACCACCGTGAAAGGTTCAATTAACCGTGATGCGGATTTAAGGTGAAATTGCCCAGCCGTGCACATATTTGTTTGGTTATTGCTCTTAAAGCAGCGTTATGTAACCTCCTTGTTTGGGGTAGGAACACTGAAAGTACTGCAACTATGACCTGAGTCCCAACAGCCAATCACAGGCTGCTTAGTTGTTTGGTGGCTAAAGGTGTGCCCTGGGATTGCCTGTTGGGACTCAGGTCATAGTCGCCATAGTTGTAGTCTTTTCAGTGTTCCTACCGAGAACTGAACTGTTGCAGGTAATGTGTCCACTCAGGCTATGGTGGAAGTGACGTTCTCCCAGTCAGAGGTTGATGTACCATCAGAATAATTTTGGAAACATAGTGTTGCTTTAAAAGACTCTTTTTAATCTTGAAATTATTTTGTAGGAGGCCATGACAAAATTGGAAGTGTGTGTTTATTAGGTGTTTACAAAGATGAACAGTTCTACTCGTCCTGAATCTCTGTTGATGATCTTTTAAATTCGTCCAGATGTTCAACCCAACATTGTTACCACCGGCCCCAGAGGGTCCTTCTGTGCCTGATGACTCGCAATCTGGGGAGGTAAGACCGATGAGTCCAGTGTGGACCAACCACCTTTGCAACATGATGCTTGATGGCTAACAGCCACTGCGTGCCATTTGCTTATTTTTATTAAAGTTGATATAATAGGAAGAAGCTTTAGAATGCTTGCATGTAAACCAAAACTCTTCCCTCATATTCATGCTAAATCTCTTGTCTGTGTGCTGCTGTAATTTACTTCACACCACAGCTGTTTTACAAAGAACCATAATTTTCTAACGCTGATGGACTCCTTTTCATTTAAAACTGGTGGATAGTGGAAACCAATGCGGTGCATGAAAGGTTATTAATCTGAGATTGTTGTTTGTTTTCTTGTCTACTGTTTATTTCCCTCCTGCTATCTTCAGCTTTCCCGTTCTAGCTCAATGAGTTCTTTGTCACGTGAAGTGAGTCAGCATTTAAACCAGGTACCTCTAAGCCGGGCCTCGGATGGTCCGCTTTCACACCATTTTAGCTCACAGTGTCACCCGTAGCATGCTTCATCTCCAAACCACGCTGCACATTAAACCCCAGGATGCCTGCCTGCTTAAACCTGCCATTTCCTGCGTTACTAACTAATTAACTTTGTCTTTTGATGGGAAAAACTCCTGCAAACGGTGAACAAAACAAATTAAAACTTCAGTCATGATTTTAGCTTCAACAGGTTTTTTGGTTAGAAATGTCCAGTTGTTGACTGCTTTGATTCAGCAATATCTAAACAATTTTTTTGTGTTCATGGTCTGGAGATGATAAATCCTGTTGTCTCCCAACTTGAGAGAAATCAGCTGATGTGATGTATCATAAAACTTGGCATGTATAGAGGACAAACTCTTCTGCTTAAAATGGAATTTTGCTTTTTCTCCCAGCAGATTCAAATCTCTCAATATTTGGGGAAATAATCAGAATCAGAATCAGAATCAGGTTTATTGCCATTGTTCATGTAGTACACAAACTAGGAATTTGTCTCGGTACAATGCTGCAACATTAAACATGATAAGATAAAAGAAATAAACTATACATGTAATAAAGTGTAGAATAAGATTAAGTGATACTGGTCAACAGTTAAAATATATTAGCGAGCAGCAGATACTGTGGAGAACTATATAGTGCAGTCGGTAATGCAGGAAGAAAACAGTGATGATTGACATGAGTCTGGTTGAGCTGCTGTACATGGTGCACGAGAGTCAATAAGTCACTTAGTGTTCAGCAGTCTGATGGCAGAGGGGAAGAAGCTGTTCATGTGATGGGAGGTTTTAGTCTGGATGGACCGAAGTCTTCTACCAGAGGGGAGGGGGGCAAACAGTACGTGACCAGGGTGTGAGGGATCGGCTATGATCCGGCCAGCACGCCTCCGGGTCCTGGAGATGTACAGATCCAGGAGAGATGGGAGCTTGCAGCCGATCACCTTCTCAGCAGTGCGCACGACGCGCTGCAGCCTTAGTCTGTCCCTGGCAGTGGCTCCTGCGTACCACACGGTTATGGAGGTGGTGAGGATGGACTCGATGATGGCTGTGTAGAACTGCACTAACATCTTGGTGGGTAGCTTGAGCTTCCTCAGCTGCCGCAGGAAGAACATCCTCTGCTGGGCTTTTTTGATGAGTGAGCTGATGGTCAGCTCCCATTTGAGGTCCCTGGTGATGGTAGTGCCTAGGAAGCGGAAGGAATCAGCAGTGGTGATGGGAGAGCCTGAGAGGGTGAGGGGGGGCAGAGGGGTAGTGACTTTCCTGAAGTCTACAATCATCTCCACTGTCTTCAGAGCGTTCAGCTGCAGGTTGTTATTGTTGCACCAGGACGCCAGCTGGGCCACCTCTCTCCTGTAGGTGGACTCGTCGCCGTTGGAGATGAGCCCGATGAGGGTGGTGTCGTCCGCAAACTTGATCAACTTGACAGACTGGTGGCTGGAGGTGCAGGAGTTGGTGTAAAGGGAGAAGAGTAGGGGGGAAAGTACACAGCCCTGGGGTGATCCGGTGCTGATGCTAGTATAGTCTGAGACAGTCTTTCCCAGCCGCACATGCTGCCTCCGGTCCGTCAGGAAGTCGGTGATCCACCTGCAGAGGGAGTCAGGCACGTTGAGCAGGGACAGCTTGTCCCGGAGCAGAGCGGGGCGGATGGTGTTGAATGCGGAGCTGAAGTCCACAAACAGGATCCTGGCGTAGGTTCCCGGGGAGTCCAGGTGCTGCAGGATGGAGTGGAGGGCCAGGTTGACTGCGTCGTCTACAGACCTGTTGGCTCGGTAGGCAAACTGCAGCGGGTCCAGGAGAGGGGTGGTGATGGACTTGAGGTGGGACAGGACCAGGCGCTCAAAGGACTTCATGACTACAGAGGTGAGCGCTACAGGTCTGTAGTCATTAAGTCCAGTGATCCGTGGCTTCTTGGGGACAGGGATGATGGTGGAGGATTTGAGGCAGGACGGCACGTGGCATAACTTAAGGGAGGTGTTAAAAATGTCTGTGAAGACAGGAGCCAGCTGTTTCGCACAGTGTCTCAGGGTGGAGGGAGACACGCCGTCTGGGCCGGGGGCCTTGCGCGGGTTCAGTCTGGAGAACTGTTTGAGCACATCCTGCTCACTGATGATAAGGGGAGGGGGGGAGGAGGGGGGGGGGTGCCTTTAATGAAGTAGGGAATGTGGAGGCTGTGGAGCTGGAGGGAGGGGGGGAGTTGGACACAGATGACGAGGTGTCAAAACGGGCATAGTGTTGGGACATCCATCCATCCATCCATCTTCTACCGCTTTTCCGGAGGTCCGGGTCGCGGAGGCAGCAGTTCAAGCAGAGAAGCCCAGACTTCCCTCTCCCCAGCCACCTGCTCCAGCTCTTCAGAGGGGATACCAAGGCGTTCCCAGACTAGCTGGGAGACATAGTCTCTCCACCGAGTCCTGGGTCTGCCCCGGGGTCTCCTCCCAGTGGGACGTGCCTGAAACACCTCAAGTGGGAGGCGTCCAGGAGGCATCCTAATCAGATGCCCATACCACCTCAACTGACTCCTTTCAATGTGGAGGAGCAGCGGTTCTACTCTGAGCCTCTCCCGGATGACTGAGCTCCTCACCCTATCTCTGAGGGTGAGTCCAGCAATCCTACGGAGAAAGCTCATTTCAGCCGCTTGTATCCGCGATCTCGTTCTTTCGGTCATTACCCAAAGCTCGTGACCATAGGTGAGAGTAGGAACGTAGATTGACTGGTAAATCGACAGCTTTGCCTTAGAACTAAGCTCCCTCTTCACCACAACAGACCGGTACAACGTCCGCATCACTGCAGATGCTGCTCCAATCCGTCTGTCGATCTCTCGCTCCATTTTCCCCTCACTCGTGAACAAGACCCCAAGATACTTAAACTCCTCCACTTGGGGCAGGAGCCTGTCCCCAACCCGGAGAGGACAATCCACCTTTTTCCGGCTGAGGACCATGGACTCGGACTTGGAGGTGCTGATTCTCATCCCAGCCGCTTCACACTCAGCGGCAAACCGTCCCAGCAAGAGCTGTAGGTCATTGCTGGATGAAGCCAACAGGACAACATCATCTGCAAACAACAGAGATGAGATCCTGTGGTCACCAAGCATGACACCCTCCATTCCCTGGCTGCGCCTAGAAATCCTGTCCATAAAAATTATGAACAGGACCGGTGACAAAGGGCAGCCCTGGCGGAGTCCAACTCTCACTGGGAATGACTCCGACCGAGTGTTGGCAATGCGAACTAAACTCTCACAACGGTCGTACAGAGACCGAATAGCTCGTAACAACAAGCCCGATACCCCATACTCCCGAAGCACCCCCCACAAAAATCCACGAGGGACGCGGTCAAATGCCTTCTCCAAGTCCACAAAGCACATGTAAACTGGTTGGGCAAACTCCCACGAACCCTCAAGAATTCTCGAGAGGGTAAAGAGCTGGTCCGATGTGCCACGGCCAGGACGAAAACCACATTGCTCCTCCTGAATCCGAGGTTCGACCAACGGCCGGACTCTCCTCTCCAGTACCTTGGCATAGACCTTCCCAGGGAGGCTGAGGAGTGTGATCCCTCTAAAGTTGGAGCACACCCTCCGGTCCCCTTTTTTGAAGAGAGGAACCACCACCCCGGTTTGCCATGCCAAAGGCACTGCCCCCGACCTCCACGCAATGTTGCAGAGGCGTGTCAACCATGACAACCCAACAACATCCAGGGCCTTGAGGTACTCGGGGCGAATCTCGTCCACCCCCGGGGCCCGGCCACCAAGGAGATTTTTAACCACCTTGGCGACCTCAGCCCCTGTGATAAGCGAGTCATCCCCCTCGTCCCCAAACCCTGCTTCCTCTGTGGAAGGCGTATCAGTGGGATTGAGGAGATCCTCGAAGTATTCCTTCCACCGCCCGACGATATCCCCAGTTGAAGTCAACAGTGTCCCATCCGCACCATACACAGTGTGGACGGGGAGCTGCTTTCCCCTCCTGAGCCGCCGAACAGTTTGCCAGAATCTCTTTGAAGCCGACCGAAAGTCTTGTTCCATGGCCTCACCGAACTCCTCCCATACCCGGGTTTTTGCTTCAGCAACCACCCGAGCTGCACTCCGCTTGGCCTGCCGGTACACCTCAGCTGCTTCGGGAGTCCCACAAGCCAACCAAGCTTGATAGGACTCCTTCTTCAGCTTAATGGCCCCCCTCACCACTGGTGTCCACCACTTGGTTCGGGGGTTGCCACCACGAGATGCACCGACCACCTTGCGGCCGCAGCTCTGGGCTGCCGCTTCAACAACAGAGGTGGAGAACATGGCCCATTCAGACTCCATGTCTCCAGACTCCCTCGGAATGTGGTTGAAGTTCTTCCGGAGGTGGGAGTTGAAGACCTCCCGGACAGGGGCCTCAGCCAGACGCTCCCAGCACACCCTCACTATACGTTTGGGTCTACCAGGTCTGAATGGCTTCCTCCCCTGCCATCGGATCCAACTCACCACCAGGTGGTGATCAGTTGACAGCTCTGCACCTCTCTTTACTCGGGTGTCCAAGACATACGGTCGCAGGTCTGATGATACGATAACAAAATCGATCATCGACCTGCGGCCTAGGGTGTCCTGGTGCCAGGTGCACATATGGACACCCTTATGCTTGAACATGGTGTTCGTTATAGACAGACTGTGGTTAGCACAGAAGTCCAATAACTGAACACCACTCGGGTTCAGATCGGGCAGGCCGTTCCTCCCAATCACCCCCCTCCAGGTTTCACTGTCGTTGCCCACGTGCGCATTGAAGTCCCCCAGTAGGACAATGGAGTCTCCAGGAGGAGCACCCTCCAGCACCCCAGTCACAGACTCCAAAAAGGGTGGGTACTCTGAAACATCATTTGGTGCATAGGCACAAATGATGGTCAGGACCCGTTTCCCAACCCGAAGGCGCAGGGAAGCAACCCTTTCGTCCACCGGGGAAAACTCCAATATAGAGGCAGCAAGGTGGGGCGATACAAGAATACCTACCCCTGCTCGTCGCCTCTCGCCCGGGGCAACTCCAGAAAAGGCCAAGCTCCAGCCCCTCTCCAGGAGACTGGTTCCGGAACCGGAGCTGTGTGTTGAGGTGAGGCCGACTATATCTAGCCGGTATCGCTCAATCTCGTACACCAGCTCAGGCTCCTTCCCCACCAGAGAGGTGACATTCCACGTACCAAAAGCCAGTTTAGAAAGCTTGGGATCAGTCCGCCAAGGTCTCCGCCTTTGACTGCCACCTAATCCACATAGCACCGGACTTCCATGATCCCTCCTGCAGGTGGTGAACCTACTGGAGGGCGGACCCATGTAACTCCTTCGGGCTGAGCCCGGCCGGGTCCCATGGGTGGAAACCCGGCCACCAGACGCTAGCCTTCGAGCCCCTCCCCCAGGCCTGGCTCCAGGGTGGGGCCCCGGTAACCCCATACCGGGCGGGGTACACTGAATCCTTGATATACAATTTATCATGAGAGTCTGTTGGATCGTTCTTCGTCTGGCCCTTCACCCAGGACCAGTTTGTCTTGGGAGACCCTATCAGAGGCAAATTGCCCCGGACAACATAGCTCCTGGGATCACTGGGGCACGCAAACCCCCCCACCACGATAAGGTGACGATCCATGAGGGGGGTGTTGGGACAGTCTTTGACAAAGGGCTTTGTCATCCTGACCTTTAGGAGCCTGAGGTCGATAGTTGGTGATTTGCCTCAGTCCTCTCCACACGGAAGCCGAATCATTAGCAGTGAACTGCTGCTGGAGTCTCTCTGAATACACAGATTTAGCCCTCTTCAACTCTCTGTTAAACCGGTATTTAACCTCCCTGTAGCAGTCCCTGTCTCCACTTTTCAGCGCTGCTTCCTTCTCCTTCCTGATCTGTCTGAGCTTAGCTGTGAACCAGGGTTTGTCATTAGAGTAACTCACCCTGGTGCGTGATGGAAGAATGTTCTCTTCACAAAAGTGGATATATGAGTTCACAGTGTCCGTGTACTCATCCAGATCATGCGTGGCTCCTTTAAACATGCCCCAGTCAGATATTTACACATTTTCCCATCTATTTTTTTTCCTTTATTTAAGATTTTATTCCCTCAGTTTCTTCCTTATAATCTTTTTTGACATGGTGTTTAAGTAGGAATCTTGGCTGTCTTGTAGTCAACCATTTGCGTGAGCTTACAGTTTCCTCTTTTGGTCAGATCCTCCTCTGTAGTCATACCTGATGTCTTGAAAGGTGAAATTTTAACCTTGGGGCTGTGTGACATTTGTTAACAAACTTGTAGGCAGTTTCATTCTCTTTCCTTCTGTTCATATCCAGTTTTGTTACCTCAGCTGTACTTTTGGTGTCAAGTACAGTTAGTAAGCGCTTTATTAGCTTAGCGTCAGCTAAAGCTTTAGTCGGCAGAATAATTTACTTTAAATTTGACCGGGGTGTCAAATTCAATCTTGACGGCTGACAAGAGGGTAATGAATAAAACCAGGGGCTAGGTATTTTTTTTTTCCCCAGAATTAAAAAAATTCTGACTTAATTTTTTTTTTTAAATAGCGGGGGGGAGTATACTGGAGGGCCATATCTGTGGCATCTCCTCTGGGTTCTGTTCAGCCTGTGGAAACATTCACACCCATGACTATTTGTCTAATCCAGGGGTGTCAAACTCATTCCATGGAGGGCCAAGACCCTGCAGGTTTTACCTCCACCCAGTACCTTCAACAGGTGATTTCACTGAACTTCTTCCCACTGATTGCTGATCAGTGAAAACACCTGCTGAAGATACTGGGTGGAAGTAAAACCTGCAGGGTCTTGGCCCTCCATGGAATGAGTTTGACACCACCTGTGATTAGACTCTAATCACAGGTCTTGTCAGCCTGGGACTTTGCTATTGGCTGCTCTACAAAAACAGAAGCAAATCATGCAAGATGTGAACTTGAGAAGGGGAGTGGCTTATGACGGGAAAGGGTCCCCCCCCCCTTTCAGATTTCTTCTTACTGCAGCTTTATAGTCAGGCAGATAGGTGAAACAATTGTTCACTTCTGGATAGAAGCATGAAATTTGGCATAAATGTAGTCCAATAAGTCCTCTTTCATATAAGATTAAGACCCACTTCGAATCTTGCTTGGTACTTGCATTATTCAAGATGGCGTCCAAATATGGCCGCCAAAAAACATGTTTTTGCTTATAACTAGAAAATGTGAGCTTTTAGGGCATAATAATGTATTGTTGACTAATATAAATGTGTACATTCCGCACATTTTGAGCCCAAAATCAAGTCTGTATGACGAACAGTTCTTGAGATATAACATTTTGAAAATTGCCACAAACTGTATAATCTTAATCATATCAAAAGTTACAGAGATACAAATGCTGAACAATAGTAATTGAACATTTATGGTATATGTTCATTCGAATCACATTCGAAGATCAATAATAGCATAATGAGAAACCCCAAGAAAGTTAAAAATACAAAACGCAGTCAGTGATATGCCAAATATTATGTAATCGAGTGTAACCTCATTACAACCCATGCATCAACAGAGTGAAGTGATCGAGAAGACCTCCGCTAACCTTCTGCCAGGTGACATGCACCACCACAATAACACAGAGAAGTGCAGCTTAAATTTGCCCTGCTGCACTTGCACAAGCCCCTACAAGCTTTCTTGCAACCACAGTGCACAAGCTCTTGACATACTTTGGAAGCTTCAGGGAGAGTGGTCCACTTTGGGACGAAGCCTTCCCTTGCTTCAGTCCATCCCCAATGTGTAGGACTTGGTAGATTTTGCACTGGATCCAGTGCTTGACCCCACACATAGCCACCTTGATAAGCAGCTCTTTTGATATGTTCTGTTAATGCTGCCTTTGTTGGTGGAATATTTTCAAGTGACTGCGTTCCTTGTGCAAAAAGGGTCTGACGAGCTTTGTTTACCTGATACAGTGGGCAGGTACGACTGTACATTATTACCGTGTACCGTTCAAGAACAGCTTCATCCTCTGCTGTTATAACTTTAGGAGTGAAGCTCAGTTTCCTGAATACAGGTGTCACTTCAGGAAAAACTTCCCAAGCATCAAATACAGTCTTCTTGCCCCTGCCAGCAAACGAGGAAGTAGTGTCTGAGCCACTGAAAGCATGGAAGAAGGGAAGGGCTTTGCACTTGTCAGGACCAAGGCTACCTGCCAAGCTGTTTGCTGATATGTAGGTGAAATGTTTTCACACACCAAACGCCAGCCACAGGTCAATGTCCAGCTGATTTACATCTGTAACAGCTAGAACAACAACATCTGTGTCAACTGTCCTTATCAATACACTCCTGTGGCCTTGAGCTGCACCATGGGCAACATGCAACATAAGCCTTGTATCAGCTTCTTCATGATCAGTTGGATCAATGCCAGCAGAAGCCATGTCACTTGGTCTGTTGCTCACAACATTCACATCAGAAGTTGAAACAAACAAGACACCTTCCACCTCTAGAGAAGCCAGTTCTCTACCAAGGAATTGGAATAGCTCTGCTTTGTTATTGGTGCAGCGCAAAAAGGTCTGCCAGTTACTGGGAATGACAGTGTCAGGAAGCACCCTTCTTCGGATACCTTTGCCTCGAGACACTCTGGTTGCCTTTTTGAGGCTGCTGTCAAGATATCGGTCCCACACTACATCAACACGTTTCACATCTTTAGCCTGATCAATGATGTAAGGCAAGAAAACTCCCCTTGAATACTCTTGGAAAGTCTTTGCTTTACCAGGTGCAAGCATATTCACAACAGCTGCTCCATCAAAGACCTTCATGGTAACAGCTGGTAACAACTGATTTTGTGATACCCCAGTGCACTGAAGCAAATCTGACTTCTTGCCTTGACGCAATTTGCCTAGAGCAGACAGTGAAGGAGGATGGGCATTGTTTTCATGTCTGAAAAATTCCTCTATGTTTCCATCACGGGTTTGACAGGCAATATAGAGCCAAGCAAAAAGATTGCAATCAGATTTCAAAGCAGACACCTTAGATTGACTGACATTGTTTGTCACTTCATAAGTACCAAACAGAGGTAGATTGTTTCTTGAAACTGTGTCAGTTAAAGCAACTGTACGCTTATTCAGTCTGTTATCAACGAACTGCTGATACTGAGCAATGCCTAATTCATGCGCTGATTTCACTGCATTAATAACATGGTGAGGCATTATTTCATTGGTGTCAAGTCTAACAAGGTCATTGCTTGTCTCTTTGAAGGGATTTCCCATGTCCTCTAATGAAACTACTAGGTTACAAACATTTTTTGCAAATGCAACCTGGACACTTGGAATTTGATCATGATGCTTGAGATTCACTTTTGCTTATTTTCAGAACTGGTACTCTTTCTCTTTTGAGCACGTACTTTGTTGTACAAACGAACCAAGCAAGTATTGTGATACATTGCATCAAGTGCATGCAGGTCTGTACCAGCAAGTTTAGCAAGAAGCTTGGTATCATTTATTTCTGTTGCACACCATTTAACATTTTCATGGACTTCCATGGTCCGTGCCCTATGCATTTTACCACCCCCATTTTCACAGAAGAAGCAAGTGTCACTGCCACTACTAAAGGTGACTTTGGAACGAGTTTTCACAGGGCTATCTGCACTCTCAGAGCTCTTTCTTTTCAAAACCCTCTCTAGTTTTAAATTGCTGAACTTGTTGAAACAAGATTTGTGCCATAAGGCTTCCTTAGACTTCAGAGTCTCTGCAATCCCTTGCCCATCATTCAAAAGTTTCAAATCAATTGTTACTGGAACTTCACCAGCCTCAGTAAATTTCATAATGTTTTCAGCAAAAGTTTCATAGCCTGAGCCATATGATGCTCTTGTGCTTTTGGCAGGACAGATTAGCTTCTCTACAGTTTCCAACTGGCAAATGATACATTTTGTAAAATCCATCACATTCACTTGACTGTCACTTCCAGAACTTAAGCAGGCACTGTCTTCTCGTGAATCCATGTTGTCTCGGTTCCTGGTATGCTATGTTAGATTAATTGGTTTCACCACCACCACTTCTACAGCACTACAATAACAACTTGGGATACCTGAAAAAAAAAAGAAATCATAGTTAGGCCTGAAAAAAAAGCAATCTGGACATCTCAATACTGACACTCCCACTGCTGTACCTGAAATGAACATAAGAAGTTGCATTATTGTGATTACTTGAATAAGCCATATCTCAAGAACTGTTTGTCATACAGACTTGATTTTGGGCTCAAAATATGCGGAATGTATACATTTATATTAGTCAACAATACATTATTATGCCCTAAAAGCTCACATCTTCTAGTTATAAGCAAAAACGGGTTTTTTGGCGGCCATATTTGGACGCCATAATGCAAGTACCAAGCCAGATCCGAAGTGGGTCTTAATTTTATATGAAACGGGACTTATTGGACTACATTTGTGCCAAATTTCATGCTTCTATCCAGAAGTGAACGATTCTTATGAAAATTGGCCCTTATCTGCCTGACTATTAAAGTCAAAGCTAATCAAGGGAATCATGCTGGGTACCGTTGCAGGAGTAACCACTTGTGGTGGGACCTCACAGCTGTATTAACACATCGTGCATGTGTGCTGTCGTTGTGTAATCCTGCGTCACTTCCCATTTAAACACGGCTTTTCCTAATTTCCTTTGCTTCTGTTTTCTGTGGTAAACCCTCCTGAGTCTCTTTCAGAGTGCACCGTCCTTCCTGACCCTGCTGTAAATTCATGCTACATTAACGCCGCGGACGGACACTAAAGTAACTCTGCTTGTCTTTGGACAGAGTCATCCTGCACCCACCGGAGGCGTCACGTTTTACAACCCTGCACAGTTTGCACAGGTATGATTTTTAAACAAGCAGGTTTTCACTGTTCTGCAGCTGTATTCTCCATTTCTTTTTCTCATCCTATTTCCTTGTTCCCCCCAGCCGAGTGCACCATCGGGTGGTGGAATCCGAACTGGCCGTTTGGGCGGTCCTCGCCAGTACCCAGCCATGAAGTAAACGCTGCCCCCACAGAGAAATTTTGTAAAAATGAACTTGTTGGATTGTTGGTATTTATGAGATGTAGGCATAAAGGTGTGAGTGTGTGTAGAGCAACGAATTTTTTCCTGATATGCTTTGACAAAATGCATTTATGATTGATTGATTGAAATTCATATTATGATCATTTGTATTGGCCGCTTCTGCAGATGAATAAATCTTTATCTACATTGTAAACTGAGAACTAGTTGTACTGCAAATACTACTTGTTTTAAATTTTACTTGTGTGTTTCTGTTGGGTCATTTGTCATCCCAGATGTTGGATTTTACTGATTTTTGTAGAAAGGTCCCCGTCGGTTTCAGCAGTGTTGCAGAATCTCCCATGTAAAATTGTTCACATAAAACCAGAAATATAAAACACAGACGGATGGTAATAAAAGTATTTTTGCGCTCTGTAGCACTTTGAAAACACAAGTCTTCTGGTTTCATTCATTGCATAAAATTATTTCAAGTAAGTTGAGATGATCCCCAAAACATGCCGTTACACACAGCCCTTCCAGCTTTTTGGAGGCACATATTTTTGTAATGGGGCAGGATTCAAATACTTTAACATGGGGGGGAATATCTCTCCCTACCATCAAAAACATTTTTTTTTTTTTTTAATTAAGAAGAAGCAGCCATCTCTATTGTCATTCAGTCCATACAGCCAATCATGTACAGTAGAATGAAATTACATTTCTCCTATCTACAATGTTAATCACATGTAGAATCAGAGGAGTCGCTGCTATGCTATGCAAGGCGCTGCCACAAACAACTACTTCTTCTCCCATTCTATTATGCTGAGCACCAAGCTAGAAGGCAGGAAGTACCATTTTTATATGGTCTTTAGTATGACCCAGCCGGGACTTGAACCCCCAGTTGTGGGGGTAGATGCTCTGTCAACTAGGTCACCACTCCGATTAACTGGATCGCTGTCTAGATGAACAGAATAATTAAAGTGACATCTATATAAAGGCTGCAGATTTATTTTAAAGGTCACATTGATTGCACTTTGTTGACAGAGCTCAATGAAATATATGACATATTTTGGTCAAATTCCCTTTAATTATTGCAGTGTTTCCATGCGCTGAATAAGCGGATTATTGGAGGGTAAACCACTTGAGTTAATGACCCCAGTTACATGGCCTTTATTGGATTAGTCTGTTTACATGGCCACTTGAATAATTAGATAACTCCAGAAATCCAATCATAACCGGTTTGTGTGCATGTAAACATGGTCATTATGAATCATCTTTTGCAGCCTTACTCAGAACATCTTGTTTCAGTGCATGTCTCTTTAAATGCCTTTAAACTGTATGACTTGGGTCAAACATTTTGGGCATCCTTCCACAAGCTTCTCACAGTTTGCTGGATTTTGACCCATTCCCCCTGACAATTAACTATATTTTGTACATATCAACATAAACACCCATCCATCCCAACATACATACTTCAAATTTGGCTTGGTATTCTCAGGCTTGCAAGCTTCTCCCTTTTTTTTTCTCCACATGTAATGATGGTCACTATGGCCAAACAGTTCAGTTTTAGGTTAATCAATCCACAGAACATGTCTCCAGAAATTAAGGTCTTTATCCCTGTGTGCATTTGCAAACTGCAATCTGTTTTTTTTTTTAATGTTGCTTTTGGAGTAATGGCTTCTTCCTCACTGAGTGGCCTTTCAGCCCAAGTTGGTACAGGACTCGTTTGACTGTGGGTAATGACACTCTTACCAGCTTCAGCAAGCATCTTCACAAGGTCTTTTGCTTTTGTTCTAGGATTGATATGCACATTTTGCACCAAAACACATTCATCTGTGGGACACAGAACCCGTCTCCTTCCTGAGCGGTATGATAGTTGGACATTCCCATGGTGTTTTTACAAGTGTATGAATGTGGCACCTTCAGGCATCTGGAAATTGTACCCCAGGATGAACCAGACTTGTGGAGGTCCACAGTTCTCTTCCTGATATTAGTGCATGTAAATATCTCTTGAAGAAAATAATTTAAAAATTACCTAAAAAAAATTGGCAAAGATTAAGAAATAAAAAATATTTAGCAAATAAAAATAATTTTGGTAATATAACTGACCTAAAACAGGAAGAGTTTAGGGTGATTTAATGTCACAGTGAGGGGAAAAAAATGTCTTTTTATACAGTGTATGTAAATTTCTGGTTTCAACTGTATGTATAGATGCTAGTTCAATTTTTATTTTGTGTGATAGTTTAATTTTGTTCTGTTCATCTTGACTGACTCCAGATAATTTTTTTTCCTGATTTTAAAAGACTTTAAACTCTTCTGCCTTCCACATACAGGAAACCCAAAAAGTGATACTGGCCACACTATTACTCAGTGGTGTCTCCCTAAATATTTATTCTTGGGTAAATGTTCTGTTTATTGTCTCCTCCAACAGTGAAATATAATGATCACCCACAGAAGAAGCCAGCCCTTCCAAAGTAATTGTTTTTAGTAAAGTTCTAGGTAATTCTTGTTTGCCATGGTGTTATGGCCCCAACTGGGCCAAGGCCAGAATTGCCTATATATTATTCTGGGAATACACAAATCACAAAGTCTGTTTTGATCCTAATGTCAAGGTGGACTAACCTTGTCATGTTCACCCTTAGGCAAGGTAGCCCAAACCTCATGTCCCAGGCTGGGAGTTGAACTCATGACACCAGGATCCCAACCACCTCCTGCTCTACCACTGAGCCAAAGAGGAATTCCTCCCTAGCAACTTGGCTAGGAGTGGAGGTATACCCTAATGGTGTCATGACCTGCACCACAGACCAATTACCCATGGAGGGGGTTCATCACACATCGTGATGGACAGGCTGACAGATGAGGCCAGGCAGGAGTCTCTGTGGACCATGATGTTTGCAGATGATATTGTGATCTGTAGTGAGCGTAGGGAGTAAGTGGAAGAGAACCTGGAGAGGTGGAGGTATGCTCTGGAGAGAAGAGGAATGAAAGTCAGTAGAAGGAAGACACAATACTTGAGTCTGAATGAGAAGGAGGCAGGTGTAATGGTGAAGATGGAAGGAGTAGAGGCAGTGAAAGTAGATGAGTTTAAATACCTGGGGTCAACCATCCAAAGCAATGGAAAATGCACAAGATAGGTGAAGAGGAGAGTGCAGCCAGGGTGGAGTGGGTGAAGACGAGTGTCGGGTGATTTGTGACACAAGGGTACCAGCAAGAGTGAAAGGGAAGATTTACAAGATGGTAGTGAGATCTGCTATGATGCATGGTTTGGAAATAGCCCGCTGAAAGACAGGAGATGGAACTGGAGGTGACAGAGCTGAAGATGCTAAGATTTTCATTGGGAGTGACTAGGATGGACAAGATTAGAAATGAGTAAATCAGAGGGACAGCTCAGGTTGAGCGGTTTGGAGACAAAGTAAGAGAGGCAAGGCTGACATGGTTTGGACATGTGCAGCGGAGGAATAGTGGATATATTGGACAAAGGATGTTGAAGATGGAGCTGCCAGGCAGGAGGAAAAGAGGAAGACCACAGAGAAGATTCATGGATGTAGTGAAGAAGGACATGGAGAGGGTTGGTGTTACAGAGAAAGATGCAAGGGATAGGGTGAGATGGAAACAGATGATCTGCTGTGGCGACCCCTAAAGGAAGCAGCTGGAAGAAGAAGTTCTAGGTAACTGGACCTAGAACTTGACTTGTTAGCTGTATGTTTCTCAGAAAAATCACCCATCCATCTACAAAATTGGTTTAAATCCAAAATGTTTACTGAAAAGTTTAAACCAAGATCATTCTCTGCTTGCATTAACACTTATTCTTAAAGTTTAATCTGCATCCAGATTATTGAAACCACAACACTTACTTTGTACAATCCCTCAGTAACACAACAGCGGTATACAGTGGGGCAAAAAAGTATTTAGTCAGCCACCAATTGTGCAAGTTCTCCCACTTAAAAGATGAGAGAGGTCTCCAATTTTCATCATAGGTATACCTCAACTATGAGAGACAAAATGAGAAAAAAAAAATCCAGAAGATCACATTGAAGGATTTTTAGATAGATAGATGGATAGATAGATGTACTTTATTGATCCCAAACTGGGAAATTACAGTGTAACAGCAGCATGACAGTTGACAGCCAAACAACAGAAACACACACAACAGACAAAGGGATTACCCATGGAAAATAAAAAAGAAACTAACATGACTATAGAACCTATATCAGAATCAGAATCAGAATCAGCTTTATTGGCCAAGTATGCACAACACATACAAGGAATTTGACTTTGGCTAAAAACTTGCTCTCATTGTTCAGGTGGAGGATTTAAATAAGGATTCAATGACAACAGAGTATGTACAGTAAATTACAGTCTGTCCACGTTTCTATAAAAGGATGCAAATATATACAGGAATATATGCAGTTATTTACTCAGACTAACCACACTTTGCAGAAATATATGAAAAAATATACAGTCACAGTATTTCAATGTGAACTCAGATTCAGTGATATAATGTGAATGAAGTAAAAAGCAGTGTGAGAGTTATGTGCAATGTAATAATGGATGAAAAGTCATGAGTACAGCAACAGGTAGGACTAGGTGAATGTTAGGAGTTCATCAGAGTGATGGCTTGAGGAAAGAAACTGTTCCTGTGACGGGTGGTTTTGACCTTCAGTGATCTGTAACGACGACCAGAAGATAGAAGTTCAAACAGTTTGTGGCCAGGGTGTGATGGGTCAGCACAGATGTTTCCCGCCCGTTTCCTGGTTATGGACCGATATAAGTTCTCAATGGAGGGTAGGTCAGTACCAATGATCCTCTCCGCAGACTTAATGATCCGCTGCAGTCTGGTCTTGTCCTGTTTAGTGGCAGATCCAAACCAGACAGTGATGGAAAAGCAGAGGACAGATTGGATGATGGCGGTGTAGAAGACAACCAGCAGCTCCTGAGGCAAATCAAACTTCTTGAGCTGACGCAGAAAAAACAACCTCTGCTGGGCCTTTTTCCAGACAGTGTCTATATGGGAGGACCACTTCAGGTTCCGGGAGATTGTGGTACCCAGAAACTTGAAGGAGTCCACAGTGGACACTGTGCTGTTGAGGATGGTGAGTGGGGGGAATGAAGGGGGGTGTCGCCTGAAATCCACAGTCATCTCCACCGTTTTGGCTGGGTTAAGTTCAAGATGGTTCTGGCTGCACCAGAGGATCAGCTGCTCCACCTCCCGCCTGTATGCAGACTCATCATCATCCCGGATCAAACCGATGACTGTGGTGTCGTCCGCAAACTTCAGGAGCTTCACCGAAGGGTCCTCTGAGGTGCAGTCATTGGAGTAGAGGGAGAAGAGCAGTGGGGAAAGGACACATCCTTGGGGGGCGCCAGTACTAATTTTTCGGGAGCTGGATGTAAATCTCCCTAGCTTCACCTGTTGCCACCTGTCAGTCAGAAAGCTGGAGATCCACTGGCAGGTGGAGGGGGGCACCTTGAGCTGGAGGAGTTTCTGATGAAGAATGCCTGGGATGATGGTGTTAAACGCTGAGCTGAAGTCGACAAACAGGATCCTGGCGTACGTCCCTGGGGAGTCGAGGTGTTGCAGGATGTAATGTAGTCCCATATTCACTGCATCATCCACTGACCTGTTTGACCGGTAGGCAAACTGCAGTGGGTCCATCAGGGGGCCTGTGATGACCTTCAGGTGGTTCAGCACCAATCTCTCCAAGGATTTCATGACCACAGAGGTCAGGGCAACAGGTCTGTAGTCGTTTAATCCTGTAACAGAGGGTTTCTTGGGAACTGGAATGATGATGGAGCGTTTGAAGCAGGAAGGCACTTCACGCAGCTCCAGTGATCTGTTAAAGATCCGGGTGAAGATGGGGGCCAACTCGTTGGAGCAGACTCTCAGGCAGGATGGAGACACACCATCAGGTCCTGCAGCCTTCTTGATCTTTTGTCTCTGAAAGACCCGGCGCACCTCCTCTTCACAGATCGTTAGTGCTGGTGGGAGGTCAGAGTGGAGGAGGGATGGAGTTCCTGGGGCTGCAGATAATCCTTTTGTGTGGGTGGGAGGTGAGAACTGTAGGTTCTTTTCAAACCTGCAGTAAAAGCTGTTTAGGTCGTTAGCCAGCTGGAGGTTTTCCACAGGGTGGGGGGATGGTCTCCTGTAGTTGGTGATATTCTGCAGGCCTCTCCAGACAGAAGCAGAGTTGTTGGCTGAGAAGTTTTTTTGTAACTTCACACTGTAGCTCCTCTTAGCAAGCCTGATCTCCTTCGTCAGCATGTTTCTGGCCCGCTTGTACAGAGTCCAGTCACCAGTCCTGTAGGCCTCCTCCTTGGTCTGACGTAGCTGCTTCAGTTTAGGAATGAACCAGGGTTTATTGTTGTTGTATGTGCAGAAGGTCTTTGTCTGCACACACATGTCCTCGCAGAAACAGATGTATGACGTCATAGTGTCACAGCTATATACATCATAGCTTAATATATGATGATGACCCATATAAACACATGAATCATCCCATTGCACAAAGAAGGACTATCAGGAGCAGAGTGAAATGTGAGGTACCAGTTAGTCTGTAAGGTGCAGTGTGGCAGCATAGCTATGACCAGAATACAACATCATAGTGAGTTATTGTACAGTGAAATTGCATGTGGCAGGAAAGATTTCCTGTACCTGGCCATTCGACAACGAAGCTGTAGTAGTCTACTGGAGAAAGTGCTTCGCTGCCTACCTAGTGTGTGGTGGAGGGGGTGATCAGGATTGTTCATGATGGATCGCAGTTTATTTAGTGTTCTCCTCTCCACCACTGTCTCAAAGGTCTCTGGTCTGAGACCAATTACAGAGCCAGCCCTCTTGATAATCTTGTCAAGTCTGTTGGTATCTCTGGCCCTGATACTGCTACCCCAACAGACCGCAGCAAAAAAGATGGCACTGGCGACAACAGTCTGGTAGAAAAGCTCCAGCATCCTGCTGCACACGTTGAAGGATCTCAGTTTTCTCAGGAAATAGAGTCTGCTCATCCCCTTCTTGTGCGCAGCATCGGTGTTGGATCTCCAGTCCAACCCGCTACTGATCCTGACACCCAGATATTTGTAGTCTTCAACCACTCCCACATCCTCCCCCCTAATCTGCAGTGGCTGAGAAGGAGCCTTCCTCCTCCTGAAGTCAATCACCATCTCCCTGGTCTTGCTGACATTCAACCTCAGGTGATTCTGCTCCGTCCACTCCACAAATCTGTCTACCAGTGCCCTGTACTCCCCCTCCTCTCCTCCTCTTATACACCCCACAACAGCTGAGTCATCAGAGAATTTTTGCAGGTGACATGACTCAGTGTTATACTGAAAGTCCGTGGTGTATAAGGTAAAAAGAAAAGGAGAGAGCACAGTCCCCTGTGGTGCTCCCGTATCACTAGCCACCACTCCAGACAAGACACTGCCCAGCCTGACAAACTGTGGTCTGCCTGTCAGGTAGTCGGTAATCCAGGAGATCACAGAGCTGTCAACCCCCATCCCCCGCAGCTTCTTGCCCAGCAGCAGTGGCTGGATGGTGTTAAAGGCACTGGAGAAATCAAAAAAAGTGATTCTCACAGTATCTCCTCCACCATCCATGTGCTGATGGGCTCGTTGCAGCATGGAGATGACAGCATCCTCAACTCCTAAATGGGGCTGATATGCAAACTGCAGAGGGTCCAGCCATGTCTCCACCTGCGGCCTCAGGTGGGCTAAGACCAGTCTCTCCAGGACCTTCATCACATGAGATGTGAGGGCAACTGGTCGATAGTCGTTCAGATCCGATGGAGATGACTTCTTGGGGACAGGAACCAGGCAGGATGTCTTCCACAGCACCGGTACTCTCTCCAGACTCAGGCTCAGGTTGTACAGGTGTGTCAGTACTGGAGCTAGTTGGTTGGCACAGGTCCTCAGGATCCTAGCGGAGATGCCATCCGGGCCCGAAGCCTTCCACTGACGGAGTCTCTTCAGCTGTTTCTCCACCTGATCTGTAGTCACCGTGAAGTGAGGGGGGGTCCTGGTGCCCCCTGAGGAGGAGGAGGAGGGAGATGGAGAGAGGTTCTGCATGGGAGCGTGGGTAGGGAGGGGTGTGTGGGGGTCTGGTTGTGTTGCTCGGGTGACAGACTGTGAGTTGAACCTATTAAAAAACAGATTCAGTTCCTCAGCTCTCTCCTGGCTCCCAGATGGCTGCCTGACTCTCCCCTTGTACCCAGTGATTTGTTTCATTCCCTCCCACACATCTTTAGTGTTATTTTGCCTGAGTTTCTCTTCCAACTTCCTCCTATAATTGTCCTTGTACCTCCTCAGCATCTCTCTCAGCTCATGCTGCACTCCCCTCAGCTTCTCCTTGTCTCCAGCCCTAAAAGCTCTCTTCTTTTTGTTCAGAAGTGCTTTCAGGTCACTGGTGACCCATGGTCTGTTGTTGGAGAAGCAGTGTACAGTCTGAGCTGGCATGGTCTTGTCTTCACAGAATCTAATGTATTCTGTGATGCATTTGGTCATATTGTCTATGTCCACCCCATGTGGTTCACAGAGTCCGCTCCAGTCTGTCGTCTCGAAGCAGTCCTGCAGTGCATCAGCAACCTCCTGTGTCCACCTCCTCACAGTCTGTGTATAAGCAGGCTGCCTTTGCACAAGGGGGACGTACTTGGGTGTTAACATGACCATGCAGTGATCTGATTTACCAATGGGGGGCAGAGCTGTGGCACTATATGCATCTCTGACATTGGCATACAGAAAATCCAGTGTTTTGTTCTCTCTGGTGGGACAGTCAACAAACTGGTGAAAGTTGGGTAAAGTTTTTCCCACTGAGACATGGTTAAAATCACTTTTAATTTTAAATCACAATTAATTTTTAATGAATTAATTGGTAAATTCCTTGGTAAAATAAGTATTTGGTCAATAACAAAAGTTCATCTCAATACTTTGTTATATACCCTTTGTTGGCAATGACAGAGGTCAAACATTTTCTGTAAGTCTTCACAAGGTTTTCACACACTGTTGCTGGTATTTTGGCCCATTCCTCCATGCAGATCTCCTCTAGAGCAGTGATGTTTTGGGACTGTCGCTGGGTAACACGGACTTTCAACTCCCTCCAAAGATTTTCTATGGGGTTGAGATCTGGAGACTGGCTAGGCCACTCCAGGACCTTGAAATGCTTCTTACGAAACCACTCCTTCGTTGCCCGGGTGGTGTGTTTGAGATCAATGCCATGCTGAAAGACCCAGCCACGTTTCATCTTCAATGCCCTTGCTGATGGAAGGAGATTTTCACTCAAAATCTCAGGATACATGGTTCCATTCATTCTTTCCTTTACACGGATCAGTTGTCCTGGTCCCTTTGCAGAAAAACACCCCCAAAGCATAATGTTTCCACCCCCATGCTTCACAGTAGGTATGGTGTTCTTTCTCCTCTATACACGACAAGTTGAGTTTTTACCAAAAAGTTCTATTCTGGTTTCATCTGACCATATGACATTCTCCCAATCCTCTTCTGGATCATCCAAATGCTCTCTAGCAAACTTCAGATGGGCCTGGACATGTACTGGCTTAAGCAGGGGGACACGTCTGGCACTGCAGGATTTGAGTCCCTGGCGGCGTAGTGTGTTACTGATGGTAGCCTTTGTTACTTTGGTCCCAGCTCTCTGCAGGTCATTCACTAGGTCCCCCCGTGTGGTTCTGGGATTTTTGCTCACCGTTCTCGTGATCATTTTGATTCCACGGGGTGAGATCTTGCGTGGAGCCCCAGATGGAGGGAGATTATCAGTGGTCTTGTATGTCTTCCATTTTCTAATAATTGCTCCCACAGTTGATTTCTTCACACCAAGCTGCTTGCCTATTGCAGATTCAGTCTTCCCAGCCTGGTGCAGGTCTACAATTTTGTTTCTGGTGTCCTTTGACAGCTCTTTGGTTTTGGCCATAGTGGAGTTTGGAGTCTGACTGTTTGAGGTTGTGGACAGTTGTCTTTTATACTGATAACGAGTTCAAACAGGTGCCATTAATACAGGTAACGAGTGGAGGACAGAGGAGCTTCTTAAAGAAGAAGTTACAGGTCTGTGAGAGCCAGAAATCTTGCTTGTTTGTAGGTGACCAAATACTTATTTTACCGAGGAATTTACCAATTAATTCATTAAAAATCCTTCATTGTGATTTTCTGGATTTTTTTTTTTTCTCATTTTGTCTCTCATAGTTTAGGTATACCTATGATGAAAATTGGAGACCTCTCTCATCTTTTAAGTGGGAGAACTGACTAAATACTTTTTTGCCCCACTGTATACTTAGAAACAGTATAAACATAGTCAGTTAGAGAAGATATAAAGACAGTGAGGTTGACAGACATTGGCTCCTGTCTATCAAAAGTGTACAAGACAGAAAACATGCAATTGCACAATCATCTCAATGCAAAGATCAACTTTTTTCAAGTTGAACACGATTGTACAGTATGCTCAAATCCCACGACAGGTTTGAGCTCATGTTTACAACTTCTCAAGTCGCTCGCAGTGCAGCAGAAAAAACTTGGCTGTGTGGGAGAATTATTTGATCATATCGAATTTTATTGAGCAGTGCAACATTTCAGGTGACATGTTTGCCTTGTTATATTTAGATGAGTGTTTTAACAGTTTCACGACTAAAGAGGCTGCTTTTAGTTATTATAAAACTTTCCATACACATTTGTTACTGCAGCCAATATAGTGGATTTAAGCAGAAAATCTAAAATCCAGTTGATGGGATGTAGAAACCTGAATTAAACTTAGCTTCTGAAATGTTATACAGCTGTGATTGGGCTCAGAGCTTTTCAAGATTGTCTTTTTTCCTTTTCTTATATGCACACCTCAGTCCAGAGATGGTCCTCTGCTGTGACTACTGTGGTAAATTATTCAAAAAAGATATTTCTAATCTTTTATAATCTGGTATTATATACTAATAACTGGTATCCATCAGGGATTATCTGGTTATCTCCCTATCCACAACACAGCAGGCTCTGCACCACAGAAGCGCACAGCCATGGTGTATCAGAATTAAATAAATGGATAGATATGATCAGCTGAAGGAATGCTAATGAGCATGCCAGAGAAAATGTAGGAAAAGATTTTCACATCTGCTGTTTGGATTAATATTGCACTGGATAAGTGTGTGCACAGGAGGGGTGACGGAGACATGACTTCTTCTAGACTCTAAGTATTAAATTCTGTTTGACAAGCATGTTTTAAAATGACCAGGGAACTACATTTAGTCAAACAGTTTATTCACTTATTGATGCCAATAATGAAACCGACAAGTGCAGCCACTCGCTCCTCTAATAAAGGGAAAAAGTCCGACCACTCCCCCCCCCCCCCCACAATATAAAGAATTGTGATTATAAACACAATATAGCCCAGGCTACACAACTCATATCATGGCTGTGAAGATTTAAATTATAACCCTCAAACTGCGTTCAGTTCACGTCAAGCTATTACGCAGCAGTGATCTTGTTCCAGCCATGGTTCTTTTGCATTTAATGCCACTTTTGAGGTTGCCACACAACACTGCTTTATTATTTTTTTAAATTTCTCATATCAGTTTACACTTTGGAGAAGTTTCTGTTTTTACCATCTTAGATTCCGCTGTGTCACAAATACCAGTGGGAAGGCAGAGGCGTGGTATTCAAATGACGATTTTCAACTGTCAGACTTATCAATGAATGACCAGTTTTACGGTGAGATTGGCCTCATATGCACGGTTTCATAACTGCCATGTGAACCTTTCCCTACGCTCATTTCTGCACCCAAACATGTGCCGATTTCCATGCACTTTTAATAAATGAGGGCCATCACCACAGGAACAGAGCAGGTGTTGCAGAACAATAGAAAGTCTACTATTGCACTGTGACCCATAAATTAACACAATAAGCACTTTAAGCAACAACTTGGATTAATCTGCAGGGGAGCATGAATGTGTACAAAATAAAATGGTAGTCCATTTAGTAGTTACTGGGACATACTGGACATTACCAACCACAACAGCCTGTACACTTCACCAGAAAACACTTCCACCATTATAGCTACAATACAAAACACAAAATCAAATGGCAACAAAAATCAGCAGCATAGATTGGCAACACTTAGATTAACAATTTAAAAGTTAATCTTCCCTTACAACTCACTGTAAACATTTTGCAGAATTCTCCTTGATCACTGATTATTACAAATGTAAAAGAGTAAAAACAACTACTTAAAGGAGAAGACATCTACCATAATTCAGCAGAAAAAAAGGCTGTCTGTCAAAAGGGAGTTTTTCCTCTCCACTGTCGCCAAGTGCTTGTTGGGGTCTTTCTGCAATTGTGGGGTCTCTGCCCTATAATTGAAAGTGCTATGAGATGACTTGTTTTGAATTAGTGCTATATAAATAAAACTGAGTTGAATAGTCTCTCTTCAGTCCACTGATGGTGAATTTAGGAAATGGTGTGACGAGAGCTCCCGCAGAGATCTGCCAGTTCATCACGGTAGTCTGTCAGTGCATGTGTTAGTGTGGGTGTCTGTCCGCAGACAAACAATGAGGCATAGCACCCCCTGGTGCTTTTATCAATTTGTTCAGAGTATTTAATAAAAGTATTTTTTTTAAGTATCCAGAGCTGCTTTGGCTTTCTGAACAGCTACCGCCAGCATCTTGTGGTCAGTGAGCAGCTGTTGGAGAGCAGTCGGGTCCATCTCCAGCAGCATGCCTGCACACAAGTACAGTATCGTCATTAGTATTATACTACTGTATATCCAAGCCATCTACGGCATTATATGTGAATAATCATTTATTTTCACCCGTAATATCATTTGCATGAAGTGGCTCCATCTCCTCCACCAGAGAGAAGAGCTTCTCTCCCAGCCGCTCTGTGTCATCGGCCTCCGACGAGTCGCTCACATCCGTCTCTTCCACCTTCCGCCTAAACGAGAAGTAGAGCCAGTAGGTGATTTGAAGGAGGATGTTAGCAAAATGATCCAAAATCATCCCCCTTGTTAACCCCCCATCCCCATTCATAAATCATGGTGGCGGGGGGGAGACATTTCCCCCCAACTTTGACAAAAAGAATTGTCCATCCTCCCAACATCATCATAACCCTTTTTTTTTAATCACGTTACATAACTGAATAAAATTAATTTCAAGCACCAATTCTAAGCAGAAATGCATAAAAAGTTAGAAATTTTCAACGTTTTATTCAATTTGCAACTTTTTTCCTGTAAATCTGCAACTTTTCTCATAAATTTGCCAATTTTTTCCTGTAAATTTGTACATTTTCTCGTATACTTGCAGTTTTTTGTCATAAAATTGCAATGTTTTCTCAAACATATTCAACTTTTTTTTTCCCTGTAAATTTATATTTTTTTTTCCTCATAGATTTGCAACTTTTTTTAAGTTTACTTTTATTGATCCCAGAGGGAAATTCTGGGCATCCACCTGAATTTGCAATAAATTCAGGTATAAGTTTGGAACTTTTTTCTCAAAATTTTGCAACTTTTTTTCTCCTGTAAATTTGAAACTTTTTTTTCTCAAAAATTTGCCTTTTTTTTCCAATAAATCAGCAAATTTTTCTTGTAAATTTGCCACTTCTTTCGCATAAAACTGCAATGTTTTTCTCAAAAATATGCAACTTTTTTCCTGTAAATTTGCAACTTTTTTCTCAAAAACTTGCAACATTTTTTCCTATAGATTTGTAACTTTTTTCTCAAAATTTGGCAAATTTTTTCGTCCTGTAAATTTGAAACTTTTTTCTCAAAAATTTGCTGGGTTTTTTTTCCAATAAATCAGCAAATTTTTCTTGTAAATTTGCAACTTTTTTCGCATAAAACTGCAATGTTTTTCTCAAAAATATGCAACTTTTTTCCTGTAAATTTGCAACTTTTTTCTCAAAAACTTGCAACATTTTCTCCTATAGATTTGTAACTTTTTTCTCAAAAAATTGCAACTTTTTTTCTTGCAAATGCAAAATATTTTTTCATCAAAAATTTGCGATTTTTCTCTTGTAAACTTTCAGCTTTTTCTTGTAAATTTGTAATGCTCATATGGATACTGGTTAATTTTTTATTCAATGTCAATTATAATTTATGACTTTTTGAATTATTAAATTAGCATCTTATCATATTTTTGCACCTTTGTTCTTGAAAATTTGCACTTAAGTTACATTTATCCGTTTGTACCTTATGATAAATTTATGTATACCAACCATACCTCTTGCTGAAAAATAATAAATCGCCCACTGAGTAAAGCCGGTGTTGTTATTTCACCTTTTGCCATGAATGTGTCACCCTATTATCCTGTGAGGGAAATTACAGACAACAGCAGAATATAAAGCATGCACACTGCTAAACTAATGTGCAGCCATACCACCAAACACAACAATTTAGAAATATTCTTCAATCTGTTGTAAGACATACTCCTTCAGTGTCTTCAGGGCAAGGGTGACCTGCTCCCCCAGGAGTTTGGGGTCTGAGAGAAGCTTTAACACGGCATCTTTGTGCTGCTCCAGAAGCATCCCTGTGGAGGAAAAAACAAAGTCACATTTTAATGTAATACTTGAAACCACAAAAAAATTATAGCACATCCTCAGGTTGGCGAGCTCTTCTATGAGACTGTATTTTGGAGGACATAAGATAAGATAAGATAAGCCTTTATTAGTCCCACAATGGGGAAATTCCAGGATTGCAACAGCACGGGGATAGCAACACTCAGAGCAACAATCAGAAGGCAAGAAAAAACAAGAGCAGCTAGTAAACATATGCACATATTACTATAAATATATATAGACACACAGTGCGGAGCATTATGGTTGGTGAATGTGCAGCAGAAAGTCTAAGTCCCATTTACTGCACTTTTTCCACATGCTAAGAGTTCCCACGGGTCTTAATGAAATGTTTGTGACATAATTTGGCCAAGTTGCCTTTAATTATTTAATTAATGCAGCATCATTGTGAATCATCTTCTGCAGCCTTCCTCACAATGGTTCATTTCAGTGCATGTCTCTTTAAATGCCCAAGAGCCGCAGTTCATGTCACCCTCCCTCTTTTGTAACTATTGCTAATCTGAGCTGGCTAGCTCATAGTTCAGGTAGTGAGCCTGAATCAACTAACTGAAATCTGTCTTAAAGAATAAATGGAATAAAGCATCATTTAGGACTGTGCGATATGACGACACATATTGGACGACGAGATAAAAGCATTTATAGTTCCATATAAAACCATCATTTATATCGAGGTGTTGCAGCATACACTGTTTACGGCAGTATCTTTATGTCATTTTGGTGACGGTTTGCGGTCTGCACATACGCAGACAGGATGGAACATGTCCCGGCATGATCCAACATGGCAACCTCCAAAAGAAGCAAGCGTATGAAAGACTACGGAGAGGGTAAACAGCACAACAGGCTTTCATCTGAGGAACTCCATATAATAAATACTCGCAACGATGGAAAGGGATAACAGCGGCCATTTCAGCCTTCTTCATCTAGCCATCGGTGAGTGTCTAAGTGTTTATAGATGTATTTTACAAATAATAAATGATGGTCGGCTATGTAGGGTTTAATGTACTGGTTAAGCAAGCATGTGAAATGTTTGAATAAATGTTGGTGTGTAGTCAAAGTAAACCTTGTTATATGTTTTTCCAACCAAACTATTATGATGGGAGAGGGGGAAAAATTAGAGGAATATGGATATTATTACAGTATGCTTGCAGATATTTTCTACACCTTCACTAATTCAGCATCATTGGTAAATTGTATTAATGCACCCAACACGCAAAACATGACGTTTTAGCTAAAATTTACAGCTTAACGTGTTTATACCTCAAACCAGTATCCCAAGATGGTGATGAAACAAATTTTTTTTCTATATTGTTTGAAAACACGTGGATTGAAGCATTGACGCAGAAATCCAAGTGATAAGCCAAAAGAAGCCTAAACTGTTCACTGAGGCTGCGGTCCTTTTACTGACCTGTGATTTTCTGTGAGTGGCCTGTGTTGTAAACGTCCACCAGCTCAAACAGCTGCTCCCCCAGAAAGTCAGAGGACACGGACACGTCGTCCTCCTCCTGACTAAAAAAAAAGGAGGTTCAGAAATGTAAGAAAACACAAGTAAAAGGGAGCCTGAAACCCCACTGCTAGCACAGAGCTGCATAATTCTCATAACTTTGGGCTGCTGGACTCGGACTTGGCTCAGAAACTATTTTTGCTCTCAGATCCTAATACCTGGGTTCCTGTGCCAGGTGCAAAGCTCTGACGGCTTTCTCTACAGCTGTGGTCAGCGTGGCCTCTTCATGCAGCACCTGATGGAGAACGGGAACTGGCAGCTCCAGTAACATACCTGAAAGAAAAGACACCAATTTTTTTAGGTTTCAGAAACTTCACTGTATTCATCCATTCATTCTCTACTGCTTTCTTCTGGTGCGGGTCATGGGGGGACCAGCTCAAGAATATTCTCCCCCCCAAGCCGCCACCGTCACCAGCTCTACCAAGGTAAGTTCTGTGTCTCCTCCTTGTGAGAAATGTCCGGAAAACCCTACTTAGGATGCATCCAGTTGCCTCAACTGGCTCCATTTGAGGAGCAGCAGTTCTATTCTGGTCACATCGGTTTGTCTGTCTGTATGTTTCTAGCAGGATTACACAAAAACTACTGGGCAGATTTTGACTAAATTTTCACTAGAGGTAGCTCCTGGCCTGTGGATGAACCAGTTACATTTTGGAGGTGAGCCATGAGCGCATACCTCCACCAAGGCCCTATCATTCAGTGTTAAAAGATGTGATCCACAATCCACATCCTGACCTGGATCACCTCCAAAACCCAGTGGGTTCACGGGTATCCCAAGGGCCAACTCTGGTGAAAATTTCATTGAAATTAGTCCTGTAGATTTTTCATAATACTGCTAACAACAGACAGACAAACAAACGTACATTCTGGGAGCCGGGACCTTTGCATTAGTGTGCACTGAGTGCCCTTTAGTTGAACAATTTATCCTCTACTGCATCCTATAAGGACCGAGGAGCTTCACCTGTGAGTTTCCCAGCATCCTCTTTGTATTTGGGGTAAATCCGATTGTAGAGCTGCTCTCCGAGATTCTCCAGATCTTCCTCTCCATCCATCCTTAGCTTCTTACATTAAGACAACGCCTTCGCCTGTCACATTACACCCCATCGTGCCTTTAAAATGAGCAGCTTCATAACTTTTCCGAATTACATCCTCCAATCACAGCCTTACCTCGACAACATGCACTAAAAACCTCCGCGCCAACATGCAGAAGTCTTGACAACGGTTGCCCTGGTTACTCGGCGTTTACATTATTTTAAATCAAAATTACCGCTCATGTTTTGTTTTTTTTAATCAAAACACTGGTTTCTGGGTTGAATTTCTCATATTTCTGTGGTAAACATAAGACGCACATTAATTACGTCACTCATCAGACAGTGGTTGCAGTATCCTTCCGCATCCATTAGAACAACTAGTACTCACGCTTAAAATTCAATATGTAACCGTGATACCTCTAAACATTACCAAAAATTATAACAGTTATTATATCTTTATAATTTATGTGAGAAAAACGTATGTTTTCTTGGTGCATATTTTATAAAAATGTAGTTTTCTGCGCGCATGAATCTCACACAGAGGCTACGTGACGCGGCTTCCGCCCCTCTCTAGTCCTCTTCCTCCGCTCCAAGGTAACGTGGTCTCTTCGGCAGCCGTTAGTCATACATTAAAGTCCAAATATTCCCTGAATTTTGTTGAATTTACACTTACAAAATAAGATTATGTTTATATGTATGTTGTTGTACGGTGTATGTATGAATAAACGCCTCAGTTTCGTGGTTACATTATTTGAAACGTGATGAAGTACCCCTCCTTGGTAGGCCTCTCTCCCCGGTGTAAGCAGTGAAGCTAACGTTAGCCGCAGCAGCTAGCTGTGTTATCCAGGGGTACCGTTGAGATTTATATATATTTTAAATTTCATAGTTATCTTATTTTGTCCACTTTCACCCATCTAAACCGGAAAAGACGGTGGACACGTTTAGTTAATAGTAAATACTACTAACTGACGGATCATCCATGTCAAGTTTACTTAGCTTTGAATGTAGCTTTCAAAGATTGCTACATATTAAAACGCATTTTTTTTTACCTTTGCAGGTTCATCATGTCGTCCCATTTGCAGTGGATGGTAATCAGGAACTGCTCCAGCTTCCTAATCAAGAGGAACGGACAGACCTACAGCACTGTGAGTTTACCTGTTGTGTAGATCTGTGTCATTTTGGCAACTTGAGTGTAATAACTGCCCAGTGTGTGCATTTCATTGCATATAGTGTAGTTGTGTTGCACGACTTCACGGGTCTTGTTTTACCACTACGTAGTTGTTACATTCAGACTGGATAGGGCTGTTTACACATCTGGGTACTTGTATGTGAACACGCAAAGCGTGAGGGTAAGAAAAACCGGTAGTTTACCGTTGAAACAATACGGCATATCAATATTATGATTAATATTATGATGGGCTTTCACCGCAAGATCAGATATGATATGATCAGAAACTTTAAATTTGTGATTTCAAAACGTGTCCCTACCGTCTACCAGCCAGTATGTGGAAGAATGATTTAACAGTGTGTCCAGAAACAATATTTGTAACGACGAATAAATGTGCCAGCTTGGCTGTACATTGGCGAAACACTTCAATAACAGAAAATAAAGTGTACCTGCTGTGGAAATCCCCAAAAAGCCGTCATGTTTAGGTTTGCCAACTTTATCCACTGGAGCTCACCCGAAAAACAGTCTCCCGTACGGGTGACGCTGTTTGTTTACACTCATTCGCCCTGTTAATCCCGACACTTCGTTTCAGCTCTGCAGAGCTTCGGTCCATTTGTCAACAGGTGAGTGTCAGCCTTATTTTTAAGCTAGTTTAATTGCAGTGTTAATATGGTTACTCTGAGGCTGATAAACAGCTCAAATTGGAATTAATATTTCTAACGAGCCTACGCGTTTCTATGCTAATGTTATTTTAGCTATTAACTCCCTGTGATGCAAATTCAGGTGTTTTTCACATGTTGGTATTGACTTTAAGTGTAGGCAAGTTACTCTTAATGATAAATTAAGAGTCATAGTTTGGTAAATAGACATGTCTGCAGCAGGAGTAAGCTCCATTTGTGGCCAGACAGAGATGTGGGTCATATCATCCCTCAGCCAACTCATATGAAAAGGCAGCCCACAAAATCCTCCTTTGGTAATCTCTGCTGGTCGATATGAATCTAAAAAACTTGTATTCTGATTGCCATCACCACTTTCATAAGATGGTGATGGCTACATGAGCCAGTTGCACACCATTTCGACATTTTCTTCATTTAAATTTAGCTAAGATTGCCTAGAAATGCATTGAAATCGTCATTTTTTGATACCTCGGCGCATCGTTCTGTGCATTCATGAGATTGGCGATGTAAGCATAGACAGCCCTATGGCTCATAGAATGCAAAATGTGAAAATTAAAAAATAAAGGCAAATGTGTACACATTCAAAATAATGCATGTGATTGTGTCATAATCATGAATGAGTTTATAAGAGAAAATATCTATATTACATATGTGAATTGGCACATGGTGTACCTTCTGCATTGTGCAGTCTTATTAACCCAGTTATTCATCCAGCTAAATGCAGAGAAGATTATATAACTATTTTAGGAATAAATAAACAGTGGATATAAAAAAGTGCACACACACCTGTTAAAATGTTACAAAAAGACCACAATAAATCACTTCTAAACTTTTTCCACCTTTAACATGACCGACGCCTTTTGCAGCCTGTTTAAAAATGTATTTATTTGGGGGGGGGGGGATTGTACAATATAAGCCAGTTGCATAAGTCGGCAGATCACTAAACCAATACTTTGTTAAAGCGCCTGAAGAAGTGATTATTTTGTTGTTTCTTTCAGGCCATTTTTGTGTGTTGAAAAGTGCAGTAATGAGGGATGGTAACAGTAGGTTGATTAGACACAGATGTATGTAAACAAAATTTAAATTTTTTTTTTTCTTAGAAAATTAGGTTTTATTTAACTTTAGACCATGAGTAATCAGAAAGTTTCTTTCCATATTACTTTAAGAAGCATGTTTGTGCATAAACTCAAGCACAGTACATTTATTTTGTCATTACTGTATTTGTATGTTTCCTGTTAGTGTACGTTAGCATTTGATGTGCATTTCTGTCATGACTTCTAAATTTTGCTCATTCTGAAAAGGTCTGAAGAAGTCATCGTGTCTTGTTTATATCAGACCTGTGAGCTGCACCTGTGTTGAGTTATCTGAATTTCCTCATATTTATTCAACAGGAGCCCAACAACCTGAAGGCCAGGAACTCTTTCCGCTACAATGGTTTGGTGCACAAGAAGACTGTAGGTGTGGAGCCAGCAGCCGACGGCAAGGGTATCGTTGTTGTGCTGAAGAAGCGTAAAGGTAAATAATCTAACCTATTCAGAAAGTCTCAAGGGTGTAAAACGAGGCCCTAACGTCATGTGCACATTGTCATTGCATTTATGGCTGTGATGTGGTGTTATTTTGGAACTTGTAAATTATGTATGTTAGTAAAGTAATGGATTTTTCTCTGCACTTTGCATCGATTTTGACTGTTTTTAACTTGACCAAAAACAGGAAAAAGTTTGTGATTTCATGATGCCACTGTGCTCTAATATAGAGATTTTCTGCTTCAATATAGTAGTAGTGTTTGGCGCACACATTTGAATGCATATTTTGTCTCATTGCTCAGGCCAGCACAAGCCTGCCAACTCTTACGTTAAGGTCACCATCAACAAGAATTCCCGCGCCACCCTCAGCAGCCTGAGGCACATCATTCGCAAGAACAGCTACAGGAAGGACCTTCGCATGGTGAGCTTTACCTCTATTTTGATCACAAAAAAATCACATTTTGGCTTGTATGATTGTTTTGTAATTTCAAAAATCTAATCTGAAGTCTGAAATTTCTTCATCTAGGCTGCTCTGCGTCGTGCCAGCGCCATTCTGAGGAGCCAGAAGCCTGTTGTGATCAAAAAGAAGCGCACCAGGGCTGCCAAGACCGCATAAACCAATAAATATGATACACAAATAAAAGATTTTTTGTTGGGAAAAAAAATTCAGCTGTGTTCTGAATTTTAACTTGGGTTAGCAAAGACTGACAACTAATTTTCCTGGGATGGAAACATTGTATTTATGGAGTTACATGACCTTATATAACTCCCTGTTGATTTGACCTCAAAAAATGTAACTTGTCATGGAAGAAAGAAAGTTGTGATGAAGAAGCTATGAAATTACGTGACAGAAAAATACCAGTATTTACAGGGGGCAAAAATGAAAGTATGTACATAAAAAAGAAAAACGGTTCTAACGGTAAGTAAAAATGCACAAACGTTGAAGAAAAAAAATGCGAATTTATGTGCAAAATTTGGAATTTATGAGAAAATCTTAAATTTGTGAGAGAAGTCTAAGAAAATGAAAAAGTTTGTGGTGAGGAAAAAGTTAAAAATTTAAAACTGACTACAAAGCATTTAGAGTGCAAACCTTCTCCCAGGCAGGTAACATCCGACAAGGTACTGCATTTACTCAGAGAGTCAAAAATTATACTCCCAAGTAACAGTAATGTCACTCTAAGAAGTTAATGACTTAAGTACAGCAGAGTTCACCAAAAAAGTTGTGTAGGGAGTAATGTATTTCCTGTTTTCAGTTTTTGATTTTTTTTTTCTTGTAAATTTACTTATTTTGCATAAGTTTGCTAATTTTTTTGTAAAATTTGAATTATTGTTTGCATTTTTTCCTCCTAAATTAGTTTTGTACCCTAAATTTGTGATTATTTTTTTTTAGATTGCCTATTTGACACTTTATTTTTCATGAATTTGCATTTATTTATTATGGAGCACCCACAATTTTGTTGTACTGTACTACTGTGCAGTGACAAAGCCTATTATGAATTTATGATTTTTTAACTGTTTTTTTCCCCAGTTTTTTCATGCTCATTTGCGACGTTTTTGTAATCTTGCAATTTTTTTAGTTGGATTTTTTTTTTTTTTATTCTTACTGGTTTATAATGCTTTTAAACTTAAAAGTATCTGTAGTAAAAACATTCACATGTACTGTAACACAATCCAAATTTTATATGTATAAAAAGGAATAATGTATAAGACCTAGTACAAAAGAACAGTGATTTCATTTTTTTTTTTTCTAAAGCTGTTAATTTGGAAACGAAAAAAAAATGACACAATACAAACTAGAGGGCAGTCAGGGAGCGCATATCTCCACCAAGCTCCTGTCTCACAGTCTTGAAGTAAAAATATGATCCAGAAGCCACATCCTGACCCAGATCATCACCCAAAATCTTATGGGTTCACCTGTAGCCCAAGGACCACCTCAAGTAAAAATTTGACCAAAATGTGGCCAGTTATTGCATAATCCTGCCAGCAAACCAATATGAAACCTTTACCTCCTTGGCAGAGGTAATCATTGAAATCAAAAATAAGTCAAGAGTACTGTGACCAAATCTACTTGAGTGAAAGTACAGTTTTGTTCATAAATGAACTCAAAGGTAAAAGGTATTCTGCAAAAAACTACTCATTAAAATTTTGTTAAAAAAAAGTGACTAGAATGCATGTACTTGAGTAAATGTAACTATTGTAACCACGGGAGCGGGCAGCGAAGCCCAACTGGTAAATGGTAGAAGTCACACCCTCCCACACCAGAGTCCAGCTTTCAGCTTGTGTCATCAAGGGGATTGACCCACTTAGCAAGCCAAGGAATTCTTTAATTGATTTTGGGACATGCACTACTCACAAAAAGGGATATTGTGGAGTGTGTGAAATCACAGGCAGATTCATTTCAGACGATTTATTACACACTCACATCTTTCAAGCACAGAACAGAATGAATTCTCAAGCAGAAACTCTCCCCTTAAGTTTCAGGAGGAGCAATGTGGTTTTCGTCCTGGCCGTGGCACATTGAACCAGCTCTTTACCCTCTCGAGAATTCTTGAGGGTTCGTGGGAGTTTGCCCAACCAGTTTACATGTTTTGTGGACTTGGAGAAGGCATTTGACCGCGTCCCTTGTGATTTTTTGTGGGGGGTGCTTCGGGAGTATGGGGTATCGGGCTTGTTGTTACGAGCTATTCGGTCTCTGTATGACCGTTGTGAGAGTTTGGTTCGTATTGCCAACACTCTGTCGGAGTCATTCCCAGTGAGAGTTGGACTCCGCCAGGACTGCCCTTTGTCACTGATCCTGTTCATAATTTTTATGGACAGGATTTCTAGGTGCAGCCAGGGAACGGAGAGTGTCATGCTTGGTGACCACAGGATCTCATCTCTGTTGTTTGCAGATGATGTTGTCCTGTTGGCTTCATCCAGCAATGACCTACAGCTCTTGCTGGGACGGTTTGCCGCTGAGTGTGAAGCGGCTGGGATGAGAATCAGCACCTCCAAGTCCGAGTCCATGGTCCTCAGCCGGAAAAAGGTGGATTGTCCTCTCTGGGTTGGGGACAGGCTCCTGCCCCAAGTGGAGGAGTTTAAGTATCTTGGGGTCTTGTTCACGAGTGAGGGGAAAATGGAGCGAGAGACTGACAAGACGGATCAGAGCAGCATCTGCAGTGATGCGGATGTTGTACCGGTCTGTTGTGGTGAAGAGGGAGCTTAGTTCTAAAGCAAAGCTGTCGATTTACCAGTCAATCTACGTTCCTACTCTCACCTATGGTCACGAGCTTTGGGTAATGACCGAAAGAACAAGATCGCGGATACAAGCGGCTGAAATGAGCTTTTTCCGTAGGATTGCTGGACTCACCCTCAGAGATAGGGTGAGGAGCTCAGTCATCTGGGAGAGGCTCAGAGTAGAACCGCTGCTCCTCCACATTAAAAGGAGTCAATTGAGGTGGTATGGGCATCTGATTAGGATGCCTCCTGGACGCCTCCCACTTGAGGTGTTTCAGGCACGTCCCACTGGGAGGAGACCCCGGGGCAGACCCAGGACTCGGTGGAGAGACTATGTCTCCCAGCTGGTCCGGGAACGCCTTGGTATCCTCTCTGAAGAGCTGGAGCAGGTGGCTGGGGAGAGGGAAGTCTGGGCTTCTCTGCTTGAACTGCTGCCTCCGCTTCCCGGACCTCCGGAAAAGCGGTAGAAGATGGATGGATGGAAACTCTCCCCTTAAGTTTCATGGCATTTACATCACACACAACATGACATTTGCATCACAATGCATTCCACAACCTTCATCCCTGACTCCTTCCTGCTATTGTAGAAGCATGCTCAAATAACGAGGCTGAGTTTCAGTCATAAAACCAGCTTTATTTGATAGAACACAGCTTCTAGCATTCTCAAAGCAGGAAAGAGAAAGAATCATACTTCAACCCCCTTTTATACATTTCCAGCATCAGAATTCAAGTCACATGGTGTCTTCAGTCAACATACAGTTACAAAGCATCCCTTTGAAGCTTCACCATTGTCTCTCATTTCCTGATGAACCGGAATACCCTCCGGGGCGTCTTCTGTGGGACAAAGAGACAAATCTCACACTTCCTTGTTACCTCCTGTAGATTTGAGTCCTCAGTCCTTGCAGACGTGACACCCCACAATACACATTCAGTCCTGTCTCTGTGGCAGCGTGAGCCCACAATGTGTGTCGGCCACACTACCCCCCCCAAACGTCTAGTAAGGTAAAATCTGCATGGCATAACAAAAAGAGAAACACAAAGCACTCCATACATCGCTAATCAATCCACCAACTGCCTAGGTTTTAATCTTCTGCCGAATCTGCTGCAACCTGGCTTGGCTGCACCTGCAACATCTCTCTGCACCTGTGGATTAAAGCTGCTAGCACCTCTCTGTGAAGCCTTTAGAGAATGTCTTCTCGGTGGCCTGCCCCGGCGGGGGGGCCTCGCGAGCTACACCTCCTCGTCAGCCAGAACAAAAGCGGGTTTGAGCCTGTTAATGCAAATCAGCTCCCTTCTGCCCCCTAAATCTAGCAGAAAATGCTTCTGCCCGGTCTCCAGCACTCGAAACGGTCCGTCGTAAAACGGCCGCAAACTTGGACGCTGGGCGTCATGTTTAACAAAAACAAACTCTGCATTTTTCAAAGCCTTGGGCACAAAAACGTGTGGGAAACTGTGATGGACTGGGCCAGGAAGCGTGTTTGCTCCCGAGCCGCTCTGCCACGGCTGAGCGGGGGGGCCATTAGGTGCGGGATTATTAGCGGCTGAGCGAAAACTAATTCAGCCGGGGAAGCGTGCAAATCTTCCTTAGGTGCAGAACGCAACCCTAATAACACCCATGGAAGTTTGTCTACCCAATTTGTATCCGTTAGCGACGCTCTGAGGGCTGCTTTCAATGACCTGTGAAAGCGTTCGCATAAACCATTGGCCTGGGGGTTATACGCGGTGGTGCGATGAATCTTCACCCCCAAGCTGCGGGCCATCGATGACCATAGCTCGGAAATAAATTGGGGACCCCTGTCGGACGTTATGTCCGACGGTACACCAAAATGTGCAACCCATGCTGTTAAAAATGCTCGCGCAACTTCTTCCGCTGTGGTTGATGTCAGAGGAATCGCCTCTGGCCAGCGCGTGGTGCGGTCTACCATCGTCAAAAGATGTGTGTGCCCGTGTGATAACGGAAGCGGGCCGACCAGGTCAATATGCACGTGATCAAAACGCTTAGCGGGGATGTGGAAAGGTTCTAACGGGGCCTTAGTGTGTCTGTGTATTTTAGCTCGCTGACACGCTACGCAGGCTGCTGCCCATTCCTTGACCTGTTTGCGCAACCCGGGCCAAACAAATTTCTCCCCCACCAATTTGATCGATGCGTGCACCCCCGGGTGCGCGAGAGAATGGACCAAGTCAAAAACACGGCGACGCCACGCGGTTGGCACCACAGGTTGGGGCCGTCCCGTGGAGACATCGCAGATTAGCGGGGGCATACCGTTTTGTTGCACCCTGTGCTCCAGCCTTAACCCTGTTGGTCCAGACTGGAGCGCGCGCACGTCCGCGTCGTTAACCTGCTCCGCAGCCATGGCTGCATAATCTAACCCAACACAGACTGGGGCTGCGCGCGCTCCCGCGTCGCTGCCCGGGCCCGCGGCCATGGCTACAGAGTCTGCCCCTATAGGGCTTGGCGGTGCTACTGCACGCGAGAGGCAGTCTGCTACAACATTGTGTTTACCCGCGACATGCTGAATATCAGTAGTAAACTCCGATATTGCGGCTAGTTGCCTTTGTTGCCGGCCTGACCAGGGTTCTGAAATTTTGGCCATCGCAAACGTTAGCGGTTTATGATCCACAAAAGCGGTGAAACGCCACCCCTCTAACCAGAACTGAAAATGACGGATGGCCAAGTGTAGGGCCAAAAGCTCCCTGTCAAACGCGCTGTATTTCCGTTCACTATCGCGCAAGGTCCTGCTGAAAAACGCGAGGGGTTGCCAGGTACCTGCCACAAACTGTTCAACTACCGCCCCCACCGCTACATCGGAAGCGTCAGTGGTGAGTGCCATGCGGGCCGTTGGAACTGGGTGCGCTAACAAAACTGCGTTTGCCAGGGCCAATTTGACCTGGGCAAAAGCGCGCTCCCGCTCCGGAGACCATTCAACTTTATTTGCG
The DNA here is from genome assembly GCA_020510985.1 of Pholidichthys leucotaenia. Lineage (NCBI taxonomy): Eukaryota > Metazoa > Chordata > Actinopteri > Cichliformes > Pholidichthyidae > Pholidichthys > Pholidichthys leucotaenia. The sequence goes on from CM035850.1 coordinate 43,335,550, forward strand.
GGCTTTTGTTTTTTTAACGCAGTGTACAATGGCTGCATGAGTTGTGCTGCGCTTGGGAGGAAACGGTTGTAAAAATTAACCATCCCTAGAAACTCCTGAAGCGCCTTGACCGTTTGAGGTTGCGGAAAATCCGTTATGGCACGCACTTTATTTGGAAGGGGAACTGCTCCCTCTGCCGAAACGCGATGTCCCAAAAAATCAATCTGCGCCACCCCAAACTGGCACTTCGCTGGGTTAACTATTAACCCGTGCTCTGCCAACCTCTGGAAAACTGCTGTGAGGTGTTTTTCATGTTCGCCTTCGGACGTGCTGGCTACCAAAATATCGTCCAAATAAACGAACATGAAAGGCAGGTCGCGTAAAACTGCATCCATCATGCGTTGGAAAGTCTGCGCGGCCCCCTTGAGGCCAAAAGGCATGCACAAGAACTCAAAAAGGCCGAAAGGCGTTATGACCGCTGTTTTGGGTACATCCTGCGCGCGCACTGGAACCTGGTGATAGCCGTGCACCAAGTCTATTTTAGAAAAAATGCGCGCCCCCGCCAAATGAACAGAAAAATCCTGGATGTGCGGAATCGGGTAGCGGTCGTGAGCTGAAACGTTGTTCAACCTGCGGAAATCGCCGCAAGGTCGCCACGAGCCGTCAGCCTTTGGGACCATGTGTAACGGCGAAGCCCAAACGCTCTTGGAGCGTCTAACAATGCCTAGTTTTTCCAGATTAGTGAACTCCTCGCGCGCGATGGCCAGTTTAGCTGGGTCCAAGCGCCGAGCCTTTGCAAACACGGGAGGGCCTGTGGTTGTTATGAAATGTTCTACCCCATGTTTGGCCACCGTTGCTGAAAACGTGGGGACTGTGAGTGCTGGAAACTGAGCAAGCAGAGTGTGAAACTTACCACCCGCGGCTGAGACGCTGGCATGTGCAGTTGGCGGGGCCACCCGAGCTGTGCAGGGAATAGAATGAAAGGACAGTGCATTAATCAGACGTCTATTAGCAAGGTCAACCAATAAACCATGTGAGCACAAAAAATCAGCTCCTAACATGTTGAAACTGACTGCTGCTACAATAAATGTCCACTCAAATGAACGGCCCTGTAAGGACAGAAGCATGGTCCTCTCACCAAACGTTTTAATCGTGGAGCCGTTCGCTGCTGACACTGACACCCAGGGGGCTTTAGAAGGCAACAGCCGTTCCGCGTAGGTGGGTGTGACGAAGCTCAGCTGAGAGCCCGTGTCCACGAGGAACTGTTTCCCCGAGCGGGCATCCGTCAGGTAAAGCAGCCTGTTCTCGTTGCCGAGGGTCGCAGCTGCTACCGGCCCTCGGCCTTGGCGTTTCCCTGGTGCTTAAAATTGCACGGTGGGACGCACCTGTGCGCTCTCTCTGCAAAACGGCGGTGGTAGAAACACGAGCCGCTCTCCGCACCGCGTCGTCTGGCTCCTGTCGCCGCCGTTGTTGGTGCGTCAGGCGCCGCGGCTGCTGGACCCACGCTGTCTCCGGACGCCGTTCCCGGACTGGCCGCCGCGGCCAAAACCGCATTCTGCTTGTGGGCGTCGACCAACTTCTGCGCCTCTTTGCTCAACCCATGGTAGTCTCACTTGGCCAATCGGGGTGACTCTGCCAGGGCCACTCTCACTGCTGGTGGTAGGGTTCGGAGGAAAAGGTGGGCGAAAATGAATTCGCCATCCTCAGAGGCTTTGAGCCGCAGCATCTTCACCATCAGGTCCGCAGGTCTATCGTTTTCTGCCTCCGACAGTGCCAGGAGCCCCTCTGCTCGTTGTTGGACTGAGGGGGTGAAATGGCTGATCAGCGCGTCCTTCAATGCGCTGTACTTGCCGCTGTCTGGTGGATGATTAACCAGATCCTCCACTCTCTGGACCGTGTCGCTGTCCAGCTTCGCTACCACGTGGTAGAATCTGGTGTCATCGTTGGAGATTCTCCGGAGGTTGAACTGCGCCTCGATTGCGCTAAACCATGAGCGCGGGCTGTGCTGCCAGAAATCGGGCAGCTGGATCGTGGAGGCGGCCATCAGGCTGGCTTCCACCGAGCCCCGCTCGGGAGAATTCTGTCTGCTCATTTTCCGTCGTAGGTCACCAGTGTAGAAGCATGCTCAAATAACGAGGCTGAGTTTCAGTCATAAAACCAGCTTTATTTGATAGAACACAGCTTCTAGCATTCTCAAAGCAGGAAAGAGAAAGAATCATACTTCAAGCGAATTCAAGTCACATGGTGTCTTCAGTCAACATACAGTTACAAAGCATCCCTTTGAAGCTTCACCATTGTCTCTCATTTCCTGATGAACCGGAATACCCTCCGGGGCGTCTTCTGTGGGACAAAGAGACAAATCTCACACTTCCTTGTTACCTCCTGTAGATTTGAGTCCTCAGTCCTTGCAGACGTGACACCCCACAATACACATTCAGTCCTGTCTCTGTGGCAGCGTGAGCCCACAATGTGTGTCGGCCACACTATCTCACCAGGAATCTCCTGCTCTTTGTTCTCCCAAGCTTATCACTGTCTCCTGTCTGAGATGCTAGATAATCTGGCTCACACAAGGTGCTACAACCCCCCCCCCCCCCAGCAAGTTGAATCTCATCTCATCTCATCTCATCTCATCTCATCTCATCTTAGATAGGACAATAGAATAACAGTCCACATGCTGTGATAGAACAATTGAACATCAGTCCACATGCTGCTTGGGCTTCCGTCTCCTCCCGTATCTGCTGTAACTGGTCTTACCGCCTCCGCGGCGCTGCTGTGCCAGCGGGGGCTGCTGGAAGTGTGTCTGCGGGTGGGCTGTTGCTGGGGGGGGGGGCACTTCGGTCTGTCCGTGTGGCTGCTCTGGAGAATCATCTCCCTGGGGAGCGCTCCGTGGGGGTCTTCCACGCCAAAGGGCCCTAACCAACAGCACTTGCTCGTCCGCCACAACGAAAGCGGGTTTGAGTCTGTCTATGCCAATTTTCTCCCTCCTACCCCCCAAAGTTTTAGGCACGAAAACACGCGGAAAACTGTGGTGGGCAGGGCCCGGCAGCGTGCCTGTGTTTGCGCTACGCTGCAAAAGCTGAGACGGGGAGCTGCCCAGCGCAGGATTATCTGGCAGAAATTCCCCGGGCAGCCGTAGTGGCTGCGCAAAAACGAGCTCTGCCGGGGAAACTTCCAGATTCTCTTTTGGCGCGGAGCGCAACCCCAATAAAACCCATGGCAGCCTGTCTACCCAATTTGCATCCGTCAATGAAGCCCTGAGTGCCGCTTTCAGTGATCTATGAAAACGCTCGCATAACCCATTGGCCTGTGGGTTGTACGCGGTTGTGCGGTGAATTGTAACACCCAGGCTGCGGACCAGAGTTCGGAAACAAATTGCAGGCCCCTGTCGGACGTAATGTCCGACGGGACTCCAAAACGCACCACCCATGCTGTTAAAAAAGCGCGTGCTACGTCCGCGGACGTGGTTGCCGCCAGCGGGACTGCTTCTGGCCAGTGCGTGGTGCGGTCCACTACTGTCAGGAGGTGCGTGCACCCCTGTGATGGCGGGAGGGGGCCCACGAGGTCCACGTGAACATGGTCGAACCTCTTAGCCGGAATACGAAACGGCTCCAAGGGAGCCTTCGTGTGTCTGTGTACTTTGGCTCGTTGGCACGCCACACAGGCTGCAGCCCACTCCTTCACTTGTTTGCGCAGGCTCGGCCAAACAAACTTCTCTCCCACCATTTTGACCGACGCGCGCACTCCTGGGTGCGCCAGAGTGTGAACCGACTCAAACACGCGGCGGCGCCACGCAGCCGGGACCACCAGACGCGGGCGACCTGTGGAGACATTGCAGATTAGGGGGGGGCCGCCATCCTGCAGCACCCTGCTCTCCAGCCTTAACCCTGTTGGTCCAGACTGGAGCGCGCACGTCTGCATCGCTAATCTGCTCCGCGGCCATGGCTGCTTAATCTATCCCCACGCAGACCGGGGCCACCACGGCTCGCGAAAGGCAGTCCGCCACTACATTCAGTTTAACAGACACATGCTGAATATCGGTAGTAAACTCTGAGATCGCGGCCAACTGTCTCTGTTGCCAGCCCGACCACGGTTCTGAAGACCTTGGCCATCGCGAATGTTAGCGGCTTGTGGTCCACAAACGCGGTGAAGCTGCGCCCTTCCAGCCAGAACTGGAAGTGGTGAATGGCCAGGTGGAGGGCCAGCAACTCTCTGTCGAACGCACTGTATTTACGTTCACTGTCGCGCAAAGTTCTGCTGAAAAAGGTGAGCGGCTGCCAAGCCCCGGCGACGCGCTGCTCCATGACCGCCCCTATGGCCACGTCTGAAGTGTCGGTGGTGAGCGCTATGCGGGCCGTCGGGTCTGGATGCGCCAGCAGTGCGGCGTTTGCCAGGGCCGCTTTAACTTCCGAGAACGCCCGCTCTCGCTCCGGGGTCCATTCGACCCTATCCGCGGGTTTCTGTTTCTTGAGCGCAGCGTACAATGGTTGCATGAGCTGCGCCACGCAGGGAAGGAAACGGTTATAAAAGTTCACCATCCCCAAAAATTCCTGCAGCGCCCTGACCGTCTGAGGCCGGGGAAAATCCGCCATGGCGCGCACTTTGTCGGGCAGCGGGATCGCTCCTTCAGGAGAGACGCGGTGCCCCAAAAAATCAATCCCCGTCACGCCGAACTGGCATTTCGCCGGGTTGATTATTAACCCGTGCTCCTCCAACCTCCGGAAAACCGTCGTGAGGTGGGTTTCGTGTTCGTCTTCGGATGCACTGGCTACCAGGATATCGTCCAGGTAGACGAACACAAACGGGACATCGCACAGCACTGCATCCATCATGCGCTGGAACGTCTGTACCGCTCCTTTTAACCCGAATGGCATGCGCAGGAACTCGAATAGACCGAACGGAGTTATTACCACTGTTTTGGGTATGTCCTCAGCACGCACTGGGACTTGATGGTAACCGCGGACCAGGTCTATTTTGGAAAAAATGCGCGCTCCGGCGAGGTGAATGGAAAAATCCTGTATGTGGGGAATTGGGTAGCGGTCGTGCGCTGTGGCGTTGTTTAACCTGCGGAAATCCCCGCATGGTCGCCACGATCCTTCAGCCTTAGGGACCATGTGTAGCAGAGATGCCCATGGGCTGTTCGAGCGCCTGATGATGCCCAACCTTTCCAGGTTGGCAAACTCCTCGCGCGCTATGGCCAGTTTAGCTTCGTCCAAGCACCGAGGTCTTGGAAAAACGGGCCGCCCGGTGGTGGTGATAAAGTGCTCCACCCCGTGTTTAGCGACGGCCGCGGAAAACGTCGGGACCGTGAGTGCTGGGAACTGAGTGAGCAGTGTGTGGAACTTACCGCCTGGAGCTGTGACGTTGGCTTGTGCGTTGGCTGGGTCACTCGAGCTATACAGGGGAGAGAGTCAAAGGACAGTTCATTAACCAGGCGCCTGTTAGCAACATCAACCAGTAAACCATGTGCACACAGAAAATCAGCCCCCAGTATGTGGTAATTCAGTGCTGCTACAACAAAAGTCCACTCATATGTACGGCCATGTAGAGATAAGAGCAGAGTCCTCTCACCAAAGGTCTTAATATCCAAGCCGTTTGCTGCCAACATCCCGGGGCCGCTAGATCCTGCCAGCCGGTCAGCGTAGGTCGGCCGGATGAAGCTCTTCTGGGCTCCGGTGTCCACGAGGAAACGCCTTCCCGAGCGTGCGTCCGTCAAGTAGAGCAGCTTCTTCTCTTCACCGAGGGTCGCGGCTGCTACCGACCCCCGGCCTTGGCGTTTTCCCGAGCGCTTGAATTGGCACGGTGGCGCGCATCTGCGTGCCTTCTCTCTGAAGCGGCGGTGGTAGAAGCAGAGCGTGTCTCTCTGGTGCTCCTTGGCCCCCGCTGCTGCTACCATCGGTGGCTCCTCGCCTCCTCTGGTCGTCTCACTGGGCTCCGCCGCTGCCGCGTTGACTGTGATCGCCCTGGTGGTGATGATGATCCGGTCTGCCTCCTGGGCTAGCGCACGGTAGTCGCGCGCGGCCAGCCACGGCGAATTGGCCAGAACCGCTCTCGCTACTGTCGGAAGGTTCCGGAGGAAGAGGTGGGCAAACAGAAAGTGCCCGTCGTCCGTGCCCATTAACGCCAGCATCTTCTCCATCAGGTCTACAGCCGAACCATCTCCTAACTCAGTCCGCGTCAGGAGCCTCTCCGCTCTCTCACAGTCCGAGAGCGTGTAGCGCTGGATGAGCGCAGCCTTGAGCGCCTCGTATTTGCTGCTGGCTGGTGGCTGATCGAGCAGGCTCGCTACCTGCTGAGCAGTGCGGGCGTCGAGCGCTGCGACCACATAGTAGAATCTGGTATCATTAGCCGTTACTGCCCGGAGGGCGAACTGGGCCTCGGTGAGGTGGAACCAAGAGCGCGGGTTGTGCTGCCAGAAATCCGGTAGCTTGACTGAAACCGCACACGTGTGGCTGTAGGTTCCAGTCCGGGCTGTCTGTGGGATTGCTGCCGCCTCGCTGTAGCTTCCTGATTGGGCCAGCTCCGAGGATCTTGCCTCGTGTTCCATAATACGTCTTGGGTCACCAGTGTGGAGTGTGTGAAATCACAGGCAGATTCATTTCAGATGATTTATTACACACTCACATTTTTCAAGCACAGAACAGAATGAATTCTCAAGCAGAAACTCTCCCCTTAAGTTTCATGGCATTTACATCACACACAACATGACATTTGCATCACAATGCATTCCACAACCTTCATCCCTGACTCCTTCCTGCTATCTCACCAGGAATCTCCTGCTCTTTGTTCTCCCAAGCTTATCACTGTCTCCTGTCTGAGATGCTAGATAATCTGGCTCACACAAGGTGCTACAATATTTGGCTTTTGGGTGAAATTTGTGGAACATGTAAAAAGTTCACGCTACAGTGATAGTATATCATAAAAGTAGGGCATTTAGTAGAAGTATGCAATGGTGATTTCCTCATCTCAATTTAGTGAAGCAAAAGCCAAAAACGGTGGTGGATATACCACAACAAGAAATGTCTCAATAACTTATGTGTCCTTGAACGTCAATTACAGCTTGACAACAGCGTCTCATGTTGTTCACAAATCAACTTATTGTCTGCTGAGGCATGGTATTCCACTCTTGAAGGGCGGCCCTCGGGTCGTTGACCGGGGTGCAGTGTTATGAGCCTCTACACAGCGACTCAGCTGATCCCATAGGTTTTCTATGGGATTCGGGTCTGGAGAAAGTGCAGGCCACGCCATTTGAAGTACCCCAGTCTCCAGCAGCCATTCCCTAATGATGCAACCTCAATGAGCTGGAGCATTGTCGTCCATGAAGATGAAATTAGGCCTGTGTTGTTCTTGTAGGAGCACAATGACTGGATTAATGATGTTATTCAGGTAGTATCAGCTTGTCACTACCATTCACAAGGTGTAGGGCAGTTCTGTATTGACTAGACACACCTGCCCAGACTACCACCACCACCAAAGGCTCGTCTGAAACAACAGTGGCTGATGCATAGCGCTTTCCTTGACATCTCCAACATTGTTGGCGGCCATCATTTCTGCTCAACGTGAATCAACTTTCATCAGAGAACAGAATGAGGCCCACTTGTCCCTTGTCCAGTGTAAATGCGCCCTGTCCCATGCAAGACGATGATGCCTGTGCCTAGTGGTGTGGTCAGGTACCCTTGCAGGGCATCTAGTATGCAGACCATACTGATGTAAACGGTTTTGAATGGTGTGACCTAACACTTGGGTGCCTCTCACCTCCCTTAAATGTGCCTGGAGTTGAGTGGCATTCATTATCCGGTTCAGCAGTGTGTAGCGGGATGGACCTTTTTTTTTTTTTTCACTTCTCACACCCCTGCCTGTTGTGGTTATCTTTAATTAATAGGCGACGCTGTGGGTGAGCATGTTGTATATATGTGCCAGTCCTCACCGGCAGGCCACTTTGCAAAAGACTATAATGGTGAGCGTGCTCCTCCTCATGCTCATGTCAATTATGTCTCTGGTGTGCCCTCTGTGACTAGGCCTTCCCACCAGCCAGAAAACTGAAGCCCACTGAGCTGCCGAGCCACAGTTCAGATGGGGATTTCCTAGGCTCACAGAGAGAGTTAAAGGCTGGGTTGATGTCCTCATGCCCCACCCTTGACGTCCTGATTGGTGGTATCACTGTCTCTTGTATGGTGGACACTGGATCCATGGTGTCCACCATCACTGGAGTTTATTTTTAGAGCAGTCTGCATCTTGGGGCCATGATCGTCTTCAGTCTTGTCACTGGTTGCAGCTAACGGGCTTGTCATACCATATGTTGGTTATTTGGAGCTGGACATGGCCCCGTGTGGTAAGGTCATTCCTTGTGGGATCTTGGTGGTGAAAGATCCTCTGAGTCCAGTTTCTTCTGCCCCAGGAATCTTGGGGATGAATGTCATCCATCGATGTTATCGAGAACTTTTTGGCAAATATAGTCTGTCTTGGTTAGATTCTGCTCTTGTGTTACAGGCTCTTGGTCCAGTCTTTGAAGCCCTGCAACGATGCCACCATGCTGCCGATCAGGCTCCAATAACCAGCAATGGCACTGTCAGAGTCCACGGTAAACGCACAGTGTGTATACTTGGTGGGATTATGAGACTGGTGGCCAGGCTTTAGTCTCTGGATCGTATTGATGGACCCCACATGCTTCAAAACTGCTACCATAACACCACTCCCAAAAAAGCCCATCCCATCCAGCTACAATGATTACCGACCAGTAACACTGACCATCATAATGAAGTGCTTCGAGCGGCTGGTCATGCAGAACATCAAGTCCATCCTCCCTTCCTCCCACAACCCATCTCAGTTTGCATACAGGTCAAACAGATCAACAGAAGATGCCATCTCTGCTGCTCTCCATCCAGCCCTCATCCACCTGGACTCAAAGAACTTCTATGTGCGAATACTGTTCTTGGACTTCAGTTCAGCATTCAACACAATCATTCCCCAGTACCTGATACAAAAACTCAGACACTTGGGACTCAAAACCTCTCTCTGTAACTGAGTGCTGGACTTTCTCACAGGGAGGCCACAGAACGTGCGGGTTGGCAGCAACACCTCCAAGACCATCATGCTGAGCACAGGGGCCCCACAACGGTGCTTGCTCCGACTGATGCTCTTCACCGTGCTGACTCATGACTGTGTACTAGCCTACAGCACCAACGACATCATCAAGTTTGCAGACGACACGGCGGTGGTGGGCCTCATCACAAACAATGATGAGGCCATCTACAGAAATGAGGTGAGCCTACTGGTCCAGTGGTGTAAAGACAATAATCTCTTCCTGAACATGGGGAAAAACCAAGGAGATTGTGGTCAACTTCAGGAGAGGACACACAGCATCCCCCTCTGATCATCAATGGAGCAGCTGTGGAGAAGGGTGAGCAGTACTAAGTTCCTGGGGATGCACATCTCTGAGGACCTCACCTGGACCCAACAACACCACATCACTGGCGAAGAAAGCTCAAACTCTCCTCTATTTCCTCTGCAAACTGAGGAGCGCATGAGTCCCACCCTCCATCATGTGTTCATTCTACCGGGGCACCATTGAAAGCATCCTCACTAGCTGCATCACTGTGTGGTACAGAAGCTGCACTGCCTCCTACCGGAACACTCTACAACACACAGTGAGCGCAGCCAGCAAGATCATTGGTGCCCTCCCTCTCGGACATCTACCACACCCGTCTCACTCAGAGAGCCATCAAAATCATGGGCAACACCTCACACCCCCTCTTTAGCCTCCTGCCATCAGGGAGAAGGGAGCCTCTGGGCCCACTCCACGAGACTGCTAAACAGCTTTGTTCGCCAGGCGAACCCTGAACTCTGCCCACTCCCCCCGCCCCCTGCCCCTGAACTGTAACACACTCACCCACACAATCACTGTACCTGCTGTTTGCACAGAAAGACTCGGCACACCAACAGTACTACATCTGCTGCAGTATGTCTTTGCATTTTACTGAAACCATCTGCCCAAATGCCATACCTGCGGCTGTCTGTTATTGCACTACTGATCATGCGCATTCCAAACTGTCACTGTCTGCACCTCAGCTACCGCATTAAACTTGCAATACAGGTATTATCGTATAACTGTATCTGTCCAGGGTGTACCCTGCCTCTCGCCCAAAGATGCTGGGATAGGCTCCAGCCCCCCCGTGACCCGAAAGGGATGTACATAGGATTGCTGTGTTTTATTTTTATTTGCACTATGGATAGCATTACTGTAAATAGATTGCTGTTGTTGTTTTCATTCTTACTCCTTTTTTCTTACATATTATGCACACCACTAAGAGAGAAAGAAACAGCATTTCAATTCTCCTGTATGTCCTGTATAGATAGATAGATATAGTTTATTGATCCCAAACTGGGAAATTACAGTGTAACAGCAGCATGACAGACACTCCAACCAACAGAAAGAACATACAGCATAATAGAAAAGGAGTTTTTTTTTTTTTTTTTTTTTTTTTTTTGTTACTTATTTGTACCCGTAGGTAGACTTGGTTTGCAGTCTGGTGACAAGCCACTGGCTGCTGGTCGCTGCGTGCGCGAGCGCCCTAAACCTACATGTTTTTGGTATGCGGGAGGAAACCGGAGAAATCCCGGAGTAAACCCGCGCAACACGGGGAGAACATGCAAACTCCACACAGCTCACTGTTGGTCGGGGGCTGGGATCGAACCCACGATCTCATGATCCCCGCGATCCCCCGGCCGAGGGTAAAACTGTGCTGCCACAGTGCTAAACCACTGCGCCACCGTGCAGCCACGGTACTTTCCTGGAGTTACCCAGGAAAGTAAAGTAAAAAAGCTTAGATAACTTTATATGTAACATAGGCTACTACTAGGTTAAATAGATGATCCTTATGAGTCAAAGGATAGTACTGACTGTACAGAGAAGGATTATAAGGAACAGGGTAAAATATGAGGTACCAATTATACTGTAAGGTGCAGTATGGCAGCATTGTTATGACCAAAATTCAACATCAGAGTGAGTTATTGTACAGTGAAATGGCATGTGGCAGAAAAGATTTCCTGTACCTAACCGTTCAGCAGTGAAGCTGTAGCAGTCTGCTGGAGAAAGTGCTGCGCTGACTGTCCAGTGTGTGGTGAAGTAGGTGATCAGGATTGCCTATGATGGATCACAATTTGTTCAGTGTCCTCCTTTCCACCACAGATTCAAAGGTCTCAAGCCTGAGACCAATTACAGAGCCAGCCTTCTTCATAATCTTGTCAAGTCTATTGGTGTCGCTGGCTCTGACACTGCTACCCCAACAGACAGCAGCAAAGAAGATGGCGCTGGCAACAATGGCCTGGTAGAAAAGCTCCAACATCTTGTTGCACATGTTGGAAGTATTACTAACTAACTAATTAACCTGCACTTATATAGCACCTTTCTAGTCACAAAGACCACTCAAAGCGCTTTCACTAGTACTAACCCTCTAATCCAAGGGCCTATAGGAGACCGATATCTAGGGACAATTTAGAACAACCAAATAACCTAACATGCATGTCTTTGGATTGTGGGAGGAAATTGGAGCCCCCGGAGTAAACCCATGCAGCACAGGGAGAACATGCAAACTCCACACAGAAAGGTTCCAACCCCTGCCAGCCTAGGGATTCGAACCTGGAACCTTCTAGCTGTAAGGCAACAGTGCTAACCACTGCACCACCGTTGACAAAATCTTTGAATCTTGAATCTTGACCCTTCATCAATGGCACACTGGTCACCTGGAAATTGGTGCCATTTCCACAGACGTCCGACCACACTTAAACTATCGGTACCAGTGAATGACTATGTCAAATGATTGGACATGATCCTCCCCATAAGTGTCTTTCATCTCACCAAATATCTCCTGAGGTGTGCAGCCTCTCAAGTACAGGAAACTGATGACTGCTCCGCATTCAACTGGCTCCATTATCACACTTTACTCCACCTTAACACCTGTAAAAGAAAAATGTTTAAGAGTTCAGAATTGCAAATTACCACAACCTCTAGAGATATGTATTACAGTGGGGAAACTAAATATTGAACACGATGTGGTGAAAGGGAATAGGCGAGGCAACGAGCTGAATGACACAAGGCTTTATTCTTTCTCCAACAACAAAACAGCGAAGCAGCGCTACAGCGCTGAGGCTCTGCACTACTGCGCTATTGGGTCTCCGTGCATTCCCCCTTTATATCTTTATTCCCATGCATGGAGACCTGGAACTTCCGACCATCATATATTGTTGTTTAGCAAAGGAATGTGTGGCACATTAACATAACATACACCAGTGCCGCTTTGACGCCTTTTTTCTCTCCGCAGCTCCGGTCATTATTACTCTCCCCAGGGGGCACATAGAACTAACTGTCCTGTCTGATACCCCCCAGTGACAACTCCTCCTTTGGTCCATTGTTCTTCTGTTTCCCCCTGCCTTTCTGGGTGGAGAAAACCCCCACAACATGCCTCCACACAGCCATCCCTCCCGAACACCCAGTGCCCATAGTGGCTGTAGCGGGGGGTTGCCGATCCAGTAGCACCATCCTGCTGGTTAGGTGTACTGGAGGGTCCGTCAGTCTGTGGAGGGAAGGGGGGGACACATCAGGTCACCACCGAGCGCAGGTCCCTGACGAGGGATCACCAACAACGGTGGGCGTCCGTGCTGGGGTCCGGTGCGCATCGTGCCTGCCAAAAACAAAACCGGCCTTCTGCAAGCTTCTTGGGCCGAATGTGTGGGGAAAACAATGGTGGGCTGGGCTGGGTCGCTCCCAGCCTCAGCGTCTGTGTAAAAATTGTGTGGGCGGCTCAGCCTTGGCGTGGAGTGTTCTGGTAGAAACTCTCCGGAGATCAGCGGCGGATGAGAAACAAACAAGTTCTGCTGGGAGAGGCTGCCAAATCCTCCTTAGGTGCGGAGTGCAGTTTTAAGCTGGGGAGGTTGCCAAATCCTCCTTTGGTGTGGAGCACAGCCCTAACAGAACCCAGGGCCGGTGGTCGACCCAATTTGCGTCCGTGAGCACATCGTCTCCACAAACGCATGTCTGTGACATACAGCAGCTTGTTTCTGTCTCCAGCAGTCGCAGCTGCTACTGACTGCTGGCTGTGCTGTTTCCCGACATCTTGCATTGGCATGGCGGCGCGCATTGCTGGGCGTTTGAGCCGAAATAGCGATGATAGAAGCAGATCGCCCCATTCCTGCGTCTCCTGGCATCTGCTTTGGCTACCACCAACAGCTCCTCGACCTCGCTGGAATCCCTCCAGGATGCCGGCGGCTCCTGGAGTAGGCTTGTCGCCTGTTATGTGGCATGCGCGTCCAGCACCGCAACCACATAGTAGTATCTTGTGTCATAGTTATCCTGTGTCATAGTTATCTTGTGTCATAGTTATCCTGCGGAGTGTGAACTGGGCTTCTATGTGTGAAGACCACGCTGTCGGGTCGTGAAGTCAGAAGTCCGGGAGCTTGACTGAAACACCACCTGTGGCACTGGTGCTGTCCCTCCAGGTAGTTTCCGGGGCGGTGCTCCGCTCGCTTTCCATGGCATGTCTTGGGATCACCGGTGTGGCTCGTTCTCCATGGCACGTCAGGGTCACCAGTGTGGAGAAAGGGAATAGGCGAGGCAACGAGCTGAACAGCACAAGGCTTTATTCTTTCTCCACCAACATAACAGCAAAACAGCGAAGCAACGCTACAGCGCTGAGGCTCTGCACTACTGCGCTATCAGGTCTCCGTGCATTCCCCCTTTATCTTTATTCCCATGCATGGAGACGTGGAACTTCCAACCATCATACATTGTTGTTTAGCAAAGGAATGTGTGGCACATTAATATCACATACACCGACACCTTTCTTCTCTCTGCTGCTCCAGTCATTATTACTCTCCCCCAGGGGTGGGGGTGGGGCATAGAACTGTCCTATCTGATACCCCCCGATGACACCACCTCTTTTGGTCCATTGTTCTCCTGTTTCCCCCTTCCTTTCTGGGTGGAGAAAACCCCCACACCGTGCCTACACAACATCAACATTTTTATCCATCCATCCATCCATCTTCTTCCGCTTAATCCTTTTCGGGTCGCGGGGGGGCTGGAGCCTATCCCAGCATCTTTTTTGGGCGAGAGGCAGGGTACACCCTGGACAGATCACCAGTCCATCACAGGGCCAACACAGAGAGACAGACAACCATTCACTCTCACAGTCATACCTAAGGACAATTTAGAATCCCCAGTTTGATGCCAATTACACATCTTTCTGATGGAACCACTGACCTGAGATTTTGGTTAGAACTGCAGCAACACAGCAACCCACCCTTGGCCGGGGGATCCTGGGTTCAATCCCAGCCCCTGACCAACAGTGATCTGTGTGGAGTTTGCATGTTCTCCCCGTGTCTGCGTGGGTTTACTCCGGAATTTCTCGGTTTCCTCCCACATGCCAAAAACATGCAAGTTAGGTTAATTGGCACCACCTGGGGATTCTAAATTGTCCTTAGGTATGACTGTGAGACTGAATGGTTGTCTGTCTCTCTGTGTTGGCCCTGCGATGGACTGGCGATCTGTTCAGGGTGTACCCTGCCTCTCGCCCAAAGATGCTGGGATAGGATCCAGCCCCCCGCGACCCGAAAAGGATTAAGCGGAAGAAGATGAATGAATGAATGAGTAAATGAGCGATGGGACCACTCCTGAACAGATTTATGTCCTGGACTTCAAATCTTCCTGTGTGGGCAAAGGATGACACAACAGTAATAAAACCCTTCAGTGCTAAGAAGCTGAATCCGTGCAGGATGGATTTGTATGTATTGTGTAAATAAGATGAGTGAGAGGAAACTTGATTCTTGTAGGTCAGGCTGGCCCTGCGATGGACTGGCGATCTGTCCAGGGTGTACCCTGCCTCATTCCCAAAGATGCTGGGATAGGCTCCAGCCCCCCCACCCCACCCCCGCGACCCAAAAAGGATTAAGCGGAAGAAGATGGATGGTTAAGTCCTGACTGATGGCCTTTAAAACGTTCTGTTAATATCAGATTGTCACACCACAAAGAACTCATGACGGGTAGAGAAGCAAAGAGCTCTCTCTAGACCAGGGGTGGGCAATCATGTGCCATGGAGGGCCATTCTACTGCAGGTTTTCTGTTCCACCCAGTCTCTTCAGCAGGTGTTTTCAATGATTAGCAATCCTTGAAGCTGGTCAGAGCACACACCTGCTGAAGAGACTGGGTGGAACAAAAAACCTGCAGTGGAATGGCCCTCACTGCCCACCCCTGCTCTAGACCTTCGCAACCTTATTGTTGCAAAACATAATGATGGCATTAGTTACAGGCATATTTCTAAACTGCTGAATGTTCCAGTGAGCACTATTGGAACCATCATTCAGAAGTGGAAAGAACATCATTTTACCATAAACCGGCCACAACCAGGAGCTCCTCACAAGATTTCTGACAGAGAAATCAAAAGAATTATCAGAAGAGTTATCCAAGTGCCAAAGACCATTCGTGGAGAGCTCCAGAAAGACCTGGAGTTGGAAAAAATGGAAAGAATGGAAATTATGGATCTGGAAAGCGGCTTAACTGTGATTGTCACCACTTTAAAAGAAGATCGGGTCAGGAGGAACCCAACGAGGAGACTCATGGACATTGGAATTCATGCGTCTGTGGAGATTTGGCAGGAAACATTATTGGTTATGATCTCAGGACTTATATTTTTGGCTGTGAAATTCCCTGATGTATCAGAAATTGAAGGAAGGTGAGAGAGCTGATCAAAGCGGACCCGGCAAGCTCCTTCATCAAATTCGACCAGTTGGGGAGGGCACGAGTAGCGGCAACGGTGAACTGAATGACAGTGATTCAGTGGAGGAATACATCTGGAGCCCTGTGCTCTCCATGGAAAGGAATGCCTGTTTAAGCCTATATATTAATATTAAAATTATGAAGCACAAGCGCATGAGAGAGGAAAATTCTATTCTCCGTGGGCTCTGAGCTGTGTAGATTTGACCTTGTTTTGATGCCCTGTTTACATTCCTCCTCGATGAGATAAGCAGAAGTGGCGGCGGCTAACCCAAACAATCGACAGACAGCTGCTGTTGTTTCAGCGGATGAACTTCTCAAGAACAGTCCATGTGCCTTTATCTGCAAGCGAAGAGATAGACTCCGGACTTGTTTATAAGTCACATGATTATAACATCTATCCACTGCCTGGAGGCGCCCTCTGCTGTTCACTAGCAACTGTCACACCTACACTACACAAATGCATACAACATTACACGAACTGACACATATATACTGACTCATACATACACTGCCTCTCTCAACTCTTGTTTGTGTGATCTATATTGTCTGCTAATTGTGCATAGAGGGTTTTTTTCTGTGTAGTCAAAATTTGGCTCATTTGAGCTTTATATGAGCTTATACGAGCGTTATTCTGATTAACTATGTTTTTTCTCTCTCCTATTGTGTTTTCCTTCCCCTCTTTACCCCTACTGTATGACAGGCGCCTTGCATGGCTGCCGCGTCATTGGATGCGCCTAACGTGCACATCCAATGTCAAGTCAAATTCCTCGTATGTTTACTTGTAAATATACTTGGCAATAAAGCTGATTCTGATTCTGATTCTGAGTTAGCAGGTACTGCTGTTTCAAAGAAAACAATAAGTAATGCACTCAACCAACATGGGCTCTATGCCCACTCATCTCGCAAGACTCCATTGGGTCACGTGTGCAAAAAAAAAAATCGGAATTGAGCATTAAGACCTGCAGTGTGACTGTAGCCTAAGTAATGCACTCAACTGACATGGGCTCTATGCCCGCTCACCAGCACATAAAACGGATGAACCGCACTCTGAAATATAACCTTGCAAACTTTCGTTGCATCAGAAACTCACTTACTCTAAAAGAATCAAAAACCTTTCTGAATGCCATAATTTTGACACATTTCTTCTATTGCATCTCATGTTGGTCACAAGCCCACAGTACGACTCTGTAACCCTTGGAATCCCTGTATTTTGGGACCTTGGGGAAGTCAGGTTATTTAGCACCTCAGACAGAGACAGGGAATAAGCATGGGAGAACAATGCCCAGGAAGGACAGAGGGGGTTGAATGCAGTGTAGTGTAAATATCATGCTGTGTGAGGTGAAGTGCCATAAAACTTGTGAAGTGTGACTTGGGATATAGAGAGGAGAGCTTGCTGTAACCAGTCAGTCCATTCTGTGCTTGTGAGATGTGTGTGTAATAAATCGTCTGTCATGAATCTGCCTCTTCATCTACACACTCCACACTGGTGACCCAAGACGTATTATGGAACACGAGGCAAGAACCCCGGAGCCGGCCCGATTGGGAAGCCCCAGCAATGCAGCAGCCATTCCACAGAAAGCCCGGACTGGAACCCCGTGTGCGGTTTCAGTCAAGCTACTGGATTTCTGGCAGCGCAGCCCGCGCTCTTGGTTCCACCACACCGAGGCCCAGTTCGCCCTCCGGGGAGTAACGGCAGACGACACCAAGTTCTACCATGTGGTAGCAGCGCTGGACTCCCGCACAGCCCAGCAGGTAGCGAGCCTGCTCGATCAGCCACCAGCCCGCAACAAATACGAGGCGCTCAAGGCTGCGCTCACCTGGCGTTACACACTCTCGGAATGTGAGAGAGCGGAGAGGCTCCTGGTGCGGACCGAGTTAGGAGATGGGTCGGTCATCGACCTGATGGAGAAGATGCTGGCGTTAATGGGCACGGACGACGGGCACTTTCTGTTTGCCCATCTTTTCCTCCGGAACCTTCCAACAGAGGTGAGAGTGGTTCTGGCCAATTCGCCGTTGCTGGCCGCGCGTGACTACCGTGCGCTAGCCCAGGAGGCAGACAGGATCATCCTCGCCACCAGGGCGATCACAGTCAACGCAGCGGCGGCAGAGCCCAGCAAGATGACCAGAGGAGGCGAGGAGCCACCGATGGTAGCAGCAGCGGGGGCCAAGGAGCGCCAGAGAGACACGCTCTGTTTCCACCACCGCCGCTTCGGAGAGAACGCACGCAGATGTGCGCCACCGTACCAATTCAAGCGCTCGGGAAAACGCCAAGGCCGGCAGTCGGCAGCAGCTGCAACCCTCGGTGAAGAGAACAAGCTGCTCTACATGACGAACGTGCGCTCGGGGAGGCGTTTCCTCGTGGACACCGGAGCCCAGAGGAGCATCATCCTGCCGACCTACGCTGACCGGCTGGCAGGACCTAGCGGCCCCGGGATGTTGGCAGCAAACGGCTTGGAAATTAAGACCTTTGGTGAGAGGACACTGATCTTAATCTCTACACGGCCGTACATACGAGTGGACTTTTGTCGTAGCAACGCTGAATTACCATATCCTGGGAGCTGATTTTCTGTGTGCACATGGTTTACTGGTTGATGTTGCTAACAGGCGCCTGGTTAATGCACTGTCCTTTGACTCTCTCCCCTGTATAGCTCGAGCAACCCAGCCAACAGCACAAGCCAACGTCACAGCTCCAGGCTTTAAGTTCCACGCACTGCTCACTCAGTTTCCAGCACTCACGGTCCCGACGTTTTCGGCGGCCATCGCTATACACGGGGTGGAGCACTTTATCACCACCACCAGGCCGCCTGTGTTCGCAAGACCTCGGCGCTTGGACGCAGCTAAACTGGCCATAGCGCGTGAGGAGTTCGCCAACCTGGAAAGGTTGGGCATCATCAGGCATTCGAACAGCCCATGGGCATCCCCGCTACACATGGTCCCTAAGGCTGAGGGATCGTGGCAACCGTGCGGTGATTTCCGCAGATTGAACAACGCCACAGCACACAACCGCTGCCCGATTCCCCACATACAGGATTTTTCCGTTCACCTTGCCGGAGCACGCATTTTTTCCAAAATAGACCTGGTCCGCGGTTACCACCAAGTCCCAGTGCACACAGAGGATGTACCCAAAACAGCGGTAATAACTCCGTTCGGTTTATTCGAGTTCCTGCGTATGCCATTCGGGTTAAAAGGCGCAGCACAGACGTTCCAGCGCATGATGGATGCAGTGCTGCGTGATCTCCCATTCGTGTTCGTCTACCTGGACGATAGCCTGGTAGCCAGTACGTCTGAAGACGAACACGAAACCCACCTCAGGACGGTTTTCTGGAGGTTGGAGGAGCATGGGTTGATAATCAACCCGGCGAAATGCCAGTTCGGCGTGACGGAGATTGATTTTTTGGGGCACCGCGTCTCTCCGGAAGGAGTGATCCCGTTGCCCGACAAAGTGCGCGCCGTGGCAGATTTTCCCCAGCCTCAGACGGTCAGGGCACTGCAGGAATTTTTGGGGATGGTGAATTTTTATAACCGTTTCCTTCCCCGCCCGGCGCGGCTCATGCAACCATTGTATGCCGTGCTCAAGAGACAGAAACCCGCGGATGGAGTCGAATGGACCCCGGAGCGAGAGCGGGCGTTCTCGGAGGTTAAAGCAGCCCTGGCAAACGCCGCACTACTGGCGCATCCGGACCCGACGGCCCGGATAGCGCTCACCACCGACACTTCAGACATGGCCATAGGGGCTGTCGTGGAGCAGCGTGTCGCTGGGGCTTGGCAGCCGTTCACCTTTTTCAGCAGAACTTTGCGCGACAGCGAACGTAAATACAGCGCGTTCGACAGAGAGTTGCTGGCTCTCCACCTGGCCATACACCACTTCCAGTTCTGGCTGGAAGGGCGCAGCTTCACCGCGTTTGTAGGCCACAAGCCACTAACGTTCGCGATGGCCAAGGTTTCAGAACCGTGGTCGGGCTGGCAGCAGAGACAGCTGGCCGTGATCTCAGAGTTTACTACCGATATTCAGCATGTGTCGGGTAAACTGAATGTGGTGGCGGACTGCCTCTCGCGTGCCGTGGTGGCCCCGGTCTACGTGGGGATAGATTACGCAGCCATGGCCGCGGAGCAGATTAGTGATGCAGACGTGCGCGCGCTCCAGTCTGGATCAACAGGGTTAATGCTGGAGAGCAGGGTGCTGCAAGATGGCGCCCCCCCCCCCCCCCAATCTGCAATGTCTCCACGGGACACCCGCATCCAGTAGTCCCTGTCGCGTGGCGCTGCCACGTGTTTGAGTCAGTTCACACTCGGGTGCACCCAGGAGTGCGCGCGTCAGTCAAAATGGTGGGAGAGAAGTTTGTGTGGCCGAGCCTACGCAAACAAGTAAAAGAGTGGGCTGCAGCCTGCGTGGCATGCCAACGAGCTAAGATACACAGGCACACGGTACCGGCTAAAAGGTTCGACCATGGGCACGTGGACCTCGTGGGCCCCCTCCCGCCATCACAGGGGTGCACGCACCTCCTGACAGTGGTGGACCGCACCACGCACTGGCCAGAAGCAGTCCCGCTGGCGGCAACCATGTCCGCGGACGTAGCACGCGCTTTTTTAACAACATGGGTGGCGTGTTTTGGAGTCCCGTCGGACATTACGTCCGACAGGGGCCCTCAATTTGTTTCCAAACTCTGGTCCGCGATGGCCCGCAGCCTGGGTGTTACAATTCATCGCACAACCGCGTACAACCCACAGGCCAATGGGTTATGCGAGCGTTTTCATAGATCACTGAAAGCAGCACTCAGGGCTTCACTGACGGATGCAAATTGGGTAGACAGGTTGCCATGGGATTTATTGGGGTTGCGCTCTGCGCCAAAAGAGGATTTGGAAGCTTCCTCGGCAGAGCTCATTTTTGCGCAGCCCCTACGGCTGCCCGGGGAATTTCTACCAGATAATCCCGCGCCGGGCAGCTGCCCGTCTCAGCTTTTGCAGCATAGCGCAAACACAGGCACGCTGCCGGGCCCTGCCCACCACAGTTTTCCGCGTGCCTTCGCGCCTAAAACTTTGAAGAACGCGCAGTTCGTGTTCGTCAGACACGACGCCCACCGCCCCCCATTGCGCCCACCCTATGATGGACCGTTCAGAGTGTTGGAAACAGGGGATAAGCATTTTGTGCTAGACTTGGGGGGTAGACGGGAGAAAATTGGCATAGACAGACTCAAACCCGCCTTTGTAGTGGCGGATGAGCAAGTCCTGTTGGCTGGGGCCCCTCGGCGTGGAAGACCCCCACGGAGAACTCCCCAGGGAAACGATTCACCAGAGCAGCCACACGGGCAGAACGAAGTTCCCCCACCACCAACACGGCTCACCCGCAGTCAGACACGCTCCCAGCAGCCCCCCCACCGGCACAGCAGCGCCACGGAGGTGGTAAACCCCAGTTACAGCAGATATGGGAGGAGACTGAAGCCAAAAGTGAGTGTGGACTAATGTCTGTCTTAGATGCTGGGGGGGGTGGTTTGGGACCTTGGGGAAGTCAGGTTATTTAGCACCTCAGACAGAGACAGGGAATAAGATAAGATAAGATAAGATAAGCCTTTATTAGTCCCACAATGGGGAAATTCCAGGATTGCAACAACACAGGGATAGCAACGCTCAGAGCAACAATCAGAAGGCAAGAAAAAACAAGAACAGCTAGTAAACATATGTACATATTACTATAAATATATATGTATATATATAGACACAGTGCGGAGCATTATGGTTGGTGAATGTGCAGCAGAAAGTCTAAGCTTTCTTTCCGCGGATGCGGCGGGCCAGCTGGAAGTCTTTGGGCATGATGGTGACCCTCTTAGTGAAGAAGAGACCCAACAGGTAGGCCTCACTGGCCTCCTGCAGAGCCATGACGGCGAAGCTCAGGAAGCGCAGGTCGGTCTTGAAGTCCTGAGCGATCTCCCTCACCAGGCGCTGGATGGGCAGCTTACGGATGAGCAGCTCCGTGGATTTCTGGCAGCGACGGATCTCTCTCAGAGCCACAGGCCTGTAACGGTGAGGCTTCTTCACTCCGCCGGTGGCCGGAGCACTTTTCCGAGCAGCCTTGGTGGCTAGCTGCTTCCCGGGGGGCTTTTTCCTCCAGTAGATTTTACGGGCGGTCTGCTTGGTTCTTGCCATCGCTCTTTATTATTCTGTCTTATATTTCTTGCACGCCGCCTAAACTCTAGCCCGGCACCCGCGTCGTTTTCGCTACAGTTCCCGGTATGTCGAGTTTCTCCGTTAGCACCGGGTGGCGGTTGAGTGCTAGCTAGCACTAGCTCTTCCCTGCTGTAACGTCTCCTGCTGTAAACAGTGGCTCCGTCCGCCGACTCGGGAGACCTTTGGGGCGATCTGTGTGTCCGTGATATATATATATAGAGTGAAAGGTGTAGAAAGAAGAAGGAAGATAAAAAAGGGCTGTTGCAATGGACAGCCAACTCGTGTGGCGCCGCCGGTCCGGCGGAACCAGAACCGGAAAAAAAAGAAAAAAAATAAGCATAAGAATAAGCTTGGGAGAACAATGCCCAGGAAGGACAGAGGGGGTTGAATGCAGTGTAGTGTAAATATCATGCTGTGTGAGGTGAAGTGCCATAAAACTTGTGAAGTGTGACTTGGGATATAGAGAGGAGAGCTTGCTGTAACCAGTCAGTCCATTCTGTGCTTGTGAGATGTGAGTGTGTAATAAATCGCCTAAATAATCGTAATAAAGCGCGCACGTCTGCATCGCTAATCTGCTCCGCGGCCATGGCTGCATAATCTATCCCCATGTAGACTGGGGCCACCACGGCGCGCGAGAGGCAGTCCGCCACCACATTCAGTTTACCCGACACATGCTGAATATCGGTAGTAAACTCTGAGATCACGGCCAGCTGTCTCTGCTGCCAGCCCGACCACGGTTCTGAAACCTTGGCCATCGCGAATGTTAGTGGCTTGTGATCCACGAACGCGGTGAAGTTGCACCCTTCCAGCCAGAACTGGAAGTGGCGTATGGCCAGATGGAGAGCCAGCAACTCTCTGTCGAACGCGCTGTATTTACATTCGCTGTCGTGCAAAGTTCTGCTGAAAAAGGCGAGCGGCTGCCAAGCCCCGGCGACGCGCTGCTCCACGACCGCCCCTATGGCCACGTCTGAAGCGTCGGTGGTGAGCGCTATCCGGGCCGTCGGGTCCGGATGTGCCAGCAGTGCGGCGTTTGCCAGGGCTGCTTTAACTTCCGAGAACGCCCGCTCTCGCTCCGGGGTCCATTTGACTCCATCCGCGGGTTTCTGTCTCTTGAGCGCGGCGTACAATGGTTGCATGAGCCGCGCCGCGTGGGGAAGGAAACTGTTATAAAAATTCACCATCCCCAAAAATTCCTGCAGCACCCTGACCGTCTAAGGCCGGGGAAAATCTGCCACGGCGCGCATTTTGTCGGGCAACGGGATCGCTCCTTCTGGAGAGACGCGGTGCCCCAAAAAATCAATCTCCGTCACGTCGAACTGGCATTTCGCCGGGTTGATTAACAACCCGTGCTCCTCCAACCTCCGGAAAACCGTCCTGAGGTGGGTTTCGTGTTCGTCTTCAGACGTACTGGCTACGAGGATATCGTCCAGGTAGACGAACACGAACAGGAGGTCATGCAGCACTGCATCCATCATGCACTGGAACATCTGTGCTGCGCCTTTTAACCCGAATGGCATGCGCAGGAACTCGAATAAACCGAACGGAGTTATTACCGCTGTTTTGGGTACATCCTCCGCGCACACTGGGACCTGGTGGTAACCACGGACCAGGTCTATTTTAGAAACAATGCGCGCGCCGGCGAGGTGAACGGAAAAATCCTGTATGTGGGGAATTGGGTAGCGGTCGTGTGCTGTGGCTTTGTTCAACCTGCGGAAATCACCGCATGGTCGCCACAATCCCTCAGCCTTGGGGACCATGTGTAGCAGGGATGCCCATGGGCTGTTTGATCGCCTGATGATGCCCAACCTTTCCAGGTTTTTTTTTTTTTTTAATTACTTATTTTGTACCCGTAGGTAGATTTGTTTTGCAGTCTGGTGACAAGCCACCAGCTGCCGGTCGCTGCATGTGCAAGCGCCCCTTAACTCCCTAACCTACATGTTTTTGGCATGTGGGAGGAAACTGGAGAAATCCCGGAGTAAACCCATGCAAACACGGGGGGAACATGCAAACTCCACACAGATCACTGTTGGCCGGGGGCAGGGATCGAACCCATGATCTCACGGTCCCCGCGATCCCCCGGCCGAGGGTAAATCTGTGCTGCCACAGTGCTAACCACTGTGCCACCGTGCAGCCCAGGTTGACAAACTCTTTGCGCGCTATGGCCAGTTTAGCTGCGTCCAAGCGCCGAGGTCTTGCAAAAACGGGCGGCCCGGTGGTGGTGATAAAGTGCTCCACCCCGTGTTTACCGATGGCCGCCGAAAACGTCGGGACCGTGAGTGCTCGGAACTGAGTGAGCAGTGCATGGGACTTACCGCCTAGAGTTGTGACGTTGGCTTGTGCTGTTGGCCGGGTCCCTCGAGCTATACAGGGGAGAGGTTCAAAGGACAGTGCATTAACCAGGCGCCTGTTAGCAACATCCACTAGTAAACCATGTGCACACAGAAAATCAGCATCCAGGAGCAAGCAACACAGTGCTGCTATGATAAAAGTCCACTCATACGAGTGGCCATGTAGAGATAAGATCAGTGTTCTCTCACCGAACGTCTTAATCTCCGAGCCGTTTACTGCCACCATTCCGGGGCCGCTAGGTCCTGCCAGCCGGTCAGCGTAGGATGGTAGGATGACGCTCTTCTGGGCTCCGGTGTCGACGAGGAAGCGTCTCCCCAAGCGCGAGTCCGTCACGTAGAGCAGCTTGTTCTCTTCACCAGCGGTCACAGCTGCTACCGACTGCCGGCCTTGGTGTTTCCCGAGCGCTTGAAGTGGCACGGTGGCGCGCATCTGCGTGCGTTCCCTCCGAAGCAGCGGTGGTAGAAGCAGAGCGTGTCTTTCTGGCGCTCCTTGGCCCCCGCTGCTGCTACTGTCGGTGGCTCCTCGCCTCCCCTGGTCGTCTCGCTGGGCTCCGCTGCCGCCGCGTTGACTGTGACCGCCCTGGTGGTGAGGATGATCCGGTTTGCTTCCTGGGCTAGCGCACGGTAGTCTCGTGCGGCCAGCAACGGCGAATTGGCCAGAACCGCTCTTGCTTCTGTTGGCAGGTTCCGGAGGAAAAGGTGGACAAACAGAAAGTGCCCGTCGCCCGTGCCCATCAATGCCAGCATCTTCTCCATCAGGTCTATGGCCGACCCATCTCCTAACTCGGTCCGCGCCAGGAGCCTCTCCACTCTCTCACATTCCGAGAGCGTGTATTGCTGGATGAGCGCAGCCTTGAGCACCTCATATTTGCTGCTGGCTGGTGGCTGATCGAGCAGGCTCGCTACCTGCTGGGCTGTGCAGGAGTCCAGCGCTGCTACCACATGGTAGAACTTGGTGTCGTCTGCTGTTACTCCCCGGAGGGCGAACTGGGCCTCGGTGTGGTGGAACCAAGAGCGCGGGTTGTGCTGCCAGAAATCCGGTAGCTTGACTGAAACTGCACACGCGTTGCTGGGGGTTCCAGTCCTGGCTGTCTGTGGGTTGGCTTCCGCGTCTCTGGGGCTTCCCGACCGGGCCGGCTCCGGGGTTCTTGCCTCGTGTTCCATAATACGTCTTGGGTCACCAGTGTGGAGTGTGTAAATGAAGAGGCATATTCATTTCAGACGATTTATTACACACTCACATCTCACAAGCAAAGAACAGACTGACTGGTCACATCAAGTATTCCTCTCTCTATATCAAGTCACACTTCACAAGGTTCAAGGCACTTCCTCATACACAGCATGACATCTACACTACACTTCATTCAAGCCCCTCTCACCCACTTGGGCATTGTTCTCCCATGTGTATTCATTGTCTCTGTCTAAGATGTGAAATAACCTGAGGCCCACACCATCAGAAATATGTTTAATGAGTTCCCCCTCATGGATCGTCACCTTATCGTGGTGGGGGGGTTTGCGTGCCCCAGTGATCCCAGGAGCTATGTTGTCCGGGGCAATTTGCCTCTGATAGGGTCTCCCAAGACAAACTGGTCCTGGGTGAAGGGCCAGACTAAGAACGATCCAACAGACTCTCATGATAAATTGTATATCAAGGATTCAGTGTACCCCGCCCGGTATGGGGTTACCGGGGCCCCACCCTGGAGCCAGGCCTGGGGGAGGGGCTCGAAGGCTAGCGTCTGGTGGCCGGGTTTCCACCTATGGGACCCGGCCGGGCTCAGCCCGAAGGAGTTACATGGGTCTGCCCTCCAGTGGGTTCACCACCTGCAGGAGGGATCATGGGGGTCCGGTGCTATGTGGATTAGGTGGCGGTCAAAGGCGGAGACCTTGGCGGACTGATCCCAAGCTTTCTAAACTGGCTTTTGGTACGTGGAATGTCACCTCTCTGGTGGGGAAGGAGCCTGAGCTGGTGTACGAGGTTGAGCGATACCGGCTAGATATAGTCGGCCTCACCTCAACACACAGCTCCGGTTCCGGAACCAGTCTCCTGGAGAGGGGCTGGAGCTTGGCCTTTTCTGGAGTTGCCCTGGGTGATAGGCGACGAGCAGGGGTGGGTATTCTTGTATCACCCCACCTTGCTGCCTCTATATTGGAGTTTTCCCCGGTGGACGAAAGGGTTGCTTCCCTGCGCCTTCGGGTTGGGAAACGTGTCCTGAACATCATTTGTGCCTATGCACCAAATGATGTTTCAGAGTACCCACCCTTTTTGGAGTCTGTGACTGGGGTGCTGGAGGGTGCTCCTCCTGGAGACTCCATTGTCCTACTGGGGGAATTCAATGCGCATGTGGGCAACGACTGTGAAACCTGGAGGGGGGTGATTGGGAGGAACGGCCTGCCCCATCTGAACCCGAGTGGTGTTCAGTTATTGGACTTCTGTGCTAACCACAGTCTGTCCATAACGAACACCATGTTCAAGCATAAGGGTGTCCATATGTGCACCTGGCACCAGGACACCCTAGGTCGCAGGTCAATGATCGATTTTGTTATCGTATCATCAGACCTGCGACCGTATGTCTTGGACACCCGAGTAAAGAGAGGTGCAGAACTGTCAACTGATCACCACCTGGTGGTGAGTTGGATCCGATGGCAGGGGAGGAAGCCATTCAGACCTGGTAGACCCAAACGTATAGTGAGGGTGTGCTGGGAGCGCTTGGCTGAGGCCCCTGTCCGGGAGGTCTTCAACTCCCACCTCCGGAAGAACTTCAACCACATTCCGAGGGAGTCTGGAGACATGGAGTCTGAATGGGCCATGTTCTCCACCTCTGTTGTTGAAGCGGCGGCCCAGAGCTGCGGCCGCAAGGTGGTCGGTGCGTCTCGTGGTGGCAACCCCCGAACCAAGTGGTGGACACCAGTGGTGAGGGGGGCCATTAAGCTGAAGAAGGAGTCCTATCAAGCTTGGTTGGCTTGTGGGACTCCCGAAGCAGCTGAGGTGTACCGGCAGGCCAAGCGGAGTGCAGCTCGGGTGGTTGCGGAAGCAAAAACCCGGGTATGGGAGGAGTTCGGTGAGGCCATGGAACAAGACTTTCGGTCGGCTTCAAAGAGATTCTGGCAAACTGTTCGGCGGCTCAGGAGGGGAAAGCAGCTCCCCGTCCACACTGTGTATGGTGCGGATGGGACACTGTTGACTTCAACTGGGGATATCGTCGGGCGGTGGAAGGAATACTTTGAGGATCTCCTCAATCCCACTGATACGCCTTCCACAGAGGAAGCAGGGTTTGGGGACGAGGGGGATGACTCGCCTATCACAGGGGCTGAGGTCGCCAAGGTGGTTAAAAATCTCCTTGGTGGCCAGGCCCCGGGGGTGGACGAGATTCACCCCGAGTACCTCAAGGCCCTGGATGTTATTGGGTTGTCATGGTTGACACGCCTCTGCAACATTGCGTGGAGGTCGGGGGCAGTGCCTTTGGCATGGCAAACCGGGGTGGTGGTTCCTCTCTTCAAAAAAGGGGACCGGAGGGTGTGCTCCAACTTTAGAGGGATCACACTCCTCAGCCTCCCTGGGAAGGTCTATGCCAAGGTACTGGAGAGGAGAGTCCGGCCGTTGGTCGAACCTCGGATTCAGGAGGAGCAATGTGGTTTTCGTCCTGGCCGTGGCACATCGGACCAGCTCTTTACCCTCTCGAGAATTCTTGAGGGTCCGTGGGAGTTTGCCCAACCAGTTTACATGTGTTTTGTGGACTTGGAGAAGGCATTTGACCGCGTCCCTCGTGGATTTTTGTGGGGGGTGCTTCGGGAGTATGGGGTATCGGGCTTGTTGTTACGAGCTATTCGGTCTCCGTATGACCGTTGTGAGCGTTTAGTTCGTATTGCCAACACTCGGTCGGAGTCATTCCCAGTGAGAGTTGGACTCCGCCAGGGCTGCCCTTTGTCACCGATCCTGTTCATAATTTTTATGGACAGGATTTCTAGGCGCAGCCAGGGAATGGAGGGTGTCATGCTTGGTGACCACAGGATCTCATCTCTGTTGTTTGCAGATGATGTTGTCCTGTTGGCTTCATCCAGCAATGACCTACAGCTCTTGCTGGGATGGTTTGCCGCTGAGTGTGAAGCGGCTGGGATGAGAATCAGCACCTCCAAGTCCGAGTCCATGGTCCTCAGCCGGAAAAAGGTGGATTGTCCTCTCCGGGTTGGGGACAGGCTCCTGCCCCAAGTGGAGGAGTTTAAGTATCTTGGGGTCTTGTTCACAAGTGAGGGGAAAATGGAGCAAGAGATCGACAGACGGATTGGAGCAGCATCTGCAGTGATGCGGACGTTGTACTGGTCTGTTGTGGTGAAGAGGGAGCTTAGTTCTAAGGCAAAGCTGTCGATTTACCAGTCAATCTACGTTCCTACTCTCACCTATGGTCACGAGCTTTGGGTAATGACCGAAAGAACGAGATCGCGGATACAAGCGGCTGAAATGAGCTTTCTCCGTAGGATTGCTGGACTCACCCTCAGAGATAGGGTGAGGAGCTCAGTCATCCGGGAGAGGCTCAGAGTAGAACCGCTGCTCCTCCACATTGAAAGGAGTCAGTTGAGGTGGTATGGGCATCTGATTAGGATGCCTCCTGGACGCCTCCCACTTGAGGTGTTTCAGGCACGTCCCACTGGGAGGAGACCCCGGGGCAGACCCAGGACTCGGTGGAGAGACTATGTCTCCCAGCTGGTCTGGGAATGCCTTGGTATCTCCTCTGAAGAGCTGGAGCAGGTGGCTGGGGAGAGGGAAGTCTGGGCTTCTCTGCTTGAACTGCTGCCTCCGCAACCCGGACCTCCGGAAAAGCGGTAGAAAATGGATGGATGGATGGATGAGAAAAATGTTGACGTGTTCAATACTTATTTTCCCCACTGTCTGTACAGTTTCAGCCTCCTACAATAGCCAGAAGTGGGTCAGGGGAAATCTTTAATGAGCCACCCTCACCCTTACCATCAGTAAGTCCTGAAAACAATGCCAATTGTAACCAAAGAGATGGGTGGTGAAGCAGAACTGGTGACATCCAAACAGGGGTTAGAACTCACAACATCCCACAGAAGAGTCCACCACTCTACCTGTGTCACCAAGAGGGTTGACCCACTTGGCAAGCCAAGTAGGAATGCTTTTGTTGACTCTATTACATTAGTTATGACCATTCTCTGTTATCTGTAGAAAATCCAATTAAAGCAAACTGCCCCTGCAGCTGTGGACACTGATGTGGAAACATTGGATTGATTTTAAGGCAGCTCACTGGCAGCTTTCCACTCAGGCTTTTGGAAAGACAGAATTAAAAAAAAAAAAAACTGCTGCAACCTCCCACTGCTCTGTTGAGTTAAGCTGATAAAGTATCCAGCTCCAATCATCCATTCATGTCTTATATGAGAAGGGTGGCTCAGTGTTTGTGAGGATGCGGTAGAGGAAGAGCTGCTGTTGTCACCATGAGGAGATCCAGGCCAGTTCTACTCATCATTCCCGTCTCTCTGCTGCTGGTTCTGGAAATCCAGGGTTTTGAACTACAGGACACCATCCATGCTCTGATAGAAGAGAACATTCACCTCCATGACCAGCTGGAGAACCTCACAAAGGCCCTCAGGGAAATTAAACGGCTCCTTTGGCTTCACTCCAGTGGTATGGCGTAGACGATAGTGAGAAAAGTTTGCCATTTTTGTTTGTAATGAGAATCACTAATAACTGAATCCAAAAATGCAAAAATGAGACTACATGTGTGTGAAATTCTGTTTACTGCAGTTTAAACTAATACAATATTTCATTGTTTAACAGTTTTTGTTGTGTATTTTTTGTAAAACATACACATACAGTGGTGTGAAAAAGTGTTTGCCCCCTTCCTGATTTCTCATTTTTTTGTATGTTTGTCACACTTAAATGTTTCAGATCATCAAGCTAATTTAAATATTAGACAAAGATAACACAAGTAAACACAAAATGCAGTTTTTAGATGAAGGTGTTTATTATTAAGGAAAAAAAATAATCCAAACCTACATGACCCTGTGTGAAAAAGTGACCCCCTCACCCGTTAAAACATAAATTAACTGATTTATCACATCTTTGGAAAGCTGAGTTCAATTTCCCTAGCCATACCCAGGCCTGATTACTGCCACACCTGTTCTCAATCAAGAAATCCCTTAAACAGGACCTGCCTGACAAAATGAAGTAGACTAAAAGATCCTCAAAAGCGAGACATCATGCTATGAGCCAAAGAAATTCAGGAACAAATGAGAAACAAAGGAAATGAGATCTAGCAGTCTGGAAAAGGTTCTAAAGCCATTTCTAGAGCTTTGGGACTCCAGTGAACCACAGTGAGAGCCATTATCCACAAATGGCGAAAACATGGAAGAACCTTCCCTGGGGAGGCCAGCTGACCAAAATTACCCCAAGAGCGCAACAATGACTCATCCAAGACGTCACAAAAGACCCCACAACAACATCCAAAGAACTGCAAGCCTCACTTGCCTCAGTTAAGGTCAGTGTTCATGATGCCACCATAGTAAAGAGACTGGGCAAAAACGGCCTGCATGGCAGAGTTTCAAGACGAAAACCACTGCTGAGCAAAAAGAAGATAAAGTCTCATGTCAGTTTTGCCAGAAAACATCTTGATGATCCCCAAGACTTTTGGGAAAATACTCTGTGGACTGATGAGACAAAAGTTGAACTTTTTGGAAGGTGTGTGTCCCATTACATCTGGCATAAAAGTAACACAGCATTTCAGAAAAGGAACATCATACCAACAGTAAAATATGGTGGTGGTAGTGTGACGGTCTGGGGCTGTTTTGCTGCTTCAGGACCTGGAAGACTTGCTGTGGTAAATGGAAACATGAATTCTGCTGTCTACCAAAAAATCCTGAAGGACAATCACTTTTTCACACAGGGCCACATACGTAGGTTTGGATGTTTTTTCCCCTTAATAATAAACACCTTCATTTAAAAACTGTATTTTGTGTTTACTTGTGTTATGTTTGTCTAATATTTAAATTTGTTTGATGATCTGAAACATTTAAGTGTGACAAACATACAAAAAAATCAGAAATCGGGAAGGGGTAAACACTTTTTCACACCACTGTATACACACAGTATACGTATATTTCCAATGAGGCTACACACAAGATTTTTTTTTTTTTTTTACCAGACTATATTAACTCAAGAAATCCACATGTAGAAAGAAATCATATTAAGCCTTTGTTTGCAATGACAGCTTCAAGATGCTTCCTGTATAAAGAAACTAATCTCCCACAGTGCTCAGGTGGGAGTTTGGTATTTAAAACAATTGTACCTACTACCTCCAAGTCTTCCTGGAGCTCTTTCAGTATTGTCCTTGGCACTTGGGTTACTCTTCAACTCAATTCAATTCAATTCAATTCAATTCAACTTTATTTATATAGCGCCATTTCACAACAACAGTCATCTCATAGCACTATCAACTGTAGGGGGGAACCCCCACAGTTGCAGAAAGACCCCAGCAATCAGGCGATCCCCTGTGAGCAAGCACTTGGCGACGGTGGAGAGGAAAAACTCCCTTTTAACAGGAAGAAACCTCCAGCAGAACCAGGCTCAGGGAGGGGCAGTCATCTGCTGCGACTGGCTGGGGGGTGAGGGGATAGAAAAGAAGAAAAGAACAGACATGTAGAGAGCAAACAGCACGATGGGGACTCAATCTATGGGAGAGAACAAACAGATGTTAATGACCAGCAAAAAAAAAATATTTCATTGAGAGTGAGGAAAGGAGTGAGGCCCAGTGCATTACTGGAGGTCCCCCGGCTGACTAAACCTATTAGCAGCATAACTAAGGGAGGGTTCAGAAACACATGATCCCTCCCTAATTGTAGGCTATATCAAAAAGGTAGGTTTTAGCCCTATTCTTAAAAACAGAGATCGAGTCTGACTCCCGAATCCAGATTGGCAGCTGATTCCACAGGAGAGGAGCTTGATAACTGAAGGCTCTGCCTCCCATTGTACTTTTGGAGATTCTAGGTATTACAAGTAATCCTGCATTTTGGGAGCGTAGTGCTCTGTTAGGATAATACGGTAGTATCAGATCTTTTAAATAAAAAGGAGCCTGATTGTTTAGAGCTTTGTAAGTAAGAAGAAGGATTTTAAACTTAATTCTAAACTCTATGGGAAGCCAATGATGGGAGGCCAGAACCGGAGAGATATGATCTCTCTTTCTAGTACCTGTTAAAACTCTTGCTGCAGCATTTTGGATCAGCTGAAGACTTTTTAAAGATGTTTTAGGACAGCCTGATAATAAAGAATTACAATAATCTAATCTCGAGCTAACAAAAGCGTGGATCAGTTTCTCAGCATCACTCTGAGACAAGATGTTCCTAATCTTGGCAATATTACGCAAATGATAGAAGGCAGTCTTAGAAACAAATTTAATATGTGAATTGAAGGACAAGTCCTGATCAAAAATAACTCCAAGGTTCCTCACAGAGCTATTAAGAGAAAGAGTAACCGCATCCAAACTGAAAGTTTGATTTGGAAAGGAATTTCTAAGGTTTTTTGGACCAACAAGAATGACTTCAGTCTTATCTGAATTTAATAGCAGGAAATTACAAGTCATCCAAGCTTTGATTTCCTTAAGACAGGCTTCTAACTTGGCTAATTGATTACTATCATCAGGCTTCATTGACAGGTATAATTGTGTGTCATCTGCATAACAATGAAAATGTATACAGTGCTTTCTAATAATGTTGCCTAACGGAAGCATATATAAACTAAAAAGAGTAGGGCCTAGCACAGATCCCTGTGGAACTCCATGACTAAGCTTTGAGTTGAAAGAAAACTCATTATTTACATGAACAAACTGGAACCTATCAGATAAATAAGATCTAAACCATTGCAACGAAGTTCCATTAAGTCCAACATAGTGTTCTAATCTATCAAGTAGAATATTATGATCGATAGTATCAAAAGCTGCACTAAGGTCTAAAAGGACAAGTACAGAAACTAGTCCATTATCAGATGCAATGAGGAGGTCGTTAGTGACCTTCGCTAAGGCTGTTTCAGTACTATGATGGATTCTAAACCCAGATTGAAACTCTTCAAGTAAACCATTTCCCTGCAGGTGGTCAAATAATTGCGTAGCAACAACTCTTTCTAAGATTTTTGAAATGAAAGGGAGATTAGAGATTGGTCTATAGTTAGCTAAAGCTCCTGGATCTAGCGTTGGCTTTTTGAGTAAGGGTTTAATTACAGCCGTTTTAAAAGCCTGCGGTACATGGCCTAAAGTTAATGAAGAATTGATTATATGAAGAATAAAGCTACCAATAAGTGGGAAGACTTCTTTAAATAACCTGGTAGGAATAGGGTCTAAAAGACAAGTTGAAGGTTTGGATGAGGAAACTATTTTGTCTAACTCACAAAGGTCGATTGGAGTAAACTCATCAAGACAGACATCAATAGAAGGAGTTGTAGCAGTTACAGCATTTAAGTTAACTGTGGGAAGAATCTGATTGATTTTATCTCTGAAGGATGAAATTTTATTATTGAAAAAGTTCATAAAGTCCTGACTAGTAAGCTTTAAGGGAATGCTAGGATTGACAGAGTCCTGACTCTTTGTCAACCTGGCTACAGTACTGAAAAGAAACCTGGGATTATTCTTGTTCTCTTCTATTAATGCAGAGTAACAACTCGTTCTAGCTTTTCTGAGAGATTTTTTATAAATTAAAAGATGATTTCTCCAAGCTAAATAGATTTCATCTAAATTAGTAGAGCGCCATTTTCTTTCTAATTGACGAGTCTTCTGTTTTAAGGTACGAGTTTCTGTGTTGAACCAAGGAGTTAGAAATCTCTGATTAGACTTTTTCTTTTTTAAGGGGGCCACCAAGTCTAGAGTCTGATGCAGAGAAGCTGAAACACTATCCACCATGTTATCAATTACAGAAGGAGCAAGCTGTCTATAGCTTATTTCCGTTGTGTTGACACATGGCATAGAGGAAACAATCTGCATAAATTTGGAAACAGCATCATCTGAGAGGCATCTACTGTAATAATATTTTTCTTTAGGAGCCAAATAGTCAGAAATAGTAAAATCAAAGGTTAACAGACAATGGTCTGACAGTACAGGGTTATGAGGAGACACTACAAGATTTTCTATTTCTATGCCATATGTCAAAACAAGGTCCAATGTATGGTGGAGGTAATGAGTAGAATTTCCTACTTTCTGAGAAAACCCAATCGAATCTAATATTGAATAGAATGCCACATTAAGGCAGTCACTATCTACATCCACATGTATATTAAAGTCCCCTACTATAATTATTCTATCAGATTTCAGCACTAAATCAGCTAAGAAATCAGCAAATTCGGATAAAAATTCTGAGTAGGTTGATGGGGGACGATAAACTATGGCAAATAAAATTGGGTTTAACCTAAAATTGCTAAAGTGCCCAATACTGAGGACCAGGCCCTCAAAGGAATTATAACATGTTTTTTGCTTTACATAAACTAGTAATTTGGAATGGTAAATAAGATAAGATAAGATAAGCCTTTATTAGTCCCACAACGGGGAAATTCCAGGATTGCAACAGCACAGGGATAGCAACACTCAGAGCAACAATCAGAAGGCAAGAAAAAACAAGCAAGCAAGAGCAGCTAATATACATATGTACATATTACTATAAAATATATATATATACACACACACACACAGACACACAGTGCAGAGCATTGTAGCTGGATGGAATAAATATATGAATATATGAACACACAGTGCAGAGCATTGTAGCTAGATGGAATAAATATGTAAATATATAAACACCCACAGTATGGAGCATTGCAGCTAGGTGGAATAAATATGCAAGTATATAAACACACACAGTGCAGAGCAATGTAGCTAGATGGAATAATATGTAGATATATAAAAACACAGTGCGGAGCATTGTAGCTAGATGGAATAAATATATAGATATATAAATATAAACACACCCAGTGCAGAGCATTGTAGCTAGATGGAATAAATATGTAAATATATAAACACACACAGTGCAGAGCATTGTTGCTAGGTGGGATGAAACAGCATAACCGTCTATTTAGTTATCCTACATGGTATGATTATGTGCCCATACATATTCTCACCCTCCATAGCGACCGGTATGTTCCTAGTTGTATGCCGGAGAGGACCATTGTGTAAATTGTTGCTACTCCTCCTCCACGACCAGAACTTCTGGGATTTTGACAGTTTAAATAACCAGAGGGAGTTGATTCATTTAAACCAACATAATCCTCTTGTCCTAACCAAGTCTCTGTAAGGGAAATTAAATCAATCTGATGATCAATTAACAAATCATGGACTAACAGAGACTTGGGAGTTAGAGACCTAATATTTAATAAACCACATTTAATTTTTAAATTATGAGGAGGAACAGAGGCCAAATCATTCAATTTAGAGGCTTTATGTTTAATTTGAGTTTTACCAATATTTTGCTTTATCACTTTGGGATGCTTATACATTATATTTTTATTCACTTTGGAGGGAGCAGACAACGATTCTCTGATGGGGAAGTCAAGGGCTAAGCTGAGGGGTGGCGGATGAAGAGGAGCTGCAGAGAGGCGTGTAAGACTGCGACTCTGCTTCCTGGTCCCAACTCTGAGTAGTCATGGTTTTGGAAATTTGGATAAAAAAGATGCCAGATTGTTAGATAAATGAGAAGCACCATCCAAAGTGGGATGAATGCTGTCTTGTCTCGTAAGACCAGGTTTTCCCCAAAAAGAGCTCCAATTGTCAATGTAGCCCACGTCATTTTTAGGACACCACACAGACAGCCAGCGGTTCAAGGATGACGAGCGGCTAAGCATGTCATCACTGGTCAGATTGGGGAGGGGCCCAGAGAATACTACAGTGGCAGACATCGTTTTTGCAAAGTCACACACGATTCTATATTAAGTTTCGTGACTTCCGACTGCCGGAGACGGATGTCATTAATGCCGGCGTGAATAACAATTGTGGAATATATACAGTTACTTTTAGCCAGCATTTACAAATTTGACTCGATGTCGCCTGCTCTGGCCCCAGGGATGCATTTGACTATGGCCGCTGGAGTCTCTAGGTCCACGTTTCTGACTACAGAGTCGCCAATGATCAGAGTTTTTTCCTCAGCGGGTGTGTCGCTGAGCGGGGAAAAACGATTAGAAACGTGAACAGGTTGGTGGTGTACCGGGGCTTTGCGACTAGGCTTCCTTCTCACCGTCCCCCACCCAGTCTCCTCGCTGCTGAGGAGAGCCGGGGAACCGCTGACAGGGGGGCCTAAGCTAGCTAGCTCCGCTGCAGCTAATGGGCGTCCGTCAAGATTAACTGGCGCAGACGGTGTTTCAATGCAGCGGAGCCGGGATTCCAAATCAGACAACCTCGCCTCGAGCGCCTCAAAAAGACAACATTTATTACATTTACCGTTATCGCTAAAAGAGGCAGAGGTGTAGCTAAACATCTGACAGAGAGAGCACACCAGAGGAGGAGAGGAAGGAGAGCTAGTAGCCATAGCTAATGGCTAGAGAGCAAACCACAAAGCAAACCACACAGGCAGACAGCAAAACAGGAAGTGACGATACGTTACCACAAGGAAGTGACGATCCCGAGTTCACAGGCAATACCTGTGAACTCCTCTTCTGCCTGTCTTCTGCCTGTCCTTCTGACTCCCTGGTCAGATATCTTGTGAGGAACTCCTCTGCACAGCCGTTTGATGGCAGGGTGATTTTACTTCCACATGCAGATAATGTCCGCAATGCTGCCTTGTTACAAACAGTTTTGCAATAAAATCTAAAATTACAATAATTTTATTGCAAAACTGGTTGGGATGAGAAAACTAACAAAATTCTTATTGCAATTAGTTGCCAACCAGTTTTGCAATAAAAAAAACTGTTTTGCAATAAAAACAGAATAGCAATAAGTTTATTGCAAAACTGACAAAATTCTTATTGGAAATAGTTGCTGGCCCCTGGCAATCTGTGCAGGGTGTACCCTGCTCTTGCCCAAAGACGCTGGGATAGGCTCCAGACCGCCCCCCCCCCCCCATCCCCACGACCTGAAAAGGATTAAGCTGTAGAAGATGGATGGATGGAATTAGTTGCCAACCAGTCTTGCAATAACACTGTAATTCTAAACTAGCTCATAGTCCATCAGAGTTAAATTTCTTAAATTTGGTCGTATTTCTCCAATTTCTAATGTTAGAAACACAATTTAACAATTTTCAGTAAGTCATTTTCTTTGCTCCATGTAGGCTTATTTGGTGCTGTGTAGAAACATATTTGGAACAATTTAGAACATAAATACATGTATAGAGATTTTCTTCTTGAAAAAGTTTATTGCAATTCTGTTTGGTTTTTTTTAATTGCAAAACTGGCTGGCAACTAATTGTTATAAGAGTTTTGTCAATTTTATCAGCCCAACCAGTTTGGCAATAAAATTTTTGCAATTCTGGGTTTTATTGCAAAAGTGACTGTAACAGTGCTTACTGGAAGATTCGGGAGTTTTGATATACATCTGTAACCAAATCCACCAATGTGTTCTGCAACATTCTGGTTGTGAAGGTCTTGGGAGAGCTCTTGGCTTTTACCCATCTTGAGATGTTTCTTCTATGACATCATGGTAACAAAAACCTTTTTATAGCCACTCATGAAGTACCTACCCAGCTGATATTAACTTCTACAAATAGGATGTAGAACTACTTTCTAGCAACTTTTGGATTTCAGCAGATTCCTTACCTTATCATGCCTTGGGGTATAGCTTTTTCTAATGTGTTCAATGCGTCTCTTCCCTCTTTCATTCCACTTTATTATACATAGCTTTATTTATGGACTTAAGTGTTGAAATGTCTTATGTTTGGATTTCTTGAGTTAATACCAACATCTGGTGAAAATTTCATGTGGGTAGTCTCATTGGAAATATATGTACTGGAAAACATTTATTTCCACCATTGTATATATTTATGTGAAGGGATTTTATGGATTCTTCGTGTTTGAGGTCAAACCCTCTCTATGGTTTCATTTACTGTCCATGCTCTGTATGTTTTCTCTTAATGTTTTCTCTTCCAGCAGCTTTCGTTCTCCGCTGCATTCTACACACACAGTGTCATTTTTGCATTAGTTGACCCAGAGGGACACCCTTTTCTTGTTGTCATTTATTTCTCATTTATTAACTTACTTTGTGTTTCTTTCTTTGTGTCTCAGACCCAGAACATCACCACCAGCATCATGACGAGGTTGTTCAGCATCTGTGGGATGAATGGTCAGAACATGGTGAGTCTGTGTTTGTGTCTGATTGAGCTGACTGAGTTCACTGCTGCAGCTGGCATTGATTTCATCTAGGCTTTAGTTAGATTTGTGGGTCATATAAATGCCAAAGTGATAATCAGAGAGCACATACCTCCACCAGGGATTAACATTAGCACCTGTCTACCAGGTAAGTGTTTTTCAAATTCAATAGTGGCCAGTAGCTCAGTCAGTCTTACTAGAAAATTTGGCAGGTGGAATATTCGGTTTTACAGGCTCTGCAAAAGACAACTGAACTAATAAATCCACTGCATTTCTAAGAAAGTGATGCAAATTTATGATAAAGTCACCAATTTATTAGAAAAAAAAATCACATTTATCACAATCAAAAATTTTAAATCTTGCAAGGATAAAGTTTCATATTTATAATAAACTCACCAATTTGTCATAAGTCACAAATTTAAAAATAGGATGTAAATTTGTGAAAAAGAAAATCTAACATATTGATTAGAAAAGTATTTTATAAAAGGTTATTTTTTAAAAAAGCACAAACTTGCAAGTAAAAAGGTTAAAATTTTCCAAGAATATTGTCAAAATTTTGTACGAAAAAAGTAGCAAATTTACAAGAGAAAAACTTGTAAATCTACAAGAAAACTAGAAGGTACTCTGAGAGTGCATACCTCCAACAAGGCCTTTTATTCAGTGCCCAGTAGTTTTTGTGTAATCCTGCTAAAACCGTGCAAGAAGATAGGGCCTTGGTGGAGGTATACACTCATGGATCACCTCCAAAATTTAGTCAGTTAATCCGTAGCCCAAGGGCCACTTCTGGTGAAAATTTCATCAAAATCCAGATTCAATCGAACATTTTCTTCTTTAGCCCAAGTTCCATCCTTTCACCAAATTTCATTTAAGTTGGGTCAGAAGTTTTTGTGTAATCCTGCTAAGAGAAAATGAAATTGTGATTAGCTTTTTAAAAACGGCTCCACTTTATGGGACAAAAACAACAAATGTGACGGTACCTCTTCCTTCCTGACAGGAATCAGCACAGAAACCTATCAACTGCTGGAGCATACTTTTTGTGACCATCATCCGCACAGCTCGGCCGCTGCCCTCTACCAACAAACCACCCTGCTCCTCCTGCTGCTGATGTTCTCCTGCTTTTCAATGCTGAAGAGGAACTGCTTGTAATCTACATGGGCCTTATGTCTACATGGTGCCGCAGTTCTCACAGTGAACTATATGGTGCAAGTTGTGCAGGGAGTTCTGATGTTGGAATTAGCACCACCTCTGGCTCTTTCTGTTCTGAGTCACTATTGAGTCAACAGGATCGGATCAGCTGACTGGTCAATCTGCGTTAGGCAGATCGCCACTGGGGAATTTATCGAACTGGAAAACTAACGCTGCTGTGTCATGAGATGGAACACTGAATTAGAGCAGGAGGAACTTGTCTAATTTGGAGCCATTTGTTACATCGAATGTTGCAAATAATGGAATGAACTCAGAAACCCAGTGTCTAACTTCAGTGATGCTTAGGTGCAATTCGGAAGGCTCCCTACAAGTGCTATGGACTGCATTTCCACGCTGACATTTTCTAAGGTCTTAATGAAATGTTCGTGCTATACTTCAGTCAAACTGCCTTTAATTATTTAACTGTTCGTGAATAATCTTTTCCTGCCTTCCTCAGAACAGCTTGTTTCAGTACGTCTCTTTAAATGTTCAGGAGCTCCAGTTCACCTCACCCTCACTCTTTTGTCAAGATGTTGTTAATGCTAGCTGTCTAGCTTCTATAGCTAACACAACTTGAGCCAACTAACATAAATTTGTCTTACAGAATGAATGAAATAAAGCATCATTGGTGAACAGGGGTGTGTGGTCTCAGTGGTCAATAGGATACAGTATGACCGGTCTCTGAATGGGAAACTGCTAACAGCTGCTAGCCACCTTTGGTCCCATAAGAGTATAATAAATATTATAAAATAAGCTAAAATAGCATCCAAGAATGATGTGTGTTGGTAGATGAACAAGGATTCCAGTGGGGTGGATAGAATTTGTAGAAAATCAAAACTGGCCACAATCTGACAGTTAAGGTAACGGATAGGCATACAGAATCCTACAGCCCAGCCAAGGTAATGCTAATGGTTCATCTACCATCACAGCAAAAATATAACAAAATAAGCCAAAATGATGCAAGTGTGGCGCATATGTTGGTTACATATTCCCCACAATTGTGTTGCTGTATGTGTATTGTGTGCTTCACGTCTCATGGAACAAAGAGGACTGAGACTCTGGGATTCAGCAGAGGAGTGTGAGATTCGCCCTTTGTGTCCGGGAGACGACCGGGGAAGATTTCCGGGCCACAGAGACTAGAGGACAATGGCGTGAGATCAAAGGGGTTACTTTGGGATTGAGATTAAGTACCATGTGACTGTATGTTTGATTAAACACCATGTGACTGCTGTTTCGTGCCCGGGGTATAAAACCCCTGACGTGAGATGAAAACTTCCTCTTGATTTGCTTTGAGACTTGATGGAGATGTGCTCTGTGAATAAAGCTGAATCTGAGGAACAAACTCAGCCTCATCCTTGAACACATTCTCCACACAAGTGCCTCCCGCCGTGCCACTTCAAGCGTTTGGGAAACGCCAAGACCGAGGGTCGGTAGCGGCTGCGGCCCTCGGGGAAGAGAACAAGCTGCTTTACCTGACGGATGCACGTTCGGGGAAACGATTCCTCGTGGACACAGGCTCCCAGATGAGCTTCATCATGCCTTCCTACGCGGACCGGCTGATGCCGTCCCAAGTTCCCCGGGTGTCAGTGTCAGCAGCAAACGGCTCAGCTATTAAGACCTTCGGTGAGAAGACTCTGCTTCTGTCTTTGCAGGGTCGTTCATTTGAGTGGACTTTTGTGGTAGCTGCAGTCAGTTTCAACATGTTAGGGGCTGATTTTTTGTGCTCACATGGTTTATTGGTTGATCTTGCTAATAGACGTCTGGTTAATGCACTGTCTTTTAACTCTATTCCCTGCACAGCACGAGTGGCACCGCCAACTGCACAAGCCAACGTCACGACTGCGGGTGGTAAGTTCCACGCACTACTCACTCAGTTCCCAGCAGTAACAGTCCCAACGTTTTCAGCGACAGTGGCCAAACATGGGGTGGAGCATTATATCACTACCACCGGGCCGCCCGTTTTTGCAAAAGCTCGGCGCCTGGACTCAGCTAAACTGGCCATAGCGCGCAAGGAGTTTGCCAACCTGGAAAAACTGGGCATCATCAGACGTTCAAAAAGTCCCTGGGCTTCACCATTGCACATGGTCCCAAAGACTGATGGCTCGTGGCGACCTTGCGGTGATTTCTGCAGGTTAAATAACGCCACCGCACACAACCGCTACCCGATCCCACACATTCAGGATTTTTCGGTTCATTTGGCGGGAGCGCGCATTTTTTTAAAAATAGATTTAGTGCGCGGCTACCATCAGGTTCCAGTGCGCGCCCAGGACATACCCAAAACAGCGGTAATAACTCCTTCCGGGCTTTTTGAGTTTTTGCGCATGCCTTTTGGACTCAAGGGGGCCGCGCAGACGTTCCAACGCATGATGGACGCAGTGCTGTGCGACCTCCCTTTCGTGTTCGTCTACTTGGATGACATTTTAGTAGCCAGCACGTCCGAAGACGAACACGAAAACCACCTCACAGCAGTTTTCCGGAGGCTGGCAGAGCACGGGTTAATAATTAACCCAGCGAAGTGCCAGTTTGGGGTAGCGCAGATTGATTTTTTGGGGCATCGCGTTTCACCAGAAGGAGCGGTCCCTCTCCCCGATAAAGTGCGCGCAGTAACAAATTTTCCCCAACCTCAAACAGTCAAAGCGTTACAGGAGTTTTTGGGAATGGTTAATTTTTATAACCCTTTCCTCCCAAGTGCAGCGCGGCTCATGCAACCATTGTACGCGGCACTAAAAAAACAAAAACCTACAAATAAAATCGAATGGTCTCCTGAGCGGGAGCGCGCATTCTCTCTAGTCAAAACAGCGCTGGCAAACGCGGTTTTGTTGGCACACCCAGTTCCAACAGCCTGCATGGCCCTCACCACTGACGCGTCCGATTTAGCGGTAGGGGCGGTCGTTGAACAGTGGGTAGCGGGGACCTGGCAACCACTCGCATTTTTCAGCAAAACCTTGCACGATAGCGAGCGAAAATACAGCGCGTTCGACAGGGAGTTGTTGGCCCTACACTTAGCCATCCGCCATTTCCAGTTCTGGCTGGAAGGGCGCCGTTTCACCGCGTTCGTGGACCACAAACCGCTGACTTTTGCGATGGCCAAGATTTCTGAACCTTGGTCGGGCTGGCAGCAAAGACAGCTGGCCGCGATATCAGAGTTCACCACCGATATCCAGCATGTCGCAGGTAAACATAATGTAGTGGCAGACTGCCTCTCGTGTGCTGTGCCGGAGCCAGACCACGTGAGGGCAGACTCTGCAGCCATGGCCGCGGGCCAGGGTAGCATGCGGGAGCGTGCGCAGCCCCGGTCCGCGTGGGGTTAGATTATGCAGCCATGGCCGCGGCGCAGGTTAGCGATGCGGACGTGCGCGCGCTCCAGTCTGGACCAACAGGGTTAAGGCTGGAGCACAGGGTGCTGCAAATGGGTATGCCTCCCCTAATCTGCGATGTCTCCACGGGACGGCCACGCCCCGTGGTACCAGCTGCATGGCGCCGCCGCGTTTTTGACTCGATCTATTCTCTGGCGCACCCGGGGGTGCGCGCATCGGTCAAAATGGCGGGGGAGAAATTTGTATGGCCGGGGTTGTGCAGACAGGTCAAGGAATGGGCGACAGCCTGTGTAGCGTGTCAGCGAGCCAAAATACACAAGCACACTAGAGCTCCTTTGGAGCCTTTTCACATTCCTGCTAAGCGCTTTGATCACGTGCATGTCGACTTGGTAGGCCCCCTCCCGTCGTCACAGGGGCACACACATCTTTTGACGATGGTGGATCGCACCACGCGTTGGCCAGAAGCGGTTCCTCTGGCGTCAACCACAGCGGAAGAAGTGTCACATGCGTTTTTAACAGCTTGGGTAGCACGTTTTGGAGTCCCGTCGGACATAACGTCAGACAGGGGTCCTCAATTTGTCTCCGAACTCTGGTCGTCGATGGCCCGCAGCCTAGGGGTAAAGATCCACCGCACCACCGCGTACAACCCCCAGGCTAACGGTTTATGCGAGCGTTTTCACAGGTCATTGAAAGCGGCCCTCAGAGCGTCACT
The DNA here is from genome assembly GCA_020510985.1 of Pholidichthys leucotaenia. Taxonomy (NCBI): domain Eukaryota; kingdom Metazoa; phylum Chordata; class Actinopteri; order Cichliformes; family Pholidichthyidae; genus Pholidichthys; species Pholidichthys leucotaenia. The sequence goes on from CM035850.1 coordinate 43,379,288, forward strand.
TACGGATACAAATTGGGTTGACAAGTTACCATGGGTCTTATTGCGGTTGCGTTCTGCACCTAAGGAGGATTTGCAAGCCTCTCCAGCGGAATTAGTTTTTGCACAGCCGCTCCGTTTGCCAGGGGAATTTCTCCCCGATAATCCTGCCCCAAATTGCCCCCCCGCTCAGCTGTTGCAGAGCGGCACAGGATCAAACGCGCTTCCTGGCCCGGTTCATCACAGTTTCCCACCCGTTTTTGTGCCGAAGGCTTTAAAAAATGCGGAGTTTGTTTTTGTGAGGCATGATGCTTGTCGCCCCAGCCTGCGCCCGCCTTACGATAGGCCGTTCAAGGTGCTGGAAACAGGAGAGAAGCATTGTTTGCTAGATTTGGGAGGCAGAAAAGAATTGATTGGTATTAACAGACTCAAACCCGCTTTTGTTTTGGCGGATGAAGAGGTGCAGTTGGCGAGAGCCCCCCGTCGCGGTAGACCTCCTAGAGGGCATTCTACAGGACTCCCACAGAGATTGACTAACAGTTCTAATCCACAGGTGTAGACAGCAGCAAAGCCGGCTTTCAGCAGATACGGCAGGAGACTGAGAGTTAGGCAACTGGTGGATTGATGTGTAGTGATATTATGATGTCATGTGTCTCTGGTTATGTTTGTCCCATTTAGACGTTTGGGGGGGGGTCTTGTGGCGCATATGTTGGTTACATATTCCCCACAATTGTGTTGCTGTATGTGTATTGTGTGCTTCACGTCTCATGGAACAAAGAGGACTGAGACTCTGGGATTCAGCAGAGGAGTGTGAGATTCGCCCTTTGTGTCCGGGAGACGACCGGGGAAGATTTCCGGGCCACAGAGACTAGAGGACAATGGCGTGAGATCAAAGGGGTTACTTTGGGATTGAGATTAAGTACCATGTGACTGTATGTTTGATTAAACACCATGTGACTGCTGTTTCGTGCCCGGGGTATAAAACCCCTGATGTGAGATGAAAACTTCCTCTTGATTTGCTTTGAGACTTGATGGAGATGTGCTCTGTGAATAAAGCTGAATCTGAGGAACAAACGCAGCCTCATCCTTGAACACATTCTCCACACAAGATATATTATCAACTGTGGATTAGTGAACCAGGTGGGAACAGGGATATCGATTAGAGTGACTGAAATTTTTTAAAAATAACAATAAACTAAATTTGGTAAGCTAATTCCATAGTAGCACCCTTAGTTCTGAAGCTAACACCTTGGGCTAAACTGTGGGTGGGACTGAATCATCATAACCAACAGCACAGTGATGGGTTGTGACTGCAGACTGGCTCATTTGTTAATGATGTAGGGAAAAGGGAACCTGGAAGAACAAAACTGGTTTCTTTTTCCATCCATCCATCCATCCATCCATCCATCCATCCATCCATCCATTTTCTACCACTTTTCCGGGGTCTGGGTCACAGAGGCAGCTGCTCAAGCAGAGAAGCCGAGACTTCCCTCTCCCCGGCCACCTGCTCCAGCTCTTCAGAGAGGATACCAAGATGTTCCCAGGACAGCTGGGAGACGTAGTCTCCAGCATGTCCTGGGTCTGCCCTGGGGTCGCCTCCCAGTGGGACATGCTCGAAACACCTCAAGTGGGAGATGTCCAAGAGGCATCTTGATCAGATGCCCAAACCACCTCAACTGGCTCCTTTCAATGTGGAGGAGCAGCATTTCTACTCTGAGCCTCTCCTGGTTGACTGAGCTCCTCACCCTATCTCGAAGGGTGAGTCCAGCAATCCTATGGAGAAAGCTCATTTCAGCCGCTTGTACCCCCAATATCATTCTTTCGGTCATTACCCAAAGCTCATGACCATAGGTGAGGGTAAGAATGTAGATTGACTGGTATTGACTGGTAAATTGACAGATTTGCTTTAGAGCTCAACTCCCTCTTCACCACAACAGACCGGTACAACGTCCGCATCACTGCAGATGCTGCTCTGATTCGTCTGTCAATCTCTCTTCTCTCCTCACTCATGAATGAGACCCTGAGATACTTAAAATCCTCCACTTAGGGCAGGAGCTTATCCCCAACCCGAAGAGAACAATCAGAATCAGAATCAGAATCAGAATAAACTTTATTGCCAAGCATGTAAAAAACACACGAGGAACTTGACTTGACATTGGTGCGCATGCGCGCGACACAACGACACGGCAGCCATAATAGGCGCCTCATCAAACAGAGATAGATAAGAAAGGGAGGGGAAGGGAGGGAACGACACAAGGGGGGAGGAGAAAAAAAAAACTTCGTTATCAAAATACAGCTTATTTTTAAGCAGATTATGATTACAATGAAAAAAAAAATCTCTCAATAGCACAGAGCAACAACTCAGAATTCACAAGACACAAGAGAGCAGTGTACAGTATATCTTTAATCAGTTCATGAATCAATGTGTGTGCGGTGTTGAGCAGTGTTGATGATAATAAGAGAGACCCAAGGACCCTTGGCAGAAGATGTTTTGTCTGTCTGGCGCCCAGTCTTATCTGGCGCTGCAGCTGGCTGTCCAAGGCCTTGTGCTCATGATTTTGAAAAAAACACAATCTGCAGACAGCCAGGAGGAATTTCCATGGGGAATAATAATGCCAAATAGGACTGATCACAGAGAAGACTTGTATTTCTTCTGTAGATTCAGTACATTAATCCTTCATTGCGCAGCTTTGAATTCGTCGTGGAAAGACCTGAGCGAACCCATGATGTAATCCACCTTACGAGACAGTTCTCCAGTAGTCGCTATCAGGGTCTTCTCCAGTTTCTCAATTTGTTGGATGCACCTCGCCTGGCCAGCATTTTGATAGGTTGAATCCATCTTCAGCAATTTGCGGTAAACCAAGACAATTCCCGTCCCAATCAGAATTATCCCAATCACCAAGATTACGAAGATAAACAAATCTTCAATATCTTCGATAGAAAGATTAGAGAGACACAGCATTTTCCAATTACCTGTGTCACATAGATAGCCCACTGGAGCCGTTCCAGCGGGGCAGACAGCTTCCCCCAGAGCACTTTTCCTTGTTGAAAAAATAGTGTCAATTGTGTTCAAAGCCCAGCTTATTAACTCCATAATTTCTTTTCGGCGGTCGCAGTTAAACGCAGACAGACAACAGCAAGCTGGGATCCAGTAGCAGGAGGGGAGGAAAAAATCAGCAGGAGAGTAGAAAAAAGCGTCTGCTCTCTTGGGAGGGCGGAAGTAGAACCACCCTTTTCCAGCTGAGGACCATGGACTCGGACTTGGAGGTGCTGATTCTCATCCCAACTGATTCACACTCAATAGCAAACCGTCCCAGTAAGACCTGTAGGCTATTGCTCAATGAAGCAAACAGGACAACATCATCTGGAAACAACAGAGATGAGATCCTGTGGTCACTGAACATGACACCCTCTGTTCCTTGGCCGCACCTAGATATCTTGTCCATAAAAATTATGAACAGGATCGGTGACAAAGGGCAACACTGGCAGAGTCCAACTCTCACTGGAAACGAGTTTGACTGGGTGTTGGCAATACAAACCAAACTCTTGCAATGGTCGTATAGGGACCGGATAGCTCGCAGCATCAAGCCCGGTATGCCATACTCCAGCAGCACCCCCCCCCACCACCACCACCACAAGAGACGATGAGGGACACGGTACAATGCTTTCTCCAAGTCCACAAAACACATGTGGACTGGCTGGGCAAACTCCCACAAACCCTCGAAGATTCTCAAGAGGGTAAAGAGTTGGTCCGATGTGCCACGGCCAGGACGAAAACCACATTGCTCCTCCTGAATCCGAGGTTCGACCAACGGCCGGATTCTCCTCCCCAGTACCCTTGCATAGACCTTCCCAGGGAGGCTGAGAAGTGTGATCCCCCTAAAGTTGGAACACACTCTCTAGTCCCCCTTCTTAAAAAAAGGAACCACCACCCCACTTTGCCGTGCCAAAGGCACTGTCCCCGACATCCATGCAATGTTGCAGAGGCGTATCAACCATGACAGCCCTACAACATCCAGGGCCTTGAGGTACTCATGGCGAATCTCGTCCACCCCCAGGGCCCGGCCACCAAAGAGTTTTTTAACCACTTTGGTGACCTCAGCCCCTGTGATGGGAGAATTGTCTCCCTCATCCTCAAGCCCTGCTTCCTCTGTGGAAGGCATGTCAGTAGGATTGAGGAGATCCTTGAAGTATTCCTTCCACTGCCTGACGAGATCCCTAGTCAAAATCAGCAGCGCCCCATCCGCACCATACACAGTGTGGACAGGGAGCTGCTTCCCCCTCCTGAGTCATCAGACAGTTTGCCAGAACCTCTTCGAGGTCAACCAAAAGTCTTGTTCCATGACTTCACCAAACTCCTCCCACACCCAAGTTTCTGCTTCAGCAACCACCCGAGCTGCACTCCACTTGGCCTGTTGGTACACCTCTGCTGCTTCGGGAGTCCCACAAGCCAACCAAGCTCGATAGGACTCCTCCTTCAGTTTAATGGCTGCCCTCACCACTGGTGTCCACCACTTGGTTCGGGGGTTGCCACCACGAGATGCACCAACAACCTTACAGCCACAGCTCTGGACAACTGCTTCAACAATGGAGGTGGAGAACATGGCCCATTCAGACTCCATGTCTCCAGACTCCCTTGGAATGTGGTTGAAGTTCTTCTAGAGGTGGGAGTTGAAGACCTCTCTGACAGGGGACTCAGTCAGACGTTCCCAGCACACCCTCACAATACGTTTAGGTTTACCAGGTCTGAGTGGCATCCACCCCCGCCATCGGATCCAACTCACCACAAGATGGTGACCAGTTGACAGCTCTGCACCTCTCTTTACCGGAGTGTCCAAGACACATGGTCGCATAACAAAATTGATCATCAACCTGCGACCTAGGGTGTCCTGGTGCCAGGTGCACATATGGACACCTTTATGCTTGAACATGGTGTTCATTATGGACAAACTGCGGTTAGCACAGAAGTCCAATAACTGAACACCACTCTGTTTCAGATCGGGCAGGCTGTTCCTCCCAATCACACCTCTCCAGGTTTCACTGTTGTTGCCTGTGTGTGCATTGAAGTCCCCCAGTAGGACAATGGAGTTTCGGAGGAGCACTCTCCAGCACCCCAGTCAGAGACTCCAAAAAGGGTGGGTACTCTGAACCATCATTTGGTGTATAGGCACAAATGATGGTCAGGACCTGTTTCTCAACCCGAAGGCACAGGGAAACTACCCTTTCGTCCACCGGGGAAAACTCCAATGTCAAGGCAGCAAGATGGGGGGATGGGGGGGGGGTACAAGAATACCGACCCCTGCTTGTCGCCTCTCGCCCGGGGCAACTCCACAGTAAGCCAAGCTCCAGCCCCTTTCTAGGAAACTGGTTCCAGAACCAGACCTGTGCATTGAGGTGAGCCCAACTATATCTAGCTGGTATCTCTCAACCTCGTGCACCAGCTCAGGCTCCTTACCCACCAGAGAGGTGATGTTCCACGTCCCAGAAGCCATTTTAGAATGCCGAGGATCAGACTGTCAAGGTCTCTGCCTTTGACCGCCACCTGATCCACATTGCACCGGACCCCCATGGTCCCTCCTTCAGATGGTGAACCCACTGGAGGGCGGATCCATGTAGCTCCTTCAGGCTAAGCCTGGCGGGGTCCCATGGGCAGAAACCTGGCCACCAGGTGCTTGCCATCGAGCCCCTCCCCCAAACCTGGCTCCAGGGCGGGGCCCCAGAAACCCCATACCAAGCGGGGTACACCGAATCCTTGATATTTCATTCATCATTGGAGTCTATTGGATCGCTCTTAGTCTGGCCCTTCACCCAGGACCAGTTTGTCTTGGGACACCCTACTAGAGGCAAATTGCCCTAGACAACATAGCTCCTGGGATCACTAGGGAACACAAACCTCCCACCACAATGAGGTGGCGATCCGTGGGGTGGGGGTCTTTTTTTATTTATTAATTTTCTTCGCAACATATATTAACACGAAAAAACCACAGACATAAAAGGTGGACACTAGACACACAAGCCATAAATCAGAAATAAATCAGAAAAGACCCCAATGATTGAACAATACCCTATGAGCAAGCACTCGGTGACAGTGGTAAGGAAAAATTCCCTTACAGGAAGAAACCTTCAGCAGAACCAAGCTCAGGGAGGGGCAGTCTTCTGCCATGACTGGTTGGGGTGGGGGGAGAGAGGGAAAAAAATAAAAAAGAAGTGACATACTATTCATACAGATAACACAACATAAAAGTAGAACAACATTTGTACAGATACGACATAAGCAGTGTTGTTTTGAGGCTAGGTTAGCCTAGGATTAACACACACACACACACAAACATATACCCACTCATATATAGACATAACTAGAACTATTCAAAGACATACACAGAAATTACAGTGATAAAAAGATGACACATGGAAGGAGCAGAGTAATAAGATTCGCAACAGACCAAATCAACAAATTTAGATTTATAAGAATGGGGTGTGGCAACCTGGGGAGTGCATAATGGTTTACCACCTTAGACAGGAACAAAGGACGCGAAGTTAACCTTTTGTGTGTGAGAACTTTCTAGATGCCCTAGTAAGATAACAGGGAGGTGTCAAGGATGAATGGGCTGACTGCAGTCGGACGGGGGGGATTATCTTTTGTGTGTGAGAAGAGTCTAGACGGGGATTATTTTTTGTGTGTGAGAAGAGTCTAGAAGGATGTCATGTTATTTTAGGGAAGAGTTCCTACTTGTATGTCATTCTGTCTATGCTCCTTGTGTGAGTCGTGTAATAAACCGCTTGAACCAAATCAGCCTCATTATTTACACGCTCCACACTGGTGACCCAAGACGAATCATGGAATACGACGGAAGATCCCCGGAGCCAACCTCGACTGGAACCCTCAGCTTCGCGTGCGCTGTAGCGATCAAACTGCCTGATTTTTGGCAGCACAACCCGCGCTCCTGGTTCCACCTAACCGAGGCGCAGTTCGCCCTCCGAGGGATATCGGCGGATGATACGAAATTCTACTATGTGGTCGCAGCACTCGATGCCAGCACGGCTCAGCACATCGAGAGCCTGCTCGATCAGCCACCAGCCGACGGCAAATATGACGAGCTGAAGGCTGCCCTCATCCAGCACTACACGCTCTCGGATGGTGAGAGAGCAGAGAGGCTTCTGACGCGGACCAAGTTGGGAGACGGTTCGGCCGTGGACATGATGGAGAAGATGCTGAGGTTAAAGGGCACGGACGACGACCACTTCATCTTCACCCACATTTTCCTCAGGAACCTTCCGACAGTGGCGAGAGCGGCCCTGGCCAATTCGTCGTTGCTGGCCAAACGGGACTATCGTGCGCTAGCCCGAGAGGCAGACCGGATCATCGTCGCCACCAAGGCTTTCGTGACCATTGCGGCAGCGACGGAGCCCGGCACGTCGACACGAGGAGGCGAGGAGCCGCCGACGGCAGCAGCAGCAGGGGCCAAGGAATGTGGAGGTGACACGCTTTGCTTCTACCATTGTCGCTTTGCAGAGAGGGCAAGCAAATGTATACCACCGTGCCAGTTTCAAGCGCTCGGGAAACGCCAAGACCGGGGGTTGGTAGCAGCCGCGACCCTCGGGGAGGAGAACAAGCTGCTCTATTTGACGGACGCACGCTCGGGGAGGCATTTCCTCGTGGACACCGGCGCACAGAGGAGTTTCATCCGGCCGACCTACGTTGACCGGCTGGCAGGAACCAGCGGCCCCGAGATGGCAGCAGCAAATGGCTCAGACATTAAGACCTTTGGTGAGAGGACTCTGCTCTTGTCTCTACACGGTCGTACATTTGAATGGACTTTTGTTGTAGCAGCATTGGATTACCATATACTGGGGGCTGATTTTCTATGTGCACATGGGTTGTTGGTAGATATGGCTAACAGGCGCCTGGTTAATGCACTGTCTTTTGACTCTCTCCCCTGTATAGCTCGAGTGACCCGGCCAACAGCACAAGCCAACGTCACAGCAGCATACGGTAAGTTCCACACACTGCTCGCTTAGTTCCCAGCACTCACAGTCCCGACGTTTTCAGCAGCTATCGCTAAACATGGGGTGAAGCATTTTATCACCACCACCGGGGCGCCCGTTTTTGCAAGACCTTGGCGCTTGGACGCAGCTAAACTAGCCATAGCGCGCGAGGAGTTCGCTAACCTAGAGAGGTTAGGCATCATCAGGCGCTCAAACAGCCCATGGGCTTCCCCGCTACACATGGTCCCTAAAGCTGAAGGTTCGTGGCGACTTTGCGGTGATTTCCGCAGGTTAAACAACGCTACAGCGCATGACCGCTACCCAGTTCCCCACATTCAGGATTTTTCCGCTCACCTCGCAGAAGCGCGCATTTTGTCTAAGATAGATTTGGTCCGTGGTTACCACCAAGTCCCAGTGCGTGCTGAGGACATACCCAAAACAGCGGTAATAACTCCGTTTGGTTTATTTGAGTTCTTGCGCATGCCGTTTGGGCTTAAAGGGGCAGCACAGACGTTCCAACGCATGATGGATGCAGTGCTGTGCGATCTCCCTTTCGTGTTCATCTACCTGGACGATATCTTGGTAGCCAGCGCGTCCGAAGACGAACACGAAACCCACCTCACGATGGTTTTCCGTAGGTTGGAAGAGCACGGTTTAATAATCAACCCAGCGAAATGTCAGTTCGGGGTGACAGGGATTGATTTTTTAGGGCACCACGTCTCTCCCGAAGGAGCGGTTCCACTGCCTGACAAAGTGCGCGCAGTGACAGATTTTCCCCGACCACAGACGGTCAGGGCGCTACAAGAATTTTTGGGAATGGTGAACTTTTATAACCGTTTCCTTCCCCACGCAGCGCAGCTCATGCAGCCATTGTACGCTGTGCTCAAAAAACAGAAACCCGCGAATAAGGTCGAATGGACCCCGGAACGAGAGCAGGCGTTCTCGAAAGTTAAAGCAGCCCTGGCAAACGCCGCATTGTTGGCACATCCAGACCCAACGGCCCATATAGCCCTCACCACTGACGCCTCAGATGTGGCCATAGGGGCTGTCGTGGAGCAGCGCGTCTCTGGGGCTTGGCAGCCGCTTGCCTTTTTCAGCAGAACCTTGCGCGACAATGAACATAAATACAGCGCGTTCGACAGAGAGTTGCTGGCTCTCCACCTGGCCATTCGCCATTTCCAGTTCTGGCTGGAAGGGCGCAATTTTACTGCGTTCGTTGACCGTAAGCCACTAACATTCGCGATGGCCTAAGTTTCAGAACCTTGGTCGGGCCGGCAGCAGAGGCAGCTGGCCGCGATCTCAGAGTTTACTACCGATATTCAGCATGTATCGGGCAAACGGAATGTAGTGGCAGACTGCCTCTCGCGCGCCGTTGTGGCCCCGGTCTGTGTAGGGTTGGATTACGCAGCCATGGCCGCGGAGCAGGCTAGTGACGCGGATGTGCGCGCGCTCCAGTCTGGACCAACAGGGTTAAGGCTGGAGAAGAGGACGCTGCTTAACGGCATTCCCCCCTTAATCTGCGACGTCTCCACGGGTCGCCCATGGCCTGTGGTTCCGGCCGAGTGGCACCGCCGCGTGTTTGAGTCGGTTCACTCTTTGGCACACCCAGGGGTGCGCGCGTCGGTCAAAATGGTAGGAGAGAAATATGTGTGGCCGGGCCTTCGCAAACAAGTGAAAGAGTGGGCGGCAGCCTGCGTGGCGTGCCAACGAGCCAAGGTTCACAGACACACGAAGGCTCCTTTGGAGCCGTTTCGCATCCCGGCTAAGAGGTTCGACCATGTCCACGTGGACCTCGTAGGTCCCCTTCCGCTATCACAGGGGTACACGCATCTCCTGACAATGGTGGACCGCACCATGCGCTGGCCAGAAGCGGTTCCGCTGGCGGCAACCACGGCCGAGGAGGTGGCGCGCGCGTTTTTAACAGCATGGGTGGCGCGTCTTGGAGTTCCGTCGGATATTACATCCGACAGAGGCTCTCAATTTGTTTCTGAACTCTGGTCAACCATGGCCCACAGCCTAGGTGTCTCAATTCACTGCACAACCGCGTACAACCCGCAGGCAAATGGGTTATGTGAACGTTTTCATAGGTCGTTAAAAGCGGCTCTGAGGGCTTCACTGACGGATGCAAATTGGGTAGACAGGCTACCATGGGTTTTATTGGGGTTACGTTCTGCGCCTAAAGAGGATCTGGAAGCTTCCCCAGCAGAACTCATTTTTGCACAACCACTCCGGCTGCCTGGGGAATTTCTGCCAGATAATCCTGCGCCGGGCAGCTCCCCGTCTCAGCTGCTGGAGCGTTGCATAGACTCAAGCACGCTGCCGGGCCCTGCCCACCACAGTTTTCCGTGCGTTTTTGTGCCTAAAGCTTTGAAAAATGCAGAGTTCGTGTTTGTCAGACACGACGCCCACCGCCCCCCACTGCGCCCACCTTATGATGGACCGTTTAGAGTGCTGGAAACAGGGGATTGTGGGCACATATGCGGTTTCCATATGCTGCACATGCTTGTTACTGTATGCTTATTGTTTACTGCACATCTCAGAGGAACAAAAGGTCTGAACCTCCTAAGGGTAACAGGAGGATGCAAAGTCTGGCCTTTTGTATGCAGAGAGATGGCCATGAAGGATTTCCTGACCACCAGGACTTCGGGTGCAGACAGAAGACCTGAAGGGGGGTGCATTGTGTTTTGGGATGTAAAGACAATGCGACTGTTTGCTTTGATGTCCTGGGGTATTAGGTTTTTGCATATGACGTCAGGGGGCGTGCCGCACTGGCCCGTTAGAGTGAGCCGCCATTTTGGATGGCAAGAAACAGCCGCAGCAGGGTGAAATAAACCACATAGCTCACGTGTATATACAAACTCCGCAAAATGGTGTACTCCTGTTGTTCCCCCTGATAAGGGGATAAGCGGGGAATTAAATGGCCGGTGTGAAATGCAAAAAAAAAAAAAAAAAAAGTTGGATTTTTGAATAATTACCTTCACTGACGTAATCTCTCGCTTTGTCATAACGGGCTGCAAGGTGGAGCAGTGGTTTAGCACTGTGGCAGCACAGTTTTACCCTCGGCCGGGGGATCGCGGGGATCATGAGACCGTGGGTTTAGTGCGCTCGCGCACGCAGCGGCCGGTGGCTTGTCACCAGAATGCAAACCAAATCTACCTACGGGTACAAATAAGTAACAAAAAAAAAAAAAACTTTGTGGTTTGGGGGCGCCTCTCTGCTTGCTACGATGCACACATGAAAGGGGAGAAAACTATTGTACATGTGCATAAAATCAGGTACGTTTTAACGCGGCGCGCCGTGGAGAGCCTTTAAAAAAAACAAAAAAAAAACACGCAGCGCGCTTCACTCACCTCTGAGTGAGGAGCTGCTGTTGTTTTCCGACTCGTTCAACAGCCAAGACTTCACATCATCCACATCCCTTTCCGCTGACACGTTTTCCGATATTTTTTCCTCCTGCTCCCCTTCGTCTTTTAAAGATATCATCTCATCGTTTGCCCCCAAATCATCCCCGCTGAGCAGATTACCGGCAGTCATTGTTCTGCTAATTGCTCCAGCTGTTACCCCAAACCCGTCACCTCCGTTCAACTGAGGCATTTCAGCACACCACAGGAGCGCACGGGAGCAAGATTAAAAACACTTGTCTGCTGTTATGAATGCTGACAATGACTCCACTGAATGTGACAGACATCGCAGACACAGTTTCAGAGGCCATAGTGTCAGCTGTTGAAGAGGATGATAGGATGTTATTATGTCAGATTGTGACTGTGTGTTCTCCTCACTCATTCTGATCGCTAAACAGTACAAGTTACGCCTGGGTTGTCACAGTGCAACTGCTGCTCTTGCCATCCAAAATGGCGGCACCTACGGCGTGTTTATGTTTACCCCCGCGAGTCACGTGATTTTTACGACCCTACGCAAATACTCCATAAAGAGGGCAGCTGTGGGGGCAGCTCTTTCTCTTATCTGTTTTTGGATGTTGGAGAATGTGGTTGTGAATAAAAATTGATTTTGAGTAATAAACTCAGCCTCGTCTTTCCACACAATCTCCACACTGGTGACTCTACGACGTATCATGAGCGGAGACGAATCTCCCGAGCCAGACTCGCCAGGAGCCAGCCGAACGAGTGCAGCCACAGTCCACCTGGTGGACTTCTGGCCGAACAATCCGCGCTCCTGGTTTAACGCAGTCGAGGCACAGTTCCACCTCCGGAGGATTTCGGTAGACACCAAAAAGTTCTACCATGTGGTTGCAAAGCTGGACAGCCACACAGCCCAGTGAGTGGAGAGCCTGATCAACCACCCGCCGGACAGCGACAAGTACAGCAAGTTGAAAGCTGCACTCATTCGCCATTTCACTCCCTCGGTGCAGGAGCGAGCAGAGAGGCTCCTGACGCTGACTGAATTTGAGGGCGACAGACCTGCAGACCTGATGGAGAAGATGTTGAGTTTGAGAGACTCCGAAGATGATAACTTCATCTTCACCCACCTCTTCCTCAGAACCCTACCGTCAGAGGTGAGAGTGACCCTGGCCAGTTCACCACTGCTGGCCCAACGAGACTACCACGAGCTGGGCCAGGAGGCGCAGCGACTCGTCGACGCCAGTAAATGACGTGTAGCTGCGGCTGCGGCAGCAGAGCCAGGCGCAACGTCCGGAGACGGCAGGGGGCCAGAGGCTGCAGCACCAGACGCACCGACGATGGCGGCAGCAAGGGCCGGGAACCACGGAGCAGTTGACGTCCTTTGCTTCTACCATCACCGTTTCGCAGAGAGGGCACGCAAGTGCATTCTGCCGTGCTACTTCAAGCGCTCGGGAAACGCCAAGACCGGGGGTCGGTAGCGGCTGCGGCCCTCAGAGAGGAGAACAAGCTGCTCTACTTGAGGGATGCGCACTCGGGGAGACACTTCCTCGTAGACACGGGCTCCCAGCTGAGTTTCATCACACCTTCCTACGCTGACCGACTGGCGCCTTCCAGCGGTCCCCGGGTGTCAGCAGCGAACGGCTCGGCGATTAAGACCTTCGGTGAGAGGACTCTGCTTCTGTCTTTACACGGCCGCACTTTTGAATGGACTTTTGTCATAGCGGCAGTCAATTTCAACTTGTTAGGGGCTGATTTTTTGTGCTCACATAGTTTGTTGGTCGATCTTGCTAACAGACGCCTGGTTAATGCACTCTCTTTTTCTTCTATTCCCTGTACAGCTCGAGCGGCCCCGCCAACAGCACAAGCCAATGTCACAGCTGCAGGTGGTAAGTTCCACACACTCCTCACTCAGTTCCCAGCACTCACGGTCCCAACATTTTCGGCGACAGTGGCTAAACAGGGGGTGGAACATTTTATTACTACCACCGGACCGCCTGTTTTCGCAAAAGCTCGGCGCTTGGATTCAGCTAAACTGACCATAGCGCGCAAGGAGTTTGCCAACCTGGAGAGGTTGGGCATCATCAGGCGTTCGAAGAGCCCATGGGCTTCACCGCTTCACATGGTCCCGAAAGCTGATGGCTCGTGGCGGCCTTGTGGTGATTTCCGCAGGCTGAACAACGCTACAGCGCACGACCGCTACCCGATCCCGCACATCCAAGATTTTTCATTTCATTTGGCGGGGGCGCGCGTTTTTTCTAAAATAGACTTGGTACGCGGTTACCACCAGGTCCCAGTGCGTGCTGAGGACATACCCAAAACAGCGGTAATAACTCCCTTCAGGCTTTTCGAGTTTTTGCGCATGCCGTTTGGGCTTAAGGGCGCTGCGCAGATGTTCCAGCGTATGATGGACGTGGTTCTGCGCGATCTCCCTTTCGTGTTCGTCTACCTGGACGACATATTGGTAGCCCGTGCGTCCGAGGACGAACACGAAAACCTCCTCACGGCAGTTTTCCGGAGGTTGGCAGAGCACGGGTTAATAATTAACCCGGCGAAGTGTCAGTTCGGGGTGACGCAGATTGATTTTTTGGGCCATCGCGTCTCCCCAGAGGGAGCGGTCCCTCTGCCTGACAAAGTGCGCGCAGTAACAAATTTTCCCCAGCCACAAACGATCAAACGTTACAGGAGTTTTTGGGAAAGGTAAATTTTTATAACCGTTTCCTCCCCCGCGCAGCACAGCTCATGCAACCATTGTATGCTGCACTGAAAAAACAAAAACCCACAAATAAAGTCGAATGGTCTCCGGAGCGAGAGCGCGCATTTTCCGAAGTCAAAACAGCCCTGGCAAACGCTGCTTTGTTAGCACATCCAGTCCCAGCGGCCCGCATGGCGCTCACTACTGACGCGTCAGATGTGGCCATAGGGGCGGTCGTGGAACAGTTTGTAGCTGGAGCCTGGCAGCCGCTCACCTTTTTCAGTAAGACCCTGCGCGACAGCGAACGAAAATACAGTGCATTCGACAGGGAGTTGTTAGCTCTCCACTTGGCCATTCGCCACTTCCAGTTCTGGCTGGAAGGACGCTGTTTCACCGCGTTCGTGGACCACAAGCCGCTGACTTTTGCAATGGCCAAGATTTCAGAACCTTGGTCAGGCCGGCAGCAGAGACAGCTGGCCGCGATTTCAGAGTTTACTACCGATATCCAGAATGTGGCGGGTAAACTTAATGTAGTGGCGGACTGCCTCTCGCGTGCCGTGGGGGCTCCCGCCCGCGTGGAGGTAGATCCTGCAGCCATGGCTGCGGAGCAGTTTAGCGACGCGGAAGTGCGCGTGGCCCCAGTCCGCGTGGGGATAGATTACGCAGCCATGGCCGCGGAGCAGGGTAGCGACGCGGATGTGCGCGCGCTCCAGTCTGGACCAACAGGGTTAAGGCTGGAGAGCAGGGTGCTGCAAGACGGTATGCCCCCCCCTAATCTGCGATGTCTCCAATGGGCGGCCGTGTCCGGTGGTTCCAGCTGCGTGGCGCCGCCGCGTTTTTGACTCAATCCACTCTCTGGCGCACCCGGGAGCGCGCGCGTCGGTCAAAATGGTAGGAGAGAAATTTGTGTGGCCGAGCCTGCGCAAACAAGTTAGAGAGTGGGCGGCAGCCTGCACAGCCTGCCAGCGGGCCAAGGTTCATAGACACACGAGAGCTCCCTTGGAGCCGTTTCACATCCCGGCTAAAAGGTTTGATCATGTCCACGTGGACCTCGTAGGCCCCCTCCCGCCCTCACAAGGGTGCACACATCTTCTGACAATGGTTGACCGCACCACGTGCTGGCCAGAAGTGGTCCCACTGTCGTCAACCACAGCTGAGGAGGTGGCACGCGCGTTTTTAACTGCATGGGTAGTGCGTTTTGGAGTCCCGTCGGACATTACGTCTGACAGAGGCCCGCAATTTGTTTCCGAACTTTGGTCAGCGATGTCCCGCAGCCTGGGGGCAACGATCCACCGCACGACCGCGTACAACCCGCAGGCTAACGGGTTGTGCGAACGTTTTCACAGGTCATTGAAGGCGGCCCTCAGAGCGTCGCTTACGGATACAAATTGGGTGGACAAGCTACCATGGGTTTTATTGGGGTTGCGTTCTGCACCTAAGGGGGATTTAGAAGCCTCCCCAGCCGAGCTAGTGTTCGCACAGCCACTTCGGCTGCCTGGGGAATTTCTTCCAGATAATCATGCGCCAAAGCGCTCCCCGGTTCAGCGGTTACAGAATAGCACTGGCCCGAGCACGCTACCGGGCCCCGTTCACCACAGTTTTCCGCATGTTTTTGTGCCTAAGGCTTTAAAAAATGCGGAGTTTGTTTTTGTCAGACATGATGCCCATCGTCCGCCCTTGTGCCCACCTTATGACGGACCATATAGAGTGCTGGAAACAGGGGATAAGCATTTTTTGCTAGATTTGGGGAGCAGAAAAGAAAGGATTGGCATTAACAGGCTCAAACCCGCTTTTGTGTTAGCTGACGAAGTTGTGCAGTTGGCGAAGGCTCCTCGGCGTGGCAGACCCCCTAGAGAGCATTTCCCAGAACACCCACAGAGGTTGACTAACAGTTCTCATCCCCAGGCAGCAGATCCACAGCTGGAAGAAGCCGTGGAAAGGGTACAGCCTGCTTACAGCAGATATGGGAGGAGGTTGAGACCTAAGCAGCACTTGGACTGATGTTTAGGGATTTTATTATGACATGCAATCTGTGGTGATGTTGTTCCGTCTTAGACATTTGGGGGGGGGTCATGTGGGCACATATGCGGTTTCCATATGCTGCACATGCTTGTTACTGTATGCTTATTGTTTACTGCACGTCTCAGAGGAATAAAAGGTCTGAACCTCCTAAGGGTAACAGGAGGATGCAAAGTCTGGCCTTTTGTATGCAGAGAGACGGCCATGAAGGATTTCCTGACCACCAGGACTTCGGGTGCAGACAGAAGACCTGAAGGGGGGTGCATTGTGTTTTGGGATGTAAAGACAATGCGACTGTTTGCTTTGATGTCCTGGGGTATAAAGAGGGCAGCTGTGGGGGCAGCTCTTTCTCTTATCTGTTTTTGGATGTTGGAGAATGTGGTTGTGAATAAAAACTGATTTTGAGTAATAAACTCAGCCTCGTCTTTCCACACAATCTCCACAGGATAAGCATTTTTTGCTAGATTTGGGGGGTAGGAGGGAAAAAATTGGCATAGACAGACTCAAACCTGCTTTCGTTGTGGCTGACGAGCAAGTGCTGTTGGCGAGGGCCCCTCGGCGTGGAAGACCCCCACGGGGCGCTTCCCAGAGAAAAGATTCTCCAGAGCACCCACACGGACAGTCAAAAAGTTTTCACCCCCAGACATCAGCCCCCCAGCATGGCAGTGCCACGGAGGCAGCGAATCCTGGCTACAGCAGATACGGCAGAAGACTGAAGCCCAAGCAGCATGCGAACTGATGTTGATTGTTCTACAGCATGTGGACTGATGTTAATGGTTTTATCACAGCATGTGGACTGTTACCCTTTTGTCCTATCTAAGTTGCTGGGGGGGGGGGGTGGCAACCTGGGGAGTGCATAATGGTTTACCACCTTAGACAGGAACAAAGGATGCAAAGTTAACCTTTTGTGTGTGAGAAGTTTCTAGATGCCCTAGTAAGATAACAGGGAGGTGTCAAGGATGAATGGACTGACTGCAGTTGGACGGGGGGGATTATCTTTTGTGTGTGAGAAGAGTCTAGACGGGGATTATCTTTTGTGTGTGAGAAGAGTCTAGAAGGATGTCATGTTATTTAAGGGAAGAGTTCCTACTTGTATGCCATTCTGTCTATGCTCCTTGTGTGAGTTGTGTAATAAACCGCTTGAACCAAATCAGCCTCATTATTTACACGCTCCACAGGACAAAAATAATAATAAAAAAAGTGAGGGGAGTGCACTTCAGAATGCAGGTAGGGGGAAAGGATTTAGTTACAACTGTACAAATAATGATAGTTAGGGCTGTGAGGAGAGCACAAACAGAAGGACCTTCCAAATGTACAGCTGATAAGTTGCCTAAGATGCATAGTTGTGGGGAAAGTGGGATGCAGCAGCCCAATAAATATGAGAGGTGGTCTGTGATCTGCTTCCAAAATGGTGTGACTGGAGTGCAGTGCCAAATAGCGTGCAGGTAAGTCTCTGGAGTGTTGTGTAAACATTGTGCACATTTATTCAGCTTATTAAATACCATTTTATGTCATCTATCACCAGTGTAGTGTGCTCTGTGAATAATTTATATTGTGTGAGTTGTAAATCTGAAATTTTGAGACAATTAAAGGTATTGTTACGAATTTGTGTCCACAAGTCAGTATAGCTCGATAAGTCTTTTTCCCATTTTAAAACTGGGAGAAATATTGAGGGTTATTTTTCTAGGGCCTTTAAGTTTTAGAATATTTTCTACTGTGATGGAATAATTAAATACGATGGGAGTTCGTTTGAAGCTATTGCTATACTATGGAAGCACTGATGGTTTCTGACCATTCTGCTAAAATGTTAAAAAAATATATAATTATTTGCAATTTTTCCTCATTCTTTTGCCTGTTGCTGTAGGCAACAAGGGCAGTCCAATTACTAGTGTGTATCCATACAGTACACATGGCCATTCATCTCCAGCTGAGCCAAAAAGCCAGTTTAATCAAACTCAGTTAAGTGCGGCTTAGTTGGTCACGCTATCTAAAAGAACCCATCTTTGGCTTAGGATCTGGACAAACTTTATGAGAGGGCCCTTAAGGCTGCGTTGGCAACTTTTCAGAAAAGCTAGGAGTGAGATTTTTAATTGTGCAACTTCAACTTTCGTTGACTCTAATAAAAATACAAGAAGCAGTGAGTTGAAACATTTTACAGTTTATTGTTCTATTTGAAAGGATACAGCAAATATAAAAGTTAGAAAATGAACTAAAGGGTTTTATATTGTGCGGCGATGCACAGACGATACAATGGAGATGCAGAAGAAACAAAACAAGGAAATGTTAACACAAAATAAATAAACGACAGTCACAGCTCAAACAAAGCATTTAATCTAGCACCTACAGCATACTCTCCATGATAGCGACGATATTTGCTCTTGTCGATTAAACTTCACAACAGAATGATATGAGAAACTCAGCTGTGGTGTTTCAGGTGTACATGTATGTTCTGCTGCTGTTGCTGGTTGTGTGTTGTTGTGAGAGTGTTATCATGTCAGTCATGGCTCAGTCCATCATCACTAAAGGGGGGGGGGGCGTCCACACATAAATAAATTTACATCTCATAAAGTCCGTGCAGACAGTGCGCATATAATGAAAATTAGATATTTTGGCTCTAGTCTATGTCCAGATCAGAGTCCTCGTCACTCACAGTGCTCTGTATGATGGCTCCATTGTGAATCGTCTTTGGGGCGATGGAGGGCTTTTCGGGCAGGAGGCCGTACTCCTGCAGCAGGGCCTCCAGATCCACGGCAAAGAAGTCTTCACCGAGCTGGTCCGTGAGGCGCACAAAGTTCCCGATCAGGTCCCCTCCTTTGTAAATGAGGAGAGCCGGCAGGGCGCTGTCTCTGAACAGCGCGCTGGTGCTAATGGCCAAGCTGCGCACGCTGCAGAACTTGACCAGCGGGTATTCCTGAGCCAGGCACATCAGACTGCCGCTCATGGCCTCGCAGCCTGGGACCTCCGGCTCATAGATGTGGATCATGACCAGGGTGCTTTTGTCCTCTTTGTCTAAAGCCTCCAAGAAGTCCTCTCCACTGTTCAGCTCATAGACCTGCGCAAAGCGCTTGCCACGACACAGCTGGCGTCGCATCTCTTCGATGCGCTGCATCCGGTAGCGCTGGAGGAAGTCTTCATCGTCCTCTTGCTCCTGGAGCATGTTGTACTCCTGCATGGTTATCTGTAGGAAACATAAAGTTCACTGGCAAAATGCACAAACTAGCAGCTATTTGCAATAAAATAAGAACAATTTAAACAGCTCAACACAACTAATAATACAAGTGGGTTCTTCAAATTCAACACAGAATGCTACTTTTAATGACTACTCCAGTCTCAAAATTATTCAGCCCCTTTATGACAAACATCTTTAGTACTTAGCAAAACACCCTTTTGCTGTTATGACCTGCTGCTATATATATATATATATATATATGTATATATAGGGCACATTGGTTTAAAAAAAGATATGGGCTAACGAGCCAAATGTACCAGGCCCCTGCGTTAACCAGTTTTTTTTTTTTTTAAATTATTAATTTTCTTTTAATTTAGCTCCCCACGCTGCAAGAACTCTATCGGACAGGGTGGCACCCTCTTAGGATGTAAAATATTTATTCACTCCACATCCAGCTTACTTTGCCCTTAATTTTGTCCTGCAGCGTTTTGTCCTTTTCTTTGTCCTTTTCCAAGTCGAGGTCCGAGCGGCAGGTCATGGACAGTTTCTTGATCAGCCTTTCCATCTCTTTCTTCTGCTCCTGTTTCTGCTCCACCTCCAGCTGTTTGTACTTCCTCCAGTCATTGATCACACCCTTTGGTCCTGAAATAGAACATACAGTCTTATTCTGTCACTTCAGTGCAAGCTGTGCACTTAATTTATTGATCTGAACTCACACAAAGGGGTTAAAACAATTTCTTGAATTTAAAATGGGCATATTACCCCCCCATGTTGACACATGGAAAAAGTGGTCTGAAAGGTGACACATTTTCTAGTTGGACACAACCTGAGCTAACTAACATAAAGTTAGCTTAATGTGAGATGGTAAAAACCCATATAAAGTATCACTGGGGACAGGGGTGTGTAATTTGTGTGGTTGATAGGATAAGACTGGTCCCTGGAGTTTACCAAGCACAGAAACAAGCCTGAACGAATGACTAACCGCAGCTAACTACAGCTAGCAGCTAAACCTAAGCCAAGGAGCCATTCCAGCCAGGGTATAATAAACTATAGTAAAGTACAATAAAATAATGGGTTTGTCTGTAGCCCAAGGACCACCACTAGTGAAAATTTAATCAAAATCCATCCAGTAGTTTTTACATAATCCTGCTAAACTACTGCTAGAAGATTAAGCCTTGGTGGAGGTATGCACTCATGGATCACCTCTAAAATGTAATGGGTTTGTGTGAAACCCAAGAGCCACCTGTGGTGAACATGCCATCAAACTCTGTCCAGTAATTTTTGAGTAATCTTATTAACACACCGCGAGAAGACAGAGCCTTGGTGGAGATATGTGCTCTCGGATCATCACCATAATCACCACCGGAGTGGTGGCTCAGTTGGTAGAGCATCCGCCCCACACCCGGGAGGCAGGGGTTCAAATCCCGGCCGGGTCATGCCGAAGACCATATAAAAGTGGAACTTCCTGCCATCCAGCTTGGTGCTCAGCAATAAATGGAATGGAGGAGGGAACTCTGTGGCGGCGCCTTGCATGGCAGCGGCCCTCTGATTCTGCACTTGGGGTGTGTGTGATTTACACTGTAGATAGGTAAAACACAATCTCGTTCCGCTGTACATGATTGGTTGTACGGTTGAATGACAATAAGGGTGATTTAATTTAATTAATTAATTTAATCTAATGGGTTCCTCTGTAGGCCAAGGACTACCTCTGGTGAAAGTTTCATCAACATCTATCCAATAGTTTTTGTGTAATCCTACTGCACAAATGCAAACAAGGGCCTTGGTGGAGGTATGCACTCTCAGAGCATCACCAAAATCTGCTAAGGGACAAACAGACAAACCCCAGCAAAAACATTACCTCCTTGGCGGAAGTAATAACATCTAGGAACTAGAAAAGCACTCGGAGAGCGCAGACCTCCGCCAAGCGCCACAGTTCCCCCCATGCAGTCTTCAGATTCCTTGATCATGAAAACATATGACAAGCAGTGGTTCAGCTGTTATTCACGAAAATGGCATTTTCTGTAATGGCGGCCACAGTTCCTCCCATACAGTGTGTGTGTGTACGTTTTGAGATTCCTTGACCATGAAAACATATGACTAGCAATTGGATTCACAATGATAGGATTAGTGGTTCAGTAGTTATTCACGAAAATGGCATTTTCCGTAATGGTGGTTTAGCGCCACAGTTCCCCCCCATACAGTGTTTGTGTGTACGCTTTCAGATTCCTTGACCGTGAAAACATATGACTAGCAATTGGATTGACAATGATAGGATTAGTGGTTTAGTAGTTCTTCACGAAAATGGCATTTTGCGTAATGGCGGTTTTCTTGTGGACGGTGATCAGGATCACCACCAAAATCTAATCATCTGTAGGATACCCCATTTCTGACAATCTGTGAAAATTTCATGAAAATCCGTCCATAACTTTTTGAGTTATCTTGCTAACAGACAAACAAACAAACAAACAAACAGACAAACAGACAAACCAACGCCGATGATCACATAACCTCCCCCTTTGGCGGAGGTAATAAAATATATGATCCAGTGTTTGTAAATGATCCGCCGGGGATAATGGAGTGGGTATGTGGAGAAATAAGCTAGGCTGACTCGGCTAGCAGGAGTAGTGGGGCCATTACAGGGCCCATTTATAACCAAATAAATCAGAATATCACCTAGAAGTGAAATATACAATCAAATGTAGACGAATGAACCGGCTTGGAACACAGATGTCTTGTGTGTTGAGTAGAATATATAGAAAGTAGCCATAAAACCATGGCTACCCTGCTAAGTTAACTAGTATAACTGGGCTGCTGGCATATGTTTCCACATCTACTGGGACATGTCTACATCCATGTCATTAAAATGGATATCAATGAAGTGAGCGCTGGCTGTCACGCCACAGTTAGAACCAAATCAGAACGGGTCATTGAGAAAGACCTAGTAAGACCACGGCGGACCCTAACAAAGTGATGGAGTTGTGGGTTTTTCTGTATTAGTAGCCACTCCAGAAAAACAAAATCAAATGCAAATGACAACATTTAAATAAGAGTTACTGCTCAGCTAATAATGGTCAAATCCAGCTTTATAAATGCATTTATAATGCCTTACTCAAACACTAGATATGTGATTTTAAATCTCATTTGTGAAGCAAAAATTTAAAATCACCAAACTTCAGCATTTTAAAATGAGGTTACAATACCAGCAATTCACTATATAATCACTCTCTAATTTTGCTGACACTCTTGAATGAAAGCAAGTCTACGTACAATATGACGTGTGTATTTACAGTTTAGAAACATACAGTCAGGATCAGCATTTCGGCACGCGTTACCTGTGTTGACAGAACTTCCATCTGCACTGTAGTCGATCTCGGGCTCAGTGACTTCAGCGTTCCGGATGGTCTTGCCCTCTCCTTCCTCATCCTCGTAGTCGCTGCCTTCATCCTCGCTGCTGCTGTAATAGTACTGCAGCTTCTCTCCCAGTATCTTGTCATCCAGAGTCGTCATGGCGAAGGCTCACGTGTGGGCAGCAGCCTGGAAAACAAAGACACAACCAAATCTTTAATGACTGCACGGCCAGATAAACAAGTTTTTCCATCTCATAATTATAGGAATAAGTATAGTTTTGGACAATGTGATAGACAGACATTAGTTGATGGCAAAGTTATTTTCACAGCGCAACCTTTGATTTTGATGAAGGGATGTGAGGAGTCCACGATCAAGACAGGAGCCAAGAGCAAGACTCCTACTGTTGGAGGGAAGTCTCGTTTATAAACTGTGGAGCCTGACTGTAGGCACATTCAAACTTCAAAAAGACTCCTCAAATAGTAGACCTGGATTTCTGCTAGAAGAAAAAAAACTTTATCGGGGATTGAACCAAAGCCTACAGGCTGCAGAAAGTCATCCCAGCTGTCACTGGCAGAATTAAAATGACCATTTTCTGAAAACTGAACATCAGCACTATACTTAGTTTACAGATGCCTTTTATTGCGTAATGTAAACCAGCACATATACGCAGACGGAGACACGCCTCAACTAACGTGGCAGCTGTCAAGTTTTTTTTTCTGAGTTTAGCTCCCTTCTTTTGTTTAATGCAATGTCAATAAAAAGCAACATGACAGCTGCCATTGGACGCATCTTCATAGAGCGCAGGCCGACAACCCATAGGTCCTATGATAGCTAACTCAAGGAGTTTATTTCAGCGAACAACTGACTGCTATTGCCATTTCCTGAAGTCTTACTAAAAAAGACAATGGAGAAAATACGATTAGTTTATCTATATAAGAGGCACAAGGGCGAAATCAACGTTTTTTGTTGTTTTTTTTTAAGCGAGCTAGGTTAGCATTAGCTAAGGAAAGTGGCTAATGCCATTTCTCCGACTTCCCGTGAAAACGAACAAATACAAACTGCTATAGCGTTACGTTTAACCCGACACCTTTATTATAAAACGATTTAAATGTATACTAGATGTTTCTTACCGTAATACCACCAAGAGACAGTAAATGTCAGCAGATCCCACTGTTCTTAATTCCGGCTAATCTGATAGTTTTAGCGGCTGTGTTGCCAGATTTTCCACACAAGCGAGTCCATCCATGAAAACAAGCGACACAGTAAAAAATAAATAAACCCAAACTGCAAATAATAATTTAACCAGTCGTTCTCTTTAAAAATATAAAGAAAAAAAAATCAATAAATCGTTTTATCAATACATATATCAAGAGGACAACTGCACTTTCCCTTTCAGTTTTAGATAGCACTAAAAATACATCAATACGCTTAATAAGGGAAATACAGAAAATATTTTCCTTGTAATTATTTCCTGTTAAATAAAAAACAATACAAAAAATACTCCGAAACACATAAACAAGTAAAATTCAAAAATAAAAGCTGAAAACCCAATGACTAAATGACAGCAAGTGAGAATGTTTGAGAAGTTAGATGAGTATTGCAAGTGAAGAAGCCCAAATAACCCACCCAATGTAGTTTAAAAAAAACAAAACAAACAAACCCGCAACTGCTCAAATTCAAAAGTAACTTTCTGAAGAAAAAGTAAGATCCACAACAAGTGAAACTGGCAACTATTGCTGTGCTCCTCCTTCCGGGAATGACATAAAATGCTGGAAGTGCAATCTCATAATTTCACCACCAGAGAGCAGCATATATACTCATAGAATTTCTCTACAACCGCTGCTGGCATTTTGACTTTATTGTTCTTTCTTTTCCTCTTTTCCCCGAGAAATCGTTTAGAAACTTAATTTGCATCAAAGCAGTACAATATTGATTTATTAAACTCTTGCAAAACAATGAAGGAAAAGATGCAGGAAGAATCTTGTGCAAGCAAACCCAATAATGTGGACTAATTTACATAAACACAATAGGCAGCTCAGTGGAGCAGTGGCAGCACAGCAAGAAGGTTGTGGGTTTGATCCCACCCCCCTGGCCATCGGTGACCCTTCTCTGTGGAGTTTGCATGTTCACCCTGTGTGGGTTTTCTCCGGGTACTCCCACAGGCCAAAAACACGTACATCAACTGAGGATTCTAAATTGTCCTTAGGTATGAATGAATGAATGAATGAATTTATTTTCGGATAATACAGTACAGGTTAAAAGAAACTGTATAATATAACAACAAGGTCAAATTAGACAAAGACTCCTTCTACTAAACAATTCCACGTGAGTTATCCGAAATGGGTGATGGCTGAAGCCGCAGCTTATATTGCCCACCCATATTCCATCCAAG
This sequence comes from Pholidichthys leucotaenia, assembly GCA_020510985.1. Lineage (NCBI taxonomy): Eukaryota > Metazoa > Chordata > Actinopteri > Cichliformes > Pholidichthyidae > Pholidichthys > Pholidichthys leucotaenia. The sequence continues at coordinate 43,404,229 of CM035850.1, forward strand.
AATTCAAAGAAAAAAGAGTAAACAAGACAAGAGTGATTACAATTTAGAACAAAGCTAAGACAAAGTGTGACTGAGAGAGAGAAAAAAAAAAAAAGAAAACTAAGCTAAGCTAAGTTAAGCGGTTACTATTCAAGACAAATCTAAGACAGAATGTCACAGAGAGAGAGAGAGAAAAAAAAACTAAGCTACAACACAACACAGACTGGATATGACAATCCTTATGTGAGTTTACATGTCGTCTTGTAAATATGTTTGGAGCATTTCTTCCTTTAGTTTTTGTTTAAATTGTCCAAGCGTTGTACATGATTTTAATTCAGGTCCATAATCGTTCCATAATCTGACTCCTTGCACTGAAATACAGTGTTGCTTGGTGGTTGTTCTCACTGAATGGTATGAATGGAAAGGTATGAATGTGAGAGTGAATGGCTGTCTGTCTGTCTGTCTGTGTTGGCCCCGCAATGGACTGGTGAACTGTCCAGGCCCAAAGCCCAAAAATACTGGGATAGGCTCCCCCCCCCGCCCCCGTGACCTGAAAAGGATTAAGTGGTTGAAGATGAATGAATGAATTTACATAAACACTCATACAACGCATATTATACTGTACTAATGAAGGTGTGACTAAGGGGATGGACCAAGCCCGTTGGCATCCAACTGGGGGCTTGAACTAACAACCACACCAAGAGGGTCAACCCTTAGGAATGCTTTTTAAAAAAAACTGAGTCTGTTGCATATCCTCCCTTTGTTGACATCGTCCTGATGTCAGAAGTGCACTTAGTGACATTAAGGATTTCTGCTTTCTGACTATGTCACTACCAGTGCGTCCTACTGGCTACACCTCTGGGACCACACAAGGACCAAAACACTGGTGGCACCTAGGGATGGGACAAGTTTGACTGGTGGCATCCAACTGGGGGTTTGAAGTCACAACCTCCTGCTCCAGAGTCCGGCATTCTACCTGTGTCACCAAGTAGGAATGCTGTTTTGTTCACTGATTCTGTTACATAGATCTATGCATATTGAGTAGAGTACAGGTATGCATTCCCCCTATTACTTAAAGGTTTTTTTAATGGATCTCATAGGTTCTACTCCAAAGCTAAGCAAAAAAACTGAGATATGACAAGATTAATCAACAGTACAGTATTTTTAGTGCATTATGATTCTGTAGATATATAACTTTACAGTACAGCAATGTTTTATTTTCACGATTTTTGATTTAACAGGTCTTACGTAAATGAGTCTTCTATGAGAGTTTGCTATCATACCAAAAAATTCTTTAAAATGATTTGGCCCATGTTGTGACAGATTTTCACTCAACAGAAATTTTGTGGACATTACTAAATCTTGTGAAAAGGTTCTTTTGGTTTTGTGTTTTTCCTCATCACATAAATAGTCCCACTGTGGTGACCCACCACAGTGCAGATTGACTCTTATTCACACTCAACAAGGGTGGAGGAAACGGAAGACAATTAGCATACAGAGGACAATGCACAGACGGACAAAGAGCCAACCAATGTCATGCTAATCACGTGTATTTACTGTGATGCTAATGTGCCATGCATTCTCTCTTCCTGTATCACTGATAAAAGAGCTTGTGTGACATGCCTCAACAGACTGCGCAACACAACACAGCACACACAGCACAACACAGTGCACAGCACTACAGTGTGTCTCATGATGTTGGAGGAAAATAAAATCCTGCCACCTTCCAGCTCGTCGTACCTTGCCTGAACTTATTTTTCCTCCACACTCAATCAATCAATCAATCAAAGACTTTATTCCAGACTCATGGTCCATCAAAAATAAAATGAAATAAAATAAAATAAAATAAATAAAATAAAATAAAACAAGACAGTTGAAAACAGTTAATAAGAAAAACAATCAAAAAGTTACAAAACTTTACAAAACACAACTACTAAAAGAAGTACAAAGACAGTACAGACTTTAAAAAGACTTAAATGCCACTGCACCATCGAGGCTTTTTAAGTAAAATTCTTAAAGCATCATTGTAAGCAACCTGTAATTTCTGCATACTTTGTTTCCAATAATTTATCCATAAATGAGCAGTGTATAAAGGTGTACAATAGGTTTTAAAAAGAACCAGTTTCACCTCATCTGAACAAAAGCCAAACCTGTGTGCAAGAATATTTGCTTGCATGTAGATTTTGCAGCGTTGTCTGAAAATCTATATGCATGCAACACTATATGCATGTGAACGTATTTGCATAAACTGGTATATTGTGGTTTTAAATGTTACTGTTCTTAAAAAAAAAAAAAAATCTTGTGCAGTTCTACAGTTGAATCTTCTGTTCCCATCATTTTGTAGTTTTAAGCCAAGAGAAACACTGGCTTTACAAGAAGCAGTTGGTGAGGAATGTAGGTGAGATCATAAGAGGCAGAAAGTTTTCCACAGCAAAAACAAAAGAAGATTTTCCTTAGTGGGAACCTTACAGGTCCTATTCACTCAAATATAGTGTCTTTATGGGTTTTAACCTTCTGAAATGCTTTCTTGGGCCATATGACTACATTAACGATATTAAAATCTGTCTTCACGTAAAAACAATTTGTAACATTTTGGCAGAAGCTGGTTTTGGTCTTCCGCTCTGCATCACTAACAAATGATCCGATTTTCACAACCCGTCACGGTGCTGTGACAATTAAGTTCCCACCCAGTTTCTGAGCCCAAGGCGTTAGCTTCAGAACTAACAGTGCTACAATGGAGTTAGTTTACCAAGCGTGGTATACGGTATATATATATATATATATATATATACACTACCGTTCAAAAGTTTGGGGTTTTCCATGAAAAGTCACACTTACTTACCACCATCAGTTGTAAAATGAATAGAAAATATAGTCAAGACACTGACAAGGTTAGAAATAATGACTTGTATTTGAAATAATAATTTTTTTCTTCAAACTTTGCTTTCGTCAAAGAATCCTCCATGTGCAGCAATTACAGCATTGCAGACCTAACATGATTGCACAAGGGTTTTCTAATCATCCATTAGCCTTCTGACACAATGAGCAAACACATTGTACCATTAGAACACTGGAGTGATAGTTGCTGGAAATGGGCCTCTATACACCTATCTAGACATTGCACCAAAAACCAGACATTTGCAGCTAGAATAGCCATTTACCACATTAGCAATGTATATTAGATATTAGAGTGTATTTCTGATTAGTTTAAAGTTATCTTCATTGAAAAAAACAGTGCTTTTCTTTCAAAAATAAGGAAATTTCTAAGTGACCCCAAACTTTTGAACGGTAGTGTATGTGTGTGTGTGTGTGTGTGTGTGTGTGTGTGTGTGTGTGTGTGTGTGTGTGTGTATATATATATATATATATATACAGTATATATATATATATATATAGTATATACAGTATATATATGTAAGAGCTGGAGGAGTGCTAACAGATGGTTGCAGCAGAGATGGAGCTCATCGCAGATTACAAGCCGTGGCTCCTCCTTGAGTTGCTGCCACAACTGGAGAGAGCGCCACCAGCCCAGACAGAGCCTCAGCTTACGGCAGAGCATTCCCCAACTTTGGTGCTCCGCCCACCGGACCAGACGACCTTCGCAGCCTCCAGGAAGACATCATCTGGCATGACAGCATCCATCACCAAGCCCCAGGAGTTAAGGCAAGTGTCTTTTCATTTCTTAACACCCTATGATGAAATGCCTTGCCTTATTCCCAGTGGGGAAGTTCAGCTGCAGCAGCTCGGCTTGGCTGAGCTTTCACCATCAGCTGCTGTAACTCTCTCCTCTCCCGTTTCTCCCACTCCTGCTTCTACATCCCCTGAGGGTCCGCCAGTCCCGGGAGGGAGCTGGCGTGTGGTGGCGAAGCCTGCGGCATTGGAGAGTCCAGCCCCAGCCTTGCAGCCCTGTTCTGGACGGGAGAACGCCACCTTTGCTCCGGAGCTTGAGCTAACAAAGGATTGTCCCCTGGCCCCGGTGGCATGGGAGGTGGTGTCAGTGGACAGAGGATCTCCTGTAGCGGCCGTTGTGTCCGGAGGTGCAGCTGCATCAGCCGCTCCATCGGGGGTCCCACCAACCGTCTAGCCGGAGGTCTGGACCGCCGTGGCGGAATCGTTGGCATCCTGAACGGCGGTGGAGCTCGGGCACAGGCAAGTTTCTGTGTGTGGCCCCAAGAAATCTTGCCTGGCTCTTGACTGGGGAAGCCAGGTGCAGCCCTCAGCCGCACTTGGGTTTCCTCCGCTGGGCTCCACTGCTGCCGGTGACCCTAATCTGGTGTGTGTTCCTGTCTTTGCTCCTTTGCCCGAGCCACCATCTAGGGTCACCGAGGCCTCCGTGGGTGCTGTGCCTCAGCCTGAGGCCTCTGTGGGTGCTGCTCCCGCTCCAGTCAAGGTCTCCGTGGGTGCTGCTCCCTCTTCAGTCAAGGTCTCTGGGGGTGCTGCTCCCCCTCTGGTTGAGGTCTCCGTGGGTGCTGCTCCCCCTCCCTCTGGTCCGTCATGGGTGCATCGCCTCAGCCCAGGGGCCACCGTGGGTGTGTCGTCTCAGCCTGGGGGCCACTGTGGGTGTGTTGCCTCAGACTGAGGCCACCGTTGGTGCATCGCCTCAGCCTGACGCCGCCACGGGTGCTGTTTTCCCGCTGTCTGTGGTCTCTGAGGGGGCTGCTATGTGGGTGGGTACGTGGGAGGGTGGGTGGTTGGGTTGTTGACTCTTGGGTTTTGTCTCTGCGTGTATGGAAGCTTTTTTGTTTTATTGTTTCCCTTTTTTCTTCCCTTTTCCCCTTACTCCAGTCATGAGGGGCAAGACAGTCACTTTTGTTATTCTGCTGATGGTTAACACCAACTCACGTAACATTCACACTGGATCGAGCATTAGATTCTTAAGCTGGAATATTAAAGGCATAAATAATCCAATTAAGCATTCAAAAATATTTTCATATATTAAGCGTTTAGACATTGATATAGCTTTCCTTCAGGAGACCCATTTGCGTAATAGAGACCAATTCAGACTCAGATACCCTTGAGTAGGGGATGTATCTCATTCAAATTTTGACTCCAAGGCTAGAGGGGTTGCAATTTTGATCAATAAGAGAGTTCATTTTTCCCCCTCTAAGACAATAGCTGACAAAAATGGAAGATACTTAATTGTTGCAGGTATGCTGCACCATAACCCTGTATTGTTGGTAAATGTTTATGCGTCCAATTTTGATGACCCAAATTTTACAGATAGGTTATCTAGTACGGTACCCTCCCATTCTTGAACACCCACCTTCTGATATTGGGTGGCGATCTGAATTGTGTTATTAATCCATCTCTAGACTGTTCAAACCCCCGCACTTTGACCCAGTCCTCCATGTCCAAGTCAATTTCCGACTTCATGTTCAAAAATGGGTTTGTCGATCCCTGGAGGTTCTGTAATCCTCAAGCTAAGAAGTTTTCTTTTTTTTCACAAGTACATCAAACATATTTTCGCATTGATTACTTTTTTTGTTGACAGCTCTCTTCTTTCTAAGGTAACCTCTTACAAATACCAACCAATTATTGTTTCAGGTCACGCCCCCCTAACTTTGCATATAAGACTTCTTGAACAGTTTTGTTTTTCTTCACCTTGGAGGTTTAATTCACAGTTGTTATCTGATGACACATTTAATGCCTTTATATCCTCCTCAATGGATGATTTCATAGCCCTTAACAAATCAGACTCCATCAGTTTTTCGTTATTATGGGAGACACTCAAAGCATGGCTGCGTGGACAAATCATTTCTTATTCAGCATATACTAGTAAAATTTGCAAAAAAAAAAGTGCAGGAGTTCACATCAAAAATTTCAGATATAGACAAATTGAATTCAGTTAACCCAAGCCCAACCTTGTTGAAGTGTCAGCTCAATTTACAGTCAGAGCTTGAGCTGATAACAACAGCAGGTGCTGAACGTCTTCTATTACGCTCCCGTGTCAATTATTATGAATATGGCGATAAATCGAGCAGGTTGTTGGCTCATCAGTTAAAAAGACAAGCCACACCTCGACTGATCCCCAGAATTAGAGACTCTACTGGTTCAGTCACTTCTGATCCAAATACTATCAATACAGTTTTTGTCCTTTTACTCCTCTCTTTATGAATCTGAATCTCCATCTGAAACAGCAGAAATGTGTTCCTTTTTCAAAATTCTCAGTGTACCTACTGTTGACCTGGATGTGGTTAGTGAGCTTGATGCTCCCTTTAATTTGCAAGAAATTACAGCAGCCATTAAAGCGATGCAAAGCAATAAGGCCCCTGGCCCCGATGGATTTGGCGTTGAGTTTTTTAAAAAATACACAGATAAACTTGCCCCTCTACTCATTTCAGTGTACAACGAGTCCCTTGAATGAGGTTCACTGCCTCCAACCTTGACTCAGGCCTCCATAACCCTTCATTTTGAAGCGGGACAAGGACCCTGAATTATGCACCTCTTACAGACCTTTGTCCCTTTTGAACGTTGATACCAAAATTTTAGCTGAAGTATTAGCAATTCGCCTTGAAAAGATTCTTCCTAATATCATATCAAAAGAACAAAATGGGTTTATCAAAGGCCGCCAGCTCTTCTATAATGTTCGCACACTTTTGAATGTGATTTTTTCCAAAAATTCCTCTTTGGTCCCTAAGGTTGTTATCTCAATCGATGCCGAAAAAGCATTTGATCGAGTTGAATGGAATTATCTTTTTACTACACTCCATAAATTTGGATTTGGTTACAGATTCATATCATGGATTAGACTTCTTTACACTTCCCCCCAGGCTAGCATTTATACTAACGACACTCATTCCACTTATTTTACATTATCGCGTGGCACTAGGCAAGGGTGTCCTCTTTCTCCTTTGCTTTTTGCCTGAGCCACTGAACCGTTGTCAGTTGCTCTGAAATCTCTTCCACTCTTTCATGGTGTCTCCAATCTGGTATTGAACTGAAATTGTCCCTTTATGCAGATGACTTGCTCCTATATCAGATCCATTGACTAGTATCACACCAATATTATCCCTCTTAAAGCAGTTTGGCTCTTTCTCTGGCTATAAAGTCAATCTTTCTAAGAGTGAATGCTATCCTGTAAATTCCTCTGCTCTGTTACTTAAACAGTCTGACATACCTTTTAAACTTAGCTTGTCGGGGTTTAGATATCTGGGGATCAACGTGACCCGCACTCCAACCTCTCTTTTTTTCAGCTAATTTTTCTCCACTGATGAGTCAGGTCAAGGCAGACTTGCAGAGGTGGAATTCTCTACTACTGTCTGTGATAGGTAGAATTAATGCGGTGAAAATTACCTTATTGCCTAAATTTCTATTTTTGTTTCAGTGTATTCTTTTGTTTTTACTTAAAAAGTTTTTTAAATCTCTTGATCAAATTGTTACAAACTTTTTGTGGGGTGGTAAAACCCTTAAGTAATCACTTTTGTAAAAGCTTAAACTCAACGGTGGTCTTGCATTACCTAATTTTCTGTTTTATTATTGGTCAGTGCATATTCACAAATTGATCCATTGGTTTCAATGTTCGGGGTTATTATGGTGTAGGCTGGAGGCTCAGTCACTTTCTTCTTCTTCCCTATTGGCTCTAGTCTCCTCCTCCCTACCTTTGAATCCATCCAACTTTACAAGTAACCCCGTGGTGCTCTCCACCCTTAAGATTTGGGCTCAATTTAGATGCCATTTTAAATTTTTGTCACCATCAACTCTTACACCTGCAACACAAAATCATCTGTTTCCTCCATCCCTCATTGACACCACTTTCACGATTTGGCAGATTCGCGGCCTTAAGCATTTCAGGGATCTCTACAAAGACGGTATTTTTTCCACATTTTCAGACGTGAAGTCAACTTATAACTTGCCTGCATCTCGTCTGTTTTGTTACTTCCAGCTTAGGCATTGTGCTTCTTCCCTGTTTCCAAGCTTCCCTTCCCTCCCCGCTAGCCAACCATGGGACGATCTCCGAAATCTGAAACCAATTCAGAAATCTCTTACATCTAAAATATATGTACAGCTATTCACATTTGACAATCAATCAGTTGCAAAAGTGCAAATTTCTTGGGAACAGGAGCTAGGCTTGAATATAACAGATGAATTATGGGACAAAGCTGTCTCCAGTATACGCTGTAGCATACCTTGTGCCAGGCTACAGCTTTTACAGTTTAAAGTGATATATAGGGTTCACTGGTCTAAATCTTGTTTATCTGAAATTTGCCCTGATACTGCAGACCAGTGTGACAAATGCCACGCGTCTCCCTGTAATCTTAGTCATATGTTGTTTTTTTTTTTCCTGTCCTAGGCTACAGAAATTTTGGGGTCACTACTCTGAAATCATGTCTAAGGTTCTGGGGAAAAACGTTTCTCCAGCCCCACTCATGGCTATATTTGGGCTGTCTTAACTCCCATCACATTGACTCTACCCAGTCAGATATATTAACCTTTACATCTCTCTTAGCAAGACGCCACATTTTGTTTGCATGGAAATCCCCTAAACCCTCCTCTATTTCCCGCTGGCTTAACGATGTCATGCTTTTTCTTAAGTTGGAAAAAATTAGATTTGCAGTAAAAGGTTCTTCAGCTAATTTTTTTCATAAATGGCAGTCTTTCATAGATTATTCTGAGTCATTGCAAACCTTGCCTCCAGACTGACCCCCTCCTCCTTTTTATTTTTTAATTTTAATTTTATTTAATTTTTAATTTTTTTTTTCATGTGTATTCCATACTTGATGTTTTGTTATTGTACTGGACAGAGGCTTTGTTCTGTTGTTGGCCTGGGGTGGGCCTTGGTGATGGTATGGGTGTTCTGGGGGAAAAAAAAAAGAGAGATAAGTTGTATTTGTGACACTGTCTTTACATTCATTGTATGCTCTTTAAAAAGATTAATAAAAAAAAAGAAAGAAATCACATGTACATAAGTATTCACAGCCTTTGCTCAGTACTTTGTTGATGCACCTTTGGCAGCAATTACAGCCTCAAATCTTTTTGAATATGATGCCACAAGCTTGGCACACCTATCTTTGGCCGGTTTCACCCACTCCTCTCTGCAGCACCTCTCAAACTCTATCAGGTTGGATAGGAAGCGTTAATGCCTAACCATTTTCAGATCTCTCCAGAGATGTTCAGTTGGATTCAAGTCTGGGCTCTGGCTGGGCCACTCAAGGACATTCACAGAGTTGTCCTGAAGCCACTCCTTTGATATCTTGGCTATGTACTTAGGGTCGTTGTCCTGCTGAAAGATGAACCGTCGCCCCAGTCTGAGGTCAAGAGCGCTCTGGAGCAGGTTTTCATCCAGGACGTCTCTGTACATTGCTGTATTCATCTTTCCCTCTATCCTGACTAGTCTCCCAGTTTCTGCCGCTGAAAAACACCTCCACAGCATGATGATGCTGCCAACACTGGTGCGGTTATGAACAGTGCCTGGTTTTCTCCAAATGTGACACCTGGCATTCACGCCAAAGAGTTCAATCTTGGTCTGATCAGACCAGAGAATTTTGTTTCTCATGGTCTGAGAGTCCTTCAGGTGCCTTTTGGCAAATTCCAGGCAGGCTGCCATGTGCCTTTTACTAAGGAGTGGCTTCCGTCTGGCCACTCTTACTATACAGGCCTGATTGGTGGATTGCTGCAGAGATGGTTGTCTTTCTGGTAGGCTCTCCTCTTTTCACAGAGCAATGCTGGAGCTCTGACAGAGTGACCATTGGATTCTTGGTCACCTTCCTGACGAAAGCCCCTCTCCCCCAATCGCTCAGTTTAGACAGCCGGCCAGCTCTAGGAAGAGTCCCGGTGGTTCCAAACTTCTTCCATTTACAGATGATGGAGGCCATTGTGCTCATTGGGACCTTCAAAGTAGCAAACATTTTTCTGTACCCTTCCCTAGTTTTGTTCCTCAAGACAATCCTGTCTTGGAGGTCTACAGACATTTCCTTTGACTTCATGCTTGGTTTGAGCTCTGACATGCACTGTCAACTGTGGGACCTTATATAGAAAGGTGTGTGCCTTTCCAAATCATGTCCAATCAACTGAATTTACCACAGGTGGACTCCAATTAAGCTGCAGAAGCATCTCAAGGAAGATCAGTGGAAACAAGATGCACCTGAGCTCAATTTTGTGCTTCATGGCAAAGGCTGTGAATACTTATGTACATGTGATTTCTTAGTTTTTTATTTTTAATAATTTTGCAAAAATCTAAAAAATAATCCCACCTTTTTTCACGTTGTCATTATGGGGTATTGTGTGTAGAATTTTGAGGAAAAATGATTTTAATCCCTTTTGGAATAAGGCTGTAACATAAGAAAATGTGGGAAAAGTGAAGCGCTGTGAATACTTTCCGGATGCACTGTATTAAGTTTTTCCAATAGAATTTAAGAAACAGGACCAAAGACTTACTTTGACTGAAGGTCGCAGACAATCCTACAGAGGTTTTTAGAAAAGGTTCTCAACTTCTGATCAGTGGGGGCCCCTGGATTGTCTGCGACATGCAGACAAAGGCTTTGTCTCCCGATGTCCATTATCAAAGTAGTTGGCCACCTGCCTGCATCCTCCACCATTCTTGTAAAAATTAATTTTGGAGAGTTAGCAGAATCTTTTCAGTTAACCAACCAATAATCACAGAAGAAATACTATTTTTCAGCTTAACTTTATTGAACCACGCAGGGAGTCAGTATACACGGCCGAGGATCCTCCCAGCTCCCTCTCCTGGAAAGGACCCAAAACAAAGGAATTCACAGCTACATATAGGCAAGTTACTGGGCATTTCTTAGTAACTTTCCAACAATACATGTCCATTGTCCAAACTGTCCTCTTGGCATCCAGATGGCTCCTCCTCGCTTTTATGGCTTCTATCATGTTCTATCTTCATGCTTCATCCTGTCTCCAGATGTCTTCTCTTTCCTCATGCCCATATATAGAAACAGGAACAGAGACTTTCCTGTGGAGCCTACATGTGTGTGTGTATGTGTGTGTAGTATGTGTGTAAGCAACTGATGTGTATGTGTTTTTTTTCACGAGTTTTTTCCCTCTCCCTGTTGTGTGCGTATGTGAGAGCTTTTCATGTACTGCTCCTTTAAGCTGCACCTGCAGCGTTACAGGCATGGGCCATTCAGGTACAGTGCAAGACCAGCCAGTCACGTCTCTAGGTGCTGTGGCAGCGTTCTGCAGAGACCCCTTGAAGCAGCACAGTCAAGGCTGTTCAAATGCAGCAGAACCTATGAGCAGGACACAGGCAACATAGTTATACAGTCCCTCCAAGATTTCACAGGATGTTTTTGTGATTGTTGCGAGGTTTTTTTTTTTTTTTTTTAATTTAAGTTTTTGTAAAGGGTATACAGGTCGTTACAGCAATGCAGTGTTTACATTTTCATCACATGTTCCCTTATTTTCTGATATCTGACAACATTGGAAGATTAATTCTTACAACACCCCTTTTTTTTTTTTTTTAAAGTGAAAGAAAAAGTGAAATTAAAGAGAAAAAAAAACAAGAAACAAATAAAAAAACAAACAAACAAACCAGTAAAAAACAAACAAAAAGAAAAAGTAAGTAAATAAAGATAAAAGAGCATCTGAGTAGCGTTGGAACAAAGAGCGGAACCATTATTGAAATGGTATTTGTCAAAGATTAGATCTAATGGAAGACACATATGCGGTCCAGGGTTGCCAAAAGTTCATGAACACATCCATGTCCTGTCTCAGTGCGAATGTCAACTTTTCCATCGAGTAAATGTCTTGGATCACGTTAGTCCAATCTTCAGGTGTAGGACAGTCCTTCAACATCCATTTTTTAGTTAGAGCTTTTTTGCTTGCCAATATTAAAACATTGAATAAGTATTTTTCTCCTCGTCTTTCCAGTGAGTCCGGTAGTAAACCCAAATACAAAGTTACAAAGGAAAAGGGAACTGTAATTTTGAATATTTTCCCCAATATTGTCTGTACCTTGGTCCAATATTGGTGGATAACTGAGCATGACCAAAACACATGAAAATGATTTGCAGTCTTTTCACCACACAAGCGCCAACAGTTCAATCCCTTATGGGTAAATTTGTTTTGTGCAGGTGTTCTGAAAAATCTTGCCAAGTTTTTCCATCCAAATTCTCTCCACTGCAGGGATGAGGTACTTTTCCATTGCTGTTTATTTAGCTTTTCCCATATTTCCAGTTGTAAAGTGAAATTCCCCTCTTTTTCCCATCTCTCTTTTATATAAGATGTGTTGTCTCCTTTTAAGTCTTGAAGACCTTGGTATATTTTAGAAATGTATCTGATCCCTGGGATCCCTTTATATGCCATTAAGAAGACCTTCAGAACACCTGACTGGGCCCTTTCCAAAACCTCCTTTTTAAGTATATTGTTTATGTGGTGTCTAAGCTGGAAGAACCTGTAAAGGTCTTGATTTATTAGGCCTTGTTTTTTCAAATCTTCAAAACTTCTTAAGATTTGCCCTTTAAAAAAATCGTAATATTTTATCAGCCCTTTCTCCTTCCACTTTTTAAATCTGGTGTCTGTTTTATTAGGAGTAAAGTCCTGATCATAGGCGATCCATTGCAGAAGTCGATAGGGCTCTTTAGTTTGATTCTCTCTGACTATCTTAAACCAAATTTTTAGCGGGGTCTCTATCCACGGGTTAGTGTTATTCAAAAGCTTAGGTAAGACATTGTTCCCTATTATCGCCTGTAGGGGGATGTCACTTGTTATTTGGCATTCGATCTCCTTCCATTGTGCAGTGTAGACTGGGTTACATATCTCTACTAAAGTTTTAATTTGTGCGGCTTTAAAGTAGTCCCTGATATTTGGCAGCGCGAGCCCACCTTTGTCTTTGTTTAGCTGTAGGGTTCTATATCTGATTCTAGGTCTCTTGCCCTGCCATATGAATCTTGAGATCCTTCTGTCCAGCTCCTGCCATGTTTTTTTGGGAGGTTCTACCGGTATTGTTTGGAAAAGGTATAGAAGACGTGGAAGTATATTCATTTTGACTGCTTCAATTCTTTGTGCAGTACCCAAGAATGGTATCATATTCCATCTTGCTAGGTCAGATTTTATTTTTGTCACCAGTGGATCATAGTTTAGTGATATAATTTTGTTGAGTTGTTTCGGGATATTGACCCCCAGATATTTCATAGATTCCGACTCCCAGTTAGTTTTGAGTTTGCTTAGTGAATAATGATTTGGGTCATAGTTGAATGTTAAAACTTGGGTTTTATGCATATTTAATTTGTACCCCGATAAATCTCCATACTCTGAAAAAACTGAGGTTAGTTCTGGTAAAGAAGTGTCCGGCTGCCCTAGGTATATTAAAATGTCATCAGCAAAGAGTGCTATTTTATGTTCCTTCTGACCAAGTGTAATACCTTGAATTTTTTGGTTTTGTCTTATCCATTGGCTCAGAGGTTCTATGAAGATTGCAAAGAGCAGTGGAGACAGGGGGCAGCCCTGACGACATCCTCTTTCCAGTTCAAAAGATGATGATAAATTACCGTTAATCCTTATTTTAGCTGTTGGTTTTTTATATAATGCCTGTATAGTTCTAATGAAGTTGTTATGAAAATTGAAACTGGATAAGATTCTATATAGAAAAGACCAGTCAACCGAATCGAATGCTTTTTCAGCATCTAATCCCAATATGACTGCATTTAAGTTATATTTTTTTATATGATGAATTATGTGTAAAGTGCGTCGAATGTTGTCTTGTGTCTGTCTTTGTCTTATAAAACCTGTTTGGTCTAAATGAATTAGGTCTGTCAGTATATTTTCTAACCTTTTGGCAAGGATAATGGTAAAAAGCTTATAGTCCTGATTTAGTACACTGATTGGTCTGTAGTTGGAGCACTCTAGTTTATCCTTTTCAGGTTTAGGTATAACTGCAATGACCCCTTCTCTCCAGGAGGGGGGGATTTCCCCTGTGTGGAGGACATAATTAAATGTTTTCAGGAGGAGAGGAGATAGTTGCTGTTTAAAGGTTTTGTACCACTCTGCTGTATAGCCATCAGCTCCTGGGGATTTGTTAGCTTTAAGTTTCATAATTGCTTTTTCCAATTCTTTAGGATGTATTTCTGACAGTAGTGTTTTATTTTGTGACTCCGTAAGTTGGGGAAGGTTTAATGTGTTTAGGAATGCCTCGGATGCGTTTTTATGTTTTTTGTGGGAGTATAAGTTCTTATAGTAATTCTCGAAGTTTTTAAGAATATCCTGAATTCTGAATTTTATTTCCTTTGATACTGGGTCTCTGATTTTGTAGATTGCTCTTTCTGTTTGATGTTTCCTCAATTTATAGGCTAGCAATTTTGCCGATTTACTGCCTGCTTCATAGTATTTTTGTTTCAGAAATGTAAGTTTCTTCTGGATTTCTATTGTGTAGATCTCATTTATTTGGTTTTTAATTTCCTTAATCTTGAGCGAGTCAGTAGAATGAGTGTTGCCTTTGTGTTCTTTTTCTAGGTTCCTAAGTTCTGACTCTAATGTGGATAGTTTTTCTCATCTTAGTTTCTTTTGGGTTGCCAGTTTTGCAATAATCTTTCCTCTTATTACAGCTTTACATGCATCCCACAGTATTAAAGGGGATACTTCTCCATTATCGTTATCTTCCAAATATCTGAGAATATCTGATTCCAATTCATCTTTCAATGGTCCTTTCAGGACATTTGAATTTAACCTCCAAGAAAATGTATTATTTGTGTATTTTTGGATATTTAAGTCCATGTAGATCGGACTGTGGTCGGAGAGATCCATCAGTCCTATTTTACATGTTTTTACTCTTCCAATGTCTCTATTAAACATAAAAAAATAGTCAATCCTTGAGTAAGATGAATGTGGAGTTGAGTAAAATGTATAGTCTTTTACACTGGGGTTGAGTTCCCTCCACACGTCACAGATTCCCAATTCTTTTAGTAGCATCCGAGTCTTCCTGTTTTGGGTGTTATTTTGATGTGGGGAATTACCAGAAGCATCCCAGTATGGATTCAGTCTAAGATTGAAGTCCCCACCACATATCACTAAACCTTGAGCTTTAGTTATCATTAGGTCGAATACATTTTTATAAAATTTCCAGTTAGCCCCTGGGGGAGCATACACATTCAGCAGGGTGATATCTTCTCCCTCTAGCCGCCCAGTTACCAAACTGTATCTCCCTTCTTTATCTTTGTGTTCTGATTTTTTTTCAAATGTAATTTTGGTTGATATCAATGTCGTTACTCCCCTCCTCCTCCCTGATTTATATGAAGATGAAGAGATCATTTTAAACCCTTGTCTACTGAGTTTATTGTGTTCCATGTCTGTTAGGTGGGTTTCTTGTAAAAGTATTATTCCTGCTTTGTCTTTTTTCATTTTGCCTAGAATCTTGGATCTTTTAACTGGATTCAGGATTCCTTTTACATTATATGAAATTATTTTGGTTACACCCTGTTTCTCCATTGTGTTGTTTTGTTTAGTATAACTGTGTGGTGGCCCTCTTTTGTGCTACTCAGAAACTGAAAGAACATTAAAAACAAGAAAAACATTAAGAACATAGTGTAAAAAACTTTAAAACAAAAAGCTGTCATAAGAACTTCCTGAGCTGAGGTCTTTTTAAAGACCCTGTAAGAGCCTTGATGGAGTGAAGGCTCTGAGGGAAATTCCTCAAACTCTGTTACGTGTTGAGGGCCCTCTCTTACCACTGAAAGTAGTCCCATGCTTTTAACGTGAGTTTCAGAACCCAATCCAAACTTGTAATGATTTTTTTTTTTTTTCCTTTTATGCCTAAACCCTGTGAAATTGTGTGCACCCTCCCACCCCCATCACATCAAACATTCGCGCAAAAACAGTATTTGTTAGTATGAGGAGAACATGTGGATTATTGTCACATTTCTATTTTAACAAGTTTTTTTTTTTTTTATTACACAGACTTATTTGTTTCAAATAATATGATTGTTCCATGAAATGTTTTACCACATGCTGAATATGCATCTCCTTTAATGTTTGTTACCTTGTATGAGGGGGGTTGGATGTGCGGATTGATTCAAGAGAAAAGAAAAAAAAAAAAAAAAAAAAAGGTCGCTATTCCAACCTGAAAACGGATAGTTTATCCGCGACGCTCTGGTGCTGGGTTTCCCGCTGCTGGTCCGTGGATTTTGAAGGTCTTTGTGTTGTCCATGTTTGCGCTTTGATCTTCTCACTCGGGTCTGCTGCGGGTTTAAATACCGTTACCGGGAGGCCTCTTTTCGCCATGTCAGCTGTTGCTTCTTCCGCCGAATTATAGAGACACGTTTCATCGCCGTAGAAGACCCTTAACTTCGCAGGAAATGGTGTCTGAAAGCGCAATTTCTTCTCTCTTAACACCTTTTTCGCGTCATTGTATTCCCTGCGCTTTTTAAGGACCTCCGGGGCATAATCGTGTTCCACGTAGACTTTTCTCTCCTGGTGCATAAATCCTTTTTTCTGCCAGGCCAGTCTTACAACCTCTTGTTTTATTTTGAAATTGGAAAATCTTACCAACACCGAACGTGGGGGTGCTTCCGCCGCCGGCCTAGCGGCTAATGAACGATGTGCCTTTTCTATCTTCAAGTCGGTGGTTTGTGGAATATCCAATTTCTCTCTTAGTAAGGATTCCACGCATTCTGCCATTGAGTTAAAACCATTTTCGGTTCCTTCTATCAGACCATGAATTCTTATGTTGTCTCTTCTTTGTTTTCCTTCTTGGTCGGTTAGCTTAGCCTCTATAGCTGCTTGTCTTTTGCGTAGGTCTAGCACAGAATCTTCGAGCACTTTTATTCGATCCTCTGTTTCCAAGATTCGGTTCTCGGCCTGGTCCACTCTGCTGTTTGTCCTTTTCAATTCTTCTCTGAATTCCCGAAATTCGGCCGTAACATCTCGGCGAAATCGTCGTAGCTCCTCAAATAGTGATTTCAGGCTAACCCTTTTGTTAGCTATCACCAGTTCCTCGTCTTCTGAACGGAGATCTTCCAGTTCGGATTCTCCGGCCGATACGTGTCCTGGCCTGGAGAATTTCAGTTTCTTCTGTTTTCCTTTAGACATGATGATTTTGTCTTTTGATTTTCACTCCTCCAAAAATCCGTTAAGTTTGATTTTCAACGTGTTATCCTGGATTGGGTCTGAGAACTTCAGTGTTAAGCTGCAGTCGCCATGGCGTCCAGACCGGAAGTCTCCTGTTGCGAGGTTTTGAAAGTTTTTTTTGCGCTAAAAGTTGTGGGAAGAATTAGAAGTTTTAAAGCAGATGCTTTTTTCCATAGTTTACTGCAGTGATATTCTATATAACAATACAAGAAAAGCACAGGATTGTCAAAAATTTCCTATTAAACAGTGATTTGTAAATTAAGCAGAAACTTCTGCTATACAGAAAAAAAACTTTTGTGCAACAGCAAATACAGACTTTAACACAATATCCATTACAACAGCTAAATTGACTGTATGCATGTTAAAGAGTATACATATGGAAATTATTGGCAACACCTTCATTTGAAAACTCCCTATGGTCCCCAACCACTTGGTACCGAGAAGAGAGGAAAAATGAATAATTTATTCTGTTGTTTTGTATTGTCTATCGGAGTCTGTGTTTTTCTGGAAAAAAAAAAATTACAGACTATATTCTTTCTTTTTCCATGCCTAACTCCTACCTGTCTATCTGCTGTGCATCTTGATACACATCTATCTCATCAAACACTCATCTTTCATGGGGAGGTCCATGTCCACACTGGAGATTCACAGCTTTAAAGCTCATTGACAAGATGTAGTAATGATTTTACCTCTAAAGATGTATAAAATGATCAAACACTGGCTGTAGTGTTAGATCTGCTCGTTTTGTTTGTGGTTTTACGGCATCTCTCCTCACATGCACTCCTGCGTCAGGGTGCTTTTGAGACAGGCAGACATTTTTCAACACAAACCCAGCACTTCGTACACGCGGTCAGAATGGAGACGTGGCGAGACATCCACTGGCAGGCTGGGGAAGACGGAAGAAGGGATGGTGTTGGAAACCTTGTGGGTGAATATTTTTTTTAAAAACACACACTCTGTTTTTGCTGATGTGTGTGGCGGTTTGGGTTAACCCCCACAACAGCTGGGACAGGCACAGCAATGTGTGTATTAATGTCTACAGACAACCCGCTCCTTCTGGCTTTTTCTGGCTCACTACTGTGATGTTAATGTGCCATTCATGCATTGTGTTCATGCTTCCTGTCCTTACTGTGTCTAGACACTGATGACAATATGTAGATGTGCCTTGTAACCTCTTGCAATCTCCTTATTGTTATGTGTGTCTCTCAAATGCAAATGCCCATACCTACTGCTGTGCATGCCTTTCATGTATTGTCTGTAGTTGGGTATATAAGCTGCAACATTCTGTAAATCTCTCTCTCATTCTCTGCTACTGCTCATCTGCTCACTTTGCTGGAGAGCCTCTCCGGGCTCGCTCATGGAGCGAGCCCCGTGACGGCGGTATGATAATAAACCTATTTAAAACCTCACATCGCTGCCTTTATTTTATCTGCTGCCGCACTGGTGACCCCAAGAATGCACACGCTTTGTGCAACGCAACCTTCTGGTTTGGACAGCCTCGCTGGTGTCCTATTGGCAACGAACGCAGCACCCGGCGGTGATTCTCCGACGACAAGCGAACGCAGCAGCCTGACTGATCTGCCCTCCCTTCTGCTTCAGGGAGACTTCGACGCAGAGTTTCCAGGCGAAACTCTCCGGAGACCACCCACGACCGGGAAAGTTGAGGAACATTTCATGGTGAGATCTGCACGCCTAGATCGGCACATCCACGCTTGGACCGGCCGCTCTCACAGCTTCTGACACACGATTCTGTGTCTCCTTACGAGAGCGCACGCACCTCGTCCTTTCTCCACGACGGCGACCTCCACAGCCGACGGAGCACACGTGGACCTGAACGCACCATGACCCATCTTCACCAACAACAACTACAACAGGGATGATTAAGCTCCCTGACCCTGGCTCTCCCTCTCCAGCAGGCCCACCCACGCACAGAACCCTGGCACATGCACCGGGGAGTTACGAGGACGGCGCACCACGCACGGGACACATACGGCTCCACTGACCACCTTCCTTCTTCGCCACTGCACACTGGCCCTTCAGGCTTGCTCGTACACCTGAGGCACGCACGCAGCTTGCTCACTGGATTTTATGGTCTTAGCCATGGCGCACAACGGGGATTCAGCAGTCTGCGGTCCCCGAAGGCTTTAAGGTTGTGCCCGCACCTAAAGTCAACACGCCAAGTCCCTTTGCTTTTATTTTTTTCTTACAGCCGCCCCTGTTTTCTTCATGGCCGCTGTTAATCCTCGCCGCTCCTTTTCTCTTCACGGCCGCTATAAATCCTTGCAGGACTTAATCGCGAGAGGAGTCAGTGACTAATTTTTCTTCTTGTGGATTTCCGCACGTTCAATGGGACAGCCTTTCGACATCGCGGACCAACAAGCAATTTTTGCGTGGCTCAGACGATTTCACCGTCCAGGGCCGGCACTTACTACCCCCCACCCCCCTCCACCTCCACCTGCACAGAGCTCTCCCTGCTTGCTGCCAAAACCGGACTATTGAGGCCTCGGCCGCCTGCCGAGCCCTCTGGGGGGGAGCATGTGGCGGTTTGGGTTAACCCCCACAACAGCTGGGACAGGCACAGCAATGTGTGTATTAATGTCTACAGACAGCCCGCTCCTTCTGGCTTTTTCCGGCTCACTACTGTGATGTTAATGTGCCATTCATGCATTGTGTTCATGCTTCCTGTCCTTACTGTGTCTAGACACTGATGACAATATGTAGATGTGCCTTGTAACCTCTTGCAATCTCCTTATTGTTATGTGTGTCTCTCAAATGCAAATGCCCATACCTACTGCTGTGAATGCCTTTCATGTATTGTCTGTAGTTGGGTATATAAGCTGCAACATTCTGTAAATCTCTCTCTCATTCTCTGCTACTGCTCATCTGCTCACTTTGCTGGAGAGCCTCTCCGGGCTCGCTCATGGAGCGAGCCCCGTGACGGCGGTATGATAATAAACCTATTTAAAACCTCACATCGCTGCCTTTATTTTATCTGCCGCCGCAATATGTTCCATTAATACTCACTGTAAACATGAAAGTGAATGCAATGCAACGACGCATTTGATTGGTTAGACTGAGTGTTTGAGCACCAGTCAGACAAATTTGATTGGTGAAATTGGCAGAAGTTGACGAGGACTGGTCCAAATTGCGGGAAAGTTGTGGTGATTGGACAAAGTTGTAAGGTCGCACAATAGTTGCACTGATTGGCTGATTTCGCGTGAATTGACGCAATTGCAACATTGTGAAATCCTGGAGGGACTGGTAAACATGTAGATGAACAAGGAGCCCATGAAAGTTGTTAGCTTCAAAGCTAACAGTGCTACTAGGAAGTTAGCTTACCAAATATGGTTTATATAGTTAATTTCTTTAGAGTTCAGTCACCCTTATAGACATCCTTGTTTCCACCTGGTTCACTAACCCATAATAGATAGTATATCTTCCATCATTCTGGCTTATTTTGTTATGTTTTCGCTGTGTGGCTTCATTGAACCATTAGCATTAGCTTGGCTAGGCAGTCAGAATCGGCCAGTCTAATCAGAATCAGAATCAGAATCAGAATCAGATTTATTGCCATTGTTCATGTAGTACACAAACTAGGAATTTGTCTCGGTGCAATGCTGCAACATTAAACATGATAAAAATAAAAGAGAGAAATAAAAAACTATACATGCAATAAAATGTAGAATAAGAATGAGTAATACTAGTCAAAGCAATTTTTAAATATATTAGCGAGCAGCAGATATTGTGGAGTACCACATAGTGCAGTCGGTAATGCAAAAAGAAAACAGTGATGATTCACATGAGTCTGGTTGAGCTGCTATACATAGTGCACGAGAGTCAATAAGTCACTTAGTGTTCAGCAGTCTGATGGCAGAGGGGAAGAAGCTGTTCTTAATCGCAACAGAGCTCGCTTCAGCAGGGAAAGGCTGACAGGAAGACTGCCCGGGGCTAGCTTAACTGCCAGTCTGACTGGTTTTGATCGCTATTTTCAATAAATCTATTCACCCCCCACCCCTACAGAATCCTTGTTTATATACTAAGACTTGGCCATATACTGTAAGCAGTTCTTAGACATTTTTACATAGTTATAGTATGAATGAGTTTGGCCACTCATTCATGAATGTTTCTGTGCTTATTGTACTCCAGGGATCGGTCAGATCCTATTGTCCACTGAAACCACACATCCCCCATCCACCAGTGATGCATTAGTTCCTTCTTTCTTTAAAGCAAATTTACATTAGTTGGCTCATGCCCACTATCCAAGCTAGGAGACAGCAGGCTAAGATTAGCAATAGTGATGTAAGAGGGAGAGTGGAGTTAAATGAGGCTCTTAGACATTTGAAGAGACATGAACTGAAATGAGGCATTCTGAGTAAGGCTGGGCAATTTCACCTTAAATCAGTATCACAGTTAACTGACCCTTTCATGTCAGTTTCGTCCCCCCTTCCTTTTATAGTTCACTGACAAGGCTTGTAATTAAAGAATATTACACAAGAGTGAGGCATCACTGCAGTACAATAGTAAATGAGCATAATATAATAAAGATTAGGTATGTTGTCATTTCATGCACAAATTAAACATTGTCCAGTACAGAAGTCAGTGTTTGTTTACATACCTCTTAAGGGTTTAGGGGTCATGTGATTCGTAATGGTGGCTAATTAGCTTGTTGGGGGAGTCCTTTATGCAGCCATGATTGCATTATTACCATATAGTATATATATATATACTGTATATTATATATAGTGATGATGGAGCTCTTATTGGGTTCTTAAATACAACCTTAGCTTGTGAATTCCTGCTTGAAAACAGTTAAATGATGCGGATAGCCGTCAGAGGCTAATTGTGACTTAGCTTTAGGCAGCTACATGTTAGTCTTCATGCACTTCGCTCGCTTTTTTGGGGCAACGTCAGATGAACTAAACAGTCAATCATGACATACTATGTGTACGAAGACCACATTTCTTTTTGTTACAAGCTGCTCTAATTTTTCTGCCATGTTTTGCTGCTTCCAAACATCGCTAAATGCACTGCTTCCTGGGCGCAGAGTTACATAACTCCAGGGGCACATCTTAAAGGGGCAGTACAGGAAAAGCTCTCTCTACACACACAACAAGGAGAGGGGAACCCCCCCTCCCCAAAGAAAAAACAAACAAGCAAACAAAAAAATGACATGAGCAAGATTGTCTTTTTTTACACCACAAATGTTGGTTTCAGTTTTATTTTGGTTAATCGCCCAGCCCTAGTTCTGAGAAAACAGACATGATTCCCAATGATGCTGCAATAATTAAATGATTAAAGAAAATGTGACTAAAATAATGTCACAGACATTTCATTAAGACCTGTGGGAGCTGTCAACATGTGGGAAAAGTGCAGTGAATGACCCCTTTAAGGAACCTAAAATGTACGCATCAAGACATGGCCACAATGCTGGACTGACAGGAAAAAAAGATATGTGGAGCAACAAGGCTTCCTGCTGTTGGTTCCTAATCCTGAGCTAACAGATGTTTTTTGTTAAGTGGGCGTTTTAATCATTCACAGAAAACTCTTGAGCCTATTATGGATGAAAACGACGTGTCAGCATGTTCAAAAACGCACAATGGAACAAACATCACTCCACAGTGAAAAGTAAGTGAATTTATGACATGAAGCATAACAACATTTATCTGCAAGATTTTGGTGCCAAATGAACTGACTGATTAGGTCCATGCATGAATAAGCTAGAGTTAACATAAGTTTTATACGGTTAACTTAATATTAATTAGAAGGCTGTATCCATATCTCTGGAGCTGTGCAGATGTTCTCACACCAAATGACCCCTTTTCCCCTCACAGAGCCAGAAGTGTATCTGCAATGACTGTCATTTGTACTCTGCTACTTTCACTCCTCATTCCTTTTCTCAAGAGTCTATATTATCACAGAGCATCATCGTGTTCTTGTCCTAGTTTGAGCTTCCAACACATCAATAAATAAACTTCACTGACACTAATAGAATATCAATCTGTGTGAAAAACAGTTCATTCAGCAGTCAGAGTAGGAGGAAGAATGCAAGAAAGGAAGACTCTTTTTCTAAACTTTTGCTTAAAAATTCTCAAGACCCCATTTTTTAACTTCAGCAAGAGGCAGAAGAATTCACATGAATTCAACGTCACAATTGATTCATACTTTTAATATCCTCTCTGCACTGTGGAGACATATGGAGATGAGAAAGCAGATGGAAAGGAAGCTGAACCCATCACCTACACATGGAAGTCAGCCGATAAGGTGCTGTCATCAGAGAAGGTGTATGAGACTGACAACGTGGTGAACGTTGAACGTAGTGCAGCAACGCATTTTCTTGGTTAGACTGAGCGTTTGAGCACCACTCAAAGATAAATTTGATTGGTGAAATTGGCGGAAGTTGACGAGGATTGGCCAAAATTGCGGGAAAGTTGCAGTGATTAGACAAAGTTGCAAGGTCGCACTAATAGTTGTTCTGATTGGCTGATTTCACATGAATTGACACGATTGCAACATCGCAAAATCCTGGAGGGACTGGTTAAAGATGGCTTGTATTGAAAACAAAAGCAGTCTCCATCTATACAGCTACAATGCTACAATGCTCCGCACTGTGTGTGTGTTTATATATTTACATATTTATTCCATCTAGCTGCAATGCTCCGTACTGTGTGTGTTTATATATCTACATATTTATTCCATCTAGCTACAATGCTCCGCACTGTGTTTATATACTCATATATTTATTCCATCCAGCTACAATGCTCTGCACTGTGTGTCTATATATATATATATTTATAGTAATATGTACATATGTATACTAGCTGCTCTTGTTTTTTCTTGCCTTCTGATTGTTGCTCTGTGTGTTGCTATCCCTGTGCTGCTGCAATCCTGGAATTTCCCCATTGTGGGACTAATAAAGGCTTATCTTACAGTATGTGATGATTGACTCTTTATTCCATCTGAAGATGCCAAGAAAAAGCGAACTACTACACTACTAATACTAAAAGGAGCAGAAGCTAAGTCGCTGTTAACCTCTGACAGCTATCCGTGTCATCTCAACTGTTTTACATACAGTAGGAAATGGATAAGCTAAGGCTGTATTTAAGAACCTAATAAGAGACTCATAATCACTATGTGGTGGTAACACAATCATGGGTATATAAATGACTCCCTGAATGCAGCTAATAAAGCTAATTAGTGGGCGCGCACGTGACATGACCCACAAACACTGAAGAGGTATGTGTTGCAAACATTGGACAATGTGTATTTTGTATGTGAAATGACAATAGGCTTCTCCTTTATTACATTATGCTCATTTACTACCACACTGTAGGGATATGATAACCAACAGGGCTTGACATAAACACCCGCCCACCCACCCCTGACAAGTGTATTTCACCAGTGGCGGGTAAGACAGCCAGTCCCACTTGCCACTTTGGCGGGTTATAGTTTTCTCAAGCAACATCTAAATAAGCCTATTGCAGTGTGACACTCCAAAACTACAACTCCCATGAGCACTATCTGCACATACAGTGTATTGTCATCGGTCCACTGTCACCATGGACGTGGTCTGGCTCAACTCCCAGCAATGTAGTAGATTAAATCAAGTAAATTTTAGCATGTGATACTGAAATTTGATCATACTAAACATAATTTTCCAACCACAAAATTGTGGCTAGTGAGTGGCTGAGTGGCTAGTAGCTTTGGAAAGTCACTAGCCACAGTGGCCGGTGAGCAAAAAAGTAAACGCCAGGCCTTGGTTACTACACTTTTGTTTAATCCATCTATAAATGCAACAGATCTCTGTGTGTGTGTTCCTCACATATCTCTCAAACCATTTGTCAGACTGGCCTCAGATTTTATAAGTGCTTTGTTGAGGTTGCAAGGGTGTGCACCCCCGAGTATCGAGTTGCTCAGTCAAAAGATGTAATTTTTATCAATAAAAGTTAAGCCACCGCTCAGTTTCCTCATGCTCTGGCTTCTAGAAGTGTGGGCGGGGCCTCGGGTTGACTCCATACTGATTGGATAATACGCGGCATCAAGACCAGTCACCAGAGCGCTCTGTAAACAAAACAAGAAAGTGAAAAGCGACAAATTTGACCAGAAAAAGAAAAAACCTACAATTTAATGCTTAAAAAAATTATACTGTAATGTTGCAGGGATTGCATAGCTCTAAAGGATAACTAGGCATATGTGGAGAACACGAAGTGCACAGTGTGCTGGGAAGGGGGGGCAGCAGCCAAGCCCAGCCTGCCCGGTTAATGGGAGTCTCGGCTGCTGCTTCACCCGTGCTTCACCCATGTGCCCCCGCTGTCCTTTGCGGCACCACGGGTTCAACATGGTGCTCCTTCCGGTGCATGGCTATCTAAAAGTTAATAATAATACCACTGTGGAGGAAGGAATCACACGAGGCCACGAGCTGACGACAGACTATTTCTCCACCAACAAGTAAAACGTACTCAATCTGAGTGCCAGAGGAATCTCTCTTAATAGACTTTATTCCCACCACTCTGGCACCCAGGGTAAGCACATTAACATGCACGCTGTGAAACATGCACACACATCCACATACACATTAACATACAGTACATCACAGAGCAGGTCTTAATACAATACATTCACAACCCTGTGTCCTCAGGTGTGAACCTGGCACAGCGGGGGCAGAAGGCACATCTTTCTTTGGCTTATTATCCCCTAGCACTCTGGCACCCTTAGCTGGCTCTTCTCGCCTTTTCCCCATTACCATTTCTGACTATCTTCTCCCCCCCCACCAACCCCCTGTCCTGGGTGGGGTGCCATGACCTATTGTGTCCCCCACACAGCACCCCCCGAACACCCAGAAGGGGTCCTATTCCTCTGCACCTTTGGGCTTGAGCAAGTACCCGTAGCGGCTGTAGTGTGGAGCCACTGGGCCGGTTGAAGCGCCTTCTTGTTGAAGTGGGTGGGAAGGGAGGTCGGTCTCTGGAGGGGGAAAGGGTGGGGAGGGAAAAGGGTTAGTTCCATGAAAAACATTCTCTGCTGGGGAAACACCAACTTGCGGAGCCGCTGCAGGTGGGCACCTGCGCTGGGGAGCTTGAGTCAACACCACCTGTTCGTCTGCCAAAACATAAGCGGGTTTCAGCCTGTCTGTGCAGACGGTTTCCTTACGCACCCCCAAGTCTAACACAAAATGCTTCTCCCCAGTTTCCAACACTCTGAACGGGCCGTCGTATGGTAGCCGCAGTGGGGTTCTGTGAGCGTCGTGCCTGACGAAAACGAATTTGGCGTTCTCTAAGCGCTTTGGAACAAAAGTGCGGGGAAAACAATGGTGCATCGGGTCCGGAACGCTGGCAGCCCCTGTACTGGAAAAAAGGTGTGTGGATGGGACGGTCCGGGGCACAGGGCTCTTGGGCAAAAATTCTCTATCTATTCTTTCTGTCTGCAACAGCTGAAGCTGCCAAATCTTCCTTAGGTGTGGAGCACAACCCCAATAGAACCCAAGGTAGGTGGTCGGCCCAGTTTGCATCTGTTATCGAGGCCCTGAGCACTGCTTTAAGCAGCCTGTGAAAACGCTCACACAAACCGTTAGTCTGTGGGTTGTACTTGGTGGTGTGGTGGATTTTGACCCTCACACTATCGGCCATTGCGGACCAAAGCTCCGAAACAAATTGCGGACCCCTGTCGGAAGTGATGTCCGACGGGGGATCTGAACCGTGCAACCCAAGCTGACAAGAACGCGCAGGCTACCTCGGCAGACATGGTGGAACCCAGCGGAACAACCTCCAGCCAATGCGTAGTGCGGTCCACGATTGTTAAAAGGTGTGTGAACCCCTGTGACAGCGGAAGGGGGCCCACTAAACCCACGTGTATGTGACCAAACCTCCCGGCTGGAAGCTGAAATGGCTCGAGGGGAGCTTTGGTGTGCTTGTGCACTTTAACCCGCTGGCACGTGACGCACACTGCAGCCCATTCTTTCACATCCCTGCGTAGGCAAGGCCAGACAAATTTGGACCCCACCAGTTTAAGCACACATGCTGGGATGTGAAAGGGAGTGGACAGACTCAAAAACGTGGCGGCGCCAAGAGCTTGGAACCACCGAGCAGGGGCGGCTGGTAGAGACATCGCAGAGCAAGGGGGGGCACCCTTCTTGCACCACCCTGCTCTTCAGCTTTAATCCAGTAGCTGCGGACTGGAGCGCGCAAATGTCTGTGTCCCCGGTTTGGTCGGCGGCCATAGCGGGAAAACCTATCCCCACATAGATCGGGAAGACTAACGCGCGTGACAGGCAGTCAGCCACAACATTAAGCTTACCGGCTACGTGTTGAATGTCGGTAGTGAACTCAGAGATTGCAGCCAAGTGCCGTTGCTGCCAAGCCGACCATGGTTCTGAGACTTTGACATTGCATGCGTTAGTGGTTTGTGATCAATAAACGCGGTGAACTGGCGGCCCTTGAGCCAAAACTGGAAATGGCCCATACCCAGGTGGAGGGCCAAAAACTCCCGGTCAAAAGTACTGTATTTACACTCGTTGTCACACAAAGTGTGGCTGAAAAATGCAAGTGGCTGCCAGGAACCGGAGACGTACTGCTCCACCACTGCCCCTATTGCAACGTCAGACGCATGTGTGGTGAGTGCTAACCACGCTGACAGGTTTGGGTGGGCCAGCAGAGCTGCGTTTGTGAGCGCCGTTTTGCCGTTTGTGAAAGTCTGGGCCCGCTCGGGGGTCCAGTCGATGCTATTCGTGGGCTTCTTTTTTTTGAGCGCGCCGTACAGCAGTTGCAGCAGCTGTGCTGCCCGAGGGAGAAAACGGTTATAAAAATTGACCATCCCCCAAAATTCCTGTAGCGCCATCACGGTCTGTGGACACGGAAAATCCAACACTGCGCGCACTTTATCCGGCAGCAGGATCGCGCCTTCTGGGGAGGTGCGATGGCCCAAAAAATCAATCACTGGCAGCCCAAACTGACACTTTGCTGGGATAACAATAAGCCTGTGCACTTCCAACCATTGGAAAACTTGTTTGAGATGGCCGAGATGCTTCTTCTCTGACACGCTAGCCACCAAAATGTTGTCTAAGTAGACAAAAAAGAACGGCAGGTTACGAAGCACCGCGTCCATCATTCTTTGGAAAGTTTGCGCTGCGCCTTTTAAGCCAAAGGGCATGCGTAAAAACTCAAAAAGGCCAAACGGAGTTATTACCGCCATTTTAGGAATGTCCTCTGCATGAACTGGGACCTGGTGGTACCCGCGGACCAGATCCACTTTTGAAAAAATGCACATCCCGGCCAGGTGCACGGAAAAATCCTGGATGTGTGGGATGGAATACCGGTCATGTTCCGTGGCATTGTTCAAGCGTCGGAAATTGCCGCACGGCCTCCACGACCCATCGGCCTTGAGCACCATGTGCAGCGGAGATGCCCAAGGGCTGTTGGAGCACCTAACGATGCCTAATCGCTCTAAGTTAGCAAACTCCTTGCATGTGCTGGCTAGTTTAGCTGCGTCCAGGTGGCGAGGGTGTGCGAACACCGGTGGACCTTTTATTGTGATGTAATATTTGACCCCGTGCTTGGTTACCGCAGTGGCAAAAGTGGAAACTGTGAGTGCTGGGAACTCAGAAAGCAAATGCTGGTACTTACACTCCGGAGCTACAACATTAGTGTGTTGGTGGCCCAACTCCCTGAGCTATGCAGGGCAAGGAGGAAAAAGAAACAACTTCCACTAATAAGCAAACGACTGGACAATCTAACTACTTGGTCTAAGGATTTCCTCTGTTTCAGTTTTGTCTGACCAAACCATGACACTAAAAAGGATAAAACAGATTCAATAAAAGCCCAATGAAACATTGTCATTATGGTTTGGGTCAATATGAAAGTGTGCTAGTTTCCTTAAACAATGCAAATATTGATAACCGTTTTTACACACCTTTTCACAGGTCTCTTCAAAGTTTAAATTACTATCAATGATTGTCCCAAGATATTTGTAAGATTGCACACATTCAATGGTCTGGCCTTTTAGTAAAGTGACTTTGTGCCTGGGAGTTTTCCTCCTAAAGTCAATAATCATATCTTCAGTTTTTGTCGTATTCAGCTGCAGGTAGGAATCCTCACACCAGTGAACAAAATCATCAACTACTGGGCCGTGGCCACTCTCACCATCCTGAAGGAGACTGATAATAACTGAATCATCAGCATACTTTATAATGTGTCTGTTGTCATGTCTGCTCTGACACGTTTGTGCACAGGATGAAGAGCAGTGGTGACAACACACACCCCTGAGGAGAACCAGTAGAAAAGCACTTTTGGTCAGACAATGTACCTGTTGTGTCTTGAAATGATGAGGAGTCGAGGTGAGGTTTTGTAGTTTTATTATAACACGATACCAGGAACATAGGAGTCACTACGCCAGCCTGAGAGCCACAGCGAAGAGACAAGATGTCTCCCGCTGTGGCCTTTTATACCCCAGTTGACACCACCCCCCAGAGGTGGGGAATCACACCTTCTCCACCTCAGGGTACCGCCATACTAATATATATAATATATAATATATAATATCTATATATAATATCCAACATCCCCCCCCCTTGAAAAATGCAGACACACTAATTAGGCCCTCCCAAAAATTTACACCTGACTCACACTCCAAACACAGAGATATACAGACCTATCCACACATACCACACTGGCCCGGCGGACCACTCCGCCATCAGAATAAAACAGTCAATGAACATAAAAGGGCCAGTCACAAAAATAAATTAATCCTGAGAGAATATACTGTATTGAACAATAAATAACTATATACATCACACAATGGCGGTCCCAGGACTCCTTACTAAAACAATCCCACCCCACAACATGGGCAAACCTTGAAACAAAATACAGGGCACATTAGCATATCACACACTAATTTACCACATTCGCACTTCTGTGCGACCCCCATCTAACACACTCACACACACAGGCACACAGCACACACATAATGGTGGTCATCTCTTTTTTTTTTCATCAAACCGATAACATTAGCAATATGAGTCATAAACACACCTCAATAAGACACATCGTCAGCCCCTTAACACAGAAATAAAGTCCCACTATCAGTCTCCCGGCGGCTCCCCTCTGGAGCGTCTGTCCCGCGGCCCGCTGCCAGAGCGTCTCCATCTCTTCTTCACCGGAGACAGGATGCACTGGTGTTTCTTCCCCTCCAAACGCCACAGCTTGTTCGGGTGCCGTCTGGACCCATCAGTCAGCTCAAGGTAACCATCCTCATTAGTCCATACCACCTGCAGATCACCTTGGTCACCCCGCTGTTCCCTCGACTTGTGGACCCGTCCAAGCTGAGATTCAACCCTAGGGCGCACGTTATCACCCACACCCAGGGGAGCACTCACTGGCTGCTTTCTTCTATGTCGTCGTGACCTGGTTCCCACACGGTGTCGTAGCGTCCCATCGATCCGGCCCAAGCTCTGTCCCTGGTTTTCATTCTGGGCACATCTAGGGCTCGTGCCATCTGGTGTCACCCCAATCGCTTACATTTGTTGCGCTGAGTTGGCCGCATCAGCACCCAGCTCAACAGTGGCACTCGGCTGGCCACTGAAACCATGCTGCGCCTGCTCAGTGAATCCATCCACCTCTATGGCCGTCAAACCGTGCCGTTCGGGTCCCTTGTCCAGGGTACCACGAAAACTGGCATGGGACGCCCACCATGGGGCCAAATCTCGGTGCTGGTGGGGCCCCCCCTCACTCGGTCCAGACCAGCCCGAGTCCCACACTTCCTCACCGCTTCCCACGTAGAAGGGCCAGTCCCAAAGTCCACCGCCTGACCACTCCTCACTGACACTGCAGGCGATGGAAAACCCAAGCCCGTAGAACAGGTCGCAGCCCATTAGGTTGTTC
Organism: Pholidichthys leucotaenia; assembly: GCA_020510985.1. Taxonomy (NCBI): domain Eukaryota; kingdom Metazoa; phylum Chordata; class Actinopteri; order Cichliformes; family Pholidichthyidae; genus Pholidichthys; species Pholidichthys leucotaenia. The sequence continues at coordinate 43,435,095 of CM035850.1, forward strand.
CCTTCGCGAGACACCATGGACTCGGTTGCGCACATAGAGGCCAACTTGTATCTCGCCAAAAGCCACACCGAGCCCACAATGTCCAAGGGGTTATTACTATAGCCGTAACAGGCGATGTCCATCCTGCTCGCCCTATAGTGTGGGAAGAAAGTCTTCACCGTAGTCCAATTTAAGATGGAAGTTGCCGACCCCGTGTCTACTATCAGCGGGATTGGCACTCCGTCCAGCACAATGTCACACAGGATACACCTGTCTGTGCTGGGCGAAACCGTGTGGACCACCGTGGGTGTCTTCTTAGCCGAAGCTCCCTTTTCTGGCCCTCGGTCTTCCTTTTCGAAATTTTGGCAGACTCTGGCGAAGTGGTGGAACAAACCACACCGTCCACAATGCTTCCCCTTCGCTGTGCACTCCCTCGCTTTATAGCGGTGCCTGCTGGATCCACAGCTGTAGCATCTTGGCGTCCCCGGGGTGGACCTAATCTTCATGACAGCTGCGTACTCGTCGTTGCTGCCGTCGTCCAGATCCAAGGATAGTGCTTTCCACTGCTTATCGTTCCTGGGCAGGGCCTCCATGTCGCCGAGATTCCTTGTAAGTTTTTCCACTGCCTTGTGTTGTTGTGCTAGCTCCATGGCTGCTAGCAAAGTTAGCTCACCAGCATGAGTTAGCAGACAGACCCTCGCGGAAGAACACGCCATGTGCTCCACTAGCTGGTCGTGGATCATCTCCTCCTTCAAGGCCCTGAACCTGCACTCACTCGGAAGCTGCCAAAGGTCCAACCGATTCCCCCCGGTTGCTGGTGTCGCTGTCTGAACTGGATGCGCTGTATTATGGTATTTTCAGGGGCACGGAAGTAGCCCGCCATGAGTCTGACAACATCGCCAGATGTGTCACCTTCTCCAAGCGTGCTCAGGATCCTCTAGCCCTCCATACCTAGGTTGTGGACCAGAACAGCCCTTGCATGTAATTTGTCCAGGTTCAAAGGCCACATACCACATGGCCCATGGGACCGGCGGCTCACCCAGAGCCTCCAGAAATGGTCGAAATGAGGTAGCTGCCCTCTCCATGCCGTGTATCCCCGTCGCCAAATGTTGTGTCTCGAAATGATGAGGAGTCAAGGTGAGGTTTTGTAGTTTTATTATAACATGATACCAGGAACACAGGAGTCACTACACCAGCCTGAGGGCCACAGCGAAGAGACAAGATGTCTCCCGCTGTGGCTTTTTATACCCCAGGTGACACCACCACCCCGGAGGCGGGGCATCACCCCCTCTCTACCTCAGGGCACCGCCATACTAATATATTTAATATATAATATCCAACAGCACCGTTGACCCTTACTCTCTGTGTCCTGTTGGTTAAAAAATCCAGTATCCAACCCACCAGATTATTACTCAAATCAAATTGTTGTAGGAGCCTGTCAACTAAAATGTGAGGTTGGATTGTATCAAAGGCAGAAGAAAAGTCCACAAATAAAAGCCTGGCATGTGTCCCATTAAAATCCAGATGTTTAAAAAGCATGTTAAGCAGAGTGACAGTGGCATCCTCCACTCCTCTGTGAGGCCTGTAGGCAAACTGCAAAGCATCCAGTGCATGCTCAGTCTGCTTTAGGACCTCAAATCTGACCAGTTTTTTCAAAAATTTTCATTAAAATTGAAGTCAAGGCAACTGGTCCAAAATCATTTATTGTTTTAGGACAGCTGGATTTTGGAACAGGGACAACCATAGCGTCTTTCCAGACCTTAGCTACATGTTGTGTCTGTAAGGACTTATTAAAAATGCAGTAAAACACAGGACTCAGTCCATGTGCACAGGACTTTACCAAGTGTCCACATATATTAACAGGGCCCTGACTTTTGTTCATTTTTACAGCACAGAACACCCTTTTAACATCCTGCAACTCAATATTAAAGTGCTGATTGTCTTTGAGCTTCTGTTTCAAATCTTGGGTTTCTGTGCTAAAATCAAAGGAATCAAAACGACCATAAAAACAATTAAGAGCATTAGCCAGCTCTGTGTCTGAATTAAAACCATCTAAAAACACATGATTACTGCGCTCTGTGTTCTGAAGGCCTGCAAGTTTTCATACTAGCCCAGAAAACTAAACATTCAACAACTAAACAACTAAAACATTCCTGGAGGCAGAGCACTAAATCATATGTCCAGGCCTTTATGTCCCTGGTCTTCGTCTTCTCTCTTTTGAGAGCAGTTTTATATGTGGGCGGTAAATGTACACAGCTGTGATCTGAGGAGCCTAAAGGAGGAAGGGGGAGAGATTTATAGGCCCCTCTATAGATCCGTAGCAGAGGTCCAATGTCTTTTCCTGCCTGGTTGGGCAGGAGACGTACTGATAAAAGGTTTTAAGTGTCTTCTTTAAAGACACGTGGTTAAAATCCCCAAGGATTGGCAATATAAGCTGCGGCTTCAGCCATCACCCATTTCGGATAACTCACGTGGAATTGTATAGTAGAAGGAGTCTTTGTCTAATTTGACCTTGTTGTTATATTATACAGTTTCTTTTAACCTGTAATGTACTATCCGAAATAAATAAAATTCATTCATTCATTCATTCAGGATAAAATTTGGAACCTCTGGGGAAATCGACTGCAACCGCTGTACCACATCAAAGACGGTGCTGGAGGTGGAGGCAGCATCTGTCCTAGGGTGAATGTACACAGTCATTATGAAAAGTTGGGGGAACTCACGGGGCAGATAAAAGGGGCATAGAGATACGAACAGAAGCTCCATATCTGGCGTACAGATGCGTTCTCTGACCGTGACAGATGTACAGTACTGTTTATTAATATACAAACATATTCTGCCTCCCTGACGTTTCCCCGTTACCTCTTCCTGCCGATCCAAGCGAAGTGGGGCTCCAAAGCCGTCAATACTCAGGTCCGGGTCCCGGTCATGATCTGTAAGCCCCGTCTCCGTGTAAGCCATAACACAGCAGTTCTTGAAATCCTGCTGATATCGGACATTTCCTTGAATTTCATCCACTTTATTTCTCAGGGATTGTACCGTTGTAGTTTTTTTCCTTCTTCTCTTTTATTTTCTGAATCATGCAAAGAATAGTTTCACAGCTGTGAGGTCTCAGTCCCAGCACGATCTGAATAGACTGGACCCAGAACAAGAGAAAAAGGTGCTACGTATATTCTTCTGTTCTGGGGGGCGTTCCCCAGAACTTCCAATAATGTCTCTTCTTGTTGAGCTGGTCACATCCTGGCTTCTTCATGAGATAGTCTTTTGTCCTCCAGTGGCTGGCTGGCTGCTGTCGGATGCTCCATATTGCTCTCACACTGTGTTCTTTACTTCACAGCCCATACTTGGACCTCATAATCAATTATTATAACCCAGTAGAGTTCCCCTATATGTACGCAGAATACATCCTTTTGTTATAGCAAGCAGCTGCATGTGTGTGGAACTAATTTCCTACATCCTGTTATGTATGCTGTAAGCTGCAGCATCCTTTGACATTCAGAGCACAGCACATTGTGGAGAAATTCTAATGTTTAACTTATCTAAGCAGTCTATCTAATCTAAACATTTTATTATAGAATAATTCTAAACATTTTACCATAGTACGTTCCCCATAATAATGGAAGGAAGAGGAATGCGGTTAACCTGACGTCTCCTCAGGTTTAATCTTACGCCTCCACACTTTCCTCCTCTTGTCTCTCTTTTCATTGCTGTGTCCATGAAAGTCTCTTAAAATAAAGTACGGCTGTTGCGGCACAAACTCAGTCACATACGCTGGATTATCCATGTTTAGCTGCAGTAAGACATCTCTGGAATACTGCATTCTTACCGGCGTGACAGCGCTGACGTCCCAGACAAAAAGCCGGTAAGAAAGGAGCCCCAAGTGCAATAACAAGAAGAAAATTCATACCGATGGAACCAAAGAGCTCTTTGTTATATAGTCCACAAACATTAAAGGACAAAACCGGCACAGAGAATTACATTAAAACACATTAAAGTACATAAAAACAGAGAATAAAAGACTCCAAACTTTTCACCCACTGCCAGTCGCTGCGGGCGCATGTGCCCATTACATGGGGTTTGTCAGACTTATTTGTGTGATCTTTTATGACTTATATTCATAAGTGTTGTATCCTGCACTTTGATGAATGGGAGTTGTTCAGTCATAATTATAAATGTTTTAGTTTATATGTGTACTTTATAGTCTATCATCAGTAAACTCATGCAGTACTATAACAGGACATGTTTACAAATATTTGAGACCCATTATAGTGCATCCTTTTATATTTTAGCAATATTATAAGTACAAAACACCGAGCATTATTATACACAGCAGAATGACCCATTTGGCTGCAACTGCTGCATCAGTGTTGCCCATTTGTCGGTAAATAAAAAATTGTTTATTTCATTGTTTGGGCGGTTTTTGTCACAGTTGTTGTTTTTTGTCAAGTGTGCGTACTGTATATGTCCGCATATGATATGCAATTGATCTGGCTATACTGCTCCACAATCATGGTGGTGGGGGGACACAATAGGTCATGGCACTCCACCCAGGACAGGGGGTTGGTGGGGGGAGAAGATAGTCAGAAATGGTAATGGGGAAAAGGCGAGAAGATCCAGCTCAGGGTGCCAGAGCGCTAGGGGGTAATAAGTGAAAGAAAGATGTGCCTTCCGCCCCCGCTGCGCCAGGTTCACACCTGAGGACACAGGGGTGCGAATGTATTGTATTAATTTATTCTTTAAGACAAACTGAAGTTAATTGGCTCAGGCTGTGTTAGCCACCCAAGTTAGGAGCTAGCCAGCTAACATGAGCAACATCCTAAGTGAAGAAAGAGAGAGGGTGGGGTGAAATGAGGCTCATGAGCATTTAAAGGGACGTGTACTGAAATGAGCTGTTCTGAGGAATGCTGCAAAAGATGATTGACAACAATGCTGCAATAATGAAGTAATTAAGGCAATTTGACCAAAGTATGTCACAGACATTTCATTAAGATCTGTGGGAACTGTCAACATATAGAAAAAAATGCAGTAAATGGTACATTTAAACGAATGGTTAATAATCCATTCTTTGTGTGTACATGGCTTTATTTCAGTAAATACTTACGGTGGATTAAAAAACTGCTAAAAACAACTCTACAGACAGCATGTACTTTTATTCATGGAGAGTGTGAACATGTATAGTTTCAGCTTTTAACATTATTTTTTTAGCAATTTAAAAAAAAGTCAAATGCTGATTTCCTTACAGATGTGTTCAAGTGTAAGACAGACAGTGAGCGAAACAAAGACGTTAACTCCTGTGTGAATATCCAGTGCTGTTCAAACAAGCATCACCCTCTTCTCTGTAAAAATAACAAAAAATGCTTGTTTGCTTTATAGCAGCTGCCTTCCTTTGTATACTGTATAGTGCTGTCATTACATAACCTACTACTATCTGCTGACAGTTATAGCTCGTCAGGCGGTACTTTACTGCCCTCTTTCCTTGGTTGAGATTTCTCCTCTGGTGGGACTCTGAACGACACATAAGGACACATCCTGGTGTTCAAACAGACCAGCTTCTTGAGCGTGGCCGAGTTTACTATGTCAAAGCCGACTTTTCCTCCGAATGTGCTGGGCTTCCAGTACTCCGGGGAGCATATGGGGTTCCCCAAGAGGCCTTTGAGGGAGAATGGCGCCCCCATCTCCACCATGCTCTCTCCGAATATGGCCCCAGGTCGCGTTTTCTCCAGCAACAATCCGGGATAAAACTCTAGAGCGTCGATGTCGCCGTAGAGCTCCTCAAGCATACTGGCTATCTCCTCGTTATCTGCAAAAGGCAATGTGTTGGGAGGTCAGGATTACTTTAGGTATATGACGCTCTGTTGTGAAATTTAGTGACCCGATGATAAAACCTTCCCCTCACTTCACCACGAGCGCCAGCAGTGAGAGAAGAATTTTTTAATTAACCAGAGAAATATTGGTGAGAAGACTGATTGCTATTCCTTTTTCATGCTGACATTTTTAATTCCCAGATGAAAATAGAATATAAGACCTGCATTTTAACCCTTATTTATTTTATTAAAACCTCCTAAATTCTATATATGTGCTTAAATTTCTAAATTCTGGACTAATAACACATTTATCAGACATGTACGGTGGCCCAGAGAGGTCAACACACTACAACCTAAGGAATCACTTGCTGACTGCATGAGCCCTTAAATGAGCCCTTACATTAAGTCAGCATGCTGACTTAATGTAAGGAAATTATCCACAGTTCAGAGCACCGTGCATGGGTTTCTCAAGGAAAAGCTCCTGATTCGTCACCTGTTCATCACTGAACACCCCTTCACCCCTGCTCCCCCCGAAAACAAACAAACAAACAAAAAAACCACGCAAACACAGAAGTATGGAAGAAACAACTCCAAACATCACTAAAAAGAAGATATTTACATGTAAGTATAATGTCGCTCACTGGCCTGCAGTGTGTCTATAGATGCATAATAAAACATTTTTTTATTTACAAACAGGGAGCGATGAACAAATATTATAGTTTATTGAGCTTTGTATTGAACATGACTCCAAATTCACAGGCCACAGAAATGCATCTGCTCAAGGTTTCAAGTAAGTATTCAGCTGGAATATTGATAGATTATTGATTATGATTATTTAGTAAGCCAGTGGATGACTATAACTAAGGACTTAAGGTACTGCATTTAACACATATCATATAAATAAAGGATAAATAAATAAAAAATAAATATACTATAGTCCAGACATTATCAACTATTTTGCGTAACTGTCATAAAAAAAGTAAAATTATTTTTTTCATAATTACATCTCTTTCACTCTTTAAGGCTGCACGGTGGCGCAGTGGTTTAGCACTGTGGCAGCACAGTTTACCCTCGGCCGGGGGATCGCGAGGATCATGAGATCGTGGGTTCGATCCCAGCCCCCGACCAACAGTGAGCTGTGTGGAGTTTGCATGTTCTCCCCGTGTTGCGTGGGTTTACTCCGGGATTTCTCCGGTTTCCTCCTGCATACCAAAAACATGTAGGTTTAGGGCGCTCGCGCACGCAGCGACCGGCAGCCAGTGGCTTGTCACCAGACTGCAAACCAAATCTACCTACGGGTACAAATAAGTAACAAAAAAAAAGGCTAGTTAGTGCCTGTAAGATATTTAGATCATGCAACTGATTCCTTCTGTTCCTTGGCGTTCAAGATAAAATCATTCTTAAAATAAAAAGTCTGAATCCCACAATACTAAGCAGCATGTTTGTCATACACCGTTGTCAAGGTAGGGTGACATGTCATAAAGTGTCCCATTCCTTTTATACCATTTCAAGCCCTCACAGACTCGCACACTACTACTAATGGCTGCCGCCTAAGTCTACAAGGGCTCAGGGCTTGAGGGCTTAGGGAGGAGATTGAGATTCGGCCGTAGATACATGCACAGTGATATAATTGGCTAGAGTGCTCATGGCTAATATTTTCACAGCAAATTGAGGCGCCATATTTGTACTGGATATAGTCCTGTTGACAGCTCTTGCAGCATTGTGATAACAGGAAATGCAAATAATGGCTCGCTGTATTTATTGTTATCATATAAGTAAGCTGGAATGTTATGAAGACAAATTTTAAGTGTATACTTAAAATAAGTGTAATGTTAATAATAATAAAGTATAATGTAGTTGTATAAATTGGTACTGTCAGTGAAGATGATTCCTTTGCACAGTCTCTCACTTTTTCTGTATTAACCTTTGCCATGTCTCTTCTAATCTCTGCTCATGATATATCCACCTTATTCCTAGGCCCCATGATGCCTTGCGTGAATTATGGTAGCAACTTCCGGTACTACCGTAGTTTAGAACATATGGTTGTCACTGAAACGGGACACTTTTCCTTGTTAAAAAACAATGACTTTGGCATCACAAATGCAGGAACACGGCCTCTTGCACCTCAAAACAGTAATATAATCATACCATTTCCCACGACTATGGAGGGATGGAAAGATGACCTTAAAAAGTGGCCTTGTACACAGTAGCTCCGTTAGTTAGCGCCACTGCTAAGATGCTAACGCTGTAAACAAATGACCCGTGCTGGCAAAATGAGTCACTTTGAGGACATTTTCAAAACTGATGTAACGTTATTTCCATATTCTGTATTGAAAGACCTTCAAAATGATATTTAATTTGTAGGAAGTGCACAAAAACTGATGCAGAAAAAGACGATTTGTTTATATTTTGGCTAGGTTGAAAACTCCCGTTTGATCGGTTGGGAGTTACGTCTTCTGCAAAAACAAGTATTTTTAGAAAGTACGATTTCTAAGCTTTCCAATGATACCAGGCACTCACGGGGTTTTGTTGGGACTTGCTGCTACCAAACAAAGAGTCATGATTTATGACTCCTAGTTGCCTCTAGCTCGTAATGACGCGGTGCACCTTCTGAATTTTGCCAGCACGTCTCCACCGCAATAAAGCTGGCTGCATTTTGTTAAAATATGTTGGACATAATCAAATTTACCTTAGAGCAGACGTACGCCACAACACCATGCTTCGATGTCGTCTGTCACCGTGTGGTGAGAAGCCTCCATTTATAGTCTATGGCACAACCGCGAACACCAGCAACAAGTACCAGAACTACGCCAAAACATTCAAAAAATACAAAAACTAGAAGAGTTGAAATTAGCTGCCACTTGAGTGCAAAACACGTATGTGGACTATACAGTAAAATGAATTTGAAAAACTTTTAAAAACGCTATTTTAAATACCCCTGCGACTCCACTCTTACTGACTGATTTAACACTACGTCAGGCGAAACCGTAAGCGCCGCCCATAATCGTTCCTACAGCGGCACCCCCAGGAATAAGGTGGATATATATATAAGATAAGATAAGATAAGACAAGCCTTTATTAGTCCCACAACGGGGAAATTCCAGGATTGCAACAGCACAGGGATAGCAACACTCAGAGCAACAATCAGAAGGCAAGAAAAAAAAAAACAAAAAAAAAAAACAAGCAAGCAAGAGCAGCTAATATACATATGTACATATTACTATAAAATATATATATACACACACACAGACACACAGTGCAGAGCATTGTAGCTGGATGGAATAAATATATGAATATGTAAACACAGTGCGGAGCAATGTAGCTAGATGGAATAATATGTAGATATATAAACACACAGTGCGGAGCATTGTAGCTAGATGGAATAAATATATAGATATATAAACATAAACATACCCAGTGCGGAGCATTGTAGCTAGATGGAATAAATATGTAAATATATAAACACACACAGAGCAGAGCATTGTTGCTAGATGGGATGAAACAGCACAACCGTCTACTTAGTTATCCTACATGGTATGATTATGTGCCCATACATATTCTCACTCTCCATAGCGACCGGTATTTTCCTAGTTGTATGCCGGAGGGGAACATTGTGTAAGTCTATTGCATCTTTTGCATTCAAAAAACTATTAGTTTGTTACGTCTTTTTGCTATCTCTGCGAGCAGCCCTGCTTAGGTTGTACAGTCTGACAGCCGTTGGTAGGAAGGACCTGCGAAACCTCTCGGTTGTGCACCTGGGATGATGTAGTCTGCTGCTAAATGAGCTCCTCAGTGCATTCAGTATGTCCTGCATAGGGTGGAACTCGGACTCCAGCAGAGATGACAGTTTAGCCACCGTCCTTCTCTCTCCTATCTCCTCCACCGGATCAAGGCGCTGCCCCAGGACAGAGCTAGCTTTCTTGATCAGTTTGTTCAGTCTCTTCCTATCGGCTGCAGTAATGCCACTGCCCCAGCAGACCACTCCAAAAGTGATGGCTGATGCCACCACCGTGTCATAGAATGTCTTCAGCAGCGTGCCTTGTACACCAAAAGACCTGAGTCTCCTCAGCAGGAACAGCCTGCGCTGTCCCTTCTTGTAGAGTGCATCAGTATTGTGTGACCAGTCTAGTTTATTGTTCAGATGAACACCCAGGTACTTATAGGATGTCACCATCTCGATGTCTGTTCCCTGTATATTTACTGGTGCTGTGAGGGGTTGTCCTTGCCTGCGGCAGTCCACCACCAGCTCCTTAGTTTTTCTCGCGTTGATCTGGAGGCAGTTCCGATGGCACCAGTCCACGAAGTCCTGGATAAGCCCTCTGTACTCAGCTTCATCTCCATTGGAGACGAGGCCAACGATCGCAGAGTCATCAGAGAACTTCTGTAGATGGCAGTGTGTTGTGTTGTGTGAGAAGTCCGCAGTATAAAGAGTGAACAGGAAGGGAGCCAGCACCGTTCCCTGGGGGGCCCCCGTGCTACTGATGATCGTGTCGGACACACATATGTATTTATATACATATACTGTATATAAATAATTTTTTTCAGTGAACAAGCATAGCAGTTGTCAATATTTGTTATCCTTTAAAACATTAAGTGTTAGTTAAATATTCTTTGTCTTATTCTGTTGACAAACAAGGAAAAAGAAAACATTAAAAAAATCACTTGCATATGCAGGAGACAATCTTTAAAGGTTGCTACTTATTTGTTGTTGTTGTTGTTATTATTACTACTACTACTATAATTAGTAGTAGAAATATTAACTATTATTTGTAATATTAGTATTATTAATTTTTATTATTAAAAATATTATTATTAAAAATAGGCTCTTCTTAAATTACCTACCCTATCTGTTTGGACTTGACAGCTTCACAATTGCAATTCTGTGAATGAGCATCATTATAAAAAGCATATGAACATAAGAAGAAAGAAAACATTTTAAAAATCACTAGCATACACAGGTGACAATCTTGAAATGTCGGATACTTGGGTGTTGAAAACGGTCACATTGTGGAGAAAGAAAGCAGGCGAGGTAACAAGCTGGCGACACAAACTTTATTCTTTCTCCAACATATCAGGACAGCAAAAGAGCTCCCGGGTCTCTGTGCATTCCTCTTTTATATCTTTAATACCATGCATTGAGAACCGGAACTTCCGACCATAATACATTGTTATTTAGAACAAAGACCTGTGTGGCACATTAACATCATAATGCCCGGGCCACTCTCACACCCTTCTCTCTCCCAGCGGCTCCGGTGGTTCCTCCTCTCCCTGGGGGGTGCATAGTCCATACTGTCCCTTTTGAGACCCCCCCGGTGGCACTTCCTCCCCCGGTCCATTATTCCCCCTTATCCCAGCTGCTTTCTCTGGGTGGAGAATCCCCACACCATGCCCCCATACACCCCCCCCCACCACCACCACCGTACACCCAGAAAGGGCACTAACCCCCTCGTCCTTTGAGCTTGAGCCGGCACCCATAGCGCCTGTAGCAGGGGGTCGCCGATCCAGTCGAACCGCCCTGCTGACAAGGTGTACAGGAGGGCACGTCAGTCTGTGGAGGAAAAACACATTAGCTTCACGAGCGCAGGTCCCTGCTGAGGGATCACCAACTTGCAGAGCCACCAACGGTGGGCGTCCGCGCCGGGGAGTTTGGGCCAACATCACCTGCTCGTCTGCCAACACAAAAGTGGGCTTCAGCCTGTCGATGCAGTCTCCCTACGCTCCTCTAAGTCTAACACAAAATACTTCACCCCAAGTTCCAACACCCTGAACGGTCCGTTGTACGGTGGGCGCAGCGGGGTCCGGTGCGCATCGTGCCTGACAAAAACAAAACTGGCGTTCTGCAAGCTTTTTGAGATGAAGGTGCGGGGAAAACAATGGTGGGCTGGGCCCGGTACGTTAAAAGCCTCCGTACTGTGCAAAAATTGTGTGTGCGGATCAGCCTTGGGTACGGGGTTTTCCAGTAAAAACTCTCCGGGGATCCGCAGCGGCTGAGAAAAAACAAGTTCTGCCAGGAAGGCTGCCAAATCCTCCTTAGTCGCGGAGCGCAACCCTAAAAGAACTCAGGGCAGACGGTCGACCCAATTTGTGTCTGTGAGCAAAGCTCTGAGTGCTGCTTTAAGCAACCTATGAAAATGCTCGCATAAACCATTAGCCTGGGGGTTGTACGTGGTAGTACGGTGAATTTTGACCCCCAGGCTCTGGGCCATCTTGGACCAGAGTTCAGAAACAAATTGTGAACCCCTGTCGGAAGTAATGTCCGATGGGAATCCGAAACGTGCAACCCAAGCCGACAAAAAAGCGTGAGCCACTTCCGCGGACGTGGTAGAAGCCAGCGGTGTCTTGTATCTGAGCTCAGGTTTCTCTAAGCTCAAATCCTCACTTTATTCCTAGTATTGTTTGTCTGATTAGGTTGATCCTGTTAGGTTCCTGTATGTATTTTTTGGGTTTGTTTTCACTTGAGCCTCCCTTTTCCCAGACGCTGCCTCTATCTGCTCTCAGTCAGTTCAGCTGGGAGCAGTTAATCAATCAGGCCCTGCTCACTCAATGATTCACACCTGCAGCGCGTCTTCTGTGTGTATTTAAGCACTGCCTCTACACTTTACCGTTGTTGGATTATTGAATGTGTCTCCTGACGTGTAGTCATCTATTATCCTCCTGTTCAACTCCCGTGTCCGCTGGGCGATTTTGGCCCAGGGACACAATCTGTAAGTTTTTCCCTTGTTTATATTTTTGTGTGTTTGCACAGTTTTTGGAACATTATGTTTCTTTTGCTAATAAATGCACAACACAATCTATTGCGTGGGTCTGTCTCTCCTGCCCTGTAGGGGCATATATGACAGAATAATCCAGCTGTGACAGAAGACCCAGCTGTCATGTTGGGGCATTTTTTCCTTTTTTGTACTTTTTTTATTTCACTAACCTGTATTGGAGCTTGCCATGTCTGCTCTAAAGGAGGTGAAGCGGTGGGCAGTGTGCCTCTGGGAGGAAATCTGGTTGCAGACTCAGGCCTCCTGTTCCCCCAAGATGGTCCAGGGGAGTCGGGATCGAGCGGTGTGGGTGATGAAGGCATTCCGCTGCCTATGGAATCACCTGGGGGCGACAGACATACTCTGCTCCATACTCTCCCTTCCAGGCACGAGGGAAAAGCCTGAGGAAGCAACCACAGCTCCAATTCAACCATGTCATCCCATTTCAGATCCTCGGAGGAATACTCCTACCTCTTCAGCAGCCCTTCTCCTGGCATCGAAGCAGAAGCCTCCCACAGCGGTACAGTCTTGGGTCCTTTTTTCCCCAGCTGAATTGTCAGCTTCTCTCCGCTCTGTACCTGCCTCTCCTCGCTTCCCTTCGGTGCGCTCTCCTGCTGCTGAGAGGTCTCCCGTATGTTTGCCGATGACGCCCACTTCCGTGTTTACAGGGGTGGCTCCTCCACTATCTTCAGAGGGGCCCAGGCTCAGCATAGACGCAGGGAGGGATAACTGTTTGTCTTCTGCTGCAGAGAACATCGCACACCGGGATGACAGGCAAGTTTCATTTCATTTAATGCCAATTTATAATGATATGCCCTGCCTGATTCCCGGTGATGAGAGTCAGAGTTTGCAGTCCTCTGAGCTCTCACCACCTGCTGCAACAAATAACTTTTCACCTGTCCTCTCCGGGTCGCCTCCACCTATCCCTCAGGGTTCGCTGGTCCTAGAACTGAGCCACTGGACGATGGAGGAGCCTGTGGCCCTGGAAGACCTGATCCCAGCGCCAACATGGAGCTGACCCTCAGCTTCCACACCGGAGGAACCACCAGCACGGCTTATGGCGCCTGGGGTGACTAAGACTGCTACCGCCATTATGCCTGCTGCGGAGGCCACTGCAGCAGAGTGGGAACCCGAGTTGGACCTCCAAGAGGCTGGGCCTGAGACATCGCCATCATCTGGATCGATGGAGTCCTTGACAGCGGTGGAGCTCGAGCTCAGGCAAGTGCTCTTTTGTCTTCCTTCTCTCTGTTCGAGAGCAATCTTGCCTGGCTCTTGGTGAAGACAGCCAGGTGCAGCCGCCCGCTGCAACTGAGCTCACCTCGCTGGGCTCCGCTGCTGCCGGTGACCCTAACCATGTTCCTCTGTTTGTTGTTTCTGAGTCTTCTCCCAGGGTCGCCGGGGAAGATCTACTCCAGCTAGAGGCCTATGTGGATCCAGGTTCACCACCAGAGGATGTCGTGGGTCCGGCTTCCCCTGCTGTGGTCGTCACGGGTGTTCTGACCCAGGCCGGGTCCTCCGTGGGTGCAGCTCCCCCTTTGCCCGAGGCAGTCATCTGGGTTCCACCTCTTTGGTCCGAGGCTCCATGGGTGCTGCGTCCTGGCTGGGGACCATCGTGAGTGCTCCGCCCCAGCATCAGTCCTACGTGGGTGCTGCGCTCCAGCTTGGGTTTGCCATGGGCACCGTGCCCCAGCCCGGGGCCCACCGAGGGTGCAGCGTTGGCCCAGTCCGTGTCCTCCAGGGGTGCGGCGTTGGCCCAGTCCGTGTCCTCCGGGGGTGCAGCGTTGGCCCAGTCAGAGCCCACTGTGGGTGCAGCATTGGCCCAATCCGGGCCCATCAAGGGTGCAGCGTTGGCCCAATCCGGGTCCACAAAGGGTGCAGATCCGCTCCAGCCTGGAGCCGCTGTGGGTGCAGCTCTGCTCCAGCCCGGAGCCACTGCGGGTGCTGTAGAGCTGCAGCCTGGAGCCCCAGCGGGTGCTGCAGAGCTGCAGCCCAGAGCCACCGCGGGTGCAACATTATCCCAGTCCAAGACCACTGAGGCCGTTGTGGTCCCCCTTCCTCCACTGCCAGATGCCATCGTCGCACCCCTTCCTCCACTGCCAGCACCGTTGTGGTCCCCCTTCCTGCTCTACCTGACGACATCATGGTTCCCCCTCCTCAGCTCTCCTCTCCAGTATTGAGTCTTCCAGTGGGGAAGCCGCCTCCAGGGCCACCTGAAAGACTGAGCCACTGGGTCGGGTGGTCCATATTCTCTGACAGGCCACCCGACTCGTACCATCTTGCCGTCCGGCTGGCCTGGGACTTCGTCAGGCCACCTGACTTGGTGCACCTCGCCATCCGCTGGGCCTGGGACTTCGGTCAGCCCCCTGAACTCTTGAGCTCCTTGGACCAGAGGGGCCTAACTCTGTGGGGGTCCAGAGGGTTGATTTAGCGCAGGTGTGGGTCTTGAGTATTTTTTTTTCCCTCCCCTCCTACCTCCCTCCTGGGGTGGTTTTGTGATGTACCTCTTTCTCTCGGGGGGGGGGGGTGGTGTCTGGAATCCACCCCTTAAAGAGGGGGCTCTGTCATGTACCTGAGCTCAGGTTTCTCTGAGCTCAGATCCTCACTTTATTCCTAGTATTGTTTGTCTGATTAGGTTGATCCTGTTAGTTTCCTGTATGTATTTTTTGGGTTTGTTTTGTTCACTTGAGCCTCCCCTTTCCCAGACACTGCTCTATCTGCTCTCAGTCAGTTCAGCTGGGAGCAGTTAATCAATCAGGCCCTGCTCACTCAATGATTCACACCTACAGCACATCTTCTGTGTGTATTTAAGCACTGCCTCTACACTTTACCGTTGCTGGATTATTGAATATGTCTCCTGACATGTAGTCGTCTATTATCCTCCTGTTCAACTCCTGCATCTGCTGGGCGATTTCAGCCCTGGGACGCAAGCAGTAAGTTTTTCCCTTGTTTATATTTTTGTCTGCACAGTTTTTGGAACATTATGTTTCTTTTGCTAATAAATGCACAACATGATCCAGCACGTGGGTGTGTCTCTCCTGCCCCGTAGGGCATACTGTATATGACAAGCGGGACCCCTTCAGACCAGTGCGTGGTGCGGTCCACGACTGTCAAAAGGTGCGTGAAACCTTGCGTCGGCGGGAGGGGTCCCACCAAATCCACATGGACGTGGTCGAACCTCCTAGCCGGGATTTGGAACAGGTCGAGGGGGGCTCTGGTGTCCTTGTGCACTTTGGCCCACTGGCACGTGACGTGAGCTGCAGCCCATTCTTTCATGTCCTTGTGCAAACACGGCCAGACAAATTTCACCCCCACTAGCTTCACCGAAGCGCGCACACCTGGGTGCAAAAGAGAGTGGACTGACTCAAAAATGCGGCGGTGCCAAGAGCTTGGAACCACCAGGTATGGGTGACGGTGGAGACGTTGCAGAGCGGGGGGGGGGGGGCACCCTTCTTGCACCACCCTGCTCTCCAGCCTTAGCCCAGTCGGTGCAGATTGGAGTGCGCAAATGTCTGCGTCCCCGGCTTGCTCTGCGGCCATGGCAGGGAAATCTACTCCCATGTAGACCGGGGAAACTAACGTGCGCGACAGGCAATCGGCCACGATGTTGAGCTTACTGGCAACGTGTTGAATGTCGGTAGTAAACTCCAAAATCATGACCAAACGCCGTTGCTGCCAGGCCGACCACGGTTCTGAGACCTTGGACATTGCGTACGTCAGCACCTTATGGTCCACGAACCTGGTGAACTCACGCCCCTCTAGCCAAAACTGGAAATGGCACGTCGCCAGGTGGAGAGCCAACAATTCTCTGTCGAACGTGCTGTATTTGCGTTCGTTGTCACACAAAGTTCGACTGAAAAATGCAAGCGACTGCCATGAACCTGAGACGTACTGCTCCACCACTGCCGCTATAGCAACATCTGACACGTCCATAGTGAGCGCTATCTGTGCACACGGATCCGGGTGGGCTAGCAATGCAGCATCCGCCAGCGCTGTTTTGGCGTCCGTGTAAGCCTGGACTCGCTCGAGAGTCCAGTCGATGGTTTCCGTGGGCTTCTTTTTTTAAGCGCGGCATACAATGGCTGCATCAGCTGGGCTGCCCGGGGAAGGAAACAGTTATAAAAATTAACCATTCCCAAAAACTCCTGTAGTGCCCTCACGGTCTGCGGACGCGGAAAGTCAGACACCGCGTGCACCTTATCCGGTAACGCAATCGCGCCCTCCGGCGAAATGCGGTGGCCCAAAACATCAATTACTGGCACACCAAACTGGCACTTTGCCAGGTTAACTATCAGCCCGTGCACTTCCAACCTCTGGAAAACCGTCTTGAGATGGGTGATATGCTCTTCCTCGGATGCACTAGCCACCAGAATGTCGTCTAAGTAGAGTAAAACGAAGGACAAGTCGCAAAGCACTGCGTCCATCATCCTCTGGAAAGTCTGTGCCGCACCTTTTAATCCGAACGGCATGCGTAAAAACTCGAAAAGTCCAAAAGGAGTTATTACCGCTGTTTTCGGAACATCTTCTGCGCGCACCGGGACCTGATGTATCCGCAGACCAGATCCACTTTCGAAAAAACATGCGCCCCGGCCAAGTGCACAGAAAAATCCTGGATGTGTGGAATAGGATAGTGATCATATTCCCTGGCGTTGTTCAAGCACCGGAAAGCGCTGCACGGTTACCACGACCCATCGGCTTTAGGCACCATGTGTAGCGGTGATGCTCATGGGCTGTTGGAGTGCCTGACAATGCCCAACTGCTCTAAGTTGGCGAACGCCTTGCGCGCACTGGCCAGTTTAGCTGCCTCCAGGTGCCGAGGTCACATGAACACCGGCGGGCCTTTTGCAGTTATGAAATATTCAACCCCGTGTTTCATTATAGTAGCTGAAAAAGTCGGGACCGTGAGTGCTGGGAACTGTGCGAGTAACTGTTGGTACTTACCCCCTGGAGCTATAACGTTAGCCAGTGTTGTCGACCCAGTTCCCCAAGCTGTACAGGGCAGTGAGGCAAAAGAGACAGCATCCACTAATTGCCTATTAGCAACATCTACTAACAACCCATAAGCACATAAAAAATCTGCGCCTAAAATGGGGTGGAACATGCAGCTACCACAAAGTCCCACTGAAAGTTGCATCTGTGTAAGCATATCATCAGTGTCTGCTTGCCAAATGTCCTGATGGTGGATCCGTTGGCGGCCGTGAGCTCGGGACCGCTGCCTCCTGCCACCCTGTCTGCGTTGACCCGCAGGATGAGGCTCTTCTGGGAGCCGGAGTCCACCAAAAACCGTCTCCCCAAACGTGTGTCTGTGACATAAAGCAGTTTGTTCCTGTTGCCAGCGGTTGCAGCTGCAACTGAATGCCGAATGTGTCGTCATCCCGGCTTCTTGAATTGGCATGGCAACAGGCAGCGTTGGGCATTCGAGCCGAAATGGCAATGATAAAAACAGATCGCCCCGTTCCTTCATCTCCTGGTGTCCGACCCGGCTACCACCAACAGCTCCTCAACCTCGCTGGAGTCCCTCATGGATGCCGTTGCCACTACCTGCACCCTGAGAGTTCTGGTCGGCAAAATGATGTGGTCAGCTTCCTACACCAGGGTGCAGTAGTCCTTGGCAACCAGCCACGGCAAGTTGGCTAGGATCGCCCTCGCTGTAGCCAGTAGGTTCCTGAGGAACAAGTGGGCGAACAGGGAAGGTTCATCGTCCTCCCCCCTCAGCGCCAACATGCTCTCCATGAGCTCCACTGCTGATCTGTCACCTAACTCTGAATGCGCCTCACTGTCAGAAAGGGTATAGCACTGGAGTAGCATCCTCTTGAGCGCTTCATATTTCCCCTGGGCCAGCGGCTCCTGGAGCAAGCTCGTTGCGCGCATCCAGCACAGTGACCACGTAGTAATACTTGGTATCATCCGTTGTTATCCCGTGGAGTGCGAACTGGGCTTCTATGTGCAAAAACCACGCGGTTGGGTTGTGAAGTCAGAAGTCTGGGATCTTGACTGAGCCAGCACACGTGGTGCTGGTGCTCTCCCTCCAGGTAGTCTCCGGGGCTGTGCTTGGCTCGCTTTCCATGGCACGTCTTGGGGTCACCAATGCGGAGACAGGAAGCAGGCGAGGCAACGAGCTGCACGACACAAACTTTATTCTTTCTCCAACATATCAGGACAGCAAAAGAGCTCCTGTGTCTCTGTGTATTCCTCTTTTATATCTTTAATACCATGTATTGAGAACCGGAACTTCCGACCATAATACATTGTTATTTAGAACAAAGACCTGTGTGGCACATTAACATCATAATGCCGGCGCCGCTCTCACACCCGTCTCTCTCCCAGCGGCAGAGGCAGCTCCTCCTCTCCCCGGGGGGTGCGTAGTCCATACTGTCCCGTTTGAGACCCCCCATGGCACTTCCTCCCTCGGTCCATTGTTCCCCCTTATCCCAGCTCCTTTCTCTGGGTGGAGAATCCCCACACCATGCCCTCACACAATCAGTGTTTAAATCAATTAATAATGTTGTTTAAAACCAAACATCTTTTATTTTCCTTTATTTTCTACCATAATCAAGCATTGTACCTGATGAGTGCTGTTTATTTCATATAAAATTCAACTTCTTGAGCCAAAATGAAGAAAATGCAGTACATATCTATGTGGCGCAACGATTTGTGTTAATACCAATATGGCGTCTGTGCTTGGTCACCTAAAACTAGCCTGGTGGCTAGCAATGAGCACTCTAGTGAATTATATAATCTCTGGAAATACATGTTAGCCCAGCCAGTCATGCTATTAGCTTGCAAATCTGTCATCTGATTAAAATCACATAACTAGTTGGCAGATTTATGTGTTGTGCCTTTTTGCAGCACCTGTGAGTTGACATTTTGATGATGATGTCTTCTGGATTTAATTTTGATTTGTCTATTTTGCAGTTGTCTCCTTAAGATGCTGTGCATTTAGCTCTCTGGGTCACTGTATATATTTCCTCTCTACCAGCCCCAAATCACTGTAAATAACATTGTCAGAAATGAAGAGCTTGACAAATAAATATCCATAGATGTATTATGCTATGAGTAAAAAAAACAAAAAGACTTTAGATAACAGATTATGTTAATACGCTCACAGAGTTGTTTGTCTTACCTGCAAATTCTCTGAATGATGTGTAAGGCTTGAGGTTAAAACGCTTCCTATATTCATTGAAAGGCTGAAAACGGAGTTGGCGCGACTCCTTTATTGCCCCCACAGCAACTTTGGTCACTACTGCATTGATGTTCTGACCTCCACCAATCTGTAAAAAGAAAGAAATTTGAAAATCTCATATAGTTTCCATCTACAGAAAAACAAATAGGAATTGTTTTTATTAGTGGTGATAGAACACAATGCCCCACTTATTGCTAACAAATTCTTTAATCATGATTAATAGATAGATGTACTTTATTGATCCCAAACTGAGAAATTACTGTGTAACAGCAGCATGACAGAAGACAACCAAATGACAGAAACACACACACCATAATAGACAAAGGGATTACCCATGGAAAGTAAATCTGCTTAAAAAAGCTTATATACATCATAGATGAATAGATGGTGATCTGTATAGATAAATGAATCATACCTGGTGTACAATGCAGGACTATCAGGTGCAGAATGAGATGTGAGGTACCAATTAGACTGCAAGATGCAGTATGGCAGCATAGTTATGACCAGAATTCAACATCAGAGTGAGTTATTGTACAGTGAAATGGCATGTGGCAGGAAAGATTTCCTGTACCTAACCATTCGGCAGCGAAGCTGTAGCAGTCTGCTGGAGAAAGTGCTCCGCTGTCTGTCCAGTGTGTGGTGGAGGAGGTGATCAGGTGATAAGGTAATCACGGCGGAACGAAAAAAAAATTGAAAACAGGTATTGTTTCCATCAGACAGTCTAAGGCAGGGGGTCTGCAACCTTTGCTAGCCGAAGAGCCGTTTTGCCCGTCTCCGACTAAAACAGACGTGGCTGAGAGCCGCAACGGCAATTTGACCTTTAAAATAAAGATTATGCTGCTTATAAAGTTTTTTATATACTGTACATAGCTCTGAATATTATGTGGCATTAATGAATTCCTACTACAGCAGTGGGAAAAAAAACTGCTTATAGCTTCATTTATATAGCTTCATTCATGAAATAAATGTTAGATATATATTATAAATTGTTTTGTGCTGAAAAATAAATTTCTGAATATCTGACCATAATTTTTGCATAGTTTTAATTATCAGCACATTCATAAATTGTTTAAATCTGAAAAATATCACCCATCTCCTACTTTCAACAGTGATCACACAGCTTTAGTTCCTGATATTTTCATAAATTAGAGATGAAAGTTTTATTTAGAAGAAGCTACTTTTCATCCTGTTTCCTCATAATGCTCCTTGTTCAAATGTATTAATATAATATAAATCTGTATCCTTCACTTGTTCTCCAGACTCTCAATTTGACAACTAGTGGATTGGTTGTGGGCGGCGCGGTGGGGAAGTGGTTAGCACTGCAGCAGCACAGCAACTCACCCTTGGCCGGGGGATCCTGGGTTCGATCCCAGCCCCCGACCAACAGTGATCTGTGTGGAGTTTGCATGTTCTCCCCGTGTCTGCGTGGGTTTACTCCAGGATTTCTCCAGTTTCCTCCCACATGCCAAAAACATGCAAGTTAGGTTAATTGGCATCGACTGGGGATTCTAAATTGTCCTTAGGTATGACTGTGAGAGTGAATGGTTGTCTGTCTCTCTGTGTTGGCCCTGCGATGGACTGGCGATCTGTCCAGGCAAACAAACTATAATGTGTTGCATTTATGAAATCAGGGAACTCCTGCAGAGAAAACAAAATTACATTTCTGCATGCAACAAAGACATTTTGAACTCTGAAAAAAAAAAGACATTGAGTTGAAGGTTGACATTGGGTTGAAAGGAGAGTGCTATTTCTAGCACTGATGACTCCTGATCCTTCGATAAAAATCTCATAATTCCGCTGAAAACAATACCGAAAGCTCAGAATTCCAACACAAACCAGCGATGTGATTTGGGGTTGGGGAAATTATCTGAAAATTCAGCAGGGGGTCTGGGGGACATAGTCCCCCAGCGGGGTCCGGGGTGGAATGGGGGGGCAAAGCCCCCCGAAGCTCCTGGGTTTTTATGATTTTTAAGTACCAGAACTGTGCTTAAATGACATAAAACAAACAGCTGAATGCCACTTATTAATGTATAATATTGACTTATGTTCCAAGAAGATAGCATTCCTAAAATATTCCAACAAGCATTATCCATCACATGCTTTAACACTTGATCAAATCAAAATCAGTTCATTTTATCTAGTCCATAATAGAAATAAAATTCCAACATACCATTACTTTTTATAATTTCAGCATTCATTTCAGATCACCAGTTTCAATCTCTATTGAGTCTTGAGCAGTTCATTTTGCACAATCACTGATGTAGCCAAGTCTTAGAAATATTCAAAAGTTATGAGTCAATGTCCACTGTGCACTGTCAATTTCAAACTGTTTGGAATCATAAAAGGGGATGGTTAACTTTTATTACCATTTAATCCCTCGCGCCAGCCCAGCTCATACAGCCGTTGTAGAGTTAATGACTCTCCACCTGGCCATATCGATTACCGGTGGCCATACGCCACTTCCAGTCCTGCCTGAAAGGGTGCAGCTTCACTGCGTTCGTGGACCACAAGCCGCTAACGTACTTAACGTACTTTATCTTCCTGGAAGATAAAATAAAGCGGAATTCGGCGAATTAACAGAAAATCACATCCCTGAGAATGTAGAGGGTTGGAAATAGTTAATAGTTATGTAAGAGGTGAAAAAGACATTTGGATAAGAAAATTTAAAAAAACAGGAACCCCTACAATTTTATGTTATTCTTTAATTGTTTTATTTTTCTACAATGCATTTGTAATCCACCTGGTTCCATTATAGCTCATGTGAGTTGAGTGCAGCTCCATACGCCGACCAATAGATGGCGCATGTCGCACAGTGATAGAGAGTAGACTCACGCACCGGAGGACGAAGAATAAACTCCTTGTGTGAAGTAACGAAACGTGTTCTGCCGATTCTCTATCACAGGTTGGAGAGTTGACTTCCACATGCACGTTTCCTCCTCCTGGGCAGCTACCCAGGGGAGCAACAAGAACACGCCGCCATGAATCTTTGAAAAAGCATACAACGAGCCATTTGATTGGTCCAATCGTTTGCAACTATCCAATCGCAGGGCAGTCAAGCTACTGCAATACAGCAGTAGCTTGAACACAACACATCCGGGTTATCGCGGGAGACGACTTCCGACTTCGTGTTGCTTTTCGCTGACGGTGATTAAACTTTAACACGTTTTTTTTTAGATTTTACAAGATCACCATAATCTTCAAATTTAGAATTACATTTTAAAAACTAATGAACTAAAATAAAATACATTTTAATTAAATACTCATTATTTATTTTCCAAAGCCACAGGGAGCCGCAGCAGAGGGATGAAAGAGCTGCATGCAGCTCCGGAGCCGCGGGTTGCCGACCCCTGGTCTAAGGCGTAACTCAAAACAGAAACCAATTCATGGCACAAACCTCATTTTACTTAATTCTGGGTGCGCATATCAGTTTGCTGAAGTGTCACTGTCATACTGTGTGGACCATATCAATGCACAATCCCAACATGATTGCTGGAGAGAAGAGAAGAGACTGACAGAGAAGAGAGGAGAGGCTGTAGTGTGGAAGGCTAACAGCTAAGCTAATTGCCAGGTTTCACTGGATTTATAATCCTTTGATAATATGGACTCTGTAGACATGACTACATTGGAAAGTCTACAGAGCCTCGGACTCATAAACCAGCAAGACCCAGAGACAGGAGCAAAATAATTTGTGTTTACTATTGGTGTGAATTCCGTTACCACTGGAGTTGTCTCGTCTTTGGTACCACCTACAGAACAAGCCACACTGGACAATTTTGCCTTCTGGACAGTTTGGCCCATTTTCTACCATGAAATCATTCTGTGTGGTCCCTGGGAGCCATTTACCCAGCTCAGGCAAGTGTTTATTTAAATTTCTTCTATAATGTTTTAAAACAGTAATAACTTTCCTATAAAATCAAGCAGAATGTCAAACTGTTCTTTGCTGTCAGCTGCTAACCTCTCCTAGCTAAATGCTAGTTGAGTAAGCTGAAGCATTTGGCGAAGTAATAACCATGGGTGTTTAAATTTACCTCCATAATATTTTAAAACGATAATCTTCAAAATAAATTCAAGCCAACTAAATGTCAAACTGCAGTGACTATATTGATTTTTGTCCTATAAGGCCTTCACACCCTTGGGCTGTAGTTCACTGTAATACCAGTCACTAACGGAATGTGCCGGCTGTAACAGACAATGTCCATGACTCTTTAAAAAGTATTCATTTATTATTATTCAAAATAAAGGCCTTAATTATATTTAAAATGACAATTACTCCTTAATTCTGACTTTCAAAGGCTTTCTGACATGCAGATGACATAAACCATCAGCTCAAACTATTGAATATTTTTCTGATAGATTTTTTCCCCTGTAAATTTGACTTTTCACGTAAAATAGCAACTTTTTCCACATAATTTTGTGACATTTTTTTCTCATACATCTGGGACTTTTTTTCCCCCACATAACCTAGCCATGGGTATGGGAGAAGTTCGGTGAGGCCATGGAACAAGCCTTTCGGTCGGCCTCGAAGAGATTCTGCCAAACTGTCCAGCGGCTCAGGAGGGGGAAGCAGCTCCCTGTCCACACTGTGTATGGTACAGATGGGGCGCTGCTGACTTCAAATGGGGATATCGTCAGGCGGTGGAAGGAATACTTCGAGGATCCCCTCAATCCCACTGATACGCCTTCCACAGAGGAAGCAGGGCTTGTGGACGAGGGGGATGACTCGCCTATCACAGGGGCTGAGGTCGCCAAGGTGGTTAAAAATCTCGTTGGTGGCCGGGCCCCGGGGGTGGATGAGATTCGCCCTGAGTACCTCAAGGCCCTGGATGTTGTAGGGCTGTCATGGTTGACACGCCTCTGCAACATTGCATGGAGGTTGGGGGCAGTGCCTTAGGCATGGCAAACCGGGGTGGTGGTTCCTCTCTTCAAAAAAGGGAACCAGAGGGTGTGCTCCAGCTTTTGAGGGATCACACTCCTCAGCCTCCCTGGGAAGGTCTATGCCGAGGTACTGGAGAGGAGAGTCCGGCTGTTGGTTGAACCTTGGATTCAGGAGGAGCAATGTGGTTTTCGTCCTGGCCGTGGCACATCGGACCAGCTCTTTACTCTCTCGAGAATCCTCGAGGGTTCGTGGGAGTTTGCCCAACCAGTTAACATGTGTTTTGTGGACTTGGAGAAGGCATTCGACCGTGTCCCTCGTGGTTTTTTTATGGGGGGTGCTTCGGGAGTATGGGGTATCGGGCTTGTTGTTACGAGCTATTCGGTCTCTGTACGACCGTTGTGAGAGTTGGTTCGTATTGCCAACACTTGATCGAACTCATTCCCTGTGAGAGTTGGACTCCGCCAGGGCTGCTCTTTGTCACCGATCCTGTTCATAATTTTCATGGACAGGATTTCTAGGCGCAGCCAGGGAATGGAGGGTGTCATGCTTGGTGACCACAGGATCTCATCTCTGTTGTTTGCAGATGATGTTGTCCTGTTGGCTTCATCCAGCAATGACCTACAGGTCTTACTGGGACGGTTTGCCTCTGAGTGTGAAGTGGCTGGGATGAGAATCAGTACCACCAAGTCCGAGTCCATGGTACTCAGCCAGAAAAAGGTAGTTGGGGACAGGCTCCTGCCCCAAGTGGAGGAATTTAAGTATCTTGGGGTCTTATTCACGAGTGAGGGGAGAATGGAGCAAGAGATAGACGGATCGGAGCAGCATCTGCAGCGATGCGGACGTTGTACTGATTTGTTGTGGTGAAGAGGGAGCTGAGCTCTAAGGCAAAGCTGTCGATTTACCAGTCAATCTACATTCCTACCCTCACTCACCCTCAGAGATAGGGTGAGGAGCTCAGTCATCCGGGAGAGGCTCAGAGTAGAACCGCTGCTCCTCCACATTGAAAGGAGTCAGTTGAGGTGGTATGGGCATCTGATCAGGATGCCTCTTGGACACCTCTCACTTGAGGTGTTTCGGGCCCGTCCTACTGGGAGGAAACCCCGGGGCAGACCCAGGACTTGCTGGAGAGACTATGTCTCCCAGCTGGTCTGGGAACGCCTTGGTATCCTCTCTGAAGAGCTGGAGCAGGTGGCTGGGGAGAGGGAAGTCTGGGCTTCTCTGCTTGAACTGCTGCCTCCGCGACCTGGACCTCCGGAAAAGCGGTAGAAGATGGATGGATGGATAACCTAGCCATCTCTTTTGCCCAAGCAGTACTTGTGAGGTTTTTGTGGAAAATATTCTTGGTAGTGTTTGTCATCATGTCGACATGTTGAAATAATAAAAGGTGCAGTTGCAGAAAGCAGGCACATTTTGTCCACTCCCACATTAATAAGCGTATGAAAACTTGAAAAATTACTAATTTAAGGTGCATTATATGGGGAAAAAAGTTGAAGTGATTAATCACAATGAATCAACACCTTTTGGAGATTAATCGTGATTAAAAATTTTAATGAACTTTGACCACAAAATATATATATAGTCTTACTAGTCCACTCAGAGGTCTTTTAGTTACAGTGTCACAGCTGGATTGATCAAGGTTTGACCTTCCAGTAGGCAACCTTTTTTTAAACAAGTACATGGTACAATGGGAGTGAGGGCTAATTTAGCATAATCAAATGTAAATTAAGTACAATTTTGCCAAACTAAAGGTGAAAACTATGATAAAAAACACTAATTTACCATTTTAAAAGTTGTAAATTTAGTTAAGCCTGAGACTTTTGAGGAAAAAAAGTTAAATTCATAAGAAAAAAGCAGCTCCAGAGGGAAAAAATCAAAGAAAAAAATGTAATAAATTTACAAGAATAAAGTCACCAATTTACATGATGAAAATGGAATTTACAAGAAAAAAAACCTGCACATTGAGAAAAGACTTTTACCAGTTTGTCAGCATTTTTTTTGCTATGAAATGTATAAAATTGTGACTTTTTTCCTCATAATTTTCAAATTTTCTCATCAATTTCTTAACTTCTCAAATAGTGGTGTCAGTTTTAATCGTGTCATTGCATTAATTGCGATTAATCACATGGCGTATGATTTTTGGGGGGCGTGCGCTGTGCTGTCACAGCGCACGCCCCCTGATCAGAAGCTCCGCCTGTGCGCATATTTCTCTCGTCGGCTCACACCGGCCGAGAGGAATTATGACGTGGGGGACAGAGAGCTGCTTTCCATTAAGTTGGCATTGGAGGAGTGGAGGCATTGGTTGGAGGGTGCCATTCACCCCATTGTCGTCTGGAGCAACCACAAGAACCTTGAGTACTTGCGGTCGGCCCGCCGACTTAATGCCAGGCAGGCTCGCTGGTCTCTATTTTTCCAGCGATTTAATTTTACCATCACGTACCAGCCTGACGCCCGGAACATCAAACTGAACGCGCTATCGCGCCAGTTTGATTCCAGGGTGGTAGTGCCCCCCCCCTCAAACCATCATTCCACCTTCGTGCATCCTCGGAGCCCTTACTTGGGATATCGAGCGGAGAGTCCGCCGGGCCCAGTCCCAGGAGCCTGTGCCAGCAGGGTGTCCCTGGAACTGTCTGTACGTCCCGGCCTCCCTCCGCAGCGATGTTATCCAGTGGGGTCACACCAGTTGCTTTGCTTGCCATCCTGGCATCGCCCAAACTGTGGACTTTGTCTGGCGAGCATTCTGGTGGCCCGCGCTGCGGCGGGACGTACGAGAATAAGTTAAGGCCTGCCAGACCTGCGTCAGGGGAAAATCGGACTTCTCTCCTCCATCAGGCCTCCTCCATCCCCTCCCCACCCCTGGTCGTCCATGGTCCCACATTGCCGTGG
This sequence comes from Pholidichthys leucotaenia, assembly GCA_020510985.1. NCBI lineage: Eukaryota > Metazoa > Chordata > Actinopteri > Cichliformes > Pholidichthyidae > Pholidichthys > Pholidichthys leucotaenia. The sequence goes on from CM035850.1 coordinate 43,462,563, forward strand.
ATTTTATCACTGGACTTCCCCTTTCCCGTGACAAGACAGTTATTCTCACTATCGTGGATTGCTTCTCCAAGGCTGTGCACCTGGTTGTCCTCCCGAAGCTCCCCTCGGCCTTGGAGCCGGCGGTCCTCCTGACTGACCATGTGATCACGATCCACAGCATCCCAGTGGACATTGTGTCTGACCGGGGGCCACAATTCACATCCCAGGTCTGGAGGGCCTTTTGCCAGACACTGGGAACCACCGTGAGCCCTTCCTTGGGGAATCACCCACAGAGTAATGGGCAGGCGGAGCACGCCAATCAGTCTTTGGAGGCCACCCTGCGGTGCATAGCAGCCGACAATCCATCCTCTTGGAGCTCACACCTAACTTGGGTGAAATATTCCCTCAACTCGGCCGTCCCCGTGGCCACAGGGCTCACCCCGTTCGAGGCATCCCTGGGGTACACGCCGCCACTTCTTCCTATGGCCGAGAGGGAGGTCACGGTTCCATCTGTGGGGGTCCATGCCAGTCGCTGCCGGCACATCTGGAGAGCCATTCAGGCCATCCTCGCCCGCTCCACTGAGTGCACCCGGGCCGCAGCTGACAGGAAGCGGGTGCCCGCGCCCAAGTACGTCGTGGGTCAACAGGTCTGGTTAGCAGCGAACCAGATCCCGTTCAAGGAAACGTCCAAAAAGCTGTCCCTCCGCCTCCTAGGCCCCTTTGTTATCTCTCAGGTGATCAACGACGCGTCAGTTCAGCTCAAGTTTCCACCGACCCTGTGGGTGAACCTGACCTTTCACGTCCCATCCATCAAGCCCCTCTCGGTCAGTCCTCTCTGCCCCCCCCCCCCGGTCAGTCCTCTTGTGGCGGTTCGTTTTAACCCCACAACAGACTAAGGACACTCAGCCCTCTTTTCTCTGTTTTCCTGCTACACTACTGAGAAGCAATGTGCCATTCATGTATTTGTGATGCAAACATGCATGTGTTGTGATGTAATGCGCCATTCTATATAGTGTGCATATGGCTTGTCCTTACTATGCTTTTTCTGAGCATCTTAGATGTGCTTTGGTGTATTAATGTCTACAGGTAGACGAGTTTCTTCTGTCTCACCTATGTGATGTTAATCGATGCCTTTCATCCTTTGTATTCATGCATTTTGCCCTTACTGTGACCTAGAGACTCAGATCAATATGTAGATGTGCTTGTTAGCCTCTTTGTCTGACACTTGGAGCGAGGTCTAGCTAATCTGCCCATTGTGATGTATGTCTTACAAATGCAAATACCTCCTGCCTGTTCTGTTGTCCCTTTGATCATTCTAAACTGTGGGGTACGTCTCTTTGATGTATTGTTATGATCAAGTATTTAAGGTGCAACTCTGTAACGCAATCTCTCTCTTACTCTTCTTCTCTCTCAATCTGACTTCAACCCTGCTGCAGGACACAGATTTTGTGTCCCCTCTTCACTGAGAGCCTGAGGAATTCGGCTTCAGCCTGCTCATGCTATGGCTGGAGCCGAGTTCCCGTGACGGCGGTATGATTAATAAAACCTGCTTAAAACCACAGCATCGCTGCTTATTTTTCCATGCCGCCTCACTGGTGACCCCTCCAACACGCACACGTTTTGTGCGAAAGCAACCTTCCGAGCTGGACAGCCACACAGCTGCGTTGGTGGCCCCTTGAAGACGCACACGTTTTGTGCAACGCAGCCTTCTGTTTTGGATGGCCACGCTGGCGAACCGACGCTGAAAAAAACGAGCGGCCAGCGAACGCAACACCCGGGCATGAATGCTCCGTCGCCTGAGATCTGCACAACCACGCTGGACCGGCCGCTCTCACTGAGAGCGCACGCACCTCGTCCTCTCTCCACGACGGCAACCTCCAGGGCCGACGGGGAGTGCAGCGCGTGGAACTGAACGCACCATGGCCGCACGAGCGACAACGATCGTCCACTTCCTCACACCGCGCCAACGCAGCTGCATGAGCCTGAGGAACAAAAGATCGTCTATTCCCTCCCGCCGCTCCAACGCCTCTGCACGGGCCTGAGGGACTAAAGATCGTCTATTTCCTCTCAACGCTCCAACGCACCATGGCCAAATCTACAGCAACAGCTCAACCTGGATTTTATTGGCGCCGTCTGCGCTGATCTCCGCCAAGTTTCTGCACCCTGACTCACCACTCCAGCGGCCCACCCACGCACTGAACCCCCGCGCACGCACCGGGGAGTTACAAGGACGGCGCATCACGCATGGGACAAGTAACGGCTCCACAGACTGCCTTCCTCCTTCGCCGCTGCCTTTCAGGGCTGCTCGCTCACCTGAGGTACGCATACAGCATACTGGAAGGATTTGTTAACAGTCTCAGCCACGCCACAGACCGCCATCGTCCTCCGCCGCTGCCCTCAGAACCTTCAGGGTTGCTCGTTCACCTGAAGCAAGCACGCAGCTCGCCACTGGATTTTTTAATGGTCTTAGCCACGGCACAACGGGATTTCAGCCGTCAGCCATTCCCGGGAGCTTTGGGGTTGCTTCAGCACCCAAAACCAACAGTCCCCCTGCTTTGTTTACTTTCTCTCTTACAGCCGCTCCTGCTTTTCTTCATGGCCACGAGAGGAGTCAGAGACTAATTTTTCTTCTTGTGGACCGCTGCACGTTCAACGGGACCAGCCCTTCGACATTGCGGACCCACAAGCAATTTTTGCGCGGCTCAGGACGATTTCACAGCTCCTGCCGGCACTTACTACCCCTCCCCTCCCTCCCCCTCCGCCTGCAGCGAGCTTCTCCCACAGCTCGCTCACACAGATGGATTATCGAGGTCGCGACCCCCTGCCGCGTCCTCTGGGGGGGAGCGTGTGTGGCGGTTCGTTTTAACCCCACAACAGACTAAGGACACTCAGCCCTCTTTTCTCTGTTTTCCTGCTACACTACTGAGAAGCAATGTGCCATTCATGTATTTGTGATGCAAACATGCATGTGTTGTGATGTAATGCGCCATTCTATATAGTGTGCATATGGCTTGTCCTTACTATGCTTTTTCTGAGCATCTTAGATGTGCTTTGGTGTATTAATGTCTACAGGTAGACGAGTTTCTTCTGTCTCACCTATGTGATGTTAATCGATGCCTTTCATCCTTTGTATTCATGCATTTTGCCCTTACTGTGACCTAGAGACTCAGATCAATATGTAGATGTGCTTGTTAGCCTCTTTGTCTGACACTTGGAGCGAGGTCTAGCTAATCTGCCCATTGTGATGTATGTCTTACAAATGCAAATACCTCCTGCCTGTTCTGTTGTCCCTTTGATCATTCTAAACTGTGGGGTACGTCTCTTTGATGTATTGTTATGATCAAGTATTTAAGGTGCAACTCTGTAACGCAATCTCTCTCTTACTCTTCTTCTCTCTCAATCTGACTTCAACCCTGCTGCAGGACACAGATTTTGTGTCCCCTCTTCACTGAGAGCCTGAGGAATTCGGCTTCAGCCTGCTCATGCTATGGCTGGAGCCGAGTTCCCGTGACGGCGGTATGATTAATAAAACCTGCTTAAAACCACAGCATCGCTGCTTATTTTTCCATGCCGCCTCACTCTCTGCCCCTCCCGAAGCTGCCTCCCCCTCCCCGGATCATCGACAGTCACCCCGCCTACACGGTCTGCTGAATCCTAGATGTTCGCCGTCGTGGCCGGGGCCGGCAGTACTTGGTGGACTGGGAGGGCTACACTCCGGAGGAACGTTCCTGGGTGCCCTCTGCTCAGGTCCTGGACAAGGAGATGCTCCGGGCATTCCACCAAGCTTACCCGGAGAAGCTCTCTGGACCGCCAGGAGGCGCTCCTAGAAGGGGGGGCCCTGACATGGGCAGCGAGAGTGCGCCCCTCCCGTCCCATCTCACCTTTGTGAACTCATCACTCCACCTGAGGCAGAAAACGCACCTGCACCTGCTCATCAGCCAGCGTACTTAAGGAGGCTCTCTCTGCGCATTCTACACTGGCCCGTCTGGGTATACTGCCTCTTCAAGACAAGCAGGTATTGTTTTTTCGCTAGTTTAGACACGCTGTCTAACCTCGCTCTCTTCTCCTCTTCAGGTTGCTGCCATCGTGTGGGTGTGTCTCCAGGACTGTGCGCACTCTCCTGCCACATCTCCATTAATCCCTCAGCTTCCAACCTCCACCCGGTCAGGCATCAGCTCATTCCCCCACCCTACTGGTTCGTCTATTCCCCACTGGAGTCCTGCCGGTTCTTCCTCGGAACCCCAAGTAAGTTGCAATTTGGCTCGCCCATTTCCCCTTACTCCGTTCCTCCTCTGACAGCTCTCGTCTTCTCTCCTCAGGTGGATTCCTCTAACGAGTGGCTGTTTCTGTAGTTGTGCAACCTTTGATATTTAATAAATTGTCTAACATGCCCCCTTGTGTGGTTCCTCCCTGTGCTGTTGCATCATGCACGTAAACTGTCAATTTAGTAATCATGACAGTATCAAAGAATCTGTGCCAAAACAAGTACTGCCTGAGCTGCCAGATCACTTCCATGGTAGTAGGGCGGGGAAATGGGAAAAGAATGTGTGAATGCCAAAATCCACTAAAGACAAGATTTTAATCTGGCAATGCTTCAGATGTCATAAGTTTTGGCAATTTTTCTTTCAAGGTGTCAGTTAATTTGTTTATAATGTTTATGCAAACATTCAAGAAGAATTATGTGCATATTTTAGTCAATAAAAATATTTTCTGCCCTTGATGATGTAAAAAGTTAAAAAAAAAATCAAAATGAAATGGTATGTCCATTTTGGGACAAATGGTGGAACTGGGAGGTAAATATACAGCAACATCAACGTTATTTCTGTTTCACTTTACTGTAACTGTAGTGTTTATACATTCATTCAATTAATACAGTATGCATGTTCACAAAACTGATAAATAACAGACATTTTCATGAATTAACATCTTTATCCTGTTATCACCCTGTTAAACCAGACTTAAACATTGACACAGTGGTCACCCTTGTCCAAGTGGCTGGCTGGGCGCATTAACTCAGTCAAAATCACTGTCTTACCTAAACTTTTACACCTCTTTCAGACCTTGCCTATTTTTATACCTAGTTCCTTTTTAACCAGCTTGATTCGATTTTGTTCTCTTATATTTGGCAGGGAAAGTGCCCTCGTATCAATAAAATCCACCTTCAAAAAACAAATCTACTGGTGGCTTTGCTCTCCCAAATTTTCTTTTCTATTATTGGACTGCAAACCTGCCTTGCTTGGCTTTCTGATCTTTCTATGCTGGTCAATCCGACTGTCCTGACTGGGTGGCGATGGGAGTTAACCTCAGGCCAAAACATTTCTATCCTCGCATTGCTCGGATCCTCAATCCCTCTACATCCAGTAGTTAAACATTCACTAAGACTATGAGCCCAGTTCAGTAAGTTTTTTGGTTTTTGGCTCAAAGTAGCATGGGAAGAGGATCTAGATGCATCCTTATCAAAAGAAACATGGAATTCCATATTTAAAAGTGTCAACTCGACCTCACTGTGTCATAATTACAAGAATAATCAGCTCACGTGCAAGATGCTACACCAACGAATGCACACGACACAGAGAAGCAAGGTTTAAACACAATTTTATTGAACGAGTGAACGCAGGATTAACGGGAAAAAACACCTCACGCACCAGAGGAATACCCAGCCTGTAAGGAGGGAGACGAGAGCAGATTAGTATGAGAAGGGAGACAGGGAACAATGAATAACAGGAATATTCTTACGACTATGAGCAAAGAGCCCGACAGACGAACCCAGCAGGGCAAAGATGATCCAGTGGAGAAACTGCGGATGCGTAGGGCTGGGGAGATGTCTGACCGGGTGGAGAAGGCGATCCAGAAAGATGATGATGATGAAGGAGCAGGTGAGCGCACAACAAATGTCCATCTGTCCAACCATATATCTGGGCGCTGGAACCCATCTGCGGTCCGCATACTGCCGGTTCCACTCAGTGAAGCGGAGAAGCGCAGTCCGGGTGGCCCTCGAGAGACGGCAGCAACGGTGAGTGTGGGTCCCTACAGATGGCACGGCAACCTCCCTGTCTGCCATGGGTAACGGGGGGGGGGGGGGAGGAGTGTACCCCATAGATGCTTCCAAAGGTGTTAATCTGGTAGCTGAGGAGACTGCAGCGTCGTGAGTGTACTCCACCCAGGTCAGATGAGTGCTCCAAGTAGATGGGTTGCAGGATGCCACACATCTGAGGACGGCCTCCAGGGATTGGTCGGTATGCTCATCCTGCCCATTGCTCTGAGGGTGGTATCCAGATGAAAGGCTGACCGTGGTGCCCAGGGAACGACAAAAAGACTTCCACACTTGGGAGGTAAATTGTGGGCCCCGGTCAGACACAGTATCCAGGGGAATGCTGTGAAGGCAGATGATGTGGATAGTGAACAGACTGGCAGTCTCGTGAGGCGGAGGGCAGCTTGGAGAGGGGCACTAAATGGATGGCCTTTGAAAAACGGTCGACAATAGTGAGGATGACTGTATTACTATTTGAGGGGGGAAGTCCAGTGACAAAGTCCAGAGCTACATGTGACCAAGGGTGGCTGGGAACCGGGAGGGGATGAAGCAGCCCGGCGGGAGGGGAAGAGTTGGATTTGTTTCTGGTACATACGTGGCAAGCCTTGACATAGTCCCGGACGTCCGTCCGCAGCGTGGGCCACCAGAACACCCGCTGGATAAGGTTGATGGTCCGGGAAATCCCTGGGTGACAGGCAAAATGACTCGTGTGACCCCACCTGATGACGTCACTGCGGAGGCCGACCGGGACAAACAGCCGATCATCAGGTCCCCCCTTGGGTTTGGGCTCAGCAGACTGGGCCTGCCGGACCCTCTGCTCGATCTCCCAGGTAAGGGCACCTATGATACATGAGGAGGGCACAATGGGTTGGAGGGGGGGGCTGAGTGGTCAGTGGTAAACTGGTGCAAGACAGCGTCAGGTTTGATGTTGTGGGAGCCTGGCCTTTAGGTAAAGGTAAGATTAAATCTAATAAAGAATAGGGCCCAGCGGGCCTGCCTGACATTTAATCAGCTGGCCGACCGAAGATACTCTAAATTTTTATGGTCGGTCCACACAACAATAGGATGAACCGCTCCCTCCAGCCAGTGCCTCCACTCCTCCACAGCCAATTTAATGAAGCTCTCAGTCCTCTACGCTGTAGTTCCTCTCAGCCAGCGTGAGCCGTCGAGAGAAATACATGCATGGGTGGAGCTTCTGATGGGAGGTCGAGTGCTGCGAGAGGACAGCGCCCACCCCCGAATCAGAAGCGTCCACCTCTACAATGAACTGGAGCTGAGGGTTGACCTGGGCCAAGATGGGTGTGTTGGAAAATAGGTCCTTCAGTTTAGAGAAGGCCCGTTCAGCTGCCTCGGACCAGGTGAAGGGCACCTTGACCGAGGTCAGCTGAGTAAGAGGCTGTGCCTCCCCACTGTAATTTCTGATGAATCGGCGGTAAAAATTTGCAAATCCCAAGAAGTGTTGAAGCTCCTTACGGGACTGGGGTGTAAGCCAATCAAGCACAGCTTTCATCTTGGCTGGATCGGCCCTCAACTCCCCCTCAACAACAATAAACCCCAGGAAGAAAGTGGAGCAGGTGGAAAACTTGCACTTTTCAGCCTTCACAAAGAGCTGATTTTCCAGGAACCGCTGTAACACGGCCCTGACATGGACTGAGTGCTCCTCTGGCATGCGAGAAAAAATCAAAATATCTTCAAGGTAGACAAAAACAAACTGATTAACCATATCGCGAAGGACATCATTAATCATTCGCTGGAAGACGGCAGGGGTGTTGGTGAGCCCAAAAGGCATCACAAGATATTCAAATTGCCCCAGGTGTGTTTTAAAAGCTGTCTTCCATTTGTCCGCCTCACGAATGTGGAAAAAATGATACACGTTGCGCAAATCCAATTTGGTAACACCCGCGCGCACTTAAGGAGCTCAAATGCAGTGTTGATCAGGGGCAGAGGGTATTTATCCTTAACAGTAATTGCGTTTAGCTCACAGAAATCTATGCATGGCCACAGAGAGCCATCCTTCTTTCCGACAAAGAAGAACCCTGACCCAAGAGGAGCCAAAGAAGGTCAAATGAGGCCGGAGTTCAAAGAGTCCTTAATATAACTTTCCATCGCCTCTCTCTCCGGCCCAGAAAGGCTGTAGAGCTGGCTGGACGGCAACCGCACACCCGGGAGGAGGTCGATAGCACAGTCAAAAGAGCAGTGAGGAGGCAAAGAAAAAGCTCTCGACTTGCTAAAGACCTCCCCAAGTTCATGACAGACCTCGGGTACGAGCCTGAGATCCGGCAGCTCCACCAGAGGAGAGGTGACGGAAAGGGACAGTGAACACTCGGCCGAACAGAGAGAGGATGCTAAACAGAAGGGTGTCCAGGAAGAGATGGAATTTTGTGCCCAGTTAATAATAGGGTTATGCTTCTGGAGCCACGGATACCCCAGAACCACCGGAGAGGACAAACTAGGGAGAATAAAGAACGGTATGGTCTCCCGGTGGTTCCCGGAAAGGAGAACGGAGATTGGCGCCATGCGCTCGGTAATGAACACCACACAATTACCAGATAATGCCGCAACGTTTAATGAAGTCGGCAGTTTAGTCGTGGGAATGCCAATTTCCCGCACGAGCCGTGAAGAGATGAAATTCTGCTCTGCCCCTGAGTCAACTAGAAAAGCACTCGGAGAGCGCAGACCTCCGCCAAGCGCAACAGTTCCCCCCATACAGTGTTTGTGTGTATGTTTTCAGAGTCCTTGACCATGAAAACATATGACTAGCAATTGGATTCACAATGATTATTTGTTTATTTGACAGGGACAGTGCAATAAACATAGACAATTAATCAATGACAATCAATCTGATAGTGATAGGATTAGTGGTTCAGTAGTAAAAGCATTGCCTCCTTGGCGGAGGTAATAAACTGAAGTGTTGCTGTTGTGTCCATCTCCTCCACTGACGGATGCAGATTGGGTAGATAGGTTGCCGTGGGTTTTATATTATATTATATTGGGGTTGCGCTCCGCAGCAAAACAGAATTTAGAAGCTTCCCCGGCAGAGAGCTCGTTTTTGCGCAGCGCCTATGGCTGGCCGGTGAATTTCTGCCAAATGCACAGCGCCTATGGCTGGCCAGGGAATTTCTGCCAAATAATCTGGCGGCGGACAGCTGCCCGTGTCAGGTTTTGCTGCTGCGCGCAAACACAGGCATGCTGGCGGGCCCAGGCCACCAGTGTTTTCCGCGTGCTTTTGTGCCTAAAACGTTGAAGAACGTGGAGTTTGTGTTGGTCTGACACGACGACTAGCGCCCTCCATTGCGCCTGTGCACATGTTGAAAATGGCCGTATGTCACAGTGTTAAAAAATGCTTTAAAAAATTCCTGTATCCAGACGGTGATGCGGATCATCCCCAAAATTTAATCAGTTCTTCCTTGTACCATTTCCAACAACGCCTGAAAGTTTCATGGAAATCCGTCCAAAAGTTTTTGAGTTATCTTGCTAACCAACAGACAAACAGACAAACAGACAGACAAACCCCGGCAAAAACATTACCTCCTCCTGGCCTTTTCGGCCTGGCGGAGGTAATTATTGCTGAAACCCTCCTCTCGACTCCTGGCAGCTGAATTGAGGGCCAGAATGGAAAAGTTACCGGGGGGATGAATGGAGTTCCCGCCCGTCAGAAACCCCACAGCTACTGACGGGCCGCATCTTTTGGCTTCAAGTGACAATTAAATATCTTAAGATAAGATATGATAAGATAAGCCTTTATTAGTCCCACAATGGGGAAATTCCAGGATTGCAACAGCACAGGGATAGCAACACTCAGAACAATAATTAAGAAGATAAGAAAAATAGGAGCAGTGAATATGCATATGCACACATAAATATATAAATATATATACACAGTGCGGAGCATTGTAGCTAGATGGAATAAACAGCATAACCGTCTACTTCTTGTGCTCTAAAGAGCCGCAGTACATGCAAGCACCGGCTCTCCTCTGTCGCTGGTTCTCCTCTGGAGTCAGACGGACTTAGCCAAGCACCACAGCTTCGGAGGAGGAGTCGACCTCACCTGTGCCAGTAGCCGGGGGTAATGTGCGTGAAATGGGCGGGCCGGAGGAGGCCTTCTGCTGCTTTGCGCGCTCGCGGTAGTGGTTATCCAAACTGACAGCCTGACCTATGAGCTCATCCAGAGAGGAAGGAACAGCATGAACCGCCAGGTCATTGGAGGTTGGCATTAAGACCCTGGAGGAAGGCGCTTCTTAAGGAATCGTCATTCCAACCAGAGTCCGCCGCGACGACCCGAAACTCCACAGAATAGTTGGCTGCAGACGGACTGCACTGGTGGAGTGACAAGATATGGCTCATGATGTTAACCTCGCTCTCCGAGCGATCAAAAGCCTGGGAGAACTCACCAATAAATCTATCAAAAGTGTAGCGAGGGCCCTCTGCACTGTCTAAAATAGACTGAGCCCAGCTGAGGGCTCGGTCTCGCAGCAGGAGGGTCATGAAATGAATTTTGGACGTGTTGTCTGGGTACTCCCTGCCCACCTGCTGCAGATAAAGCTGAAACTGGCACAGAAACCTCTTACATTTCCCCACCTCCCTTGCACGCAGGGCCGGTGAGGGAACGGAAGTGGTTCGGCGAATGGTGGAAGAAACTGGGATAGCCGGTGAGGGAACAGGACCCGAACGAGACATGTGGCAGAGATGGTCAGTGACCATGCTCAGCTGCTGTGTAATTTTCTGCAGCTGTTCTGTCAGCACGTCAGCACCTGCCTCTCTGTGACGTCTAAACGGTAGAGGGCGGAGTGCTCCGCTGATGCAGCACCTGCTGAGCCTAATTTGTGGCTGGCTCGTTCTGTCATGATTACAAGAATAATCAGCTCACGTGCACAATGCTACACCAACGAATGCACACGACACAGAGAAGCAAGGTTTAAACACAATTTTATTGAACGAGTGAACGCAGGATTAACGGGAAAAAACACCTCACCCGCCAGAGGAATACCCAGCCTGTAAGGAGGGAGACGAGAGCAGATTAGTACGAGAAGGGAGACAGGGAATAATGAATAACAGGAATATTCTTATGACTGGGAGCAGAGAGCCCGACAGAGGAACCCAGCAGGGCAAGGATGATCCAGTGGAGAAACTGTGGATGCGTAGGGCTGCGGAGATATCTGACCGGGTGGAGAAGACGATCCGGAACGATGACGAAGATGAAGGAGCAGGTGAACGTACAACCACCCCCGGGGACACACCGCAGAGATGGCAGCAACCTGACCGGAGTGGTGGTTCAGTTGGTAGAGCATCCACCCCACATCTGGGGGGCAGGGGTTCAAATCCCGGCTGGGTCATGTCAAAGACCATATAAAAGTGGAACTTCCTGCCATCCAGCTTGGTGCTCAGCAATAACGGAATGGAGGAGGGAAATCTGTGGCGGCGCCTTGCACGGCAGCGGCCCTCTGATTCTGCACTGGGGTGTGTGTGTGATTGACACTGTAGATAGGTAAAGCACAATCTCGTTCTACTGTACATGATTGGTTGTACGGTTGAATGACAATAAGGGTGATTTAATTTAATTTAATTTAATTAATTTAATTTAATTTAAAGAAACCTGAGAAGGTGGAAGAGAAAAAGAGATTAACGTCTGGGTTCCTTGATAACTTAAGCTTCACTTACTTTTATCTTCAATGGCAGTATACCCAACGAGCCAGCGCTGGAGCATTCACAAACTGGTCCTTTTAAGCGCTGGCAGGGAAGAGACAGCAGGTGCATCCACTCACGCAGGTGTACTGATTACCCGCGGAGCCACGGACTAGACGAGGAACCTCCCACAGGAAGGGAAGGGGAGCACACTCACCTTATCATAACACACTGTGTGCCCGTCACTGCCTGGTCCAGTTCAAAGTGGTGTACAGGACACATATCTCAAAATCCAAACTATGTCACATTTATCCTAATGTTAGTCCCTATTGCGACAGATGTAAAGCCATTGAAGCGACACACTCATTCATATGTACTGGTCATGTCCTAGCCTTACAAAGTTTTGGTTACAGGTTTTTTCTACCTTATCAAAGAAATTAAGGGTCAGTCTGCAGCCGAACCCTCTGACCGCCGTGTTTGGGATTGCTGAGAAAGGGGTGTCTCTATCGTCAGAAAAAGGCTGCACCTTGTCTTTTGCCTCCCTCTTGGCTATGCGCGCTATTTTGCTTAAATGGAGAGAACCTGCCCCGCCCACTGATACCCAGTGGTTAACAAACATTATGTCCTGTTTAAAACTCGAGAAAATCAGACATTCACTTCAACACTCAAGCAGGAAGTTCAAGAAAATATGGGGCCCTTATTTAAATACATTCCAGAAATTGTGAGAGCAAAGGCATTAAGGCAGCTTCATAATGTCTCACACATGAGCTAACTATAAAGTCCAAACTTGTCATGTTTGCAGGTGTGATCATGGCCAGTTATGGAGTGGCAGCAATGACAGAGAAGGGGAGGGATTGGGTGGGGTTTTTTATTTGTTTTTTTTTTTTAGTCTTCTGTCTTTCATTTTTTATTTATATATTTGTTTTAATCTTTTCTTTTTTTCCCTTAGTTATTGCTCTAACGTTCCTGTTGTCCCTGTGCATGTCTGCTTTTGTTTATGTGTGTATGTATACAGGACATTTGTTTGTAATGTTTATATATTGGAAAATTTTCAATAAAAAGATTTTGATTAAAAAAACATGTTTATCCTGATATTTTCAGGTGAAGATGCATCTTGCTGTGATGTTGCACAGCAGATATAAATAATATGACATGTGGAATCACACAAAATAGTTCTTTCAAATATATTGTATTCTCCATAGCCCCCACTGTATATCTAAGAAATCAGCAGCCAAATAAAGTTAAATACCATTAATATAATTTATATGCAGCAGCCGTCATGACCCATAGTAATAGAAATATTACAATTCACTATGACTCGGAACCACAGCCCTTAAAATTCTCATATATTCTCCGTAGCCCCTGGTTCCAATAATGATTACTACACAGGTACCTTGACTGTCCTCTTCATCACCTATTACCCAAATTTATAGTTTAACTGTGGAATAAGCTCAATGTGATGCTTTAAAGGGCAGTTTTTGTTACTCCTGTTCACATTCAAAGCATGTTGTGATGCTGTGGTGTATTCTCCGTAGCCCTGTATTTTTATGCATTGGGTACCTACATTTACTGTAGTGCTGTAACTTGAATACTATTTAAGGATACTTCATAAAATTTTCACATCAAATTGCCAAAAAACTGTAGCTTTCAAAGCAAAGTTGGTTTTGTTTCTATCTTTACTTTGATTTTTTTGCCTTTTTGGAATACAAACCGACACCTTGAAAGCAAAATTGCCATTTAAATTTAGTGCATTTTCATTCATTAAATGGATGGTAACATTAGCTCATTTCAGAACTGAGGGACTCCTGACCTACAGGAAATGTAACATATTAAAATATTTTTTACTGTCATTGCACTAGTGTCTGACAGCAGTGCAACAAAATTACTTTGGCACTACCTAAGCTAAAAAAAGGGGGGGGGTACTTTTATGACTCTTTAAATAAAAGCGTATCTGCAGGTATATGTTATAAGACTTTTAAAGGCCTCTTAATTAAATGTGCCCTTACATTTGCAAAACACTAAAAATATTTGATCAAAACAATGTTTTCTCCAAATGTTTACTTCAATTGAAATTACTGTAATTTTTGTGTTATCAATCAAGTTCACATTAAATTTACATTTCCCCAGGACTTATGTTGCTACTAGATGATTCAGTTATTCATGTATGGTGCTGTTGTGTGGCTCATTTTGATTTTCTATTACGCTAAAACAGCAAGTTCACAATCTGAAAACTGAATACAAAGATTTCAACATACAATACAACAAAATATATCAATCTTTTTTTTCTGAGGTATTTTTAAAAGCATTTGAAAACTGAATTTAATGATTAATTATCCTTTTACCTCTGCCAAGGAGGTATTGTTTTTGCCTGCATTTGTGTACTGCTTTATGTGTGTTAACAGCGTAATTAAAAAAAACTTATTTATGGACAGTGATTACATTTTCAGGAGAGACTGGAAATGGACCAAAGACTATTTGATTAGATCTTGGGGGGATGATTTGAATCACTATCAGCTGCTAGGACATGTGTCAAACTCAAAAAGAATATGATTTTCTAAAAAATACAATTCTGTGCCCTAGTAGAGTACAGTGGCAATAAACTACATGTCCCACAACGCATTGCATTTTTTTTAAATCATTGATTCAATGATGGCATCTAATCATGGAGTGGCAGTGTTGGTGTTCATCACATCGCATTTTGAAACCAGATATGAAGAACACAGATCCAGATATGTTTACTTTAGCCACCAAGAAAAGCAACAAAAGGCCCAAGAATTAAAAAGCAGACTGCAGTCTTAGCAGAATGTGTTTGCAAAATTTGCAGCAAAAAATTACGATTGTGATGTTTTGATGTTTGAATTACGATGTTTTCATAACATCAGCCTGTCAAGAAACACTACTGCAGCAGAAATGAGGTAGGGAATTAGTAGCAAATCTACAAATTGAGATTTTAAATATATAGTCTTACAGTTATAACTGGCTCTTTGTGAGCAACCATGCTGATGTGTCCCAGAATTAAAATGAGTTTGACCCCCTGCTGTAGGATATTTTCAAGATTCTTACGTGGGAATGAATGCAGGGCCTTGTTAGATGCTTTGATGTAACCAGCAGAGGGCACTGTGTGCTGGCAGCTACCAGGTTTTTAGGAGAAATTAAAATATGGAGAAAATTAGCTCCCTGCATGAAACCTACATTACCTTACACCTGTGCGGTGGTGGCGCAGGTGTAGTGTGACTGACTACTAATCGGAGGGTCAGGGGTTCGATTCCCGCTCTGTCTGCTTGTCGAAGTGTCCTTGAGCAAGACATTGAACCCCCAGTTGCTCCTGATGGCCTGGTTAGCACCTGTGTGTGGCAGCTCTGCCGCCATCAGTATGTGAATGTGTGTGAATGGGTGGATAGCAGGATCTGTAAAGCGCTTTGGTCATCCTAGATGAGAAGAACAGCGCTATGTAAGTGAACGCCATTTACCATTAATTAAAGACTTTATAAAAGAGTATTTTTATATAGACTCTGGACCCTCATAACAAGCAGACAAAGCTGGAAATGAGGATAGCTGGTCCCTTTAGAGGCACGTAATTGCAAGTTCACTGCAGAGAAAAAAGAGAGCCTGTTTATGATGTGTCATAATAACATATTGTCAGGGGTTCGTTACCTGGCCAGCATGTTGCCGAGAGAAGGCATCCACCAACTTCTCCACGCCGTAGTGTGTAAGAACTGTTGTGTTGAAGAGGAACTGTGTGTAGGACAGCTCGTCACCGTTTATTAAGAAGCTGTCAGGCATTAAAGGGTGCCAGTGGTAGAGCTGGCTGAACTCCATAGCAATGCGGTTCCCGTACTGGAAGTGAGCGTTAAACAGCAGGGTGGGATCGAACTTTAGGTGCAGCAGGTATCCACTCAGGTGCTGCACGTACTCTTCTATTACTATCCTTATGGTCTCACCTGAGGAAAAACATGCAGAGAAACAAAGTGCGGGCAAATGAATTTAAGAACACACCAACCAGACAGTGAAATCAAGACTGGATGAGTATAGCCATTATGAGGGTGTTTTTCAAGGCACTAAAACCAAGTGCAAGTACTAGTATAATAGGAGAGCTGCCATTAATGGGCACAGCTGATATATGTATCTGACAAACAAGTGTCACAGAAAGCAAGGTAGAAGTCTGGAAGAAGACATAAGCTATTCATTTCCCATTGTGATCAGCTTAAATGTTCTTCATTGTTACTAGGGTAACACTCTTAAGTGCATTGGATCATCAGGACTCCACTCCCCTCTCTGCAGAGCATCTACCACGGCAGAATCCAAAGGAGAGCTGACGCCATCCTCCGGGATCCCACCCACCCCCAGCACAGAATGTTCACACTTCTACCCTCGGGCCGGAGGTACAGAAGTGTGAAATGCAGGACAACCAGACTGAAAAACTCCTTCTTTCCCACTGCCATCAGACTCCTGAACAAATAACAAACTTCCAAAACTCTGCAACATAGCTTTGCAAATAGGAACTCACATACCGGTTGCTAAATTTGCGCATTGCTCATTTGTACAGTGTACATAGTCTCACTCCGTCTGATGTCCATATCATCTCTGCTGCTAATTATCAAGTACAGTCTACTGGTATTATCATTGCAGAGAAATGGTGGATAGTGTTTCAGCTTCTCTGCATCAGGCTCTAGACTTGGTGGCCCCCTTAAAAAAGAAAAAGTCTAATCAGAGATTTCTAACTCCTTGGTTCAACACAGAAACTCGTAGCTTAAAACAGAAGACTCGTCAATTAGAAAGAAAATGGCGCTCTACTAATTTAGATGAAATCTATTTAGCTTGGAGAAATCATCTTTTAATTTATAAAAAATCTCTTAGAAAAGCTAGAACAAGTTATTACTCTGCATTAATAGAAGAGAACAAGAATAATCCCAGGTTTCTTTTCAGTACTGTAGCCAGGTTGACAAAGAGTCAGGACTCTGTCAATCCTAGCATTCCCTTAGAGCTTACTAGTCAGGACTTTATGAACTTTTTCAATAATAAAATTTCATCCATCAGAGATAAAATCAATCAGATTCTTCCCACAGTTAACTTAAATACTGTAACTACTACAACTCCTTCTTCTGATGTCTGTCTTGATGAGTTTACTCCAATCGACCTTTGTGAGTTAGACAAAATAGTTTCCTCATCCAAACCTTCAACTTGTCTTTTAGACCCTATTCCTACTAGGTTATTTAAAGAAGTCTTCCCACTTATTGGTAGCTTTATTCTTCATATAATCAATTCTTCATTAACTTTAGGCCATGTACCGCAGGCTTTTAAAACAGCTGTAATTAAACCCTTACTCAAAAAGCCAACGCTAGATCCAGGAGCTTTAGCTAACTATAGACCAATCTCTAATCTCCCTTTCATTTCAAAAATCTTAGAAAGAGTTGTTGCTACGCAATTATTCGACCACCTGCAGGGAAATGGTTTACTTGAAGAGTTTCAATCTGGGTTTAGAATCCATCATAGTACTGAAACAGCCTTAGCGAAGGTCACCAACGACCTCCTCATTGCATCTGATAATGGACTAGTTTCTGTACTTGTCCTTTTAGACCTTAGTGCAGCTTTTGATACTATCGATCATAATATTCTACTTGATAGATTAGAACACTATGTTGGACTTAATGGAACTTCGTTGCAGTGGTTTAGATCTTATTTATCTGATAGGTTCCAGTTTGTTCATGTAAATAATGAGTTTTCTTTCAACTCAAAGCTTAGTCATGGAGTTCCACAGGGATCTGTGCTAGGCCCTACTCTTTTTAGTTTATATATGCTTCCGTTAGGCAACATTATTAGAAAGCACTGTATACATTTTCATTGTTATGCAGATGACACACAATTATACCTGTCAATGAAGCCAGATGATAGTAATCAATTAGCCAAGTTAGAAGCCTGTCTTAAGGAAATCAAAGCTTGGATGACTTGTAATTTCCTGCTATTAAATTCAGATAAGACTGAAGTCATTCTTGTTGGTCCAAAAAACCTTAGAAATTCCTTTCCAAATCAAACTTTCAGTTTGGATGCAGTTACTCTTTCTCTTAATAGCTCTGTGAGGAACCTTGGAGTTATTTTTGATCAGGATTTGTCCTTCAATTCACATATTAAATTTGTTTCTAAGACTGCCTTCTATCATTTGCGTAATATTGCCAAGATTAGGAGCATCTTGTCTCAGAGTGATGCTGAGAAACTGATCCACGCTTTTGTTAGCTCGAGATTAGATTATTGTAATTCTTTATTATCAGGTTGTCCTAAAACATCTTTAAAAAGTCTTCAGCTAATCCAAAATGCTGCAGCAAGAGTTTTAACAGGTACTAGAAAGAGAGATCATATCTCTCCGGTTCTGGCCTCCCTTCATTGGCTTCCCATAGAGTTTAGAATTAAGTTTAAAATCCTTCTTCTTACTTACAAAGCTCTAAACAATCAGGCTCCTTTTTATTTAAAAGATCTGATACTACCGTATTATCCTAACAGAGCACTACGCTCCCAAAATGCAGGACTACTTGTAATACCTAGAATCTCCAAAAGTACAATGGGAGGCAGAGCCTTCAGTTATCAAGCTCCTCTCCTGTGGAATCAGCTGCCAATCTGGATTCGGGAGTCAGACTCGATCTCTGTTTTTAAGATTAGGGTTAAAACCTACCTTTTTGATATAGCCTACAATTAGGGAGGGATCATGTATTTCTGAACCCTCCCTTAGTTATGCTGCTAATAGGTTTAGTCAGCCGGGGGACCTCCAGTAATGCACTGGGCCTCACTCCTTTCCTCACTCTCTATGAAATATTTTTTTTTTTTTGCTGGTCATTAACATTTGTTTGTTCTCTCCCATAGATTGAGTCCCCATCGTGCTGTTTGCTCTCTACATGTTTGTTCTTTTCATCTTCTCTGTCCCCTCACCCCCCAGCCAGTCGCAGCAGATGACTGCCCCTCCCTGAGCCTGGTTCTGCTGGAGGTTTCTTCCTGTTAAAAGGGAGTTTTTCCTCTCCACCGTCGCCAAGTGCTTGCTCACAGGGGATCACCTGATTGCTGGGGTCTTTCTGCAACTGTGGGGGTTCCCCCCTACAGTTGATAGTGCTATGAGATGACTGTTGTTGTGAAATGGCGCTATATAAATAAAGTTGAATTGAATTGAATTGAATTGAAAATTCACACACTGGGTGCTAATTTGCAATTTGTATACTGCTCATCTACACACTGGACATAGGTTTATGCCATCTCAGGTTCATATCATCTCTGATATCAATATACCACAGTCCACTATAGTCACCCAGGGAATTTCAAATTTCATTCTTCTTGTTTCCTCTAGTTTGACTGCCTTAACTGCTTTAACTGTCCAAATTGACTAATGTGTGTTATTAGTATTCATTAGTATGAGTACTTAGTATCAAGGTGTGCTAAGGTGTCCTAATTGCCTAACTGTGTGTTATTAGTATCCATTAGTATTAGGTGTGTTACTACCTTATTAGTATTGTTGTGTACCTACAGTGGTGTGAAAAAGTGTTTGCCCCCTTCCTGATTTCTTTTTTTGTATGTTTGTCACACTTAAATGTTTCAGATCATCAAACAAATTTAAATATTAGACAAACATAACACAAGTAAACACAAAATGCAGTTTTTAAATGAAGGTGTTTATTACAAAGGGAAAATAAAATCCAAACCTAAATGGCCCTATGTGAAAAAGTGATTGCCCCCTAAACCTAATAACTGGTTGGGCCACCCTTAGGAGCAACAACTGCAATCAAGCGTTTGCAATGACTGGCAATGAGTCTTTTACAGCACTGTGGAGGAATTTTGTCCCACTCATCTTTGCAGAATTGTTGTAATTCAGCCACACTGGAGGGTTTTCGAGCATGAGCCGCTTTTGTAAGGTCATGCCACAGCATCTTAATCGGATTCAGGTCAGGACTTTGACTAGGCCACTCCGAAGTCTTCATTTTGTTTTTCTTAAGCCATTCAGAGGTAGACTTGCTGGTGCGATTTGTATCATTGTCCTGCTGCAGAACCCAAGTGCGCTTCAGCTTGAGGTCACGAACAGATGGCTGGACATTCTCCTTCAGGATTTTTTGATAGACAGCAGAATTCATGGTTCCATTTACCACAGCAAGTCTTCAGGTCCTGAAGCAGCAAAACACCCCCAGACCATCACACTACCACCACCATATTTTACTGTTGGTATGACGTTCCTTTTCTGAAATGCTGTGTTACTTTTATGCTGGATGTAATGGGACACACACCTTCCAAAATGTTCAACTTTTGTCTTGTCAGTGCATTGTCAGAGTATTTTCCCAAAAGTCTTGGGGATCATCAAGATGTTTTCTGGCAAAACTGAGATGAGCCTTTATGTTCTTTTTGCTCAGCAGTGGTTTTCGTCTTGGAACTCTGCCATGCAGGCCATTTTTGCCCAGTCTCTTTCTTATAGTGGAGTCATGAACACTGACCTTAACTGAGGCAAGTGAGGCCTGCAGTTCTTTGGATGTTGTTGTGGGGTCTTTTGTGACCTCTTGGATGAGTCGTCGCTGCGCTCTTGGGGTAATTTTGGTTGGCCGGCCACTCTTGGGAAGACTCACCACTGTTCCATAGTTTTGGTTCGCTGGAGTCCCAAAGCTTTAGAAATTGCTTTATAACCTTGTCCAGACTGATAGAGCTCAATTACTTTGTTTCTCATTTGTTCTTGATTTTCTTTGGATCACAGCATGATGTGTAGCTTTTGAGGATATTTTGGTCTACTTCACTTTGTCAGGCAAGTCCCTTTTAAGTGCTTTCTTGATTAAGAACAGGTGTGACAGTAATGAGGCCTGGGTGTGGCTAGAGAAATTGAACTCAGCTTTCCAAAGATGTGATAAACCAAAGTTAATTTATGTTTTAACAGGTGGTGTCAATCACTTTTTCACACAGGGCCATGTAGGTTTGGAATTTTTTTTACCCTTAATAATAAACACCTTAATTTAAAAACTGCATTTTGTGCTTACTTGTCTTATCTTTGTCTAATATATACATTTGTTTGATGATCTGAAACATTTAAGTGTGACTAACATACAAAAAAAATGAGAAATCGGGAAGGGCGCAAACACTTTTTCACATCACTGTATTACCTTGGCGTTCGTTTGGAGAGCAGAGTAAGAATTTCATCGCTCAGGAAATGTTGCATTTCTTAACTGTGCACATGATAATAAAGCCTTTGAATCTTGAATCTTGAATGGATCAGACTTGTTAGCCAAAGAGTTAGCTTGAAACTCCTGGACAGTTGTAAAAACCAGGATATAAAAGCGCACTGCCCCCTCCCACCAATCACATATTATATATACAAGTACAATGACAGAAAACTATTTACAAAAGCATCAGACTAGCTGTAGATGACATGCTCTGCCTGAGGGCAACAAAATCTGCCTGCCAACACCTCTTAATTGCACAAGATAGCAAATCAATACCTTGTTTGTTTAATCAGTACTTTAGTTGCTCTAATAGGGAGAAAAGCAACACATTACCCCTCAGAGAACCTCCATCTGCCTTCATTTGAGCCAAAGCAAATTATTATACAACTTAACAAGTCAATCCAGCCAAGAGTCCATTAGTGCATTTTAGAGGAATCCAAAGTTTTATTGTTTTGCAAAAATGGGATCTGCAACCTGACTAAACTTTCCACTATGTACAACATTTAGCGCGACCGAGCAGTTTGATTGGATAATCGGGATTCTAGGAGTTACTATATTTCTCAAACACTTCAACAGATATGCATTACCCCACAGAGGTGATCTAATGTTTATTAAGAACAGTAACTGTCCATGGCTTCTATTAGTATTTGAGGAATATGGTGTGTACCTTAGTTAACACAGTCAGATGCTGTTTGAAAAGTGACAGATTTCACAACCCAGAAAATATGTTTGTGTTCCGTCGGCCATGTTAATAGTTAGCCCTTTTAGCTGTGGTTAGCTCACTTTTAAAATTAATGACCCCAAAGTTTAGATTAAAACATCATATTGTACAATTTCTGCAAAAGCATATTAATGTAATTCATGTTGTTAACTCTTTACTTAATCTTAGAATGACAATAAGAAGATAACGTAAACAAAAGCGGCGATATAAATTGAGCACTAGCTAACTAGCTAGAAGGCCAACTCAAGAGACAAGGTTGGTGACCCTAGCTTTACTGGTTCTATAATAATGGTGCAAAGGGAAAGTTAACCTTGACCTTTTGACCCAACCCATAGTCAGTGGTCAGGGTGTAAGCCATCCAAGATATGTCTTCGATACAACTATGGTATCGATTTGAAAAGCCTATATCATTTCTTTAAGTAGTTACCGTATTTACAAGATTTAGGCAAAAACTGCCCTCTGACCTTGACCTCAAACTCTATAATTTCTGCAAAAAACATTTGATCAGAGTCAAATTTCAATATGTGCATCATCAGCATATATAAATCCCTGGTACCAAGTTTCAAAACATTTGGAGCAAAACTGTAGTAGAAGTTGATTTCACAAGAAAGTTACTACTTTATTTACTGAGGTGAAATAGGACATCAAAAGTAAGGGCCTATAACTCCTGCAAAAATCATACGATCAGAGCCAAACTGCAATATGTGCATCATCAGTGTATATCAAACTCTGGCACAAAGTTTCAAAAATAATCAGAAAAAACTGTAAGAGGAGTTGATTTCAAAAAAATGGGACATATGGACAGACGAACAGATGGACGGATAGACGGACTGTGCCATTACATAATCCCCCCTTTGGTCTTTGACTGGTTGGGGGATAAAAAATACATTACACTCAAGGTCGTGGGATATCATGAATATAGTGCTGCAGTGATTCAGCTGTAAGCCTGACGTGCATGATTACTAAAACACAGAACAGAAAGGAATGGAATGTTCCATGGTTCATGTTTTAGGTTTTAATAGGCACCAATGCACACTCCCCCTTGTGTAAATCGCTTAAATCTTAGACAAACCAGACCAGCTATTGTTGTCTCCAGTATTTCTGCTAATGTACATTGGTACTATCAACCTAAAATGCAATATTTTCAAACACCAACATTTCCCATTTTTTTAAAGTGTTTCTTTTAACCAAAGTTCAGCTTACCAATGATGATGAGCCGAGTGGTCTGGAAAAGCTGCTCATCGTCCCAGGTGGGGTGCTCTGCTTTTAAGATGTCACAGACTCGGTTGTGTTCCCTCAGCCACAGCGTGGCGTACATTCCCAAACCAGGAAGAAGTCCAAACACTTCCTGTCCAATGGCAAGCTGATGTTCTGCAGGGATCCCAGGAGGATAGCTCATCTTTACGGACGCATCAGCAACAGAGGGAGGATAAATCTCTCCATCAATTAACTGATGGGACAAAACAAGTAGTAAAGATAATGGTATATTCTGTTATATAGTCTCCATTGCTTTTATAAGGAAAAGGACTAAATTTATGATAATGTTGCCAATTTATTAGAAAAAGCTCATACGTCTACCAATTTTAAGAGGAAAAAAGCACCCACAAACTTGTAAGAATGAAGTTGCAAACTTACTTAAAATATAAGCAAAATTAAAAGACAAAAAGTTCTATGAGTAAGAAAACCCAGTATATATAAGAAAAATCCATGATTAAAAAATGGGAAAATTCATAATAAAAAAGTCATCCATTTACAATTACAATTTTATGACAAAATGTCACAAATTTACTATAAAAAGTTGAAAATTTATGAAAAAATGGCAAGAAAAGTCACAAATTTATGTGAAAAGCAGCAAATTTAAAAGGTGTACATGTATGATAAAATGTCACAAATGTACAAATAAAAACATGCAATTTTATCAAAAAGGTGTAAACATAAAATAACTTATTACAAATGATGAAAGGTGAGTCTATTGTTATAACACAATGTGTTTATTGGCTTTGTAGAGAACACAACAAAATTTTGACCTCTTTTACATCTCTTTTACTATGTAATTTTTTTTCATGCAGATTTTTGGGGTCAAAAAGTTGGTCTTTCTGTAGTAGAGGTTGCCAAACCCATAAGTACTAATTAAAACTAGTACCCACAGTGGCTAATATCAATCCATGATATTGATTTGAGTAATTAAAAACAGCTTTTCACATTTTCTTCTAGAACAGAAGTATACCATTTTAAATTCTGGTCTATATCCAATATCTGATAATACTGGAAATGAGGACTGAGATAAATCCTCATGGATATGATTTCTCTGTGCACAGTTTCAATGGTTTCACCTGATATTTAAGTTTTCCGTCTTTGTGAAGCCTCAGATTAAGCTGACGTTCCAGGTTGTCTCCATAAATGTGCCCTGCATCCACCTGTATGACGAGAGAAGAGACACGAGGTAAATAACTATAATATGCACACATTACACTGGTCAACACCAAATTTATTGTCTAAGTTTTTTTAGCTGATTTAGAACAATTTTGATGTGCTGAAT
Source organism: Pholidichthys leucotaenia (assembly GCA_020510985.1). Classification (NCBI taxonomy): domain Eukaryota; kingdom Metazoa; phylum Chordata; class Actinopteri; order Cichliformes; family Pholidichthyidae; genus Pholidichthys; species Pholidichthys leucotaenia. The sequence continues at coordinate 43,486,628 of CM035850.1, forward strand.
CCAAAAATCACATTGGTTTTGCTCAATCAGGTCAACTTTTTGAACTATGGCCACATCTTTTTTACGTTTTTGTTTACATGTACGGGTATTGTCGCTTTATATGATGCAAAATTCTTTTTTATTTCTTAAAATTCTCTGAATTTTGAACAATGATGATGTAACATTCAATTTACATGTACTTACATTTATCATTGTCTACTATTCAATTTACAGTACAATTGCTTGCATCCATCCATCCATCCATCCATCTTCTACCACTTTTCCGGAGGTCCGGGTCGCGGAGGCAGCAGTTCAAGCAGAGAAGCCCAGACTTCCCTCTCCCCAGCCACCTGCTCCAGCTCTTCAGAGAGGATACCAAGGCGTTCCCAGACCAGCTGGGAGACAAAGTCTTTCCACCGAGTCCTGGGTCTGCCCCGGGGTCTCCTCCCAGTGGGACGTGCCTGAAACACCTCAAGTGGGAGGCGTCCAGAAGGCATCCTAATCAGATGCCCATACCACCGCAACTGACTCCTTTCATTGTGGAGGAGCAGCGGTTCTACTCCGAGCCTCTCCCGGATGACTGAGCTCCTCACTCTATCTCTGAGGGTGAGTCCAGCAATCCTACGGAGAAAGCTCATTTCAGCCGCTTGTATCCGCGATCTTGTTCTTTCGGTCATTACCCAAAGCTCGTGACCATAGGTGAGAGTAGGAACGTAGATTGACTGGTAAATCGACAGTTTTGCCTTAGAACTAAGCTCCCTCTTCATCACAACAGACCGGTACAACGTCCGCATCACTGCAGATGCTGCTCCAATCCGTCTGTCAATCTCTTTAAGCAATCCCAAGCTTTCTTTCTAACTGCTTACAACTTAGCATAAAAACCTGACCTGATCGAGAGAAACGGATGTCATTTTCGGATTCAGTGGTGCAAAATTGTCTTAAATCAGTTGAAAAAACACAGACAACTTACAAAAAAATTATTTTTGTTATGTTGTCTTATAATTACGAAGCAGAACTACCAGTTTTTAAACTCTGTAATTCACATGTTGCCTTTAGCTAGATTAAAAGTGTAAAATACCAACTACCCTTTTTAAGCTATTCCATACTCGGGGACACTAACTTTCTGACAATTCTGCTGGTTTTAGGCCAATGCATAAAATACTTACAACTTCTGTATCATTTATCAAGTTAAATCCTGGTAATTACTTCACTTTAGAGCTACAAAGTAAACCAAAGACCAACTAAAAGCTTTTCCCTGTTTGACATATATGCTAAGCCTATTTAGCTTAATTAAACAGAAAAAAGAGACTGAAAAAAACGCAGCCAATATGGAAGTGAAAAAAAACTTCAGTTCCTCAAATGATCACTTGAGGCTGCCTCCAAAACGCAAGTCAATCCCCCTTTGACTCCCATGTTAAACTTCCCAACTTAACAGCAGAAATACTTTGGAAAGCTTTAGTCTCTATATCTCATACCACCTTTCATCACATCAATAGGCAAATAGCCGCTGGAAGAGAGAAGGGTGTGAGAGCGGCGCTGGCGTTATGATGTTAATGTGCCACACAGGTCTTTGTTCTAAATAACAATGTATTATGGTCGGAAGTTCCGGGTCTCAATGCATGGTATTAAAGATATAAAAGAGGAATGCACAGAGACCCGGGAGCTCTTTTGCTGTACTGATATGTTGGAGAAAGAATAAAGTTTATGTGTCATCCAGCTTGTTGCCTTGCCTGCTTCCTTTCTCCACAAAACCGACAACCTGGCTAGGTTAGCGGCAAGTCTTAAAATCTACTAATTTCTAAACATTTCTGCTAATTTTTGTGCCTCTTTACTAAAATACATGCCGATTTTGATTCATATGTTGCTTTATTTATGTAAGGAAAATTTGCATATTTCTGGTAATGACACAGATTAGGCTAATTTCTAAATTTCATTATGAAGACATCAATATCAAAAAGCAAAGCTTGAAAACAGTAATGGCTATGATCTATACTTTCAAACCATAAACAATTAAAAAATAACACATATAATCCAGGAACAAAATTTGCACTTCATTGTGTAGCTGTTGCTAAAGAAGCCCTAAAAAGACTGACCCCGTGTCCAAGAGCTTTAGTGAAGCCCAGCCCCATCCGATTGAAGGTCTTAAAGAACTGGTGGGTGAAGTGCTGAGCAAAGAAGGCGAACATGAGGCTGGTGCCGTGGGGGTCGGGTCTGAACGTCCTTCTCTTCAGGAGCCTCTCAACCAGCAACTCAGGGTCAGGCAGCCCAGCCTCGCCTGAACAGAGACACTACAGCGTCATGCACAAACACAAGAAAGAACAGACATATACTACACCCGTAGTCATAATACTGAAGCTGTGCCTCTGTTGAAAGCACAACAGATGCCGTTACAGTGGCATGCCAAAGTATTCACCCATGACATTCTCTCTATTTCGTTGCTTTACCGCCTAAAAGGAATTTTGTGAGGTTTGTGCCATTTGATTTACACAACATAACTGCCACTTTCAAGATGTAAAAAAACAAGCAAAAAATAAAACAAAAAAACAGAAAACATGAGCAAGGGTAATTATTCACCCCAAATACTTTAGAGAGTCACCTTTAGCAGCAGTTACAGCTGCAAGTCTCTTGGGATATGTCTCTATGAGCGTGGCACATCTAGCCACAGGATTTTTTTCCCCCATTCTTCATGGCAAAACTGCTCCTGTTCCTTCAAGAGTGACAGGTTCAGCAATCCTTAAATCATACTACAGATTCTCAATTGGATTGAGGTCTTGGTTTTGGTTGGCCATTCCAGGACATTTAAGTGTTTCTCTGTAAACCCCTGGGGTGTTGTTTTAGCAGTGTGTTTGGTGTCATTGCCCTGGTGGAAGGTGAACCTCTGTCCCAGTTTCAAATCTCTGGAAACTCAGGTTTCCCTCAAGAATTTTTCTGTATTCAGCACCCTCTTTCTTTTAGTTCTGACCAGTTTTCTAGTCCCTGCTAATGAAAAACATCTGCATAGCATGATGTTGCCACCACCATGCTTCACTGTGAGAATGGTGTTCACAACGTCTGGTGCAAATCTAACCTCTCATCACAGTGAGAACACCATCCATCTTTCCTTCAATTCTGACCATTTTCCCAGTCTCTGCAGATGAAAAACAGCCCTACAGCACAATGCTGCTACCGCCATGCTTCACTGCAGAGATGGTGTTCTCAGCATGATGAGAGGTGTGGTGTTTGCAAAAGATGGCCGTGATGGCCAAAAAGTTTAATTTTAGTCTCATTTGACCAGAGTACTTTCTTCCATATGTTTGGGGATTCTCCAATACACCTTTTGGCAAATTCAAATTCTGCCTTACATATGTTTTCTTTAAGCAGTGGCCACTCTTCCAAATAGCCCAGCTCTGTTGAATATACAACTTATAGTGGTCCTTTGGACAGATACTCCAATCTCTGCAGTTTCTTCACGATTATCTTCAGCCTCTTGGTTGCTTCTCAGATTAATGCCTTCCTTGTTTGGTCCATGAGTTTTGGTGGGTGTCCCTTTCTTGGCAGAATTGTTGTAGTGCCATAATCTTTCCAGTTTTTAACAATGGATTTACAGTGGGGTAAAAAAGTATTTAGTCAGCCACCAATTTTGCAAGTTCTCCCACTTAAAAGATGAGAGAGGTCTCCAATTTTCATCATAGGTATACCTCAACTATGAGAGACAAAATGAGAAAAAAAAAAAAACGGAAAATCACATTGTCTGATTTTTAAAGAAATTATTTGCAAATTATGGTGGAAAATAAGTATTTGGTCAATAACAAAAGTTCATCTCAGTACTTTGTTATATACCCTTTGTTGGCAATGACAGAGGTCAAACATTTTCTGTAAATCTTCACAAGGTTTTCACACACTGTTGCTGGTATTTTGGCCCATTCCTCCATGCAGATCTCCTCTAGAGCAGTGATGTTTTGGGGCTGTCACTGGGCAACACGGACTTTCAACTCCCTCCAAAAATTTTCTATGGGGTTGAGATCTGGAGACTGGCTAGGCCACTCCAGGACCTTGAAATGCTTCTTACGAAGCCACTCCTTCGTTGCCCGGGCGGTGTGTTTGGGATCATTGTCATGCTTAAAGACCCAGCCACGTTTCATCTTCAATGCCCTTGCTGATGGAAGGAGGTTTTCACTCAAAATCTCACGATACATGACCCCATTCATTCTTTCCTTTACACGGATCAGTCGTCCTGGTCCCTTTGCAGAAAAACAGTCCCAAAGTATGATGTTTCCACCCCCATGCTTCACAGTAGGTATGGTGTTCTTTGGATGCAACTCAGCATTCTTTCTCCTCCAAACACGACAAGTTGAGTTTTTACCAAAAAGTTCTATTTTGGTTTCATCTGACCATATGACATTCTCCCAATCCTCTTCTAGATCATCCAAATGCTCTCTAGCAAACTTCAGACGGGCCTGGACATGTACTGGCTTAAGCAGGGGGAGTGACACGTCTGGCACTGCATGATTTGAGTCCCTGGCAGCGTAGTGTGTTACTGATGGTAGCCTTTTTTTTTTTTTTGTTACTTATTTGTACCCGTAGGTAGACTTGGTTTGCAGTCTGGTGACAAGCCACCGGCTGCTGGTCGCTGCGTGCGCGAGCGCCCTAAACCTACATGTTTTTGGTATGCGGGAGGAAACCGGAGAAATCCCAGAGTAAACCCACGCAACACGGGGAGAACATGCAAACTCCACACAGCTCACTGTTGGTCGGGGGCAGGGATCGAACCCATGATCTCATGATCCCCGCGATCCCCCGGCCGAGGGTAAAACTGTGCTGCCACAGTGCTAAACCACTGCGCCACCGTGCAGCCTTTGTTACTTTGGTCCCAGCTCTCTGCAGGTCATTCACTAGGTCCCCCCGTGTGGTTCTGGGATTTTTGCTCACCGTTCTCGTGATCATTTTGACCCCACCGGGTGAGATCTTGCATGGAGCCCCAGATTGAGGGAGATTATCAGTGGTCTTGTATGTCTTCCATTTTCTAATAATTGCTCCCACAGTTGATTTCTTCCCACCAAGCTACTTATCTATTGCAGATTCAGTCTTCCCAGCCTGGTGCAGGTCTACAATTTTGTTTCTGGTGTCCTTTGACAGCTCTTTGGTCTTGGCCATAGTGGAGTTTGGAGTCTGACTGTTTGAGGTTGTGGACAGGTGTCTTTTATACTGATAACGAGTTCAAACAGGTGCCATTAATACAGGTAACGAGTGGAGGACAGAGGAGCCTCTTAAAGAAGAAGTTACAGGTTTGTCAGAGCCAGAAATCTTGCTTGTTGGTAGGTGACCAAATACTTATTTATCACCATAACCTGCAAATAAATTCTTTAAAAATCAGACAATGTGATTTTCTGGATTTTTTTTTCCTCATTTTGTCTCTCATAGTTGAGGTATACCTATGACGAAAATTGGAGACCTGTCTCATCTTTTAAGTGGGAGAACTTGCACAATTGGTGGCTGACTAAATACTTTTTTACACCACTGTAACGGTACTCTGTGGGATGTTCATATACAAACTCTGATCTGTACTTCTCCACGGCAAACAAATAACAAATGAGAAACAAGACCATGGGGTGAATACTTTCACAAGATACTGTAACACTTCACACTGCACTTCAAGGTCAAAACATTACATTTGTGTCACTACGGGGGAAGGTTATGTTTTATCTGAAACAGGATTAGATTTTTAAAACTACACTTATTCAATGCATATTCAAGTAAGAGTAGTTTTTGAAATATTTTAAAGACACCTGAGCATTTTTCATTAGTTTTATAAGAAAATATTATCCAGATGATTAGGAATAAAACATAGATAAGCTACATTACACAACAGGGAGTGTGGTATCAATGAATATAACACTGAGGCGCTATATTCATGATAATACACAACCTTGAATATACCCCCTTAGTGTATATAACAGTTCCACAAATGTAATTTATAAGTTGACAGTAACAGATTATGACAACAGATTAATTTGTTTATTTATTTATATATTATCATTTTGAGCATATGTTTGTGAGTCACTTCAAATTACCTGCTATATAGCTAGCTAGCTCTCAATTGGTAGCTCTACTTTTGTTTATGTTCTATTTGCTGCCTTCTTATAGGCATTTTCAGTGAAGTAAAGTCAGAAGCATGGATTACTTTGCGAAGCTTCAGTAGAAACTGTACCTCGTGAGGTTTAAATCTAAACTAATTTCAACATTAAATTAATGCAGCTAGCAGGCTATCTATTAGCACAAACCCTGATCACAACACAGTTTCCAAGTTGTGAAGGCTGCCTCTTTGCAATATATAGGGAATATAGTAACTCCTACAGAAATTTGACTTCAGAGATTGGTCATTGGAAACTTCCAGCAACTGACTGGAAACATCTGACCAAGAATAACTCCAGGAATGTGTTATAATTATAAGAGACAAACAGAAGCGCTAATAAATATTAATTACACCGCTTGTTGATGACCAGTGTGTTTAGGCAGCCATCTTGGATAATGAAGTTGATTATAATGAAAGCTGCCCAACTCTACGAGTCAGAAATCTGACTTCAAGAGGTGACCCCTGGTGTAGCTTGTAACAAGTCCTGGAAATTACCTTTAACCTGTTGAACTCCGGGATTCCGCGGGCGGTCGCGTCTCTGTGTCGTAGTGCGTCTCAGTGCGCACTGAAAAAAAAAAGCTGCATTTCCGTTCTTCCAGTACAGACACAGCCGCGAACAGAAAGCCAAAGGAGTGTTTGATTGGTTTAGATTTGATTGACCTCTCATTCGATTAATAAGAGCCTTGAATTGGGTTTCTGAAACCTTGAAGAACCAATGACTGAAAACCTAGCAAGAAGGACCTGCCTACCAACGACTGCGAATACAACAAGCCAATTGAAGCAGAGAAGTTTGACGATTGAAACGCGTCCCTGTGCGTAAAATCTTTTTTGCCTAAGCCGCTGGGTGACTCACATTGAGACCTGTGTGTAATGGTAGCGTTAGCCACTCTTAGCCATTAGCCAGTCTTTTTTTTTATTACTACTGTTCTGATTTGTTTTGAAAAACGGTTCGCAAAAACCGCAAGCATGGAAGCGGAGATGGTTTGACCGGGTAGGGTGACCAGAACCACGAGTCCGTAACAATCGGACCAGCTTCATGTTCGTCTGACAATGAGGAACAGATGTTCGCCAACGACACTGCTGTTGTGGGCAGGTAAGTGTTATAAGCTAAATTATTCTTTATCAATGAAAATAGTAATAACTAGAAAAGCACTCGGAGAGTGCAGACCTCCGCCAAGCGCCACAGTTCCCCCCATACAGTGTTTAACATCATAAATATTAATCCTACATTTATTTTGTCTAACTTTATAGATTCCTTGACCATGAAAAAAATGCCATTCGCAAGTGGCATATATTAGCTATACTGTGATGCTTTTTTAATGTTAAATAAAAAAAAAAAAGAATCCTTTAAAAAATTCCTGGATCCAGACGGTGATCCGGATCACCACCAAAATCTAATCATCTGTAGGATACCCCATTTGTGACAATCTCTGAAAATTTCATGAAAATCCGTCCATAACTTTTTGAGTTATCTTGCTAACAAACAAACAAACAGACAGACAGACAAACCAACGCCGATGAAAACATAACCTCCTTGGCGGAGGTAAAAATGACTTTTGACCGATCGGTAATTACAACGGTCCGTCATGGCCACAAGTTTTTTTGTGCACCGAGCTCCTCTGTAGCGGGGGGGGGGTTGGGAGTTGTTATCCTCTGCATTGCAGATATTTTAGTATAATTTTTATTGCACTGTAGGTTATTTTTTCTTGTAAAAAAAACGGCCACACATTTTTTATGTGGCATGTTTCTTTGTGTGTGTGGGGCTTGTTTGTTCATTCATTCATTCATGAATGAACAAACAACCCCCCCAACACACACACAGCCCTGAGTATCACCTTTCATTAGAGCCCAAGATGAAGCTTCTATGTTGAAGCATTCAAAAGTTATAGACGTTTTTCCAAACTGTGCCATTTGGCACAGTTTGGCACAGTTCAAAAATGCCTGGGAACAACCTGAGAAAAAAGCTGTGTAATATATTCATTTTTTGTGGTATTGTTACAAAATTTTGACCTCAGCTTGATAACACTTGGTTCTGCATTTCTGTTGCATTTTCCAGCCAGTATCTGACAGCTGTGTGTTATTTGCAAGCATTTGTATCTAAAAAAAACACCCAGGCGAACTTTATTTTCTTCAAATTCAGTATGTTTAGATGACTGTTACTCAGTGGCAGGAGCACTTAGAGAGATTATGACTGTTTTGCCAAAAAATTCAGTGTTTTCTTTTAAATGAGACCAACCCCATGAAGATGCTGCAAAGGGATGAAGAACAGCTTTTGGTTTACTTTGGGTATGTTATTTTTTAGGCGTTTTTAGGGAAATTGACCAGAGTTCAACAGGTTAAAACCCGCAAAAATGCCACTTTCCAAAACATGGGCCCTTTAAGCTGCTATTTTCATTTAAGTTGGCACACTTCACCCTTCTCATCGGTGTGTTTATTCAGAAAAGAGTTCTACAAACCAAACCTTTGACCCCCACAGGGGTGGGGCAGTCCTCGGGCACTGGTGGCAGAAGGCGAGTGTAATAACTCAGATTGTAGTAGGATTCCCAGCTGAGGTAGTTATACTTTGAGTTGTATGTTGGAGGGGAGGGTATCAAGTTGGTCCTCACTGTGGAAACAATAAAAAATGAGTAACCTGTGATATTAAATGTGCAACTTTCCTGTTTTGTTTTTTTTTTACAAACTGCCATCTCCAGACCTGTTAAAACCAGACGCATGAGGGCGTCCCGTAGGAAGGTGTAGTTGATGATGTCCCACAGCCACTGGAAATGGGTAAGGATGTAATGCGCCACATCTGGACTGGGTTTGAAGAACAGATGCACTCGAGTCCAAAACTCGGCTATAGTAGGAGGACAAATGAAAAAACAATCTTTTGACTAATAGATGACGGGACAGTTGGGGATTTGGAGGGGAAATTAACTCCACATTACAAAGGCATTATGTCATGCCCATTGGGAACTTCTGGCAAGCTTGCTCTTATAGCCTTCCAGACTCTTGAATTGCCACCTGCATCTCTTTAGTCACTGAATTACTGAATGAAGAGCCTAGAAATGAAACGAAAGCATAACAAGGTGGATAATCAATCTAATCAGCCTCCTACCTGCTTCCCCAGGACCCCAATACTACAAACTGTCATGGCCACTAATTAGGCACACCTGCGCACACACCTGTCTACCATTTGGCTCTGCCTATATATTCTGTGAGACCCAGGGATCAGCGCGGAGTCGTCTGCTTCCATCCTACAGAAACTGAACTCGCCAATCTCCACACTGAGCTTCCAGCCTCATCTTCCTCCAGCGCTTAAACTCGCCAAGGGTCTTCAAACCATACGGCAGTCAAGTAAGCCTGAACTTTTCCTCTCACCCAACCTTTACCCCTGTGCACAGGCGGTGTCCTCCTGGCGGCAGACACCCCTGCCTCGTTCACCTGCCTGCTACATCTCCAACGGGCGACTGGCATTGTCCTCCTGGCCTGGACCGTGGTGCCAACCTATGCACTTCTCCAACTCAGCAGAAAGTAAGGACAGTTCTATCTGGCATTCCCCCTGTCAAGATAACCTCTAACGTTCTCTCTGCTCTGTCCCTAGGGTTGCCAGGTTGCACGGTGCTCTGCTCGCCCCAAGCTGATTCTACAATGCACTACACTGACTACAGACTTCCACACACTCACACTGTTATTAATAAAAGGTTAACTGAGTTCCCTGAGCTGTGTCTGCTTTCTGGGTCTGTACCATGTCACAAACTTTATCTGCCATTATCTGGTGTTCTCAACTGGCCCTTGGAACTTCAGTATTTAAGCTTTAATATACAGTACGTTGCATTTCTCAATTAACTTGCATATATAATCATAATCAAATTAAACTTCTCAGTACAGGTAGTCAAACTGCAAAGCCAAAATACCAAAATTATGTACCTCTTTTGTCCATTTTCAGTGGCTCCTTTTTCCAAATTTTATTCTTACAGTTTTCTGGTTTTGTGAAAAGATATGACTGATCTTGAATTTTGAAACAGTCAAATTTTAAAGTGATCTGCTTCTTATTAGGAGCAAGGTAAATTTTTCCTTTTCTAGTCTGCCAGGAACTTTTAAAGTAAAATTAGTGATAAACGACTTCCGGTTATGGCTGCCACGTAAGACGGACGTGTCTCGCTCTGCTCTGCTCCTGGAGAAAAAGAATCGGCAAATAACTCTCTCATTTGGGACAGAACGTATCCCAGCGTTTGGGCGAGGATATGTCGGCGAAGCCTAAGGCTGGAAAACCAGGTAAAGGAAAAAGCGAGCCGCCGAAACAGTCCAAATTAACGGACTTTCAGGTCTGTGACGCAGCAAATAAAACTCCATATATGGCGGAGGAGGCTGGCAACGGTGCGATGTCTGCGGGGGGAGGCGCAGATGCGCTGATGGCTGCCATGAGTTCAATGAGAGCGGACTTTTCCTCTAGATTTGATGGGATTATGACAGCGTTGGAAGGAATAAGAAAGGAATTGGGTGACTGTGTAGAACGAACGGCGCAGATGGAGCTCCGTCTCGCTAGTGCTGAAGATGACGTCACCCGTCTTCAATTAAAGGTGCGCACTTTGGAAAAAAAAAATAAATCTCTGGAAAATAATATTTTGGATTTGGAATCTCGGTCGAGACAGAATAACTTGAGGCTGGTGGGTCTTCCAGAGGAATCAGAAGGTCGGGACGTATGTTCCTTTCTGGAAAAGTGGATTCCGGAGGTGCTGGGCAGCGAGGAGTTGCAATCAGCAGTGGTTCTGGAAAATGCACATCGTATTGGCCCACGGAGAGATAAGGGACCGCCGAGGACCTTAATTATGAAGTTTCTTAGCAACAGAGACAGGATGAAGATCTTCAACGCTGCACGAGCTAAAGGAGAGATTAAACACCAGGACCAGCAGGTGTTGGCCTGCCCGATCTGAACCCGAGTGGTGTTCAGTTATTGGACTTCTGTGCTAACCACAGTCTGTCCATAACGAACACCATGTTCAAGCATAAGGGTGTCCATATGTGCACCTGGCACCAGGACACCCTAGGCCGCAGGTCGATGATCGATTTTGTTATCGTATCATCAGACCTGCGACCGTATGTCTTGGACACCCGAGTAAAGAGAGGTGCAGAGCTGTCAACTGATCACCACCTGGTGGTGAGTTGGATCCGATGGCAGGGGAGGAAGCCATTCAGACCTGGTAGACCCAAACGTATAGTGAGGGTGTGCTGGGAGCGTCTGGCTGAGGCCCCTGTCCGGGAGGTCTTCAACTCCCACCTCCGGAAGAACTTCAACCACATTCCGAGGGAGTCTGGAGACATGGAGTCTGAATGGGCCATGTTCTCCACCTCTGTTGTTGAAGCGGCGGCTCAGAGCTGCGGCCGCAAGGTGGTCGGTGCATCTCGTGGTGGCAACCCCCGAACCAAGTGGTGGACACCAGTGGTGAGGGGGGCCATTAAGCTGAAAAAGGAGGCCTATCAAGCTTGGTTGGCTTGTGGGACTCCCGAAGCAGCTGAGGTGTACCGGCAGGCCAAGCGGAGTGCAGCTCGGGTGGTTGCTGAAGCAAAAACCCGGGTATGGGAGGAGTTCGGTGAGGCCATGGAACAAGACTTTCGGTCGGCTTCAAAGAGATTCTGGCAAACTGTTCGGCGGCTCAGGAGGGGAAAGCAGCTCCCCGTCCACACTGTGTATGGTGCGGATGGGACACTGTTGACTTCAACTGGGGATATTGTCGGGCGGTGGAAGGAATACTTCGAGGATCTCCTCAATCCCACTGACACGCCTTCCACAGAGGAAGCAGGGTTTGGGGACGAGGGGGATGACTCGCCTATCACAGGGGCTGAGGTCGCCAAGGTGGTTAAAAATCTCCTTGGTGGCCGGGCCCCGGGGGTGGACGAGATTCGCCCCGAGTACCTCAAGGCCCTGGATGTTGTTGGGTTGTCATGGTTGACACGCCTCTGCAACATTGCGTGGCGGTCGGGGGCAGTGCCTTTGGCATGGCAAACCGGGGTGGTGGTTCCTCTCTTCAAAAAAGGGGACCGGAGGGTGTGCTCCAACTTTAGAGGGATCACACTCCTCAGCCTCCCTGGGAAGGTTTATGCCAAGGTACTGGAGAGGAGAGTCCGGCCGTTGGTCGAACCTCGGATTCAGGAGGAGCAATGTGGTTTTCGTCCTGGCCGTGGCACATCGGACCAGCTCTTTACCCTCTCGAGAATTCTTGAGGGTTCGTGGGAGTTTGCCCAACCAGTTTACATGTGTTTTGTGGACTTGGAGAAGGCATTTGACCGCGTCCCTCGTGGATTTTTGTGGGGGGTTCTTCGGGAGTATGGGGTATCGGGCTTGTTGTTACGAGCTATTCGGTCTCTGTACGACCGTTGTGAGAGTTTAGTTCGTATTGCCAACACTCGGTCGGAGTCATTCCCAGTGAGAGTTGGACTCCGCCAGGGCTGCCCTTTGTCACCGGTCCTGTTCATAATTTTTATGGACAGGATTTCTAGGCGCAGCCAGGGAATGGAGGGTGTCATGCTTGGTGACCACAGGATCTCATCTCTGTTGTTTGCAGATGATGTTGTCCTGTTGGCTTCATCCAGCAATGACCTACAGCTCTTGCTGGGATGGTTTGCCGCTGAGTGTGAAGCGGCTGGGATGAGAACCAGCACCTCCAAGTCCGAGTCCATGGTCCTCAGCCGGAAAAAGGTGGATTGTCCTCTCCGGGTTGGGGACAGGCTCCTGCCCCAAGTGGAGGAGTTTAAGTATCTTGGGGTCTTGTTCACGAGTGAGGGGAAAATGGAGCGAGAGATCGACAGACGGATTGGAGCAGCATCTGCAGTGATGCGGACGTTGTACCGGTCTGTTGTGGTGAAGAGGGAGCTTAGTTCTAAGGCAAAGCTGTCGATTTACCAGTCAATCTACGTTCCTACTCTCACCTATGGTCACGAGCTTTGGGTAATGACCGAAAGAACGAGATCGCGGATACAAGCGGCTGAAATGAGCTTTCTCCGTAGGATTGCTGGACTCACCCTCAGAGACAGGGTGAGGAGCTCAGTCATCCGGGAGAGGCTCAGAGTAGAACCGCTGCTCCTCCACATTGAAAGGAGTCAGTTGAGGTGGTATGGGCATCTGATTAGGATGCCTCCTGGACGCCTCCCACTTGAGGTGTTTCAGGCACGTCCCACTGGGAGGAGACCCCGGGGCAGACCCAGGACTCGGTGGAGAGACTATGTCTCCCAGCTGGTCTGGGAACGCCTTGGTATCCCCTCTGAAGAGCTGGAGCAGGTGGCTGGGGAGAGGGAAGTCTGGGCTTCTCTGCTTGAACTGCTGCCTCCGCAACCCGGACCTCCGGAAAAGCGGTAGAAGATGGATGGATGGATGGACCAGCAGGTGCGGTTCTACCCAGATTTGGCCACAGGAATCCAGCAATTGAGGAAGCAGTTTGATCCCATACGTAAGGAGCTGCGCAACCTTGGGATTCGTCATGGTGTAATCTATCCTGCGAGACTGCTGACCACGTATGAGGGCAGAACCCACATCTTCAAGACCCCAGAGGAGGCGCAGGAGTTCAGGATGTTTTTGCTTCTCTGTATGAGCATGTTTACACTGCAAGGTAATCCCAAACTCTCTATTGATCATAAACCAAAGTGTTAATCTTAATTTAACTTCATGGAATTGCAGAGGTCTACAAAATTTAAAAAAACTTAAACAAGTTATGAATAAAATAAAAGACATGGGTTCAAAAATTGTGTTTTTACAAGAAACTCATCTAATAGAGGAGGATGTTAAAAGAATTAGGAGTAGATGGCAAGGAAGTGTATTCACCTCTTCATTTTCATCCCGAGCCAGGGGAGTTATGACTCTCATACATAAATCAGTTCCTTTTCAAGTGAAAAATGTAATTGGAGACAAATTTGGAAGATATGTAATCATTCAAGGTTCTTTGCTATTAGAAAATATAAACCTTGTGAACTTATATGGTCCCAATATAGATGATCAGAAGTTCTTTGCTAATTTATTTCTTATCTTATCATCACTTACAGGGCAACACATAATAGCAGGGGATTTTAATTGTACATTGAATCCAGGTATAGATAGATCAACAGGACTGGATTGTACGCACATTGGATGTAGGACGACTATTAATCATTTTATGAAAGAATTGAGATTGTTAGATATATGGAGAGAAATGAAACCACAAGTTAAAGCCTATTCTTGTTATTCCAGTACCTACAAGACATTCTCACGTATTGATTATTTTTTGATTTCCACAGAATTAAGGTCCAAGATTCAAAACTGCTTTTATGATAACATCGTGATCTCTGATCATGCACCCTGTTGTCTAATATATGTAGATAAAAAATTGACAAAGGAATCAGGTAGATGGCAATTTCAGCATAAATGGCTTCAGGATGAGGAATTTGTCAAGTATATAGAAAAACAGATAGACGAGTTCTTTGACATCAATACTACACAAACATCAGCATGTGTAAAGTGGGAGGCTTTCAAAGCTTTTATTAGGGGACATATTATTAGTTATACAGGATCAAAATCTAAGAAGACTCGAGAGGAGAGAGCTAAATTGGAACATAAAATAAAAAGTCTTCAGGAAAAAGTGTATGCAGGAAGTGACCCAAGGTTGGAGAATGAATTACTGATTTTGAGAGCTGAATACGACAAAAAATCAGCGAATAGAGCTGCCTCGAGTCTTCTAAGATTGAAACAATCTTTTTATGAACAAGGTGAAAAATCAGGAAAATTATTAGCATGGCAGATTAAACAATTAGAAATTAAAACACCAATTACCAGTATTATAAGTAACGGACAGGTAGTTATAGATCCTTTAGAAATTAATAGAGCCTTTAGAGATTACTATGAAAAATTATATGATACCAAAAATGAACCTGATTTAACAAAACTAAATGGGTTTTTGAACGAACTATCTATACCGTGTATTCCAAATGAAAACAGGGAGATATTGGAATCTAAAATTAGTCAAGAAGAAGTTGGGCTAGCCATTGATAATATGAAATCAGGAAAAAGTGCAGGACCAGATGGTCTTCCAGTTGACCTTTATAAAAAATTTAAGAATAAATTAATAAAACCTTTTTTGGAAATGGTTTTAGAAGCATTTCAAAATAATAATTTACCATCATACATAAATAATGCCTTAATTATACTGCTGCCAAAACCAGGTAAGCCCTCTAATAAATGTGAAAATATGAGACCAATAAGCCTATTAAACGCCGACCTTAAGATAATCTGTAAAATTTTAGCAAGACGAATACAAGAAATTTTACCAAATATTATTAATCGAGATCAGAATGGCTTTATAAAGGGTAGACAAGGCTTCCATAATGTAAGAAGACTATTTAATATTATTTATTTTAATAAAGAAGCACCGGATACAGCTCTCCTATCACTGGACGCCGAAAAGGCCTTTGATAGAGTTGAATGGCCCTTTCTTTTTGAAGTCCTACAAAGGTTTGGACTTGGAAATAATTTCATAAAATGGGTTCAAATAATATACAATAATGCTACAGCAGAAATCCTAACAAATAACAATATTTCAAAACCAATAAAAATCAATAGAGGATGTCGACAAGGCTGTCCACTTTCACCTTTACTGTTTACTATGGCAATTGAACCTTTAGCGATAGCGATACGTTTACATTCACAAATATATGGAATTAAAGTTGGACCAACAGAACATAAAATCTCCCTGTACGCCGATAACATAATTTTGTTTATGTCGAATCTAAAAAAATCAATTCCAACCTTGTTGAATTTAATAAAGAATTTTGGGGAAATATCAGGATATAAAATAAATAAAACTAAATCTTCAATATTAATGCTAAATGAGACCCAGAGAAATTACCCAGCCCCTGAGGTAAATCAATTCAATGTTGTAAATCAGTTTAAATATTTAGGAATCCAAATTGTGCCTAAGCTAGAATCAGTCGCCAGTGTCAACTATGAAGCCTTAATGTCAGATATCAATGAGTTAACTCAGAGATGGATGTCACTACCAATGTCGATGATCGGGAGAATCAATATACTTAAAAGTAATATTTTACCTAAAATACTTTATTTATTCAATACATTCCCTTATCACCACCTTTAGATCTATTCTCAAGAATAAAAAAAAAGTTAGTGGAATTTATATGGAACAACAGGAGGGCTAGATTACGTTTGTCTTTATTATATTTACCATTTGATCGTGGAGGTCTGAAATGTCCAAATTTTATGTTGTATTATTGGTCGGCACAACTGAGGTCTATGACATATTATTTTTCATCAAATGATCTCCCTCACTGGACTGAAATGGAATCATACAATTTACCTTTACCTCTTCCCATATTCATATACTCAGATTCGGCAAAAAAATTACAAAAACAAGTTAAAAATCCATTTGTAAAGCATATGATCAAAATATGGTGTGAAGCTAAAAACTATTTAAAAGAACCACAGTTATTGTCACAATTTAGTCCAATATGGGGTAATCAATATTTTAAACCAGGGAGAGCGGACGCTGTATTTAAAGTATGGAATTTAAAAGGGATACAAAAGATTCAGGATTTATATTTGCCATGTGCAGATAACATAATGTCTTTTGAAGAGCTGAGGATCAAATTTAATCTCAATAGAACACATTTTTTTAAATATCTTCAACTTAGAAACTTTATTCGATCAAATCAAAATAAAGCTCTCACTCGACCTATTTATTCATCCTTGGAAAAAATGATGATGAAAGATAGTAAAAGAAAGGGTATTATTTCAGAGTTTTATAACTCATTGACACTATCTTCAAGTGAAAATTCACTGAAAAGATTAAACTACTGGAAAGAAGATCTGCAAACTGAAATTTCAGAGGAACAATGGGAATTGGCTTGTACAGAAGCTCAAACCAAATCAATAAATGCACGCCTTAAATTGATACATTTCAAATGGTTAATGCGGATGTATGTTACACCGGAGGAATTAAATAGATATAACAAAAATATACCAGATACATGCACAAAATGCATGGAAAGTAAAGGAACCCTATTTCATTGTTTATGGGAATGTAGATTAATAAGAATGTTTTGGGAAGAGGTGAGGGTAACAATTGAAAAAATAATCTCAAAACAAATCATATTGAATCCTAAACTGTTTTTGTTGGGTCTGTACCCAGAAAAGCATAATTTTAATAAAAGTGAAAGAACATTCATAGACCTCAGTTTGCTTAATGCCAAAAAATGTATTGCACTATTATGGAAAAAGACTCATAGACCAGATGTGACTCAGTGGTTAAGACAGATGTTAACAAACCTTCCATTAGAAAGAATAACATATATACTGAAATCAAAGGAAATTGTGTTTGAGAATATATGGAGACCTTTTATTGATTATGTAAAAAATTTAAACATAACTCTTGAAGAAGAAGGTGAATGATGTGTGTGGACCTTGTAAATTCCAAACTGGTGAACATAATATGTATACTTATGTATTGGATTGTCTAGACTAAACAGAGGAGCATTGTTGAAGACTTGATTTTGTTGGTGGTTGTTGGTGTTTTTAGTGCATTTTTTTTTTTTTGTAGAACTTTAGTGTTAGTGTTTGATTGTTTGTATCATGTTTGTTAAAAAAAAAAAAAGGTTCAATAAAGATATTGTGGAAAAAAAAAAAAATGAGTGATAAACATACAAATAAAATACCCACATAAACACCTAGTGTGAATAGCATCAAATATCCATCTAAAAGTTACATTTTGTTGCTGTTCAACAGGAACCTTATATTTCTAAAATAAACATTTTTCAGGAAATAAGAAAAACTTTGTATTTTCTTAATAATTTAGCAGCTATAAGATGTATTGTGTAAACTTTCTAAAGCTTAAGTAGGTGTGGATTTCCAGTTTTCTTGGCAGTTCTTCAACCTGTAATTTTCACTAAAATGATCCAAAATCAAAATCCTAGTAATAGGCACATTAGTTAGTTAGTTTATTTTCTTTCTGTACATCCATCAAAAATTAAAATAAAGTAAATAACGGTCATCTTACAAAAATAAACATCAAACTTTCAGTCAAAGAAGGAAAAAAAAAACATTTCAGAGCACAGAAAAAAAAAAAAGGTGTTGATTGAAGCAAAGCTTATTATGTCTTCCCTCTTCAATACATGTACGAACACTGTGTGAAATTTAAAAAAAAAGTCCTAGCTTGAAAACTGTGGGAGGATTTAGCTGGATGGCCATAAAAAAATGAGCAAGTTAATGATGAAATCACAAATTTTCCATAAAGGTCACAAATTTGCATGATTACATTTAAAACTAAAAAAGCACTCGGAGAGCGCAGACCTCCGCCAAGCGCCACAATTCCCCCCATACAGTGTTTGTGTGTACGTTTTCAGATTCCTTGAGCATGTAAACATATGACTAGCAATTGGATTCACAATGATTATTTGTTTATTTGACAGGGACAGTGCAATAAACACACAATTAATCAATGACAGTCAATGTGATAGTGATAGGATTAGTGGTTCAGTAGTAAAAGCATTGCCTCCTTGGCGGAGGTAATAAACTGAAGTGTTGCTGTTGTGTCCATCTCCTTCACTGACGGATGCAAATTGGGTAGACAGGTTGCCGTGGGTTTTATATTATATTATTTTGGGGTTGCGCTCCGCGGCAAACGAGAATTTAGAAGCTTCGCCGGCAGAGAGCTCGTTTTTGCGCAGCGCCTATGGCTGGCCGGTGAATTTCTGCCAAATGCGCAGCTCCTATGGCTGGCCGGGGAATTTCTGGCAAAGAATCCGTCGGTGGACAGCTGGCCGTGTGAGGTTTTGCAGTTGCGCGCAAACACAGGCACGCTGGCGGGCCCAGGCCAGCAGTGTTTTCCGCGTGCTTTTGTGCCTAAAACGTTGAAGAACGCAGAGTTTGTGTTGCAGACACGATGACCAGCGCCCTCCATTGTGCCTGCGCACATGTTGAAAATGGCCCTATGTCACAGTGTGGAAAAATGCTTTAAAAAATTCCTGTATCCAGACGGTGAACCGGATCACCCCCAAAATTTAATCAGTTCTTCCTTGTACCATTTCCAACAACGCCTGAAAGTTTCATGGAAATCCGTCCAAGACTTTTTGAGTTATCTTGCTAACCAACAGACAAACAGACAGACAGACAAACAAACACACAGACAAACCCCGGCAAAAACATAACCTCCTCCTGGCCTTTTCGGCCTGGTGGAGGTAATTATCTAATAAAAGAGGAGTCAAATTTATGTGACAAAAAATTGCAAACTGCTAAGAAAAAAGTCCCATACTTTACAAGAAAAGCTGCAAAATTTATGAATGAGTGAATGAATTTATGAAAAAAGTCACAAAATGTCTAGATTTATATGAAAAGCCACAAAGAGAAACACATTGATGCTGATGTAGATTACTGAGGAAGAAAAAAAGAGTGTACAGAAGATTCAGACTAGGGTCAGGGGGTAAAAATCGACTGTGTAATATTGTGACACTTTGCGGTGGTGATACTGTATCGAATCAGACACCAGTATCATGATACTTCACTAAAAATTATTAATAAATGTTGCAAATACAAACTTACCTATATAGGTGCCAGAATAATAGAAAACAATTGACTTTTCAGTCCACTAGATGGTGTTGAATGTTCACTGCCTGGTTAGGTCAGTGCAGGAAAATGGAGACTCCTGAGATCTAGCTGGGAAATCTCAATATGTGATATTGTAATGCTCAGCACACTGCAAGATCTTGGTAATATCACATCACCGCCCAAGTATCGTAATAATATTGTATCGTGCAATCTCTGTTAATTCCTATCCCTAATTTGGATAGTCAATTTGGATTGGTCACAAATATTTGGGACAGCCTTCGGTGTGATACTGATTTTCTCCTCTACCTTCCAATAAGAGCTTTACTATATCAAACAGGCCAAAATAACTTATCATATCACCAGACGGTATTGTGGACCCTTTTTCTATTTTTGGTTTGCCAAATTCATTATGGAATTGCTAATTCAATAAAAGAACATTGGATATATGGTACTACTGTAGAAGACTCTCAGTGCTGGATTCATCGTGATAGATTTATTACATAAAATCTTCAGCATGACATAACAAAGGATCTGTTTAAAAGCTCAAACAGCACATTATTCCTTTTCCAAGTACAGTAAGACTGAGAAATTTACAGTTTGATCATGATATTTTAAAGGTGTATAACTGGGACTTCACACTTACATAAAGACACATTCCCCATATCCTACAGAAAACAGCTGAGTCTGGACCTTTGCCTTTTTTTCTTATGTAAGAAGTAAAAAAAAAAGTTATTTCATGAATCACTCATTTTCCTGTTAGACTTGGATACTCTTTTCCTTCCTTCTTCCACTCCCACTCTGTCCTTCTTTGTGCTCCTACACAGTGACAGCAATGGTTAATTGTCATCACGCATGATGTGACTGTCAGAGAAATTCATCAGCTCTGATTAGCAAACACTTTGCGTGAGTTCTTTCTTTATGGGAAGCAGACCAGCAGACAAAGGGCTACCAGCTGAGGAGATCGGCAGAGATGGATCCCATCCAGCTGTTCCATTCCTTCAAATTTTCCAAATATTTGTTTAAAGAGGTTTATACCTCTGTGGGGCCTGAGGGTACCCTGCACCGAGACCTGATTTATAACAGACATATTGAAAAGAATACTACAGATTCCTGAAAGGTGGGAGGATAAAAGTAGGATATAAGAAATGGGACTCACGGATCGTGCAGTTTTCTCCGTAGTATCCAGTCAGAGTGCAGTCACATTCATATTTATCCTCGCCATACCGTACACACACACCCCAGTGCTGACAGGGGAAATAGCAGCAGGGGTTCACTGTTGAAAAAAAAAAGAAAATATTCTATACAGATGGGAAACCACATATAAAACTGTGAGATGGAAAAAGTGACTGTGATGGTTATGCCACACAGAAACGCCTACCAGATGTGGCCCCTTATATACAGTGTTGTAAAAAAGTATTTGCCCATTTCCTGAGTTCTTATATTTTTGTATATTTGTCACACTTATTGTAAATGTTTCAGATCAAACAAATTTTAACATTACACAAAGCTAACTCGAAAAAATGCAAAATGCAGTTTTTAAATGATGATTTCATTTATTACAGGAAAAAAATCTATCCAAACCTACCTGGTCCTTTGCAAAAAAGTAATTGCCCCCTAAACCTAATAACTGATTGTGCCACCCTTGATGGGAACAACTGCAATCAAGCAATTGTAATAACTAGCAACAAGTCTTTTAAATCACTGGTGAGGACATCTGGCCCACTTTTCTTTGCAGAATTGTTTTAATTCAGCCACATCGGAGGGCTTGAACTTGAGGTCACGCAGTGATGGCTGCACATTCTCCTTCAGGATTTTCTGATAGTGAGCAGAATTCATGGTTCCATCAATTATGGTAAGTCATCTAGGTCCTGAAGCTGCAAAGCAGCCCCAGACCATTACACTACCGCCACCATGTTTGATTGTTGGTATGATGTTCTTTTTATGAAATGCTGTGTTAGTTTTATGCCAGATATAACGGGACACATGCCTTCTAAAAAGTTCAACTTTTGTCTCATCAGTCCACAGAATATTTTCCCAAAAGTCTTGGAGACCATCAAGATGTTTTTTGGAAAATGTGAGATGAGCCTTTGTGTTCTTTTTGGTCAGCAATGGTTTTTGCCTTGGAACTCTCCCACGGGGGCCATTTTTGCCCAGTCTCTGTTATTCTTGAATCATGGATCAGTGTCCAAACTGAGGTGAGGCCTGCAGTTCTTTAGATGTTGTTTTTGGTTTGTTTTGCTTTTTGAGATCTTTTAAGATAAGATAAACCTTTACTTCACTTTGTCAGACTGTCATGTTTGCGTTTACTCCTCCTGGGCAAAGGAGAGGGCCCACTCGTCAGGCAAATCTGGCATACCATACTTAATTATGAAGCAGAGAATGAAGAGTAAACACTGCACGTGGGCAGAAATAATATGACTTTTAATCCAGATAACGTGGAAAATAACAATACAATTCACACTCTGTGGTACAGAGGCAGATGAAGTGACACAGAGAAAGCAGCAATGGCCACAGAATGAAAATGCACATATATAGACAGAGGAGCAATCAGGACAAAACAGAACAGGTGAGCACCATCAAGGTCCATCAGGCAGCACAGGATGGGGAGGGCTGTACAAACACAGAGGGAAAACACACAAAACATGATAAATGGGTCAGAACTGAAACACAAAGCATGGACAGGGGGCTGCAGACCTGTCCAGACCACTACACAGACAGGTTGTCTGCTGTGAGGTGCCTGTACTGTATTGTGTGTGTTTTTGTGTATGCTGTTTGTGTGTATGTTGTTTTCGTGATGCTGCAGCACAATAATTTCCCCATGGAGACAATAAATAAATGATTGATATGAAAGGTTCTATTTAAGTGATTTCTTGATTCAGCAGGTCTGGCAGTAATTAGGCCTGGGTGTGGCTACTGAAATTGAACTAGGCTTTCTGAAAAAATGTGGATAATCACAGTTGATTCATGATGTAACAAGGGGGCAACTACTTTTTCACATAAGGCCAGGTATGTTTAGATAGGTTTTGTCCCGTAATAAATTAAATCATGATTTAAAAACTATATTTTGAATTTACCTGGGTTATTTTTGTCTAATATTAAAATGTGTTTGATGATCTGAAAAATTCAAGCGTGACAAATATGCAAAAATATAAGAAATCATTAAGAAGGCAAATATTTTTCACAGCATTGTGTCAGGGTTGGTGAGAGATTGGACCCAAACGCTGGATGTGAGTTATAGCTGGTCACCCTGACACAGCTCGAGGGCTCCAAAAGAAAATAAGATGCAGCTCAAAAGCTGCAACAAAAGCTATGGCAAAAACAAGGCAACAACGACAGGATACAGGCAGAACCAGAAGCATATTGTTCACACCTTATGACAAAAGGAACCCAAGCAAAACAGGTGAAACAGAACTTAAATAACCAAAGGGGCAATCAAGACAACACAGCACAGGTGGGGAGACCAATCATGACTGACAACTGACACGTGAGGAGACAGAATTGACAGGACAGGCGGGGCTACACACACAACCACAGACGGAGGAGACACAGAATATGAACAGAGGATCAGGGGAGACAAGACCATGACAATCATAATGCAAATGACATGTTTGGTAAAACCCAGAAGCAGGCTCAGACTCGGAATAAATACAATTATCTTTTATTTGCAGTGTGAGTGAATGTGAATGTGTGCGTGTGTGCTGAAGTGGGCAGCTGGGCGAGCAGAGCAAGGTACAGACTAGCAACCCTAGGAGAGAGGACAGACAGGCGGATGAGTTTACTGAGACCAAGGTGAATAAATAGGTGAATGTACAGTCTTACGGAATGGATGAAGGACTGAGGCGCTGAAGAACTCCCAGAGGCTCCGAACCAGCTGCAGTCCGTTCCGTGTCCATGTTGTCGCCGAGGAGCGAGGTGAGGATTAGCAGGTGAGTATACGGTGCTCATGCAGTGTGCGGGAAGAAGCACAGGTCCGCCGCCAGGAGGAGGAGGTCTGCCACCAGGAGGCTTCCACCTGTGCACAGGGGAGAAAAGGTGATGCGTGGAAGGGATGGAATCCCAGAGGCTTACTTGACGTTGGAGAGCTTTGGCCCTCAGAAGACCTGACGTAGCAGGATAGGCAAGGAAGAGGATTCTCCGAAGCAGGATGACGAAGTTAGTTGAGGAGGTCCTTCCAGACCCAAGAAGCGTTGACGTCTCCGTGCAGACCACAGGGCAGCACGACTTAAGAAGGCTGTCTAATGAGATGAACAGGTGTGTGCGCAGCTGTGGAGGCAATTAGGGCAGCAGGCATGCAGAGCAGGTCACCACAGTAAACCCCCCCCCCCCCCCCCCACGGGACGCCTCTCGGCAGCCGATCCAACCTACCCAGGTGCATCCGGTCGAAGTCTCTGATGAGCTGTGGATCCATCATGAAGGAGGGATGCACCCAGGATCTCCATTCTGGACCGTAACCCTCCCAGTCCACCAGGTACTGAAGGCCACGACCCCTGCTTCGCACGTCCAGGATGGAGTTGACCTTCCAAGTGGGGTCACCATCGATCATCACCGGTGGAGGTGGTGACTTGGGAGGAGGGCACAGAGGGCTGGAAACAAATGGCTTAACCTGAGAGACGTGGAAGGTGGGACAGATGTGGAGGGAGGGGGGGAAAGCCAGTCGTACAGCGACAGGGTTAACAATGTGGGTGATGGAGAAAGGACCAATAAGCACTGGGATAGTTTTCTGGACTCAGTCTTAAGATTAATGTTCTTTGTGGACAACCATACCTGCTGCCCGACCCGGTAGGATGGAGCCGGGGTCCTGCAGCGGTTGGCGATGTCCAAGTTGCAGTCCGCCGTGCACTGAAGCACAGCCCAAGTAGCCTTCCACAGCTGGCGACAGCGCTTCATGTGGGCCTGCACGGAGGGCACAGCAATGTCTTCCTCCTCCTCCGGGAACAGTGGGGCATTGTACCCAAGGGAGGCCTCGAATGGAGAAAGACCTGTAGCAGAGGAGACCATAGTGTTATGTGCATATTCGACCCAAGGCAGGTGGGCGCTCCAGGATGCTGGGTTGGAGGCAGTAACGCACCACAGTGCCGCCTCCGGCTCCTGGTTGGTGCGCTTACACTGATCATTACTCTGGGGATGGTACCCCGAGGACAGACTTACCGTGGCCCCGATAGCTGTGCAGAAGGCTTGCCACACCTGCGAGACAAACTGGGGTCCACGGTCTGACACGATGTCCATCGGGATGCTGTGGAGCCAAACCACACGTAGGGCGAGTAGGTCTGCTGTCTCCTTGGCTGTAGGAAGCCCCTGTAGGAGGATGACGTGGGCCGCCTTGGAGAATCTGTCCACTATCGTGAGGATAACGGTGTTGCCTGCAGAGGGGGGAAGACCGGTCACAAAATCAAGGGCCACATGGGACCAGGGTCTGCTGGGGATGGGAAGGAGATGAAGCAGGCCCGCCGGTGGAGAGAAGGATGTCTTGCAAGTGGTGCACTGGGGGCAGGCTCGGATGTACTCCCCGATGTCCCTCCGTAGCGACGGCCACCAGAAAGTTCTCTGGAGTTGGGCCACAGTACGCGCCATCCCAGGGTGGCACAGCAGTTTGGAGGAGTGTGCCCAATTAATGACCTCTCCCCGGACCGCAGAGGGCACAAACATCCTACCTGCTGGCCCCCCGCCCGGGTCAGCCTCGGTCTCCTGTGCTCTCCTGACCCTCTCCTTGATGCCCCATGAGAGGGCACCCACGATACATGAAGGGGACACAACGGGAGATGGTGGCACCTCAGCAGCATCAGAGCAGAATTGCCTGGAGAGGGCGTCTGGCTTGATGTTCTTAGACCCCGGGCGATAGGTGATGGTGAAGTTAAATCTGCCGAAAAACAGGGACCAGTGGGCTTGCCGAGAGTTGAGTCATTTGGCCGTCCTGAGGTACTCCAGATTCTTATGGTCTGTCCAAACGACAAAAGGCTGGGAGGCCCCCTCCAGCCAGTGACACCACTCCTCCAGGGCCAACTTAACCGCCAGCAGCTCCCTGTCCCCGATGTCGTAATTCCTCTCTGCAGGGGATAGACGGTGGGAGAAGAACACGCAGGGGCGGATCTTGTCGTCAGCAGGAGAACGTTGGGACAACACCGCTCCCACGCCGGAGTCAGAGGCGTCCACCTCCACCAGACATTGTAGTGCGGGATCCACTTTGGCCAAAATAGGAGGAGAGGAGAACAATGATTTTAACTGCAGAAAAGCCACCTCCGCCTCCTTTGTCCACTGGAATGGCACCTTGGTGGAGGTGAGGCGAGTGAGGGGTAGGGCAACGGTGCTATAGTCTTTAATGAAGCGGCGATAGAAATTGGCAAAGCCCAGAAACTGCTGCAGCTGCTTCCAGGAAGATGGAATGGGCCACTCTACCACCACCTTTACCTTGTCCTGGTCTGCGATGATCTGATTGTGGGAGATGACGAATCCCAGAAATGTGGTGCGTGGAGCGTGAAACTCACATTTCTCCGCCTTGACAAACAGTTTGTTCTCCAATAAATGCTGAAGGACCCACCTGACATGTACCTGATGCTCATCCAGGGACTGGGAAAAAATAAGGATGTCGTCCAGATAAACAAACACAAAAGAGTCCAAAAAATCTCTCAACATGTCATTGATCAGCCATTGAAATACAGCGAGAGCATTAGTCAAACCAAAGGGTATCACCAAGTATTCGAAGTGGCCATGAGGTGTGCGGAACCCCGTCTTCCACTCATCCCCCTCCTTGATCCTCACCAGGTGATAGGTGTTGCGGAGATCCAGTTTACTGAACACTGAGGGCCCCTGGAGGGAATCAAAAGCGGTGTTAATGAGGGGGAGAGTGTACTTGTCCTTGACTGTGATGTTATTCAGCTCCCTAAAGTTAATACAAGGCCTCAGTGAACCGTCCTTCTTCCCCACAAAAAAAAAAAATTCCACCCCCACTGCTGAGGATGATGGCCTGATAATGCCCAAGCTTAGGGATTCCTTGATGTATTTATCCATCGCCTCCCGCTCCGGGGCAGAGAGGCTATAAAGCCGACTGGATGGCAAAGGAGCCCCAGGCAGGAGGTTAATGGCACAATCATAGGGACAGTGGGGGGGAAGTGATAGCGCTTCAGCCTTGCTAAACACAGCACCCAGGTCATGGTATTTGGGGGGTACCGATGAAAGGTCAGGCGGGGGGTACGTCAGGAGAACAGAGGGGAATGGAGGGAGAGCAAGCAGCAGACTGCAGACAGGAGCTCAGGCAGAAAGAGCTCCAGGACACAATGCTTCTCGATCGCCAATCAATAACTGGATTGTGTAGCCAGAACCAAGGGTAACCCAGAATCACCAGGGAGGCTGAAACGGGAAGCACAAAGAACCTAATCTGCTCCCGGTGATTGCTTGATACGAACACAGAGACCGGAGCAGATTGTTTCGTGACGATAGCCAGTGGAGCCTTTGACAAAGCGATTTATTTCAATGTGGTCTTCAGCTGATGGCAAGGCAGCCCTAGTCGGGTTGCCAGATTCTCCGAAATGAAGCTCTGTTCGGCCCTGGAATCAATGAGTGCATGGGTGGATATTTCGTTATGATTATGGAAGAAACGAATGGGAAGCAGAAATTTTGTAAGGGAATTTTCCCGGGGTGAGTCCATGAGTCCCCCTACTGTGATGCACGGACCCCCCCTTTTGGCCGAATGGGGCAAGAAACCAGCTCGTGCTCCTCACTAGCACAATCCAAGCACAATCCAAGCTCTCGGCGGCGTTGCTTTTCAGCAGGAGGCAGCTTAGATTGGCTCATCACCATGGGCTCCTCAATTTCTAAGGGATCGGGGGGGAGGGCTAGCAGGGGGGCTGCGGGGAGCGGTGAAAATGCGAGCCCGGACGACCAGGAGGTCGACGCTCGCTGGCTCGCTCCCTCAGATGATTATCAATGCTAATGGCGAAGGAGATTAGCTCGCTCAGTTTGCTAGGCTTCTCTAGCGGGCCAATTCGTCCCACAGGCTAGGGCTAAGGCTGTGAGTGAAAATACTGCAGAGAGAGGAATCCTCCCACCCTACCTCTGCTGCCACCACCCAGAAGTCTACTGAATAATCAGCCACAGATCTACTGACCTGCTCGAGATTAAGTAACCGGGTGGTGAGGACACTATCTCAGTCAGAGTGGTCGAAAACCTCATTAAACTCGCTCACAAACTGATTGTAGGTCAAATTAGCATAATCGGGCAGAGCCATTATGGCGTAAGCCCAGGCTAAGGCCCGCCCCTCCAAGAGATTGACCACATACCCAATGCGGCTATGATTGGTGAGGAAATCCCCCGGCACAAGCTGGAGCACAATACTGCACTGAAGCAAGAAACCCCATGCCTCCCCTAGCTTACCACTAAATCGCGTAGGGGTGGGGACTGGCATCAACCGAGACTGCTGGGAGAGAGGAGGGGTGGGACTAGCTGGCCCGGCCACTCCCCAGGGAGCAGGTGGAAAGGACTGTGTTGGTGTGAGTTGATCCAGGCAAGTGCTAATCAGCATGAGCTGTGTAAATATAACTTGCTGCTGGTGAGATAACTGATCTACCCGAGCCTCGACGATGTTAAGTCTCTGTGCAAGAGCACTGTCTGCTGGGTTAGTCTGATGGAGATGTACTGACATGTTTGGTAAAACCCAGAAGCAGACTCAGACTCGGAATAAATACAATTATCTTTTATTTGCAGTGTGAGTGAATGTGAATGTGTACGTGTGTGCTGAAGTGGGCAGCTGGGCGAGCAGAGCAAGGTTCAGACTGGCAACTCTAGGAGAGAGGACAGACAGGCAGATGAGTTTAAATCAAATCAAATCAAATCAAACTTTATTGTCATATTGCTGTACATACAACTGTAGTGCAGGCAAGATGAAATTGCGTTTCTCTCGGCATCCATATAAGAAGCAGCATGATTAAGACACACTCCCACATAGCTCCACCCCCCACCCCCCCCCCCACCCCCCCCATCCATTCACACATCCCTGAGACATACTTGGGGAAAAAGAATAACTAACTATAATATACAAAATGTCCATAGGTGCAGTTGTGTGTATGTGAGATTCCGGGTCAGCTGTTCAGCATCCTGATAGCTTGTGGGAGGAAGCTGTTGATCAGTCTGGTGGTTCTGCCTCTGATGCTCCGGAATCGTTTACCAGATGGAAGAAGTTCAAAGTGTTTATGCAGAGGGTGAGAACGGTCCTTGACAATGTTCAGTGCCCTGCTCCTACAACGGTTCTGAAAAAGTTCTTGGACAGAGGGGAGGGAGACTCCAATTACCCTCTCCGCCCCCTTGACTATCCTCTGCAGGGCTTTTTTGTCAGACATACTGCAGCTGGAGTACCATGTAGCAATGCAGTACGTCAGAACACTCTCCACCACACCTCTGTAGAAGGTCCTGAGGATGCAGATGGGGAGAGAGGCCTGTTTGAGTTTCCTCAAGAAGTGTAGTCTCTGCTGAGCTCGCTTCCTGATCTCCAAGGAATTCTTGCTCCAGGTCAGGTCCTGCGAGATCTGCACTCCGAGGAACTTGATGTTCTCTACTCTCTCCACTAAACGGCCGCCGATGCTGAGGGGGACGTGCTCAGGCTGTGACCGCCGGAAGTCGATAATCATCTCCTTCGTTTTGTCCACGTTGAGCACCAGATTGTTCTCCCTGCACCAGCTCTCCAGGTCTCTCACTTCTTCCCTGTACATTGATTCCTCATCCCTCTGAATAAGTCCCACCACCGTGGTGTCATCTGCAAACTTAATAATCTGGTTCCCCTCGTGTTTGGATACACAGTCATGTGTTAGAAGTGTAAACAACAGTGGACTGAGTACACAGCCTTGAGGGGTGCCGGTACTCAGCGTGACAGAGTTGGAGATGTTGTTTCCAACCCGGACAGACTGAGGTCTCTCAGTCAGGAAATCCAGGATCCAGAGACATGTGGCGGTGTTCAGACCGAGAAGGAGTAATTTCTCTATCAGTCTCTGGGGAATAATGGTGTTGAATGCTGAACTGAAATCAATGTACAGGAGTCTGGCGTAGGTGTCTTTCTGGTCCAGGTGGGTGATGACAGAGTGTAGGGTGGTGACTATAGCATCCTCCGTGGAGCGGTTTGAACGATATGCAAACTGGAACGGGTCGTGTGATGCAGGGAGGCAGGCTGTGATGTGTGGTTTGACAAGCTGTTCAAAACACTTCATCACAATTGGTGTAAGTGCAACAGGACGACAGTCATTCAAACAGGACACCACTGGTTTCTTTGCCACCGGTACAATGATAGAGGTCTTGAAGCATCTGGAAACGATGGCCTGACTCAGGGAGATGTTATAAATGTCAGTCAGGACATCCGCCAACTCGCTCGCGCAGTCTCGGAGCACACGTCCCGGAATGTTGTCTGGACCTGCAGCTTTGCGTGGGTTGATTCTGGATAGGGTCCTCCGTGTGTCCGCTGTGTTAATGGTAAAAGCTGGTCCGACCGATGGTGGGAGTGGGCCGGCCCTCCCTCTGATTGTCGAGTTTGATGCTTCAAAACGTGCAAAGAAGTCGTTAAGCCTGTCTGGAAGCGAAGCGTCGTCATCATCGACCCCCTGCCTAGACTTAAAGCCCGTCAGTGTCCGAACTCCCTGCCACATCTGCTTGGTGTTCATATTGTCACAGAGGTGTCCCTGGATTTTCTCCGCATAGGCGCGCTTTGCCGCCTTAATTCCCTTTGAAAGTGCAGACCTGGCTGAGCAGAGGGCAATCCTGTCCTTCGCTCTGAACGCTGCATCTCTGGCTGTAAGCAGCGAGCACACCTCTGCAGTCATCCAGGGCTTATGATTACCCCGCATAGTGATGGTCTTCACTGTAGTGAAATCCTCTGTGCACTTCGTGATGTAGCTGCTGACCGAATCAGCATACTCCTCCACATCTGTCCTGTCTTCCTGGGAGGCTGCTATTTTGAAGATCTTCCATTCTGTGTGCTGAAAACAGTCTTGCAGTGCAGAGGTTGCACTCTCTGGCAAAATCCTGATTTGTTTCACTGCTGGCCTGCTGCGCTTCAATAAAGGTTTGTAGGCAGGAACCAGCATCACGGACATGTGATCAGAACGGCCGAGATGGGGGCGGGGTATCGCTTTATATGCATCTGTGTTTGTGTACACTAAGTCCAACATATTCTCTCCTCTGGTCTTAAAGTCTACACATTGTTTAAACTTGGGGAGCACAGTCTTTAAGCTGGTGTGGTTAAAATCCCCCGCAACCACCACAAAACTGTCCGGGTGTGACGTTTGGATTTCACTGATCGCATTGTGCAGTACCCCGAGTGCCTTCTTAGCATTAGCTTTAGCGTTAGCGCTCGGCGCTATGTAAACACCAACTACAAACACGTTGCTGAATTCCCTCGGCAGATAAAAAGGCCGACAATTAACAATAAGGAACTCCGCCAACGGAGAGCAGTGTTTAGACACTAACGTGGCATTAATGCACCAGTTCTTGTTAACAAAGATGCATAGCCCACCCCCCCGGCTCTTACCGGAGCTCGTCGTTTCCCTGTCGGCACGGAACATCGCCATATCTTCCAGCTGAATGGCCTCGTCAGGAATGTTGTCGTGGAGCCATGTCTCGGTGAAAACAAACACACAGCAGTCCCTCCATTCTCTCCGGGTTTCTTTCAGCAAACGCAGCTCGTCTACCTTGTTTTCGAGGGCGCGGACGTTTGATAGAAGAAGCGACGGTACCGCTGGTCTGGAGGGGTTAGCCTTTAGCCTAGCATGGATCCCGGCCCTTTTTCCTCGCTTTTGCTTGCGTTCGCTCCGCTTCCGCTTCCTCCTCTCCCGGGTAGCTTCCAGCGGGGACTCCGCCAAAATTCCATGCTGGCGTAGAATGTCCAAATCACAACCGATCGCCGCGATTCTTGCAGCGTGCAGTACCTTGATGTTTAATAAGGTCTCACGGTTGTAAGTTTTACAGAATGTACGTCTGGGATGATTAAAACTCTCACACTCGCTGATGCCAAGAGGGGCCGCTGCGTCTAGGCGCGCCGCCATCTTTTTTTTTTTTTTTTTTTTTTTTACTGAGACCAAGGTGAATAAATAGGTGAATGTACAGTCTTACGGAATGGATGAAGGGCTGAGGTGCTGAAGAACTCCCAGAGGCTCCGAACCAGCTGCAGTCCGTTCCGTGTCCGTGTTGTCGCCGAGGAGCGAGGTGAGGATTAGCAGGTGAGTATATGGTGCTCATGCAGTGTGCGGGAAGAAGCACAGGTCCGCCGCCAGGAGGAGGAGGTCTGCCGCCAGGAGGCTTCCACCTGTGCACAGGGGAGAAAAGGTGATGCGTGGAAGGGATGGAATCCCAGAGACTTACTTGACGTTGGAGAGCTTTGGCCCTCAGAAGACCTGACGGAGCAGGATAGACGAAGAAGAGGATTCTCCGGAGCAGGATGACAAAGTTAGTCGAGGAGGTCCTTCCAGACCCAAGGAGCGTTGACGTCTCCGTGCAGACCACAGGGCAGCACGGCTTAAGAAGGCTGTCTAATGAGATGAACAGGTGTGCGCGCAGCTGTGGAGGCAATTAGGGCAGCAGGCACGCAGAGCAGGTCACCACAGCAAATAATGACTGAACTAACCTCCTGATCATAATAATGATAATAATCAAAACCCAAGGTGAAGCAGAAGAAAATATAAAACAAGAACGGAATCAAGACTATAATAACAAATAATAATAACTGCAGAAAATCCTAAGAAGCAAACCCAAAGTGAGGACGAGGACTGGGACCCATGCCCTGGAAACAAAATATAATAATGGTAGTCCATCGGTTTCGACGATGACATCTATGTGCTGGGATGGACTTGCGTGTGACTGTGGAGTCCAAGTCGAGAACCGCAGAGACGTCCACAGTGGGTGCAGGGAAACTGGCCTGGTGGATTGGATGCCTCTGGTAGGGCCTTCTTTCTTGCACGGACCTCATTGATGCTGTTGCATCTACTCTCTTCAAAGCTCATTCGTGCCTTGTGAGTCTGAGTGCGCCATCTGGATCTGTCTGCTGCACACTCCTCCAACTGTTTAGGAGCTATTCCAGCATGGGCAATGTTGGCCTTGATACAGTCTTTAAACCATTTTAGGGGTCTGCCCTGCTTTGTCCTGCCTCTGCTGAACTCGCCGAAAAGGAGTTATTTTGGAATTCTGCATTCTTTCATCTTGATGACGTGACCTGCCCATCTGAGCTGCCCTTTCAGGATCATAGCTTCAGTGCTGGTGGTCTCCGCATGGTCCAGGACCTCAAGGTTTGTGATCCCGTCCTGCCATCTGATGCCAAAGATTGAGCACAAATTCTGCATGTGAAAATGCTCCAGTAGCTTAATGTGCCTTCAAAAACATGAGCAGAAACAGATAAATAACTATCTAACTTAACAAGACGTCCAGGGGTTGCCTGACGGGAGAGATCTGACGCCGCTGCGCCAGGAAAGTGGCGCCAACGGTTTAAATAATCAACCCCCCTGATTACCAACACCTGCGGGGTCATAAGTGGCGATCATTGCAGGCAGCCGTGACAGCCCGCGAACAGAATCTGACAGCCGGAAGTGACACACGAGCTGTCACAGCGCCCCCAATGATCAAAACAATAAACCAAAAAGGGAATACAGAAACTAATCCTAAACTAATCAAAACCAGGAACCAAATACAACAAACAGGATGAACAGAAGAAATAAACAATCAGGAAAAGACTAAACTAATCAGATAACTAGGCACGGCCCCCGTCCGTGCACCGGATCATGACACACAGTATTTTCCCAAAAGTCTTGGGGATCATCAAGATGTTTTTGGCAAAACTGAGATGAGCCTTTATGTTCTTTATGTTCTATTTAAGTGATTTATTGATTGAGAACAGGTGTGGCAGTAATCAGGCCTGGGTGTGGCTAGAGAAACTGAACTCAGCTTTCCAAAGATGTGATAAACCAAAGTTAATTTATGTTTTGTTTTGTTTTGTTTTTTTTGGGGGGGGGGCAATCACTTTTTCACACAGGGCCATGAAGGTTTGGATTTTTTTTCCCTTAATAATAAACACCTTTATTTAAAAACTGCATTTTGTGTTTACTTGTGTTATCTTTGTCTAATATTTAAATTTGTTTGATGATCTGAAAAATTAAAGTGTGACAAACATACAAAAAATGAGAAATCAGGAAGGGGGCAAACACTTTTTCACACCATAGGGGGTAGAGGGTGAGAGATGGAAATGAGGAAAAGAAAAGAGAAGAGCCTACGACTGGCACCAGAGCGCCGGGGGGTAATAAACCAAAGGAAGATGCACCTTCGTTCCTGGTATGCCAGGCGCCAATGTATTGTGTTGGGTGGAAGACGTGGGATTCCAGGCGTGAAAATACCTGGGATTCCAGGCATGAAAATATTTTGTTGTGTCATGCTCTGTTGTCCTGTCTGTAAATGTGTGTACTCCGGGTGCCAGGGGCGGGAATACAGCTGTATAAGAGGATTCACTGCAGCACCCAGATTCAGTCTGTTCTGCTTGTTGGAGGAAAATAAAGTTGTGTGTCGGCAGCTCGTATCTCGTCTGATTCATCCTCCACAATATATATATATATATATACACTACCGTTCAAAAGTTTGGGGTCACTTAGAAATTTCCTTATTTTTGAAAGAAAAGCACTTTTTTCAATGAAGATAACTTTAAACTAATCAGAAATACACTCTATACATTGCTAATGTGGTAAATGACTATTCTAGCTGCAAATGTCTGGTTTTTGGTGCAATATCTACATAGGTGTATAGAGGCCCATTTCCAGCAACTATCACTCCAGTGTTCTAATGGTACAACATGTTTGCTCATTGCGTCAGAAGGCTAATGGATTATTAGAAAACCCCTGTGCAATCATGTTAGGTCTGCAATGCTGTAATTGCTGCAAATGGAGGATTCTAAAGTTTGAAGGAAAAAATTATTATTTCAAATACAAATCATTATTTCTAACCTTGTCAATGTCTTGACTATATTTTCTATTCATTTTACAACTCATGGTGGTAAATAAGTGTGACTTTTCATGGAAAACACAAAATAATTGTCTGGGTGACCCCAAACTTTTGAACGGTAGTGTATATATATATACTTTCCCCATTGTTTTTATACTGTTAAATGGGGGAAATAAGTACTCAATGTGTGAGCATTTTTTTCCGGTACATACTGTATATTTCCAATGAGGCCATTCATGCGAAATGTTCATCAAACTTTTTTATTAACTCAGTAAATCCACACATATAAAGAAATGAAAGCATTTAAGTCCGAATTAAAGTGAAATGAAACATGAAAAATATATTGAACATGGTAAAAAAAAAAAAAATTAATACTTAGTGGAGAAGCCTTTACTTGCATTCATTCATCTTCTACCGCTTAATCCTTTTCGGGTTGCAGTGGGGCTGGAGCCTATCCAAGCATCTTTGACCGAGAGAGAGGGTACACCCTGAACAGATTGCCAGTCCATTGCAGGGCCAACACCAAGAGACAGACAACCTTTCTCTCTCACATTCATATCTAAGGACAATTTAGAATCCCCAGTTGATGTCAATTAACCTAACATGCATGTCTTTGGCCTGTGGGAGGAAACAGGAGTACCCGGAGAAAATTTACACAGATATGGAAAAAACATGCAAACTCCACACAGAAGGGTCACCGATGGTCAGGGTGGGATCGAACCCATGACTTTCATGCTGTACTGCCACAGTGATAACCACTGCACCATCGAGCACCTTTGTTTGCAATGACAGCCTAAAGACACTTCCTGTATGAAGAAACTAATTGTGAGAGTTTTCTTGGTTGTGTGTTTGAGATCACTGTCCTGCTGGAAGGTCCACCCCCATCTCACCCTCATTATTCACCTGATGAAGACCCTGGAGAGACTGCTCCTTGCTCACCTCCGCCTCCTGGTGGGACCAGCGATGAATCCAC
This sequence comes from Pholidichthys leucotaenia, assembly GCA_020510985.1. Classification (NCBI taxonomy): domain Eukaryota; kingdom Metazoa; phylum Chordata; class Actinopteri; order Cichliformes; family Pholidichthyidae; genus Pholidichthys; species Pholidichthys leucotaenia. The sequence continues at coordinate 43,522,199 of CM035850.1, forward strand.
TCCAGTTCGCCTACCAGCATGGCATCAGGGTGGAGGATGCAGTGATCTTCCTCCTTCACCATTCCGTTCCACCTGGGGAAGCCTGGGAATGTGGTGAAGATCATGTTCTTTGACTTCTCAGGTGCTTTCAACACCATCCAACCGATGATCCTGAGGGACAAGCTGCTGTGCACAGGGGTGGACCAGCACCTGTCATCGTGGATCCTGGACTACCTCACAAACCGGCCACAGTTTGTAAAAACCCGGGATTGTGTGTCCGACACGATCATCGGCAGCACAGGGGCCCCCCAGGGAACGGTTTTGGCTCCCTTCCTATTCACCCTTTATACTGCAGAATTCTCATACAACACAACACACTGCCATTTACAGAAGTTCTCTGACAACTCTGTGATCGTCGGCCTCATCTCCAACGGAGATGAAGCTGAGCACAGAGGACTTGTTTGCAATGACAGGACTTTGTGGACTGGTGCCATTGGAACTGCCTCCAGATCAATGCGAGAAAAACTAAGGAGCTCGTGGTGGACTGCCGCAGGCAAGGACAACCCCTCACAGCACCAGTAAACATCCAGCGAACAGACATTGAGATGGTGACATCCCACAAGTACCTTGGTGTTCATCTGAACTATAAACTAGACTGGTCACACAATACCGACGCATTCTACAAGAAGGGACAGCGCAGGCTGTTCCTACTGAGGAGGCTCAGGTCTTTTGGTGTACAAGGGGTGCTCCTGAAGACCTTCTACGATTCAGTGGTGGCATCAGCCATCACTTTTGGAGTGATCTGCTGGGGCAGTGGCATCACAGCAGACGATAGGAAGAGACTGAATAAACTGATCAAGAAAGCTAGCTCTGTCCTGGGGCAGCGCCTTGACCCAGTGGAAGAGATAGGAGAGAGAAGGATGGTGGCTAAGCTGTCATCTCTGCTGGAGTCCAAGTCCCACCCTATGCAGGACATACTGAACGCACTGAGGAGCTCATTTAGCAGTAGGCTACATCATCCTAGGTGCGCAACAGAGAGGTTTTGCAGGTCCTTCCTACCTACGGCTGTCAGACTTTATAACCTAAGCAGGGCTGCTCGCAGAGATAGCAAAATAACGTGACAACCTAATAGTATTGAATGCAAAAGACGCAACAGACTTACACAAAATGGTCCCCTCCAGTATACAACTAGGACAATATCAATCGCTACGGAGGGTGACAATATGTATGGGTACATATTCATACTATGTGGGGTAATTAAATAGACGGTTATGCTGTTTATTCCATCTAGCTACAATGCTCCGCACTGTGTATATATATTTATATATTTATATGTACATATGTATATTCACTGCTCTTATTTTCTTATCTTCTAAATTATTGCTCTGAGTGTTGCTTTCCCTGTGCTGTTGCAATCCTGGAATTTCCCCATTGTGGGACTAATAAAGGCTTATCTTATCTTATCTTATCTTATTATCTTGATGAATGTCAACAGATTTTCAGGAATACTCCAGAACATGGCTCCATTCATTGTTCCTTTATTTATATGAGGTCTGCCAGTGCCATGATATGGAAATATACAGTATATGAGAAACAACCTGACAACATGATGCTTCCACCTCCAAACATCACTGTTGGAGTTGTGTGTTTTGGGTGATGTGCAGGGCCATTTTTTTCAAACATGGTGTATAGTATGATAGCCAAAAAGTTATATTTTCATCTCATCTGACCACACTACATTCTCCCAGTATTTCATAGGCTTGTTTAAATGCTGCTTAGCAATTGTACCTGCTGCCTCCAAGTCTTTCTGAGTTGTCCTTGGTTCTTGGTTTACTCTTCTGACTATCGTTCTGACTCCCAGGTCAGATATCTTGAGGAGGTCCTGTGCGTGGCCGGTTGATGGTAGAGTTATGTTACTTCCATAATACGTGGATACTGGCCACAGTTGTGCTTTCTGAAAGATTTAGAAGTTTTGATTTACATCTATAACCAAATCTATTGATGTGTTTTGCAACTATCAGGTTGTGAAGGTCTTGGGAGAGCTCTTGTCTTTTACCCATCATGAGATGTTTCTTGTATAACACCTTGGTAACAAAAAAAACCTTTTTTACAGCAAATTAGTAAACACCTTCCTGGCTGATATTAATTTCCACAGATAGAAGGTATATCTACTTTCTAATGACTTAGAGATTCCAGCAGATTCCCTGACTTACTATCCTTTGGGGTATTGCCTTTTCTCCAAGTTTATTTAAGAACTAAAATGTTTTGATTTCTTTCTGTGATTTCTTAAGTTAATACCAAAGAATAAAGAACAATATTACACTTATAGTCATGCACTTTCAGGAATACTGTATTACATACTATACTACATTCATTCATACCACACTTTTTCTCATATAATATTGCTCAACTAGGAAGCTAAGTATTTCCTTGGCTGACACAAACCCCAGAATTTTTGTGTGAATTAAGTAAGAGAGACAGATCATGTGTCAATGGTGAACTCTTGTCACCATTGTTAGCTTTTGTTTGGACAGACTGAGACTGAGGCTAAGGGTTTCCCATTGTTTCCATGATTTATACGCCTGGTTATCCAACTTCCCACTGTAATTTTTTCAGCCTTTGTCTGCATTTATCAAAGAGCCCTTCCCATTCCTTTAGAAAGGAGAGAAAAAAAATCAACAACTGTTTTTACATGCAATAAAAAATGTAACCCTAAACTTCTACATACCGGAGTGGTGGATCAGTTGGTAGAGCATCCGCCCCACACCCGGGAGGCAGGGGTTCAAATCCCGGCCGGGTCATACCAAAGACCATATAAAAATGGTACTTTCTGCCTTCTAGCGTGGTGCTCAGCATAATGGAACGGGGAAAGGAAAGTTACGCACAGAGCTACCAGAGGACTGACCCCCCCACTGTAGCTTTTACTACTTACAGTAGCTGTGTGGCCTAGGGTCAGAGAAACGGAGATAGGCGCCGCCCCATACACCAAAATGGTGTTCCACATGCTGTGGAAGGGAATTAACTAACTAACTAACTAAACTTCTACAAGTCAAACAAATGAGAGTGGGAACAAGAACTGCATGAATGAGCCTTTGTTCTTACCCTCACAGAAACACAGAGCAGCCAAGAGGAGGGATGGGGTTGTTTAAAGTGCAGACAAGATAAAACGTGTGTTCCTACACATTAAATCCCTGCCTGAGTGATCAAATCCTCTTAAATTACAGCACAGAGACAGATTATGTAACATTAGACATTCTTTCATGATGAGATTTATGCACAGATAACCATTGCTTCGGATATTTCAGGTTGAATCAGGTTGTGGCATTGCAGAGATGGATCTGATCAAAGTGGTGAGATAAACTATAAAACATCATACAGAAAGTCATTCTTGGAAAAGTGTTGCAGTGAACACCACATCCCTGCACACAAACAGAGACGCTTCAGCCAGCCCCCATCCCTCTGAGCACATCTGTAACCACATCTGACAGCTATGTAAACTACAGGTCTCTATCTCGTTTATTGTAGGTCAGAAGAAGTTCAAATCAGAAAGACTTTTAGCCAGTCACATAGCGGTATAAATTCTAATCCATGAGTAAATGAGCAGGCGGCACGGTAGCGGAGTGGTTAGCACTGCGGCAGCACAGCAACTCACCCTTGGCTGGGGGATCCTGGGTTCGATCCCAGCCCCCGACCAACAGTGATCTGTGTGGAGTTTGCATGTTCTCCCCGTGTCTGCGTGGGTTTACTCTGGGATTTCTCCGGTTTCCTCCCACATGCCAAAAACATGCAAGTTAGGTTAATTGGCATCAAACTGGGGATTCTAAATTGTCCTTAGGTATGACTGTGAGAGTGAATGGTTGTCTGTCTCTCTGTGTTGGCCCTGCGATGGACTGGCGATCTGTCCAGGATGTACCCTGCCTCTCGCCCAAAGATGCTGGGATAGGCTCCAGCCCCCCCACGACCCGAAAAGGATTAAGCGGAAGAAGATGAATGAATGAGTAAATGAGCGATGGGACCACTCCTGAACAGATTTATGTCCTGGACTTCAAATCTTCCTGTGTGGGCAAAGGATGACACAACCGTAATAAAACCCTTCAGTGCTAAGAAGCTGAATCCGTGCAGGATGTATTTGTATGTATTGTGTAAATAAGATGAGTGAGAGGAAACTTGATTCTTGTAGGTCAGGCTGGTTTATTTAGAGGAGTGCCTATAATTCACTGAACTTCTTTCTTGTCAATGGGAAATGCAGTGCAGTGAGATTGAAGATAAATACAATGTAAAACATCCAGTAAGTGAAACGTAAATACAGGGCAATGGTTCACATATGCCAAAAAATGGCTCAGGTTGTGCAATATTATGCTTCCTGTGCAAAGTTGTAGAAATACAGTTAAATGCAAATACAAAGGTTTATAACTGGCACTTAATGGACTGTTGAATGCATATATGACTCCTGAAATAAAGCATCCACTTCTGAAAAACGTTTGCATGAATGAATGAATGAATGAATGTAGCAACATTTACAGTCATGTGAAAAAAATTAGGATACCAGCCTGTGTTTTTTTAAACATATTTGGACATATGGATATTTAATATCAATGTTAAAAATACTGGGAGATTCATGCAATACATCTAAACAATTAAAAATTAATTAAAGACTTTTTTCATATTTTCTGTAAAATGTAATTCTAAACAAATAGTGAGGAATAAATTAGGACATGCCCCATCTTTTTTAAGACACCCCCACATTCATTCCCACTTAAAATGGCTAAAATAACTGCTAAAAAATGCAAATAAAAACAAAAACAAGGTTATACATAGATATGTGAACATTTATTAATAAAGAACTGAATATTTAATGGGATGTCCTAATTTTTTCACATGACTATGAGGGAAAAAAAATTCCAAAATTATGACAACAATTTAAAGTTTATAAAAAAAGCTGCAAATTTAGAAGAAAAAATTCTTGAAAACACAAGAAAAGTTGAAAATTCAAGAGGAAAAATCTTACAAATTTACAAAACTAGCAAATTTATTTAAAAAAAAAACAGCACATCAAGAAAAGCTGTAAATTATGAGGAAAAATTATGCTAATTTATGAGAAAGAAGTTATGTAATTTGAGAATAAAGACATATTTATCAGAACTGTCAAATTACATTAGAAAAGTTGCAAAGGTAAGGAAAAACTTCACAAATTTATTGGAAAACTGCACATTTATAAGAAAAAAACAAATTAACAAGAAAAAAGGTCACAAAGTTACAGGAACAACTTCATATTTAAGAGTAAAAACTCTCCAATTACTAATGTTGAGAGGCCATTTATACTTGCAATTTGGCTGTTTCACCACAATTTTAAGGCTCGGATTTGTCTTTGTGGCTCCATAAATCATCAAGGTTGTTGTTTAAATTCATATTATGTCTTTTTAAAGTGAAACAAGTGTGGAAAAGCTGGAAAAGACCCAGCCTATTCTATATTGTCCCAATTACTAATTTCATTTGGCAGACAAATAACATGTCAGGTATAATCCTTTTATCTGCTTATGTTATGTTATTGTAGTGGGAGTAGGTGCCAGTCTTTGTTTTTGGGGGTTGTGGGAATGTCTACTAGCCTGTTGGCAGTGGTGCTCGGAGGAAGACCTGATAAAACTGCAGGGGTAGTCAAAACACACATGAACACATGCATTTAAACCCTGGATGTTTACTCTGGAGCCAGATTAGTGGCTCATTTATGAGCATGTACTTACAGAAAAGAACATGTTACATGCACACAATAGAGAATTAGTGTGGAAAAAATAAGGTTTTGATGGAAAATATGTAATTTAATCAAGGAAAATCTGGCATGGGGTCAAAAAAATAATTTGAGTGTTTACAGCAATGATGCACTGATCTGACATCAATATCAGATATCAGCTCAATATGACTCAAATCGCTGAATTTATATCGGAAACGCTGACCATGGATATACAGCTGTGGACAAAATTGTTGGTACCCCTCTGATAATGAAAGAAAAACCCACAATGGTCAAAGAAATAACTTGAATCTGACAAAAGTGATAATAAATAAAAATTCTATGAAAATTAACCAATGAAAATCAGACAATGCTTTTGAACTGTGGGTCAACAGAATAATTTTAAAAAACAAACTCATGTTTGAGGGGTCTCCTGAGATGGCCTTGATCTTTCTGAGACAGGAGGATCTGGAGATGTCCTCCAGGGAGGGCAGAGGGTCGTCCATACAATGACTTAACTTCAATACCTAATGACTTAACTTCAGACTTTGGATCCTCTTGGTCAAAGCCAAGATCAAGGTCATTTGACATTTATAGGTGTCCAAGCAACCATTTTAACGTGCACAAATTTCTTGCCCTTAGCTCTAGTAATAAAGTCACCATTGACTTCCGGTTATGGCTGCCACGTAGGACGGACGTGTCTCGCTCTGCTCTGCTCCTGGAGAAAAAAAATCGGCAAATAACTCTCTCATTTGGGACAGAACGTATCTCAGCATTTGGGCGAGGATATGTCGGCGAAGCCTAAGGCTGGAAAACCAGGTAAAGGAAAAAGCGAGCCGCCGAAACAGTCCAAATTAACGGACTTTCAGGTCTGTGACGCAGCAAACAAAACTCCATATATGGCGGAGGAGGCTGGCAACGGTGCGATGTCTGCGCGGGGAGGCGCAGATGCGCTGATGGCTGCCATGAGTTCAATGAGAGCGGACTTTTCCTCTAGATTTGATGGGATTATGACAGCGTTGGAAGGAATAAGAAAGGAATTGGGTGACTGTGTAGAACGAACGGCGCAGATGGAGCTCCGTCTCGCTAGTGCTGAAGATGACGTCACCCGTCTTCAATTAAAGGTGCGCACTTTGGAAAAAAAAAATAAATCTCTGGAAGATAATATTTTGGATTTGGAATCTCGGTCAAGACAGAATAATTTGAGGCTGGTGGGTCTTCCAGAGGAATCAGAAGGTCGGGACGTATGTTCCTTTCTGGAAAAGTGGATTCCGGAGGTGCTGGGCAGCGAGGAGTTGCAATCAGCAGTGGTTCTGGAAAAAGCACATCGTATTGGCCCACGGAGAGATAAGGGACCGCCGAGGACCTTAATTATGAAGTTTCTTAGCAACAGAGACAGGATGAAGATCTTCAACGCTGCACGTGCTAAAGGAGAGATTAAACACCAGGACCAGCAGGTGCGGTTCTACCCAGATTTGGCCACAGGAATCCAGCAATTGAGGAAGCAGTTTGATCCCGTACGTAAGGAGCTGCGCAACCTTGGGATTCGTCATGGTGTAATCTATCCTGCGAGACTGCTGGCCACGTATGAGGGCAGAACCCACATCTTCAAGACCCCAGAGGAGGCGCAGGAGTTCATCAAGAAGATCAAAGAAGAAGAAGAGACTGGTGGGAGCTAAGCATGAACAAAATATAAGGTAGAATAATTAAGCATTTGCACAGGCATCTGACTGACTTGAAGTAAATAGTAAGTTTACAAAATATAGATTGTATTATATATTAAAAAAACAAAACAAAAACAAAACAAACAAAAAAAAAACTATGATGTACAAAGTTGTTAAAAATTTTGGAGTTAAGTTGGAAAACTACAGAGGAGAGTTAATGTTACGTCATTAAAAGCAGTAGAGTTAGGGTGATTGGGAGGATGAAGAAGGAGTGGCTTAGGCTGTCCCCCGTGGGTGTGGAACGGTCGATGGCTATATCGGGAGACAGAATTTTTCTTTTGATTTTGGGGGGTTTGCCACAAGTGTGGGAAGGGGAAATTTGTTTGTGTGTAGTTTGTAGGATGAATGTTCAACCACTCATGTTTTTGCTTCTCTGTATGAGCATGTTTACACTGCAAGGTAATCCCAAACTCTCTATTGATCATGGACCAAAGTGTTAATCTTAATTTAACTTCATGGAATTGCAGAGGTCTACAAAATTTAAAAAAACTTAAACAAGTTATGAATAAAATAAAGGACATGGGTTCAAGAATTGTGTTTTTACAAGAAACTCATCTGATAGAGGAGGATGTTAAAAGAATTAGGAGTAGATGGCAGGGAAGTGTATTCACCTCTTCATTTTCATCCCGAGCCAGGGGAGTTATGACTCTCATACATAAATCAGTTCCTTTTCAAGTGAAAAATGTAATTGGAGACAAATTTGGAAGATATGTAATCATTCAAGGTTCTTTGCTATTAGAAAATATAAATCTTGTGAACTTATATGGTCCCAATATAGATGATCAGAAGTTCTTTGCTAATTTATTTCTCATCTTATCATCACTTACAGGGCAACATATAATAGCAGGGGATTTTAATTGTACATTGAATCCAGGTGTGGATAGATCAACAGGACTGGATTGTACGCACATTGGATGTAGGATGACTATTAATCATTTTATGAAAGAATTGAGATTGTTAGACATATGGAGAGAAATGAAACCACAAGTTAAAGCCTATTCTTGTTATTCCAGTACCTACAAGACATTCTCACGTATTGATTATTTTTTGATTTCCACAGAATTAAGGTCCAAGATTCAAAACTGCTTTTATGATAACATCGTGATCTCTGATCATGCACCCTGTTGTCTAATATATGTAGATAAAAAATTGACAAAGGAATCAGGCAGATGGCAATTTCAGCATAAATGGCTTCAGGATGAGGAATTTGTCAAGTATATAGAAAAACAGATAGACGAGTTCTTTGACATCAATACTACACAAACATCAGCATGTGTAAAGTGGGAGGCTTTCAAAGCTTTTATTAGGGGACATATTATTAGTTATACAGGATCAAAATCTAAGAAGACTCGAGAGGAGAGAGCTAAATTGGAACATAAAATAAAAAGTCTTCAGGAAAAAGTGTATGCAGGAAGAGATCCAAGGTTGGAGAATGAATTACTGATTTTGAGAGCTGAATACGACAAAAAATCAGCGAATAGAGCTGCCTCGAGTCTTCTAAGATTGAAACAATCTTTTTATGAACAAGGTGAAAAATCAGGAAAATTATTAGCATGGCAGATTAAACAATTGGAAATTAAAACACCAATAACCAGTATTATAAGTAACGGACAGGTAGTTATAGATCCTTTAGAAATTAATAGAGCCTTTAGAGATTACTATGAAAAATTATATGATACCAAAAATGAACCTGATTTAACAAAACTAAATGGGTTTTTGAACAAACTATCTATACCGTGTATTCCAAATGAAAACAGGGAGATATTGGAGTCTAAAATTAGTCAAGAAGAAGTTGGGCTAGCCATTGATAATATGAAATCAGGAAAAAGTGCAGGACCAGATGGTCTTCCAGTTGACCTTTATAAAAAATTTAAGAATAAATTAATAAAACCTTTTTTGGAAATGGTTTTAGAAGCATTTCAAAATAATAATTTACCATCATACATAAATAATGCCTTAATTATACTGCTGCCAAAACCAGGTAAGCCCTCTAATAAATGTGAAAATATGAGACCAATAAGCCTATTAAACGCCGACCTTAAGATAATCTGTAAAATTTTAGCAAGACGAATACAAGAAATTTTACCAAATATTATTAATCGAGATCAGAATGGCTTTATAAAGGGTAGACAAGGCTTCCATAATGTAAGAAGACTATTTAATATTATTTATTTTAATAAAGAAGCACCGGATACAGCTCTCCTATCATTGGACGCCGAAAAGGCCTTTGATAGAGTTGAATGGCCCTTTCTTTTTGAAGTCCTACAAAGGTTTGGACTTGGAAATAATTTCATAAAATGGGTTCAAATAATATACAATAATGCTACAGCAGAAATCCTAACAAATAACAATATTTCAAAACCAATAAAAATCAATAGAGGATGTCGACAAGGCTGTCCACTTTCACCTTTACTGTTTACTATGGCAATTGAACCTTTAGCGATAGCGATACGTTTACATTCACAAATATATGGAATTAAAGTTGGACCAACAGAACATAAAATCTCCCTGTACGCCGATGATATAATTTTGTTTATGTCAAATCTAAAAAAATCAATTCCAACCTTGTTGAATTTAATAAAGAATTTTGGGGAAATATCAGGATATAAAATAAATAAAACTAAATCTTCAATATTAATGCTAAATGAGACCCAGAGAAATTACCCAGCCCCTGAGGTAAATCAATTCAATGTTGTAAATCAGTTTAAATATTTAGGAATCCAAATTATGCCTAAGCTAGAATCAGTCGCCAGTGTCAACTATGAAGCCTTAATGTCAGATATCAATGAGTTAACTCAGAGATGGATGTCACTACCAATGTCGATGATCGGGAGAATCAATATACTTAAAAGTAATATTTTACCTAAAATACTTTATTTATTTCAATACATTCCCTTATCACCACCTTTAGATCTATTCTCAAGAATAAAAAAAAAGTTAGTGGAATTTATATGGAACAACAGGAGGGCTAGATTACGTTTGTCTTTATTATATTTACCATTTGATCGTGGAGGTCTGAAATGTCCAAATTTTATGTTGTATTATTGGTCGGCACAACTGAGGTCTATGACATATTATTTTTCATCAAATGATCTCCCTCACTGGACTGAAATGGAATCATACAATTTACCTTTACCTCTTCCCATATTCATATACTCAGATTCGGCAAAAAAATTACAAAAACAAGTTAAAAATCCATTTGTAAAGCATATGATCAAAATATGGTGTGAAGCTAAAAACTATTTAAAAGAACCACAGTTATTGTCACAATTTAGTCCAATATGGGGTAATCAATATTTTAAACCAGGGAGAGCGGACGCTGTATTTAAAGTATGGAATTTAAAAGGGATACAAAAGATTCAGGATTTATATTTGCCATGTGCAGACAACATAATGTCTTTTGAAGAGCTGAGGATCAAATTTAATCTCAATAGAACACATTTTTTTAAATATCTTCAACTTAGAAACTTTATTCGATCAAATCAAAATAAAGCTCTCACTCGACCTATTTATTCATCCTTGGAAAAAATGATGATGAAAGATAGTAAAAGAAAGGGTATTATTTCAGAGTTTTATAACTCATTGACACTATCTTCAAGTGAAAATTCACTGAAAAGACTAAACTACTGGAAAGAAGATCTGCAAATTGAAATTTCAGAGGAACAATGGGAATTGGCTTGTACAGAAGCTCAAACCAAATCAATAAATGCACGCCTTAAATTGATACATTTCAAATGGTTAATGCGGATGTATGTTACACCGGAGGAGTTAAATAGATATAACAAAAATATACCAGATACATGCACAAAATGCATGGAAAGTAAAGGAACCCTATTTCATTGTTTATGGGAATGTAGATTAATAAGAATGTTTTGGGAAGAGGTGAGGGTAACAATTGAAAAAATAATCTCAAAACAAATCATATTGAATCCTAAACTGTTTTTGTTGGGTCTGTACCCAGAAAAGCATAATTTTAATAAAAGTGAAAGAACATTCATAGACCTCAGTTTGCTTAATGCCAAAAAATGTATTGCACTATTATGGAAAAAGACTCATAGACCAGATGTGACTCAGTGGTTAAGACAGATGTTAACAAACCTTCCATTAGAAAGAATAACATATATACTGAAATCAAAGGAAATTGTGTTCGAGAATATATGGAGACCTTTTATTGATTATGTAAAAAATTTAAACATAACTCTTGAAGAAGAAGGTGAATGATGTGTGTGGACCTTGTAAATTCCAAACTGGTGAACATAATATGTATACTTATGTATTGGATTGTCTAGACTAAACAGAGGAGCATTGTTGAAGACTTGATTTTGTTGGTGGTTGTTGGTGTTTTTAGTGCATTTTTTTTTTTTTGTAGTACTTTAGTGTTAGTGTTTGATTGTTTGTATCATGTTTGTTAAAAAAAAAAAAAAGGTTCAATAAAGATATTGTGGAAAAAAAAAAAATAAAGTCACCATTGGCCAAAATCAATTTTGACCTTGGTGACCCTGTGACCTTGACCTTTGGCTTTGTGACCCCAAAAACAAAGCAACACATGCTAAGCCTGAGGTTCACCGATATACCAAGTTTGGTGACCCCAGCTTCATTCTTTCTTAAGTTGCAGTCAAATGGTGGCGACCACCCTACCCACGTCTCGACTCAGTTGGTGTGGGTAAAAAGAGTCTGCATTTGTGTTCATAACGTTCCATGTACATAACTTGCTTATGATTACAATAAATACAACAAACAATTTTTGTATAGCCTGTTATCGCAATACTGCAAAAGCTGTCAACATGACAATTACATACCCAATACGGTGACTCCATTCGCTGCAAAAATGCTAGTGATGTCCAGTCAAGTGTTTTGGATGTCCATGGCCAAAACCACCCCCAGATCAAAATCCAAGATGACTACACCAAAGCACTACACATCAACAATACAGTCAGACAATAAATTTATTGTCTACGTTTTTTTTAGCTGATTTAGGACAATTTTGATGTGCTGAATCCAAAAATCACATTGGTTTTGCTCAATCAGGTCAACTTTTTTGAATTATGGCCACATGTTGTTTTATACATTTTTGTTTACATGTACAGGTATTTTCGCTTTATATGGTGCAAAATTCTTTTTTATGTCTGTTAAGACATAAAAAAGAGATTAAGACGTTAATCTGTTCATTGCCCACCCCAACAGTGAAATGAAATATCCGCCCACGCACAGAGCTGTTCACCTACCTGTGGCGGAGGCAGCCCCATCTCCCCGGCAGGCAGCAGGCTCCCGCAGCAGCAAGACGAGCGCAAGAAGTGATCCTAGGAGAGAAGCTGCAGCAGAAGTGTGAAGTCAGTTTGTGTCTCAGCAGTACAGAAGTTGAATATGGAGAAATGATTCACAAGAGACATACAGTACCTTTCATTACAGCAGCTTGGATTCAGGAGATTTTCATACCAGCTCTAATAAAAAAAAATTTAAAAAAAATGCAATAATCCAGACAGAGCAGGAGAGCTGCAGATAAAGGATGGACGAAAAGCAGCCGTGCAGCTTGGGTGAAGTCCTGTCTGCCTAACTGCAGCAGCTCCACCGCACTGCGACTACAACTGTGACCAAAGGAAAAAAAGTGAAAGGGGGGAGGTGGGGTAAATGAAAAAACTGAAAGGGGGAGGTGGGGAAAGGCGCTCCAGAGCCAATGAGAAGTCTCCAAACTCTTCGCCGCCTCCTGTTGGTGGACTGTGTAGGTAAAAACAGGGGTCTACAACCTGTGGCTACAGAGCCACTTGGGGCCTTCCCCCCCCCCCCCCAGAACATCCATCAATACATACATACATACATACATACATACGTAAAGCAGGATTAAATTTGGTTGCAAATTTATAAGACAAAATTATTAACAAGAAAGCTGAAAATTTACTTGACATATAAAGTCACAAGAACAGCTTGAAAATAATAATAATAATGCATCACATTTATATAGTGTGGAGCATGTAAATAATGAGGCTGATTTGGTTCAAGCGGTTTATTACACAACTCACACAAGGAGCATAGACAGAATGGCATACAAGTAGGAACTCTTCCCTTAAATAACATGACATCCTTCTAGACTCGGGTTGCCAGGTTGCCACTCCCCCCCCCCCCCCCAGCAACTTAGATAGGACAAAAGGGTAACAGTCCACATGCTGTGATAGAACCATTAACATCAGTCCACATGCTGTAGAACAGGGGTGCTCATTACGTCGATCGCGATCTACTGGTCGATCGCGGAGGTAGTACTGGTCGATCGCAGTTTGTACGACTGTTGACTGATTTCTGTACCTTTATCTTATTCTCAATAAAGTTTGGAAAAAAAAAACTGGTCGATCGCAGCGTGACATTAAAAAAAATATTTGTCAGCCTATCAAACATCCCGTCACTTGATTGACATACAGGGCAACTATTCAGATGACAACTGAATTTTGACCTTTAGGTCACCGCTCATGCGTAAACAACGGCGCTAAGCGCAGCAAAACTTACAAGCTACCGCCACCGTGCAGCTTTTGGCTGCACGGTGGCGCAGTGGTTTAGCACTGTGGCAGCACAGTTTTACCCTCGGCCGGGGGACCGCGGGGATCATGAGATCGTGGGTTCGATCCCAGCCCCCGACCAACAGTGAGCTGTGTGGAGTTTGCATGTTCTCCCCGTGTTGCGCGGGTTTACTCCGGGATTTCTCCGGTTTCCTCCCGCACACCAAAAACATGTAGGTTTAGGGCGCTCGCGCACGCAGCGACCAGTAGCCGGTGGCTTGTCACCAGACTGCAAACCAAGTCTACCTACGGGTACAAATAAGTAACAAAAAAAAAAAAAAAAAGCTAGTCAGCGAATTACCTCAGATTTTAAGCCCTTGCTAAAACATATGGTGATCAAAATGAGTGAGAAAGCTGGACCAAGTAAGAAGGCAAAAACATATCACTTTCATACAGAATGGGAGGTGGACTTTTTTTTCACGATGTCATTTTCGAAGTGTGTTTGCCTCATCTGCCAGTCTACCATCGCAATACCAAAGAAGTGAAATGTGGAGCGGCATTTTCGGACTGTTCATGGAAAATACGACATCGACTTTCCGCCGAAAAGCCAGCTGAGAAAGAAAAAGGTGGAGGAACTAAAATCCCAGTTGTCCGGACAGCAGTCATTTTTCACTCAACAAACTTCAAAAGCGAAAGTCGCCACCGAAGCATCGTTCCGGGTGAGTCACGCCATCGTTAAAAACAATAAGTCCTTCCAAGACGGAGAGATGGTAAAAGAAGCATTCGTTGAAGCAGCTGACTCATTTTAATTTTAATTTAATTAAAATTAAAATGATTAATTAATTTAATTTAATTAAAATTAAAATTAAAAAAATTTAATTTAATTTTAATTTTTTTTCCCACAATATCTTTATTGAACCTTTTTTTTTTTGACAAACATGATACAAACAATCAAACACTAACACTAAAGTACTACAAAAAAAAAAAAATGCACTAAAAACACCAACAACCACCAGCAAAATCAAATCTTCAACAATGCTCCTCTGTTTAGTCTAGACAATCCAATACATAAGTATACATATTATGTTCACCAGTTTGGAATTTACAAGGTCCACACACATCATTCACCTTCTTCTTCAAGAGTTATGTTTAAATTTTTTACATAATCAATAAAAGGTCTCCATATATTCTCAAACACAATTTCCTTTGATTTCAGTATATATGTTATTCTTTCTAATGGAAGGTTTGTTAACATCTGTCTTAACCACTGAGTCACATCTGGTCTATCTGCACGGTGGCGCAGTGGTTTAGCACTGCGGCAGCACAGTTTACCCTTGGCCGGGGGATTGTGGGGATCGTGGGTTCGATCCCAGCCCCCGACCAACAGTGTTCTGTGTGGAGTTTGCATGTTCTCCCCGTGTCGCGTGGGTTTACTCCGGGATTTCTCCGGTTTCCTCCCACATGCCAAAAACATGTATGTTAGGTTAATTGGCTGTTCTAAATTGTCCCTAGATATTTGTTTCCTATAGGCCCTTAGAATAGAGGGTTAGTATTAATGAAAGCGCTTTGAGTGGTCTTTGTGACTTGAAAAGCGCTATATAAGTGCAGGTTAGTTAGTTAGTTAGTTAGTCTATGAGTCTTTTTCCATAATAGTGCAATACATTTTTTGGCATTAAGCAAACTGAGGTCTATGAATGTTTTTTCACTTTTATTAAAATTATGCTTTTCTGGGTACAGACCCAACAAAAACAATTTAGGATTCAATATGATTTGTTTTGAGATTATTTTTTCAATTGTTACCCTCACCTCTTCCCAAAACATTCTTATTAATCTACATTCCCATACACAATGAAATAGAGTTCCTTTACTTTCCATGCATTTTGTGCATGTATCTGGTATATTTTTGTTATATTTATTTAACTCCTCCGGTGTAACATACATCCGCATTAACCATTTGAAATGTATCAATTTAAGGCGTACATTTATTGATTTGGTTTGAGCTTCTGTACAAGCCAATTCCCATTGTTCCTCTGAAATTTCAGTTTGCAGATCTTCTTTCCAGTAGTTTAATCTTTTCAGTGAATTTTCACTTGAAGATAGTGTCAATGAGTTATAAAACTCTGAAATAATACCCTTTCTTTTACTATCTTTCATCATCATTTTTTCGAAGGATGAATAAATAGGTCGAGTGAGAGCTTTATTTTGATTTGATCGAATAAAGTTTCTAAGTTGAAGATATTTAAAAAAATGTGTTCTATTGAGATTAAATTTGATCCTCAGCTCTTCAAAAGACATTATGTTATCTGCACATGGCAAATATAAATCCTGAATCTTTTGTATCCCTTTTAAATTCCATACTTTAAATACAGCATCCGCTCTCCCTGGTTTAAAATATTGATTACCCCATATTGGACTAAATTGTGACAATAACTGTGGTTCTTTTAAATAGTTTTTAGCTTCACACCATATTTTGATCATATGCTTTACAAATGGATTTTTTAACTTGTTTTTGTAATTTTTTTGCCGAATCTGAGTATATGAATATGGGAAGAGGTAAAGGTAAATTGTATGATTCCATTTCAGTCCAGTGAGGGAGATCATTTGATGAAAAATAATATGTCATAGACCTCAGTTGTGCCGACCAATAATACAACATAAAATTTGGACATTTCAGACCTCCACGATCAAATGGTAAATATAATAAAGACAGACGTAATCTAGCCCTCCTGTTGTTCCATATAAATTCCACTAACTTTTTTTTTATTCTTGAGAATAAATCTAAAGGTGGTGATAAGGGAATGTATTGAAATAAATAAAGTATTTTAGGTAAAATATTACTTTTAAGTATATTGATTCTCCCGATCATCGACATTGGTAGTGACATCCATCTCTGAGTTAACTCATTGATATCTGACATTAAGGCTTCATAGTTGACACTGGCGACTGATTCTAGCTTAGGCACAATTTGGATTCCTAAATATTTAAACTGATTTACAACATTGAATTGATTTACCTCAGGGGCTGGGTAATTTCTCTGGGTCTCATTTAGCATTAATATTGAAGATTTAGTTTTATTTATTTTATATCCTGATATTTCCCCAAAATTCTTTATTAAATTCAACAAGGTTGGAATTGATTTTTTTAGATTCGACATAAACAAAATTATGTCATCGGCGTACAGGGAGATTTTATGTTCTGTTGGTCCAACTTTAATTCCATATATTTGTGAATGTAAACGTATCGCTATCGCTAAAGGTTCAATTGCCATAGTAAACAGTAAAGGTGAAAGTGGACAGCCTTGTCGACATCCTCTATTGATTTTTATTGGTTTTGAAATATTGTTATTTGTTAGGATTTCTGCTGTAGCATTATTGTATATTATTTGAACCCATTTTATGAAATTATTTCCAAGTCCAAACCTTTGTAGGACTTCAAAAAGAAAGGGCCATTCAACTCTATCAAAGGCCTTTTCAGTGTCCAGTGATAGGAGAGCTGTATCCGGTGCTTCTTTATTAAAATAAATAATATTAAATAGTCTTCTTACATTATGGAAGCCTTGTCTTCCCTTTATAAAGCCATTCTGATCTCGATTAATAATATTTGGTAAAATTTCTTGTATTCGTCTTGCTAAAATTTTACAGATTATCTTAAGGTCGGCGTTTAATAGGCTTATTGGTCTCATATTTTCACATTTATTAGAGGGCTTACCTGGTTTTGGCAGCAGTATAATTAAGGCATTATTTATGTATGATGGTAAATTATTATTTTGAAATGCTTCTAAAACCATTTCCAAAAAAGGTTTTATTAATTTATTCTTAAATTTTTTATAAAGGTCAACTGGAAGACCATCTGGTCCTGCACTTTTTCCTGATTTCATATTATCAATGGCTAGCCCAACTTCTTCTTGACTAATTTTAGACTCCAATATCTCCCTGTTTTCATTTGGAATACACGGTATAGATAGTTCGTTCAAAAACCCATTTAGTTTTGTTAAATCAAATTCATTTTTAGTATCATATAATTTTTCATAGTAATCTCTAAAGGCTCTGTTAATTTCTAAAGGATCTATAACTACCTGTCCGTTACTTATAATACTAGTAATTGGTGTTTTAATTTCTAATTGTTTAATCTGCCATGCCAATAATTTTCCTGATTTTTCACCTTGTTCATAAAAAGATTGTTTCAATCTTAGAAGACTCGAGGCAGCTCTATTCGCTGATTTTTTGTCGTATTCAGCTCTCAAAATCAGTAATTCATTCTCCAACCTTGGATCTCTTCCTGCATACACTTTTTCCTGAAGACTTTTTATTTTATGTTCCAATTTAGCTCTCTCCTCTCTCCTCTTCTTAGATTTTGATCCTGTATAACTAATAATATGTCCCCTAATAAAAGCTTTGAAAGCCTCCCACTTTACACATGCTGACGTTTGTGTAGTATTGATGTCAAAGAACTCGTCTATCTGTTTTTCTATATACTTGACAAATTCCTCATCCTGAAGCCATTTATGCTGAAATTGCCATCTACCTAATTCCTTTGTCAATTTTTTATCTACATATATTAGACAACAGGGTGCATGATCAGAGATCACGATGTTATCATAAAAGCAGTTTTGAATCTTGGATCTTAATTCTGTGGAAATCAAAAAATAATCAATACGTGAGAATGTGAGAATGTCTTGTAGGTACTGGAATGTCTTGTAGGTACTGGAATAACAAGAATAGGCTTTAACTTGTGGTTTCATTTCTCTCCATATATCTAACAATCTCAATTCTTTCATAAAATGATTAATAGTCATCCTACATCCATTGTGCGTACAATCCAGTCCTGTTGATCTATCTATACCTGGATTCAATGTACAATTAAAATCCCCTGCTATTATATGTTGCCCTGTAAGTGATGATAAAATAAGAAATAAATTAGCAAAGAACTTTTGGTCATCTATATTGGGACCATATAAGTTCACAAGATTTATATTTTCTAATAGCAAAGAACCTTGAATGATTACATATCTTCCAAATTTGTCTCCAATTACATTTTTCACTTGAAAAGGGACTGATTTATGTATGAGAGTCATAACTCCCCTGGCCCGGGATGAGAATGATGAGGTGAAGACACTTCCTTGCCATCTACTCCTAATTCTTTTTATATCCTCCTCTATTAGATGAGTTTCTTGTAAAAACACAATTTTTGAACCCATGTCTTTTATTTTATTCATAACTTGTTTAAGTTTTTTTAAATTTTGTAGACCTCTGCAATTCCATGAAGTTAAATTAAGATTAACACTTTGGTTTATGATCAATAGAGAGTTTGGGATTACCTTGCAGTGTAACCATGCTCATACAGAGAAGCAAAAACATGAGTGGTTGAACATTCATCCTACAAACTCCACACTTGTGGCGAACCCCCCAAAATCAAAAGAAAAATTCCGTCTCCCGATATAGCCATCGACCGCTCCACACCCACGGGGAACAGCCTAAGCCACTCCTTCTTCATCCTCCCAATCACCCTAACTCTACTGCTTTTAATGACGTAACATTAACTCTCCTCTGTAGTTTTCCAACTTAACTCCAAAATTTTTAACAACTTTGTACATCATAGTTTTTTTTTTTTTGTTTTGTTTTTGTTTTTTTTAATATATAATACAATCTATATTTTGTAAACTTGCTATTTACTTCAAGTCAGTCAGATGCCTGTGCAAATGCTTAATTATTCTACCTTATATTTTGTTCATGCTTAGCTCCCACCAGTCTCTTCTTCTTCTTTGATCTTCTTGATAAACTCCTGCGCCTCCTCTGGGGTCTTGAAGATGTGGGTTCTGCCCTCATACGTGGTCAGCAGTCTCGCAGGATAGATTACACCATGACGAATCCCAAGGTTGCGCAGCTCCTTACGTATGGGATCAAACTGCTTCCTCAATTGCTGGATTCCTGTGGCCAAATCCGGGTAGAACCGCACCTGCTGATCCTGGTGTTTAATCTCTCCTTTAGCTCGTGCAGCGTTGAAGATCTTCATCCTGTCTCTGTTGCTAAGAAACTTCATAATTAAGGTCCTCGGCGGTCCCTTATCTCTCCGTGGGCCAATACGATGTGCATTTTCCAGAACCACTGCTGATTGCAACTCCTCGCTGCCCAGCACCTCCGGAATCCACTTTTCCAGAAAGGAATATACGTCCCGACCTTCTGATTCCTCTGGAAGATCCACCAGCCTCAAGTTATTCTGTCTCGACCGAGATTCCAAATCCAAAATATTATCTTCTAGACATTTATTTTTTTTTCCAAAGTGCGCACCTTTAATTGAAGACGGGTGACGTCATCTTCAGCACTAGCGAGACGGAGCTCCATATGCGCCGTTCGTTCTACACAGTCACCCAATTCCTTTCTTATTCCTTCCAACGCTGTCATAATCCCATCAAATCTAGAGGAAAAGTCCGCTCTCATTGAACTCATGGCAGCCATCAGCGCATCTGCGCCGCTCCCCGCAGATATCGCACCGTTGCCAGCCTCCTCCGCCATATATGGAGTTTTGTTTGCTGCGTCACAGACCTGAAAGTCCGTTAATTTGGACTGTTTCGGCGGCTCGCTTTTTCCTCTACCTGGTTTTCCAGCCTTAGGCTTCGCCGACATATCCTCGCCCAAACGCTGGGATACGTTCTGTCCCAAATGAGAGAGTTATTTGCCAATTTTTTTCTCCAGGAGCAGAGCAGAGTGAGACACGTCCGTCTTACGTGGCAGCCATAACCGGAAGTCCTTAATTTTAATTTTAATTTTAATTATATGTTTTGCATTTTTGTAGTGGGTAGATCATTTTGACTTGGTTGTTTTATAAGTAGCTCACATGCTGAAAAAGTGTGAGCACCCCTGCTGTAGAACAATCAACATCAGTCCGCATGCTGCTTGGGCTTCAGTCTTCTGCCGTATCTGCTGTGGCCAGGATTCGCTGCCTCCGTGGCGCTGCCATGCTGGGGGGCTGATGTCTGGGGGTGAAAACTTTTTGACTGTCCGTGTGGGTGCTCTGGAGAAGCTTTTCTCTGGGAAGCGCCCCGTGGGGGTCTTCCATGCCGAGGGGCCCTCGCCAACAGCACTTGCTCGTCAGCCACAACGAAAGCAGGTTTGAGTCTGTCTATGCCAATTTCTTTCCCTCCTACCCCCCAAATCTAGCAAAAAATGCTTATCCCCTGTTTCCAGCACTCTAAACGGTCCATCATAAGGTGGGCGCAGTGGGGGGCGGTGGGCGTCGTGTCTGACAAACACGAACTCTGCGTTTTTCAAAGCTTTAGGCACAAAAGCGCGCAGAAAACTGTGGTGGGCGGGGCCCGGCAGCGTGCTTGAGTCTATGCAACGCTGCAGCAGCTGAGATGGGGAGCTGCCCGGTGCAGGATTATCTGGCAGAAACTCCCCAGGCAGCCGGAGTGGTTGTGCAAAAACGAGTTCTGCTGGGGAAGCTTCCAGATCCTCTTTAGGCGCAGAACGTAACCCCAATAAAACCCATGGTAGCCAGTCTACCCAATTTGCATCCGTCAGTGAAGCCCTCAGAGCCGCTTTTAACGACCTATGAAAACATTCGCATAACCCATTTGCCTGCGGGTTGTACGCGGTTGTGCGGTGAATTGAGACACCTAGGCTGCGGGCCATGGGTGACCAGAGTTCAGAAACAAATTGAGAGCCTCTGTCGGACGTAATGTCCGACGGAACTCCAAAACGCGCCACCCATGCTGTTAAAAACGCGCGCACCACCTCCTCGGCCGTGGTTGCCACCAGCGGAACCGCTTCTGGCCATCGCGTGGTGCGGTCCACCATTGTCAGGAGATGCGTGTACCCCTGTGATAGCGGAAGGGGGCCTACGAGGTCCACGTGGACATGGTCAAACCTCTTAGCCGGGATGCAAAACGGCTCCAAAGGAGCCTTCGTGTGTCTGTGAACCTTGGCTCCTTGGCACGCCACGCAGGCTGCTGCCCACTCTTTCACTTGTTTGCGAAGGCCCGGCCACACATATTTCTCTCCTACCATTTTGACCAAAGAGTGAACCGACTCAAACACGCGGCGGCGCCACGCGGCCGGAACCACAGGCCGTGGGCGACCCGTGGAGACGTCGCAGATTAAGGGGGAATGCCGTTAAGCAGCGTCCTCTTCTCCAGCCTTAACCCTGTTGGTCCAGACTGGAGCGCGCGCACGTCCGCGTCACTAGCCTGCTCCGCGGCCATGGCTGCGTAATCCAACCCTACAAAGACCGGGGTCACAACGGCGCGCGAGAGGCAGTCTGCCACTACATTCAGTTTGCCCGACACATGCTGAATATCGGTAGTAAACTCTGAGATCGCGGCCAGCTGCCTCTGCTGCCGGCCCGAACAAGGTTCTGAAACTTTGGCCATCGCAAATGTTAGTGGCTTATGGTCAACGAACGCAGTAAAATTGTGCCCTTCCATCCAGAACTGGAAATGGCGAATGGCCAGGTGGAGAGCCAGCAACTCTCTGTCGAACGCGCTGTATTTACGTTCATTGTTGCGCAAGGTTCTGCTGAAAAAGGCAAGCGGCTGCCAAGCCCCGGCGACGCGCTGCTCCACAACAGCCCCTATGGCCACATCTGAGGCGTCAGTGGTGAGGGCTATGCAGGCCGTTGGGTCTGGATGTGCCAACAATGCGGCGTTTGCCAGGGCTGCTTTAACTTCCGAGAACGCCTGCTCTCGTTCCGGGGTCCATTCGACCTTATTCGCGGGTTTCTGTTTTTTGAGCGCAGCGTACAATGGCTGCATGAGCTGCGCTGCGCGGGGAAGGAAACGGTTATAAAAGTTCACCATTCCCAAAAATTCTTGTAGCGCCCTGACCGTTTGTGGTCGGGGAAAATCTGTCACTGCGCGCACTTTGTCAGGCAGCAGAACCGTTCCTTCGGGAGAGACGCGGTGCCCTAAAAAATCAATCCCCGTCACCCCGAACTGACATTTCGCTGGGTTGATTATTAAACCGTGCTCTTCCACCCTACGGAAAACCATCGTGAGGTGGGTTTCGTGTTCGTCTTCGGATACGCTGGCTACCAAGATATCGTCCAGGTAGACAAACACGAAAGGGAGATCGCGCAGCACTGCATCCATCATGCATTGGAACATCTGTGCTGCCCCTTTAAGCCCAAACGGCATGCGCAAGAACTCAAATAAACCAAACGGAGTTATTACTGCTGTTTTGGGTATGTCCTCAGCGCGCACTGGGACTTGGTGGTAACCACGGGCCAAATCTATCTTAGAAAAAATGTGCGCTCCTGCGAGGTGAGCGGAAAAATCCTGAATGTGGGGAATTGGGTAGCGGTCATGCGCTGTAGCGTTGTTTAACCTGCGGAAATCGCCGCAAGGTCACCACGAACCTTCAGCTTTAGGGACCATGTGTTGCGGGGAAGCCCACGGGCTGTTTGAGCGCCTGATGATGCCTAACCTCTCTAGGTTAGCGAACTCCTTGCACGCTATGGCCAGTTTAGCTGCGTCCAAGCGCCGAGGTCTTGCAAAAACGGGCGCCCCGGTGGTGGTGATAAAATGCTCCACCCCATGTTTAGCGATAGCTGCTGAAAACGTCGGGACTGTGAGTGCTGGGAACTGAGCGAGCAGTGTGTGGAACTTACCGCATGCTGCTGTGACGTTGGCTTGTGCTGTTGGCCGGGTCACTCGAGCTATACAGGGGAGAGAGTCAAAAGACAGTGCATTAACCAGGCGCCTGTTAGCCATATCTACCAACAACCCATGTGCACATAGAAAATCAGGCCCCAGTATATGGTAATCCAATGCTGCTACAACAAAAGTCCATTCAAATGTACGACCGTGTAGAGACAAGAGTAGAGTCCTCTCACCAAAGGTCTTAATGTCTGAGCTGTTTGCTGCTGCCATCTCGGGGCCGCTGGCTCCTGCCAGCCGGTCAGCGTAGGTCGGCCGGATGAAACTCCTCTGTGCGGGGACTTCCGGGAAGATGGCGGAGAGACATAACGCTTAAACAGAGAGCTCTCCCTAACCGGATTAAAAATCATCGGTAAATGGCCAACTCGACATAAGCGGATCAATAAACTAAGGGATGAAAACACGAAGGAGCCGGGCACAAGGACAAAAGCAGAGTAAAATTAAAGAATTCCTGACTTCCGGTCTGGACGCCATGGCGACTGCAGCTTAACACTGAAGCTCTCAGACTCAATCCAGGATAACACCTTGAAAATCAAACTTAACGGATTTTTGGAGGAGTGAAAATCAAAAGACAAAATCATCATGTCTAAAGGAAAACAGAAGAAACTGAAATTCTCCAGGCTAGGACACGTATCGGCCGGAGAATCTGAACTGGAAGATCCCCGTTCAGAAGACGAGGAGCTGGTGATAGCTAACAAAAGGGTTAGCCTGAAATCACTATTTGAGGAACTACGACGATTTCGCCGAGATGTTACGGCCGAATTTCGGGAATTCAGAGAAGAATTGAAAAGGACAAACAGCAGAGTGGACCAGGCCGAGAACCGAATCCTGGAAACAGAGGATCGAATAAAAGTGCTCGAAGATTCTGTGCTGGACCTACGCAAAAGACAAGCAGCAATAGAGGCTAAGCTAACCGACCAAGAAGGAAAACAAAGAAGAGACAACATAAGAATTCATGGTCTGATAGAAGGAACCGAAAATGGTTTTAACTCAATGGCAGAATGCGTGGAATCCTTACTAAGAGAGAAATTGGATATTCCACAAACCACCGACTTGAAGATAGAAAAGGCACATCGTTCATTAGCCGCTAGGCCGGCGGCGGAAGCGCCCCCACGTTCGGTGTTGGTAAGATTTTCCAATTTCAAAATAAAACAAGAGGTTGTAAGACTGGCCTGGCAGAAAAAAGGATTTATGCACCAGGAGAGAAAAGTCTACGTGGAACACGATTACGCCCCGGAGGTCCTTAAAAAGCGCAGGGAATACAATGACGCGAAAAAGGTGTTAAGAGAGAAGAAATTGCGCTTTCAGACACCATTTCCTGCGAAGTTAAGGGTCTTCTACGGCGATGAAACGTGTCTCTATAATTCGGCGGAAGAAGCAACAGCTGACATGGCGAGAAGAGGCCTCCCGGTAACGGTGTTTAAACCCGCAGCAGACCCGAGTGAGAAGATCAAAGCGCAAACATGGACAACACAAAGACCCTCAAAATCCACGGACCAGCAGCGGGAAACCCAGCACCAGAGCGTCGCGGATAAACTATCCGTTTTCAGGTTGGAATAGCGACCTTTTTTTTTTTTTTTTTTTTTTTTTTTTTCCTTTCTCTTGAATCAATCCGCACATCCAACCCCCCTCATACAAGGTAACAAACATTAAAGGAGATGCATATTCAGCATGTGGTAAAACATTTCATGGAACAATCATATTATTTGAAACAAATAAGTCTTTGTAATAAAAAAAAAAAAACTTGTTAAAATAGAAATGTGACAATAATCCACATGTTCTGCTCATACTAACAAATACTGTTTTTGCGTGAATGTTTGATGTGATGGGGGTGGGAGGGTGCACACAATTTCACAGGGTTTAGGCATAAAAGGAAAAAAAAAAAAAAAATCATTACAAGTTTGGATTGGGTTCTGAAACTCACGTTAAAAGCATGGGACTACTTTCAGTGGTACGAGAGGGCCCTCAACACGTAACAGAGTTTGAGGAATTTCCCTCAGAGCCTTCACTCCATCAAGGCTCTTACAGGGTCTTTAAAAAGACCTCAGCTCAGGAAGTTCTTTTGACAGTTTTTTGTTTTAAAGTTTTTTACACTATGTTCTTAATGTTTTTCTTGTTTTTAATGTTCTTTCAGTTTCTGAGTAGCACAAAAGAGGGCCACCACACAGTTATACTAAACAAAACAACACAATGGAGAAACAGGGTGTAACCAAAATAATTTCATATAATGTAAAAGGGATCCTGAATCCAGTTAAAAGATCCAAGATTCTAGGCAAAATGAAAAAAGACAAAGCAGGAATAATACTTTTACAAGAAACCCACCTAACAGACGTGGAACACAATAAACTCAGTAGACAAGGGTTTAAAATGATCTCTTCATCTTCATATAAATCAGGGAGGAGGAGGGGAGTAGCGACATTGATATCAACCAAAATTACATTTGAAAAAAAATCAGAACACAAAGATAAAGAAGGGAGATACAGTTTGGTAACTGGGCGGCTAGAGGGAGAAGATATCACCCTGCTGAATGTGTATGCTCCCCCAGGGGCTAACTGGAAATTTTATAAAAATGTATTCGACCTAATGATAACTAAAGCTCAAGGTTTAGTGATATGTGGTGGGGACTTCAATCTTAGACTGAATCCATACTGGGATGCTTCTGGTAATTCCCCACATCAAAATAACACCCAAAACAGGAAGACTCGGATGCTACTAAAAGAAATGGGAATCTGTGATGTGTGGAGGGAACTCAACCCCAGTGTAAAAGACTATACATTTTACTCAACTCCACATTCATCTTACTCAAGGATTGACTATTTTTTTATGTTTAATAGAGACATTGGTAGAGTAAAAACATGTAAAATAGGACTGATGGATCTCTCCGACCACAGTCCGATCTACATGGACTTAAATATCCAAAAATACACAAATAATACATTTTCTTGGAGGTTAAATTCAAATGTCCTGAAAGGACCATTGAAAGATGAATTGGAGTCAGATATTCTCAGATATTTGGAAGATAACGATAATGGAGAAGTATCCCCTTTAATACTGTGGGATGCATGTAAAGCTGTAATAAGAGGAAAGATTATTGCAAAACTGGCAACCCAAAAGAAACTAAGACAAGAAAAACTATCCACATTAGAGTCAGAACTTAGGAACCTAGAAAAAGAACACAAAGGCAACACTCATTCTACTGACTCGCTCAAGATTAAGGAAATTAAAAACCAAATAAATGAGATCTACACAATAGAAATCCAGAAGAAACTTACATTTCTGAAACAAAAATACTATGAAGCAGGCAGTAAATCGGCAAAATTGCTAGCCTATAAATTGAGGAAACATCAAACAGAAAGAGCAATCTACAAAATCAGAGACCCAGTATCAAAGGAAATAAAATTCAGAATTCAGGATATTCTTAAAAACTTCGAGAATTACTATAAGAACTTATACTCCCACAAAAAACATAAAAACGCATCCGAGGCATTCCTAAACACATTAAACCTTCCCCAACTTACGGAGTCACAAAATAAAACACTACTGTCAGAAATACATCCTAAAGAATTGGAAAAAGCAATTATGAAACTTAAAGCTAACAAATCCCCAGGAGCTGATGGCTATACAGCAGAGTGGTACAAAACCTTTAAACAGCAACTATCTCCTCTCCTCCTGAAAACATTTAATTATGTCCTCCACACAGGGGAAATCCCCCCCTCCTGGAGAGAAGGGGTCATTGCAGTTATACCTAAACCTGAAAAGGATAAACTAGAGTGCTCCAACTACAGACCAATCAGTGTACTAAATCAGGACTATAAGCTTTTTACCATTATCCTTGCCAAAAGGTTAGAGAATATACTGACAGACCTAATTCATTTAGACCAAACAGGTTTTATAAGACAAAGACAGACACAAGACAACATTCGACGCACTTTACACATAATTCATCATATAAAAAAATATAACTTAAATGCAGTCATATTAGGATTAGATGCTGAAAAAGCATTCGATTCGGTTGACTGGTCTTTTCTATACAGAATCTTATCCAGTTTCAATTTTCATAACAACTTCATTAGAACTATACAGGCATTATATAAAAAACCAACAGCTAAAATAAGGATTAACGGTAATTTATCATCATCTTTTGAACTGGAAAGAGGATGTCGTCAGGGCTGCCCCCTGTCTCCACTGCTCTTTGCAATCTTCATAGAACCTCTGAGCCAATGGATAAGACAAAACCAAAAAATTCAAGGTATTACACTTGGTCAGAAGGAACATAAAATAGCACTCTTTGCTGATGACATTTTAATATACCTAGGGCAGCCGGACACTTCTTTACCAGAACTAACCTCAGTTTTTTCAGAGTATGGAGATTTATCGGGGTACAAATTAAATATGCATAAAACCCAAGTTTTAACATTCAACTATGACCCAAATCATTATTCACTAAGCAAACTCAAAACTAACTGGGAGTCGGAATCTATGAAATATCTGGGGGTCAATATCCCGAAACAACTCAACAAAATTATATCACTAAACTATGATCCACTGGTGACAAAAATAAAATCTGACCTAGCAAGATGGAATATGATACCATTCTTGGGTATTGCACAAAGAATTGAAGCAGTCAAAATGAATATACTTCCACGTCTTCTATACCTTTTCCAAACAATACCGGTAGAACCTCCCAAAAAAACATGGCAGGAGCTGGACAGAAGGATCTCAAGATTCATATGGCAGGGCAAGAGACCTAGAATCAGATATAGAACCCTACAGCTAAACAAAGACAAAGGTGGGCTCGCGCTGCCAAATATCAGGGACTACTTTAAAGCCGCACAAATTAAAACTTTAGTAGAGATATGTAACCCAGTCTACTCTGCACAATGGAAGGAGATCGAATGCCAAATAACAAGTGACATCCCCCTACAGGCGATAATAGGGAACAATGCCTTACCTAAGCTTTTGAATAACACTAACCCGTGGATAGAGACCCCGCTAAAAATTTGGTTTAAGATAGTCAGAGAGAATCAAACTAAAGAGCCCTATCGACTTCTGCAATGGATCGCCTATGATCAGGACTTTACTCCTAATAAAACAGACACCAGATTTAAAAAGTGGAAGGAGAAGGGGCTGATAAAATATTACGATTTTTTTAAAGGGCAAATCTTAAGAAGTTTTGAAGATTTGAAAAAACAAGGCCTAATAAATCAAGACCTTTACAGGTTCTTCCAGCTTAGACACCACATAAACAATATACTTAAAAAGGAGGTTTTGGAAAGGGCCCAGTCAGGTGTTCTGAAGGTCTTCTTAATGGCATATAAAGGGATCCCAGGGATCAGATACATTTCTAAAATATACCAAGGTCTTCAAGACTTAAAAGGAGACAACACATCTTATATAAAAGAGAGATGGGAAAAAGAGGGGAATTTCACTTTACATCTGGAAATATGGGAAAAGCTAAATAAACAGCAATGGAAAAGTACCTCATCCCTGCAGTGGAGAGAATTTGGATGGAAAAACTTGGCAAGATTTTTCAGAACACCTGCACAAATCAAATTTACCCATAAGGGATTGAACTGTTGGCGCTTGTGTGGTGAAAAGACTGCAAATCATTTTCATGTGTTTTGGTCATGCCCAGTTATCTACCAATATTGGACCAATGTACAGACAATATTGGGGAAAATATTCAAAATTACAGTTCCCTTTTCTTTTGTAACTTTGTATTTGGGTTTACTACCGGACTCACTGGAAAGACGAGGAGAAAAATACTTATTCAATGTTTTAATATTGGCAAGCAAAAAAGCTCTAACTAAAAAATGGATGTTGAAGGACTGTCCTACACCTGAAGATTGGACTAACGTGATCCAAGACATTTACTCGATGGAAAAGTTGACATTCGCACTAAGACAGGACATGGATGGGTTCATGAACTTTTGGCAACCCTGGACCGCATATGTGTCTTCCATTAGATCTAATCTTTGACAAATACCATTTCAATAATGGTTCTGCTCTTTGTTCCAATGCTACTCAGATGCTCTTTTATCTTTATTTACTTACTTTTTCTTTTTGTTTGTTTTTTACTGGTTTGTTTGGGTTTTTTTTTGTTTTTTGTTTTGTTTTTTTTTTCTCTTTAATTTCACCTTTTCTTTCACTTTAAAAAAAAAAAAAAAAATAAGGGGTGTTGTAAGAATTAATCTTCCAATGTTGTCAGATATCAGAAAATAAGGGAACATGTGATGAAAATGTAAACACTGCATTGCTGTAACGACCTGTATACCCTTTACAAAAACTTAAATAAAAAAAAAAAATTAAAGAATTCCTCTTCAACAACGCAGGAGAAACCACTGAACACGGGGCCCAAAAAAACGAGGTGACCGCAGCAGAGAAAATGGAGGACACAAAACTCGATACCATGAACACTGGCATCGCCAGTTTGGGTAAAGAGTTGAGAGACTTCAAACGGCAGCTACAACAGGATTTAGCGGCTCTTAAGGAGGAGCTGAAAAAAGAGATTAAGGAAGAAATTATGGGCCTCCGAAGAGAAATGGAGCGCAAGCTAGCAGAAAACATGGAGGAGCTGCGCTCCCAGCGGGCGTGTATGACAGAAGCGCAGGCCCGAATATCAGAGCTGGAAGATTGGAATAGCGAGGCAAGCGAACAGCTGCAGACCCTGACGGCACAAATGCAGAGGATGCAGGAGAAAGTAACCGACTTGGAGAGCAGGTCCAGACGGGGCAATATACGCATCTTCGGGATCCCGGAGGGCATTGAAGGCAACTCGATGACGAAATTCATGGATCAGTTCTTAAAAAAAGAGCTGGAACTGCCCAGCGAAGCGGATCTGCAGATTCAACGAGCGCACAGAGCCTCGGCACAGAACCCGAACCCACGCTCTACACCCAGGTCAGTTGTGGTAAACTTTCTGAAATATGATGTAAAGGAAAGAATCCTGACACGAGTGTGGAAAAAAAAGATATGAATCGGCGACAAGCAGATATTCTTTGATCATGACTACCCGGCAGAAATTGTGCAGCAGCGGAAGAAATATGCCAACATTAAAAAAACGCTGAAAGAAAAAAAAATTAGATTCCAAACGCCGCTAACAAAGATGAGGATTCATTGGGAGAACGGCGTAAGAACCTACAACACAGCCAGAGAGGCAGCGCAGGACATGATGGAGCGGGGCCTTGAGGTGTACGTGCCGGAGGAAACGGTAGGAGCAGCGGAGGCCCTGAACGCATCACGACAGCCGGAGTGGAGGCGAGTGAACGGCAAAAGACGGGGGGAGACGTGGCGCAGCGGGCCCAGGAAAGACTACAAGGCTTTCAACTGAAAGCCTAGATTATAACAAAGATTAAGAAAGACACAGAAGAAATGAAGGCCAAGAAGACAAGGTAAAAGAGAAACAGACGGCTAGGAGAGGTTTAAGTGATATTTGTTGGACATTTCTAGACTAATGACTATTTCTTGGATAGTAAATACAGGTCTAGGGAGGGCCCTACACTCGGTGAGGACAATCCCTCCACCCACCAACAGGGACCAGTGGGCAGAAGAAAGGCCCAAAGTACGGAGGTCGAGATTTTTTAATGTGTTTTTATATAAATATGTGTTATTTTTGTTGTTAAAGGGGCTAGGAGCACAAGTTAAAAAAATGGAAAAACATGATTATGGGTAAAAATCTTAAGATAATAACACTAAACGTGAATGGTCTGAACTCACCTGTTAAAAGGGAAAGAATAATAAGAAAATTCAAGAAAGAAAAAGCCGAAATTATATTTATGCAAGAGACACATTTGAGCAAGACAGAACATGTGAAACTAAAGAGATTTGGCTATAAGAACTCCTACTACAGTTCATTTAAGGGAGGAACTAAAAGGGGGGTTATGATACTAATCTCAAATAAAATACAATTTGAATGTGAACAGGAAATCCAGGATAAAGAAGGCAGGTATGTAATAATAAAGGGTAGCATAGATGGAATGCAGATCACATTAGTGAACATCTATGCCCCACCAGAAAGTGACAAGGGTTTTTTTCAACATCTGTTTGATCTCATAGCAACACACAGTGAAGGAGTCCTAATTTGTGGAGGAGACTTAAATGCTGTCATGGATCATGAAATTGATACAACAAGTGTTAAGAAGACAAAAAAACATGTAACAAAATTCATAAGAACCTCACTGGCAGAAATGGGTATGGTAGACATTTGGAGGGACCTGCACCCACTCGAAAAAGACTATACACATTATTCAGCAGTCCATAAAGTACACTCTAGAATAGATTACTTCCTTATGAATGAAGATGACAAACACAGGGTGAGAAATTGTTGGATTGGAGGGGCAGAAATATCAGATCATAATCCTATATACATGGAAATAAATTTAAACAATAGAAAACGACAAACAACATGGAAACTTAATGTAGGACTGTTAAATGATGATAAAATGAAAGAAAGAATAAAAGTAAACATAAATGAATATATCCAAGAGAATGACAATGAAGAAGTGGACCCAACAATACTATGGGATGCACTAAAAGCCGTGTTAAGAGGTAAATTAATTGTTGAAACAGGAAAAGCAAATAAGACTAAACTGGACGCATATGAACAAAGATGTGAGAGACTGAGGGAATTAGAACATAAACATCAAAGCACAAATGACCCAAAAATATATCAAGAAATTAAAGAAGAAAAAATAAAGATAAAAGAAACACAAATGGATGAAATTGAAAGGAAAAATAGATATCTAAAGCAAAAATATTATGAAACGGGACCAAAAGCCACAAAACTGCTGGCAAAACGGTTAAGAAAACAACAAACAATGAATAATGTATATAAGATTAAAGACCCCACCACAAATAAAACCACAGTTAACCCAGAAAACATCGAAGAAATATTCCATAATTTCTACCAAGAACTATACTCGCAACCTGAAGAAACAAATACTAAAGATATTAAAAAATTTCTATGCACATTGGACTTGCCATCAATAGGAAATCAACAAAATGAAAAGCTAACAGCAGAAATAACAACACAAGAGATTAGAGATGTGATTAAGTCACTTAAAAACGGTAAATCACCAGGTAGTGATGGATACCCGTCTGAGTTTTATAAACTGTTTATAGAAGAACTCACGCCACAGCTTCTAAAGTCATTTAATTGGACGTTGAACAACAACAAAATACCTCCATCATGGAACGAAGCCGTTATTTCAGTCATTTTAAAGCCAGGGAAAGATAGAGAACAATGCGGAAACTATAGGCCAATCTCTTTATTAAATGTGGATTATAAAATATATACAACAATTATATGTAAACGAATAAAGACATTCTTGACGGAATTGATAGAAGATGATCAAACTGGTTTCATAGAGGGACGCCAAACACATGACAATATCAGGAGAACAATACATATAATTAATCAAATACATAAAGAAAAGAAAAGCGCAGTAATAATGAGTTTAGACGCAGAAAAAGCATTTGACAGGGTTAACTGGAAATTCCTATATAGTGTGCTGGAACGCTTTGGATTTAACGAAAAATCAGTACAATGCATAAGGACGCTGTATCAAGAACCTGTGGCAAGAATCAAGATAAACGGTAGCTTAACAGACAAAGTAAATATACAAAGATCAACTAGGCAGGGATGCTGCTTATCGCCCACCTTGTTTGCTCTGTTCATAGAGCCACTGGCTCAAGCGATACGACAAAATAAGAAATTAAAAGGTGTAACAATAAAGGGGGCGGAACACAAGATTGGGCTATTTGCAGACGATATTATAGTTTACCTTGAACAACCAGATGAATCAATAATGGAAATGATGAACTTGATAGAAAATTTTGGAAAATTATCAGGATACAAGATAAACATAACAAAAACACAAATACTGACATTCCACTATAACCCTCTAAACCAGATAACTGATAAGATCAAACTAAACTGGAAACAAAAAGAAATAAAATACCTTGGAGTGAACATACCTAAAGATCTAAGCAAAATCTATAAAGCAAACTATGATAGGTTGGAACAAGAAATAAAAAAAGATATTGATAGATGGTCAATCTTAAATATGGATCTGAATTCAAAAATTGAGACAGTCAAAATCAGCATACAACCTAGATTACTTTACCTCTTCCAGGCTATACCAACAGAGATTCCAGATGCCCAATTCTCAAAGTGGGACAGGATGATATCGAGATTTGTTTGGGGAGGTAAAAAACCAAGAGTGAAATATAAAACTCTCCAGTTACCAAAAGAGAAAGGAGGCATGGGCCTACCGAGTCTAAAGGAATATTACTACTCAGCACAAATAAGATATATCATATGTTGGTGCGACGAGGGATATGAGGCAAAATGGAAAGAAATGGAAAAGGAAATTGAGGGACTCCCAGTACAAAGCATAATAGGAGATAAAGATGCATATAAGCAAATCAAACAAATAGACCCAATCACTAAATTTACTTTAGAACTGTGGTATAAAATAGTACAAAAGTATAATATAAAGGAAGACATAAAACTATTGAAATGGGTAGCATTTGACAGTCAGTTTGAACCGGCAAAACAAGATAGGGGATACAAAAATCTGGTGAACAAGGGAATCACAGCATGGGGCAATATCGGAAAAAAAGATCTCGGGAGCTTTGTAAACATCAGGAGAAAATTTAAACTAGAAAGATCGGAATTCTTCAGATATCTGCAGATGAGAGACTATTATATGAAGAAGATTAGGCATAACCTCCAAACAGATGTGAGCGAGATTATACAATTCATTTTAAGCTCATATACAGGAAATAAAACAAGAATTATTTCAAAGCTATATCAGAAACTTATGGCAAACAATCATTCAAGTAACTATATAAAGGAGAAATGGGAGAAAGAGCTCAATTTAAACATAACAGAAGAAAGCTGGCAGGAAATATGGAAAACACAACACACGTCAACAAATTCAAGAACATGGAGGGAATTTGGATGGAAAAACCTGATTCGCTTTTTCATTACACCACAGATTCAAGGAAAGTATACAAATACCCAATCTATATGCTGGAGGGGATGTGGGGCTCAAAATGCAGACCACTCGCATATGTTTTGGAAATGCTGCAAAATCTCATCATTCTGGAAATCTATACATGTGACAATACAGAGGATATTAGGATATAATATACCAATGAACTGTAACTTGATGTACCTATGTGATCTTAAAAGAGACAATGTTATACAGGCTGAGGACAGATATCTAGTTAAAATCTTGTTGATTGCATGTAAAAAAACTATCACAAAAAAATGGCGATCAGAAGTTCTTCCTGACCAAGAGCAATGGACTGACATTATTGAGGACATACGTATGATGGAAAAACTAACATATCGACAAAGAATGCAAGAAGGACTATGGGAAAAAAAATGGCGGAAATGGACACACTACAAAGTGCAACAACGAGACAGATATTGAAAGAATAACCAAAGACGCTGGAAAAATCAGAAGAATTAAGAGATGGAAACTAAAAACTTGATGCTCCAACATTTGTCCCCCCCCCTTTTTTTTTTTTTTTTTCTTTTTCTTTTTTACTCTAGCCCCTTTGTTTTTTTTTTTAATGTAGACTGTGATCTGAATGCAATATATATAATGAAAAATGAATAAAAATCTTAAGTTACAAAAAAAGAAACTCCTCTGTGCGCCGGTGTCCACGAGGAAATGCCTCCCCGAGCGTGCGTCCGTCAAATAGAGCAGCTTGTTCTCCTCCCCAAGGGTCGCGGCTGCCACCGACCCCCAGTCTTGGCGTTTCCCGAGCGCTTGAACTGGCACGGTGGTATACATTTGCGTGCCCTCTCTGCAAAGCGGCAATGGTAGAAGCAAAGCGTGTCACCTCCATGTTCCTTGGCCACCGCTGCTGCTGCCGTCGGTGGTTCTGCTGCTGCCGTCGGCGGCTCCTCGCCTCCTCGCATTGACGTGCCGGGCTCCGTCGCTGCCGCAATGGTCACGAAAGCCTTGGTGGCGACGATGATCTGGTCTGCCTCTCGGGCTAGCGCATGATAGTCCCGTTTGGCCAACAACGACGAATTGGCCAGGGCCGCTCTCGCCGCTGTCGGAAGGTTCCTGAGGAAAATGTGGGTGAAGATGAAGTGGTCGTCGTCCGTGCCCTTTAACCTCAGCATCTTCTCCATCATGTCCACGGCCGAACCGTCTCCCAACTCGGTCCGCGTCAGAAGCCTCTCTGCTCTCTCACCATCCGAGAGCGTGTAGTGCTGGATGAGGGCAGCCTTCAGCGCGTCATATTTGCTGTCGGCTGGTGGCTGATCGAGCAGGCTCTCGATGTGCTGAGCCGTGCTGGCATCGAGCGCTGCGACTACATAGTAGAATTTTGTATCATCCGCTGATATCCCTCGGAGGGCGAACTGCGCCTTGGTTAGGTGGAACCAGGAGCGCGGGTTTTGCTGCCAAAAATAAGGTAGTTTGATCGCTACAGCACACGCGAAGCTGGGGGTTCCAGTCAAGGTTGGCTCCGGGGATCTTCCATCTTATTCCATGATTCGTCTTGGGTCACCAGTGTGGAGCGTGTAAATAATGAGGCTGATTTGGTTCAAGTGGTTTATTACACGACTCACACAAGGAGCATAGACAGAATGGCATACAAGTAGGAACTCTTCCCTTAAATAACATGACATCCTTCTAGACTCTTCTCACACACAAAAGATAATCTCCCCCGACTGCAGTCAGTCCATTCATCCTTGACACCTCCCTGTTGTCTTACTAGGGCATCTAGAAACTTCTCACACACAAAAGGTTAACTTCACGTCCTTTGTTCCTGTCTAAGGTGGTAAACCATTATGCACTCCCCAGGTTGCCACACCAGCGCTTTTCATAGACACTCAAAGACGCTTTACAATGGGTACATTATTCATTCACTCCACAGACAATGGTAGTGGCAGGGGCGGTCCTGGCTTGCATGACGCCCCAGGTGGACTGCCTCCCTGGTAACCCCCCCCCCACACACACACACACATTTTTTTTTAACTTTTACTTTTTTTTTTTATCTCTTTCTTAAATGTCCAAATGTTCAATTTTCTCAACAATTGGTGAGGTTTTTCTTGCAGCTTTTTCCTGGCAAGTTTATTACTTTTTTAAAAGTTTTGCCATGTTTCACTTTTTTCTCATATTTTCCTGATTTTCTAGTACATTTGCACCTATGCTCTCACCAATAGGTGCATCTCAATAAATTAGAATGTCACCAAAAAGTTGATTTATTTCAGTAATCCAATTTTTAAAAAATGAAAGTCATATATAGATTCATTACACAGAGTGATATATTTCAAGTGTTTGTTTCTTTAATTTTATGTAATATTCTTTTTTTTTTTGAGAAATTGAATTTGGGGTTTTCATTAGCTGTAAGCCATAATCATCAAAATTGAAAGAAATACACACTTGAAACTATATATGACTTTCATTTTTTTAACCGAATTACTGAAATAAATCAACTGGCTTCATGCAGTAGTTTTTGCGTAATCTTGCTGCACAAATACAAACAAGGTCCTTGGTGGAGGTATGCACTCTGAGATCATCACCAAAATCTCATGGGTTCATCCTTGGCCCAAGGGCTACCCCTGGAGAAAATTTCATCCAGCACTTTTTGCGTAATCCTGCTAACAGACAGACAGACAGACAAACAAACCACCCCGATTACATAACCTCCTTGGCAAAGGTAATAAGAGTTTTCAATGTATGCCAAAATGTTGCAAGTTTACAAGAAAATGTCTCAAGTTTATGAGAGAAGCACTAAATTTAAGAGATAAACCTCACAAATTTGTATTACGAGTAAAATTGCTATTTTTTTGAATAAAGTTGTGAATTTACAAGAAAAGT
Organism: Pholidichthys leucotaenia; assembly: GCA_020510985.1. NCBI lineage: Eukaryota > Metazoa > Chordata > Actinopteri > Cichliformes > Pholidichthyidae > Pholidichthys > Pholidichthys leucotaenia. Next base: position 43,559,614 of record CM035850.1, read on the forward strand.
GTAACAAAATATAACTAGAAAAGCACTGAGAGAGCACATACCTCCACCAAGGTTCCTTCCGTCCCTCATGGATCACCTCCAAAATGTAATGGGTTTGTGTGTAGGCCACAAGCCATTTCTGGTGAAAATTGCATCAAAGTCTATCCGGTCGTTTTGGAGGATTCTTACTGTGAGAAGATAAGAGACTTGGTGGAGGTATGCATTCTGGGATCATCCCCAAAATGTTATGGGTTTGTTCTAGCCCAAGGACCACCTCTGGTGAAAATTCTATCCAAATCCATGCAGTAGTTTTTTGTGCAATCCTGCTGCACAAATACAAACAAGGTCCTTGGTGGCCATATGCACTTTCAGATCATCACCAAAATTTAATGGGTTCATCCTTGGTCCAAGGGCTACCTGTAGTGAAAATTTCATCCAAATCCGGTTCAGAAGCATGCAGTGCCATCTAGTTGTCTTTAAATTTGTGATGTTTGTCATTACCTCAGCCAAGGAGGTTATGTAATCGGGGTGATTTGTCTGTCTGTCTGTCTGTTAGCAGGATTACGCAAAAAAAGTACTGGACGGATTTGGATGAAATGAAATTTTCAACAGAGGTAGCCCTTGGGTCAAGGATGAACCCATTAAATTTTGGTGATGATCTGAGAGTGCATACCTCCACCAAGGACTTTGTTTGCATTCGTGCAGCAAGATTGTGCAAAAAAAACCACTGCATGGATTTGGATGAAATTTTCACCAGAGGTGGTCCTTAGGCAAGAGACAAACCCATAACATTAAGATAAGATAAGATAAGATAAGCCTTTATTAGTCCCACAATGGGGAAATTCCAGGATTGCAACAGCACAGGGATAGCAACACTCAGAGCAACAATCAGAAGGCAAGAAAAAAACAAGAGCAGCTAGTATACATATGTACATATTAATATAAATATACAGTATATATATATATATATATATATATATATATATATATCTATATATACATACATACATAGAGAGAGAGAGAGAGAGAGAGAGAGAGAGAGAGAGAGAGAGAGAGAGAGAGAGAGAGAGACAGTGCGGAGCATTGTGGTTGGTGGATGTGCAGCAGAAAGTCTAAGCTCTCTTTCCGCGGATGCGGCGGGCCAGCTGGATGTCATTTTGGTGATGATCCCAGAATGCATACCTCCACCAAGGCTCTTATCTTCTCACAGTGTTTTAGCAAGAATACTCCAAAACTATTGGATAGACTTTGATGCAATTTTCACCAGATCTGGTTCGTGGCCTACACACAACCCCATTACATTTTGGAAGTGATCCATGATCAGAAGGAGCCTTGATGGAGGTATGCGTTCTCTGAGTGTTCTTCTAGTTTATTATAGTTTGTTTACTTTAACCAAGACCCAATAGGTGGCTAGCTGACACTAGCAGCTAGCGTCAGCTCGCCACCTTGCTCCACCATTCACTCATACGAGAAGGTTTCTGTGCTTTTTGTACTCCAGGGACTGGTCGTATCCTATCGACCACTGTAACCACACACCAGTGATGCTATATTTCATTAATTCTTAAAGACAAATTTACGTTAACTGGTTTAGTTGGCTTGTTTGCATTGGTGATGGACAGGCTGACAGATGAGGTCAGGCAGGAGTTTCCGTAGACCATGATGTTTACAGACGACATTGTGATCTGTAGTGAGAGTAGGGAGCAGGTGGAAGAGAATCTGGAGAGGTGGAGGTATACTCTGGAGAGAAGAGGAATGAAAGTCAGTAGAAGCAAGACAGAATACACGAGTGTGAATGAAAGGGAGGCAGGTGTAACAGTGAAGATGGAAGGAGTAGAGGTAGTAGATGATTTTAAATACTTGGGGTCAACCATCCAAAGCAATGGAAAATGAACAAGAAAGGTAAAGAAGAGAGTGCAGGCAGGGTGGACTGGGTGGAGACGAGTGTCAGGGGTCATTTGTGACAGAAGAGTGAAAGGGAAGATTTACAAGACAGTAGTGAGACCTGCAATGATGTATGGTTTGGAGACAGTGGTGCTGACAGAAAGACAAGAAATGGAGCTGGACGTGGCAGAGTTGAAGATGCTAAGATTTTTATTGGGAGTGACAAGGAGGGATAAGATTAGAAATGAGTATATGTCTAATTGAGGACAACCCCTCACAGCACCAGCAAACATCCAGGGAACAGACATTGAGATGGTGACATCTTACAAGTACCTGGGTGTTCATTTGAACAATAAACTAGACTGGTCACACAATACCGATGCACTCTACAAGAAGGGACAGCGCAGGCTGTTCCTGCTGAGGAGACTCAGGTCTTTTGGTGTACAAGGGGTACTCCTGAAGACCTTCTACGATTCGGTGGTGGCATCAGCCATCACATTTGGAGTGGCCTCCTGGGGCAACGGCATCACAGCAGCCGACAGGAAGAGACTGAACAAACTGATCAAGAAAGCTAGCTCTGTCCTGAGCCAGCGCTTTGACCCAGTGGAGGAGATAGGAGAGAAAAGGATGGTGGCTAAGCTGTCATCTCTGCTGGAGTCCGAGTCCCACCCTATGCAGGACATACTGAACGCACTGAGGAGCTCATTTAGCAGTAGACTACATCATCCTAGGTGCGCGACCAAGAGGTTTCGCAGGTCCTTCCTACCTACGGCTGTCAGACTTTATAACCTAAGCAGGGCTGCTCGAAGAGATTGTAAAAAACCGCTACGACCTAATAGTACTGAATGCAAAAGACGCAACAAACTTGCACAATAATGGTCCCCACAATTATACAACTACAACAATATCAATCAGTACGGAGAGTGACAACTAGGCTGATTCAAATACATAATATGCTGTATGGGTACATATTCATACTATGTGGGGTAACTAAATAGACCGTTATGCTGTTTATTCCATCTAGCTGCAATGCTCCACACTGTGTATATATATTTATGTGTACATACTGTATGTATATTCACTGCTCTTACTATCTTATCTTCTAAATTATTGCTCTGAGTGTTGCTATCCTTGTGCTATTGCAATCCTGGAATTTCCCCATTGTGGGACTAATAAAGGCTTATCTTATCTTATCTTATCTTAATAAAGGCTTATCTTATCTTATATCAGAGGGACAGCTCAGGATGAGCGGTTTGGAGACAAAGTAAGAAAGGCAAGGCTGACATGATTTGGACATGTGCAGAGGAGGGATAGTGGATATACAGTACTGGACAAAGGATGTTGAAGATGGAGCTGCCAGGCAGGAGGAAAACAGGAAGACCACAGAGAAGATTCATGGATGTAGTGAAGGAGGACATGGAGAGGGTTGGTGTTACAGAGGAAGATGCAAGGGATAGAGTGAGATGGCGACAGGTGAGCCACTGTGGCGACCCCTAGAGGGAGCAGCCAAAAGAAGAAGAAGAAGGAGGTTTAGTTGGCTCAGGCTCCTTCCTGTGGTAGGAGCTCGCCATCTATGATTAGCAATTGTGACAAATGAGGGAGGGCAGAGTAAATAGAGCTCTTGAGCATTTAAAGAGACATGCACTGAAACCAGTGGTTCTGAGGAAGACTGCCAAAGATGATTCTCAGTTATACTGCAAAAATTAAGGCAATTTGACCAAAAAATGGTAAATGGCGTTCACTTATATAACGCTTTTTACTCATCTCTGGATGACCAAAGCACTTTACAGATCTTGCTATTCACCAATTCACACAATGATGGCGGCAGAGCTGCCATGCATCGGCATTGGCCTGACCCACCAGGAGCAACTGGGGGTTCAGTGTCTTGCTCAAGGACACTTCGACATGCAGACTGCAGACAGAGCGGGAATCGAACCCCTTAAAATATTACTTTTAGTGGTGATTTTATGTGAAAAATTGTGACTTTTCAAAACAAAAAAAAAAATAAGAGAAAACTGAAAAGCAGAAAAAAATACGAATTCATATTAAAAAAAAGTTGTGAATATGTAAGGGGGAAAAAAAGACTAGTTTTATCTTATAAATGCGTGACTTGTCTTGTAACGGTGATCCATGACCACATAACCTCCACTAGGCCGTACTGTATATCTTGCAATGTTAAAGAAAGTGAAAAAGTGATCCAGAATGTGCATCCTGACATGGATCACCTCGAAAATCTAATGGTTGAATCTGTAGCCCAAGGGTCACCTCTGGTGAAAATTTCATCAAAATCTATCTAGTAATTTTTGTGTAATTCTGCTCACTCGCTCGCCTTGGTGGAGGTATGCACTTTCTGAGTACCCTCTAGTTTCTCATGAATTTGTTACTTTAATCTTACAAATTCACATTGTTTCTTTGCAATTTTTCCCCTATTTCAAGTAGAGCAACTGTCCGTGCACGTCCCTGTGAACAACCACGTTAAGTACAAGAGTTTAATTCTGCAAAGTAACTCAAAGTATATGACCACATGTACTTGTGTAAACATACCTTGCAATAAACTAATCACTTAAGAATCATTTTGTGTAAAGTTGTTTGAGTGTATATGTACTTGAAAATGTAACTCAATTACACAAACTCAGCAACATTAACACTGAAATAAGAGACTTAAAATGTGCACTTCTGAACATGACACAAGTTTAAAATGTGAAAACTGCAACACATCCCTAACCCACAGGTGGAGGAGGAGTATTTATGCGGTAGAGACGGAGCAGCAAGAGGAATGGTGAGAAATAAATCTGCCATGAAATCCCTTCAGGCTTATATACAGTATGGCTGAAAACAGACACGCTGTTATGACCCGAGCGTCGGTTCTGATCGCGCTCGGGTTAAAGTTATGTCTCGCTGCCGGCCTTGACAGCTGCGGGCGGTATTCTGGCCTCTCCGGGCTCTTATTGTGAAAGTGCTCGGTGGGGCTTCCGCTTGTCAACGGTCGGTCAGCTGTGTGTCATTTGTCATTAGTACCTGGTCTATTTAAGCTGAGTGCTGGCATCGTTAAGACGCAGCAGTGTCTGATCACATCTGGTCACTAACCTGACCGCTATTCTGTTCACCCATCGTCACGGATGCCTGGACTATATTCACACCTCGGCTGCCTAAGGGCTTGACCGTCTTTCACCGGCACTAGTAAGTGAGCTGTATTAGCCTTATTCCCTCCGGTGTTATTTGTGCTGTAAGTCCCTGCTTTGGCAGCCCGAGTGCTATTATTACCAAGCCTGTCTGTGAGTGACTGTCTCCTGCTTCGGACCTGTAGTGTGCTGTATAGCCCTATGCTTCCTGTTCTGCAAAGACTCTGTCATTATCTCAGCAGCTTGTGTATCACCTTATCACCGTAATAAAACTCACTGAAAAACTCACTGGTGACGTTGTGTGCGTCTTATGCTGGCTCGTGAGGGCCAGAGCATGACAGTACACTGCTGCGCCAAACAGCGTTTACGGTGACGCCATTTTGAGACGCTTTTCACCAGTGAGTTTGAGTTTTGGACGTTGTTTGTCCCTGTCTGGGACCTGTGTATGTGAGGAATGCCGTCACCGAAGAGTCACGTGCTGACGTGTGTTTTGGAAGCCGTGGATGAGCTACTCATCTCCGCTTCCATGTTGGACTACGACCACGGCATACATTGGTACCTGGACGCCGCCGAAGATGTACTCTGTAATCTCTCTCCCCGCTACGCCAACCACCCGGAAGTCGACGCGAGGAGGGAGGACATCGCCGCACAACGCGAATTATTCCTGATGATGGAGGAGGAACGCGGCATGGAGCAGGTGAAGAGACACTCCTGCTCTTCGCCTAGGGATCCATTTCGGGAGTTCGCACCATCTGGGGGCCGGCGAAGGCGTCGGCGTCACGGCCGGGCGCATCTTCGGCAAGCTCCAGCTCCGGATCCAGTTCCGGGCCGCCGGGATGACCCCCTCAACCAGCCAGCTGCTGAGAGTGAGCTGAGTCCTGCGCCGGTGGGCTCCGTTCTTGGATCCTTCAGCATCCAGCGAGCGAGGGAAGGAGCAACGTCTGCTACAGCTGATAACATCCTCCCCCCGGGAGACAGGCAAGTCCAAGTTCACTTTCCTAGTAATAATAGTGATCTGTCTTGTCTGACTCCTGGGGGTGAAGCTCAGGGTTCGCAGCTCCCTGAGTTTCTTTCCCCAGCTGTAGCCATGTATATTAAACCTGCTGCCTCTGTGTCTCCTCCTGCGGAGCGGTCCTCGGCGTCAGTCCCACGCCGTCGAACGAGGGGGAGGCCTGCAGCTCTGGGAGATATCCCGGTCTTGCAGCCTTGTTTTGGACAGAGGAGGAGAACGGACTGCAGTGAGGATCCAGAGCCGACGAGAGAGCGTCCCCAGGGTTCCTCAGGGATGCAGCCCGAGTCAGCAGGTCCAGGGTCCTCTCCCTCCACGCCATGCGGGTTACTGCCGTGGACGCCAGCGCGTGAGGATCCAGCTGCGGAGACCATCAGGCCGGCTGTGGAACCCGACGCAGCCGAGTGGGAGCTTGACGACGAGTTTCTTCCTGAACCTGGATCGGCGAAGTCCTGGACGGCTCCAGAGCCCGAGTGCAGGCAAGTGCTCTTTCTTGTTTTCCTGTATGGTGTGTTAGAGCATTTTTGCCTGCCTCATGGGGAGGCGAGTGAGGGGCAGCCGGCCGCTGCACCCGAGCTCGTCTCGCTGGGCTCTGGCGCTGCCGGTGGAACTGATCCCGGTTCTCCCTTGTGTTCTGAGCACCTCCACAACGTTACCGGTCCGGAGCCAGTCAAGGTCACGGGACCGGGGGTTCCAGGTTCGGAGATGGAGGTCGTCGCCGGAGCAGTCCTGACCCGGTCGGGGTCCGACGTGTGGGCCGTGGTGACCCGGTCGGGGTCCGACGTGTGGGCCGTGGTGACCCGGTTGGGGTCCGACGTGTGGGCCGAGGAGACCCGGTCGGGGTCCGTCGTTTGGGCCGAGATGACCCGGTCGGGGTCCAACGCATGGTCCGAGGAGACCCAGTCGGGGTCCAACGTGGGTGCAGCGGTGACCCAATCTGGGCCCATCCTGACCCAGTCGGGGTCCGACGCATGGGCCGAGGTGACCCAGTCGGGGTCCAACGTGGGTGCAGCGGTGACCCAATCGGGGCCCGTCCTGACCCAGTCGGGGTCCGACGCATGGGCCGAGGTGACCCAGTCGGGGTCCAACGTGGGTGCAGCGGTGACCCAATCTGGGCCCGTCCTGACCCAATCGGGGTCCGACGAGATCCAGTGGGGGTCCAGCGCAGGTGCGGCTGCGACCCAATCAGGATTCGAGGGGGTCCAGGTTTTTGGTTGTCCCCCTCTCAGGAGTCACCAGCTGGGGGCCATTAGTGGGTTTTGTTTGGCAGATCGGCGCTCTCCTGTTTTGTTATTTTCAGGTGAGCGGCTGCATGCAATTCCTCCACGGTTCTGTTGGTTATGGTATGCGGGTCGGCCACCCGAGGAACTGCTTGGAGCGTTCGGCGTCTTGGGTTGGCCACCCAATAAACTGTGTGTGTTACGGGGTGACCTGGTTCGGCCACCAGAGGACGTATTCCTGGGGGCATGGGACTGGGGCAGGCCACCTGACTGTTCATGTACTGTGGGATTTTCTGTGGGCCCATATGGTGCCAAATCATGTCTTGTACGTCTAGCAATTTTTTTTGATTGTTTCCAAAGTCATAGTCTTAGTCAGGTCTGAGCAATTTTAGATTGCCTCTTGTTTCCAAAGTCATAGTCTTAGTCAGGTCTGAGCAATTTTAGATTGCCTCTTGTTTCCTTGTACGTCATAGTCTTAGTTAAGTCCGAGCAATTTTTGATTACCTCTTGTTTCCTTGTACGTCATTGTCTTTGTCAAGTTTGAGCAATTTGTGTTTGCCTCTTGTTACCTTGTAAATATTAGTCTTAGTCAAGTTCGAGCATTTTTTTTTATTTTGCCTCTTGTTACCTTGTAAACCTTAGTCTTTGTCAAGTCTGAGCAATTTGTGATTGCCTCTTGTTACCTTGTGAATCTTTGTCATAGTCAAGTTAGAGCATTTTTTTTGATTGTCTCTTGTTTTTTTTTTTTTCCTTGTCTCAGTCTTGTCATAGCCTTGTTCAGTCATGTATTTTGTTTTCTTTGTTTTTTTTCCCAGAGTCATGTGTTAATATGTATTTCCTGTATGGTTTTCTTGTCTGGTCTTAGTCTTGTTCTTCCCAGAGTCTTGTGTTTGTATGTATTTCTTGTTTTGGTCTTTGTCTTGTTTTTTGGTTGGTTTCTCTCCCTCCGTACCTGTCCCCCGGGCAGGGTGGTTCCTTGGGGCGTTCGGAGTCCGCCCGTGGAGGGAGGGTACTGTTATGACCCGAGCGTCGGTTCTGATCGCGCTCGGGTTAAAGTTATGTCTCGCTGCCGGCCTTGACAGCTGCGGGCGGTATTCTGGCCTCTCCAGGCTCTTATTGTGAAAGTGCTCGGTGGGGCTTCCGCTTGTCAACGGTCGGTCAGCTGTGTGTCATTTGTCATTAGTACCTGGTCTATTTAAGCTGAGTGCTGGCGTCGTTAAGACACAGCAGTGTCTGATCGCATCTGGTCACTAACCTGACCGCTATTCTGTTCACCCATCGTCACGGATGCCTGGACTATATTCACACCTCGGCTGCCTAAGGGCTTGACCGTCTTTCACCGGCACTAGTAAGTGAGCTGTATTAGCCTTATTCCCTCCGGTGTTATTTGTGCTGTAAGTCCCTGCTTTGGCAGCCCGAGTGCTATTATTACCAAGCCTGTCTGTGAGTGACTGTCTCCTGCTTCGGACCTGTAGTGTGCTGTATAGCCCTATGCTTCCTGTTCTGCAAAGACTCTGTCATTTCCGGTTCCGGCTCTGCCGGACCGGCGGCGCCACACGAGTCGGCTGCCTGTTGCAACAGCCTTTTTTTTTATCTTCCTTCTTCTTTCTACACCTTTCACTCTGTATATATATCACGGACGCACGGATCGCCCCGGGGGTCTCCCGGGTCGGCGGACGGAGCCACGGTTTGCAGCGGGAGACGTTACAGCGGGGAGAAGCTAGTGCTAGCTAGCACTTGGCCGCCGCCCGGTGCTAATGGGAAACTCGACATACCGGGAGCTGTAGCAAAAACGAAGCGGGTGCCGGGCTGGAGTTTAGGCGGCGTGAAAGAAATATAAGACAGAATAATAAAGAGCGATGGCAAGAACCAAGCAGACCGCCCGTAAAATCTACTGGAGGAAGAAGCCCCCCAGGAGACAGCTAGCCACCAGGGCTGCTCGGAGAGGCGCTCTGGCCACCGGCAGAGTGAAGAGGCCTCGCCGTCACAGGTCCGTGGCTCTGAGAGAGATCCGTCGCTACCAGAAATCCACGGAGCTGCTCATCCGTAAGCTGCCCGTCCAGCGCCTGGTGAGGGAGATCGCTCAGGACTTCAAGACCATCCTGCGTTTCCTGAGTTTCGCCGTCATGGCTCTGCAGGAGACCAGCGAGACCCACCTGGTGGTCTCTTCTTCGCTAAGGGGGTCACCATCATGCCCAAAGACTTCCAGCTGGCCCGCTGCATCCGCGGAGAGAGAGCTTAGACTTTCTGCTGCACATCCACCAGCCATAATGCTCTGCACTGTGTGTCTATATATATACATTTATAGTAATATGGACATATGTTTGCTAGATGTTGTTTTTTCTTGCCTTCTGATTGTTGCTCTGAGTGTTGCTGTCCCTGTGCTGTTGCAATCCTGGAATTTCCCCATTGTGGGACTAATAAAGGCTTATCTTATCTTATCTTATTATCTCAGCAGCTTGTGTATCACCTTATCACCGTAATAAAACTCACTGAAAAACTCACTGGTGACGTTGTGTGCGTCTTATGCTGGCTCGTGAGGGCCAGAGCATGACACACGCTGTAGATCAGTTTGACAGATTCTTAAATAAATTGCATATGCTGTCAGTATAGAATGAAGCATCAAAGCATTTTACCAGGCCCAGGAGTTGTTGCCTGTAAATGATAATATGACTACGGTTTTTGCTGCAGTTACTCACCAGTTTCAGCTTGTTTTTTTGGGGGGGAATGGCTCCAACTAATAAAGTGGATTCAGATTACTACTGAGGAGTGGAATTTTTCCACTGTGATGCAACCAGGCTTTTACAGCCTAAACCACAACTTTTGAGAAATTTCAACATTGATTAAACCCAGATAAATATTTAGTAAATGGTGATCACTTATATAGCGCTTTTCTCTCATCTCTGGATGACCAAAGCACTTTACAGAGCTGCCATGCTCACACAGGCGCTAGCCTGGCCACCAGGAGCAACTGGGGGTTCAGTGTCTTGCTCAAGGACACTTCGACATGCAGACTGCAGACAGAGCGGGAATCGAACCCCTGACCTTCCGATCAGTAGTCAGCCACACTACACCTGTGCTACAACCGCCCCTGTACTTGTTTTGATGTTGGGGACGTTTTTGAGCTACTTATTAGGATTCATCCTCCTGTTTAAAATGTTTACGCCCTTGCATTTCTGTCAGGCAAAACACCACTTCCCCCAGAAATTTGTTGCAGTTACAAATGTTTTGGTATGCTTGTGTTTGTATTTCTTCTGTTTGCATTTGAACAACTCAAAAAAAGAGGGGGAAAAAGCCAAATCTGAGACATTCCACACAGAAATAAAAAAAAAAAAAAACTTGTACTTGGTAGCACATCCTTTGAAAGAAATAATAAGGGCTGTTTCTAGCTTTTTGGGGGCCCTATGCAAGATTGCAATCAAGGGCTCCTGTTTTGGGAATGGAGAAGAGTTCAGGGCCCTGTTCAAGAAAGCAGGTTTAGTGGCTTACCGGGGTAAATTAACACCGAGTTTACAGTTAGGTCCAGAAATATTTGGACAATGACACAATCTTCATGATTTGGGCTCTGCATGCCACCACATTGGATTTGAAATGAAACAACTACAACGGAATTGAAGTGCAGACTTTAAGGTTTAATTCAAGGGCTTGAACAAAAATATATGATTAAACATGTAGGAATTGGAGCTATTTTTATACAAACGCTCCTCATTTCAGGGGCTCAAAAGTAATTGGACAAATAAACATAACCCTAAGTAAAATGTTACTTTTCAATATTTTGTTGAGAATCCTTTGCAGGCAATGACTGCCTGAAGTCTGGAACCCATGGATATCACCAAACGCTGTGTTTCCTCCTTTGTGATGCTTTGCCAGGCCTTTACTGCAGCTGTCTTCAGTTGTTGCTTGTTTGTGGGTCTTTCTGCCTTAAGTTTTGTCTTGAGCAAGTGAAATGCATGCTCAATTGGGTTGAGATCTGGTGATTGACTCGGCCATTGCAGAATATTCCACTTCATTGCTTTAAAAAACTCCTGGGTTGCTTTTGCAGTATGTTTTGGATCATTGGTGAAGCGCAGTCCAATCAACTTTGCTGCATTTGGCTGAATCTGAGCAGAAAGTATATCCCTATACACTTCAGAATTCATCCGGCTGCTTCTGTCTTTTGTCACATCATCAATAAACACAAGTGACCCAGTGCCATTGGAAGCCATACATGCCCATGCCATCACACTGCCTCCACCATGTTTTACAGAAGATGTAGTGCTTTGGATCATGAGCTGTTCCAATTCTTCTCCAAACTTTCTTCTTCCCATCATTCTGGTACAAGTTGATCTTAGTCTCATCTGTCCAAAGAATGCTGTTCCAGAACTGGGCTGGCTTCTTCAGGTGTTTTTTGGCAAAGTCAATTCTGGCCTTTCTATTTTTGAGGCTGATTAATGGCTTGCACCTTGTGGTGAATCCTTTGTATTTACTCTCATGAAGTCTTCTCTTTATGGTAGACTTAGATACTGATACACCTACTTCCTGGAGAGTGTTCTTCACTTGAGTGGATGTTGTGAAGGGGTTGTTCTTCACCATGGAAAGGATTCTGTGATCATCCACCACTGTTGTCTTCCGTGGACGTCCAGGCCTTTTTGAGTTCCCAAGCTCACCAGTGCACTCTTTTTTTTTCTCAGAATGTACCAAACTGTTGATTTGGCCACTCCTAACATTTCTGTTATCTCTCTGATGGATTTCTTCTTTTTTTTCAGCCTCAGGATGGTCTGTTTCACCTCCATTGAGAGCTCCTTTGACCGCATGTTGTGTGTTCACAGCAACAGCTTCCAAATGGAAATGCCACACCTGGAATCAACCCCAGACCTTTTAACTGCTTAATTGATGACAGGTTAATGAGGGAAGAGCTCATGCAGCCTTGTTATTTTTTTTTTTTTTGCAGCCTTCTGAGTCAGTTGTCCAATTACTTTTGGTCTCTTGAAAAAGAGGCGGCTACGTATTAAAGAGCTGTAATTCCAAAACCCTTTCTCCAATTTGGACGTGAATACTCTCAAATTACAGCTGAGAGTCTGCACTTTAAGCCCATATTGATTATGTAATTGTTTTTTTGTATGTTTGTCACACTTAAATATTTCAGATCATCAAACAAATTTAAATAGTAGACAAAGATAACACAAGTAAAGACAAAATGCAGTTTTTAAATGAAGGTGTTGTGGTGAACACTTGACACAGCATGTGGACATTCTCTCACACTCAGAAGCAGGAAGAGGGGCAGAATAATGGACTGAAGGGGGAAGCCCCCATGGGGGTAACTAGACCAGACAACAAGGTGCCTTCACCCCCTGCTGCTCCAAGCTACAGCATGAAGGGCGGGGGGGTGAATGTGTTGTGATGAATGTAACAAGTGTTATGATAATCGCACCACACATTTCCTTTGTTCATACCCATGCATAATGTGCCAGCCCCAGTTTCTATGTGAGGTTAATAAAGCTACTGTATATAAACAGAACTTAGAGAAACTGGGGAGGCTCTTCTACAGAACTCGGCCCCAGCGACCCACGCTGGGGGCCATAGGCTGTACATATGTTAGAGGGTTAATAAAGATTCTGTGTTATCCTACGCTTGTGCCTCGTCTCCACATCCTTCCCTTTTACCCTCTACATTGGTGACCTGACGTGAGATGGACCGTCTACTCCCTTTCACCGCGCTGTGGACTCTGGAGTACCAGGGATCGCCTGCATCCTTCTCATCCACACTGGAGCATGCACGCCTGTTCCTCTCTCCACGTTGGCGGCCTCAAGGGCAGGAGGGAGTGAGTGGAGTGGGGACCGAGACGCACCAGGATCAGCAAGACGAGCACACCACAGAAATGGCCTGAAAGGGGATGTTCAGCGCCGTCTGCTTTGGTTCCCATCAAGCTCCCCGACCTTGACTTCACCTCCCAACAGTGGAGTTTCAGCGCACAGAAGCCCCGTGCGCACGCCGCAGGATTATGAGGACAGCGCAACTTAAAGCTACATGGTCACGGCACGCACCACGCACCAGGGACAAGCGGCTCCAAGAACTTATACATCGTCGTCAGCCACTGCACATTCCCGGGGAACATAGCCGATAGCCATCCTTGGATCCTTTAGGCTTTGCGCATTGCACCTAAAGCAGCCGGGCAGCCTCGCCCACAGGACTTGTATTTGTTTCTCAGCCGCTGCACATCGATGGGGAATGAAGCCGATTGCTTTCTCCGGAGCCTTTAGGACTGCCCTCACACCTAAAGCGGAATCGCCAGTTTCCCTGACACAGCTTAAGTTTTTTTCACTGCCGCTACGCAACCTCACAACCTCGGGGAATGGGGCCGTTCACCTTCCCCAGATCCTGGCAGGACCGGGCCCACACGAGGAGGAGTCGACAGAGACTTATTTTTTTCACAGCCGCTGTGGATCACCGGAGGATTTACCAGAAAAGTCCCTCACCCGAGGCTGATCTGCACTCAATTTTTGTGTGGCCCAGACGCTTTTAACATATACCTGTACATATGTTAGAGGGTGGCAGCACGGTGGTGCAGTGGTTAGCACAGTGGCAGCACAGCAAGAAGGTCATGGGATCGATTCCACCCTTGACCATCGTGGGTTCGATCCCACCCCCAGACCATCGGTGACCCTTCTGTGTGGAGTTTGCATGTTCTCCCCGTGTCTGCGTGGGTTTACTCCAGGCACTCCGGTTTCCTCCCACATGCCAAAAACATGCAAGTTAGGTTAATTGGCATCAAAACTGGGGATTCTAAATTGTCCTTAGGTATGGATGTGAGAGTGAATGGTTGTCTGTCTCTCTGTGTTGGCCCTGTGATGGACTGGCGATCTGTCCAGGGTGTACCCTGCCTCTCGCCCGAAGATGCTGGGATAGGCTCCAGCCCCCCCGCGACCCGAAAGGATTAAGCGGTAGAAGATGGATGGATGGATGGATGGATGGATGTTAGAGGGTTAAAAAGATTCTGTTTCGTCCTATGCTTGTGCCTCGTCTCCGCATCCTTACCTTTTACCCTCCGCCAGGCCGTACTGTATATCTTGCAATGTTAAAGAAAGTGAAAAAGTGATCCAGAATGTGCATCCTGACCTGGATCACCTCGAAAATCTAATGGTTTAATCCGTAGCCCAAGGGCCACCTCTGGTAAAAATTTCATCAAAATCTATCCAGTAGTGTTTGTGCAATTCTGCTCGCTCGCCCGCCTTGGCGGAGGTATGCACTTTCTGAGTACCCTCTAGTTTCCCATGAATTTGCCACTTTTATCTTTCAAATTCACATTGTTTCTTTGGAAATTTTCCCCCATTTCAAGTAGAGCAACTGTCCGTGCACGTCCCTGTGAACAACCACGTTAAGTACAAGAGTTTAATTCTGCAAAGTAACAAAGTATATGACCACATGTACTTGTGTAAACATACCTTGCAATAAACTAATCACTTAAGAATCATTTTGTGTAAAGTTGTTTGAGTGTATATGTACTTGAAAATGTAACTCAATTACACAAACTCAGCAACATTAACACTGAAATAAGAGACTTAAAATGTGCACTTCTGAACAAGACACAAGTTTAAAATGTGAAAACTGCAACACATCCCTAACCCACCGGTGGAGGAGAAGTATTTATGCGGTAGAGACGGAGCAGCAAGAGGAATGGTGAGAAATAAATCTGCCATGAAATCCCTTCAGGCTTATATGTGACTGAAAACAGACAGGCTGTAGATCCGAGTTTGGAGGGGCTGAACAATGGACTGAGAGGGGTAGCCCCCCACAGGGGTAATTAGAACAGACTTTAAGGCGCCTTCGCCTCCTGCTGCTCTAAGCTGCAGCGCTGGGAGGCAAATGTATTGTTATGAAGGTAACACGTGTTATGATAATCGTGCCACACATTGCCTTTGTGTGTAACTTGTGTTATGATAATCGTGCCACACATTGCCTTTGTGTAACCCCATGCAATATGCGCTAGCCCCAGTCTCTATGCGAGGTAATAAAGTTATATAAGGAGAACGCAGAGACTGGGCAGGCTCTTCTACATGTCTTGGCCCCAGCGGGCCACACTGGGATACAATAGGCTGTATATATGTTAGAGGGTCAATAAAGAATCTGTGTCGACCTACGCTCGGGCCTCGCCACCACATCCTTTCCCTTTTACCCTCTACATTGGTGACCCTTGACGTGCCATGGACTGTCTCTCCCTTTCGCCGTGCTGTAGACTTCTTTTTCTCCACTTTTTCTCCATTGGTGACCTGACAGTTAATGGACAGTCTACTCCCTTGCACCGCGCTGTGGACTCCGGAGTACCAGGGATCGCCTGCATCCTCTTCATCCACACTGGAACACGCGCGCCCGTTCCTTTCGCCACGATGGCGACCTCAAGGGCCGGAGGAGGCAAGCGGCATGGGGAATGAGACGCACGAGGATCAGCGAGACAAGCACTGCACAGAGACAGCCTGAAAGGGGAAGATCGGCGCCGTCTGCGTTGATTCCCATCAAGCCCCGACCCTGACTTCACCTCCTGACAGCAGAGTTTCAGCGCACAGAAGCCCTGTGTGCACACCTCAGGATTACGAGGACAGCGCAACTTCCAGCTATGTGGTCACTGCGCCAGAGAGTGTGCCACGCACCAGGGACAACCGGCTCCATAGACTTATACATCGTCCTCCGCCGCTGCACATTTCCGGAGTACATGGCTGATCGCCATCCTTGGAACCTTTAGGGCTGCCCTCACACCTAAAGCAGACATGCAGCCTCGCACACAGGACATGTGTTTGTTTCTCAGCCGCTGTGCACAATGGGAATTTAGCCGATTGCTTTCCCCAATGCCTTTAGGGCTGCTCCCGCACCTAAAGCAAGATTGCCACGTTCCCTGACACAGCTTCAGTTTTTTTCACTGCTGCTACGTATCCTCGGGGAATTGGGCCGATCGCCTTCCCTAGATCCTAGCAGGACGGGGCCTGCATGAGGAGGAGTCGACAGAGACTTATTTTTTTCACAGCCGCTGCGGATCACTGGAGGGTTTACCGGAAAAGTCCCTCACCCAGGGCTGATCTGCACTCAATTTTTGCACGGCCCAGACGCTTTTAACGTCCCGGGCCGGAACTCCATTGTTTTCCCCCACCTCCCCCTCGTCCTCCACATTGTTCTTCCCACACTGCTGTCCCAAATACCTGCCAATCGCCGGCTTGGTTCCATCAAGCATGATGTGCACCAGACCCCGTGCGCCCACGCACCACAGCCGTCAATGTGTTGGAACTTGGAGCGGAGCAGAAAGTGCTTTTCACCCCTCCCCCTTTCCCCCCACAGACTGACATGCCCTCCGATACACTGCACCAGCAGGACAGTTCGTCCGGAGCAGCGATCCCCGCTGCAGTCACCATGGGCACTGACTTGAGCCCAAAGGACCGGGGGGTTACAGCCCCTTCTGGGTGTTCGGGGGGGGGGGGGGGTTGTGTGGTGAACACTAGACACAGCATGTGGACATTCTCTCACACCCAGAAGCAGGAAGAGGGGCAGAATAATGGACTGAAGGGGGAAGCCCCCCCCCCAGGGGGTAACTAGACCAGACAATGAGGTGCCTTCACCCACTGCTGCTCCAAGCTACAGCATGAAGGGCGGGGGGGGGGGGGTGAATGTATTGTGATGAATGTAACAAGTGTTTGTCACGATGGCCCTCACGGACCATCACAAGACGCCACAGTCACCAGTGAGTTGCAGTGATGTTTTATTAACAGAGAGGGATGAACAACACAGGATACATACAATGACTGGGTGACGTCTGAGCCGGGGAGCACCCGATGTGCCAGACGGACAATAGTGAGGGTGAAGTCTTAAGGGAACGTACTTTACGAGATGACAACGTTAACAGGCGGGTTACAGATTCCCAAGTCCGTTAACAACGATGAGCAAGGCAAACAGGAACATAACGGAGCATAACAGAGACTGCCGCACTGGAGGACATTCAGCACAGGCTTTTAACTCGGGCCGCTAATGACCCCAATGCGGCGCAGCTGCTCGCCGTGACAGCAGCGCAGCAGCTGACTTTGACAGCAGGGAGCTCCCCCGGGCGCCTTCACAATAAAAGCCCGAGGAGCTGAAAGAAATCCTCTGCTGCCAAAGCCAGGGAAATAAGATATGAGACCCGAGCGTGGCCAGAACCGACACTCAGGTTATGACAGTACCTCCCCCTCGAGGCCGAGCTCTGAGCGGCCTGAGTAACACCCAACCCCCACCCCACCCCCTAGGGTGTGTGGATGGGGTGGTGGCAGGAGGGAGAGAGACAAACAAAGAGCAAGCAAGTGATAAGACCAACAAGGCTGAAGAGGTAGGGGAAAAAAAACATAATCCCTAAAACGTGGGTGACTAGAACAAAGTCAAAATAGGCAGTATACCTTTTGGCAAAAACAAAGCGACATAAGGTGGAGGAAAAAACCACCAAACCCAGAAACAACATAGTGAGCCACAAAACACAAATCAATCCCCCCCCCCCCCCCCCCCGCACACCCCAACAGTCCCACAGACGAGATCAGAAACCGGGGGAGGGTACAGTCCTGACCCGGAGGGATGGGGGCAAAAGGTTCGGGGGGTCGTCCGGCATCAAAAGGCCACAGAACAGGGAGGGGAAAAGAGGACAGTTCGGGCGGCCTACCCCAGTCCCATGCTTGGGAGTAGAGAGTTTCAGGCAGCCGGAGCAGGTCGCCGCACAGAAAGACAAAAAGGTCAGGGGGCTGGCCCAGAGAACCAAACCAACGAGACAGTTCTTCAGGCGGCCACCCCGCAACACCAGCCCACCAGAACCGTTGGGAAGAAGCAGCTGGCGGTCCCGCTGAAAAGGGGAGAGACGAGGGGGAACCAGGCGGAGCGTTCGGGACCCCAACGGCCCCAGGTGGAGATGGGTAGCGCTCCTCAGGGAGACGAGGAGGATGACGGTGGAGATGAGGGTGACAAGGGAAACAAGCCTGTCCAGCATCTGGTGGCCGGGGATCTGCAGCTCCCTCACCGAATCTAGGACCTGCTGGTGCAGCACCCACGTCGGACCCCGATTGGGCCTCCGGAGCCGAACCCACGGTGGACCCCGATTGGGCCTCCGGAACCAAACCCACGGTGGACCCCAATTGGGCCTCCGGAACCAAACCCACGGACCCCGACTGGGTCGGCGTGGCACCAGACTCGACCTCCAACCCCGAAACCGGAACCTCTGGCGCAGCAGGCGAGAGCAGCCCCTCGCCGGCGACCCTGGGAGAAGACTCACAAAAGAGAGAAAACCCGGGATCAGGATCACCGGCAGCGCCAGAACCCGGCGAGATAAGCTCGGATGCAGTGGGCGGCTGCACCCGGCTCATCTCCCCTTGAGACAGGCAAAAGTGCTTTAAAAGGTGAAGAAGAAAGATAAAACAGAGCACTTGCCTGAGCTCGGGTTCTGACGCCGTCCAGGACTGCGACGATCCGGGCTCAGAAGTCAGGAGGTCGTCCTCAGGCTCCCACTCAGCTGCGTCGGGCTCCGCAGCTGGCATGATGGTGCGCGCAGCTAGAGAGTCCTCCGGTACCGATGTCCACGCCGGTGGCCCACACGGCGTGGTGGCAGGAGAACCTCGACCTGCTGGACCGGACCGCTCCTCCGTGGAACCTCGGGGATGCTTCTTCATCGGTGATGGCTCCACGCTGCAGTCCGCTCTCCTCCTCCGCCCATGGCGTGGCTGCAGAACCGGAACCAGGCTCTCCAGAACCGCAGGCCCCCTCCTCATCCAGCGACGTTGGCCTGGCGTCGAGGACCGCTCAGCGGAGGGAGACACAGAGGAAGCAGGGTTAATACTTTCATCCACAGCAGGTGGAGGGAGCTCGGGGGGCTGCATACCCCGAACTCCACCCCCAGGAGTCAGACAAGGCAAAACAACATCTAAGGGAGAGAAATTATCATGCACTTGCCTTCCTCGTGAGGGTAAGATGGTTCCCGCTGTGGGGGACGTCGTTCCTTCCTTTCCCCGCTGGATGGCGACAGAGGGCCCTCTGGGAAGACAAGGTGAGGCCACTCGAGACGGTTTCGGGATGAGACTCGCTGAGGCGGAGCTCCCGTAACGCACAGCAGCCAGGATAGGCGACGAGGAGGAGGGGGCGACAGCCGGGGTTAGTCGGGCATGGAGCACTGACGGGACAGCAAGCGAGGGCCCGGGAGAAGACGAGGCTGCGGGGATTCCCCTCTGACGAGGCGCAGGAGTGACAGCTGTGTGGGGGGTTGAGCCCTTGCGGTGACCCGGAACAGCATCCAGACGGGGTTCTAGCCGAGATTGGAAGCCGGTATGACGACGGTTCCTTGTAGGGGATGAGTCGAAGGTGAGGTTCGGAAATCGCCGTTCCTGAGCAGAAACAGCGGCAAGCAAGTCGGCGAACACAGGAAACTCACGCAACGCTGGATTCCTCTCCACCAGTCTAACCGCCGCCACCACATGCTTCATACACGCTGGTGGATTCCCAGCGGAGCAAGCAGCAGCCACCCGGTCCCAGATCTTGTCTGCTGTCAGCTGCAGCTTCTCTGGGGGAATCCCGAGTGACGACATGCCTGATGGGAAAAGACCTCTGGATGGTGCGAACTCCCGGGCTGGAACGGAGGCAGGAGCGGGATCCCGAAGCGAGGGGCGACGTCTCCTCTGCTTCGGCTTCCTGCCGGGATTTCCCTCCAGCCCTCGGAGTATCTCACGCTGGGCGGCGATGTCATCTCTCCTCACGCTTACCTCTGGATGATTAGTGAAGCGGGGAAGAGAATCCAGAATTTCCTCGGCTAGGTCCAGGTACCAGGGCACTTCGCTGTTGAAGTCGAGGAGGGAGGCGGCGACAAGGACTTCGTCCACGTGCTCGAGGGTGTCAGCGAGGACAGCGTCCTGCCTCCGAGCACGAGACCTCCACGATGGCATGCTTCAACACGGCACCCAGACAGGTAGGAACAAACAGTCCACTACTGCAAACTGCACGGTAAATGGCGTCTCAAACAACGCCTCCTCTCCGGGCGTTTGGCGGCAGTCTACTGTCACGATGGCCCTCACGGACCATCACAAGACGCCACAGTCACCAGTGAGTTGCAGTGATGTTTTATTAACAGAGAGGGATGAACAACACAGGATACATACAATGGCTGGGTGACGTCTGAGCCGGGGAGCACCCGATGCGCCAGACGGACAATAGTGAGGGTGAAGTCTTAAGGGAATGTACCTTACGAGACGACAACGTTAGCAGGCGGGTTACAGATTCCCAAGTCCGTTAACGACGATGAGCAAGGCAAACAGGAACATAACGGAGCATAACAGAGACTGCGGCACTGGAGGACATTCAGCACAGGCTTTTAACTCGGGCCGCTAATGACCCCAATGCGGCGCAGCTGCTCGCCGTGACAGCAGCGCAGCAGCTGACTTTGACAGCAGGGAGCTCCCCCGGGCGCCTTCACAATAAAAGCCCGAGGAGCTGAAAGAAATCCTCTGCTGCCAAAGCCAGGGAAATAAGATATGAGACCCGAGTGTGGCCAGAACCGACACTCGGGTTATGACAGTGTTATGATAATCACGCCACACATTTCCTTTGTTCATACCCATGCATAATGTGCCAACCCAGTTTCTATGTGAGGTTAATAAAGCTATATAAACAGAACACAGAGAAACTAGGGATGCTCTTCTACAGAATTTGGCCCCAGCGACCCACACTGGGGGTCATAGGCTGTACATATGTTAGAGGGTTAATAAAGATTCTGTGTCATCCTACGCTCGTGCCTCGTCTCCACAGCCTTCCTTTTTACCCTCCGCCAGGCCGTACTGTATATCTTGCAATGTTAAAGAAAGTGAAAAAGTGATCCAGAATGTGCATCCTGACCTGGATCACCTCGAAAATCTAATGGTTTAATGCGTAGCCCAAGGGTCACCTCTGGTGAAAATTTCATCAAAATCTGTCCAGTAGTTTTTGTGCAATTCTGCTCGCTCGCTCGCCTTGGTGGAGGTATGCACTTTCTTAGTACCTTCTAGTTTCTCATGAATTTGTCACTTTTATCTTATAAATTCACATTGTTTCTTTGCAAATTTTCCCCCTATTTCAAGTAGAGCAACTGTCCGTGCACGTCCCTGTGAACAACCACGTTAAGTACAAGAGTTTAATTCTGCAAAGTAACTCAAAGTATATGACCACATGTACTTATGTAAACATACCTTGCAATAAACCAGGGGTCACCAACGCGGTGCCCGCGGGCACCATGTCGCCCGCAGGGACCACATGAGTCGCCCTCAGGCCTATTCTAAAAATAGCACAACTGGCAAGTGAGCTGCGTCTAAGATGTAATTTTTTCTGCCGCTATTTTTTATTTTATATTTTTTTATAGTTTTTAAAATCACACTTGCATTTATATAGATTTTAAAATGACAAT
Source organism: Pholidichthys leucotaenia (assembly GCA_020510985.1). Taxonomy (NCBI): domain Eukaryota; kingdom Metazoa; phylum Chordata; class Actinopteri; order Cichliformes; family Pholidichthyidae; genus Pholidichthys; species Pholidichthys leucotaenia. Next base: position 43,581,220 of record CM035850.1, read on the forward strand.
GTCTTAAAAATAAAAAAAATGAAAATATGTTTATTATACGTAAAGTTAAGGTGAACTCTGACCTAGTTCAAAGGTCAGTATTGTGCGCATGACAAAACCTTCGCGCTTGTGGAGCGTAAGCTTAGCTAGCGGGCAGTTAAGATGGTGAGCGGAGTGCGGTTTCCAAGCCCAAAAACATGGCAAAAAAAAGACAGAAAATTTATCATTTTCAAAGTGAGCGGGAGGAAGAGTTCTTTTTTACTACCGTGAAAGGAAGCTGCGTGTGTTTCATTTGCGGGGCGACGGCGAAGCGCCACTATGTGGAGCGACACTTCACTACCCACTCTTTTTTTTTGGACTTATCTTGTACCCGTAGGTAGATTTGTTCTGCAGTCCGGTGACAAGCCACCAGCCGCTGCGTGCGCAAGCACCCCTTAACTCCCTAATTTGCATGTTTTTGCATGAAAAACGAGAACATACACCACCAGAACATGCAAACTCCACACAGATCACTGTTGGCTGGGGGCAGGGATCGAACCCACGATCCCCGCGATCCCCCGGCCGAAGGTAAACTGCTGCCACGGTGCTAACCACTGCTCCACCGTGTATATAAGCACTCTCAGTGCTGTTTAGCTTCTCATGAAAGGACAGTGCTGGTTATTACTCCAGCATGATTCTTGGCAAGAACTGTATGGATATAATTCCAGTGAAGAAGAACACACAAAAGTGTGTTTATTAAATGTAACAGATTTTGAGCAGAATTGCAGCAGATTTGTTCAGTTAAAAATGTGATAAGATTTATTTAATATGAAAGTTGATTTTTCTTAAATGTTGCATAACTTTTTCAAACATGGTTCAACATAGTTCATGAATTAAAAGGGTTTAGTTTTTTATGGTTAAAAGGGACTGGTGAAAACTGGACATTTTTTTAATGAAATGTAGAAGTGATCATCTGAACAATTGCTGAGATTAATAAAAATAAAGTGTTGAATATTGATCTTGTCTGTAACCCACTCTAAGTTATTGATAATTATTTATATATATATATACTGTATATATATACTGTATATATACACACAATTTGTTATTTTAGAGGAGTGTGTCAAGCTGGTGCCCTTCACATGACTCGATACCCATGAAGTAGCTCTTGGTTTCAAAAAGGTTGGTGACCCCTGCAATAAACTAATCACTTAAGAATCATTTTGTGTAGTTGTTTGAGTGTATACGTATGTACTTGAAAATGTAACTCAGTTACACAAACTCAGCAACATTAACACTGAAATAAGAGACTTAAAATGTGCACTTCTGAACATGACACAAGTTTAAAATGTAAAAACTGCAAAACATCCCTAACCCACAGGTGGTGGAGGAGTATTTATGCGGTAGAGATGGAGCAGCAAGAGGAATGGTGAGAAATAAATCTGCCATGAAATCCCTTCAGGCTTATATGTGACTGAAAACAGACAGGACACACACAGGACATGTGTTTGTTTCCCAGCCGCTGCGCACAACGGGAATTTAGCCGATCGCTTTTCCTGATGCCTTTAGGGCTGCTCCCGCACCTAAAGCAAGATTGCCACGTTCCCTGACACAGCTTCAGTTTTTTTCACAGCCGCTACGCATCCTTGGGGAATTGGGTCGATCGCCTTCCCCAGATCCTCGCTGGACTGGACCCGCACAAGGAGGAACCAGAGACTTCAATTTTTTTTTCCATCGCCACTGCGGATCACCGCAAGGTTTACTGGGAAAGTCCCTCACCCGAGGCTGATCTGCACGCAATTTTTGCGCAGCCCAGATACTTTTGACATCCCGGGCCAGCACTCCATTGATTCCCACCAACCTACCCCTCGTCCTCCACATCACTATGCCCGCACCTCTGTCCCAAAAGCCTACCAATCAATTCAATTCAATTCAATTCAACTTTATTTATATAGCGCCATTTCACAACAACAGTCATGTTGTTGTGAAATGGCGAAATGTTGGTGAAATGTTGTGTGTATTTCACCAGCTTTGTTCCTTCAGCACAACACGCATCGGCCCCCGTGCGCCCATGAACCACAACCATTCAACGTCTTGGAACTCGGAGCAGAGCAGAAAGTGTTTTTCACCCCTCCCCCTTCCCCCCACGGACTTACATGCCCTCAGACACCCCTCACCAGCAGGACAGTTCGACCGGAGCGGCAACCCCCCCACTGCAGCCTCCACGGGTGTCGACTTGAGACCAAACGACAGGGGGGTCACAGCCCCTTCTGGGTGTTTGAGGGGGGGCTGTGTGGTGACACTAGCCACTGCGGGTGGACATTATCTCACACCCAGAAGCAGACAGAGGGGCTGAACAATGGACTTTGAGGGGTAGCCCCCCACAAGGGTAATTCGACCAGACTTTAAGGTGCCTTCGCCTCCTGCTGCTCTAAACTGCAGTGCTGGGAGGCGAATGTATTGTCTTGAAGGTAACATGTGTCATGATAATTGTGCCACACATTGCCTTTGTGTGTAACTTGTGTTATGATAATCGTGCCACACATTGCCTTTGTGTAACCCCATGCAACATGTGCCAGCCCCAATCTCTGTGAGAGGTAATAAAGTTATATAAGGAGAACGCAGAGAGACTGGGCAGGCTCTTCTACATGACTTGGCCCCAGCGGGCCACACTGGGGTCCAATAGGCTGTATATACTGTATGTTAGAGGGTCAATAAAGAATCTGTGTCAACCTACGCTCGTGCCTCACTTCCACATCCTTTCCCTTTTACCCTCTATAATATGCCTATGGTTTTTGCTGCAGTTACTCACCAGTTTCAGCTTGTTTTTTTTGGAATGGCTCAGACTAAAAAAGTGGATTCAGATTACTAGTGAGGAGTGGGACTTTTCCACTGTGATGCAACCAGGCTTTTACAGCCTAAACCATAACTTTTGAGAAATTTCAACATTGTTTAAACCCGGATAAATATTTAGTAAATGGCGTTCACTTAATGCGCTTTTCTCTCATCTCTGGATGACCAAAGCACTTTACAGATCCTGCTATCCACCCATTCACACACTGATGGCGGCAGAGCCACCATACACACACAAGCGCTAGCCTGGCCACCAGGAGCAACTGGGGGTTCAGTGTCTTGCTCAAGGACACTTCGACATGCAGACAGAGCAGGAATCGAACCCCTGACCCTCCAATCAGTAGTCAGCCACACTACACCTGCGCTACAACCGCCCCCGTACTTGTTTTGATGTTGGGGATGTTTTTGAGCTACTTATTAGGATTCATCCTCCAGTTTAAAATGTTTACACCCTTGCATTTCTGTCAGGCAAAGCACCACTTCCCCCAGAAATTTGTTGCAGTTACAAATGTTTTGGTATGCTTGTGTTTGTATTTCTCCTGTTTGAATTTGAACAACTCAAAAAAAGAGGGGAAAAAAGCCAAATCTGAGACATTCCACACAGAAATTTAAAAAAAAAACTTGTACTTGGTAGCACATCCTCTGAAAGAAATAATCAGGGCTGTTTCTAGCTTTTTGGGGGCCCTACGCAAGATTGCAATCGAGGGCTCCTGTTTTTGGAATGGAGAAGAGATCAGGGCCCTGTTCCAGAAAGCAGGTTTAGTGGCTTACCGGGGTAAATTAACTCTGAGTTTAGTTTAGTTTAATGTTTATTTGAAAGGGACATTACATACTAATGAACATTAATACAAATGTCAGTATGCCAGATTTAGCAATACTGCTAATTTGCATCTGTAGTCCCCTGGCAGGTCACAAAAACATACAAACAAACAATCATCCACGAGCAGAACAACTGCAATGAAACTGTACAAAGTGCAGAGTTAAGGTGTTACAAAACATATTCAAATGTCACATGCATGAAGTGTGTGTATGCGTACACACACATGCACCCAAACACCTCACAGCAACAACAGACAGCAACAAACAAGAGATGGGGCATATGTGTGCAACGCACAGGCACATGTAGTGGTGTGAGAAAGTGTTTGCCCCCTTCCTGATTTCTCTTTTTTTTGTATGTTTGTCACATGTTTCAAATGTTTCAGATCATCAAACAAATTTAAATATTAGACAAAGATAACACAAGTAAACACAAAATGCAGTTTTTAAATGAAGGTGTTTATGATTAAGGTGTGGCGGGCACAGTTTGGGAGTTCTCTCACTCCCAGAAGCCAGGAGGAAGGGGAGAATAATGGACAGTAGGAGGAGGTGTCACCGGGGGGGGTATCAAACGGGACAGCAAAGACTATGCGCCCCCGGGGAGAGGAGTAAATACTGGAAAGGAGAAGTGTGTTTGAGCAGAGCCCACAAATATTATATTAATGTGCTGCATTTCTCTTTGTTCACACAACAATATATGAGGGTCGGAAGCTCTGGGTCTCTACATATGGAAATATGTAGAGTATAAAAGAGGAATGTACAGAGACCGAGGGAGCGCAGTAGCTCAGCAGAGCTCAAACCGTGTTTGCTGTTATATTGGAGAAAAAATAAAGCCTTGTGTCATCCAGCTCGTTGCCTCATCCTATTCCATTTTCTCCACATTTGGTGACCCCTGACGTGCCATGGAGAGCGCTCGCCTATTTCTTTCTCCACACTGGCGACCTGACGGGCCAGGGAGAGCGAGCCACATTGGGACCCAGGACACTCCATGGATAGCAAGCTGAGCACCGCCCCGGAGACTCCTGGAGGGAGAACACCAGCGCTGCATGCGCTGTTTCAGTCAAGCTCCCGAACTTCTGACTGCACGACCCGGCAGCATGGTCTTCACAGATGGAAGCCCAGTGCACTCCGTGGGATAACTATGGATGACACAAAATGCTACAACGTGGTCGCTGTGCCGGATGCGAGCGCCATGCAACAGGTGACAAGCCTGCTCCAAGAACCCCGGCCCACCTGCATCCTCCCAAGCTTAGGGCTGCACTCCGCACCTAGGAGGATTTGGCCACCTTCCCAGCCGAACTCATTTTTTCTCAGCTGCTGCTGATCCCCGGAGAGATCTACCGGGAAACCTCGTGCTGAGGCTGATCCGCCTGTGCAATTTTTACACAAATTGGGTCAACCGCCTGTCCAGAGTTCCTTTTAGGGCTGCGCTCAGCACCTAAGGAGGATCTGATGGCTACCAACGGATCCACCATCAGGAAATTTGTTCAGGGAATTGGGCCAACCGCCTTCCACGAGTCCTTTTAGGGGTGCATTCCGCACCTAAGGAGGATTTAACGGCCTCCAACGGATCCACCATCAGGACATTTCGCTCACGGACACAAATTGGGTCGACCGCCTGTCCAAAGTTTCTTTGAGGGCTGCGCTCTGCCCTAAGGAGGATTCGGCAGAATTTGTTTTTCTCAGCTGCTGCGGCTCACCGGAGAGTTTTTACCAGAAAAATCCCGCACCCGAGGATGATCCGCCCACAAAATTTGTGCGTGGCCCGGAGGCTTTTAATGTACCAGGCTGGCCCACCATTGCTTTCCCCACACCTTCGTCCCAAAAAGCCTGCAAGATGCTGGTTTTGTTTTCCGTCAGGCACGATGCGCACCGGACCCCACTGCGCCCACCGTACAACATACCGTTCAACGTGCCGAAACCTGGGGAGAAGCATAATGTTTTTCCACCCCTCCCTCTTTCCCTCCACAGGCTGACATGCCCTCCGATACACTTCACCAGCAGGACAGTTCTACTGGATCGGCAATCCCCCGCTACAGCCGTAATGAGCGCCGGCTCGGGCCCAAAGGACCAGGGGGTTAAAGCCCATTCTGGGTGTTCAGGAAGTGAGGGGGGGGGGATTGTGTGTGGGCAAAGTTTGGGAATTCTCTCACACCCAGAAGCCAGGAGGAAGGGGAGAATAACGGACAGTAGGAGGAGGTGTCACCGGGGGGTATCAAACAGGACAGCAAAGACTATACGCCCCCGGGGAGAGGAGTAAATGCCGGAAAGGAGAAGTGTGTTTGAGCAGAGCCCACAAATATTATGTTAATGTACTGCATTTCTCTTTGTTCACACAACAATGTATGAGGTTCTGAAGCTCTGGGTCTCTACATATGGAAATAAAAGTATAAAAGAGGAATGTACAGAGACCCAGGTAGCGCAGCAGCTCAGCAGAGCTCAGAAGCGTGTTTGCTGTTATATTGGAGAAATAATAAAGCCTTGTGTCATCCAGCTCGTTGCCTCGTCCTATTCCTTTTCCTCCACAAAGGGGAAAAAAAATCCAAACCTACATGGTCCTGTGTGAAAAAGTGATCCCCTCCCCCCAAAAAACATAAATTAACTGTGGTTTTCACATCTTTGGAAAGCGGAGTTTAATTTCTCTAGCCACACCTGTTCTCAATCAAGAAATCACTTAAATATCACTTAATAGCGCACATCTCGAGGTCAGTCAACTCTGAGTTGATCAAACAGATTCATAACTGGAGTTCTGGAATCGGAAACTTGGAGAAAGCTTTGGCAGGTTCACTTAACCCTGAGTTCAGGGTTTATTTCAGGCTATGTTAACTCTGTTCTCTGGAATACCCCCAGAACCACCCCTTTGAACAAAAACATTAAAAAAAAAAAAACCCTTGGGGTATTGTCTAAACTAAATTGCCTGGCAAACTGTCCGACGGCTCAGGAGGGGAAAGCAGCTCCCTGTCCACACTGTGTATGGTGCGGATGGGGCACTGTTGACTTTGACTGGGGATATCGTCGGGCAGTGGAAGGAATACTTCGAGGATCTCCTCAATCCCACTGATACGCCTTCCACAGATGAAGCAGGGCTTGGAGACGAGGGGGATGACTCGCCTATCACAGGGGCTGAGGTCGCCAAGGTGGGTGGACGAGAGTCGCCCTGAGTACCTCAAGGCCCTGGATGTTGTTGGGCTGTCATGGTTGACACGCCTCTGCAACATTGCGTGGTGGTCGGGGGCAGTGCCTTTGGCATGGCACACCGGGGTGGTGGTTCCTCTCTTCAAAAAAGGGGACCGGAGGGTGTGCTCCAACTTTAGAGGGATCACACTCCTCAGCCTCCCTGGGAAGGTCTATGCCAAGATACTGGAGAGGAGAGTCCGGCCATTGGTCGAACCTCGGATTCAGGAGGAGCAATGTGGTTTTCGTCCTGGCCGTGGCACATCGGACCAGCTCTTTACCCTCTCGAGAATTCTTGAGGGTTCGTGGGAATTTGCCCAACCAGTATACATGTGTTTTGTGGACTTGGAGAAGGCATTTGACCGAGTCCCTCGTGGTTTTTTGTGGGGGGTGCTTTGGGAGTATGGGGTATCAGGCTTGTTGTTATGAGCTATTCGGTCTCTGTACGACCGTTGTGAGAGTTTGGTTCATATTGCCAACACTCGGTCAGAGTCATTCCCAGTGAGAGTTGGACTCCGCCAGGGCTGTCCTTTGTCACCAATCCTGTTCATAATTTTTATGGACAGGATTTCTAGGTGCAGCCAGGGAATGGAGGGTGTCATGCTTGATGACCACAGGCTCTCATCTCTGTTGTTTGCAGATGATGTTGTCCTGTTGGCTTCATCCAGCAATGACCTACAGCTCTTGCTGGAACAGTTTGCTGCTGAGTGTGAAGCGGCTGGGATGAGAATCAGCATCTCCAAGTCCGAGTCCATGGTCCTCAGCCGGAAAAAGGTAGTTGGGGAGAAAAAATGTACAAATTTATGAAAAAAGTTGTAAATCTATGGCAAATTTGATACAAAAAGCAATGACTTTACAGGAAAAAAAGTTACATTATGAGGGAAATTTTTTTTTTTTTACAAGGAACAGTCACAAAATTACAAGAAAAACAGCTAAAAGAAAAAAATATTTAAGAAAAAGTCAAATTCATTAAAGTTATAAATTTCAAAAAAAAAAAAAGCTGCAAATTTTTGATGGAAAAAATATTTTGAAAACGAGAACAGCCAGAAAGCGCATCCATCTCCCAAGACCCCATTTCTCAAAATGTTTGTGCAGGATAAAACAAATCAACATGAAAACATTACCTCCCTGTCAGAGGAAAACAAAAACCGCTGCATAATTATGAGAAAAATAGTTCCACGTTTATAAGAAAACATGCAAATTTACAGGAAAAAAAGTCAAATTTGAGAAAAACAATTGTAATTCTGAGAAAAAAAGTATTTATGAGGAAAATGTTGAAATTTACAAGAAAACGTTAAGCCTTCTCTGAAGAGCTGAAGCTGCTATAGCTGCAAGTGTGGCTTTCCACAAGGTTTAGAAGTGTGTTTATGGTAATTTTTGACCATTCTTCCAGAAGCACATTTTTGTGGTCACTGGTCAGGCACTGATGTTGGACGAGAAGGCCTGCCTCGCAGTCTCCACTTTAATTTATCCCAAAGGTGTTCGATTGGGTTGAAGTCAGGGCTTTGTGCAGGCCAGTCAAGTTCTTCCACACCAAACTCGCTCATCTTTATGGGCCTTGCTGCCCAGTCATTTGGAGGGGTGTTCCAATACTTTTGGCAATAAAGTATATACACTACTCACATAAAGTTAGGGATATTTGGCTTTCGGGTGAAATTTATGGGAAATGTAAAAAGTTCATGCTACAGTGACATATCATGAAAGTAGGGCATCTAAGTAGAAGCATGCAATGGTGATTTCCTCATCTCAAACAGTTTATTGAAACAAAAGCCAACAGTGGTGGGTATACCACAACAAAAAACGTCAATGTTTCAATAACTTGTCATGTGTCCTTGAGCATCAATTACAGCTTGAACACGATGTTTCATGCTGTTCACAAGTTGACTTATTGTCTGCTGAGGCATGGCATTCCAGTCTTCTTGAAGGGCGGCCCTCAGGTCATTGAGGTTGTAGGGTGCAGGGTTACAAGCCTCTACACAGCGACTCAGCTGATCCCATAGGTTTTCTATGATTCAGATCTGAAGTGCAGGCCACTCCATTTGAGGTACCCAAGCCTCGAGCAGCCGTTCCCTCATGATGTGACCTTGATGAACTGGAGCATTGTCGCAGATGAAATTAGGCCTGTGTTGTTCATGCAGGGGCACAATGACTGGATTAATGATGTTATTCAGGTAGTATCGGCTTTTCACTGTACCATTCACAAGGTGTAGGGCATTTCTGGATTGACTAGACACACCTGCCCAAACTGTAACACCACCACCACCAAAAGCTTGTCTGGTGACAACAGTGGCTGATGCATAGTGCTCTCCTTGACATTTCCAACATCATTGGCGGCCATCATTTCTGCTCAACATGAATCAACTTTCATCAGAGAACAGCACTGAGGCCCACTGGTCCCTTGTCCAGCGTAAATGCTCCCTGGCCCATGCAAGACAATGACACCTGTGCCTGGTGGTGTGGTCAGGTACCCTTGCAGGCAGAGGCAGACTACCATTAGGCAAAGGTAGATAACTGCCTTAGGCCCTGATCTGCTAAGGGCCCTGATCTACTAGGAGCCCCATATTTTAAATATTTATCATATTTAACATGATGTCCGACAAAATAAAGAACCAGTATTTACATAAATGGCAAATCAAATGATAAACGTAACGCCCTCCCCCTTCTCTGTTGGACTCCTCCATGTTGTCTCTGAGACATGCACATACGCTTATCGTTGGTTGCATTGTAAACAAATCGTACAGCTGTAGAATAGCAACAAAATAGAAACGAAGTTATCTGAGCATTCATTCATTCATTCATCTTCTTTCACTTAATCCTTTTCGGGTTGTGGGGTCGCTGGAGCCTATCCCAGCATCTTTGGATGAGAGGCAGGGTACACCCTGGACAGATCGCCAGTCCATCGCAGGGCCAACACAGAGAGACAGACAACCATTCACTCTCACAGTCATACCTAAGGACAATTTAGAATCCTGTTTGATACCAATTAACCTAATTTGCATGTTTTTGGCATGTGGGAGGAAACCGGAGAAATCCCGGAGTAAACCCACGCAGACACGGGGAGAACATGCAAACTCCACACAGATCACTGTTGGTCAGGGGCTGGGATCGAACTCAGGATCCCCCGGCCAAGGGTGAGTTGCTGTGCTGCCGCAGTGCTAACCACTCCGCCACCAGTGCAGAGAAATAGAGAAAAAGGGAAGAGCACAGAAAATTGCTTATCAAAACAACCTTTTTCTCTTCAACCTGGGAGGAGACTTACCTCCCAAAGAGCAGATAGAGAGCAACGCTGCTTGTACGAGCACACATGATGCTAATGATGAGCACCTGTTGTTAATGAGGAGGCAGCAGTGACATCGGTTGATGATAGTACAGGTAAACAACAAACTGTTTCTACTATTTTTTCCCCTTGTCCTGTCAGGCAGCTAGGTGAACAAAACAGAAATCTACTTCCCTTATTGTGCCTAACAGATTTACTTTGCCAAAAGAAGCTCTATACAGTACATATATATGTACTGTATATTGTTCATAAACTCCTCTTGTAATAACTTTTAATACTTTATTTAAATTGTTTACCCATGAAGGACCCAACGGGGGGGAATGAGGAAAGAAGGGGTGTGGAGGGGGAAAGAAAAAAGGAGAGGAACAAACAAAAAAGACAAACTAACAACTGAAACAAACAGAAGACAGTTTCTCCCACTGAAGAGGTCTCAACACAAGTCTGGTATCTACACCTGATAAAGGAGAGACATATGTGTGTGTGCAAACGTGTGTGTGTGCATGAGAGCGCACCCAGAATAAGTGTGTGCATGTGAGTGGTTTGTCAGGAAATATATAAAGAGGGTGGCTGGTTACAGCAACCCCACCCCCACCCCACCCCGGAAACCCAGAGCAAGCAGAACAATGCCACCAACCCACACAGAGCACAAATGTCAGAATCAGAATCAGAATCAGAAAAAGATTTATTGCCAAGTACATTAACAGATCACTGATAACATACGAGAGAATTTGACTTGACACAGAAAATGAACCTGCATTTCCGTGCCGCGGCGCATCTGAAACGCGCCTGTCAGCAGGAGGGTACAGGTAGCATAAGAAATAATACAATAGGAAGGAGCAAAAAAATCATTGATTCAGAATACTGGTCACATGATCAATATTATGATTACAAGGGGAAAAAAAGCCCTCAATGCACATCAGCGGACCAAGATTTCACAGGACACAAAGAGAGCAGTGAGTGGATCTTATTTGTCAGTTCGTGGATCAATATGAGTGCACTGTTGAAGCAAGTGTTGTATCAGTAAGAACAACAAGGACACTTTGGCAGGAGATGTTTTGTCTGGCTACTCCCAATCGTCCTTGCAATTATCCGAGCAGCTGCTGTCCAAGGCCTTGTGCTCAATGTTTTGAAAAAACAGACTGCAGACAATCAGGAGGAATTTTTGTAGGGAAATTGAGCCAAATAGAACTGATCACAGAGAAGAAGCTTTATTTTCTTCTGTAGATTCAGTACTTAATCCTTCATTGCGGGGCGTTGAGTCCGTCGTGGATAGACCTAAGCGTAATCATGATGTAATCCACCTTCCGAGACAGTTCTCCATTTGTTGCTATCAGGGTCTTCTCCAATTTTTCAATTTGATGGATGCACCTCGCCTGGCCAGCATTTTGATAGGTTGTATCCATCTTCAGCAATTTGCGGTACACCAGGACAATCCCAGTTCCAATCAGAACGATCCCAATCACCATTATTACGAAGACATACAAATCTTCAATATCTTCGATAGAGAGATTAGTCAGGCACAAGATCCTCCAATTACTTGTGTCCCGTAAATAGCCCGCTGGAGCCGTCCCTGCGGGGCAAACAGCTTCCCCCGGAGCACTTTTCCTTGTTGAAAAAATAGTGTCAATTGTGTTCAAAGCCCAGCTTATTAATTCCATAATTTCTTTCGACGGTCAGCAGTTAGACGCAGACAGACAACAGCAAGCTGGGATCCAGTTAGTTGGGGGGGGGGGGGGGGGAAGTCAGAGCAAGAGAGAAGGAAAAAGGCGTCTGCTCTCTTTGGAGGCGGAAGTGAGAGAAATGAGAGAATGAAGTGAGAGAAATGTCCCAAGGCCAAAAAGCCCCAGGATAGCCAGGCATCCACCCCATGAGGGACGACCCCCTCCCCAAGCGGGGCCAACACCAGCCCCTCAGGCCCCAGGTGCCGGGAGGCCAGCATCCCCATCCCCAAGGCCCGCACGCCTGGCACAAGCCTCTACCACACACCCCCACAGCGGGCCTGCCCCCACCACCGCACACCCTGGGGACCCCCACGCTCAAAGAAGGTGGCAGCAAGGCACAAGGGCCCCATGGGGTGCTGCCCCCCTTCCCGTCCAGGGGAGCCCACGCAGCCAAGAGCCACTACCCCCTCAATCCAGCACCTCCCGACCAGCACATACACCCATTCCCACTCACTCACACCCTCATATGCACCCAGTTGCACCTGAATGCATTTACTCACTCTCGCTTGCCCTCTCCTCCACACAATCCCACATTCGCACTCCTGGACCTACCCACTCTCTCCCACTCCTGTACCCACTCAATCTCACTCCCACTCCCCCTCAGAGTTACCCGCACTCACGTTCACCCATACACACACACTGTCACTCACGGTCCGACCTACTCACATCCACTCGTACTCTCCCCCACACACTCAGTCACCCTTATTACTTAAGGCGGCCATGGTGCAGATGCAGCAAGCATGAACGCGCACCAGCGCCCAGCAGCAACCGGGAAGACCACCGGCACAGGCGAACAGCCACACCCCCGCCGACCCTTACCAGGGCAGCTGCGGCCACGGAAGCAGACCACAATCCCCAACGCCCACCCGAGTGACTAATCAGCAGACAACCGCAAGCGCTCCGAGATGCCACCTACCATGCAAAATGCCACACAAAACTGACCCATCTCCATTCATCACTCCCTCACTCTCATTTACTCTCTTGTTCAATCACTCTCTCACTCCCTTGCTTGCACCTATTCATTCGGCAGCACCCAGGGATTTTGACAACATGATGGGCCCCAGGCCTCCCGCCAGGCCCCTGGCAGAAGAAGGGCAACAGGGGCAGGGGAAGACCCCTGCCCCCCCATTCACGAATCATGATGGGTGTGTGTTAGTTGTGTGATGTGATTGTGTGCAGGTGTGTGAGCTACCAGAGTGCAGTTAAAATTGGGGGAATGGTGGTTGGAGCATCGCTAACCACTGCTATAGGCAGCAGGGCTCCCATCCCCCCAAGCCCTCAGTGTCTATAGTGCAATTAAAATTGAGGTGAGGGCGGCCCCACTGCACAGCAGACAGAAGGATCCCCATTCACCAACACAGTGTAGCACACCCCCACCCCAAAACCCTAAGTGTATCCAATAAGATGCGTGTTCCACCCAGAATCGGGGGGGGGGGGGTAAGACTGGGAGGAAGGTGGTCCAAAAGGCAGCCTGCCCCCCAGAAGCCAGCTCGCAAACTGGTTCAGGAGGCCACCGACTGCCCCCAGATCCCAACTTAATGCAAGGGCCGCCAGGCCGAGCAGCCCAGGACCTGCCAGCATCGCACCCCGGCGCTCCCAGCACCACAGGCATGATGGAGCAGCCACACCCACACCCACTCCCACACATCTTGCACACATGAACACACACAACAACGACAATGAACAATGTGAACAATGGGCCGGACCCATATGGCACCCCACATGCCAAGCGACACCCCAGAGCTCCCACCACAAGCCCACCAACCACCCACCCCAGACACATACCAACAGCGGTAGGCCGCTCTGCAGCCACAGCCGCCTCAGAGCAAACAATGGCAACACGACCGCCAACCTGCACCAACAGACACCCCCCTACCCCAAAGCACCACACACACTGGGCACCAAGGACACCGGAGGCAACGCGGCAAAGCACCCCACCCCGTGACACAACAGCAGGACAGCCGGGAAAAGCAGGCCCCAAACTGCCAAACCCCAGGCCACCAGATGGCCCACCCCACCCCCGCCATCCAACAAGGTCCCACATCCTCCATGCCTGCACGTCCGCCCACAGATACCTGCACCCACACACATACACACTCACCATCACATGCCCACCAGCACCCACACACAACCCTACATACCCACACACAACACACAAACACGAACCCACATACACCCACAGGCCCCGGAGAATTTGGGGGTGGGGGGGGGGGTGCAGGAAGCAGGTACCAGCCCCTGCTGCACAGGGATGTGCTGAGGCCATCCTGCACCACCAGTGCACACACATGCCCGACCCAGAGGGTAATAAATAATTTATTCTGTTGCTCTGTATTGTCTATCGAAGTCTGTTTTTCTGGAAAAAAATAGTGAATAGTCTCTGTCTTTCTACGCCTGACTCCTGCCTGTCTATCTGCTGCACGTCTTGACACACACCTGCCTCATCAGATACAGTGCATCGGGAAAGTATTCACAGCGCTTCACTTTTTCCACATTTTGTGATGTTACAGCCTTATTTCAAGAGGTTAAATTCATTTTTTTCCCTCAAAATTCTACACAATACCCCATAATGACAATGTGAAAAAGTTTTTTTTTTTTTTAGATTTTTGCAAATTTATTAAAAATAAAAAACTAAGAATTCACATGTACAGAATTATTCACAGCCTTTGCCATGAAGCTCAAAATTAAGCTCAGGTGCATCCTGTTTCCTCTGATCATCCTTGAGATGTTTCTACAGCTTAATTGGAGTCCACCTGTTGGTAAATTCAGTTGATTAGACTGTTATGTATTAATATGACGTATTATTGTGTGATGTGGGTGGTGGCTCCACCTTTCCGGTTCTGCCGCCACCCTGGGTATAAAGGGCTGATGCAGAAGAGGCACGGTCTCTTCTGACCTACGCCTTTGTATAGGAGCACCTGGTGTAACTGTGAGTCACATAATAAAGTCAAGTTTTATTGCACCTCCGGCCTTGTTATTGGAACACTGGTTATGGACATAACATTTGGCGATGAGGATAAAAGTATGGATAAGGATGTTTCTAGTATTTGGCCATTTTTGGAGCTCCCGGGTGAACCGCCAGTTCCCTGGGCGAGGTGGTATGCAGCATTCCAAAATTATTTGGTGGCTTTAAACCTCAGTGAATTGGAGAAACTGTGTGTACGAGCAATGTTGGTCCATAATCTCGGCATGGAGGGACAACGCATTCTCAGCACATTGGGTGAGAGTGATAGTTTTGAAGACGTGGTTGGGCTAATGGCACACTACTTTCGTGCTCCGGAAAACATCCTTCAAACAATCCTTCAAGCCTGAAGGATTCAGTTTTGGCAGCACCGCCAGCGGACTGGAGAGTCGGTGCAGCGATATGTCGCAGACCTGTGTCAGCTGGCTGGGGAATCCCAGTTCGGGGCTTTGGAAGAAGAAATGGTCCGCAACCAGTTGGCGGAGCACACGCTATGTTATGTGGCACAGTCAAGGCTCCTCACACACTCCAGTGAACTGACGTTAGCCATGGCAGTCGAGATAGATCAACAGTTTGAAGCAGCGGATAAACTATCTAAGGACCTTGGTGAGAGAACTACGTTGAGGCAAACTGAATCACAGTCAGCAGTGCAGGCTGTGGACCCGGATAGCAATGATAGCGCAGAAGACATGGAGGGACACGCTACCACTATTAAAATAAGGTCCGCCCCGGGGTCGCCCAGATGTATGGGCTGTGGGTCCACCAAGCACCGTTACAAGGCAAGAGAGTGTCCGGCGAGGGGCAAACGCTGTGGCAAGTGTGGACTCCTAGATCATTTCGCCAGGGTCTGTAAAAAATTTGAGTGAGGGGAACTGCGACGAGAAGTGGATTCCCCTGCCACAACTCCTACGGTTGTTCACACAGAGCACAGATGGTGCTCGGTGTGAACTGTAACGTTAGGGTTAGGTAACGTTCACGTTACTGTAACGTGATGCTGGACGGCGTGGAAGTGCCGTGGTTACTGGAAACGGGAGCAGTGGTTTCCGTGTTGAACTGGCCTACTGTGAGGAGTATGTTCCCATATTACAGAGTGAGAGGACTGTCGACGCCATATTGTGGCTACGGAGATAATAGGCTGGCCATCGTGGGTTCGTTGGAGTTGACAGCGAGATATAAGTCGGCAGTGATGTCCAACGTCCAGTCTGTGGGGTTGATTCAGTGGGTCGAATGTGGTGGGCTGCAACATGTTCTACGGCCTCTTCACGATCACCAGTGGCATCGGAGAGCAGTGGTTGGGCTGTGGTTTGTGGGACTGACCGGTTCCGAGCATGGTGGATGATGCGGAATGGGACAAAGATTGGCCTAGTATTCTGGGAGATGAACAGGACCAATTCCAACCAGGGCCATCGTGGGAGGGTTCTGGTGCCAGGACCCAAGTTACGCTGGATATAGGAACTGGGCGGCACGGTGGAACGCCCATGACGGCGGATGGAGCCAAGAGGATAGCTCCCTCTGCTTCCGGATTTCGGCCTGGAGATACCGAGAAGGGGCTGCAACGGCTTCGCCTGCATTTGAAATGAAAGACAGCGGGGCAGGACCGGCTGGCACGGTGGACAGACGTGCCACACAGCAACACTAGAGGCCGACTCGGGCTTCGCATGGAGTCGGTGGAACGGTTCGACCCAGAGAGGAAGCCCGGTGGGCATTTGAAACCGAGTTGAGCTCCCCTCTGGGTCGCTGACACGGTTCGACCCAGGGAGGAGGCTCAGCTAAGGGGGGTCCATGGCAAGAGAAAATGACGGGATACCCAGGGGCGGCTGCAGGTGGTGGCTGTCCGAGAGGACGGTTACCTCCAGCTGTTCGATGACTCATGGAGACACCCCAATGAGCTGCGGCGCATCAGCAAGAAAAAGGAGGTGTAGACTCCGACGTGGTTCTTCTCTAGGGCGAAGAGATGAAGATGTTCTGGGCGCGAGCCACCAGATGGGTCTCCGGGGGGTGGCTTCTCCATCAGGACTGTATGGTAGCAAGGGGGCGATGGGTTAAACTGTATGTTGTGTTGTGAATTGCCTAAGCTATGTAGTCAATGTTTCTTACATTTGAGCGCTATGTGAGTTGCCCATGTACAAAACAAAAATAAAAAAACAAGTGATGTTTCAAGTATACAGTATATTACTGTGTGGTTTGCCTGGGTTATGGGGTGGTTTTGTTGGGCGTGCCAATAGCACTGTGCGAACATAAATACTGTTTAATTGTCGGATGAGAATTTGCCTATATGTATAAAAGTTCATGGGATTGTTTTCAGTTATATTAGGAACATGGAAGTTTTTGTTTTCATGGACTGTATATACTGTATATCGATAAGAGATGGCAGAATAATGTCTAGCTGTGCGGGGGTGGGACAGTAGTTCACCTGTCTCCCTCTAGTTTTAGTTGTTTTGTATGCATGGATAGGCCTGCTTTATCTGTTTATTATTAGAGTGAGACTTGGGTACTAAAGTTGGGAAGGTAATTAGTGTGCATGTGTTTTGGATTTTTTTAAGGGGGGGAAATGTTATGTTTTTATGACATATTATTGTGTGATGTGGGTGGTGGCTCCACCTTTCCAGTTCCGCCGCCACCCTGGGTATAAAGGGCTGATGCAGAAGAGGCACGGTCTCTTTTGACCTACACCTCTGCCTGTATAGGAGTGCCTTGTGTATCTGTGAGTCACATAATAAAGTCAAGTTCTATTGCACCTTCGGCCTTGTTATTGGAACTCTGGCTATGGACATAATTTGGAAAGGCACACACCTGTCTATATAAGGTCCCACAGCTGACAGTGCATGTCAGAGCACAAACCAAGCATGAAGTCAAAGCAATTGTCTGTAGCCTCCAAGACAGGATTGTCTTGAGGCACAAATCTGGGGAAGGGTACAGAAAAAATTTCTGCTGCTTTGACGGTCCCAGTGAGCACAGTGGCCTCCATCATCTGTAAATAGAAGAAGTTTAGAACCACCAGAACTTTTCCTAGAGCTGGCCGGCCGCCTAAATTGAGCGACTGGGGAAGAAGGACCTTAGAGAGGTGACCAAGAACCTGATGGTCACTCTGTCAGAGCTCCAGCGTTCCTCTGTGGACAGAGAACCTTCCAGGACAACCATCTCTGCAGCAATCCATCAATCATGCCTGTATGGTAGAGTGGCCAGATGGAAATCACTTCTTAGTAAAAGGCACATGGCAGCCTCTGAAGGACTCTCAAGACCATGAGAAACAAAATTCTCTGGTCTGATGAGACAAAGATTGAACTCTTCGGTATGAATACCAGGCGTCATGTTTGGAGGAAACCAGGCACTGCTCATCACCAGGCTAATACCATCCCTACAGTGAAGTATGGTAGTGGCAGCATCATGCTGTGGAGATGTTTTTCAGCGGCAGGAACTGGGAGACCCGTCAGAATAGAGGTAAAGATGAATGCAGCAATGTACAGACGTTCTGGATGAAAACCTGCTCCAGAGCGCTCTTGACCTCAGACCAGGGCAACGGTTCATCTTTCAGCAGGACAACGACCTAAAGCACACAACCAAGATATCAAAGGAGTGGCTTCAGGACAACTCTGAATATCCTTGAGTGGCCCAGCCAGAGTCCAGACTTGAATCCAATTAAACATCTCTGGAGAGATCTGAAAATGGCTGTGCACCGACACTTCCCATCCAACGTGATGGAGCTTGAGAGGTGCTGCAAAGAGGAATGGGCGAAACTGCCCAAAGATTGGTGTGCCAAGTTTATGGCATCATATTCAAAGACTTGATTGCTGCCAAAGGTACATCAACAAAGTATGGAACAAAGGCTGTGAATACTTATGAATGTGAATTTTTAATAAATTTGCAACCCCCCCCCCACAAAAAAAAAAAATTTAAAAAAAATCACATTTTCATTACAGGGTGTTGTGTGTAGAATTTTGAGGAAAAAAATTAATTCATTCCATTTTGGAAAAAGGCTGTAACGTAAAATGTGGAAAAAGTCACGCTGTGAATACTTTCGAGATGCACTGAAAATGGACTGGTAAGTGTAAACAAAACAGATCCATCCATCTTCTACCGCTTTTCCGGAGGTCGTGGAGGAGAGCAGCTCAAGCAGAGAAGCCCAGACTTCCCTTTCCCCGGCTACCTGCGCCAGCTCTTCAGACAGGATACCAAGATGTTCCCAGGCCTGAGTCTGCCCCGGGGTCTCCTCCCAGTTGGATGTGCCTGAAGCACCTTAAGCAGGAGTCATCCAGATCAGATGTGAAGTCCATGTGATTTTTTTTTTTTTTTATAATAGAAGAGTCTACATTCAATTTGTTAAACTTCCATTTTTCTACACATGTAATTCCTGATGCCTGTATATCATCATTTGAAGACTTCTGAGAACATTAACTTTCAGGTAGGATTTCAATAAGGCCTGAAAATTGTCTTTGCCTTGGGCCTCAAATGGACTAAGTCCACCCCTGCTTGCAGGTCGTCTAGCTTGCAGACCATGTTGATGTCAACGGTTTCTAATGATCTGACACGACACTTGAGTGCCTCTGACCTCCCTTAAATGTGCCTGGAGTTGAGTGGCATTCATCATTTAGTTCTGCAGGGCACTGTTCACAGTGGTCATCAGCGTGGGATGTGGCCAAAGAATGTCCACTTCTATGCCTTTCTGTGACTCTTCCAGTCTCTCTGTTGCAACCTGCTGATGACACTGTGACACTCCAAGCTCAGTGGCCACTTCCCTCCAAGAACACAAGTTTGATGCCTCGCAATGGTGAGGTAGTTGATCAGTTGTTAGGCGTTGTCTTGGTCTCATGATGTCAAAATGTGAACAGCATGATGAAGAGGACTGTTTAAATACCAATTCTAATTGAACCAGAAAATTTATTGGTCAAATTATGGATCAAACACCTGTTGGAAATTTTGCTGTTAAGCACCTCGTTAGAAAACAGCAACTTCTACAAAAAGTACTCAAATACTGAACAGATGGACATGTGCATTCAAAAGGTTAGAGAAGGCCAAATTAAGTTCACCTCTAAAGGCTATAGTGCATTTTAGGTGCAACCTGAAATTTCACCTGAAAGCTGAATATCCTAACTTTTGTGAGTAGTGTATATTTATTGCTGGTAATGATTTCACAGCCAATAGCATTACTGGGATGACGTTACATCTCTCTACCAAGCAGCTAGGGCAAGAGTAAGTCTGACACCTACTGGCCAAAAGGTCACAATGTTGTCTCCAATACCTTTAAGTTCGAATTTCCACTACAGAAATGGATATCAATGAGATGACCACAACAGTTCAGTAATAAACAAGTATAGCTGACCTTTAATGATTCCACTACAGAGCTTCCAACATTTAAACACAAGCTTGTCCTTCTAAAAGTTCTTCTATTCCAGTATTTAAATCTTCCACACAACTTGAAAATCTCTTTTTGCTGGTCCGTTATTAATAAAACAACATAAAGGCTTTAAAGACCAAGAGACAAAACTGAAATTCTTTAACACCACATTTATTTAAACTAAAATGTGTCTTTTAAGAAGAGCTGGAGGCAGCCACTGCAGCACGTCTGGGTTTGGGGGTGGTCCCTTCCCGGAAACCATTCCTGAAACACACAAGTACAAAGATGATTACAGTGATACCGTATTAGACACCATGGGAATTCTAGTGAAAACAGGTCAATGCTTTTATTTTTCCAACTATCCGATTATCCAACAACCAAACTCCTTGAGTGTTAGTGGATAACGTAGAGTTCTCAGAAACAGAATGACAACTTCAAATTTTAAGATAAGATAAGCCTTTATTAGTCCCACAACGGGGAAATTCCAGGATTGCAACAGCACAGGGATAGCAGCACTCAGAGCAACAATCAGAAGGCAAGAAAAAAAACAAGCAAGCAAGAGCAGCTAATATACATATGTACATGTTACTATAAAATATATATATATACACACACAGACACACAGTGCAGAGCATTGTAGCTGGATGGAATAAATATATGAATATGTAAACACAGTGCGGAGCATTGTAGCTAGATGGAATAAATATGTGAATATATAAACACCCACAGTAAGGAGCAATGCAGCTAGATGGAATAATATGTAGATATATAAACACACAGTGCGGAGCATTGTAGCTAGATGGAATAAATATACAGATATATAAATATAAACACACCCAGTGCGGAGCATTGTATCTAGATGGAATAAATATGTAAATATATAAACACACACAGTGCAGAGCATTGTTGCTAGATGGGATGAAACAGCACAACCGTCTACTTAGTTATCCTACATGGTATGATTATGTGCCCATACATATTCTCACTCTCCATAGCGACCGGTATTTTCCTAGTTGTATGCCGGAGGGGACCATTGTGTAAGTCTATTGCATCTTTGCATTCAAAAAACTATTAGTTTGTTACGTCTTTTTGCTATCTCTGCGAGCAGCCCTGCTTAGGTTGTACAGTCTGACAGCCGTTCGTAGGAAGGACCTGTGAAACCTCTCGGTTGTGCACCTGGGATGATGTAGTCTGCTGCTAAATGAGCTCCTCAGTGCATTCAGTATGTCCTGCATAGGGTGGAACTCGGACTCCAGCAGAGATGACAGTTTAGCCACCGTACTTCTCTCCCCTATCTCCTCCACCGGATCAAGGCGCTGCCCCAGGACAGAGCTAGCTTTCTTGATCAGTTTGTTCAGTCTCTTCCTATCGGCTGCAGTAATGCCACTGCCCCAGCAGACCACTCCAAAAGTGATGGCTGATGCCACCACCGTGTCATAGAATGTCTTCAGCAGCGCCCCTTGTACACCAAAAGACCTGAGTCTCCTCAGCAGGAACAGCCTGCGCTGTCCCTTCTTGTAGAGTGCGTCAGTATTGTGTGACCAGTCTAGTTGTTCAGATGAACACCCAGGTACTTATAGGCTGTCACCATCTCGATGTCTGTTCCCTGTATATTTACTGGTGCTGTGAGGGGTTGTCCTTGCCTGCGACAGTCCACCACCAGCTCCTTAGTTTTCCTCGCGTTGATCTGGAGGCAGTTCCGATGGCACCAGTCCACGAAGTCCTGGATAAGCCCTCTGTACTCAGCTTCATCTCCATTGGAGATGAGGCCAACGATCGCAGAGTCATCAGAGAACTTCTGTAGATGGCAGTGTGTTGTGTTGTGTGAGAAGTCCGCAGTATAAAGAGTGAACAGGAAGGGAGCCAGCACCGTTCCCTGGGGGGCCCCCGTGCTACTGATGATCGTGTCGGACACACAGTCCCGGGTTCTCACAAACTGAGGCTGGTTCGTGAGGTAGTCCAGGATCCATGATGACAGGTGCTGGTCCACCCCTGCGCGCAGCAGCTTGTCCTTCAGGATCATCGGTTGGATGGTGTTGAAAGCACTGGAGAAGTCAAAGAACATGATCCTCACCATATTCCCGGGCTTCTCTAGGTGGGACAGAGAACGGTGAAGGAGGAAGATCACCGCATCCTCCACCCCAATGCCATGCTGGTAGGCGAAATGGAGTGGATCCATCGCTGGTTCCACCAGGGGGCGGAGGTGAGCAAGGAGCAGTCTCTCCAGGGTCTTCATCAAGTGGGACGTCAAGGCCACCGGTCTGCAGCTGTTCAGGTCTTTGGGGTGGGAAGTTTTTGGTACAGGTACCACACAAGCAGGGATGGCAACAGGAAATTCTGATTTCAGCTGAAATCTAATTTGGTCGATTGACTTACGGGGGGGCCGGGGGGGCGCAGCCCCCCTGAAGCTGGGAGGTTTTCAGTAAAATACAAGTAATTTAGACTGAAAAAAATGATTAAAAAAATGAAATACTAGACTTAGATAAATCATTAAATTTAATGAAAAGTTAACTTACTTTTTCTTCAATGTTGTCTCACTGTCTTTAGTCCAACATATTTAACAGTTCTATAAGAGTTTTTTACACTATTTACACTGGTCACCAAGTCACTTCTAATGTGAAACTTTCTTCCTTTTGGCAGCAAGCTGTGTCAGTCTCTGAACTTTGAACTTCATCTCCTTTTCTGGTTTCTTCAGAAACTGTCCAAGTGTTTCTGTTACCTCATTGAACTTTGAGCCAATTTTCACCTTTACTGTCACTTCGCTCCCCGAAGCTCCTGGGTTTTTATGATTTTTAAGTACCAGAACTGTGCTTACATGACATAAAACAAACAGCTGAATGCCACTTATTACTGTATAATATTGACTTATGTTCCAAGAAGATAGCATTCCTAAACTAGAAAAGCACTCAGAGCGCATCCCTCCGCCAAGGCTCCTTCCGTTTGTCATGGATCAACTCCAAAATGTAATGGTTTTGTGTGTAGGCCTATAGCCACTTGTGGTGAAAATTGCATCAAAGTCTGTCCATCAGTTTTGGAGTATTGTTGCTAACACAATGTGAGAAGATAAGCGCCTTGGCTGAGGTATGCATTCTCAGATCATCACCAAAATATAATGGGTTCCTCTCTAGCCCAAGAACCACCTCTGGTGAAAATTTTATCCAAATCCATCCAGTAGTTTTTGTGTAATCCTCCTGCACAAATACAAAAAAAGCCCTTGATGGAGGTATGCACTCTCAGATCATCACCAAAATCTAATCATCTGTTGCCCGTGCCATTGCACACCTTTCCTGAAAATTTCATGAAAATCCGTCCGTCACTTTTCCTTGCTAACAAACAGACAGACAGACCAACGCCGATGAAAACATAACCTCCTTGGCGGAGGTAAATATTCCAACAAGCATTATCCATCACATGCTTTAACACTTGATCAAATCAAAATCAGTTAATTTTATCTATTCCATAATAGAAATAAAATTCCAACATACCATTACTTTTTATAATTTCAGCATTCATTTCAGATCACCAGTTTCAATCTCCATTGAGTCTTGAGCAGTTCATTTTCCTCCCCCGCGCAGCTCAGCTCAAACAGCCGCTGTACGCTGCACTCAAACGGAAACCGAGTCGACTGGACTCCTGAACGGGAGCAGGCGTTCTGAGGTTAAAACAGCGCTCATTACCCACGTCTCGGACATGGGCATAGCGGCCGTCGTGGAGCAATGCGTTGCCGGTTCTTGGCAGCCGCTCACCTTTTTTTTAAGCAGGTCTTTGCACGACAGTGAGCGTAAATACAGCGTGTTCGACAAAGAGTTAATGGCTCTCTACCTGGCGTACGCCACTTCCGGTTCTGGCTGAAAGGGCACACTTTCACTGCGTCGTGGACCATAAGCCGCTAACGTACTTAACATACATATAATATACAAATAAAGCGGAATTCGGTGAATTACCGGAAAAAATCACATCCCTGAGAACAAGCTGAAATGAATTTTTGACAAAGCATACGAGCCATTTGATTGGTCCAATCGTTTGCAACTATCCAATCGCAGGGCTGTTTACAATACAGCAGTAGCTTGAGTACATCCGGGTTATCGCGAGACTTCGGGGAAGCGCCGAGCGCGTATGTTTTTTTTCTTCAAACTTTATTGAGAACAAGGTAAAGGTACAAAATTATGACATAGATGATGATAAAATCGGCGGAAATCCGCGGATCGGCGGAAAATTGCCATCCCTGCACAAGATGTTTTCCACAGCTGTGGTACCCTCCCCAGTTTCAGGCTCAGTGCTTTTAGTGCCCGAGTCTACAAAAATTAAAGATTCCAGGTCTATTCCAATGCATCTGCCATTCAATACATGACTAGCTGAATGCCAACAAATAGAAAATGTGCGGAAAAAAGCTTAACTTGCAAGAAAAGTTGCAACTTAAAGAAAAAATAAGTTGCAAATTTACATGAAGAAGTTTGAAAGAAAAGTTGATTGATGCTGGCACAGTCCACTAAAGGAGACTAAAGACTTTACATAATATTCTGATATTCATTTAGGATTCTCTTCCATGGTCATCATAGACCGACGGAGGCCAACAACATTATGGATCACTCATAAATATTCAGATCCCAAAACTAGTATTTGTGACAGCCCTAGTGCTCGTGGAGAATTGATTCAGATTTAGAAATATAATCAGAAGCTGATTAGAACCCAACACATACATAACTCAAATCTGAACGTTAGAAGCCAAAAGAAGCAGATTATAAAACAAAGACATTAGAGAATCGAGCTGTTAAAACCTGGAACAGACTTCCACCTCAGTAAACAATCACAACACCGAGCCGAAACTCTAAACTACCTACTCAAATTCTGGCATCCACTCTTGTTCACACAGCGCTCTCTGCACGCCCACTATAACTATGATCAAGGCAACCAGATAATGTTAACTAAATGTAAGATTGATTTTCTAATTAAAAGAATTGAGTAGAAAGAAAACTAAATATTTTTCAACTGCCAATTTAATGCAAGTTGTCTTACAGTGCAGCTTACCTCAGAGAAAACAGTGATATCACAGTACGTTCATTTGTTCAGACATTTTTTTTTTCACCATCATTGATAAGCTGCACTGATAGATCTTAATGGAACTAAAAATCTCACCACAGTACTCAGCAAAAGAACAAGCACCACACCTCTTATACTTGAGTGTATAAGAGATAAAAATAAAAATTTATGAATAAACTGTTTACTCTGGCCAACACCAAATTTATTGTCCAAGTTTTTTTTTTTTAAAGCCGATTTAGGACAATTTTGATGTGCTAAATCCAAAAATCACATTGGTTTTGCTCAATCAGGTTAACTTTTTGAATTATGGCCACGTTTTATATGCTTTTGTTTACATATACGAGTATTTTCGCTTTATATGATGCAAAATTCTTTTATGTCTTGAAATTCTCTGAATTTTGAACAATGATGACATAACATTCAATTTACTGTACATGTACTTACCTTTATATAAAGGTAAGGGGAAAATATTTCTTTCAGCCCACCTAAATTATTGAGCCATCACATTTTTAAAACACTATGTGCATCTACCAATAGCAAAGCTGGTGTTATTTTATTGCTCCCAAACTGGGATATTACAGTGTAACAGCAGCATGACAGTAGACAACCAAATGACAGAAACGCATGCATGACAGACAGAGATCACCCATGGAAAATAAAACTAACACTACTATAAAAGCCTATATACATCATAGCTGAATAGATGGTGACCCGTATAAACACATGAATCATACCCGCTGCACAATGCAGGACTATCAGGAGCAGAGTGAAATGTGAGGTACAAGTTAGACTGTAAGGTGCAGTATGGCAGCATAGTTATGACCAGAATACAACATCATAGTGAGTTATTGTACAGTGAAATGGCATACGGCAGGAAAGATGGAGAGAGGTGCTGCACAGGAGGGTGGGGGGCCTGGCTGTGTTGTTCGGGTGACAGACTGTGAGCTGAACCTATTGAAAAACATTCAGTTCATCAGCTCTCTCCTGGCTTCCAGATGTCTGCTTGACTCTCCCCTTGCACTCAGTTATTTGTTTCCCTCCCACACATCTTTAGTGTTGTTTTGCCTGAGTTTATTTTCCAACTTCCTCCTATAATTGTCCTTGCACCTCCTCAGCATCTCTCTCAGCTCATGCTGCACTCCCCTCAGCTTATCCTTGTCTCCGGACCTAAAAGCGCTCTTCTTTCCGTTCAGAAGTGCTTTCAGGTCACTCGTGACCCATGGCCTGTTGTTGGAGAAGCAGTGTACAGTCTGAGCTGGCATGGTTGTGTCTTCACAGAATCTGATGACTGTGATACAGTCGGTCATATTGTCTATGTCCACCCCATGTGGTTCACAGAGTACACTGCAGTCCATCGTCTCGAAGCAGTCCTGCAGTGCATCAGCAGCCTCCTGTGTTCACCTCCTCACAGTCCGTGTAAAAGCAGGCTGCCTTTGCACAAGGGGGACGTACTTGGGTGTTAACCTTTTGACTGCCTTGGTTCATGCACAGGTAGCGCGGTGGAGTGCCTGTGTCACAGTTCTGCAACTGTCATGTGACGTGGCCTTAAACCATCATAAATCCCCAGTTGTACTATGTATTGCACCTCACAAGGTGGCAGACACGTATAACTTACTGCTCTTGCCTTGGAGGACTAATGGCCCCCATATCCCACTTCTGGACACCAGAGAAGAAGAGTTTGTAAACAAATGTTGATCGATCGCAAGACGGAGGAGACATTTGCTCCCAAATTTGCCAACTATAATTCTAAAAAGAGATTATTTAGCTTATGAAGGTAAATATCTACATTTTGTTAGAAGAGAGGGTGGGCAAAGCTGATTGAGTTGCACCTGCCATCGACCCCCAGCACCATGTGACTGGACAGAACAATCGCACTGGTTCCCGATTGTCATATGAGATAAATTGCGGCAGAATAAAGTGAAATTTAGGTGGAATAAACATAACAGTTTCTGAATGTGGGAGAGAAAGCGAAAATGACCGACAGAAGACAAAATAAGGACCAGGATGGACGAAGCGAGCCACCTGGCCAGCGGTAAGTCTGACGAATTTCTTTGTTTGCTTACATTGTACTGATTTTCTGGTTCATATACTTTAAAGATAAGATAACAAAAACCAGGTAGCGCGGTGGCGGAGTGGTGAGAACTGCGACAGCACAGCAACTCACCCTTGGCCAGGGGATCCTGGATTCGATCTCAGCCCCCGACCAACAGTGATCTGTGTGGAGTTTGCATGGTCTCCCCGTGTCTGCGTGGGTTTACTCCAGGATTTCTCCGGTTTCCTCCCACATGCCAAAAACATGCAAGTTAGATTAATTGGCATAAAACTGGGGATTCTAAATTGTCCTTAGGTATGACTGTGAGAGTGAATGGTTGTCTGTCTCTGTGTTGGCCCTGCGATGGACTAGCGATCTGTCCAGGGTGTACCCTGCCTCTCACTCAAAGATGCTGGGATAGGCTCCAGCCCCCCCGCGACCCGACAAGGATTAAGTGGTAGAAGATGGATGGATAACAAAAACCCCAAAACAAAAAACAGTGACAAAAACCAAAACCATCCTTTGAGTAAGTATGTCCAAAGTCCACGTTTGACTTAAAGTTATGCAATTTGATATGGCTGCTGTGGCATTATGCAAATTAGATGTGTAAATTTACTCCTATCTCAAACTTTGGATCATATTCTACATCTTTCTAATTGACAGTAAGCCATTATCGCTTACCATTTTCAAGTTATAGCTTTGGAAATCTGACATCTGAACTGAATATTTTCTTGAAAAAAATCTTGACCATTAAGGGGCTGACGGCACAACAGAGCGCCTCAGGCAGTCTAATGGTTAACATGACCATGCAGTGATCCGATTTGCCGATGGGGTTAGAGCTGTGGCGCTATATGCATCTCTGACATTGGCTGTTTTGTTTTCTCTGGTGGGACAGTCAACAAACTGCTGAAAGTTTGGTCATGTTTTTTCCCAGTGAGACATGATTAAAATCACCCGTGATGGCCATAAATGCGTCTGGGTGCTAGTAGTAGTGACAGATTATAAAATGGGTTCAACCAATGACTGGACATATATCAAACCATATACTCAAGAAGTTACCTTTTGAGAATACATATTACTTAGCCACTGAAGTGACGGCAATTTTTCTTTCAAGGTGTCAGTTAACCTGTTTATAATGCTATGCAAACATTCAAGAAGAATTATATGAATGTTTTACTCAAAAAATATTTTCTGCCCTTGGTGATGTAAAAAGTAAAACATTTTTTCTAAATGAAATGTCTGGGAGATAAATATACAGCAAAATCAATGTTATTTCAGTTTCACTTTACTGTAACTGTACTGTAATAAATACGCACGTTCATAACTGATAAATAACAGATATTTTCATGAATTAACATCTTTATCTTGATATTTTCAGGTGAAGATGCATAAGGATGACCAGACTGCACAAATCAGTCAAGTTTCTTCAAATGATCTGTTCTTGCGAATCCATGATTTTTTTTTTCACCATTCCATTGCCTTTCCTCTCTATTCACCCATAATAGTGATATAACATACGGTATCTATAAGCACAATTTTAAACGAGTAGGCTATGTGATGAATAAATACCTTGCTGTGATACTGCATAGCAGATATAAATAATGTAACATGCGGAATCACGCAAAATAGCTTTCAAATATATTGTATATCTAAGAAATCAGCAGCCAACTTAAGTACCATTAATATGTCATGACTCACTGTAATAGAATTATAATTCATTATGACTAGGAACCGCAGCCCTCGAAACTAACGTATTCTCCGTAGCCTCTATAATATACTGGTTCTAAAAATGATTACTACACAACTACCTTGATTGACCTGTTCACCACATACTACCCAAATTTATAGTTTACTAATACATACCCGTGCATACCCGTAGAAACCAAGTATAAGTATTTGTGCATGCCCGTTGCTGAAGGGTCGCCTCCTGTCTTGTGTTGTTCACAGTCATGCCTGTGGCGTACTGCTGGAACCTGAGGTGTTTCATGTTCATGCCATCTCATTCTATTGCTCTCCATCTGGTGGGTCTTCTTCTTCATTCAGACCACTGGTTGAGGGATAGGTGCGTCGTAATTCTAGTTCATGGGCAGGATCATGAAAATAGATCTGAGCAAAAAGTGGCTTGCGACCCTGTTCAGGAAGGCCCGTGCATGCCCGCAGAAACCAAGAAACTGGAGCACCCGGAGAAAATCAGCGCTCTGCTTGCCATTTTACACATTTGTAGTGTAGACTGGCATTCTTCAAGGTTACACATTTTTACTGTGTCAGCACCTCTTGTGCAGAAAACACGAACACGCTGTAAAGACTGACCCTGTGACTTATTCATCCATCCATCTTCTTTCGCTTAATCCTTTGACTTATTCACCTTGCCAATTTTAAGCCATATGACATCATAAAGATACATCAGTCTAGGCATCATGAGTGATGGTCTAAATGACATCATAAAGACACAGTTGTGTATGTGCCATCATATAGGACGGCATTGCGAATCCTATGATGCCTGAGTTCATAGGACGTCCTATGATGATCAGGCAGAGATCATAGGCCGTCCTATGATGTCCTATAAACGTCACACACACACACACACACACACAGATTTCTTGCTTTTAGAGTGATAGCGTGAAGTAATGATAATAAACTCAATATGAGGAGGGCCAAGACCCTGCAGGTTTTCTCTTCTACCCAGTCTCTTCAGCAGGTGTTTTCACTGATCAGCAACCAGTGGAACGAAGTTCAGTGAAATCTGCTGTTGACACTGGTTGGAGGTAAAGCCTGCAGGGTCTTGGCCCTCCATGGCACATGATTGGACACCCCTGCTTTAAAGGGTTGTTTTCATTACTCCTGTTCACATTCAAAGCACGTTGTGATGTTGGTGTATTCTCTATAGCCCTGTATTTTTATGCATTAGGGTACCTATGTTTACTGTAAAGCTGTAACTAGAATACTATTTTACTATATTGCCTTCACTTAAGATTTTTTTTAACCTTTTTGTAATCCAAACTGACACCTTGACAGAAAAAACTGCCGAGAGCACTTGAATGCTCCGATAAAATAAAGAAAACCCTCTTCACATTGTATCCTAGCAACAGTTTGAAAAAAAAACAAAAACAATGTGCAAAACAGCGTTTTTGCACAGTGAATCTCTACTTGCTACTCCATATCACCACAACAAACTGGAGAGAAAACACGTATCACTCCAACTTGGTTCTTTACATACCACGTATTATCCCTTTAGCTTATTCTGATTGCCGGGTTAGAGAGGGGTGCCTCTGATTACAATGCAAGGTTCTGAACAGTTAACGGTTTTCAACTTTCAGTGCTCTGGTCGTAGCAACAAAAAATGTTAACCAATGACAGCTTTTGTGCGCCAAGGATGCAGTGATTTTAACGCTCAACTACACAGGAAATCAACAGAAAATAGACTCTTCCAATGATTAAAAAAAATAAAAATAAATGATGTCTTTGGACACACACCTTACATGAATTATTTCACATGCTGAGAATAACAAGCATTCATTACCATTCACATTTGTAGTTCAAGCTGATCTGCTTTACAACAATTAAATTTACCACATTTTCCATGTTTGATATTTTCAAAACGATCAAACTAATTTTAAATAATTGCACCAAACATCAACTTGACTATGCGATACTGATGTAAAGTCTTTGTTTAAAAAAAGCACACTTTGCCTATTGTAAAAAGTCTATGTCCAGACTAAGTAATTTACAAGTAAGTATTTACACATCATGCACTGTGCTGAAAGAAAACCAAACAAAAAGATGAGCTTAGAACGAGACTCGATGTATAGGGCGCTGCAACCGGTGGCTTTGGAGCCACATGCAGCTCCATTGCTATTAACCAGTTTCCTTGTGGCTTGGACGAAAAAAATCTAAAATGTCCGTGAAAAAAGTTGCATACTTACAAAGAAATAAACATGTAAATTTAAAAGAAAAAAGATGCTAAATTAGGAATTAAAAAAAGTCAAGTGTGCAAAACAAAGATGCAAATTTTGAAATGGGGGGAAATTTAAGTTTATGAAAAAAACTTGCAGATTTACAAACTTAGGGCGCATTCAGATGGCCACAGTTTGGTCTGGACCAAAGGACCAAACAGAGGCGTCTGCGGATAGTTTGGTAAAGTTGGTGCAGTCTGAACGCACGCTGGAACTCTGGTGCGCACCAAACAAGCAAAGTCTGGTCCCCCCTGAAAACAGGGGTCTTGGTTCTCTTGCAAACAAAGTCTGGTGCGCTCCGCTTGCAGTGTGAATCCAAACGGAGCATCCAGCAGATACAGTGCCACAAACAAGCAGCTGTTGGAACTGCATGACGTTGTCCAGGTAGTTTGGTCCGCTGCAGTGTGAATGCAAACCAAACCAAACGAAGGTGTGAAAATTCTCAGCACTCCCCGCCCAGTTGAACCAAGCCCCCCCCCCCCAAAAAAACTATCCTGGTCTGAATGCAGTCTTAAAGGAAACCTGTACTAATCATTAAAATAACATCAATCCTGCTTTAGGTATTACTTATAAACTAAAAATGTGTTTATTCAGTAAAAATAACCCACTTGAGTCAGTATACTGAATTTTATCCCATGAAAACTGCTCGGTCAAAACCAATGGGAAGCAGCCATCGCCGGCCGGAAGTGACGTACAATCGTTGCTTCCAGCTTTACCGTGGACGAGTACCCTGTTTACCAGGGATGAGTAAACGCGTTCAGCAGATGCTCAGTGGGTCAAAATCCAAGTTGAAAACGGCGCAAAATCTGCATGGATATACTGCACAAATCGTCCTTGGAAATGGCCTTCACTGACGGCATGATCCGGAGTTACCTCCGGGGACCAGCAGCTGAACAACAGGCAAGTTCCCAGTCAAGCAACTTTAGAACACGTTCAATAAATCTTGATATACTAGAATTTTATTTCATTAAATTATATGTGGGTAGATTTGCTTGTACATGGGTGTAAAAAAATTATGTAAAATTCTGATGTTGAAACTTTGTTGACTGCTATACTGCAGCCCAGTCAATCGCACAAAGCAACGACTGCATCACTACCGGTGCTGAAACTGGCCATGGAGGCAAGATGTCACTGACCATGACTGACAAGAGAGCAGTGACATGAAACTTGCACATATTCTATTATGCTGTGTGTGTTTCTGTTGTTTTGGTCGTCTACTGTCATGCTGCTGTCATACTGTAATTTCCCAGTTTGGGATCAATAAAGTACATCTATCTGTCCATCATCCATTTGAGAAGGAATCATGACCAAAATTACTGGACAGAACCACTCGTATATTTGATCCTTTCAAATAGCTTTTGATTAAAATTCACTACAGGTACCCCATTTAATGTCCAACAGGGGAGTTTAGAGCTATAACTCAGTTGGTTTACATTCATTACTTTACAGCACTATGCAATGTTTGGTTTAAAAATTGCTTAAAATACTGAACAAGACATCGTGACTCTGATCTAGTATGTTGTGCGCAAAGGGATCTTCATTCTATAAATACACACCTTAATCAGTCCTCTACCAAAGAGCTCAATATACAGTCAGCAATGCGTGAATTATTCTGGATAGAAGCCTGGCATGTCACTGGGTATCACTGTCACTCAGCATTGGCATCACTCACCTGAATCTGCGGTAGACGACCTTCAGATGTCTCAGACGGCCAGTTCCAGTGGTGTTCCTCCTCTTGGCTTTTGCGCTCCAATTGTCTACAAAAACAAACACCTTTATAGACCGAGGCAGACTAATGTGAAGTGTGTACTCTTGTGTTCTACTCTCCAGTGTCACACCATTAAAACTTGTTCTCTGGATGCTTACACTTTCTCTTGCGCTTCTGGGGGTAGCCACACTTGCCACAGGTGGACTTTTGCAGGTGGTACGCTTTGGAGCCACAGCGACGGCACAGGGTGTGCGTCTTGTTCCGGCGCTTACCGAAAGATGATGTTCCCTTCGTCTGAAATGCAACGGAATGATTTCAGATGTAAGGGGAACAATTCTCAGATAAACTTATGGTTCTTTTCCACTAGCACCTGTTTGGCCCTGTTCGGTTCGGTATGCTTTGTAGGCTTTTCCATTAGGAACTGTAACGGTTACTGTCCCAATTTTTCGGACCTGCTCCTGAATGGTTCTAAGCGTGCCATACCGACCTGAAAATGTGATGTAAAAAGACTGCAGGCCACTGATTGGTCTGGGCGTAATGTCATGAGAGCGATATTTGAAGGCTGAATTACAGAATCTCGTTGGTGAAAATCCTGGCGCGTCAGTGCATTGGCGCTACCTATAGGGCAGGAGTGAAACTACAAATGACGGTTGTGCGCATGCGTCAACCGCTTGGCCTGGGTAGATGAAAAAAGTGAGCAAGTACAGTGCCGCGTGCGCGCCACGCTCATCCAAAGCGGACTAGCGGGGAAATGCAGCATAAAGCTTAACTCAGTACTGTTTACCTTTTGAAATATATATTTTACGGCCAATATAACCCCATAACTACAATATGGCACCTTGCGATCAAGTTTGGCAGCTGATCACTTTTTGTCACGATACCACTGGCTGGAGCAGGTACAGCCTATGTCGTCTCAACAGTCGCGCCATGATTTTCACACAGATCACAGCAATTTGTTGGACAGGAAGCTGAACATTTTTACAGACGTTCTGAAGTTCTGTAACCACTGTGTGTTTGTGAAGCCTGGGTGACATCACTGGGAGCCTGTGTTGAATACCCACACCCACGGTTTGAAGTGATAATTTTGCCACAAGAGAGCCATCTGAAACACTCACCCAGAGAATACATATATTAGTACCTAATAGCGATAACTTGCCGACATTACAATGTAGTACGGCGGACTTAAAGCAAAGTAGCATACGCAATCATTAGCTTACCTTCATATGTGACGTAGGTTGTATCCTCATATCTTCCGCTTTATACTGCTCTATACTGTTTCCTAAACGCTCCAGTACTTTTCCAGAGTGTGTCGTCTCACTGTCTATAGCCTCCTGCTCTCTTTTGCATTTACTCTGGCAAAAAAACCAGAAACCACAATCGCCTCGTATCCTGCCATCTTATTTTGCCTGGGTCACTTGTTTTACGTAACGGGAGGCTAGTGCCGCCTCTCTGTAACAAATCCCACTCACATCAAGCGGTACTCTGGTGTAATGGAAACACAAGCGGACTGAACTGAACCGTGCTGTACCGGGCCAAACCAGTATGAGTGGAAAAGGGCCATAAGTGCCAGTTAACTGAAGCAGCAGCAGTCTTGTCTCAGATAAGAAAAATAAAATCACAGTAAGTCATTGGTTCAGACATTTACGTTTCTTAAAACATCACTGACAAGACCTGTGCTTGAGGTGGACGGAAGCACCAAAACACGACGGATACTGCAATGCAAAATCTGTTAAACAAGCAGATCAAAATACTGGGTGCTTTCATATGCAGCAAGAGACTGACTTTGCATAAAAATGATCCAAGAAATATCCGATTGAAGTTAGCCACTGGCAAGTTTACTTTGATTGATATCAATGCTCATCAACTTGCACTGTCCTTAAAAACAAAAATTTACAATCCATGAAACACAGCCATGTGCTCAAACTTAGTAAGTCAATCATTATTTTTCAACAGTGACACATTTGCACTGTTTTGTACCATTATAGTATATGGAGCACTTCCTACTTATACAATTACTGTCTATAATATAACTAAGACATATACTTGAGCGACTGGCAGATTTAAATAGTAATACTTGCATATATTTTCTAGACCGACATGGTTTGTGTACTTTTTATTCGTGGTTGAAGCAAATGTAAGAACCCCATTATCCCACGTGAATTTTAATGACTGATTTTCAAGGGAAGCACAACGTTAACGTGAAGCAGCTAACTAAGCTAACGGCTACAAGAAAATCTGCCTGCCGAACGAGTAACTCAAACGCGTCTTTTAACCCAAACACATACAGATTTCATCAAATCACAGCCGCGACATAAGAAATTACCTTTCAGTTAAACATCATTCAGATTAATTCGGGCTATATGAAGCCTATTCAGCCCACGGGAGTTGCACGCTAATAGCAGCAGATAAGCGAAAGGGTAAATTGAATCAAAATGTACGTTCATCTCAAAAATAATGAAACCAAACGTTGACCACATTTATCCCACAATGGAATGGCAATAGTCCGTGTCCAACATCCAGCTCGTTAAACAGATGTTAACAGATTTCAGTGCATCAGCAGTGTTTCTCACCATTTTCTTCCAGCGACAAAGGGCAAAGAGACCGGAAAAGGGACAAGAGTTGCAACAAATCGCATCCGTGCTGCTTCCGGTGCAGCACGTTGAATGGTCCGGTCCTGACCGACAGTGAGGAATTTGTTCAGATTATTTTATTGGCCACAGTTTTAGATTGCTTACCCATGTTTATGCTGGTAAAGAAAATTTATTAAATGTATTACTCTTAATAGTAAATAATAATAAAGCTCAATTAATATAGATTTATTCTTGAGTAGTTTTCATACAATTAGGACAGGCTAAACAACAGAAATGAAATTAATAATAGGGAAAATAAAAACGTAAAGTAATCACATATTTCATATCATATACATATTTTAGGCATTAAAAGCCTGCTTGTAGATTTAGCCCTTCTATTTATACACCATCCTTTCTGGCCATAAAGCACAGTAAATAAATGGGCCCCTCAAACACTGGAGGCCCCTAAGCTACAAGTTCACCCTCAACATTTCTGGAGGGGACAATTAAAATCCTTCAATTTTTTTCTTGTATTTTGCAAAAATTAAATAAATAAATAAATAAAATTGGAACTTTTTTCTCATAAATTTGTGACTTTTTTCTGGTAAGTTTGCAACTTTTTTCCTGAAAATTTGCAATTTTTTTGTACATTTCCAACATTTTTCTCACAAATATGTGACTTTTTCTGCTAAATGTGCAACTGAAATTATAAGTTGTTCTCTTAAAAGTCTGACTTAATTCTTGTAAATTCCTTTTAAATTCAATATTTTTTTCACATAATTTTGTTAGTTTTTCTTGGAAAGTTGCCACATTCATATGGAGGGTGGTTAAATTTCTATTCTATGCAATGGTTCATTTTTCTCTTGTCTCAGTATTGAGTGGTGATGCTTGAAAATTAAACCTGGATGCTAGCTAGCCAATATGAATAAAAACAGTCACCGTTAAAGAGTTTTAGTGTTACTTCTGACCATAAAAGACCCACGGACTGTGAAGAAATGAATCCACAACCCTTTCTTTTGCACTACCGACTGCACTATGTGGAACTCCACGATATCTGCTGCTTGTTAATATATTTAAAATAGCATAGATTAGTATTACTCATTCATATTCTACATTTTATTGCATGCATAGTTTTTTTATTTTTATCTTTAGTGCTACTCCATGTTGAATGTTGCAGCATTGCACCGAGACAAATTCCTAGTTTGTGTACTACATGAACAATGGCAATAAATCTGATTCTGATTCTGATTCTGAGACAGAGGCGCTGCTTGCCTGCAGGCAAGGAAGACAAATGCTTGGGGCCCCAGGCCAGAAGGGGGCCCCTGAGGGTGAACCAACTTTGAATCACTACAGCAGTGACAATGTGGAGAGTTTGCAGTGACAGTGGTAGGCTGGCGCAGACCTCCCTAAAGGGGCCCCACCCTTGCCTCTCATTCTTGCAAGTACCAGTGTCTTATGTAAGCAAACAAGTGAGAGTGGCTGTATCAAAATGAAGCAAAGTTATCCGTCTAGCAGTGACAAAAGAAAGAAGAAAAAAGAAGAGGAGAAATGAAAGCAAGAGAATGGTAAGTAGCATAAATAATACAATAACTAATGTAGCTCAGCGCAGCTTAGTGTGTCCTGCCTCTGATGGTCCTGATGACTGTGTTGAGTACATAGGTGTCGAGGTAAGGACAAATGCTGGTTTGAGGGCCCCTCTGTGAATTTTTGCTTATGTTTATTAGGCAAGATGGCGCCGCTGTGTGTGGCTGGATGTCTACCTGTGCTACTTATGTGTATAGTTGTCTTTTTATTGCTTCTAGCTCAGAACATGTCATTGCTACTGGTTTATGATCACCTGACTTTTCTAAATATTCGCAATTCTGTGGACAAATTCTTGACCTATGAATTTAATGGTCAGCCTCCTCCGCCTCTGTTGGTGTCTATACCATTCTGTCTGAGACTCGCACCCAGTGGGCTGTTTTGAAACAGAGAGGCGAAGTACATTGCAGACTGAGGGCTTACCTGGCTTCTTCCTCAACTTACAACCCTCGTCAACTGCTGACTGAGCTCCCCAGGAAGTGTACCGGCTTTGACGTACGAGGATCCATAGATTATCACTACCGATGGCTGCTGCCGACTGTGCCAGAGGCTGGATACACACTTCCCTGCCACCGGCCCGTGTGGATTCGCAGAAGGGGCTGCACACCGGAGAATCTTCACCCGATCAGTTGTGCTTCCCAGCAGGCTGATCAATGTCTGATTCGCATGGCTCTGATTAACACCAGATCCATCGCAAATAAGACTTTTATTCTGAATGACTTTTTTTTACTTCACAGTCCTTGGATTTTCTTCTGATGACAGAAACATGGGTTAAATCAGGTGAGACAGCCGCCTTCTCTGAGTTCCTCCCTCCCGGCTGTTCTTTCTTCAGCTCCCCACGAGCATTTGGTCGGGGTGGGGGTCTGGCTTCTGTTTTTAATGATAGTTTTAAATATTACCTTCTCTCCACAAATACTTATTCCTGTTTTGAGCTGTGTCATGCTGAGTGTCAAGCTATGTTTGGATATATTGTTTAATCTTATTGTATATTGTTGTACTTTTGCATGTTTATACTTTTGTGTTGTTGATAATTATGATTATTTGGTGAGTAGTGTTTTCTTGTTTCTTTTTGTATGCATGCTTTTGAGTGATTGAAGACAGCTGGAAACAGAGTGAGAAACTCAGGCATTGGGCATTAGTAATAACTCAGGCAGTAGTAG
Source organism: Pholidichthys leucotaenia (assembly GCA_020510985.1). Taxonomy (NCBI): domain Eukaryota; kingdom Metazoa; phylum Chordata; class Actinopteri; order Cichliformes; family Pholidichthyidae; genus Pholidichthys; species Pholidichthys leucotaenia. The sequence goes on from CM035850.1 coordinate 43,619,357, forward strand.
CAGAAACTCAGGCATTACTAATGTTGGTGGCTCCATTGATGGTGCACTGTTAAATCACATTTTCTATGCTGATGATCTTTGTTTGTTAAGTTTGTCTACTGCAGCTATGCAACATCTCCTCTCGGTATGTGAGAAATTTGGTGAAAAAAATGACATCTTGTTCAACTGTACTAGATCTATGTATATGGCATTCAAACCGAAGGGTGTCAAAACTTCGGATCCTGTTATGCCACTTTGTGGTAATAGTTTGAACTTTGTTGAAAAAGCCAAATACCTAGGTGTGTGGATTGAATGTGATAAGACCAATGTTGACTGTAATAGGCAACTCAGGAAACTCTATGCTCAAACAAACTTACTGTTGTGAAATTTCCATAGGTGTTCTCCTGATGTTAAATGTATGTTGTTCAAGACTTTCTGTACCTCAATGCATTGCTTGCCTCTATGGTTTAATAGCAATGTTGTTGTTAGGAACAAAATCCGCATTGCATATAATAATTCCCTAAGAAGGTTGTTAGCTATACCTCGTAGGTCGAGTGCAAGCGAAATGTTTGTGTCCTTGAATATTCCGTCTTTTGGCGAGTTGTTACCAAAGAATGTCTATAGTTTTATGAGAAGGTTGCTGGCATGTAACAACCATTTTATATCCGCAGTTGTTAACTCGTCACTCACACTTCACTCCAGCATTTGGAAGTGGTGGCGTTCTATCTTATACTGAGTTCATTATTGTATTTTATTGTTGTTATATGAGCGCCGTGTGATTGCTGAATTTTATACACTTTTATTTTTACACGTTTTATACACTTTTATTTTTTACACGTTTTGTATATACTATGAACCTTGAGTTCGAAATAAACGTTTGAATTTGAATTGAATTGAATTGAACTGACTGACAGACTGAACCAGCCAATAGACTGCTACAGGCTGCCCACATGGCCCAATAGGAATATGGGGGTGGGTTTTCCCATTTCCTGCATAAGCAGCGAGAGCCCTGCATTGAGTGAGAGTCCTTTCTTCACCTGAACTGAGGCCCACCATCTTCCCAGGTGGCTGGAGGATCTGCAGCAGCTTCCAGGCAGTCCCAGTGTGATGGTTAGAAGTGTATTGGAGGCCTTGGGTGTGGGGAGCTTCTGCCCAAAGCTGTGTTTTTTTAATCCAATACACTAATTGTCATTGGAGGTCGGGATAGAACTGACCCTTGTGTGTGAAGAATAGACTGCTGGCAACTTTACCTTCTTTTAGGTGTGAGGGAGGAAGATTCCTGAATGTGTGGGCCTGTTTGGTGTGGACTTGATTGAAGGTATCGAAGAACAAGACCTGGAGTGTGGCAGTGAGCCTCTGGGACTGGTTAAAGAATGTTTTAATCACTTTTGCCTTTCTAAAGGCTGTTGTGTTTTTAAGGTTACACTGGCAACATTTGATTATCTGATTTTACTTTGTGTAATAAATGTCTGTGCCTGAAATCTTGATGTTGGATGCTTACTAAGTACAGTTCACCCTCGTATTTTTTTCCACCCTTGTCATGAACAGCCTGCTTCTCTATCAGCAGAGGTCATTACTGGATGCCAAGTCATCAGCTGACGCTTGCAAAGAGAACCAGTTAGTCATTTGTTTTCCTTTTTTCAAATAAGTATACAATATATATTAAACAGTTTCTTGCTGAGGGTTTCAGGTGGGGTAAAATGTTGGATGCATCCAAGTGCCACGTCCTTCGCTTTCCGCGGCTGTTTAGGTCAGCAGGATAACCTTTGTGCTGTCCTTGCCAGGGAGTTTTGGTCCAGTTTCCTTTGATGACCAGATCCCCTGGTTTGCTCAAGAGATGGGTGCACCTCCCACGGTTTCTTCATCACATGGTCCCTCCTGGGAAGGGCAGTATGGATGACATCGCTGTCAGTTGTCATTCTTTGCATATAATCACCCAGAAACCCTTCCTCATCACCTAAGTTAAATGGCTTCAATAATGGGGTTTGTCATTCACAATTTCCCTTTTTTCTTATTTGAATATTATACTAATCTTGTAGATTGTTGATGGTAAGCTAGTGGTTTCCTAGGTAAATGTTTGGTACTAATAATTTAGGAACTGCACTTAAATGTGACATTATTTGATTTAGTGTATTCAGTTTTCATTATCTAAGGAAATCATTTCAGCCATTTTAAATCTTGATATTGTTTTAGTTAACAATATAAATAGCAATATTTAAATTGGTGTAGGGTAAAGCCTTTGTATATTCAATAAGTGTGTAAATAATTTCTAAACATTTTTACCTTCACTCTTATTTAGTTCATTGAGATCCATGCAAAGGTTTTGAGAAAACTAAATTTATATAGGGAAGATCAAATTTATTTTGCTTTGAGCTCCCTAAAGTATTGTTCCCTTAATTGAGTAAGAATCTGTATTGTCTTTGTAGTAGATTCTAAATCAAATCCCACAGTAAACATAAATTCAGCAGAAGTTGGACTTTCCTTAGACATTTGGAACTTTTCTCATATATTTGCATGGTCTTGTTCCTTATAAACATATTTCCTTTACAATAATCTACAGATATATTCTTAAATATCTGGAAATTTATTGATGTAACTTAACTTCTCCTGTTGAATGTTGTGATTTCATTACCAAGCGGTTTCATTTATATTTTTCTCTTCATTATTGATCTATTGATGATTATGTGTTTTTTTTCCTGAGGATTGCTAATTATTTTTTGCTAATTAATTTCTTTGGGACCCCCCCCCCCCCCCTTGATGCATGGAGACACACATGCAGCAAAGTTGCAGGGTATTTGCTTGATGGGTAGTGGCTTTTACTAGAAGGAAGCGTGTTACCACTTTTACAGTATGTGTTACACACAGTTAACTTAGATGAAAATTTGTGTAGTACAGCTCCTTCGAAATGAGGCTTCAATAATCATGGTTTCTTTTGTGATGTCTCGAACTAATTTACAAATTCCATTTAGGAAAAACAATATAGCTGTCTGAAGATTTGATATGACTTAGCATTGATAACTAAGATCAGTTTGTCCAGTTGAACACAGACAGGTTGAATTTGTGTGAATCCTTGTGAAAGGTTGTCACACTCCTTCAGTCAATGGAAAGGTGGACAATTTGCCTAATTAGAATTTGGCTTAATTTTGTACAAGGAATGCCTCATTTTATATATTCCTTGGTAAATTATGGGGTGGACTGTAGTCTCGAGGCCCAGCTCAGCCACTGCTGAGCACCAGGAAAACGCATTCCTTATTACGGTCACATTTCTGAAATGTGATATTGTCACACCATTATGTGGTGAGTGGCATCAGATGTATCCTGCAGTGTGAAGTCATATGAACACTACATTTTTAAAGTCAGTCATTTAAATTATGCTTTGTCATTTGCAATGTCATTTGTTCTACTTGGCTTCAAAAATTGCTTGTCAACTGAGAGGTCCTTCCCCCTATGACCACCGTCGCCCCCTCCAGCACTCATACGTCGTCCGGCCTCCTCAGATCTCCCACAAAGATCAAATGTCGGTGCCATCCTGCAAAGAAAAATTTGGGGAAAGCCTTATGGCTCCCCCGTCTGCACCTTCAGTATTTACATCAACAGGAGTGCAAATTTTATCACCTCATAAATTGATTTTACTAATGTTCCAGTAATCATTATTTTTTGTCCCTTAAATGTTTATCCCAGTTGTTTATTATAATGTAATGTTAAACACAAGTGAATTATTTTATTACATATTGCATATGTCACCAAGGATTTATTAAATTGAAAGGTAATGGTGATATGATTCCTTGTTAATTTGGCAAATCTAATTCCTGGTGAAAGGTAAAAAAAAATTTTGTGAATGCTTTCCCTTTCCTGTTGAAAAACGAAGAATGAACAATAGCAGAAAAACCTTTAAATTACACCTAAAGCTTCCACAATTTGAATGTGATTTTACTATTCACAGCAAGTATTTGCTCAGTATTCTGTGACTCAGTATATGTTTTACCAATTGACATGGGTAATCACTAGTTTAGGATTATGTTTAAACAAAACAGTGTCATACATTATATTAGAAGCCTTAAACCAATGCAGCAGTTAGAATTAGTAACTGGAAATGCAGGCCTAATCTGTTTTCAGGAATTTATGGCACAGGACCACAATCCGTGATTTGTATGTGGGGGTTTTTTTGGGTTTTTTTTTAATTTACCATCTCCCAATTAAAAAAAAATCATTCTCATCTTGCTGTGTTCTTTTAGGAGAGAGAAAGTCACAGCATGAACTGTCTCAGATCCTGCTCTTGCGTTCTCCCCCCTTTTTTCATGGACAGGCCTAGGGTCAAAATGTAAATGATTGCATATGTCATTTATTAAAAAGTAAGTATGAACCTGAAGTTTGAACCTCTATGCTTTGAATCATGTACTATGGGTATACATAAAGCCTTCAGTGATTAGGCATTAAGTGACAGCATGATATTGTAATGTTCAGTTAATTTCATTATTGTAATGCTTGTAGCATTGATTAAGATGCAAGCATTTGTACTTAGATGTTCAGCCACCTCTTTGATGTCGATGGGAGGAGAACACGGACGGTGACGAAACTGGGTCTCAGAGGGTGGTTTTGTTTTGGCAGGGGGAAGGAGAACGTCAGTCCTGCGTCCTTTTTCCCTGTAAAGTGCACAGTTATGCTTCAGTCAAAGAAAAGAAAAGTCAGTGATACGTCAGATTGGCTGTAAAAAAAATATGTAGTTTATCACGTACGCAACATTAGAGTTAAAAACCCACAAGTTAGATTGAAAAAGTAAACCCCAAAACTTTGCAAAAATACCTTCTTTACCCCCCCCCCCCCCAAGTCTCTTCCCCCCCCCACCCAGGACACACACACAGGGCCCACAGAAATGTTCTCTTTTGTGTTATCTCCACAAGGTCATACATTAAAGACTTTCAGGTTCATGCCAAAACGGCATGAGAATTACTTCAATTAATCTCCGGAACTGGCAGCTCTTAGTGGAAAAATCATGGATGTGGCAACCCCCTACACTGTCACTACAGCATGAAGCACTTTTTTTTTTTTGAACACTGCTGTAAAAACACCAGTCTATGGGTAACCCCCACAACAGCCACGGACAAGCAGAGCGCTCAGCGGGAGCAATTAACATAGCAGTGTGATCTATGGACTGATGTGCCTTGTAACCTCTTTTGCCCTACAGCTCCGGAGCAGAGGCGAATTCCGGCCAGTAATCTTCCTATTGTTATGTGTGACTCTCAAATGCAAATGTCCATACCTACTGCTGTGAATGCATTGTCTGTAGTGGGGTATAAAAACTGCATATGCTCTGTAACTCACTCTCTCTCTCACTGCTCATCTGACTGCACGCATTGTTTATCTGCTGGAGAGCCTCTGGGCTCGCTCTAGCCCGCACCCACAGGGCTGGAGTGAGTTCTCGTGATGGCGGTATGATTAATAAACTCCCTTTAAAATTCCCAGCTCGCCGCTTATTATTTCATGCCGCCACAAGTCCACTGTTTTTGCTCAAGGCTATTTTCAAATACCTATAAATTTAAACACTTCTCAAAAGGATAACAATTAACTAATCAATTCTTTTTTGCTCCACAAATATCAGGAAAAAAATCAAACAACAATTTGCTCCTTCTGCCTCCGGAGAACTCTCACTTTTTTTTCACACTGGAGCAGATTACACAGACAAAACAAACCAGACTGCAGTAACTTTTATCTAAAACTCGCAAAATAAAATATAATATCAAGGGTCACGTTAACCCTTCCGCTGTGTGCTGAAAGCCCAAAGGAAGACCTCCTCCCCCGGCATCTTGAAATAGCTCACCGTAGCAGTGGAAGTCCCATGGGCGATAAGTGGACCTGGTAAGGGCACGAATCTTCTGTGAAAAAACCGTTTCCCTTCAGGGTTCACGTAACCTCCCCATGAATGCTGAAGGTCCAAACCCTGGACCATAAGCAGAAGTGGTCAAAAAGGCACAAATCTGTCCCTGAAAATTTACGTGACTTTTCCACAGGACGTCAAATGTCTGCAGTTAAAAGGGCACGAATGTTTCCCTTTTTTTCCGTCTTTGCTTGCAAACTTCCGGCACCTCCACTGCAGTTACTTGGGCGTAGAGAGCGGCGGATTTCTAAGAATCTCCCCGGGTCTTGTGATAACGGTCACTGTTTGCAGAGGAAAAACCTCATTCCTCCCAAGGGATTATTACGATATTGCTCACCGTGGGTAGAAATAACCCAGCACTCAGGCCACTAGTTTCACCCCTTCAGCTTTTCGCAGTGTATGATCGGTCCGGGGAATCTCACTCTTTTATCCATAAACAACAAATGTACTTACATTCAGCCCGCCTGTAGGATTCTCAGATCCATCACCCAGTCAGTTCCAGCGCCCCGGTTTGAAATGCCTTCACTGCAGTAACGCAGACCTTTTTTTTTTCCACTCAGCCTGGGAAGGTCTTTATCAGCTGTGCACTTGCTGAAATCAAGCAGAGGTGCCAGAAAGACAGATATGTGGATCTGCTGTTTGGAGCACCAAAATGTTTGAATAATTTAAGCTCAAAATTATTCTAAGTCAAATAATCAGGTGGAAAGTTGAATTTATGTACATTTATTGCAAAAATATAAGGAGTCACCCCACTGGCCACCTTGGGGGAGAAATTACAAAGCATGGCATTCAAACATGCTTAGAATCCCTAATGTATGTATGTCAGTCAGTCCTTGCGCATCTACTGATCCTCAGTCTGAACTCTCTGAAATTGCTCACAGAAACAGGCCAAGAATATATAAACTTATCCTATATGGAATGCACATATAAACATGGCATATGAAAGGTATATTTCTCAAATATAATACATTATTATCAATAATGATGTAGATAATATGGAATTTTTCTACCAATTTCCAAAAGCAGAACCACTCCCTACCATCTGGCTGGTAATGGCAGGGTTGAGAGATTTAATCAGACACTGCTTAACATGTTGCGCACTCTTGAGGCAGATAAACAGGGGGAAATGGCCAGAATATCTTCGCGAGCTTTTGCAAGCCTATAATAACACTGTACATAGTGCAGCAGGTTTTGCCCCAGCATATTTGATGTTTGGCTGTCATCTTAGGCTCCCTGTGGGTGTTGGTCTGGGAGTTGCCCCCTTTAATCTTCATCAAAACGTAGCAACGTGGGTCACTGAGCATCACAAAAGGCTTAACGTTACATATGATTTGGCCAATAGGAAAACAGGGGTTGCAGCCAGTCGAGAGGGGCCATTTCAGTCCCTCCAGGATTTTGCGGATTTTTTTTTTTCTATTGTGGGGTTCTCCTTGGGGATTGCCAGAATCGCACATTGGCTCATGTCCAGCCCGGAGAGTCCCAACTTTAAAACTCACTGACAAGATGTAGAAGTGATTTTTACCTCTAAAGACATAAACTGTTACAACAATTGCTGTAATATTAGATTCACTTGTCTTTTGTGGTTTTATGGTGTCTGGGTGCACGCGCTCCTGAGACAGAGGTGCTTTCAGGCAGGTGGACGTTTTTCAACACAAACCCGGCACTTCATACACTGTCATTATGGAAACTCGAGACGTTCACCGGTGGGCCGGGGGAGACAGATGAAGGAACAATGTGGGGAAAACTCGCAGGAGAGGTTTTTTTTTTTTTTTTTTTTTTTAAATCACTGTTTTTTGCTGATGTGTTCGGTATATACTCAATGTAAACACAGAAGTGAGTGCGGTGCAGCGCCGCATTTGATTGGTCAGACTGACGTACACATCTGCGCACTACTGAGAAACAAATTTGATTGGTGGAAGTTGACGACAATTGGCCAAAATTGCAGTAAAGTTGCAGTGATTGGACAAAACTCAAATTATGCAGGACCTACTGAAGTCGTGGGAATTGGTAGAATTGCAACTTCGTGAAATCCTGGAGGGTCTGCATTATGACCAAAGGGCTCACGCTCCCTTGCTTCTATTAGGAGGACGGGTATGGGTGAGGGACAGGAGCAGAGGGGGTCAGGGAAATCTGCATAGCTGGTGGGATCCAGAACCTTATGTGGTGGTGGGAATGGTTGGAGATACAGGGCTGGTTTACAGGGTTAGGCCAGAAAGGGGAGGTAGGGAAAGACCCTGCATAGGAATGCCCTTAAACCCTGTGTTGGCCTTGTAGTTGTGATGTCAAATGAAAGCTTTTCTCAGGAAAAAGACCTTTGTATTCCACTCCCAATCCTGTATTTCGCGCAAGGGTTTAGAGTGCCAGGCAGGATGCAGGATTTGCCACGTCGGTCAACTAGAGTAAATTTAGGTCAACGACTGGCTTGTTATAGACAGTCATTGGCAGGGACTGCCAATGGTAAACTGTGTGTGTGTGGGGGGGGGGTGTCATGCTGTGTTTGGATATATTGTTTAATCTTATTGTATATTGTTGTACTTTTGCATGTTTATACTTTTGTGTTAATTGCTTATTTGGTGTGTAATGTTTCCTTTTTGTATGCATGCTTTTGAGTGAACACAGCTGGACACTGAGTGAGAAACTCAGGCACTGACTGACAGACTGAACCAGCCAATGGACTGCTACAGGCTACCCACATGGCCCAATGGGAATACGGGGGCGGGTTTTCCCATTTCCTGCATAAGCCGGGAGAGACCTGCATTGAGTGAGTCCTTTCTTCACTTGAGCTGAGGCCCACCATCTTCCCAGGTGGCTGGAGAATCTGCAGCAGCTTCCAGGCAGAAGGCCAAATGAGGCTTTCTGGAGGACTTTCATCAAAATGGTTCACATAGACAAGGCCTCATGTGGGACTTCAATTTCTCTACCAGGCCATCTTGTGGACAATATGTATACAACATGCTGATTTTTTATTTTTTTTATTTTTATTTTTTTACAAGGGTGGTCTTGGTTTACTGTGTATCTTTCAATTTCAATTAATGTGCTGTCTTTTAAGAAATATCAATGATCATAAGGTAAAAAAAAATAAAATTGAGGTGACTACAGTGAATGTGCTACTTATCCTTTTTTTTTTTTTTAAGAAATAACTTTTCAAGAGGGCAGCACAGTGGGGCAGTGGTTAGCACTGTTGCCTTACAGCTAGATGGTTCCAGGTTTGAATCCCCATTCTGGCAGGGGTTGGAACCTTTGTGTGGAGTTTGCATGTTCTCCCTGTGCTGCGTGGGTTTACTCCGGGGGCTCCAGTTTCCTCCCACAATCCAAAGGCATGCATGTTAGGTTAATTGGTTGTTCTAAATTGTCCCTAGATATGTCTCCTATAGGCCCTTAGAATAGAGGGTTAGTATTAGTGAAAAGCGCTATATAAGTGGTTAGTTAGTTAGTGGTTAGTTAGTGGTTAGGTTAGTTAGTCATACTGTCTTTCTCAGTACTTTCATCTCTGTCCTTATTGGTTGTGGCATGTAAGATGAGGACGCACAGGTAAAGGCTCCTGGTTCCCGGTTCGTTTCTTGCTTTAAAACTCAGTTTAGAGCTGGCGTTTTGAGCTGTTGCTTTGTCACTACCGCTGGAGAGTGAACCTGCTCATGCGAAAAAAAGAGAAATTGCCAGTCTCATAACTTAATATTGTAGTGGCTGGTGAAGCAATCAGTCCCCTCACACTCCGGGAGAACAAAGGGATTTCTCCCACATGTTTTTTTTTTTTCCTATGATCACAATCAATGTACGGTACATCGGCCAGGATCATGGGTCCCAAGAAAGCTTAGCAGACTGAGGAGGTGGACGATATCAAAAGATCGCTGGACTTCTTGGCTGAAGAGATTTCTGCTGTTAAGCTGCAGCAAAAAAACATTCTGGACCTGATCGAAGAGGTGAAAGCGCTGCGGATCCAGAACGCCGAGAAGGACAAGAGGCTGGCATATCTGGAGAGCAGAGTGTCGGAACTGGAGCAGAACACTCAGGTGAATGACGTGATCATCACGGGGCTCCATATTAAACCACGATTGTACGCGCGGGCGGTGGCCGCGGACAGCGGAGGGAGGCTCGACACGCTGGAAGATGGATCCACGGAACAACAAGTGGCGGCCTTCATGTAGTCCAAAGGAATCCAGCTGGACTGTAACACCACTGAGACCTGCCACCCTCTGCCCAGGAAAAACGGCGACAAACCGGCTGTGATCATGAGGTTTGTCAGCAGAAAACACAAGACTGCGCTGTTAAAACAAGGTAGGAAACTGAAAGGAACGAACATTTACATAAACGAGCACCTCACAAAAGAAAACGCAGAAATAGCCAGAAAAGCAAGATACCTGAGAAAGCAGAAAAAGATTCAAAACACCTGGACATCAAACTGTAAAATATACATCAAATTAAACGGATCACCTGAAGAAGCCAAGGTCATTAACATCCATAATATTATGGAACTGGACAAATATCAATGAATATTATGAACTGGAGTCACAGCACCAAGAAACAATTGTAGGACACTGAAGGGATATACTCATCTGCTACAAGACATTTAACAACATGAAACAAAAGATCAACAAACAGGAACAACAGGAACTGAAAGTTTTTGAATATACAGATCACAACCCACAGGACGTAGAATATAACATAGACCCTGATAATAATTTATTTAGCTCCATCAATAATAACTGTAGTTACTACACGGATGAACAGTTTAACACAATGGTCACATCTGATTTCAATATTTCTATGATCCACTTCAACAGCAGAAGTCTCTATGCCAACTTTAATAACATTAAAGATTATTTACATCAGTTTAAAGAGCCATTCAATATTGTGGCAATATCAGAGACGTGGCTCAGTGAAGAGAAAGGAGTGGATTTTACCATGGATGGCTATGAATTAAATTATATAAATAGAAAAGTGAAAAAAGGAGGAGGAGTTGCAATTTATGTTGACAAGAGCTTGAAATACAAGGTTGTTGAAAATCTGTCAGTAACTGTGGATGATTTATTTGAATGTATTACAATAGAAATCTGTCTGGACAATGTGAAGAATATAGTAGTGAGCTGTGTATATAGAACACCTGGATCAAACATTGACTTATTTAAGGACTGGATGGAAAAAATGTATGCAAAACTAACTCATAAAGTTATGTTCATCTGTAGGGATTTCAATATAGATCTGATGAATTCAAAACAACATAGTTTGACAGAAGAATTTATCAACACAATGTACAGTATGGGCTTACATCCAACAATTACCGGACCTAGCAGAATCACATCACACAGTGCCACACTAATAGATAACATATTCACAAACATTATGGAAAATAATATCAGGAGTGGGCTTTTATTGAATGATATCAGTGATCACCTGCCGATTGACCTAAGAATGCTAATTATCCAGAATATTTTATTGAAAATGGAAATTTGATAAATAATATGGAGGATGTGGTCAGTGGTTTCAATAAATTTTTTGTAAACGCTGGTCCTGAATTAGCAAAATCAATAGTGGCAACAGAAACAAACAACAGTGGTTCTGTAAATGAAATAGAAGATAGAAATCCAAACACAATCTTTTTGGGTGCAGTTACTGAAAAGGAAATTATCGAGACTGTGAGTAAATTTAAGAACAAAAAAACAACGGACTGGAATGAAATTGACATGACAATAGTGAAAAAAGTAATTGAAGGAATTGTTAAGCCACTCACCCCCATCTGTAACATGTCATTTCAAACTGGTAAATTTCCAAACAAAATGAAAATAGCAAAAGTAACACCTCTATACAAAACAGGAGACAGTCACTGTTTCACAAATTACAGGCCAGTCTCTTTACTCTCACAATTCTCCAAAATACTTGAAAAAATCTTCACTAAGAGACTGGATGATTTCATTGAAAAACACCACCTCCTTACAGACAGCCAGTATGGTTTTAGAGCAGATAAATCTACATCTTTGGCACTGATCGAACTTATAGAAGAAATTACTAGTTGTATAGATAAAAGAAAGTTTGCTGTAGGAGTATTTATAGATTTAAAGAAAGCTTTTGACACCATTGACCACAGAATACTACTAAGGAAACTGGAAAGGTATGGGATAAGAGGGCTCGGACTGAGTTGGGTGGAAAGTTATTTAAGTAACAGACAACAATTTGTACAAATTGGTGAGCACAAATCACCCTTCATGGACATCACTTGTGGTGTGCCCCAGGGGTCAGTTTTGGGACCCAAACTCTTTATTTTGTATATAAATGACATATGCCAAGTATCAAAAATTCTGAAATTTATTTTGTTTGCGGATGACACAAATATCCTTTGCACTGGTGAGAATTTGCAACAGGTTTTAGAGGTGGTCACAACTGAAATGAAAAAGTTAACGCAGTGGTTCAACAAAAATAAATTATCTCTAAATCTGAAAAAAACAAAGATTATGTTGTTTGGAAATTATAAAATAAATCATGAAATAATGGTAACGATAGATGATACCAGAATAGAAACAGTACAGGAAAATAAGTTTCTGGGGTGACGCTAGACAATAAAATCTGCTGGAAACCTCACATCAGTCACATCCGAGCCAAGTTGGCAAAATGTATAGGCATACTGGGGAAGACAAGACACATCTTGGACTATAAATCATTGGTCTTACTGTACAATTCACTGTTTCTACCTTATCTTAACTACTGTGTAGAAGTCTGGGGAAACACCTACAAGACCAACCTACAGTCAATATGCACATTACAAAAAAGAGCTATAAGGATAATAAATAATGTAGGATATAGAGACCATACCAATTCGTTGTTTTTAAAGTCACATGTCATAAAGTTCATCGATTTAGTTAAATTTAAGACAGCACAAGTCATGTACAGGGCAATTAATAATCAACTCCCAACTAATATACAAAAAATATTTTAAAAAAAGAGACAATGATCATAATTTGAGAGGAGACTTAAACTTTACAAAACCCAAGATACGAACAACCAAGAAAAGTATGTGCATATCTGTCTGTGGGGTGGATTTGTGGAACAGTCTGGAGCTGGAACTGAAACTATGTACAAACAAATCAATTCAAAAAGGGTACAAACATTATTTGCTGAAAGGATATATGTTAGAAGGGTAGTATTTATATGTACGATTCACTATGCTCACTCTGGGACACTATGGAATGGTGGGTGGGACAGCACTGTGTATATCTGTGTTGTTTGGGGCTGGTTTTGATGTGTGGACATCAATGTATGCTAGGATAGATGGGTGTTAATGTTGATATGTACAAAATACAGTTAATTGTTTACTTGGGGTCTTAAATATGGTAATTTGTATGTAATTCACATGGGTGTATTTATGGAAAAGAGGAGATGGAATTATTAAGTGTTCACTTCTTCCTTCTCCCTTTCGAACACTGTATACTGTTACTTTATTGCATTTGTCATTTGTTTTGTTTTTGTTATACTTTTTTGTTCCAAATAAAGTATCTATCTATCTATCTATTGTCATGCGGGGCACAATAGTGCCTCAGCATAATGTTGTTGTATCCAAGCTCTTTGAAACACAACAGACACTTCACAAATAAAAATAATCACAATAACCCAGCTGGGACTTGAGCCCTAGAGTCCCAATTACAAGACAGATAATTTCCCTCTAAACTATTACTTAGTCATGAGTAGGTGTGGCTTTCTTGAACACTTGAGCCTTTCATCAAGCGTTCACAGACGAGGCCTCGTGGAACTTCATTTGCTCTACTAGGCCATGTAGTCGACAAAGTATACAGCATGCAGATTTTTACAATGTGAATTTTTCAATTTCAATAAATGTGCTGTCTTAAGAAATATCAATGATAATAAGGGGGGGGGGGATAATGAAACTGGGGTGACTCCAGTGCATGTGTCTGTTATTTGGTGTGCTTGTACTACTTATCCATTTTTATTAAGAAATAAATTTTCAACAGTCTTATACTGTCCCAGTATATTCAACTCTGACCTTATTCTCATGCAGGGCACAATGGCAATAGTGCCTCAGCATAATGATGCGTATTAATGATCCAAGCTCTTTGAAACACGAGACACTTTACCTTGCAAATAAAAATGAAATTAAAAGAGCAACACAGCTGGGATTTGAACCCATGTCTCCCACTTGTAGAACAGATGTATTCCCACTAAACCATCACCTCAGTTACAATGGATAGCCACTATTTGTCAAAAATACATCAATGGGAGAAATGCACTCAAACTGTTCCCAAACGGCTGAAGTCTGTGTTTTTGGTACTGGCTCCATCTGAAAATTGGCAGTGACAAATCCCTTACAGTCAAACATGACGGGATGGGGAACGGCTTCCTGACCCAGTCACGTGGGTCCAACATCAACACATGTCACGATGCACCCCTCGCCAAATATTTCCTGGATAAGATTTGGAGCACCGGTGCCTGCCTTCCCATCAACTAGAAGCAAGAGCTTCTGCCCAAAGCTGTAATTTTTTAATCCAATACACTAATTGTCGTTGGAGGTCTGGGTAAAACTGACCCTTGTGTGTGAAGAATCGACTGCTGGCTACTTTACCTTCTTTTAGGTATGAGGTAGCTTCCTGGATGTATGGCCCTGTTTGGTGTGGACTCGAAGATATCAAAGGACAAGGCCTGGAGTGTGGCAGTGCGCCTCTGGACTGGTTAAAGCATGTTTTCATGACTTTGGCCTTTCTAAAGGCTGTTGTATTTTTAAGGTTACACTGGCAACATTTGATTTTTATCTGATTTTACTTTGTGTAATAAATGTTTGGGCCTGAAATCTTGGTGTTGGATGCTTACTAAGTACTGCTCACTTGCTGCTGCTACTGCTAGTAGTGGGAACCTAAAAGGGGTTTGTTTTATTGGAGGTTAATGAGTTTAATTGGTTCAGTTCCACTAATTGGGTAACCTCCAGCCGCCTTCACAGCTGCAACTATTTGTGGTGGATCTCAGAAGTCCTGTGCTATTTGCTGTTGTATAGCGTCCTCCTAAATATAAGGACTTCATTAATGAATTCTTGGCAGATGTTATGCCAAAATATGAAACTACTGATTTGCGGGGGACTTGGATATTAATGGTCTGCTGGTTCATTTGATCAGCTGGCATCTGATTTTAAAAGACTGTTGGCGACATTTAATTTAAAATATTTAGCGGACAAACCAACACACCATCTTGGTCACACTCTGGAGCTTATCGCTTTTGGGCTCTCAATCTCAAAAGAAATTTGTCATCTCAGATCATTTCACATTTTTGACCCCTTCATACACCCAGCAAGCCTGTGGCTCCATCAGCTTCTATCAGTTATGTCTGTTATTCAAAGCCAAACCCTTCCTGAGCCATCATGACCTTGAGATAGCCATCCATGCTTAAATCACTTCTCGACTTGATTACTGCAATGCACTTATGTTGGCGTCTCTGTCCTCTCTTGGCCACCTTCAATTTGTGCAAATGCAGCGGCCTGTCTTTTTTTTTTAATTTAAAATTTTATTTAGGGTATACATATCGGTACAGCATTGCATTGTATACATTTGCATCCCATACTCCCTTTTTTGTATATAAGCAAGATTTAATTTTTTGATTAAAAAGTTATTGGAACACTTTTTTTTTTAATGAAAGAAAGACAAAGGGAAAAAAAACAAAGTGAGTAGCTTTGGAACAAAGAGAGGTACAGTTATTGAAGTGATGTCTGTTGGAGATTAGATCTGATAGAAGACACATATGTGTTCCAGGGTTGCTAAAAGTTTAAGAACTTGTCCATGTCTTGTCTCAGTGTAAATGTCAACTTTTCATCAGATAAATGTCATGAATCACGTTAGTCCATTCTTCAGGTGAAGGAGAGTCTCTCAACCATTTTTTGTCAGTGCTTTTTTACTTGCCAATATTAAAACACTGAATTATTTTTCTCCTCGTCTTTCCAGTGATTCCGGTATCAAACCCAAATACAAAGTTTCAAAAGAAGAGAATTGTTACTTTGAATATTTCCCCATTATTGTCTGTACATAAGTCCAGTATTGGTGAATAACCGGCATGACCAAAACACATGAAAATGATTTGCAGTCTTTTCACCACATGAGCGCCAGCAATTCAACCCTTTGAGTAAATTTGTTTTGTACAGGTGTTCTGAAAAAATCTTACCAGGTTTCTCCATCCAAATTCTCTCCATAACAGGGATGAAGTACTTTTCCACTGTTGTTTAAATTTTTCCCATATTTCCAATTGTAAAGTGAAATTCCCCTCTTTTTCCCATTTCTCTTTTATATATGATGTGTTGTGTTCTTTTAATTCTGGAGACCATGGTATATTTTAGAAATGTATCTGACCCCTGGGATTGCCTTATATGCCATTAAAAAGACCTTCAGAACACCTGACTGGGTCCTTTCTAAATCCTCCTTTTTGAGTATTTTGTTTGTGGTGTCTAAGATGAAAGAATTTGTAAGTCTTGATTTGTTAGACCTTGTTTTTTCAAATCTTCGAAACTTTTAAAGTTGGCCTTTTAAAAAAAAATCATTATTTCATCAGTCCATTCTCTCTCCATTTTTTTTTTTAAATCTAATGTCTGTTTTGTTAGGAGCAAAGTCCTGATCATAAGACTTTGCTCCTATGAGCAGAGTCCATAGGAGAGAGACATCCTCTCTCCAGTTCAAAAGATGATAATTTACTGTTTATCCTTATTTTAGCTGTTAGGTTTTTTTTTTGTATAATGTATGGATAGTCTAATGAAGTTGTTATGAGAAATTGAAACTGGACAAGATTCTATATAGGAAGGACCAGTCAACCGAATCAAATGCTTTTTTCAGCATCTAGTCCCAATATGACTGCATTTAAATTTATATTTTTTATATGATGAATTATGTGTCAAGTGCATCTAATGTTATCTTGTGTCTGTCTTTGTCTTATAAAACTCCATCCATCCATCCATCCATCCATCTTCTTCCGCTTAATCCTCTTCGGGTCGCGGGGGGTGCTGGAGCCTATGCCAGCATCTTTGGGCGAGAGGCAGGGTACACCCTGGACAGACCTGCCAGTCCATCACAGGGCCAACACAAACAGATAGACAACCATTCACTCTCACAGTCATACCTAAGGACAATTTAGAATCCCCAGTTGATGCCAATTAACCTAACTTGCATGTTTTTGGCACGTGGGAGGAAACCGGAGAAATCCCGGAGTAAACCCATGCAGACACGGGGAGAACATGCAACTCCACACAGATCACTGTTGGCCAGGGGCTGGGATCGAACTCAGGATCCCCCAGCCAAGGGTGAGTTGCTGTGCTGCCGCAATGCTAACCACTCCGCCACCTGGTCAGAATGAATTATGTCCTGTCAGTATATTTTTAACCTTTTGGCAAGGACTGCGGTAAAAAGTTTATAGTCCTGATTTAACACAGATTGGTCTGTAGTTGGAGCAGTCTAACTTATCCTTTCCAGGTTTAGGTACGACTGCAATAACCTCTTCTCTCCAGGAGGGGGGGATTTCTCCTGTGTGGAGGACATGATTAAATGTTTTCAGGAGAAAGAGATTGTTTTAAAGTTTTGTACCACTCTGCTGTATAGCCATTTGCTCCTGGGGATTTGTTAGCTTTAAGTTTCATAATTGCTTTTTCTAATTCCTTTAGGTTGTATTTCTGCCAGTAGTTTTTTTTAAATTTTGTGATTCAGAAAGTTGGGGAAGATTTACTGTACCTAGGAAGGCTTCAGATGTGTCTCTTTTGTGGTTTTTTGAGGGAGTGCAAGTTCTTGTAGTAATTCTCAAAGCTTTTATGAATTTCCTGGATTCTATTTTTATTTCCTTTGATATTGGGTCTCTAATTTTGTAAATTATTCTCTCTGTTTGCTGTTTCCCTCAATTTATAGGCTAGTAATTTTGCCAATTGCTACCTGTTCATAATATTTTTGTTTCAGAAATGTAAGTTTCTTCTGAATTTCTGTGAGTAGATCTTGTTTATTTGTTTTTTTATTTCCTTAATTTTGAGTGAGTCATTAGATTGAATGTTGTCTTTATGCTCTCCTTCTAGTTTCTTAAGTTTTGATTCTGATGTGTTTAGTTTTCTTGTCTCAATTTCTTTTGAAGTGCCAGTTTTGCAATAATCTTTCCCCTTATTACAGCCTTGCATGCATCCACAATATTAAAGGGGACACTTCCCATTTTTATTTTCTTCCAAATATCTGAGAATATCTGACTCCAATTCATTTTTCAGTGGTCCTTGTATAATATTGTGTGGTTGGGTAGTCTTTATAAGAAGTGGACATCGACACCAGCGTGGATCTCAGAACAAGCCTCATTTTATTCTGTTGTCTTCCAACATACATTCAACACGTATATCTTCTACTAGTGCCACCGTGTGGCAAGGCATTACATTACATCCCCCCCCCTTTTAGATATTTACCATATCCCTTTATATATCTTATTTACTTAAATTCTAATAATAAAGAATATGGTCAACCACAAGATAACACAAAGCTACACTGTCACTACTGTGCGCTTGCATTTTCAGAACATAACTTTTTCTTTTCATTTTCTTTTCAACATTTTTTTTTTTTTTTTTCTAACTAGAAGGACAGGGTAGACTACCTGACCCTTCAGGCTCTGCCATAGGGAATTATTCTGCCCTGTTCACTGCAGGCCTCTATACTAGGTTTTACCAGTTCAGTTCTTTCTGGTGGACGAGATACTCGCCCCGATCTGGTCACAGTCACATCCGAGCTGGGCTGATCTGGCTCTGGATCAGGCTGTCTGGTTCTGGAAGAGCAGTGAGCTGAGCTCTGTTTCTTCTCAGTGTGCCCGACTCTGTCTCCACGTTGTACGACCTTGGAGTTGATGACGTCGACTGGACTGTCCCGGTGCCTTTGCTGAGCGGATCCACACTCTCTGACCTGGTTCGAGAACCGGCAGCTCTCTTGCTCTGTGTCTCGCTCCATATGCTTTTCTTCTGATTCTCTTTCAATCTTGCGTCTTTCTTTTTAAAAGCATGAAGGTCTGGCCACTTTGGTCTGAGAGTCTGTGGAGGGACCGGAACTGTCGATCGCAATCTTCTCCCCATCAGAAGTTCTGCTGGTGAGGCTCCATGAGCCATGGGGTTGTCCTGTAAGTCAGGAGAGCTCTTTGGTGATCTTGGTTCTTGCTGAGTATTTGCTTTACTGTTCTCACCGCCCTCTCTGCTTCCCCATTGCTTTGCGGATACCTGGGGCTACTGGTGACATGTTCAAAGTCGTATTCCTGAGCAAATGTGTATGTATATTAGCTGCTCTTGCTTGCTTGTTTTTTTTTTTTTTTTTTTTTTTTTTTTTTTCTTGCCTTCTGATTGTTGCTCTGAGTGTTGCTATCCCTGTGCTGTTGCAATCCTGGAATTTCCCCGTTGTGGGACTAATAAAGGCTTATCTTATCTTATCTTATCTTATCTTAAATACTTTAAACTCTGAAGAGGCGAACTGTGGCCCGTTGTCCGTCACTAGTACCTCAGGGATACCGAATCTTGCAAAGATGACTTTCAGCCTCTCGACTGTGGTTGCTGTAGTAAGCGTTGGAAGGTTGGCTATTTCAATGTATCTGGAGAAATAGTCAACTGCGACCAGGTAGTGGCTCTTCCCCCACTCGAAGAGGTCCGCCGCTAGCATTTGCCATGGCCTTGCTGGTAAGGGGGTCGTGAGCAGTGGCTCTGTGCGATAGCTGGAGTACTGGCTGCATACTTCACACCTCTCCACAAGCTCTTTGATGTCCCTTGTCAAGCCTGGCCACCACACAGACTGTTGGGCTCTTGAAATGCACTTTGTCATGCCCAGGTGCCCATGGTGGATTCTCTCCAGCATGTCTCTTCGCATTGGCGCTGGAATGACAAGCCTTTCTCCCTTTAGGAGGATACCGTCAGCCACATGGATGTCAGCTCTGTGCGGCCAGTACTTTAGCAGCCTCTCTGGAACTGCTTGTCTGTGCGAAGGCCATCCTTTGTCTGTGTATGCCCTCAGCTGTTTCATTGTTGTGTCGTTGTTCTGCATGTTTTTAATTTCATCCAATTTTGTTTTTGTTGCAGGTATGTGTTCCATCACAAAGTCGATGTACACCTGACACTCTCTTTCCAGGCTGGCACTCTCTGTGCTGCTCTCTGGTCCCAGTGGCGCTCGTGACAATGCGTCAGCAGCCACCAACTGTTTCCCTGGTACATGAATTATCTTGTAGTTGAATCTCATCATTCTCAGTCTGAATCTGAGTATTCTTGGAGGTAAATCATCCAGTGGCTGGGTACCTAACAGTGATATGAGAGGTTTGTGATCTGTACGCACCGTGAAGTCCATTCCCAGGAGATAGGTGCTCAGGCGCTCGCACGCCCATGTCACGGTGAGAGCTTCTTTCTCGATTTGAGCGTACCGAGACTCTGTGGGTGACAGACTTCTAGATATGTACACCACTGGCCTGAATTCTCCACCTGGCTGTCGCTGCATCAGTACTCCTCCCAGGCCATATGATGAAGCGTCAGCCGACACGAGAGTTTCTCTTTTTGTACTGTACTGAGCCAGTACAGCTGGAGAGCTAAGCTCTTTCTTCACAGCTTCAAAAGCTGTCTTTTGCTGCACGTCCCATGTCCACTCGCTGTCGCTGCGCAGCAAGTCTCTCAGGGGCTTTGTGAGATTGGGGAGGCGCGAGGAGAACTTGCAGACATAGTTCACCATCCCCATGAAGCGTCTCACCGCTTCAACGTTCTCGGGTTCGGGCATGTTCAAGATTGCTTTAATTTTGCTTGGGTCAGCCTCGATCCCGTCGGCACTGACCATATGCCCTAGGAATTTCACGTCCTTCACACTGAACTCACATTTTTCGTTTAAGGTCAGACCTGCCTCTTCAAGCTTCTTGAGAAGTTCGCACAGCCTGTTGTCATGCTCAGTCTGATCTTTGCCAAACACCAATATGTCGTCGGCATGGCAGAGTGCGCCTGGGGTGCCGTCGACAAGCTGGGAAAGTCTTAGCTGGAAATGTTCCGGCGCAGAGAAATCCCGAATGGGAGTCCTCCTGTAACAATACCTCCCAAATGGTGTAATGAAGGTTGTCAATGGCTCTGATTCCTCATGCAGGGGAACTTGCCAAAACCCTGCTGTGGCATCCAATTTTGAGAAGATGACGGCTCCGTCTAGCTTTGCTAGAGTCTCATCCACAGCTGGGAGTATGTGTCTTTCTCGACGCACGCTCTCATTCAGCCTTGTCAGGTCTGAGCAGATCCAGATTTTTCCATTGGGTTTGGGTGCAACCACCATTCCTGAACACCACTCGGTTGGTTCTTGGATCTTTCGAATCACGCCCATCTCTTCCATCCTCTGGAGCTCTGATTTGACTCTGTCCATTAATGGTAGGGCTACATGTCTAGGGGCTGACAAGGCGTATGGCACAGCTCCCTGAGCTAACTCAATTTTATAGCTACCCTGCAGCTTCCCTAAGCCTGAGAATACTTTCGGGAACATTTTCTTGAATTTTTCATCAGATGCTAGCACTGCAGCTATCTGCTGCAACAGAGGTAGGCTCTGTATAGCTGGGAGCCCTTATAGTGGCATCACTAAATCCTTCACAACAAATACATCCTGCTCTGTTTTCTTTATGCCCTTTTTCAGGCAGGCTGTGAATGTGCCTAGCACCGTCAGTGGCAGGTTGTTGGGGCCACATAACATTCTCTGTGACTTCTTTAGGTCACCATCTCTTGTTTTGCAGTACATGGAGTCTGGTATGGCGGTGACAGCCGCTCCTGTATCCAACTTGAAGTTAATCATTTTTCCATTCATTTCTATGTCATTTCTCCAGACATCCTGTTTATCAGTCTCTATTGCTCCCATGAAAGCGCTCTCTTCAGTCTCATACACCTCTTCAATAGCCTCGACACGTTGCTCTGTCCTACACACTGCAGCATAGTGTCCTTTTCTTTTACATTTGCGGCACTCTGCCTCTCTCACTGGGCATTGTTTCCATGCGTGTTGAGGACTGTGGCCACACCTTTTGCACGTGCCTGTACTCTGCGTCGCGTTGGTTTGAGTTCGTTTCACCATATTGGGTTTCGCAGGTTTTTTTCTCACAATAGCATCAACATTGCTTTCCTTAATTTCAGTCTTCTCGCGCCGTATCAATGGCTGTTGCTTTTTTACTTCTTCTCTTTGCCTGACTTGTGTTATTGTACTTTCCAGCGTGAGCTTTGGGTCTAACTGTAATTTCTCTGACAATTTAGCGTCTCTGATCCCAACTACTATCCGATCTCTTATCATCTCTTCAAGTAGAACGCCATATTGGCAATGCTCAGCCAGCTTGTACACGTCTGTGATAAAGTTCTCTGCCGTTTCGCCAGGCTGTTGATATCGGCTGTTAAATCTGGCTCTCTCATAGATAACGTTATGCTTGCCAATAAAATGCTCACCTAAGGCTTTGCACACTTCATCGTATTTCTTCCGTTTGGCTTCCTCCAAAGTTATTGTTGTCATAACGTCGTCACTTTTCTCCCCCATTATGTAGAGCAGTGAGTTGATTTGGTATTCCTCATTCTTCTCTGCTAATCCAGATGCTATTCTGAATCGCTCGAAGCGTCGTAGCCACTGAGTCCAGCTACTGGGCTCATCGAAGTTAAAACTTCCTGGCGGTGGTATCGTGAATATTTGATCCATTTTGTCGTTCCTCCCTTCCTTTTCTTAGCGAGTAAACGAGCTAGCAACTTACTTGCTTCTCCGCCGGCGCAGTCACTGACGAGGGAAAAACTTTTTTTTTTTTTCCTCTCTCTCCCCAACTCTTTCACACAGGCGACCCTCTCTCCTGTCGGATTCTTGTCACCAACTTCTGACACCATGTATAATATTGTGTGGTTGGGTAGTCTTTATAAGAAGTGGACATCGACACCAGCGTGGATCTCAGAACAAGCCTCATTTTATTCTGTTGTCTTCCAACATACATTCAACACGTATATCTTCTACTAGTGCCACCGTGTGGCAAGGCATTACATTACAGTCCTTTCAGCACATTTGAATTTAACCTCCAAGAAAATGTATATTTGTGTATTTTTTGGATATTTAAGTCCATATAGATCGGACTGTGGTCAGAGAGATTCATCAGTCCTATTTTACACGTTCTTACTCTTCCAATGTCTCTATTAAACATAAAAAATAGTCAGTCCTTGAATATGATGAATGTGGTGCTGAGTAAAATGTATAATCTTTTATACTGGGGATGAATTCCCTCCACACGTCATAGATTCCCATTTCATTTAGTAGCATCCTAATTTTTCTACTCTGAGTGTTATTTTGATGTGGAGAATTACCTGATGCATCCCAGTATGGATTCAGTCTTAGATTGAAGTCTCCACCACATATCACTAAACCTTGGGCTTTGGTTATCATTAGATCAAATACATTTTTATAAAATTTCCAGTTGGACCCTGGAGGTGCATATACATTCAGTAGGGTGATATCTTCTCCCTCTAGTTGACCGAGTACCATACTAAATCTCCCTTCTTTATCTTTGTGTTCTGAGTTTTTTCAAATATAATTTTGGTTGAGATCAATGTTGTTACCCCCTCCTCCTTCCTGACTTATATGAAGATGAAGAAATCAGTTTAAACCCTTGTCCATTAAGTTTAGTGTGTTCCAAGTCTGCTAAGTGGGTCTCTTGTAAAAATATTATTCCTGCTTTCTTTTTTCATTTTGCCTAGAATCTTGGATCTTTTAACTGAATTAAGGAACTCTTTCACATTATATGAGATTATTTTGGTTGAACTCTGTTTCTCCATTATATTGTCTTTATTAGTACAATAGTATAGTGACCCTCCCCAATGCTACTCAAAACTGAAAGAACATTAAGAACATAGTATAAAGAACTTTAGAACATAAAACTGTCAAATGATCTTCCTGAACTGAGGTCTTTTTAGAGGAGCCTTGATGGTGTGTTTGGCTCCGAGGGAAATTCCTCAAACTTTGTTTACATGTTGAGGGCCCTCTCTTACCCCTGTAAGTTGTCCCATGTTTTTAACGTAACTTTCAGATCCCAATCCAAACTTGTACAGAATTTTTTTTTTTTTTATGCCTATACCCTATAAAATTATGTGCTCCCGCCCCCCGCCATCACAGCACCAATCACGGTAATACAGTATTTGTTAGTGTGGAGAGGTCATAAGGTTCATTGTCACATTTCTATTAACAATTTTTTTTATGACATATTTGTTTCCAATATTATGACTGTCCCATAAATTGTTTCACCGCCTTCTATTTGCGGATTCTGCATCTCCTTTAATGTTTGTTACCTTGTAGGAGGAGGGTTGGATGTGCATATTGACTAAAAGTATCGTCATTCCCTCCTGAAAGTGTCCAGTTTTTCCTTATAGCCCTGGCGCTGGGTTTCCAGCTGTTGTCCCATTGATTTAGAAGGTCTCTGTGTGAACCACATTTGGGCCTTGATTCTTTCAATCGGGTCTGCTACGGGTTTGTACACCGGTACCGGGAGCCCTCTTCTCACCATATCCCTGGTTGCTTCCTCCGCCAAACTGTAGAGACACATTTCTTCTCCATAAAAAACCCTCAGCTTCACTGGGAATGGGGTTTGAAATGCAGTTTCTTCTCTCTTAATGCCTTCCCGACGTTTTTTAAGGAGCTCCACAAAAACCTTTCTTTCCTGGTGCACAAACCCTTTGTTCTGCCAGGCCAGTCTCAAAACCTCTTCTTTTGTTCTGAAGCTGGAAAATATCACCACCACCGATCGCACGGGGGGGGGGGGGGGGGGGGGGGCTTCTGCAGACGGCCTTGGGGCTAATGAACGGTGCGCCCTTTCTATTTTCAAGTCGATGGTTTGGGGAATTCCAGCTTTTACCTCAATATAGTTTCCACGCATACAGCCATTGTGGCGAAATTGTCTTCGACTACCTCTTTTAGACCATAAATTCTTATGTTGTCCCTTCTTAGTCTTCCTTACTGGTCAGTTAGCTTAGCCTCCAGCCTTGTCTGTACTTTAAGTAACTCCAGCGTGGTTTCTTCCAGCCCTTTTAATCTTTCCTCCGCTTCCAAGATTCAGGCCTCAGCCTGGTCCACTCTGTTATTTGTCTTTTTTATTTCGTCTTTAATTTCACAAAGTTTGGCCCCACTTTCTTGGCGAAAGTCTCTTAACTCGTGGAGTATCGTTTTTAAGCTAGCCGTGCTACTAGCCTCATTTTGCTCCTTCATTTCCGAGTGGCTATTGTCTTTGAGGTCAGATTCTCCGGCTGATGTGTGTCTTGGTCTGGTAAATGTCGATCTCTTCTGTTTTCCTTTAGGCATAATAACTTTGTCTTTTGATTTTCACTCTTCCACAAATCTGTTAAATCTAAATTTTATGACATTTTCACAGATGGGATCTGGGGGCTTTAGCGTTAAGTGGCTACCACCATGGCATCCAGACCCGTTCCTTGACTCGATGGCTTTGAATGTATGTGTTGGCGTTGGACCTGGGCAAACTGGACAAGGTACAGAAGCAAGCTTTGTTAATTCACAACCTGGGCATAGAAGGACAATGCATTTTCCACACGCTAGGATCAACAGACTTGTTTGCTGATGCAGTAGAGCTGCTAGCTAGCTACTTCGCCACACCAGACAACGTGTTGGCACAGCATATTAGGTTCTGCCAATGGTGACAAAGTAGGAGAGACAACACAACAATTCGGCGCGGACCATCACTACCTAGCTAGCATGTGCAGGTTTGGCTTATTGGAAGATGAAATGGTGCGGGACCAGTTGGCTGAGCACAGTAGCAACCCGCGGCTGTGGACGAAGATGCCATCGGCGCCAAACGACATGACACTAGCTAACACCATCAAGCTAGCATTCCAGCTAGAGTCCACCGACAGATTAGCATCTGAGCTAGGTGTGCAGCAACAGCAGCGGCAGCCAAACCACACACCATTGACATGGAGGAACCCGGTGACATGGCAGAAGAGATGGAAGCTAATACCGTGGACTGGAGGGCCGCTACGAATTGCTCCACATGCGGCAGCTGTGGTTCCCTGATGCACCAAGAGAGAGAGCGCACTTTTGCCCGGCAAGGGGGCAACGATGCAAGAAGTGTGGAAAGTTTAACCACTTTGCCAAAGTTTGCTGGTCAGCAACACTGCCGAGCCCACTGGCCAAACGTCGTCATCCACCCGCGATGACCATCCATGCGGTAGGGTCCGGAAGCATGGCGTATGCATTCTGCATGGTGGAGATGGACAGTGTTAACTTGCCGCTCCTGCTTGACATCGCTACAGTGAGGTCTATGCTGAATTGGGCCACAGTGAAGACATTTTTCCCCAACTATATAATTGGCAAGAACCTAACGGTGCTGTATGGGTATGGTGGCTACAGAGTTAGCAACATAGAGACCATCACGCTGTAGTGATATTTAATAAAATGTAGTGTAATAAGGATACAGGAATTATTTATTTTATTTAATACTGGGTGTGCGAGGGGACAGAATTAAACCGTCACCCCCAAAGCTCACTAAATAAAATAGAAAAGCACTCGTAAAAAGGGGGCACCAGTTCTAAAAGAACAAATTAATGAATTAATTTCAATTAATTAATTTTCGTACCTTCAATTGCTTAATGAATCGGTCTCAAAATTTAGTGAGTTCTTTTTACTGCTGTGACCTAGAAAACATACATATATGCAAAGGAAAAACGCTTCAGCTTCTCTTGTTTACAAATTTTATTAAATGAAACTCATTAAGGTTACATGGCATTCAAAGATGAATAAACAGATTCAAATGATGAGCTGGTGTTCGATATCACATCAACTGTTAGTGGATTCCTGAGCATAAAATCTATAGTTAAACCTTTGTGGAACCAAGAGGAAACCAGATTTTATGTTTCAACCGTAATGGAAGGCTGAAGTACCTAACAAAATCTGAACGCAATTTCATGGGGAAAAATTCCATAAGCTGATTATCTAAAAAAGAACTTCTGAATTAATCTACAAAAATGAAAGGTTACTTAAAAATGAATAAGAATTTTCCTTCAGTTTATAGCTTTGTTCTATGGCTGAGGGACTAATTGTACCATGACATATTGGTTATGCTCAATTGTAATTAATATTTTAGGACATCACGTTTAAACCCAGCAGATAGGAAAATGGGAGTGTCACTTATGAACAGCTATAGTTCCAGATGTTCAGTGGTGGTCAGCACCAGACGGTGGTATAAGTTCGGGAAGGCTCAGCAGCTCTTCCAGACAGCGTTCGGAACACCGGGGGAAAGCGACTGCTGGTCGGCTTTCAGATCGTTCACAGCTGTGAGAAGTGTAGACTCGGTTGGGGGCTCACACGGGGCAGGCAGCAAAGGCTGGCGACAGAGTGAGGGCTGGGAACAGGCGGCAGTGAAGGCTGGCCCCGGAGCAGGCGTGGAGTCCTTTGGCAACCGGTCCGAATTTAGGATGTCTCCGGCCCGCAGAACCAAACCAAAGACTGCAGGAAGAATGTTTTAGTCAGTTTCACCCACGAGCTCCTAGTTTCTTTGATTTGACAAGGTTCGCACACACAAAAGACTTCTTAAAACTCACAGAACAATTTAGAAAACTGCAAGGAGGTACAAAGAATGGAAAAAACTCTTTCGATCTGAGTATGCAGGGCGGCTCTGAAGCATTTGATTGAAGTGCGCTGCTGGGTCATAAAACGGGACCGGCCGCAAGACAGACCAATCATCTTCCATAAAGAGGAGTTTGAATGGGCTTTTGTCCAATGAGAGAACATTTCTTTGTTTGTGAACAGCCAATCAAATGCCAGTACGTTATCCAGCAGAAAGGCAGCATGGTGATTGGTTATCACGAGAGGGAAGACGGACAGAGATTCATAAAACATTCAGTTCTTATGGAATTATATACTCAATATAAAATCTAACTAATTTAAGTGACTCAAGGCTAATATTCAGTGACCATGCATTTATACCATTAATAATAATTTTAACATTCATTTGAATAACACTCATGAAAATAAAACATTCCTAAGACATGCACTCACATTTAAATCAAGGATTAATGAATCATGGCAAACCATTATTGGCGATTATCTTCACAATGTCCTTAGAATCCCGGGGAGATGATAGCTGGAAGAAAAGCTTAAAGTTTAGTCAGAATTAACAGTCAGATTACACAATGAAACATATTCCGTAGATGTCCACCAGGAGGTACTGTTGAGCTGTAGATAATTTTTTGGTCTTTGGAATGTGAGCGGGGGGGGGGGGGCTAGAAGGTTCTGGGAAATGTCTAAAAGAAGAAGGTCCATATAGCTGCCAGCTTAAGAAGTTTATGACTTTTTAGAGTATCAGTTCCTGGTACGAACGGATACTATCAGCATGAACTGCCCAGTTGGGGATTTAACTCAAAGAGTTTATGGTCCATTTAAGCCTTTAAAAGCAAATCCTTTTCAAGTCTCTCTACAAAAGTGAAATTGTTTACACTGGGGTCCTGTTGAAGACACACAGCATTCTTGACCAGACCTTGAGTGAGAGTTGCTTTAAAATGAAGAAAAGTGAAATTTCTTTAAAATGAAGAAAAGTGATCTCCTGGATTGGCCTGAGAAGTTGCTGCTACAACACTCACAGTCCACTACACGTCAAGAGTCGTTACCAACTTCGTGTTTCAAGTGACCACGCATGGAGACAACATACCTGGATGCGACCTTTTCTACCAACTGGGCTTCTCCATCTGTGACAGTAACAGACTTCATCTGACAGACTACGATGGTTGGGATGCAACATACCTCGATGACGATGACACTGAGTGGGACGAGACACAACAGGATGTTGACAACGAGAGTACAGCCGTCCCATGCTCAGAGGAGGAACACTGCCCGGAAGGGGGGGGCAGCGACTGTTCTCGCCTCAGATCCTCGCCCAGCATGAGCCCATGGGAGCCGCTGCGGAGTTGCAGGAGAGGGAGCCCACGCCTACTGAGTATCCTGGGACACAGCAACCCAGCGTAGATCCTAACAATGACAGTGCTGCACTACAACAGACTTCCCAGATGAAGGAGAGAAGGGACCGAACTGCTTCCGAATCCTTGCACAACACCAGTCTACAGGAGCTGTAGCTGAGCCACTGGATGAAGAGTCCGCGATCATACAAGACACAGTAGAGTTACCGGACATCACCCGAATTCACGACCAGCATCGGCCTCCAGGAAGTGCCGCGGTAGCGTTGGATGAAGAGTCCAGGATCCAACAGGATGTAGCAGAACCACCACAACATGGTGGACACCCCACGACAGACATGGATACTTCATCACCGTGACCACAGTGACATGTGCAGCCAAACAGAATGCCACTTGCGGTGTTGGACTGGGTTCAGGTCTGTAAAACTGAGCGACCAGACCCACAGTTACCTACGATGCAACCTCCAGCACCACTGGCACCCATGAGGATCATCATGCAGCTGGGGCCAGTGACCTTCCAGCTGACGGATGGTTCAGTGTGGCACGCCAACTGTCTACATCAAGTTTGATGACAGATGACAGCGCCGGATGATGAGGCTTCACGGGAGTCGGCTTGCACAGTGTGGGACCCGGACTTGTGTTTTGTGGGAGATGGTCCCGATCCAGGGGGCCCACACCTCCAGGGGTGCGTCCATCACGTGCTCGCTACAAGGGCCCTCCGACAGGACTGCCTTCCCCATGGAAGAAACAAAAGAAAAAGAGACTGTTTAGCTAGGAGTGTGGCTGTCAACTGATAGTGGCAGAATAAACCACTCGGCCGCACTGGGCGATGCGGTGGTCTATCCACTAGCCCTAGCTAGTTTGGGGTTTTATGCAATACCATATTGGGGAGGGTTGATTCGACCTTGTAGAATGTTCTGTGTTTTTCTAAGGGGGAGGGTGAATGTAGTGTGGCACTACATTCGCCGATCGCCGATGTGGTGACGCAGCCATCAGAGTGATGTCATCACGCCGGATGGTTATAAGGGCAGGGTCACCCATCTTAGGGCTCTCTCTCGCATCACCCTCAGTGATAGCATAACACAACCGACAGCGCTGTATGATAATAACTGTTCTTTATAATAAAATTCATGTTTAAACGCAGCTCAACTCTCCTTTGGTCATTCTGGGTTTCTGGACATAACACCGTCCAAACTACAAGTCCCAACATTCTTCGCCCGCAAATGGTTCCAGTGAACTGCACATGCACCGGACCCCCCCCCCCCCCCCCCCCAGAGGGAAGTACTGAGCAATTTACCAAAACTGAGTGAACAAATGTCCATCTTTTTGCCTGTTTTCTTCCTCTGCCACTAAACAGCAAAGGCTCCTCTTCATCTTGATTGTCATTGTATTCACGTACCTCCATTGCCTCTGCCATCTTGCCCAGACGACTCCACCACGAGCTGTATACTCCGTAGTGTGACCAGTTCTTTATTAAAGCTCAGTTCCAGTGCAACCTCCTTGTCTGTCTTATTTCATGCCAGGTTTGTGGACATAACATTTGGCAATTGAGGATTAACTCATGGAGGCGTGCGTAACACCACTGCAGCCTTTCCTTGACCTCCCCAAGGAACCGCTAGTTCCATGGCCACGCTGGTTGGAAGCTTTTGAAATTTACATCACAGCATTGGACCTGGGGAAGCTAGACAAGGTGAGGACGTGAGCACTGCTTGTCCACATCCTAGGCATTGAGGGCCACAGGATTTTCCGCATGCTCAGTGCAACAGACTCGTATGAGGAAGTTGTAGAGCTACTAGCTATTTCACCACACTGGGTAGCGTGATGGTATGATGGATTCGCTTTCGCCAGAGACACCAGTCAGTGAGCCAGTACAGCAGTTCGTCACTGACCTGAGAGAATTGGCTAGTGTGTACCATTTTGGGCCACTGGAAGACGAAATAGTGAGGGACCAATTGGTCGAACACACATGTAACACTGGGCTACGAGCTAGGTTGCTAATGGCGCCAAATGACTTGACGCCAGCTAGGGCGGTTGAGCTAGCACTCCAATTGGAAGCAACAGAGGAGTTAGCCATGGAGCTAAATGGGCACCAAACATAGAGGCTATCCGGACAGTCAATGCTAGCTAATGCGGTGGACACGGTGGACGAAGAATACATGGCAGAAGTGTATGAGGCAAATGCAGTGAGCTGAAGGTCCGCTCCAAGAGGCCCCGTCTGTGGGGGTTGTGGGTCCCCAATGCACCAGGACAGAGCATGGGTTTGCCCAGTAAGAGAAAAATGGTGTATTGAGTGTGGGTGCCTGAACCATTTCGCCAAAGTATGCCGGTTGTCAGCACTGTAGGACCTACCAAGTGAGCCCGCCCACCCGCCAACAATGACCATTCATTCGGTAAGCCACGGTTTCAGTGGGTTTTCGTACAGCATGGTTGAATTAGACGGAGTAGCTGTTCCACTTCTGCTCGACACGGCAGTGGTGTGGTCGATGTTAAACTGGGCCAGGATGAAAAAGTTTTTCCCCAACCACAAAATCAAAAAGAACTCAATGCCGCTGTATGGAAATGGTGGTCACAGACTGTGCAATGTCGGAACAGTGGAAATGACTGTTTGCTGTAAACCCAAAATGGTGTATGACTTCACGTTCCAGGTGACAGAGTGCGGTGACAACATTATGGGATGTGACCTTATCTACAGACTGGCTTTTGCTATTAGAGACAGCGCTGGGTTTGAATGGTCCAGATGCGGCAGTTGGGGCAGAGCAGACCTGGATGATGATGTTGTGGTGTGGGATGAGGTAATTATGAACGACACCGATACCATAACGTCCACTTCACGCTCTCAGGGTGTGAGCAGCCCGGAGGGGGAGCATGAGCATCCTGAGAGCCCTGAAGCACAGCAGTTTCAGCCAGGCACAGATACAACGCACTGCAGAGCACTTCAGACGGCAAAGAGGAGGAACCGGACTGCTCCCGTTCCCTCACTCAACAGGCTATGGAGGTTACGACCGAGCTGACGGGTGAAGAGTCCGCTTCAACGAGCAACACTGGAGAGGCTCCGGACACCTTCCATATCCACGATGAGCCACAGCCAACGACGGAGACAATTAGTGAAAGGTGCACAGCGAACACAGTGACAATGGAACTGCCACAGCATGACGGAGGGTCCCAGGCTGAGCGAGCACGCAGAGCCACCAGGAGCTCAATGACGATGCATGAAAATAAGTAAGGCACCACTCCATGTCATGGACTGGGTTCGGGTTTGCACCGGCGGGAGACTGGGACAGTGACTGACCGGTCCGCAGTCAGTGAAACAACGGGCGCTGCTGAGGACAACAGGTCCGGTTTGGTGTGTGTAGTATCAATCCATGTGGCTCCAATCTAGAAAATCACTCTTCACCTTAAAGAAATTGTTTCACCCAAGTCTGGTCAAGAATTGTTTCCTTCACCTAAGGACCGCAGTTTGAAAACACATTCCATGGTAAAAGGGCCAATAAAAATCACATTTTGTGCCAGGAACATTCTTTTATGAGTCATAAATTCCGAATCTTCCTCACCAACCAGGCAGTTTTATGTTTAGAGTTACTCTGTGAGATACAACAGATCCCTTGACTGCATTCCACAAGTCGCTAGGAATTATCCACAGCCCAACATTGCCCCCTTCTGTCAACTCAGGGACATGTTGGATTTAATCAACATTGGAATTTTGGGTTTTATCTGCTGAAATAATCCTTTCTCCTCAAGACTTTATTTTTCCAGGAAATACTGCTCTGAACACTGTTGGAAGATGACCGCCTCTGTGTTGGACAATGATGGGTTTGAAATGTTTCATTAATCATTGATTTTAAATGTGTTGCATGTTTGAAAATGCTTAAATAAACCTTATTCTAATGCATGTTAATTATAGAAGGACAAGTTTATAAATGTGTGTGCTCACTGAAAGTTAGTCATGAATCACTGAAGTTAGCTTAGATTTCATATTAAGTATATAATGAATTTCACAGTTCAGATGTGTATATGCCTTCTGAAACTTATGACAGTCATCTGACTGATACCAGTCAATCCCCAGGCTGTCTCTGTTGGATGACGCCCCTTTGATTCTATTGGTTGATTACAGATAAAGGACTGCTTTCTTATTGGACCATAGCCCATTCGAATCTCCCACGATGGCCGATAATTGGTTCTTCCTGCTGCCAGTCATATTTTATGATCCAAAGAGTGTGCTCTGTTAAATAGAGGAAACACCCTAGCAGTTCAGTTAAGTTTTTGTTTCAGTTCAGTTTTTGTTCAGTCTTTGTTTTAGTCTTTGTCAAGTTTCTAAAGTTCTTAAAGTTGTCTTTTGTTAAGTCTTTTTCTGTTTTTCTGGCATCTGAGAAGAGATCATCCTTTCTTGTTGAGCTCAAACCTTCTTACTTGGAGTGAAACTCCAAAACGCCTTTTTCCCTCTCCTCAGAAGCCGTGTTTATTCTGCTGAACTTTTTCTATTGATTTTCTTTAACTCGCTGTTAAAGTGGACTGATAGTGATTTTTGAACTTTTTCCCTCAAAACTGTCTCACCCACATACCATGATGTCAGGAGAACTAGGATTTCGTTTGTGGAACTGTTTACATCCATTTTCCTTCAGCCTGTGTGTTTTCTTATTTGCTGGTGGACATTCTAAATTTGCGGGCCAGGAAAGGATCTGTTGCCCAAGAAAGACGTCACACCTGCCCTGGGGCCAGTCATTCTACCGCCGGCTCCACTCTCCGGACACCCGCTGCTAAGTCTGTGCCATCACCACTGTAACTGAAAGGACTGCTGGCAGTCTGTCTTTCTTTGTGCCATCTGCTGGCATTCAAGATCACCACTGGACTCTGAAGACACAGCTGTTGGTAAGCCAGACTTCCACTTCCTATCTGCTGGGCTAAATGTGATGTCTAGTTATAATTGAATATGACCAATTTTTCATGTTAAAGTTAGTCCAAAAGCTACAATAGGTGCTATAAGCTGAAGGAAAATTAATATTCCCTTTTCAATAATCTCCGTTCGTTTGCAGAGTAACTCAGAATTTTCTTTTCCATATAATCAGCTTTTATCATTTTCCCATAGAATTGCGTCCAATTTTATGCATATTTTTGGTAGTTATTCCATAGTCTCCCATTGCATTACAGTCACAAATTCAAAATCTGATTTCTCTTGTTTCCACAAAGGTTTTAATTATAGACTTTATGCTCAGGAATCCATTACCAGTTAATATGATATTGGACACTTGTTGATCATTTCACCTGCTTACAAATCAATTGAATGTAATGTCATTTAGCCTGAGTCTGATTATTAAAACTGCTAACGGTATAGAGAAGTTTCTGCTTGATTTCTTTTGTGTGTATGCTTTTCTTGGTCACGGCAGAAGAATTCACGAATATTGACACTGGTTAATGATAGGTTCAAGGATTATTAATAAATTATTAATAAATTGTCCAAGTTGGACTGGTGCCCCAAAAACAGTTTTTTCGGTGTCTACGTGGACTCGAAGTGAACCTCCGTCTCCACACACACAACTCTAAATATAAATTAAATAATCTATCTAATTTATCACACTTATAATCAATTGTTACATGCTATAGTGTGCGAACCAACTACGCTGTGTCCGGGTGGTGGCTCCAGATGTGAGGCTCCACGGGAGTCGGCTGCTGCAGTGTGGGACCCGGGCCCCAGCGTCATGAAGATTGGCTCTGGAGGTCCAACAGCTCCGGGGGGGGGGGGCCCGCTTCAAAACTCCAGGCACGTGCCTGCCACGAGGCTGCCGCAGGGCCCCCCCAGTTGACCCACCCTTACCATGGGAGACTGTCAAGAAGAAAAGGGACTATTTAGTTAGGAGCACAGCCGAACCATCGTAAAGTGGCAGAATATCCCACTTGGCCGTTCTGGGCTCTGTGGTAGTCCACCCACGGGCCTTAGTTTTAGTTTATTGTTGTGTTCTGAGTTCTTTTATTTTAGTGCTTGCTATTTTATTTAGTGTGTTTATTGGGTTCTGTTTTGCCAAATTTGGGAGGGTTTTAATTAGATGTGTTTTGTATTTTGTAAAGGGGGAAGAATGTCATGATGGGGTTTTATTGAGAAGTGCGGTGTGATGATGCCACCTTCTGGTTGTGTCATCACACCGCCATATAATAGGGAGTGTCCACCATTAGGGGCTCTCTTGCCCGGACGACTCTACCACAAGCTGTATACTCTGTAGTGTGACCAGTTCTTTA
Organism: Pholidichthys leucotaenia; assembly: GCA_020510985.1. Taxonomy (NCBI): domain Eukaryota; kingdom Metazoa; phylum Chordata; class Actinopteri; order Cichliformes; family Pholidichthyidae; genus Pholidichthys; species Pholidichthys leucotaenia. The sequence continues at coordinate 43,654,333 of CM035850.1, forward strand.
TTAAAGCTCAGTTCCAGTGCAACCTCCTCGTCCGTCTTATTTCATGCCAGGTTTGTGGACATAATGTTATGTATGGAAATACCTAGGTGAAGGATGACGGTTGGCGAACACAGCTTCATTACAGGAACTATGTACAAGCAGATACACGGTATGCGCCAGCAGAGGCATCCGGCAAACGGGCCACAAGATGGGGCCATTGCCTTATATATGGGCGGTACAATGACGGAACAGGAAGTGCCCATCACTACACCACACTTCACAATAAGGTGCCGAATCACAACATCACCCCCCCCCCCCCTTAGAAAAGTCCAAAACCACACAATTAAAAACCTCCCCAATTTGGGACCCGAATCATGCACTAAAATAACAAAAACTGATGTACTAAAATGGCCTAATACATTCACACAACAGAACCTAAATTAGGGCTGATGGGTGGACTACCGTACAGCTCGCACGGCACACTGGATTATTCTGCCACTGGTTAACTAAAGAAAAGAGTCCATTATTAAACTAAAATCACTGCTGTGTTCCTAAACTAAACAATAATACACACAATAATAACCCCATAACATGCATGCACAAAACACCAGAACTATAAATAAAGTGCTACCGCACAGTCATTTGGGTGAAAAAACTGGAACCTGCATGGGGAGGTCCACGGCAGCCCCTTAGCAGGTGTGCCCCTGGAGATCACACACCCCGGAGCGATGGCCAATCTTCTGGATGGCAGAGCCTGGATCCCACACCGCCATTACCGACTCCCGTCCAGCCTCGCCACCTGGAGCGTCTCCCTGGACATGGCGAAGCTGACTGGCGTGCCTCAACGAGCCATCAGACAACCTGAAGCGTGTTCAGCCACAATGCGCAGACACTCTCGATATTTTGCTGGCTGTCGTTTGGCCCATCTTCACCATGGATGTCCTTCACCCCGAACCCGCACCAAGTCCATAACCTGGAATGGAATTTTACTTGGCCCAATGTGTTGCTGCTGAGCATGCGGTAACTCCATGCTCGACGGTCTGGCCCCGTCCTCTTCTATAAATGTTGTAGTGTTCACCGTTGTAGCTGCAGACCCCCTAATCAACTGTGGCCAAGTACCGGAGGCATCTGGGGCTAGCATGGTGTCGCTCATCGGCATGGGTACCAACCCTGGGTGAAAACTGGTTGACTTGACCACCATGGCGTCTGTTAGCTCTTCATACTGTTCGCTCCCAGTGTCCGTCGGGGGCAAGCGGGGTGATTTCTCCCATGGGTTCCCCGGGTAAAAAAAATGGCACACCCTGGTGTAATGATTCCAGCGTCCACATCTACCACAATGTTTTCCTCTAGCCGGGTATTTCTTAGCTTTATGGCGGTGCATCATAGACCCACAGCCCTTGCAAAGGGGCTTTCCCGGGGCAGACCTTTGGTTGGCAGCACTGACTTCCCAAAAATCTTCGTCCAAGCTATTGTCACTATCAGGGACCACAACATTAGCTGAGGCAAGTGGCTCCGGCTGTTTTTGTGGCTGGCACTAATTTAGCTCCACAGCTAGCTTAACAGCGGCTTCCCACTGGAGAGCTAGCTCCATTGCTTTAGCTAGCGTTAAGTCATTAGGCACCATTAATAGCCTAGCACACAGCTCAGCATTACACGTGCGCTCTGCTAGTTGATCACGAACCATTTCATCTTCAAGTGGTCCAAAATGGCACTTGCAGACTACCTGCTTCAAGTCAATGACATGTTGGGGGATAGGCTCACCTACCCGCTGATATCGCTGCCGAAAACGAATCCTATGGACAATCACGTTGTCTGGGGTGGAGAAACGTTTAGCTAGCAGCTTCACAATGTCCTCACATGAGTCCGCCATGCCGAGTGTCCGCAGGACTCTCCGGCCCTCCATACCCAGGTTGTTAATGAGAAGCGCCCACTCTCTCGCCTTATCGAGTTCCCAGAGGCTCAGTGCCATAACATACGTCTGATAGCCCTCCCACCAATGCGGCCATGAAACCTGTGGTTTGCCCGGGAGCTCAAGAAAGGAACAAAGCGGGGTGATGCACGCCTCCATGAGTTAATCCTCGATCGCCAAATGTTATGTATGGAAACCCCTGGGTGAAGGACGAGGCAGGATGATGGTTGGCGAACACAACTTTATTACAGGAACTATGTACAAGCAGATGCATGGTGTGGTAGACTGCAAGTCTAATTTAAAACATTACTGGCACATGCCTCTAGGGGGAACTACCTGTATTGTTCAGCACTACTATTAAGGGGACACATTAGAACAAGAGTGTGAAAACCCCGCGCAGAATCCATGTTCAGCCATATTATGTGTGTTGCAGAATAAACGGCAGAGTTAGCCAAAGAAATAACTCAAGTGTGATCATTGCTACACGGTAGGATATCACACAATTGGCGACGAGGATTAAAAGAAAAAAATCAGCGGCGAGAAACAGAGAACATTGCAAGTGTGGCGAATTCAAGTGACTCCAGTAGTTCGAGTGCAAGTTCAGAGGAGGGAAAACGAGGTTTCCCCACCACGACGAGCAATGGCGGCTGTAATCGGAACGGTAACCCCTTTTGATAACTCGACTCAGTCATGGGAAGAATATAGTGAAATGTTGGACTTTTTCTTCCAAGCTAATGAGATTGAGGAGCCAGACAAAAGGAAGGCTGTACTGTTGAGTGGAGTTGGTGCAACTACTTACAGCTTGTTGAGAAATTTAATAAGCCCTGCATTACCGAAAGATAAAACGTACGACCAGCTTACTGCTGAGCTTCAGAAGCACTTCAGCCCCAAACCGAGTGAAATCGTGCAACGATTCAAATTTAATTCACGCATAAGGAGGAACACTGAGTCCATAGCAGAGTATGTGGCAGAATTGAGGAAATTAACACTGCACTGTGATTACAAAGACTCATTGGAAGAAATGTTAAGAGACAGACTTGTGTGTGGAGTGAATGATGACCGAATGCAACGGCGACTTTTATCTGAAACAAAACTCACTTTTGCAAAGGCTTTGGAATTATGCCAAGCGATGGAAACAGCATCTAAAGATGTGAGAGAAATGCAAAGGAAACTAGCAGAGGACACAGCAACGCATGTTCGTGTGCCTAAGACCCAAGTAGGTGTCCACAAAGTGTCGACTGACAAAACTCAGCACAAATTCCCCAGTTGTTATCGCTGCAAAGGCCAGCACAATGCCGCCGAGTGCAAATTTGCCACTGAGCTGTGTCATAATTGTGGCAAGCGAGGGCACATTAAGAAAGCATGTAGAATAAAGGTGGACAGCGCACAGGTGCTGAAAGCGACAGTTAATGGGCAAAAGTATGAAAACAAGGGCCCAGGAAAGGAACAGCAAGCGAATCAACTGAGAGGGGAGGGAGAAAGTGATACAGAAGACATGGGTTTTCACACAATTTACAACACGTCAGAGGAGCTGACCAAGGTAGCGCCCATCACGCGTACCATGAATGTTAATGGAATGAAAGTAACATTTGAAGTTGATACAGGCTGTGGAGTAACCATATTAAGTAAACAGCAATATACACAACTGTGGAAGAAAACAGACACAGCAGAATTAAATCCCTGTTCATTAAAATTAAAAACATACACAGGAGAGAAGCTAGACGTGCTAGGCATGGCACAAGTGAAGGTGCAGCACGAAAACAAAGAAAAGGACTTACCTGTAGTAGTAGTTGGGGGCGAAGGACCAAATCTACTAGGGCGAAGTTGGCTACAAGAACTGGCCATGATTGATCAGTTGGTGAATAAAGTGGAATCTCAGCCCAAATTGCAGCTGGAGGAGATCCTCGAAAGACACGCTGAGGTGTTCAAAGAAGGCGTAGGACAGCTAAAAGGTGTCACTGCAAAGATTAATGTGGACAAGGAGGCCCAACCACGATTCTGCAAACCCCGACCGGTACCCTATGCAGTCAAGCCACTGGTTGAAAGCGAGCTACAGAGGCTGCTGGATGACAAGATCATTGAGCCAGTGCAGGTTGCAGAATGGGCGGCGCCCATAGTCCCAGTGAGAAAGCCGGATGGCTCCATTAGAATATGTGGAGATTACAAACTCACTGTCAATCGAGCATCACGGGTGGATCAGTATCCAATTCCTAAAGTGGAGGACCTCTTCGCACAGCTGAACGGCGGCCGACACTTCACGAAATTAGACATGAGTCACGCCTACCAACAAGTAGTCTTGGAAGAAGAATCAAGAAAGTATGTAACCATCAATACACACAAAGGCTTATATACCTACACACGCTTACCATTTGGAGTAGCTTCCAGTCCTGCTATATTCCAGAGAACTATGGAGGGCATCCTAGGTGGAATTCCGAATGTTGCCGTTTATTTGGATGACATCCTTTGTACAGGACCAAATGAACAAGAACATCTGAAAACGCTGGAGGAAGTGCTTCAACGGTTGGAGAAAAGCGGTCTGAGGTTGAAAAGAAGCAAGTGTGAGTTCATGGGAAAAGAGGTGGTGTTCCTAGGCCACAAGATCAACGCCAGTGGTCTACACCCTCTAACAGACAAAGTGGAAGCCATTGCGGAGGCGCCTGAGCCACAAAATGTTACTGAGTTAAAAGCCTACCTGGGCTTGTTGAACTATTACCATAGGTTCCTCCCAAAGCTCTCCACGCTGCTGGCACCACTACATACCTTACTTAAGAAGGAAGAAAAATGGTCATGGGGGGTCAAGCAGCAGAAGGCGTTTGAAGAGTCCAAAGCGCTACTTCAGTCCTGTAGTGTGTTAGTGCACTATGATTCAAACAAACCACTCATCCTGGCGTGTGACGCATCACCCTACGGTGTGGGTGCTGTACTCTCTCATCGTATGGAGGATGGCTCAGAGAGACCCATAGGGTTCGTCTCAAGAACTCTTAGTGCAGCTGAGAAAAACTACTCCCAGCTAGACAAGGAGGGCCTTGCAGTAGTATTTGGTGTAAAAAAATTCCACAAATACCTGTACGGGAGACAGTTCGCTATAGTGACTGACCACAAGCCACTAATTTCACTGTTCAGTGAAATGAGAGCCATACCCCAGATGACATCTCAGAGAATTCGGAGATGGGCCGTTACATTAGCAGCGTATGAGTACACCATCGTTTACAAAGCCGGACGGGACCATACGAATGCTGACGCGATGAGTAGGCTACCCTTGGATGGAGGAAGAGACAGCACGCCTGAGGAGGAGGAGAGAGTGCTATTGTTTGAAGATATCGGCGTGCCCCTGGTGAACGCACAACAAATAAAGAAGTGGACAGACAAAGACCCTGTTCTAGCAAGAGTGCGAGAATACATCTTGCGAGGATGGCCGAAGATGAACAGTCCTGAGTTCATTCCCTATGCCCGACGACAGGATGAGCTCAGCACCCAGGAAGGTTGTATCCTGTGGGGAGGACGCGTGGTTGTTCCACCACCTGGTAGGAATGCCTTACTGCAACAACTACACCAAGCACACCCTGGCATCACTCGCATGAAAGCGTTGGCGAGGAGTTACATGTGGTGGCCCAACATGGATGCAGAGGTGGAGGCGCTTGTGAAGTCATGTGCGGCATGCCAGGAGAACAGGAACAGTCCTCCAGCAGCCCCACTACATCCCTGGGAAGTTCCAGATAAACCATGGAGAAGAATTCACATTGACTACGCAGGTCCATGGATGGGAAGAATGTTCCTGATCATAGTTGACGCATACTCAAAGTGGATCGATGCATATTCTGTGAGTAGCTCTACTTCTACTGTTACCATTGAATGTCTTAGAAAGAGTTTCAGCCAACATGGGCTACCTGAAATCATAGTATCAGATAACGGTACATGTTTTACGAGTGAACAGTTCCAAGAGTTTTCTGAAAAGAATGGCATACGTCACATCACGACTGCGCCATACCATCCTTCTTCTAACGGCTTAGCCGAGAGGGCCGTGCAGACGTTCAAGTCACTCATGAAAAAGATGACAGGAGACTCTATTGAAACCCGAATGTCGAGAGCTCTGTTCAGCTATCGAATAACACCCCAATCTACAACTGGCAAGTCACCAGCTGAGCTGTTGTGTGGAAGGAAGTTGAGGTCAACATTTGACTTAATACATCCAGACTTCAGAAACAAAGTGCATGATAAACAAGAGAAACAAAAAGGTTATCATGACATGCATGCTAGAGAGAGAATACTGAGAGAAGGAGACGTGGTCTACACCCGCAACTTTGGCTCAGGACCAGCCTGGGTACCAGGAGAAATAACAGAAAAGACAGGCCCTGTGTCATTCAAGGTGACATTAGGTCATGGACAAGTGGTGAGGCGACACATCGACCAAGTTCGTGGTAGGAGCTCCATTCCCCTGCCGATGGCACCAGAGGTGTTGTCTGACACCCATCCTGAGGAGAGCATCAACGAACCACCACTTCAGGTGATACCTGAGGTAACCGTCTCTGCAGATTCTACGGGCAGCACTGCAGCAGCCGAAACAGTGGAGCAGTCTGAGTCTTCACCTGCAGTTGGCTCACCCGCCGTGAGAAGATCTCAGCGAGCTAGGAAAGCTCCAGACTACTTGAAGGACTATACTTAGTCAGTAGTGAGTTCCCCAGCCACAGGACAAGAATGCGTCCTGGAACCTCACTGGGATGCGGTAGTCAAACCAAATCCCCAGTTAGACTGTTATGTGTGTTATACATGTAAAAAAAAAAAAAAAAAGAGAGAAAGAAATTATGTGTATGGCACATGTGTTTAAGAAGTTAAAAGTAACTGTGATTGTTTAGGGTTAAATGGGAGTTCCAGGATGTCTAGCATAATTGGCTAGTGTAATTAAAAGTAGTTTAATCTAGAGGGGAGGGATGTGGTAGACTGCAAGTCTAATTTAAAACATTACTGGCACATGCCTCTAGGGGGAACTACCTGTATTGTTCAGCACTACTATTAAGGGGACACATTAGAACAAGAGTGTGAAAACCCCGCGCAGAATCCATGTTCAGCCATATTATGTGTGTTGCAGAATAAACGGCAGAGTTAGCCAAAGAAATAACTCAAGTGTGATCATTGCTACACGGTAGGATATCACACATGGTATTCACCAGCAGAGGCATCTGGCAAAGAGGCCACGAGATGGTGCCCTTGCCTTATATATATGGGCGCTGCAGTGACTGAACAGGAAGTGCCCGTCACTACACTGCACCTCACAATAAGGTGTCGAATCACAGCATCACACATAACACCTTTCAAATCAGTTTTGTGGCTCTTGGCTGCCGCCAACAGTACGGGCATGTGAACTGTAGATTATTTTCATTGCGCATGCGTGTACTCCAAAACTACTGGATGGATTTAGATGAATTCTTTACCTGAGGTGGTCCTTGGGCTAGAGAAGAACCCATAACATTTTGGTGATGATCCAAGAATGCATACCTCCACCAAGGCTCTGGCACCAAGGCATCAGCACCTTGGTGCTTTCATTTCAAATATCAAACTTTGTTTATGTTATGGAAATGCATTCTGTTCATTTTTTTCCCCATTTCTGATGTTTTTGCTGGGAGGGGAGAAATTTATTTTCCCTGATTTTAAAAGGTTTGAACTCTTCTCCATTAAAAAAAAAAAAAAGTGCCCCCAATCACAATTTTGCATATAGTGCCTCCAAATCTATGCAAACGGCCCTGACGCGAATTCGGCCCAGTGCGGATGGATGATGCCGCAGGGCCAGACCATGTGCCGCGGACGCTATAGGTGCATCCTTGAAAAGCGGGCCGTGACCTTGGGTTTCGGCGAAGCGCGGCGCGCCCCCCGTCTGTCAGACCGGGAAGAGGCGCGTCCCGATCGTCGTCATCGTCATCCTCCCTTTGAACATTTCAGTCACGCACTTGTGCTCAGATTTGTGATGAAGCGCGAGGAATGCGCGCGCGCGCTTTTAATCCCATCCAGCGCCGCCAGATTTATTTGAAGAAAATAATCGCGTCCATGCCGCGATCTCCCCGCCTTGCGAGAGTTCTGTATTTATTCTAGGCTCATTCCCGTTTGACCGCGTTATTTTTTTGGTGTGTGTGTGTGTTGGGGGGGGGGGAAGGGGGGGATCTGCAACGCTCGCATCCAGCGGGGAGTAGCGCGACTGCAGCAGAACCTTTTTTCCCATGTCACCGTTCGCAACATAGAATACCGCAATTATATCGAAAGAGGACGGGGCGGACAACCCCGCGATGCATTTCATCCACTACGGGTGATGCTGCGGTCAGGGAGCGGTGAAGTCGCCTAGGAGAGGAGGTGATGGACGATGCCCAGTCCGGCGGGTAGGAGACACCTGCAGTCCCGGTCCTGAATGCTGCGGACACCTAACAGGGTGTCACAGTCAGCCCTGGATGCTGCGCCGAAGGATAGGCTACGCCGACCCCTCGTCGGGTAAAGATATACTAGGCAACAGATCTCTTTGTTTCATATTTATTTGCGCATTTGGACTCGTCACACTTTTGCAGCAGATCCTCTATGGGAAAAACTACATCAAGAGGTAAGTGGTCCCCCCCCCCTCCACTTTGTTTTGACATTAAGCAAAAGTTAGAGACACTACCGCATGCCTTCATAGCAGTTTTAAATCCGTAAAAGGGTAAAAAAGTGAATTATAACTTAAACAGGAGCAGGCTGGATGAACCACGTGGGGACGCATGGGAAAAAAACAAGGCACCAATGGCTGAAAAGGACAATAGCAATTAACCATCCATGTTTTTTTTTTTTTCCAAGAGACAATCTCCATTGGATTTCTTTTTCTTATTTTTTTCTGAAAACGAAGCATCACATTCATACCATACACAGCGCTGCAGCTGTGTATGGTAATGTTTTTCCTTTCTTCCCTTTTTTTATTTTTCAAAGACCTTTTTTTTCCCCCCGAATTTTCGTTTCAGCCTTTTTGACTGGTGGTAACCTACATCTAACAGAAGCATCAGATTATTATAATGCATATAAAGCTACTGGAGCTGATGATGATGATAATGATGACAGCAGCATGTTAAAGATGATGTGCATTTATCATCCCTGTTTAATAATTCATTCCCACCAGGCTGCATTTGGTGCACATGCTTCCACTGCAGAGCTATGTTTTGTAATACCTCTCAGTATTCCGGGTTCTTCACCTCAAACCCCGGGTTTGTCGTCCACTCTGAACCCACAGACCCCCCCCCCCCCTTCCTTTCCTTCACAATCAGAGGAAAATTCAGTGTGAGACCAGCAGATGTTGAGAAGTTGGGATGTTTTGAGCTTTAGATGGTTTAAGAAAAAAAAAAAAAAAGATCTCATCACACCAAATCCAAAACCTCCAGATTCACCCCCCCCCCCCCCCAGACAGCACATATATGCTTGAATCGAAAGCAATCATACATGTGCTGCAACCCTCTACCAACAGCTAACTCCCCTCCCATGCCACCCCTGCTGGGCTGGACTGATAAAGCTCTACTTGGATTCATGGCATCCTGACCCTCTGCAGTTATAGATGCATGAATTCAGACTCGGGGCAGACACGCACACGGCACACGACCCCTCAGACATTCCCCCTAGCAGCGGTCTGCCTAAGGAGAGATGGGGGAACAAGCAAGCCACACAAGGGAAAGCAGTGGGCTCAGCAGCAGCCATTTTGCTTCAGTCCGTCTGCACACACACACACACATACCTCAGTGCAAGTGGGAATGGGGGGGAGAGGAGATGGAGACAGTGGGAGCCCTGAATGATAAAGAGAAAACCATAATGTGTTTGCATGTCTGTGTGAGTGGAGCAGAAAGAGGGAGGGAGACGGGAGACAGAAGACGTCATCTTATGATATCTCCCAAAACAATCGGCCGTCCGTATGGACCGGACCACACCCAATTTGAGAAGAAGTTGGCAGGATATTTGTTAGGGCTGCACACACACACTCAAAGAAAAAAAAAAACATCTCTGAATTATGATGGAGGCATCTATCAGCTAGGATGGCAGCAGAGGAGACATTTGGGAGCTGGTACATCTTCACCTATCACTCTTTCCTGTATACATCGATCCCAGATAACACTCACTGTAAGGCCAAAGGTCGCTCACTCCCGTTAAAGTCTGAGCATTGTTGCACTCAATAAATCTGGCCGTGAATCTGTCCAGTCACATTATAAGTGACGCATAAATCAGCCTTCCCCGATTTTAGAATGATGTGGGGGATGTAGATTTTTTTTCGGGAAAAAATGGCCGTGCAGGAGCATGGAGGAGAGAGCTTATTAAATTATACAAATGAGTGACACAGTTCTGTGGAGGAAGACGTCGTCTTGACTTGAGGGTAAAAGCTAAAAATAGAGAATATTGCTGGAAAAGCTGCATGTTGGAGGGACCGGTTAAGCCAAGAAAATCACTCTTACAACATATTCAACTAGAATGACACTCAGTAGAAGGCTTACCACCACCAAGGCATAACAGTACCCTTAAACTCAGTCAACCCCAATCCATAATCAAATATATTCGAAAACCCATAATTTGAGGTTACTGGCAGTGTTGTAGTCGAGACCAGACAAAGACCAGTGTTTCCCAAAACCAAGTCGAGACCAATACCACTGTGTATATAGGTCTTGTGAGACTCTGGTCTTGCAGAGTCTTGACTAGTTACTGGATTTGTAACAGGCAACAACACCGTGCAGGTGAAATCCTACTCTTTATTGGGAAAAATAATAGTCGTAGCGTGGTCGACTGAGTCTGTATCTGTCCGTCTGTCTGCGTATCTGTGCTCCAACTCAAGAGGAAATAATGCTAGGGTGACCAACCTTGTCAAACAGGTTGACCATCTGAGTTTGGCTATGCTTTTGGCATCTAAAGGTCAAAGGGTAAGGTCACAGGATCATAAAAGGTCAAAATCGGTTTTTGCTTACAGTGACTTTATTATGAGCGGTAGAACCACCACATTTTAACACAACCTAATGGGGTCTGGGACACATCTTGAATGTCCAATGACCTCAACCTTGCATTTGACTTTAAAGATCAGTAATTTTTAAAGATCGATCATGGCGTCCCCTCAGAATTGAAGCAGAAAGTTCTCTACTATATGACGTTCCAACAGGGATATGGCTGTAATGTGTGGGTCTAAATCTCTGAGTGCAATTCTTGTTTAACAGAAAGAATAGCAAAAAAAATGCTAATCTCAGCAGAAAGACAATAGAAAAAAAAAACAAAACTATTAAATAAAAACTGTTGACACACTGCTGAATCCCCATTATCTCAGCTACCAGTCAGTGGTAGTTGCAGGTTTCTATCCTCATTTGTCACCATACAGCAGTTCGAAAAGGCTACCTCCTCATAAACATAATAAAAGCATATTTATATCCACTAAAGCTGGAATTTTATCTGGATCCTCACCAAACTGGATTCATTCATATATCCCAACATCCCAAACATTGCCTACATTTTTCATTAGTATCCATGCAGTGTTCACTGAAGAACCAATGGAAATGTCAAAAAAGTCCTATCTTATAACATTAACAAAAAAGGACAAAAAACTAATAGAGCCACACCTTTAAGGGGATCCACACCAAAATTTTATGGATTCTAGTCTGGGTCAAGACTCACCATCCCTCCGAGTTTCATGGGAATGTGTTCTGTGGTTTTTGCGATCCTGCTAAATAACAGACAGATAACTATAACATAAAAACATAACTTTTGAGGAGGTAGTTAATCTTTATAATCAGAAGTATAAAACAACGGCGACAGCAGCTAATCTATAAATTGGCTGGATTTTTTGGCATTTTGATTTCATATGTAGTTACCAAATTATTAGGATTACTGGATTCACAAGCATATTAGAAGGGAGGTTCACCCAATCATATGAACAGATTTATCTAGATGGATTTATCCCCTCTTTAGGCTCTCCACTGAGATTTTCCTGCCTTCTCTTGAATATTACAAACCTAAATCATGCTAAAAGAAAAGAACCACGTTTGAAAAGTTCCACAGCAACTCTTGAAGGCAGTGTGGCTGACAGAATAGACTCCCCCGTAAATGAGCTCTATTAGCCAGCTGCAGGATTCTTTGAGTTGGCGGATGCAATTTCCTAGAAAGAATATATTTTCTACCTGAAACTGCTCACAGCAAGGTTTGCAGAGCTAAGTAAGGATTTATATTAAGAAGTATCATTGCTGAAATTTTAAATGTATTATTCTGGTGCTTTGAGGGCACTAAGGCAAGTGCCCTCTGGTAATTTCAAAATAAGGCAGACATTTCCACAGCAGGTTTCACTAAAACTGAATAAATCACTGGAAGGTAATATTGTCATATGAGCTCTACGGGGAATCCTTAACCACCCAGCATCATGTATAATTCTTTTTTTTCACTAAATCTAGTTGGTCCGTCTAAGCCTTAATTTAGCCAAAAATATTCACTGAAAATTGGGCTGTGTTTAGTTTGTCTAACACATACCATATTTAAAAAAAAAAAAAAATGATAAAAATTGGTCTGTGCCTAAAATAGACCAAAATAGCTGTCTTTTCAGTAACCTGAAAATTTTTTAACCAATCTTTGCTTGCTGGGAAAGGTAGCATACTATTCAAAATTGCATTTTTGTGGGTTTTAACTTTATAAAAATGCAGCCATGCGTCACATGACATATAAACATACTAACTTTGCGAATTAATACACAGTGTCTTTATTTCTTTAGGCTTTTAAAGAAATGAACTGAGTGCACTTCCTGCATTTTATGACATCACAAACCAACAAGCTCCTTCTTCTTCTAGATTTGATTGCTGGCTGGCAACCAGCTCACAGGTGCACCACTGCCACCCACCGGGTTGGAGTGTGGACAAGAGAATGGCAGGGAAAATAAAAGCTAAATTCTTTTAATTAATCCAGTTGCACTTAAATATCTAAATAGACCTACATATATTTCTTTGAAGTTCCCAACATGTTTTCCAAAACAAAGCTTAAATTATCCCTTTCCATTACTGCAGTCAGATGTTTCCTTTGTTCCTGGTATCCCTGACATTCCAACAAAACGTGCTGAACTGTTTCCGGAGAACCACAGTGTGCACAGCTTCCAGTTGGGTGTTCACCTATTCTATGTAGCATCTGGTTCAAAGTAGTATGCCTTATTCTTAATTCTTAATCAGGTGATGAGTATCTCCTCTTTCCTATTTCTGCCAACCCCCATTCCAGAGTCATTCTCTAAGCTGAGGTGGATTTATGCTTTACGGGTCTGTGATGCCCGTATGCTTTGGATAAGGCCGGCGCGTACATGGCTGTATATATACTTCATTTGCATCTACTCTTCATGCAAGCGATTGACTCATGCGCATAACCATCATCTGCAGTTTTACCCCGGCCTGATAGGTGCCACAAATGCACTGATGCAGCGGTTTGTCCACTGGCTATATGCCACACACATTTTAGCAATGACAATGGCGAGAAAAGGAACTCGTGTTTACAGCTTTTAATGCTAATCGTCTTTTCTTTTTCTTTCTCTGGTCTCGTCACGTTTCTTTTTAATTTATCTTCTTCTTCCTCTTCATTTTTGTAGGCTGTGTCGGTGGCGCCACCTTTTGAAGGAGAGGTTGGATCTTGTGAATGCCTCAACACAGTCACAAAATTTTGGCTCTGTGCACCAGAGATGCCCACAAGTCATTTTTTGTCATTTAAGTAAAGTCTCAAGTCTCAAACCTCAAGTCCAAGTCGAGTCTCAAGTCACTTTTTGATTGTAATATCCAAGTAATTTAAAACATGTACCACATTATCCTTTATCTATTAGCATTTAGTAAAAGAACTGGCCAGCAGTTGGATATCATTACTTGAAACAAGCTGACGAAGTTCAATAAAAACACAGTGAAAGTTTCCATTAGATTTAACACCTGCATTTTTTCAAAAATTGACATTTCTTTTCTTGAGAAACGGTTATGTTTCATGGATCTAATAATTATCTGTGTTTAAATAGTGAAAATCACCTTAATTTTATTCGTAAAAGAAATTCAGTGTTTTGGATATGTTTGAGGAAAACATTAAAAATAAAAGATTATTCACAAGTCCAAGTCAAGTCTGAAGTCCCATTTTGAGTCCAAGTCTTAGACTCAAGTCCCCATCTCTGGCATGCGCCCAGCTGCAGAGGGACTCTGCAGAGCCTATGGAGAGGATGACGAAATTTACATCACACAGGCCACACACCCAAGCAGACATGCAAAGCATAAATCCTGTATTTATATAGTGCTCTTATTAATCTCAAAGACAACTCAAAGCATCTAACTAGTAACTACATTAACCCTCTATTCTCAGAGCTTATGAGAGACCGATACCTAGGGACAATTTAGAAAAGCGACTATGTTAACTGAGAATTTTCTGTCATTGACAGAATTTTTTTAAACACTGACAAACCTGAAGGCTTTCTGTCATTTTGACAGATAACGTTGAAGGTGATCTATTGTAACTTTTTACTTGTAATTCCCACCAGTCCACTTTATCTAGTAATGTCTTGCCTTTGACTTTAGTAAGTCTTTATGACAGTTCACTTTTCTTTGTCTGTGTACAGCTACACACAGTCTCTACTCTTCCACAACTGCAAACATGTCAAAAAATGCAACCAATTCAATAGATAAATAAATAAATAATCTACCTATGGTATAGGTTCATGATTTAAAATGAACATGTGAACAAAACCAAAAACTACTCTGCATCTTACTGTTTATAAATTTAAATAATGGGTACTAAAAAGTTATGACAGAATTTTTACAACCCTGTCTGTCAAAATGGCAGAGGGCATCTGACACAGCCTCTGATTTAAAATCCCCAATTAGCCTAACATGCAGTGGTGTGAAAAAGTGTTTGCCCCCTTCCTGGTTTCTCATTTTTTTGTATGTTTGCCACACTTAAGTGTTTCAGATCAACTAACAAATTTTAAATATTAGACAAAGATAACACAAGTAAACACAAAATGCAGTTTTTAAATGAAGGTGTTTATTATTAAGGGGAAAAAAAAATCCAAACCTACATGACCCTGTGTGAAAAAGTGATTGCCCCCCATTAAAACATAAATTAACTGTGGTTTATCACATCTTTGGAAAGCTGAGTTCAAGTTCTCGAGCCACACCCAGGCCTGATTACTGCCACACCTGTTCTCAATCAAGAAATCACTTAAATAGGACCTGCCTGACAAAGTGAAGTAGACCAAAAGAGCCTCAAAAGCTAGACATCATGCTGTGATTCAAAGAAATTCAGGAACAAATGAGAAACAAAGTAATTGAGATCTATCAGTCTGGAAAAGGTTATAAAGCCATTTCTAAAGCTTTGGGACTCTGGCGAACCACAGTGAGAGCCATTATCCACAAATGGTGAAAACATGGAACAGTGGTGAACCTTCCCAGGAGTGGCTGGCCGACCAAAATTACCCCAAGAGTGCAGTGACGACTCATCCAACAGGTCACTAAAACACCACAACAACATCCAAAGAACTGCAGGCCTCACTTGCCTCAGTTAAGGTCAGTGTTCATGACTCCACCATGAGAAAGAGACTGGGCAAAAATGGCCTGCATGGCAGAGTTCCGAGACAAAAACCACTGCTGAGCAAAAAAGAACATAAAGGCTCGTCTCAGTTTTGCTATAAAACATCTTGATGATCCCCAAGACTTTTGGAAAAATACTCTGTGGACTGACGAGAAAAAGTTGAACATTTTGGAAAGTGTGTGTTCCATTACATCCGGCGTAAAAGTAACACAGCATTTCAGAAAAGGAACATCATACCAACAGTAAAATATGGTGGTGGTAGTGTGATGGTGTGGGGCTGTTTTGCTATTTCAGGACCTGTAAGACTTGCTGTGGTAAATGGAACCATGAATTCTGCTGTCTACCAAAAAATCCTAAAGGAGAATGGCCGGCAATTTGTTTGTGACCTCAAGCTGAAGCGCACTTGGGTTCTGCAGCAGGACAATGATCCAAACCACACCAGCAAGTCCACCTCTGAATGGCTTAAGAAAAACAAAATGAAGACTTTGGAGTGGCCTAGTCAAAGTCCTGACCTGAATCTGACTGAGATTCTGTGGCATGACCTTAAAAAGGCAGTTCATGCTTGAAAACCCTCCAATGTGGCTGAATTACAACAATTCTGCAACGATGAGTGGGCCATAATTCCTCCACAGGGCTGTAAAAGACTCATTGCCAGTTATCGCAAACGCTTGATTGCAGTTGTTGCTGCTAAGGGTGGCCCAATCAGTTATTAGGTTTAGGGGGCAATCACTTTTTCACACAGGGCCGTGTAGGTTTGGATTTTATTTTCCCTTAATAATAAACACCTTCATTTAAAAACTGCATTTTGTGTTTACTTATGTTATGTTATATTTGTCTAATATTTAAATTTGTTTGATGATCTGAACCATTTAAGTGTGACATACAAAAAAAAGAGAACTCAGGAAGGGGGCAAACACTTTTTCACACCACTGTACATGTCTTTGGATTGTGGGAGGAAACCGGAGCACTCTGACTGCCTACTTTAATGTCCCTACTTAAAAATCCTTTACCCAATTAGATCAGGGCCAATTAAGCTTTAAATACATTTTTTGAGGAGCTTTAAAGAAGAAGCCAACTTTATTGTCATTCAGTCCGTACAGCCAATCATGTACAGTAGAATGAAATTACGTTTCTCCTATCTACAGTGTTAATCACATCTAGCATCAGAGGGGCTGCTGCCATGCAAGGCGCCGCCACAAGCAACTTTTCCTTCCCCCATTCTATTATGCTGAGCACCAAGGTACAAGGCGGGAAGTACCTTTTTTTTATGACCCGGCCAGGACTTGAAGCCACGACCTCCTGGCTGTGGGGCAGATGCTCTACCACTAGGCCACCACTGCGATGGCAACACAGAAATGCATTTTGGTCTTTAAAACTACATATACGTCGTTGAGGATATCAAGATGTAAAATGAATCCATGGAAAATGTACAAATAGGAACTTTTATTCTTGTACTTGTGATTCAAACTGCTTTTGAATAGAAAGAACATTTAGACTGTGTTAGAATACAAACAGGAAATGAGAAGACAATTAGAGAAAATATTGAGTCAGTGCCATTCAGGCAATAAACCACTTACCTGTCTTTATTGTTTCAGAGAGAAAAACAAAACATTGAACAGATGGTGCTAAATGGGCGTCTGGATCGATAGTCCTGGCCTACTCCAGAAAACCAAGACAGAATCCAATAGCATAAAAGCTCTTCCTACCTTTCAGCCCCACTGTCTGGTGTACCTGAGGGTACAGTCGGATTATATTAGTGCCACAGAGCAACTTTGCGCTTGTTGTTTGTCTACTGATGCTTGCATTACTGTCTCATAACTGAGTCAACATAAGATAAATGGCCTCCAGTGTTTGAATTCAAGACATCGAAGCTCAGCTGTGAGTCACAAGTAGCCCAGCATTCAGGGTTATACATTATTTTTGGCAGTGATGTTTACCAACCAAATGCATATCGGCTCAAAATTGTGCTTAATGCTTATAAAGGAATGGAAACTAGACTGCACTGCTTTGATTATCTTTTGTCCTATTTCAGGCGCAGCAACTTCTCTTTGGCTTTTCATGTGTTTAGTTGGAGAGTGGCATGGAGATGTTGAAGTGGTACTCAGAGAAGCCGAATGCACCTGCACATCGGTATTGACACGAGACCCCGGTGATGAATGCTCCATCACATAATGCACCGATGGTTCTTCTGGGTTCAGTCTCCCCGCTGAAATGAGCACAACGCCCACAGAGCACTCAGAGGGATGAGTCACGCATGAATACTTGTATAACGGTCGGGAGAAGTTGTACGCCCACTGCTTTGTGGACCTGTGGCTGCAGCATGTTTATCCCGGGGACCGTTTCTAGCTTTTTGGTGGCTCATCCAAGGTTGTGTTTGGTGCACCCTAAACTCTCTCCCCTTCCAATAAAAGCATTAAAAAAAATTAACTTTGGTCATTTTGTAGATGAAGAGCAAAAAAGTCAACCATTAAATAGAATACAAATTTAACCAGCATCTATATAAATGCTGCAAATTTATAAGAAAAAAAGTCTCAAGTTTACAATGAAAAAAATTAAATTCATGATAAAAAAAAGCAAATCTGCGATGAAAAAAGTTGCAATTTTACAAGAAATGAATGCAAATTTACAAGAAAAATCACAAATTTAAAAGAAAAAAGTTCCAAATTTACATGAAAAAGTTGCAAGTTTATAAGAAAAAATTAGCAAATTTAAAAGGAAAAGGTAACAAATATGAGAAAAAGTTAAGAGTTTATAAGAAAAAATAGCAAATTTATAAGACGAAAGTTACAAATTTGTGAGGAAAAAAGTCACAAATATACCTAATTTTTTTTGCTAATTTACCAAAATAGTAATAAATTTATGGAAAAAAAAAAGCTGAAGGCAATTTTAATTCTTCCCCCCAAAAAAATATTGACGATAAATTTGTAGTTTGGGGGTCACCCTGTGGCTGAGGGTTCCTGTAGCATTCGCCTACTCTTCTTTATGGGCAGAAATGGCTGTGGATGATCCTATGCTGATATGAAATGAAGATGATCTGATTTTGCTTTGCCATGCAGCGCATCATTGTGGTGACTTCCAGAGCATCAGTTAAACTGCAGCAGATTTCCCCCATCTTAACGTTACGTTTAAAAATTTTGCTCTTTCAGAAAAATACTGATAATTTTTTTAAAAATGAAATCACATTTTGTCTTTAAGAAATCTTAACTTGAACCTGAAAGAGAGCGTATGCTGTTGTACTGTAAAAATGCAGTCACAGCTTCTAACAAATGACTGAAACATCTACCTTCATCTGGCTTAAAATGTCATATTTATCAATAAAAGGACTATTTTAGCACTTATGTCTGCTAAAAGCAATTGAAAAACACTAAATGACTAAGTGCTTTAAAGTCACATTTTCACCATTCTTCCTTCTGATGCCTCTTATTTTATTGTTAAAACATCCAATTTTATCTAAGAATAGCCTTTATCTCTTATTCATAGTGCACTGCATTTCACCCTAAAATACTATGTAGTGCCTGTCATTCACATAGAAGTGACATGCCCAAACTCGAACACTTCCAACACTCATGGATGTAAAATGTCTTATTCATCTTAGCACCAAATGTTCTCCTCTGATCCTGCTGAAGTTAACACTGAAAATAGTTGGGGCAAGTTCCTGCTATTCTGTGTGTCTTTTTGTACGGTTCAACCTAGACATCAAATCCAGATGCCTCAATGTTACCTGAGTTACATTCTGCAGCTTGACTGCTTTCATAGGCATTGAAAATGTTGTACAAATCCCTTTTAGCAGTAAAATCTGGCTGAAGAGATGGTCTAAAGTATACTGGGAATGTGATACCATCTACTGTAGGCTTGGCACATCTGCTGACAGACTGGCACCCGTTATTGTTCCTCGCTTAAATCACCGTGACTTCAAACAATATTGACTTACAAGTCTAACACTCGCACAAGCCAATATTGCAGGGTGTGAATGTTTGAGTCACGCTCGGGATAGAGTCACCAGCCCAGCAGAATATGAACGAACCATTCAAATCATGATGCCATTGACTAAAAATCCATTCTAACCATGTTTGGGGTCTTTCTTTGTGTTCCTGGTAGCCAAAAATCTGGTCCCCTATTATTGCACATGTGTACGAATGGGTGTGTTTTATGGTGCTGTGTGGTTTTTGTTTTTGTTTTGCACATCTTTGAACATTTTGCAGAATAATAAGGACAATAAATCCCAAATAAACTGACTCATTTTCTTGCTAGTGCGCAACAGTTTAGCCGACTCAAAGGGGACGAGACAGGAAATTGGAGCGGTCCCGTTAATTTCTCGGATGACGGATCTCTGAAGCCTGCCAGAAATGGAAGGAAAAGGTACCTTTCCAGAGTGACTGACTTGCACAACACCCCTGAGAAAAGAGTGTGTGAGAGTGAGAGAGTGAAAGACAGAGAGAGAGAGAGAGAGAGAGAGAGAACACAAGTTTCAAATCCATCCTAGTGACGACCCAGCCCTGCATGCATGGACTGGGCTGCTGATACCCCCCATGACTCTACTCAGATGCTATAGAAAAGAACCCACCCACAGCAGTAGCAGTAACACGTTTGACACTCTTCTACTTGTTTTGACACCTGCAGGTTTAGGAAGCTAGCAGGGGTGGTGGTAGTGTCACAGGACTACATCACACGTTTAACTCTAACTTAACCTGTCTGCATGTTGACAGATGTTTCCGTCCGAATTTTCAGCCAGATTCACAGATCTCCGTAATAGTCACACCCTGCCTAGCCGATATTAAGAAGAAAAAATACCACAGTCAAAGGTAG
Source organism: Pholidichthys leucotaenia (assembly GCA_020510985.1). Taxonomy (NCBI): domain Eukaryota; kingdom Metazoa; phylum Chordata; class Actinopteri; order Cichliformes; family Pholidichthyidae; genus Pholidichthys; species Pholidichthys leucotaenia. Next base: position 43,674,575 of record CM035850.1, read on the forward strand.
GCCGGTTTGAAGGCATTTTGTTTTTTTGTTTTTTTTTTAGTCTTTTCTCACAGAAACCCAAAGAATGCCTCTTTTTTTTTTAATTATTCATTAGTCTGAAAGGGATAAACTCATATTTTCTCAGTGGTGGTTGCACTGCAGATTTTGCTCTTGCATGTTGTCTGATCTCGTCCACCCACCCCACCCCCACCCCTCCTTTACCCCCTCAGAAGCTGGTTGAACCACGGTCTCCTGTTGATGTACTGGCTTCTCCTTGTACCTCTGTGTCCCATCCAGTACCCATCTCCAAATGCCTTGTCCTTCTCAACCTTGTGTCTCATAAATGTTCTGCACAGCTCTGTGTGTAATGCCATGTACATACTGTAGTGTGGACCCCCACCCTCACCCCCAGCTATCTCCCCGTCTCACATCTGCATTGTCTCTCTCTGCGACCTGGATTTTAACCCCCCACTTTGCTGTCCTTGCTACAAGAAGACAGGAACGTGTCAGATTGCCCTGCTCAATTCTCCAAATCCTGTGGTAAAAAAAAATAAAAAAAATACTGGCTGCACTCTTTCCCTGGATTGGTTTTGTGCAGCTAAAATGAGACTCACCCCCAAGAGATGAAATTCAATTGTTGCCTCCCATTAAGAACTGAACAGAGAACACTTGCAAAGGTTTCATCATCTTAGCTAAAACGAACCGACAGCTCTATTCAGCGTGTGAAACAGTATCCTCCTCTGTATAACGTCAGAAAAACACATCATCAGGTGGATGTATACAACCAGTTTCATCCTTCCTTATTTGTACAATTTCCGTCCCAGCTTGTTGTTCTTTTATTGCATCTCTCCATTGCATTGCTTGTTGCATTATTCCGTTCGCCGTTGTTTTTGTTTTTTTTTTTATAACTCATTTCCCTTCACAGCCACAGGTAATATCAGTTTTTGTTCATCTTTCAAAAGCACCACATTCCCATTTTTTAATGTGACAAATGCCAACATTCATCTTAACAGATACACATTATCACTACTAGCAAATCTCATCCCGTTCCCCCTAGCATGGTGAAAAATATTAGAACAATTTATGATGATTGATTGCTCTTGTAAGCTGAAGTTTAGTATTGCATACACAGTAAAATTCCTGGTGTACAGTGAATTCCAACTGGTATTGTCACATGCATAAAAATGAAAAAATTTGCTTGGCAGCATCCATTAAAAACACAAAAAAAGACAGTATTAAAGATATACAACCAGTAGGTGATTTGAGAGGGGATGGAATCAACTTTGTTAGCAAAAGGACCCCAGATCATCCCCTACTGTGCACCATGCAATTCCCTCATCCCCATAAAGAGTACAAGGATAGGTAATACAGTGCAACTGAATGTCAGTGAGCAGTAGATGTAAATTTGTGTAGAAAAAAACAATTTATCACAGAAAGTGCCAAATTTATACTAAAAAAGTACCAAATTTTTTGAAAAGTCACAAATTTGCCTGGAAAAAGAGCTGCAAATTTATCAGAAAAAAAGTAAAAAAAATTTCCAAGACAAATGTTAGAAGTGTGGAAGAAAAACCTCAAAAAGTGGCAAAAGGTGAAATTTATCAGGGGAAAAAAAGTCAAAATTTCATACAAATCTGCAGCCTTTGTTCTTGCCAATTTGTGATTTTTTTTCTTAAACTTTGTAATTTTTTAAAATAAATGTGCAACTTTTTATTATGTTTTTAAACTTTTTTCTTGTAAAATTTCATCTTTTGTCTTGTATTTTTTACTCTTGCAATTTTTTAAAGTAATTTTGTGATTTTTTTAAAAATAAATTTTCATCTTTCTCATAATTTTGAAACTTTTTCCTCATAAATTTATTACCTTTTTCTTGGAAATGGGTTTTTCCTCATTCGTGAGTTTTGTTTTTGTTAGGATTCAGAACAGGGTTAGACTCAAATGCAGAGCTGCCAGAACAATCATTCAGACTCAAATGAAAAGTTTCTCAAATTTATTGAAAACACACAGAACATAAAATTGCATGAACTAAAGAAAAGCAAAACACAAAAATGCCAACTTAAATTTCCAATAAGACAGGTGCCCCCTGGAGCGCATGTAGCCTACGGGAGAGAGCAGACAGAGGCTATTAGGGACAGATTCTCCAAAGGGAGAAAAATGCGGGAAAGCACACTTACTACTAGAGCAGCAGAGTCCAGCAGGGAACTCCTGCAGGGGACAGGAGGAAGGCAGAGACCTGGGTGGACGTGTTGATCTTCCTGGTCAGGTGAGCGTAATCAGCTCCGGAGACACACCTGTGGGTGGCAGCAACCTGAAGAGCAGGAAGACACAGGGTGAGTGCAAAGGTACTAAAAACAATGACACAAAGCTTGACTAAAGTCGTGGCTGCAAACCCAGAAGATCCAGCGATGGGCTGTCCTCACGCTGGGCCTTAAATACACTGGCTCATACGATGCAGCAAGTGGAAATTCACACAGGTGTGTTCAATCTCCCGGAGCAGGAAACCAGGAACAGGAGGGGAGGGGGGAGCATGCTCGCCTGACCATCACAGTGCCCCCCCCCCCCAAGGGACGCCCCTGGTGTCCCACTGGGCTTGCGTCTATGGGTTCGATGGAAGGCCCGAATCATCCGCTTGTCCAGGATATGTGATCCCGGGATCCATGACCTCTCTTCCGGACCATATCCTTCCCAGTGGACGAGGTATTGACATCCCCGCCCCCGACGGCACACGTCCAGGATCCTCTTCACTGTGTATGTCGTCTGGCCATCGATATCTGGGGTGGTGGTGGTGGGGTGCAGAGTAGGGCAGAGGGGACTGGTGGAGAGGGGCTTAATCTGGGAGACATGGAACGTGCGATGGATGCGCATAGACGGTGGCAAATCCAACCGAACGGTGACACTGTTGATCAACCGCTTGATGGTAAAGGGACCCAGAAAGCTGGGGTGGGGGACAGCTTCTGGGATTCCGTCTTCAGCGGGATCTGGTTGGCGGACAGCCAAACCCTCTGCCCCACCATGTACTTCGGCGTCGGCGCCCGCCTGTGGTCAGCATACTGCTTGTTGCCTTCAACAGAACGAAGGAGGGCAGCCCTCGTGGCTCTCCACAGACGGCGGCACCAGTGCGCATGGGCCTTCACAGACGGGATGACGAAGTCCCTCTCCACCATGGGCAGCAAGGGTGGAGTGTAAAGCCTGCTTCATGCTACACCTCTGCTGTCCGCGTACGTGTAACCGGAAACCTCGTGTGACGAAATTTATGTCATCATCTTCACTCCGCTAATGTCCGGAGTGCTCAACCATGGGCGACCGCGTGCAGCCCAAATTCTGTGACCACGCCGCCTGCTCACGACCTGAACGCATTGAAAAGTGCATGCACAAGACTGAACGTCCCATTCATGAGGTGGCAATATCGACACAGCATACATTAGTAGACGAAGAAGACAACGCGGAGGCAAAAAACGAGAATAAAAACATACATGAATCATACATACATACTTTCTTTCACAGCGGCAGCAGCATCTTTGTGGAAAAGGAGTGAAAACCGGGAAGTCAAACAGCAGAAATGGACTCTATATCTGAAGAGAAACTTTGTGAAGAAGTCCGCCGTTTCTTCGTTGGTGAAAATCCTGGCGCATAAGTGCCTTGGCGCTACCTGTCAGGTGAGAGTGAAACTACAAATGATGGTTGTGCGCATGCGTCAATCGCTTGGCCTGGGTAGATGAAAAAAGTGAGCATGTACAGCGCTGCGTGCATGCCAGGCTCGTCCAAAGCGTACGCGGACCAAGGCGGACTAGAGAGGAAATGCAGCATGAAGCAGGCTTAACCCATCGACGTTTCGAATGGCATAAGCCCAGTGGAAGAGGAGATCGCCGAGTTAAGTGCGTATTCCACCCATGTCAAATGGGTGCTCCAGGTAGTAGGGTTGGAGGATGCTACACACCTTAAGGTGGCCTCCAGAGACTGATTGGCACACGCAGCCTGACCATTGCTTTGGGGGTGATATCCTGACGTCAGACTGGCAGACGAACCCAAGAAACGACAGAATGCCTTCCACACCTGGGATGTGAAATTGGGGCCCTCGGTCCAAGACGATGTCAATGGGAATGCCGTGCAACCGGATGACGTGCTGTGTCAGCAGGTCGGCCGTCTCCGTGGCAGATGGTAACTTGTGGAGAGGAACGAGGTGGACGGCCTTGGAGAAACGGTCGACAATCGTGAGGATGACGGTATTCCCCTGGGAAGGAGGGAGGCCCGTAAAAAAGTCCGGTGAAATGTGAGACCAAGGGCGACCCGGCACCGGTAGGGGATGGAGGAGACCCACAGGAGGGGAGGAGTCATGCTACGTGTCCACTGGTTCCGTCATTTTTCTGCTTCCCATTCATTGTGTGTTGGAAACGCAGTGGAAAGCATTTGGGTGTGGAGCGGTTGAAAACCATAGTTGTTGTGCCGAGTCACCCGGGGGTACCCTACAGCTCATTTGAATAAACATCTCCCTCGGTAAAGATTTTTTCCATACGGTCATGAACCGGAGGCAGCACTCTCATCCTGAACTTTTAAACCAGCGGTTTTTGATGTCAAATAACGACGGAGTCATTAACCGAACCTACTATTTCTCGCACAAAATGATGTTAGAAACACATTTCTCCAGTTTGTTTTAAAGATATGGAGACCAAGGACGCCATATTGTCCGGTAGCAGCAGTGAGCTGAAGACCGCCCACAGCCGGACCTGTTGACCGGTTCAGTGAACCAGCCAGCTAGAGGAGAAGATGAGAGGGGAGGGGGGAGGGAAAGAGAAGCAGAACTGTACGTTACCTGTTGTTGTGAAGACTTGAAGGAGAAATTAATAACTGCTGTTTCAGGCAACCTGATACTATATGACCACTCCTTGCCATCATATAGAAACAACATACAAAGGAACGAGGCGTGGAGAGCAGTGGAACATGGGCTCATCCAGCTGAAGCTCACGAGCCAGGCGGTCAAATTCGACATGCATTGTGCGGGTCTGTAGGATTGGGTGAACCCAAAACCGGTGGCGACGACAACAAAGTCGCCTTTTGTAGCGCAAATATACCGGCACTATTAAAAACAATCTGCTCATGGTTAATAATGATTATTCCAGTATTTCCTCCTGCATTGCTCGACTCCGCCTAGCCGAGAACTACGCTACACACCCCTTTTCCACACCTCAGAGGTTGCGGTATGCAGATTCCTTTCCAAAAATCTAGACCAGTGGACATGTAGCATAAATGATACGCATTGTGGAGGTCGAGCTTGGTGAAAAAATGCACCCATTGGAGTAACTCAAACGCTGAATTAGTGAGAGGCAGCTGATACTTATCCTTCCAGATAGTCGCGTTAAGCTCGTGGTAATCAATACACGGCCACAGAGACCCATCCTTCTTCCCTACAAAAAAGAACCCCGCGCCGAGTGGAGCGGACGATGGGTGAATTATGCTGGAGCTCAGGGAGTCTTTAAAGTAGGTCTCCATCGCCTCCCTCTCCAGCCCAGATAAACTGTAGAGCCGGCTGGATGGCAGCCGCGCGCCCGGGAGGAGATCAATAGCACAGTCGTAGCCTTGGTGAAGTGGTAAAGATAGGGCGCTGGACTTGCTAAAGACCTCCCCTAAGTCATGATAAACCTCAGGCACGGAGCTGAGACCCACCAGCTCAGCCGAAGGGGAGGAGATCGGGAGCGAAGGCGAGCATGCGGCCGAACAGAGACACAAAGAGAGACAGAAAGGACTCCAGGACGAAATGGAACCCTGACTCCAATTAATGATGGGGTTATGTATGCGGAGCCACGGATACTCCAGGATCATGGTGGTGTTGGATTGGGGCAGGACATAAAACTGAATAGTCTCACGATGATTACTGGACAGAATAACCGAAATGGGGTCAGTCTGTTCAGTAATTGCCGCGATGGTGCTGCCCGAAACCGCCGAGACTGTCAAGGGTGTCGGGACTTTCCTGGTGGGTATCTGTAATTTGCGCCCCACGGCCTGTTGGATGAAATTTTGCTCTGCTCCAGAATCAACCAAAGCGGAGGTTTTGAACTCGGTCCCCGGTAAATGAACGAGGGCCGGGAGTTCAAAACGGTTAAGGGAATTTGGTGAAGGTCCTCCCCCCAGCACCCCTAACGGTGACTGATGGGCCGGGCCTCCCGGGCCGAATTGGACATTCCGATATTGCGCGGCCAGGGGCCCCGCAATAAATGCACCCCACCCACCCTTTTGCAACGCTGGCGCTTCCCCGGAGTCAGACGGACCCTCCCAAGGTCCATCGGCTCCGGTAACAATGCCGGCAGAACAGCATCCGAGGTCACGGGAGCCGGCCGTGAAGCGAATGGGGAAGCAGCGGCTACCCGCTCCTTCGTATGCTCCCTAAACCGATTATCAAGGGCCACTGCCTGCGCAGTCATCTTATCCAGAGAGAAGCGTGGATAGACAGCTTGTTGCATAGGTGCGTAGCCAGGCCCCAGAGGAAGGCGCTGCATAGAGCAACGTCATTCTATCCGGAGTCGGCCGCAGCGACCTGGAACTCGACGGAGAAGTCGGCTACCGACCGGCCTCCCTGCCAAAGTCCCATCAGCTGGTTAACAATGTTGCCCTCACTCTCCGAATGGTCGAATTCCGAAGAGAATTCCTGTACAAACCGCTGGTATGTGTATAGGGGTCCGTCCGGGCTGCTGAAGACGGACTGTGCCCACTTAAGCGTCCGGTCTCGCAGCAACAAGGTCATGAAGTGGCTTTTTGCCGCATCATCCCTATACTCCCCTTCCACCTGCTGAAAGTAAAGCCAGCAGTGGAGCAGCAACCCCCTGCACCCTCCCACCTCCCCCGCAAAGGGGGCAGGCGAAGGAACAGAGATGTTCCTGCAGATGGCAGACACTGCCGGAGCAGCAGGTGCAGGGGGAGGAGCCACACCAGAAAGCCGACCCAGGTGCTCGGTGATGGTGGCCAATTGCTGGGTAACGGTCTCAAACTGCTCAAAAAGAAACATGACCCAGCGTTCCGTGGCTTCCAAGTGCCATAGTGCTGACTGATCGCTCAGCCAAGCGCTCGCTGAGCCTTGATCCTGGCTGGATCGATCTGTCATGATTCAAAACAGCTCAAATGCAGAGCTGCCAGAACAATCACTCAGACTCCGATGAAAAGTTTCACAAATTTATTGAAAACACACATAACATAAAAGTGCATGAACTAAAGAAAAGCGAAACACAAAAATGCCAACTTAAATTTCCAATAAGACAGGTGCTCCCTGGAGCGCATGTAGCCTACAGGAGAGAGCAGACAGAGGTTATTAGTGACAGATTCTCCAAAGGGAGAATAATGCAGGAAAGCACACTTACTACTAGAGCAGCGGAGTCCAGCAGGGAACTCCTGCAGGGACCAGGGGACAGGGGGAAGGCAGAGACCTGGGTGGACGTCTTGATCTTCCTGGTCAGGCGAGTGTAATCAGCTCCGGAGACACACCTGCGGGTGGCAGCAACCTGAAGAGCAGGAAAACACAAGGTGAGTGCACAGGTACTAAAAACAACTAGACAAAGCTTGACTAAAGTTGTGGCTGCAAACCCAAACGATCCAGCGATGAGCTCTCCTCACGCTGGGCCTTAAATACACTGGCTCATCCGATGCAGCAGGTGGACAATCACGCAGGTGTGCTCAATCTCCCGGAGTAGGAAACCAGGAGCAAGAGGGGAGGGGGGAGCACGCTCGCCTAACCATCACAGTCTTTATATTTTTTTCTTCTCACAAAATTTGTAACAGTTTTCTCATAAATTTGGGACTTGCTTATGGTAACTTATGGTGACTTTTGCTAATTGTAAAATATTATTCACCCTTTATTTTTTGAAAATTTGTACTTATTTTAAGTTTATGTTTGTACCTAAACTTGTGAATACTCCCCACCTCCATCATCCCCCTTGGTAAAAAAGAAGAAATCCCCTACTGTACACCATGGTAGCAAATAGTAGTAAACAGCAAATAACTGCACCATACAGCTTTAGATTGAGTGCAAAAAATGCAGCTGTATTGCATTTACTGCCAAAAGATGCCCTGTAGATCAATATGTCTTTTAAATATGACACTTCTTTATTTAAATGCATCCATAAAAAGATGAGTGTGTCTCTTTGTGGCTCATTGCCCAAAGGAAAATTATGAATGTGGATTAAAGAAAGCAGACTCAGACCTTGATGTATAGATTTCACATTTAGTGCCTAATTTATTGCAATGTCTTCTATATCCCTGCAGCTGTAAATTAGAGCTGTTTTCTCATTCTAACACTAATTTGTTTTAGCTTGATGTAGCTCTTTTTTATCAGTAGAAGCACAAGTTTGTTTTTCTTTCAAATAACCTCTGTAATTAACTGGAGATGTCAAGTAATTAAAGTATAAAACATTGTTTTTGTTATGGCGCATTAGCAAGATGTACAAAATTTGAATAAATTCTAGCACATAATTATGTACTTGCTTACAATGGATGTAAGATATTCTTACCAGAGGTGGGAAGAGTAGCCAGAAATTGTGTTCAAGTAAAAGTACCGGTAACTTAATTTGTTGGTATTAATACTCTAGTATAAATAAGAGTTGTCACCACAGAAATGACTTGATTATAAGTAAGAAAGTACCTACTGAAGCGCTTGAGTAAGTAATGACATTACTATTGTAAATTTGTGAGGTTTTTCTCTTAAATTTGTGACATCATAAATTTGGAAGTTTTTTTCTCATAGATGTCCAACTTTTCTTTTCTTTTCATGCATTTGCTTTTTTCCTGGCAAATTTGTGACTTTATTCTAATAAATTTGAGTTTGTTCTTCTAAATTCCAGGCATTTCCCTTGAAAATGATAATTTTTTGGATAAATTTGTGTCTTTGTCCCATAAATTGGCATCATTTTACCATTCATAAACTTGCCACTTTTTTCCTGTAAATTTGCGACTTCACTCTTGTCTGTTTGGGGAGGTCTTCTTTGTAACTGTGTTGACCTGAGGAAAATAAAATATAAACTTTCCACATGTACACTGTAATACAATCTAAATCTTGTAATTAAGCAGTCAACAGTAACAAATTAAATATCTCCTTAGCCAGAATAGAAGAACAATGATGTCAACATTGATTTCAATCAAATAAAAATGATAAATTCACAAAAATGAATACATATGTAATATTCCTAGTAAGGATAAGGCATTTGATATAAACAAGCATATTTCAAAAACATTTAAAATCAGAGAAATGAAAAGAAACTCAAAGGCTACAATGAAATGGACTTGAGTAAAAGTACATTTTTTTTCTTTATGAGGCTAACTTACTTAAACATAAATAAAAAGTATCATGCAACAAAGCTACTCAGTAAAGAAGTACATGTACGTGAGTAAATGTAATTAGCTACTACTCACCCCTGGGTAAGAATTCTAAGATTTGGTCTCAGACTAAAAAACAGCAGTAACCTGATAGCATGTGCCTCTGATAGTAAAGCTAGTTGCTACAGTATATTTAACTTATTTGACTATCTGATCACACATCGTCTAATTTGAAATTACCCTATAGTCTAAAATCACACATAAACACAGAAGGCACAAACACATTTAACACTAAGCTAGAGATGAAAGTGCATACTTAATCAAAAGAAAAGGCTCCTTCAAGAAGGCAAGTACTTCACTCAATCATGCACGTCAGCGATATTTTAGCAAAGTGCTTTTATCAGAAATAACTTTCCAAGAAAAAGTTCCACTGGTGGTTTCCCCTTTTCTCCCTTCCTATCCTCCATCCTAATGACCACCACCACCTCATCAAAAAACACAAAAACACACGATGCCCAGATAGCATGCTGCTAGTTATATGCAAACAGAAAGCTCATCAAAATGCATACAAATAGCACAGTCTTCTACCACTAAGAAACTGTGGAGTATGTATGCAAAAAATGTTTTAATATAGGTACCGGTGCAATACTGTTTCATTTGGACAAAGACAGTGAAAGTAGTGCTAAACAGCGCTGTCTGTGGTTGTGAAGATAAATACATGCAGTGAGATGGGAGACAGGAGTGAGAGGACTTTGAAAAAGTTTTAAAACGTAGCTACTCACTCTGCACTCAGAAACCCTAACCTTAACCACTAAGGTAATGAGCACCTTACCCTAACGTTGACACTCAAAAAATGTGTATTTAATTCCGAAAGAAAGTGAAATACAAAGGTGGAGGTGAAGGTGGACACAGATGGGACTGGATGATTTAAGCACTTTTGAAATTAAGTTAATGGGAGTGGAAAAACGTGTTATATTCCACGAAGGTAAGGGGTTGGAAACTGTGCTCTCTGTATGCATTTTGGTGAGATCGGGGTCCAGCTGCAGGAAATCAGGCTTTAGTTCACAGAAAAATTACACCGACTGATATACAGTAAATTGCACAACCAGCGTGAGAATTCAGTTTTTTCTGCAAACACATTTTGTCGCACCACCACACAGGACATGTCAGTCTGCTTTTTGGTTAATGTCGCCATTTCAGTGTATCAATTGTGTTCTATGTGCTTACTATACATTTCTAGTAAAAAGATAAAATTCCCTCAAAATCTGTGCCTTGCCTACATGGTATTTTTCCTTGTTTGCATGACTACCTGTGTGTATAAACTTCTAGTATACCAATTTTTTCTTCTTCCTTTCACTCAAAATGTCATGTTATTTCAGCCAGCACAATCAAGTCTGACGTATGTTGTATTCCTCACCACAAAAGCACAGACACACTCATGCTCGTATCTCTGCTAAACCCATCTAATCCACCATTTAGCAAGCTAAGCATTGGAATCAAGCCTTTTCCCTGACAAGTTCCTTTTTCTGTTTGTTAAAGTAATACACTGCACATATATACACAATTATCCCCAGACTACTAATGTTACACCATGCAAGTTTTCATCATAACCGAATAAATAACTGAAAATATGAGCGCGTATTATTCTTTACTCTCTATATCACATTGGTTTAGACTAAGATGTAACAGAATCTGGTGCAAGTGTCCAGTAAATATGTAACTACCCTGTGACACCTAAAATCAGTTACACCACTTCTATCATTCGTCATCCCACAATGCTGTACTGATATTCTAAAATTTCATAAAATCAAACCACAGGTATTTTATATTAAGACTAAAATAATTTGCCTCACTGTGTCCTTTTAATGCACTGTTAAACATGTATAATCTACATAAAACTGCATTTTATCTCCACAGTTTGATGTTGATGTGTAGGCAGATGGTGACTGTGTTTATCCCTTCAGGTATCTGGAAAATTATGATGGATCCTTTGAATACAACTCCACTGCATGCAGGGAGCTCAGACAAGAGATTATGGATGTCAAAGTCCTGACAATGTGAGTGTCTAATTGTCTGTTCTTATAGAGTGAAGTCTTTCCCCTTTTGTGATAAGCAGGCTAAAGACGAAATTCAGTAAACATGTAAATGTGTCAAAAATAAATAGTGCAGGTCTGGTAATGTCCACCAATCATTATTAATGTATACTCATGGAATTTAAAAACACACCACTCTATTTTTATCACAGTTTCACAGATTTCCACTTCTACACTGAAGGATGATAATTTCTCTCGTTCTGCCTCAGTGACTCACGGTGTCTCTTCCTAAACTGAGCTGAGTTAAAATTGACCTCTTTTAGAAACTAGAAAAGCATTCAGAGAGTGCATACCTCCGCCAAGGCTCCTTCCGTCCCTCATGGATCACCTCCAAAATGTAATGGGTTCGTGTGTAGGCTTGTGGCCTACACACGAACTGGCTGCACGGTGGCGCAGTGGTTAGCACCGCGGCAGCACAGTTTACCCTCGGCCGGGGGATTGCGGGGATCGTGGGTTCGATCCCTGCCCCCGGCCAACAGTGATCTGTGTGGAGTTTGCATGTTCTCCCCGTGTTTGCGTGGGTTTACTCCGTGATTTCTCCGGTTTCCTCCCACATGCTAAAAACATGCAGGTTAGGGAGTTAAGGGGCGCTTGCGCACGCAGCGACCGGCAGCTGGTGGCTTGTCACCAGACTGCAGAACAAATCTACCTACAGGTACAAAATAAGTCCAAAAAAAAAAAAAAAAGAAGCCAGTTCTGGTGAAAATTGTATCAAAGTCTATCCAGTAGTTTTGGGGGATTCTTGCTAACACAGTGTGAGAAAATAAGAGCCTTGACGAAGGTATGCATTCTCAGAATCAGAATCAGAATCAGAATCAGAAAAAGATTTATTGCCAAGTACATTAACAGATCACTGATAACATACGAGAGAATTTGACTTGACACAGAAAATGAACCTGCATTTCCAGTGACACGGCTGCATCGGGGACGCGCCTGCCAATAGGATGGTACAGATAAGAAATCATACAATAGGAAGGAGCAAAAAAATCATTGAATTCAGAATATTGACCATAAGTAATCAATATTATGATTACAAAGACAAAAAAAGCCCACGATGCACATTCAAGACCAGAGTCCACAGGACACAAGGAGAGCAGTGAATGTTATCTTGTTGTCAGTTTCTGGGTCAGTGTGGATGTAGTGTTGAAGCAATGTTGTATCAATATGAGCACAAGGACACTTTGGCAGAAGATGTTTTGTCTGGCTGCAGCAATTGTCCTTGGCAATTGTCCCAAGCAGCTACTGTCCAGAGGCCGTGTGCTCAGTGTTTTGAAAAACAAAGACTGGGGATTATCAGGAGGATTTTTGTAAGGGAAATTGAGCCAAATAGACTGAACACAGAGAAAGAACTTTATTTTCTTCTGCAGATTCAGTGCTTAATCCTTCATTGCGAGGGCTTTGAGTCGTCGTGGATAGACTTAAGCGTAGATGTAATCCACCTTCCGAGACAGTTCTCCATTTGTCGCTATCAAAGTCTCCTCCATTTTTCCAATTTGATGGATGCACCTCGCGTGGCCAGCATTTTGATAGGTTGTATCCATCTTCAGCAATTTGCGGTACACCAGGACAATCCCAGTTCCAATCAGAACGATCCCAGTCACCATTATTACGAAGATATACAAATCTTCAATATCTTCGATAGAGAGATTACTCAGGCACAAGATCCTCCAAACACTTGTCACCCGTAAATAGCCCGCTGGAGCCGTCCCTGCGGGGCAAACAGCTTCCCCCGGAGCACTGTTCCTTGTTGAAAAAATAGTGTCAATTGCGTTCAAAGCCCAGCTTATCAATTCCATAATTTCTTTTCGATAATCAGCAGTAGACGCAGACAGACAACAGCAAGCTGGGATCCAGTTAGTTAGGGAAGTGGGGAGCTAGAGCAGAGAGAAAAGAGAGAAGCGTCTACTCTCCTTGAAGAGCGGAAGTGAAGTGAGAAGTGAATTCTCAGATCATCACCAAAATTTTATGCGTTCCTCTGTAGCCCAAGAATCACCTCTGGTGAAAATTTCATCCAAATTCATCCAGTAGTTCTTGTGTAATCCTGCTGCACAAATACATACAAGGTCCTTGGTGGAGGTATGCACTCTCAGATCATCACCAAAATTTAATGGGGTCGTCCTTGGGTCAAGGGCTACCTCTGGTGAAATTTTCACCAAAATCCATCCAGTAGTTTTTGCGTAACCCTGTTAACAGACAGACAAACAAACAGACAAACCACCTCGATTACACTACCTCCTTGGTGGAGGTAATAATGAGGTCCATGGATATAAAAGGATGATAAAATGGATTTTTTCAAGCATGTATGCACAGTGCCAGACAGAAACATAGCCATTAGTTTACTTGAGGCTGGCCAGAGCAGAAGAAAAGACGACTGAACGTCAGCCATTCCACAATAGCGCATCTGGAGCAGCGGCATAACACCACTGGCACTGTTATCTTGACTACAGACATGGAAGCTATCATGTGCGGAGCTCCA